>JBAMBM010000770.1:0-2641222 GCA_037043425.1 Hirtodrosophila duncani
CTTCGGATTGTACAGTCAGCAGTAACCGCTGAATTGAGAAGCCTCTCCTGTGATTTGGCTAGGCTTCGGCGGTTTTTTTTCCCTTGGTACTTGAGTCTGTGTCTCTCCATCTATGTCGACTTCGTCCAGGGGAACGTCCATGTCGAGATCAACGTCTGCTTGACTAAGATCTAGATTTGCAAGAACTTCAAAACGGTTTTGTGCATGTAACGTAGGTCTTTTATTCGCAGTTTTAGGTGCATCAAGTGATCTTCTTTTTTTGGCGGAACTTTCTGCCAGGGGACATCTGCCGGCTGGTACACAGGCATGTTAACGATTTTATCAGGTTGTGGTAGTGAGCGACTGGCTCCTGGTAGCTGCTGTTTCGTTGATCCAGTTAGTTGGCTTGTGCCGCTGACCACTATTGGCTGATTGCCATATGAATAAACTCCTCCAGATGAACAAGTAGTCACGTAACATGCGGCTGAAGTTGAAGCTACCGAGAATGTAGCTGCAGATGTAGTGGGAACAATAGTGACTTCGTGTACATAACCAGGCTGAGGGGTAATGTAATGCCCAGTGGGCATTGATTAGCTGGAACTTAGTGCAAGCGCGACACGACCGTTCACAGTGAATGCCGACAACCGATTATACAAATTAGTGATAATTTATAGAAATTCATAGAAGTTTTAATTTTCAACTAGTTTTCAGAGTGAAGCTTCAGCCTCTGGTCTTACCATCTTATCAGTTATTTTCAGTCTTTTACAGTTATTTTTTAATATTTTCATTTGGAACTCGGCTAAACACACACAAAGTGAAATTTTGTCTTGAGTTTTTTTGTTTGTCCGCAAATTAAAAAGCAAATAAATACAAGCTTTACAGGCCTTTATAAACCAAGTGTTGTCTCAGGCAATGCATCAGTTGGCTTGCAATTTCTTACTGCGCAACATGAAGATCTTGATCGTGTTCTTAGCCCTGTTTTTTGCTCTTGCTGAGGCCCATGTCATAGGCGTGGGTGTGCCGCTGCCGCTATCCACGGATTATGAAGGTGGCCATTATCACCATCATCATCATGAAGATCATGACTATGGACATGGACATGGACATGGACATGGACATGGATATGGACATGGATATTGACACCATGGATAAATAATATAAAATTTTATTAAATTTTACTATGTTAAGCCAGTATATAATATGTGTTTCCTTGAAGGGAAAGTATGAGAAAATTAAATGAAAATTTGTATTCCAAATGTGATCTGAGATGATATATAAATATTTCTTGATGAACTGTCGAATTTATGTTTGCATCTTTCACACTTTAATGGCAATGTAAATTCCTCCAGATTCTGATGGAGAAACCTTAAACGATTTCACCGTTTTAAGAGTTTACTTAATTGAAACCATATGATGAATAAATTCTATAAGATCAACAATGAAACAATGAGTCCTCTAATAGTCCTAAAATAAAATTTAAGTTCTTGAATCAAGTCTGATATGCTTAAAATCAAATGCGATTCATACTCAAAATAAGTAGAAAATTACCAGAAATTACAATCTCAATAAGAGTCTATTCTACATTCGGGGATTAAGAACAAACAATCTTATCTCTAGTCTAGAAATTAATATTGCAAAACTTAAATGCGTTAATGCTTACTATAAAATGGGTCTTTAAAGCACAAATCAAGACTTGTTTGTACTTGTGTTTCTAACTAATTGGGCTTCATTGTTAAAATTTGTTGGTCTGAAGCCAAGCATATTTTTGAGTAAAATATACTTCTTTTCAGCTAAAAACGTATTTCCTAACATAATCTCTTTATCTTCTCACATTTCTAGCCGGGTTGTTCCAAAGTATTTACACCTTTCATATGATAACTTTCCTCTGAAGTCCTCACTGCTGCCGCGTTTGTTTCATAGATGAACACTTCTTCATTTCATCCAAGTTTAGAAACAGAAAGTACTAAATATGGAGAATATATCGGATGGGTTAGCAGTTGGTAACACAATTTTTGAAGGGAACATACATATGTGCCTCCATTTATTGTCATTGTGAAAGTTCAAGACTCGAAAATTATCAGTCTTCATACTCATACTATCTATTGTTCCTTTCTATCTCACCAGAGAGGGTCTTAAGACGCCAAAATTCTTGACTTGCAATATATCAGACTTGATACTAGCCTCAGCTGTCAACTGTTAGGATCTTTAGACCCCCAAGAAGAAATAGATTTAACAATAACATTTAGATTTGTTCTACTCAAAATGATTAGACGTTAGTTAATTCAGTTAGTGAAAATTTATAGAAATTCAGAGAAGTTTTAATTTCCAACTAATTTTCAGAGTTAAGCTTCAGCCTCTGGTCTTACCATCTTATCAGTTATTTTCAGTCTCTCACAGTTATTTTTTAATATTTTCATTTGGAACTCGGCTAAACTTTAGACCAAACCATTTTAAGCTTTCTACTACGTTTAGAACAAACCACATTTAGTACTGCCAAACTTTCACCAGTAAAAAGCTTCACCACAACGACCTTGACAGTGCAACGCCATGCAACAACAACCCCACTAAGCGGCAAATCAATGCTGCGGCAGCAGCAAAAGTTCAATGTCAGTGTTATATTAAAAGCCAAAGCTTTTGTATGCATTTGCTGTTGCATACTTTCAGGCAGTGCATATTACGTATACGCCAACAATTGCCAAGAAAACCATCAAAATGACAGAATTAAATAAATATTTAAAAATAAATAGAAATTAACAAAAATATAGCAGAGAAAAACGAGCGGCGCCAATACAAATAAAACATTACCAAATGCTTTGCCAATGAGATAAATTTAGATAAATTTTCGAGTGAGATATATAGAGTGAGAGGACGGCGTGGGCAATCTGTTGCTGTTCCTACGACAACATCGAAATTGTGGCCAGTGTGTCGGCGGTTGCCAAATGTTGATCATGACCGTTTAAACAAATATTCAGTCTAAATATATGCCCGCAAACAAAACAAAACAATGCAAATGGCTAAATGAAAACAGAAATTGAAACAATCAAAAGCCAACTTTGTATTTCAAATCCGACAAAAATTGTGTGAAAATTGTGTAACAACCAATCAAATTGATCAATATGAATAAAACCATATTGCACTGGAGCTATCTGAATTTCAAAGATGTGCCCATGGACTTGTTTCTGTACGAAGATCTGGAAGAGGTTTATCTCAAAGAGAATTACATATCGGTGATACCGAAATGGCTACTGAACATTACCACACTGAAATTCATCCACCTGGCAGGCAATAATCTCACCGAACTGCCTGTGGATATATACATGCTGGAGAACCTTGAGTTTCTGGATGTGTCCAATAATGAGTTGAAAGAATTGCCACCTACCTTGGGTCTGTTGTTGTGTCTCCAGCAGCTGAATCTGGCCGGTAATCAGCTGACCGAGCTGCCAGTGGGTAAGTGAACAGCGTTGAATTATAGATTACGATTTTTTCAGCAAGCCGACAATACTGCATGTCACCTTGTCTTGTAAAGAAATAGAAATGAAATAGGAATGAGTTTCCTGGCAAATATAAAGAAAATATTTTATGTATCAATTTGTTCAATTCATATTTTTTGAAGAATTTAAAAAAATGACATCCTTTAGTCATTTGTATTAGAATTAAAAGATCCTGCTCTGCTAAGGCAATGCTTCAACAGTTTGTTACCTTTGGCGATATATCCGAAATACTTAGGCTCCATAAATACGACTTGCTTTGTGAACTATATTTCATCAACGAATCGAATCCTTATAAAACTATCATTGAGTAAATTCCTCATTCTTATATCACCTCCTTCCTTCTCTTTTCTAGAGCTGAGCAACTTGCGCAATTTGGAGCACTTGAATATATCCAAGAATCAGTTTCGTCGCCTGCCCAAACAGCTGAGTGAATGCGTTCGCCTCAACGAGCTGAATCTCAGCGACAATGAGGCGCTGCTTCACATACCCGAACGCATAGCCAACTTACCCATGTTGCAGTCCCTCGCCGCTGATCGTGAGTAAACACAAATAACTAGGTTATATCGAATTATGCATATTTCTCTCTCTCCCTTCCTCTCTCTTTCCACTTGCAGGCTGTTCTCTTATTTATTTGCCGGCAGCGCTTTCCAAGTTCATGAATCATGTACGCATCTTCCACAACACTGCAATCAACTATATACCCATGATCTATGAGAGATTCTATCAGAATTTCTATGACAACCGACAGAAGGTGACGCCCATGTAAGTTAGTTAATTAATGGATGAGATTGGTTCATTCTTACATGTCAATCCAAATGTTCGCCAGCCCCATCTCCTCGAAAGGCTTATTTTGGGTGCGTGAATTGGAAACTCAGTGTCGTCTCCTGCTGCCCGTGGGTACTCGCAAAATCTATCCAGTGTCCTCAGCGGAGAATCAGGTCACGCTCTATGATGACTGTTTGCATGCTCTGCAATCGCTTAACCGCCAATTGCCCGTCTATGAGAATGCTGCACTGCATCGCCAGCTGCCGGAACCCTATATGAGTGCACACATCAACAACGGAGCCATTGCCCGCTGCACGACTTTCAACTGCTCGCGATGCTTGTACACAACCTACTACTTTATGGTGGTCAAGCGGTGAGTGACAAAGTACATTAGCAAAAGATCAACATGAGAAAGGGGCGGTGAAATATCGAAAAACTAGTTTGATTTCTAGATCAAGAATCACACCTATCAGAATGGACACGGACACAGACCACAAGACTGGTAAAAGTGTTGAGTGTCATTGGAAGTTATGGTTAGAGGTGCGCCAGAATAATGATCGTGAGTGCGCGAGTTGGGCGGAAATTTTGAAGAAATTTAGATTTGCAGACGTAGACAGTTTATGATATCAAGAAAATTTGCATAGCATTTTAGGGTTAGATATAGAAATCAGCATTCAATAATCAAATCCTATATTGATACTCTTCCACACCCCCCTAGTTATTAATAGGGTTTGAATTTGGTTGATTTAGTCGTTTGGGTGAGATTTTTATATTTTAGGAAGAAGACTGATTCGGATACGGGAAGCATGGATGGGTCACCACACCTGTGTACAAACTCTAAACTAATGCCTTACTCGTGCAAGTGTTCCAATTCCTTATTCCTACTGAACAAATTCAAATTTATTCCTGTTTCAATTGATAGGCTTTGATAGGGACAACTGGGAAATAGCCTAACAAGCTCTGGATGGGTTGGCAAACTCGGGTAACTAATAACAGGCTGAAATGCATCTACGGCCGAACTATACAATAATTGGCAACTTAGCGGAAAATATATAGTTCTTCATTTTCAAATTTAGTTCTGAGCCATTGAAGTTCCTGAGATTAAAGCTACAACATTCAGATCTCAGGATCTAAACCCTTGGTAAAAGTCTTAGAAATCTTTGGGACATTTGCACTGTTTTTGGCTGCACTAATTCCTCATAAATAATTAAGGGGTTCTCTTATTATTACTATCCTTTTATCTATCACATTAGTGGATCGTTTCTAATCTCAAATGTTCTTCTTAAAAATTCCATGTTTCAGCCGTGGCAGCCGCTCCAAGCAATTATTTACCTGTAATTTTTGCACACAGAACTGTGCCCTACAATGGCTCTCGAGTAATGCCAAAAAGTACTATCAACTAGACTGGAAAGTTTCAGATGACGATGATGCCGACTAGGCGCAGAGGGAGAACGAAGTAGCGGCAACCAACTGTTTGTAAATGTTGTACATAATAGAATACTTTAAATAGCTTTGTATGTTGTTTATTTGAAGGCATTGAATGGTGATTAAAGTACGTCTAACTTAACTGTAGTTGGCAACCGGCGCCGTTTTCATTGGGTGAAACTGTACTCCTAACGGTACACAAAACTTTGACTGGAGCCCCGTTCATGGACATGCACATAATCATCCAGTAGACAGTGTGAGGCCTCAGGATAGGCTTGACGGCAATCAATGCCATGCCTACCCATTCGAAAGGCGTCGCCATAGCGTACATCCAACGAGGGATGCGGTCTAGAGAAAGGCACAACTTTGAAACTTCTCATCGATTGAGGCTGCATCTGGGCCATCACTTACCTCAACACCCTGTGCAGTATTTGCGCATAGAGACCAATGTGCTCATGCACCTGGGCATTCTCGCAGATCAAGCGTTCCAGACACACTGACCCATTCTGACCCCTTTGATCCATGAACGATTCTGCGAACTTGTAGAGCAACAGCTGAGTTTCATCGATCATCGGTTCTGGATGATTAGCAGCAGCTTTTGTAGGACCCTCTATGCCACGTGCATTGCTGCGCATTTTAAAGAAATTCCACCAATAGATGGGCGTCTGCGGTTCATTGTACTGATATTGAAAGTTCATAAGCCACACCAACTGACGCCAGAATTTCTTCTCCTGAATCTCGAGGGGAAAGGCACAGCCTGTGACAAGCTGTGAACGTGAAATGAACTACTTAACGAGGCACCACACTAATGGATTATATTTCAGCTATTTCACCTTTACAACACCGCCATTCTGATAAATCAAGAAACGTTTTTGTCTGCGATGTTGGCGCCAGCTTGTTAAATTTGCGCTAAGGCCATTCACAATATCCAAAGCCAAGAGCACACTTGAACACAACAGACTGAAAGAAGGGTTTCAGATATCTTCAAATCACTCAACACCGTCACAATTTTCGATTATTAATTCACTCACATTAGGTTCATTTCGATTTCGAGCGCTTTTGCCGTGTTGACTGCTCGACCAGCAAACAGTTTATGAAGTTGGTGTTTTGATATGGGAACATTCTAAGTGTTGGCCTAATGTCGTGTCTGCGGTTCCAGAAACAATATGTATTCAAAAGTGACGGTCTGAAGAGAGGTGCTAGAAAAAAGCACGTGCTTTTGCCGGCCGTCTACTAAACTTTACATGTCAACTCAATTAGCACACTGCGTGTGCACTGGTCAGAGGTGCTGATGACTTTATTGAAACAGAATTTAGGCCTAGTTTTATCCAAGGCCTCATTAAGGCTGTGCTACACCAACCTAATTCCATGCATGACAGTTGCATGACGCATATTTTGTTATACAAATTTAAATTGGAATTTTCTCTGATATTTATTTTGATCAATGTGTCATTATAAATATTATTTTCATATTCATTCAGATACATATTCTCACCTGGCCACACTGAAGGCCCTGCCTACTCGGGCGATACTGTACATAGCACTCATTTTTAACGCTGAAGGTACAATTTTTCCCAAAACAGTGGAGGATGGCAGCGATCCTCATGATCCATAAGCCAGGCAAATTGGAAGTCGATCCTGAGTCGAATCGTCCAATAAGCCTTCTGCCTACAATATCAAAGGTATGGGAGAGGATTGTTGCCAATCGAATTCGTAAAATTATAAGTCAAAGCTCACCAGTTTGGATTTCGGGAGGGACATGGCACCGTAGAGCAGGTCCATAGATTGACGAGGCACCTCCTACAGGCTTTTGATGACCTCGAGTACTGCAATGCCGTCTTTATTGACATGCAGCAAGCTTTTGATAGGGTCTGACTATTATGCAAAATAAAAGCGCTCCTACCAGCGCCCTACTATGGTCTCCTTCGGTCAGGGCAGCGTTCTTGGCCCGATGCTTTACTCGATATATACTGCTGACCTACCTAGCCCTGACGATGACTACATGGAGGCACCCTCGAAGGCTCTTATTGCAACCTATGCGGATGATATTGCTGTCCTTTACAATTCCAAATGCCACTTCGAAGCAGCAGCTGGACTCCAGGGCTATCTAGAGTAGAATCTGAAGATCAACCCCATGAAGACGACTAACCCTTGCTTCACTCTAAGAAAGGTAATACCGGGCACTCCACCTATTCAGCTGGAGGGAGTTACACTGGAACAGCCATTGCAAGCGAAATACCTCGGACTCACGTTGGACAAACGCCTCACTTTTGGGCCACACCTGAAATATGCGGCTAAAAGGTGTGGGCGAAGAATGCAACAAATAAGGTGGCTGATAAATAGAAAAAGCACCATGTCACTTAGAGCTAAAAGAGCAGTCTATGTGCATTGTGTAGAACTGATCTGGCTTTACGGGGTATAGATTTGGGGGATCGCCGCAAAATCCAACTACAAACGTATCCAGGTATTGCAGATAGCCAACTGCCCATGGTACGTGCGCGGCTCCACCCTTCATCTCAATCTGCATACCGTGGAAGAGCAGATTGGACGGCACACCAGCAGATACAGTGACAGACTGTTGAGTCACCGCAGTATGCTCGCAAGAGGACTACTTCCCGCCAGGCCTTTAAGGCGGCTAAAAAGATTGGGGTTTGCTAAGACAATTGGCCAACCGAGAGGTCTGCTCACTCATAAGTCCTTATGCGAATTGCATGAGGTTTGCCTCTCTTTATATCTTAGTAGGATCGTATGCAATGCGTTCTAACGTGTGTGAACATTTCAGAATCCCACCTAACACGTATGATTTGCCCTGTCAATCAATTAGATGAAACAAAATACATTCTCTGAGGATGTCAGCGAAAACTCTAGAGATCATCATTTACACTGTATGAAATCTGGACATTTTTATGTATAACTTACCTAGCTAATCCGGCGTGCTACGCTAAGCCACGTCTTTATCATTGAAGAACGTTTTCTGTGTTTTGTGTTTCCTTCTTGCGGTTACATGAATAAATTGGGTTAGATTTCCAATCTGAAAAGAGACAACGAAGGGATGTCAATATGAGAAACACAGAAACACAAAATTAAGTCCACATAATTGTTGTGAGTGTCCCTATGCCTCGTCATGGCTTAATTCTGAATGAATCCCAAGGTCTGGTTTTACAAAAGCTCTCGAAGGATTAAACAACCCAAAGCGAGTAAAACGGATCATCCTTCAATATTAGACTGTGAGCTCGCAGAAGCTACTTTCTTAGCATCCAAAACTACAAATGAATGGATCATCCAGATCCAACGTGTAGTCTCCTCTTTTGACATTGTCAAATCCGCAAAAATAAAGATAAAAATTGAGGAATCAACATCATACGGCACCTGATAAATTGATATTATGGATGTAATTCAATCGGAGAGGCTTAAGAAAGGGCTTAAAAATTGCTTCAAGCGCATGGCAAGTGCCAGAAATTGGGGCTCCGCCACATCTTGCCACATTTCCACCCAAGCAGCCAAGCAGCCTAAACATGCGCAAGTTAAATAAATGCTCATACTCACCTGGACTACCGTCTACCAGTTGCTGCTGTTGCCCATTGCCATTGCCATGGCGAGCACCGTTCGTTCGCATTGCCATAGTGTTTTGTTTGTTCCATTTATCGAAAACCCTTCAACAATCCAGAAATTCAGCTACGTAGCATTTGCTGCCAACTTTTCGTCACAAATGTAAACCGCAAAAACAAAAAACAACACCATTTGGCACCATAGTTTCGCAATTAATTAACAAATTTTAAGTTTTAATAAATACAAAATTAACCGTTAAGATGTTACGGCTGCCGGGAATGCCAATGCTGCCTGGGGCACAGTTCTATGATGTGAGTAGTTAACGGAGCTATAAGAATCTCGAACCATAGCCATGCCCTTGGACCTTTGCAGTACAGCAAGCGTCGTCATCCGCGCCAGCAAACGCTGATGCACTATCAGGGCATACACATGCTCTCGGATCGCCGCGAACCGGAGCTGGTTGAGCCGAGTGGCATAATAGCCGATCCCAAATGTCCGCCAGCGCCATCACAGTTGAACACTTTGTGGGCACCAAAGGTCACCACGAAGCTGCCACCTTGGTTGGCCTACGACAAGCAGGTGTTGTGCTTCAATGCCTACTTCAAGGAGCCGCTGACGGAAATCTATCATGCACCTTATCAGGTGAGAAAGGTGAAAATCTATTTCTACCTGGAAGATGGCACGATGCAGGTCACAGAGCCCAAGGTAGAGAATTCGGGCATACCACAGGGATGCTTGGTTCATCGCCAGCGGATACCCAAGATGCCGCCCAGCGATCGCGAGTTTCTGTCGATCTTTGATCTAAATGTGGAGAGCAATGTGCAGATCTTTGACCGTGTATATCACATCAGCGGCTGCGACAATTTCACCAGGCATTTTCTCAATCGGGCTGGCATAGCTGTGCCACCGTCACTCCAAGAACCCAAGTAGGTTGATATATATTTACCAGAGGTCTGCATGGTTCGCCTTTCTGCCTCTTCGTAAAAATGCGAAGTCAAACTCTGGAGTCTGCGCATTCGGCTTCACTCAATTCATTTTGGCACGAGTGTTTCAAACGTCCTTTTGAGCGCATTCATGCAGACCTCTATTATTTATGTAGATGTTCAACTAGTGTGATTATAACCACGGAATTTGACTTCATTTTGATGGCTCTGTCTTCACATTAGATGAGCAATATGTTTATGTTGCAGCCAATTACAAGTTCTTCCTTCGCTCTTTTTAGCGATCCCACCACGGAAATACGTAAACGGTCGGGTATGAAGCAAACCCCAGCAAGTAGCGGCCTACCCAAACGTCATAGCTTCGCTCAGTTTCTGGAGTTCGACAGGCGGGTTCTTAAATTCCAAGGCTATTGGAATGATCGCAGCGAGTATGGCGATGTGCGTAAACTGGAGATTTGTTACTATCTGGCTGACGACACCATCGACATAAAGGAGAAGTTTCCACGAAATTCAGGACGTGAGGGTCCCAGCACTTTTCTCAAGCGGGGCAAGTTGCCCAAGGAGTTTTCAGGGCTGCCGCTGCCGGGTCAGCAGACATCCGTAACGCTGCTCAATGTCTTGGGCTCGAACATGCGGGATGTACGGTATGTGACCGACCCATTGAACACGGGCAAGAAGCAGATACAACATTATACCGATCAGGATCTGCAAATTGGTGCCGTGTTGAACGTGTTCGGTCGCTGCGTGAAGCTGACAGATTGCGATCAGTTTACCCAGAGCTACTATAGGGAGAAGGTGGGTTGTTTCCACATCCATATATAGCTTTTTCCCCTGGCCGATATTAGTACATTATAGGTGCTATGACGATGCGTCACGCCCTTTTTGCCCTTGATCTTCCCTTATCCGATATTAGTACACTGTAATATTTGTATCGCGATCGGTTTAACAGTTTATTCGCAAATAACAGTGCACCGTTCGCCTTCATAAAACTTTTGACCTCGATCTTTTTCAGTTTGACCCCTGTGCTTTGATGTTTTATCAGTCAGTCAGACAGAAGAAAGAGTTATATATATATATAGATTACCTTTAAATTCCGCGTCTTTTCTCCCTCCAGTACGGCATACAGGACTTTACGCCGGAGCCCATACCTGAACGCAACGATGTACGTCCTCATACCACACAGGCTGGTCAAATGCGTCGTCTGCCGCCTTACAATGGTTGGGGTTCGTATGAGGATTCTGAAGGCAATTGCCTCACCGTCGAACCCAAGGCTCCTCAGGCGGACTTCAAGAAGATGATCAAGTACGATGGCTGCATTCTCCGCTTTGGAGCCAAATTGTTATCCGCCATACGGGACAATTGCGAACGCAGCTTTGTGATTAGCTACTTCCTGGCTGATGACACTCTCCAAATCTATGAGATGGCGCGACGTAATTCAGGCTTCCGTGGTGGCGAATTTCTTAAAAGGGCACGTGTCCCCTTGCCCGGACAAGATAAATTCTGCTCGGCGAGACCGCAATACTATCGAGCCAATGATTTCTACATAGGTGCTACTTTAAGCTTAAAGGATCACATCTTTCACATAATTTCGGCTGATGAGTTCGCCCTGCTCTACATGGAACATCATCCCGAAGAGGTAAGCTTTGGAAATGATGAACTGCTTCGCTCAAGTAATGGTTTTTCCTCGCAGTTTCCCGTGGCCGATATCCGCTTGATAATGCAAAAAATTCGCAATGCAGTGCGTCCGGATTTCAAGCAATTTGTGTTGCACTGCAAACGAGATGGCGATTTGGGCGATTATACCACTATTGGCTATGACCAGTTGAAGTCCACTCTGTTATCCTATTTGCCCAAGGAGCCGATGCTGAATCATGAGATTCTCACCGTTTGTCGCCACTTCTCCGCCGAACAAACGCCGCCGCCCAGCTGTGATAGGAACCAGGTGCGTGGTGCTGCCCAGCTGGAGCTGAAGCGTGCCCTTTGGAATAATGTGGAGGAGCTAACCGAGCATTTGAGCCACATCAATCCTAACTGCAGGCCGTACATTAGTGTAGCCCAGGTCAGGTCCACGCTGAGGGGTTGCCGTTTGCCCTTCAGCCTGGAGCTGGTCGAGGACATACTGGAGGTGCTGCAGAAGAACGAGCTGGGTGAGATTGAGGTGCGCGATGTGCTCAACTTTTTCAACATGCACAGCGATAAGGTGCCGGACATGGCGCCCCTCAATATTGCCTTCGAGCTGTGCCCGAAGCTGCCATTCCTGCACAAGGGCCGCCTGGTGGACTTTACCTGGTTCCTGGACTATCTCGGTCTGGAGGAGGAGCTCAAGCGGGCCAACAATTGAGTGAATCGAAGGGTGGATTATGAAAAATACGGCATGTTGTATATACAGAACGGAACTTTCAGGCGCAATACAATTTAAGGAATGCTGAAAACTTTGCAGCTTAAACTAAGGGGGGTGGGGGCAGCGGTTGCTACCCTAGAGCTTGGACTCGGTCAGCCAGTTGAAGGACTGGGGCTTGCGATCCGACGAGGGGCTAATGGCCACATTGATAATGGTGGGCCTATCATTAAGCTGATTGGCCGCCTTAATCGCCGCCTGCAGCTGCTCGATCTCAGTGCAGAAATGACCCTGCATGCCGAACATCTTCATCATTTCCTCGTATCGCACCTGGACACCCAATGCCGAAGGCGGTGTGCTGTAAAAAAGGATGCATTCATTGACGTTCATTTAAGCCTTTAAGATTTGCTCACATTTGGGTAAGATCTCCCTCGCTGCGTATGGCCTCGAAGGTGTCCTTGTCGAAGCCTCCATAGATGCCATTGTTGTTGACTATGACAATGGTGATGGGCAGCTTGTAGCGCACCATTGTCTCGATTTCCATGCCCGAGAAGCCAAACGCGCTGTCACCCTCCACGCACAGGACACGCTTGCCGGGCGCAAAGTCGCGGCAGTACAAGGCGGCGGCAACGGCAAATCCTGGTCCAACGCCCATGGTGCCAAAGGTGCCGGCATCGAGACGATGACGCGGCTGCTCATTGAGCAGCATGGAGCGACCAATGTCCATGGTATTGGCTCCCTCGCTCACAATTATGGTGTCCTTGGGCAGCAGCTCACGCAAATGATGGAAGACCGCGTAGTAGTTGAGCGGCGTCGATGTATTCAGCGACATTTGCTGCACAGTGTCCCGATTATGTTTGCATTTGGCGGCCAGCTGCTTCCACCAGTCCTGCTCGTAGCCAAACCGGAAGTTGACGGCGTTCATCTGCTCGAACAGCTGCTCGGCGAAGGGTCGTATGTCGGCCTGAATGGCCACCGACGAGACCACTGAATTGTGCAGCTCCTCGGGGCAAATGTCCACCTGGATGAACTTCACATCCTTGTCGTAGCGTGGCGGACGACCAAAATGCAGGATCCAGTTGAGACGGGCGCCCAGCAGCAGGACCACATCGGCCTTTTGCAAGGCCAGCGTCCTCGCCGAGGAGACGCACTGCGCCGCCGTGTCGGAGACAACACCCTTGCCCATGGGCGTTGGCAGGAAGGGCAGATTTGTGTTCTCAATGAAATGACGCAGCGTGTTCTCGGCATGGGCATAAGCAGCTCCCTTGCCCACTATCACCAGCGGCCTCTTGGCCTGGCGCAGCAGCTGGGCGGCACGTATAACCTCATCATGGGGTGGATACACCAGTGGCGGCGCCGGATGAGCCAGGGCTTTGTAAATGCGGTCCTCGTGGGCCTTGGACTGCAAAATGTTGCCAGGGAAATCCAAATAGGCCACGCCAGGACGACCGTAAGTGGCATAACGCACAGCCTTCTCTACATGCAAAGGTATCAAGGCAGCGGTGGGCGGGCGTGCCGCATATTTGCAATACGGACGCGACAACTCCACTTGCGGGCACTCCTGAAACCCGCCAATGCCCTCATGATCCTGATTCGTGGCGCCTCCAATCACAATCAGTGGCCAGCAGTTCACCTGAGCATTGGCCATGCCACCTGTGGACAATAGAAGTTGTTGATGAGTCTGAGAAGGCACTCATAGATTGATCACACCCACCCGTCACATGGAGCAGGCCTGGACCAGAGACCACCAGACAGACGCCTGGCTTGCCCGTTAAGTAGCCAATGGCCTGGGCCGCATAGCAAGCCGCCTGCTCATTGCGCATTCCAATGTACTTCAGTCCGGCGGCCTGAAAGGCCATAGATAGCTCAATCACAGGAATGCCAATAATACCGAAGACATAGTCCACGCCCTGCAAATCACAAGAACACAAATATGTATTAACAATCACGTTCGGTTTAAAGTTCAAGGGGGCGAGTACTTCATGCCAGTGTATACCCTAACGATGCAATTGTTTCTTCAACCAAGCTAACGTCTGACTGGGAGCAATGTATATCCCAAGCTATAACAGTTAGGAGACTGAAATTTACACACAAATTCAATTTTATGCTGTAGGTGCGAACTAAGGGAACGTTTTCAAAAATTCCAACTGTGAGTGGGCCAATATAGTGGTCATAGTTTGTAGGGGAGGGTCATATCTTTGCATTTGTTTGAAGTAGACAGCTGAAAAACGTGCTTGGCTCTTTTAAGGGGAAAGAATTTCCATCATATCTTAATGATTTCCTAAGGTAGAGCTTGGGTACTTTTAACCGGACCTCATTATTGGTGAAAGTAAAAGTGCTATTGGGCTACTACATAGTATATGGTATATATGTAATTACTATTTATTAAAATCTCTAAGAGATTTGGGGAAATGAATGTTTGAACACTTCAATTCATAGGCTCATTCGAAGAAAAAGTTCAATGGCAATTAGATTCATTGCCTTCTTGAGGGTATTACATTTACTACGAAGCAAATCTAATAGCCCTTGAGTTTTCCGTACATCCTCGAAGAGAAAAATATGAAGCGATATATTGAAGTGTTCAAAAGTGAAGTGTCAAAATCTGTATAGTTTTCTGTGACACGCACTATTACAAAGGTTTGTAAACATCGCAAAACCCAAAAATAGTTATATATCTGAAGAACCACTCTGCTAACTATCCATTACAGAAGTTTAATTCAGGCCTATATCAAATTCCGACTTGAAATTTAACAACAAAAGGATCTCAATGCATTTGCTGCCATAGAAATGAAATGTGATACATAACAATATGATCGAATATGAAATCTTTAAAGGGGGGCAGCAGCCCCTCCCCCACCCTACCCCTCGCTCCATTTATCTATATTATAAATCCAAAATATCCTAACACACTTTCCAATTTTAGCAAACATTTGCCTCTCTCAGCCTAAGAACAATGGTAAAAATCGAATGGTCTATTTGTTTGCACATAATTTATATGTAAATATTTGGAAAAGCGTATTCAAGCTGCCGCTCTAAGCAATGTTGATTTTCCCTTTGGTTGTTTTCAATTTCAATTACAACCACATGTGTTCACCGCCTGCTTAGGAGGGGGGTCCGACTAAGACCGAATTAAGTGTTTTATTGATTTTAATCGCTTGCCACAGCAACAACTGTAGTCCAGTTAACACAGTTAGACCATGCTCTTAATACCTTTGGAACATGGCATATCTTGAAATCATTATCAAAATCCACCTTCGCTATCTATATCGCCTTTTATTGGTACAACAACAACAATAACAGCAGCAGCAAAAACAATAATAGCCGCTGGCCTACAGTTTTAAGTGTTTTTGAACTTTGCACAATACACAAAATATACATACACACACATACATACAGATAAGCCGCTGCGTTGTTGTTGCCTTTGTTGTTGGTGTGCTGCTGCGTTATTTACGGTTTATAATGCACATACGTATTTCTCATATGCAAAAGAGGCCGAAAAACTGCAACGCCGAAACTTTCCTTATGTCTTAAGGCTTACCTGTTGCTTCAATGATTCCGCAATAATTTGCACAGCTTCGACTTCCGCCATTTTTAGCTTTAGTTAATCTAACTTCTTGAGCCTTAACTGTTAATGGTTTAGGCGCAACTGGAAATTGCGGCCAATTGAAATAAGTTAAACAATAAAATATGTCTTGTGCTAGGGATGTCAGAAAACGTCGATGCTTCACGAAACATCGTGTAATCCGATGTTTTTATTCGCGATATTAACAAAGTCCGAATCGAGCCTACTCAATTTTGGCTCACTCGCCGATGCAACTGATTTCGTTATCGATGACAATAGGCGGTAAGTTCAAAACATTATACATAATTGTATAAAATTAAAATACGAAATATACATACGAAAACTATTTCGAAAATGGTAAAATATTAATATTAAATTAAACTCCTAGTTGAAGTTACAGTAAAATTTAAGACAGAAATGGATTCGTTTCATTAGAAGAACATATAAACATTTATAAATTGCAAAAAACCAATTATATTTTCAGTCTACAACAAATAATTAATAGTACTTATAATAAAATTGTTTCCTAATAAATTCACTTTTATATTTTACCTACATGCATACATTTACATACATACATTTAAAAATGCGCGCCTTCTGTTTTTGTTTGCCAAAACAAACAGCGCTGTTAATTAACATTGAGCAGATCTTTTGTTGGCTCAAGCAAGTTATGTCAATAACTAGATATCGATATTGTCTGCTATGTTATTGAATTGAAATGTAAATTATCAGCCGGGTCTAATTTTGGCAACCGTTGGATTTTAAAATACAGAAAAAATATCTTACCAATTGAACATGTGAAAACAACCATGTCCAAACCCAAAATGGAAGCACAGAAAAAGGAATACCTGACTTTGAAAAGTGGTCTAATATACTCGACGAACGATCTATATTACCAACAAGGTATGAACTGAACCCCCTCCCCAATGAATCAGAATAAATTAATCATAACCTTTCCTTTAATGTGAGCTACGTATTTACTAAGAAATTAACAAGGAGCGATGCGGAGCTAATCAATTTTCAACAGACGACTACCAATATACTTTGAAGTTTTTTACGTAACCGTTTCTAATCATTTGCCTTTAAGCGTAAGACTTAAATGCAATATAAAACATGTTGAATTTTCAGTATATTCATTATATATATTCAAATTACCAATCACAATTTATAAATTTTAGGCACTGTTATTCAATTTAAACTTATCGATAGGCTTTACCTACAAATAAACGATAAACGAACGCTGTTAACCAAAAGAGACTGTTAACGTAGTAGAGTTGATATGAAGTTAATGATATTAATATTAAATTGATATTAAATGCAATCGTCGGCAAACCTTTGCCATTTTATGCTGCCATCTGTTTAAATTTATTACACAAAATGTGAGCTTACAAAAAATATCGCTGGTTCTTTTTAACATTTGGTAAGCTGTATTCATTTAGGCGCGCAATTCAAAACTCTGGCCAGTTCATTGACCACTCATTGAGTCTAACGAAATGTATGTTAACTAATGGCATTTTAAGAAAGCACACTTGACATACTAACATAGGCTCAAGCCACGACCTGATTGCCAATTAAAAGCCGCTTTATCAACGCAAAATCAATAAACAACACCAAAAAGCCTTACAGTTGTGCATTTTGATTAACATTTGACTAATTATTGTGTCAATTTGTCTGTGCGTCGTTTGTTTTCTGCTCGAATGCGCAAAATAATTAACGTCTGCAAAGAGCCGCAACCAGTTCGTTGGAGTGTTTTTCCCCCCTTCAGAGAAAAATAAACATAGTAAGGTCGTTGTCAATGTATAGAGTGGATTTTTAGTTTTTCGGTCTCCAGCCAACTGGTTTTAGTGGCCTGCTAACTACATGATTCATATCATATAAAATTCGCCACCAAGAAGAAGAGTCGTTTTACTTGTAACAATAAATATTTAGATTTAGCTTTAATAGGACTCGCTTGTTCTACAACAATATATAAAATATGGCATTAATACTACTCGAAGAAACATCACAGCTCTTGAATCAACAACGTAACTACAATTTTGTATTGACAATATCCTCGCGCGATTCCGTGGTCTCCACTTCATTCCACTTCTGGATTTTGCCGGAACCAAAGATCCAGAAAAATATAGCAGGCAATATATAGGCGGCAGCTCCAATTATAAACACCCAATACCAATTTTCGATAGTATTCTGAAAACAAAATAGAATAAGCATCTCTCGCACTCTTTGCTTAAATAATCCAATCTCACCTCCTCTTCGGTAAAGGCAGCCACTATCAGGGGGGAGAAAATCCCTGGAGTCGTGCCCACGCAGTTGATAATGCCGTACAGAGTGCCCGCATAGTTGGGGGCCAAATCTTGCGAGTTGGCCAAATTGGAGGCGGTGGCAGCCCCATTAAAGCCCAGCGAAATGGTCATTATAGCCACGCATACATAAGGATCACGTCCAAAGTGGGCCAGAATGATGAGCATGATGCCAGGCAAGATGTGAGCTGAAAGGAAGCAACAGAACTTTATAAACAACTCCTTTTGAGCTACAATTCTACTTACAAGGGAAGGAGAAAACCTTCCTCATGCGCGTTACTGTCCACCAATCTTTGCGACGTATCCAATCCGCCACGGCGCCAAAGCCAAACGCACAAATCAAGCGTGCCACGTGCGGCAAGCTGGAAAGGACACCTGCCGAGGACAAGTTGAAGCCCAAGACTTCGCTTAAGAACTTGGGTGTGGCTGTTATAAGGAAGAACAAGCCCCACATGCTGCCATAGTGAAGCAACATCAGTGACCAGAAGGGCATGGAGAAGATCAACGCCTTATATGGTGGCCATTTCTGTAAAATTAAGCAATTAAAGCCGATTCATTAACAACCCTTAGTCCCCTTTAATTACCTTCTTATTGCTCAGCGTGTTGCCTAGACTGGTTTCTATATACTCGCGCTCCTTAATGCTGATGCTGCTATGCTGTGCCGGCGTGTCGGCCACCAAAAAGAACCATATGGCCACCACAACAAGCACAAACATGGCCACTATATAGAAGGCCCAATCCCAGCCAAGATGCTCAATAATAACGCCACTAATGGGCCAAGTGATGACCGTGCCAAATGTGCCGCCCATCAGTGAGGCCACAAATATGCCCTTCTCATCGGGTGGCGCCCATTTGGATACCAAATTGTGACAGCACGGATAAACAACGCCATTGAGAAATCCGATCAGAAAACGCAGAGCAAACACGGCATATTTGTCCCAGGCAGCTGCCACGGGAGTCAAAGCAGTCAAAATGCCAGCCACCAAGCAACTATAGCCAGCCACATTCCGTCCGCCAAAGTGCTCGGCCAAGGTGCCAGCCGGCAGTGAGGTGATCATATAACCATAGAAATATGCACCAAGAAGTAAGGCTTGATCTCCTTGGGTCCAATTGTAGCGCGGTCCATACTACAGAAATTGGGAATAGGAAAATGTTTATTGAAAATGGGAGTTGAGTCAGTCAGACTTAGGAAAAAGTTATAAATTCTTAAAAAAAAAAAAGTTAAATTTAAGATTGCTTTGAAAACAAAGGTTAAAAACTATACAATTAAAAAAGTTTCTTCTGGATTTTTGATTATAAAAAATTGTTGTTTTTTATACTCGTACTTTATATAGAGTAAACGAGTATATTGTATCTGTGCAAACAGGCAAAAGGAAGCCTTTTCGACCCTTTAATGTATGGAGATGAACACCTAGATCTAGGAGACTATAAGAGCTGGAGTCATCAAATTTGTGTGTGAAGTTAGATCAAGTTGAAAAGCGGTTTGAATATGTATAAGTGTATTATCTACCGATTTGCCAAATTTCATCACGATCGGATAAGAAATGTGGACGAAATCGTAAAAAGGAAAAGTTTGTATGAAAATCATCCACCCAAATGAAAGTGTTGCATAATTTTGAGTGCATGGCAAATATTAAATAATATCTACTAGATAATATACTACCGATTTGCCAAATTTCATCACGATCGGATAAGAAATGTGGACGAAATCGTAAAAAGGAAAAGTTTGTATGAAAATCATCCACCCAAATAAAAGTGTTGCATAATTTTGAGTGCATGGCAAATATTAAATAATATCGACTAGATAATATACTACCGATTTGCCAAATTTCATCACGATCGGATAAGAAATGTGGACGAAATCGTAAAAAGGAAAAGTTTGTATGAAAATCATCCACCCAAATAAAAGTGTTGCATAATTTTGAGTGCAGGGCAAATATTAAATAATATCGACTAGATAATATACTACCGATTTGCCAAATTTCATCACGATCGGATAAGAAATGTGGACGAAATCGTAAAAAGGAAAAGTTTGTATGAAAATCATCCACCCAAATAAAAGTGTTGCATAATTTTGAGTGCAGGGCAAATATTAAATAATATCGACTATAGCGTTCTTGGGTGTTTTTAAATTGTATATATTGTTTGCTTATTTTTTTTGAATTGAATTTAATTGAATTGACAACTGGCATGTTCTATGGATTCATTCATTCGCAACCATCCATGAATGTTTAACTTTGTATATTCACACATTTGAATACTTGAGCAAGTGGTATAATAATCATACAATATTCATTCGGAAAGAATTGTCTTAGTTGCTATTCATTATAAAATTATGTTGGTCTAACACGAGCACTTATTTTGTGATGAATATTTCGTTTATCGTTTTAGATGCACTTATGCAGGGCTCTTATGCATTTTATTTAATTATATTAAATATTTCTTTCAAATATAAGTCAAACAATATAAGAAAACAAAAAACATCAGAGAATTTCATATTATGTAGTTCTGATTTAGAAACTTCTAAAAATAGTATCTAAAGTTACATTTTTGTGTCATCTAACTTTGACTTAGCATATCGAAATTTCATACTTACATCTGGCAGAACTTCCGTTGAGTTATCCCCGCTGGTATCCTCCACCATGGCTATGATATTAATGGACAGATTCACTCGCATCATATAGCTGAGCAGACATGCCATAAACAGCATTATCGCCACATTAATGCGCTTCGGCACATAGACTGTGGGTAAAAATCAACAGAAACACACAAAAATAAATGAATAAATATTTATTTAAAAATAGATTTTAATTGGCAGCCGATATATCATTAGTTCTGGCTTTAATAAAATATAATTGAAGTTCAATATTGATAGATCATGGCTTCGTATTGATCTTTATTATAAACCATTCTGACTCTAATTAGCGAAAATGGTAATAATAATGGGACAAGTCTTTGCTTTGATCTATTCAGTTTACATTTTTATTTTAAGCTAATCAGCCGCGCATGCTCAACCTATAATATTTGAGTTTGTCATTTTCGAGAGGGGACTTTTAGCATCACGTGAATTTTATTTATGACACAAATTTGCATTAATTTTGGGTTTTTTATATAATTTTGTTGTTGTGATCTTTTACGATTCGATGTGATTCCGGTGAAAAGAAACGTGTGGCAATTTTATGGTGTACTTACAGCAAGGCATGAAGGCCATTTTGCCAGGTTGTTGTTGTTGTTGTCGATCTTCTTATTATTGTTGTTGTTGCTCTTGTGAAGCCTCACTTCAGGTGTCAGCTGCAAATGCAAACGGAGATATCAGGAAACAGTTAAAAACGAGAGTTGCCCATAAATTGGGGGAAGTTTTTCCCCCTTTTTTTTGGTTGTAAGAAAGTTATACAATAATAAAAACAAATTTGTATTTTTATGGCTTTATAAATTCAAGTATATATTATAAATGCGGATTACCATGGAATAAAGTAATATAATTATAATGCTCTGAAAGCATGGCTTTGGTCATATTTTCTTAGAGAAAATGTATGTGTGATATATCATAAAGATCTTACAAAATATACGAAGATATAGAAGAGCAGGAGAAGAAGAGGCTTACATATTCTGGCAAAAAACTAGTATTACAATAAGATAGAAGAAACGTGGAGGCCTCTAAAACGGACAGGTACGAAATTTGGTTCACCTTTTGTATACTAAGAGTTCATTCCGAATTGGTCGGGTATATGGAAACTATATATTACTTTAATTTTGCATAGAAACGGACAGTTAAACGAAAATGTCTCTGTCAACTTGACAATCTGATCAAGAATATACATACTTTATGGCTTACGAGGTGCTTTCTTCTATGGCTTACAAATATCGTGACAAAATTTATAATAATCTTTGAAATGCTATAATCAATATATAATATAATATATTTCACCAAAAGACTTTAATCTGCTTTTGAAGCTACACAAAGTAAACCACAAATTCAACTTCTTTGAATTTAATTTCTCGAAATCTCTAGACACACTTTTCTGCATAAAAATTAATAATTTAATGCTTATGGAAAATTAAAAAAAAAAAAAAAAAAAAAACAGAATAATAGTTGTCGTAAATTGAATATCAGATTTATACAATATATATGTAAATTTCAGCTAAGAATATACTTTATAACGCGTATATGAACCATTCCCTAAATCTATCTAATCTAAAGTTACTGATCGTGAAAGGCAAGTATGTGTTTGAAGCATAAACAATTTTTTATAGGAACTCAAATTTAGGATTAATAAAAACTAATGCACATAAGAATCGATATCTGTAAGGCTCTGAATAAATGTGCACTTAAAAATAATTCAGATAATGAATGAAAGTTAATAAATAGTAACTAAAAGTCCTCGTTGCCTGGTATATGCATATATATATTAAGCTTTTATCTGTTGGTTTTACGTCATCACTAACCTTTCTTTCAAAATGTTTGCCCTAGAAATCAACTAAGTACTAAACTCAGTTTCTTAAGCAACTGAATACAAAAACAGTTTTCACATATAATTAAAATCTTTTTCACTCAGACCACAAATTTACTTATTTTATATAATTTTCTCGTCTGCACAGGCAGGCTAACTTCGGGTAACCAAAGCTTATATTCCCTTGCAGAGTCGGTTGACACACGCGGAGACTCCTAAGAGTGACACGTTTCCAAATTGGTTCAGTTCGGATAAAATACAACAAAAAAAATCCGCTGCACGTTCATTCTGAATTAGCCGTAAATATGGCAGCTATCTGATATAATGGTCCGATTCGGATCAACTGTGGTCAGCACACGTTGAGGTTTTTATTTGGTTCGATGCAATTGATGAACAATAATAATAAATTTTGGTGTCCCAAAAGTTCATTCCGAATCGGTTGGTGGCTTGGGAACTATATGATATAGTGGTCCTCTGTGAACGATTTTGCCATATGGGGCAGCTTACAGCAGCAAAAAGTCCATCTTCAAAATTTCAACTGTTAAAAACTGAAAGACTTGATTGCATAGAAACCGACGGACAGACAGACGGACATAGCTATATCGACTCGGCTTGTCAGGCTGATCAAGAATATATATACTTTATGGTGTCGGAGATGCTTCTGTCTTTCTTTCTTTTGAGAAAAAAGCTCCTGATGAAGATGATCATGGCTAAAATTAGCTAAACTCAAATTTTTTACAAAATTTCCTCTGGAATAATCAACGGGTTTCACTCACTTTTAGAAGCAGATTTTAATCATATTTCTTTTGTATGATTTTCTTCTCAACCTTCGAAAAGAACTTTTAATAGTTAATAAAATGAAAGCAAAAAAATTTTGTCTAGGAAAACTATTGTAAGTATTCCTGAACGTGAAAACATTTCGCACTTCCACTTGCAAAGATATGATTAATTTTTTTCGTAATTCATTCCTTGAATCATACCTTGAGCCGTACATAGTTAGTTGAGCAATCACTCAATCGTTCTATTTTATTTTGTCACATTACCCGAATTACACATGCAATTTGGAATGCAGTTTCAATTTGAATGCCGAAAGGTGTTTAAACAACACGCTCATATCACTCAACAATTATACCTTGGTTAGTTGTCAAACTTTATAAGCACGTACATAATACATAGTATATATAGTGTGTAGATGTGTGTATCTCCAAGCCAAAATAAAACGCACGTGAGCCGAGTGTTTAAGACAAATTGAGTTATGAACACGAATCCATTACAGATATATATATACATACATATTAAAAAGTACATTTTGTGAAAATGAAATGCAACAACAAAAATGTGTACAAAAATGCAAAATATACTTGTCGTGCGGACTTTGTTATTGTCAAAAGTGTTTCGATTTAGTGAGCTGTCGTCTATCATTTTGTTATGGGGCGCTGCGTCTTTATGATAAGGTAATTGCAGCGAAACACGCCAGTACCAGGGACAGAGCCTGTTGTGCCACCCCCCCGAACACCCAGTTAGTTAGCTATATTTTCAAATTGTTCAGTTACATTATACCAAATGATATGGCCAACACTTTATAAATAAGTGTGCCGCCCGCCCCTAAAACTGCACATTATTTCAACAGCTGTACGACAGGGATTTGTTTTTGTTTTTTTTGTTTTTTTTTTAATTACTTAGGAGTGGTTTGGTTTATATATTTTGTATAATTAATATTAGTGCCAAACAGTTGTTAATTTGTTAAGAATTTTTGTGTAATTAGCGTGCAATTCGTCAACAAATCGTAACACCGAAAACACATTTATCGCCACGTTTTTATTAATCCCAGCTCATAAAATTTGATTAATATTGTACGTCATTTCGTAGAAGAAATCATAAACTAACGATAAGATGTACTAACTCGTCCCCCATATATGTGTTTGTCCAAGTTCTACTCAATGAAAGCAAAGGAAATGCATATATATGATATACTTAATATAAGGCTGTATATTATAAGCACCCTTGGCTATCAATGAGTTCAGTCAATAGACTTTATATATATAAAGCAGTTGTATCTGGTATTGATATATCAATAACTGTACGTGATGTGTTTGCGGATTGCAGATAAAATGTCAACGTCAATGGTGCAAAAAAATATAGCCAAATATTCAAATTTATCAGTTAACAGACACGAGCATATTTAGAGTAGCCAGAGGCAGCCTTGTTAGTTTTTGATTAGAAAGTCAATAAGATCTTTAAGCCAAGATAATATCGCTTAATTAAAAGTAAACTTTAGATTTTTGCTTAGAACGTCAATACGATCTCATAGCAGATTATATGCTGCAATTAAAATCTGAAGAAAAAAACAAACCAAACTCCAAAGTTCATAATTTGGTGCATTTCAGAACAGAAACGAAAAAACCCAAAAATCCATTATCGTTTTACGGAAATTAACATGACAGGTACTCCACTTAAATTACAGTCTGAAAGTGCTACTAATTAATTTGCTCGTACGCTTCTCTTATTTCTAATCTTTCGTGAGGGGCTCTTTATCAAGGAACACACACCTTATGGCAAGACTTAACAATTTATGACTTCTATATGGGCCCAGAGCCACAAAATATATCATATGGCGCATGGAGCCAAGATAAGCAATGGCTGGTGAAACCTGTAAAATAGCCTTCATTATAGCCAGCTTAATCGGCAATTAGGTCGCAATCAATGTGGATCATATTAGTTAGTGGACCTTCTATTGCTTGTTTGGCTATTTCTGCTTTTTAGGGTGTACGATAAAATTTGGTGATTTGATTTATTATGCCTTCTATTAAGATACTAAAGATCGCAGGGTGGCATTTATTGCTATAATATGAAACTGAAACTCAATACCTTTAGTGAAGTTGGGCGACTGTCAAATGTACATTCTTAGATCCCATCCTATTTGTATCATCTTTGCAGAATATTTACATATTTCTTTTGATTTTCAGAAAGAGACTTATGTTCAATGTAAAGGTGGTAACAGCTTGCTTAGGTCTTTCTCTTCCTTTCTGTTTCATACTGTTCCTCTACAATTACTACTGAGTCAGCTTAATTTCGGTATTATAGTTGTACCAGATGTAACTTTATAATAGATCGAATATAACTCAGTCTAAAGAGTAACAACAACACTACTTATATAATCCAAAAAACTATACAGTCCTATTCAAAATCAGTGCAGCAATCTCACTGATAAAGAGGCCTCTGGTCTTATGAAACCACAAGCACGTGCCACTCGTGTATAAGTTTTCTGCTGACGTCGAAGTCTGACCTGGCTTACTTGCATCATGCAATGGAGCATTCAAATAACTTTCAATAAGCGAGGTTAGTTTGAGAAGTCAGTGACATTTTGAATAACCACAGCTTTTTGGGCAGATTCGGTAATGATTTGGAGGACAAACTCCTACAGTTGGAGAAGCAAAAACTAATGATTGGGCTACCTTATGGAGCTTTTTCTACAGATTTAGCAGCCAATGAATGAAGAGGACAGTTATTTTAAGGAATCCTGAGAAACATATATTTTGGAATGGATAAACAGCATTGAACTAATTGCCTGAAACTAACAAGAGACTTTGTATTTAGATGAAAATAGAACTTGAAAATGTTTCTTTTATTTAAAACTTCCAAAAGACAGCACAATATTTAGCTCTAGCGCTTGAAAGTTGATAAATATGTAGATCGGATAAACCATCTTAGGGCTGACTTTTCCTTACAAATCACTATGTGTGACAATTGAGTGAGTCCCAGTCGCTAACCCAAAAACAAAAATCGGATTCCCAAACGCAATTGTATAATCGTAGCACGCGTGCTTAAAATATTTACATAAGTCTCGCAACGCATCGCATCGCATCGCATCGCATCGCATCGCTACGAACCTTCATTTGACATGCTTTTATTTTTTGTTGTTGTTTTTGGTATATTTCGTTTGTATATCTATATCTCTTGCTTTCTGCCACTTTTCCCTCACCTTTATTTGTTGGCCTGGCTTTTAAAACGTTTAAACACTGTGTGCCAATCGAACTGTGTTTTTGTTTGTGGACAGAATTCTGCAAACTACTTAATTCAATGGCAATGAACCGTAACTGGCAAACCAATTGAAATAGATAGATATGTAACTGACTGGCAAATGCTAATGCTATTTGTTATTGTCTTTCGTATTCTCCCGTTTTTCGTTTGTTTTTTTGCCTTTTTCCCAGCGACTCAGTGGCCGGCCGCCTGGTTACAACTTTAGCACTGATTTCGATCCGTATTCCCAATGAAATCGCAATATTATTTTAGTGCACTTATAATTAACATTTAAATACAAATCGCTTGGAAAAAATCACAGCACAACCCGCAATTACACACAGAATAACAGAATTTGTGAAATCTATTACTAATAATTATATATTTAATTAGCAAGTGAATTAAGGCAACAAATTCAGACGCAAAAAATGCACAAGTGTTTGTTAAAAATCCAACCTTATTTTGGTTTGAAAATGAACAACAACAAAATTGGAAAAGCTCAAAAAAATGTAGCAAATGTTTATATAGTATATAAGCTAAATAGCTTAAAAAGGCAACTTTTACTTGGATGAGTCAATAAATTGGGCAATTGTTTATAAATATTTTCCAGTTGAAATATCACACTAAATGGGGGTTTTTTGTTCCTAAAGAAATTTTATGAAAGGGAAGCTATTATGACATATTTGTTGCAATTTCGTTTCGTTGATAAACCAAAGAGTCTTTCTAAGTATTGAATACTGAAAAAGTGTAAGAAAATACTTTAAAATTCTATATAATATAGTAGTCCCATTAATATGCTTAATATTAATGCTCTGCAGGATATAATAAGAGTACAAAGATTGGCAGACATCGCTCCGGCCAAACACAGTCGAAGTTGAAGCTGTTTTCGAGGCAGTTTCTAGGCCACACTGAGCGAGATTCTTGTGTTAAAAGTTAAATAAGAAGAAAATATGTTTGTAAATTTTGTATATTATGTGGAAAATTACAAATCAAAAGTAGATTAGCAATGGTTTTCGCTTGCATGCGAAATAGAAGCTATCTTTGTAGCAAATCCTGTTTTAAAACTTCTGAGAGTCCGAGCTTAGAGCAGTCGGAGCCATATAATCTCATCATGTTGGCTTAAAATATACAGATATGTACTTTATATGTTCAAAACCTCTTTGTTCTATGATGTGCAAGCTTCATGACAGAGTCAATACACCATTTGGTGGAAGTTCCATTCCTCACAGCTTAGTAGAAATGAATTTTAGCTTGAAATTTGTAGACCACGAAATTTTAAAGATGTTCTCGATATTAAAGTGGAACCATATGACTGAATTTATGAATTGTTCAGGTCTGCTTTAAATATTCTCTACAATCAATATCTTAGACTTTATAAGTATAAATAATTGATCCCACATTAAATTCTATCAAAATTGTTAAACATCATCGAATGCTATAAGTTAAACTTGATAGCCAAGAAAACTGTTCAGCAACTCAGGAAGCGAGGTACATCTGCAGAAGGCAGTTCCTTTAAGAACAGAGTACATTTGTATATAAAAATTAAATCAAAATATATCTATAATTATTCCTTGATTAAAATATATTCTTATTGCATTTCCTTGCTCATCATGATTCATTGCCCATCTTTTTCTCACCCCTTTCTTGTTTATATAATCAAATGCAATTAATATTTGGAATTTCTTCCTGCATTTGCAACTCGCGTGCCCCCAGAATAAAATTGTTATTGCCTTCATTAAGAATGAATAATGGGCAGCTGCTGTATATTTTGATTGCTGTTTCGGTTCAATGAATTTCATTTTGGGGCGCCCAATAACAAACCAGTTATTACTTACATTAAAATGCAAACTCTTAACTGATATGCAAATTTTTGCTTAACCCAAAAATAGCTCAACATGATACACATACACACGCATACTCAAACTCCTAGACAGGTGATTTATATGCATACAGGTGTAAATACAACCGGACAAGAAATGTAAGCATATAGAATAAATATGAAAAAAAGAAGGCACGTCTCAAAAGTATAATAAGTGCAAAAAACATATTTGAACAGCTTAAAAGAACAGCTTAAAAAATGCAGAACATGAAATAGTTTGAAATGAAATATAACATTGGGAGGTGCCACAGAGAACTCTAGCGATTTTGACATTTTCATGTGAGAACTTTTTCTTTATTTTTGTGAAAAAATATACAAATGCACCTACAAATTTCAAGCATTTTTCCAAATCTCTAAAGATTTGTATAACACCCCCATTATATACATTTTCATAACACTACTTGGAGTTTGAAAATGCCACCGTTCCATTTCAACACTTGAATTTTAAACGTTAAAATTTTAAATAACTGTTTCAGTTCTGCAAATTGTCGAACCTTTTCAGCTTGAAGACATTTACACTTTAGTGTAATTTAAAAATATTACAAGAAATTATAAGAATTTCCAAATCAACTACAAATAATTTTTTTGAAAACTTTGACTAAAGAAATCCTTTTAAGTTTGTAAGAGCCTTAAACGTTTTTAAATAAACAAAAATAAAATAAAATTTAATTAAATTTCACAGAATTTTGTAATTAATTAAGAAATTATGTTTGATATGGATATGGAGATTTATACAACTTGAGCATAAGGATTAATTCGTTTAGGCTTTCATTTTCACTATCCATATAGAGCTGTTGATATCGTTTAATATCGAAACTCACGCCGAAAGAGTTAAGTGTAATTTAATATTCAAATGAAGAATTATTACTATATAAATTATTTAAATACACAAAATTTGTTTAAAAGCCATAAAATTAATTTCCAAATCCAAGCAAATACATTTGTTGGCAACAAAATTTTGATTTGCCTATTTTAATATAAATTAATTTAAACTTATTGCCAAAAGTTTAAGTGCTTTGCCAATCACATTTTACAATTGCATTTGATGGGTTTTTTATAATTTTAATATTCATAAAATATATATAGATATTGCCAAAAATTAAAAATCACATTTTGTAATTTAACATGGAAATATTGTATATCAACGCACAGCTGAATAAAAATTCTAGCGAATATCTTCCTACTCCTTCCTAATCTAATTTCCAAATACTTTCCATATCTAAAATTAACAAAATTTCCAAACTGAAATCATCAAAATTTCACCATTTCCACAATAATCTTTGATAACAAATCGCGCACACTTTCAAATTTTAAAACCACACGCGTTTTTATTATGCATTTTTGTATTTTATGTTTTTTTTTTTGTCTATGTTTCGTGGCTTAGACCCAAAACAACAACAGAAATTGGCAAAAAAAAACTTTTCCATGACAACAGCACTGTTTTTGGGCAGATTTAGATTTAGACAACGAAAGTTCCAGCAGTTTCTTGGAAATCGAATGAACGAATGGACATATACTAATAACTTCTTTAGTTTTCCATCACGCTACTCTGCACTGCACTCACATATCGTTAGGGGTTTCCTCTTGTACAGAAAACCCACTGCGTTTTGTAACTGGATCGAGCGCTTGGCTGTCCGAATCCGATGTCAGTTGAGAACGTCGCGAAACGAACGAATGAAGCTGAATCGCCAACTGCCAATGGCATATATACCTTATGTACGCGATCGGCTGGCGTTTTTAAGCAAAACCCTCGAGCTGCGAACAACGCGAAGCACAGCAACAGTAACAACAACAACAACAACAACAACAACAACAAGAATACAACAAACACGGTTAAAAATTGTTTAAATTGTTGTCGACGGTTTCGACGCTTTGAGGCTGCGTTGAATGGCAAAAAAAAAAACCAAAACAAAACAAACACAAAAATCGCATGCGATTTCCAAACGAGAAATTTTATATAAAATATCACAAAATCGTGCTAAATTTTAAATCAATAAAACAAAAAAATATTTTTTAAAAAAGCACACAACCAATGACTAAATTACGCAAATTGAAGTAGATATGTACTGTTGCTGTTGTTTATATTTAAAATTAATATGATAAATTTTCATATTTTTAACATTTTCTTATAAATATAACGGCACGTTTGGGCTGCAATGAGCCGTTGTGCATACATATGCACTATTTCTGTGCGATTGCTGAAAACTTTTGGAGCTGTCAAAATGTTTAATATACTTTTATTAAATTGGAATTGTTAAATTGTATGCGAAAAGTTGGAGCAGCCAGAGAAGAATGAAAGTACTATTATGTGAGAACAAAACCGGCACTATATTTGTTTGCCAAGATCTTCTATTTGTTAGCTTTATGGTATTTTGACACGAATTTGTTTTGGACTTACAAAGAAGTAAGTGGCACAGATAGGGGAATCTCTTTGGGGGTTAGATAAAATTCACACCAAGAATTCTGACATTAATTAACTTCATAATGTATTTCATAAGACTATAATTATGTTTCGTGATTCCTATAGAATCTTTGAGTGTGCTCCTTTAAATCTTCTTTTTTTGGAAGGAAAGATAGCTTTATTAGAATTTTTAGCTAATCTTTGTGGTATTATAATTAATCACCCCAATTAGTGCCACCGAAAATATCTCATATATCTTTTACCCCTTTAAAAGCATTTCCACGAAGCCACTGAATTCTAGCACAGAACTAGACAAAATAGTTTTAGCAGAGAGCTATCTACCTAACTTTTTAAATTCTAATACATAACACACCGCATCACGATGTGTGTACGATGAACTCCGCATCTACTTAAGACATTTTTCATGAAATTTGGCTCTGTGTGTGTGATTTGGTGCAACTTAAAAGATATTTCGATTATCGAACTGTAAAATCGGTATTTGTAACTTCACTGTTATGGCTGAAGGTGAACTGTGCGTTTGGTGGCTTCACTGTTATGGCTAAACTGAAAGCAGACAAAGTGACTGCTTCTGGGTGGACAAACGCAGGTTAAGCCATATTCTCGGCAACTTGAGTCTACATATAGGACTTAGCGCTCTTCGTGTATGCAGAGGATTCAGGACAGGAGACACAGCTCTAGTGGTAGCGGGAACTGCATCAGTCGACCTACTGACGGAAGGGTCTAGAGAGCTGTATGAGGCAACGCGAGGTAAGTCAACCATAGCTATGAGGAGAGTGACAAGGATACAAGCCAGGGCTGCTGACATAGCTAAATGGTAAGCGCTGTGGAATACATTCGAGATGGGCCTCTGGACTTTTAAGCTCATCCCACCCCTGCAGAGATGGCTGTCCAGGCAACATGGGGAGTAAACTTCGACTTAAAGCAGCTCTTGCGTGGCCATGGATCTTCTAGGCATACCTTCACCTGTTCGGACAGGACAAGACTTTTGAGGATGCAGAGCCCGTTCTGATTTATTGACCCCCGTTCCAGCGAGAAAGAAGAGGCCTACAGAATCTATGCGGGGAGAGAATCAATACCAATCAATCAATATCATCTCTCATATGAATTGATTTTTGATTTTGCAAAAAGATCACGAATCTCAAGTTAGGTGAAATACCGAGAAAAGTTATAATAAGAAACCCTATACTAAGAATTTATTAAGTGCAGGAATTTAACAGCTCAGAAATACTCAATACAAATATTGTTTTGCCAAAAAAAATGTGTTTATACACAACTTTACCTAATCACAATTAGTCGAAAATTGTTAAACGAAATGTATTAACGTTTCATCGATTTGTAGGATTGTAGGATTTGTAGGAGTAATCTGCATGTTTATCCTCGAAAACTGAATACGGGGTGTTTGGATTGTACACATTTGTGCTCATTTGAGCACTTCGAATAGCCGCCCTGAAAATCATTTGTTCTGAGTATATATGTATCTGACTTAAATCTGTCGTTACAAGATCTTATCAGTTGCTTCTATTTTGATGCCTAAGATAACTTTATAGACATGACAAGAAAGACAGATAGCGTGAAAACATATTACGGACTGTAAGTCTGAAAAACATATGTAAAACATGAAAATGCCTCTTGAAGTTATTTGAAGAAGAGCTAGAAAGCTTTCTTGCCTCGCCATAACCACATGTTTATATACATGTCCTACATATATGGATCTGTAAGCACGGGTATATCTGTTTAGACAGCAGACTGTTGTCAGCTATTAACGTTTTTATTGAAGCATTTAGCTGCCTGTTTGTAGATAAGGCCGGGCCATAAGCAAAGCTAAATGAATGCTGTTAACAAGTGATAACTATTTATGTCCTCTCTTTACCTGGGGATCGCTCCATTATTTAGGTTTAAAATGTTGCAGTTTACATGTTTATTTGCGAACATTTAAGTCCGCCAAAGATATCACATTATAGATACCCCTTATTATGAAGCCAACTTGGAAATTCTCTATATGTTAGGGAAGAAATCAATAAAAAAAATCCCGATAATACTTAAATAAACTGTCTTACCATAAAAATTCACTTTTAGACGTCTCATAAGATTGCCAAGTTTTGACTTTCTATATAGGTTTTCATAGAAGAATAAGAAATTGTCATGGATCCTGTCATGGATTTTATTTTATCGATACGATTATTTGATTATCACTAGATTGGCAATTAAAATAAATTATATTGGCTTTTGTTTAAACAATGAAAGACAAAACACTTTTGGTTTATTTATTAGTTTCCACTACTTAAGAACTGACAACATAATTAAAACAACTTTAATTTAAGACATGTTAACATAGAGCATGCGCAGCGCACAGGTTTTGCCCACCAACTGGCTGTATTCAATAATGGCATCACGTTCATCATGCGAGCCAGCGAGCTAGATGCGAAAACAAAATAAGAACAGATCATTAATGAGAGATCGAAACAGAAAAACTTAATCTAGAGTTTTAGAATTTAACCTACCGCAACATATCGCCTGTAATTAGTGAAGGTTTGTGCATCGATCAGCAGCCTAACGTCGCCCAAATGTTCATTTGAAAACTCATTTGCATCCCTCGCGTAATCATCCGGATTGAGGCGCTGATATTTATGCTCATCCAGCTTGGAGCGTATGGCTAAAAATCATCATAATGATATTTAGGATTATAATTAATCCGACAAGATTTTTGAACCCACCATCGGTTAGCGGCAGCCATATGTACGTCTCTGGACAGAGCAAATACGAGGCCGACAGTTTGCCTTTGTAGCGCATTTTGGGACATGAGTGGATGTAGAAGCCCATGTAGTAATACTTTAAGGCAGGCACACGGGCAGATATAGTCTGTACCAGATCAATTTCTCTAAAATTTAAGAAAATTTATATCTTTAATATTACAAAATTTTACAAAATTTATTTGAGTTTGCAAAGCGAAAAAGAGTTGTAGGTTTCGTTATCAATTGACTTGTGAAATGATGCGATTCGTGCGACAAAGTTATATTTTTTAAATGCCTAATTTGATATTATCTAAATATCTATTTTAAAGATGAGCTTTCAAAGAATTTCTGAAGGAATATCAGTCACGCGTTCTTCCTTAACCCAAATAGAGTATTTGCCTTGTGAAAAACAGATGTGCTTCCCGAAAGTTTGGCTTAAAAATGAATGACTGAATTTTTTTTAAAACGAACCCGATTCTACAAAGATTGAAAGTTGCGTTATATAATCTATATAATCTGTCGATATAATCAAAATAGAGATAGAAAAATTCTGTCTTTAACAAGTTGCCGATTCCGAATTGTTGCGTTTCTATACCCTTGCCGAGGGTATTATAATTTTGTCACTATATTTTTAACGCATAGAAGAAAGTATCTCCGACCCCAGAAAGTATATATATTCTTGATCAGCATGACAAGCCGAGTCGATATAGCCATGTCCGGCTGTTTCTATGCGAACTACTCTCTCAGTTTTGAAGCTATCATAAGCTGCAAGCGGCTGGTGCTTCGTTATAGTGTTTCACCTCTAGAGTGGTCTTGAGACCTGATTTCCAAAGCGTACTCACCTTAGAGAGCCATAGGTGCCCAACGACAGGAAGCTATAGTCAGGATCGTAGAAAAAGTACACAGAGCTCACCGATCTCGGCAGTATATCAATAACTCCCACAGCAATCAATGTATCGTCTAGCCAATATTGTTGATGGAAGGAGCCATATCCCATCTCTGGCCCATCAGCTGGCCTTTCGTGCTGCAAAACAAAAACATTTAAAATATTATATTTATTATCAATATTATAAAACTATTATCGATATGGAAACGCTTAATATTTGCTAGTATTTGTTGTTAAGCAACCTTCATGGGCGAAGCTCGTAGGTGATCCTTATAGGTGTCCCGATCCTTGGGTGGATCATTGTGTATTGTTATTTGATACTTCTTGTACAGGGCAAAGCTTTCGGACAGCGTACTTCGAAACTCCTCACCATCCACATGGACCAAACGCAACTGTGAATAGAATGGGGAAATTTCGCAATATAAAATCGTCTTTTAATAATTACCTTTAGGGGTGATTTAACCAAAAACCTCTGCATACTAGCTAAGGTGAGACGAGCGGGTGTATCATTGTGTATGACTAATTGATATTTGCGATACAACTCTAACACTGCATCGGCACAAGAGCGCTGTGTGTCTGAGGAAGCGACCAAAACGATCTGCAAGAACACAAACAGCACAAATGGAATGGTGGGCAGTTGGAAAAGGGGTATGTTGTTACAAGGATACGATACGATACGATACGATACACACAAATACATATACACAAATTGAGGATGCTAGCTACGTTTACACATAAAACATGACTACTTCTCAGCGTTGTTCACACAGCGATAAATAGTTCTATATAATATTGGGTCATATCGAAAAGTCTCCGCGGTTTTTAACACTAGACTGCTGTGTTATTCGTTGATCGTGTTAAGAGTGATACTGATTTCAATATGAGTGAAATATCTGAAGAACATATTGTGCAGTTTACGGTGAGAATGCTGTGAGTGGATACCGAACCCAAGAGTGGTTTGCTGAAAAAGTTGACGAAATTTTGCAACTGATAGAGCAAGACCGGCACAGAACTCTGAAGAGTTAGCGGGGGCACTAAACATTAACCATATGACAGTTTGGAATCATCTTAAATGAGCAAGCAACTCACAGACACTAGATATTTGGGTGAATTAACATGAATTAAAGCAAAGAAATTAAATTGACTGAATAAGCGTCTGTGAAACGCTGCTAAAACCTAACGAAATGGAAGCATTTTTGAAACAAATCATGGGAAGTCTTGATCTACCGTATAGCCTGGAGTTTGCACCCTCTGACTACCATTTGTTTCTGCATTGAAGTTCTACATCGATGAAAGTATTGCTAATTATGGATAATAATGGCTAGGATATACTTATTTGAAATTGATTTTAAATAAAGACAAATTTTGTTTAAAAATGTACTAAACAAGAAAGGAAGGCAAGCTTCGTCTTGGCAAAGCTTATATACCACTCACATTGTAAATACATAACCGATCTAGGTCAAATCTGGTTCGTGGGCGTGGGGCTACAGTGGATACAAGGGATACGAATTTGTTTTGATTTGGATGAAAAACGGAAAAGGTATGCTCCTAAGTGTTCATTCCGGAACAATCGTTATATGGGAGCTTTATGATATAGTTATCCGATCTGGACAAAACTCAAACTTAACCAACGTGCAGACAAAGTAAGCATCTGGTAAAGACTTCAGCTCTGTAGCTTTTAAGACTTCTGAGATCTTTGTGTTGGAACAGACGGACAGAAGGACGGAAAAAAATGCCATGGCTCTTTTATAGCGTGTGCAGAAGTACCACAAATTTCGTAGATAACATCGAATAAACATGCTTCATTTCTGTGGTTCGCCTTTTCTACGATGTTCTCTAATTTCACAAACTACATTCTACGCCTTATAAATGCATATCTAACGCCGTGTGAGCACCGTCCCAAGTACATACCTTCAGCTTATGCTTGTCCGTTTCGCTGGCCGAGTTGAGAAACTCCCGCAATGTTTTCTCCTGGCTTGCCGGCTGCTTTCGCGGCCGCTCATTGGCGTCCAAGCCCAGCTTGGCCTGGCGGCGTTCTAAGCGAATTTGCTTGGCCTTCTTACGCGGCGGATTTAAGCTGCCAGCTGCACCTTCAGAATGACACATAATAAGTGGTTCTTATGAGGGACTAAGCCAGTTCAGAATACTCACATGATGATGATGTGGATGTCGGATTCGCCTTAGTGGCTTTCGTTGGCTGAGCAGCTACGGCTACATTTGTAGTAGTTTTCAATTGTGCGCTAGCTGCTAATGACGCAACGTGTTCCACATCGATGGCAGTGGGCAGCTTATCAGGCAACTGTGGTTGTGGCTCGTTTGCGGTGACCTCAACGGCATCCCCCCCTTCGCCGGCACCAACCACGTTCCCGTCAGTCGCCTTTTGTTTGCCATCGCGTAAAAATCGATTCATGCGGCGCAGGGTGCGCTTATTGGACTTGGACAGCTTGAAATCCTCGGTATCGCACTTGATGGTGTACGATGGACAGCAAGTGACATTGTTTTGCGGCTTATAGCAGTAGTTGCCACAGCGCCGCCAGCCACGATCAATTAGATCCTGGTAGTCCTCGCAAGATAAGCGATAGGCATGCATTCCTTGCGATCAGATATATAATGTATATGTGAATAAAGAATGTAAAGATAAATGGGGATGTTCAATTACCGTGCGATTTACTACATTTTGTGGTGCAGTAGCCACAGCTGCTCGTCTGGTCGCCATAATATTGCACAATGCTGACACTCATGATTTTTTAATTTCGCAATTATTATGCGTGCATTCCTGCATGTGTTTTGTTTTTATTTATTTTTATTCTTAACGATAATGACAGTAAAATACTATTTCTGCCTAAATATACTAAGAGTCAAAAATATCGATAATACCAAAACCGCATAATATTGCCCGCAGACTTGACACCTTCAATATAACATTTATCCCGTAGGCCGACCGATCGTGAATGGATAACTTGCCAACTTTAACATTTGCTTTAACTTTAACAGACCAGGGCAGAATGAAGTCCTGAAAGCAGTGGTTCATTCGTTCTGTTCAGTTTGTTTCGTTCATGAACTGTTATGCATGGTATTTTATCGATAACAAATATACCAAAGGCTGCGCAAAATGAAACAATTTGTTTTTATTAAGCCGAACAACAACAGCTGCTGCGGGCTATGAAAATGTAATGTTTAAAAAATAAGTGATTCTGGATTTCAATCAAGTTATTAATTAACAATGACTTAGTCTTGTGGTACAAAATATTAAATAAGCAAATAAGCAGCCGTAAGTTCTAGTTGCTTATTGCGTAGTTGTAAAATAAAGTGAAAGTTTTTAATAAAAGACAGCTGCAGCTGCATTACATTGTTGTGTGGGATGCATACACATATATATATATATATTTACATATGCTTACAAATATAGACTGCATAGTTACTTGAATGAATTTAAAGTATAAATAAATGTCGGTCAATGTAATTAGAATTTTCACCCTTAGCTTGGATGCAATTAATTGCACACTTTCAGTGATTTTCAAAGAGAATTAGAGAGTAGTATATGAACATATGCATGTATGTGTGTGTGTGTTTTGTGGACCCAGTTAACACAGCATTGTGTTGGTTCGAACTTTGTACCAAACCTTTGAAAAGTTGTTCTAACGGCTGCGTTGATGTCATGCTCATTATCCCGCTACTCAGAATTGCTGCCTCATTGTATACATAAACACATGGATATATGTATGAACAAATAAACAATCATATCCATCTGCATGCGCATTTGACCAAATTTTGTGTTTGATCTTTGGACTTAGCAAAGGCAATAAAGAGCTGTTTTATTTAGATTCTGTATCATATATTATTAATGTTATATTTTGTAAAATGTCTGAAAATGTGCTGACCGCCCGCCATCTGTTACTTTTACGCTTATCGAATTTCGATAACTCTCTTAAGTTAATTAACGGTTAATTGCTTTCTCTTTTAGCACAATGATTGACGCGGCTTATACGGCCGAGGAGGAGCTGGTTAGCCCCAAATTGAGTGCACTTGCCTTTGACGTTGAATCCAAATTAACCCACAATGGAAAATTAAAAGTAACGCCCACCACGCCCACGCCGACTATCACAAATCCTGCCACAGCCACCGCCACCGTGAACGCCACCGTTCCCCCTCACATACCCGACACACTGCAGCCCGCCTACTATAGTCTATATTGTGAGTGTTTGGAGCATGCCGAATTCTTTGCCCAGGATCACACCGAGCATGGACAACGTTTGCATGCCGCCTGCATTGCCTGGCAGGACTTCATAGTCCTAGCAAATCGGCTGGTCCTGCAAATCGAAGCCTTTGCGCATGAGTACGATTTTGATGAGCGGACACCGGGCAATGGCTATCGTAGTTTTGTGTACGTGACCAATGCCTGCATCACACATGGCCGCAGCATCTGTAGACAGCTGCTGGCCACCAGGGCGACGCTTTTCTTTCGCAGAAAGTTCCACATGAAGGAGGTGGAGGCGTGCTCCCAGCTGCTATCCTCTCTCTGCACCTGTTTGCAGTATTTGTTGATTCTGCGCCAGTGGTCGGCCAATACGGGTGATCTGTTTGCCTGCGGCAAACACACAGCGGAGCAGCTCTTCGAGCTGGGGGACACCATCAATCAGTATTGCTTCTATGGACGCTGCATGGGCTTCCAGTATGGCGACTCGATACGTGGAGTGTTGCGCTTTTTGGCCATTAGCATGGCCAGCTACTCAGAGTCGTACTACTCCCAGGCCGACGATGGCACCATTGTGAAGACCACCAGAAGCCTCTGGACCAGTGGCAAGTATCTAATGAATCCGGAATTGCGCGCCAGGCGGATTGTGAACATTTCGCAGAATGCAAAAATTGATTTTTGCAAGTCGTTTTGGTTCCTGGCCGAATCAGAGATGATGCACAAATTGCCCAGTCTGGTAGGCAGCTCTATAAAGGTGAATCGCATGATTGAACTGCCTGCAGAGCCGCTCCAGCTGCCCAGATTTGGTAAGAGTCAAGCTGACCAGCCGGAGAACCCATTTGTGGACATACCCGTGCCAAGTGCCCATCTAGGACCTGGCCTGCCCGTCTCGGTACGTCTGCTGAGTGCCAAGCGCCGGCAAGGCATGCTAGGTGAAGGTAGCTACCGTGGCTGGCATAAGCCGAACTCACCGAGTGGCGCCATCTTGTTCCACTGCCATGGTGGCGGGTTCGTGGCGCAGTCCTCTAAGTCCCATGAGCTTTACCTGCGTGACTGGGCCGTGGCAATAGATGTGCCCATTCTTTCAGTCGACTACAGCCTGGCGCCGGAAGCCCCGTTCCCCAGGGCCCTGCAGGAGGTATTCTACGCATATTGCTGGCTACTGAAAAATGCGCAGCTCCTTGGCACCACGGCGGAGCGGATTATATGTGCCGGCGACTCGGCTGGAGCAAATCTTTCCATTGGCTTGGCCCTCAAATGCATTGAGCAGGGGGTCCGTGTGCCAGATGGACTCTTCCTGGCCTACTGCCCCACTCTGGTCAGCTTTGTGCCCAGTCCGGCGCGTCTCCTGTGTCTAATGGACCCGTTGCTGCCCTTTGGCTTCATGATGCGCTGCTTGCGCGCCTATGCGGCGCCTTGCACTGAAACATTGCAACAGAATGCCAAGCAAGTAGAACAGGCGGCCGAAATCCGCAATGCACAGAAACCAACACCGCCGCTAACTCCGCTGGAGCGGGAGGGGGAGGATGAGGATGATGAAAGCAGCGATACCTTTGCCAGTGCCTCGTACCACAGTCAGACAGTAGAACGCACGGAATTGCCCACAAGTGAAGGCGACAACAGCTCCTGTGTCTCCTTCGAGGATGATTCGCAGCCTATAGTGCATTATCCTGTAGAAATTGCCGCCGACGTGCCCAAGAATTCATCGGCATCGGCCGCCTATATTGATAATTTTCTGGACAAATATCTTGTTGATATGGCCACTATGGAGGCCACCGAGGATACAGAACATCTGGAAGTCACACAAAAGGCCAATGGTCATGCCAAGCTCAGCGAATCCGAGGAGAACATACTGGTGGAAACGGGTCGCGATCTCGTTGCCATGGATACACTGCAGGGACGCTTCCAAGAAGCCGTGAACAATATAACCAACACACTGAATCGCTATACCCAATCTTATGAAATCCATGGCTCTGGGAGCAATGGACAGGGTCAGCAGGATGTGCGCAATATGGATGCCTTAATTGCGCGCAGTCCCAGCGAGGAGTTTGCCTTCGATGTGCCTAAGGATCCGTTCCTGTCACCCTATTGGGCCAGCGATGAATGGCTCTCACAGCTGCCGGAGACCAAAATACTTGTGAGTTTGAGGGTTAAGTGTTAAGATATTATGCAACTTTTTTGAGGCAGCTAGAGTGGACCAGGGATGATAGACATATAACGGGTGATTTAATCGAATATTTTTCCTATATCTAGGATATTTCGGATTCTAACATATATTAAAGCTGTGTAGCGAAAAGACATCGTATTCGAAGTAGTTATGGCTATCCATACCCTAAGATGATAGCATCGAAAACATTTTGAAACATTTACAAACGTGTTTCATGCTCGATTTAATCAATTGTGATATAATCTTCGATCTAATGCGATTTCAAATTGCCCATATTATATTCTCTACTTCATAATCTGCTTACCATAATATTGATAGTTTCTACTTATTCCATACAACGTGTCAATTGATCCTCTAGCTTCCATTGAAAAGTGCTCAGGTCTATAATTTATATCAACTGCACCCGGCTACTTTTCTAATCATACTCATATTGTATTCGATCCCAAACACCCGGCGGTGACCGTCTACTTTTCTAAGAAATCATCCAATTTAGCTGTACTAAGAGTTCGAATCGGTCGGTTATAGGGCAGCTATATGATATAGTGGTCCGATTTTGAAATATGAGCAGCTTACATCAAAAACAAGTCTATTGTAAATATGTCCTTGGTAATATGTCTTAAAATTGAGAGATTAGTTCGCATAGAAACAGACGGAAAGACGGACATGGCTATATCGACTCGGCTTGTCATGCTGATCAAGAATATATATACTTTATGGGGTCAGAGATGTCTTGCGTTACAAATATCGTGACAAAATTATAATATCCTACGCAAGGGTATATAAAATTCTCCTTACCTCAGTTTCAGCATTCTGTCTTTCCGTTTGACTTGGGCGTTGATGCCTACTCAATCAGTTAAGTCAGTCTCTTTATCCTTAATAAGTTACGTACACACTGATCGAAGAACAAAGCTCAGCCCAAAATAGGGGAGCTGGATGCCTTAAAATTTTCACACAAGTATAATATTATTCCACCGAAGGTGTGCACTAAGTAGCCGTTTTGAAAATTCAAAAATTCAATATTGGGTAAAAATCTGATTCAAAATTTTAGAAGTTAGGTAATTCGTCATAAAAATATTTATCTTATTGCTTCGTAGCTTAGAACAATCAATGCTGATATTTATTATTATACCAAAAAGTGAAAAAAGCAACACAAAGAGACAGAGAATTCTCGCATATCTGCATATATATAATAATCCAAATCTTTACCTCACCTATCAATTGAACATTTGCCTGCTTTCTCCTTCAGACTCTTAATATGGATCCTTGCCTCGATGACTGCGTGATGTTTGCCAAAAAGCTGAAACGTTTGGGTCGTCAAGTTAATTTGGAAATACTCGAAGGCCTGCCGCACGGTTTTCTCAATTTTACCATGGTATGTTTATCATTATAACCAGATATTTAATGCTAACTCTTGGTTCAAGACCCAAACATGTAATCACATGTAAGATTCATGTAAGCTGAGAGTGGCAGCAGCTAAGCCGCTGCCTCAGAACATGAAATCATTAATTACTTATACCTGCATACAGTCGTTCGGGTTTTTGATAAACCCACAAAACTTAACAAAGGTCAAGCAATTTTGATCTAACACTAACTAAATGCTTACAGCTTTCCAATGAGGCCATGGAGGGCTCCAAGCACTGCATTAAGACCTTAAATGCTTTGCTTCATCCAAACAACGATGACAACAGAACGAAAGAGCAGTTAGTTGCCAACACGGACAGCTCTAGTTCCAGTGCCAGCTCAGCTGCTTCGTAAGATCATAAACTATACACATATAGCTAAAGTAATATAATATACATATATATTTATACGAAACTTTGTTATATTATGGAACACTAAAATGGATAGTTCCTTTGTTAATGGGCACATTTCTTGCTTTATACGTAGAATTTTTTATAGCAATCTCAAAGGAGTTTTATACACAGCTTTTTTATGTTTTTTTTTATAAGGACAAGTTTATATAATGTATTATTATTGTATAATGCAAGGCTTTTAGTGTTAAGCAGGCCAATTGTTCAAGTATTGTAAGCGTGTAAACACGTTTTATATAATATATATACATATATATCAAATATACAAAATCTTCAGCATATGCATGGCTGGAGAAATGGTGTTTAGAAATATATAAGTTAACAAAAAATTAAGATAATGAATACTATTGTATTTATCGATTACTTAAATTTGAAAACACACATTTTGCTGGTAATAGCAGGAGCAGGAAATCATAATCTCTATAAGGAATACTCAAATGCACTCCAGGCAACACCGGCTCACGCGAACACTAGCCAGCTTAGCTAGCTGTCTTTCGAATATGATGTGCCTGATAAAATCATATACATACTTAAATATATATAGCTTAACTTATATAACTTTGTATTTTATATACACACAAATGTAATCCATACATACATACTATTATATACATACGTATAGTTGGCTACTGACGGAGGCTAACATAGCAGTGAAAGTAATCACATAATTCTTTTGTTTATCTTAGTTTACGTTTATGGAAATTCTAGCGCACCACCTTCTACTACTTCGAGTTCAATAACACAAAAGTATCTTTTGATTCCAATGCTTGAATATTTTTTTTACTACTTAAACATTACTTTCGAATAAGTACCAAAAATGTTTTATGCCAACACACTTAATTATAACCCAGTGTTAAACCTATACCCAGAATAATAAAAATGTTATTGACAACAAATATTTTGAAGCTGTTTTATTTTGTAATAATGTAAGATTTTTAGCAGAGAACTGCAACGTGTGTTTGTCAATGAGGTGAAAACCCCTGAAAAAGGAATATGGTATGCATCTACGTTCATCCCATGTTATTTGCGAATTTGTACATAATCATAGTTCAGATCTCAGCATTCTAACGTATGTGAATGACTTCGTAGCACATGAGATGTTCTAAGCATATCAGCGTGTCAAAGTTTATGATAATTTGGCATTCAAAGGTGGCACATATACATGCAATGCACTGTACAATGACAGCGACTACTCGAAGACAATGAGAACAGAAGAAGAATAAACTGTCTCCATTGCCTCCCCTGCTTCTCCCATGCGTCCATCCTTATTGAGCTTTGGGCACTTGCTAATGCTGGTTTGAGGCGAGGGTAAAGGGTGGATTCTTCCGCCTCTCCAAGACAATGCACTGGCTATATGAATGCTGCTGATGTAGACAATGATGAGAGTGAATGCAAACTGTTGACATTCACTGAACCCAAGAATAAACGGTGATTTTGCAGTACTCTGGATGTGTAAGAATAGAGAAGATTTTATTACATTTTTTGCTTTTGGTAGCACAAAAACCCAGAAACTATCGAATTGGTACAGGAATACATATTTATACTAATACTAAGGACTCTGAAGATGCTGATATCGTCACGACCAAGACCAAGTATAAATATCACGCAGTATCAAGCTAATACATATCCATATTCCGATACCACTTAACAAATTTGAAACGAATTAGCCAGAGTTCGGACGTTAATTGATAATGTTTTGTCATTATCAATGGCAGACACTGGATGCCTGATAACACAAAACCGATCAGAAACTTTTGTATGTTTTTTCTGATCCGCAGCTGATAAGTTTTACTCAATATTGTTGTTATTGCATATTTAGAATTTGCTATTATGATTGCTGATCAGTGCAGCGACTGATTCAGTGATGGGGCTCGAATGAGAATGTGAGTTTTTGATTTGTCGATTATATTGTCTTAAGAACATTATAGCGAATATCAGCAACACCTCAACTGGGAAGATTGAAATTTATACCCTCGTATATTATAGAATATACATTCTTCGTCAGCACGATAAGCCGACTTGATGTCCGTTTGTCCGGAAGTATGAAAATCTAGGTCTTTTTAGGGTAGCCCCAAGAAACCCACCGTCAACTTTAGTGTTGTAAATGTGAATGTATATTAATTTTGTCATGAAGTTTGCAACGCACAGAAGAAAGTGTTTCCGACCATAGGAAGTATATATATTCTTGATCAGCATGATCAGTTTGACCTTCTGTCTGTCTGTTTGTTTAAGCCCCGAGATCTCAGAAGAGCTACATAGCCGAAATATATGTATATATATATCTGCAATTTGAGATTCATTCGGTTTAACTTGGATTCAATTTGGAAAACCATATATTTGCCCCGCCTGTGCGAAAAGTAAAGAAGTAAATTGCAAAATACTGCTGCCCATTCTTCTCGCCAAATAAGCCTTACATATCGTGGCGTCTCCCAGTTGCTAGGTGAAGCTGTGAACGAAATAACTGCAAGAAAGGTTAAGTTGAACTACGAAATAACTGCAGGAAATGTTAAGTTACACTAAACCTTTGTTATATATTGACAATGTGAGTGGTAAATAGGCTTCGTCAAGCAATAGCCAAGACACAATACAAGACACAATAAATAATTGCTGGCTCTTAAAAGTATGCCTCATTTTTTCCCGACGATTGTATTTCTGCTACAAAATATGAATAAACGATGCGAACCTTTCAACTTGCCCACTGAATTTTGCATGAGCGTACAAATAGCAGCTACTAATTACTAAATAACCAAGCCTGCCCATGATCGCAACTGGAGGGCGAGCGAGCAGCAATGAAATGTAACCAGACGAAGGACGACCTGTAATTAGTTTCCAATTTCCAATTAAATTGTATAAACAATTGGCTTCTAGCCTTAATTACAGCTATGCCAACGAGCCAACAAATTTCGAATTGCATTAGTATATATAAAATATACCCGGTAAGGATAGTTGTAACTCGGTGGAAAGGGGTTAAAATGTCACAATTACAGGTAGGCACGGCGGGGGCTGGACAGAGGCCTAGGCATAACCACAGTAGCACAGGACGCAAATTGAGAGTGGGCGTGTCAATTGTTGGGTAAACATTGGACAGCTCTTCGTGTGTTGCGGTCGGGAATGGAGGAACATGTGAAAACATGTGTTCCACTTCACATTTCAAAGCCTTTGCATAAAATATGCCATTAAAATGCAATTTTTATTGGTCGAACAATATAATTTTTCCAAATTTGATGGCCAGCGGCGAACAAGCTGGGGCAGGGGAGGATAAACCGATGATGACAACGTAACCAATTTTCAAATGAACAATTTCTGGCAGCAAAGTATATAGTGTCTGTCGTCTGATCTGATCTGTCTGTCATTATACGTTTCGCTACACATTTTAATTATTTTCATTTTGTATTTTGTGCGCATTGCAAACGATGCTTAAATATGCCAAATATTTGCAACAATTTGTCAGTAAATAATTTCGATTTGTCGTCGTGGCTGCGTCTGAAAGCGCGCGCAGACAAAAAGCAGTTGGAGAGAATTGAGAATGGAGATGTCGCTGTGTGACGGCTGACTGACGAAGGGGGTACGGGATTGGTTGGCGGTTGGGTAGTGCAGCATATTTGTTAAGGGGCCTGGGGCCCAGGCCCGGCCCGGGTGTCAACAGTGCTCTGATTTATTTGAGCGCATGAAACGCTTCGTTGCATTTCGTTAATTTGCCCGTTTTCCGCTGCCAGGCGGCCCCGCCTGATATGCAGACGACAGCGCAAAAGCAAACTCAAAAGCGCAAACTTTTCTACTTGAACATCTTAAGTATATATTTGTTTATAGGTATTTGTATCTACAGTGGCTTATCTAGCTGGGGGCGAGCTTGATTTTGAAATCGCAATGTCTCCCTAGCTCTTATAGTCTTCGAGATCTACGGGGTTCATATGGACGGACAGACGGACATGGCTAGATTGACTCGGCTGATCAAGAATATAAATATACTTTATGGGTCTTAGACGCTTCCTTCTGGCTGTTACATACATTTGCACGAATATAATATACTCGTTTACTCTACTGGAGTACGAGTATAAAAAAAAATTAGTTTTTTATACTTTTGAGTGTGTCGAATATAGTCGGAATATCGACTATAGCGTTCTTACTTGTTTGTATGATCATTTTAAGGAAATCATTGTACTAAAATTAGGAAGTTATTCTTTGGATTAGAACTAGTTTTGCTTACAAATTGCAATTTGGATGATATATATAAGTCTGGGTATACTTTGATAGATTCTTAAAAAAAATTCACTTGTTGATAACAGGAAAAACAAGAAATAATTTCCTTACTGCAAAAATGAAAATCGCATGAACATTTAACTTTTAACAAAAATTTCTGAAAACTTTCAATAATAAGGCCCATCTGAATGTCCTGCACATATGTCTTTAGGTAACATTATCTTATACGGATTTTAAAAAAATGATCTATCTAGTCTTTTATCTGTCAAGCGAGCTTTGTTTTTCATCAGGAAGTGGTGGTGTTCCCAATTAGGCATATCAAATCCCTAAATATCTCTTCCTACGCCACTGCATAGGCATGTATGTACATCGTTGTATATCTTTTGTCAAAGCGCCAAAAAAATAAGGAAAGGAAATAATAAATAAATTAAAAAGTTTGGTTTTGTTCATCATAAAACAATAATAACCGCCATGAGGCGCATAATTATATTTTAATTTATGCATTTGTTAAATTTTCAAAAAAATGTTCTGCCATTTGAAATGATCATAAAACATTTCAAACGCCTAAACGTGAGCTGTAAAATATGTAATAAAGGCTATAAGAATTGTATATGCATCCACACATTTGAGCTTGCCAAAAATTTGGTAAATTATAACCAATTAAGCAGCGGCCAGCTGTTGAATTGAAGTGTGTAAATAGTGTCTAGCATGCTAATGAGCATAGCCTCATATGAATTCATACATATATATGTACATATATGTACAAGCATACATATGTATATACAGATCGTAGCTAATTTTTAGCAAAATCTGAACCATAGCCGGCAGGGCAGCACATAAAAATTATAACATTAAGGCGTACCCCTTTTGAGTGTTTGCAAATGAGCCAACATTGTCACACCCACACCCACTCCCACTGGGCATGCACTAAGCCACCGGTGATGCTTTCAATTCAAATTGGTCACTAATATGCCTCAAGAGATAGAGACCGTTAGACAGTGCACTCCCACATAAACCTAACTCCCTGTCGCCTGCCCCACTGCCCGACTGTCTCCCCCTCTTCTTCTTCTCCTGGCTCTGGCTAACGCTAACGATGACAGGGCTCTTTAATGGCAGGGCGTAGTACTTCCACTATATGGTTTAGTCTGATTACCGCACGACGACTCGAGCAGAACTCAATTAGGGAAACAGTAGCAGCGACGGCACCGGCAGCAGCAGCTCCAATCATATCTCACATACACACACTCACATTTACACTGCAATTAGCTTCAGCCAATCAGAGCTTAGCGCTACACACTTGACACAAACAAGCCCGGTTGGAACAAGCCAGGATGCATAAGAGGCATAATGTACTGCAAATTGTGGCGATAAGTAACTATATGGAAAGTAAATAAAAAAAATTAAGTTAATCTTGCGTTTCACCAGGTAGTAATGAGGCTTATCCTTCCTTTATTCAGCACAACTTTATGCCCTTCTTTTTCGAGTAAACAATTCAGCGAATTCTGGATGATTATATTATTTTCAGTACAAAAGAGTTAAGTCTTAAAACGCCTTATAGAATTACAACATTTTCATGAATTACTTTTTGATGAAAAAACTACCATAATATTTTGTCCTTATTCCTTCTGTCAAAAAATCTGAAAATTGAGGAAGCTTCAACAGAACTAACGTGAAATTTTCTGTTTCATCCTAAGTACGTATGTATAAAATTGAAAATTTTTAACCTGCAAATTAACTTTATTTCTTAGCTTAATAAAATGTATATTAAAAATACAGCAAATACAAAATTTCGAACTAAAAACTTGCACTGAAGGTCTAAATATAAATAATATATATAAAACTTTATACGTCCGATTAAAATATAACGCCGAAATATTATATTTAATTCGCTAAAAACATAACATTTCCTTTCTGTATTTCTGTATTTTCTTTGTTAACATTTTTGTTTTGAATTTAAGTGCTGAAAAATGTTTAAAAATTAAGAAAGAAAATGTTCTCCATTAATTTTTTTGTTTGCTTTTAAAATCAGTATTTTTTTTATTAATTTTATATATTTAGAAACAATTTAGAATAATGGCGATTATTTATGAAAACAATTATTTGAGGCCCCTCATTGATCAGATCAAATTAACGTTTACAGCAGGCTCGAAGTCGAAGTGACTGGATGTGAGTGAAAATTCACCAAATTAAATAAACAATATTTATTAAACCGAAACGTAATTCACATTAAGAAATTGCAAAACAGCAAATCATTATTTCTCTTTATAGCAAAATTTCTTATTCTGTTTATTTTATTTTAGGCAATATTGTACGAAATTTGCTTCATGCTTTGCAGGAGCAGCTTGTGAAATAGAGCTGCGACTGTGACCTCATGATTGAGTGAGATGGTCTTATAAATATGCGAGCCCTCTTCACCATACACCGAGTCATACCCGTATCTATAAAAAGTAAAATTTTAAAATAAATTATTTTATTTTTATTATTTTATTTTTATTTTTCAAAAGAATATCGGAAATCCACCTGAAAAGTAAACAAATACCTAGCACATATGAGTGCACCTACTGGGTCGTTGTGAAATTGTTCGACTGTGGCATGCGCCATATTGAATTCGAGGCGGAGCCAAGTAGTTTGCTTTGGTGGTTGCTCGGCAAGCATTGGGTGCACTGACTGTGCCGTGGTGCCTTGGGTTTCATTTGCTCGCAGATTTCTGAACGGTTCAGTTCACACACGTACGCGTCGCGTTGAAGAACAAAAACAAACGAAACGAAAAACAAAAGAAAAACTATATAAAAGCAATTAGAATTAGGATTTTAATTCGGTGTTTGGGTGTGCAGCATGCAAAAAGAACATGATCAGCTACTGGACACAAGCAAAATGGTCACCAAACCAAAATTTCCAAAGCCCTTTTCGATCGAAAGTCTGATTGCCAATCAAACACCTGCTTCGCACACAACCACTTTACACGTGGCGGCGGAACAGGCACAGCCGTTGCAGAATCATCAACAGCAGCTGGAACAGGAACACGAGCAGGAGCACGAGCAAGAGCTGCATGCTCGCGCCATGGTGGCCAGCACGGCTTTGGGCCTCACACAGTTTCCGCTGTACAATCCCTGGCTGCATGGCTATTTTGCCCAGAATCATGAGCGACTGCAGCATTTGATTGCCGGCGGCTGCTGGACGCAACCACCTACAGCACCGGCAGTACCACCACCGCGACCACCAGCACATGCGTTGGATCCAGTGCATCTAAGTCCTACAAAGCAGACGGCTGGCGATGCGGAACTAACACATCGACTGTCACTGCCACCTCATGCGCTGGATCCGCGTTTCCTGCCCTATAATCCTGCTGGTGCTGCAGCACCAACGGATCTTAGCTATCGCCGTTTGGCGGAGCTTATGAATCAGGATTACGTTCACAATCTTAGTGTGCATGCGCGCCTGCAGCAAATGGCCGCCGCTCGGCTGCAGGATGAGCCCAACGGCCTGGGTCACAGTCAGCTGCAGGGCCAGCGCCCAGTGCCAGACCCCACACAGTCATCGCCCGCAAAGTCGCATAGCCATAGTCCTGCCGAGCCCGCATTGGATGTTGGCATGGATGAGGATTATGAGTGCAGCGGAGATTCTTGTAGTGACATCAGCCTGACCATGTCGCCGCGCAACTATAACGGCGAACTGGACAAGAGTCGCAATGGAGGTGGGTACAAGAATAATAACAAGAAATGAAGACTAGCTCCGGCTTACCGAAACTTATATACCATTCATATCGTAAATCTGTATATAAACGATCTAGATCAAATGTGGTCAGTGGGTGTGATTGTTCCTGCGGCTTCCTCAAATGGATACAAATCAAATTTTGTTTGATTTGGCTGAAAAGGCAAAAGTTTTAGTACTAAGTGTACATTCCGGAAGAATCGGTTATATAGGAGCCATATGACATAGCTGTCAGATCTGAATGAATCATAATCAGCGAGCAGACAAAAAAAGCATTTGGTAGCTGTAGCTTTTGAGACTTCTGAGATCTTTTGTGTTGTAGCAGACAGACACACAAACGGAAAGACGGACATGGTTATATCGACTGCCCTTGTCATGCTGATCAAGAATATGAATACTAAGTTTTATTCCTTGTGACATTTCTACATGGGTTTTCCTTTTTCATGTTATTAACAGAATTTTCCTAAAGTTTGCATTTGGTAGAGAACTCGCAGAGAACTCGGGTAGATGTAAAATGTTTACACCAAAAAATAAAAGACGGCAACTCATAAATGTGGTCAGATATAAGCCCATGATTGTGGTAAAAGTCTTCCAAAAACGTGGATCAACCCACAGTTGTGGGTTGATTGACCATCGGGTTGGCTTTTTTGTGTGTGTATAACAGGAAAAAAGAAGCATATGTGACTCCATGAACTTTTTTGATTAGGATAAACAGGCGAGTCTATGTCCATCCACGTTCCATCCATCCGTCCATGTTCCATCCTAGATAGAGAGACTATAAGAGTTAGAGTCACAAAGTTTGATATCAAGACTCTCCGCAATCAGATCACAGTTTTGCATAGGCATACACCCTAACAAATTTCTTATCGATCGGATAATAATAATTATAAGCGGACTCGTATATAAAATAGTTATTGTATTTGTATTGTTCAATACATTAATGAATCTATTTTACATGTACATAGTTAGCATTCATATTATACATATTTTTGACTTATTATAAAGATAATCTGCATTAAAATCCCAAGGTTAAAATACCACAATCAAACGACTGCCTTGTGGCCATCAAAAACAACAACAGAAGTAGCACAAATTCATAGCAGCCTTATCAACACAGTTTGCTTACTCCAACACTTTAGAATTCACAAATGATTTTAATATAGGGCAGTTGTTTAGTAAAAACTTCAGATAAAGAGATCGTGGCTAATTTCAGAATAGTCTGTCAACCTTGCCAAGTTCCAGTTTTTGGTTTATGCCATTTTTGCTGTGTTTTTAAACACTGATCATGAAGTTCGCTTCTTGGGACATAAAAAACCATCCAATTTTTTACTTACAGCTTTAAGCTTAGCTCGCTTTAAATCAGTTTGTATAATCCAACAATCTTATAAGTAGATATAGTTGAGCTCTGTACCTATCACGGGCATTAGTGGATAACAAAATTCGTTCATCATACAAAAATAATATATCTCATTTTGAAAATTATAAGCGCACCATCTTCAATTTACCTGCTTTTATTTGTTGCTAAAAAGGGTTTCAATATGAATAGAAAAAGAAATATTAACATAGATGTTTATTTTGATGTATCTTGCTCATTTGAATGGCAAACCCGAAGTCTTTTTTTTGAACTTTGATGTTATTCCACACAGCGTTCCCTTTCCTAGAACTAGAACCTGACTTTTTGCTTGACCTCAAGCCGGCTAGAACACCAACTTTAAACCCTTTTGGCGATCTATATGGCCAATATAGCTAAAAAGTTGTAGCTATTCAAGAAATGTTTGGAAAATCAGGGAATGTTGCTCAACTAATGAGTAACAAACAGTGAGAAAATAATCCCCGCATATATTTGAAAACCAAATAATTGCTTTCCTATTTGCAAAATACATCGCAGAGTGCACATAGTATACCGCATCTAGGCCCTCTTTTATTCAACCTTTTCATAAATGACCTTTCCCAAGCTTTAAAATTCTCAGAAACGCTTCGTTATGCTGACGACGCAAAACTATAAGTGACATCTAATTCACCATCTGCTAGAGCAGGATATCAATCTAATGAGTAAGTGCTGCTCCACTAACTTGTTATACCTCAATCATAACAAGTATAGATGATGTGATGACGTTCTATCGAGCTAATTCACTATTGCATCTCATTGGAAACCTTATTGGAAATCTTATTGGAAATTAGATCGCACCTCTTCCTTTAACGATTTAGGTTCTTTATTTGCCCACAACTTATGTTTCAACATGCATATTCCCACTATCGTTAAGAAAGCCAAGAGTTTCTTTGTATTCATAAAGAGATGGTCCAAGGAATATAATTTATGTATCCGTCCTATACTTGAATACTGTTTCTGCGTCTGGAGTAATCAGTACCTTATATATCACGATCAGATAGAATCTGTTCAAAAAAATAATTTCTGTTGTTGTTTATCGTGGTTAAAATTGGGATCCAAACCTATGACTTCCATGCTACTCTAGTAGACTAAATGATCTGCCTCTATATTTACATCAGTGTTCCTCAAAGCAAGCGATGAGCCTTTCCTGGCAATTAGCGCTATGTATAACGATTTACATCCCGCCATGAGTGGTGCGGGAAGCGTATTTTCGGCTCTCAAACGCATTCTAATCCACATATCTTAGACAATTATTTCTAAGTCTGAATCACTGTCCACCGAAGTGCTGTGAGTTGGGCCACAGCAATGAAAAGTTGACCTTGTAAATATATACTTCTCTCTCTCAAATTGGCAGACCATTGTCGATAAATTAACAAAAAAGAATAAATATATATATAGTTTTAATGGTAGATGATATTTTGTGTTTTCGAGTCTAAAGAAACTTCCTATAGAACCTCATCCTATTGAGAATAAAATTAAACATTTACGCTCTCATATAATTTGCAGTGGAAACCCTATAGCATCTTGAATTTGAAATGAAAAACATTCTGAATATTTGAAATATTTGAAAACTTTAGTAAAAGGGAATATAATAAATGCATGACTGGACAATCGTATGTACCAACTTTACGAACACAACACCCTGATGCTCTTATTCGCAATCTCATAGCCATCCATCCATGTCCAGTCGCCTCAACGTCTGCGGTGTCTAAAGTGGTTTTGTCATGGCAATTAGAATGACGCTGCCAAGTCCATAGATATAATCAAAATTAGCATAAACGCATTAAGAACCCAATGTTTGGTGTCAATCAAAAGTGAAAACTTTTCAACTCTTGCTCTCTAATAGAGCGTAGCGGTGGTGAGAGGACGGCAGCAGGAGCGAGAGAGACACAACAACAACAATGGCAACAGAGAATATCAGCCATAATTCCTGACATTTTGACAAACGTAACGATTTAGCTGTTGAAATGGAAAACGGGAAAACTTTGAGCAAAAACCTTCCTTCACATCATAATCAACAATCATTATGAATGCTGTCGCTGCTCCCCCTGACAAGCTGAAGTGCCCCAAAGTATGCTGAAAAAGCGCAACAAATTTTCAAATAATATATTCATAACTGAATTTCTAGATTAAGTTGGCGGGGGTGGCCGTTGCAGAGTAGCAGGAGGAAGAGGAGAGGTAGAACGGGCAAATAAATCAGTGACAGCGGCCGCATTCGAAGCGTGTAAGTGTTAAAAAGAACGCTTAACCGAAACCCAAAAATGAACTGAGAGAAGAGAAGCAAAGCCAATGCTGCGGAGGGGAAAAGGACATGAGTTGCAGTCATTTCGCCCTCACCCTCATGGCCTGACTTCATTCAATGAAACGTTTAACTTTCACGCTCAACTTAGGTCCACCCTAAGCGTATTAAGTTTCAAGTGTGGCTGTTGATGTCTTGTTGTTATTGCCCAAAAATCTGGGCTTGGGGTTGAGGGAGCGGGGGCAAGCGCTGCTGCCGTCATTGGAACACATGTATATACAGTTATAAATAAATATGTTTGCACAAGTTATGATACAGACCATTTGCGCCAGAAGTCAAAAGAACTTGTTAAGTCAAGTCTAAGTGGAGACAACACATTAGCATAAGTATGGACACAGGATGTGCAGTGACATATGAAATATATCAAGCTATTAACTACAGAAAACTATAGAAACTTTAGAGAAGTTTGTATGTAGAATTGTGATTCCAAATCATGGAAGTGTTATGGAGAATCTGCTTAAAGTTGAAACCAGGCTAAGCAGCAATTGGCTTTTGCACTTTATAAGGATTCTTAAAAATAAAAACATGTAGAGATCAGCTCAATTGGGTCTGAGCGCGTATGAAATGTCCTCAATACTTTGATTTGTTTTATTTTTTCCAATACTTTGTCTGGCGGGTTCATTGGTTACTCAATTCCTGTATGAAGAATTGGCTTATGCCAAAAAGAAGCAAGGTTGGAGGGACTACAGATCATGTCAAGAAAAGTCCAGTGAGTTCTCTTAATCCGCCTTGTACTTAATTGCGCTGTTGTCTAACAAGTTCCAAGGCAGGTTGTTTTTGGGGTTTTCATGAATTAGTAATCACTAAGTCCCCAGATCTCTTCGTTAACCAAGGATACCTGCAACTGACTGTGGATGGCAGCTTCGCTTTGTATTCACTTTAACTTTTATAGAAACTTAACAATTTAAACTAATATTGTTCTTAATTTTCCTTTTCTCTTGAATCTCTTGCAGCCTACACCACCAATTCGGATAGCGAAGACTGCAGTGATGATGATGGCTCGCATTCCCGTCACGATGCCGGCGGCAAGGAGTCACAGGGCGGCAGCAGCAGTAATAGCTCCAAATCGCGACGGCGTCGCACTGCCTTCACATCGGAGCAGCTGCTGGAGCTGGAACGCGAGTTTCATGCCAAAAAGTATCTCAGCCTCACGGAGCGCAGTCAAATAGCCACAAGTCTGAAATTGAGCGAAGTTCAAGTGAGTGTCCTAACCAAGCACTGCTGTGTCAGGCGCAACTAATTGGCTAATTTCTGGTCCTAAGGTGAAAATCTGGTTTCAAAATCGTCGCGCAAAATGGAAACGCGTTAAGGCCGGACTCACCTCGCATGGCCTGGGCAGGAATGGGAGCACAACGGGCACTAAAATTGTGGTGCCCATACCGGTGCATGTGAATCGCTTTGCAGTGCGCTCGCAACATCAGCAGCTGGAGAAAATGTGCCTAAGCGGCCCCAAACCGGACCTGCGGAAGAAGCTAAGCACAACGGAAGCGATTAGCGGTTTTGAAAAGTTCAATGGCGGCGGTGGAGGCGGCGCTGGCTCCACTATGGGTGTGGCTGCCATGGGTGTGGGCGTAGGCGTTGGTGTTGGTGTTAATGTAGGTGTTGCAGTGCCACCAATTGCCGCCTCGATGACACTGGCGCGCAGTATTTATTGAGAGGCAACTTTTATGTTTTAGCTGCATTATGATGTTTGATACCCTTGCAGAGAGTATAACAGTTTTGAGTCAGTGTTTGTAATAGAAAGAACGAAGCAACTACGAATCCGATGTTAAGTGCGACCGTCTGACTGTTTCTATGCAGTTTTTCTAGCAGTTTTTTAGACAGCAAGCTGATAAATTAATCATAGTTTTCCATCTCTAAAATTGATGAGATCTTTTTTTCCACCATAGGAATAAACAGATGAAATAAGAGCTTAACTATATTATACAATATGGTCCTGTTCTTTAAGCTCTTCTATGGAGTCGCCTTCTAGACTCTTAACCCACTTGAAACTATCATATGCAACGAGGAAACCACCTTGAAGCAGGTTTTAAGGCGGTTTCATTTGGACTGGGACTGAAATCAACTTCTGCAAGGGTATTTAATCTTCGGTTGGACGAAGTTAGCTTCCTGCCTTGTTTATCCTTATTGTTTGGCCGAGTTAGCCTTGTATATACGAAATGCGTTTAACTGGCTTCAGTCTAACACCAAAAGAATTTTTGTAAATAAATAAAAACGCAAACAAATTTGAAATTGAAAATTTTGCCTCTTTACTCATTATTTACACACAAGGACTCACATAAATCTGCGCCAAGAAATAGCCTTTCAGCACGCCCCAAAAGGAGAGAGATGCAGGCGAGGGGGGCAAAAGAGAATGTCAGAATCAGAATCAGGCTCAAGCGGCACACAAATTTTGTTTGAATGTCAATTGGAACAATTAAACTGCCAATTTGGGCAATTTAACACGGCCCAAGAGGCTACTTCGAATATTTCTCGATTTGCTGCCGTGGCGTGTCTAATTTTTGTAATTTAACGCACCAAATTGTCGCAAAATACAGCAGAGGGAATTCCAATTCTCAGGATCACAAATAGCCACAGCCACAGCCTGAGGTTCGGGTTTGAGTCCTGCTGCCTGCTGCCTGCTGCTGATGGCAAACAATCACTCCAGGTGTCTCACGTGTCACGCCTCCTACAGTAGCCTGCCAGCCCTTCTGACTTATTAGCTTTGTAATGAAATCGCATGTAGCCCCGTGAGCCTACTGTATCCTTAATTGTGTTTGCGTACGTGTGTGTGTGTGTGTTTGTGTGATTTTTTAATTGCATTAGCGACTTATTGGCTGCCGTTTTGTGTGGCAAAACATTCACTTTCTCTCTCTTTCTTCCTCTATCTTGGGCAAAACCACCCCGCAAATGTTCGCAGGGAAATCAGGCACACACACACACACAAAAGGGGGCCTCAGTTTCAATGACACCCTTTGCAGTCATCGTCATCGTCATCGTCTCGTTTGCAGCTTTATGTTGGGACACGCCTCCAAGCATGAGTTTTTATTATTGTAACACTTTGCAGGCAATTTGTAGCCGGCTGCGGGGCTGCTCTTTTGCTGACTGAGTTCCTGATTTGGAGTCCGAATCTCAATTGCGGCAAATGAACAAAGTGCTGCCGTCTGCCGTCTGATGCTGCCTGAAGGGCCCTCAGATTTGGTCTAGGCTATAGTGACTCGCCAGTTGCGCTGCAAGAGTGAGTGTGTGAGAGCAGAGCTAATATTAGGAAGAAGTGTGTATTTGTTTGATGTTATAAAAAAGGATGTGTCAGTCATACTCATGAGTACAAATGTATAGAAATTGATTTGAAACTATGATGAAATAGTTCCAACTCTTTCAAAACTTAATTTGCTGCTTATATTCTCTGATTTTTGAAAAAAATATAAGCTGAATTAAAATTCAAGCTTATTTTAGTAGGTAACTCGATATCCGTTCGTGACCACATATTCATTCTTTTAGCCGCACATTGCTCTGCTGTTTTAAATCTCAACAGTTAACTTGGAAAGGGAAAAAAGATACAATGAAAGGTCGGATAGAGAATCACATACTCTCTGTTGGAATTCTATATATATTAGATATTGCCCAAAGAGGTGTGGCAGGGTTTCTCAGAAAGGGCACAACATCGTCCATAACGGTTAGATAAAGTTATATCGAATTTTAAGCCAAAAGCTAGGTTTAACTTCCAACCACAGCAAATTCTTATGCAATAATTTTGATATTTTCTACAAATACTTCATAATCTTCCTGAATATAGTAAACTAATCGAAAAAACTGTAGCTGATACCCAAATTCACTATAGCCGAACAACAGTCAGTACATTACTGCATGTCTCTTTCTTTCTCTTTTCCACAAGCGACTTTGTCTTGCCTATTCGTTTGGTAAGGCCGAGGCCGACTCCCTTTTTAGCATTTTGCTTTTGTTGTAAATTATATTGCCATTAATTACGTGCGGATTTATGTTGCGTTGAGCAGTTAAACAACCATAATGCAGCGAGTTAAAAATCACTTTAAAATCATTAAAAAAAAACGGAACAGAACAGAACCATTTTGCCCAGCCCAACAGGAAATCTGTTAGCATAGTATTTGAGAGAGGTCCAGCCAAAAAGAAAAAAATGAAAGGGGGTCATAGTTGAATGCTGAATGCTGGCTCATAAATCACAAGCGAAATGCGCGCTGTCATAATTTGTCATGAGGCATGGCCACGCCTTCCTGCATTTTGCATAGCCTTAGCCTGGTTGACAACATGTGGCAAGTTTTTGTTTGCGCACGGCAATTCTTGGCAACTTTGTTGCCTACAGTCGAAAAGTAGTGGCATGTACGTATTTAGTATCTGGACATATCAAAGGAACCGTCTCAGCAACTGCTTTGAGTCATTAACGTGCACTTGTCAACAACTGGCCAAAGTTTGGAATGCAAGTCAAGAAATAATGCTGAAGACAATCAGCGGCAATCAGACAATGAAGAACATGACAATATGCATCAGCTACTTACACATTACATATATGTATGTGGTGTTTGTTAACACCCTAACACAAGGGGTGTTAGAAAGTTTCTATAAAGTTTGAAAATGTTATAGAAGTCGTATAAATTATGTGTGGTAAATAAATAAATAAATATATAAATATAAGATATTTTCGTTGTTTTGTTATAAATTCTTAATTTTCCAATGTAAATCAAGTTAAGGAAATTTTCAAAAAATTGTTTCAGGCTTGGCAACTTTTTCTGTTAGTGAAAAGTTGAGTTTGTAGTTTGTGGAATCAAAAGTATTTCACTATTTTTTCGTACTTTTCACCAGACTTATTTTTTATGTCAATTTCTAATATATTGGGAAGAGTTTTGAGTGTTAATTGATAGACCTCACGTGTAAATTTATTTAAGAATATTTTTACAAAAATGTAGCCCATTTCTAGTGTGCAGATTGAATCCACTTGGATTTGTTGATGTTCATCGTTCTGTCTCGTTGTGTCCACTGGCTTTGGGCATAAGTTCTTAAAACCCAAACTTTTGGAAGTGAAAGTAGATTTCCAATTCGATTTAGTTTTACTTTTCGCAGTGGAAGCAGGAACAGTCCTGATAAATACTAATTGACTATTAAAGAAGTCCCAAGTCTAGCAGCACGATGCTCTGCTATTTGCTCCATAAAGCAGTTAAAGAAGTTAGCATCTTTCTGCTGGGTATTTTGATATAAAAGTTATACCCACTGTGTAATGATAAGATCCCGATCCGGATTGGAATAACTTCTCCTGCTCTCCATAACTAAAAGCCCTGCCTGCCTTACCAGTATTTACTTTTCCAGAAGAGTATTACAATTACATCTAACACATAAGACACCTCTTTCTGGCTTGTAATATTATGGCTTTTACTGGCATTGGCAATCGATCTGTCTTGGATTGGAGCAGGAGCACCCAATGCTAAGCTCAACCGTGGACTGCCGTTGAAATTCTGTTGAAAACCGAAAAAAATGCACTCACGCGCACCTGAATCCGTAATCAGCCGCAGTCCGAAGAGAGCCCAATGACGATGACGATCCATCCGTCAGACCAGACAGGCGGCACAGCTACCGGCGGCAATGCATTTTTGTTGTTGTCTGTTGAATTAATTAATTACAATATGTATGATATTATTAATTTCCAAAAAGCCAATAAACATATGAGAATGTGAATGCAAGCGCGACTGTCGTTATACGTTTGTCTGTGTCATACTCGTACTTCTCCGCCTCCACCCCTCACTGCGATTTGCTGTGTCCGTGTTTGTATTCCAATTCCCATGGCTTATGGGCACGTACGGATAAGGAGCTGGTAATAATAATGAATGTAAATTGCCTCAATGAACGATTTAATGTCTTAATACTTTATTTACAATGCATTTCGAATCACGCCCACTCTTCAAACGCCCACAACAACAAAATGCAATTTGAATATAATTATTAAGAACAAAGTGAATCTTGCCGACTCTGCGGTTAAGAACGACTCCTCTTTTCTCTTTCTCTCTCTCTCACTCTCTCTCTATCTCTCTCTATGTGTGCCTAGTTTAATAATGCAATAAAACCAAAAAAGATGAAAAATTTTCACGGCTGCACTTGGAACTGCATTAGGGTTTTTGGTCACGAAGGAAGCCATTTGTCAAAATATGTCAAACGTTTTCGTGCCAGCTAATTAAATACAAATATATTTCTCCGATCAGTGGTTTGGGCATTTGGCAATTAAATTTCTAAATTATTACGATTTAATATTTAAATATTTGGAAATGAAAGCCCAAGCCCAAGGCGGTGCTTTGTTGCATTTCTTTGAGCTGTCAACTGAGAACATACCAGAGTGGTGGGTAATATTTGGTTTCCTGCCATGCTTCCTTATAAAAAAAAGACGACATTAGCGGGGTCAAAATCAAGAGATGAAAAGCAAGCAAACCACTACTCAGTGTTCATTCCGGAACAATCGGTTATATGAAAGCTTTATGATATAGTTGTATGGCCTGAATTAAGTCTGGGGTTTCCGTGCATTGATGCAAACCGAATTTGAATTTGATTTGGATGAAAAACGGAAGAGTTATGCTACTAAGTGTTCCTTCTAGAATAATCGGTTATATTGGCGATATATGATATAGTTGTTCGATCTGGAACTTGAACTTAATCAGAGTGAAGACAAAAAAGTATTTGGTAAAAATTTTAGTTCTGCAGATTTCTGAGATCTTTGTGTTGAAACAGAGACTCAGACTTGGTTATATTGACGCTTCTTTTCGTGCTGATCAAAACTATATATATTCCTTGGAAATCCTTAATTGCATTTGCGAACTACCTGACAAAATGAATAAGCCATTACAACTTTTTATGAATGGTTCTTCGAACGCCCGCTGCTGTAGAGGATCTCCTGTTGAGCTCGTTTTCCTATTGGTCCACGATTATTTAACAGATGAGCTGACACAAGGACACACACGTGCCCTTTTTGTGGGTGGTCACCTCTGCTTTACAGCCCGACAAAGAATATTCGAATATCTTTGTATATTTCATTCTAATGAAAATGAAATAAATGGAAAAGCCTCTAAATCTACCGCTTAGATTCAAATATTCGTGACATTCTTCCAAGTCGCACAGGTTTTCCTTATTTTTTGCATAATTGGTCATAAGGATATCAGATTTATTGCTTTCATTTCCGCTCTCGCTCGACCAAAACATTTGTACTCTGCACGTACACACCGAATACTTTCGTCCATCGTGTGTGGCCTTCGCCCTCAGTGATCGTTCCCATTTAGCATGAGTTACGAGGTTAAGGCTGCGGTGGCTACTACGTGCCCTGCCATGCTTCGAGGACAACTGCAGCACGTCGTTTATCGAGATGGCCCTGGGTAGATAATTGATAAAACTGCTCAGATAAGAAGAGGCTTGTGTGCCATGGCTGCTGTTTACGTAATTGATATTCCTCGAGAGTCAACGGCTACCCGCTGGGCCAATCAGCTTGTGTACATGCATGGAGTTGGAGTTGGGCGAGTATACAAAATCGGACGCAATTTTATGCCACAGCATCCGGCAATGGCATACAACAACATCCTATGCCAAACAATACTGGTGAGTTGGCATAAAAAAACTGCAAAATAAATAAAGGCAAAATAATAAAAAAAAGAAGATGTTCAAACGCACAAAAAGCACATCATCATCATCAGCATTTGGGGAGCATACGCTTTGGAACGCCCCACAAACACAAACATGCACACACACACACATACATAGCGTTGTCAGTGTCTGTCTGGACTTGCTCTAGTTCCGCCTACCGGCTTCCGGGCCAAATAAAGTGCCAAACTGGCTTTCAAGCTGCAAGTTTTTTGTGGTTATAATTTTAACGTTTCCCCAGCTTAATGTGCTGAATGAAATGCTCATGCTCTGATTTGGGTGAGTGTGGGTGGCGCATGTCCATAATTACAAACCACCCACCGGGCGTCACACTGGCCCTGGCCAGCCGTAAAAAAAGTGATGACGTAGTTGTGCGCCACAAACACTGAATTGTTTTGGCAACGCCCACAGCTCAGCAGGCGTTCAAATTTTGCGGTAATCATCGCAGCTGCAGGGGGCTGAAGCCAAGGATATACGGATGTTAAGTGCCTGCTGGACAGCAGCCAAAACAGCGACGCCACAAATAATCAACTAAGACCAGAAAATATCATATTGCAGTTGCAGGTCTTGAAAATTTGAAAGTTCAATTGTAAAACACATCTCCCGCCTCCCATAGCAGCGAGCTTTTGTCCGCGGCTCATGTCAACGCTCAATTATCGATTATTTCAATTTCAATTCAAATTCATATTTAAATTTATTTAGGTTAAGGGATAGCCTCAATTTTAGCACTTATTAAACTAGAAAAATAGCAACTAAAACTAGTTGATTTGACTAAATATGTATGTATGTAGCTTCTATGCCAGACATATGCCAATATCTCAAAAGTTACAACTTATCACACATTCAAAATGAAATCTCATTACAACCGCTGGACACATCGACGCACAAACTTTGCCTTGTGCAGACACATAAAGCGCAGCAGGAAGATTACCAAAAGCAGACTAACTCCATAGCCCACAACTAACACGGCTCGCTTGCGGCGTCGCCAGCGCTGATAGTCTCGCCAGGATTCATAACGGTTGCGAAACTGTGGCGGCAATTCAAATTTGCTGCGTCGTGGGAAGAACGAGAGGTAGAAGTCCTCGAGCAGATGGCGCACTAGCTCATTGTCCTCGCCACGCTTGGCATCCAGATTATCATTGATGCAATTAAATTTACGCGGATTGCGACGCAAACGGTCCAAGGACTCGACAACCTCCGTGAGATTCGAGGTAAGCATCATAAAGTTGCTGTGCGCGGCGCGCTTGGGACTCACATTATAGCGATACTTAGGGCGAACGCCAAAATTGGCAGTCAAGGCTTCGGCAAGCAGCGGACACCGGCTAACCAGCTCCCGCGTAATGGTGGGCTGAAGCGGAAAAGGATGTTCAATTTTCTTACTTGGAAATGTTTCTTCAACTACTACTTACCAGATTGGAATCTTCATAGCGTTCATAGACCAAAGTGGAATGTATTATCTGCGTGTCTGCTCTTCCATCTAATCCCAAGCCTCGCGTGCAATTATGCACAACATCCTCAAAATACCGCATGGCCGACCAGTCGAGCGGCGGCGGATAGATCCTCGTCAGGCAAGTACGCACCTCACGATCTGACCAAGTTCCAGAACCATCCGTATCAAACTCATCGAAGATCTCCTCCACGCTCAGCGCTCGCGTCTCGCTCATCAGAAAGGAGTAGTATGCGAAGGCATATTGAAGATCTGTGGATGCACGAAAGCGCTGCAATGCCGTCTGAAGCACCTGTTTGGGGAAACGTGCCTGCATGGCCTCGATAATGTCGCGATCCAGCAGGAAGCCCACATGGGCCAGCACATGACGCGCCTTGAAGCCGTAGGCGCGATTCAGCAGCATATTGGTGGCAATCAGGGAGTGCGAATAAACGTCTGTGGAAGATTTGAAGTCTTCCTTATGCAATGTTTGGCGGCGCGTGGGTGACACCGTGCTGCTGTTGGCCAGCTCAGGATTTAGAGACATGAGCTTGTCCTTGTTGAAGCGCTCCACGATGCGTCGCAGTTCCAGCAGCGTGGAAACATTCTTGTGGCGCATTACTTCCTTGAAATTGGCGGCGCTTTTCCTGAACAGCTGCTGCAACCCCATGTGTGGAAAGCTGTGTATGGGAGCAGCGGGTGCACGTGGTGGGGCCAGCAGTTCGTGCGCCTCCTCACTGTGCTGCAGCATATGTACAGCATCCGCGTTGCCCGTTTCGCTGCAATCGCCGCCATCAAACTGGCAGGCATCGATGTTGCAGTGCCTGTCACAGGCCCCATCGCCTATATATGTCCAGGGACAGTCCAATGCGCAATCGGGCACCATCCAGGCCTGATAAACACGCACGCCTTCCGCCTCCGTATACAGATCCTCAGGATAGAGCGGCGCGCCCAAAAATATGTCATCGTTTAGGTATAGAAACCTCTTCGATAGCCTTGGTATGCGATGCAGAAATGTCTCAATGGCCGAACTGGAAAATGTAGGCAGCTGTTGCTCGGGCTCAGGAGCCAGCACCTCGTGTGGCACAACTGTGACTCGTTCATAGCTCAGATCCAACCAGTTGGGTATTTGGCCATTGGTCACAATGTACACATGCCGAATCCAGTTGGCATGCTTCTCCAGCGACCGAAGCGAGTAGCGCAGCTCGTTCTTATCATCGAAGCGCGATGGATCGTAGTTTGGGTCGAAGCGCCTTATCGCCTCCACAAAAAGCGGGTCTGAGCCATTCACCCAAGTGTAGACGGCATCAATGGCAGTACAGGACTCACCATTGTCGCTTTTTGTGCTTTCAATCTCCGGTGACATCACAAGCGAAGCCAGCATCCAGAGCAGCAGGCAGAATCCTAAAATGACGGCCACTGCAATTGAAAAACGTTATGTGCATTTGTGCTGAGAAAAACAAAGGACTCTTTTTACCGAAAAAGTGCAGCTTGCGTCGCGTTTGCAATCTCAGCTGCTCAATGGCCCGCCGCATTTTACGTTGCCAGGGCCTGCGACGCAGACGCATCCTCAAACCTTATCCATGCACATTTCATACATTTTTCGTGAGAAAAATAAAAACAAATAATATTGATATGTTGTTGTGCCGACTAGGTCCAGTGTTCGTCATTAAGACCAGTTCAAGTTCATCATCATTATCGGTTCACCACGAACCACACAGTGCTGTGAAGTGTTGGAAAATAGGTAAATTGGTATTGGAAATGAACATTAGTATGATGTGGCATCACTGCAACACATTTCGAATTAATTTTAATTAAAGTTTCAGAGTCAAGTAAATACCAAAAAGTAATAGGTAGAAAATCCAATGCTAAAATGCAAGGTCTCCTCCTTCTACCTTATGCCTGTAATGTAGAGTATTAGCAAAGGCAAATACCAGGTTTGTGCTCTCCACCTAGGTATATTATCTGTTTTCGTTGGCTGATGAAGCATAAATTTATATAAGACAATATTCTTTTCATAAAATGCAATAAACAAAACATTGCTTAGAATATTAGAAAGTATTAGAAGTATTAGAAAGTATGAATTAATGTCAATTTATATATATAGCTATCGTTCTCTGAACTGAACTTACAAATTATTCATTTAAGCCAGTTCACAATATTCGATATACGATATCGACTAATCGTATTCGCTATCGGTCAGCTGCTTGCACATCACATGACTATCACGCACACAGCGAAAACCGACTTCGGGCAGTGCAAAACGAAAATTTTTCACATTTTTCGTTTATAGTTTTTGTTCACTTTTTGGTTCGTTTTCATTTGGTTCTTTTGTTTAATTAGTCAAATTGATTATTTTAGTTCTGTTTCGTTTTTGTTTTACAACACATTATCAGTGCGTGTCGTGAGAGCGAGCCCCAGCGAGATGTTGTGGAAATCGCTGATTACATTGTGCGTCATTGGAGTCGCCTTGGCCGAGCAGACGCCCGTATTCCTTTGGGGTGCCAACAGGTGGGTTGCAACTAAGTCCTCAACCAGTTGCATGTAATTAATTAATTTAATTTATGTTTCTGGCAGTGAGGCGAAGCCTTCTTTGCGCACAGTGCCCCAAGCGGAGTTCGCTGACCAGCTGGCAACGTTGCTGAAAGATCACATGGTTGTGGCCTTCGAGGAAAATGGCGTAAGCTCTGATGCTTTAGTTTGGGGTTGGTGTTAATTTGGATTGTGTGTGTCTTCTAGCTAAGCAACAAGGATTTCCTATGCTCTAATGCCGAGGCCCAGTCCTGCTATGCCCAGCTACAGGGTGTTAGCCCCAAGACCTACTACACCAGCGTGCAAAATCCGTCAGAGGCTCTACGCTCAGTGGCTGCCAAGCGTGAGCACAACAGCATCGATGCCAGTGGCCAGTTTGTGAGTCCCCTTAAGTGTGCTGTGGGCACAGCGACCTTCGTCAGCTTTGAAGATGCCGCCGACACCCGTGAGGCGAATCTGCAGTCACATGGTAAGCGCTCCTCCGTGTGACAGTGAGCGTGTTGTGTGCCATTAGCTAAATCAAATTTTGCCCAACAGACGCCGCCATCGCTGCTATCAGCAAGAGCTTCAAGTGCAATGTGGCTTATCTCTACATGGCTGCCCCCTCCACCGCCCCCGCTGTACAGCGTCGCATACGCCGCGACACTGCTGCCACCTCTGGCGGAATCATCTGGCATGCCGGCAACCAATTTCAACTCTTCTACACATCGGTTAAGTTCAACTCGGACCCAATCACTGTCACGTCGATTGACGTTGCCAACACTTCTAGCACCCAGTTCTCTGTTAAGCTCCTCACCGCCGATCCATCCAAGTCCATTAACTTCGATATTGTACTTAGCAGTGGCTACGTTTACATGAACAGTGTGACGTACAATGGCATCAGCTTCCGCAGCACAGGCGTGAATGCGCCACCCACATTCTCCTACTTCTGCGGCGATTTGACATTGCAGTCGCCTGCTGCCGCCGATGGAACGATCAACACCTTGACGTGGGGCTCCATACAGTTCCAGGCGCCATTCAGTGCTTCCTATCAGCCAAACTTTCCATTTGGCGACTCCTGGGATTGTGTGGGCTTTGTCACACCTGGCATACTGATGGGTCTGCTTGTGGTTATCCTGCTTCTGGTTATTATCTTCGTCGGTGTCTGCTGGATGATGGATATCAATACCATGGATCGCTTCGACGATCCCAAGGGCAAGACCATCACGATCAATGCTATCGTGGACTAAAAGGGCATTTACTACCAAGACTTCCCCTTCCTCCAGCTTCACATAGCACACCCTCAGTTTTCGATTGTTTCGATTGTTTATTTTCACATGCATAAAGTGTACATAAGGTGCATCATATACAATATTCATTCCTTATTTCTGCTACTGCTGCATAATAACTCCTACACCATATTATAATCGAGAAAATTCAGGAAATTAGTTCTCACAATTTATATTCATCAACTGTCAATTTCACCGCCAAAGGTCAGGTCAACGATCAGCATCTAAATTCGTTCTTGGCCTTTGTCGCTGCAAATTGTCACCCAGAAGGAGAGTCTGGAAAAAGAGTTTTGCTTGCAACGACTTTGTAGTCAGTATTTTGCATAGTTTCTTAGCTTCTAAATGTTGTGTATATCGAAGGAATAAGGAATTCACAAAACAACACACAATTACAAACAACGCACAGTGCTTACTTAATCCTGATCCTGTGTGTGTACGATTGTATGTATGTGTGTGTACGACTGTAGTTCTAAGTGTTTTATTTCTTTTTATAGTTTTGTTGTGAAAAATATATTTATGCCTTTGTATGATAATATATCATTTACATATGTACGTATGTTTGTAACTTTCCTGTACACAGGCCAACCTAAATAAAGTTTTTCAATTGTGTTATAAACATAAAAAAGACGACTGACTATGAAATTGATCTAGATAGTTGCATGACGAATATGAAATACCCTTTCTTATGCAACTATTTATATTGTGAGAATTTGGGGAATTTTCAATTTGTGAAATCCTTAAGGAGATTTAGTGTTTGCCTTTAGTAAGTATTTTATAGGCTTCTTTTTTGTATTTAATATTTAAATATGGCTGTTTACTCCCAGAAGAAAGGGGTTTCGATTATATAAAGTCATATTTATACACTTGATCAACATGGCGAGGGATTTTGATGAAGCTATGCCCGCCCGTCCGTGTTCCTAATTCCCCAAAAATTCGGAAGTCTTAAGAGCTACATTTTTACCAGATGCTTCTTATATCTTCACGCTGGTTGAGTCCAGATCGACAATTGTATCATGTAGCTGCCATAGAACCAACAGTGAACTGCCAGAATGCCCACTTACTACATTGCGTCGTGACATTTCATATTACTTTTATACCATTCACAAAATGGTATATTAATATTGTTAGGGAGGTTGCAACACACAGTAGAAAGCGTTTCCGACTATATAAAGTATATTAACTCTGTCCGTCTGTTGCAACACAAAGATCTCAAAAGTCTAAAGAGCTACAGAGTTGCTACAGAAGTTTGCTACGCACAAAAGGAAGCATATAAAGTTCATACATTCTTGATCAGCATGACAAGGGAATGCGATATAGCTATGTGCGTAAGTGTGTCCGTTTGTTTTACCAGATGCTTCTTTTGTCTTTTGTTTAAGTTCGAGTTTCATCCAGATCAGAATATAACTATATTATATAGCTCCCACAACCGATTTTTCCGGAATGAATGCTCCTAGTAGCATACAATTTTCTGTTTTTCTTACAAATCAAACCAAACTCGGCTTGTATCCATTAGAGGAGGCCCACCTATCTTGAAAGAAGCTATATTGCGCGCAACATTTAGCCAAAGCTTTTCTACCTTAATCTTCGAACTATGTAAACTATTTTGGCCTGTACATAGGCGGAAACCTCTTCTGATGTAGAATCTACGGCTAGTCTAGAAATAAAGACAATCTTCGGCTTTGGAATGCCGATGAGAGGTCTAGGCAGGGCAGCCACAGCAGTGGGTATGCTGCTGTCGGATGAAGTCAACGATACTGAGGGCGCCACACTGGAAAGTTCGACAGGGGGCGCATTTTCCGCCATTTGCGCAGACGAGGAACCTTAAATTTTCGTGTCATCCACCTTCTCCAGAATGGCCGAAGGGCCCAACCCCATTAAAGCGTCCGCATTAGGAAGCCGCTGTATGGTCTGGGTACTGAAACTATCGAGCGGACTAGGAGTACGAAAGATAGAATATCTAGAAGTTGGCACATTTATTGTGCATTTTACATGATTTTTATATAGCAATATCAAAATCTCTTAAACAGAACGTGAACATTTTTATAAAAATTACCCTTGCAATTGCGGAAATTATTTGTTTATAATGAATCTTTTTTTTTGGAAAATCAACAAAAAATGAAATATGTATATGTCAAACTTAATTATGAAATGGAATATGCCCTTTTGCCCATACTATAGCCCAAACGGATACCGATTTAATTGACTTTCCATGGTTGGCAGCTCCAAAAAGTCATAAATACAAATCAAAAGTTTTATGAAAATTTATTGACTTTGGCCAACCGACATACTGTGGCTGGTGCTGGTGCCTGAAATATGTACACACATATATGTACTACATATACAGATGACCATGGTCTTTCAAGTGCTCAGTTTTTCAGCGCTAACATCAAAGAAAACATTTAACATTTCGTGTTTGTTCAGTTTTCAGTTTTCAGTTTTGTTTTGCGCTGCAACTTTCATTAAGTTGTTTAGCAGGAAAAGCAAAAAGTATTGTTTATGACATTTTAATCTCTTGTTTATCCGCTTGACTTTCCACTTGCAGCCAACACTGCAGCCTCCCTGCTAACGTCGCTTCTCGTCTCGTTTGCTCTCCATTTGCTTCTGGTCAAGGCGTGAGTTAAATCAGCTCTTGTTGCCGTGCTGAAAAGTATGCTACAAATAAGAGTGGGCGTTGTTCAGCGAAAAGGAACGCAGCAGTTGACTGCACCAAGAAGTTCGCTTCCAAGCCTCCGCCATTGCCTCTGCCTGTTGGTGCTTAACGTTTTTGTTGCATTAGAAACAGGTCAGTGCGTCATACACACAAATGCGCATATGAACCGGAGACGGATATGGTGAATGGGAATGGGGGCTCAAACAGAAGCATACACTGAAAAATCTATATATGTACTCAAATATTGTATATATGCCAACCCTTCACCCGGGCCATTTACATTCGTAATGAAAATCAACAAAGTCCAGTTAGAGGTGCTTTTCTAAATTTATTCATGGTAATGTTTGGAACTTCTCCTCGCTGTATTCAAAATCATGCCACAGCATTTTGCAGTTATTGCAACAGGCGTAAGTGAATATATAAAACGTATAAGTAAATATATACAACGTATAACATACTTTACTGCCGTCATATAAATTCATTCCCATGCGAACTGTGAACTCGATTTTGATCCACTTTCAGTTCTAGTTTCCAAACAGTCGCTTTAGTACGCATCTACGCTATACGGGCTCTTGTGTCTAGCTCTACAGCTTAACCGAAGAAATATCATCTTAGCGCTGGCGTTTTCTCTTCTTGAACTAGATGGCCGAATAATATCTCCAATTTTCGAGTTAGAGACTCATAGCTGCTCCGGAATATTGTGCCTATGGCAGCTCTAGATACTCCTGACTGAAGCACCTGGGTAACTGAAAGACCAATAGAAAACAAAAATATGTAAAAAAAATATATAAATTGTTTAAAATTATATCATTATCTCAGTGTATCTTGGGTTAGTTCAGACTCACAAACTTGGGCCTCCAACACAAAGTAGCAACCCGGAGCCTGAAAAACTGTAATTATGCATAAGTCAACACGCGGCGCTCACTGCGAGGCCAAAGCATTCGTAATGAACTCGACTCAAAAGCCAAAACGGAACCAGCAGAGAGACCACTTTGAGCGCCCTTAGACCTCATCCCTATCCGTCGGACCCCCAAAAACATCAAGTTCAAAAGTTCTTGGCAGCCAAAAATGTCGCCAACCATTGCAGACGCCAAAAAACTTGCTAGAGCTCAAAAAGTTTGTCGGCCAGTCGCAGCAGCGGGGAGGGAATGCATAAGTATCCTAGGCCAACCCAAGCCAGGCCAACCCAGGCTTTCATGCTGTGCCCCAGCCCGAGTCCGCAGAGCCGCAGGCTGTAATAAACACAGCGGGCTACAAATTGCAGCATTAGAAACAGCAGCTCCGGCTCCTACGGCTGGGTGAGTGGAACACATGTTTTGTTCGTGTGTTCCAGCTTAATGCACCTCTAATGCAGTTTGAAAAGTTTCCGGTATTTTTGCGAGCAGCAAATTGACATTATGTTGACCACATGGCAAAAGTTCCGGCAAATCATTAGGCAGCATCGCAATTGCAGAAGCCTCGAAACACAATGAAATCCTGAAAGGCTCATTGCCAGCTTTACCTAATGAGGCCGCATTTAATGTGCAGCGCGGGAGTTGGCTGAACTGAAGCTGATGTACTAAACTGAGCTGAGCTGCTTATCTGTGCTAAGTGGCTGAAGATGCAGTTGAGGATCCAATGTGGGGCATGTTTAACTAATACACACTGCGTGGCTAAGGACATGGAGATGGGGCCACAGGATAAATGAGAGACAAGCAGCGTAATGAAGTCATTTGTGGAGTGGCCAGATACGGTCGCATTGTTCCAGGTCAAGGGTTTTCGCTACACGCTTGAATCAGGGCTGCTATGAAAGCAAGGGCTGAAAATTAGTTTTGAAGCGAACTTTTATCCGCTCTGAACCGAACTATAAGGCTAAACAGGTGTACCTCCACATTAACCTGAACTGAACCGATATTTTCATCTAAAAACATTTGGCTTATTTTGGAATTTTAAAGTTTGTAAACTAAAAGCAGCATGAGTTAAAATGTTATACAAAAATGTTTAAAACTTACGCAAACAATTTGTATTAAATATTCATATAGGAATCACTAAATTAGTAAAGGAAAGAAGAATTGACCCCATAAATACCAAGTTTATAACACTCGAAAGGCAGCCCACATTTGTAAAACATTTCTTCACTGCAAATAACTTTCAATAACTTTTCAGCCTATATACTTTTTGTTTAGATACAAACCGTATGGAAATAGTTTTAGTTTGAAGCCCCAAAGCTGCCAATTAAAGTATAAATAACTTTCAATGAAATTAAAAGCGAAATAAAATGCCAAATACCAAAATTGAAAGCAAAACAAAATTCAAGCTGAAAAGCAAATGGGTTTCATTTGCTCTGGGCATAAAATGCATGCACATTGGTCACTTGGCTGGCAGACAGAAATTAATTAGTTGTCATTTTTAACAATTGAGCATGACAAGGACAAGGGATGGCCATAGCCACAGAACACGAACATGCCCATGCCCATACCCATGCCCATGCCCAGGACTTGTGCAAATAAACTCAGACTCAAGCTGAAGCGAGGACACAGCAGTAGTAGGAGCAGTAGCAGTCCTTGACAAATGATGTTGGCATTGTGCGCTGTGTGACGTGTGACAGATAAGTGCCGAAAAAGGTTTACAACTTTTGCCAAAATGTCATTTATTATTGATGTCAGAGTCCGGCTTTCGGGCTAAATGCGTACAAATTAAAGTTGTGTCAAAAGTGGTGAACTTTTCATTTTTCCCAGGTCACAGTAATTAGGCGACATCTCATAAAACATCAAGATCATGCCCCGCCTGGTCGGCTTTAATGACATGTAAGCAGGGATTATACGTGGCCGGGCCAATCTTTTGATTGGATCTGCATAGCAGAAGCAGCACCGGCATAACAATAGAAAACAGAGCCCTGGCTTAGGGGCTAAGCCGCCCAAGTGTAATGAAGTACAGCAGTAGCTATGGCAAGACTATGGAGACCAAATTAATTAAAAGCTAGACTGAAAGCCAGGTAGAGCCACAGTTGGTAAAACGCATTCACACTTTTGTGCTAGTCAAAGGCCTAAGCTTACATTTGCCATTGAACAAAGCTTAAAATATTTGTAGTGATCCATACCAGGCACACACCATAGTACATGTTGCCTGATGAATTATGTCCTGTAAGGAAACTCAAATAGTTTCTGGTCTAGTTCATATAAATAGTTTTTCCTTTTTTTCATTTGGAAATCAATACGTTTTGATTAAGATATTTTAATGGCTTGTAAAAAGAATATAAACGAAATGAACGTCACGATCAGTGACGGCCTAAAACATTGTAGAAGCTTTATTAATTTCATGGTTTGAATGTATTAATTTAAGTCATAGAAATTTGTGGGTGAACTTCATGCAATGTCGTCTCATGGAGTATCTGAGGAATAGAGTTCCTCTTTATTTGTTAATTCAGGTTAGATCACAATTGGCTTTGTCAGACATAAATCTCGATGATATGACCTTCTTAAGGTTGTCTCAAGCTAATAAAAGTTGTATACGAATATAGATATAGTCCCTCAGCGCCGAGCTACGCTACCAAACGTGCGTCCAAACTCTATTTGTAATTTTGTCTATTTTGATAAACATCTATTATGCCTACTATTTCTTCTACATTTCTTGTTTTCAGATAACATGTATCCTTATATCTTGGGGTTTCTTCAACCACTTCGAAGATGTTTCATGTACTTAAAATACTTGGAATAAGGCAAAGTCTTATATCAAGTTTCTATACGGTTTACATATCACATTTTTGCTTAATTTTATAATTTCATATTTTCACAATTTGTGCTGAGAATTCCAATTCCCAGCGATATCAATCCAAATGTAAATATTTACAGTTGGTGAAGTGAAGTGGCCACTTTTGTAATAGACATCTATGTCGACTCTTTGAATTGGCATGCACGGTCTGAGCATCAACCGCAATGCAAATTGCTAGAAAAGCTAGAAAACCACCAAATAATCCACATAAGAATGCAGCTACCTTTTCTTTAAGTTTTAAACCAAAGACATGCAAACATTTCTACAAATTAAAATGCCTTAATTTCATTTATTTTCACAACGAAAGGTAAATCTTAGCAGATGCAGTTCGCAGCTCATTTTGTAAACTAGGCCATGTGGAGGTGACGTCAGGCAGGAGGCTGCCAGGCAAATCTTAAGGCAAAGCCAAAGCCGATTAGCTTCCTTAAAATGTTAAACAAGACGGAAGCTGAAGAGACAAGAAATAGAAAGCAAATAAATCGCATTGACAGCTGAATAGAGATATATTTACACAGATGTGGGCAGCAAGTACAGGCACAGGCACAGGCACAGACACATGCACACTTGTCTACTTAGACATACATACGGGTACATGTACATACACATATTTACTTCTCATGTGTACGCAAGCAGCAGCAGCAGCAGCAGCAGCAGCGAAGCAGATCAAGTGCATTTTTATGTAAATACATATATGAGTATAAATGTGTGTGTGCGTGTGCGTGTGCCTGTGTAATGTAAGCTTAAAAAGGCGACAAGAAGCATATTTGCATAGCCTGCTTTTTTGGGCGCCTGAGTATGAATGTGGCTCTGGCTGGTATGAGAATGAGGGTTTAAAGAGCTGCTCGGTTGGCTTTCGATTTCCATGATGTTACTGCTACAGCGAAATGAAGCAGCTGCTGCCTTACCCATGTTTACTGCCGTTTCGTTTTCTATTTACGTCTTGCCAGAGTCACGTACTTGACTACGTTCTGCCCCATGCTCTTATACATCCTGTTATTGATTGAGCTGGCACACATGTCTGGTTGTGTTTGCAAATCATATTCAATATGTTTTGTTTGTTTTAGCCAAGAACGCAAGTTTGTTGCAATTGTTGTACATTTCGATTTGCAGTTGGCCCACTGACTTGAACTTTGTGGGATGAGAAGTTGGTTGTTTGCATTGTTTGCTCAAAAATTGTGGCCTAACTTTTGCCAACTTAATCATCCACCCGCCATACCACCAGTACGAGCAACATCAGGTGAGCAGCAGCAGCAGCAGCAGCAGCAGCAGCAGCAGTTGTGCCGTCTGCTTGCCTGTCAGGTGAAATTTGTGTCTCTACCTTTAACAAGTCACACACCTCAGCCCCCCACTATAATTACAATGTAGTTGCAAAAGTTTATACATTAAAAGCGTTTTCATGCCGAGCAAATTTTGAAATGAGTTAGCACGGCCATTTCATTTGTGGTTGTTGTTGTTGTTGTTGTTCATACAAGTTAAATAATTTGATTGTTGCTTAACTTGCAAAAAGTTCAAGTGCAAAATAAGGATATGAGCTTGGTGTGAATTAAATTTAAGTTTTTAATCTCATTTGTTGGATGGTTTCAAATATTGTGTTTTAGTTAAGAGTGTCAGGGTATTATAAGAGTGTATTAGCTTGTAGGAAAAATTCAATTCGATGAAGGAGAGTACCAAAATTGTTGTAATTGGTGTCAAAAATAGGCTCACTGAACCATTTTCTCTAACATTATTAAAAATCTAACTAAATGCAGATATAAATTGAACTGTTCAAGTATGAAAATATCAAAAACTAAACAGTCTGCTTTCTACTTTTTAGAATATTTTTGTTACTTTCAGAAAGGCAAGCCATGAAAATAAAGAGAAATTTCTAAAGATGTTTTTCAAAATTCTGAAATTTCGCAGTTCACATAAGAATGAACAGAAAATGAGAAAGAAGAATGGTTCTTTAAATTTTAGTATTTCGTACGTGTTATTTACAATTTTTGCATCTCTATTTTTACGAAGAATTTTCTTTGCTTTTCATAAATTGTATTTCTACTTATCAGACAAATCTTTTATACATTGTAGAAAGATGACATTTTAGTTTGTTTTTTTACATTTTTAATAAAATTTTTAATCAAAAGAAAGCAGGAGTGACTGGCTGTACCTATGTCTAATCTTTCATACTATTCACAGTGATTCTTGGACACGATCAAGATCTGCCTTTTATCCATCCAGCTATAAGACATATAAGTTAAGCCGCGGCGCCCCGTGGGAGCCCGACTGATATTACCTATACATCACGGAATCCCTTAAGTTCATGGCTTAAGCGATATTCAAGCTGCAAATCCGATCCCTCCAATGAATTACACGAAGTATTTTTTGTTCGACGTTATAATTATATTTTCTTTAATTCAGTTTTGATATCAGTGATCTGATTCAATCGACCGCCCAAAAGGTTCTGCCCTGGATGGCTGGCCCACGAAGTCTTTAAAAGCGTTGTCAGCGGCGTCTGCGTCGACGTTCGTATGCAAACGCTGCAACTTGACCGCCAGGCCGTTGCTTGCAGTTGCCGTGGTTTCGCTGCATACGCTGGCCAGCCAGTGTTAACTTATATAATACTGCGACATATGGCAATTTATTACAATTTAATATAATTTTTTTGTATTAAAGTGGATTTCCAATGGATTTTGAGCTCTATTAATAAGTATCTGGCTAACAGGCATACAAGCAAAGCTTTATTTGTTAATATGATGTCATTAGTGTTATTAAGGTGCAATACAAATATATTTCGCATACGCCACGTAAGCATACAGATAACTTACCAATATGGATACAAAAATCTGTTTATGTGCAGACATAGTCATATGCGCACTCTCCAATTTATGGCTTCAATAAACATAAACTTTATAAACTCCCGTGATGCCAGCGTTGCTCCTTATTTTCTGGGGTTTGTCAACCAGCAGAAACACTTGGGGGTGGGGTAGGGGGTGGGACAGCAAGCAGCAAGCAGCAGCAACAGGAACGACAACTTTTTCCCAAATAAATAATGAAAAAGAAAAGTGATGTCATAAAATTTTTATCTCTTAACTGAAATTGAGCAACATGAACAAGCAGCGCACAGAGCGCTTGGTCAAACTCATATAAAAATTGACAATGGCCCTGTATATCTATGTGTGTGTGTGTGTGTGAAAGCAGCTGTGTGAAAGCAACTGGAAAATGCGACTGGGAACACAATGGCAACAAGAAAGAGTAAATTGCACAGGGCACGGGAGCAGCCATATAATACCAAGACAGTCGACAATAACATCCAGAAGCAAGCTGACAAGGCGGCTTCATCTCCATTTTGGCTGCGGCTGCTGCTGCTGCTTCTGTTTCTGCTCCTGCAACTCCATTTATAAAGTCTCACAAAAACCTGCAAGGAAAAAGATAAATAATAATAAAAAAAAGAAAAAGAAACAAAAATGCAACAAAATGTTGCACAGCACAAAGTCGTCAACAGGCATGACACGATGTTAAACATTTAACATGGCACAAATTTTCGTCCAACTGCTGCTTTTATAAGTTTGCAGCAGTTTTTTGTTGTTGCTGGCAACTGCTGTTGCAGGGTGGCAAAATAAGGGATACCCCAGCAGTATAATACTTTCCAAACTATATTATAAATATATAAAAAATATACACTTGCTGTGTAACTTTATAAGTCTTGGTTAGTTTAGGCAAAATATGCCTGCCTTGCTTGTGACATGTTTTGCAAATAGATTGGGCGATGCAAGCTTATGGCCTGAGTGATATAAATGAGGAACAGTTTAAGTCAATTGTTAATATTTAAAATTTTTGTTTGGAATGTTAAAACTCATGTATTTTTAAATATTATTAGAGCTCCCCAAAGTGATAGGGTAGCCAGGCATAAGCTGGAGTAGTTGAGTAGGAAAACTTCTGCTGAAGATATCGAGGCAAATCTCGAAGCAGACAAGCTAAAATGTTTGAGATTTTTGTAATTTTTGCTGCTGTTAATTGCAGTGAAAATAAGATAAAAACAAGAACTCTAATACATACATTAATACCTGCTAAGGAAAGCTAACTTCGATTAACCGAAGCTTACATACCCTTGCCAAATTCGGTTAAAATTTGGTCAGCAGACGTAGAGGCATTTACCAAAATTGGTTAAATTCTAATAACAAGCGACCAATTTTGCTGTACTTAGAGTTCCCCTGAATCAATTGGTTATATGGGAGCTACATGATATAGTAGTCCGATGTGGACCATTTTGATAGCAGAAAGAAGTCAATGGTAAGAATTTCATATCGATAGCTCTACAGCTGAGAGATAAGTTTGCATAGCAACAGACGGATAGACGGACATGGGTATATCGACTCGGCTAGTCATGCTGATCAAAAACATATATGCTCTATGGGGTAGGAGATGCTTCCTTCTATGCATTACATGGGTATAAAACAGGGGTATAAAATAGAAATCAAACTTTTTCGAAAATCTTACAAAATAACAAAAAGTTTCAATATCGATGCCCATCGGCTTTTGGCCTAAGCCATTTCAGAAAAGCACCTCGAAGATGACGCTTGTTGCATTGTATTATTAAAACTTAGTATTATATATAACAAATATCATAGTTTTAACTAACTTACCCGTCTTTATACACATAGTTAACAACTAAATACCTATTTCTTATGCTTTGAGGCTTGGCCCCTTTGTGCTTTTGCAGCTCATCTTACAACATTTATCATATAAATTTGTTTGCCAAGGAGACTTTGCATATCTCAAAGGTAAATAATTTGTTTGCAAATCTTATTGATATGCAAATTGAGTGTAGAAGAGAAACAGAAAAAACTGAAATTCAAAATTTATATAATGCTCTTATAAAATATACTCTTACTTCTTCATCTGTTTTTTTTTGTTTGTTTTTTTACCAAGTCAACAAAATGGCAACTCAATTTAAATTGCAAAAATATATGCGGCAGGGAAATGTAATATACATAAGTGGTTAAAAATAAAAGGAAATGTGATAAGGATATGTTTGTATGTATTTATGTATTTATATGCTGTGCAATGAGTGCAGCTTCCGCTGTGATGCTTACAGCTCACTGAGTTTTAATAAAATAATGCTACAACGAAAAGTAGAAGAACACGCACAGCTACTACAGTAGCAACAACAACAACTACAACATCAGCAGCAACAACAGCCACAACAACAGCCACAACAAATTGATAGCCTGCTGTGCACACTTCATAAAATGAAGTGAAATGTGAAAGGCAAAGGGGAAAATCAGTGAAACAGTTTTTTACACCTACAACAGAATGTTTGCCAGCTTTTCAGTTTGCCTGTTTGTCATTTGTTTTTATTCAGCAACAGCGCTGGTTCAGCTTGCTCAGGCAATATAAATAATAAGTACAACAGCAGGCATGACAACAACAACAACAACAAAAACAATAACAAAGGCAATAAAGACATAACAGCTGGCAAAGACAAAGTCAAGTTAAAGCGCGACGAGTACAATTGACACAAGTTTGCAGCCACTCCTGCTCTCTACCCCCCCTCCGTTCGCCCCCTGGTTACCAATTCAAACCAATACTTATACCGTATACTCCACACGCACACCTTCACAAATTTTGTACTTTTGCGCAATTTATTTTATTGTTGTTTGGCAAACAAGTTTCATAAGTTTCCATCTGTTCACAAACGGCACTCAATTTTGGCCAGCAGCAGCAGGATTCCCTTTCCCCGGCAGCATTCTTCTGTCGTCGCCATTGCCATAGAAAGTTCTAAAGTGAGTTTACGTTATTGGTTACCAGTGGTTTCCACAGTGGCTGGGCTGGCGCAGGTCTTCCCCCGCTTGCCCACACCTCATCTATTTACTGGCTTGGTCTCTCATTACCATAAAGAGGTCCAACTGCTGCGCGCCATTTAAATTTGCAATTGCCTGTCGCCAGTCGCATTGCAAATACCAAAAAAAATGCAAATGCAAATTTAAATGCCAAAACCGCAAAAATTATTCTAAAACGTAAAAGGAAGGGTAGCTTCCGAAGCTTGCCGAAGCTTTTATACCATTCAAATTGTAAATATATAACGGTGGAGTTAAAGTAAACATTTCTTGCAATTAATTCGTTCATGCTTAGAAGTAACGGTAGCAGTATTTTGCTATTTACTTCTTTACTTCTCATACAAGCGGGTTCTCTCGAGCCTGCTATTGCTTGCCGTTCCCGCTCCAAACCACAATACGAAGGACTTGGAGGTATTTTGCAATTGCCTTACTTCTCGAAAAAGCGAGTTATTTCTTGCATTAAGATCGCGTTGTTCGTGCGTTGGCTATAGTAATCATAGTTGTAAAAGAATGTTGAATGGACCAATATGCTTACAATTTGGTTCTTAAATTCATGATATTTTAATACTTTCTACAAAAAAAAAATGGTCCTTCTATGCAGCTAAATGACATGAATTCAATCCAATCCGAATGATTTTTAAACTCAATCAGCGTGCATATATAAGGAGCCTCTGGTAGAAATTTCAGCTTTGCAGCTGTTAAGACTTCTGATGTCGCTGGACTAAAACAAACGGATGGACAGACGGTTATAGCTATATCGAATCCCCTCGTCATGCTGATCAGATATGTTTACTATATATATGCTTTATATGATCGGAAATGCTGCCTTTCGTGAGTTGCAAACTTCGTGACAGAATTAATATACATTCACATTTTTTTTGAATGGCTTAAAAATACAAGAATCATATGAAAGCTATAGCAACACGACTGCAAGATACTCTGTATCTAGTTTTATTTGTTTTCCTTAGTTCTATAAGAGTACATAAAATATCGCCTTTAGTTGGAGAATAGTTGTGAAATATTATCTATAGAAGTGAAAGTCTTGAAAATTTCATTGAATTCCTGTCTTGAACAAAGTCTGGTGCGGTCTACTAAAGTCGCTGTTTAGTGTTATCTAGGTGTAGTAACTCACACTACAGACAAAGAATGCTAATCCAATTGTTAGCGGAATAAGGCAATGGCAGAAATTAAACCATTTGGGTAGGTACTAGAGATGAGAGCTGAATATTTGGATATGATACCGATAAACGTAAAGACAAAAAAGGAATGCTTAAACGCGACTGAAGCCAATGTGAATATGTTTCTGCTGGCATTCTGAAACTGTCAAAGAAAACGGCTGCTTGTGACTTTTTCTTAACCCCCAACATGGCAATTCAAAAGAACCTATTATGGAGGCATACAAAAGGTTAAGGAAGCTGCAACAGCCATGCTAAACGGGTTAACATGACAGATTACAAAAGGTGTTTCTAAACCGTTGATAGTATATTTTCCAATCTTGATCAAATTTGATCAGCTGACTTGGAGAATTCCAAACCAAATTTGGTTCCCATTACGTGTTCATTCTGACACAACTGCTTTAATATCATAATATATCATTAATTAACCCGATCCGAATCCGAATTTATCAATTTAGAAACTATTTTAAAATGTTCCCTTACCATATCATTGAGCACGCAACAAACAGTCTCATGAATATAATCATACCCCATTCAAAAGTGTAAAAACATGCAAATAATTGCAATGCAAAACGTTTGCACCGATCTGTATATGTTTGCGTAAAGGATTTGCATACACAAAGCGAATCAATTCAAAGCCAAAAAGTCAATCAAACTGTAAAAATAAAACCAAAACCAAGAGCAACACAAACAGCAAACATTTGCTGCAGCTGCAGTCTGCAGTGGAAAGTTAAAGTTGCCATCGGACGGACGGAACTTGAGCCAACTCAACTGGCCAAAATCATGCACATGCCAACGCAGTGCTGCCATTTGTGCATGATGTACAAAAAGGATGGAAGTTTGGCCAAAAAACACCTGGCCCGCGTTCACAAAAAAATTCTTATATTCGCTAAAATTCTGTGTTTGATCATTTGAAATTTTCCACAGTGTGTGTGTTTGTGTTTGTGTGTGTGAGCTTGGTGTTTTGGCCCGAATGTGTGTGTGTGTTTGATGTGTTTATTTGTGCTTCGAACAATAAATAAAGTCTAGCCAGTATGCTCTTCAGAAAACAATTATGGTTGGCAGCGGGATATGAATGGATGGCCGTCGAATCCATTGAGATTGGGATTTGGTCAATGGCCACCGCATCAGCCTGCACCAAATCGAACAAAACAAAAAACTTTATGCACTTGTTTATACAACAAATATTTGTAAAATAAAGACGACTTTTTTTATACAAAAAATAAAAAACTATACAAAAATGCTGCTGTTGAGAGTGAACGACTGTAGGAGACTGTATAATCGGTGGAATAATCATTGTTATTTCATCTATATATCATTTTAATGTAATAAAGTAGAGGCAAACTCCCAAACCTCTAAAAGATACTTTCGTGTGCCGATTAAGCATTATTTTCTGCATAAAAAAACCATGACTGAAACCAAAGATCATGATGACTCTGCATCATCAATTTCAATGATTAAGAAACGATTCACTGAGTTCTGTTGAGATCAATAAGAACCATGGAATGATATTAAACGATTGGAGAATGTGTGTGTATGAGATAGCTGAATCTAAGCGGATTTATCAAACGACCTTCGCTGCTGTCTAAGATGCTGTGTCAAAGCGGTTCGCAATTGAATGAATTAAGACACAGCATAGTTTTCTTCTTGAGCCACAACAAACTCCCAAGGATGATAATTAAATCTATTCCTACTATGAATGCAACATCACAAAAGTTAGTTATTATCCTAAAGACTTGATAAATTCTTAATAAAAATAGTCTTAATAGAAAATAAACTCAAGATATTCTGAGGATATGATATGTAAAGCTTATCAATTTGTACTCAAATTATTCTCGTACCTTTCTCTCTTCATTGAATTTCAAAGAAAACATTGCGTGGGAATTTTATATATTTGATACATATTCAATACATATTTTCAACATTGAAAGTTAACCTATAATAGCTTCACCCTAAGGGTTTCAAGCTATATTGAATCTATATCAAAAGTGTGTCAAATTTCAGATTTTATATGATGCATTGATTATCTCTAGTCTTAGCTTTACATAAACAAAATACTCTTTATAATTTCTTTTTTCATACAATACGAGGTAGCACAGCCTATCTATCAACCAATTTGGCATGAATTTTCTGGTAAAACGTAACCGGAAGTGGCAGCAAATGCAATACCCAAACTCATTGTTGACTACAGTTCATAATTGTTTACAGCTGATGTTTTTTTGATTTTTCGATAACAAAATCATAATAACACAATTTCTGCTGGATTGGCATAGCCAATTGAAAGGCGAAGGCTTATGAACAATAAATGCCAAAGGTCAAAATGGGTTAAGTTTAATTCAGAAGAGCTCTTCGAAGGTTGATTAAATTCTAAAAATATCTGAAAAATTTTGCTGTCGTCTTAAGTTCTTACAATTTCAACTTAATCAGGTCATTATATTAAGAGTATATCTTCAATTAGATGTAGAGTATTACAACAGCAAGAGCTTACGTCTATTGCCTCTTATGGGTTACCACCAAAAAAAGAGGAAAGCAACCACAAGCTGTCACAAAGGCGCTTCTAAAGCACCAGCGAGTGTCTCCCGTGGGAATCCAAAATGGCAGCAAACGCCACGCAGACAAGCGTGAATTCTCATCATCACATGTTTGTACATACATGCACATATATTTATACGTATGCACATATGTGTGTATATGTAAAATCAGATTTGAAACACATTTGCCTCAAAGCCAATTAAGGTTGCTGGCGACGTCAAAAAGGTTTCCCATCGCGACTTGACTAGGGGCCGCTTGAAAGGCGATGACAACGTTGGCAGCTGTCACAACACATCACCCTCAGTTTTTGCTTCAATTACTCTTTCACCTTCCGCTGGCGCTCAGTTTGGCTTACGAAACGTGTGTGTAAATATGCCAAGCATATGCAAAAAAAAGAAAAGGAAAATATAAAATATACATCCTAGCAAGGAGCTGGTGCTAACTGCTGCTTGGGCTGGAGCCATTTAAAGTGCTAAGCGCTGTCAATGCCATGAGCCACTTAAATTTTATTGCCAATTGCAGCTGCCAATCCTCTGCACACACACACACACACACACACACACAGCCCACAAATACACTTGCAATTTAGATTGGCCAATGTCTGGTGCTCGTAAATTGCCAGCGTGATATTAAATTACGTGTGACTTTCTACTTCCGTTGCTACGTAATCCATTTCCGGTTCGTTGGTTGGGTTACATTTACCGTTAATCTCGGACTAAGCGCCTCAAATAAATTATAGCCAGTGCGCAGAGTAGAAAGCGTGGAGCATGCAAGAAATTTGCAATTAAAATGCAAGCACCGCTGATAGCCACGCGGCGAATGAAAAAAAAAGCCAACCAAACGATCCGCAACCATTGGCCCTTTTTGCGGCCGCTTGACCCAATTCACAGCGCCCTGTCACCCAGACAGAGGAGTCAGTGGTTGGTCCAGCATTCGGTTAATGTATTCAACGCTTATACGAGTATGTGGCGCAGTCGGACACCATGATAATATCCAAATGATGAGAGGAACTTGTACTTGGTACGTTGCTGTTGCCGCAGCGGTTCCTCCGCTGCTCGTCGCTTTATCACTAAGCACTAAGCGCACGTAATGGATTAGAGACCCCGACCAGCCCACACAGTTAAAGAGGGCAAGACAGGAGAGAGGAGAGTTAGAGAGTTCGCGGTTCTGGTTCTGGCTGAGTTAACCTAACTGCATTTACGGTTTTGCTATACGTAATGATAATAAGTGCACACACAAAGGATTTCCACTTTGGCTTTGGCAGATGATGGATGGATGCCACGCTTTGGCAGGTTTCACCATCACCACATAAACATGTTGATTGCGCTTTCGGTGAACACTAAAAGGTATGCAATGAAAAAGTTAGAGTACTTTCGTTACGTTATTGAAAAAACGACATATGCAAATGTAAATTGAGGAATCATAACAATTTTTGGTTTTCCTTTTCATTTTTCATAACTCCAGCAATCTTTCAACATCTACTGAAATTATCACTCTTTATATCTATAACATTACAACTTATTTACGCTAATAGTCTACATAAAGCCTAAACAGCATCCTTTATAGAGTAAAGTCATAAACAAGAGCAAGCCATCTTTCTCACTGCCTCCTGTTTGCCTTAGAAATTCTGCCAATTGATTGCAACCAAAAACCTATGCGTGGCTAATTGAATTACATCCTCAACCTGGCACCCTTCGAATGGTTGCCCCTTGGTGCTCCTGGCGCTGCCTCAAAGCAAAATTCAGTTAATTGAGTGGCCGCCATACCATTACCTGATGAAGTGCATAGAGAAGACAAAGTGTTGTGAGTCAATGGAGCTCGTAAAATTCTCTTCCATTAGCTCGAACTTGCAGTCACTCAATTAAATTGTCATACTCTCAGCAATTGGCCAACTTTTGTAGCCAGCAGCTTAATGTATAACCATCACTAGCAGATCCAATGCATGAAATGTGTGTCACCATAGGGTGGGCTTTGGGTTTTGGGCTTTGGTTTGAACCAAGTGTGCTCATTACAAGTGGCGTGGCTTTTTAAGTGCTTTAAATTGCCCCTCACATATGCACTCACACAGACACTCTGAAGCCCATCTGTGTGTGTGTGTGTGTGCAATGGTTCCTGCTGGGCATCCTGCACCATACGAGTAAACCATGCAGCTTTTACTGGGCTCTGGTCTCTGGCCTCTGTGCTCTGTTGCCATTGCTGTTGCTGATTTACGCCGCTGAAATATGACAGTTTTTGCGCTTTTATCGCTTTAATTGTGTTTGCCCATTGCCAGGCTCCTGCTGCTGCTTCCGGTTTCCTGCTTACTGCGCGCTGCTTGCCGGTGGCTGCCTGCTGTGTCATCCCTTGGCTTCCTGTTTTTAAGGCAGTATTTTAACAGTGTGACAACAATGATGATGAAGCTGCACTGCCTGACATGCCACTGACACTGACAGCAGGGCCACGGGGCGCAGAGTGCAATGTGCAATGCAGGTCAACTGCCTGGCAAGCCTGGCATCAATTACATTAAGCATACGCCACGTTAACGACGACATGAAGATGTTTCAATTTTTAACTATGTATGTACATATATTTGCTTATCAGTTTCAGCTACTCATTACATTTTAAATTACACGGCTTAATTATGCATTGAAGCAATTTCAACATTATAGATTTCCAATTTAAACACTCGCTCACACTCTCCGTCATGCGCGCATTATTTAACAACCGCAACAGCAACCACACAATGATAATCATAACAATAATCCCCGAAGCCACCGAAACCATTGCAAAAATAATACAAAAATGAAGAGAAAGCAAGGTTGGCTTTGACTTGACATTCACCATTCACATTGCATATATATATAACCGATCTAGATCAAATATGGTTGATTTGGATGAAAAACAGAAACTAAGCATTCAATACGGTGCAAACTGTTGTATGGGAGCTATATGATATAGTTGCCTGATCCTGATCAAATTAGACCAGGAGATGAGGGGCCTCCTCAAATAGATACAAGCCGAATTTGGCTTGATTTGGATGAAAAACAGAAAAGTTGTGCTCCTACAATCGGTTATATGAGAGATATGGATGAAACTCGAACTTAACCAGCGTATAGACGCAGCTATATCGCATTCCCTTATCATGCTGATCAAGAATGTATGAACTTTATATGCTTCCTTTTGTGCGTAGCAAACTTCATGATAAAATCGACATACATTCAAATTTTCTGCGAATCGTATAAACATTCCTGCTGTGGCCATGTCAGGCGAAACGGCTAAAGCTGCTCTCTCATTAAAATACCTTGAATATTGATATCAGCAGGTAGTATAACCTTTGTAATTAATTACATATAAATATGCAACTATTAAAGGCTTAAATTAATGTATAAAAATTGTTTTTATCAACCGCTTTCACACTTTACTCAACATTTAAAAAAAAACAAGGGAGGACACATGTATGTGGAAAGCATTTTAAAGAAATGTAAAAACGCATAATTGGGTAAGCTTCAGTTTTGAAAATAATTTATTAAACGGCTGCCAAACGGTAAGCTTAATAAATTGTGTTTACTAAAAACTAATTATAATTTATAAGCTGATAAATATTTTTTAATTTAATATAAGTCCTGTATATTTTTTGGTAATTGCATTGCGCAGAAATCAAATCGTTATTGATTAGAGTAATTTAAAGTGATATTTTGTACCAAATATAGAGCCAAGCATGAACCAGCCGGGACTGGGAATATATAATATCGCAGTGAGCAAAACGAATTCAATGAATATTGACCTCTTTAAAAGCGGGATGAACTGTCGCTCTCAATGGTCTCATCCTAGTATATTACGATATTTTTGAGAAAAATGAACTGACTGTGCATAGTCAGCTTCAAGGCGAAGAGAAGCTCCTACTTCCCTACTTCCCTTCAACAGACGGTGTGGTTTATAAGTGTAAGGTACTGCAAGCCCTCAAACATCAAAGCCTACAAATGTTTCACCCTAAAATCTCACTCATGGCCTCATTGATGAATTATTAACCACTGCCTTAAATATCCATTGTATATATACATCATCAGACTTAGTGGCACATCAATCACTTGGCAATCATCTAGCTAGAGTGTGACATTCACGAACCACCGGAACTCCTCTAAAGATCACCCTATGTTTAATTCATAGCTATTGGAAATCTGCACAATATCAATCAAAACGCTAAAAGAAACAGAAAGGACTGAAAAGAACAGAAAAGAAATGGAACAGAAACTGAAATCACTCCAAATTTTTGACTATTCACATCACAATAATGACTGCAAAGTAAATAAATGTTGAATATTTAAAAATTTCCTTTGTCTCCTTTGTCTTCCTTGACTCCACATGAACGTGAGAGATATCATGCCTATTTGTTGTTGGGGCAATGCTCTCCTGTCACCGCTGAATCTCGTTCGCTGGCCATCGTGGTTTTAGAACACGAGCTAAGCCACCTCTGAAAGAATACTGTAAGATTCCAAAGTCACTTATCAGAGTAATCATTTGTATGGTTATAGAAGGTCGTTTAATCGTGATTGGTTGACAGTAAATGTTGTCAATGAAGGCCTTTATTAGCTACCTCATGAGACCATGTAAGTTCACGCAATTTACGAATTGAAACAGATTCTGACAGGAAGATACTTTGAAAATATATTACACATGATCTATCTTGTGCCAGAATGAGCTTTTTGATTGTCGGGAGCAAAAATAGGTCATTGGGTATCAAGTTAGAGCTGTAAGGAGGATTATCCATTAATTCAATGTTTTCAATGTCTAAAGAATCCTGTGCTGGCATTGTCCTGATAAAGATCAACCAGTCTTTGGGAATTGACAAAATTCTTTGCAAACTTCATGCAAACAAATCGTTGTTTTCCATTCAGAATTTACAGTCCTACGTTGCTCACTTCATTGCAGTGAAACTTAAGAAAAATAATTAGGCAAAAATGTGCTAAAATTTGTCAGAAGACAAACAAATACGATAGTCTATACAAATCCTAGTAAGTGTTCATTTGGAATGGCGCTATTATACAAGTATATCCTAGATCAATTTCATTTACCTGTGTGCAGCTGTATTTCTATGAAGTTCTTGAATCTACTTCAAGACAAATCCTTTGACAGAATACACTATCTGTCTATCTATCTATCTATGCCAGCCTTCAATTATATTTGAATATACAAATTTCAATCATTATGATACATATGTCATCCAAGTGTAAGCCAAAGGACCTCAAGGCAGCTTTGAAATGCTTGCAATACCATAAACAGCTTCTTCCACATTTGCACATTTGCCTTTGTCTGAGGCATAGATATATAGAGATTGTTAGATATTAAATAGCTATTCATGCTCGTAAGGCCACATATTAAATGGTTAGACATTCGAAATCGCATTACACATATGTCCCAAGAGCCAAAGGCGAAATTATGCTGTATCCCAGGAATGGAGGAAGAGAATCATAAGGCTTAGTTTGGATTGAGCTTGAGCTGCATTTTAATACACACAGTGCGAATAATTCACACATAAGCTGCATACTGCTGCGGCTGCTGCTGCTGCTGCTGCTGGCCAATGCCAAAGTCATTATTCATGCTACGAAAATGGAGGAAAATGGGGAAAACTGAAACCATATGTACGACTATGGGCATGAATGTAAGTATGACTGTGCAATACAAAGGCAGGTACTACATAAGGCACAAAATATGGCAAAGTTTGCCAGTCGGATGAGAGGAACGCAAGACACTCAGGACCAACACGTTTATAGCATTTGCCAATGGCCTGAGTGTGCTTTTCACTTTTATTGCTGTTGTTTCCCATTGTTGTTGTTGTTGTTGTTGTTGTTGCTTCGCAAAGCTGGGCAAAGTGTTTGTACGTCTTTGTGGGCACGGAAGGGCTGTAGAGCAGATCTCTGTTGCATGGAGTAATGCGCAACAATACATATATCTGTCTGTCTGGCTGTCGGCAAACATGGGCACGAGCAAGGAGACCGACCAAGCGTCCTGCCGCCAGTTTCTGATTCAGCTTCATCTCGAGATCTCAAACTGCAGCTGCAGCTGCCGCATGGCCCCGACCCATACATTTATGTGCATTGGTTTACTGCGTTTGCTTTCTGTTTTACCTTTTTATGACAGCTTCCGGTGAAGTGGCAGGCTACATGTGTTCTTTTGAATGTATTTGTACACTTCAAAGCACAAATTGTGTGCCGGTCGCTGTCAGTGTACATTGTACACTGGCACTGGTGTCTGGTGTTCCAGCCTGGTGCCTTTGCTTGTGCTTGCCCTGGTCTGGTCTTAAAGGCTTTTGTTTTGCGGCCATTACTTTATTGCAGCTGATGCTTCGCCTGGCTGCTGTTAAAATCTTTTAATTATAAGCATTCCTCTGTCATTTTTCCTTTGGCCAACAATTGGCTGACCGCACATGTGGCACGTCAGCAGCCCAGACATTCGATTGGTGAAAAGCGCTTTGCGTATGACAAATTTGTGTGGCAGCATGTTTGTTGTCGTTGCCACACAACAGGCAGCAAGCCAAAAAAGGACAACTCAATATGTACATATATATAGAAACGAGTATTTGCAAAATTTTACGATTTTATTGCCCAACACACACAACAGCAGCTATGGCAATGGGCAGCTTCTGATTCAGATTCAAATTCAAATTCAAAGGTCTGTGTGTTGCTTTAATGTGTGGCATTTAAATGCTCTGCGACCGCAAAACAAAACACCAAGCAACCAGCCCAGGTCCAAGCCAAACGAAACCAAACCAAACCAAACCATAGCAAACCCCAACAAGAAGGGACATTTGCATGTTTGCAGGCGCAATACATGAAAATGTGTTTGTAAAAGGATGCTAACATAGCTTAATCGACTGTTTCAATACCCTCTAACTAAGTCTGATAAACGAAAATGCCATATTTATAGCTGATTCAAGATTGTTAATAACATTAAAACTGGTTTAAGTTTAACGAACTAACATTTTTTTGATCAATTGCAATAGGAATTCATATTGTTCTAGTTACTATAAATAAGTTAGTCTTAAATGTCTTTTATTTAGCAAGCTTGAGGTCAAGTGAGTGAAGAAACGCCGATACCGTTTAAAGGTTAAGGCTAATTTTGTATATTGAAGTCCAAAGATCAACTAAATTTGAGCCGCTTCTCACCTCGTATAAAACAAAGTAGCTTCCCGCATCTGCCTCGATAGACTCTTTGTCATACTTAGTTGACTGTGTAAGAGATCTGGGAGCAAGGCACAGCTCAAGCGATAATTTTCACACAAGCCACACCTTAAGGCGTTACAAACTCCACCTAAAAGTGGGCTAAAGCGTGATCAAAATTCGCTTGGAAATTCATTTATATTTCGGAATTAAAGTATACTAAAAATGTATTATAATTACTTAATTCTATACTCCGCCTATCGTAATAACTGTGACGGTGTTATAAAGTATGGTGTTTGGCAACCTGATCTTCAGTATACAACGATTTGGTTGTTTCAGCACAAGATGGTGCCTAGTTAATATTAGTTTCTATTTCAGGCCCACATCGGAGTCCATCTTCAGGCTATCTTTGGCAAAAATTACAAGCGTTCGTCGTAGAGTTTTGGGTTAAACTAAAAACAGTCTTCAATATTTTACTCAAGATGTAAAGATCTAACTCGAAACGTATACTTAGTTCAGAACAACCAAGTTGTTTGAATTCCCCACATGGACACTGTAAATGTGAATGCTATTAAAATACAGGGCATCTAAAATCCAAGCCAGAGCGGTTCAAAATGCCGAGCCGAAAACCCAAACCAGATACATTTTGTTCACATTTCCGTTGCGTTGCTGGTTTGGTCGAGGAAGAGGACCCAAAAAAAGAGCTGGCAACAAACGGGCGAACATTTCGCATTGTTTGGCTTTTCGCACTTACAGCCTAACCGAGGCTCTGTGTATATGTGAGTGCGAGTGTGTGTCTTGTGTGTGTGCATGTGTGATGTTGTCTAATGCATATTTTTGTGTGCGTGTGGAATGTTCTGATTTATGGCATTAAATTCACAAAAATAGGATTTTATTTGAATTTAATGGGTTTTTAGTGTATTTTAATGTGATCCCTTTTTTGTGGTAATTTGCAGATTTGCAGATATGTGTGTATATATATTTCCACAATTTTTTTCTTGCTTGTTTGTTGAAATTTCAAACAAATTGAAATGAATTGGATAAAAGCTTCAGTTGCATGCAATTAGTTTATTAAGGGGGACAATTTGTCAAGAATTTGGAATAGATATCGTTGTTCACACTGTGGGTTTCTCAACTTTAAAACGACAACGAAAGCCGCCCACCGCCTTGCCCTGCTTATAGAAATGAAAAACATCGGTTATATAGCCTAATGGAACCATCAATGGTCAGCTTTCACTACATACACCTTTGGGCATTCGACAATCTTTGCCAGCAGATGGTAGATTTATAACTTCCCCTTGACTCAATGCTGATTTGCCATATGGTTCAATAAAATACCTTATGGACGAACATATATCCATGTGGAACATCTTATCGGGTCCATTGCCGATCGGATCGAATACAAATTCAACAGACATTTGAAAATGTCTTGCATCCATGTCCTTAGATATGGCAACAAAATCGCATCTTCCGCTGGTAGGGCCTCAAACGTCACTATTTCGGATTAAAACTTAACTGAATCGCGGGCCTAAATATGTTTGTGTTCAATGGTTTTCTTAAGGATAAGTCCTACTTACCTCACTGATGCTGGCCGACCAGGCCAAAAGTACTAGAAACACTAACATGTTCAGCATTCCATGTGAATTTCAAAAGCACGAGCTGGCTTTATAGCCCTAATTGAAGTCTGATATTAATTAAACATTTGACATGTGCTTTGCCAGTTTTAATCTAATCAAACAATTAAATCGGTAATTTGTATGCAATTTAAATTTTGGATATAATTGTAAAATGTCCATTTGTTGTTTTCAATTTAATTTGTCTAAATAAGAGAAAAACTAAAATGAATCAATTACGAATGTTTTCCTTTGTAGCCAGCTGAAAATAAATAAAATTGTAGCGTTTGGGAAATTTGTTGATAAATTAAACTATGGTCTTGCCTTGCAAAATGTTGAGGAATATCGTTTTACTATTTTTGCTAAATTTAAAAAATTTTGAAATTTAATACAACATTTATTTAAATATTTTTTATTCAAATTGGTTTTTTTTTATTTTAAAAGATTATGCAAAACATTTTTGTCTACCGAATTAAGAAATTTTTAGATTTCAATTCTAATGATAACGAGCGTGGAGCCTGCATGTGGAAGAGCAATTTGATCAGCTAGATCTTTATGACGTTTCTCTATATAGATCTATATAGCTTTTCCGACTCAAGCAATATATTCTAAGTCCATATCCGTCTATCCTTCCGTCTTTTTCAACCTCAAAATGTCTAAAATGTCTGAGGCTGTTTCTATCTTTATTCATCCTGATCGGACAACTATATTATATAGCTGTCATGTAACTATTTCAGTATCGACATCTAGTAAGGGATACCATGTTGTTCTTATGGAAATTTAATCAAATTTAGTAAGTCAGCGTTTTGGAATCCCAAGGAAGTTCATCGATTAGAGCAGCCATTGCAATGCTATCATGCTTCTTTCCATGCCTTATAAATATATGTATATATGTATTTGTATATATATACGGATGACTGCTTACTTTGTGTTAATTTACACCTTTCATAAAGCTAATCTCAAGACAGACTCATATCTCGTTTCTTTTATTGGCATTGTAGTATTTCTGGTGCTCATTCTTGTCATTGTTGTTTATTGCCATTCGATTTCCATTGCAGTTGACTGCACATACGACCCAAGCCCTTGCTCTTCTTAGAAGTTCTGCTGCCCTTCTATTATTCTATTATTGTTAGCAATAATAACAAAAGAACGCACAGAAGCATTATAATAAATTGTGTGTTTCTTCAACCGGCTGTGACTTGCCATCAACGATGAAATGTGTCAGGGTTCCCTGGACATCCTCTCTCTCTCCCTCTCAGTCACATTCTCTCTGTATTTCAGTGTTTCTCCCTTTCGTTTTTTGTTTGGCTTTCATCTCTTATTACATTGTGCAAAATGCAAAATACTCTGGCATCGCCAGCGCCAGCGGCTTTGGCCAGACGTTTGGCGACACTGAGACATAACCAAGTTAGATTGGAAGCAGTTGAAACTGTTGCTAAAAGACGTCTTTTGATAAATATTTATGGAAAATGTTAATTTTTCTTTCATATTTCTGTTCTTTCAGTTTTTTTTGTTTTTTTTTTTTGTACTTTTTGCGCTTTAATCTAAATGTTAATTTCGTAGAAACGCGGCGAATGTGGCGTATGCGTAATGCGCTACAAATCCACAAAATTGAATTCACATGCCCACCCCGTCCCAAATATGTCATTTACTTGCGTTCCAGCGTTCCGGCGTTGCCGTTGCCTGTGGCTGTGGATTAATTAGAGCAGGGCAGGGCATAACATAATGCTCCTTGGGGAGCAATTGCAAAGTTCAAGTCTTTATCGTTGTGGTGGCTGCAGTTTCATTTTGTGGCTGCCGACTTACGAGCTTGTGCGTCAAACATATGCCAAGTTCCACACTAAATGCCAACTGCTTCCGAGAGCAGGTGTGAAATTTTAATTAAAGTCAAAGTCACTGCCATGGCCATAACCAGAAGTTAATTAGGCAGCTGTCGCATAGCTTTCCCACACATGTTGCCTGTTCAGGTAGTTAACGGAATCCACCACAATCTCAATGTCAATGGCCAAAAGGTTTGTGTGTGCACATTAAGTATACGTAACGGTGCTCCAATTTGCCTGTAAACGAGCGTCCAATCAAGCCGACAATTATGAATGAGAGCAGGCCAATGCATCCGCATTCGCATCTGTATTTTCCTGTGCATACACAGCTGCAGTCTCCGCCGCCTGATGACCCTTGATTTATGGCTCATGAACCGTAATTAAGGCCTACTCCAGCCCCTTCGTTTGGTCTTTTTGACATATGAAATTGAAATAAATTGCAAAAAGCTTCTGTGCATCCGTATGGCAGAGGCCCATCTGAATGCATATGGCCATGTCCATAAAGTGAGCTCTGCTTTCTGGCCCCATAATGTACAGTTAATATTGTGAAGCTGCATGGCCACATGGCCTAACAGTTGGGTTTCTCTACATGCTGCTCCTGCTGATATTAAGAATGAATAGTGAATAAATGACAAGTGCCATGACGAATTACTGCCGAGTCTGTCCTGCTGTGTATGCGAGTGTGAATAAGTGTGTAGAGGCGTATATTGGCATTAATCAAATATGAAATGGGCCAACAGACATCATTAATAATTGCTCAACTGTCATGTCATTTAACCCAAGACTAAATTATTGATTGAAATCGGAAACTTGGCATTTTGCATACCTCATATTCACAAGAAGCGAACGGCATTTAAGTGGCTCAAGGAGCAGAACATTTCAACTTATTTAAGAAGGTATTTAGAATCCATGCAGAACATCGGTTTTCGAAAGGTATCTTTTCAGGAATCAAACAATTCTCAATGAAATTTATATTCGGTTCGATGTAAAGATCACGATTGAAAGATCACGTTGAAAAACATTTTATCTCTGAGGGATTTTCAGACGAATATCTAACAACTCAGTAGAGCCGAACTTATGAAGATATGAGAGTGTAGAGCTGTCAGGGGAATTGAAAAAGCAAATTGAGAGAATATATTGTTATTAAAGGATTTAAGATGTAAACATGTCCCTGCGGAGTGAGCAAGTCACATGAATGGTTGCCCAAATCCAAAAAGACTGTTGAAAAACAAACTTTTGGTAGAGATATTTCGGGTGGAAGCTGGCATGAATGTGAAAAGATGGACTCAGCCGATGGTACAAATATACAGAAATGAAATGGAATCAATAAGCTAAAAAGAGATCAAACTTATTTCAAGCAGAGGATATGAAGTAGACAACATCTGTCCAATTAAAGTTATCTAATCGTGAGAGTCATGACATTTATATTTAAATAATTGCATTCTTCATGCATGATCCTTGGTATCACTAGTCTTATTTATAAACATAAATTCATATGTCAGTATGAATTCTAATCAATTTTTACAGGTCACATGATAGTCCATGCCATCACCATAACACGCACAACTCTTGTCTACATCTCGAATTCATCGAATTGTTCCTCTTGCTCGATTGTGATTGATGATATCTTCCACTCGGCCAAAATTGCCAAAGACACGCGAATCGCAGCAAATTCCCAAAACAAACAATTTCGAGCAGGTGGAACTCGGCTCAGTGGGTAATTGTGTTTCAGAGTTTTTATTTTTTGGGGGCATACAAAATTGTCGTGGCATTTTGGTTTTGCGGACTGTCAACATGATTTGTGAATTGCTAAGGCTTAATGCGAGCACCAGGATCATTTGCCTAACTGACATATACACATATGAAAGCCATATATGTACTCGTATATATATAATGTCATGTTGCATAAACTTGGCTGTCTGCAAATTTTGTCAACTATGCGGCTAAACTTTAAAAACAAGCGAATTGTGTGAATAAATGGCGTAGATAACTTTATGGCCAGGGAAGTGCACTTTGTCTAACCCCGCCATAGCGCTGCACGCAGCGGAAGGGGGCGGCAGTGGCAGTGGCAGAGGGGCCAGGGGGACGATCTGAGGAAGAGGTTGAAAAGCGTAGTTAGCCTTTGGCTATGGCATGCATTTAACATGAAATCAAGGCGCAGAGCCCAGGCCAGAGGTTAGAGTGCAGGGGCCAATGCAACTCGTTTTTTATATAGTACACACACACACACACACACACACACACACACACACATATATATATATATGCATACGTCCATGCGTGTATGTGTGTGCGTTTCTGGGTGTGGGTGCTGCTGGTTTTTTGAGCTGCGTCCTGGCTACGTGACATGCATAGTTCATTGGTTTTGGTCCTGGTCCTGGTAAAATATTGCAGTTGTGATATGTTTGAGCTTGCTAGGATATCCGGACATGCCTTTGCCTTTGCCTGGATCCTGTTACAGTGGCTGGTAGCGGTACCTAGAGCCTGCTGGCATAAAAGTTTTTTTTTTTAGGTGCTAATGAAAATTGCACAACTTTTCGCCGAAAACCCACGGATATGTAAATGCATCCGTTGCTAATTGCAGATGCGTGTGTGGAGATGCTTTTCCGCTGCACTTGGAGAAAAATACAATACAGTTCGTTCTTAACAGCCAAAGCAATTGGCAAATCAGCCAAAGCGAGTAAAAATAGTTGCTGTTTTTCAGAAATGTACTGGAAAGCAGGTCCTCGTATTGAAGTTATAAGATTTGGCCGAGTATTATCTGGTTACGAACGTAACATAGTTTTGGCCTAGCAAACGCTCTCGCATTATCCATTATCTTGTGAGCTCAAAACTTAATTTAGGCCTGGCCTCTTCTGGCTGCTCCAATCGTATTAGTATTAGACATTAGGGAAATCAAGCAATAGTAAGAACCACAAGTGTATTTCTGATCATCATTACACTTGAGACAATATTCCATAAAAAAGAGGGAATTTGTTTTGAGTGTAGCATGGCCTCTACCTAAGCAGAGTCTAAGCCCCGCTAATTAGATTGTTTAATTTTGGTTTGAGTTTTGTCTTAGAGCTTTAACGTGCTTCAGTTGCAGCTAAATGTAAATTTTATGTGAGCTTGTTTTTGTATTTTTATTTAAATTTTGTGTTCTTGTTGCTGGCTGGAACTAAGGGTACGTAACAAGCAAAACCAATTTGCAAGCAGCAGCAACAGCAGTGCCAGCAGCTGTGTGGCCGTAAACGTTGCGGAATTACTGTATCTATATGGGGGGGAGGAGGATTGAGAAGGAAAAGCAACAGTAATTGTAGAAGTAGCAGTTAATTTTAATTACGCATACGCCAGTTAATGTTGCGATTGCGACATGGGGCGTCTCAATTTAGACACCTTTTTCTGTACCTCACACAAATTGCACATTAAATGTGGGGCGTTACGTGCCTCCTGGTGTATGAGTGTGTGTGTGTATGTGTGTGTGTGTGTGTGTGTGGGCGTGACTGTGTTCGCAAAATGAATAAACGACAATGGGTTTTGTGGCAATGTGTGGAAAATGAGCTGAAGCTGCCACTGCCGGCCCCTGTGGCATGAAGCTTCAAATCGTTTCAGAAAAGCCAGACCAGAGCAACACAAAAAATAAAGGTAAAAGTACAAAACAAATTAATTTTGCCCTTGTGTGCGCACATACACACACATTCATACCTGTGGCCATACGCATCTGTGTGTGTGTGTGTGTGTGTGTGTGTAAAGTAACTGTTTATTTTTGCATTTCATTCGGTGTAGCCGACATATGCCTTTCCCTTTCGCTTTGCCTCTGCCTGGCTCTTACTTAGGCGCTCTCAGCATGCCACATTCAGCTTGGCATGGAAATGAAAAATGTTCAAATATATGTAGATTCAAAATACATGTAGAAGATAAATGTACAGCTTTGAAAGTATGCACATATATACGAGAGCTGTTTGATAACTATATAGATATAGAGGTATAAACATCTATATCTTTGATAATAAACGAACAGGTCAAGCCATAAGTAACAGAGCTCTGAAACTCTCTCAAAACTTGATCTGCTGTTCGGTTAAATATCGAAGTCAAAGTTCGTATGGGAATGAATTTTGTGACGACCGTAAAGTATGCTATAAATTCCATATTTCTTAAGAATTTACCACTTTTGCTGGTAAGGAATGTTCCAGAGACCAAGCATAAGACAGAACAACCCAAACCTAACCTAATTAAAAGAAGAAGAAATGGTAAGGCCACCCTGGACCTCTTATGGTAGATGACAAATGCAAAGACATTGGCTCTTGAGCAAACTTGGTATGATATGGTCACTTTTTTGAATAGACAATATGCAGAATCGATATCAGGACCCTCACATCTTGGATCTTCCACACAGAATAACACCTAAAACCATGATTTTCATATCGCACTCCAACTGGCTTCACTTTAATTTTGAAACTGAGTAATTTACAAACACCCCACGGACATATACTACGTATTTAGTTGGCCCACATTTGTTTAGTATATGGGGGCGGGGGGGAATAGCTTTCTTTCATATTTTGATGTTGGATTTTATGCAAAATTAAGCTGCGCCGCACACGTTCCACTTGAACGAAAGTGAATACCATAACTCCATGAAAGAAAGAACTTCCACACAAAATAAGTTGAACATTCAATAAATGTGTTGTTCATAAATTGTTTTTGTTTTCTTTTTTTTTATTTAAAAGTTATCTTTACACAGTTTTTGCTGCAGCTTACAATACGATACAATATAATGGGGGATATGACTTTCGTTTTGCAATTTTGCCCCAAGGGCTGCTTGGCTTGAGCTCTCGCTTCTCCTAACTAAACTAACCAGGAGTTAGAATTCAACTAACATTGCATCTTCAGTAACTGTTCTTTAGGTCTTCACTTGTATATATATATAGTATACAGTGGGTAATTGGTTTACTTTATATATATATTCTGTTGTTGTTTAAACATTTACAATTTGTTGTAACTTTTTGCAAATACATTATTAGGTGTTTATAGATACCTGTAATTGGCTGTTGACTATAGTTATAGTATTAAGTACATATTAGAGTAGTAAGTATAAAGTGTCATAAAATTGAAGCATAAAATTTGAATATTTCTCATAGAGTATTTTAGTAATGCAAAAAGTTCAAAGAAAAAAAAAACAAAGAAACAATTAAAAAAATAAAATACATTTTTGAGTTTATTTGCATAGCGCAGATTCTTCTTCTTCTTTGTTTGCATTTGCATTTTGCATTTGCAGTTTCGTTTATACATATTTATATATGCATTTGTATTTGTATTTGTATTTAACATTTTCATTTATGTTACAGATTTCAGGTTCGTCATTGTTTCAATAATATTTACTTATTTTATCATATTTTTGGGAATCAATGCTAATTCGTTTGGATTTCTTGAATATTCGTCAACAATTTTAGTGGGCCTTAAAAACATATTTAGGAGAGTTTTAACAAAAAAAAAACAACGTATTCTTAATAAAAAGAGAGATCCTTGAAGAAGAGATCCTTGAAAATGTTTGTGTTGAATGTTTTTAAATTATTTCATAATTAATTTGGATACCTCTCACTAAGTTTTAATCTAAATATCACTCGGTTTGTTTTGGTTTTGGTTGATCAATTTGGAATTTTCTAGCACAAAATATGGCATACAATATATCCCATATGCGCTTGATGCAGGCTCTCGCTTTGGGGTGATTTTCTGTATACGTAATACTAAATTAGGACTGCCAACTTTTTGTAAAAATTAACTGGAACTTGGAATCTGTGGCCATCTGAGGGGATGCGTCCCGCTTTAATTTTTGCCCTGCATCTCGTTCTCCTGCGATTCAGCTGCTGCATGGAGCTACACCTCTTCGTAGCTACGACACTTGGGCAGGGGGCCGGACCAGTTTCCATCGGGCTGGCATTTCGGCCGTTCGGGCGGCCCGCTGTTGAGGTGGTCTTCATTCGTCTGCACAAAACCCGGCCGGCATTGCACACTCAGATAGTCACCCGCGTCGTAATTGAATTTGAGGGGTGCAATTAGGCCGTTGGGCGGGTCGCCTGGATACGGGCAGCGCGATTTGCCTGCACGGTGGAGTGGAGTGAAGCGGAATTGCGCAAGTGGGGCGAGAGCATGTACATGGAGCAATGGATGGGCATGGCATGGCATGGCATGGTTACATATGTTCATGTTGGTGTTGGGGTGATTGATGATCGGTAAACGGTGATCGGTGATCGGTGATCGGGATCGGTTGGTTTGTTATTTAGCGGAAATACAACACAAGTTTCATTAATTCATTTGGATTGTGAGTGGGCCCACTTGAGTTTGAGAAGAGGAGTTGTTTCCAAGAATCGGAATCGGAATCGAAATCCGAATCGCAATCGGAATCGGAATCGTGTGTATTAGTTGCGTTCTCTACTTACAAAATGGGGGCGAGTGCGACCAAAATCCGTTCTCCGTGCAAATAATGCTCGACTCGCCGACCAGGGTGTGGCCATCATTGCAGCTGAATGTGACCAGCGCCCCAACTGTCAGACGACGCTGACTTAAGCTGGTGCCACCGATGCGTCCATTGAGCGGCGGAACGGGCATAACGCACTGAATGACTGTGAAAATGGAAATGGCGAACACAAAGTTCATAAAAAGTATAGGTTATAAACATCAAAGGGGAGATAGCAATGAGATTATGTTAGAGAGGCGTAGACATGTCCATCATGGGCGACCACTTCTCACTTACCTTTGCAGCGTGGCACCGGGCCACTCCAGACGCCCGTCGGCTCACAGTCGAGCTGCGCCGGTCCGGTCAACTTGAAGCCCCATTGGCATTTGAACACCGCGCGCCCCCATGCCGATGTATTGAGTTCAATGAGACTGAGATGGGGATCGTCCAGCACGAGTCGGGGACATTGGATGGCATGGCATGTTGGCGACGGCGATGACCAATTGCCGGAGGCCAGGCAGGTGGCATTCCATGCGCCATCTAGCCTAAAGCCATCAGGACATTCATAATGAGCACGCTGGCCAAGCTTGTTGCCTTCGAGGCGCAGCTTGAGCGGCGCCAGCGGTTCTGGTAGCTGCGGGCATGTCGAAGTGGCCACCACCACGGCAATACTGTTAGTCAAACCGCGCGGCGAGGTGCAGGTAAAGGTGCCCGAATCGTTATACTCAATGTTCTTGATGCTCAGCCGATAGCGTACGGCTTTCTCCTCCTGGGCCGGTGACCAGCCTGCAACAAACGAAGCGAAAGCAACCTTAGCCGCGTGCAAACCCACAAAGCATCTGCCGCTGGCCACACCCACCTGTGTTATACTGCATGTACCAACTGGTCCAGCTCCACTCTGGAGTTCCACGAACTCTCGGATACATGCAATCCATCAGAACGGTACTATGCGGCGGCACGGCCATGACCCCAGAGGGCTCAAACGAATGCGAACCATTGATGACCTTGATGCGTATAGATGGAGCACTGTCCTCCGAATAGTTGGTAAGCACTGTAGTGGGCACACAGCTGGGCATACGTGGCGCCCAAAGGCCATTCGAGCAGAGTACGCGCGATTCACCCAACAGCTTGAAGATACCCAGCTCCTGGCAGCGGGCCTGCAGAGAATGCCCATGTGGCAAATCCCAGCCGACGTTCTGCATCGGCGTGCCAATAGTGGCGTGTGTGGAGGTAGAATAGGCAGTGCGATTCAAGCATTGAAATGAAGCAAAAATTGAGCATGCAGTCCAAAAGATACACAGAGAAATGTAATGGGAAAGAAGATATAAAAATTCAAGTTAAAGTCGCATTTAAGAAGCTGTCACAAATTCGAGGCGCCCTAAATGGGCTCTGGACTCTGGACGTGCTGGCGTGCAGTTCCTATAGCTGTAACTGTAGTGGCAATGATGTCCATGTGGTAGTGTTGGTAGTGTGAGAGAGTATTTTGGGAATTGTGTTAGTCAGCACTTGGCCATTGCCAAGCCGTGCATTCAGATTCATTGTAAAAAAGAAAGCCATAACCAGGATCCACTATTTGGACCCAAACTACTCGCTTATAGCATGTGTTGCTCTGGTATGGTTATTGCAGATTAGGGTGGCCATTCGTTACATTTATACGGTGATGATCATTTGGAATGTTAGACAAGAGAATAGGTTCTAATGGAAACTCCAAAGGTCATACCTGTTGTATAAGTAAGGCGAAATTTCAGTATTTTATACTATAATCCTAAAAGTATGCTGTACTATTTTTCGTTTGGCGTTTAGCAATGACTTCGAGTCAGAGAAACTTCAAGGCAATTTAAGGCAATTTCTTAGACGATTTAAATAAGAAATATATATTTGAAAAATATATATTTAAAAAATATAAATACAAATTTGTTTCTCATTCCTCTATATTAAATATTTCAAACATAACAAAGTCAAACAGTTGCCAGGAAATTGGCTTCAATTATCTAAGTTTGTTTATTAAATATAAGTGACAAATGCCATAAATTTGTAATTCGATGAACTTTGAACCTATTAAATCAATCTGCTAAATCTTACTTCAAAACTACCTCAAAATCGTTTCATTGGAATTCCCAATTTGTTTGCTTGGCCTTCTTGACCCACGCCTGCCATCTGCGGCCCTTTGTGTGGGTTTGTATGTATTTTGAATTATTAAAATCTCCTACAAAGAATGTCCACCCTAAGCCACATATGTATATCCATTTGCATTTGCAACAATTGTATCCATTTGTGTGCTTGTGTCAGTGTGATAATGTGTATGCATGTGTATCTACATTTTGTTGGCAGCTACAAACTTTAACAACAACAATATCAACGAAGACGAAGGACTTCTTCTTTTCAGTTGGCGCCCACACTCACAATTTCTGTGTTTGAGATAAGTGTCGATTTGGATAAGCGCGTTTTACGCCAGCCGCGATTTGGTGGAATCGGTGTCTGCAAGAGAGAGAAATCAAAGAGTACCAAAATACAGAGTCTTTTCCTGCCCATTTTGGGGCAAAATCAGCATGCAGTTGATTTTTTTTTTTTTTTTTGCTAAGATGACGCTGGACAAAAGAGATATTGGTGCGGCTGATATGAGAGTTAAAGAGTTACAAGAGATAGAGATAGGCAGAGAGAAAAGAGAGAGAGACAGATTGACGCAGTCCGGCAGTTGGCTAAGCTTTAGCTGATATGCTCCTACTTTAGTTAAGTTGCAATTTTATGTGCGTGTATGTGTGTGTGTTTGTATGTGGCTGTGTGTGTATAGATATGTTTGTGAGTGCATTAAGGTTGTGCGGTGAGGACATGTGTGGGCAGCCAGCAACTGACACTGACACTGACCGGCACCGGCATTGGTCATTCACTTACCACAGAGATGTTGCGATAGCTGAGCAGCAGATGAGAGGGTATGCGATTTACATGGCAGCTCTTGTATAATGGCTGAAATTTCACGTTGCCGTTGTCATCTAGAGTGGGTTTGTTTTCATTTTGTTTTTTGTAATTTTTTTTTTTGTATTTTTTGGATAGAGCGGATAAGCAGGAGGAGTATCAGAATAAAGTTAAATGATTAAATGAAACAGCAAGTATAGCAGACGCTCGCAAATTAGAAGGTTTATTAAATATTTAAAATGTTATTTCTGCAAATTTGACTATTGCTGAGATCGAATAAGCGAAAAGCCGATGATTTGATTCTAAGTGGATGCCAATTCGTAAGTATCTTATCACTCGAAACATGTCATAAGCTTCACTTGTGAAATTTGTTGTTCTATGCAAGGTCTATCGACCTTGTATGAAAAGAAGCTTAGAGAACTTGCCCAAGACTCTACTTGATTATATGAACTGTGGAATAGGATTGTATGCTGAAGGTTTTCTGAAGTTCACTTAAAGTAGCAGCTTTCTTAAGCTTCTTAATTCTGTCTAAGATGGTCAATCGGTTTACTTAAAGAAACACTTGGCGCAACACTTGGGGGTTCGTCTTGGTTCACCGACCTTTATATTAAAACTAATTTCATGCTATTTTGATAACTTAACTGAGATTATTCTTACAACTAAATGATATTTTAATGGATCGTTCTAATTGGCGAGCGTTTACTATTTCCTTTTTGTTATATATCTTGTGCGCTGATTGTGTTTGGCTTTATTCATACATAAGTGTTATTGCAACTGTGAATGGGTTATTGTTATTGTTTGTTTGACTTAAGTATGTTGTAACTGTAACTAGGTACATATATTGCGAATGTGTATATAGTATGTGTGTGTGTTTATACGAGTATGTGTATGTGTATGTACACCTAATGCTATTGTAATTGTAATTGAATGGTGTGTTGTTGTTATTGTTATTGTTGCTCATGAGTAACATTCCATTGTGCATTGTCTGTAGTTGGTGTTGTTGTAATATTGGTGTTGGTGACTGGTGCTTGGCTTTGACTTTGACTGGCTCACTTACCCTCCTCGTTGGTGGCACACAATGGTCCCACCCACTTGCCCTTGACACAGCGTATCTTGCATAGACGGCGATCTCCCATGGGTCCAATTTCACCGGGAAAACGTATCTCTGATACTTCAGTGAACTGTTGCAGTATATCGACCTCTTCGTCCTCCTCCTCGTCTTCATCGAATTCGGTGTCATCGGGATGAACGGGTGAATAGCCGGTCTCCTCATCGTAGATGCCTAAGGGGTGGGCGAAATGTTAAGAAGAAGGTGAGGGCGTTATGAAATGTGCAATGTACAATGCCAAGAAAGGGGGTAGATAGCGGTTGACAGAGAAGGGGGATTGAAGCAGAGCAAGCAGACGTAATGCCCATGAAAGTGAAGAGCGTTAGATAGATATGATAAGTAGGAGGTGAAACGTGTGCAACGATAGAAAGAACGATAAATGATCTCAATCTCCGAATGAATGCCCATCTCCTCCTCAATGGTTGTCAACGAGTTCGACAACGAGTTGACCTGGCCACTCGAAAGGGTAGGCAAAGGATAAAGAAAGCAAAGGCTGCCCCATCATTTCAGGCAGAAATCCTTGCCAAAGTGTGAAAAGGCCCATCCAACCACTTTTGCAGCACAAAATGGTGAAAAGAAACTCTTGAGAACATCACTTGGGCACACACATTAAGCTGCTCCTCCATGGCAAGCCACGAAACGTGCGAAAACTGCTGCCAGCTGAAATATTCAATGGCCAACTTAAGGTTGTTAGATATGCATTAAAATCGGTCGAGCAGGGCAGCGGGGAGGATGTGGGGTGTGGACGAGACAGGGCCACGAAGTAGCCACTTAACAGGATACAACTTCATTTCAGAGTGTGGCATCAAAAAAAGTACAAAAAGAAGAAAGAATAAGAAGAAAAAATAAAGAAGTGAAAAGGCAAAGATAACATGAAAGATAATATTATGCCAGGAAGTATGGGAACGGGAAAGGGCGAAGGAGTGGTGTGAGGCAGCACAAGTACCCTGTGCCTGGCTAATAGAAAAAGAAAAGGACACTGAAGCCGAAAGCCGAAGCCGGAGCAGAAGCTGATACAGACATGCCACAAAAGCGGCGCAGAATCAAAGTAAACAAAGGCAGAATTAAGAAAAAGGCCACGAGGCAGTGGCTGAGGCTGTGACAAAGGCGGACAGCGAACAAAAAAAAAACCAAAAATATGTACATCTATATGGAAACCCCCCCCAAAGCCAGGAGAGACGGTACTAACCACGACAAAGACATTGCATACACGGGCAGCAGCAGCATCAATTTTGATGTTACGCAAATAAAGCATGACGTGCATGAGAAGAATGAATGAAGAGAGGTAGGAATGAAAAGCCAAAGAGGGTACGACGATGAATGTGCCGGAATGAATATGGCGTCGAAATTGAAGTTGAAGTTGAAGCTGAACTCGAGGCAGCGGATGGTATTCCAGTGCATCGGGTGTTAATGAGATGTAGATGAGCGAGAGCGCTATGGCTATGATGCGTCGGCTATGAAGCGACTGCGATTAGCTTTTGTTTGGTGTGCGTGTGCGTGTGCGTGTGTGTTTGTGTCCGTGTACGTGTCCGTGTCTTCTCAGCTCTCCGCTGTGTACAAGTTTCTTTATGTATGTGTTTCTGTGGCTTTAATATCCTTGCAAAGAATCTTTGTTAGCAATTAATTAATGTTTATAAATCGAATCAAATGCAAATCAAAGGAGGAAATTAGCTCTTTGAGTTATAGACTGACGACTGGCGGTATACTTTTAGCAGCTGTGCTTGATTTGATATACGCTAAAGCAGAATAAGAGCATGGACTAGGTTAATTAGCACAAACAGGGGAAGTTCAGTGTATGTATATTGAGATCTGAACTTTATATGAACTAATCTGAAATTTATGGCTCAATTATAGAAGATAAACGCCCGAGCAGGGCCCCTATGTATCATCTAATATATGGTTATTTAAAGTAGATAGAAAACTTAAGATCCCAACACTATATAATTGGGTAGACTCTACCAAGGTGAAGCTATTACCATAAAAACCTAAACATATTCCTTATCTTTGGATAACTCAAATCTCAACTAAAGCCCGATCTAGATTTGTATTGAAAAGACAAATATTCTTACTACTCTGCGAAACTTTCTTTCCTTTAACATAATTCTTAAGTATTTCCTTGCTGCTCGATTAACTTGCAAGGATATTATAAGCTTCGGTTTGCAACCGACCTTGGAAGTTTCCGTTAGTTTTGGCGGACAAACAGCACAACACAGACGGACAGACAGACAACGAGACAGCGACAGCGGTGGCAAAACTTTATTAGCAGTGGGCACTGTGGCATTGCCAGTGTCTGGCCGTAGCTATGCAGGCTCACTCACCCTTATCCTTGCGGCTGGTGGTTTTTGAGCTTGAGTCGCCACCACCTTTTGGACGGCTCAGTGCACCCGTGGTCTTGCCCGACTTGCGCTTTACACGTTGCAGGGCCACTGCTGCACTGCTCGACTGATTTAGATACTCATTTTGATCCTGATCCGCCAGTGTTGACTCCTCCAGCAACTGCAGCTGGCCAAGATCGCCTTTGCTGGCCTCAACGTCAACACTGCGACGCCAACGCGGATTCAGATCACGCTGGTCGAGCTCTGCATCGTGACTGTCACCGCGTCGGCGATGATGCTTGTTTTCCAAAGGTTCCGGCTCCTCCTTCTTGGACTCTATATGTATTTCCGTTGCCTTTTCAGCATCTGCCTTCTGGGGCTTGGACTGTGGCTTCTTCTTCTTCAGCTTGGTGCACTTCTCAGTGCCGCCTTCGGCCAGACACTTATTTAATTTCGCCTTCATCTTCAGCTTGTGCAGTTTGGAACGCAACTCTCGGTTTGCTTCGCGACTTTTCAGTATATCCGCAATGTGCACATAATAGACATCACCCTCGGCGGCCAGCTTGCTGCCAGCCCAACGGTCCGTATCTGGCGAGGCCTCCGCATCATGAAGTATTGCATGACGCTTGTAACGGCTGCCACGCCCCCTGCCAGTCTGTCCATTTTCATTCTCAATGCGTCGACGACGCCCGGAGCCAGAGCGGCGTTTCTTGCCCTGCTTGCGATTGCTGTTCATACGCTTGTAGGTCCCATCATCAATATCGGCACTATGCAGCTCTTCGTCGTCATCCACTAAGCCATCATCGGCCACTAAACTGGCAGCAGCATCGCCGGCATGCAAATCATGATGGTGATGGTCATCATCCTCGCCCAAATCAAGGGAGTAGGGATTCACAATTGCCGCATGATTCTCGCTGGGATGGCGGCCCACCGACTCTACAAATTCCACATCCGAGGTGGTAAAGTCCTCCGGCAGATAGACCTGAGTTGTCTCAAACTTGGCATACGGCTGCTCGGTGGTCAAATCTGGCTTGCTTATTGTGAAGCGCACATCTGGGGCACGGCAACCGGGCGAGGCATCTGTAAAAGGTGAAACAGGAGATACGACAAATGTTAATTTCAAGACAAATGTTTATTTACCTAAATACTTCTTCTTCTTCATCACTTCTTTTCAGCTTAAAATTGTTTACTAATTTGAGACAAATTATTCTTAAAATATTCTTTAATATTTCTAAATACAATTTATTATTCTACTTGAGAGTGGGGCTAGGAAATTCACCAATAAAGAAAGTTGTTATTAAGTAAAAAAGACTATTATCAACTTTACTCTGGCTGAAAACAGAAAGAAAAAACACATTCTAACCCATAAACCGAATTTTTGATATGTTATAGAATTTATTTTATAAGCAAAGTTAGTAATTCGATATTCAATATCAAAATTTTGTTCGTAGTGCAGCAAGTTTTAGCTTACTTGGCAACTTTTGCCATAAATATTTCATATGTGATCTAATTTAATAACTTGGCTCGCTGAGGCAACTTCTCCGAAGACTTTGAAGTGCAATCGAAATTGTAAATTTCCAATATGCATTGGGCATTGGCATTTCCGCTGAGATGAAGCTGAAACCGGGGCCGGAGACGAAGCAAGTGCAAGAGGAATAAACTAATGTATTCAACTCACAAGCCCACACACATCCACCCACACACCCACACACTCACACACATACATATATCCATATGCACAGTCAAGTTTCAATTTACAATGAGAAAGTCAAGCCAACATTTTCCGCCCGAACAGCGTCGCCATTGCCATTTGCCGTCGCCTGTTTTTCATTCCGGAGTAAAGGATATGAGAGAGTACGACAGATGCAGATGCTGATGCTGTTGCTGTTGCCGGCGGCCTGCTTGGTTGCATTAAAGTTTTTTTTTACAAAAGTGGGTCAAACTCTGTAAATCAACCAAATTGCATTCTACGCTCTGTAATTGTAGAAATTCAATTGCCAATTAGTAGCGTTTTTGGTCAATGGAAATGCAACACTGCAACCAGCTCCGATAGCACCGACAGCACTGGCAAGGCGAGAGTAAATGTATTTTTAAGTGCCGCTCATTTGATTAGGCCGGCAGGCTAGAAGAGAGGTGGAAGGCAAAACTTAGTCATATTCCATCAATTAGAAATTGTTAAAGTAAGAGCAAATGCAAATGGCCTTTCATCAATTAAGATACTGATGGAATAAATTGAACTTATGTGCAAAATATGTAAGAATGATTGCAAATCAGAGTGCCAGTTGGAGTGATACTGTTCACAAATCATATTTTAGATTCTTTTTAATATTCTCTCATAAGAAATTATATAAGAATTTAATTCGTTGATTAAATTACCCAGAAGCTTGAACACAACAAAATTAGTTACTTGTGGGAGCTTGTGTTATTACTTGCAAAGTTGTTATGGTTATAACTTTGTAGTCTACAGAAAATAGAGATTTTTGTATTCCAAAAGTTGTTATTGCAATAAACGTTGTAATAGTTTTATTAAACAGGTTCAATTTAGAGTAAATGTATCGAATAATAATTTAGCTCCCTGCTCGGGCGTTAGTAATAAATAACTACAATTACATTTATTACATTTATTGACCAAATTTGATGAAATAGCTGAAATTTCCATAAGCAAGGGTCTCTCCCATACAAAGGGAGAGAATAAGCTTGACAAAACATAATTTCTAACTTTCTTTCTTTGGCAGCTTGGAACAAAAGAGAGATCTTACTTGTACAATATAGACCAGCGAAGGCCCGTATTAACTTAATCCTGTAAGCGCAAGCTAACATTTCATATGGCTAAGTATGACCGGATTAGCATGGTATATAGCATGGAATATGAGACAACGAAACGTGTGCCAGACCAGCCCAAATGTAACTTTAGTGAAAATGGCACTTAGAGTCATTAAACATAGGTAGAAAGAACTTAATATCTAAATATTTAATAAATTATAAATTAACTTTTTTACATTTGGCTCGCAGCGACATGAGTATAACTCGATCAAAAGATTATACCCTCTCGCTCAACTGAACAATCCGAAAATAAGCTGATATCTCTTCAAAGATAGAAAACAAACAATTGCAGCTATCTATAAAATGCTATACGGCTTAGAATATCAGTGTTATTAATGTTTTATATACTATCGGTAAAGATAAGCTTATATAGATTATAGTTAGTACAAATGACATAGACGGGTATAATTTTCCACATGCACAACACTTGAGATATAGAGGTAGTTCATACTGCACTTAATATACTGGCATTATTAATGATAATATTCCAGTGCAATTGCCGTATGAGCGTCGAATGTTAGGCTCCATAGTAACTGGCTCTGAACTGACAAGCTAATCGCCATTCCAGATGAAACATACTCATATCAATAACACGCGAATAACGTATACGTTTCAGTTCGCCAGCAACTAGATTACTAATTGAGAAAATAATATACACATATACATCATTATCAAGTTAGGTCAGGTCATAATGCCAAACAAGAAGATGTAATATCTATTGTATTTATATAATACAATGACAGCATGAGTCATACCCTGATCTACCCCTGAAATATTCCATCAAAAACTTGTAACACAATCTTATCAGCTGCCACTTACATGCGCTATTAATAAAAGCGCTGAAAATTATACAACAAGCCAGTCATGCTTGCCGGCAAATTCTCAGTTTGCTTTTCAGTTTCCCCTGACAAACAGTGGCGTTCGGTTGTGCGCATACGCGATTTATTGAAACATGATCTTGTGGCTAATCATCGCGTTGTCTGTGGTGGCACACTGGCTGTACAGAGTCAACAAAGATTATTATATCTTAGCGTTCTTCTGTCGAAGAGTGCGCACCAAAAGCGGTCTACCGATTGAGACTATAGCGGCTCGACCCAAGGGCAGAACTATTTTCGGCAATAGCTTCGATTTGTATGGCAAAGATGATAGTATGGTACTCGTATTGGAAATGTTATCGGAAATGTTAAACATTGTTGGCCTATGCTTACAGTTGGCGTTTTCAATTATTCCCGTGATATGGCCAGGAAAGTGGGCGAGAGTTATATACAGTATGGCATGGGTGCAGCCATTTATAATGTGATTGATGCTCACACTGCTGAAATCATATTAAACGATCAGAATCTTATAACTAAGGGCTTGGTTTATAATTTTCTAAGACCAGCATTAAGAACTGGCTTGCTGACTTCAACAGGTAAGTAGGCTAAGGGCTTAGTTATAACTCGACTAAACACATCTTGTTCATAGGTAAAAAGTGGCATGCACGGAGGAAGATGTTAACCCCGACATTTCATTTTAATATACTGGCTCAATTCCAGGAGATATTCAAGTAGGTTGACGCCAGCTTATCTGCCTCATAATGTTTCTAATCTCATGGTTTTCCAGAGCTGAAAGTCTAAGGTTTCTGCAAACATTTCCAGACCAAGAAGAGACCATTATCTCGCTTAGCGACCTTATACCCAGATTCACGTTGAATAGCATTTGTGGTGAGTTTTTCCAAGTCAGCGGCAAGCTTATCTCTATATAGACTGTTTGCTTATTTGATTTTTAGAAACCGCCATGGGGGTTAGCCTGGATGATATGGCTGAGAAAGGCGATCGTTATCGCGACAGCTTTCAGATGATTGAAAAATGCTTTGTTCAGCGTTTGAGCAATCCCTTCTATTGGTTCGATGGCGTTTATAACAATTTTCTGGCTAGCAAATATGCTCCATATTTCAAGGTAGTGCATGAATTCTCCAGTGAGATTATAGCCAAGCGTCGAGTGCTCTTTGAAGAAGAATTGCAGCAAAGGCGTTCCGATCAAAATCCAGATGATGATATGTGAGTCTTAATTTGAATTATGAAATTTGTAAAAAATTAAGAAAACTCTTCAGCTTTTTCAACAAGAAAAAACACTTTGCCATATTGGACACTCTGATTTGTGCCGAGAAGGATGGCTTAATCGATCATGCTGGCATTTGCGAGGAAGTTGACACTCTGATGTTTGAAGGTTATGATACAACCTCTATGGGTCTCATATTTGGACTCATGAATATGTCCTTGTATGCGGATAAGCAAGAGCTGTGCTATCAGGAAATTTGCGAGCACATAGCTGGTGAGAGAAACTCGTACGAAACTTTTCAAACTTCACATATATGACTTTCCAGATGACTTTAGTAACTTGGACATCAATCAGTTAGGGAAACTAAAGTATTTGGAATGCTTTGTGAAGGAAACAATGCGTATGTTTCCCTCAGTGCCCATTATGGGTCGCCAAACGGTACGGGAAACTGAGCTGGCCAATGGCCTGATTTTGCCCGCAGGAGCTCAAATCACCCTACATGTATTCGATATACATCGCAATCCCAAATACTGGGATGCACCCAATGAGTTTCGGCCAGAACGTTTTCTGCCAGAGAATCTGAAAGATCGGCACACCTATGCCTATGTGCCATTTAGCGCTGGCCAGAGGAATTGCATAGGTAAGATCTGACTTGGAATATGATATGCATATGTGTTTAACACACGCCTACTTAATATCTTTCTAGGGCAAAAGTATGCCATGCAAGAAATGAAAACTCTGATGATAGTTCTATTGAAGAAGTTTAAAATTTTACCCATTGATGACCCAAAAGACTTTCAATTTCATACAGGCATTACGCTGCGGACCAAAAATAATATTAGGGTGAAGCTTGTGAAGCGCACTTAAATTCAAACAAATGAGATCTGTAAAATGAAAGATATTCCATTCACGCATGCAACTAGATTAATAACTGGAAATTTATAAATAGTTGTGGTGTAAATATATATAATATCCATATCATATAGAACAACATAATCTTTAAGTTAGGTCGGGTATAATCCAAACAAATACATGTATAATAACCAATATTTCGTAGAAAGTATCTATGTTATTTATCCACTAATTATTAGATATACCCTGATCTACCTCTGAAATATTCCATCAAAAGCTGATAACACAATCTTATCAGCTGCTAGTTCAGAGAGAATTTTCTTTTCTTTATTTTTGTTTCTAATAAAAATAGAAAAAACACTGATAATTATACAACATTCCAGTCGTGCTTGCTGGCAAATTCTCAGTTTGCTTGGCAGTTTCGTTTGGCAAACAAAAGCTTAAGGTTGTACGTTTACGCGGATTATTGAAACATGATCTTGTGGCTAATCATCGCGCTGGGTGTGGTGGCACACTGGCTATACAGAGTCAATAAAGATTATTATATCTTAGCGTTCTTCTGTCGAAGAGTGCGCACCAAAAGCGGTCTACCTGTAGAGACTATAGCAGCTCAACCCAAGGGCGGAACCATTTTCGGCAATAGCTTCGATTTGTATGGCAAGGATGATGGTATGTTACCAGTATTTGAGCACCAAATCATATTTATGGGAAATGTCAATATTTGTTAAACCATGATTACAGTTGGCATTTTCAATTTTTCCCGTAATATGGCCAAGAAAGTGGGCGAGAGTTATATACATTATGGCATGGGCAGGGCCGTTTATAATGTCATTGATGCTCATACTGCTGAAATCATATTAAATGATCAGAATCTTATAACCAAGAGTATGGTTTATAATTTCCTAAGACCAGCATTAAGAACTGGCTTGCTGACTTCAACAGGTAAGTATGCTAAGGGCTTAGTTGTAACTCGACTAAACACATCTTGTTCACAGGTAAAAAGTGGCATGCACGGAGGAAGATGTTAACCCCGACATTTCATTTTAATATACTGGCTCAATTCCAGGAGATATTCAAGTAGGTTGACGCCAGCTTATCTGCCTCATAATGTTTCTAATCTCATGGTTTTCCAGAGCTGAAAGTCTAAGGTTTCTGCAAACGTTTCCAGACCAAGAAGAGACCATTATCTCGCTTAGCGACCTTATACCCAGATTCACGTTGAACAGCATTTGCGGTGAGTTTTTCCAAGTCAACTGCACACTTATCTCTATATAGACTGTTTGTTTATTTGATATTTAGAAACCGCCATGGGGGTTAGCCTGGATGATATGGCTGAGAAAGGCGATCGTTATCGCGATAACTTTCAGATGATTGAAAAAAGTTTTGTTCAGCGTTTGAGTAACCCCTTCTATTGGTTCGATGGCGTTTATAATTTGTTTCTGGCTAGCAAATATGCTCCATATTTCAAGGTAGTACATGAATTCTCCAGTGAGATTATAGCCAAGCGTCGAGTGCTCTTTGAAGAAGAACTGCAGCAAAGGCGTTCCGATCAAAATCCAGATGATGATATGTGAGTCTTCATTTGAATTATGAAATTTGTACAAATTTACAAAACTTTTCAGCTTTTTCAACAAGAAAAAACACTTTGCCATGTTGGACACCCTGATTTGTGCCGAGAAGGATGGCTTAATCGATCATGCTGGCATTTGCGAGGAGGTTGACACTCTAATGTTTGAGGGCTATGATACAACCTCTATGGGTCTCATATTTGGACTCATGAATATGTCCTTGTATGCGGATAAGCAAGAACTGTGCTATCAGGAAATTTGCGAGCACATAGCTGGTGAGAGAAAGTCGTACGAAACTTCATTTCCCGATAGTTTTCAAACTTTCATTATATGACTTTCCAGATGACTTTAGTAACTTGGACATCAATCAGTTGGGGAAACTAAAGTATTTGGAATGCTTTGTGAAGGAAACAATGCGTATGTTTCCCTCAGTGCCCATTATGGGTCGTGAAGCTGTAAGAGAAACTGAGCTAGCCAATGACTTGATCTTGCCCGCTAGAGCGCAAATCATCCTACATGTTTTCGATATTCATCGCAATCCCAAATACTGGGATGCACCCAATGAGTTTCAGCCAGAACGTTTTCTGCCAGAGAATCTAAATGATCGGCACACCTATGCCTATGTGCCATTTAGCGCTGGCCAAAGGAATTGCATAGGTAAGATCTGACTTGGAATATGATATGGATATGCATATATGTGGTTAACACTTGTCTTATATCTTTCTAGGGCAAAAGTATGCCATGCAAGAAATGAAAACTCTGATGGTAGTTCTATTGAAGAAGTTTAAAATTTTGGCCATTGATGATCCAAAAGACTTTCAATTTCATACAGGCATTACGCTGCGGACCAAAAATAATATTAGGGTGAAGCTTATCAAGCGAATTTCAACCTAAAAGTGAGGTTTGTAGGCATAACGTTACCTTCTATGGCTGTGAATTGCTTCTGGGCTTAGCGATTCTTAAATCAATAAAAGTAGCAGAATATGAATACGATAAGTTATTGCAAGTTGACTAGATTGACTACAGAATTGCCTACTTCCATGTTGACTGAAATCCATGAAAGTTTTATTTAGTCGTGAATTCAGTTATAAATGAACTACAAGAATTATATTTGAATTATTCATGTCTAAATGGCCCTGCGCTTTTCCACCTCATTAATTGTTTAACACTCTTTTCATGTTTTAAGTTTTTATGTATATATGTGTATATCATATCTATACGTGTATATCCGTAACAGTCGACGACCCGCTTATGGCTGATAATCGCTGCCAGAACGACAGCTGCTTGCTATATAAATCATTCATGCACAGTCGAGCAAAAGCAACAATGAAGCCAAAGTCAGAGCCAGAGACAGAGTCCCAGAGTTGAAAGGCAATCCCAGAGCTAGAGCTGGAGCTGGAGCTGCTCTTTCGCCGTTCATTTCCACTGCATTTATGCAAAACACGCATATATCCCCTCCAAGTCGCCTTCATCTTCATCTTTCTGCATATACACATACACACACACATACATACGAGTATACACATATATTGCATAATGTGCAGTGAGAGTTCTTTGCCGACTTTTTGTCATTTGCTTTCTGCTAGTTTTTTTCTTCGTTCTTTTTTCTTTTTTGGTAGCTATAACTGCGATTTTGACAGTTCGTTACTCAGTTATACCATTTGCATGCATAATGCAGAAGCAGCTCAGACTATCAGCAACCAGTTCCCAGTTGAACCTGCTGCTGCTGCTGCTGCTGCTGCTACTGCTGTTGCTTTGGCTTTGTTCTAAGCACATGTGACCATCCATGTCTTGGGCTAGGACTTCAGCTGGCGCCTCTGGGTATGCAACATTTACTTGAACACACACATCATCATCAGAGTCAGAACCAGCAGCAGGAGCAGGAGCAGGGGCAAGGGCAGAAGCAGCCAACTGAGCTGCATCCTCATCATCCAATGCAAAAAGGGAGAGGGGCAAAAAATGCTTTAAGATTTATGGCGACATGCGACGTTGGCTGCCAGTTTTTAGTTGCCATTTGTGTTATTGCATATTTCACCAGGCTATGGCTATGCTTTCATTCTGCGATTCCCACTCCTTTGACTGCTTAGTTTTTTTTTTTTCTCCACTCTCCTGCTTTGTTCCAGGCGTAAGTCAAAATGCATGCTGCCCCGTCGTCGCTGCTCTGTTTTCAAATTCCATTTGGCAGTGCTAGTTGGGCGACTGCCGACAGTCATGTAAATTAAATTCCATGCGCTTCATGTGTGTTGGCCAAATATTTCTCTTTTATTTGCACACTGGAAATTGAAAGTGCAGCCAGCCAACCAGCACCACCTGCGTCAACACACAACACATGGAAGCACTTCGGCCAAAACTCTTGCCGCAGTCGCAGTCGCAATCGCTGAAAAACTGCGCAATTTGTGTGCAGAGTTTTGAGTCGTAATAGCCTCAACTGCGTCGCAGTTTTTGGACCATGGCTGATGAAATCATCAGGACACATAGCCTGGTACAGCTGGCAATGCGAGCGTACAAAAGCTCATCAAATATGCCAACATATTTCTAAATAATTTGTTCTTTGTATTGTATGGACGAGAATACAAAATTATTGTTGAGCTAGCAAGGATCTAATCGACATTTCACTTTCCAGCAGTTAAAGTAGGCCATATTTTATGCAAATGTTTTATGAATATGTATAAATTTAACTAAAAGAAATTAAATAATATTGGTTGGGCAAAGACAACTTAGTTATAAAAGGGCTTGGCCAAATATCAGTTGCACTTAGAGCCGATTAAAATAACCAAAATTATCAAATCAGGAGTCTAATTACAAGGCAATATATGAAATATATTGAAGCTTAAATGAGAAATTTTAAAGGAATGGATGGATAGATAAATGGGATTTGTATTAACCATAAATGGGTAGGATATTATAAAAATTTGATGGTATACCAGCGCAACTAAAATATTTTATTGGAATAATAAAGACGTATTAAAGAAGTGGAATTGCACTAGAGCTTTCTGTAGTCTCGTAGAAATTAGAATCAAAGAATGTCTAATAAGAAAGACTTAAGATTAAGAAGAAGTCAACTCTTAACCCTGTTCGAAAAACGCAATATCTTGAAGTGGTCTTTTCAGATGACAAAATTAGTTTAAAAGATCCGAATGGTTATAGCTACGAACTCCTTAAAGAGGTTGTACATATGTCTGATGGTTTTGGGAGCGCTTTTGTATTACCGCAACTGAAAATTATAATTTCTGGCAACCACAATGAATGCGTTCTCCCATAATATTGAAAAAAGACTCCCTATACTTTCATAAAATTTGTGTGTTAAAAATCTAAAATACTCAAATTACCTTAACGTTAAGTAATTTTTGTGTTAAAAAGAATCCGAATTCTGTATTTTCTTCTTCGACAAATAATCCCATTCAAGTGACGTTAAAATTCTTAAAATATTCCATACTCTATAGTATGACCAAACCAAATGAGACACTTATCTATCTATCATTAACATACAATTCCTAAATATCTGTAGCATCTATTGTTTTATTAAGAGCAGCTATGTTTGATTTCCTTTTGAAGTTGGCTTCAAAATCTATGGTTAACTCTGAATATGGGAATGTGTACTTAATTTCAGAACGTAATATTGTGATATTTTTAATTTCTTAGAGTTATCAGGCTCAAGGTCGTGAGTGAAAACGTTGATTGTCTTTCAGCAGCCTCTTAAATGTATTAGAAGTCCGTAGGAGTTTGGGACTTAAGAAGCTTCTCAATGTTTCCAACGGCAGCAAAAAATATCAAAAACTTCAACAATCAAGAACATCCACGGTCCCTTATCAGGAGTCCTATTGGTCGACAACTCCAACTAGGAGCACCTGAGAATTCTAAGCTGTTGAAGTGGCTTACTAAGGCTCCGCTCATACAGCTGCTGTTTATGATGACACATTTGTGTTTTTATGTTGCCTCGGCAAATCCTCTGAAGAATTTTATGATTTTGAATGTAGACACGAAAATTCTAGATTTAATTATATTTTATTTCAGTCCAGAAACTGTTTGATTTAGTGAAAAATCTTTGTTGACATAAGAATTTCGTTCTTGGATAACGAATTTGCTCCTAAACAACTGAGTTGCTATTTCTTCGGCGAGCAAAGAAACAAGAATATTCATGAAAAGCAATTGCAGATTTAAAAATAATTTCTTAATATTTTTTCAATAACTTTCTTTGAATCTATTAACGAAGAATGCCGCTTTCCTTCTATTTCTTCTAAATATATAGCCTTTTTGAGCATTTTGAATACTTTCATATTATCAATTCACTTTCAAACATTTCCGAAATTCAAGCTAAACTCACTTGAAAAACCAATGCCTATCGATATGCCACAAAGAAGTTAATTAGTTTAAGCGCGTCTGGGTTTTGCGTAGCCGATTCAAAATAGCCGTGTGGCATATTCCATCTGGCTTAAACATGCCACAGAGCATATAATGCACCCTCATACGCAGCCACGCACGCACATACACACACCAACGTATATATACGCACACACTCTCGCACAAACATGCTGCTATTAATTTCTATTACTGAGTCTGAGCTCTGACTGCTGCCATACTTCATTAAATGCTTTCATCGTTTTTTGTGCCTCGTCTACCTTTTATGTTGACTTTGATTGGAATTAAGGTTGGTTGGCCAGCAAGCGCCACCAGGAGCAGCAGTAGCATAAAATGAAGGCCTCGTTTTGATTGCCTCTGCGCCAGCAACGAGAGGCCGTGAAATATTTCATTTGCTGCGAGTTATTTGCTTTGAGCTTCGCCTTTCCTTTTGTTTTGCTTGGTTTGTGTGTGTGTGTGTGTGTGTGTGTGAGTCTGTGTATGTGTGATTGTGCGTGATTATCGTTTTCGTTTCCCCATTTAGGAAATTGGCAGCGCAAAATAAGTAAGCTTGTATGGATTTTTGGATCATAATATTTTATGATTTGTTGTGTTGCCTGGCAAATGAAGGTCAAAAGCCAAACACACACAATGCCACACTCATATACAGATACACCCTGGCAATTGCAATTAGCAGCTTACCTGGCTCAAATGTAGTTGTTGTCTCCACAGTCTCCGTATTGGCATTGCTCTTGTCCAAGACCAGCAACAAAACGGTCAAGGATATGAGAGCCCAAAGCGGCTTATGGCGCATACGTTGCCTGGCCCTGGTCCACATGGTCCTGTTGCAGCAGCTGCAGCTGGCCCAAAATAACTGCCTTTTATACTGATTTAGGTTCCGCTGCTGCTCGTGGGTGCTTTTTTATTTATTTTTTGAGAGTCGATCAAAACGTCAATTTACTGTCACTGAGTCCCTCTACAGAGCAGTGTAATTTATGAGGATGAGGTCTTTCTCTCTTTACACCGTCACGAAACGAAACACTAACGTTGTGTGACCTTAAAGCTGTTTACAAGTGTTGCACTTTAAGTTTCCTTCAGCCTCAACGGCACCTCAATGTTAGTCCAGCCGCAGCAACGGCAAACAAACAAATGTAACCAACAATGGCAACACTTCACACGCTGCCAAAAATAGGAATCCACTTGCCCAACTCAACGTCAAGCACTAACACACTTCTCTACATACATACATATATATGCAACCACATGTGCAGCTACACAGACACACACACATGCATATACATATATATATTTTGGCTCTGTTCCAAAGTCAGTGGCTTTAAAGTTTCACTTTTATTTAAACACTTTTATTTATTTGTGCGCACTTTGCTTCTGTTTAAGTTTTCCCAAGTTTTTCTTCCAACTGACGACGATGAAATGCGTCGAAATTTGTCTGAGTCGCGCTTTTATAGCCAGAAAGGCAGCTCGTTGGATTCTGCGCAGCATAAGAGTTCATTCGTTCAGCTGCAGTCGGCGCTTGACGAAACATAATTTCGCGAAGTGTTGCCTTTTCACGTGCAATTTGCCGGTAAATCGTGTGTTTTTGTTTTGATTTGCTTTTGCTTATGTTTTGCTTAGCTTAGTTGTTGCTGGAGCTATGTTGGAGTTGGCGCGCGCTGGCTTCCTGCTGTTGCTGCTTTCGCTTTTCTGTTGCCGCACTTTAGGCGCCATGTGATTTTCGGCTTGATGTTGCTGTTGCTGTTGCTGTTGCCTGCCTGTGCGGCGACGTTCTGTTCTCTGTGTGTTCTGTTTGTTCATGTGTGCGTGCCCTTGTAACTTGCACGTAGCTTGGCGGCAGCGTTAAAATTGCGCGCTTTGCTCGCTGGTTGCACGTCTGTGTTGAGGCTGCAAATTAAGTTTTCCCCAACTGCTGCTGTTGCTGGTGGTGTTTGGCCGTTTGATTAAGTTATTTGGGGGATTTAAAAGCGCGGCTGTACATAAGTTTGTATGTATATTAAATGTAATTTAATTAAAATCCCCAAAATGGTATTTTATATTAATTTTTTGTATATTTATAGTCGCACAAACTTTGGCAATGTGCCAGCAGTCAACATAGCGGTTACAAGGCGACGCAAGGAGCAAGAAAATCTTAAAAATGCAAATCAACTAAACAACAAACACTAGGGAATTCAACTCACAGAATAGGCTTGGTTCTTAGCTTGGCTCTCCTCTCACTCTCTCTCTCTCTCTCTCTCTCTGTCTGTGTGTCTTCTTCATCCTATCCTCTTCATCTATACTTCGTCTTTTCACGCTCCTCTTTTAGTGGTCACTTTTCTCTTCTTTTACTTAACTTTATACCTTCTCTATTTTTCCCATAATTTCTTATTCTTTCCCACTCATTGAATCTGCATCATAATGCGATCGCCGTTTATAACGTTCGTGCTCATTCTTTCTTCTAGCAGCACATTGGTCTACAGTGCAAATTCTTCTTTTTAGCTCGTGGTCCTGCCGTTTGCTCAATATGCATTTTAGCCATTCTTTCACTTTATTTCGTTCTGTCCTATTTTGATTTTGAGTCATTGTCAGTTTCCAAGCTCACACTGAATGAATGAGATCTCCTGGTCCTGGATTCTCGAGTCATACGTTGGGAAGAACAAAATTTTTCCGAATATCAGTACAATTTTGCATGACATAAAAGCCTTAAAAAACCGCTACTCAGAGTAATTTTGCCTTAGGCATAGCCGAGGCTAAGTTTTTTGATATAAAGAACCATGAACTTCCTATGACTGATTTTACTAAATCCAAAAACTTCATAGCAATCGGACCAACAGATTGGGCGCCCATAGGAAACATGTTCTTATACAAGCATACACTTATATAAAGATAATAATCTGATATTTCATAAATAATGATGCCCAGAATATTTCATAAATTTGTGCATATCCAGCAGCCAATATTTCTCTATGCAGCAGAAGCAGCGCACAAAAGTATACTCTGAATTATCTAGCTAAAGCATATGCTTGGTCAACAAACACACATACACGCACACTCTGTGGCCAATCTAGGCGACATTGCGGTGATTTTAAGCACTTACAATGCGGTCAGAATAAAATGATGCCTGCGGTTGTTGCTGCCACTTGGCCACTAATTACGTAAATGAATTCTGAGGCTGCCCAGTCTCAGTCACAGTCTCAGTCAAATGGCTGACGAGGGCTACTTGCAAACGCTTCCGGTAAGCGCACTCACAGGAATAAATGTCACATTTAGTAGGGTCTGTCAGTCTGGACCGACTGTCAAATAGCTGTAGCAACGACAACAACAACAACAACAACAACAATGGCATACTGCATACAATGCTGTCTGGCCTGGGGGTCCTTGTCGATTTTACTTTGGCTCTCTCTTGTTCGGTTCGTTCTGCCGCATTGAAATTGTGCTGAAATGCGAAACGCGTAACTTTCTACTCAAGTCAAGTGGAAAATGAATCTGTTTTTGTTATTCGTAGCTGTTTTTGTTGCTGTTGTTGGCCGCTGATGCTGCTGTGCATTTTCTCTTGCACACTGAAAATGTAATTGTTCAGCATTATCACTGTATAATTTGTTGCAGTAGCTCAGCCTCACCGTCAGCATCAGCAACGTCTGTGCCAATTTCAAATGCAATCAGGCTGAAAAATGTATGAAGTGCCTTATAATCTGCTTACATTGATTTTGATTTTAACTAAACAGACTACAACAAAATTCAATTTGCTCACATAAGAAGATGAAGCAGAAGCAAGGCCACAATGGCCGTAAATATCCAATTTTGACATTGTCAATGTCTAGGTATATCAAATGCCAAGTGCAGGCAAACCATAAACCAAATTACCAGGCTAATAATTAATGCCTTGATGGATGAAATTGAAATTACTTGTTGTGGAATCCTGCATAACAAATTGGATGATGCATTTGGCTGCATCAATAAGCAATTTTATAAGCTGTGTAAACATTGAAAGCTTTGGCAAATGCAAGGCAATTATTTAAACATGTAATTAAATCAATTACCTAATTCTCATGATAGCAGACAAATGGCGGAAAGAACTAAACCAGCGCATTAAACTGGAGCCATTCCCTACCATAATCCGGCTTTACAAATTGCCAGACCAATGCAGCGTCGTTTCAAGCGAAAGAATTTGCCATCAGTCAAGCTGAAAATATTATGCTTACGACTGACAATGCCATAAATATTTTTGCTGACAGCCAAGTGACGTATGGTATTTCTAAGAGAGTCCTGGCAAGCACTAGATAAACATGACCTGCCTAAGCTGACTCCCTGGCCCGCAAACGATTGCGTTGGGCTACCGAACCAAGAAAGTATCAAGCCGTCTTAATTCGCAGTGGACAGAGTAAAGCTTAAGCCAAACCACTTGTCCATCCAGGGAGCACACTAACAAACTAAGTACTGCAGACTGCATTTATCCTGTTCACCGAAAGCTTGATATTACCACCAACAACAACTACAGGATATATAAGGCGCACCGCAACTGCAGCTGTCCAACTGTCTGAAATGTATACGTTACATACCTGAGTGCGGCTGTCCTAGCATCACTTGCAGCTGCCTTCAGATAAACGCTGAAGCAGTAGCTGGGTCTGGGCAAACACTCAAGGATCCATGTGCAGTTGGAAAATGCCTTTAATTACAAAACATTTACTTAAAGGCGACCAAAAAAACATCGGACAACATAGAAGTTTACCGTCGAAAGCATCGATGCATCGGATAACATCGATGTTTTTGGACATCCCTAATCTGTAGCCTGTTAAGCCTCCGAATACCAAAAGAGTTTATGAATTTATGGACTGTAATTGAAAGTTAACCTAACTGAAATCGATTGCAGTTGTGGCTGCACTCGATTCGACTTCGGCAATGTGGCGTATGCGCAATTTGCACAAGTTCTTTTGAAGACAGTTCAAGAGATAGACAAACTCTGAACCTCAAATCTTGTCTTGTCACGCAATTATCGAGTTTTAATGAAATATCCCGCACAGTCATAGAAATCCATTAAACCACAAAGAGGAAAAAAGCAACCCCGCTAAGGAACTTGTTTCCTAATTACCCAAGGCAAGGACGCAGACACACACCAACTGAATGGCATGGGGCGAGTTAATTGCATTGCCAATGATGCGGCAAAATCATTTTGACTGTCCCTCGGACTGTAACTGGAATTGGTGGAACCGTGACAAGGACACGCTGAAAGCCATTAAGCCATTAAGACGCTTAAATTCTCATTAAAGTTGTAAAGCAGAAAATGCTCGTGTACTTCAATATAAGTTGACGTAAGTTGAGATGGCCCTGCTCCTGCTCCTGCTCCTTGTCCTGAATAAATCTCGATACAAAAATGTGAAGCAAATTGAATTCACTCATAGCTCATTAACAAACACACAGAAAACTTGACAGCTACAACATGCTGCTAGGGCTGAGGCCAGGTTTCGGAGATCGTGGCTGATGGCAAAAGTTTCTAAAACGCTGCCATGTTAAAGTTTCGTCCTTTCAATTCGCTCGGCTGTAATTAGGCCATATTTCGCATTGAATTGCAAATGACATTAGAAAATTTGCGGCAGGGAAAGTTTAAACCAGATGTTTGTTTGGTTGTTTGCCAACAAAAAAATATAACGAGTTTTCCTGCAACTTAGGCAAAAAATATCCAGGAAAACCTTGTGCTCGTACTCATAGTATGTATGTGTGTAAATTGAATAAAATGTTAATTGTTCGCTTCTGCAAAACACAAGAGACAACATATAGTACACTTGCAAATACATTCCACTATATAAGCACATATGTTATAGCCGTATTCAGTGACACGTGCCGGCTATAAATCTCAATTGATCCCCGCGGTGCTGTTGCAAAAGTTCAATTAAAAGTCTCATGGTGGCTTGCCTCAAAGTGGTCTGAGTTGGTGTCCGTGTCAGTTTCCGCCACTGCTGCTGATGTTGCTCCAGCTGCGGCTACCAAGTGCCAATTTGGTCAAGCTACGGGCGAGTGGGAAAATGCAGATGGAAATGAGCAGGACAAGAGAAGAGGAAAACAAAAAAAAACTCACCGATAAGCAAATATGTTAAGTGGCGTGTATACAAATTTGCATACGTTGCAAGTATCCGGAGAGTTGCCACAAAATTGGAAAGAATAAATTTTCTTTTCTTTTCCTTGAATTAATGTACTTCATACTGGGACTTACATAAGAAAGCTTTGTGTATTAAATATTTATGTTCGTATGTAAGATATTTGGGATAGAATTGTGGGATGTGAATCAGCTCTATGTGGCCTCTCAGTTTTAGAAAGAAAAACTCTCAATTTACCACAGCTTAAAAATTACAAACAATATATTAAGATCTGTCTACCAATATTCAGCATAAAATCCACATATCCTCAGTGAGAAATATGTTATATAAGCTAAACCTAGCAAAAACTATGGCCTACATTTAACTGACACAAATAAGAAGTATTTTTAATTAAAGGCAAGCCAAAAGCAAATTGAGTAATCGTAATTGAATGTGTATGGACCACACTTGTGTTTGCCAGGACGATATGGCTGGCCATTGCAGTGAAAGCCAACACTGAGTCAGAGGCCATAAACGCGCCAACTGCCCATTTGGCTGAGAATTGTTATGACCATTGCAAAAACTGTTGGCGTTGGCACTGGCTGAGTTTGCCATTTCATGTTTGTCTCGGAGTCGGATAAACGCTGGGCAAGTGCAAATAATATTATGCTTAACTGCACGCACGCACAGCACACACAGTAGAGCAGTCCCAAACGGGAACGGGAATGGGCAGGAGAGCAGGACTTGCTGTCCAAGGCAGCGTAACGGAAGCAGCAAAGGACAACACGCGCAACTTTCCCAGCAAACAAAATTAAGTAACCGCACGAACACACACACATACACACACAGAGAACACACACAAACACAAATAAATAAACTTCTGCTGCTGCTACTGCTTCTGTTGGTACAGTAACTATGTCCATGACCATCTCCATGTCCAGCAGCTTAAAGAGTGAGTGTGTGTAATTGTAATAACTGTTGTCGTGTCTCTCCCACTCCCTGTGACCAGTTTCACCCTAATAGCCATCGTCGCACAGTGGTGTGGATATCGAGCTAGCTTAGATGGAATTGAATCTAAATATGTGATCCCACATTATGTTTTCTGTTAAACAATTTTCTGTGAATCAATGAACCAATGATTCTCTGGCAAGTCCGTCCGTCATTCCGAGTTTTTCCAAGTCTGACTTTAATTGAATATAAAATATATAAGGACTTTTCATGACAAATATCACCAAATAAATATTTGTTTGTATTTCCATTTCAATTTAGTAATCGTGCCACTGTGCATCGTCTCCGTTGGGCGACGTTTACGTCCGTCTACGTTGTTGCCACTGTAATTGGCTTGGCTGCTGTTAAGGCTTCAATGCCTAGCTCCTCCAGCTGCTGGCTTCTGGTTGTTGGCTGGCTGCTATTGACAAGCTCAATAATGGCCATCGACCGCAACATCTGGTTTCAGCTTGTGGTTGCCAGTTTGAATTTGTGGCTTCGGATGCCTGTGCTCTGCATCTTGGCATTGATTTCCACAGGTAAAGCTACACACCCACAGTGCCAATTCTGCTTCTGGACGGAGCACAGCTAATTGAATAGCCCCAAAACGTATGACTATGTTACCAGGAGGAAACTGCACCAGACACATTAACTGTCGGCGGCGGAGACAGAAACACAATCCACCTTTAACTAATCTGCATAGCTTTGCCTTACGAGCTTTGCCCAACGGAGCAGAGCAAACAAAAGTTGCTTATCGCAGACATGGAAACACACCCATACACGTACATGCATATTATACATATGTACATATGAACGCTTATTTAAAATGCTGCTGGCATACAATGTCGAATGTTACGCCATCCTGCCGAAAAACCCTTATCAAACAGTACGCCTTCTCAAGAACATCTTAACCACCCAGGAACTGCTTGGCATGCATTATCTATTCTCTTAGCTAAAATGCATCTGCTTAGCATAATTTGTTGTCTTGTTTTTGTCTACACTGTCTGCAAAAGGAGTTGCCAGCCAGGAGAGAGTGGGTGTGCGAAGGAAAGGGGCATGAGGCGGCCTGTCAAGTGCCCCAAGTTGCCAGTTACTCACATAAATAGACAATGTCTATGTCTGGACGTAAATGTATGCAAAATGTGCATTTTAACGGTGCATTTAAATCAGTTTAAAGCTATCGAACGGTTCGATTCTTCAGAACCACAGACTTTTTTCCACAGCAAAGCTTTGTAAACATTTATGCATTTTTTCATAATTTTGAATTTCTCGAACAGGTTGCGAAGATAAACGAAATAGCAATATAGATAATCATATTAAACTCGACTGCAAAATAACATAGAAGAACTTAAGGTAAAAGTAAACTTAGCAAAATATATATTGTGTATTGTGTATTGTGTTGCATCGTTAGCTAGTATCGTTAACTTATATCCATAAAACCCTCTCTTAATACCAAACATCAAGAATATAATATCAAGCCTAATAATAAGTGAGCCAGACTACTTTTTTCCCTCTTCGCGGAACGTCTACGCGACTTAAAGAATAACAAAAGCCATTGTCTAAATGCTCTAAAAATAGACAATATGTTTTAGTGTAATTGAAACCCATCAATTTGTGGCATCTTTGGGAGTCCGCCAACTAAAAGTTGTAACTACTAAGAAACGTTTCAATATTTTCGTACTCTCCCTTTTGATACACGTATCATGGGAGTGCATCAAGAAAACCTTGTCAGATTTAGAATGTCATCGCTTAGTTAACCATACATTGGCTTCCAAACCAAATGGGTAAGTATATTTTCAGCTCAATCGGTTGGGGATAGTCAAGTCAAGTTAAAGAAACTTTAAGAAGAAGAAAATTGAGCTGTTCAAACTCGGCATAGGTAAAAAAAGAATAGTATATAACTGTCCTACAGCTTCAAAACTATCACTATTTTTTATGTGTGCTGAGAACTCTTCAAATAAAAACAATATGCTGGAAAAACCAAACATGTAATAGTTTGATTTTTCTTTTTCAAGCTTATACTGTGCCTAGTTAATATAATTTGAATCCGGAATCACATTAATAAACGGAAATTCATTCATTTAAATTCAAATAAACGCCTAAATTCGACATTGCTTTTGGCACACTTCAACACTCTTTTTTATAAAAAATACCAAACTGTTTATAATAAAAATACCGAAACAGCTGATTTCTCATTGTATGTGGTGATTTGCCGCTTGCGTTAGCTTACAGTATTATTTGTTCATAATATACACTATAAGCAACTTAATATTGCTAACAAATCAAATCTACTCAATCAAAATATAAAAGCAAAAGCATATCTTTTATGTAATGTCTGCAATGGCAAAAGTAAGTATAAATGCCGCCTGCCAGAGACACAGACACAGTGCTTGCCAAACTGTGAACTTTATAGTGTTGAATAGGAGGCGGCGTTCAACCCCGTTTCAGAAATAATATTCGTATTCTAATTCTATCGTACAGCCAACGTTGAAGGACTTTCGAATTCTATGCCCGGATAGTTTGCTTAGCGCTTTGGCTTGGCAAGTTTATAACGATTTATTGAAAAGTAAGCGGAAATCGTGCTTTTGAATTACCCCCCAAAATAATATTTCTTGACAAACTTTGACAGATGAACAGATAACCAAAATAACACCTGAATATGATGCTAATTTAAAAGTTTTGTACTTGAACGTTGAAAATAGTGAAGGTGAACGAATGGCTTATCTACCCAGGCTGCATACAAAGGATATTGATTTCGGACTGGTAAATGCGCTACAATTGAAATTGGGAAACAGGTGTGTACTGGTATAATTGTATATCATATAAATCTGATTATTATAAAGAGACCTGTAATTGTTTACAGCAACATATACTTGGCTATAGTGGATAATACAGTTAACATTTTATATTATCAAATCGGCGAGGGATTTAATGAAAAGAAGCCATAAGCTGATGATGTTGTTTGTATTTTCTGATAGAAGCCCCAATCCATTTATGAAGTTTGATAAGACTGTTATTTATTTATTATTTTATTTTATTTATGAAGAACCTCTAGAGGTCTGCTTGAATGATCAAAATGAATGGAGTGAGGTCGAATGCGAAGCCGAATGAATGAGTAAGAATACAAGTTTTACTCGAATTAATTCGACTTCAGTTAAAATTCCGTTTTCATTTACAAATAAATAAATAAATACAAATAAACAAATTATGAGTGAAACCATGTAGACATCTATTACACACACATAACTAAAATCAAGTTTGCGTGGTAAATGCTTGAAGCTAAGAGTGGGTAAGCCGCTGCCTCAGAAGAGCATTAAATCTGTTGGCTAAAATACACTAATTCGGCATAGGACCGCATCAAGTTTTAAGAAACACCCAATCCTAGAAGAGTTTTTCGACCTAGAAAACACAAAACTGCATTTATTTAATAGCGATAGATACATTTATTCAAAATCATATCATATAGTTGCATAAATAACAATTATGTATATGCATAACCAGGACCTCACTCATGGTGGAGCTGTGCCAGACTCAACCACAGAACGTTCCAGCGTTATGTATATAATAAAATGACAATAGATCTGCATGATTTATAGTTAAGCATGACGCGGTGCATATTTGTTGTTGTTATCGTAATTGTAAACATAATCGTAGCTTATAGCTAAGTTTCCATAATCAAGTACTATAACTTAAAATACAACTTAAGAGATTAAATTAAATATAGCATATGTAAAAAACTTAAATGTATAACAAATGGGGAGTGCATGACATTGAAAAGTTAAAAGAAAACCAAATGGAGGTCTTTATCAATCATGTTTTCTCATAACCCAATCTGATATATAAAGCGTGTGGGGGAGGAGTTAACCGCAAAGGCAAAATAAATATTATAAATTTTCAATAAAAAAAATTGAAATTGGCTTTTTTTTAAATGCTCAAAGCAATACAGTTTTTTTTTTGTTGCTGATGGTTTTTTTTTTTTGTAAAGTACAATAATAAATAACAAATGTATGTGTGTGTGTGTGTCTATGTATAATTTTAAAAAATAATTAAAATATTACAACTCGAAGCCACCAATGAGCGTTGAGCAGTTAAATAAAACGCGAAAATATACAGTTTAAAATTGTAAATATTTTTGTAGTTTATATATATATATATGTATATGTATGATTGTTTCATATTCTTTTTTGTTTTTGTATTCATTTAGATGAGCTCCTGTTTTTTATACATTTTTTAGATAATTAATATAAATTCTAATTGTAATACAATATTATCATGACTTTTCTTTAATTTGTTCTCTCAACATTTTCAACGTGCAAAGGCATTGCCAGGATGTGTATATATGTATATATATGTGTATGATATTATGAAAATATGTTTTTCTTTTTTTTAGTTTTTACTCTATGTGTTTCTAATTGGGGTCGCTTGTAAAATAGCTCTGTGTATACATAATATAACTCTCAAATCTCACTTCTATATAAAATAGAACCTGGCTTACTACAAAAAACAAATCGTTTAAAAAAAAACTCTATAACGCTGGCGTATAAGGCTTTCCAAAAGGTTCATCTCAGACTATTCATGCTTGGGTTGTGGGGTATATCTATCTTCTATATATATAAAACTCTTTGTCCTGACTGTCGAACAACGCACAGGTCAAACTGCAATAGCTAGGAGGTTGAAATTTAAACACAATTTACAGTTTATGGCTATGCGCGCACTAAGAAGCAGTTTTGCCAAAGTCCAACTGCAAGAGGGTCAAAATCAAGGTCAAATGTAATTTTTGTAGGATTTTTTATATTGTGAAACATTGAAATTTTCACACAAGTTAGTTTATGGCTTAGGGGCGCACTAGAAAGCCGTTTGGCCAAAAGTCCAAGGTCAAAATCAAGGTCAAAGTTCGTTTGAAAATGTAAATTAGTCGTATCGTAGGATTTTTATTTCTGTTATGTTGTAAAACAATGCAAGTTGGTATATAGGTACATTGGAGAGGGCAAAGAGTAATCCATCGAAAGAATGGTCAGTGCCATATGTATATATGCAATGATTGATTCAACATTGGATGGATGATTTGATTAATTGAATGAATGAATGAATGACTGCATGCTTTCATTGATCATTGACAAATGCGTTTACTCTTTTTGATGGGACCACAATGTCTACATATCCATTTAATGTTGGTTAGATTTGATGTTTGTAATCGTGAGCCATATATTACGTTTGCATAAACTTAACACACATGTATATATATATATATGTATTGTGTTTTTCCTGCAACTGTCTGTGTATATATAGTATATGTAATTTAGCTCGCATTTCAAAAAATCCACCAAACTCTTCAAATTAACCCATTTAATTCATGCTGATTGAGGATTAACACCACTCGGCCGTGTATGAGAAATCATGGAAGAGCACCTGCTCATCATCGGTTAAATGTCGCGGCTCCTTTGGTGGCGTTAGCTGAGCCTTCTCCGACGTAAATTCCTCATCAAAGTTCGACACGTCCTCCAAATGATTCTGTAAGCATAAAAGAAAGCAGATGTAGATCCACAACAAATTCTCTAATGATCATCATTGCTTACAATGGTGGGCACGAAAGGCGGTTTGACCTTGCGCAGCAGCAAATCATCCCAAACAATGGAGCGGAAGAAAGCCTGCTTCTTTACATCCTCCGCATCTCGCTCGGATGAGCCCAGACGTCGCTCAGGATTCTTGCGCAGCAGCTGAAATTAATAAGCATACAAAAGTTAGCCCAAGGGATTTTTTGTCTCAAATCTGTCTCTAACTCACCCTACGCATAACGGCTATGGCCTCGAGAGAAAGGAAACGCGGATAGCGCACCTCGTCGTTAACAATCGAATCGAACACTTCCTCTTCATCATCGCCGGGGAAAGGTGACTGTAAATTACATCCCATTATCAGTATCAGTGCCACCATTTTTCGAATCACTCCTTACCTCGCCCACCAGCATCTCAAAAATGAGCACACCCAATCCCCACCAGTCAACGGCACGCGTATATGATGTTTCCGTTAGCACCTCGGGCGCCAGGAACTCGGGTGTGCCACAGAATGTGCCAGTGCGATCACCAAAGCCCATGCCCTCCTTGCACAGTCCAAAGTCAGCTATCTTCACATAGCCCTCCGTGTCCAGCAGCAAATTGTCGAGCTTCAGATCACGATAGATGATCTTGTTTTCATGCAGATATTGCAGTCCAAGAACCACGCATGCGGCATAGAAAACGGCACGCGGCTCCAAGAATACATCCGTGTGTATGTGCATCATCAGATCACCGCCGGCAGCGTATTCCATTACAAAGCACACATGTTGCTATGGAAAAGAACAAGTTACGTTAAAGATCAGAGAGCTGCAAAATCGAACTCTATTCTTGAGTACACCGAAATATTACATTTTGTATTTACTATCATTGCCTACACCTTCAATGTCCCCTCTCTTTTCGCCCAGCGGCTGACTAGCAGCACAATGCATGTGCATTATTATGCGTTTGCAATGGCAAGTTTAAGTTAAAAAAAAACTCACCTCAGTCTGAAAACAGGAGTACAAATTGACTAAGAATGGATGTCTCATGGCATTGGCCACCTCGAAGATGCGCTTCTCGCTTAACAGCGATTCAACTTCGTCGCGTGCAATGATGTCGCCCTTCTTGAGCGCCTTAATGGCATAGTATTGGTTATTGGTGCGCAGCTGTGACAAGATGACCTTGCCAAAGTGTCCACGTCCCAGCACACTCAACAAACGGAAGTTATCCATGGACAACATGCCAGCATTTGGAGGCTGTTGACGTTGCGCATCATAGCCAGCTGTTTCCCGGTACTGCAGACCACGTGCCACATTCCGACGACCACCGCTTGAGGAGGAGGCGGCTGCGGCCCCACTGGCCGCGGGCGTGTAAACAGAGGCTGCTGCGGCTGCCTTAGCCACATTCAGTTCATATTGATTGGCATAGATGGGCTGTTGCTGTTGCTGCTGTTGTGGCTGCTGTTGGCGCTGTGTGGGCTGTGGGAATTGAGGTGCACCCGCAGCAGCGACGGCGGCGGCAGCACTGTTGCCATAGATGGTGGGTGTGGGGGGCTCCTGAATGATGGGCGAAGACTGCACATAGGACAACTGTTGCTGTTGCTGTGGTGGTCCCACGTAGAGTTTGCTTAGTTGAGGAATTACCTGTGGTAGAAGGATTGAATATGGATGTTAGATGATGAAGTAAGTGAGAATGGTGGATAAGGATTAGGAACTGCCCTAACAAGTTGAAAGCTCTGAATAATATAAGTGCATAATTGGAGACAGAGTGCAGATTCTGTGTGGGATAACTTTACCTCCTCCAGCTCCGTTTGTATAACATTTGTTTCACTCGAGCTTGAGTTACTATCAGTAGTTTCTATAGTTTCTACCAACACACTCTCAATTGCTATAGTTTCTGTGCTTGCGTTTGTATCTGTAGTTGTTGTTGTTGTTGTTGTTATTGCTGTTGGTGTCGTAGTGATTAGCTCTTCTATAGTACAGCTGATTGGAGCTGTATCACTATTGGCTTCAATGGGCTCAAGTGTTATATGTACAAGATTGATATGCGCCTGCAAGGATATGGTTGAAAACATTCTCATCAAGCCACACAATTTGCTTGGAAACACACAATGTGAGGGATAAACACACACACACACATACAGCAGGTGCAGTTGTGGATGGTATTGATGTGGATGGAGCTGCCTTGATAGCCAGTGGATGGTTGATGGAGCCGCCGCACAAGACAGTATTTATTGGCCTGGCAAATGTCAGGGCCAAGTCAAAGTGCTGCTGATGTTGCAGTTGCTGTTGCTGCAACTGTAGTGCGCACATTTGCCTCAAGACTTGCGAGAGTTGCAGAAAAGTTGGCCAAATCATGTTTGGTCACATCTTCGATCGAATATCATCAATGCAAATACAACAACCGCGAGTGGGCAAAGCAAACTGAAGGCATTCAAAGTCAAGACCAGAGGCCAAGACCCAAGCATTTTTAGGCGATTCTGCGTCGTGCGGTCTAAACATTTGTACCAGCACAGAGTAGCAGAGCATATTGGTAATAAGGCGACAGTGCAATTGAGATGGTCGGGCGTTATATATACCTATATATATATACTATTAGTGGTAGTACATATATGGCATATATACGATATATGTATCTGTAGCACCTTGTATGAAAATGGAAATGCGAATGTTGACGTTCCTTGAAACGTGGAAACCCAACAACATTAGGCTGATGCGTCACACAGAAAGTGCCTTAGCTGAATGAGAGAAAGAGAGACAAAGGAGGGGATATAGTGTGGATGTGTATGTGAGTGAATGGTAAAACATATAGCACATATAGGTACGTAGTTAAAGACTTCTAAGAGAGCTAAAACACTGATGCCTAAGCACTAAAAACCACTGAGTATTGGCACGTGAATTTGTTTGAACACAATTTCTTAGATCTTTTTTTTTTTTTTTGCTGCTATTTAAAGAGCTTTCAGTTTTCATATTTCGCTGATATAATATTTTGTTGATTTTCAGCTATATGCTTTGCATTCAAAATTGTCAATTTTGATACACTTTAAGAATAGGGAATTATATATTTTCCATTAAGTTTGTAATGAACAAATAAAAATTGACATAATTGAACCTAATCAGGTTTCAAGAAAAGTTTCAAATTTGATATGTCTAATATCTGTCTATCTAATCAATATATGGTTTTATACTAGAAATGATATATATCATACATAAGTAAGAACGCTATAGTACAAATTTCGCTCTATAAGATACTCGTACTCATGATCTATTACATATTTGACAGACAGACATCGATACGAATGCAATGCACTCACTTCTGCAAGAAGCTCTGTGTGTGAATGAAAGAGAATGAAGGTTTAAAACAACCATTGACTCAAAACTAGCCTTTCTATTTTTTATTACCTCCTTCCCCACCTCCCCTTTCCTCATTAGTTGGAAAACCCGCTCGCACTATGACTATTTGGTTGAGCAGATAGAAAAACTCTTTTTTTTTGCTGCAGTTACTCTCGATACACATGCATATTAGCGCATGCATTGACATGGCTTGTTTATATGTATGTGTACATAACAATAAACAAATGACTGCATGTCAACTGCTTATATCTCCCTTCCACCTCTTAAGCTACACAACAACAACGCCAGCTAAATCAAGTAATTTAGTTCAGTCAGCAGCAGCATAGACATTAGTGGAAGGGAGACAGAAACAGACAGTGTTAATGCTAATTCTGAAGGGTATTAAAGTATTGGACAACCTAAAAGCTAGCTTTTCTTTCTTGTTTCGATTTAAAATTGTCACATTTTCTGCTTCTCACACTTTTGTTGCACACATTTATATATATTTTTACCTTCCTTATATTATTCAGAGCCTTATATTTATATTGTTTTGTATACTTTGGTTATTTTAAGAATTAAATATTAGTTTCATAAAAGTACATAATAATAGTATAAAATACTTTAATCAAAAACATCTATTATACAAAAATTCAAGCTGAGTTTTAGTTCAAGTTGCGCCTAATTAGCTGCAATACATTTTTTGCTACAAATGCTGTTAATTCAACTACAGTGCGCTTAGCTGTATTCTTTTTTTTTACATTTGGCTGTTAGCTCTCTGTTAATACGCTGTGTGAGTAAGTGTGTGTGTGCGTGTGGGTGAATGTGCAGATGTGCAGTACTTATACAACTTGTATGGATTTTATTTACAAATATTTATAGGCTATACTGTCGAGATGGTACGCTCTGCAGACACCATAGAAATGTAAAGCCGAAACGGAAAAAGAAGACACACACACTTAAGAGAACAGAACAAGGAACTGAAACCAATATAAATAAAATGATAAGAGACAAAAAGAAACGAAAAAGGTTTTCAGGTTAGTAATATTAACACAAGAAAAACATAAAACGACAAGTCAATGTCAATGCAGTGTACAAAGTTAAGCGTTGCATACTTTTTAGTGCGCTTAACCTTGTAAATGTACAAAAAATAAATAAATAAAAATATCCAAAACCAAACCAAAGCATAAAGAAATCAAATGAAAACCTCCTAACCTCCACACAGAAACGATCGCCTGCACTGGAACTGTGGCTGCTCAGCTGTGGGCCCTTATTGCTATACAAATAATCATCATCGTCTTCGGGATACTCAACCAGGGGCGATGGTGGCGGTGGGGGCTCCTCCTCATCCATGCCGTGACCGCCCAGCAACACCACCGGCGGCATAGTAAGCACTGGTCTATGCAGTTGCTGTTCCACACACGAGCTGCCGCCAGCTGGTGCCGAAGCTAGGACAGCGGGATTAGCATTGAGATTGATGCGCATCATGGCATTGGGGTGCTTCTCGGGCTGCAACTGAGATTGGGTATGTGTGCGCATTGGTAAGTTAAGCTCAGACGAAGTACATTCGCTTGAGCTGGAGCTGTGGTAAATGTTGCGACTGGCAGGCGACAGCAGGGTGTTGTTGATGTTGTTGTTGTTGCCGTTGTTCATGTTCATGTTGTTGATGTTCATGTTGTTGGTAGTAGCGATCGCAATGGAATTGCGGTTCGACTGGGAGTTGGTTAGTGTTTCAGTTAAGGGCAGTTCTGGCATGGACAGGGCCTGACTCTGACGCTGCTTGGCCCGCTGAGAGGACTCGGCAATGCATTGCTGAATCATGCGTTGCTTTTGTAGCTGCTGCTCTTGCTTCTGATGGTGGTGGTGCTGCTGCTGCTTTTGGTGTTGCATATTCTGCTGTTGTTGCAACAGACCTTCAAGTAACTCCGGCTCAAGCTGCACTTGCTGCTGTTGCTGTTGCCTCAAAAGTCGCCGCAGCGTATTTGGATGCGAGTCCATTTCAGAGAGGAAATCAAACTCATGCAATGCGTCCTGCAACTGTCGACGATTAACGAAATCATGACAGAAGACAGAAAAACGCGGGCCACAAGGCCACACACAGAGACAATCATCACACAAAAAGCGATGCGAAGAGGGGGATGTGAAGTTGGAGGCAGAGATAAGGGGGGAGATAAATAGATAAACACATCATGTTGGATATAAGCTTGTTGTTGTACGTGTGTTACACTCAAGTGACAACAACAAGAGCGTCAAGGAAGGGAAAGCAGAAAAGAAGAGACAGTCATAGTCTACGAATTGCTAGAATCACTTTCTTGTAGCAGATCGTACACTAAGTCATAGAAAACAGTATGTAAGATGATTGATGATAATGATGAGTGAACGAACGAACACACACCTATATAGAAGGATATCAAGCTCAAGCAAAAGCAGTGAATGTAATACTACACTACTCTGTCATATAGACTAATCAAGTGACGGTGCAAAATAAATTGTTATGTCTGAGATGAAGCTGGAACATTTTTTTGGTTTTGGCAAGAACTAGTTCAAAAATGCTTAAAAAATGTTAGTCAGTAAGGAAGGAAAGTTCAAAAATACTTAAAAAATTGCAGTCGGAAAGGAATTCGTTGTAGAATCTATCGAAATAATTTAAAAAAGGAGCACAGCTGTTTTCATAATTCTCACTGTTGTTTCGTAACTGTTTTAATAACGATATTATGGGCTCATTAAGAATTATTTGTATACCCTGCAAAAGATATTATAATAATATCACGATATTTGTAATGTATAGAAGAAAGCATTTCCGACCCCATAAAGTATAGACATATATTCTTAATCAGCATTACAAGGCGAGTCGAGTAGAGCTATGTTCATTTGTGTGTATGTCTGTCTACTAAACGAACTACTCTCTCAGTTTTAAAAGTCTCAGCTTCTGTAAGCTGCTGTAAATACGTAAAAATCATCAATATCGGACCACTATATCATGCAGCTGCCACATAAAAACAGGCGCTAGAAGCCTACACTTCTGTTGACAAAATTGTATAAGGATCGGGCTGCTTAGTTTTCGATCCTTTTAATAGTTCTGCAAGATTTTTTAATTTTTTGTAATTTAGCTTAAAGAACAATTTGTGTTTATTATAAGAAGAGCAAATAATTTCTTTAATAAGAATTTGTGCTGCTGAATTTTGAAACAGCTAGTGGTAAGGCCTCAAACCTTTACATTTGCTACCAATGTAAGCAACTAAGCTCCTTAGCATTGAATCGCCAGAACCAGTTGCAAATTACAAGCGAATTTATGAACTCCCGTTCCTATTTGTGCATAATGAACTTTCCAATATGAATATATCCTAGAATAAATGTCATAGATGAACTAGTTCGCCAAAAGCACTTGACTAATGCATAAAATGGACGTTCAATATGAACTAATTATATGATTATGCGATAGAATTCGGCTATATATTTGTACAAAATATACACAGGACTAGAAAAGCATACAAGCCAACCAACACCCAGTAAATGTGATGACTATACAAAAAAGAATGTTTGATGGGAATAGATAGGTACATAAGCATGAGAGGATTGGATTGGATTGTTCAGTTAACAAAGCATATCAATATAGAGAACATCAGCTACGGGCACAGGTATACATAATTGTATGAAAGTATATGAATATGGGATATATCAATATAGATATATTATGTATTTACATATGTACATATGGAGTATATAGAAACAGAGCGAACTTACCTCTTGATCTAGCACAGGTGTCGTAGACGAGGGTTTGAGCAAGGGCGGCGGTGGTGGAGCTGTTGTGGGCGCAGCCGTGCGGCCAGCTCCATGAACTGGCATAATCGGAGGCGTCTTGCCTGACATCTGCAGGCTGAGCGAGGTTGGCCTGCTGTTACTGGCCGCCGCTGCCGAAGTGGAGGCGGTTGGCGGCGATTCTGGTGGCAGTACACTGATGCCATGCATATGCATGGAGAGGGGGCGCGCTCCACTGAGACCGCTGGCAGCTGGATCCGGATACTCGCCTGGGGTTTCCACATGTTCGTGCAAGCCAGCATCCGGATCGAATTCCATATTCTGCGCCTGCTCTCCCGGCGTGTACGGCTCTGGTTCAACGGCCAGTGCATCGGAAGAGGGTGTCCGCGATATGGGCGACTCCGAGTCCCGCGACGAGGTGGTGGCTGGGGCCAGGGGCATTGGCGATCCAGTGGCACCCATGTGCACATGATTGGGGGCATTGCGCTTGAGCAGACGACCCCAGGTAGCCACATTGATGTTCATCTGTTTAGCACGCGATATATTCTTGGCCTGCTGTCTGTTGAAGATCATGCGCTGGCGACGCAATTTGGGCTTCTGCGATATCATGGGATTCAGAAACTTGATTTCGGCGAAAAGAAGGCCCTGAGGCTCCAATTGTAACGCCATGCCGTGGCGCACATCATCAATAAACTCTTCCAGGCGAAGAACTTTGACGGCACAAAGGGAACGCCAATCGCGCCAATAGACGCCAATTTCCAGCTCGCGGGAGCGATCTAGATCAATCGAGAAGCGCTGATCCCAGGCCTGCTGCGAGCAGGGCTTCCACGAGGTCTGTCCCACGGTGATGTTGTCCAGTTTAATGACCGCCATGATCTCAATGGAGGTTTCATCCTTAACCGAATAGCTCTTGGAGCTGCTGCGCGACGTGACGCCCTTAACGAAGCTCCTCAGATCACCTGGACTGGAGCTACTGTCCTTATCGCGTCGCGACCGCCCGGGCACATCTTCCAGCAGATCCTGACAGCCCATCAGCCGCACTTCCAGCTTACCGGTTACGCTGGCACAGCGCCCCAGCGAGGATACTGATTGGTAGGGCTTACCGCCAAGCAGACCGCCCTGGCTGGACTGCAGAGATGTGTAGGTATACGTCACCGGAGCCGGTGATGTTGACTGCTGCACAATCTGCAGCTCCGTCTTGAGCTGTTGTGCAGCTGGCGAGTCCGCCGGCAACTCCTGCCGTCGCAGGTCCAGCGAGTAACGCAAGAGATCAAGTTTACGTGAAGACTCTGACAGACGGCCGTGTGCCTGTGAAGAAATATGGATAGATATACTTGAGTTTACATCGACATTGAGATGGTATGATGGATTGGCTCCATACCAGATACCCAAAAAAAATACCATAGGAGACGTCGTTGTTTTACAGACTAAATAAATGATTTCTTCTTTATTACGAGTACAACATTAAACTGATTCAGCGCACATTACAATGTTTTGGTTGAGGAACATATTACGAATGATCTTAAATGCTAGTTTACAACAGCGGGGATTTGAGGGTCGTCAGATTGGTTTGGGCTTTCGTGTTAATTTAGGGAGTCGGAAAGTCTGTTAAATGCAAGCTAAAAAAAACAGAAGAATTAAGAAATATCGGCGAGCCGAGATTTTGATACCTTTGCAGAAAGAATTTCAATAAAGCTGGCTTCGTACTGCTTGCCGTTTCGCTTTGCCTCCGCCAGCCTCTCCCAAGCGTTCATCCGAATTGAACGTTCGGCAACCAGTTGCTACTGGTGGCTTGAGGCGCGAGTAAACTGAGGATTCATCTGCCTCTCTCAAATTGAGGAGTGTAAATGCAAATATGGGCGCTCACTGAACTCAAGAGTAAACGGTGATACACAGACGGACATGGCGAGATCTACTCGGCTATTGTTCCTGATCAAGAATATATATACATATTCTTTAGTATAGTATTCATTTGCAAAGGTATAACCCATAGATAATCCTAGTTAGATCTATGGCTGCGGTCGTCGTAGCAAAGGTCGCTCCCCTAATGAAAAGGCGCGTCCTCTTAGTTGGAAGCGCTCCGCGAGCCAACGTTGACAGCTTTCGCAATGGCAATTGGGATTCTTCGTGGGTCCCACATGATGGCCCGGCTTACGCATGGTGACAACATTACCAAAGCGTCTTGCCTTCTCCAAGTGCTCGAGGGTGTACCCAGACACAGCGGTGGACGCCTCGCTGGTCACACTGGGACTATCGCGCGAGATCTCAAAGCGTCTTGGCGGCAGTGGCGATGGAACAGCGCCGCCAAATGTGCTGGCCGAGGTGGTGCTGGGTGGTGCTTCACTGCCGCAACGAACCACAGTGGCTGCTGAGAGCAGCTGAGGTGAGCTGCGCTCTGATGAGGGTGATCCAGGTGCCACCTGAACACTGAGATTATCGCGAGCCTCGCTCTTCCAGCGATAGCTAGGATGGAGTAGACGAAATGGATCCGCAGCGGCGGCTGTGGCGGGCTGCACGGGTGCTGTTTGTGGTAGCTCCGCCCGACCCAAACTGGGACTTGTGGGTGGCCCAAAGAACTGCAAGAAGCCGGGACGGCTGCGTGGCCACTGTGAGGCTTGCGACTGGCGTCCTGGGTAAGTGTTGAAGCCATTATTGTCGGAAAAAGCATCCGATTCAGAGGGTATCGTGTCGCTGCGTTGGAACGAACTGTGCTGCGACTGCACCTCCGTGATCGTCTGCAACGGCGGATGCAGATGTGGTGGATGTGGCGATGGTGGTTTCTCTGTGGAGTGCTGCCTCGACCAGTGTCTTTCCATCTGTCTAATCCGCAAGCGATCTAATGAGTTCTCGTACTCAAAGCTTTCCGACTTCGACAGACCAAAGGGATTGGGTGTATCGGCCTCATCAGTTTCCTTCCAGGAGGAGTCCACACAATCCCCAGCCGCCACACTGCTGGATATGCTGCTGCAGGTGGCATCCCGGGGTACTGTCGAGCGCGATGAGTTTGGATAGACACTGCTCACAGTCTCATCGCTGGCCTGGCGTATGTATTTCTGGCGAAGATTTGCCAGTTTGGCAGCACGTTGATCGCCAATATGCTTGCGGAACAGCAGCTGCTTGGACTCGCTAACCTCTTCGGCAGTGCTGCACTTGGTAATGGCGTGGCCAAGATTTAGCTCCTGCTGATGCTGTTGGTGCTGCTGTTGGGATCGCGGTTGGTGCTGAGCCATCCGCCTGGGCATCGCTCCGCCAGAGATGCGCTGATGCCTTAGCAGCATTTGTTCGTTGTCCAGCACCGTTTGTGGCGTCGAATTGGAGTCCAGCTCATAGCGCTTGCTACCTGCCTGATCCGAGTCCGAAGAGGAGCTGCTACCCTCTGCATCAGCCTGATGGTCCTCCTCTTCCTCCTCGGAGCCAGTGCAATAGACATCAATATGCACAGTGCGCGGCTTCTTTTCGCCCAAATTGGGCAGTCTAGATGATGGAGCAGCCGACTGCTGTCCGACCAGTGAGGGAATCCGGGACATGGAAGCCGATTTAAATGTCGATGATGGCGTTGTGGGCGTGGGAGAGTAGGTTGGCTGCAAGGATACATTAATTGAGCTGTGTTCATCCAATACAATATCTAATTGCTTACCGCATAAGTGTTAGCCTCCTCCGCCTGCCGCTTGCTGGCAAAGTTCATCAGTGCCTCAGTGGTGGCTCGACGGTGCTCATACGCCGGACGACGTCGCTGACGGTCGTCCTGATAGCGCGTCTCCGTGTCACTTGTCTGCGAGAAGGCATCCCGCAGCTGCTGCGCACGCACCTTGCTGTGATAGACGAAGGGCTCATTTGTGTGGGAAGCCGGCATTGCCTGCGTCTCATCCGTGGGTAAGAAATCCGCCACGGCAGAGACAACAATGTTGCAGGTGCTGCGACAACGTGTGCCACATACTTGAGCTGTGACTCCCGTTCGATTGGCAGGTGGTGGCTGTGTGAGGCGCGAAGCTTGAGGGCTGCCAAACGCTGAGTCCGCATTGGTAGTGGCTGAAGAGTTTGTAGAGCGGAAACTGGTGCCAGCCATGGTGGTGGCCTAAGAGTTGTTCAGATTATTGAATATGGTTGGATCTTCTTCATCACTTAACTTACCTTATCAATATCATGCTCCAGTTCCGGCTCATCATTGGGTGCCCCCCATTTGTATACCACGCGCACTGGATGCAGTGGATCTTGTGAGCTATACTCACGTTGCAGTGGCTCACCACCACGCGCAAAAGTTAGCTGAGCTCGCACCGTCCACTCAGCGGTCAGCTCATGAGGCAGGGGAAGGCCAGCAGACATTGCCACCTTCCTGCAATTGGGACTACTCCCACTCATGGCTATCGACCTAAACGCTTTCGCAGCAACCGCACATGCTTCTTAGTAGCGTTTTCACACAAGGTGCCCAGCTGTGTGGGATTTATATACATATACACAGACGCACACGCACCCACACAGACATACGCACGATTTATTCTTTTTTTTCTAGATTTTTATAACTTTTTGCTAAAAATATCAAGAAGTCGTTTTGATAGTTTCTATAGCCCGCTCTAGCCATGCGAATCGCACCGCAGCTAAATTGAAATATTTATCACTTTTACACTTGAACATGGACGACCGCGTTCGGATTGTGAAATTATTGTTTAAGTGATCATCACTTTTGAGTTAGCAAAACAAATTTATAAGGATTCTAGGAAATGTATGCAGGCATATTTCCAATTTACATAAAAGTCGAAAAAAAAAATTGTAAAATATTCAAATTTATATACAATTCTCATTCTGAGCAGACTAACTAGGGAACTTTAAGAGAATTCTCATTCTGAGCAGACTATCTAGGGAACTCTAAGAGAATTGGGCTAACAATTTGAAATGCAAAGATGTCATCAAACACAACGTCTTTTAATTTGGGTGCAGAGCCCTTAGATTTGTTTTCAAACTCAAGATTTGCATTCGTCCAAACTTTGATCCCCTTGCAGTTCGCCTATGTTCCATAAAATCGAACTTCCATGAAAATTTTCACCTGGTAGCTCTTATGGTATGGCCAGTCAGCCAAGACACAGACTATTTGCGGTTTTTATACGGTGAAATTCTGCACTAAATACAAAGTCCGATAGACTTCTGAAACATTTTGGCCAGCCAAAAAAATGTAAAAATTATCCCTAAAAAAAATTTCGGTTTTGCTTTTTGTTTTGCTAATTCAGGTTTGCTCGGAAACAAAAATTTCTAACAATCTCCAACCATGTGACGAGCATCGTATTAATATCAATATATTATACAGCTACTTTGGATAATTCAGTTTCATTTTTCAAAAATTAATGTTCAAAGAACATTTTCACTTCATATAAACTTTTTTTATAAATTTAATCCAAACAATTTTAATTAATTTGTTTAAAAATTTTTGTTGTCAGTGGAAACCCAATATATATACATATATATATATATATATTTTATAATATTGTATGAGTTTCTTAGGAACACAAATTTCAATAATATTGTTTTTAGTTTTTATTTTTTTTTATATATTTTTAGCTTCATTCAGCAACGCACACAATAAATTTACGAGAGCGAACACTTTCGGTTTTCTTTTCCTTTTCTTGGCTTTGTAAAACAAATTTATGTTTCTAAATTTAAGTGCATTTATTTATAAATTCTTCTTGATTGTTTTTGTTATTGTAAAATTCTACAAATTGCAAGATGACCCAAAAATCCAAATTGAAGCAAAAACATAAAATTATGCAGAAAGTACAAATTACGCAATTTGGCTAAATAAAGAAAACTCTCTTTGTTGTACTACTATGATACACTTCCAGGTGTTTGCAATTGTTTATGATAATTTAAGTTTAAGTGTGTGAGGGTGCCTTTAAACAGTTTGGTTCCGTTGGCCGTTGTTTTTATATATAATTACATATGCATAAAAGTTTAAACAAAATGCACACGCGAACACCAACAACGACGATGTGCGGCAAAGAAAAGCGATCGATCGCACAAAAAGGGAGCCGGAAACTAATGCAGAGCCGAGAGCAGCAAAAGAAACGCACACACGTAGGCAACGACAGCTGAACTCGAACTGAACGCGCGGCGGCTGGGAAATTCGCTAGAGAAAACGCAGATATTTCCCACCATATGCTTTTAGAATTTTCATTGGATTTTTAATTTTCTTTTTTTTTTTGCAGTAGAGCGTATGTTTAGCCGAGTGATGTGTGGAGGTAAAAGCAGAGTTCTACACTCAAAAAAAAGTACAGTGCTATTTAAATAAGACAAAAAAAACGTATATTGTGCCAGTCTCAATTTAGCCTCTGAAGACTACTCATAAATTTTGAAAAGAATTGTTTCCAGTTCTGTAAAAACCTAATCTAACTCTTTTCCCCTGAGTGTAAACATAATTATCTTCACGAAAGGGAAAAAATTCACGCCTGCATTACAATTTTTTGTTTATTATTTAACCAGCTATGGCTACTGCCGCCGCAGAAGTCCAATAAAAACTCCAAACATCTGTTGTCAACAAAAAAACTGCACTCCACACTACAGCAGCAGCTTTGCTTATTCCACAATATTTTTCCCTCCTCTTTTCTTTTTGAGCAGCAACAGCTGGCCGCAGAAAACGAAGCTACAGAACGCGTATTCGTATTCATTTGTAAAATAAATAAATATTTGAGGAGGCCTGCAAATAGAATTGTGTATGTAGGCCAAAAAGACCTCCGAAACGGACTGCTCCTGTTGTTGCTGTTGTTGTTGGCGTTGTTCTTATTGCGGAAGTCATAACAACAAAAGCAATGCGGAGTGAAGCAGAAAACCACAAACACATCTGAGCCAAAAGATAAATCTCATAAAGACACGCGACACAGGAAGCTAACGAGGAGATTAGGAAATGGCACATAAAAACAAAAGCAAAAAGAAAAGTGTAAGTGATGATCACAATATATAAACAAAAGTTAAATTTTAAATACTCTTTTTACTATAAATTCAAGTGTTCAGATCGTTCTTACAAACAATGAGAATTCATGGCCAACAAAAATTGAGTGGATATAAATAAAGATATTGATCTCTATATCATCAGTTTGACAGCCGTCAAAGAATGAAACCAATAAATGGGTCAACGAAAATGCTGACTGGTTTGCCAGAATGCGATCAGCGGCATAGACCATGGACTCTGGGTCTATATAATACTAAAATAATCTAGCAGATCATAAAATTCGATGGGAGGAGTGCTAATAAGAGAGATAGAGAGTTGCTTCATTGTAAGGCAAATATCGGCCAGTTGATACCAGTTGCTCCACCATAACTTATATTACAGTAGTACAAAGGAAGGGCAGAAGAAAGAGCTCTATATTTGCTGAACATCAGTCCAGCAATTACAAAAAGTTATAGTCGATTTCTTGCCAGGGCTTTGTTTGACGACATTGGATGGCCCGTTGAACTGCAGATAAGTTGAATGAAACCCGGATTGTGATTGCTAACGAGCTAATTCGATATAATTCACCTATTTTCCTCAAAATGAACGTCTTCTTAGTAATCATTTCGTGTTAAGACAAAATCAAAAACGAATGCATGTGAGAGAGACGGAGAAAGAGTAGGAAAACTAAACCACAACCCGACAATAAAACAAACAGATAGAAGAGAAGAATATGTCCTCTTCATCCTCCATTTTCTTCTTTCCGACCATCCTAATAATGTGTTCGGTAATTGTCTGCTTTGAGTCGAAAGTAAAGAGAAGATCTCTCTTTGCACCCTGACAAATTTAATGCTGATGATTGAGTTCGTTTAAGTTTTAGGAAAAGACGAAAGTGAATGCAAAAGTCTGCAGTTCTCTGCTGTTAAACCTACCCTAACAATTGAAATCAGCTGCTCCTAAATAACAATATTCCGAAATTCAATTCTGAACATATCACATCATATCACATCACATTTTGATTGAATATTTCTAGAAATCTATAAATATTCTATAAATCTATACTACAAATCAAACCTCTTCATAAACTCACTGGACTCTTCATGCCTTAACATTACAAATTTGTTCTAGTTTTTTGTTAGGCTAATCATTAGAGCAGGCCCTGGTCAGTCTTGCCCAGGGCCCTGTAAAATTGTTGACATATTTTTAGACCGACTCTTGGAAGTAAATCCGTTTGTTCCACCACATTCATTAAATGAATGTGGCGACAGTTGGCATAAAAGACTTTAAAATTAAAATTGAAATATTTTCAACAGCCGCATAATTAGCCTCAATATTTAGTCCGCCTTAAGGCAGAAGCATAGACGAAAAGAAAAAAATCACGTATACGTATGACCAAATGAATCATGCGCATCGTGTGGCACACGTACCGTACTTTGCCAGACCGGCCATATGGCTGCACACCTGATCAGGCACTCTCAAAATGAAAGAGCCAAGCAATCCGACGCTCGCGCTCAGTTCTTTATAGACTTTGCTTACCTGGCCAACGGCCAGATCTAATTGACAACTCTAGGGCTACGGTGAACGGTTCGTTCTGCACTCACCTCCTGCAGCGCCTTCTTGTCTGGCGCACGATTCGCCGTCTGCAGCGTACGTATGACATTCTTGGCTCCATCCACTACGGCGGCCTCAATGCGCAAACGATGACGCAGCTCTTCGATACGCTCCTCCAGCGTCGTCTCCAGGCTTTGGGGCTGCGTGCTGCCACCGCTGGCTATCAGCACGCCATGCTCATCGGTCATTTGTCTCGTTGCCTTCAGGCGATCGGCCTGCTCGCGGTTCTGTTTGACTTTGATAATGCGCAAGCGTAGGAACTCAATTTTGGCCTTGGAATCAGCCAGCATTTGATGTGCCTCCGCTAACAGTTTCTTATCGCAACCAATGCCCAGAGATTGTATCATATTTTCAGCGCCAATTTTCACCTTCATCTCAATCTGCAGCTGTTTCTCCAGCGAGGCCAGCACTTTATCGTTGGGGGTCGGCGTGCCGCCCTCCAGTGCTGTGCTGCCACCCAGACCACCGCCACCAACGGCTCCACCGAGTTGAAGGCCACCACTTGGATCGATGCAGGCCACAATTGATTCTGTAAACAAAAGAAGCAGTGCAATTTTTTAATGAAAAATCCATTAATTTCGTTTTCACGTTGAAAATGCAATTTATGACAGCATCAAAGTGCAATTTAATTAGACCGCTGAAATGTCTACCCAATGTGTGCCTCCCGCCCGCAGCCGTTGCCTCTGATTGCATTGTGTAGCAATCAACTCATGTGCACACGCTTGGCCAATGACCACAGGTCACAGGCCACAGCTTAAAGTGCAGCCAATAAGGTCATGCCGTTGCACCAAAGCCCACGCGTTAACTAACGACCTGAAGCATAATTTAATGTGACTCTAATAACCCGTAGCTCACATTTAATGAACTAATCAAGTACGAACGCTATAGTCGATAATCCGAATATAAGATACTCGTACATCTATATATCTATCGATCTGTATATCTATATATGAGGGGAAATCAGTGGCAGACTTTCTTATACAATAATAGTTCTTTCTAGCCAAGCCCGTGGAAGCTTTAGAAGCTTATTAGAAGAACTTACTTTAGGTTTTTTAAGTGAAAGCTCATCGTGCATATATCATGCCTTAACTTATTCATCAAAATAATGCCCCACAGTAAATAAACATTCCCGACGGACAATCAGCAACGCCACAAGTAATTCACAATCAAACTCAGTCAAAGCAAGAACGAAAACAATAGAGTATTGAGTATTGAAATGCGTATTAAGCAAGCAGCAGAGCAACGTACTGCTAGAAGGAAGAATGGCTGATTACGATCGACATGATTGCAGTTTGCAGCCCTAGATTGACATAGAAGGAACACAGATAAAGCACAGTAAAGGCAGAAGAGAAAGGAGAAAACAGAGGAAGACAAGATAGAAGAGTGTGAAAAGGCCTTTAGCTGTCTTCATGCAGTTCAAAATTTCCTGCTGCCTGCCATTTGATAACATTGTTTGTTATAACTGCATAAACAGTTCGTGTGGCACACACTGCGATGATGTGGATGAAGAAGATGATGAAGATAATAATAATATTATTCCATTATGTATTCGATAGTGTAAACTATCATACCACAAAATACATAATCAGCCCATGAAATGTTTTGGTATATGTGTGTGTGTGTGTGTGTGTATTTTGTGTTTGTTATGTGTTTGTGTTGGCTTCACTTGGCAGCTGCCAAACACGTCAATCATTTGGCATATGAAAGTCATGCAGCTTTCGGCGCCACACAATGGAGATGGAGCTGCTAATACTAGTGGCTGTTGGCCAAACACGGAAGCAGATAAATAAGTAGAATACCCAAGCAGAACAAGACTCACTCAAAATATAAACGAAACTGAAACATTTCATGCCACTTGTGTCAATAGTTGAAAATAAAAATAAAAAAAAAAAAACTATTTTCGGTGTCTTGTTGATTATGGGCCGACATTTCTAAGGCAAGTGCCAAGTGCTTTGTTATTTCTGCTATAGATATGGAGTATCAAAAACTATAATCGCAAAGTTCACGCCATGTGTGCTTCTTCATGCCTTTGTCAACGCCCTGAAGAGAAACACGCAAACAAAGAGACACCAGCGACAGGTGAATAGGCCCATGGAGGCCATAAAGTGCGTGACAAATGCTCGTAAAAAAGGCAACTTTGACTCACCCAGAAAAAAATGTATGTAATAGTACAAAATGTTACCGTAAAGGGTATTATGACTTTTTAAAAAGTTTTGTTCAGGAATATGTACTTTATATCGAGCTATCTATCTATCTATATCAGTGACTTATGATGGCGAACAAGCTCACAAGCCAAAATACAAATTAAAGCAAAATCAAAATGCACGCAGTGCGGTTGTCGATTGAAAATTTCAAGACCATAAATATGAGTGGGTGAAAATCGAGGTCAAGCTTTGTATGTTAATTGACACTTCATCTGGGACATGCCTAGGTGCCTTGGACATGCACATGCCTAATTATATATTGCGGACATCAAATTATTCAAACGAAACCTTTTTTCTGCAATTTTAGTATACAAATTACGTAGCTGTTCTTTGAAACTAGAGAAAATCTTTCTAAAATAAGACCATAAAACGAATATATTTCCTAAAAATACAAATTCGAGATCTTAATCAATATTTATCGGAAACTTCAGTTTCAGTTCTTCTAGACCTATCTGTGCGGGACTATTTTAAGTATTACAAACTTCGTCTAACATCATTTCTCTTTTCTATATCTTTATTGCCTTGCTTAACAGACCTGCTAGCTCATATTTCAGCCTTCACCTGTCCTGGCCAACCTTTGCCAACAACAAAAATTCCCAACTTGTTGCATAAAAACGTGTCTTAAGTAATTGTTGCATTTCAGGCCACTCGGATCAAACTCTCTTAGTTTATTATTGCTGAACAATCGTCATCATCGTTAATTACTCACCTTGGCCATTGCTATTGACTGCCGTATTTGCCGATGTCAAGAGTATTTGACTCTCCAGTTCCTGTAGTTCCGATTTAAGCTCGGCTAGTTTGCTTTTGCTCTTCTTCACCAGCACAGCCACATCGCTGAGGGAGCGACGATCTTTGGCCACTTCGCGCAACTTCTCGGCTCCCTCTTTGATCTTCAGCTCCTTGCGTATCTCACGTCGTATGGCCTCTTTAATCTCCTCGAGCCGTATGGACATACAGCTCTCGGGCAGATTCTCTGTGAAACCATATTTATGACTGAGTTCGTACAGAACGGGATGCTTTATGTATTCGCCCTGAAATGGGAACAAAAATTGTATCGATTTAAATACAAAGTTTCTAAGAGCGAGTTGATTTGATATTGGATATGATATTTTGGGTTGCATGCCGAGAGTAGAATTTCTGACTCTACGGCCTACTCACATCTGCAACTACAGTTGTTTGGAAAATCGAACCATTTACCGAATTTGTGTAAAATAGTCCACCATTGCTTGGATCAAAACTATTATCATCATGGACATTTGCAGAGCCAAAGACATTGTCCACCAATCGGTTCCAAAGCACACTGGCCCTACGCATCGATGGTGATGCAGCACGACTAGATTTATAATTACGGGGCAGGGTATTACTTTGCGTAGACTTGGCTTTGCTAATGGAACTGGGATTGGAATTGCAATTGTTCTCCCCATTGGAGGGTTGAGCATCTGCATCACGATTACGCTGAGGATTGAGCATGCTGCGTATTCTTTTTAAAAATGTGGACATTGTGCCAGAAGATTCACTTGAATTCTCTTTGGTTCAACTTTTTTTGGGTTAGTTTTTGTTAATTTTTGGCTTGTTTTGGTTTGTTACTTCATTTTGTTTATGTGGTGACAGCAACTTGATGGTAATTAGCTAAACAGCCGCACATTTTCACATCATTCTGGTTTGGCTGGGTTATTAAGAAAATGTTTAGGCAGAAGTACAACAAGAACAATGACAACAAACAGCAACATGGCAACAAGTTGTGTTTCTGTTTTTGGCTTTCTCATTAAACGGTCTGAATGCCTAACGGGGCAAATAAATATGAATATACATCTATGTGGATACACACACACACACACATATATATATATATAGATATATATGGCAAGATATGAAGAAGGGAAAGTTGTTGACACGAGGTGCTAAATAGAAATGATTTTCTACTCAGTTTGCCATCAGATATATATCTTTCGGATGATTTCCATGCAAATTACAAGTTCTAATTAAATTCCAATTGAGCATTAGAAAAGAATGTCGCGTGTTACACTTTCTCAAAAACGAATACGGTACGTGACTTGGAACGCGCTTAGAATGTCAACTATTGAGAGGCAGCCAATTTCGAATTGAATGTGATTTTGTGAAAGGCGAAAGAGAGTAAAGCGGAAATTCCTATGTAATGATGAATCCACATACTCAGTTCTACAGCTGCAGTTTGCACTTAAGAATTTATGATTATCATTAGAGTAATGATTAACATGATTAGCTAAGTTTAGATTGAGTGATCATATGGTGAAAGAGCACGTCCATTGAGATTCTAATTAAAAATTCTTATAGATAAATGCACAATTTAACTTTCGATAAGAAAAGTTGTAGAAAGCACAAGTTCATAATTTGCTCTATGCATTTGCTAGATATACCAAATTAGAGCTCTGTATCTCAAAAAGATGCTAAAAGAAGACGAACTTCCCTAACATTGAAACCGATGTTGAACCATTTGTAGATAGAATTTTGAGAAACAGCTAAAATCAATTTTCTTTAAAAGCTTCAGCCTCGTATCTAATGTGGTGTTAATTCTAATTAAGGCAATTTTTTATATATGAACAATCATCATCAAGGTATGTCTCGTCGGTAGAAGATTCATTATTGATAGAGAGAAGAATCCGGTTTGAAAGATGCAAAAGCTGGACAAACACTGGGTGAACTTTCTTGCGTTCAAAGAGAGCTAAGCTGAAAAATGAAATTGAATGAAATAAGAAGGAGTTTCCAGACAAAATGTTTTTCGCCAACGAGTATTAATCCGATTGTTATGAAATTCGTAAGATCGTTATAGAAAATGTAGCAAATTCATAAAAAAATATAGCAAAATTTTGAAACAAAACGTGAGCTTTAAACATAGACGGATAGCTAGATCGACTCAATCTTGATCCCTATTAATATTATATACAATCAAGTACGTCGGAAACCCTTCGGTGTGCATATTAAACACATCTAAGTACACTCTCCACACGCATAAACACTTCCAGTTAATTACTGCTTTACATAGATATCCAATTACGACTTAGTCTCGCAATATATCGTCTTACTTCCAACGAAACTGTGTTATTCGTAGAAAATATTTATCACAAGAGTAACTTCATCTAAGTAACACCATAAACAAAGGGTAACAACATGACACATGCAATAAACAACTTCGATACTTTGTGAGATATACAACTGCCATATATATATATATATATATATATATATATATATATATATATATGTATAAACATTCAATATATATGCAAGAAAGTAAGAAATTTAGCAATCAGTGAAAATATAAGTTTCGGTAATCAAAAGACTACAACATTTTTGCTTAAATTTGCATGAAAAGTTCATAGAGCAGCAACTTGGACATGGTCTGAAACTTGTGCTTAATCAATTTTAGCCAATTTAAGTAATGCATAAACCGACACACAAACACAAAAGAAACACAAGCAAAAATGAAGCAATGAATATTTATTAGAATTTCTCTTTTCACAATTCAACAACTGTGTGAGATGCTGAGTCATTTTATAGAAAGCGAAATTGTTTGCTGAACTATGAACACCCATTTTGACCTTCACTGGTGGCTCAATAATAATATAATTTAGTACTTTATAATTAACTTTGTATGGCGCCCTTCATTTAATGAATGCGGCCCTGTTTCAAGCACAATAAGACTGGCGCAACGTATTCTTATCAGACAGCGTAGGCCTCCGGTAGATAAGCCAGGCAACTACCCGTAGAAATACCAAGTTGCCGTTGTTTTTGTTATAAATCTATATAGTATATAGTACATATTTAACATTTTTACACTAAAGCCACGCCAAAGATATGCAAATCACACTGGAAATACTTTTTTTTATCACTTAAACGTTGTTTGCTTATTAAATTCTTATATAATTTTGGTTATTGCATAAATTTATATTATTATTCTTGCACAAGGCATTTGTTAAAGGGGTATTCGAGCACTCTGTTCCGATATGCAGTATATATCCGACTGAGATTTAAAAGCCGCGAGGCGCTTCCCCGTCAAGTTCACCAATCGAACTTCTAGTGATAATGACGAATGGCCTAAGGGTTGGGTTTTTTGCTATTACAACCAAACCGAACTCTGTGCGTAGACAACGATGGCAAACCGAATTGGATTCGTAATGAACACGAAGGCCATGCAACAGGTTCGCAGCTGATAACACGGGCACACACACCCGCACATATACACACATTTAACGCAAGCCCAAGTTGAGGGAGAAGGGGTATGATGGTGTTGCGGTTGGAAGTCGAATGCATACAAAATGCACGCGTTCCTCAATTCTTAGTCAAATACATTCATAAAGGTAAATCATTATGAATTTTCAACACTTTATTGAAACAATAAATTCAAAATAATAATGTGATTCTAATAAAACCATGTCGTTCCAGGAATATTAGAAAATTTACTCAAACATCAGATTTCTTAAATATGTCAATTAAAGTAGAAACAAAACCTTACGATAAACCAAAAACAAAAGCAAAAGCCTGGGGAAATGTTTTGGCAACCTGTGAAATTATTGTGGGTTTTGCTTCGAGATTTGTACATTCTTGGGCCATCTCGATGATAATAAGGCACATAAAAGATTGCATAACACGGTTACAGAGGCAAACAGAGTTAACATTAAGTGGCGCAACATTCGTGAATATTCAGCACATAAAACTCATATTTATGCTATATATATATATATGTATGACATTATACGATGTGTGAATGCATGGGCATGGCATCACATCATAACAAAGGCGATAACTCGGGTAATAATCAACAAGGAGCAGACATAAAAACCGCTATAGGGCGGCATCTATAATGACAGCAGCTATCTATATACATATCGGCGGCATGCATGTGTGTATGAGAAAGTTGTAATGCAATGCAAGCGCGCGTGTTGAAGAATCGAGGGGGCACTCGGCATGGGCGTTGGGAGACAGCAGCTGGCTGACAGATGAAGGGGCATGCGAATGCGAAACGAAGGCAAACGTCAATAAAAGCAACGCCAAACTTTGCTGGCTTTCCTTTGACGCAGACTGCGCGTTATGTGTATGTGTATGTGTATATGTATGTGTATGCATGTGTACTCGCATGTGTGGGTAGCCATAAGAGCGTAATATGGGGGAAGACAGACGACAGACAGTCAGTTCGTTTGGTCAACCCACGTTTAATTATTCAAAAATTGACTCGAGAATAAATTAAGAAAATGCTCTTTGCCCAAGTTATATTTGTCCAGTGCAATAATTGAGTGAAAATAGGGATGGGTAATTTAATAAGTACGTAAATTAATGAGTACATAAATTAATTAGTAAATTTTAGAATACTTTCAACCGAATGCTTAACGCTTCAACCCTTTGAATATCCTAGAAATAGTTTTATTAATATCGTTGACTGTAGAAAAATATCGTAAATATGCTAACTCTTCTCTCAGTTTTAAAGCCATCGAGCTAAGCGTTTCTGACCAACATAACAAGGGGATTCCATATAGTTATGTTGGTCTGTTTGTTTGTTTAAATCCCGAAATCTCTTATGAGAGCTTTAGAGCTGAAACTTCCAAAAACTTCTGATTGAGTTTAAGATTCATTCGGATAGGAAAGCTATATTATTTAGCTGGAAAATAGCCTGCCATAACGTAAAAGACATTTTCGTTGTGACATTGCAGATCATTTATTTCATTTGATTTTAGTAATTTTAATAAATTTAAGATTTAGTTCGTGTGAATAATTATTTAAGAGGAAGCCATGTGGTTCACATGGTCGAAACGCGCACAATGTCCGGATTAACACAGGTACAAAGTGTTCTATGAAATGCAAAAGCACGAACACAGTCTAGAGAGGATCGCTTATGCCAGAAGAAGAGCAAATACCGCTCAAGTTCCATTTCATATATGTATAAGTTTCGGCAATGCCGAAGCTGGCTTTCTTTACTTCCTGGAAATATGTTAAAATCAAAACTTCATGAAAAAACTAACAAAAAATATACCCGTTTGTCAAGTTGCGTAAATTCTAAAATAATCATCAAATTTCATCAAATTGACTGCATTTCTTATACTCATTTCAATTATATATATATATATATATAAATACCCAAAATCAGCTACACATGTTTATATACATACATGCAAATATCCTTTAAGACGGGAACGCAAATCCTTGAGAAACACCATATTCATTGTGAGCGAAGCCATTTGACTATTTAATTATGTACTTGATTCCAAAGAGTTGAACTCTAAACTAAACCGTAGTACATCAATTTGATCGACCGTGCGACATTTCTTGAATATATTATGTTATTTTTCATGAACGCACTGTTGAAATATGCGATCTTTTCTTGTTGTTGTTGTTGTTGTCTTCATTTCGTATACATTTTCCAAAGGCGAAACGCGCAAACAAAATGTTTTCGTAGTATTTATGCGACAAAAACTGGCAAATATATGTTTGTATATACATATATATAAATTTTTCAATAAAAAGCACACAATCAAATATATAGTATAGTATGCGAACATAGGTACAGAAGTACGTATATAAAGTCTATTTGGTGGAAATATAAAAAGCGACACGTTACGTTACGGAGAGCCAACCAGCCAGCGAGCCAGCAAAATGTCAAGGCGCTGCCAAGACACAAACTGCAATGGGAGGGAAAATCGTTTAAGGCAGCCATGCGATTAGAAAGCTTTTCAATTTGCGCAAAATAATTTACGGAAAAGCAAAAAAAAAATATACACAAATACAAAATTTTTGTTTTCAATTTTTGGCATGCAATGCGCGCGCCCAACAAAGAGAGCAAACTGCAAAGATACAGATACACAGCTAATATATATATATATATATATATATATATACAGATATATATATATCTATATAGCATGTGATCATAATAGATATGTGCATATGTATATATGTATGAAAATGTTTATATGGCTGTTGACTGGAGAAATTTTGTTTGTCGCTGCAAAACTACAAATTCAATTACAATTTGTGCGCGATCTAATAGAGCGGGCGAAAGTTCACAAAAGTTCAAAAATTTATCATTTGTAATATCATTTAAATTTTTCCAAAGGGTGTGAGCTCATTTTATGTACTGTTTCGCATTTGGAATATATCTCGTAATAAGATCGCCTAAATTTATAGATATTTACACTCTGTTGTCAATATACCTGCAAGAGAAGAGAAAGAGAAAACATAAATTAGTTTAAGAATCAAAATAAAATTCACTTAAAGCTAAGATTTATAATTAAAATGATTAGTCAGATACAACAACAACCAAGAGCACCAGCTGCTGACAGAGTCACTTTTTGAGGCTGCCTTGTTGACATCTGCTCATCGACTACTGCAATTAATAAAAATTAATAATTGTTTTGGCGCCTGCTTTGAAGTTTGGCCCATAACAACAACAACAACAACATCATTAACATGAAAAATCCAGCTGAAACATGCGATTACTAATCGGTCATTTGCCCCGCCTGTTGCTCGACACACGTTGGCACTTAAGCAACACCACTGGCGGGGTATTCCATGGACAGGAAGCTGAAGCCAACATTGCCCACAAAAATATATATGTATCTACATGAACATGAAACCGAATCAAAACAAGGTCGCTCGCTTAGTCTCTATATAAATCCGAAACATACATAATATCATCAACAACAAGCCTACCCTTGGCCACAGTGCTAAGCAGAGCACACAGCCCACGCACAACGCACAAGTGTATTTATTTGAGGGGAATTTTGGTTTTTTGTTACTTTTTTCTTTCAGTTTTTCTTCTTTTTTTTTTGCAGTTTTGTAGCTTAACGATTTAATGTTCGCACTCTATAAAAAAGGCATATCTACGCAACAATAATAAAAACATAAACATAAGAACGACTTGCTGATACACTTTAAAAACTTTATGAAAACGGTTTTACTTGAAATTTCGATTTTTGATTATGGTTTCCTAAATTCTAACCCTATTTGATCGATGTGAATCAATCCTAGGCGTTGTGTTTCCACATTCCGAATGAAAATCTAGCACAGATGCCCAACCTAGACGATCTTTGATAACAAGTTGAATGTTTTTCTTGACCTCAAGCCGCATAAAACACCAACCTCATGAAGTAGAAAAGTCGCCCAAGACCACACTCATTTCAGGTTCCAGTTAAGGATATCCCCCATCCTTCTTCACTTCAATTGAATTATAAAATTCTAGCAAAACACCCAAATTTTCGCAAAATTAACACCTAGCCCTTGGTTTTTGTTGTTAGTCTGCCCAGATTTAGCCTAAGTTGCCAAACCTTCTCAAAATTGTATCATAAAGGCAATTAGAAGATGGCCATCTAAACTCTCCTTTATCTCGAAAGCGGCCCTAAGCCAGATAAGCCAAATCGCAGTATTAGGAAATTTGAACCATATTTTCATCACCTTTTGTTGTAAAATGGTTGATTGTGTACAAAGTTGCCGTGGAGATCTCTAATTTGTGCACGTTTGCACAGACGCATGACATCGCGAACACCCTTTTTATGTTGTTGTTTTTGACTTATAATATAAAGTTACAAACAAAATCACCTAGTTTATATACCATATGCGAGTGTGCTATAAAATAAATTGCCTTAGACTGACCATTTATGAAACGAAGACAACCCAAACAAAAATACATTTGCGATGTTTTTGGATAGCGTTAAAAAAAACACAAACAAAAACACGCAAAACGCCCAAACAGTCTTATATGTAGTGCTGCCGATTGCTCTTAGCCACAAATGAAACAAATTTAAAAAAAATCAAAAACGTAACAAAATTGTAAATTGTTTACGCCGTTTTGTTTTTTGTTTTTGTTTTTTTAATTTTTTCTTTTTTATTGGAAGTGCAAAAATCGAATTACAAAAGTAAGCAAAATTTAATGGCAGTGGAATTGTTTAGTGCTAAAAGGATGTAGACACTAGTGACGACAGCAATGTAGTGAATGTTATAGAATGTAGCCAATTTTGTAGTTAATATGACTTTTTATTGAATACAAGTGGGTTAACGTATATGAAGAGTAATTGGGGACTGGAAGAATTGAATCAGCTGAGGATATATTTGATACTATATTTTGAATTTAGTTTTTAGTAGAATTGAAAAGTTGGTTTTATTGATGATCAAGAAGATATAGAAAATGTATTTCAATAAATAATAATCTATAGTAAGCAGAGTAAGCAACTATAGTAAATAGTGACCTCTGGGACCTCAATTTCATTTCATTCATCGAAGAAATCCATATATTTATAAGCAAGAAATAATTCAAAAACCTCTTTCGTCACTAAATGGTTTCTGTTGTGCATATATACATATATACACATATGATAATACATATGAAATAACCGATTAAATTGTAAGCTCTTTATGGCATTTTGAGCTGATGAATTTGTTGAATTTAGTTGCGACAACTAAAAGCTGTCAACGAGGCTTCTTGTAATTTGAGTGCGCGTCCCATATAGGGGGAAAAGAAGGTGGGGTGGTGGGACACGAGGGAAGGGGGCTAGACCTGATGACCCAGTCGCATTGCATTAACACCCAAAGCAAAGCCATAGAAAGGCACAGCCAGCAGCGACAGCAGCAGCAGCACCAGCACCAAACGCAGACAATGTGACAATACTTATAGTATGAGAAATTTTCATTTTTCTTTAAAGTAATTTTTGTTGTTCTTTTTTTTTTGCTTATTCAGCACATGCAACAAGTGAATTTAGGTTAAGTCCCGCCGTTGTTGTAAGTATGTACCGTAAAAATAAAACGAGCTAACGTCGCCGTGAGGGAGAAACGGGCGGGCGGCAACACTTTTGTAAAATTAGAACAAAAACTTGCGCACTGACTGAAATTGAAAATCGATTTTTATGATACCCTTCACCAAGAGGCGACATTTTAAATTTTAACAAAACTTCCAAGCATAAAAAGCAAGAATTTTCTAAATTACAAATAATGTTTACATTTCATATGTAGGCGTTAGTAGATCTAAATGTATATGGGGACATTTTGGAAACCACTTTACAGGGCCACATCAGGAAATCTATACAGATTTGTTGAAATTTATCTGTAAACTATTCAATTTATAGTTTCAATTGTGTTGCTCAATTAGTTAGAGGAAATATCTAATGAAAACTATATCATATTTTGGTGGGATATAAAAGCTAAGGATTTTAAACAGGCGAAGTTTCTAACAGTTCGTTTTGGCCTAACTGAAAACTAAATGACCATCATTTCTATGTCTTTGTGCTGCCTGACTAGCTGATTGAGAAACAATGCACAGCCGAAACCACAAGAGTTAACAGACAAAAACAAGATTTAGAAGCCGATTTGGAAATCTCAACCAGCAAGTACTCTTAATACTTTATAAACATAGAAGAATCAAAGTTACTATTTAGTATTGAACTGGGCCCCAGTTATAGGAAAAGAAATTTCTTACTCATCTCCGAAGAAGTACCAAAACAATAGTCCGGGCAATATAACTATAACTAGAATTGAGCCAATAAATAAGTAGGGTATATACTTTTCGTTAAAGCTATCTTCACATATCTCCTCTTTCTGTTTGTGTTTTTGGGTGCTGCTGTTTGTTGTTGTTGGTGTATTCTTATTGAGAGTCACCGCCGCCACTGCCTGGTCTCGAATTTTAATTGATTGTCACTTTGATTTTCACTTTTTATAAACCGTACCCTCCTCCCCACCGCCGAAAAAAACTAAATAAAAGAGAAATGGAATTTCACTTAAGAGTTTGCTGTTATTGCTGCTGCTGTAATTTTTTTTTTCTGTGGTCTTAATTATTGAAGAAACCATAAAGTAAATGAATCAAATCGAGTAAAGACATTTAGCGGGGTAAAAAAACTTACACAAGTCAACAGTTAGCTGCTAATTCCTCAAAAACCAAAAGGGTTTCCATCAATGCAAAGGAGTCACTGCTGTTTATGTACAGCACAACACAGCACTACACTTGGGTGTTGGTTGGTTTGGCGTAGGTGTGTTTTGCGTATTCCTGCTTTTTAAAACCAGGACATTGACACTGGCCATAAACAAAACTGAACCGAAACACAAACACACACTCACATTAATATATATTTATGTAGGCGTCATCAAGAAAAATATTGCACACAAAGAGCTCGACCAAAGACAAGTCAGACAGACACTAGAGAGCCCGGGACCGGGGTGCTGCTGCAAAATTTATGCAATTTTTTCGTTGCATGCCGACTTTCACACAAAAACAATAACAAATCGACGCGAAACGCGCAAAATAAGACAAAGAAACGACGACCGGCTTCACGGGCGACTAAAAGCTAAATGAGCGCGCGCGACCCAAAGCCCGCAGCGTCAAAGCCAAAGCGTAAACCAAGCCAGAGAGTGAACGAGAAAGAGAGAGAGAGAGCGTGGCACTGAAGTCTGCTTAAGTTAGCTAAAACTGAGCGCGGCTTGCAACAAACACAGGCGAAAGTTGCAGCACAGCGTTGAAGAAAGCCAAGCCAAAGCTCCGCTCCGCTCTGATGCTGCATGCTTCAATGAATGATACTGTTACTGCTGCAGCAGTCACAGCAGTCACAGCTCTGCTCGCATTTATTAATTGGCCTAAGCATGCGCTTAAAGAATTCTCAGTTTAAGTTTAAACTTCAGCTTTTTTTCTTTTTGGGAGAATGTCTTCTCGTTCTATGCAGCTCTTTGTTTGCATACACTTCTAAGAAAGGGCATTCAAACTATGCCATGATATCTGGAAACATACGGAATGCGGAATTTCCGATCTTATATTGGGCCTGTTCTCAACACCTAGCGTTTTTGATCGTTTCTATACTCAAACGTGATCATTTGATTATAGATCATCTTTGACTAGGTCAAGCTATGTTTGATCTCAATTCACTTAGCAAGTAAGTGTGAGCAGACATTGTCTGGGAATGAGGAAGAGCCTAAGTTTTAAGTAAGTGTAAGTGTTACACTTATTTACCATACTCATGGGAATAATAGAACCAAAATTATTAGATTTTTTATTTTTTATAAGGCTTGAAGAAAGTTCCTAATTTAACCACTTAAATCTTTAAGCTTGTTAACTTTAATTCAGATGGAACGACTATATCATACATGGATCTGCCACACCTGCCTTACTAACAAAATGAGCCTTTATATATATCAAAATAGTTGAGTTCGGATCACTGGCATATTTTGTATATGCCACAGAGATAATTTGTTGCTATTAGAATCTTAACATGAAGGAGGTATTTATTTCTTCAATTATGTACAAATTTCTCAAAATCAACCAAATATAACCATTTTATCATGATAAATCATTTATTATTAACCGTATTACTCCTTTCCAAGGGTAGACAAGCTTCCGTTGACCGACAAAAGCTCGTTTTCTTGAGGTTTTTATTGTGCCATTTCTAAGAATGATACCGCTATGTTTGATTAACATTTTCGGTTAGCTCTCTGAGACTTGTTTGTTTTTTTTTTGTCTAACATAATTTTTGTCTCTTATTTGTTGTGTTTTTCTTTTCTTTTATTTTGTTTTGTTACCTTTTCCCAGTTGTTGCAGCTATTATGAAACTGTCACACATTTTAGCCAGCCCTCTAGCCACAGTCTAAAAACCATGGCTTTTGTGTATTATACACATTTCTAAAGAATCATCAGTGAGATAAGCCAAGTGTTTGTCATTTGCATAAGCACAAGAAAAGTTTAAAAAAAAAAGCAAGTTAAGAGAAAAAGCATGTAGAAAAAATGTTAGAAAATTCCAATTCTCAGCATGGCGCCGCTTCAATTAAAAGTAAATCCAATCCGCCGGATAAACGTGACTTTCTCTGCCTCTGGGAGGCCTTCAAATAGTATGAGTAGGGTTTACCCTCATATTCGACAAAAGGGTTGTCCGTCGGACTAAAGAAGAAGCCCCATAAATGTTTCTTTTTTCATGCTGACCAATGTCTGTCTGGCTAATTAGATATCCACAACCCCGTATGGTATGGTATGTTAAATAAAAAGACCCTGACTCATCCAGGTGAATGATTGGGTGACCTATTGGGTTGTCTCTTGAGGGTTATTCTGGGTTGTTTGACTGTTTCAAAATTCAATTACAGCCGCTGGTAGTTAATACGAAATTTATGGGCTATTTCAAAAGAGCTGACAAAATCAGCATTAAGAGCCTCATAAATCATAAAGGAAACCGTTAAAGCCAAAACGATGACACTTTACGATTTGGCATAACGGAAGTTGCCTGCAAGCCAAAGCCAGCCAAAACAGCAAACCGGATGTTGCCGCATGTGCCGCACAAGCCAATGCCAAGTGCAGCCGCTACCACTGATAAGCCATGCCATAGTGCGCTGGAAAAAGCCGAAAAACGAAGCAAAACACACATTTCTGATACGTTAATTATTGTGCCGCCGCATTGGCAAATGCGTCATCCAAGCCACACTCAGAGATGGAAGAGCCCACACACTGGTATAGCCAGCGAGGTTGACAAACCCAAACCTTAAAAACATTGCCAACGCCACGCACACCGCCCAGAAACCCAGCCTCCGTCCAGAGACAGCTAAGAGATATAGTCGTTGTCATTGGAGCCAACTCAACATAACATAATTTCAACATAATTACACGACACCAAAAAGGAAAAGTGCAAATAACAAAACGGCATCCAAAAATATATAATAAGTTTGTCAAAAGGCAACGTAAGACATTTGATACTCTCACTAAAGGAAATTTATGAAAAGTTTAAAAACTCGGCAAAAATATTTCAAAAAATTTGACAATATTTATCAATTTTACTTATTTTTGCGAGACAGCTCTATTTCATAACATTTTTTACTAGCTGGCTCTAGGTCGAGAGCAAAACAATTTCAATGTAATTCAAGATTTTTTCACTATGTCCAAGAAATTCTAGCTGCTGTGATGGAATATTAGGAGACAGTTGTCTTTCGAAGGCGTTTTGATTATAAATTCAGAAAATACCTTTCCGTTTTCTTACATATTCGACGTAGAGTCAGCTAGCCAAGAAGGTTTTACTTATGTTTATGTTGCCTTTCGAGTTTTAAGTCAAAAGATGGTTTAAACCGTGGATTTTTAGAGATACTTTGACTTTTCATAATACTTTGAGTCATCATAGATTTATGCAGATCTCGCACGATAATTCAAAAGTATCTATGAATAGCTTCACTAAGAAACTTCGCAAAACACTTAAAAAAGTTAATATGCCTTCAAAAAAAAAAGTGCAAAATAATAACTAAAAATTGCATAAAACAATGCAGATACAGTAAAAATAGTTTTATATTTTTTTGGGAAAGTTTTGCCGCATTCAGGCGGAAAATGAGCCGGCTGTCAATTATACAAGACATATATCATTATTAAGGCAACGAGTAAAATAAGAACGAAAACAAAAATAGAGATGAAAAACATTAAGTTAGATCTGGCTAGCTCGGTATGCAGATAGTCAGTAAGTAGGATTGTTGTGCCTTAGGCCGTGTGATTGTTTTTGCTGTTTTCTTGCCTGTCACGTAACGAAAGGGAAACTCTGTCGCCGCGACGATGCGGCTGTGGGAAGTCATCGTCATCTTCAGCGTTGTTTGCAACAGCAGCAGCAACAGCAACAATGGCAAGACAGCCCATCCAGCAGCAGCAACAACCAACAATGAATGCCTGACTGCCAGGCAGAATCGTTTATAGAGACAGATACAGTACCCCAGCCCAGGGAGAAGGTAGCCCACGTCAGAGTCGGAGTTGGAGTTGGAGTCAGAGCTAGAGGCAAAGTCTGAGTTGGCGGCCAACGTCAAAGAGTAGGGTCCAGGTCCGAACGCGAGCCCGGGTCTCAGCCAACAGTTCCAACTGGCTGACTTTTAAGACATTTTTATCGTAGGGTGTCTGTCGCGCTACATTCTCATTTGCATCTCAAAAAGAGCCCTTAAACAACATTCTCTTCTCTTATACAAAAGTTCAAAAGCATTGACTAATTAATTTATTAAAGTTTTGCGCTTTAGTTCATCAAAACGGTTAAAATACACACAAACTACATACATATATGCACATACATGATACAGTTAGTCGAAGAACTGGTGTGGGAATTGGTGTCGAAGAGCATTTGGGTAAATCAAACCCAGCCGCCTCAGAGACTCAGACAAAGCATACGAAATGCATACTGCAAAAACCTAATTGCATTAGGAGAGCCTTTGGCAAAAGAAAAACAAAATCAGAGCATTTCCCACAGAATTAGCTAAAGCAGAGCCATAGCCAAAGGCATTAATCGGTGCACACGTAACGTGATTAACATGGACATACACACACACACACACACAAAAAGATAAGGCGATACATGTACTCGTATATGCATCATCAGAGATGAGCCGCCATGTGGTAACTGTGACTTGATCACATTTAAGACTAAGCAAATATCTCATAGAAAATGGCATCCCATACAATTGCGCCAAAGAACATGAACGATGCAACCAGAACCCAATTGCTGCTGCTGAGATATTTGAATAATTCTGATACGTCCATACCAAGTGATAATTTTTTTCATTACAAATATCTAAAATGTGCCCTTTCACAGAGATAGTTCATAGACTAATTTCTACTAGAAATTTTCTAGTCGTTTGGTGTATTTTCTTGCAGGTGCTTAGGCTATTTAAGCATTAGAAGAGTTGAGTACAAAGTGGAAACAAATACATAAAATAGGAACATAAATAAGATGAATATGAGTTCTCATGAAGACAGCGCTCTATATACAGAATCACAGTTTGAGTGTAATGTAACAGAGGATGCAATATGTATAAACAAATTTGATCTAAGTAACGTATGAAATACTATAACAATTTGAAATCCTAATAAGAATTTGTTTTGTGAACTCTGTTTTTCCTGTCATCAAATTCGTTAGAGAGGGAGTTTGCTTTCAAATAAATGAATAACCTTTCCTTAAAATTTCACTAAACAAAAATTACATACATATTAATATCTATAGCATATTTTACGATACTGCGCGACAAAGGAAAATTGTATTAAAGATTATTTGGTCAGTACGCATTTAGTACGTATTTTCGCTTACCCAAATTGTTTTTTTTCTTTCTAAAATTGTACATTGTTCTTAGTCCAAAAATGCGTAAGTATTATTTGATGCACGTCGTTACCGGTAGAAAGGTCTACCTAGAGAGGGGCGCTAGCTCAGTTGGCAAGCGTCGTATGTGCAAGTGCCGTTTGAACTATGAACACGTGTCGCGCAGTCACGCTACAATTTTTATTGGAATTCGAAAGGACGAAGCGAGTATTTGTGATACGGTAGGTTTGAGGGAACCACTTCATAATACGATAATTATTTTACTTTGTTTTCAATTCAACATATAGAACTCTCGCCATGGCACCTATGTCAATCGCAAACTCATTAGAAGGTTTCGTTCGCAAATTCTAAACATAGGCGATGAGATTGCCTTTGGAGTTCGAGTGCCAGATGGTCTCGATATTGATGAAATACCGAGAACCCTTGGCGTGTTTGTTCTTAAGGACGAGGCATCGCCAGGCGATGACGGTGTTAAAAAAGGGAGAGATGAACACACAATACGAGTAGAGGCAGACGAAAACGATGATCATGTCGATGAGATTGCAGAACCTTACACATTTGATTGGGTTCCCAACGATAAACAAGAACATATCAACCAATGCATTACTGCATATTAAATAAATTAAACATTTATTAACTAAAGCTAACTAAATACAAATAATGTGAGCAATTATGAGAAATCGTAATATCAATCCAAAAATGTGTACTTTAGGCATAGAAATTGCCGAATTGCGACCACAAAATTTCCGGCAATACAAACAAAGCCCATTCCATGAAGGCCTATCCCATTCAAGTGGTCCGCCCACTAAAGTGCAGCCCAACTTTGGTGACCAAAAACAACAATAGCTTTTAAGAGTACCTGCAAAATATTTTATGGTATATAGCCGTAGATTCTTACGTGTAATCAAATCATATCAAATCACCATTTAGTTTAAAACTATTCGGCAAACATTCATCAAGTTGGTAAATGAACGGTTTCTTTGTCTGCCCTTCTGGGTCTCTCAAAGGCGGTGTATCATTTTTAATAACTAGATGTTTATCCTCGTAGCAATAGAAGCCAATATCATTTTCGCCATGATTATTTGGTACTCCGTCACAATTGCCACACTTCATTTCTATTTTGGGGGGCGTCCAGCAGAATTTGAGACTGTTTAGACTGACTCTCACAATATTGGTACTTACCAGCCCCAGAGCTGAATGGCAAACAAATTAAAAGCAAAAATGCCAGCAACATGATTTCGTATAAATTTGGCTAGAATCTGCTTAGAAATATTTGTATGGCAAATGCTACTATATGCAAAGGCATTCGTTTTTAATGTTATGGGAAATCTGTGTTCAGTCTTGTCTTGTTTGTAATGAAAATTCAAAAATTACAAGACTTTAGCCAGTTGCTTGAAGTTTTGAATCACAGTGGGCTCTTAGGCTACCGGTCACAGTGAACAGTCACTGGTTATGTATGTGCCATTTCGAATGAATACAGACATGTGGACGCCATGTTGCTTGTTGCTGCATTCAATCAAGAAAGCAACGGCATTTTTTAAGCAGCGACTAAGCGAGCAGCAGTAGCAGTAGCAGCAGCAGAAGCTAGCCAGCTCCAGCCAGCCGCCAGCTTAGGCAGCGGTCAACAACACTTGCAGCAAAAACAACACTTTAAAGTTGAAGTTGTTGAGGAAGCATCAGCAACCGAACACGCTAGCCAAAGCTTTCAAAGAGAGTAAAAGAGCAAAGTAGAAGGGGGCGGGAGGCAACTTATTGCACAGGTGTTTGGCAAACAATTGCATGATACTGTTGTTGCTGTTGTTGGCACGCGCTCTGTCTCTCTCTTTCACACTGGCAAGTGTCGCGTCGCGAGTTAGTGTCTCTGTTATGTTATTTACATGCTGTTAATTTAATTGAAAAATGCTTTATGGCCCAACAACTATACAAAAACATTGCTTTTGTTTTCAAAATGCACTTGAGATGCCGCGTTTTGTTTTTGTTTTGGTTGTTATTTTTTTATTTGCCGCTTTGAACTTGCGCCATTTGGCTGTGCGAGTGAAAGTGAAAATTGCAAAATTATACAGAAATCAATGTTACCGCAACAGCCAAACAGCAACATTAACAGTTAGGCAGGAGTTAACGGAAAAAGTCATTGGACAGCTGGACAGAAAGAAAAATAAACGGAGTAAATGAGCAAAGAGCGAACGGTGGCTGCAGGCTGGCGATCATGATTAATGTTAGCCAACTTAACCCTTTAAAGATGAAGAGTTCTTCAAGGTATTCATGACATTCATTGCATTGCGGAATGTGTACTCCTTTATGTTCTGTTGCAAAGGAAAAACTATGAAAAATCTTTTTTCATCATTATTTAAGAAAGCTTAGAGGGTTAATTCGGTGAACTGCAACTTTTGGACAGCCAAATGCAGCCACAAGACAAATAAACAAGACAGCGAACACAACAATAACAAACACTGGCAGGCAGCTGGTGTTGCCTGTTGCACGTGCGCCAACTGTTGCAAGTTCACGAACGCGACTCCCTCAAAACAGCACCCAGTTTTGCATCCTACTCGATTCTGCCACTGAAAATATCTTCCAGTTTTGTGGCTGATGTTGTTGTTGTTGCTGGCACTGTGTCAAACCAGACAAGTTCTACTTTCTACAACAAATACAGCAAACGAGAACAACAGCAACAAGTTACAGATTGAAGCTCACTAGAGTATAATTTGCAAGTCAAGTCTCTCTCTAAACTAACGTTGTCGTTGTCCCAATTTTAGCCAAAGATCCACACATAATTGGGGACACCTGCATGTGCCAAATTCAAGTTTTTCCCCAGTTTCTGGCTTTGACAGCCAACTAGTTTAGGTGGTGGGGTGAAAGAATAGAGTGACCAGGGTTTGGGTGTAATAAATGGAACAGGTGTGTGTTGGGTAAAGTTTTAGCAAATCGTTTAATAACTGGAAAATATTTGCATAACTGATATTGCCAAGCGATAGAAGACAATTTTGTTTGGAATTTTTATAATCAACATAGATCATAAGAGTAATATTGGCCAAAAGAAGAAGATATTTATCGGTATTGATTGAAAATGAGCATATAGTGATATCAGCTTCTTCAGATTCTACTGAAAATCCAAATACCTTTCGACCTTTTTACCTGAAATTATTCAATATATATTTTGTCAAAGTTTTGTTTAACGGCTATTCCAGCCATCCATACAACTAGTGGCAAAAAGTCACTCCACTCGCCATAATTTGCACAATTGGACTCATCAATTGCAGCAATTAAATGTGCCCCCAGAGCCATTTTCAGCCATCGAGCTATGAATTAACCTAGTCAAATACTCTCGAACAGCGGCGCGGACAATGCGACTATTTTCAGGTTTCGAGATGAATGTGATATAACCGACACGACAACAACAATAATAACAACAACAACAACAACAACAACGACGTCGACTCAGGCAAGTTTAATTAAATGATTTTCAATGCCTGACGAGATGACCCCAATGATGTACTTTCTTTTACCTTCGGGTAACAACAATTGTGAGCTGTGGACTTAGAGTAGGAAACCGAATCTGATATACTCCATATTATTGCTTGCTTGAGTTTCAAATAGCTATTTAATTTAGTATAATATAATATATGTATAATATACATAAAAATATATAAAGTGTGCACAACGACCATTTTGAGACGATTAGGAGCATTCTGCTTTGATTCACGTCGAAAATTGTCATGAATCATGTCCCAGGAAAAAATTAAGACCTAATACTAATTTCCTTCCTAGTTGAATTTTACCAGTCAATGTAGACGATAAAACTGCGATCGTAAAATAAAACAGTTTTATGTAAGTTTATACTAGAAAATTTTAAACTGTGCCATGGAAATGGCAATTGGGACCTAAAAAGACTAAAGGTGATCTAGGTCAAAGGTTAAATATTCCCGTCGTATAAAATAACTTGAAAAATACCACAGTAATGCATTTTCCACCCAAGCAATGACAGCAGCTCACTGTGGATTACGCCTCCAAAGACATCACGATGCTCTTTTGCTATCTCGAGAATTAAAATGAGATTAGACAATGGGTTTGAAAACTTGCAAATCTGCTAGGAAAGTCTTTGCAAAGGGTATCACGAGTATCATGTGAAGTTTGGATCAAATCAACTTGGAATTCAAAAAGGAATTTCCGCTAATAACTGAACAGAAAGTCAATGAAAATATAAACATTTGAGGATTATAATATAAGTACACATTTTGATTAACAATAAGGCAGATTGGGTTAAAGGCAAACATATTGATAAGGCACTAACTAAGCTTACTTACAACAAGTATGTACTCGTGCTCGTATAATTGTATAATTTTGTTGTTTGTTTTTTTTTTTTGTGCATTTTTTGCGCAGCAACAATTTACATAAACAAATCACGAGTAAGTAATTTTGCTGATGCTATTGTTATTATTATTATTATGCCTTGATAGCTTATCAAGAAAATATACCAATAACAACAACAACAAAAACAACAACAAGTAAATAGATACAATTGAATTTGATGAAATGCACCTAGAAAAGCATGTATCTTTCCTTATACATATGTATCTCATTCTCATGGCTGTTCATTTAAAGTAATGTGCGGAAATCAAAATAAAAGGCAGACAGACAAACACAAATGTGTAAACATCTTGGAATAGTGAAGAAGAGCAGAAAATGAGAAGAAGCAGCTGAACTGGAAAAGAGACTTGCAATTTAATCAACATTGTACATTTTGTATTAAAGAAACTGCAATTGCAATTGTCTGTATCTAGATTCTAGAATTCTCAAGCTATATGGTTCACACTAGTGACGAAAGCGCCACCACAGCTACCATATAGTATAGTATTTAATAAATCATTCTAAGTATGATTTCATCAAATATGCATTTGTATACTCAATTTTTCTGTGCTGATTCCATCAGATATTTGCCTCGTTTATAGGTTTTTAGATTAAATGATTTAAAAATGGTTTAAATTCAGGCAAAATATTCGACTTCAGCAGCAAACTATGCTTATTAGCAGAACTACTTATATAAATTGTTTACAAAACCCAACAAAAGCAAACAACAATGACAATGATGGCCATTGCCTGCTAGTACATAGCCTGCTCTTTGACTGTGACAGGCCTTTGTTTATGCTGACAGGAGGAGACTGCTGTCATTGGCCAAGATGTAGGCATACAGGAAACCCCCAACGTAGGTAATGGAAATGCATGGGACACAAGGATAAGGACACGCGACACTTGATGCCCCGCTTGTTGTTTATGTTTATCTAACATTCGACCAGGCAGCAACACTGTGTATTTGTGTGCACTGTCATGGCCATGGTCAAGTGTTTGTCTAGGCCATTTTGCTAAGCAAATTAACATTCCCCGTCTCAGTATCCAGAAAGTGCACTTGCCATTATCCAAAGGCAAGCGGAGCGAACACGTTCAAGTTGGTTCTCTGATTCTCTCTATGCCTTCTTCAAACTGGCTGACCCTGTTCTGGTGCGCCACTAAAAAAGAATCGTTGCTGATGCAAAACCGGTTTCAAAGCCAAGAAGCTTAGCTCTGCGGCTCAGGTGCAGCACAAGAATGGCATGGGCTCCCATGTTGGCTCCCAGGCTGGTGATCTTCTCCACTTTTGAAATAGCATTGCAGGGGGGCATTAAATACAAAATGCAATCTGGTTTTGCCAAGAGATTTGCATTCGTATTCGGGTTTTGGCATTTACTTTTCATAATGCTATTTGGATTGGAAAGACCAAAAAATAAAAAAAAAATAAAAAACGTATAGCCAATTGAGGCTACTAGCACGCACACAATTAGGTTAGGTCTGGTGTGGGTTAACTTAAAGTTTCCACCTTCAAAGTCACGGCCAATGACATAATTTATCTATACCCTTCAACAAAATGGGTAGCAAACACAACGGGTAGCTATTCGTGTTCATTATGGAAAATCTTTAAAGACAAGAAGTGCATTAAGGAATTTATCTGATAAATCGTATTTACGGAAGGTGATTTGGATTTGGAATTAGGAATTTGTGCTTCACGTCAGTCACTACAAAGATTCAGCATTGTGCGTATCAAATTAAGTGTCGATCACAACCATACATTCATGAAACCTTTTCATGAGGAACTTATTCACATTTTCCCCTTCTATTAGCTGGCTAATTTTTATTTTTGCCAAATAAATTCCGTAAAAAAAACATTGTTAGAGAGTTGATTGCTCTGCTCTATTGACAGATGAAATTGTTGATTGCCTTACAGCCCCTTCTACAGCATCTGGCGACAGTTTTTAACTACTACGTGATTCGGATTGTGATTGCATTAAGATTGGTCTGACTGTGCTCCAGATTATAGCGCCGACATAGAGATAAGCGTGGGCGCCTCTTACTGATAAGGCATGATGTTTAATAGGCGCCAGTGTTAATTGTAATAACAACACAGTGTCGGTTTCAGTAAAGTTTGTTATTAACAAATTCAACAGCAAAATATAATGCATCAGAATTCATAGTGAGTTGGGTGGAGTCATCGTTCGAGTTTGCATTCAAATTTTGAAAGAGTTTTATAGATATTAGCGGAGCTTGTAGAGCTTCGCAATGTTTTGCCAAAGGTTTTGGAAGGTTTTGATTTTTAGTGATGATGGGCAGAGGTGGTATTCAGATTCTTATGGATTTCATAAAATTGATCAATTTATATATTAGGTTTCATAGGAAATAGTTTGGTGTAGTTGAGGAGATTTGAAATCAGTTTGTCAGATTCTGGATTCCGATACTAATGAATTTCATATTTATCATATATATAATTTAGCAGGTCTCGAATGAGTTTGTTCAAATTTGGCAAAGATTATAGATTGGGTGTTTTGGTTAAGATCATCACAATTTTAGCAACTTTTCTAAGATTTTACCCCATTTGACATTTTTCTTGAGTTTGGCCAGAGTTTCATACGAGTCCGAGTGGTGTGTGCAGGAGGCAGGTTAGTTTACCTTCCAAAAGCCTACCTCTACTTGTGGCTAAGCCACTTGCTAAGCAATTTCTTGACCAATTCCAGTTGATGCAATCCAAAAAGGGTGATAACAATTCGTTCTCTTTTCCAGATATAGACAATCTTAATTCATGCTATGTTATTGCTGTCATCATTGTTGTTGCTGTCGCTGTTGTTTGGGTGGGACAAACGCACTTAAAGAAATTGACATTTTGTGCACACCATTTGAATATGGAACACGATTTGTGACTGTGGCGCAAAAATAACTAAATAAATTCAAGTGATGTCACTTTATATTTAGTGGCCATTGTTCAATGCGACTCACCCACCCGCTGACCGCTGACCAACTGTGTGAACATTTAAGTAGAGGAGAAAAGGATATGATATGGGCCACAAGTGGTTCCAATAGAAAGCAAAAGGAAGTACAAAAAACGGGGATGGGAAGTGCGTCAGCTGTAACGGAAATGTGTGTGTGCCATCCCAGGTTTCCGTTGCTTGCATGAGCACTACAGGTGAGAGATAAAAGTATCAACCAACAGCGACACAGCACAGTGCCTAATAAGAGGGAGTGTAGCTAGTGAAGGAGCAAAGAAGGCAAAGGAAATTAGCCTTCGCCAACTCGTAAATCTGCAGAGTACTGCCGTTATTTCGTGTGTGAAGATATTTCATCTGCTTCTTCTCTATGAACCCCTCTGGACAAAAATTTAACTACGCTTTTTGTTAATTCAAATACACCTGCCTGTTCTGCCTATGTAATGTTTATTATCACTAGTAGATGTACATATGTATTTGTAGTTCGTTTGGCTGGCTTACTCACCTGATAATACGAATCCGACATGGTTTTTATAGTTGCGGTTGAATCACTCGTTCGCTGTTAGCTGCCTTTGTTGTTATTGTTATTTTGTTGCTGTCTTTAATGTTAAGCTTCTTCTGTGTATGTCTGTATGTATTTTTGGCTTAGTTTTTGTTGTTATTGGCGCCGTCCAAGACACACACAGACACAAACACACACGCGCGGTGTTTGCTGGATTCGCTTTTTTCGGTTTAAGTTTCGCTTATTGTTTACTTTTTGTTGAAAATTCGGTTATTTGTTAAATTGTTTAACACTTTAACACCTGATGCTCTCGCTGGCTATCAATATAAAAGATTTTGTTGTAGTTATGTATGTACACAAACACACACGCACAAATACAAGCAAACAAGTGGCAGCATTTCAGACAAAGAGAGGAACAAGCGAGTGAAAACACAAACAAGAGCAGTTAGCGGTAGAATAATGACATAAAATACAAGAAGAAAGCTAGCTTCAGCTTACCGACAATTATACACATTTGCAGATATAAAATGTCTGTCTGTCGAAGATCATGCTTGCCGTAGGGCATTCGGCCGTCTAACAAATCAAGAATAAAGAATCTACCAACTGGAGCCTATGGTTATGATATATGCAGATTATTTTGTATTTGCAAATATTCTCTGCGGACTATGGGAATTTCACACGGGAGAAACAACGTCAACTAGCTGCAGGCTGCCGCTCTGCAATCAAACAGACAATGGAAACACTTGGAACAACTGCTTGGACATGGGACTTCAGCATAGAAATTAGCTTCAATTGAGCACTCTGCGGATTTAATTGAAAATTGTGTACTTTTGTAAGTCTATTTTTCGCATTTGATTTCATAACAAAACCAACAACTACACAATCATACGCCGTTCCAGACTCAGTCGATAGTTTATCACAGTTGTTGGCTGCACTTGTTGGTGGTTTTATAAATAAACAAGGCGAGTGGGCAGCAAGGGTATAGGAGGCGGGACAGGCAGCCGGGCACTTGGCAGGGACCATAAAGCGGCATAATCAGCACGAAGGAAGCTACGCAAGTGGTGGGCAACAAAAAAAGTTGTTCGCGCAGCTTAAAACGTAGGGGAAAAACGTTGCACTCACACACACACACAGGCAGATACCTTCGTACACAAGGCAGACAGAGCGACAGACAAAGAGAGGGTCGTCCGGGTCCAAACTCAATACCGGTTGTATTGAGTTTGCAATGGCGTTGCAACATCCGCAATGCACCTTGAAATAATCACACGGCCAAGATTATTTAAACAAAAATCAGCATCAGACCACAAAAACAGGCACACACGCATGCACAGAGTTTAAGTACATAAATATGTATGTACGGTATCTTCATCATTTTATTTATCTTGTATGAAAAAAATTCATGTTATCTCGCTCTCTCACACACGCACACACATTGCGCTACTCAGATCAAATTCTTTTGCCGTCTGGCTGCCTGGCCTGCTGAGTTGTCTTCTTTGCTTTTTGTATTTTTGTAAGCAACAAAAGCAATAATAAATAAAGCACGTACACTTAGTATTTCAAATCATAACGCTTGTTTTGAGTGTCTTTCTTGTAATTGTTGCATGCAATAAAATAAACACGTAGGGGCTTTTGATTTTTAAAACGAAAAATGTTAAAATTGTTAAAACAGAAAAACGGCGACGACGTTGTGTCAATCCTGTCCGAACTAGTTCCAATGGAAGGAACTATCAAATTCATCATCGATTACAGTTCTTTCTTTATTGGCGCTGTTAACGCAAAACGCGAACGGAAACCTATCGATTATATGAATATCGAGACAATTTATTATTTTTTATTATTATTTATTTTTAATGGCATTATTCTTTTAAGTTTAAGCAGCTGGTTTCTTGGGCAAGGAACCGAATGCAGAAATGACCGTGCCTTTAGTGCCCGTCACAGTGGTGGTTAAAGCAGGTAGAGTTGGTTTTATAGCCGTAGAAGTAGCCGGCTGATCCCATTTGGATTTCCTGTTATAAAAAAAGTTTATAAATTATGTGTCCTCAAAATCGTTGACAAAAAGTATCTTTTACCGAATCGTATATTAATTACTTATTGTACTGTTCTTCTTATTACCGTTTCTTGGCCTCTTCCTCAACTTTACGTGCCAGAGCCGTGGCCTGCTCCACCTTGTCCAGATCCTTGCGATCCTTTTGCCGCTTCACCATTTCGCTCTTTTGCACCGCGGATAGCGATTCATAGTAGCTTTCCTCGCCCCATTGTAGAGGATCGTAAATCTCCGGAGGATAATTGGTGCCGAATTCGTTGATGTCGCAGAAGCTAATTAGCTTCTCGTAAATGCTGGGATTGCGAAACTCTTTGCGGTCCTGAATAACGCGGTTCATATCCATATTGGTTTGTCGCATCTTTGTGTACATTTTGGTGATTTTAGCTACCAATTCTGCGGGTGGTTTGCCTTTGGGCTCCGGCGGTAATTGAAATTTATACTTAGCATACTTTGGATCCTTCTCATAGCTCTCCGCCGAGCGTTCCTCAATGTTGTAAGCATTGGAGTCGTCTTCGCCCAACTCCATAGGGGTATCGTCGCCAGCTTCACCGCGACCGCTTTTATCCTTCCTATTTTCGTTGCCTTCGCTCTCCGACTCTGAATTGCTGCTGTCGCTAGAGGACTCTGCTTCGCTAGAAGCATTCGCCTGGTCCTCATCTTCATCAGAAATAAGTGTGTCGTCTTTATAACTAACCAAACGCCGCAATTTCTTGGGACGTTTCCTTTTCTTCTTGGCAGGGGTTGGCCCGACTGAGGCCGCCTCCTCTTTAACTGGTGTGGGTGGCAACGGAGAGGGACGCTTAGGTATAATCACCTGAAAATGGGATGTCAAAATATAAATTTTCACTTTATTTTGGTAGATTGCCCAGTGCTGACCCACCAGAGACGCTGTTGAGTTTTGCGAATCTGGGCTGGCTTCACCCTCATTCTCAGAATCTGTGTACTGTTCTGTCAAGCTGGCTAAGGCGGCCATTGTGCTGTATAAGAGATGTGTCCTATGCCTAGTTCGAGTTTATAGGCTCACAAAATTCCGCTGAGGCAATGAATACGTATCAAATACGTTTATTTTGTTGTATTTTATTTTCGTGTTTTACGATAGAAAGCACAAGGTATACTTTATCGATATATCGAGTGAGAACTTCAATCGATATTTTAACAGGGAGTAGAGCTGTGCCGGGTACTGGCGTTCATTTGAGTGACAAGTTCACTTGCCCATTCAAATTGCTCATGTTCAGAACTGTTGTGAGCGATTCACAGATACATATATTTTTGTAATTAATAACAAATTTGATATCTTTATATTTGAAACATCAACATAACAAAATAATATGTACATAGTTAATTCATATTCCTATGAATATTCTTGGATTACTATTAAGTGAGTTCAAATAGATTGCTCATGTTCATAATTGTTGTGAACCATTCACATATATATATATATTTTTAAATAAATAACAAATTTTATATCTTTATATATAAAAAAACAACATAACAAAATAGTTATTTCATATTCCTATGAATATTCTTGGATTACTATTAGGTGATGTCAAAATACAACCGAATATGGATATCACTTTGGGGTGAAACTGTTCAATGACAGCACAGCTCGTGAGCTTATTCTGAATTATTGCTCATCTCTACTAACGTTTACGTTGACATAAAAATGAGCACCGTAATTGAAACTGAAAAAGAACCTAAGGATAAACATGATGATCGCATACTCAAGCGTGTCAATAAGATACTTGAGACGCGGTTGGAAGCAGATAAGGACACACTGGATGCTTTGAATGGCCTGTCCAGCTTCTTCAGCGAAAACACACTCCAGAATCGTCGGAACTTGCGTAGTCAAATCGAACACAAATCTGTGGGAATCAATGAAAAGTTCTTGGAAGCATTCCGTGAGGTGAAAGTGACACTGGATGCCGTATGTTCGGATCTGGACACAATGGCTAGCTCCGTGCAGACGATGAAAAACGATTTGGAGTCCTCCAAGGCGTTGACCAAGGATCTGATTGAGCAGACCAATACAATGCAACAGGAGCGCGAACGCTTGGAGGTGCATCAGGAAATTGCAAAGGCATTCCTGGCGCGCTTCCAGCTCAGCATGCAGGAGCATCAATTTTTGTATGGCAAGGCTAAGGATGCCCCAATTGTGCCTGAGTTCTTCAAGGTGCTGGATCGAGTGCAGGAAAAGCATGCTGATTGTCGACTATTGCTGCAATGTGGCTATCAAACGGCCGCCCTGGACATTATGGAGGAGATGACGCTGCATCAGGAGGCTGCATTGGAGCGGCTGTATCGCTGGACCCAGAATCATTGCCGAAATTTAGAGAATAATGAGATTGGTCCACTCATTGTGGAGGCCATGAGCCGTCTACAGGATCGGCCAGTGCTTTTCAAGTGAGTTGGCTACCTTGCTACCAACACTTTCTCCAAAAAAATTTGTTTGTTGTTTAGGTATGTGATTGACGAGTATGCCATAGCGCGACGCGCCGTCCTGGTGCGCCTGTTCATTGAGGCGTTGACAGAGGGTGGCCCCGGTGGCAATCCCAGACCCATTGAGCTGCATGCCCATGATCCCAAGCGTTACATAGGCGACATGTTTGCCTGGCTGCATCAGAGCATACCCAATGAGAAGGAGAATCTAATGCTGCTGTTCAAAAAGTGCGATAAGCATGGTAAGTATGGACCATGCCATTGGGTGGACAATATTATATGTGAAACCTTGCAGATATGTCGGAGCAAATGCAGAAGGCTCTGTGCTACATTGCCGATGGCGTTTGTCATCCCTTGAAGGTGCGCGTGGAGACTATACTAAATTCGGAGAAAGACACCATCATACTGTTCACCATCTCGAATCTGCTGCGATTCTATCAGCAGATCATGAAACAGGTGGTCCAGGGCGGCAGTCTCGAGCAATGCCTAATCGATCTGCAGAAGGGCAGCGAACAGATCTATCTGAATGCCCTGGCCAGCCAGGTGCGTAGTGTGCTGCAGCGTCCAGCCGGCTCCAGCATGGCATTGGAGCCGCCTCAACGGGATTTGGTGCCGCCGGCCAGTGTGGCCCGACTGTTAAACATTCTAAAGGAAATTCTATCCGTGGCCACCATGGTGGATGGTCGCCAGGCGGACATTACCAAAATAGTCAGCTGTGTCATTGATCCGCTGCTGCAGTCCGTCCAGGAGAGCGCCGCCCATCTGCCCACAGTGGATATGGGTGTGTATTTGCTCAACTGCCTCTACCACATGCAGAGCACCCTGGCTGTTTACGAGTACATGGATGAGCGCGTAGAGCGGCTGCAGGCCCAATCGGACGCCCAGCTGGACACTCTCACCTCTGAGCAGGCATCTTCGCTGGTGGCCAATCTCAATCTGGGCCCCATCTACACCATACTCCAGAGCAATCAAACGAAAATCGAAACCAATCTGCTCAAGATATTCATGTCGAAAATGGATGCATTCCTGGAGCTGCCCGATGTACTGTTGCTGCCCCAAGTGCAGCTAATCATGTCCAGCGCACATCGCGCCGCCGTACAGAAGCGTGCCTTCAATGTCATTGTGGCCATCTACAAGCAGATCTATGAGCGCGTTCACGATCCGGCCAATGGCTTTGAGAATCCCGAACAGCTGCTCCACAAAACGCCCGAGCAAGTGGCTCATGTGTTGATTAATTAAGGGTAATTCTTGTCGAGTCCAAATGTATTTAGATAATTATATGTGTCCTCTGTATATATCGATATATATATATATATAATTTTGTGTTTAAACACGGCGCTTTATCTTGCGATCGATCGATGTCTGCGATTGGTCTTTATGAGTGCGTGATTCTCTAGATCGCTTTAGCCTGGCGCCTTCCTTGGTAAGAGCTTCAATGCCTCGTTGACTTGCAACCCAGAAGTTTGCCATAATTCGTCAGGTGTGCGACTTATGCAGCTCTCTTTATGACGAAAAGAAAATAAAGTATATATATTCTTGATCAGCATGACAAGCCCTGACGATATAGCCATATCCGTCTGTCTGTCTGTTTCTATGCGAACTAGTCTCTCAGTTTTAGAGCTATCGACTTAAAATTTAAACCAAATATTGCTTTCAATATTACGTTTCCTTGCGTTCCTAACGTTCAGTTTTAGCTGACTTTGGATCGCTGATCTTTTATCTTTCCAAGCCGCATAGTCAGTATGCTGTTAGTCAACACCCGAATAAATGGACAAGGAGTAGATATATCATATACGGGCTTATATTTCTAATAAATACTTTAAATGAAGGAAAATTCTCAAGACTGCTACTGCTGATGATTGCTATGACTTAGTTAGCTTAAACTAGGACGTGATCCTCCTCCACCTTCACTCTTTAAGTCATGGTGACGGTGGAACGTTGGAACAGCTCGAGTGTGAGGTTGGAGAAGAAAACGGGGAAAGAGTTATTCGCCGCCAATTGCTGATCAATGGCGGGCTGAAAGGTTTGCGAGTAGGGCGACTCTAGCAGGGCCAGCAGGTTGGACTCGTTCAAGGTAATGTCCAGATACTCATCGGGACTCTCCGCATACATGCTGAAAATGCTGTAGAGGGATCAAATTAGCTACGGATTTTATTTGGAGATCAGGAAACTCACCGATAGTTACTGCTATTATTGGTGAAGCCAATGCGATCGATCCTGTAGCCGAGCAGCATGTGAACCACGTCGCGTAACTCATTGCTGGTGGCCCTGAAGCGATCCTTCATCTTTTTGATTTTGGCATTGGCGGACTCAAGGTCGGCGCGGAGCTGATTGAACTCCTTGAAGTTCATGGTCAGGCCGCCGCTGCCATTACTGACGGTCTCATTGAGTCGGGCATGGGTCTGCTCGTTGTCCTCCTCCAGTTGCCGGTTGCGACGCTTGAGACGCTCAATCTCCGCCTGCAGCTTCTCTATGACGTTCTTGCTGGCCTCGTAGGCCTCGGAGGCTGGATTCTGGGCGAGGTGCACCACCTTGAAATTGTTTTGATTGAAGTCACCGCGCAGACAGTGATGCTCCAACTCGAGTTCCAGCTCCTCTTTGCGCCGACGCAAACGCTCATTTTCCAGGCGCAGCGTGTCCAGCTCTTTTTTCACCGCGTCATAACCCTCACTGGGTGGCTCGCTCAGCTGCTCCTGCTGTCGCATAGTCTGGATTTCGCGTTCCAGCGTTGAACACATGTCTTTGTACCCGGTCACTGTGCGCTCCAACACCTCCAGACGAGCGCGCACCTGGGCGTCTTGGGTCATCTCGCCAGTGCTGGCGTTGGCCATGGTCATGTCCTTGTCAAAGTTCTCCACCAGCTGCTTGTAGAAGTCGCGCTCCTTGTACACGGTCAGCAGTTTGCGCTGCAGACGCTCCTTGAAATTCTTATGGCGCTTGAGCATAATGTTCAGGTCTTCGATATTCTTCAAATAGACGGCACACTTCTGCTCCAGGTCATGCAAGGAGCTCTGCAGATGCTTGCTGTCCGACGCGGCCACGCCCTTCGCCACCGCACTAACGACGTCCTCTTTCAGCAGCTGCTCGATCCGCGACCGCAGCGCCAGCGGACTGACCAGTGTATTGGCCAGACAATGATCCTGAGCCACTTTCACCCACTCCTTCAGCTCTTGTTCCACATGGGTGAGCTTCACCTGCAGAGCGGCCGCCTCGGCCCGGGGACTCTCGTCTCGGTCCAGTCGTGTCTTGTAGTCATGCACCTGCTCCTCCAGCAACAGCTTGTCCCCGATCAGCGTGTGCAGGCGCTTGTTGCTGGCGCGCAGACGTTCCAGTTCTAACTGCATGTCAGGCACGCTGTCCAGAAGCTCCTGCGACCTCCGCATTGCCTCTTGCCACTCGCCGTGCGACTCGATCTCGTACTGCAAGTCCTTGACGCGTTCTTCGGTCGTCTTCAGGCTCAGCTGTTGCTTCTCGTAGCTGGCTTTCAGCTGCTCGAAAGTGCTTACGCGCGATTTGTACTCGTCAAGGAGACGACGTGTACGATCCAGTTCATGGCGCGTCATCTGCAGCTCGGCATCTGTTCGCAAATGGAGACGGCGATACTCACTTAGCTCATTGTTGATGCACACTTGCACATCCCGAGCATCTTCTTCCTGCAAGGCCTTTTCCCTCTCCAGCTGATCGATCATGGCCTCATACGTATGTCGTTGTTTAACAAGTTCTCCCTGGAGGCGAGTAGCCTCCTCCTTAGCTTGATGTTCGCGCTTTCGCACTGTCTTCATATGTTGCTCCAGTTCCAGCATCTTGCTGCTAGTGAGGTCGCATTGTTTCTTCAAAAGGGAGCTCTTATTTTCTTCTATTGCCAGTGCATTGCGATGCTCGTCTTCCTTTCGCTGTATTTCGCATTGCAACTGAGTGACAATTGCCTTCGTTTCGAGGAGTTCCACACGCACTTTGCTAGCCTGCCACGATCCGGATGAATCGTTCGCAGAGTTGTTCAGAGCTGATGTACCGCTGATATTTAAACTTGAATCGTGCTCCATGCGTCGCTTTTTGGGCACTAAATCAAAAATATAATTGCGAGTTTAGATTAGTTTCTATGCATCGTTAATTATGTTTACTGTTACCGCTAATGGAATCGTCGTTGAATGAAGCCGAGATGCGTGGAAAAGTAAGGCGCTTGGGTGCAGAGTGAGTAACACTATCGTTGAAAGGATCGATCATTTTATCTAGTGTGCTTTTGATATTCTCCATATTCCGCTTTATAAAAAGAAATGCTTGTAAATATTCTTGTTGCTTCTTTTAGTGCTGGAAAAAACATCGATGTCAAATCGATATACACTGTCACTCAAATTTTCTCAAACATCGATTCTTTTTCTCCGATGTTTATGTTTTCGATGTTGTTGAATACTTGTCAGCTCACATTGCGTTGTGCGGCTCATTTCAATACAATTTTGAGTAATGAAAATCGATTGTACACTTCGATCGAACTCCATTCAACATTTTGATATTTTTTGTTCAAATATTTATAACAGCACATAGTCTCTTTTGCAAATGTTCATATTTTTGCAATGAGAAGGTAGCTGTTTAAGCAATACTGTGATCGTTTGTTACAGTTGTGGGTTAAAATTTAAATAATATAACTTACACGTAGAGACTTGAACAGTAACACATTCCAAAGCAAATTGTAGGCAAATCCTTTGATAAACGTCCAACGTGGCCTCAAATCGGTGACGTCGGACTCTAATAATCTCCGCTAAACGCAAGCAGACCATCGATGATGATGACCAGCCCAAGCAGCTAGCTATAGAATCTTCGCCACTGCCCACCCAGAAGATAACTGGCGAAACGGCCGATGCGCTGAGCAAAGCTTTGGTCGATCTTGTCATCGGCGTCATCACTGCAGCAAGGCAAGCAGGCTAATCTATCCGCTGCCTCACCCAGCACAGGCAAAACAAAAGGTACGCACCCATTCACCGAGCAGTTTGACTGCAGTTTCCGCTAAAGATTCTAGAATTCTAAAGGATTAAATTGAGTCAAAGGTTAATGCTAGAAACGGTAACGATTTTCGATGTATTTCGAAATTAGTGTTGTAGGCTTCTAAAAAATGTCAATAACAGAGTGGCTTTATATGGCGCAATCTTAAAGTCAATAGTAAGATAATTTTTTGCTTTAAAATGTAATGTGAGACTGAGAGAGAAACCTTTTAGTAAACAATTACTTAAATAAATATCGCATGGTTTTTGTAAATTTATGTGAAATATCCCTTCGCCGAACTCAAGATTTAACAGGCCTGCTATTTACTTTACAGAATGTTAAAAAGTATATTTTAGTATATTTAAGTCACTAAAATAGTCTCATGAAGTATATTTTTGGCATGAAATGGAAAAAACGGAACGCGAACGTTAAGCAAGAAATTCATTGTTTTCGTTGTTGTTAATATAAATTTCGGGTTAAATTATAACAAATACTTGTGCTGTGTAAATAACATAAACAGCAAACGCGTAGAAAAACCATAGTTAAAAAATTGTGTGAAAGAAAATGAGGTTCCGCAAGCAATAACGGTACTTTAATGCTTTCTCTCTATCTCTCGCTCTCTAAAACACACGTACATAGTACACTGATACATATGTACATATACGCAAACGCACTGCCAAACAGCAAAAGCAAATCTTGACAACGCCGCAGTCCCAGCAGCAGCCGCACCTACGAATTATAATATGTGGGTGTTAGAATAATGAAAATAGTTAAGAACATTTTGCATATATCAACAAGGCTCAAAATGAGCAGTTAAGTCGGGTTCATGTGGTGCACTGCAAATGTTTAAATAAATAATCAAATATAACACAAGGCAAATACCAAACACGCATACATGTACATGGCACGCACGCACACGCTTACTCACACTCACGGCAAGCTACGCACAGAGAGGAAAAGCAAAACCAAAAGCATAGTGCCAAAAAAAGAAAGGAACCACGAACGACAAAAGTAAGAAGCAGCACCATCATCATCAACGTTGGAGAGAATATTGAAAATAAACGTGTAGTAGAGAATTTTTGAAGCCAAGCAGAGGCAGTGGGCATCCCATACGCCCACTCCTACACACATACAAACAGGCTTTCGCAGGCTCGCCGCCTACATACATACATACAGACTTACATTTTCGTATATTTATATGCGCGAAAAGTGTAAACCGTGCATAGTTGTTGTTGTTGTTAGCCAAAGGACGTCGACGACAACAACAAGGAGACGAAGGGCGCTGCTGACATGTCGTAATGGCCAGAGAGGTAAGTGCGTTCACCAATGTGGTACAGAGACTGCGGGGGATTTGTTGGGTTAGGCATTGATTACAAATTAAAATTGTTCACTTAGCTACTACTTTTTATTTTAAGTTCTCCCTAATCGTAATGTATTCCAATCCCGGCTCATTTGTTTTTAGCCGGAGCGCTCTCCGTAAGTGAGGATGTGTGTATGTGTGAGAGGGTGTATGTGCTTTATGCAGTTACTTTATTTCGTTTCGCTTTGGCTTTGCGGGTGAGTGAATCGCTTTGACCCAAATAAGAAGGGTAATACACCCAACACGCCAGATGTGCCGTCACATGTAACTGTAATTGTTGTTGCTGCTTTTGGTCTAGATCTAAATTAGCGAATAACTCTGCTAAGCGAAAACTGTAAAAGCCAGTTTGGGCATGCATACGTATACGATATATCCATGGAAGTAGCGGGGATCTTTCCCAGTATTTACGTTCCAGATCTTAGATACCTTACTTCCTTTGTGTTTAATTTTGTTCCCATCTTTGTTCTAGTCTTGCTTTCACCATCTCTTCTTCGGGTTATCTACCTATTCCCTTTATATTTTGTCGGCGTAGCCAACTTTGTGCAAGGGAAGGAGACAATATTAATATCTATGGTATCTTTCGTTAAATTTTTAGTTAATTTATATAATGGCACCCCCTGGCTACGCCCTTATCGCCCATACAGTTAGCATCGTCATCCCCTTTAATAGATTCTAAAGCCCACGGCAATATGTAAACCAGACTCTGGATCGGGAATTCCGCCGGTCAATCACAGTTTCCCGGGATCGGGCGGAAGCGGGAAGACTTAAAAAATGCTTGCGGGATCGGTGTGGATTCTAAAATTTAACTATTTGCTGGTCCCGATAATAATCCAGGTCGCGAAATTGTTTTTCATACAATTTACATTTTTAACATTATTACAACTAATATTCATTTCATTCACATCGACAGTCGTGGAGCTCCCTCGAAGGGATACAAAGCGAATTTGGTTTAATTTGGATGAAAAAGAAAGCTGATATAGTTGTCCTATATCGACGAGATCTGGTTAGTAGACGTGGATACAAACCGAATTTGGTTAATTATATATATTTTTCAAATTGAAGTCGTATTATTTGAAGGAAATAACTTCGGGAAATGTGTACTTCAATAAAAAAGAAAGAGTTTGTAGCACGATCCTGATCAGATTTGGTCAACAAAGGTGAATGCTTCTAAAACGCACTTGCTTTTAAGCTACACGCCCAGCATTACTTCTCGATAGACTCGTAAACCATCCCACACATACATAGAGCAAACGCATTCCAACACAACAATTTAAGTTTTGTAAGTTGAAAAAGCATTCTGCTTTTTATTTTGATCCCCAATTACGTGGCAGCGGCAGCAACTCAATGCTGTTTGCTCTGTGGGAATTCGTTTCTATGGAAGTTATACGATCTGGATCTAATTTGGTCATTATTATTTTAATAACAAAAAAAAAAAAATAGGAAAACAAGAAAGAAAGCTATAGTCGATATTCCGACAATAAGATACTTGTACTCGGCATACTCAAAAGTGCGCAACACTTTTCATTTTTTTTTTTTGGGTGGGGTTCTCTGATACAAAATGGTTACCTTTTATCCGATATTACTGAAATTTGGCAATCGGTAGATTATGGGCTTATACATATACGAACTGAGTTTAAGCTAAATGCGTCAAAAAGGGGGCGTGGCAACATTTTAAAACAAACTTTATCTGTTGCACCACAAGGGAAGTCTACCATACCAAATTTGGTGACTCAAGCTCTTATAGTCTCCGAGATCTAGGATGGAGGAACGAATAGACGGACACAGCCAGATCGACTCCTCTATTGGATGCTGATCAAGAATATATATATATATAATTTATGGGGTCGGAAACGCTTCCTTTACCCGTTACATACACTTCCACGAATACAATATACCCGTTTACTCTACTAGATTACGAGTATAAAAACCGAAATTTATACTATCAGAAATTTCCTTGCGTCGCGGGCAAATTTTTAAATCTCGGGGAGCAGACGGGATGAAAACCAAAATTTCTGATCGAGATCGGGCCGGCAAGAAAAATAATCCGGGCTGACGATCATCCGATTTGGTTTCTCGACCCCATTCCTATTGTAAACCCGAATATGTGTGTTTTACTTTTAAATAGCCTTCAATCGGTGTTCTTGAGATTAATGTAAACCGAAACAGCAACGGAGAAGGGCTTTACACATTTAAACAACCCGGTGTATCACCACTTTACGAAATTCCAGCCTCATATATACCAAGTAAAAACAATTTTTAAGTCGAAATGCAACACATATTTGTTGTTATAATTATATTTTTTTGTTGTCTGTTTTATGACTGGATGGTCTCTAGTCTACATAAATTCCAATGATATATTTCAACAATTGTCAGTTTTTACTGTTTTTAGAAGCATTAGGGACTTTGCAAACTTTTGAAGAAAATTAGATTTGATTATATACGGGATCTTGACTGTAAACAGACACTCAGTTCCTGTTTTTTATTCAAACCAAATCAAATTCGTCTTGTATCCCTTGTATCCACCGCCGACCAGATATGATCTAGATCAGTTATACATTCACAATGTGAATGGGCATATAAGCTTCGGTAAGCCGAAATTAGCCTTCCATTTTTTTGTTTTTTTTTTTTATGTTGTTTTACATACAAGTTTTGAATGATTATAAAATAAAGATTTTATTGGGCACTGCAAACATTGCAATCCGCCTGTTCTCTCGCACCTAAGCAGATATACTTGCTCACATTTTAACAGGTATTTTATTTACTTTTGTTTGCTGTTACAAATGAACAGTAAACAAATTGCCAAGCTGTTAAAAATTGAAGTGCGCTGAAAAGTAGGCCATACTTTTTTGTATTTGCTCAAATTTGTAACAAATATTTGAAAGCTTGATGTTACGCACACATTTGTTTAAATTAACGAAGCATCCAAAGGAATTAACCAAAATAAAAAAATAGATATCAGAAATGTTGAACTTTAAGCAACCAATTGACAAAGCTGCTGATGCTGTATTTGAAATGCTCAGCCTGAGCTTAGTTTAACATGATGATGGCGGCATAGTGTAGTAGACCGTAACGGTAACGTACTATGCTGAGGAATACTTGTGGAGCGTGAAGCTTTCGAGCGCCCTGATTATATCACGATTGAAAAATGTAGGCCAAAGCACAAAAATGTTTGTAACAACCAAAAGTGTCATAAAATGAAATGCTGTTAGAGGAATAGCACAAGAAATACATGGACATTGCATTGAAGGCAGACATTTATAGTCCATTAAAAAATTATGGAGTTAGTCGTAATATGAATTTTGTATTTCAGTATTTAAATAAAATGTGTTTAGAAAATGTATGCCAAGTCGGACACAAGTAAATGCAATTCACATTGCACGTTGTTGCTGAGAGCAGGCATAACAGCGCAGCTCTCTAACACTCATTCTCTCTTTGGTTTTGCAGTCTCGTGCATTTTGGAATCACACGACGAGGACGAGGAGCCTGAAGGCTCTCTTCGAATGCTTGCCGTACACGATAGAATCGGTTGTACGACATGAATGAAGGATTAAAATGAGAGCTGCAAGTTATGCAAACATAGGGTGTGCGTGGATAGTTTGTAGAACTTCGCTATATTTTGAGTTAATGAACATCCAATCGGTGTTGGCTGTTTTGAGTTTTTTTTTTCTTATATATACTTGTAATGTTGTCGCCATTTTTATAACGCATAGAAGAAAGCGTATCCTTTCTTATTATAATTATATTTGGTACAAGTGTATGTGGTTTAGAAGCCAAATTTTAAATTTGATCAGGATTGGCTTACTAAGTTTACTTAGTTTTCTTTCCTTGCTATTGTACTCAACTCTGCTAGGGTGTATGAGCTTCTGGTGCCTGATGTAATAAGTCTTCCTTTCGTGTGATAATATGCATCCGCTTTTTATATCGCAAATAAAATTGTTTTAAATTTTGTCATCTGCTAAACACCATGAAAATTAAATTTCCAAAAACTCGTATGAATTAAATATAATTGATTCTTTCAATCTTACTATTTTCCTTCCCTATGTAAAACATATGATGTTGTGTTTGAGTCAACATACAACTGAGTTGTACGACCGATTGTGTCGTGCACAGTTAGCAGAACTGTTGTGTCACTGTTGGTTGGACAGCCAGTGCGAGGAGCCTGAGCCACAGCGAAAGAGGTGGCTACTTGCATTTACGAGGCGCTGCTTTCAGCACGGGCTACGGCTGCGTTTGAGTCCGCTGCCAGTTTTTGTTGAAATATTACATTTTTAACTGGGTGTGACAACTGCAGCAGTCACCGTCATAGTAGCGCAGGCGGTCGAAGGCAGCTCACACAAAATAATAATAATAAAAGGATTATTTTTTCTACAAAATAAGCCAGCCATAATAATAAACAAAAAGCTCAATTCGAACAAACATTGAAAAGTGAAAAGTGTGTAACTGTGTGTGGGGTGCATCGAATCCCGAAATGAAATGAAAACTCGGCGGTTTCAAAGTGGCGCAGCAAGGCGCGTAGTAAAGTGAAAGTGCGAAGGTCAACTCTCAATAGCTGCTGGCGCTGGCGCTAGCTGAGCTCACTGCCCGCTGCCCTGACCTGCCCTAAACAAAGCAAAGCAAAAAACGACGCGCCCCGAAAAATTAAAATAAATATTAAAAAAAAAGATTAAATAAAATTAGACAGTTGTTAAAACGCTTAAAGTTAAAATTCCATATAAGATTTTACACGATAGTATTGCGTTTTTGTTGTTGTTGTTATTTTTGCTATGAAAGTACACGTTGTTCTTAATACATTTTTTAACTTTTTATATATATATGGCTAAAGGAGCAGCCCAGCCCGTTGACGAATTTTTCAAAATCTATAAAGAAAATGCATTTAAAACACAATTAACAAATAACAATAAATGAGTTTGTAATTAGAACTTAAGCTTTAAAAATATATTTATAAAGTTTTAAACAAGATAATGAGAATTTTTAAAAGTGTGCAGTGGTTAAATTTTGTATAATTTTAAGGAACAATCGTGGGGGTGTATGTGTGCGTGATTTTATATAACGTATAACGGGTTTTAATGCAATATAAACTATTTGTGAAATTGTGTTAAAAAATACCACACACACACGGAGACAGATAACGCGAGACATAGAGAGTTTTAGGAACCCAACAAAAGTGGCTGGCAAAGTTGAAAGCAATCCTAGCAGCACCACAACCACAATGTGGTCCAATGCTCTGTGCACGCTGGGCGTGACAAAGCCGCTGTGCAATTGTCTGAGCATCAGACAAGTGGCAGCCGCAGCTGCTGCAGCAGCCCAAGCCACCCAGCAGCAGCAGCAAGGATCAGCAGGCGGCAGTGCAGGCGCAATTTCAGGATCAGCTATTACCACTGGGCCCACGCCAACAAGCGGAGTGAGTGTAGAAGGGGTCAACTTAATTAACATTCATCATCATCATTCACAGTATTCTGCAAAGCTTCGCCAGCTGACTGGCCAAATGCCATATGGTGTGTGTGGGACAACTTGACCAAATCCCAAATACGAAGCCCATCAGTTTCTAAAAATTTGTCAGTGTAAACTTTTTACAAAATTTATGAAAATGTACTGATTTGTATTTTCTCAGGGGCTTGAATTTTTGCATATGTGTGCGTTTGCATAGGTGCGTCTGTGTGTGTGTGAATTTTCTGCTTCTTCTTTATCATCATTTTTGTTATTTAGCTCGTGTGCTGTGCTGCTGCTGCACTCGTTACTGGGTCACTGGAGCGCCATACTCATGTCCTTGCAATACATTAAACATTGGGGCTTTTGGCTTTGTTGTTGTTGTTCGTTCGTTCTTCTTCTTATGCTCCTCATTGTTGTTGTTGTTATTGCTTTTGCAATTTTGCTTTGAGTGAAAGCGCTGTTAGGCAGCTTAACAGCGACATGTTAGGTTCTCTAGCGCTCTTAACAGCTGATGTTGGCTGCAAACATAACAGAAATCAGCATACTTTCAGTTAGCATTTATTTATTTCTCATTTATTTAAATGTAATTACAAATTAATTTTTTTTATAGTATGGTTATAAATATGTAGTTATGCTATATCTAATGTTGCAGTTATCAGTATTCACTAAATAACCCCAGCATATACAGAATATCTATTGTCCTTGACATTTGCTGGGTGGCCGCTTATCCCTTCCCTCAAACCACAATTAGTGGCCCGGATTGGGTTCGCTTTGTTTGGGGTTAGGTTAGGTTCGGCTGCCACACCCACAATTGTCCACCTTGTCCCGAGTATAATATCAGAGATCCGTTCCATCGACGAAACCCTAACAAAGTGTTCTCTAAGCAATCTTATTTATTCATAGACATGTTAACACAGTCGTTATAGTCGTTTACTCTAGTAGAGTAAACGAGTATATTGTATTCGTGCTAAGATTCGATTTGCTAAGATCGGATAATAATTGTAGACAAAATCGTAGAAAAACATTTTTGTATGAGAGCAGCCCAACCCCAAAGAGAAACAAAAAATTTTGATACTTTTGAGTGTGTCGAATATTGAATGAATTCTGAGTACGAGTATCTTTAAATCGGAATATCGACTATAGCGTTCTTACTTGTTTTTATTTTTGCTTTTAAGAAAGCGTTTCAATAACTCTACTTTGGAATAATTTCAAATTTTGAACTGCATTGAAAACATTAAACAACGTGAAGGCCCAGGCGTTTCGCGGCATGAGCCCTACTCCATCAGTAGGAAGAGTGGCATTTTGTTTTTTAATCCTATTTTATTATTATTATTATTTATTACGTTATGAAGAAGTTACTTATGCTAGAGCTAGAATTACCATATTTTGATATTTGGGTATTTTTACAAAAGTGTTTATTAAACTTTATTTTTTTTGATTCAGACCAAAGCAGCATATATGAGCAAAGCCGTATAATGAAATTACTAAATCAGCAGCTCGCTTCCGACTGTTATTTTTAATCTATTGCCGTCCTGGCTATAAGTTCTAGTGACTAGTTCGTCCCTCTGCATTTGGTAGTAAATCCTCTTCATCAATATTTATTATTTGTTTGGGTGAGACTCACATTTCATGCTTTCCTTCAAATCGGGATAGGAGCCTATTGGATTTTTTCAAATGCCTATTAACATAACTCGTAAAATTACTTATCTGCTTTGCAATTTGCTTCCTTTTCGTGTCATTTACCTTTTTATTAATTTTTTGGAAAATCCAATCAGATATGACTCGTTTTGCGCCCACCACTAAGACACCTTGAACAAATTTCAATTTAACTGCAACACAAAATACTTTGAAAAGCAGCAAAAATTAGCAATTAAAATTAATTACACCATATTATATAAATGTCAATGAACAAAACTGCATTATTAGTCTGGAACAGAAGCGAACAGCCATCTCTTACTCCACGAAACAAGTGAAACTTAAAACTTAAAAACAGACAGCAAAATTCAAGAATAAATACAAGAAACAACAGAAAAACACTTACTGTTTTACACCGAGTTTGTGTCCATTTTAGGAGGCCCCACATTCACAGACAAAATGTTATTCAGATCACAACTATATCATATAGCCCCCATAGAACCGATTTTCCGGAATGAAAACAACATTTGTGATTTTCATCCAAATCGAACCAAGTTTGATTTGTGTTCATTTTAGGATGCCTTACGTCTGTTGACCAAATTTTATTCAGCTCTGACCCCTATATCATATAACTCCCATAGAGCCGATTTTCTCAGAATGAGCACTTTGTAGGATAACTTCTTTGCTTTTCATTGGAATCAATTGAAACTCGGTTTGTATCCATTTTGGGCGTTCCCAAGTCCGTTAACCGAATTTTTTTATCAAGATCGGTTTACTATATCATATAAAAGCTTATTATTTTCATTTTGAATAATTTGATTTATATATTTTGCATTTGCAGGAGTCTCGAGGCAAGAGACCACTGAAAATTTGGGACAGTTGGCGGAATGTACGTAAAGGCGTTGTAGTTGGCACGTTTGAGGAGCTTTTGGTCCGCGGCAAGGATAAATTGGGGGTTCCGGCTTCAGAACCAGTTCGCGTTGTTCTGGAGTGTGATGGAACCCAAATCGAGGATGGCGAATACTTTCGCACCCTGGCCAACAATACGGTCCTGTTGCTGTTGAGGCAGGGCGAGCGTTGGTATCCAACCGGAGTGGATGTTATAAAGGCTGGTAAGTCAAATTCCTTTAGCTCATCAGTTCATCCATCCATCTTTACTATGTTGCAATTGCATCCTAATCTCAATATGTAATCCTCTGCAGCCATATCAGCTATACCAAAAATCGTCTGTGAGACGATCCATGCACTGGAACTGCACGATGAGACACCATCGTGGAAGATTATGGATAACAAAGGGCGTGTCACAGTCGTACTGCACTGGGATCAGCGGCAGGGCGGAGGAGGTGGTGGTGGAGGAGGCGGCGGCAGCAGTGGAGGCGGTGGCGGCATGTGTGCAGGACTGGGTCTGGGATTGGGCAGCAGTAACGGTCATGGACTGCTCTCCTCCGATAAATACTCGCCCTCGAAGAAGGGCCTCTCCGCGCAGAGCTCCCTGGACAACAAATCGGTGTCGTCGCAATCCTCACAGCCGCGCTATGCCAGCCCACAAATAACGGTGATCAGCGACGATGGGCCGGCTAGCATATACCATCCGGGTGGCGTGATACCCATACCAGGAGCTGTGGGCGGCAGTCGACGACTGTCCAAGCAGGGCGGCTCCTTTGACAGTGCAGTGGGGGCGGTGCATGTGCATACACCGGAGTGCGCGCATCACGCCCACACGCCGAGCCGGGCGGGCAGCCCCAGCACCACGGAGTGCGACTTCCACTGCTGTGCGCTGCACGAGGAGGGCAGGAAGATAGCGGTGCACAAGAGCGTGGCCACCTCGCCCATCCAGGATGGTAGCTGCAGCAGTCCCCAGCCGCACCAGGCGACGCTGGCCATGTCTTCATCGGTTATGGATCCTATGCTGGGCGGAAGCGTGCAGCGGCGCTCGTCGGGTGCCAAGGGTCATGTGCGCTTCCTGGATATCGCACCGGAGCGGGACAGCTCCGAGAGCGAAACGGAGAATACGGTGATGGAGGACGACAAAACGACGACGGAGAAGTTTCTGCTGCTCATCGATCAGCTGTCGGTTGACCAAAAGCGTCATCTAAGCATCAAAGACATCGGCATCATATTGGAGCGCCTCAACTCCAAAATACTCGATGTGGAGCGTCTGGATCGGGAGTCCGAGTCGGACGACTGCTACAATTGGACGATAAAGGCGACAATACGAGGCGATGCTCTGCGCGAACTCGGCGTCATCTACAATGGCAACTACTATGCTATATCAGAGCATCCTGGTTACAAGGAGGAGCTCGAAGAGAACGGCGAGGAGGTGGAAGAGGAAGACGAAGAGGATAGAATTTAAATGATATATGTACATTGGCCACAGCAAGCGCATTCATAGCCATTCCAACTACATATTAAAACTTGGCAATAAAAATGCACCACAAAATTGTCATGAAGTGGACGAAGGATGAAAAATAGGACACACATATAAAATTAATAAAAAAAAAAAAAAATACAATGCAACCCGCACAGATTGTACAATAGTGAAGTAAGCGCCAAAAGTAAGTTTTTCAACAATTTCACCAAAAAGGAATACGAAAAGAAAGAAACACTAACATAACAAACGGAAAACCGTAATAAAACACAAGCAAGAAAACATAAGCATAACCGTGTAAACCAAGTTTTGTAGCATTTAGTAAATTTGTCTTAGTCTCGGGAACCGATGTTGAAGCGTTAAAAGAACCGAAAAGCAAAAGCACTTTATTTTTTTTTTATCAACGTTTATTTTTAATTTGTATAAAAAAGACAAAAAAGCACTCACTAATTGTATGTATGTATGTGTATATTGTTTGTATTTGTATAACAACCGCCTAGCATATGCCTTAATTTAGTTGTAAACCCGGAATTGCTTAAACACTTAAATATTTCGTATATCCCAGAAAAACGAAACTCAAAACTCGCAAAACAAAATACTACATAAAACAGATAATTTCTATATAATTTCTTATCATGATTTAGCAGATAATTTGAGTTTAAACCACAGAGAAACCTAATAAAAGACTCGGAATCCACACAGACGTCGCTGTAGCAGCGCTGCTGTAAATTACCGCTAAGGTAGTAACAGAGACGTCGGTGTGGATCAAAGAACTGCAAACTCCATTTTGATCGCGTACTGAGTTTGTCCGAGCTTGTGATTTTCTGCCGTAGAGAAAGGGGAGAGAAACTATGGTAACCGCACTTCCCTTGCAAACACCCTGAGTCGTTGCCCGAAGGCTTTGCGCCTACATCTCCCGCCCTCTAACCCATATTGAGTTTTTGACGACATATAATACTGCCTGTCTGCGTATGGTCTAAGTGTAGCATAAAACGTTCCTTGCCTCCAGACTTAAGAGAACGCGCTCATGACTGAGACGACGACTTGAATATGATACAATAAAGAGCGCGAATGCTAATAGCATTCACTCGCTGAATTCACGATTAAACAGCGATTTTGCCAGATTTCTCTGGTGTGGATCCTGAGTGTCTTATTAAGTTTTTCTATGGTTCAATATAGGAACTTCATATACATATTTAGCAGACTGTAACAGAAAATATTAAGTTAATCTAACAGCATAAAGTAACTACAAAGGCAGACAGGTTCCACAGAAAACTGCGTCAGCGCTGTTTCTGCCAAAAATACGCTTGCAATGACAAAGTGGATCGCAATTTCTTGTAAACATTTAATTTCTACACATTTATGCAAGGCAAATTTTGGCAGAAACTGCGCTGCCACTGTAAAGCTGCATGAACATGTCTCTTTTTGTATACCCTTTGCTAACAAATCTCTAACAGAATGGAACTTGAAATTGGTACAGTGTTCGGCATTATGATTTGAAAAAAAAACCTAAAATTGTTGCTCATATTAGACATAACGAAATCCTTTAGCAATTTAAAAAACTTAACTAAGGATGAGAAATGTAAAAGCTACTCATTCATTCCCGCACTACCCGAAAGATTCTGCAGAACCCCAAACAATTCAAAGTACTCGTATATAAAAGTTATCTTTCATAGTAAATTACTGTATTTTCTGCAGGAAATGCAAAATATCAGAGATCTCTGATGAAAATATCTTGGCGGATCTACAAAAAAAGAGACTTAGTGGCAATATTGGCTGTACTTGAACAGTGAGATTGAGATGCTGCTTTAATTACGAACTCCGATGGCCATTTAGTATATTGCGGCACACAAAAAGAAATGTCTTTGTCTTGAGAGATAATTAAGAAACCGAAATTTTTGAATGATATGGAAAAATTAATTTTTGTACTATATAACTTGCAAACAATGCGGAAAACTTAGTTTGCAATAGCAAAAACAAGAAAAAAAATGTACAAAGTCATAACGATCAAACAGACAAAGCGATTCTCGTATAAATAATTTGTATGTAGCAGTGCGTGCAAGAGCGTAAGCTCACCAATACACCCATAGTTTTTGGTAGTCTCTTCGCGACGATCTGTGATTAAATGATGTTACATAGACAATTGACATACTCTAAGTAGACCCTCCGCAAGTGAGTTCTCTATCTATGTTATAATGAACTATGTATCTCATCTTTCTTGATTGTAACCTTATTCTTCTGAAGCTTCCCAGCTGTAATTTAACTTTTAAGGAGTTTGTTTTCTTGGGCATTTAGTTAGAGTATATTGTCTATGGCTGATTATGATATATTGTTGTCTTGGCAAGACAACGGGATGAGCGGAATCGTTTAAAAAAATAACTTATACAACATGCAGACAATAGCAAAGCTTTGAATATTTTTAAAATTTAATAACGTTAATATTGCTTACTCTTTGTTATTAAAGTAATTATGCCGATCACTGTACGTTAAATTTTCTTTCAATTGTATGCAATATTATGTCATTCTTTCAGTTTGTATGAATCATGGTTTATAATTATTAATTTTTTTGTTTAACAAAACAAATTGCACATTCAGAATGATAGCAGTACACATATTGAAATGGATTGCCGCATAAAGAATTATATTACTCTATAATTGAAATTCAAAGCCAACCATATAAGAATTATCGTTGAAACGTGATTTTGTATTTCGACCAATATATCTCTCCCCCTCTCTCTCTCTCTGATTTTTATGTGTGCCAAAAAAAAGAAAGATACCGAGTGTAAAACAATGTTAACACAGACCTGCTGCTGTTGATCAGCCAGGTGGTTATATAATTAATTAGTGACAGCTGCCAAATACTATATGCTTTGTACATACATATGTATATGTGTCTCTCTGTGTGTATGTGTGCGTGTGTATGTTTGTAGCAGTTCCTTAACCTTCTTAAAGCTTTGAATTCGACTTAGTTCCTTATATAATTTAGAGATGGCTGATGTGTTTGTTTGAAAGCTTGCATAATGGTTTAAGTAAAAACATGCCCCCCCCCTGTGTTAAAACGAATGTCAGCATGTGAAACTGCCGTTATTTGTAGTGTTGTAAAACATTAAAAACAGCGCACAACAGCCAAATATTGGCAATTTAAACAAAACATAAAAATAAACAAAGAAAAAAAAAAGATCGAACATGGAATTAACTGTAGTTACATACATATAAATATATTATATACATTTACTTATATTGTAGTAAAAAAACAAGCTGTACGTACGTTTTTTTTAGTCAAACGTACTCGTTGTCGTCTCCCAACAACAGAATCCAACCCAAGCCCATCCACTTAAAGAGCATTTGATTGTGTTCCAAATTTGAAAAGCAAAAGAAAAAAACCGAAACTAAAACTATATCAGCGATAATTGATAAAGATGTATGTATGTATAATATGTAATGTGTAAAAGTTTAATTATAATTACATAAAAACATATTGTACAATGAAACACTGCCAAAACACATAAATACTCGTACTATTTTTGTTAAACACATACTGTTATATTATTAATTAATTGATTATGGATTATAATACAACACTCTCCATTCGGTTCCGATTGCGTTGTCTCATTTTCTCAAGTGTTAAAATAATCGAGTACACTGAACGCAACAACGGAAGGTTCTTAGCATTAAAAAAAAAAAACAAAAACAAAGAAAAAAAAGAAACAAAACAAATAAGACAAAAAATACTAAAACTAAAAACTGCAAAAACCCTTACAAAATGAGTAATTGTAAAAAGGAAGCCAAATTGTACAAGAGTTTCGGTCAAAATCGAATCCTTACACTTACGTTCTTGCTTGTGCTCCATTCTGCATGGTTTTTGGCGGAGTTGATTGTGTAGATGTTTACACTTTTCAGGTGAAAGTTTTTTTTGAAAATTTCCCAATTTCATTTTAAGAAGGTTGGCTCCTTCGCCTCCCCCCACGCTCTCTTTCTTTCTCTCGATCATCCTAATAAAGCATTAGGCAACTGTTTACTGCTGAGTCGTCTCTTGCTAGCAGCCAGCTATGTCTGCGTGCGGCATCAGTATCAGAGATGGCTAAAGAGAGTTCAACTCTTGGGTCTTCCGAATAGAACAATTACAAAGCCTAACATATTATTTTCAACTAACTTATCTTTCGATCTAAATATCTAATTTAAAACTGAAAACACCGATTTTACAGATAAAAGCAAGGGAATGTTTTTTTTTATTGATAAAGAGGATAGTTTATTGCCCAAGACCTCTACGGCTTTGCACTTGCTGACTAAAAGATATGGCTGAATTTGCCTGAGAAAGCCCTAAATGTGCCTCCTTCAAGGCTTCCTTCCATGTGACCCTGAGTTTGTGGCTTCACAAAAAGCCAAAAGAAAAATGTCAATCGTTGACAAATGACTCACTTTGTAATGCGTCTTGAAGTCGTCTGGTCTAAATCAAACACCTGTTATTATACTTCAGCATTATATATTTCTATTTGAATACGTAGTTCAATATCTAGTTTGATTTTGGGAGAACATAGTAATAGTAGTAGTTCGCATAGTTCACTGATTTTGTTAAGCTCTTTAGATCCTTTGGCCCACCATTCCAATTAAAGCCTGAAAGTTCCGCTTACCATAGATTGATTGCCTTTTGAAACCATTTTCAATAGTTAGTCCACTTTTTTCAATTTATTATGAACTTAAAACAACTGGAATCAAGGAAATACGTAGTTTAATAGTTCATTAAAATGAGTAGTTTGACCGAACTAGTTCGGAAGTGTTTTGACCCAATTCTAAAAGATATTTTTTTACGCAACGACGCTTCATTGGAGCTATTATCTGACAAACCCCTTTATAAATTAGTTAATATTAGATTCAGCCCTATGAAATTGTTGGTTTATTTTGTGTATTGAATTAATAATGAGCAAACGGTTTCAAACCGAATCATTTTGGGCGATTACTATAGAACTGAATCTAGTACACACTTGATCAAATGTGAACACGAAATTCAAACATTTACACAATCTACACCGTCTGCAATGCGGTATAGGTCATAGGTGGGTTATTGCCAGTGTGTGTGTGCGTTGTGATCGTGGTCGGTCTGGGCCTCGAAAGCATGCTGCTTATTATAACACAGTTGGCAGTTTTCAACTGATACTGAGTTTTCCGATTTCTCCAATAGTAACTATTGCGTCATTAACACAAGTAGCTGGCCTACAAAGTTGCTCTGAAAACATTAGGAGCATGATCTCTATATCCAGATCTCTATATCGCTGCCATGCTGCCAAGCGGCAGCTGCTTGTTGTCTGTATTACTTGAACTTGAGCAAGCACCCCCCCTTCCTCATCGCTGTTGGAAACCGTGGTACGGGTTGGTGCAAGATCAATTCGACATTTGTCTTATGCCCAAGCAAGAAATTGATTCTTTTGGTGTTTAGCAAAAGTTAGTCCAAGGCACAGCAAAACCAAAAACAACAAAAAAGAAAACAAAAACAAGAAAGCATAGCATGTATAAATAAATTAAAATCGATAATTAATTGAAAACGATAATAAATAAACGTTATAAATGAAACCAAAGCAAAAGACAAAGACGAAGAAGAAGAAGAACTCACAATTAGTAAACATGAAAAACATGAAAACAAAACCAAAACACAAAAATAAGAAGAGAAAATAAAATTCATTAGCGTTGTTTTAATTTATTAGTAAGTCAAACAAAACAAAACAAAAGCAACAAACATGATATGTATATGTATAAGCAGGAAGTCAAAGAATGGAAGTCGGGAGTGTGCGAATGCGGCACAACTATATACATGCATACATATAAATTAAAACAAAATAAAAATGCATACATTTATATAAATATAAACAATACATACTCAAATACATGGCATAATACAAAACTAACACAATAATAATAACAATGAAAAGAAAAACAAAAACAAAACAAAAAACGTAAAGAAATTAACTCTAAACTTCCATACTGATACTGACTTCTTCAACTGACTTCCATAATCATAATCATTGTTAACACTTAACTATAGAGAATTGCGCTTTAAACGAAATTAAACACACATAAATAATACCAAAAAATAAATAACAACTACAAAGTGTATTAAAAAAAACAAACGAAAAACAAGATGCAAAGAGTTTAAGTAGCATGAACTACTAAATGTTTATTTAATGTCAAGTTTAGTTAAGCTCAGGCTCTGTTCAGCAGAACCTGAACCAACCTGTGTTAAGTGATCGACTGTTTTAGTTTTAGCTGAAGGCAGCCGGGTGGCTGTCTAGGCCTACTGTCTGTTAGCCCCAAAACTAAGTTGGTTTTAACAACAATAAGAGCACCCCTCCCCAATATCCCCAACCCTACTCTGTTATGGCCACTGCTAGACCGAGTCCTTAACCAAGATTTGGACTTAACTTTAACTCGTCACACTCTGTGTAAATGCAATCAGTTAGATTTATAAGTCTAAAACGAAGAAATTTCAAAACAAAAATACGACAAAAAGAAAGAAAGAAAAAAAACAAACGAAATCAGTTGCATTAACTAATTAAGCCTACATACAATTTGCAAATAATAACTCATATAAACCAAAAAAAAAAAAACAAATAAAATAAATAAATGAAAACCAAAATGTATTGTTATATGCCAAAACAAAAAAAAAAACAAAATAAAATAACAAAAAACACACATGAAGTGAGAGGCGCTATGGCACGAAAAAAAAACAAGAGAAAAACCATAAAAAAGAACAAAACAAATTATACGTTACATTGTTTTAATATTACAAATTACGAATAAATTGATCAATTAACATTAACAAAGTTTAAACAAATACTGAACAAGCTCAAGTTGTGAGAACAAACAACATATTTTGTTCAAAAAACAAAAGGTAAATGTAAAACATAAATTAAACCAAGAAAATCACACGCGCAAAGCAAGGGGAAGCTATTATTAACAAAAAGAAACAAAAAAAAACAAACAAAAACAAACCAAAAACAACGTAAAGCATGCATAAACATTTAGAACATGCGCATAAGTAACATCAAACAACAACAAAACAGTCATAACATTGAAAATGAAAATGTACTAAATTTAACGAAACACAACACACTGGGTAAAAACAACAAAAACAAAATTTAAATACATAAAGAAAAAAACAATAAAATTCGATTACAACAACAAAATGAACAACAACAAAAATAAAAAACAAAAAAGGTTATTTATGATGCGATTTAAACAATAAAAGGAAAAATAAATTTTAAAAAAACAAAAAAAAATTAAACAAAATTTCAAACACGTGCGACTTGTTTTTTTTTTGTTTTTGGTGTAACGGGGGATTCACCGGAAATGTACTAAAACAACAAGAATATATATTCTTGATCAACATAATAGCCAAGTCGATAAGGCCATGTGTGCCTGTCTGCTTCTATGCGAACATTTCTCAGATGGTAACACTATATCCTATAGCTAGCTACCATATAACCGACCGGCCAAGTTTGTAGTATTTTTTAATGAAGGGCAATGAAAGTTTGTATTCAGGAACTGTTTTTATATGTTTAACTTGAATTTACCATGGTATTTCTAAACTTTTCTTGAGGCTACTCTTTTTTTCAGACAATGAAAATATTATTTAAAAAACTCAATTAAATAAATGTACAGTACAAATTTCGTCTAGGTTGATCTACTAGGTGTAGAAGTCTTTAACTGGGCTTATTCCGAAAACCAAGTGAAGGTTGGCAATTATTGGGTCATATAAAAAGTGGAATAGGTTTTTTTGGTATATTTTCGAACAACATTTTTCTTCATCTATGACCTTTTGCCATTTTCTGGATAGCTTCATAATTCCATTGGTGTAGAACTTCTGTGGTTTTTCAGAGAAAAACTTGGGTAAGTGATTTTCAGCGGCTCTTCGGTAGGCCAATTTTTTACCTTCAATAGAGTTTTGCAGAGACCGAATCATGGATATATGTATGCTTATGAGCGGAAAACAAGACAGCAATTAGCTGTATGGATGTTTCAAGGAAACACATTTTAGACTACTAAGTATTCACACATTTTAGACTACTAAGTATTCTTTCCATTTTATAGTTCTGCAAGGTTATATAAGGTTCGGGTACCCAAAGTTAGACTTCGTCTCTTCTTTATAGTAAAAAATCATCACAAAGCGTATATCTTCAGATATTTCACTCATATTGAAATCAGTAAACTTTCAACACGATCAACGAATTACACATCTGAAACAGCTTAACCACAGCCTATCAAATACGTGTTCGTTTGACACAATCAGATCGCCGACACCATCTAGTGACAAAAACAGCGGAAGCTTTATATATGACCTAAAACTAACTTAATATTGGTTGCCAATACCTAATACAGGGAAATCATAAGTTAATAATTTGATAATATTTGTATAGTGTATTCAAGCGGCTTTCTTTAAAAATTAAAATTCACTCCGTTTTCTTTACCAACTCTATAAGTTATCAATGATCAAACAGAAGCAGCATTAATGACCCCTGGGCCTATGCCAATGACAAGAAATGCTGTTACTCGTGCACATGTTTTAATTGTTTGTGTGTGTTGTGTTTTGTGGTTTATTCACTGGAAATGTAGCATTTTGTTTATAATATATGTATACACTGTGTATATACTGTAAATAGTCAAGTTTATTGAGCTAACATTGAACAAGTTTATTGCCTGCGCCTGGGGCATGCTTAACCCTCAATTGTGAAGCTGCAGTGTAGCGTACTTATACGTATATATATATATATAACTCATTCATAATACAGTACATATGATATTAAGTACAATGTACGTAAGCGGCACTTTGTAGTACAAGTTTATATTTCTTGTGCAGTTTTTTGTATATATTTTGTTGTGAAAGGCACTTGCGTTTGACACAGAAAATTGCTTAAAAATTGATTATATATATGTGACTTATAAATGCGAAAAAAACAATAGCATTTTTCTAAAGCAATTACAAATTGCAATAACAAAATATTAGTGACGAAACACACACATGCACAGAGTTATAGATGCCATAATATTGTTAGTGTTATATAGCACATTACTCATCTAAGTTACAACTACAGCGCGCTATATGGCTATACAAAAGTCCAAGTCTAAATTGCTATAATTGAGTGTCTCCCGACTGTAGGCTGAGTGTTGATTGTTTGGAAGGGGGGATTGAAGGGAGTGGTGTGTTGCGCTGTGGCAGGCAGAGGCATTCAGTTAATTGAATTAAGCAAAAGTCAGTCGTCAGTCAGTCACTTCACTCACTTATCAGACTCGTGACTAACAACTAATTGTGCATCTGTGTGTGCGTGTGCTTCGATTAGCAAATGTATAGCACATTTAACCTTACTTTCAATTGGCTAATTTATTTATTTGTTTCACAGAAACGTTGTGGAAACGTGTTTTGTCAACTCGAACTCTTTTCTTTTTGCTGTTATTTGCTTATTCGTACTTTATGCAAATTCTGTTTTTTTTTTAAATAATAATTTCTTTTTAACGAGCTTATTTAGCTTGTGTGTTTTGTATGCACAGTACGCTTCAGTTATTTAGGGACCGTGACTGTTTTTGTTGTTGTGATTATAATTTAGGAATTAGCTAAGTAGGGGGAACGTATATAGCCACATAATAGTTATATAACATGTAGTAAAACTCATTTTAAAGAATTCTACGTCAACTTCATTTTAAACTAGTTGAAAACAGAGAGTAAATTTCAATGTTTTCAGATCAAATGAAGAGCTTATGCTCTGCAACTGAATTTTAACAGTTATCCCCAACCGATTGAGCTGAAATTTTTGCATATAGAATGAAAAAAGCTAAGTGCCGTCATTCTAAATCCAATTTGGCGGACTAGTTATTGGGTTCACAATCAATCAATCAATAAGTCATCATATGTGGGTATTTATTACAAGGGTTTGCGGGGAAGAATCAAGAATACAATAAGTCCATTGATCTTGCCAGTAATTTTAAAATAAAAAATAAAGTATTTCACTTGACAAGAGGCTTCTATTGCATATAAATTGTATAATGTAATATATTGATTTATTGTTTATTTTCTACTTTTTGGAGCATTTAAATAAAAACTTGAATTTATGAACATTAATATAATGTTGGTTGTTAGTATAATTTATAAAATTATTTAACCAAAATAGAAAAAAATTGTTTTTGACTCAATAGTTTCGTAGATAAAGCTTAGTAACTTTCGCAAGGAAACCTAGGAATCTCTAGATATTTGGAGAAAGGAATATGTAAACAATGCAAATGTCAAGGAAACCTCTTCCATCCAAATACCAAATCTTGGTGTCATGTCTAGTATTTTCCTTAGAGACTTGGTTAAGTAGAGGTTAAAGCAGAGCTCCCAAATCGTTGGACGTTATGTTCGTTACGCTCTGCTCACGGTTTGTTGGTTTGTTTTTAGTTATCTTTCTATTTGTAAATGTTTTTATTTAGCAAGATTATTTGAATGGCTTAAAATTTTGCCTGCTTATTTCTTTGTCCTTGTTCTTTGTCCATCCTCTAGCTAGCCAGTACATTCTTTACATATTAATTTCTCCAAATCTCCAGAAATTTGTGTGGCAATTTAATGACATTAAATCTCAAAGATATTTTAAATGAGTTCTACCTGTGGCTATATACAAGAACATTTCCTTAGCAAATTCCAAAAGAAACTGAACTCTCAAACAAAACAAATAAGTTTTCGTGTTCCTAACCAAATGACGAGTAGTGTATGCAGCTTATTGCACTTGGGTGTTGCTTGGCATGATGTGTTATATGTTTTATCTAAATATATGTATATATATATATATATATATATCTATATGTATAAGGTATTGTCTTTATTCGTTGTTGTCTTACATAATTTAACAAGTGCGTCTAAATAGTTTAAGTTAGTTGGCTTGATTAAGGTTTTAGGCTAGTTAAAGTTTACAAAATCATTAAAAAACAAATGGAGGGCGGCGACAATGGCGTTGTTGCAACTAAATGCCTAATAATGTCGCCCAAGTTGGACTGGGGGGAAAGGCACACATGATAAGGAAATCCACATTAGCAAGTGGTTTGTATTTTGTTTCTTTTTTTTTTTTGTTTTGTTTTGTTTATTTTTTTAGCTGCCTTTACTTGACTTTTCCAAAGTGTCGGATTGTCATTCTCAACTGGGCGTTTGCAGCTTGGTGCTGCTGCGTGTGAACACCTTTTTAAAGATCTTGGTGCTCAATTTCATGGAACTCTTCTTGGTCTCCGATGTGGTGGAGATGTTGGAGCTGCTGGTGCTGAGCGTGCGCTCTCTGTTGTCTGTCACATTGATGGCGCACACGGAGTGGGCATGACGCAGTGGTTTCACGGTGCTGCCATTGCGCTGCGTCGTGCCAAAGTTGAGCGTTAGTTTTGGTAAAAATTTGTCCTTCTTCTTAAACTTAGGCTCTGGCAATGGTGCGCTTACGTCGCCCGTCATGGTAACCAGTTTGGCTTCCGCTTTCTCTTTCTGTACATCCGGTTCGGGCATTTTGCAGTTGGGCATATCCGTTACATCCATGTCATTCAATAGAATGCGCGGCGTTTCCGGCAGCGACTGCGGAGTCACTGGTGTCGGTGTCGTGGTTTCCGTGGATGCGGCTCTGGATGCACAGACAGATAGATCAAATTATTATAACAAAAGCGTTTTCTACTTACGTTTCTTTGGCCGAATATATGGAGAACACATCAACATCCTGCAATGACTTGGCCAGCTTGTCCCAAAAATTGAAAAGCTTGGATTGGCCCTGATACTTAATGTGCGTATAGATGGCCAATGTGTGGGGTATCTTCATATTGTCATCATACAGGATTGGTATGATTTTGCGCGTACGTTTCTCTGGCAAATGCAAATCAACAGCAATTATCGCAAGACCGATAAGATAAGATATGGATAATCTGTTTAATAACTCTCACCTATTTGCAACTTTTGTGTCAAATTGACGAGAAACGTGTTCTCTGGACTCACAATGAACTCATTGGTAAGAACAATTATCAAGTGATTGCACCGCGTGGCCAGAAATTCTGAGAGCTCGACATGCTCAAAGGGCACACCCAATAGCATATCACGGTTTCTCAGAAAAAGCTACAATAATCAAGCTATGATGGAATTTGAAAATGGCAAATGCATTACAACCATCTTACCTTAAAATTGTAGCGCGGAGACTCGAGTTTAGTCATTATTTCGGTGGCATGCTCAATATCTGCATCGGCGTACAGCACACAGGCATTATATTTGGGCAACGGTAGGCCCAACTGCAGGCATTGGGTATCATCATCGCTGAGCACATTCACACTCTGGCCCAATGAGTTGGGCAGTGGGTCAATTGACTTGAGGCTGGGCCTAGGACTATGCTGGGCCTGTGTCAGGGCCTGTAGCTGCAGCTGCTTGTTATGATAACGTTTTGTATCCTTGCCTGTAGGAATTAGGATAAAGGAGTTCACATGAACATCAACACTATTTATTCAGTAAATTTCGGGGATTAAAGCTTGTAAAGGCTGCTGATATACATGCGTTGATATATTGATTCGATCTGTATGATTTTTACATATGAGCAGCTTACAGCAAAAAGAAGCCTATGGTGAATTATACAAGTCGATAGCTTCAAAACTGAGAGGGCAGTTCGCATAAAAACAGACGGGGACAGGCAGACGGCTCGGCTTCATTCTTCATTCTGATCAAAAATATGTCTATGCGTTACAAATATCGTGAGTAAATTATAGTACCCTCTGTCAGGGTATAAAAATAGTTCAGTATTACTTAAAATTACAAAAATTTAGCATAAGAGCATTATTTCTCCGATGTTTCTTTCTTAGTGATGTTTTGTTGATGTATCTATGTTCAACTAAACATCGAAAATCCCGATTATCCGATTAGATTAAATCCGATTAGATCCCCGATTTAAGAAAATCCATTTCTTCTAAATTCTATTAACTTATTGGCCGAAGCATGAATTAGAAGAGTCTTCTTTATGGGACTCTCACCGCAAATTTCTCATATAAGCACACTGCCGGACATTGAAGAGGAGATGGGCGCTTATTTAATAATGCCTATCGCGGACTTCCAGTCAAGCCCCATCGAATTGTGGGATTCCATGGACTGTATCTTTAATCAATACTGGGAAAATCAGTTCCCTCAGAACGATCTTTTTTGAGGGGCATCGTTAATTTTAAGCCAGCAATGCAACCGAGCTACGTGCCTTCTCTGGCAACAACAGAAGCACCTTTTGCTATGCAATGATAAGGTTATACAAGCGCTGCACATGCTAACGGAGGCCTTTTGTGGACAGGAACTGCAGCTCGTTAAACAATGGAACCCTACATAGAATTGACAACAAGTATTGGATCTAATTTTTGCTACGAAAGCAATATCTAAGAAACAATTTGAATTGATAATTTGTAATTTTGCTAGAAAATATCCATTGAGTTGAATTTCGCTTCTATTTTTTTTTTTTTTAATTTTTCATCGATTTTTATAATTAAAAACATCGATATCGTCAACATTGATGTTTTGGTCTCAGTGGCCATCCTTAAGATATTATTAATATTTACCACATTTTTGGAACAAGTTTTAGGTAATGATGGACTAAATTTTGGAATGTAATCTGAATTATATCCTAAAAATTAGTCCATTAATGCTTAAAAGCCAAAAAAAAGTCCCTTACATATACATATAAAAAAAGTCCCTTACATAAAGTATAGCAATTGTAGTGTTAACTTTTGTAATGTTTATTTGTTATGGAACGCCACGGAAAACATGTCAAAAAAAGATGGGCAAAAGATAGGTCTCAAAAAAGGTGGACAAAGAGTTACCCGCGAAACGAGAAAGCTAAAGGCGAACTTTGCGTATAGTCCAAGAAGTGTAGCAAGCCCAAAAGTTGTGTATGATTGCGGAATTCGCGTAGGTTTCGAATTATTTTCAAATTCTTTAAAACAAATTACCCTAAAACATATTTCTTTCTAATCGGAACTGAACTGTGTTTGAAAATTGGAAAAAGTTTCAAATAATTTAAACTAAATAAAGACACCCTCCTTGTCACTGAAATTCCCAGAGACTTAAAAAAAATGAATGTATAGCTACATTTGTACATTATTTTTAAAGATGTAGCAAATGCTGAAATGTCGTTGGTTGCAAATGTCGCAGAACTTAGCAGGTGCTTTTGATGAACCTCAATGACGCGTCAAAAAAGAAATCAATCTAGTAGCCGTTGAACTTTTCCCTATCTTCAATCTAAGGTACACAAATTAACCTATAAGTTCAAGTGTTTAGACATTCTACATTCATATCTCTATATCTCTAGGGATTTCCGTGACACCCTCATAGAAATAATTTTTTTATACACTCGCAGAAGATATTATAGATAGAAGGAAAGATCTCTAACCCCATAAAGTATATTTACTGTTGATTAAAATGACAAGCTGAGTTAGGACCGTGTTCGTCTGTCTATTTCTATGCGAACTAACCCCTCAATTACATCGAGCTGAAATTTTCACCATATCGTAAAAATCGTCAATATCGGACCTCCATATCAGAATGAACATTTGGTAGAAAAAACTTGGTTTTTTATTCGAATACTAACAAATTAGGTATGTATCATTTTTAGAAGCATTAACGCGATTTAATCCGGATTGGAAAACTATATCGTATAGCTGCCATATAACCAACCCTGTGAGAATGAAAAACTCGTTCGTTTCTTATTGGAATTGATATAAATTTGGTGTGTCGGCTTTTTAAAAGCCTTCTGCAAAGGCATGTAAGCTTCGGGCAACCAAAGCTAAACTAACTCCGGTCTCTTTTATTTATTTTTTGATTTTCATTTTAGGACAATATTCTGTATAAGCGAGAGCGCGTTTTGAAATGTCCCGGAATGGAAGGGATGGGGCAAATAATGAATGATTCGGAATGGGATTGAGTTTTGTGACCCGATTTCATCTCTAGTTTGATCCCCCATTAAAAAAATCCTGCAACAATGCAATTTAAGAGGCTACGACTGATATATGAAAGGGCGTCTTCCTCAAGCACCCAAAACATTCATTTAGGCTGCTTTTACTAGACCATGTAAGTAGCTATGTAATTTCCAAGAGAGAGTACTTTGCGTACACTGAAAGGAGCTTTGTTTACTTAGGAACTTTGAAACTTTTCACTTACTCAGATTCTCCTTGATATCATCGCTGACATCATAGCGATCAATGAGTCCTAAGTATTCATTAAGTTTGCCACATTTGGCATCCTGTGGATTGTTTTTGGTCCAGTTTTCCAGCACCAGTTCCATAGGATTACTGGCATGATCACTCACAAAGTCGTACTGTTTTGATAGCATAGCTATGCCACGCCAATCACGTTCATATCCGTTCTCCGAGCGCAAGATCTTCTTGCGATTGAGCATGCAGCCCAGCTGCTGACGTGTCGCCACACTAAGCTCAGATATTGGGGTTTCATTGAAGCCTCCATCCTCCTCCTCATCCACAGCATGTATTAACATTTTGGGAAAACGATGCCGATTTCGGTTTAACGTACTGACGTCAGTATGGGTATGGGAATGGGAATGTGTTGAGTGCAGGCGCTGATAGCATACAAATTGAGGGCGCATTCGCACACTTGGCTTATGCGTATCCCTAGTGGCTGTATCTATATCTCTATATCTATAAGCGTCGTTATTTCTATTGCAGCAATTAATGGTGCTTGGTGTTGGTATTTGTATATGTGTTTGCACTATTTATCACCCACGGGTTATGGTTATCAGTTAAACGATAATAAAAAGTAGCGCGTGAGTGCCAGTTCCAGTGCTCCAGCGTTTGATTAATTTCGGTGTTTGCCGTCGACAGCTCGAACCGAGTGTCGACTGCTGCTATTGATATTGTTTAATTTTTTTTGTTTTGTCCGATACGATCTCGCGATCGCCAGTAATGCTGCGGTTGCGGGTGGCTGGACCTGGATGTGGACGGATGAGTGAGACGAGACAGTGACACCGTACGACGATCGAGATCGACGACGAAACGGCCGTGCGCGAAATGTGCGAGCTGACCTCGAGAACCCCGAACGCCGCGTCACCGAGCGCAACGACGTATTGTTGTTGTTTATCTGTCTGGTCGTTTCTTTGCCTCCCCGCCTTGTCACCTGCCTGCCTGACCAGAGCAGAAGATTTTGTTTAAATATAATGCACACACACGCTTGTACACAAACATTCACTCGCGGAGGTGGGTGAGCGAGGGGGGCAACGGCGCATAAAAACACAAAAATAACCAGAGCAGCTCTTGCCTTGTTTTTGGTATTCGTATGTTCTGGTTGTAGCTGCTTGCTTCTGCCCGTCGCGTCCCGTTACCCACTGCTTTCGTTGTCGTTTACTTTTACTGTGGCTGCTTAATTGCTTCCTTATATTTGTAGTTGTTGCGAACTAGCGTTCCAGATGCCTTTGTTTAGTTGCCGTGTTTGCGCACTTTATTTACTGCCGTTAATTGCAAATTAATTGAATGAGCCATTTTTTGCTGCGCAACAGGCTATTTGTTTTTCGACTAGCTATGTTACTATCGTACCGATACCGATATTTGCTCAAAATTGTTGCTACGATATCGATGTTATTTTTATGCATTTGGACTGGCAGTGATGGGCAATTATGTATAGGTACAATTACGTTTTCAGTGCTGTAAAATATGTTTTTTAAATATTGGCATCTCCCATAATATCGATTGTTAGTGTTCCATATACATATATGTATAAATGGAAAAGTAACTTAAAAGCCAAAGTTTTTCGGTCGATAAAACATAATTTATCGATATGTAGTTCTTCGTAACATGGCTCTGTTAATTGTGATGTCAGAGGTTCGTTATTTAGGACGCTGTTAATGTTAGCATTTGCAAGTGCATAAATATATTGTTGATAGACTTCCATTTCTCTTTTACACACAATTTAAATATACATTATTGTTTATATAGAGCGGTGCCATTAAGCGTAGCCATTGCAGTGGTTTATTCCTGGCCTTAGATATATTAGTCGGTTGGATTTTGTATGACAATGAGTATGAAATCCTTATCGGGAGCTACCATAATCTCATGCTTTTTTGATCGTACTCGTAGGAATGTCATATCGTTTGATGGATCCAGATCCCTTACCACACTACGCGCTTTGTCAGCCAGCTGACTCATAAGGCCAGCATATTGGACTGTCGTCGTGTTGTCTAACGTAGACTTTACCGGAATACCTAATGAGAGAATGATGTTAAGATGGCAATTGGTTTGCACCTACACCTACACACTCACCTTCATTGTTGACGACAATTGTGCCCACAACACCCTTGTGGCTTTGAATTCGTTTTAGCGTTTCTTCCACTTCTTGCGACTGCAAAGAAAACAAATGTGTTTATTTATGTCCAAAATACAACTCATTTATTGCTATTACCATTTTTACTAGGAATTTGGCTAAAACAATCAGAAAAGTAAAGTTTGTTTGTTCGATGCTACTCAGTGCTACCAACCTGACTAAAGGTTAATATTTTGGTATTTTTTAGGGTTAAGCGATTATAAATATCGCTTATATCTTAGTGTCCACTTGTCACAAGTATTTAACAGTAGCGGGTCACAGTTGTGATAAAAAAGGAGTTATCTACTTTTATAAGCCATATGTTTTGTCAGTGAGTGAATGGAATATTTCGGATAATATTTCTTGTAATTTTTAATAAGCTGATTTCTTTTATAACTTCTATTAATTAAATCGTTACAAAAATTATAATTAAGTCTGCAAGGGTATGCAAAAAATGTAAAAAGTAACGTAGCTTTTGTTTTATTATAGAAGTGCTTAGTGTTTTCAAGTCACAGCAGCTTAAAGTGAGATTTCGAACCATTTAAAGAGTTCTTAATTTACTCTAGGATTAAGCACTGTCTGACGCTGCAGTAACAGTTTTTGTTACAGTATCGCGCATCTCCACACAGCCCATATATATCTAATCGTATTGTAAATATCGATGGCTCAATCGATATTCTTGCAGTTGTATGATATAACCTAGGATTTTAATAAGCATATAAGCACACAACTTAGAAATTTACAATAAATGAATAAACTATTAAATGTGGCCCAGGCAGTGCCACGGCAATTTGTGCGTGAATATGCCTTCAAGTCGGATTTGAAAATCAAATGGGTCAGGCCAGAAAAGATAGCTTGCTTTAAGCCCGAAAAGAGCGGCGATCTTGCCAAGCTGCCAGCACTTAGTCCCGATGAAATTCTGCCGGAATACAAAGACTGCAGGGAGCTGGAGAAGTATAAAGATCACCCATGTTACTAGTTTGGTAATCTTAATATGTATTTCCTTGTCTACCCATAGGGCTGATGATGCCGTCAAATCCCTCTTCAAGCTGAGCAACAATCGCAACTGGCTGATCACACATTACTATCGTGAGCAAATGGTCAGGGAAGTGCAACGCCATCCTCAGGATTTTGGTTCAATGGAGGCCAAGTGTAGGTCTTTCACCAGCTGTACTTAAATGCATTCATTCATATATTCCATTTTTGCTAACAGTGGGTAAGATGACTGCCATTATACGCCGTTACCAGGCCCACATGGAGGTGCACCCACGCGATAAGATGATCAAGGTGCGGCTAAAGGAGCTCATTGACAAGCGCAAAAAGTTTCTGAAATACCTGAGACGCTGGGACTATCGTCGTTTTGAGTGGATTCTGGAGAAACTCGACTTGGTTTACAAGCCCCCACCAGCACATTTCCATTGGATCACCCGCAAAGAGTCGCTGCAAAAGCTAACGGACTCCTACTGCGAGCAGTTAAAGGCGGACCGGCTCGAAGTCTACCACAAAGAGCTGCAGGCTCAGCAGATACCTTTCCTGGAGCAGGCCATCAAGAAAATGGAGTTTGTGCGCCAGGAACAGATTGACTGCGATGTGCCGGTGACTGTGACGGAGCAGCAGATCGCAGATGCTAAAACTGAGCTGGCGCAGTTGAAGGAAACACGCGAGAAGGTAGCCGCTGCTGCTGCCGCAACCGAAAAAGAAAGCTCGGACATCTACTCTTAAAATTTGAACTTTATATATTGATAATTGTTATTGTTCCACACACGATAAGCAGTAAAGGATGACGTGCTTATAAAATAATGCATTTATTTTAATCGTATCTATAGAGTACAAAGTGGACTTCAGTGCATGTCATGGTTGGAACGGTTGGAAAGAAGGGCGCACATAATCTTGGGAAAAATAAATAGTTATAGTAGAATCGAAATCGTGCAAGATCGGCCGATTTCGGTTAGAGAAAATAACAAAGCGATCGAAATGAAATCCCTAACGGTGATGGATGAGATTATTGAATGTGGTCTTAACGTCGGCTGGGCGAAGCGGAGCCTGGTTTCTTTTTGCCACCACGTCTGCTGTTCGAGCCACTACTATAGCTGCTGCTGCCTGACGTAGACGTTGACGATGAACCGCTCGAACTGGATGAGCCCGAGGTTGATGACGACGACGATGACAGCGATGATGTGGAGTCACGAGAGGCTCGTTTGCTGCTGGCGCCTGCAGCCTTGTCCTTGTCTTTGCCATTATCCATGGCTACTTTATTCTTACCATCCGATGAGGTCCCATTGGCCTCTTCATTGTCATCACCCCACAGATCATACTTGGACAAATCGCCATCGTCTTCGTCATCATCTTCCTCATCCTCCTCGTCGTCGTGCTCATTCTCATTTGTCCTGGCCCGCTTCGAATCATCCCTGCCACGCCCATCGCTGTTGCGTTCACGTTCAGAGCCAGCCCTTTCGCCGTGCTTACGCTTCTTGCGACGTCCAAACTCATCATATTCGCTATCCGAGTCCTGGCGATCTTTATACTCAACCACGCCCCGATCATTGTAGCCACCGCCAAAGCCTGTGGATCATGGAGTATATAGACATTTCAGCAGAGTACATATGCTCATCACTGCAACATACCTGTGCGCTCTTCCACATCCGTGAACTTGGGGGCATTACACATATTACAAGTCTGACGCCGCGCCCAGTTCACATTTGCACATTTGCTGCATTGCCAGTCCTCTGCGCTGAAGAGTCCCCTCGACTTGTCCGCCGCCGCTTTGCCGATTTCGGTGCCCAGCTTCTTTTTGCTTGAACTGCTGCTGCTACTGCTACTGCCATTGCCGCGGTCCCGATCTCGATCTGGCTTTTCGGTTTCGCTGCTGGCCTCACGGTCGCGGCTGCATTTATTGCATTGGGTGCGACGCGCAAAGTTCAGATGGCGACAACTGTAACAAACAGATGCGGATGGGGACGCCACACACACATGCACCACCACACACGCACGCACAAATCGCGCCAAGGAAGCGGAGTGGATGCGGTTGCAGATGGAAGAATAGAAGGTAACAAAACAACAATTTATTGTATTTGCCTGTTGGGTAACCGCATTGCCTATATGCAGCAGTATCCTGTTTTGATCAACCACCAACCAAACGCGCTTGGTTGGTGTTGGTCTCGTTCTCGTGTTTACGCGCAACTCACTCAGTGCAAATCCAATCCCCAACCGAGGCGACGCCGGGCCCGGACATGTTAAGCTCAATTGTTGCCTTTCACTTATGCAGGATACAAATAGGAATAATCCACTGCCAAGGTTGCTAGCTATGAACTGACATTTAACTGGGTTTTATACAATTTTTGTATAACTTATGCGGCGACAAATTTTTGCCGTAGCTGCAAAAATATTGTCGATATAATAATCGGCAAAAGTCAATAATATATCGTATCGATATTTTTGCACCTGGATACACTAATAAGCGGTAGAGATGAGCGATGCTGACAAAAAGTAGCAGTGAGTAAGACGAGTGTTTTAAATAAGGAAACGTTTAAAAATTGTGTTTAATACTCCCAGTATTTGGCAGCAAGCACAAATTTATAGCTGTTCGGCAGTCTCTGCTTGAAAACAGAAAGAGAGAGAGAGAGAGAGAGAGAGAGAGGAAAGGAGGTGAAGAAACTCGAATGCCTTGAGTTGTGAGCTTAGCCACCATTCGTCTGTGGTTATCATATTGGGGTGCTCCCATATTTGACTCAATGATAAAAAGTGAATATGAAATGAGATTTTCACTGATATAAAGAGTAATCAGTGATTTTTCAGTTCTCACAGCTTAATATTTATGACGAGTAACAAATTTGTAATGCTGCGCAATGATGAGAACTCTAGAGTAAACAGTTCTCACAGTTAAATATTTGAGACAAGTAACAGGAACGCAACTAACGCTTAACTCAATGCGATGTTGTGTTGTTTAACTAGCAAACCTATCGGTTGTTTAAAAAAGACATGCAAACTATCGATGGATTACTAATGCAATCGATGCTTTTCGACAAAACAGCTGTATCTTTGTGGGCTTGCTTTAAGATATTCCGAATTTTTTTCAAGTTTTTTGAGCATTGCAAGTCGTCGAATTGAAAAATTGCATCATGTCACACGTGTCTCACATGATGCCGCAGGCAACCACACCATCAAGTGGGTCCAGCTCTTCTCGCACAATGTCACTGATGGAGAAGCAAAAGTACATAGAAGATTATGATTTTCCATATTGCGACGAGAGCAGTAAATATGAAAAAGTGGCCAAAATTGGTCAGGGCACCTTTGGGTGAGTCCATGGGCAAATGTTTCTGCTCCAGCCATTCACAATTGTTTGTTGCAGCGAGGTGTTCAAGGCACGCGAAAAGAAGAGCAATAAAAAGTTTGTGGCCATGAAGAAGGTGTTGATGGACAACGAAAAGGAAGGCGTAAGTAGATGATCGCAATACAATTCCTACTTATTTATCATTCCAACTTCTGCTGTCAAGTTTCCCATTACAGCCCTGCGTGAGATTCGCATTTTGCAGCTGCTGAAACATGATAACGTGGTCAACCTTATTGAAATCTGTCGGACAAAGGCCACTGCCACAAATGGTTACAGATCGACCTTCTACTTGGTGTTTGACTTTTGCGAGCACGATCTGGCCGGACTGCTATCTAATATGAATGTGAAATTCAGCCTGGGTGAGATCAAAAAGGTTATGCAGCAACTGCTAAATGGCCTCTACTACATACATAGCAACAAGGTGCGGACTCCACATGGAAACGGAGATCATATTAATCACATATTACTGCTTGCAGATCCTCCACCGAGACATGAAAGCCGCCAATGTTTTGATCACAAAGCATGGCATACTGAAACTGGCCGATTTTGGTTTGGCCCGCGCCTTCAGTATTCCCAAAAATGATTCCAAAAATCGTTACACAAACCGTGTGGTTACGCTGTGGTATCGTCCACCAGAGTTGCTGCTTGGTGATCGCAACTACGGACCACCAGTGGATATGTGGGGCGCTGGTTGCATCATGGCCGAGATGTGGACACGTTCCCCAATTATGCAGGGCAACACGGAGCAGCAGCAGCTAACATTCATCTCGCAACTATGCGGCTCTTTCACACCAGATGTTTGGCCTGGCGTTGAGGAGCTGGAGCTGTACAAATCCATCGATATGCCAAAGAATCAAAAGCGGCGGGTCAAGGAGCGACTGCGACCGTATGTAAAGGATCCCACCGGCTGCGATTTGCTCGATAAACTATTGACCTTAGATCCTAAGAAACGCATTGACGCGGATACAGCGCTGAACCATGACTTCTTCTGGACCGATCCAATGCCAAGTGATCTGAGCAAGATGTTGTCACAGCACCTGCAGAGCATGTTTGAGTATTTGGCACAGCCTCGACGCAGCAATCAGATGCGCAACTACCATCAGCAGTTGACCTCGATGAATCAGAAACCGCCGGATAACAGCATGATTGACAGAGTATGGTAGACTGAAATGAACAACTGTCACTCCAAGCAGGTTTAGTTAACTAGCAATGTAAGAAATTTAATTTTTTAAGATTAACAAATTTTACATCAATATGTACGTAGGTATCTATGAAATGTATTTAATAATGATGATTATGAAGCTGAAGGCTGAAAAGGAAGAAAATTGTTGGGTGATTATCCAAGCTGCAGTTGGGATGATTTTATTTTTGTTGCCTATGGTTAAACTTAATATGCAACTAACTTTCATTAGATTTACTTTGATATAATTTAATAACTTAAACTGACAAAGTTGTGATTCGGCTCTTGATTTTGAGATGATTCAACAATTTTTCCCGAATTGGTGAATTTAAATTATTGTAGGAACCACAATCAACATTCCATCAATAGCATCTGCATAAACAATTCTTTTATTTAAATTTTTTTAACATGCGGCTATTGCTACATGAATCGATATATCGATACTTTTCAGTATTTGTAAGCAAGTGTGCCTGTGCGATATTTTATAACTGCAACTACCGATACTTTGAAACTGATACTTAAAAGTATTTGTGATGTGTAACAGTTTTGAGTAAACGGACAGCTGTTATTTGATTTACAGATAATGCAAACAACATAATCAGATAACGTGCACCATAAGATGAATAAATCAAAGAAAGTGGATAAAAAAACGTAGATGCTTGGCTATCATAAAAAACGACTGTAATGTGACTCCAACTGAGGAGCCTACGCTGCATCTGGGCATTCTCAATGTGGGACTGAGCAATGGTTTGACCGAAGAAGCACTTCTTGAAGCCTCCGCTGCCACAGGTGGCCAGGTTGTACAGGTAGTTATTAGTTTTGGAAGTGGAATAACAATAAACTCATAAGTAAACAAACTTTTTTGTTCGAAATAGGCTTTGTTGCTGCCGGGTAAATCATATTGTTTTCTCACATGCGCCACGCTCGCGGATGCAGAGCTTGTCTATATGGGCATGCACAATGTATCCACTATAGGACAAAACGGTGCCGTTGCCTATCTCAGTTATGTCAGCCAGTTGCCGGCAAATGCTGGCCAGTCCGCAAGCAATTGGCAAAAGCTACCAGGTGGTCTGATTATATTGCCAGACTTTGTAACGGAGTCAGAGGAGGCCAGTTTGCTGGAAGCTATCAGCGTTCATGGCAGCTGCAACGAGGGCACATTAAAACATAGACATGTCAGGCATTTTGGTTACGAATTCCTATACGGGAGCAATAAAGTAGACCCAGCGAAACCATTGAAGGAGCATCCCATACCAACTGCTTGCGATTGTCTATGGCCACGTTTAGAGAATACTGCTTCACAATTGAACTTGAATTTAGAGTGGACGACACCGGATCAGCTTACGGTCAACGAGTATGAGCCGGGACACGGCATACCGCCTCATGTGGACACACATAGTGCATTTCTGGATCCCATACTGTCGCTGTCGCTGCTATCCGATGTGGTCATGGATTTTCGTCGGGGAAACGAACATCTTCCTGTTTTACTGCCACGCCGCTCCTTGCTAATTATGTCCGGGGAGGCACGGTACGACTGGACTCATGGTATTAAGCCTAAACATATCGATGTGGTGCCAACATCCACCGGCAGCCTAACTACTCAACCGCGCGGCAAGAGAACTTCGCTCACTTTCAGGCGCCTGCGACATGAAGGAATTTGCAACTGTTCTTATGCCACACTCTGCGATACACGCCAGACCACCGCACCACAGGATCTGGCAGACACCTTGGCGGCCCAAGCTATCATCCTGGAGCAGCAGAATGTGCATGAGGTTTATGATAAGATAGCGGATCACTTTAGCGACACGCGCCATTCGCCCTGGCCACATGTTGCCGACTTTTTGAAGAGCTTTGAAGACCAATCTGTGGTGCTGGACGTGGGCTGTGGCAATGGCAAGTATTTGGCTTGCAATCCACAGCTGTTGGCCATAGGATGTGACCGCTCTCAAGGATTGCTGAGTGTGGGCAGCAAACGGGGTCAAAGCGTGTTCCGTTGCGACTGCCTGCAGCTGCCAATACGTACAGGCAGCGTCGATGGCTGCATCAGCATTGCGGTTATACATCATCTGGCCAGTCCAGAGCGGCGGCTAGCCGCGCTCCGTGAAATGGCCAGAGTACTGCGAATAGGTGGGCGAGCGCTGGTTTATGTTTGGGCCAAGGATCAGCGGCGCGATGATAAGAAATCCACTTACTTGCGACAAAACAAAGCCGTCAACAAGCAGCGCACAACAGAGCAGGCACAGCGTCAACAACAGCTGGCTCAGCAGTTGGAGCAGCAGTTGAATGTACCGCTGCCCGTGCACACCAATCGCACTGAGTTCCAGCAACAGGATATCTATGTGCCTTGGAAAACAAAGGATGAGCAGCGTACAACTTTTTTGCGTTACTATCATGTGTTCGAAGAACGGGAGCTGGAGGAGCTGATATCTCGCCTGCCCAATGTACAGGTGAAACATAGCTACTACGATCAGGGCAATCATTGTGTGATATTTGAACGATCACTGTAAATTAAATATATATGAGGGAATGGAAGATGCAATAGTTCTATGGTGATGGGGATGATTGTATGTGCCAAGTCCGAGTGTTGGCCAATTTGCTAACATTACAATTTTATGGAATTGGTGCAAGAGTGATCCATTTTGGATTTTGAATTGGAAGGATTAAAAATTCCTTGTATTCAGAGCAAAAACTATAAACGAACTAGTCAGAGTTGAACTTCTGCAAATGATGGACGTCGAATTGAAGTTTGTACTTCATATATGATTGAGAAACTTCGTGATTTAACGCTTACTTTGGGCATTTTTCTTCGGAATCCTTATAAGTTTCTGCTTCGAAATTGTTGCTGCTGGAAGGTCTTAGCAGAACATTTAACAAAGAACGGCCATACAGATGAGTTTGACTTTCCAGAATTCTGAAAAGATCAGTGGTCGGTGATCGGAGGCAACTATATGATATAGTTGCACGATATGGTTTAATCAGAAGATAAGTATTAACACCATGTGGCATTACAAGCTTCATGATGTAATCAATCCATATACTATTCTGTGAATGGTAAACAAATTATGAGATAAAATTGTTTTAAAACAAGAAAGGAAGGCTAAGTTCGGGTAACCGATGCTTACATACCCTTGCATATCTGTTGAAATTCGGTCAGCATATATGGAAGCTTCTAAAAGGTAGATATAACTCATATAAGAACTATATGAAATAGTGATCCGATATGGATCAACTTTGGTAGGCAGACGTACAGGATGGTAAAACTGAAGTGATCCAATTTCAATTTGGATAAAAAACCACCAATTTAGCTATACTATAAGGTCGCATAGATACAGACAGACAGACGGACATGACTATTTCAACTCGGCTTGTCATGCTGATCAAGAATATATATACTTTATGGGGTCGGAGATGTTTCCATCTATGCGTTACTGCAAGGGTATAAAAAACACTTTTTGAACGGCCCATCTAAATTTTTGTTGAATACATTTTGAAAAGCTTTCGATTAGATTTGAAACACACCTGTTGTATCTGAAGTACACATTAATTAATTTTATTTGATTTCAAAAATACACATTCACACGTTTTAGCGAATTGAACGTAGACTAAAAACTTAGTTAGTTAAGCTTACTTTTGACCCATTCTAATGGTATTTTATTGTAGCTTTGGACCATAAATTGACAATTCCTTAATAGCAACAAACATTTTGTGTTCATTTTTGAGTAAACAGTTGAAATACACTTATATGTATGTATGTATGTAGGTATATATGTATGTATGTATACACAGAAAGGAGTCTTTACCATAAATATGTGTGCATTCAAATTGGGTAAAGGTACAAGAAAGGCATAATTATGAGTATTATGTTTAGGTACAAGTGCAAGGGTATTTACATAATATTTGCAATAGGTATAACTGTATATTGTTAGCTAAAATATTTGAACTATTTATAGTTTAGAGAATTGTAATATCAGAACTCAAATGGATAGACTACCTAAAAGGTAAATGGGGAGCGTTAGCAGAGATTGCTTGGATTTTGGATTTCATTTGGTGCTGCAAATACTTACAGTCGTACTTCTCTAAGCGACTTCGTGTTATGAGAAAATTCATAAAAGTAATATCGCCCTAAAATATATTTAATTCCAATTGAACTACATGTAGGCTATATATTTTCTTGAAATTATTTATGAATGGCGGCTGGTGGATATAAATTTTTTTCGATTAATATTCATAAAAAAGACACCAATTTGATCAGAACTCTATAGTGCTAGTGGGGTGTCGCCTTAATTGTCACAAAATATTTAAATAATATCGTTAAAGCTCTTTCATCAAACTAATGAAGTTTGAGTTTTCTGAACTCACATTTTAACTCAAAAATATCTACATTAAAAAATTTGTGATTTTAAAAACGAAATGCCGGAAACACAATGACATCGTCAGCAACATTTTGGTTGGTTACTTTTCAATAACTCAAAATTTGAATTATTTCAAAACACATCTGAATATGTAGTTTGGTTCAGCTAAAGCTATTTCAATTTGGTTTGAGTCTCCGAAATCAAAATTTGATATACCTTAAAATAATACTAGATCATAAGTAAAAGAAGTGTAAAAGAAGTAATGGCATTTATTAACTAACTAAGAGAGGACTGTACACAGGCTAGAAGCTATTGAGAATTGTAAGTAAAGGATTTTGTGGATTGATCAAAGTTCTATTTTGATTTCATTTGATATCTTAGAATGATTTCCAAAATACCCAACAATTTAAATTGGAGATTTCTTTAAGTACAAAATGTTCTTAGGTCAAGAACCTAAAATTCTAAAATGCTTTTGTGAATTGCAAATGCAAATGCAGAAATCCTCAACTAAAGAATACTTATGAAGACAGTTTTAAAGTTCTAAATAACTTAGCTTTGAATAACTGAACTTTGGTTATATTTAGTTTAAGTTACAGAAAATTCGACGTCGAATTCAAAATGTTCTGGTCAGAGAAGTTTGACTGTAATTTATGAAAATAATGTGTAAATATTTCTTTGAAATGTTTGGCTTAATTACTAAATAAGATAGGTATACATATGATATAAGGTATATGAATTTGGTATACATACATGTATGTACTATATATATTATATAGACATCTAGGCATAGTTTTCTTCTTTATTTTTTAAACACTTAAAACAACTCCAGATCTTTGGGGCACTTAAGTATATATACTACATAATTACATTTTATACATAGTATATATGTATGTAGGTATGTATGTGGTTAGAATTGGTTTAAGATCTACAGACTAGTTTTACAGTTTACAGTTTCAAACGTTACGTTTTATTTGGTCGTGGGTATAATTGATATGTTAGCTGGGTAACATTTTATACTGGACTATGTTTTCTTCATTCTTAAAAGTGCTTACATGCTATAAGTTTTACTTGTGTATATAGTGGGAGATATATGTATGTAGGTATATGTATGTCAGCTACAATATGGTGTTGTATACCTCCTAGGGACTGCCAGTGTGTGTATAGTGGGGGGTATTTCAATTCAATCATATATGTATATAGTATGTATAAACAGTTGTGGTGCCCAAATATTTGTTTGGCTTTATGCATAGTAGAACAACAGATAGTATTAGAATATTGTTCGTATATATATAATATCCATCAACAGCTAGGACTAGGTTAAACCAGAAATTCATCATAATATTAAAGCCTGATAGTTTACTTATTCATCGTTAAAGCTGATTTATCAGTTATATATGTGTGAGGGCGGACTAAGAAATTGTCGACCTAACAGAGAAACTAAGTTAAAGCTAAATTGAAACGAATTTGTTAGCCAAATTAAGTGTTTTTTTTTCGATGTTAGGCCCTCAAGTTACAATCAGCCCTCGTATACATATAGGGTATTTTACTTGGTGCTTTTGTTTTTTGTTAGATTCTAAGAAATTTACTTAAATTTAAATTCCACAATTTACTTTTACCATTAACATCAACAACATAGCAAATGAGTGTCCTTATGGTGGTAACCTTATAAACATGTTGCTTATGTTTTTAGGTAAAATGTAAGTGTATACTTCAGTCGTTGTTGAATATACAAAGCTTTTTTGCATGGTGTTGCCCATTTTGGAACTACTCCTACACCTACACCTACTTCTATATCCTACGCCTACTCCAATACCTAATGCTTACTTCTATTTCATCTCCTCATCTCATTTCCTGTCTCACCGAAACACTTATTTGAGCAGCTGGCACACTAATCCACCATTTGGTCATGACTTAATAGGACTCATTGTACAGTTTATGCCTTGCTAGACACTTGTATGAAATCCATGAATTGTTAAACGCGACTTTCTAGCAACGCATAAACTGAATATTCATATAAATTTCATTTTAAAGCTTAGCGAGGGTTAAATTTCATTCGGTTTTTATGGCGGCTGAAGTGCAGGTCGGGGTCGGGGTCGGTGTCGGTTATTCGAGTATGGTCTGGTGCTGGGTATCTGGTGTCCAGTTGCCTTTTGAGAGCTTTCGCTTAGATAAATGTTTCGGCTGCCATTTGTTACAAGCACTCCGCCAGCGGCGGCTTCTCAATGGGTGGCGAGGGTCCAGACACCGATACCATGGGCACCGTGCTAATCTTCGGCTTGATTATCCTGAGGCCAAGGCTCGGATTCTTGGGGCTGCTGTGAGGCGATGAGGAGGCTGTCGAGGAACGCTGGTGCACCAAGACACGGGGCTTGGCCTCGATGGCAATGCTGGGCGACGATGAGGCAGACACAGTGGCCGTGGCTGTGGCGCTGGCTAGCAATGGCACATGCACTAGCTCTTCCACGGTCTCGGCCGAGTCCTGTGAGTCATGCACTATGGCCGAGACATCGCTGTGCACCAGAGCGGCGGTGGAGTGTGTGTCATCGTCTGGCACGTAAGGCAGCGGAGGTGCCTCTAGAGAAATGCTGCCTACTATGAAATTGGCCGTGGTAATGGCAGCTGAGCGAGCCAGCAGGCTGGTCACTGCTGTGCCTGGGGACGAGGAAGATTGCTTGCCATCGTGTAGCACTGGCAAGGTCAAACCGCCAACGCCGCACTCCTTGAGTTCTATGTCGTTGCTGTCCTGCGACTGGGAAAGCTGTTGCTGTTCCTTAACGGAATCGTCGTCGGTGCGCCACGGACGCAGACTTTTCTGCAAGCCAAGGAATGAGTTTGGAGAACGTGTGAGCTTCTTTAGAACTTACCTTGCGACCATTGTCGGTGATATTCTCCGCACTCTTGGCCTTGCGGCAGAGCACGCTTTGGGAGCCATGGCGGCGCAGGAACTCAATGGAATCGAATCCGCGACCCTCCGACGATACAAATATGGCCGAGTTGATGCGACTGCGTGTGCAACGCTCCGATATCGATGTGGACTGCTCTTCGGCAAGCATGTGGATGTGCTGCAAGACAGGAAAGCGTTAGTCGGGCATGGGTCAAGGTGCACCTTGTGGACTAGGCGCTTCTTCTGATTGGTTCTTACGCGGCTATTGCAGTGCAACGGCAACGGTGGGTGAGCAAAGGTGCCGCCGCCGCCGCCACATTCACTGCTGTCAAACTGTTGCATTTTTGCAAAAGGAGAGAGATACAGATAGAAAGAAACGGAGAGAGAGAGAGAGAGAGAAAGAAAGAAGAGTGGAAAGAAAAGTGTCACAGGTTGTTAGCCACAAAAAACACCACACGACGCACGCACAAAGGCACACACACACAATTATTTACACATGTCCGTAAACCAAAACAAAAGCGGGAACAGCGGATCTGCCTCCCAATCTAGGCGTCACAAACACAAACACTGCTGCCGGAGATGGAGACAGGATCAACACGAGTCCTACATGACAATGGCGGCAACAATAGCAACAGCAAACGAAAAGCGCTCCTACTCTCTAAAAAACATTAGCTACTACAAAGCGACAAGCGGTGACCAAGGAGTTGCGGCTGTGGCTGTGAAGGTGTGGAAGCTTCAGCCAAGGACAAAGATGTCATTCACATTTACATTTTATACATACAAAAGGTGGCAAATGTCTTCATTTTATAAATTTACTGGCATTTGAAACCGGCATTGCTTGGTTTTCTCTTTTGGTACTTTTCCAGAGACAGAACAGGTTGTTGGGTTTTCCTAGAAAGGGGTGAGGCCAGGCTCAGTTTTTCAATGAAGATTACGTTTCCCGGTCCTATATAAATGAATATATGACACAAAATTACAAAAGATGTGGCGAATTACCTAAAATTCTGATACAAAAGTTCACCCACTTTCTGATTTGTGTGAAAATTGTAGTCCCTAGCTTTTACCATTAGGGACTTCTTCTCCCGTAAACCTTTTATATTATATATTAAGACTTTATATATATAGCAATGAACCGAAAGACGCATGTCATATCATGGTCATATCATTATTTAAATCCTATAATGTTTTTATAATGAGGGCAGTTAATGTATCCACATATTTCCGGATGATTCTGTCTGTATCCCAAAAAACTCTTGTTAGGGATTTTGTTTTCGAAAACTTCTTCAGTTTAGTGCAGGTTCTTGATACTAAATAACGACGCAGTTCTGTTTCTTAAAGTTTCTTTGGTATTCCAGAGACTTCCGAAAGAGTTCTAGAAATTTCGAGAAGATTCTAGCTTCAAGAAGGGTGTGGCACCATCACATTTTACTGAATCTTACTTTTCCTAAATACTAACTTTCATATCATTTTTGCATCCGAAATCTGAGTGAGATATAATAACCTTTCGAAATATTTCTGACCCAAAAAATAACCCCATAATAACAAACCCCCTTCCTTTCTCATTTAGGTCCTTCAACATATGTAAATAATGAATCTATTAGCTAAATTTGCCAACATTTGTATGCATGTTACACCTGCGAATGACATCCTTAATCTGGCTGCAATTGCAACGGTAACGATAACGATAACGATATCTGTACAGGTTGTTTTCGGTGTATGGGTGCGATTTGTTCAGATTTGAATTGTTTGGTTTTTGTTGGTGGTGCTCTACTGGCTGCAAAGACGGCGGGCGATGATCTGATCTGATCCTGATCGGCCTCGACGCTGAACAACACGAGGTGCAAGCGATTGTGCAATTATTATCATTATCGAGAACGAAATCGTAACGAAGGAATGGAATTCGTGCACCAAAACCAAACCAAGCTTGGAACGACTTACGCTGGCCGGTTCACTGTAGTTGCTGTTGTTAAGCACGGAGGAGTCGGTGTGTATGGTGTCGCTGGCGACCATGCTTTGGTACTGATACTTCTGTAAGGTGGATGAGCCGCGACTCTCTCGTGAGCCGTCGCGACTGCGATCGGCGCAGGAATATTGCCGGCGATACTGTTTACGCCTACGTCCGGCATTGGCATTGTTGGCATTGAAATTAGCGGCGCCAACTCCACTTGCTCCGCCAAGTCCAGGTGCCCCAAAATCAAGGCCTGCCAGCGGTCTAGTCGGTAGCGGAGGTGCGCGAAAGTAACTGGGGTCGTAGCTGAATTGTCGCCTTCGCCACTGATCGTACTGGCGGTAATGGCTAAAGAGCCGCCGTCGGCGGAGTATCAATTGCTTTTTGGCCTCGAGCACCTCGTTTTCCTCCACAAAGGTGCGCTCTTGGGAGTTCTTCAGTATGCTACGCTGCTGCGCGAATCTACGTTGCCTGGTCTGGACAACAACGCCCGATGCGGGCACCTGTAGCGGCATCAGGCGGAGTGGCTGCGGCCCTGGCTCTCGTTGCAGCAGATGCTGATCCTCGTCTTCGATCTCCTTGGTCATGCTCACGGAATCAGCGTCCTCGTTGGCAGCCCCAGCATCATCTATGCTGTCCACATTCTGCAGCACATTGGCGCCCACAATGGACTGATTGTCGACACTGGGCCCACGCACATAGGTATTGATGGGCGTACCTTGGCCATGTCCGTTCCCATGCCCGGTAGCGACTATAGTTGCCTTGGCCGCTTCGCGGTGCACTGGTTGCTAGCTCTCCACATCCGCCTTGTGTAGCAGGGCGAACTGACAGCCGCAATCGCGCTCCAGTTCCCGGCGCGGGTACTGGAAGCAGCGATCAAACAGTCCGCAGCCCTCGCAGCGGGGCAAGCACTGGACCAACGGACGAGGACCATAGCAATAAGAGGAGGACCAATCGAACCAAAGCGAGCGAGCCAAAAGTGGTAATTGAGGAATTAAGGAACGTTTGTTAGTGAGAAATTTCAATGGAAGCTCGGAACCTAAACAGCAAAGCTCGAAAACCAAAACTAAATTCCACTAAATGCGAATATTAAAAATATCTATGGAGTTTGCATGTATGGATATGGATATGGATATGGATAATGAAGTGTTTCAAACTGCAGTTGCTCGCAAGCAATGCACTACACTCAGAGAAAAACGAATGAAGCGTTAAAAAATAAGGGCGCTTCAAGTTTTCTTTGAGTAGCTTATAATTCTCAAATGGTCTTAAAGCAACAACTCATAATACATTATGAAGGAGAGTTGAGTTAAAGCAACATTTTTCTCTGACTGTGAGTAATTGATGTAAATGTAAATTTTAGTTAGATTAACCGCCTGCGTGCTGTTCTAAGAGTGGTCATAGAGAAATTTAGTAAATAGTTTAGTTAACAGCTCGTATCTAAGTAGAAAGTAAGAAAGTTATATCTTTGGAATGCCAAAGCATATATATCAAGATGTGCATACGAATAAGATTCATATGTATTTTGATAGACTGTTGGGAGCATTCAATGCCAATGTTTTACATAAAAACATAACATAAGATTATATAAATTAAACTAAATTTAATAAGTGCTTTTATATTAAGAAAATAATATTAGAAAAAAAGCAGAAAAAATAGTTTCTTAATATTTATTATGAAAATATCTACATTTCCCTTCTTTCATAGGCAATTTTGTTTTTACGTGCTTGCATAAAGTCAATGAGTCAAGTTAGGTCTTTAAAGTGTTTTCATATCTGATAATGCCCTTCTGCACCCTCTGACCAGGTTCAGGGCGCATTGCCAACCATTCTGAGTCATTAAAATAAAGGACGATATGAGTAAAAGAAAGCGTAATTTCTTTGCCCGATAAGTTTGTCCTCTTATCAGTCAAGTTAGAGATGTGTAAACAGATCAAAGCTATCTGACAATCTGATTCTATTGCGGATTTATAACAAGCCATATATTCTGATTCGGGAAAAAGCTTAAGCTTTCCTGCTATATATTAAAATATAGAACTTTTAGGAATTTTACCAGACCTGGGCTGGGTTCTTCTTTTGGCACATAACCTTTTGTCTCGTAGAATTTCCCATAAACGGGACGAATCACCAACCTCTTATTCAATGAGTTATTCTTTTTCCAAACCTCAATACAAATTCTCATATGTTAAACAATTTTAAGATACCCTTGCCTTTAAGATGACCCTTGCATATTACCTAACAGCTCGTTTGTGACTAACTTGCTGGTTAAATTTCACAAAATAGGCTCTTAGTGCTGATTTAAAACCTAAAATTTCAACCTAACATGTATGAATATTGTGTAGCATCTTATCTCTAAACGTTTGGATTGTGCCTTGTCAGTTAGTCATCCAGATAGATAAACTTAGAAGAGTATTTGGAAGCATTCCCATCATCATGGGGATAAAATAAGAAGAATTTAAATAAGAAACTATAAGAAATAATATATGTGTATATTTTTAATAAAAAAATATATATCTAACTTCAAATTGTAAAGGAAGATTTTGAAATATATATATGCATATTTTGAGTATCTTAATATTTCGAGATCGCCTTCGATTGCTTTGCAGAGTTTATACATATTTTGATATTTCTTAATTTTCAGTTTTTTACACACGATTTCAGTATTATCTTGCATAATTTAAGCAAAAATCATAGGAAGGTGCCTTAAAAAGCATTCAAAGTTTTAAATTCTCAAATGTGGTGCCATATCGGCTCCACAAAATGTCAATATGGGTGTGGGTTAGGAGAGTATACGGGTTGTCGTGCACTAAATAAAACAAGTAAATTGTGTAATTTTGTTGTTGTTTAATAATAGTCGAATATTTACTTGATTTGTTGCAAAGGCTAATTATATGCAAAAATATTTGTTTCGTATGTAACAAGTAATTGAAGAATTGTATATATTGAATACCTTGACAAAGAAATCGGGGTGTAGGTTCTAAAAATAAAGCATAACAAATGAAACATTGTTAAGTTACGGGCGCTTTCGTACTCGATGGAAAGACAAAATGCGCGGGCCAGATACTCCAAGCAACTGCTTAGAAAACCCCAATAAATTCAAAGCCATAGTAATATTCCACACACATTCCCTACCCAAGCAGCCTACCTGATGCGAATGCTGGCCATTGCAGCCGCCGGCACTGCAGACGCCCGTGCCCGGCACCTTTAGCTGTTCGTGCTTGTAGTCCGGCTGATAGGGCAACAGCATGCGTATCTTGCCCCAGCGATTGAAGAAGAGCGCTATAGCTCCTGCCCAAACCATTAGAACGATGAGCACAATGCCGATCTCCACGCCGCGTATCTGTGTGATAACGGTAAAGGTAATTGGATATAAAATCTATGGTGATGGGCTAGCTTGTACTCACCGTAGGCAGCTCTCGAGTGGGGCTATGTGTGAGCAGCGTGTTGGTGGCCGTGGAGGTAACATCATCACCAAAGATGCTGCCATTGCTAGAGGAATTGTTACGTCCATTGGTAAATATGCCTGGTGGAAAGTCCTGTTGCGATGTATTCTTGGGCAGATCTTGGGCAGAAGATAATGGTTTAGTTTTGGTATAAGTTCATAACGTAATTATTATCTATAGTCGGTTTCCCCCAACCAGTCAGTCAGTTAGGACGATGGAGTTGGAAAACTTATCCCGGTATTATCCACCTCTATATGTGTTACTTACCCAATGTCCTGAACTTGATCTGTCCGCGACTGCGATACTTCTTGCCCAGCCATATGGCCGTCACTACCAGGGAGTATTGTGTGCTGGGGAGCAGACGGTCCAGGACAATGGCCTCGCTGTTGCCGGCAACGTCCTGTACAACCCTGTAACTTAAATTAATTCAATTACCACTCTCGAACGGCATCTAAGTGTGTGTTGGTGTAAATGTGTATGAGTGCCAAATACGTACGGATGTGTGGGGCTAATTGCACAAACTACAACAAATAGGCAGCAGCAACGGCGACGGCGACGGCGACGGCGTTTCAGACGCACGCGTGATATATGAGGCCAGACTGTGGTCGTAATTACAGCATAGCCAATATTTCAGTTTGTCACTTTGCCAGGCCGTTACCAAACATGTCCTAGATTTGCCAATTGAGCTCACATTACATGTGAATGTGCCTGTGTGTGTGTGTGAGCGTGCTAACAAGTGCGTGGCTAGCAATTTCTCAGACTTCTTCGGGACTTTGTGCAATGTGTTAGTCTACAGTTACCGCCACAGCAGCTACTACAGTCTGACAAATGATTCATTATTCATATACAGCACACACAGACATACACATTCATATACACACTCATACAGCTGTACTTGTAGGTAAATATAAGGCCGCCGGTGTTGCCGATACCGATGCTGACGCCACGCCACAATAGCTCCCAGGAGAACTAAAGGCCAAACACAAGTTGTCCGCATTTTGCTCGCAGTCATAACAAAAACAACAAACAAATTAACAGGTAAACATGGCGAAACAACTAACAGACACTTCTCGAATATACCAATGCCCTTTAGCCAAAGGACTCACACACATACAAATACGCACAAAGCCATTATTCCATTTATTCCATTTTGCAAGTTTCAAAAGTTATTGATATTTCATGGAAAACATGTATAACATTTATATAATTAATAGCTGAATTTGCCAAAAGTTCAATTTAAATTTAAGCCTGGAAAACAAATTGTGAATCAAAATCAAAGATAATATACGAACAACAGCTGGTCTCTATAAATATTCTAGAATATTTCATATTTTCTTTCTGCTGCACTCTCTTTTGAATTTGAATGCCATGATTATTCGAGAACAAACGATAATCATAAACTTTTGTAAACGCTTAATCGCACCTGGGCTACTCAATCATATTAGTTCAAAAAGAGGTGCAGACATATATACGAAGTGAGTATTAACAACAAACATATCGAAATATTTCGACAGATGGCGAATAAACAAATTGTTTGTACTGCATGTCGTATGAGTAACATTTGGTAAGCTTTTTGCCTTCATTAAAACTACCAAATTCATCCAGAGGTTTTCAAATATGCAGATTTTGTCTTAAATATTCCACTGTGTTCATATTTGCTTGTATATTCTGTCCTATCCTGACAATAAATAAACTTTCTACCTTCATTAAGTTCTCGGCTAATAAAACCAAGTTATACATTTTGAAAATTTGTATCTTTCCGAAGTGAAACTACGTTTTTAAGCTTTATGTGCCGTTTTGGTCTTTGGATGTTTTGACCGTTTCCTATGGAATAATTGCCTTTTCGTTTTAACGTCAATACAATATACCCATGGTTCGTTATCAGTTATGATTCTTCTGAACTAATCTGGATCATCGTTTATATCAACTTTTTGCAATAGTAAGAAAATCGTCAGCGTCACCAAAGGCATGCATTTAGTATGTCAAAAGTAGCTAAAAATGCGGAATGGCTGATCATATATATATATATATATCAATATATGCAGCAGTGTACAAATAATTTGACAAACAAATTTGAAAAGTCACTTTTATCACTTCGCATTTCGCTCAGAGTATCTTCATTCTAGGTCATATAAAATTATGGAAACTCCGAAATTACAAGTGTAGACTTTTTGAATAAAATCTCTATAGATTTTGGGTACGTGTGGTTGGCAAATCGCTTGAATAATTCCTTAATGTCACGAAGCTTCGAGATATTTTACTTGTCAAACATATAACTTCCAATATACTTCGAGTTATTGGCTGCCTTTAAAGGATTGCCAGCTCTCAAAATACAGTTAAAATTATTATGAATTCATGGCAGGATGAATTGGCAGCTCAATCGCTCGTTTGGTTTGGGTTGCCAGCTGCCACGGCATACAACTGATGTCAATTTTTGTACTAGAGAATCCATAAAATGTAAATAATAAATTATTTAAATAAAATGTTAAAAAAACAAAAATAGTTCTCAGTACTCAGAAAAACAATATTGTTTTCAATTGTAAGAGCGGTTTTAGCTAAAAACAAAATCTCAACAGAAAATACTAGAGGCTGTAAGTTTACAGTTAAGTTTAGTTAACCGACTGAGGTTTCTGTGTGACTGAGATTTGGAATTCGTGGAAAAGTGGAAAAGGTTTCCTTGAAGGTTAACATTTTGTGGAAAAAAGATAGAGTTCCGAGTTCAATTTATGACTTAGTATTATAATTTCACATTGACTTTCGACACACAGGCTTAGAGCAATCACCTTCCGCCAACCATCAATTGGGGAGGGGTGTAAAGGAGACACTTTACACTTCGCTCACAGTCCTGTGATTCGAGTTGGCCTTAGATGCTTCTGTCACCTAGCCTACAGAAAAAATGTGGCCAAGAGGAGCAGTCATATAATGAGCTACCCGAAACGGAAAACAAAAAACCGCAGACTTGCCCGCTCATTATCAGACAAAGAAGAGACGAACAATATATGATTAAGATTAACAAGATTAATATTATCTTTATATTAAAGCTAAGTTTAAATATCTTGAGAGTAAGAGATAAGATTTAAAGCAACACTTAACTTCTTACCTATTATCATAGAGACCAAAACTTCAACTCCATTGAAAAGAGTGAGAAACCCTGACTCTACTATTCATAAAAGTTATCAATAACACAAGACACTTCAAGCATTGTAATACAAAGTTGACAACTAAAAAGATGTTTTCATAACAAACTTTTAACTTTTATACCAACCGAATAAAATTTGCTGTTAGTGGCATTATTAATAATGAAATCGAATTGGAGGTCATCATGAGGACATCAAACTGCTTTTATCCAATGACAAATAGCAATGCACGGTTTAGTATCACGGTGTAATCAATCAAATTACTAATTAAATTATTGACATTGATTGTTGAGTTATTTTAAGTCAAATGGCAGTGTTGTATGTTTGCAGATATAAACTTATGCTATATCTATCTATATATATCTATATATCAGGTTCTGAGAACTGCTTGAGGTCTCAAACGTACAGAAATCAACACCAGCTGCATTGGTTATTGAAGCGGAACAATAATTTGCATATTGCCAACATACCCTTTGGCAGGATGTTACCAAATTGGGCCGCCTTTATGCAAATGTCAACTACACATGTGTGACATTGCGCATCGTCTAAAGTTTTGCCTTATTAAAGTTTTCGACATTTTGTCGCTTTGGGCAAATCAAATTTAATGCTCCGTTTGTGGCAAACACGTAGCCATGCCCGTGCCCCTGGCCTGTGTTGCGCCGACTCAGTGGCTGGCTTTAGCTAAAGCTATAGTTGTACGGAATTAAGCATTACCCGCAATTTGCACGCACGCCATGTGCCAGTGGGCTGGCCTAATACCCTTTGCTCTTATCGACATTATAAATGCAAGCGTATTCAGCACTAAAGGGAGTTCTTTCGGCTCTATTTTATTTTCGTTTTTATTTTCTCTCTTCATTTTGTTTCAGCCAGTATGAATTTTATAATGCTCCATTGTGAACAGTTGGCATTATATACACGGCGTTTCCAGTTTGTTTTTTGGTGCTTTTCCGTAACTTTGCCCATACTCTTTGGCTTCCAGTTTTTGTTTAATAAACAATTAGCTTGCCCTCTTGCAACTTTCGATTGTTTTTGTATTTTTTATTCTTATGCCCTGCCCTCAAAAGCCTGGCCATTACTCAAACTTTAGAATTCTCGTACGTTATGCATATGAAAGTCGGTATGTTTTGTATGTATGAAACATTTGTCCCTTAAACACAAACACAAATACACACACACACACAAACATATACATGCATACATTTGTATGAATCGCTGAGTAGAAAACCTTCACTTCGGTTTAAATAAATTATGATGGGCATTGTGCCTTATATATGGTCCATAAAACAAACTTGCATTTGTCCTAGTCCGGAAATTGGTTAAGTACTTTGAATGGACATTGGGATATAGGAAGTATAGTAGATACAGTCGAACCCTAAAGAGTTTTTCAAATTAATAATGCACGGAATGAGTACGGTACAATGTTGAATGAACATTGTGAAACCTAGATTAGAAAACGGAATGTCACTTTTGTCAAAAGTAATTTCCTTTGAAAATGGTGTCTTGAGCAATTCGTTAGGACTTTTATTCTGAAATATATTCCAAGTTAGCGGTCATGACCTTAAGGAGACGTCGTCTTCTGTTAAGCAGAAAAGTATCTAAGAAGCTTAAGAATAATTTAGCATCAATAATGTTTATGGGTTAAGGTTCGACATTTGAGTCTCGAGCTGCCCGAAGTTTGGGTCAGTTTTCGAATTTTAGTTCAACTAAATTTCTTACTCAATTTTAACATTAAATTACAATTTTATTCAAATACAGGCTTTCCATAGTCCAACAGTATATTTCAAGAGAACTTCAATTTGGTGGTTGAGTATTTGTTTTGCTCTTACTATTTACATACATATAGATACTTGCGTGCACAAATGCAAATATTTAACTGCTGATTTGAGCATGAGAGCAAGAAATAAGCAACGCAGAGTAAATATTTGTTTAGATTTACAGATATATTTATTTGCGAAGGTGCAGGCAAAATTTCGAACATTTGGCCCGCTGGCCTGCGTTGTTGTTGTTCTTCTCCTTCCTGTTTTCATGATATTCTTTTTTATGTTATGCGTAAATTTCTGTGAATTTGGTGGCCACTTTATAAATTTATAAATTGTTGAACCTCTAAGCCCAGATGGAAACGTTGGTTTGATTCAGGTTCAGCTACACCTGGTTCTGTTCCTAGCGGAAATGTAGGATATCTAGTTCGGAATGGGTTTAGGAGCATGATGGTAAAGGCACTGAAGGCAAACCATAGGCGCAGAGCCCTATCATTTTAAAGTATTAGACATCTTCATGCATTACTATCCTGGCTGAGCTGGCGAATGGTTGGAGCAGCAACATAACTAGACCATGTGCAATTCGGAAGTGGACAGATCACTAGGGAATGTTCGCTTTTGGCATAATAAAGAGTTCACATAAGTCAATTATTATATCATATATCTGATAACAGCACACATATTTGTGGAAGAACTTGGAGGGATTGAGAAAATCCCAAAATTCTTACCTAACAATGCCCAACTAGGAGTTATTTATGAACGGACACGTCTGAAAATATTGTGAACTATATGTTAAAATGGAAAGAAACCCGCAACGCAGTGGCGAGATTCGTTAAAAATGTGCTCCTTATGAAAAGCATGACTGAAATGCTAAAATGGGAAAACTCATGGTCATAAGCAATGTTGCCTGGAGGCAGCTGAAGAAGAAGGTGTTTACATATGAGGACTCCTTTATCCCGAAGTCATACCTAAGGAGTTCTGGCAGGGCAAAAGTACCCCCATGGAATGGAAATTTAGTTGAATAACTGTGTATACACACGTTGATACCAAGGACTTAAGCCTACCCTATCTCAACACCTCCCAGAAGAAACGTCAACCTACTTCACAATGACAAATTATAAGAATATTATAGAAAATCGATAAAAAGCTCTCCAAAAAAATTCCAAATAAAAACTGTAGCATACTTTTTTGGGGAGGCTTTAACAGCCTTGACATTTCCAAATTGAATTTCAATTATTTTCTTAATTGCTATTGAAAAATTGATAATGATATATTAAACTATAAAAAAAAACACTTTATTGTTGAATTGTCAAAAGTGTTTTGGTTTTTCCAAATGTACCTACCACTGCCAACCCTCCCGCCCCCATATACGCTAACATATATACAAATACATATAGATATAGTTATGTATATATGGGTTATTGTCCTGCACCGCAAGCAGTAATTGTTATTAATTACTATTGTTATTGATGGTGCTTGACATGTGGGACATATTGAACTCGAACTCGAAGTGATTTGGAAATAGAGTGAAGGCAAAAGGAATTTAATAAAAGCCCCTTTACTCTCTATATAATTTGTGACCAGCACATGTCTCTAAATACTCATGTGTGTGTGAGTAACCTATATATTGTGGTGGGAGCATTTTGTAGACTAGGACAAAAAGTCAGCGTAAGTTCACTGGGGAGATAGTAGCCGAGTCATCGTCAAACGTGTCTATGTACTAATCATACATTATTCACGGGTACAATTTACTCGGAAAACGGCAGGAAGATACATACAGCCAGTTTGGATTCACTCATCACTCCACCCCTCCTCAACAAATGTCCCATTCCTGCCAAATGTGCCTTCCTTTAACCGCCTGTCGGCCGTAATGACTGACAGACGCAAGTACAGTACAAAAAAATCGATAGAAAACAAAAACATACAAAAAATTAAAAAAAACTACCTTATAAATAATAGCACTGCGACGAGCGCCGAATCAACAAAGATATAAGAAACGAAAAGCCGTAATAAAATTTTGACATAGGCGTGAACTTTATGAAACAACAACAACAACTATAACAGCTAACAAGAAATGGTGTCCCAATAGCCCACAATGGGCTCACATAGCATTGCGGGCAGTAAAAAGACAAACACGCGCATGCAACGTTACAATGAACGAGGAAGGGAGGGGGCTGGTGGGGAGTTAGGGAAAAGTGCGAGAGAAAGAGAGCTATTAAACTGAAAACACCTTGACCACACTGGCTTCAAAAGAAGAAGAACAACATCAAGAATAGAAACGACAACAACAATGGCCCTTCTTTTGCAGTCAAAACGGTAGAAAAGCCGAGCACTTAACTTATTACACGGCATTCCAATGTCGACGTCGACATAAAAGTCAGCTGGCCAAAGCCAAAGTCAAAACGGAAGTGCTTAGTTTGTAGTCCAAAGCGAAATATGCAACGCCACTTACGACTTGCGATTCATGACGTTTTCCATCTCTCTCTCAGCTCCACGCGAAAGCGACCCAACACAAACATCGCATATATAGAAGGTGCAGACAAAGCAAAAGGTAGACCCACAGGGCATAGCTACAGCTCGCTGAAGAGGGAACAAGGATGAAGGCAGCAGTGCAAGAATAGTAGCAGAGACCAGCCAAATTATAATAATTACAAAGAGCAACATTGAAAGGAGAGATACGACCAGCTTTATAAAGTAGAGCTGAAAAATGAATGTGCAACACGCCAAAAACTGTGCTACTGTTTTTGACAGTTTCATTAAAAGCAAGATATTCTGGGGCGTTTCAGGGACATTAAGCCATATATCTATTATGCATTTAGGCAAACTTTAACTGAACTAAGCAGTAGTATTAAGGAAGTAGTAGTATCAAGAAAATAGACATAATTGCCTTTTTTGTGTCTTTTTCTTGACCTCGAGCCGGAAAACTTGACTAGCTAAGTGAAAGATCGCCAAATACTGACATCAAAATAAGCTTTTGTTTATAGATACATAGTTGTGCCTACAAATGGCAATGGCGCTGTCATCGAAGAAGCTCTGTCATCTCTCTGACTACTTCAGTCTTAGATTAAGATTTCTGTCAGCTTTAAGCAACGTCAAGTTCACCCATGAATACAATTTGCATCTGCTATTACAAAAAAATCAAAAATTTATCCAAGAGAGAAACGCTAATTTCGGGTATTCGAAGGAAGATAAATTTAGCAGCACGTTCCGGAGGAAATTCGATCAGCGGGCGAGGAGGTTTCTAAAACTGACTCTTGCCAAATTCGTCGGTTATATGGCAGCTATATGAAATGGTGGTCCCATCTAGACGATTTTGAAGTATAATCAGTTTACAGAAAGAAATCTATGGTAAACATTTGAACTTGATAGCTTTAAAACTCAGAGACTTTAGTCTCTATAGATCTAAAGATCAAATAGAAATTCGGAAAGCTCATTTTAGTCGGAGTGGCAAAAATGTTTCGAATATTTGCTTATGGAAAAATATATTCTGGACAGGGAATATTTATTGTATATTCTCGCACTCACAGCTAAGCGTTTTCAACCAACATTCATACACCTAACTTGAATGTTTACTCCAAAGAGTTTGAACAACCAAAGAAGTATCTTAAGCTATTCAAGACCTCTTATATTATGCGATGATGTACCATTTCTATTACCATTACCCCCCCACGCACCTCAAAATGGACTGGCAACTGCTTCGGTTCAATATATAGAGTATGCACTTCCTCTCTCTATCTCACTGCAACGAGAACTTCAAAATAATCTTAGACGTGCGAACATTCATTCCAATCGAATGTTGTCTGAGAACTGTGCCCCACCTGTGATTGAGTATTTCATCTGCATGCATATTTTTGTGTATTCATTTTACTCAAATAAATTAAATTTTTAAGTTTGATTGGCATTCTTTCAAAATTGAACTCTTTAATCGAATGAAATTTTTAACTTTGTGAAAATTGTAGGCCATTTCAATTTATTTAACGGAAGCTTTCAACGAATTATATATTTACGAGTTCAATGCCAAAGTAAAGTCTATCAGCAAAAATCGTACAGAAAATGGAAATGGAATTAATTTCCGCAAAAAAAGGTTAAAGCAACAACTGTATATGTATTACGAGTATAACCATGTCGAGACCAAACATATACACAGCTCTTGAACAGGTCTCTACTGCCGCGTACACTGCGTGTATAATAACGAGTTTTCTTTGCTTTGCCTGCTACATTTTCAATCTTCTTATTTTGTTGTTACTTTTTCTAGTACGCTTGCACAAACTTTCCAACAAGTAAACGAGGCTTTTGTTTTTCTTTTGGCCTGCACTCGCGGTCAATTTGGCTTTAAGTTTGTATTTGTATTTGTATTTGTGTTGGTAGTTGTAGTTGGTTTTACTGTTTGTTGACTTGAGCATTTATTTAGCTCATGGCCAGGCACACAAACACACCGGCACACGCAAGTAGTGCTCTTGACTCACCGCCGATACTTTACTCTTTACCCTTCATCATCATAGCCATTCACTAACCCTTAGCTGTCAATTGCATAAAATATTGTAATCGGCCTTTGGATTAATGCAGCTGCTGCTTCATTTTTTCATTGCATACCAACAGGCGCATCTGTCATAGCTACACAGTGGCCAAAGTACCGAATCTAGCCGGAAATATTAATAAAAAAAAGTTTTTCTTTTGAATATAATTTGAATAGTCGCAGATGTCGAAGAAAAAGTACGACTTAAAACATTGAAAACTACGTTTTATATCTGTTAAAGTTAAAGTTTGAAAATAGTTTTGAAGTTTTGGTTTTAATGAACTCTGAACTGTCGATAGTTCCCTATGGGTTAGATTTCTAGAAATATGTTGCTGATTGTTGCTGGAGTTTCTGATTACTAATTTGGAGTTCGATTTTCGAACATTTTCGACACCTAGAACACAAAAAATGGTGAAGGTACTTTGAACTCGCAACTGAACTCAACATTTAAGAGGGCGAACTCAGGCTAGAATGTTTGTCAGAATAAATAAATACTTGCTCAAGATATAGCCGAAAGTAATCACGCCATAAGCAATCCACTATAACTATTGTAGATTGATCGGGTAGAGGAACCATAAACATATTTGAAAATATCTTTCAAAGCTCGAGTCCACAAACAGTTCTAAGTGTGTTAGGATTCCCAGCTTACTTGCCAAAGTAATCATTTGTGTGACTACTCAAGGTCTTATAATCATGATCCGAAATCAGTTTACTTAGAGACATGCTTATGGATAAGCATTTTTTATATTTTATACAAAAATTTCTTTGAATTTTACCCCAGCTAGTTTCAACGGCTTAAACCACTGTGCATCTGCATCACCTGTTAAAATCGAGTGGCATTCAACGTGAATTGTGAAGAGTGCTGCGTTTTGGACTTGGTCGTGGACTTGGCTTGGACTCATTGTTAGTGGTACCTACCTGTCATCTGTGGGCTTGTATGTCACAATATATTTCTCAATGGGATGCGCCTTCAGATCGATTTGCGTCTGCCACGATACTCGCACAGCGGTGGGCGTCAGAAAGGTAACAGTTATATTCTCCGGTGTGGCTGGTATGGTGCCTATTGACAAAAGGGGGGGTTAAAATAGAAGGTGGGCAGACGTTGACACTTGTGAACCTGCTGCCAATCCCATTCAATATATATATATATATACTCTTACTCACCCGCCAGGCAGGCGTTGACAAACAGCACGGCAATGAACACAAACATTGCGCTTGAACGAGATGCGAATGTGCTGCGTTGTGCTGTTGTTGTTGTTGCTGTTGCTGTTGCTGGTTGATAGCGAAAGCGGATTTTTGCTAAGGTTTCCACTTCGTCAGGTTCGTTTTCGCAATAGTTGTCAATATACGAATAGTTGTTGCTGTGTCTCCTGCTGCAAGCTGCCAACAGTTGCCGTTTGCCAAATATAGTTTATAAATAAGCTAAACTAAACATAAAAATCAGTCTTGCTTGTCGTTTTTTCCTTTGTTCCTTCTTTTGTTTCGTTTTGCCATACACCCTCTGCGTCGACTTGTCTTGTTTCGTTTTGTTACTTCGAGTTGTTATTAATTTTAATTTGGTTGGCTTTGTTTATGCCAATTATGCAATGTCTACATTGTCATGATTATTGAATTACGTTTTCTTTCCATTCGTTTGGTTTTCTTTCGTTTCGTTTAGCTCAGTTTTCACTAATTGACATGGCATACCCCTTACCCTTAGGTTGTGAAAAGAATTTTTGATGTTCATAGATATATCTTCTATAGTTGGTATAAAATATTTCTTCTTTAGCTAGTTTTATGCGTGTGTATACTTTTATAGCGCACTTTTATGGCCCATTTTTGGCTTTTTATGTATTATTTGTTCTTGTGCGTCTTCGATGGCAGGAGGAATTGAGGTAAAAGTGGGTGCAAAATAGTGTAAGGGTTAAAGATAGTGAACAGGTTAGTCGTTTATATTTTTGTTTGTATCGTTTTTTGTTGGGTTGATTTTTCATGTAGATTGTTTTTGTTATTATTGTAGGAATTATTCATTCACATGGCGTTTGAGTACTCTTTTGTTTTCTATTTTTGTTTGGGGCCGTAATGTTATTTGTTGTAGTTGTTCTTGTTCTTGTTGATAATTTTCATCACTGTTGTTGGAGTTGATGTAGTTGTAAAATCAATATAAAAAACAACACAAAACCTTTTGCTGCCAAAAACAGGTTGTCGTTGACTTTGCTTTTGGAGGTGCTGAAGGCAATACCTAATGTATTTGTTGTTGTTGTTGTTGCTTCTACTAAGTAATTCGTGTTTCCGTTGCCTTTTGTTACCTGCGGCCACAAGTCGAAATTAATACGATTCTTGTGCCTGTCTGCCTCCTGTTGTTTTTGTTGTTTCCACCTGTCGTTTTTTCTCGCCTTGGCGCATTCATTTAATTTTCTACATGGTCTTTTTCGCTTAACCGTTTTGGGGCATAATTGCCAAAACATTTAAGCAGCATTTTGTGGTTGCCTTTGTTGAACGGCCCGGCCTCTTGTTGCGCTTTTATTTACTTTTCGCTTTTTGTTTTGTTGCGGTTAATTATGCCATTGCGAGCCACAACCACGGCGGCAGTTGTTTTCGTTCGAGATGTACGTAGATAGGCTGCAATAAATCATATGAATATATATGTAAGTATAATGCTTTTGGCTGGATTTTAATTTACATTAATTATACTGAGCTCGCCGCCGTGCACAGCTGCACTACAATTCATGTCCCTGAAAAGGCAAAACCAAAAACAAAGCCAAAGCCAAACAAAACAAGCACAAACAAAACACAGTGCTGCATACTTTCGGGCTTTCATTTTAATTCGCGTTGCGTATACGCCCCGAAGGCTCTTGTTACACGCACACCAATATGTATGTATGTACTTGTAGATACATAATTTCATATTCATTTCATGTACAAGACTCAATTTTCTATAAGTCCTTCCGGTCAGGCGGGCTTCAGTGTATTCATCGTACGTACTTATGCTGTAAATGCAGGCAGACCAATAGAAACTGAGACTTTTTTGCCTTTGCTTTTGTAGAAAGAAACATTTCCATTATGTATAATGATATGATTACACAATATACTACTATGGTAATGTTTTGAATGTTAATTAAATTATCAAATGTAAACAATTTAGTGCAAAGAATTTATATTTCGGAACAAAGGGATAACCATCATGTGGAATGGCAATCTGTAAAGCATCAATTTACTTTGGAATATTTGTTATTGCGACTGAAGATGGTCCCTAATATTAGCCTGGAATTTATATATTATATGTTTTAAGATGGAATAATCTTCATATCGATTAACACTTTTCTATTATCTCTTATATCTGTTATGAAACAAACTATCGTTGGTTTTAAGGTCTCGATTCTGTCTAGTATATTAATTGTATATACAGACGCCACCAGCCCTGTAATATCTATAGGTATTAACTAATAATAGAGATATAGAACACACAAATACGACAGTCAAATTAACAAACCAGAACCTTGGACCACCATAACCATTAAATAAGAAGAATGGAATGGAATATTTCATTGTTTGAAACTTCTTACGTGGGTTTTTAGCCGGAACGAGGGCAAGGAAAAATACATAATTGATTAAATTCAATTGATAAACTTTTTGGAGAAGAAGCCTATAAGACAAACTATAAAAGTTAGTGGTTTGAAATTGTGACACAAGCTAGATGTTATGTCGTAGCTCAACATTAAGAAGCCGATTTTCTAAAATTCTACCTGTAAGTCAAAATCGAGTTTAAAGTTTGCATGAAAAACATTTGCTTCCTACAAAGTAATCATAGAAAAGCCGGCGTTATAAACTGCCAAGTATGCATGAAAGAGGAAACTCGTTTTGTATGCTTTTATTATATGTGGCGTTTTTGGGTTTGTTGGACATCTCTAACTTTCAAAGCGCGCGTTGATCTGTGTATGGCGTTTTGGTGTTGATGAGTTTTAAAAGCTGCAACGCTCGTGGCTGCGTATTCAAAATATTGCAATAATGAGTCCCTGATCAAGTGGTTCAGATGATTACTTTTTTAATAACCCAAAGTTGTGACTATATATTTTGTCGCTTCGTAGCAAAAGAACAACTTACAATGCGATAGCAGCACCAGTTTTCACATACGCAGTTCCACTCTAGGGAACTGCTGCGAAGACCCATATGACATATTAAAATAATACAAACAATGCACAACAAGGCCTTGAGAAGATGGACTGTATCTCAGTGGCTTGTAAGAAACGTAGTCCTGCATAAGGACCTCAACATCCCTACCTTAGCAGACCTAATTGGATGACACAGCTCAAGATACACGGACAGGCTTTCTCCATGCCCAAAGCAACTTGCAACAAACTTAGCTACAAATACAAACAGGCAAAGGCTGAAAAGATTGCACCCCTTTGATCTCAGAATTTACGTAGTCATAGTTATATAGTCATAATCATTTTTATACACTCATAGTCATAAAGGCTGTTTGCCAACCCATTGCTAAGCTTATTAAGATATAAATGTGCTATAAAGTTTTTAAAGAGAATAAGCTGCAATAAAATATTCATATTAAACAAGAAAGGAAAGCTAGCTTCGGCAAGCCAAAGATCTAGATCAAATCTGGATGGAGTCGATACAAGGGATACAAGACGAATTTGTTTTAATTTGGATAAAAACAGAAAAGTAATGCTTCTTGCTCATTCTGGAACAATTGGCTATATGGGAGCTATATGATATAGTTGTCTGATCTGGATAAAACTCAAATTTAACCAGCCTGCAGGCAAAGGAAGCATCTGGTAAAAATTTCAGAAATCTTTGTGTTGAAACAGACGGACAGTGTAATGCTGATCAAGAATATATATACTTTATGTAGTAGGGAGCACTTCCTTCTGTGCGTTGCAAACTTCTTGATAAAATTAATATACCTTTTAGTAAATGGCATAAAAAAAGACTTTGGCGCTATCCATAAGAGCACTGAACAATTATTTAAGCTATCTTTGTAAGTTTTTGGTTTTCTATTTAGTAGTTGGAGTAACTTTATTCGAAAGTTTTATTATCTCGAAATGCCAATCAATAAACTTTGAAGTACCCAAATTCGTTTCATGTCCAGTTCAAAAGTTGCAAATAAATAAATGAATGTTAAAAATAAACTTTAAAGTGTTACTAAAAATTAAAAGCTAAAGTCATTAGACTTTAATATCCTGCCAGCTCTGCTAGTTATAAAATTGAGTTTTTGCTTCTTAAAGCACAATTGTCAACCCTAAATATAAGTTTTATACAAGTTTTTGTCCTTACTTTTGCTATTGTGTCTAAGAGAAACGATAGCTGAAAAGTATGCTGACCTTTTTTTAACAAAATACAAAGTTGAAAAGAAACATCCACACTCACAGACACTTACACACAAATAAGGTAATTGCCAACTTGGCATTTAAAGTGAATTGAGAGTGGAGAAATTACCTGTAAACATCTGTTCAACATTTGTATATCATTCTGGAATATTATTTTCTGATTCCCTTTCATATTCGTTTTGTTAAATAATTCAAACAAATCACTGTGTCGCTCATCAACTATACTTAAGAGAAGCTTATGCTGTAGTGAATTTAAGTCGCATTGACTTAAGCCTTAGTCCCATGACCATCAAAAGCTGTAGAGACCCATGTGGTTGCGAGCTTTCCACATAATGTCATAATTTGGCACTTTTCAAGTGCCACTTCTTACTGCCCCTGCACCACCCAGCTTGAGCACTTCATACTTATTATGTTTTCTGCTTCAATATGCTTTGAAATTTTCATGAATTTTGCAGCTACGCCTTGGCATTCGCCTGGATGAAAATGTAATGAGTGTGCCAAGCACACACAACTTTGTAATTCAAATGGCTGATGTGGAAATTCTAAATGTTAAGGAAATATTTATTTCATTTAGAAATTCAAGTCGATGACGTACTGAAAGTGAATGTGTCTGCAATGGAAATAAGTAGGTGAAAGCAGTTATCGTAAAATGAAAATGGCGGCTTGTACGCGCTGTCGCCTCCGTTGTCGTTGCTGTTAATTATAGCGGCTTTACTCGTACATAGAGACACACACATACACACAGATACAGATACAGATACACACGCACAGAGCATAGTCAACACTCAATACTTGGTCGCTTGCATGGTTGACTCTAGTTTTGTATACTCTTTAGCTAAGCAGGGTATGGGTAGTATGGCAGGGCCTAGGCTTCGTACTTAGTTTATTACAAGTAAAGTTAATTTTTTTTTACACGAACTTGAACCTTTCCAGAACAAAATATGTAAGCAACAAAGCTAAAAAATTTTTTTATGACAAGACTTGAATGTTAACTCTAAGAGTGTACAATCGGGTCTGCCTTTTAGTGCTTGTTCTGTTTTTTTAACTGTCTGTCATTGAAAGTATACTTAGACAACAAGATAATGACTCATTCACAAAGTCCATATCCACAACTTAAATTTCGGACACTGAAAACTGGACAATCATCTAGGCAAACATTGACTTTTATAGCTTGGTTTATAGCCGCATATATTGAGAGAAGAATGGTCTCCTGTTGCTTTAAGATCGACATTCACATCAAGTAGTAAAAGTTTGTGCATTTTTAATGAAAATTTTTGGGGGATAAGAATGCCATCAGTTTAGTAATGAGGTCAAACCTAAAGTTTACTTTGTTTGAACACTTTTTTTGATTACTTTTTAAACATTTGAAAAAATGAATTTCATTTTATTTATATGCTGATTACATTGTGTCCCTTGTCTTGAGAACACTCTTTTTTTCCGGATTTTTTTTTCAAAAATTTAAATAGCGCTAAGGAATGAAATGAAATAGGCTTCGAAATAACTTCGTATTGTGCTCGTTACATGTAGTTCTTGCTAAGTCAGCACACCAAGCTGTTCTCCCTATGCCCCCTCCCCCCCACCCCCACATGTGTAGTACTGAATTGTTGTGAAAGTATGTGTGTGCCCATCCCTCTCACAGAGTAACTAATTATAGGGCATTCCTCGACTGCAGCATTTATATTTATATTTTTTATTGCATACATTGCGGCGGGCTGGCTTATTGAGAACTTTTGGCATTTCGTATCCCGCATTTCAAGTTGACGTTGCGTTGTTTCGTGTGTTTGTCTGTTGTGTTTTCGTCTGTAGGTCTGTGTCTGTGTATGTGTGTGTTTGTTTGGCTGTGTGTTTGCGGTGGCAGGCAACAACAGACAATAAATCAATCAGCTGTGTTAACATAAAATTGCTGTGCGCAGACAAATGCTTCAAAGTGCTTGTGTGTGTGTATAAGTGTGTTCTTGTACTGGCGAGCTATTAACAAAAAGGTCAGCTTGGCCGAAAAGGCTTGTGCTCTGGCTCTGGCCTGTGTCCTGTGCCTAACTTCATAGTGCAAAGTCGGTACCGGAGCCGGCGCCCGCAGCGCGTTTGTATACAAGTCCTATGTATGTACGTATATTTGTCTGCATTGTGTAGAATGCTGTAGGTAGAGAAAAGAGAGAGAGAGAGAGAGGGAAAGAGAGAAAGGAAGCGTGAGAGAGCACTAGTGAGGCTAGAGGGAAGTGAGTGGAAAAATGCTATTATTTGCTGGCTGTAAAAACAAAAGCACTTGGCTTCAATTTAGCCAACGAACCAACGACAACGGCATGTATATATACATACGTATATATACATAAGGCCAAGGCGCGCTTTATGTCTACATATGCACATACATACATATACGTATTTACAATGTACTACTACAATGTATGTTTGTGTAAACATTGGCTATGTGCTTTACTGCGTTTCCTTAGCCTCCTACACTGTGTGTTTGCTGTGCCATGCATTTTAACCCTCTGCCAATTTTCTGCTGAAATACGCATAAAACATTGCTCCCATGGATAATCTTTATTTCAGCGACAAGAGTCATAAAATTGCAATAAAAATTATTTTTTGTGATTGTCGGTGGACGTTAATTCTGATTATTAATACCGATATATATTTCCCATTTTGTCTGTTTTTTATTGCAGTCTGCTTCAATTTTCCCATTTTTATTATAATTCAGATTTTTCGTTTCAACAACAACAACAACAACAGCATTCAAGGCAGCATTCTCTTCCACAAAATTCTGCAGTTTATAGCTTTTTTGCTTATTTATTTTTGAAGATACAGGAATAATTTAACCTATTATAAGTTTGAGGAGCAGAAATCCAAACAGCGCTTTTGCTTAACACACAAAAACACCGCCAAGAAGAAATGTTGCCAGTGGCAACTGAACTTCTCCTCTAATTTTATACAAAGGTACAAAAATTGTAAGCCAAAACTCAGGAAACCTTCATGGTTGAAAAGCAGGTGATGAAATTAGTATTATGTAGTCCAAAAGTCATTCTGTGATAAGAAATTGAGCATAAATTGAGAAATTAAGGAAATCGTCAACAAACATCAATTGTAATTGCTTTTATCATGCTGAGCCTTGAAATTATCTCAGCATTTTAGAGAGTTAAAAGAGTTATTAAGCCACACAAAATAAGTATTTCAAAAATTCACAGCGGGAATTGAAAATTCCACGAAAGTGTGTCGCAATTCGTTTGTGTTGTCATAGGTTGCGTATACGCACGAGTGTGCATACATACGAGTAGATGCTTGCGCTGCACGCTTGCACTGCTTTGGTCCAAAAATACACATAAATCGTATAAATAAATTCCAACTCCGCAGCAGCATCAACAGCAGCAACATCTAGAAGTAGAAGCGGACATGCTCCACCAATGCCAATCCCATGCCAACCAGAAAAGCAAAAGCAGCCACATATGCATCGTGACGACGCTGTGGGGATTTCAATTTCAATTTTTTGTTTGTCGAAAATTTCATTTACTCAAGCGACGGGGCGGCCGTTGCCATTTTCAGTTTCATCTGACCTGTTCTACATATGTGGTATATATATATATATATACATACACATACATATATATATATTCTATATTCATTTCGCTGATTTTGTTTATAAATACGTTTGCATATTGGCGCTTTACGGGTCTCGGACTAAGCTTCGAATTGCTCAAAATGGAGCAGATGAAAAAGATTTACAGCCTGGCGAAAAATAACAACAACAAAATCAAACAATATTTGTACAAAATGTATACAAAATCGGGAAAGGCAAACAATCATAAAGACACCCATATATGTGTGCACTCAGAAAAGCGTAGGTCTAGAATAATCGTGCATGAACTAAGACCATTTGTACTCAGGAAGTTCAAGAATTTTTGAGATATTGGATACTTCTAGAATAAGTACAAGTAAATGTTAAATGAAAGATTTGGCTGCATCTTTAAAAATAATAAAAAATAACAGAATTAAAAAAAGAGAATTTTGCCTTGGAGTCCAAAGGAATACGCAGAATCCATGTTTCTCAAAAGTTTGTAAGTATTAACAAGTTGGAACGCTATGGCCGACAGTTCGACCATAAGATATCAGAGCATTTATTCCAAATTAGAAGTTCTTAAAAGTATGCAAAATATGATAATCTCATCAATGGAATAGCAATAAAAACCGAATCAATAAAATCAAAAACGTCCTGGTATGATACTAGAGGAGTCTTGAGACCAAATTTGGTGACTCTAGTTCTTATAGCCTCCGAGACTTAGATGTCCATACAGACAGACACACTGCTATTTATACTGATCTAGAATATATATACTTAATATGGTATGGCCCTTCCTTTCGATTCCTACTTGAACTACTTCCCACTTAAGACTTGAACCCAGTTCGAAAGATATTTCATTTCTAGCCGCAATGGTTTATTTTTAAGACTCTTCATTTTCCACTTTTAAATATGTTCCCTTCTTAGAAGAAGTATTCCAAAAATTCAACCTGATATGTTTATTTTTCTAAGTGTACATACATGAATACACCTACATATATTTACATTTTGCACGGATAAACACAAAGTCATACAGAGTCATGAGTTAATCGTTAATCGTTAATTGTAAATTTTGTGCAAAAGGCATTAAAATTACTTTTTAATTGACACAGCTGCTGCTGTTCGTATTGTAATTGTTGTCCTGACTGATGCTGGTCTTAAAACTGTCAGTGTTATTTAAGCCTACAGTCTTACCGCCTTTCTGTTGTTTGCTGTTTTTTGTAGGCAGAGCAAGTTGCGATTTTGTGTTTCGTTTCGTTTCGCTTTTTTAATTTTGTTTTTGTTTTCGTAATGTAAATGTGTTTAATTGGCTTACAAACCACAAGGACCTGCTCCTTGGCTTCTTTTTGCCGTTAATTGACAAATGTACAGGCTTATGCACAGGCACACGCAAACACTGAAGCACTCACTCGCACACAAACACACACACTTAGACAAAGCTTAACAAAATATATGTATATTATTTGTAGTCTTTAAAGTGCGTTGTTTCATTTACTTTTGTCTTTTGTGGCCGTTGTTGTTGTTGTTTGTGATTGCCGCCGGCTCAGCCACCTGCTGGCAACGTATCCGGTTTTCCCCCTGATTCCTGCACTCTATGAACCGTGGTATTAACATGAACTCCGACTGGTCCTGATAACACTTAAACTAAGCCCAACAATTGCGCTTTTGCTTTATCTCTGCTGCCTCTTTGGTACTTTCGAAGGCAATTAGCTGAGTTTATTTCCGCTGCTTCGATTTCGTTGTGCCACAGCCGACGCGAGAACTACTACTGAATTACCGTTAGCCGGATATGAGCGCCGCCAAAAGTTCCATGAGTTATAGTCGGCCATGAGAGATATTGGGAGAGAGTGTGTGAAAGTCAAAGAGAAAGCTTTACAGTGTCCGCTTGCTATGCGAAACATGACAGAATTTGTTAAATATGCAAGAAAATTTGCATTTTGCTAGTGATTGTCATTAATTTGAGAGTACTCCAGTAGTCATCGGTGTATATATAACAGCTTTAGGGTGTTCACGATGTCTTGAATGAAAAAACGTGCCAGACCCTAGTGTTTTAAAACACAATAAACTTTGATATCATTTTAATACATTTTGATTTCTTATAGTGCCGTTAATATGACAGATAAGCCACCATGAAAAGTAAGTGAAGACGATTTGGTTTGAAAAATTAACAAGGTAAGCTTAATAACATGATTTTACATACTCTGAATGCCAACATGCAACTCAGCATGACTGGCATAATTGATTTTAATCATACTGATATCCTATACCAGATTTCGAATCCAACACTAGAATACAAATACGAACACTAAACACTAAAATACGAATACATATTCTGTAGAGTTTTTGGTTTGCTTTATTACATATGAGAATTTTATTTATATTTAACTGCCGATACCTAAAAAAGGGACTTGTGAATTACAAACGCCTCTTATTTTGCGTAATTGAGTTAAAACTGGCATATTTTTTTCATCTGTGCGCCTGTTAGTCATTGAGAACTAAGCTCTCGTTATACTTAATATGCTTAATAACATTTACTGATGAGTTTAATAATATTTTCCAAGTCAATTTTTATTATAAGTCCTACAGAAAATACAATTTTTTTAAGCTCAGAATGTAAGGACCCACAATTTTTGCTAAGATTCTGTGAGAATATTTTGTGAACAAGAAAAATTATGGTTCAACGTTTTGACAAAGAACAACGCAACGTTTGCAATCAAAATGTAGCCTAACTTTGAGTAGTCAATCAGGTAATTTCTTAATGAATTTATTGCCGTGTATCTGCCAGAAGCTTTCGCTTGCTCTCTTTGAAAATGACAATGCAAAAGTATTAAGAGACATTGAAAGCTTTTCAAATGTGTAACTCGTTGTGTTAGGTCGTGTTCGCTTGGCTACCGGCGCTAGAAAGGCGAGCGGCTGGAGAAGGAAGGTTATTAACCAACAGGGACAGGGTTGCCTTGAGAGGTTAACTTTAACTCAGAGTCAAAAACACAGACAGACGGGCCCACAAAATCCGACAGGAAGACTGATATGGGTTTGAAAAGCGCATTATCAGAGTTCAAGTGCGACGGCTCTGCGCAGGAAATAGCCGAGTGCCAAAAATGGCAAACGGAAATTTCAATGCTGTTTTTGCCATTGCCTGTCCATTTTTGTGAAGTCAAGTGCCGCCTTAGAAATTAAAAGCATACTTAGCCGCGTTTAATTATTTATTCATGGGCCTTTGGCATAGTTCCCGAATAGGGCCAACAAAATCAAGAGACTAAGCTTTGGCGGCAGTGAACAGCGCCCGTGTCCATGGATGCCTTGGAATGTACGTTTTGCCTTTGCTGTCAGGGGCGGCTGCTTAACAATTCCGTAAACGTTGTTTGATCGAAATTTACTTGAATTTTGTTTGAGAGAACCACACTTCCGTATCTTTGCAATCACATTCCGTCCTATAACTTAAATTATTCAGAATCGTGGCGTTATATTTTATATGAATTTGAAAGCAGTAAGCGATAGGCAAAATACACACATATGGACGATACATCAGAACGCCCCTCGATCTCTAGCAGTTCGGTGGTGATACGACCGCGCCTTATCTATGGCTTGCGTACGGATGTCATTGGCAATATACACTTCAATCTCAGCAAGGAGGTCATCTATCCGGTGGAAGGAGTACTAGCCTTTCACGATTATGTGGCCAATAAACAGCGCTTTCTCAGGTGGGAACACTCCAAAAGTCAGTGAACATGTCAAATGAATTGTTTCTTAATTCCACAGACTTCCAGAGGATACGAAGCCCGAGATCATTGCCTTAAGCTCGAATCGCAGACTGTTGGCTGTTCTGGAGTATCATAGCAAGAAGTAGGATTTGCCTACTTAAATGTATCCTATCTCGCCGGCTTACTCACTCTTATTCTCTCCCCAGTGGTCGCTACATATCCATTTATGAGCTGTCCACACTTAAGAAGCGCCGCCACCTGGAACTGCCCGGCAACCATCGCGATGCGGAGGTTCAACAAATGATTTTCACCTACGACTCGCGATCCATAGCTTTAATCACCAGGCCGCCTGAGGAGCATCTTATTATGCTGGTGCTGGACAAGACCAGTACGGTTATTGAAGGTCGTGCCACAGTGTTGGGCTCCCATGGCGGTGCCGAATGTATAGCTGGTAATCCCAATGACTGCAGCTTTCTCGCCGTCGGTGGAGATCGAACGCTGCTGCTGATGAGTAAATCGGAGAGAGGCTTCAGCATTAGCAGCAATTTGAAGGTCACTTATCGCGTCACCTCAATGGCCTTTCTGTCCTTGGATTTGCTAATGGTGGGCACGGATCAAGATCAGTTGATACTCATCGAGAATGGCGAACAGAAACTGGCTCAAAAGGCTAGCGAAGCGGACACCGTCGATCTGCTTACAGATCAGGAGATCTTCGACAGGGAGCATCAGGCTCAGGATCGTCGCTTTCAGCTGCCTTCACAGATGGGTTCGCTATTGGATCTCCGAGTGATGTGCATGACTGCCTTCCCCCGGGGTTTTGCCTATATAATTTTCAATCGCGCCTTCGTCTTTGAGCGCGTCTCCAAGTTCAAATTCGAGCGCAAGACAATACTCACCGTGCCCGTCAGTCTGTATGCGGAACCCATGTACCAGATCACCAATCTGGCCATTGATCACAAACAGGAGACGGTCATTGTGACGGCAGCGCATGCTCAAATCTATGTGGGCATACTCATCGTTCCAGAAACGCTCAAGACCAAACATCTCAAGTTCGAGCCATTGGGCGTGCTCATACACACTGGCGAGGTCGTTGACATCTCCACCTGCTCCTGGAAGCCCATCATAATGACAGCCTGTGAGTTGATATTCGTGTGAAAAAAGCTGTCTCTATATATTACAGTGGTGACACTATCCATTACATAGCAAGGGATCAGACCATACGCATTTGGAACTATGAGACGGCTAAGGTGGAGCTGGTGCGTAAGTTTCAAGTGGATGTCAATATTGTGGAACTAAATTCGACGGGTTTAATGGCTGCCATTGGTTTCTCGGATCAGTTGCGCATCACGCAAATCTTCATGGATGATCTCAATGTGAGTAATAACTTATCTAATAATTATGTATACTTGTATGGTCCTCTGTGTCCTCCGTGCCACTGCAGATTGTGAAAACGTATAACTTTCCCCACTGCAACGATGTGCGCTACTCGAACATGGGCCACCTGATGGCGGCCGCCTATGACAACAATATAACGGTGACATCGGTGTACAATCTGGAAGTGCTGATCAACCTGAAGGGACACAATGGCACTGTTTTATCGGTGGCCTGGACGAGGACCGACAAGTACCTTATTTCCAGCGGTGCAGAAGGTGCCATCTATCAATGGGACATTGAGACGGGAGCGCGTCTCCAGGAAATTGTTCAGAAGGGCACCGAATATATAACCGTTTCGTGCAGCTTCAACGAACCCTTGACCATATATGCGGGCACCAACTTTGGCACCATAAGGGAGTTCCAGGACTCGGAGCTGGTACGCGAGATCACGATACCGTCAAGAAACAAGGGTTCTGTTTCCGATCTCTGTCTGTCGCGCTCTGATCTCATTATGTTCGTTGCCGACCACGAGGGCAATCTCTTCAATCTACAGCTGCCATTCCTGGACGCCGGTGGTGGCACCTTCACCAATTTTCGCTTCTTCGATGGGCCGGTGAACAAACTTCGGATTTCCTATGACGGCACCATGCTGCTGGCCATTTCGAAGAAGGGCACGGTAGCCATTTGGGCAATGGACAACATCGAAGGCAAGGTGGCACCCATGGATCAGGATCTGATGAAGAGCCAGGAGGTGCTCATACCTCGCAGTCAATTGAATGACAAAATCGAACAAATTTCCAATCTGGAGCTGCGTCTAAAGCAGCAGGCCGAGGAGTTCCAGTACCAACTGAGTCAGAACGAGATATTCGATGGCCAGCAGTTGCAGGAGGTGCATCGCAGCTACTGTGCCGCGCTAGAGGAGCTTAAAGAACTGAACAATGACATCGAGGCGAGGCACACCGAGGAAATGAACCTCATCACATTCCAGATCAATGACATCAAGGAGGACCATCGCATTCAGCTGGACACGCTGGCCAATCAGTATTCGGAGCGTATGCTCATTGAGTACCAGAAGTTCACCAATCTGCGCGAGAATATGCTGGAGCTGCGCGAGAGCTACGAGGAGAAGCTGAAGAACTCGACAGGTACGCTTCAGGATACGGTGGAGGCTCTGGAGAATGACTACAAGAAGCAGCTGGACGAACGCAAAGATCTCATTCGGGAGCTTATGAAGGAAATGCAGGATCGAAAGGACGAGTTCATCGAGTACTGCCGCGAGGTGGAGCTGGAGAACGATCGCAATATGGTCGCCACCCAGACGGACTACGAAAATAAACTGACCACAGAGCGAAACGAGACGCAGATGTGGCGCGGCAAGGCCGGCGTACTGCAAAAGAAGTACGAGCAGCAGAGCAAGGAGATTGACAATTTGCTCGAGGAAGTCGAAACCCTCAAGGACGAGCACCAGAAGTCGCAGCGAAACATCCAGAAGCATATGCGCAACATCGAGGATCTGCAGAAGGATATTTCTGATCGCGATTATGCCATCAATTCGAAGGAGAAGCGCATTCAGGATTTGCTGCACAAGAATCAGGAGCTGGACAAGTACAAACAGGTGCTGGGCCACAAAATAGCGGAGCTCAAGGCCCAAATTGAGCCACGTGAGTTCCAGATCAACGACAAACGCAAGCACATCATCGAAATGGAGAACGAGCTGGAGGGCCTCAACCAGAGCAACATACAGCTGGAGCTGCAGCTCAAGGAAATGCGTGACAAGTATCTAAGCAACGTGACGGAACTGCGAACCGAACGTCATCGTGCCAAGGCGGCACGCGAGTGTCTCCAAGCCATCTGCACGGATATCTACTACGTGGCCGGAGAAGTCAATACAACCGAGGCCCTGAAGAAGGCCGTCAAGGAGCTGTTCCAAAAGCATGCCAGCGATGACGAGCTCAAGCGCTTCGTCAGTCTGGATGCTGATGTTCGTGACGAGTTTCTGCGCCAACGCAAGCAGATTGAGAATGTCCTGGCGCGGTACAAAACCGTGGCGGAGGACAAAAGCGTGCAGAAGAAGTACGACAAGCTGTTTAAGGAGAATCTCATTCTAATCGAAGAGATTGAGAAACTAAGGGATGCCAATAAAGGCCTGCGCGCTCGTGTCAAGGAGGATATAAAAAAGACCGAAAAGAACAGGAGGACGAAAAGCGTTTCCAATACACATTAGGATGATGGTCGAAATCGACGTTCTGGCTTGATTCATTTATCAAAACTATTAAAATACATTTATTTCACATCGGATTGGGGACTAACTCTCACATAGTTAGGATATACATACATACTTTTAGCTTATTTCAATGGCATATGCTCTGGTTTCATTAGATTCAGGCCTCAACCAGCACCTTCTTGGTTGCACTGGCCGTTTTGGATTTTGTCGCTTTGGTTGTTGCTTCTTGCTCTTCCTCTGGTTCAACCTCCGGTGGCTCCTCTACAGGCACATTAGGCAATTGAAGGCTTTGCTCTTCGGCCTCCAGGGCATCAAGCTCGGCCAGCACGTCCTCTTCATCTTCACTGCTCAGCATATTCGTGAGTATGGCGTCAATTTCCTGCTGCTTCTCAATGCCCTCGTGTGTTTCGTCCATTATCTTCTCCACCTCGTTTATGTCAAGCATGTCGTGCACCTTTTTCAGGGCAGCATTGCCCTGCTTCAAGCCCTCCAGCACCTTCATTTCCACTTGCGCGAACTCCAGATCAGCAGCCAATTTATCCAAGTTATCCAGCTGTTTATCAGCATTTGTCAGCAGCGTCTCCTGGTACTTCTTTTTGCGCAGCAACAGCTTCGCACGGCTATGAGATTTTGTTTGAAATATCTTGTAAATTAATTATACAGCTTATGCAATTCTTACTCTTTGCGATTCTGTTGAAGGCACTTCTTGGCCAGCATTCTATCATTTTCAAGCTGGAGCTCAATGCGTTTCTGGTATTGTTTTAGTCGATCTCGTTGCTGCTTCAATTGCTGGAATATACAAAGTCCAGTGGGCTTCTGATCGGGTGGAAGGCCTTTTTGTAGTTTCTACTTACCAGCACGGCCTTATCCTGCTCGGTAATCCGACTAGGACCTGACTTTTTACTACTTTTACCAAACAAAGCCCCCATGACTATGACTACAGCTGTTAAATGAACAGTGTTAATCGATGACACCTTCGATTGTTATAAGAAAATCATCGAATCTTGTCTCGTGTATCGTATTTATATCGATATGTTGTGTCGTGGAATTGTGTTTAATCGATATCCAAAATACAATGGCGTGAGCTAATTTAAATGTTCTTGGAAATCTATATTTGGCATTATTCGACATTTCGTGTCCATCATAAGCAAAGAAAGCAATTTAAACAACATTGCAACCACATATGTCCAGTTTGCCCCATGGACTAAAGCAATAACATTCCCCAAACTCAGAAAAACTTACATATAAAGTTAATTATTCCGTTTTATTCACACATGAATTCTCTCTCTGAGAAAAAACGCGCAAATATCTTTCAAGTTGTAAAAAATATCTAATCCAATTTGAAAAGCAGCAGAACGCTTAACGGTACGACTTCTGGTAGCGGGCACGGGCACCTGGACCGCCGAACTTCTTGGGCTCGCAGCGACGCGGGTCACCGACCAGCAGGGTTCTGTCGTATTGGACCAGAATGTCTTTGATCTCCTTCTTCGAGGCCTCATCGACATCTGCAATTGGAATTAAAAAAGAAAGAGCTATTATAAAACTTGTTTTTAGGCTTGGGACAGTCGCAAACGGCTGGTCAGGATAAGGTTTCGTTGTCGTTTAAGCCTCAAATAGTAAAGGCTTTAGCATTGCGCCAGTTACTCGTTTTGATTGCTAAATTCATTTGGTCTCCCTTGCATTAGTCATTCATTGAAAATGGTTCAATTTTTCAACAAAAATCTGGTAGAAGGTGCCATTAAATCATATCAAATGTTTTTGATGCATCACCCAAGCTGAGCTATCGATGTGCAACAGATTGGTTGGTATATGCTCATAATGTGGGTTGTTCTGGCCATATTTTTCATTTGCTGAGAAGTGAGTAGTCTTCCAAGCAAAAACTTTATATGGCCGGGTCGTGGTCGGGATTTGGAATCGCAACTTACATTTCTGGTAGAAGGCAACTAGGGCCTTGGAAATAGCCTGACGGATGGCGTAGATCTGGGCAACATGACCACCACCGCTAACGCGCACGCGGATGTCCACGCCGGCGAATTTCTCCTGCAAAAAGTATAAAAAGAAGTCTTTAGAAAATGTGGCACTGGGATGCGTAACACCTTTGCACAAAGAGCAATCAGTAAATAATTGTATTCTCATTTGGCTTCAAGTTCGGGATAAATGTTATCATCATCAGCTAGCTTAAGCTGTTGGAATCAACTACACACTCACCTTGCCGAGCAGCAGAAGAGGCTCCTGCAATTTGTACTGCAGAACTTTGGGTTCAATTTGGTCCAGCGGGCGTCCGTTCACCTTCAACAGACCACTGCCACGCTTGCAGTAAGCCACAGCGGTTGCGGTTTTCTACAACAGCAAGAATAATTAATTAATTAATAACACATTTTGTCACTGTACAGTATTCCATAAAACAAAAAAATCATCGCAGATCCACAAAAACACAACATAACCTCAGCAACATGGAGCGCTGTCTGGCAGCGACGATACCGCTTTTAGCTACTGCCGTGCGACACGTGCGATAACTTTGTTAAATTAAATGGCTTTTTGCACACACACCTTGCGTCCGAAGACTTGAACGGCCTGCACGGGTTCTCTGCGCTATAAAATGAAAGATTTGCAACATTTTAGTTAATATTTTTACACAATTCGCAATATTTTCACAGCTCAAATACCTTCTGCTGCATTTTTCTCGCGAGTTGGGCTGGGGAAAGAAAGAAAAATTTGACGGAAACGACTAATGTACCAAAAGAACTAGTTCCGAGTCTTCGAGAGGAACTAATGAACTTGGGTTTTTGTGTGTTTTGAGTATTTAGTGGTATTTTGTACTTTGGTATTTGTTATGATTACATTTCGCGCGCTTCCATTTATATGTGGTCTTTAAAGTAAATTACAACTATGAATCCGATGGAGCTCGAACCTATGTATATAAATGTAAGAGAAGAAGAAAATATCATTTTAATTTTAATACATACACAATATGTGAAAAAAAGGGCGGGTTTAATATTTTAACAATTAAGTAGTTTGTTAAACGACATGCAGAGGGCGCTTACGCTTCAGCTGATGCAGCCCTTACTAATATCTTTGATTTTTACAAGTTAAATCAAATATATGCAAAATAGCCTAAATAAATGTCACAATAGAATATATGACTAAAATACAATTTTATCCGATAGGTGTATATTCAAACTTAAAATGTAGCAGAGCAATTGTATATAAAGTATATATTGCACTGAACACCTTCTACTTAGTACATTTTGGTATATTTTTTACTGTCATGTCAATGGTTTCATCTCAGCGTTCGGTCACACTGGAGCTCGTTTCCTTTTTTTTTGTTTTAGAAGTATTGAATTTGCAAAAAAGAAAAAAAATAAATTGTTTCATTTGAGCTTGTAAGTGATCATGGTTGTCTGCGCCATGCAAAGTTTTGCGGCGGGACAATCCTTAGACAGTGGCTGTTGTGCAATGAAGTCGGAAAAACCAACCAAAGATTCTGGAAGCGCTGATGCTGCCACTGCGAATGGCGCTGCTCCGTACAAAAGCGATGATGATGATCGTGAAGAGGGCGAAATTGTTGACGAGTTCGAGATGATTATATCCTCCGAGGATGAAGAATTTAAAGTGCGTGCACGGATACAGCAGCTGGAGGAGAAAAATCAGGATGTGGAAAGAGTCAATATGCTATCGGCCAATCTAGCCGATCAATATAGTAAGCATTTTACAACAGCAAGCAACACGTTGCTCTTTGGACATCAAGTATGTGGATGCGTATGCGTATGCATGTGTGTGTGTATGTATGTTGTTCTAGTAAAGTGGTGCCTTAAACTACAGTTGTGTGTGTGTATGTATTTATGCAAGTGGCGATTACTGTCATTGCACTTGGTGTATATATGTATGTATATTATGTAAACATGCGAGTGATGATCGATCGATCATAGTGGGCGGGGTTGCGGTTGCCCTATCTTACAGAACCCACACAGACACAGTCCCACATTATTTAATGTGTGTTATCTGATATGTGCTTGGACATTTATATATAGCATATACATATTTCGTTGCCTCTTTGCAGACTATCAAAAGTCGCATTCGCCCATTCATCGATATCCCGGGTATCAAGAGTTCATCCCACCGATAGTGCTATCCGATGTGTCAAGTCCGTCGGAGAATGAGTATGCCCCAACTCCTCCACCCGCACCAACAAAAAAATGTCGGAAAACAAAATTAAAGCGCATGGGAAACATAAAAAAACATAGCCAGCCTTTGCATTATTCAAGTGGAGATTTCAAGCACAATCCATGCGCACACCGTCAAGCGCAGCGTAGAAGGCGACACCAGCATCAACGCCGTGGTGGTCGCCACTATCAGGATGCCATATCGCTGGACTCGATGGACAGCCTTACAGATGATGAGATTTGGGAGTGCGCCATAAATGGGGTTAACGACTGCGATGAAGATGATGATCTGAGGCGCCTGAAACTAAGTCGTGACAAGCTGCGTCTGGCCTTGGCGCGAGAGAGCGGTCAAGACAAGCTGCTGAGCCGTTACAAGAATAGCCTCAGGGAACGACTGCAGGGTCGCCTGCGCAAGTCGCCCAGTCCGCAGTTCGAAATTGCAACAGAGCCGACAAAGCAGGCAGACGCTCAGGAGGATTATAATGAGCTGCCGCAGCTGCAGCACCTGTCTGATGCTTTAAGCCAGGAGGAGCAGGACGAAGCTGAACTGGAAGACGCCGACGAGGGGGAGATCAAGCTACGGCTTATTGCACTGAAGTCGGCCGTACTTAAGAAGCATATGGCCCGCAAAAAACGCGATGCCGAGCGTGCCTATTCGCCCACCGACATGTATAATCGTGTGCATTCGACGATAAGCACCGAGTGCGACATCGACGATTTCATGGAGATTAGTCCAGCCGTCTCGCCGGACCGTGCCCTGAGCCCCACCCTGCCGGATTACGAACAATCTGTGGATACCAAGCCGGTGGACATGGATTTAGCCGAAACGGACAGCGATGAGGATCGCAACAACTATATCAAGCATCCCTGGACCACCCATAATGGGATGTCATGGTCAACCAACTGGCCAAATTCGATGATGGCTGATGGTGGCGGCAGTTGGCGTGGATTTGTGCCCCTGCCACCCGTAGCTATGCCCATAATTAAGACAGGACAGGAGCAGAAATATGATTATGACGACGAAGTGCCACCTCCTCCACCGCCATTTCATATTTCACAAATACAGGTAGTTGACGAGGATAACGATGCCAGGGATGCCATGTATCTAGCCTGCGCTGTAGATCATTCCAATCAAGGATGCTCCACCATCACCGACATTCAATCGATCTCCATGGACAACTCACAAACACAGTCGCAGAACTCGCGCCCGCCTCCTTACACCCAATCACGGCCAGAGTCCAGTGATGACGAGGCTGGCGCTCTGCGTGCCATTTTGCTGTCCAATCTGAAGCCTGCCAAAGAACAAAAACGCCTACAGCCGAAGCCCGAACCCGAGCCCAGGCGGCCAAGTCCCATTCAAGAAGTGTGCGATAATTCTGATGATCCCGAGGAGCTCCGCTCGCTTTTGCTGTCGAGTATTGCATCAAAGCGGCAGTTCAACAGCATTAAGGAGGATGTGAATGAGGAGATGGCCAGATTGAGTCCAGAGATACTAAAGAAGGCAGTGCGCCGTTTTCAGACAATTGGAGTGGAAACTAAAGCCGAGCAGGAGCCAGATCCACCTGAGGTCGCTTCAGAGGAGACTAAAACCGAACAAGGGCCAGCGCAGATTGCTTCAGTGGAGACCACTCCACTACAAGTTACTGCAGCGGATGATGAAGACAGTTGCACAAATTTGCCCACTTTGCCAGAAGCCAAAGTTGAATCTTCCAAAACCAGTGGAAATGCTCTCCCATTGCCCACTTTGCCAGAAGCCAGAGTTGAATCCTCCAAAGACAGCGGCAATTCTCTCCCATTGCCCGCTGTTTTAGAGGCTACAAAATCTCAGTCTTCAGCTAATATCATTAAGATCGTGAAGCCCAATAAGGTCATTAACAAGAACACCGCTCCAAAGCGCAAGCTAACTGCCACAGATTCATCAGCAGCAGTCCAGTTGGCTGCAAAGAGACCAGCCACCTTGCTGATCAAAGATGCCGGATCTCCACTGCATGGCACAGATGGTGGCTCCCTGGTGCTGGTGCCTAACGCCACGCGTCTAATAACTGCCCTCGATCCAGCCAGCATTAGGGTGAATAAGCTGGTCATTAGTTTGGCGGAGGAATCATCGGCGGGCAGTGATGATGAACTGGAGCTGAGCACCTGCTTCGCGTATGCAAACTATGCGGACAATGCCAGCCCACTTAGTCTGGCATTAGAAAGCGGCAGTAACTCCCCCACAAGGTCCAACACACCCAATTCAGAGATCTTGGACAACGGCAGTTCAAATCTAAGACGCACCGTCATCAACGAGTACTTTGAGAAGAAGATTGATGACTTCCTCAAGCAGGCGCGCTCCAAAGTGCCTACAATTTCGCCTTTGGCTATTAGTAACAAAATTGCCAAAGCCAACATCCCGGCTATCGAAGAGGATAAGGGGGTGGAGGATAAAATGCCGGATAAGGCAGGCGAGAATTCGGTGGCCTCAAAGCCAGCGGCAACCAATGACACCAAACAAGCAGCTCCTAAGACAACACCAATGGTAAGTTCCTGCCAAGATCATATAAGATATATAAGACGATGCGATACGATCAAATATTTGGGATAGCCTTTCGCTCTTTGACAAAGGATACACACAAATATTCATACTCACGCTCTCTGAGTACAAAGATTTCGCGTTATCTGATCAAGATCGGACTACTATATCATATACCTCATATATAATCGATAATCGAGACTCAGGAAATTAAGTTTGTTTTAAAATCAAATTGAAACAAAATTTAGTATATATTTAATCCTTTTAGAAGACCCCTAGACCCCTTGTTCACTAAGTTTTACTCAAATCGGACTACTATAATATATAGGTGCCATAGAACTGATCTTTCCAGAATTAAGCCTTGCAGAGGGTATTATAATATATAATCGATAATCGAGACTCAGGAAATTAAGTTTGTTTTAAAATCAAATTGAAACAAAATTTAGTATATATATAATCCTTTTAGAAGACCCCTAGACCCCTTGTTCACTAAGTTTTACTCAAATCGGACTACTATAATATATAGGTGCCATAGAACTGATCTTTCCAGAATTAAGCCTTGCAGAGGGTATTATAATTTTGTCACGATATTTGTAACGCATGACAAACTGAGTCGCTATAACCATATCCGTCTGTCTGCCCGGCTGTTTCTATGCAAACTAGTCCTAGTCTCTTAGTTTTGAAGCTATCGACTTGTATTTTCCACCATATGCTTCTTTTTGCAGTAAGTTGCTCATATCTAATCTTGATCAGCATGACAAGCCCAGACGATATAGCGATGTCCGTCTGTCTGTCTGTCTGTCCGTCTGTTTCTATGTGAACTACTCTCTCAGTTTTGAAGATATCGAGTTGAAATTTTCACCACAGGCTTATTCCTGCTATGTCAAAATCGTACAGATCGTATCACTATATCATGTAGCTCTCATATAACCGACCGATTCGAAATTAACAGCAAATTTGCTATTTTTATCCTCATGCATGCTGACTAAAGTTGATCCGGATCGGACGATAGGACTACTATATAAAATAGCTCCCATGTAACTGACCGATTCGGAATGAACTCTTAGTACAGCAAAATTTGATGTTTTGTATCCAAATTGAACCAAATTTGGTAAATGTCAGTCTTAGAAGCCTCTACGTCTGCTGACCAAAATATTTGAAGGAAACTAAAAAGAAGATGCTTTGCTGCCTATTGCTACCGCTGAAGGAAATACGTTTTAAACTACTACGTTTGCTTGCCTTTTTATTGTTCTGCAAGAGTATATAAGGTTCGGGACAGCCTTCCTCTCTTGCTTTTCTAAAAGATGAACCCAGACTCAGCTTGTATCCATTTTGGGAGGCCCCAAGTCCGTTGACCAAATTAGATCCGGATCGGATATCATATAGCAGTTCACTTAGTAGCGACTGTAGCGTTCTTACGTGGTTTATAGGATTTTTTTGTTCATTTCGTTTCTAATTCTCTGCCATCCCGATCCTTCTTAGGCGGTGCGACACTTGCCCGTTGCGTCACAAAAGGAATACCTGCGACTCGTCGAGCGCATGCGGCAGCTGGAGAAGAAAAAGATCAAAGCAACCCATATCAATAATGTGCAAACAAACGCCGTGGTCAAACTTCCTGCGACAGTTGCTTCAACAACAACAACAACAACAGCATCTGCCAAGTCGACGAAAATAACGGCGACGTCAGCTGTGATAATATCCTCCCTTAAGCCAGGCCTTAAGCCTGTTCCGGCTGGTAATAAAGTGTTCAAAAAGGTTGGCACAACTAAGCTAACAAAGGTGGCAACTGCAACGGTCGTAGTTGAACAATCCAAAGCTACGAATGTGTCTAGCAGCAGCAAACTAGCTGTCGTTGAAGGCAGCGGTTCCAGATTAGCCATAGAGCAGCCAAGCACATCGGCAAAAGTTCCGCAGCAGCCATCCAAGCAGAGCCGACTGAATGCCTTTGAGAGCTCGTTTGAGAAAATCGGGTATACATATGTGTGTAGTTCTTGATCGTCATGGTTTACTCACATTTTGTGGCACTTGCAGATGCAGCATGATCGCCAATCTCGACAAATCTCTGCAGATTGTCGAGGAGGCCAAGAAGTCGAAAATAGCACGTTTGCGCAGCTCGCAACGCCTCAAGGAGCTGTACGCCGAGATGATGGCCGTTAAGCAGGCGGTCAAGGCGGAGGAGAACAAACTGGCGCGCATACAACCCGAGATTCATGCCAGCCATGAGGTCATCATATCGCTCAAGCAGAAACGCAGCAAACTCTACAAGGCGGCCATGGATCTGGGCAAAGGCCTAAACGGTCCCGACTACAGGTACAACCAACAACAAGCAGCCACTGGATCACAACAAGAACAACAACAAGGCAACAATAACGTGGACACTCAACCTTGGCCGGATAAAATGGATGCGTCAAATGCAACGTTTGAGGGTTTACATTTTTTTTATTTTCTTGCAGATTATTGGACACGGGCAAGGCAGAAATCAAACGAAAGTCCACACAGCTAACCCATGAGATACGTTTGTATAATTCCATTGCCAACTACGAGGATCTTGCCAAGCTCGTTAACCAAACAGCAGTTGAAAATCAGCCGGAGATGGAGGTGGAGAAGACGGAGGCGCCGCCAAGGCAACCAACCGCAGCGAGCAGTGATCCAAAAATGTCGGACCAGCAGCCTAATTGTGAAGCTGCCAATGAAGGAGTTGCCAACGCTGTTGAGATCGATCCGGAGCCTGAGACTGAACCCAAAATGATTGTTGATGTGCGTGGATTTTGGTTTATCACTTGCTTCTTCCAACTAAGTCTAAGATTCTTTACTAGTGTTGTACCGCTGTTTGTGTTGTCCTCATCCTGTATTAAGACCATACTAACCAGCCAGTTGAGTTTACTTCCAGGCAACGCCCCAGGATGCAGATGCGGTCGAGGTGGAAACAACAGAACCCATGCCAACGACCAGTCCGGCGAAAGAACAGCAACAGGCCCCGGCTCAGGCACCCTACACCCAGAGCTTTATGCGAGAGCTGAGCGAGCAGGAGGAGCAGTCGAGTTATCTCAGCGAGTATCGCACGCCCATGTCGCGCAATTATAATAGGTGCGTGTAATCACATGGGAGCAGTTGTGCATTGTTTGGCCCACCTTTGTGTTGGTTCTCTACTTGTAGGAAGCTGGATGTGAACGCCACCATATGTCCCTTTGAGCTGATGGGCCGTTGCGAGGATGCCGACTGTTGCTATTTGCATTTGAGCAGCCGCAGCAGCTCATGTGCTTCCGCAAAGCCTATCCCTGTGAATGTCAATCCCTAGGCTTTCACCCAAAACTACAAGAAAACCAACCAAAACAAAGAAAGACTTAAAAAAGAAAAAGAAAAAACACTAAAAAGAACACATTCTAAAAAGCGTGCTTGAATTCTGGTAAGTTGAACTCTTCACGCGACCTAATATTTCAATGTTGCTTTCAGTCAACGCAAACAACAACAAGTCCTAACAAAAAAAATTCAAAAAACAAAAAAAAAAGAAACGCCGAGTGCAAATTGTTGATACATATTTTTGTTGTTGCTGTTATAAAACTTATGTACATATCCCTGTACATATACTCGTACTTCATGTGGTATATAAGTGTTTAAGTTCGCCAATCGCCAATCGACAAACGGAAACGGAAACTAACTTAAGCTGAACGTTCGAACGGATTGTGCATTTGTCTGTCTCCATTTCCCACTCTAAATGCTAATAAAAAGCTATAAATAATAGTATATCTCGCCATAAATTGCAACAGCAAGCTCTGTAATATCGTTAAGTCAAAATCGCGTTATCTAAATGTGCATACGTATATATGCTTTTGTATATACAATATATATATATATATATCTGTGCATATGTTTTGCTAACTAATTTTTTGAGTTTATTAAACATTAATTATTTTCATTGAATTATTATAGATAATTATTATATGTAATTATTATAAAGTTTTTATAAAAAATTATAAATTCAAAGGAATTTACAAAAAAAAAAAAAAAATAGAAACAAATATGAGTTCATAAATAAAAGAAATATAAAATGAATTCAATGTGCGTTTTAATTGTTTCAAAGCAGGCGCAGGAAAGGTGAGCAAAAGATTACTAGAGCTACAACAAAGGACAAGATGATGATGACCTCAAGATATTTAAATCAGAGCTCTCAAATAACAGTTGAGCTTTTTGTTTTACGGACTTTTACTGAACATCGCATTGAGACATTTACGATTGCCGGTCGCGCAATGACGATCACAAAATGAGCAAAAGACTTAAAGGTTCAACCCAAACGGTCTTTATTTTAATTAGCATTGAAAATGCACAGTGGCTCATTTGGCTAAACAATTTGTGACTTTAGAATTAGATGATAATTAAGTCTGAGAAATGAAGTTTTTATAAAAAAAAACGTTGTTTTAAATATTATAAATGAAAATTTAACTTTTTCTTTAAAAAAATAATTTAAATTTATTTTCGTAGATTTTTTTATTCTATTTTAGCACCATATTGTTTCCAATAGTAACAAGAACACTGGTTGGCACTTCTATGTAAAATTACATAAATATTACATAAAAATACATAAATGTGTATATTTATTATTTATTCTGAGTTAAGCTTAACATCTCTAACTCAGCACTAGTTGACTGAGCAGAGTAGCTGCATATTCAATAGTGGGAGTCACCACTGCACCTGCGAGCACCTGTACACTGGAAGTGGCGAAATTACTGAAGTCTACATATCTCATTTAGCTGGTTTGATGTAAGAAAAACGTTGATTGCTTTTTCTGCTAGTCTCATACATTTTCATTAAAAGTCCGTAATAAGGGGCGTTTTTTCTTGTGTAGCAAAATAAAAATTCAAAATGTGGAGCAAGCAATCTTGACAGTTGTTTCCTTAGGTTGACTCCCTACAGCGTTCATTGATAATATTTTGAAAATTAACAATTTTAAATCCATTTTTATACGAATATGGGACAGGAGATAGTCATATCTGGCTCACACTCAAACTGCTCACACTCGGCCATAAACGCAACTGTCCTTCAAAGGAGTATTTGCCAATGGATTCTCCGGAGAATAATATTCAGAGCTTTGGACAGTTTTGGTATTTATTTGAAGCAGAAGCAACCGCATTTGGCTAAGAAAAACTTGCTGTTCCACCAAAATAATGCCCGGGGTCACACATGGCAAAAATAGCAATGGGACTATTTCCTGTTTCCAAAAACCTGAAGAAATCGCTGATACCTTGTCTAAAGATACCTTGGGTTGAGTGAAGAGGTCGTTACTGAAATGAACGAGTTTTATGCATTGAATTCATCAAAATTAAATTGTGTTTGACTATTCCATCAAGAGACTGATGGTTATAACAGGAAGATTAATCGAGCAAAAACAGCGCCTACGTTGACAAATAAAACGCTTGTTTTCCGAAATAAATATCTGTTATTCAAAAAGCTATCGACTTATCAAACCACCCTTTTAACACAATAATGATGTACAAAAAATCGACAAAATATCTGAAAAGCATTACAACCCCTAAACCATTTTTCGGTTACAAAAAATTGTTTTAAGAATTTGTTTTTTGTCAACTCAACTTTACAATTCTGATCTTAACTTCATATGCCTTAAAAATACAATGATTATAAATGTTACAATTAATCATGATTTATCACAGCCAATGGGTTTAAAGTGCTTACAAATGCACCAAAATTTTAAAGGATCCTGCCTTAAGCTTAACTCCTCCGATAAGGAATTTATTTCTCAGCTAATAGCCCTCACTGTTGCCATAAAAGACGTACGCGTGACACCAGTCCTTGATGTCATCGTCATTGTTGCAGCACATGGGATAGATGATCTCCGATTTGGTGACTTTGGCGCAGCGCATGCACAGCTCCATGGTCGGTGCATCCTTTTCACATTTCTGTACTTTAAGTATGGTCTCTGGTGTTAGATCGCCATGGTATTCACTGGGATCCACCACCATCTGTTTCAGCTGTGCATCCTCCGCCGAGGGTCTACACTGTGCACTAATCAATAGACAAGCAAGCATCAGGTAGCCCATGAAAATCTGAAAATAAAAGCAATTTGAAGTATTTGATTAAAATCCGACTACGACGGCTTAATGTGTGCATATGTATGGGTGAGCTGGCGACAATTTACGGCGTTTATGCTACGGCTATTCATGAATACGAATTTCGGAATATCGCGTTATATAAAAACTGCAACTGTTCATGCGGAATTTGCAATGTCAAGTAAATCCTCGAGTCTGGTCTGAGCTAGGTTGTCGCTTATGTCTATGGGATTGCCAGTCGATGGCCTAGAGCTAGAGCGGCCGAACGCAATCTCCTGTGCAAAGAACGAATGAGGTGGGGGCTGGTAGGTTTTGAAAGTGCCAGTCGAAATCACTTATCAAAATTTCTGAATTATATAGGAGAATAAATATGTAGGAGTTCACGCTTTCATGATTTGTGTATATATTTGAGCAATGTCTACAGGAGAGAAGCACACCAATGCTAAGATGGACTTGTACTCTAAATCAGAGTTGCCGGACTTGATTAACAGGCAGATTATGAGTACAGCAGCTATCTGGCAACATCAGAAGATTAATTTGTACATTACTGTCAGCGTCTTTTCGTTCTAGTCATTTATTGGCATTTACTGAAATTATTACGCGTATTGTGAGGGGCATAAACGTGATGTTTGAAATGTTGAAAAGATCCGTCATGTGACACCGTTAGAAATGCTATATGCTTTTGGCACTGTCGTTGACCCTGTTTTGAAATTTGGTGTGGTGACATTTATGAAATATAAATTGGGTCATGCGCTTCATTCTGGTTCGAGTTAGTTGAACAAAAAATAACCACATGAAGAATTCATGACCAATTCATACAACTAGTACAAACAGGATTTTATTTTATTTTATTTTATTGGGCAGAACAAAATAAAAACTTCGTTTGAGAAACTGTTAAGAAGACCACGTGATATTGATCAATTTTATTACAATTTAAGTTTAACTTTTTATTCGAAATACAATAGACTATAGAACAGCTTAGTGAAGAAAGCACACACACACACGGGCACATAAATGTTGCAAACTTGTAGATGATTTTATAAAATTTGCAAAAATTAAACTTAGGACTTATTTTTCGATTTTTATTTACTTAGTCAACAGATTCTACTCCAACTCAAATACTCTTTTATTTTATTAACCACAAATTCAGTTGTTCATTTGGAAGCTAAAATCTTATTGCTGCTTACATTTTGAACCATTATTAATATTGTTAGCCTTTAATAGGTAATTCCGAGTTTATGGCTTGTAGTGGTTTCACTTTGACCGAATACTGCTGCCGTTTTGTATTTGTTTTCCTTTCTTTGGTTTCTTGCTATTCGAATTGATAGCCGAGCTGACAGCAACTGAAAGCAGCCATAGCCAGCGGCAACATTTTATACTTTCGCGCTTATTCCTACCACCATCACCATTACCCAAAAGCACCCACAATCTGTCCAGTTGCTGCTCAGCTCTGTCCGTCTCCGTCTGAGTCTCAGTCTCAAATCGGAACTGTGCTCGGGCCCACAGATCGTACAGCATTCGTGTACGATTCAAGCCTCGGGTGCAGGTGATAATCATGTACAGATACGCGTTGTATGCGGGAGCAATGGAATGGTTGGCTCTGTTGAGCTTAGGGTAGTACTTGGACGAATCTCTAACGCCTTCTAGTCGGTGGGGGTTTTTTTTCAAAAACTTATTTATTTGTGGTTTTTCTATCATTTTAATCGAAGCGAAAATAAATTGCCCAAAGAAATCTGAAGAGAACAAGGGATTAGCGAGTAGCCTAAAGAAATGAAAAAGTCGTAGAAAAATAAAAAAAATGTGATACATGGATTTTTGGTGACCTTTCTATCTAATTCTTAGACTTAGCCCAGCCGAGTTCAAGAAAAATTCCTTAGTTCGATTTCTTTGCCAATATATTTCGGCCTTCTTCGGGGCTAATCTTTTAACATGTATGTGTATATTGACATCAAAAATCAAGTTTCCTGACCTCGAGCCTGTTAAAAGCTTACGTAAAAAGGTCACCAAAACTACACATCATAAAAATATTTTATGAAGTTGATGCTTAATCATATAAAACAATTCCAAGAAACAGACTTTGCTTATAGTATTTTTATAGTGAAGAAAAAGTAGGAACTAAATTCAATAGCATTAAATATAGAATTAAATTCAATCAGCCAAATTTTTACTGGATCGGGCTATTATATCATGTAGTTGCCATATTACCAATTATTCTGGAATTAATAGGAAACAATTTTTTAAGAGACAGGTGGGGTATTGGTACAGGAATTATACTCGTACTCTAGTAGAGTAAACGAGTATATTGTATTCGTGAAAATGTATGTAACAGGCAGAACCTCATAACGTATATATATTCTTAATCAGCATCAACAGCCGAGTCGATCTAGCCATGTCCGTCTGTCCGTCCGTATGGACACCTAGATCTCGGAGACTGTAAAAGCTAGAGCGGCCCAATTTGGTATGTAGACTCCCCTTGTGGGGCGTCAGATCAAGTTTGTTTTTAAATTGTGGCACGCCCCTCCCGCCCCCGCACGCCGCAAAACTTTATATCTTCCACAAATTTTAACGAATTCAGTTGAAATTCGATTTGTATATGTATAATCGCACATAATCCTCCGATTTTCGCCGATTTCTGTTAAGACCGGAAGATAATTGTAGAAAAATCTTTTAAAAACATTTTGTATAAAAACATCCCTTACTTTTTAGTTATTGAATAAATGCTGAGTACGAGTATCTTATACTCGGAATATCGACTATAGCGTTCTTGTTTTTTTTTTAAATTTATTTTATATTTCTTTTTTCGATAAGTGAAGAACTATTCGCTTCTTTAAAAGTGGCTTTTATATTCTCGAAATTTACGCTTTCTTTTATGTATTAGGCGTTTTTCAGTTTATAATGTAAAATACGCAGAAAATGACGAAAATGAACGTTGACCTAAAATACGACTCCTTTTTTTGTAACCTCCACAACGTGGCTTCAAGTACAAATATTATGTTTGTTTTCAAACCATATGGGAACGCAGACAGCTTCAACAAATGTGCGTACGACTCTAACCCCATATGGTAATACCCTGTATTAGTGTCTGAATACAATACCTCTTCCAAAGTTTAACATATTACTGAAAATTTTATGATATTTCATCGATTTGTTGGATCATTCGATATCTGGAGCATTCGGTATCTGTTTGTTGTATTCGATATCTGGGACAAACCGGAAACCAAGAGACTCCCTCACCTCGGCTATAAATTCTTTTCGAGGATATATAGAAAATATACTTTATGGGGTCAATAACATTTCTCTTTGTCAGTTACACTCTCACCCGCGAATACGATATACCCTTCCCCGCTGGAGTACTGGGTATTCTCATGACAGAAATTTGGAAATTTACAATGGGCCTTGTCCAAAATCGATTTCATTGCCATTGGCACGTAACGGCTGCTCGATTTTATCTCAATAGCTAGCTCAATATATAGCTTAAAAATATATAAGTATTTGTAGTAACCGTTTCCGTATTTTATTTATAGTTTCTAGGAATTGAAAATAATTTTTCTCTCAAATATTTTAGCTGCTTTGTAAAATTGTTAGTGTCATACACGATGTTGGGCTGCAGTTGCAGCTCGATTTGGAGACTTCCCCATAACGTGCTCATAACCAAGAACCAAAGCAACCAAGGCAAGAATGTGCGCCACTTCAAGGTGGCTGTGGTGGGTGCCAGTGGTGGCATTGGTCAGCCGCTCACCTTGATGTTGAAACAGAATCCTCTGGTCAAAGAGCTGGCTCTACATGATTTGGGTCACACAAAAGGCGTGGCTGCAGACATCTCGCACATATGCACTCCGCCGTCGATAGCTGACTTTACGGGTGACCACGAACTCGTCTGTACACTGCAGAACGCTAATGTGGTTGTTGTGCCAGCTGGTTTGCCTCGCAAGCCGGGCATGACACGTGATCAGCTGTTGGGTGCCAATGCTTCTATAGCTGCTCGAGTGGCCAATGCTGCAAGCAAAGCTTGCCCAGAAGCGCTGTTGGCCTTTATAACAAATCCGGTGAACACCATTGTGCCGATAGCAGCACAGTTTCTCAAGGCCAAGAAGGCATTCAATCCGAGACGCTTGTTTGGCGTCACCACTCTGGATGTGGTACGTGCCAAAACCTTCATTGCGGATCACATGAACGTGGATCCGGCCAAGGTGGATATACCAGTGATCGGTGGGCACGCCGGGATCACTATTCTGCCGCTTTTCTCGCAATGCCGACCCTGCTTCAACGGCACGGAAGCTGATATTAAGCGTCTGCTGCATCGCATACAAGAGGCGGGCACCGAGGTGGTCAAGGCCAAGGCTGGCAAGGGTTCCGCCACGCTTTCCATGGCCTATTCCGGCGCACGTTTTGTTAACTCATTGCTGCGCGGCCTAAATGGAGAGTCGGATGTGTTGGAGTGCGCTTATGTGTCCTGCCAGACCGTTGCCAGTGTGCCATTCTTCTCCTCCCAACTGGTGCTGGGCCCCGGAGGCGTTCATGAGATCAGGAAGCTGCCAAAATTGTATGACTTTGAGGAGCAGGCGCTCGAAAAACTGCTGCCTGTGCTCAAGCAAAACATTGAAGCTGGTTTTAATTATGCCAAAGTGGCCATCGAGAAGGAGGAGTGTAAAGACGGTGACGCTTGTGAAGATTCCTGCGAGGACAAGAAAGACACTTAGCTACTTGTGGTTGTTATTGCGATTCTGAAAATAGACTTGTTTACTTGAGGCTGCAAAGTTACATTCATTCATGTATTGCCACGCAAATAATATACGAGGGTGGACTGATAAGTTGTAGAATTGAAAGTGCATGAGAAAATTGCACCAATGCTGTAGGTCAATGCATGGGTCCCTCTAGCTCTTACAGTCTTCGAGATCTAGTATCTAGTAGAATAGCTAGTAGACTTCACTACCCTTAAAAGACTAACGAGACGTCATTTTACCTTTTGAAACCTCTTCCCAGGATCTCTTGAAAAGCAAATTCATCAAACGTTAGGATGCATACCTGAGGTCAGTATAATTTCACTTGTTATAACATTAAAGTAGAACACTTTCACGGAGAAACAGCTGTTATTCAAGAATAACTTTCAGTTCAGTTCATTTGAAATTCCTAATACATAGTTGGGGGGAATCGTTTGTTATAATGAAGCACATAATATCTAGCCCGCCCTCGCATGCACCTCGTATGTTCTCACATAGACAGATTCATGCTGTTTGCGTAGACAAGTAGACAACTAATTAATGAAACATCATCTTGATAACAAATTTCAAAGTGTGTAATCATGTATTAGCGCCAAATAATTAATTACAATGATCGTGATCATTATTACATTTAGTTGGAAATCACCGCGAGCAAGCCGATGCGTTTGCAACACATGATGCAATATGCAATGTCAACAGTTTCATATTTACTTCCGTTAACGAAAACAATAATTCACGCAAATTCTAGACTGGAATGAATACATTCACATGACGAAAACTTTAAGGCAGTCGACGCTAGTGGCTAAATGATCTCACCTCTGGGGCAACCATAAGTTGGACGAATTGTTTACACATCTAAGTTAATTAATTCCAATTAGTACAATGTATGTAATATGTAATAGAAAATGGAATTGCATTTTCTTAGAATTTCATGCGAGTAGAATAGGGAAATCCCAAATAGATGGAAGATTTTCTGAACTGTCGAATCATGCCAGATAATTATAATTCAAAATTGCAAGTGAAAAACAACAAGAGCGGAACCTTTGGAAATGGAGTTCATTAGGTCATTATACATTTTATATTTGTGGAAGATTGAATTATTAAAAACAGGCTAGGCTTAAGCAAAGTACACTTAGCAAAAATGTCCCCCCAATAATTTAGAAAATTGCAAAATTATAAAAGAAAGCAAGTTAGAACGCTATAGTCGATATTCCGACTATAAGATACTTGTACTCAGCATTGTTTGCTTTTTGAAATGGTTTCCACATTTAATGAAACAGAGACTCACTTATGAACTTTTGATCGGAAAGAAAATAAATCATTCTCAATTAATTCTTCTTCTCCAGGCGTCGTACATAGCCTTCTTCTTCAGATCCAGCACTCCTGGCTTATCACCAACGGTTACCTGCTTGAAGAGGCCATAAAACTCCAGGAATTCAGAGTCGGTGGGCTTCTTGGAGAAGTTCTTGGCGAGTTTAGCAGCTTGTTCAAACTATAAGCAGCAAGATTGTCAACATATTTGGGCCAATAAGCATATTTCCAAAATACTTACAGAAACCATGGTGTTATGTGTAGGGCTCTCAACCGTTGTTAAGTGGGGTGATCTGGACAATAGTAATAATCGATTTTGTGATCAGTGATCATTGTGCAATGATCAAGCCTTGAATTATCAAAACAAGTAGGAATACCTGACTTTTCTGGATAAGACGGACAGTGATTAAATTCACAAGACCGGTAAAAAAACGGACCTTGTGTTCTTTATACAACATTCACATTCAAGTCTCAAAGTAAAAGAACTCCAACCAGACCCATTTGTAAGGATACATGAGCTTCGTTTGGCCAGAGTCAGCCAGTAAAATGTATATCTAAGTAGTTCAGATTCTATTCAAAACGCTAATCTACTGACAAAAGTCGCTTATATATATGCTATATATTTATATATTTTTCTATGATTATACTGAATCAATCGTTTTCAATCATTCATTGAGCAGTCACTCCAGTCCCATTCATTAATAGAATATATTCATTGTCGATTTCTTCGCGAACTGAATGCCATCCTTGGCATTCTCCTTCAATACAGGTAGCAGCTTCTCTAAAGCTTCATTTTCACTGGCATTCAACTTGGGCAAACCCAGATTGCGCTTAATGCCGTCGCGTCCCAGCTCTAGGGGCGTGGCAAAAAATGGCGCCTCGGTAATGTCGGACGCCACATAGGCACACTCAATCAAGCCCTCCTCTCCATTGATGGCACGCAACAATGAGTTGATAAAGTGAGCTCCAGCAAATGCCATGGAAAGTGTAGCGGAACCCTTGCCAGCCTTGGCCTTGACCACTTCCGTGCCAGCTTCTTGGATGCGTTGAGTCAGCTTCTGTATTTCATTATTGTCACCCTTGAAATTGGGCTGACACTGCGAGAAGAGCGGCAGAATGGTAATCCCAGCATGTCCTCCAATCACTGGTATATCTACCTTCAGTGGACTAATGTGCATGTGGTCCGCTATGAACTTCTTGGAGCGCACCACATCCAGGGTGGTAATACCAAAGAGGCGATTGGGATCGAAAACCCCAGCCGCTTTCAGTATCTCAGCGGCAGCCGGCACAATCATGTTGATGGGATTCGTGATGAAGGCCAACAGGGCCCTGGGACAAGCAGAGCTCACAGCGCCAGCTACCTTAACGGCCACATTGCCATTGGAGGTCATAAGCTCATCACGAACCATGCCCGGCAGGCGGGGCATGCCTGCGGCTACAACAACAACATCGGCGCCTGCCAGGGCAGTCTCCAGTTCGGCCTCGCCCACAAAGCCCTTCACCTTGCCCTCGGTGCAGATGTGCGAATGATCAGCAGCTATGCCCTCCGTGCCGGCCAGATCATGCAGCGATAGCTCAGTGATTCCTGGACTCTGACGCAACAGCAGGGAGAGTGGTTGTCCAATACCGCCGCCAGCTCCGACAATGGTCAGCTTCAGATTTCGAATGGACAAGCGCCAAGGATGAACCAAATGCTTCAGCAATATACATTGTAGGCTTCGGGAAGACAACATCATAAGGAATTGAGAAATATTTTTAGAAACTTGCAAAAATCGAATAAGAACTTATGACTATATACGGGTGAATATTTTTCACAAATTTTGATTTCCAAGTCGGAGACTGCTTGGATTGAGGTTTGTTTTATAATTTGGAAAATTTTCAGAGTGAGTTGATATGGGGCTGGTTTTCTGAAGTAACATGAAACATGAAACAACACAACCACAATTTTACTGCACCCAACTGACTCATAAATGATTATGTCTCCTTTCGTTTTTTTACATCTTTTGGTTAGTCTTTTACCCATTGTATTCTCTCTAAGCTCTTGCAAAAGATATCGAAAACGAGAGTTTTGATTTTCTGGTTATGGATCCTTACTTCTATTTCCTTGAATCCACTGTCAAATTCACATAAAATTTAGTAGTTGTTTTTGTTGTTTATATTTATGAATGAAGTTTTAGTATATTGTTTAGGAAACCCCACACCGCAGAGGCCACTAACCCAACCCATTCATCCCATCATGCAACAACCCCTCAGATTTGCCATCCAATTTTCGCAACCCATTCTACACAGTCAGGGTAAACATGGATCCCAACCTGGCCTCGGCATGACCAGGCGGGGAATCAAGGTGGCAGTTGTGGGTGCAAGTGGAGGCATAGGTCAACCTCTCTCGTTGATGCTCAAACAGAATCCACTCATCGATCAATTGGCGCTGCATGATATAGCCCATACAAAGGGCGTGGCAGCCGATCTATCACATATATGTACGGCCACCGTTGTGAAGGCCTACAATGGCAAGGGCGAGTTGCAGAAGGCGGTGGAAGGTGCCGACATAGTTGTGGTGCCCGCTGGAATGCCCCGCAAGCCTGGCATGACGCGTGATCAACTGCTGAACGACAACGCCAGCGTGGCCATATCGGTGGCCAAAGCGGTGAGTACGGCCTGTCCGGGTACCCTGTTGGCTTTCATCACGAACCCGGTGAATACAATTGTGCCCATTGCGGCGGAGATACTGAAGTCCAAGGGCGCATACGATCCTAAGCGTTTGTTTGGCGTGACCACGCTGGATGTGGTGCGTGCCAAAACTTTCATAGGCGAGAGCATGTGCGTCGATCCTCGTGAGGTCAATCTGCCAGTGATTGGCGGTCATGCAGGTATTACCATTTTGCCAATATTCTCTCAGTGTCAGCCCAAATTTGAGGGGGATGAAGAGTTGCGAGCGAAATTAGTGCATCGAATCCAAGAGGCTGGCACCGAAGTGGTCAAGGCCAAGGCCGGCAAAGGATCTGCCACCCTATCCATGGCCTATTCCGGTGCACATTTCGTCAATGCACTGTCGCAGGCTCTTAAAGGTGAATCAGAGAAGCCGGTGATCGAATGTGCCTATGTGGAATCGGATGTTTCGGAGCTGGACTTCTTCTCTACGCCTCTGAAGTTGGGGCCACAGGGCGTTGAAAAAAATCTAGGAATTCCATGCTTGGATGAGCTGGAGGAACAGGCTATGAAGAAACTACTGCCCGTCCTGAGAAAGAACATTGAGGCGGGCATAAAATATGCCAAAGATATTATTGAATGCGGTCCAGACTGAAATATTGACAAAATTCTAAGTGCGAATTATCTAATCGTTAAATATACCACGTTATATGTTGGCCTAACCCTAGGGCAATATAACGTGTACTTATTATTAGCATGTCTATATTTGAAGACCCAGTTTTAATAATATTACTTCTATACTTAGGAGAGCAAACAAACAAGCTAAGCTGATAAGTTAATCAATCATTGGATTTATTATTAAATCCATACTTCAGTCCAAGTCTAGTACATATACGAGTATATATGCAGTTAAACATTTCTATTTCAAGACAATAGATCATCATCATGGCATTACAAAGTCATCACATACATGCATATAAGTAGTAGGTGTTGCACCCGGGCTGGACTATAAACTTTTAAGGTCTGGTTCGACGAGGTCTTTTTCCTTACTAAACTTAGCTGAAAATTGGAAAGTTCCATAAGTGAATGTACTTAAAGATTAGAGAGGTTTATAAAATACTTAAATTGATTTCATTATATACAAGGTGGTTTATAATTGAACTATCGTTAAGATGATAACTGGCTACACTAAGGAAAAGTATAAAAAAAAATATATATTTTTCAAAATAAAATATAAAAATATAATTCAAATATATAAAATGTAATTTAATACTTAAAAATTAGGCAGGTTTGTTAAAGACTTAAAATAATTATATTTTTAACATTTTTTTATTTGAACGATGCGTAGCTAAATAAAATAAGTGTCTTGATCAGCTTGATTAGCTCTCATATTCTTATGCAAACTATTCTTTTAGTTTTTGCTGAAGGTTTCGTGATAGTTTTTTTTATAAAGTTGTATGATATTCTGTTAAAATCAAATAGATCTGTTTAAATAAGAATCTTTCTACAGAAATTGAAATTTATTTTCAATATATTTTTACCAAAGTTATACCATAAGCTCTTAAGCTCTTAGGTCAAGATTTAGTAAGAATCTTTTAACTCGTAATACAATTGTTAGCAAGTTTCTAATAAAAACTAATTTGCCAAAAATGTAGAACCCTTTTTCGCTAAGTGCATTCAACAGCAACAGCAACAACAGCAGTTATAAGTTGGGTCCTATGCAATGAATTTCTTGTTGAGCCAATAAGAGCTAGCCAGAATGCGATTGGAGATAATTTTGCCCCACCCACGCACGCCATTCGGTGGTGCACAGCAAAAAATCATAGGCGACCACTGTTGATTAAACAAAACAATTATTATAACAACAATGCCTTGACCCAGACAATGAACTTTGAATGGGAGATTATAATTATTTGTGCGCCGCCTGGCTGTGTTGGTGGTGGCGAGCGTACAAACAAGTGTGTGGTGTTGTTTTGACTTAATTAGTCCACCGGCTGACAAGATTAACCAATTCACCCATTTTAATAGTCTTGAGTCAGGGCAACAGATGTTAGGCTTGCTCTTATCAAAAAAAACATAAGGCCACGTGTGTCCGTACAAAGTATGAAAACACCTCTTCAAGTGAATTCTCATGGGGAACCCGTACGATATGTTATAAGCTGTTGCCAAGTCCAGTTCATATACGGAAATGATTATGTATTTAGCTTGGACTTTAAATACATTTGTCCAGGAGTATATAGAATTTTACATGCTGTTTATCATTGTCATCGCCTTCTGTTGTTATCATGTGTCTGCCAGAGTTGTTTGTCTGCTGCGTATGATTAATTTCATCATCATCAAGAGCAGCAGCAGCCGCAGCCAGAAATGTCATCAGTTCAGACAAGAGAGGGCTCCCAAGGCGCACAAGTCCGTTCGGACCTGACGATGTGATGGGGGCGAAGGCAATTAAGATTCACCTATGCAAACATCCAAAAATAACTTCACTTTGCTTAAGCAATGCCGTCTTAATCATGCATATGAGTGAACACTTCAGTTGTTATGAGCTAATTTTTATTGTATTTTGTAGGGTTCAAGTTCGCTTTGAACATAAGAGCCATACCCATATCAACGCCCACATTGTGAATCAATTTTTGTCAAATCAATGTTCAAAGTCTACATTTAGCCGGATCATAAGATGATTATGATTTCGTGTTGTTGTTGGATGAGTGGCTATATAGAAGTACAAGCACACACATATGAGGTCGCCACTCTCAATTGAAAAGTGTGGCACTGCAGATTCGTAATCATCAATAAATAAATCGCGCTGATATTGATGTCTGCAATTGTTTTGCGTTGCGAAATTCGGCCAATTTTCATTGATAAGAGGGCTATAACATGTGCTATAGTATATACAAGGTGCTAGTACAGATATATTTATCTTTTATGAATTAGTACTTGAACAATTGTAATTTGAATTCACTTCATCGAAAGGGTGTTATAACTTTGTATATGCTTTATATATGCTTAAGATCAGCATAAGGAATTGCATCGATGAAGGCAAATGTCGTTTTATCCTTATAAAAAAGACAATCCATAAAGTTATATAACTGAAATGTTATAGGATGACATTCTCGCCTCTGTTTTTAGATAATTTGAGTCGATAGATTCTGATCTTTGCGCCTCAGTCAGTCAGACAGATATAGGTACTGCTTCTGCCTCTAAAGTTCATAAGGTTTTGTTTATTTAATTCATACAAAAAAGTTGTTTATAGAGTTGCAATAGCTTAAAATAAAATTCAGAGATTCGGCTCGGATGCAGCTCATTCTGGAAGCCCAATTTTCAACCATATCCGAATTGTCCAGATTTGCTGGCTTGTTTGCAGAAACCAATGACTTCACATTACCCCAAAGATAATAATCTAAAAGGGCTAAATCGCACAAAATCGTTGGCCATTTTTAACTAAGTCGGTTGTTTGATGTGCTGATTGATACTATGTGCTGCCATCCAGTTGGAAAACATGTTTTCAGCCATTGCATCAAATTGTCAATTGTGTCTCTATATCTCTCAGCGTTCGAACAAAGATCCATCGGATCATCTCTCGTGATTGTTTTCCCTGGAATTCAAAAGTGGCTGTTTTTGTTTAATAACAAAAGCCAAAATTACGAACTAAACTATGAAATAGATTTTGCACAATTTCAAGTGTAAGTTTTATTCACAGTAAAATAGTGAACTTAAGATGACCGCCAGATCTAAGTTTTTCATTATCAGAAATATACTGAAAAGGTTGGCTAAATACACAAATGAACATATCCAACCCTTCTTTGCATGGCTCGGATCGGATGAGTATTTTTGGCTGCTTTTCCTAATCATTTACTTAAGTGTAAGTGTCCTATTTCCTTCTATATTCAAAGATTAACAGACTGTCATAACGTAAATCTATAAAAATATCATTAAGCATAAGTTTCTTATTCTTGAAGCTGAAGTGTGTAGCTTTGTGTACATGTTTAAAAACATTACCTAATCCCAATCCTAATCATAATCATACCACAACCACTTTTTTCGAAAAAAAAAACCAAATCTATAGATAGACTCGACCGCATGCATAGGCTTGAAGCTTTTATTTATTAATGCACAAACCAACGATATTTAATGAAAGCTTTAATTAAAGCTCGCTGTTAGTTGTTTCACATTGTTTTCATTTTTAATACATTGTGCTCATTGATAACTTGATTGACGTCTAAAGCTTCCGCTTTCCACCCTATGGAAACGCATTCTCGCCATTGTGAAGGCCAAATAGGGTTTGTGAAAAACGTGATGGGGATTACAGTGAGGTGATGCAGTCTATTGCCTGACTGCCACACTTGTTGGCTGTCGCATGTGACACTTAGATGACCTACAAATATATATATAGTATGTGATGTTTTGGTAGCATAGTTTTCTGACGAAATACTGAAAGCAAGTGGAGAATAGCATTTTATGCAATTGATTCTGATAGCTGGCCCTTGATTGGTTTCTTGACTATAATTTAATTAACTATATCGCCTCATTTTGTGCAAAAAAAAGTATATATAATATTTTGAGAGCACACTTTTTTTTAAATTTTCTTGTTATACAAATTCTCTTATCAAGGATTCTGAAGATTATTCCCACTTTGGCCCGTTTTTACAAGTTGACTTTGCTCATGTAAAAGCTTAAAGAAAGCTTTTGTCTACTTAAACGCTTAAAATCTGGAAACGTCATTCAGTTTTTCTAAAACAAAATACAAAATTCTTTCGGAGAATATATTTGATTCTCTGTCATCAAATATAGAGAAGTGTCTGCCTTAGTATAGTGTCTTAGTAGTGGTAAAGGGAATGGTTTTCAAACCAATAATACGTAATATATACAATATAAATACAAACGCAGAAATTCTAAAATCATCTTCCCACTTTCACTTGTCAAAATCTACTTCCTAAATTCCTTTCATTTTTCTTTATGAACAGCAGCATTGACAAAAATTCACAAATCCAAGTCCATACTTCGATCCCTACATCATTTGTTTTCATATTGTGCGGGTCATAAAAGATGCCTGAACACACACAATAAACACAGTCTGGACAAAAGTAGCTGAGCTGTGTAGCTCTGTATCTGGTGCTGTTGCTGCACATGCGCACATTGTCGCAAACATTCGTCGAATTTTAAATTCCAACAGCTCACAGCTGAAGCTGAACAATTACCTGCATGGCTGGTTTTTCATTGCAGCAGATGCAATGGAGCAAAAAATGTGATAACAAAAGACGAAAGAGAAGCCGCAGCAGCAATAGCAACAGCTGGGCCAAATGAATGAAATGGCAGAGACAAAAACAAAAACAGCTGCCGCTGTTGCGCTCCATTCAGAGCCCCACAGCCCAGCTTATAGCAACAGCAAAGAGAATTCAAAAATGATTCACAAAATGATTCTCTTAGCTGAGTATACTTATAAAATTGTTGCGAGGGATGTTTGCTGTGAGTTTTTATGCAAAGCCGATTTGTATTTTGTTCAAGAGAGCCGTCAGGTTTGTGGAGAGCTAAGTACAGTAAATGTTATTAACAGAGGAATATACGTGGGTGGGTTTCTAAAGTTTGAAGTACGAAACGACAAACGTATTTTGTAAATACATTGATTGCTAATAACCGCAATGACCAAATGGCTAAGCTGAGATAACTGAAAATTTGCATGTACATCCATACATACACTGAGAACAAAATTTTCCTAAAGCCCAAAGGAATAATGGACTAATGGGCTATATACAGCTTTTTAGGTAACCATGGACTAAATTTGAGGACAATCCAAAAAACAATCCATTTGTATTTTAAAAAAATGCTTAGGGTTTTAGGAGTATTTTTTCTGAGCGTAGTTTCGATGAAATGTGTAAACTCTGTCTTAATTTTGTAGAAGGGGGATTTTCGAATTCCACGTTATTTTATGGAGATGAAGCCACCTGAAGTTTGACAAGAGAAGTAATGTCTGATTCTGCGATACAATATTTAATTTTGCTCCCGATGCCATCTTTATTTTCACAATGAGCTAAAGATCGACCATACGAGTTTACATTCAACTCATTTAAGAGAGCCAATGCGAGGGCTGTTATTAACATTTACATTGCTCTCCCAACTGTGACGCCAATGTTAACTAAACGACCTAGCAGAGAGGCAAAGCAACAGACACAGCAACCAAATCGAAGGTAGACGACATATATGTGTTTGCCGAGAGTCACAAACTGTTCACATACTCTTTGACTTGCGTTGAAATCGGTACGACGGAACAGGCGATAATATATGCCAATTTGCGCTATACGGCGTTCGAAATTCGTGCGATATTTAAACACATTTGCTAAAAATATATAGCAACAAAATATAAAACAATCACAAACGAAACAAAAATTTCAACAACGGGAGTAAATAGTATATAAATAATACGTATACTTACTGTAAAAGTGAAACGGCGTGCGTGCGTTGCCGCCGCTAAAATGTATACAACAAATTCCAGAGTGGTGCAAATTTATTTAAATAAAGTGTATAACAAAAGCGTTTAACAGACCAAAAATTGCTTATTTGTACTTTTGTACTCGATTCGTACAGCTAAATAAAAAAGGAAAATTCAAAACTTCTATTTTACTTGCGATTGGAAATTCGCATAAATAACAAAAGAAAAAAATATCAAACTCTAATTGAATTTTGGTAACAGCTAAAGTTAAAGCCAAGACGAGGGCAACACAACCTGTAGCTCCCTCCGGCTCCGGCAGCAACAACAGGCAACAGCAGCGCCAGTTTATGGGATTTGGCTTTTTGGCTTTTGTGTAACTCGTGCTCTCGTGTCTAACCGTTGAGCGTAACGCGGAAGCGACCTGACAAAACCAAAAACAAATGCAATTGCTTTAATACAACAAAAAAAAAAAAACTAAACGAAAGGAAAGGAAGACAAAGAGCAGGCAAAAAGCACTTAGCCAACATTGTGCGTGCTTTTATTTTTTAATATTAAAACACCAAAGTTAAGCAAAACTAAAAAAACAGACAGCAAAATGTGGTGCATTGTCAACTTACCAAATGGCACACAGCAGGCGGTCAACTGGGAACCCAAAGCCATAGGACAGGAATGCTTAGAGAAGGTGAGTAATTGTGTAAAAAAAAGTTGTGAATTAAGGGTTCAAGAAGTTTTCAAAGTATTTTTTTTCCTGGCAGTTTGACTTAGAACTTTGGCATTTAGGTAATCTATTAAGAAATGTGCGATACATCAAAAGGAGTTAGGATTATGTTAATTAAAATTCCTCCAAGAATCTTAAGTAGCTCACAATTAGCCATTGATGGGCTTATGAAAGTCGTCAGAGGGTTAAGGTCAGTAAAAACTTAGTGGAGTTTTGTTTATAACAAATATTTATGAAAATGTCTTGCAATTTGTTTGATTTTATATCGAGAACAGGTTGCCCAATCATGATGAAACTACATTTTCTTTATTAGTGCTCCAATTCGTTATCTGTAGCAATCAAAATCTATATCGTATCGCTTTTCATCAACTCAATACAAGTTATATATACATAATCAACGTTTTAAAAAAACGTGAACAGGTTTCAATATATATTTAGCTGACTTTATGGGACATTTTAGTAAATACTCAGGCTATCAGTTTAAGCTAAAAATATCAATAGGTAATATATGTGCATCTATCTTGATTGAAATCAAGATCTTGTTCATCAATCTTGAGTTTGACAGGAGCATTTAAAAAATTGCTAATACTTTCATTTCAAATTGAAGGCCTTAATACTATATATGCAACATCATTCGCCTTACATCGCTGACTTGACAACGAATGGCTTCTTTTAGTTGCCCATTATCATTTAACATATTTTCCATGAATATGATTATATATTTCGATGCATTCAAAGCACTTTTCTTGGAATTCTTTTTCCCTAAAAGATCGTATTTCTAAAATGACCTTTTTGATACCTTCAACGGTCCCTCCTGGCTTTAAAAAAACCATGAACCTTGCAAAAAACCTAATCTTAAGTCTGTACTAGGAAATTCTTAGCTGGATGTAAAGAAATTTTTCAAACCTTAGTAAATCTTTTAGAATTTTAAAATAAATTTTCTGTCAATAACTGAAACATTGTCTCTGCAAAGCATTTTAATTTAGCTTGTTAAATTATTTTATTTTATTTATTTTGAATTAGTTTCGCTTATCGCTCAAAAATGCAAAAATTCAGTATTTGTTTCAGGTTTCAATTCGCATTTCGTTATCAGCGGCAAAGCACAAGCCCGAGCCTAATTTGATTTGTTGTTGTTCTTTTTTGTCACCCTGTTGTTTACTAGTTTTGTCCGCTAATTTATTTTAAATGCCAAATTGTTGCCCTTGGCAAGACCGACATGATGTTATTGTACTCGTAATACTTGTTGTACCCCCCATCAAAGTTAAGGTTGGTGGCTTATCAGTCCAGAGTTCGTGGAGGAACTCGCTTTGCAAATGGCGCAGCTGAGCAATGGCAAAGTGTATGAGTTGTTAAGGAACAAGGCTGAGTTAAGGCCTGTGTAAATGTTTTGAGTTCGAGTATGTATATATATAACGTATATAGAGTATTGTATATTATACTAGTCATCATTAGCAGATTGCACAAGGCACAACTGCGAGTGGCGCTAAGGTTCAATGTCCAAGTGCCTTGGGTACACTTGAGACGTTTAGGGCAAACACTTGAAGGCAGTGCTTCTGTTACTATACGTATTTATTTGTAATACGCATCCATCTATCCATCGCTTCTGCTGCCGCATACCGCATACTATTCCCCTTTATGGCCTTCACATTTGAAGATTAGAGTCCCAGTCAATTTGGCAATTCGACTTGTTTGCTAGCCTAATTAAGTCTTAGGAGTATTTGTGTTTGCTTTTTGCTCATATGTGTGTGTGTGTGTGCAATCTAATCAGGCAAACTTATCAAAACAGAAACACATACATGCACACGCACACACAGCCAAATGTATTAGATATGTACCTTCACCTAAACATACATAAATACAGCGTTAGAGCCATATACTCATATTAATGGCACTGTAAATACATCACCCTCCCCCCAGCATTAGTTGCCAACTTTCTTATCTGCTTGTGAATCTACTAAAAATAAGAAAAGCAAATATGTTTCTAGGTCTTTTTGTGCGGGTCTTAACTTCTGTTGGCCAAAAGAACTTGCCCTACTTATCTTATCAACTGCGATTCGAACTAATGAAACCCAACATGAGGGCTTTCATGTCAGAAAGATACGAGTTATTTTAAACTTAACACGATAAAGCAAAATTATGTGGCTCAATAAAGATTTCACACATTAACAGTGAGAGAATTTATGAGCTCAAATGATGTGGTTATATATTTTATAAAGATAACCCTCTAGCAGCAAGCGCTAGGATAAGGATTAAGAAAAGTTTTGTGTTCTCTTCTTTTTTTTCAAATTCTACAAGTTAAAAAGCTGTTTCACATAAACTGAAATTTTAATTGATTACATATGAATGATCTTATATAAGCCTTTCAAATGAATGTTCTGATTTATCTAGACCTGTCTTCTACAAAGTTGCTTTAGTGGACTCTAAAGTCTTCAGCTTGAGAGCTGTGTAATTGCACTTCATCATGAGTATGGTTACAGCATTGTAAGCAATATCCATTATATAATACTAAAACATTTCAAGAACTCACTTAAGAATGTCTTAAGAATTATTTTTACTGCGTATGATGGGAATTATAGTTCCGAAGACAAATTTTTTTGAATTTGACGTGATTTGAGAAGCTGCTTCTAATTACTTTTGCTTGCTTCAGGCAGAAAACTAGCTCAGAGAACAATATATAATACTAGAGGAGGGATTTGAACATACTACCACAAACGTTAAAATCTATATATGTGAGCGTAGGCAGAAATCAAAGTTAGGCGGCGGCTCGAGGCGTTGCCCAACTAACGCACAAAATGACACACAAAATGTATGGCGGCGCTGCTGGCGTTATTTGTATCCTATCCCGGGGGATAGACTTTTTGAAAGTTGCCCATCTCTCCGCCAGAGCATTAAAAGTTTAAAACAGCCTTCGTTTCGAGATAAAGAGCAAAGAAAATAATAGTTTCAAATTGGGTTTAAATCATGAAAATTAAGTGAAGAAGCAAACATGGGCTTATTTCTAAGTATGTAGATATACGTATATTGATATATTCCGACTATATAGCTACACATATATGTATGAATCCTCAGTTTTTCTGCCAGCAAGTTCAAAATATATACAACCTATGACAAATTACTGTAGATGTGCAGATATTACTACAATTTTAAATATAAATACATATGTAAAATTAATGTCTACTTCAAATCGTTATCTGTAAAAAATCTATTAATTAAATTGTTTATTAAATTTATCACCTAGTGAACAGCTTGCTTTCAACGAACACTGTTATAAACTACTCAAATTTAATTTCACTCCAGTCAGATGAGTTAGAATAGTTGGCAAAATCGAACCCTCTCCTCAGTTTCCATCAAAAGAAAGGCCAAAAATTCTTATGATGACACAATTAAAAACTATCTATAGAAATTTCTAGAATTTCATAATCAATTAAACAATTAGCTTAAGCCTTATGCAAAGCATTTCTTCAATTGCATTATACTTAATCTATTCTAGATCGTTTGTTATATGTATTTCAATTGCCTTGACATTGAACCGTATAAAATGTATTAAAATTAATATATGCCACAAACTGCACGTTTAATGGGTTCAAGGTACATCAATCAGCATCATCGTCTATATATACTTAGAATATATATTTAATGACTCTATTAACTATTTGATAAGCCTGCACACAGCTGCCCGTTGCCTCCCGGGATGCCTTATTCACATGACATCCACATACATATTCATAATTAATTTGATTGTGACACGATTATGAATTGGAGCTCAGCGTCTATTTGTCATGGCTTTATTTTTTGCCGCATTAATATATTTAATATTTAATTGTATTGCTTGTGGAGGACTGTGATTTGCAGGCGTTGTGCGTCATCGCTTGCGATTCACTTGACCGGCCCTTGGCTCATCCTTATCTTTATGCGAGTAATATGTGACTGTATCAAGTTCTTGTAACTGTCCTAGGCGCTGAGTAAGCCATTTAGACCGATAGCAGATTGTCCAAGGTTTAAAGCGTAAAATCAATGACACGCTTCTGCTGGCCAGAACCAGACCAGATTTCGGTGTCGTCATCATAATTGAGATAACATGTTTATGCAAGGCACATACTGATTTATTTTTTAATTAATTGTCAGTGATTGGCGGAATGAACATACACAAAATATATATCTGGTGTATGTGCTGGGCAAATTTCACAGGCAATTAACTTCCGTTTTGCAAACAGCGTTTTCCAATCGTTTATCACTTGATATATAGTAGATGTTTGGGTTGGGTTTGACTGACTCTGTAAGCCAATTAAAATGTAATAACTTTATTTAACCATGTCAACGCTCTGCATTGGCTCACAATATATGAGAAAGTGTACGGCCACAGTGATTGCATTTTGTTTGTAAGTTTGCTCAGAGTGCAAATATTTGCATACAATTCGTAGACAACAAGTACACAAGGAGAATCAACATACACCAACAAAAATCTGAGGAAAAAAAATGAAAAAAAAAGCAGTAAACAAAATGTAAACATTTATTGCCCTTGCTTATCAGTTGAAGCAGTTGTTGTTGTGGCTCTTATTGGCTTTGAGGGTTATTCGAGAAGGTGACGGACTAAGCAAGGCGCATTCAGAAATTTCACAGCCACATTGGCAACTGGAAACTTGATGATGTTGCAAAATTGTCATTCTCTAGCTCTGAACACATCAAATGCATTAGCTGGCAAGTTTAGGAGTTAACTTAGACTATCAATTATCGATTTGAACTTGTACACTTGCACAAAAATTGTTCAAGTTTCACTTTCAATTTTTGAATGAATTATTAGATTTAGTTTTTCAATATGTTTTCTTACAAAAATGCACAGAAAATAAGCTTTTGATCATGAAATTTCATTGTTAGTCGGTGTTGTTAGTGTAAGATTTCTAATGAAGATCGCTACTAAACTCTCATTACAAAACAACATGAATTTGCTAACAAGGCAACAAGCCAGCATTAAGCGAGCAGATAGAATCCATTGCGAATTCTAAGGCCATTGAATTTGCAGAAATGCGCAAAAATTGCTTTAATGGAAATTGTAGGATATTTTGAAACAATCGAATCATACTTTTAATTATTCTGATATGGCGAAATAGCAGACTCTGAGGCTTGCCTTCTGCAGATATAGGATCGTTTTGAAAGAGCAACCGGTAGACGGTAAAAGGTAGTATAATTACAAAGGAATTGCATTAGTTAACGTTGATAAGATTTTCATTTCAAAGGATGTTGTAAAAGACCTCTCAATATGTCGGACTTTTGAAACTCCTGAGTTACGAATTACTCCGCCAGCTCTCGCTATGTTTTCGGAGGTCGAGCTCAGATGATCAAAGTATCTGCATCTGAAAAAGTTAATTTTATGGGCAAATGTTCGCAAAAGTTCATACTAGGACGACGACTTATCCATTCTCTTGTGTTCGTTGTAATAACTGGCTTATTCAAGAAATAATTTATAATGAAAATATATGGTTTAAACCAAAACTGTTTTTCTCAGATTACATTGTCACCTGCATATTTAATAATTCTAGAATTCTAAACGAGAAACTGAATTTGAAAATGATTCCTGAATGCCAGCTTCAATTTCAATTTTAACCCATTTTCTCACAGTCATACCCAACTGTTTTTTCCAGTGTTATCACAAGCTGTCGGTGTAAATGAACTGGGCACAGCGTACTCTGCACTTGCCGATAAGTCTCAGCCTCGCAGTGCAGTTGCATAATTCCTCACTCAAGCTTCATAATACACACGCGCGCCTTCCCGCCCGCCCGCATTCATTCGGCTTATCAATATGTTGGCTAATGAACCCAACGCTTTGGAGTCCCGAGAGCAGCGGTGTGTGCCTCAATTTTGGGTTGGATTTGATTTTTGTACATTTTAATTACAACTTGAAATGGACAACAACAAAGTTTTCCAATTGCACTCGCGAAATTCCAAAGTTCTTCTTGACGTCAGCGTGCTGCTGCTGACTTCTTCGAGTTTGCATGTCAAAGGCACATTACGAACCAAACAAACAGAACAAAAAATGTTCATTTCTGGGCTAAAACACAAATACTTATGGGGCTGTAGGCGGGTGTGTGTGTGTGTGTGTGTGTGTGTGTGCGAGCCTTAGGGCTATGTCAGCAAAAGTCAGCAAAAGTCACCCCAGGGCAGGCTCAATTTCGTGCCAAAAGTTGTGCCTTGCCACACTTATGTACAACCATGGGCCACACATGCAACAGTTTTACGCCAGTTAAAAACTGTAGCTGCTTTAATGAGTTTGGTTAATTATATGTAGCTACTACATACTTATTTTTATTGTTCTTGTACTCATTCCTGTTGTTGTTCCTGTTGTTGTTCTGTTCCAAGACGTCAATCGGATTGGAGAATTTCCCATTAAATTGAAGTGGCTTGACTTTGATGTTAGCATGCTTCCAACAAATGCGGCTAAGTAGTTCTGGTGCAGTACAAAGTCCACAAATGTGGCATGAGTTTGTGACGTGGTTGACATTTGACAGAATTGTAATAAAATCCAAAATCAATTTGCTAATACATTCTGCTTAAGTAAAGACATCAATCTCAGTCTTGCATTTAATGAGGAGCTTTTGTTCAGAAGAGCTCCCATTGCTGCTGCAGGAGCTTTCCATTTCTAATCTCAAATCAAGCTAATTTCTTCCGATCAGGAATTTAGCTGCCTATCTTACAGTCGAGAACGATCTATGGCTACTTTAAGATGTGATCAAACTGAGTGATCATATCAATATGCATACCAAATGCCTATGATTGCTCACTGCAGCGTTTCCTTAACGTAGATTTTACATACAATTGAAGGTTTTAAGTAGATCCCTAAGATCCCTCAGACCTTTCCAGGAGATGGCTTTAATCATTGCTAACCCACATTCACGCCACAATCAAATGTTCTTCTATGTATAACTATCCACTGTCAGTCCTTGCCTTAGATTGACCTTTTGACTACAACTTGCATTTGCTCATCTAACCCACTGTCCAAGAATGTCCTAGCTAAACGCCCACTGCCTGCAGCTGACGTCAGTTGATGTGCTGTCATGCTATTGACTAAAAGTCTTATCAGATTGCCTGTCAAGGCGCGTCTACCATTCTGATATATGTATATATATATATATATAAACAAATATCTATGTCTAGTGTCAGTCTTATGTGATATGCCCAGCACTAATTGGCTATAGTAAAAATATCATATCATTTACTTAGCCGCTGTAATTACATTTACACATACAGCTGTCTGTTTTGATGTGCCTTTGCCCTGAATGCAGGAAGGCCTGCACTGGTTGGCGCTGGCTGAGCTTTAGCCTCTTTGAAGTGTAGGATTACAAGCTGTCTTTTGGTTCACTCTCTGGCTGTGCATCTCCTGCTCCGCCTTCTACATCTTGGCTGCCTCAAGTGCGTTGAACAATTGAAAGCTGGGGTGTTGAGGCAGGGCTGGCGGGCCTGATTTGATGAGGCGTATCCAACTCAAGTGGCAGGGCAGAGCATGGGAATGGTGCATGGTGGAGGCAGGGGTTAGTGGCTCAAGTACTGCAGCCGTTGGCCAATTTGCCTCGCTGGCAAACAAAGCCCTAGCTAAAGCAAGCGCTCACATTCTTCAAACTAAGCAACGGAATTGTAGAAGAATTTTTGTTAAACTAAAATAATACAGCAAAAGCTATTTAAAGTTACGACATGATAATATTAAAAAAGAAAAATGAAAGCAAGAAGAATGCCTGACAATAGGATAATCTACTTAAGGTTGGCGAGATACTCGTACTCTTGACATTTTTCGCTCTTGCTTTGTGGGAGAGATAATAAGATAAAGGATGATGCTCTTGTAATGTGCATGTGTATGCAATTTTATTTACAATTTTCTTCTAAATTAAGATTGAAAGTTAACATGATAAAATGCAGACAGACTGAGGTATGATAATTTTTGCAGTTGCAGCTTGATCATTTTGATATAGATGATATAGAGATAAGTGAAATTCATTACCACCTCTCGACTCTCACCATCAAAACAGAGACCAACTGAGTTCTTCACTGCTGACTTTTGAAGGAAAAAGCGTTGCTAGATAAAGAGACGTAGAGGTTGCAACTCCTACAAAAAAGTATAAGAAAAAGTATAAGATGCAATTGAAGCTTCATCATAGAAGACAGTAAAGACAGTCACTTATTACTAATTTCAAATTCATTCCAAAAAACTCTTCTGAATCTACTAAAGCCTGGAATATTCAGTAATCTTTTCTTATACTAATCTTTACTTATACAAATTTTCTAATTTCAATTGAAATTGTATTCCCAAAATCCATGGAGAATCAAATATACTGCAGTTGCTTTCATAAACAAATGCGCAGTTGAGAAATCATAACCAAATTGTCAATGAAGAATTCACAAAATCAGACAGACATATATATATATATATAAAAGAATAACAAGTTGTTTTGGCATATGAACGCCAAAAATCACAGAAAGCAGAGTCACACAAAACAAAATGTATCTCATGGATACACACATCAAAACAAAAACCAAACAAAATATCTCTGGGAACAAGCTCCAAACAGTGTTGATAACAAATCTACACATGCCGTTTATTTGAGTGTATAATTAAAAATAAACAAATGGCAAATAAAAAAAAATAAGTGCAAAACATAGATCTGCGACTCTGCTGGCTTCTTTTTTTGGCGTTTCTCTGCTGCTTCGCTGGCGAAACCAGTTCAAAACATAGAAGCCAACTGGGCAGGTACGACGATTATGAGTATATAAAGCACATTTTGTTGTTATTTGGTTGGTTTTTTTTTTGGCATTTCTTTTATCGCCTGCCTCTGCCTGCCTTTGTGTGTGATAAGCAGTTTGGAAATGTACGAACAATGTCAAAAGCAACAGCAAATGGCAACAGCAAAAACAAAACAAAGTGCAAGATATCATCGCAATCAAAGCGTAAATGATAAATAATCATAAAATAATTTCATTTTAATTCTTAAGACGCATATTGTGTGTGCTGGTGCTGGTGCTGGTTGATGCGGGCGGGGTTGCCATAGCTCTTTAGCAAATAGCTTTTGCCTTGATATCAACAGATGTTGACTGAATATGAATTTCGCCCTTGTATGTATTCCGAATTCTTTTCATTTATTTATAGCACGTGTATATATATGATATGATATGCTTATACATATGTGTATTATGTACATAATTTGTATTATAATCTCAGCTTATATGAAAGCTGTTTATGAAGACCCTTTATATTGCCAAGGTCAAACACTTTTAACCGTACAAAGTACACAGGCCGCCTCTGGCCTAAGCCTTTTGTATTTTTATTGAATTTACAAAAATGTTTATATTTCTGATTGAGTGAAGGACATACATACATTTTGTATGAATTTATATCAATATTATTATCAGAGAAAGCCATAAAATTGATTGAAAATTAAATCTTAGAATTTAAGTTGTTAATTTATAATTGTGTATGTAAAAATATTTGAGTATTTGATTAGGAACAGCTGATTTCTTTGATTTAATCAGAATAAAACAAACAATAGAACCATTCTCGATCATTCATGAATGCATAGTTGCTGTCATAGTTCTCATAGAACATTCAATAGACAATTCATATTTTCTTGCTTTTTATACAACTTTTTCTAAATGTGCACCTGCAGCTCTCATTGTAAGGATAGGGAAAGCGCAATCGTATGAACTAAGTTGATTTGAAACCATCTTATATATGAACTTATTCAATATCTTATGAGATTACTCAATGATCATTCACACTATATTGTAAGCAACATTTACTTCATACTCATTGTTGGAATAAGATTTTTGTGTGAAAATATTGTTGATTGCATTAATTTCTGTTGAAGTGATTTCAGCATTCAAAATCATTGCTTTTATGATGAATGTTTCATTTAGCTTCCTTTTTTTTGGGTGCATTCATGCAGGTCTCTAACATGACATTTCTAAATAACCCCATGTCATGAAAAGGGAATCAATACAGACTTACCTAAGCATAGCTTTATAAAATTTTATCATATCTATATACATATATATATACATATAAGCAAGTAAAATCATGTGTAACAAAGCCAACTGCATTGCAATGTCACAAGGTCTTACTAGGCTAGGCAAATATAACGCATACGTTGAGTTGTCCCGTCCGCATATTCTTGGTACAAATATGACAAATTTGTTGATATTGTCGTTGCTTGAGGAAATTTCTAAGCCCAAAAATTCAACCTGAATGCACACTTTTTCCCCTTTTTTTATAAAAAGAGGAGCACATTCTTGCTGCTGCTGCTACTGCTTCCTTTGGTTGTTGCTGTAGTTGTTGTTGTCTTTGGCTGACTTTTAGCACTTTTCTACGCTTTTGCTGCTTTGCTTTGTTGTTGAGCCAAGCAGCACAAGCAGACGACGCCAACAAGAATGTAAAACGCAAAAAAGCACAAAACAAGATTTTACCTATTTTTTTTTCTTTTTTGTTAAGTTTCATTTTTTACCTTATATATATTACATTTGCAACTGGGTGTATGTATGTATAGATGAGTGTGTATGTAAATGACAAATTTTTGTTGGTGTGTGTGTGTATGTGTGTGTGGCTTTTCTGTTCTACTTATTGTTGTTATTGTTGTTGTTGCTGTTTTAACAATTTGCACTCTGAAAAAAAGACACAGAAATACAAAAAATGACAGACTGGCTTCAGCTTCAGCTTCAGTTGTCGTCGACAGTTATTAACAATTTAAACAAACAGTCACACACACACACACACACACACAGACATGCTCACTTATTTTTCAAACTGAATTATTTGACAGGAACAGCTGTGTTTGCGGAAGCCAGGCGTTTTCTGTTGTTCTGTTCAGTTTTTGTTTAAGAGCAATGTATCTTATATCTTTTCATTGACTTCAATGACAGTTTTATGCCCTTCATTGATAATCTAGGGGCAATGATAGGGAAGATGTTGTGGATTATATGTAATAATATGTTTAATAATATCTTTATAATTTTCAGTTAAAGCAAAATCATGTTAGTTATTTTCTTTTAATTATTTAGATATGGATAGAAATATGTAAATATAACACTTCATCAAGTAAAAACGTTATAAGGCGAAGTTGCTCTTATGTCAATAAGGTTTTTTCATTTCGAGAATTCGGGAAGAATGTTATTGACTAAATCAGGTACTTTCACACTGAATTTACGTTTGATTAGTTTTGAAATTAATAATTTAAATTTTTAAAATTAAGATTATATTTCATATTATACAATTCTCAAGCCAAAAACAATTCAAACTTCAGTTTTCTGGACTTTTTAAACATAAGCGAAGTGATTTATGTGTTTCAATAAAAATGTGATGACATTCATAAACTAATTGAAACAGATGTGTCGAAGCTAGAAATTTTAAACCAATTCCATTCTGGACCTAGAATCAATTGGGAATTTTAAGTGAAAGCAAGCTCAAAATACAAATTGTAGAAAATTGCATTTTTAAGTATTTCAGAATTTTTTCAAAATTTTTCAATGTTATTTTAGGATGATTAATGGCCAAATTTGAATAAGATACTTATGAATTAATATTCCAGATTTATTTCTAGTACACAACTTCTAATTCTAGTAATCCTCCTAAATAACCCCCATTATATAGTGTAAATACAATTTCGTTTACAATTTATTTTAATTTTCTTGCGTGACTTTCTGCTGGGATTTCTATATGTATTTATGTACATACTATATTCTTACACAAGCACACCCAAAAAAAAAACAAAAACAAAATACATATCTACATATCCATATATAAAACAAAAACAAAACAAAAAATTGCCATAAATTTTAAACACACGCCGTTGACTGCTCCCCCGTGCTTCCACATGTCTTTCTTATATATACATCATACATATATAAATAATATATATATATATATATTTAATATTATGCAGTTTTAATACGTAACTTCAGTGCCATAGTTCCATTTGTAAGAGTATTTATTATATTTATTTATTTTATTTTAACTGCGCAATTGCGAAACTGAACTTTTAACAATTTGCTCTCAAGACTTAAAAAAGCCATAAAAAAATTGATTGTTGTTAAATTTGCACTCAGTTCTTTTAATTGTGGGCAAGCGTAGAACTTTTTTATACTTATATATTTTATTTATTTGTATTTTTTTTTAATTTTATTACCATTTCGATTTTAACTTTTGCACATGATTTCATTCATACCCACCCGCTGCGCCCGGTCAAGCCAGTGAAGGCAAATCCAGTTAGCGTAAGCCCATCGGAAGCTCTTTATTAAAAATACTTTGCAACAACAACAATAACAATAACAACAACAATCAATGAATACTGTTTGCTATATACGTATATATATATATATAGATATATATATTTGTTTCCCAATTTCTCAATGCATAATCAAATAAATTTGCATAGTTTTGCGCTTTACAAAATCTCCATAGATTTGTTGACTTCGTTGTATTCTAGTTCCGAAATGTCTAAATTCGATTTGACTCTCATTTATTTATTTGTACAATTTCGTATCTAAATATATGGGGTAATACATGGCACAATTATTTATGTGATTTCCAATGATTTTGTGACCTTCTTGGCTTTGGTCAGCTGCAGCCGCTGCTGCTTATCCAAAATTAATTTTCCAAACAATTAAATCTTGGCCAGGCAAACGAAATGGTAATTGTAACTGTATTTGCTTGCCCCTATTGATCGTTTGCCAATTTCAAAATTAATTGCAACAACTGCCAACATATAAGTACGTACAGCAATTGACTGCCCTCCAGGCCACGCCAGACCGCCTGCCCCTCCCTCCCTCCCGCCCTCCATCGCACTATACAAACGGCCATACTGCAATGTCGTTTTCATTGCAGCAGCGCGTTTATCATGTTGCTTGTGTGCTTTTGTTGCCCTGCAAACCTAACCCCCGCCCCCCTCTCGGCCCTCGAAAAACTGACATTTGTTAGCCTAAAATGCAAAACCGAGCTCCCTCAGCTGGGACTTTGTGGTACCAGTCGACCTGGGTACCCAAAAAAACAACATGGTTGCCAAGTGTTTGGGATTATAAGCCGTTCATTGATATGGGCTTTGCAGTGAATAATGTTGGAATATATGTAGGATATATATGTTTAACAGTTTATGTGGCCTTAAATCTGATATATAGAGGCCAAATTGCATGGCAGATTAGCTTGCTAAGGGATATTTGTCATATATGACATTCCCCATTAAATCTACTCCCGCACTCCTTTAACTGATCTGATCTGATCTTAATATCATGTAATTTGTTTGCTATATATGACGCTATAGTTTGATAATCTTTTGGCGCCCTTCATTTCACACTTTCGGTGTTCTTGCTTTCCCATTAAATCGTTGAGTTGACGTCTTAGCTTCACCCACACAGCACCTAAATAAGCGGGAGTATCTTGAACTCACCTCCGTTACGACGAAGACCCTCTGTGTCGTTTTCTCATCGGTCATGGGGGGTGGCAGTCCTTGGCCAACAGGATGTGCCCTTATTTCATTCCGGGGCGTAGCCCTGATTGCTATGAGTAACGCCCATCAGCAACAGTGAAGCAATCTCCTCCCCGCCAAACACCTGACTGACTTTAGTTCAGCGTTTGCAGCTCTAATCGGTACTTGGTAAGGAGAAATCCTCCAGTTGAGGACCCCACATTACTTTGAATTCCCCTTGAGCCTTAAATACACTTTACTTTTGGTTTACTTTGACATTTAAGTTTTCTATTCTCGAGCTTTAAGATTCTAATCCAAGCATTGCTTGTCGTAGCACGGGCAAAACGTAATCGTCTGTGAAACGCATGCCGAACACATGTTGAAGTCGAAGGAGTTTCGTAACCCCTGAGAAACTGTACAAAAGCACTGCAGTAGAGTTGAGGCATTTCTGATTTGAGATAGAAGCGCAATGCTCTACATACAGTTCTGGAGAAAAATTTGTTTAATATTTTACAAATTCCATTATGAAAAATTATAACACAGTGATTCGTGATGAGCATATATGCCATGTTCTTTCATTGCTGCTGCTACTGTTGCTGCTGCAGATTGATCATTGAAATTTTCCATTTGACTTATTTTGAAGAGTTGACAACTCTGCTGCTTAGCTTGGAGCTTGGAGCTGCCTGCTGCTGCCAGTTTGTTGTATGGGCAACATTGTGCGTGCTACTGCTTCTCTTTGCTGGTCCTTGTTCCCCATATGCCTGCCTGCCCAACTCCAGGCCCAGGCATGCGTGTCCTTGCCATGCCAACGCAATTTATGTTTACGTTTACGCCGTGTGCTGGCGATGCGCCCGCAAATCTATCTGCAAAATCGCTCCAAGGAGCCGCTGCCAGAGCCAACGGGCGCGCCCAATCAAAAGGAAATTATATTCGCGTGCCAAAGTTAGTGTGAGACAGGGGGGTTAAGGTGGGGCTGATTGGTTGACTTGACTGAGTGTGTATATGAATGTGGGTGGTTTGTTGGTTGGTTGGGGTTTTAAATGAATGAAGTCAGCGCGCGTCACGTGCATTGGCAACTAAGTAAATCGCTTTTGGCCAAGCACTCTTCCCCTCTAGCGGTCGTTTCGTATCGATTTAATTGTTTAAGCCAAACAACTGAAACCAAGGCAGAAGCACAGAAGCAGCACAACGCAGGAACAAAGGCAAAGGAAAAGGCAACCAGCCGGGCAGCTAATTAGCCGCAACTGTGGGCGACAATGCCAATGGATAGCCGGGGCTCTGTTCTGTGCTTGTCTTAATCCAGCAACAATGACGACGACACTTGTGAAGGCTAGCTGTTGGCCAGCTAAAGCAGCAGGCGTCGAAGAAGAAGAGAGCTTGGGGGAAAAGCTGGAAGGCTTTTAAGCCGACACTTAATGCAATTACCGCACGCTTTTCCGACCTCGCCAGCTGGACATGAATAGCAGCAGCCCACAGCTGGCTCTAGCCCTGGCTGCCACTTGGCCGTAATACTTTTATGATGATGCACAAATCGTGACCGTACATGACAATGGTGCAAATTTGAGGCAACAAAATCAATGTTGCATGGGAAGAACAGTGGTGTGAGTGTGTGAGTGTGTGTGTGTGGTGAAATGATAATGCCATTTGGTAGGCGCTATTTGCCGGCATTTGCATTTGGGTTCGGGAATGGTAGATGTAGGCTAAGACTGGGGCTGGCTGGGGTTGGCCATCTATTGTTCCATGGCATGCATATTCGGATTATCCTTGAACTGCTTTGTGCTTGTAGAAATACGTTAAAAACAAGAGGAGGAAAATGGCAAAGCCATAGAAACCAAAACCTGACTGCACAACAACTACAAAGCAAAGCGGAAACACGGTTTGGCCAGCAACCCGACAGCGCTTACCACACCAGACACCGCACCTCAGCCAACGTCTATGTTGCTTTGGGGCCAAGCAAACATTGCTTAGAACAATAATAAACAATAAAAAGTGCTTTTCATCTACGCTTACGGAAGGGATATTATAATTTTGAAGTGAAACACTTAGAACTTATGGGAACAGTGGCGCTCCATTCATAGGAAAAGGGGAAATTCGTCGAGGATTCACAAAAAGATAACCTGGTTAACTCCAAAGGAAATAGTTAGTATGGATAACTTCGTCTGCTTCGTATAGAGCTTGACAATAATCGCAGCTACAAACCCTGTTCGAACCGAATCCATTTCAGTTGTAGCTGAACCTGTTTGTGAACCCAACTGACAGAGTTCAGCGGTGCAACGATTCAGAATCCGAAACTATATTTAGGTTTTAATATTCATGCTCACAGCTGCCTCTGGCAAGGGTATAGACGCTTCGGCTGCCTCAAGATATTTCACTTCCATGTTTCCCGTTGTTGTAGCTGTTATAAAAATTTCTACAGCCAGGCAAAAGCTGTGCATATAAGGGGCTCAGCGGGTCGTACAGCGGTGCAAGGGCAAGCCAAACAATAAATTGCGTGAAAATGCAGCCAAAAAAAATAGAAAAAATAAGGAAAATTCTGCAAAAACAACAGCCACAACTATGGAGGAGTATGCATGTTCCAGGCATTGAATGCCTTCTGCTTTCTTCTATATTTGAACATTTTTATAGAAAAGCCGCCGCCGTTACACACACAACACACACACACACACACACACACATACACCGGAACCAGCAGGTCCTTGAAGCGCGCACCTTCTTAGTGGGCCCCCATTCCCTCGCTATATATACACCTCGCACCTCTCAATGCACCGGGTTGCACACAGCGAGTGCCATTTTGATGTGTCTCTAATGGCATCGCTTTTGTTATTCGCTTTTGTCAGCGTGTGGTTGTGTGGTTGCGGCTTTTATTGTTTTCTGTATTGCGGTTTTCTACTTTATTTGGGTGGAAATGGCAAAATGCATATAGTGTGTTTTATAGAAATTGTGGAAACAAAAGCCAAAACATGAGCAGGGACAGCAGAGACAGTGACAGCGGTAGCGGTAGCGTCATCTGCGCTGGGACATTGCCAAAAGAGATCTGTGATGATAATAACTTAATTTTAGCTGAAAGCAAATCATCTTCTGGTCAAGTGCTTTCAATTTTGTTTGAAAAAATATTGCAAACAATAATATGAAGTATACATTATGGTGTAACTGTTAGAAAATCCATTATATCTCCTCATCTTATTAGTTTACAAGGAATAACTGAAATTTAGATATTCACTTCGCCTTGCCGGACAGAGTTTTGGGAGTCCTTAAAATGCTTCAATTGATTCTCCAAGTAAATTATCTGTGGTTAAATTTAGATTACTAAGGAAACCCAGATATTTGATCATGGCAAGCCTCACTCTTATTCTGGCTTTTAAATTAAATGAAAGTTCTCAGTTTGCTGTTGATTTCAAAAACATTTTAATCTTAGTTAAATCTATTTCTAAGTGCAGCTAATTGCTTTGACCATTTACGCCTCATTTCATTAGCTAAACCATGTAAATCCCTGCACTCTCCCCTCCGCCCCTCCCCATTGGCTCACTTAAGCCATGTTAATTAAACTGTCATTGAAATGTTTTTACTATCGCAGGACCAAAAGCAGCAAATAATCACAAAGCCCGCAGGGTTCGGGTACCACAAAAACCATTGTGCATTGTGTTCACTTTTCATAGCAAACAGAAAAAAAAAACAAAAAATTAAAATAAAACAAAAGAGCAGATAATGCGCATTTAATTGGACCCACTTGAAGGCATGCTTCTTTATAAAAGAAACAAAAAAACAAAAAAAGAAACAGAAATGTAAAATAATTTTAATTAAAAGTATCTTTGCGTGACATTGAATAACTTTATGTAATCTCAAATAATTGTGAATAGAGGCAATCGTTGCTGATCAAGTGAAATAATATTCTATACTCAGAATTTCATATTTTCATATTTTTCTAAACAGGCTCAACAAATTTTCTACCTTTCCTTAAATTCTGAAAAATTTGACCCCAATTTCGATTTACTTGCTAATGGAAATGTTAGTTACAAATTTGCTTGCATTTGAAAGTATGCTAGAATAGTGGCAAACTGATAGCATCCTTCTAAGATAAATGGATACCCATGCAAACTTTGACCACGATTTGTATCACTTAATGATAATATTTTCCCAAATGGCTTCTTAGTGGTAATTTTCACCCTACAAGCCTATAAGAATATGTGTGAAAATTGCTGCTCTTCTGAAATTTCTTTAAAACTTATCCACATGCACACACACACACACACACACACACGTACACAAATCTCATTGCACATTGAGTAAAAACTATCATCATCACTCATAACCTATTCGCTTTGGTTTGCTTTAGTTGTTTTACTTTATTCTCCTTTCAAAATGTAGTTTACTAAAAATCACATCACATGTTGGCTCCATAATAAATTACATTTAAGTTTTTGCCTATGTTTGTTTTTGTTTCTCAAATGAAATGTGCCGAAAAAGAAACTTTTGCCAAAAAAAAAAATAGAAAAAAAATAGAAAAAGAGGAGACGAAAAACTTTGACATAAGTGAACGACTGTCAAGTGCAAACACACCAGATTTGGAACAAGTTCTTTGGCTTTGGCTTTGTACTTACTTACATATATGGAAATGTGCATCATTTGAAGCATGCGGCGTGCGCCATCAGCCATGGAGAGACTGGAACTGAAGAAACTACTATATGTATATGTACATTGTAAATCAGAGGTCAGGGTTTTGGGGCGCTTAGTTTTCTAGTTTTTGGGGCCAAAAAGCTAAATGAAAATGAAATGCGGACTTGGATTGCGACTGAAACTGACAATTGTTATGGTTGTAAGTGAAAAGAAGGGAAAACCGAAAAACGAGAAACTCAAAATCTATTTCCATTTCGACTTGGCTCACTTCTACACTTGGCCATGGTTCATTTCCAAATGGTTGCTGCCAACATTTTTATATTGTTTGCTGCTGGATTTTTTGTCATCGCACTTGGTAAAGATGCATAATAAGATTACATTCTGGTACAGTGGGTCACAGGGGAAATTTCAGAAAAATTAAAATTGAACTCGAGCGTGGCCATATGAGCCACACAATTTTGTGCAACTTTTAGATTACATTCAGTGATGGGGGCCACGCGAGAGCTATATCGGCAGGACACCAAATAAAATAGAAGCACTTTTCTGTTCTCGAAGCAAAGATTTATGAATTTTCATACTGCTGACTCTTCTGTCCTCTGATATAATGCTGTCAAACGAACCAACAATTTATGGATTTGCAATTTTCTCACACAAAAGCCTGAGTGACTTCTCAATGTAGAAAAATCCTGCAGTCTGCTGCTGCCATGTAGAATATAGATAATAAAACTTCATATTATGATGAAATTGGTCCCAGAAGAAGATCCTATCTTGCTCCAGTCCAATAAGGAATGTGATGACATGACTGAGAATCTATTCTCATGCTACACCTCCCCTCAACTCCTAAATATTGACCAAAATATTGTCAACAAATTTATGGATCTTTTTCACATTTAAAGTTTATTTTCATACTACAATAAATATAAAAGAAATTCCTTAAGAACTACGGAAGAGTAAAATTTCCGGGTATATCTCTTTGAGCTGTCCTATCAGCATAGGATTGCACATAAATCCAAGTACTTGAGCAACATTTCCGCTGGCATATTAAGTGTCTGCGTCCGTGTACCCCCATTGTATAATGGCATTGGGCGCAGTTCCAAATTGTCGTGACACTCAAAAATTGCAGATAAAATGTGAAGCCAACAGTAAATCGGTTTTAGGACTCATTTCCAAACATAAGTATGGCGCTTTTGGGGCAAAATATTGCAAAAAAAAACAGGACAAGAAGGCAAGAAAACTACAAGCCCATAAACCGAAAGTTTTGCCAGTTTTGAACGCCCACAACAAGTGAATTGGTTGGTTTTCTGGGGGTTGGGGGTGGATACGACTAGATACGAGGATGTACTTTGTAGTATGTTTATGAGGCGACAGCACAAGTTGAATTTGCTGCAACTGCAGCTGCTGTTGCTGTTGCTGCTATAACAACTACAAATACTGCTTTTGCCCATGATTTATCCAGCCCAAGCAGCTGTTGGGGCTTGGCAGGCGGACTTGTTTACCCATAAATTTATATGGCAGGACGACCGACCGACCTACGGTATGAGTACGTACAAGTTGCTTGGCTCTGCACCAAAAACACACTCCAATGTATTTCAATTAAGTTATCAAAAAAAAAAAAAAAAGAACAGGAGAAACAACCAAACCCAACCAGGCATACCTGGCTTTGTATCTCTGTGCCTGTCAGTTGAATTCGTATCTGTATCTGTTGGGTGACCTGGCTGGCTGCCTGCCTGTTGCCAGGTGGCGTCGCCTGGTGGTCGTCTGCCTGTTATTGATTTTCTTACATATTTCGCCACATTTCTTGCCACCAGCACCACCACCATGGGGCAATTTGCCAACAACGATTCATGTTTGCACCTGATAATTTTTGAATTTGATATGCAAATCGTTAAGCCAAATAATACTACACCATTTTAAACCAATTGCAAAGCTGGAGCCAACTGGATTTGGTTTCGAATTACACTATGTGTACTATTTGGTGTTTAGCAATTCGTGACTCAAACTCATTATGGCCATTTCTAATTGTAATTGTAATTGTGCACCGCCGTCGACCTTGTGCCCATTCAGGCACGTTCTCAATTCTCATTCTCAGGCCACCGTACTTGTGTTCGTTCGTAGTCGCTTACGTTTTTTCCGCTGAGCTGTCATTAAAGGATATCGGAAATCGCGCGTGACACGCCTCGCAGCACGTAGTAGTAGTACGGGTACGGGTATAGGGGTCCGTGGTTTCTCGCTGTTGCCAGTTGTCCATTCAAATGACTTTGGGTCATTGTAGTTAATGATGCCTGGCCCCACAGTCAACACACAATTGCCAGCTGACGTTGGGCTGCCCTAGGTGGATGCCAATGCCTGTTTGTCTCGGCCTGGTTGGGTGTGGGGGTCGCGGCATACTTTGATGGACATTTAAGGGCATTGGGAACTTTGCCATATGCCAAAATGGCACTTTTCACTTCATTATAAATGTGAACCAAGCAATTTGTATTAATGCGAACTTTACCATGCAGATGGCGAACTTTTGAAACAGGAACTTGCCATATGTCACAGACTGTAGTTAGTCTACAGATTATGCCCATATATATTTATAATACCTAATGATAACCTGTTTGTAGATGTTCTTAAATAAATATTGCTAATGTAGCTAAGTGCAATTGCCATTACAAGAAATTCTAAATTAAAAAAAAAGGAAATTTGCATACTAGTTTTTGCTTGTTGCAAGTATTTTCAATTCAAAACTCGTTTCCACATGAACACATTACATTATAATATCACTTGGCAATTCAAATGGGAATGATAAAGCCATAAAATGCTGAGTTTTATCACACTCGAGATTGCGAACGACCTTTGGTTCGTCGTGGTAGTTACAGCGTCAACAGCGTTATATATATATATCAGATAATGCATGTTGTAAAGCATTCAGATTTTATATGGAGATAAAGAACAGTTTTAGGTAATTACTAATGATGTCCGCCGCAAAGGTCCATTAGCAGGGATTTTCCCAACATAAATTCTTTAAATGAGATTAATTAAGCTATATCATAATATATAAGCTTTGGATAAAGGAGAAATTAGATTTCGAGAAAAAGCTGAACTTGATTTTCATTGAAACTCAGTGGATACGCTCAATTAGGATGGACGCGTGGTAAAGGCGGGGCAGAGGAAATAACAAAAACCACACAAATTCTTCCTTTCCTTTCCATATTTTGCGTTTTCGAGCAGCGGCTGCCTAGCAGCTCTTAGCTTCCCCTGCCTGGGTGTTTGTATGTATGTGTGTCCGTATATGTGTCAGTAATCGCCAACTCATAAGAGCTACACTTAACATTTTTCCTTCGACGCCAGCTTCATTGAAATGACGAGACGTACACTTGGGATACGCAGGCACAGGCATTAACATTCGTTGAATGATTTTGACTGAGTGGCGATGCGTAATAGCAAGTTACAGGTCTCTGGTTCAAAATCTGATTATTTTGTCACACACTTCTTAAGGAATCCAATTCCAACCAAACTATCCTCATAATCAAATGTCAAAATTCTCTTTTGCAATAAATGTTCGCTTACTCCGAAACACACGACTGCACCTTGAGAGGCTTGTCAAATATTATAATTATGCCTTGATGCCAGATATCATATACTCACAGATATGAGTTGCTAAAGTTTTCAGAAATTGTTGTTTTATTTTTTTCCATTACTTTTGTAATCGAGCTCCATCTGGCATGGCCAAAAGTTCATAGTTCACAAGAAAAAAGAAAACAGAACCAAACTTGGTCAATTTATTGTCACGTTCTTGCAATTGTGAGTATTTGCCATGCTAATTAGTGGTGTCCTACAGTTCGGCCTGCCAACCCAACCCAACCAACGAACACTCCACGGAGTACTCTCATTGCCATTCTTCACGTGCTCTTATGTGTGGCATAATAATTTAATGCGTTTTTGGCTGCTGTTATTGTTGTTTCTGTTGTTGTTGTTGTTGTTGATTAAGGACATTACTGTCGAGTTGTTTGTGCAATGCAAACTCAGGCACTTCAGCTAACCCTCCCGCTTACTTCTACAGCAACGCTCCATGCGGCATTTTCAAGTGCAACAAATGTGGGATGAAAGTGTGGGGAAAATGCAATGAATTTCGAATTGAATTTCGAATGAATTTGATAATTGATATGTTAAAAAGGAAGTACAGTATACAATTCGAAGAATCTGTATTTTATGGCTGATTTAAAAACATCAACTTATATAGTATATTTTTTTTAGATTTTGTTCGCGTTAAAGATAATATGACCATGTTAGTGATACTTTTTCTGATAGACCTAAAGTTGCAGATTGCAGATACTGAAGATGTTTACAATCCCCGAAAGTTTTTGTTTTATTTAGGCAAATAGATCTGTCCATTTAAAAGAGCATAGCAACTGACTTGATTGGCGTCTGAAAATGTATTAAAATAGAAATAAAAATTATAAATTTTAATAAGTAGTAAAAAATCTTTAAAAATTTTGGAAAATTAAAATATATTTTAAATAACCATTATAAAATTTTAATAGGGCGCTGTTTTTACAACGAATTTCGTTTTTATGATATAAATAACATTGTCGAAGTGAAAGTAAACCGCCTGTTGCTGGATTTTTATATATTTTGAAAAAGCGCCCGAGCAGGAGCCAAGCAAAAACACTTTAAAAAAGAATATAAAATCTTAGAAAGTAAAGCAAACTGTTGCCAATTTAGAAGCGTAGTTAGTCTCCTTAGATTTATATAGATATAAACTAATAATAACTAAATAAGATCATCACAAAAAATAAGACTAATAAGCAGAGACCCAGCTTATTAAGACACTAAAAGCGAGCAGATTTGGTGATAAAGTGAATATAGACTTGTTTACATTTTTAGAAATCATTTTAAATGCATATACGCTGTCTTCAGGACACCTATTATTCCATCACTGATAAATTTGAATAGAATTTTCTGCATTAGTCCGGGGCACTGTGCGACTTGGCGCTGAGCGGGCTCCACTGAAAATGACGCATACTATAAAATTATGGCCAACTGGAAATCCTGCAAGTGGCAAAAAGAGGTTGACATATATACATGCATATATACATTCATGCATTAATATGATTTTGTGCAGTTGCCCTTTTTTCCGGCTGTTGTTTTTAAAGGACATATTATATGTATGTGGTACATATGTATGTATGTGTTTAAGTATAACAAGCATAATTTTATTTAATGCACCCAAGTCGCAAGGACTGCTTAAATGAATGGATTTACATATATGCATTTGGCCATGCTCGTGTGTGTGTGTGTGTGTGTGTGTAAAGTGGGGGGCAGCCTCCGTCTCCGTCTCCATCGTCCATTTGTTTTTCTCCGGCAGCGGCACGTTAGTCACCATCTCACCGTGTGTGCGCTTGGCTTTGGCTGTGCCAAAAGTCACGTACACGCGGCGAGTTTTACATTTTCATTATCCATGTTTAAAAAATGTGCTGCAACCGCTGCCAATTGGTAGCGTATATATATGTACTTGTAGTCGTATGTATATCGGCCAACATCATCAACATGGTCATCATCTGCGTTTACTCTTGGGCCAACTGTGACTGCAAATTGAGGCCAGGCAAAGGCGCCTCTTTGGTGCCACCATAATTGACCAAAAAAGGCAGCGACAACACTTTATGGCTGCGACATTCGGCTGCAAGGAGAAACCCCAATTAAAGACGCATCCCAAAATTGGTAAAACAGCGAAATCAAAACTGCAACACCGAAGCTTTCACTCGAACTAACTCAATTAAGTTAACAAATTGACAGAGGGGGTGGGGTGGGTGTGCACCCAAGGACAACCAACAGCCCCCATTCTGCCAGCAAGCCAGCAAAGCCCAATGACATTATACTATGAAATCCATCAATGTCGCCACTTGATGCCAACATGCACTCGGAACAGGAACAGGGTAGATGTAGTGGTACAGGCGCAGTCACAGGCACCGGCACTTCAATACTGCCATAAATTGCAGTCGCCTGAGGGGGTATTAAGGGTATTATAGATTTGTCATGAAGTTTACGAGGGAAACTTTTGCAGCCACATAAAGTATACGATGTTAACTTTCTTTTGATATCAAAAATAGCTTTGCTTAACTTTTGTGTGCGCCATAATTGCCAATGCAGCTAATTGTGATGCAAGTTACTTTGTGTTTGTGTTTGTGGTCCTCCCCTCTCACAGCTCCGCCAAATGACTTCTCTGTCCTTCTCTGATTTCCACATTGCTTGGGGTTTGGATTTTGTTTTGGTCGTTGTTCTATTTGAAAATAGCTCAAGTTTTTGTTTTTGCGGTTTTGCATACAATTTGTTCTCTTCTTTTGTTGGGGGCTTGTGTTGGTATGCATGCCTGTATGTATGTGTTAGTGTGCGTGTGCACATATAATTTCTGCAGGCCTAGGCAACAGCAACAGCAACAACAACCACAACATCAGCAGCAACAGAAGAGCAGCCAGCAGGCAGGCAACGGCAACGGCAACGGCGACCGACTGACCGTTGGACTTTGAACATTGCACATAAATTTTATTGCAAAAATGCAAACGGCAAATGAAAAACAACCAAAACAAAAACGCACATTACAAAACTGCTGCTAAGAAGGCAGCAAGAATAATAATAACAACAACAACAACAAGAACAACCCAACTGCAATTACAAAATTTCATAATCAACACCGAATAACTTAGAAGGCAAAGATATATTAGAAAGGCAGGCGGCTGACTTCAGGCCTTCAGGCGACCCTTGCGATTTGTAAGATAAGTAAAATGCTTGTGACTTTGAATGATTGGGGAAAGAGTAGGCAGTTTCTTTCGATTTATGTATATATCTTGACTATATAATAATGTGTAATTGTTTAAAAACAAAGATGTTTCATTGATAATCGTTGGTAATCGTTGTTCGTTGGCGTATATTCGCGTATATTCGTATATTCACACGTTCTGCTCATTTGGAAGCTAGGAAATACACATATATTTTGGTTAAATTTACTTTGGAACTTTCCAGACTAATAGTATCGGTGTTTTTGATAGTGCCCCCTGCCCTATTGCACAAAGCTCGTTCTTTCACAACCTTCCATTTACTCAAGAAATAAACTCAAGTCCAAGACTGTTAGATAGTGGATTTCTTCAGTTCTCTAAGTCCTTTCTCGTAAGTATCTTTTGCAATTCATTTAAGAAACATTAAATTTACATTTAGAATTTTTCCTCAAATACTATTATCTAGGTAAATGCTTGTTAGGGAAGGGTGAAGGGTGTCTGTTCCTAGCATAATCTTATTTTGAAACGAAACAGTTTAGGGACAAACCTTGTCTTTCTGAACTATAATCTATAATTTCAATTATTGAAAATAAAAGCAAAACAATATTAAAAAAAATATTTAAAGATCGTTTTTGAAATTTCGATTGATTTCAATTGATTTGATTTAGGAATAGACATATAAGAAGTAGAATTTCAAGTACCAAACCGCTAAAGTTTTATTTAAATTTTTGTTGAAATTACTTCGGTATAGATAGTATAGATGATGTTATAGCATATTGTTCAATTGTTTCATTTGATTTTCATTTACAAGTTCATTTACGAGTTTGTTTAAATTGCTTTCAAATAATATATAATACCAGTTTAGTTGTATAACCTTGCTTGCTAGACAAAAGTTTCCATTCCACCTTGTGATCTTCAAAATGTTACACAATCCCAGACGACAGACATTTCTCTTAACCTGAACTGATGTATATGCGCAGGCTTTTCATTTTCATTGATGACTATTTATGGCTTTCTCACATTCAGCTACAGCAATTAGAGGAAAACTATATCAAGCTCAAACAGTTTGCCTATGAAGTGTACCACATGCCGGGCACGTGATTGGGAGCGCGGTAGCTGGTGCAGACCGTTGCCTCTCGCTGATATTTTGCATCTCGCTGCATAAGTAATTAAATGCAATTTATGGCCAGAACTCGTGCCATACCTAGAGGGTCTCCTCCGCCAATTGCCAATGCATTGAACCTGTTTACCCAAGCCCAATACATACCGCATATTACATAGCTCCCAGTTCCTACCAGCTGGTGAGTGCATTTTCATTGCCATTCAAGCGTTTTGCTTGCTTTTGCTTTGTGGGGGCAACCTTTCTCAACCCCTGCCCCCGCCTCTGACCCCCTGTACCACACATCACTGTCATCTCCCAGTGCAGGCTCTGGCGGCGATCACTCGGCAAGCGCGTGCTAACCAAGTCAAACCAGACCAGCCGGACAGCAACAACTACAACAATTCTAGCCATCTTTGGATTGTGCTCGTCTCTCTTTATATATTTTTCTGGCGCTATTTATTTGTTTCATTTAGGTGTGTATGCCTGTGGATGTGTGCATGTGCAGAAGGCGCTGCTGAGTGAAGCCAAAGCCAAAGCCAAATGTGTCAGCTACGATTAGAGAAAGATGTATGTTATGTGTATGTGAAGGGGCTGGACAGGCAGATGGACCTTTGATAAAGGTAAAGAACGTGTTCACAGTTATCCCTGTGAATGTATGTACGTACATATGCCTGACATTTAACTAGAACTGAAAATGAAATTCCAACGAAATGTTTTTCTATTTGCGCTATTCACACGTGTATCTTATTTTAAGTGCATAATTAAAAATTGTTGGGCTCTTTGCTGATAAAAAGAGCTTAATTCCAAATGCAAATTCAAAACTTAAACGCAACTTCCCCAGGCAAAGTGCAAAAGCCGGTGTTGCTGCTGACGTCATTGCCAGCACACGACTCAGCTTCAGCCGAGAGCAACAACAGCAACAACAAATACAAGTTCACAGATTTTTAGGCACTTCCAACCACGTTGCTGCTGCTGAACTTAAACTGTCATAATTTCAATTATAGCAACAATAACAAAATCTACAAAAGCACACACTTGCAAGTGACAAAGTCACAAACGATCAGCAGGCAACAAAAAAACAACGGCAAGCAACAAGACACGAAACAAACAAACAAACACATAGAAAAAACAGAAGAGAAAAAAAAACAAAAATAAAACACTCACTGCCCGAGTGCCAGTCCAAAGTCCAAACGAGGTTTCGGAGACTCGGGTCCAAAGTCCAATGCAATCATCGGCGTTGTTGTCGTCGGTCGGGTTTTCTTCTCAGTCAGCCGCCAGCATGCTAGTCATACGGGGGGCACCGGGGCCCCCCTGCAATGTCTCACGTTTACATTTTTTTGTTTGTGTTTGCAGCTGCTGTGGGGCTGTTAGGCGAAGAGAGTGAGCAAGGCCTCTCATTGCCGCCCAAATGAAATATACTTGCATTGTTTTCCTTTTCTTTACTTACTTGTTTTTGTTTACCTTTCGGCGCTCTTTGCCCCTTCTGTGTGCTGCTCTGGTGCTCTTTAAACACAACTCTCTTGAAAACTCTTAAACAACTCGCGGCTCACATTTGTTGATTATTGCATGTTAAAAACAAGAGGGTGTAAAATAAATGTAAAGAATGTTGTGCGGCTGGTATCAACTAGGAGGTACTGTGTAAGATCGAGATAGATAGAGAAGATCATGAGGAATGAAGGCTTAGACAGAAACACTTCGAAAGTCCAGTTAATGTTAAAAGGCATTACAGGTGCTCTAGGTCTGTTAGTTTCATCTGTTGAAGTTAACTGGGAATAGCAAATGCTTAAATCTATTGTAAAGTGCAGACCAAGTTAGTTCAAGTTGGTGCCAGATTGTAGAGCATTCATACACAGGACTCGGTATTCCGCCTTGTTTCAATCAAATATACTCTCTTGCTCGTGCTGGTCTCATATCCTGTTCAGAAGCTCGTAAAAAGTTAATAACATGCTGTTGGTTTAGTAGCTGGTGTTGCTTTTGCTTTTGTTGCTGTTAATTTTATGCCTGCTAATAAAACTGAAACTGAAAATTACCCCAAAAAGCAGCGGAATATAAATATACAGTCCGCAATAAGCATTTACGGTTGTTATTTATTTATTTATACGTATACGTACGTATTACGAAATACATAAAATAAATGCCGAAAATGCAATGCGGCCGGCCAGCCAGCATGCCATAATAACAAAAAATTTCATTTCAATTTGTGTCACCTTCGATTTGAACATACAAAAAGCAGGAGCGGCACAAACACAATCATATTTCTGTTGCTAGCGACACCCACGCACTCTATGAATATATATAGTATAGATATATTATTGAATTATTAGGAAATTATAAAACTTCTGCCAAATCCAGCTGACTGCTCAGATATTGCCATTTCCATTTGGTTGCGGTTTGTCGCTATACAAAATTTTTATTAAATTCAAGCGAAATCCGCACAAATTGTGGACTTTGCACTTGACGGTGAGCTGTGGCAGCGGTGAATGAATGTCTATTTGCTGTTGTTGTTGTTATTTTTGTTGTCATTATTGTTGCTATTATTGTGGTTTTCCGCTTGTTGCCACGATCACAGTTGGTTGTGAGAGGGAGGGGCAGTGGAGGGGTACTGCAAAAAAATGTGTTTTGCTAAAGCGAAACTGAAGCAGAACCAAGTGGAAGCTGAAATTCTGAACTTGAAAAAGCCATGTTTGAACCAATTATAAAAAAAAGTCTATAAAAAAAAATATTTATTTATAAAATAAGATTTAATTTAGATTTAATTTAAATTTAAAATTTGCTCACAACAAATAATTCCCAAAATAATCGGTGTGGGATCACTTTCAGCCTGCGTTTTATAAACATTTATATAATTAGATAACGTTACCAAAATGAGATTGAACTAACTCTAAGAATAGCTAAGAAATTAAATAAAAATTCAATAAAAAATATTCAACTGTTTCATTCAAAAGTGTAAAATAACAATTTCGAAAGCAATTTCCTTTAGCAAAAAATGTATTTAAAAACAAAAAGCAATTTGCTTACTCAAAATTCACATGTAAACCACAACAAATTTTTAACTAGCTGCAAAATTGTAACCATTTATTGGTGGCAACAAAAACCGCAAACATTTACTTAAAAGCATCAATTAGAGTCTGTTTTCCTCCATTGTCATAAAAATCTGGGTTTCGCATTTGTGGTTAAATCCCATTCAAGAGTTGCATCATCTTTACAAGCAGTTGCACTCGTAAGAGTGCTGCTGATGCTGATGCTGCTGCTGCTGCTCCAGAGAATACAAAGCAAGCTGGCGGCGGCAAACGAATGCGCGCCAAAAAGTCAAACTAATTAAGTTGCCAAAGTGACAGTTTTGCGGTTTTCATTGTGGGTAGAAAGGAGGAGGGATTGACAGAGAGGGAAGGGACGCATTTGCAGAGAGGAAAGAGACATGCAGCATAGCAATTAATTAATCAAGCTCGCAGATCAATTTACATATTGGGCTGCATCGCTTTGACTTGGTAACGGTTGTTAGGCAGCTTTTGAGCTGTTGTGAGAAGGAGAGGGAACCGAGAGGGAGCACTTGTGCCCGGCTGGCTGACAACGATGCCAACTTGCATACAGTACATCATCCGCTTCCATACCTACACACCCACACCCACACGTACACATCCATCTCAAGCGATGCCCATGCGGTTTTGCGTTTTGTGGCGGAAGTATTGCATCTCTCAAGCCTGAGGGCTGCCATGTGGAGAAGCCACATATCCATAGATGTCGTTGTTGTTTTCAGGGTCGTTGTTGCTATTGCTGTTATTGTTGCCTGTGTCAGTCTTGTGTTTTAGCTGTGGAGTGGAGCGGCATTGACAACCAAAGCGTATCTAATGAAGCCTCTCGAGACCAAAAAAGATTTGAGACAATATAATAACTAAATATCTAAGCCTTGTTTCAACTTAACGGAGGACAAGTGGCGATGGCAGCCAAGGGATTAAGCAAGGATACACACGCGTATATGTGTGGGACAATTTCAAGGACACTTGGGCATGAGTTAGCCTGCGTGTAAGTGACAGCCCAAAAATGTGTGTTGCGCTTGTGTGTGTGTTTATGAGAATTTGTAAATTAACTTGCATAATCTTGTTTAAACAAAGTGTAAGAAAACTTACGAAATAATGAGAAAATTTCTTGTGTTTGAACCTGATTTTTACATGATTTTATAACTGAGGATTTGGTCTGGGAAATAGGTTGAATATTAATATATAAACGTTTTCCAGATAGAAGTATAGAAATAAGTAAATTCATAAAATTTGTGGCATACTTTATGATCGTCCTCTAAATTCATTTTCATATCTCGATTTGGATCGATTTCATGTTCGAATTTTCTTACGATATCAATTTTACATTGTGTGAAAATTTCAGGAGCCTATCTGTTATGGTTTGACTTTTGCGTTGATTCATTTGCGAAGGTTCAATTTGTGAGAAACTTGTATAATGAAGCTCTTATTTGATTACGCAATTACGAGTAATTCATAATTCCTGATAGAAAAAAACAAACGTTTAACAGTTCAAGTTTTGACATTAAAATATACATTATTAAGTGGAAATTATTAGGATTTGTTGTTATAACTATTTATAGTTATAAATTGCTATAAATGAAAATGATTGAACGAACGAACGATAGATATTTAAACTCAAATCACAGCTCTGTCCAACGTTGAAATTTCAAGCTTTAATAGCTTTAATTATATTACATAAATGTTTATATTGCTGTTGAAGCTAGCGACCTTTGAATTTTAGTACAATTCACTTAGCTAAATAGAGGTCAAGATAGCAATCTTTGTCATCATTGTTTTATTTCGGGTTTACCTGAGTGGGTCATCAGCATCCGGGGCTTTCCCCAGTATGACTCTTACTTAGGTCTCGAAGCGAAGCTTTGAATTCGAAGAAGAATTATTTGTACTCCAAAAACTGTACTTTGAAACTATATCTCTGATCTGTATATATAATATACATATAGCTTAATTCATATTAAGGATAACAGTATCATCGTTTCCTAACTACTAAAGTATCTGTTTAAAAACATCTACATGATGTTTAACCTAACTTAACCTTACCCAATTCCTAGCTGACTTTTGACTGCGACTTCTGCTTACTCAAAGATGTCATAGGAAGTCAACCGCAACCCCCTCACAGCATCACCACCTACCACGCTCCTACATTCTACACCCCCCCTCACTCTGTGGCGTTGACATTTCATTACAAATTCTTGCGGCTGCCTAATTGAAAAGTGAAAATTTGCGACGCGTTGATGCGTGACTTCTCCTCTAGAGCAACTTGTTGCCTTGGTTACCCTTACCAATATAGAAATGCATATATACCTACCTGTGCCTGCTGCTCATTATGCAAAGTGCTCCAAGGGGAGGTGTTGCTGCGAGAATGGTTGGCAGTTTGTGGGCGACAGCTGGAGTAGGAGGAGGTCTTTTGTTGCCGCCCAAGAAGGCGAGCATACAAATTGCTGTTGTGTTTTGGTATTTGGAATTTTGTTCGCTGAACAAATTTCATGTTATTTCCCGTTGAAGTTGACCCAAGCTCAGCCAAGCAATGCAACTGGCTGAACTATGGAGTGGAGCGAGCTGGAGGCAGCAGCAGGCAGATGTGTTGTTGTTTGGTTTGGTTTGGATTGGGTTGGGGCTACACAGCATGCCAGCTTGGATTGCCTGTTATAACAAACCGACAGCGTCATCATCATTGTGTCATAATCATCATGCCCATTCGCATTTTGCGTCCACATCCACATCCTTTAACAGTGCGCCCAGTGCGGCATGACTATGTTTATTTGCAGTTGGTAATGTTGTCGTTTTGGGTGTTGCGGCTCCTGCTCCAGCTTCAGCTTCTTGTTGCTGTTGTTTCTGACATGATGCAAACATTTGAATTCGTTTCATTCCAAATGATGACACGCTCGTTGCATAAGCAAATACTTCAAGACCCGCCACCCTCAACCACCCACCCCACCCCACACCAAACCACTAAACCAAATCCGAGTTATACCCACGCCTGTTCTTGTTGTTGCTGTCATGGCAACGTGTTGTTGGCGTTGACAAACCCCACAGACAACGACACACGACACAGGACAACACGACATCGACTGACAGGACCAGAGCATTGTTGACTAGCCTGGCTTTGGCCTGGCTAAGTCGGTGTTTCCACCAACTCCCGCAGCAGCAGCTGCTTGCTTTTGACAAGCGAAATTGATAAGTCGCAGATCCAAAAAGTCATTGCAGTATTTGTGGAAAAGTTTTCCCCTTTGGATGGCATGTGAATACTTTTAAATACTGTTTTTACACTTGGCAATAATATGAACTTTCTTTGTAAGAAACCATAGATATAATAGAGACATATTTGCTCCTAAAATATACAAATGATTAGCTTAGCTTACCGTCGAACATGACTAAAGATTAAAGGTTCATAAATGATCACAAAATTCGATTTATTTAATTTAAAACAACTTTGAAACTTTCACAAAATGTAAACGGCAACGATCTTAAAAACTTTTTCGAAGCGAAACCCGCCGTACACGCCTGTCCAGGGATCAAGAAAAGGTTATATAAGTACCCTATTTTCAATTCATTTTCAGGGCCGCCTGAAATATTTAACATTCCAATTCGAACTTTGTGATATGTTTGTTGACAAAATAATGCCGGGTTTTGTACGAAACTACGTTCTAAAATTTAGATTCCCCTATCAAGCGTTGTTTCTATAGTTGAAATGGCAAATTAATTGAAATTTCAACTATGAAATCAAGGTTTTTAACCTTATTAAACTAGCTTATAAAGTTATTTGATTTCTCAATTAGGCCAAATTTTTGGGATACTTTTAAATTTAAGTTCCTAAAATCTATTAGATCATAAGTTTTTCTGAAGTTTTTCCAAGTGTAGCAATATTTTAAGTGTTTTTTTCGTATTGCAAGCTGAGTTCTTTAGGGAAATGTAGGAATTACATCTCATTAGTTTTCCAATACACTTTTGTCTTAATTTTCCCACTAATTTCCATTTTCCATCTTTTGAATTTTCCGTTTTAGGTGTGCAAGGCATTGGGCATTATTTGTGAAATGGAATACTTTGGCCTGGAGCCGTGGGCACCCAACCAGAAGGAGTCGCGCAGTCACCAATGGATCAATCTGCGTAACCGTTTGTCCTGCGACAGCGGCAGCAGCGGTGGCAGCGGCATCCAATTGATGCTGGCGCTGCGCGTCAAATTCTGGGTTCCAGTGCATTTCATACTGCAGGAGAATGTGCGCAATTTGTTTTATATGCAGGCGCGTCGGGATTTGCTTGAGGGTCGCCTGGGTGCTGAGGATTGGGACAATGCGGCCAAGCTGGCAGCTTTGCTTTGCCAGGCAGATGGTTTGCGTTTCAATGAGGCGGCAATGCGCGCCGAGTGCCCCCTACGCATGCGGCGTGAACTGGCCCAGCAGCAGCAACAGGCTCAGCAGCTGAAGCTGGAGCAGCAGCGCAAGGACAAGGAGTATGTGCTGAGCTTCAAGAAGCGCCGCCTGTCCAAACAAAAGTCCGTGGAGCACATCGAATGCTGCGCCCTGTCGGCGCCAGCGGCATCACCAGCACCATCGCCCACACCCAACAGTCTGGAGCCGTCGCCCTCAGCTTCTGCCTCCGCTTCGCCCAGTGCCGCCAACTCCTCGAACTCGACCTCCAGCAGCCCCAGCAACAGCAGCAGCCAGTTGGGCATGTGCGAGCGTCTGGCCAACAATCCACTGCGTCTCTACGAGGACTACATCATCAAACCCAGCGATGATAGCGAGTTGGACGACTCAGAGCCGCCAGCGGATTTCTTGCGTCAGATCGCCGTGGAGCATGGCAAGTTGCAGAAGCTGCAGATGACAGCCAAGTCGGCCAAGTACTGGCTATTGCAGGAGATCCAACACCTCAGCGGCTATGGCGAGGAGCTCTTCAGCGGCGTCACTGGCGGTCACGAGAGCCCCACACGCTGTGACATAGCAGTGGGCGCCCATGGCATTACCATTACTCGCGGAGGCGAAAAACAAAGGTGGGTTTCCTCTAGCTTCTCTGGCATCTTGGAATCCATTAAACAGTTTGTACTCTTCAATTCACAGCATCCCGTTCGGTGCCATAGCCGCTGCCAAGTCGCTGAGACGCCAATTCAAGCTGGAGTACGTGGACGATCACAATGATCGCAAGGAGCTCGAAATCAAGTTGCCCAAGCAGCCCATTGCAGCTGGTTTGTATCGGTCCATTACCGAGCGCCACGCCTTCTACGTCTGCGACAAGGTGCGCGGTGTCGTGACCAACCAATTCACACGCGATCTCAAGGGCACGATTGCCTCTATCTTCAAGGATGACACAGAGCTGGGCAAGCGGTATGTCTTTGACATACAGCGCACATGTCGCGAGGTCCATGATCAGGCCAGACGCATACTGCACGAACGGGGCGGTGATTTGGCCCTGACGGCTGCTGCAGGCGGCGACGGCGGGCTGGTTGGTGGCTCTGCTGCTGGCGGTGCCGGTGTTGGCTGCGGCGAGATCGATATTGATATTGGAGCTGCAGCTGGTTCCATGGCCGGCAAGATAGATTTGGCCATACGCGAGAAAGAACAGCGTGAGGCAGCGATTGAGCGCTGCGTGGACACGCGTATCTCTGAAGCAATGCAATGCAAGATCTGTATGGATCGCGCGATCGACTCATTGTTCAATCCATGCTCTCACGTCAGTGCCTGCGCGCAGTGTGCGGCAAGGTAAGCTACCACAGTCACCATATACAACCACAGGCCACTGACAACTGACATATCTTTTCAATTCTGGTTCGCAGGTGCAACAATTGTCCCAACTGTCGTGTCAAGATTACCAGCGTAGTCAAAATCTATCTGCCACCTGAACTGCGCACGACCAACAGCCAAACCGGCAGCGGTAGCAGCAGCAACCCCAATGACCCAACAGTAGCCGAGGATCTCACCGATGAGCAGCAGACGGAGCAGTTGGAAGAGCTTGAGGCTGGCTCAACTGCTGCAGCAGCAACAGCAACAGCATCATCATCATCAGCGGCTGCAGCTTTGCCACCTGGCGGCGCACCAAAGGTCACAACGGCTGCCTAGAATTGGTTGTGCTCGCTGCTGTTCCGGCTGATGGAATGGGTGTGCGTGCCGATTGTCTGATAATGATGATGATGATGATGATGATGATGATGATACTGATGATAATGATAATATTGCTACTGATGATGATCATGATCCTTGATCGAATCCGAATCCAAGATACAGCAATGACCATACATAAAATATAGAGGGAACAAACCAAATATATGTTAAACCTATAAAGTTCGAAATCAAAAATCAACACAAAATTCGCTATCTATTCGAATTGGAGAAATCTGACGACCCAGATCAAATGCAAATCATTGTTTCTACAATCTTACACTTAGCTCGATCTTTACTCAAGTATTCTTTTTACGAATAAGAAGCGCGTGAACTGTAGCTAACTATAAAAGTGCTATTTAAATTTTAACTAAGACTTTACTATATATAGCCTACGCCTAGATCTTTATATACTATAATATGTATGTAGAATTAACTGTAACTAGAACTGTAACTCTTAAGTAGCATTATATACACTATACCAATAACATATATTATATTTAATACGATTATTAACTAATATTCAATGTTAGCTTAAAACTTATAAAATATATGTTAGACGTTATACGATCTACATCTACATATATATGCGAATGGCATAGTATCTACTATAGCCCTGAATGTACAACATATAGTCGTCATATATATATATATATACATGTATTTAGCGGCGACAATTAAATCGGTTACTTACTTAAATATTAGAATTTTACCATAAAAACAGAGAAAACTAAAACTAAACTCGAGATGTATTTATTATAATGCTAAAAACTACAAACGACAAAAGAACTTCTAGTATTTATCGACACTTACTTAGCCTGAAATGCCACTATACATAGAGCCAACCCTCCCCTAAAATATAATCCCATCCCATCCTCCCTCTACCTACCACCTACACATCCATTACAAATTCTCATGTATATAGACAAGCGTACAATAATCGCAAATTTAAGGAGCAAATAGTACTAAGTACCTGGAAAACAAAACAAAACAAAACAAAACCATACAAAAACAAAAACAACAAAAAACAAAAAACACGTATCTCTGCAGCAGATATTACATAGTCAATAATAAATGTTAACAATGTTATATTATATATAAAACGAAACAACAATGTATTTAATTTTTGGTTTCATTTTATTTGAATTTCCCATTTCTAAATCATTTTCTTATAGTGATTTGAAAATGCTATGCTATATCATAGTTTTCATTAAAAATGCTATGCTATTTCATAGTTTTTATGTTTTACTAGCAACTATTTCATAGTTTCCTGGAAAAAGGCTGTTTCATAGTGCTCTTGCCACTGCCTCTCAGTGTTGCAAGGGAGCCGTAGGGAGTTGAGGTGTAGTCAATGTAAGCGCTGGTTATCAACTTCTTAAAAACTTTCCTAAATTTTAGTTTTTTATAGTTTTTTTTAAGACTAATTCTTTGCTGTTTTTGTTATAGATTTGATTAGAGGTGTGCGGCTATCGAGATTCCGAATGAGTTCAAATAGCTAAACGAACTAGTTCTTTAGTTCAGAAATTATCATTTAGTCCTTCGTTTATTATACATTTTGTCCTTTCTTTCATCCTTCAGTTGGTCAATTTATAGACGAGTAGAAAAGAACGAGTAAACGGTTAAACGAGAACCACTGAACGACATCTAGCGACAAAGCAACATTTTACGCCACCAATATTTCTACATTTACTCCGCCTGTAATCCTGTGTCCTCGAGAAGAGTTTATTGATGCTATAAATTGAAGTCATCCCACATGACAATGCAAAAATCTCTAATAACCACACCATGAGGCTTGTTATTTGGGAAACCCAAGAAGATTGCAACCATTTTACAAAATGTCGAGGACAAAAGCAATTCGAAGATAGGATCAAATCAGAAAACGCTGACGATACCTCGATTCAAGCGATGATATTCCTTTGTTTTGGGGGAAAAGAACGGAATGAAGATAGTCAAAATCAGTACAGAGAAAACAGTTGATATAGGGTTGAATTATCAGAATGCAGTTGGATAAATAGAGGAACTTATTTTCTAGTTCACCAAGAACACAAGCGGAATAGAGAAATTAACAGAAATTATAAAATTTAAGAAGTTAAGAAGTTGAACCATGAGATTTTATATTTATTATTTATTTTTCTCTTTCTCTCTCTATTCGTTTATCTCTCTCTCTCTCTCTCTCTCTTTTCTTGTTCTTAATATTGATACGATCAATAATAAAAATTATTTAAATAAAATATATCATAGCCTCCCCAAAATCCTTTCGCCTTATCAGCATTATTTCATTGAAAACTCTCCCAACCATTAGATTGTTCTTGATTTGGGGTTTAATTATGATTGTGACGATGCTGGGGATTATGGTGGTGCTGATGCTTTTGGCAGCATGCGGCATTACATGTCTTCACTGAATCCTTGGACTTTAAAGTAGCTGCATCTATAGTTAAGGCAACTGTTATGATATATTCTTTATATTATCTATACATACCAATACGATCCATCAGCACACGCATTAACTTCACAAAGCTAAGCTTGGGTGAAAGGTGAGCTCCATGTAGCACATGGTTTGGACTTGGCTTTATGTCGACCTTACTCGTATGATGATCAGCTGGCTTATGATCAAAAGCTATCTGTGGCATAATGGCGTTAAACAGAATAATCGGTGGCATTATTATTTGAACAGGTAAGACAACTGGCTGCAATTGGATCTTCAAGTCCCCATGTGAAGCATTTTCACTTTGCTGCTTTAAGCGTTTCATGAATTTCCTTAGAGGAAGCTGTCGGTGAACACAATAAGGACAGCCCAACTTTTCCGACTGGCCCAGCATCTTAGTAGTGGTGTTCTGTGATGAATTTCTTGCTTCTGGATTTATGCTTGAAACATTCCATTTGGCAATGTTTGGAAACAAAATGCTGCTGTTAACATTGGCATCAGTAATATTTATGGCTTCTTGGGAATTATTAGAAGTTACATTTCTCAGAGCTTTAACTAAAAGACTTGAAATGTAAGGAGACTCCGTTGCATTGCCAGTTGTGGCCAAACAAATAACGAATCCTTAAGGTATATGATAAATAGGCTGATTTCTTACAAAAATTTGAAGCTTTGTGCTTACCACCGAATATTAGGGAAAGCAAACAAAAATTGTCTTTCATTTTGCTGCCGCTTCCAAGATTTACAGTATTATGTTTGAGTTACTAAGGAGAACAACTGATTTATGTTTGAAATAACAAATTTGAATAAATTGTACAATTACAGTCTACGCCTACTTAGGTGACTAACAGAATGTTAATATTTCAAAATTTCTCAGCGCGCGCTTGCTCCTATGAATTACCATTGGCAGTGCATACCCATAAAACAAAGGTGGCAACGCTGTCAGACAGCTGTTGAAAAGTCTTCGTGCTGCATAACGTCCCGAAATGAAAATAGTGTTGAATTTTACTGTAAATTTTTCCAGTGTGACCATTCCATAGACACATTAAAATATTAAATTCAGCTGAGACACTGTTCAGTATATTTCGTCACATTTGATGTCATATTTCACGACTTGCCATTTACGGTCATACTGGCCGGCCGATCCACTTTGCAACTGTAGTAATCTTTTATAGAATTAATAGTGCTAAAACCCTTTTTTATAACAAAAAAAAAATTCTAAAAATACAACCAACGCATAGAGCAAACGGACATGGCCAAAGCAAACGCGTGTGCAAGTGCATGTGATGATAACTAAGCAGAAACCGTAATAACAATAGCCAGCCAGCAACAGCGCTCTGCTGATTAGCTCCAAAAGTGGCGCTTTGCCTTGGGACAACCCGCGTACCCGCGTGCCCTCGTCGCGTTGACTTTAGGCACATTACTTAGTTAATTTACGCTCGCCTGGCTGCCGCTGTTGCTGTTGGGGAATCAATTATTACAACCAGCTGGCGCGGCACACACGCGCATATACTTGTCGACGTGGGGGCCAAGCGATCGTGTACGCCGGCAGTGAGTGAAATGGTGTCGGCCCCCGCCGCCATTGATGACGTCTCCGTCGCTGCCCCCGTTGCAGAGCTGCCAACGGCATCGCAGTGACCATGAAGCAATGCGTCGTTTTCGTTGCTCTGAATACTGTGAATGTTTATAACAAATACCTTCTAAAACACATTCAATTGTGCAGTTGAAAAGCAACAACATTAAGCGAAAGCTGCACGTAGTATGAAAACAAAAGCAACAGCAACAACAACAGCTGCAGTAACAATATCAACGTCAACAATAACAACAACAAAGCCGTTCTACTTAGCTCAAAAAACAGCTGAAATATCAGCACATCTTTAAAAGTAATCATACATACACATATATAAACGTATATGCTCGTATGCATGTACATAACAAATTTACTCACATTATTCCATTTGTGCTCTTAAGCTTTTAAAGCTAAAATTAAAAGAAAATTATTCAATACAAAAAATAACTGAAAAAAATACAAATCAAAAGAAAGCCAAGTCAAGTCAAGTGCCTATTTCTCTGCCCAAAAGTATGTTTTAAGTGAATTTAAACTGCCGCCGCGTTGTCTTCCCAAACTTCCCTCTTGCCGAAGCCGCCGGGGCCAACTGCCAATCCTCTACACTAAACCGGGCTCCAATTTATTTTTGGTTTTTCCTTCAATCATTTCGCGCTGATCTTCTGGAAATGCGTTTCAGTATTCGTGGTGCTCCTGGGCTAAATACCAGCTATAGCTGAACGCGTGACTTTGGATTATACAATAACATCATCAACAACAACAATAACAACACATGCATATATACATATATATATACCGGATTACTAAAACTACGCCACCGCCATAGAGGTCAGTATATTGGACATACATTTACATAGCTGGCCCCTTCTTAACTTTAAGATTCCATCGATTCCGATTGCAATCGAAAGTTACGCAATTGCCTTATTACGATGTTCCACATTCTGAAATCCAAAAACAAAGCTAATTAATTGTGTTCCATTGGATTGAAAACGGGTTTAGGTTTCGAAATTCTAAGCTATCCATGTCTATCCATGTCTATCTATGTTATTTAATTGGGGTAAAAAGTAATTGACATTCATATCTCTATGGTGCCCGCTGTTCTCATTTTTAAACAAGAACCAACGATTCAAGTGGCCCAAAAAGCAGACCAAACATCCAGTTCTTGTGTATGTAACGGTGACTTTTGTCATCGTGAATCTCTTTTCATCAAGTAATTAAACTATTCACTTCATTGTCTAACCAAACTATGATTTTCCAAGTAAATTTCCACAAGTTTTCAATTTATTCAAAAGCAATTTGGTTTTTACAAGTTGATCCCCATGTCTGATATACCTGGAAATGTCTTTTGCACTTCAATTAACGTTAAATGTTAGCATCCTTTCATCTGGTCCTCCTTCACTTTGATTGACTTTTCAAAATGTCCAAATCATCGCTCATTGCTAACCATTCTGAGGGGCATTGTCATTCTTAAAATGTTGAACCATAAATAGATGATCATAGAACGAAGCAAAACTCTGTCTGATAACTTTAACCTGGAGACCAGTCAACTCTATTTTATAGGGATGATGTGAAAACGATTATATTCCTAAAACTTTAAACTTCAACTAGAAGCAACTAACTATATGTTCAGCTCCTCAGTACACATCAAGAAAATGTTCCATATTCATAAATAATTGCAATGATTTTTTGCGACTGCGTCTCACACTCGTCTGTTCATCTGTTCCTGTGCACCGTCTTTGCTTTGCTTGAAATCAATCAGTAACTGTTCTTTAATTAATCACCGCTTGATACGCCATTCCCCCATGCCGTCATTTGGGTTCTAACCGGTTCCCGGTCGACCCCAACCGGCCAAGAAATTGAAAATTCAATTAATTTAAATCAATTTGACATGACTTTCTGTACGTCAGTCTGCTCTGTCGTTCGTTGTTTTCTCTAAATGCAAACATTAGTCTCGCCAAATATTTCGTTCCATATGAATGTTAAATGGATCAAACGAATCTGTATAGATTTTGTACCATGAATATTGCTTACGAAAGAGTTTACATTTTGCAATATATCACGCTAATCGTAGCAAAATTCTTTAGTTAAATGCTTGACATTTGATGCGGTTATAAAACTTATACTTTGTGTTAAATAACACTAACAAATTCACGCGTATATTATTGTTAATAAATAACAACCGTTTACTAAAATATCATATCATCGGAAAAAGAATGTGCCATAAGAACTATCCATCAAAATGCCGTTTTCTAAACCTTATGAAGTTTCGAAATATATTCTAAGCAGGATGACAAGGGGAGTCGATGTTTCCATGTCCGTCCATGGTACATGTGTCTTAGAAGCCTCTACATTATCTCACCAAATTTGATACAGATGGGGTGCCTATATCATATAGCTTTCGTAAAACCGCTTGTTCCAGAATTAGAAGAAACCGATAAATTTGAAAAGTCTGCTTTTCATTCACATGGAACTGATAATTGTTTATATTTACTTGGTGCAGGGTATTTAACTGTCGCGCAAGCTGTTACATATTTGATTGTTTGAGATTCTCTTGCTTTGATTGTGTTATATTTGATATTTGCTTAGATTAATTGGGGAACATGGCAGAGCCCAAACTGTAAGAGTTAGGATTCACAAAATAGGTTTTATGCCCTTGGACACTCTCAATTGGTGTTTCAAAAACGCAGTCAAAGTTTCTATGGAAATGCATTTACTACATAATACGAGGTGTGTACAAAAAGTAAGGAGACTTTTGAAGTTACGCGGTCAACATACATTCAATTATGGTCACAGTTTCAGGTATATAGCATACTTAGTTTGTTTTTGACAGATAAAAGGGTTAGATGTATTTTTTTGTTCTCGGCGTTTTTCTCTAATTATAAAAAATGGAGCAAAGAATTTGTATCAAATTTTTGTGTGAAATATGGAATCAAAAACACTTTAAATGTTGACAGTGGCGTCCGGAGAGTCTGCTCTAAGTAAAAAATAATCACAAGATGACCGAGAAGATGCCGACGACGAACCTTGCCCCAGCACATCCACAACAAAAGATATCGTCGAAGCTGTGAAGAAAATTTTTGAAAATCTTCAAATGATCATCACTCTGGAGCTCTTGAATGACGTCAGTGATGATCCTGATTTGCCCAAAAGGGTCATTACTGGCGACGAATCATGGGTATATGATTATAATGTCGAAACTAAAGCCCAATCGTCCCAATGGAAGCACCCAAGAGAGCCAAGACCGAAAAAAATTTAAAATCGCCAAGCACAAAACAAAAACGTCCAACTTTTTTACCTGACAAAAACAAACTAAGTATGCTATGTACTTGAAACTGTGAACATATTTTCGGGACATGTGTACCAACATGTACAACAATAAAAGTTAGAATAGTCCCAAACATAGAACCCGGGCAACGTCGGGTGAAAAATGCTAGTTCAATGACAGTTATGTATTCAAAAAACGAGTCCATACTTTATGACCTTGTATTCAGAAATTGTTATATATATACTCATATCAAGAGCCTAACAGGAAGTCAATAAACCGTTAGTACAGCTCGTTTCCTGTTTCTTAACTAGTTCTTTAGAAGGTTATTTAATATGTGTATACCGTCCCTTTTTTGATAAAAAACAAAAAACACGAAAAAAAACTCGTATAATAATTATGATTTGCACAAAAATTAAATGTCAATTCATGCGGGCGAGCCTCGTTTCCCGTTTTACATGATTCTGCGGTCTGGCTCTGGTTGAACTTTAAAAGCGCCAACGGTTATTAATTTACCCTGTTTGTGTATGGACGGAAGGACAGACCAATGTCGGGGAGCCCTCCAATTCAACTGGCCAAGTGTCTGAGGGTCCAAATATTCCAGGCATAGTTCCTGGTCTGGGCTGAACTCGTTTGCCTGTTAATGGAAAAAATGTTATGCGGTCTTTTGGTCTTTGTTTTCATATTGGAGCAGCAGCAAGAGCAGGAGTAGCAGAAAGGGAGGAACATGCTTGGTTTTGGCCATTGGCGAGGGCAACCGATTCGGGATGCGTGCCTCACAGCAGCAACAGCAGCAACAGCAGCAGCAGCAGAGGCAACAACAACAACAACAACGCACGTCCTGCCATAAAATTGCATGTTCCGAGTTTTTGTTTTTGCTGTCGCTCTTGTTGATGTTGTTTTAGTTGTTGTTGTCGTTGTTGTTGGGCCTTTTTTTTATTATACGCAGAGTTTATTGCGCGGAATGCTATTTAATAAATTCCATTTCTCATTCCCTCCCTCCACCCTCCGACGTACTGGGCTCTCCTGCTGCAGTTTTTATTGTTTTTGTTTTTATTGTGAGTCCCCGGCTAGCAGTCGAGGCGAGGATTTATCTGTCCAGTTTGTTCTTGTTTGTTATTGTTGTTGTTTCATGTTTGGGCGCAAATGCAAATTTTTTGGAAATTCAATTTTGTTATGCCACAAAAGTGCAACAACAAATTGCCAAAACCAAGAGAAAGAAATTAAATAACAATCGCCCGTACATTTGAGAGTCTCTCAACTGCGATTATACTCAGTGCTTACTGTGGCGTTATAATCTCTTATCATGCTGAAAGGGAAAATAACGTTTAATATATTATTTATATTCGATATTAAGTTTTAAAAATATATCAATATATTTCAATTTTTTACCTATATACTACCTTTATTTACATATATCTGTGCAACCCAAAGTTGTCCGAGTTTTCAGTTCCTGCTTTTCCAGACATGATCAACGAATTTCATTTTCCCAATCGATTAAGGCACTTAGTTTATTGTTTATTTCATGGACGATTTCATGCTCCCATTTTTCAAAACGATAGCATGTGACCTATGACCTTCCCTAGATTAATATTACTATTTTGCACAAAGTTCACGGCGATCGGTCCAATAGTTTAGGTGCCTGCCTGACATAAAACAGGTAAACAAGCATATATAGACAGATGGGAGCATTTTCTTGATTTATAGCCAATACCTCTTACTCTTACTCTCTCTGACTGTTTCTCTTTATTACAAACAACGTCAAAACACACATTTACATCAACATTTATACTCGTAGAGTAAACGAGTATATTGTATTAATACAAATGTATGCAACAGGCAACAGGGAGCGTTTCCGACCCTATAAAGTATATATATGCTTGATCAGCATCAACAGCCGAGTCGATCTAGCTCTACCAATGTCTGTGTGTGTCCGTCTGTCCGTCCATATGAGCACCTAGATCTCGGAGACTATAAATTTGGTATGTGGACTTTCCTATTGTGGCGTCAGATTAAGTTGATTTTGAATTTTTGCCACGCAGCTGACCCTCTTGCAGTGGGAATTTCCATAATAAATTTCTTAGTGCGCACCATAAACCCTAACTTTTTTTTTAAATTTCAGCGGCTCAGCATCTCAAATTGTTCTCAAATCAGTCGGTCAGTGAAAAAATTAGCACAAAGGGTTTCATATATAGATAGATAAGATAATCCTCAAAAATGTTATACGAATTTGTGTTAAATTTTTAAAACATTCTTCTGCAATAAAGTACATATTTTAGGCTTTGGGATACATTAAGAACGATATGATCTCATATCAAAAAATGGATCAACTCAAGAATGCTTTCGAATGTTATATATGAAATCAATATTTGCATCAATCTGATAAACTCCAATTTTCGCATTTGTATAAAGAATGCCTTAAAAACTATTTGCAAAATATGCGATGTTGTGAATAAAATTGAATTGTGCACATGGCCGCATTTCCCGCCCATTTCCCTCACCGCCACGCTTTCCGCATGCATTTGGCAGTCACTGCATTTATTTTTACTGCACTTTCATATTTCATTTTAAGATTTATTAAATTCCCCTTGGCCAACTTCTACTTTTATTCACTGCCCCCTGTGTCGCTCCACCCGCCGCATGCTGCATTTAGTTTTCCGCTTTTCCTCACACCCAAAAGTCACAAAGAACTGGCACAGAACGAACAATGAAGACAGCAAAACTTAAACACCTTAACTCACTTTACAAGCTCGGAACAAAAACGAAAAAAAGGAAAAACAACATAAAAACATGGAAAAAAGGGAATTGAAGGCGAAAAAGAAATTCCCAACAGCGCTAAAAGTTTTCAACAACGCGCCATGCACAACTTTTCTGCTGTTTTTTTTTTCTCTTTCGTCTTTTGTTGTCGTTATTGCTGCTGCTGATGCTGCTGCTTCGAGTTCGCTGGTGCAACTTCCGTTTTATGCTTCTTTGGCTCCAACTACACTAGAAAGAATAACAAAAAAAAAAAAAAAGAATTAAATAGCACAAAAACAAAGCCAAGAACATCAGCGATAAGCAGCAGTCAAAACGCAGCCCAGCAAACGAAAAGGAGCACAGGAGCAGGCAACGTAGCTTGCAATTGTTATGCTTCAATTCTTAAAGTTCTGCCAGCGCAGCGATACAAGCTTTAAACTGCCAGGATCTGGCAAGCAGTTGGATGTTTTCTATTTCACTTGTTTTCACTTGCCAGGCACATGCAAGCACGTATGCTAGTGCCACGCCTTTAGCCCAAAGCCCTGCTGCACGTAGTGTGTGTGTGTGCAACAAGGACACGAGAGCCATAAGTGTTGCACACGCAAAAAAAAGGAAGAAGAAAAATGAAAAGCTATTTTAACGGAACGTGCCGAAAACTTCAATACCCTTTGCAGATTTATGTGCTTGTGGGGATTATAACTAAAGATAACTGGAAGATATATATAGTATATAATGTGGCATATATATATATATATATCTATATATGAAAAATATATAAGTATTTCTCTTGAGGTTTCCTCCTACTGTAAGTCCTTCAATGAAATAAAACTTAACATCAAAAAAACCTTCAACAACAACAGTGCACTGATTGCAGTTAGTTGCAGTAATAACTAGAGCATGTTTTGTATGAATGTACGCGACGGTGAGATACTCTATAAGCACCGGCGATTGCGAATAGGAAATAGGACATCATTGAACATTTTTATAGTCTTTTAAGGTAGTTTCAGTAACATAGTGCAAGCCCCCTTCGCTCCTGTCTTTGCTACGTATTCTAACAAAAGTTAAAGTTTTTTAAAATTTTCTTGAGCGTTGCAAGATGGAAAATTTCATCTCAATTTTATTACAAACTATGAAATCCTATAATTAAATGAATCTACAAAATTTTAACAATAATTTAGGTTCTTTTAACTCTTATGAAAATTTGTTGTTGAAATTACATACAAATATGATTTGGCTCTCTCTTCTTGTCTTTCTAATCGAGGATCTCTAGAAATAGGAGATTGCCAGCCATAGCCATGAAGGGTCCATCCCGAAACAGGTCTAAATCCAAGCGGTGTAGCTCTTATCAATTTAAGTCGCTAGACAATTGTTCGTTTGAATGCACTGAGCGAAATTACTAAATGCCAGGAGAAATTAAATAAGAAAACAGATTTTGTTATCATCAAATTTTTAAAAATCGTACGCAATATGCACTTCCATAATAATATACAAAGCAATGAAAATCAAACACAAATTATGTATAAATACAGCGTCAATTTACCAAACCATAGCTCACACTCAAAAAAAAGCAAACTATTTTCGTACATATAAGCTATATATGTATTTGCGCGGCATTGTTGTGTAGAAATCGATAAATATTTACCACAGGGTCGTCCAATAAATTCTTTCCCTTACAAACTCTACCTTGATTTTGAGCCAGCTCCTGTTCGAGTGTTTCGAAATTACACACCAACGCCATAAACTCCTGGAAAATTCAAGAGCTCTCAGACTAATGACTTGGTCTGTGCGTTGTTCTCCAATCACTCAGTTTCATTTTCAGCCTAGCTATTTCTTCTTTATCCATACCTATCTTAATGAAACCAGAAATTGAAAGACATTGACATTCTCCGGCGTTGGATGAAATTTCAAATATCTGCCTTTACAATTCTAAGTTTGTTATGTATATTAGAGATATAAGATAGAGATAGAAATATTATTTATAATAAAGGATGGATGTATGATGATTATCTTAAATATATCAGCATATCTGATATGATACACAGTTTGGGTTTTAAGTTTTAATCTGGCTTGAGTGGTCCTACGCCTATATACCAAATTTACTGACACTAACTAGGCTAAATAATCATAAGGACCTTGCACAAACTGAATATACTCCATTCGCATTTAGGAAAAATAAAAAAAAAACAATTTTCAAGTGCTGGCTGAAGTAAAAATTGTTGAACTCAGCACAATATAAAACAACACTAACAACAACTCCAACAAAAACAAAAAACAAACAACAAACAACAACTCTTAAAAGGTTGCACCAGCAAAAACCCAAAAACAAAAACAAGAAAGGAAGGTTAGCTTCGGCTTGCCGAAACGTATATACCATTCACATTGTAAATATATAACCGATCTAGATCAAATTTGGTGGGCGGGCGAGGGGCTACACTGGATACAAGGAATACAAGAATTTGTTTTGATTTGGATGGAAAACAGAAAAATTATGCTCCTAAGTGTTCATTCCGGAACAATGGGTTATATGGGAGCTATACGATATAGTAGTTATACGGTATGGTAGCTATACGATATAGTTGTCCGAGCTTGATCAGATTCCTCCCGCGGACGTGGGGCCTCCTCAAATGGATTCAACCCGAGTTTGGTTTGAATTGGAAGAAAAACAGAAAAATTATGCTCCTAAGTGTTCATTCCGGAACAATCGGTTATATGAAAGCTATATGATATAGTTGTCCAACCGGAATTCAAATTTAACCAGCGTGCAGACAAAATAAGCATCTGGACAGACGGCGCATGGACGGACAGATATACATGTTTATATGGACTCCCCTTGTCATGCTGATCAAGAATATGTTTACTTTTAATAGTCGGAAACGATTTCTCTGTGAGTTGCCAACTTCCTGATAAAAGTAATATACGATTTTGTGAATGGTATACAAATGCTCGCAATAAAACGACGGAGAAAATAAAAACAACACCGGTACGAACTTTTGCCTTACTAGAAAAAGTTTTTGCCCTGCCTTTCCTCTGCACCACCACCCTTTTGACGAACTCCCTTTGAAAATTCTGAAAAATCGATTTAAAAAGCATAAAAAACAAAACATAATTGAAACACTGTGGGAAACTTTTATGATGCGAATGTACACATTGTTATTGTTGTTGCTATTTGTTATTATTGTTGCCATTGTTGTTGTTGTTGTTATTGTTGTTGTTGTTATTGTTGTTTGCCTTTGCGTTAAAAGTTTTCATTTTTACAACTTGATTCTCAACAATTTGTTGGAAATTTAATTTCAGTTGTAAAATAAATAAATAATGCAATGTTAATTAGCTGTTGCAATGTTTTGTGTGTTCATTTTTGTGCCTTGCGTAACTTCTTTATTGCCTTTCAACGATGCGTTGCAATTGTTTTGGGAAGGTAATCGATGGCTCTATTGTTTTTGAAAAAAATTAAAATTTTTAATTAATTTTCAATTGTTAGCGGTACGCTGGTTAAATGTTGAAATAATTTGTGCGGAGAAACTATTTAGACTTGTACTCTAGTAAAGTATATCGAATATATTGTATTTGGGTATGTAACGGGCAAAAGGAAGCGTTGCCGAGGGGGCGTGGCAAAATTTGTAAAACAAACTTGATCTGTCGAACCACTAGGTCAATCTACATAACAAATTTGGTGACTCAAGGTGACTTTAGTCTCCGAGTTCTAGGTGTTGATGCTGTTCAGGCTTCCTTTTGCCTGAAAAGTGGGCATAGCAAACAATAAAATAAACTTGATCTGGTTACACTCATCCTTCTGCCTGTCTCATACATTGCAACAAACATAATATACCCTTCTACCATAGATACAAGGTATAAAAATCGATTAAATTTCAATTAATGTTAAACAATTTCGGAAACAAAATAAACCTGTTGTTACCAGCGTAACCAGTTTTTTTTTTTTTTGCAAATAATCATTGCCATTTATTCTTAGGGAGGGGCATTGTCAATTTATAAACTCAACGTTGACACATGTTCATCAAATATTTAAATTATCTCTCCAATAAGATGACAAACCGAAACGTAGCTTATCTGCCCGAAAAATGTGTGAGAACGGATCTTAATCATTCTATCCTGCCTGCTAGAACAGATGCTTTAATTGAATCTAAGATGCCGACTTCTATTCTGCAATTTGAAGTCAACTTTTGATTTCATAGTTTCATGGTAATTTCAGTAAAAGTACATGGGCAAGCGCTAAACGAGGACAGCACAAAATTGTTTAGCATATTGTATGTTTGTTTCGCATATACTTGATAAAACAAATTAGCACCACACGTATCTGGTTCCCAGCCAGATAACCTGCAAGGCAATAAACGGAGAAATATCTCATTCTGTACGGCACAGTTTGTGTACAAAAAAAAGTGTTGATATTTTTAGCAATGGAGATGAATCGGCGTTATCTCCCACAAACGATTTTAGCCGGATTTTACCGGATTCTAACACTAACAAGAGTCACAACTTCCTGCTGATTTGTATTCGTGAGTTTGATACATATAAACATACATAGGCATGTAGTTGAGTTTTTTCCTTCCCCAGGTTTTCGGAATGTTATGCATATATATATATACCGTTATCATGGCTTACATGCGTCACACACATTATCATATACGTACTATTGTCTGATGTCTCAAAAAAAATGTATTACATATGGATGAAACCAATACGCAAAATGAAAATAAATAAAAATAAAATGTAAACAATCAAATCGCTCAGAGACAAGAAGCAATGTCCGACAATTCGACGAATCACATTAAAATGCAAATGACAGCTTCCCGCATCGATGCCAAAGGGAGCTCAAAAGATCATGATCGCGAGTGTCTCTTGGGGTTATCGCTAGACTCTGATGAAATAGGTTATCGTTGCCGGCAATCGTCCGATTAACGAGCATCGAATTTGTTATTTTGAATCTTGACTCGGGACTATTGACTGCAAATTGGCAAACAAAATAGCAAAAACGTGTGCTCCATTTAAAAATAACTCGTCAGTGCTCAGCGGGGGGTTAGGAAAAAGCTTTGTAAAATTATATAATAATCGCAGAACTAATTAACATTGGATCGCAAAAATCAAATATTTTTGTGTAGAGTTTGTTTGATACTGGCCTGGTTTTTGTTTGCTAATAGCCTGCCTGTGTGTTAGCATGTGCTAAGAAGCTTTTCCCGGCAGCTGTTTGTTTTTACGTATATGTGCACTCTGTGTGGTTTCCGTTTCTACGTCAAACAAGAAAGGAAGGAGGAAGGAAGGCTAGCTTTGATTTGCCGAAGCTTATATACCATTCACATTGTAAATATATAACCGATCTAGATGAAATCTGGTCGGCGGGCGTGGATGCAAGGGATACAAGACGAATTTGTTTTGATTTGGATGAAAACCTGAGAAGATATGCTCCAAAGTATTCTTTCCGGAACAATCGATTATATGGTAGCAATATGATATAGTTCTCCAATCTTGATTAGATCAGGCCAGCGGACGTGGGGACGCTGAAACCAATCATGGATCCTAACTTCGATGTTTTGTTCTTTTCATATATTTCGGTTCCTTCCAAATAAAGTAACACAGTGTCGAATACTCCCGACTTCAGCATTCTTAATTGTTTGATTTTCATAAGTATCATCATTCGTTTCTCATTATAATCCCTTCTCTCCTTGTGTTCCCTCTAATTGCAGTTGAATATTATGGAAAAAGCGAAAGCGTATATCAAAAATGAACTCCGCGCTGGCAGCCTGCCATTACAATCCGAGCCAACATCGACACCACCTCCAGCGCCGAGGATGTATGCAACAGCCGAACTGATGCCATCACCAGTTGGCGGTTCCGGTGCCGTGCATCGGACAAGAACGCCCAACGATTTGCCACCCAATCACTCGTTAGGTTACCATTCACAGCCGCAGCCTTATTACCCTCAGCCCCAATCAGCGGGCAAGTCTACAGGTCGGGCATCCGCGCCTCCCGAGCACAGCGTGGGCGTTTGCTTTGTATGCGGTGGTCATGGTCATGGAAGATATGAGTCGCTGCGCGTACGTCCGAGCCCGGAGCGGCCAAATGAGTCCTACTTTCCGTTTCTGGAGCGGCACGAGCCGCCCAACGGTGTGGCCAGCTTGTCAGCTGGCCAAGTCTACGTTATGGCCTGCCTTCTGTGCTACCGTTCCCTCAACGAGCAGTGGGATGCCTATGAGCGGCAGAAGAAGCCTCTTCTGCAGCGTATCTACCACATGAAACGTGTGGACGGCAAGGGCTATATTGGCGCCGATGTCGCCACTCAGAGCGAGTATGCTGCTCAGATGCTGGGCCTCAGCGCCGAGCACCTCACGCAGAATGGGCTGGCGGAGCTGCATAATGCTGCCACAGCCGCCACCTCAATGGATCCATATGCCCTGGCCAGACACTATGGCTCTGCACCGCCTTTGACATCCCCGTCCCCCCAGCACCATCTGCATCACAGTACCTCAAGAAACGCCTCGCCCGTACCGAGCGCCGACTATTATCCTCGCAATGCGACGCCTACGAGTCGCGGCCACAGTGAGAACCACAATCATAAATACCTGAGTCGTCCACAGTCAAGGGACATGCAGCTACCGTCGCCATCCTCGCGGCCTCCCAGCGAGCCACCAGGCAAAACCGCTGTCAGCTCCGGCCCCGGCTCCAACTTTGCTCATCATAAATTCAAGCTGGGCCAGCACCAGCATCAGAACGCCAATGCCAATTACTCCTACCATCCCCAGGCTCATGCTCAGGTTCAGTATCATCCGGCTCAGTACCAGCAGCTGCAGCAACAGACGGCCGCCTATCACATGCTCCAACAGGTGGCCGCTGGAACGGGAGAGGCCCACTATAAGGGCAATCCCTACAGCGGACTGCCAATAGTTGGCGGCAGTGCCCAGCCAGCCCAGCCACCGATGCTGGAGGATGACAATGCCACGGTATTGGATCTGCGGAACTCATCCAGCGCTCATGCTACTCCGGCAGCAACGCCAACAGCGACGCCTGCATCGACGCCAACTCCACGCAGCGGCGCTGGTTCGTCTTCGGGCAGCCAATCAGCAGAGGTGGGCATACTGGATCTATCCATGCCCGACAAGAACTCTATCACCGAAGTGTGCTATGTATGCGGAGATGAGCAGCGTCGCGGTAGTCTTGTCGAGCTGAGCACGGTGAAGCCGCGAGAGACGCGTCTTGGCCAGCCCGTTGCCTACTTTCCGCTCTTCAACGAGCAGCATCCACGTCCAGCTAGATCACGGCCCAAGGATCCGCGAGGCATGATTCAGGCCTGTGTGCCTTGTTACGAGGATCTTATGCAGCAATGGAATGCCCATCAGGTGAGTGAATCAAGCAAACAATTATCTAATAAATATATCGAAGAAAAGAAACATCGCATACAACTCCATATGGAGTAGATGTGTCAAACAAAACAAAGTTGAGCTCAACTTTGCAATTCATTCAAATCTTGAGGACTTGGAATTGAAATTACTAAACGAAACAGTATCCAGTATAAAAGAGAACTCACAGATCCGTGTCAGCAGTAATCTGGTTCTGGCTTTATCGTTCGTAATGCGCTATTAGCTAAAGAAATCAGCGTAGTATTTGATGGTATTAGTTGCAGCCTTTAGGCATGCTTCGAGGTATTACACTTCCTCTGTTCCACTCCTCTAGCCTATGAATATTGTCTCCATGGAAAGCCATTAGCGCACATTGTGCACCCGCAGCGCGCATCGTTTGTGTTCGTGTCACGTCACGACACTCTCAACACTCACTCAACACTATCTACACATACTGCATACATTATAATTGTGTATATATTCAAAAAGTCTGGTCTTATAATTGGAATATGTATATATATATATATATATGAATACGTATAGAAGCTAAATATATGGTAGCTATGAGTGTACATAGCTATGGCGATATCTATGTATATTCCCCACCACAAAATTTCTCACATATTTTGGCTACAATATGGAATCTGATAAATGAATAGCACACACACACACACACACCCACACATTCATACTATGAACAATTTCAATATCGCCTGGCCTCGCATAAATAATGGATTTAAATAAAGTTTGTGGAGAGTGGAAGCTTGAAAGAGGATTTGGCTAGGGATTGGTGGAAAATGGCAAACATAAACATTGGCGAGAACAAATTTACGAGTGCAGTTTTTATTTTTTTCGCTCGAAACGAATCAAAATAAACAAAATGCGGCCCGCACCACAACAATGTGCAATGATGATATTGAGGCCGAACGATGATAATGATGATGGTGCTCTCTACTGACCCATCATCAGCGGCGCCGTGTAGTGACCCAGGCAGTAGAAACGCCAATGAACAGACAATTAATCAGTGGGGTTGTCGCCGCCAGAGGAAGAGCCCCAGTCCGAGAGCCCGCAGTCGAGAGCATTATCAAGCCCACCACATGACAGTGGCGACTGTTGTGGGAATTTTGACCGCAGGGTCGCTTGTGTTTGTGATTAAATTTTAATAGCTTTCCGCGATTATTTCTCTTCTTTCATTCTTTTTGCGTCTTTTTTGTGCTTGTTTGAGTTTTTTGCGCGCCTTTTTCGTTGTTATTTTTGTATATTCGAAATGTATTTATAAATTTTGACATAGCTGTCGCTCACTGATAATAAAATACAACATTTGTTGAAAGTGTGCCAAAGCGGTCCAAGTTTTAGTTTTATTGAGACTTATTTTCAAAATAATGATGATGATTAATTTTGGGAGTTCGAATTGAAAAATTAAGATTTCAAGACCCGTTTTCAAATCTGCCCGTTAATGCAAACTGTCATCTTCATCTGACACTGCACTGAGGCCTCTTTTCAACCACTTTGCATAGCCAACTTCTGTCACATGTGTTATGCAAATTCTCCATCCTGCCAATCCCATGTCGTTGATAAAATGTGCATTGTTATAGGGTTATCCCAACCAACCCACATCATTTGAATTTTAAATTCAAAGCGCAAAATTTCCAACATATCATAAAAATGCAAAATTCACAGCGGCCATTTGGTGGAGCTGTAGGAGCTGAAGGAGCGCTTGCCGTGCAGCGTTGAAGCTGTGAATGTGAGCACTACGTATGCCATGTGCAAAATTCCGGATAAATAATTAAATGCTATTAATTGGAATTGTGTAAATTTCACAGAAAGAGAGAAACGTACATACGCACACACCACCTCACACGACTGCAAGCAATAAAAAGCAAATTACAAAAAATGCGCACGAAATAATAAATAAATAAAATGCAAATAAAATTACAAATGCTGCAATGCGTTGTGGCTGCATCAACAGGATGAGGAGGTGGGTGTACAAACCGAGGCCTATTCACAGCAAAATGCAAAATGAATAAATAATCAAACATTGAAAATCAACGGATGGGCAAGCGGCGTACGAGACAAATTAATTAAATTTAACCCAGTAAAGCAGCGCAATGCGTATGAGAAATTGGCGCTAATCCAAATCCAAACCGAAAACCATAGCAAACCATAGCGAACAGAAACGAGCCATCCAACCAAGCAACCCCAAATCCTCTGGTGAATGAGTAAGATCCGGGGGCATGGGCAAGTTTGCCTGCCTCTTCACTCGACGCCACCCATGACGCGCACGAATTTCGATTCCAGCCAACGCCAACGGGGAAAGTGCTAAAAAACATTTAATTATTTATGCTCATCTTTAAAGAGAATCAACAAGAGAAAAAAATATATATAAACTTATATATATATTGCATATATAAGTGTGTGTATTTATGTATATTGCCGCATTCAATTTAAACAAATTTAAATCGATCTGGTTTGCTTGACTTCGTGCCAAGGTTTTTATTTGCAGTTTGGTTTGTAGTGCTTTTATTTATTTCTGCTTTTTTTCTCGCTTAATTTAAATGTGATGCTTATAAAAATAAAAGTAACAAATCAGCAGTTGAGTATGCTCGAAAGCGAGATGCTTAGTTTTCAGTTGCCAAAACATATTTGAGTAAACTATTAGTTTAGTAGAATTCATTTAAACTTCCCACTTTATAAGTCTTAATATAATTTCACTATAATTCTCTTTACAAAATTTCGAAAATCTGCGAACCTGATTAGCCTTTCAACTGCATGACATGAACTTAAGTTAATATACTCGTTTCACTTTTGTATAAAGGGTATGGAAACAGATCATGAGTTGTGCAAACAAACCGAAAAAAAGGTTGCCATAAACATATCTATACATTGTACCCATATCTATATAAAATGCCATGACTATATTTACTATATTTATAAACATTTCTTGCCTACTGTGCAAATTACTTTGCCTCGTTTATATTTCTAGTTTAGTTAGTTAAAAACACTAACAAAATCAAATCAAAGAAACTTTTGTTTAATTTCATAATGTTCAAAACAATTTATATAGAATTTGTGCCCGAAAGATTAATTAAACTACAACTTTTTGTTTTGTTTAACAGTTCGTAAGGCCGTTGAAATGTGTTTTGGCTAAAACACAACGAATTATTAGATTGTCAACAATGACCTGAGGTGCGGCGTTCACGAATTTATTGGCCGCTGGCCAAAAAGCCCCAAAAACGAGAGAACCAGAAAAAACTGGTTAAGAAATTACATTTCACAAAAATAAATTTCACGTAAAGGAAATAGTAGTAATGCAGCTATTCTTAAGAATATATAGAAGAATGAGTTTGGGCTTTTTGGTCAAAGTCCTGCATAAAATCAATTTATGGAATATATATATATTTTTTTTAATTTCTCTTTATTTTATTGATTTATGGAATAAGAGAAATTTCTTTTACAAAGCGAAATTTAGTTAAATTAAGATCTTATCGGGGTGTATATCTGTCGGCGAAAGTGTATTCCAGATAGCCATATGTAGATATTAGAGTTGATGTTTAACCTTTCACACTCTGAGAACCAGCACAAAGTTTCCGTCGCAAATTTTCAGCAGTTTTGCGTATGGGAATATATACGTTCGACGCTAGATGTTTATCTCATGAAGTGGTTTTATCTCTGACAAGCTCACAAAAATTTCCATGTTATATAATGTCATTGGATAGATACATTTATTATAGCATAAATGATATATATTTTGCCCTTGGCAAATTTATGTATGTCGGAAACATTTAGCTCATATGTGGTAACTCTTTTTGGTTGCGATGTCTATCAATAGAGACTCTCTCTTGTATAAAAGCTATCCCACACCACAAACTGGCGACTTTCCGGCAATGGCATTAGCTCAACTTTCTCCGAAATATTCAAACATAATTCTGCAACACCTGGTCGAAGTGGCTCCCATCTAGTGGGTGCAATCTGTGGACAATTCGGATCCCCCGTTGTGGCAAATGATGTCCACATGGCGATCATGTGTTCAATGGTGCGATACTCGGGTGTCTTGGCATCAAGTTTGCTAGAGAGTCCATTGTAGAACATGTAGGATATGTCATCGGCATGGGCCACCCCTCGCACTCTTTTGCCACACGTAATGTTGCGAATGTGGTTGTAGTGCGGTGAGTCCTTGTCAAAACGATAGAGATAGGTGGAGCTAGCCGGGGCATAGGCCAGCCGGGCAAGTATAGTGCGGTGTATGCCATGCCAAAAGTGCTTAACGCTCAGGATATGCAGACACTCGAAAAGCTGCATGCTGGACCTGTCGGCATCCCCAAAGTAGGCTATCTTGAGGCGTCGCTGCATCTCTAGCAGCTCCTCATGGTCGACTACATCACGTACCCGCCGTGGAATGAGCGCTGCGAAGGCGCTGAGCATGTGCTCCGAGTCGCGTTGAGTAGATTGGTAGGAAAAGAGGCCCTCGAACGAGGTGCCACCGATGATGAGCGGTATCTGGTTGCCCCAGCCGCTGGCCAGCAGTTTCTCCTGCGGCTTTGCTATAACGCAGTCGTCACCCACATATGGCTCTACGACGGGTCCAAAGGCAATAAGGTCATAGTCGCGTTCCTCCGCCAGAGTGAATAAGGAGTTGCAGTGGAAGGTTAGCTTGTCAGCAGGCGCCTTCTCCAGGAATTGCAAAATTTCGGCTTCATTGTTGTCGGGTCCGACATAGCCCACTTGCTTGGCCAGACGTAGATTCCAGTTGCCATCAGATCTGGTTGCCCAAGAGCACAATGCCGTGCCGGATTGCATTATAGCTCGATGGAAGAGTCCACGGGTCTGCTCTGTAAGCAACATGTAGTGCGTGGAGGTGGACCCTGCGCTCTCACCAAACACCGTTATGTTCTCGGGATCTCCATTGAAGCTGGCTATGTTGTCCCGCAACCAGCGCAGGGCCTGTACCTGATCTTTTAGGCCCGCATTACCGGGCACATTGAGGCCCCGGTCCTTGAGGCTAAGAAAGCCCAGAACACCCAGCCTATAGTTGAACGTGACCAGTATGACATCGTGGCGCATAAAGTAGTCCGGCCCGTAGGTAGCCCGCATGCCATCTCCCATCTGATAGGCTCCACCGTAAATCCAGACCATAACAGGCAGTGGCTTTGGCGTCTCCATTCGCTTTACATATACATTGAGATACAGACAATCCTCAGATCCTTCGACTCTATTCGAGAGCACACTCTTCTGCATTGGCTTGCCACGGGCATAGGTGCAGTCCCTGACTCCTTGCCAGGGCTTGGGCGATCGTGGAGCCCGAAAACGTAGTTCACCCACAGGCGGTTGAGCATAGGGTATGCCCTGGAAGGCAAAGTAGGGCTCATTGCCATAGACCGTCCGGCACTCGCAACCCTTTAGCTGGCCATATTTGGTGTTCAACACTTTTGTGTTGCTTGTAGTCAGTCGATACAACATGATCTTGTGGCCGATAATTCTGAAAAGTGGACGGAAATAGATACTAAAGCAAATGAAAGCAAATTATCAATCTAGACTTACTTGGGGACCAATTTGATCTTATCGGCGGTGCTGATTTGAACACTCATTGTGTATCCTTGCGAATCTTTGCAAATGTATCTATGGGCTAATTTTTAACCTCGCACCACACTTCTAACACGTTCCAATGTCGAGCACTAACTAAAATTTGTTTGACTGTAAATACTAGCATGAGCATGAGAATGCTCATTTCCATACGAATTGATAAAGGCAGCCATTGATAGATAGACATTGTATTTACCTTTTGACCAATATTGATATCTATATCTATTTGTTGTTGTCAGTCATATATGTGTTGCGGGCGCAGCTCTGTTGGTAATTTGAACATGCTACGAGCGGTTATTAAGTGAACTAGTAATTAACTTAACCTTTATCTCGATCAGAGTTGTTATACAAAATAGACAAATGAGTGTAAGTACAATGATGAACATTTGAATACATACAATGTTTGTTGATATTATAATAATTTTACCATAGTACAACTGAATGGTCTTCGCAACTCCATCGATCAGCACCCAGCTTAGGTTATCTTACGAAATTTGTTACTCAAAGTTGTTATTCCTGTGTTCCAAATTCTATATGAGCTGAGATAAAGCTGAAAAAGATCTGAGCTTGAATTCTAGCTGCGCTTTCCGGTCTGGCAAACAAAGTTACAACTCCTTTATGGTTTTTCTGTCCTCACAAAGAGTTGGACTGTTTCTCATTAAATCCATTTATTATTGTATAAATAAAATCATCATATTACAAATAAACTAGCTAATTATTTTACACAAGCTTATGAAACCTATCAATAGAGCTTTTCTTTAGTGTAAAAACTATCCCACACTTTAAACTGTTGACTTTCAGGCAATGGCATAAACTCAACTTTCTCCGATATGTTTAAACATAATTCTTGTCCGCCTGGTTGTAGTGGCTCCCATTTGGTCGGTGCAATCTGAGAGCAGTTTGGGTCACCATTGGTGGCAAACGAAGTCCACATGCCAATCAATCGTTCAATAGTGCGATACTCCGGAGTGTTTGCGTCAAGTCTGCTTGAGAGCACATTGTAAAACATGTAAGATAAGTCATCTGCATGGGCCACACCACGAACACCGGGATCACACAGCACATTACGAAATTGGTTGTAATGTGGCGAGTCCATGTCGAAGCGGTAGAGGTAGGTGGAACTGGTCGGGGCATAGGCCAGCCTTCCTAAAGCAATGCGATGGATGCCATGCCAAAAATGTTTGATGCTCAGCAAACGCAGGCACTCGAAGAACTCCATATGGGTCCTGTGCGCATCTCCAAAGTACGCCAACTTGAGGCGTCGCTGCATCTCGGCCAACTCGTCGGAATCGCAAACGTCACGCACCCGACGTGGAATTAGAGCTTCAAAGGCGCTAAGCATATGTTCCGAGTCGCGCTTAGTTGACTGGTAGGCAAACAGGCCCTCGAACGAGGTACCTCCGATAATGAGCGGTATCTGGTTGCTCCAAGCGTTGGCCAGCATCTCTACGTGTGGACGCGGAACTACACAGTCTTCGCCCACGTACGGCTCCACGACGGGCCCAAAGGCAATGATCTCGTAGTCACGTTCCTCCTCTTGCGTCATGATGGAACCGCAGTGCATGGTAAGCTTGTCAGCAGGTGCATTTTCGAGGAACTGCAGAAGCTTGGCGTCAGTGCCTTCGGGATTGGCATAGCCCAGTTGCTTGGCAAGACGTTGGGCCCACTTGCGATCGGTTTTATTGGCCCAAGCGGCGAATGCGGATCCGGACTGAACTATGGCTCGGTGAAAGAGACCCCGAGTCGCCTCCGTTAGAAGCAGGATACTAGTGGAGGTACCACCGGCACTTTCTCCCATCACTGTTATATTATCAGGATCCCCATTGAAACTGGCTATGTTTTCACGTATCCAGCGCAATGCCTGCACTTGATCCTTGAGTCCTGCATTGCCGGGCACATTAAGGTTTCGATCCTTGAGGCTAAGAAAACCCAGCACACCGACTCTATAGTTAAAGGTCACCAGTATGACATCATGACGCATAAAGTAATCGGGCCCATAGCCAGGCCGCGCAGAGTCACCCATCGAAAAGGCTCCTCCATGGATCCAGACCATGACAGGTAGTGGCTTTTTCGACTCCAAGCGCTTTACATATACATTGAGATACAGACAATCCTCAGATCCCTCGGCCCTATTCGCGAGCAAATTCTTCTGCATTGGTTTGTCGCGGGCATAGGTGCAGTCCCTGACTCCTTGCCAGGGCTTGGGCGGTCGTGGAGCCCGAAAACGTAGTTCACCCACTGGCGGTTGAGCAAAGGGTATGCCCTGGAAGGCAAAGTAGGGCTCATTGCCATAGACCGTCCGGCACTCGCATCCCTTTAGCTGCCCATATTTGGTGTCCACCAGTTTGGTATTGCTTGTTGTTAAGCGGTACATCATGATCTTGTGGCCGATAGCTCTGGGAAGGAAAAGGAATGGCAATGTTTCCTTTAAAGAATGGAAGTAATATGAAGAGGGGTAGACTAACACCTATACAAAAGTTATACTCGAAATCTGAGGCATTCGTATACAAATTTGTATTTTTAGAATTTTATCATCGTTATTTCTTATTAACACCTACTTGGAGACCATTTTGATCTTTTGGCCAGTGCTGACTTGTAGATTCATGTTGCTCTTTAATTTTTTTATTTTTGTAAATATATATATATATATATACTCGTATTATTTTTTTAACTGCGTGCCGAACATCTAACAAGTTCAAATGCCGAACGGAAACTAAAAAATGTTTGACTATGAGCTTCAAAAGAAAACTTCGGCATGAACTGGCTCTTTTTCAGTTTTGCTTTGATAAATATGGACACTGATAGATATAAGCATGTGTGTTATATTCCTTCCATTGACTAATATCAGTGTTTGTGGTTATCAAACCGTGAGTTGTGGGCGCAGTGTTTCTAGTAATGTGATAATGCTCAGGGTAAATACTACACTCGAAAAAAGTAAAACCAACGATGACAAACTTGGTTGGCGACATTCACGCCAGAAAATCAGACATTAAACAAATAACATTCGTAACTTCAGCTATGCTGAAACTTTTATACGCTGCACACAAATTGTTATCTTCGGAAGATTCAGCAGATTCGGTTTGGTGGCAATGATAATTGGAAATGCAAAATAATTTGTGATATCTTACATTGCATATGTGCTTGTTCGACATTGGGAATTACGATTTAACACACTTGACCTCGAGATTGCTAAAAGATTGATGGGCAAAGCAAGATTCACTCAAAAAGTTGCGACGCCTTAATAGGAAAAGGGAAATGTGTTACGTGTCCCAGCTTTCCAGATCACTTTTCTTATGCAAAAGAGAATCCAATCCACTGCAGTCCTCCTTTTGAGGAGTGATAATATATATTTATTGTTATCAGTCTTTTGTGAGGTAATTTGATAATGGTCAGTTCAAGTACTACACTTAACAAATGTTATATCAACGATGACGAACTCAGTTGGTGGAAAGCAAATAAAAAACGTAAATCTTCAGTAAATTTACGCTCTAAAGAAACTCATATACCCTTCGCACTTGCTCAGGGCAGAGAAGTGCATACGTTGTAATTATATTTAATACAAGAAAACAGCAAAATTTCTATGATTGGATAAAACACATAAATATGTGTCATCTTCCTTGAGAACATTTTGAGATACATGAAGCTCATTCACAGAAAATTGTGATGGTATATTGCTGTTATTAAAAAGTTGGTAACGCACAGATGAAAGCGTTTCCGACTATATAAAGTGTGTATATATTCTTGATCAGCATGACAAGGCGAGTCGATAAAATCCAGACCGTCTCCGTCCGCCTGTTTCAACCCCAAGGTCACAGAAGTCTTAACAGCTGTACAAAGTTTCTCATATCTGCACACTGGTTACGTTGAACATTTATCCAGATCGGTACAGTATATCATATAGCTAGTATATATACTTGATCAGTATGACAAACCGAGTCAATATAGCCCTGTCCGCGTGTCTATCCGTCAGTTTCTATGCAAACTAGTCTCTCAGTTTTAAAGCTATCGACTTGTAATTTGCACCATAGGCTTCATTTGCTGTAAGCTGCTCATATGTAAAAACAAAGATGGGATTTTGTAACATGGCTCCCATATAAAGATATATAAATGAAACTTTTGTACAATAGATGGCGTTAACAAAAGCCAAGCAGCCTTATTTGTGCTAGTCCTGTGCTCTGTCTCTTCTTCCTTCACTATGAACTTACTTCTAACATCACCTTTTTCACCTCAATAACATAAACCTATATATGTAAGAATCTACATACGAGCTCATGTTATGTAATTTTGTTTCGTTAGTCTTAATTACGCATTACAGTCTCACCCACTTTTCACTCCTTGGGCTCTGTTTCTCCATTGTCTGCAGCTGCAGATTCTTGGTTGGAGTTGTTCGGCTTCTTGCACTTGATTAGAATCGTTTGACTTGTCGGCGCTGCATGTTAACATTTGAATGCGCTCTCGCACTGGCACCATTGGAGAGGAGCATTCCACTTCAAGACATAGAGAAAGACACGATGACGACGACGATGTTGGAGTTGATGTTGTTACCCTGGCAACGTGTCTTCCGCCCACCCAGCAGTACTTGATTGCCATGGCAAAAGCAAACTTGGATAGTGTCTGTCGGTCTGTCTGTCTTGAACAAGTGCTGTGGAGTGTCGGCTCCTCCTCCATTTACTTCGACTTCGTATTCTGCTTATCTCACCTGCTGTGGCTGCTTCTTTATAGCATTGCCAGCGTTTGTACTGGTACTTATGTTAGCTAATGTGATTATTTCACACTTCGTCTGCTCTGAACCAACATTTAATTTCACTCTGTTTCTGGGTTGTCGGTTTTCTTGTTTCGTTTGCTTAGCTTTTATGGTTGTTGGATCTTTAAATATTTAACGCTACTTGTTTGCTTCTTGAGGATCTATGTGTATATACTGGGCATTTGTTTGGCAATCTTTAAGCTACATGGAATTACATGGCATTGGTTGCAATGTCCTAAATGTACAATTAATTGATGGCTTTATTATAGAACACAATGTTTTGTAATTGAATTCCATATATATATAAATATATATAGATATGTAGACATAAGTACTTTATTGTTAAATTCCCGTCATTTATATGTGTGTGCGTCTCCACCTTCTATTGTCTGTTGACTGTTGCCAGGTAGCCCTTTGGGGAGTCATGGCTATGTCTGAAGTGTGCATCTTCCTCATTCCAATCATCCTTCAACCTACCATTCCTCTAAGCAACACAACACAACCTTTATCCCATTGTGCAGATTCTATTTGCTGTTGCTGCTTCGTGTTGCCATTGACTAAATAAATAAATACACAATTGCAATCTATATGTACATATGCACGTGCGTGTATTTGTGCATTTATTGTTGTCAGTTTGCCCCGTTTTCCACTTGGTGCATACAACGATACAACTGCAGGCGTTAACTGAATCTGCAGACTGGCGCTTCTCATCAACATTACCCCCATACATATACATAAATATATATGTATACATATTGCACATACATTGTTTTTGCTTCACCCTTCTCTAACTCATTGTTGATTTCCAAGTGTGTTGTCTATACACTATATAACTCAACGATTCGAAAAAAGTATGGTTAATGTTGTACTTCCTATTTAGCTATGAAATATTGCAGCTTTAACCTAAATCATTCAGATTGCAATGTTTTGTTTGTTAACATATATGTGTCCTCTTCCATGTCGCTCAGAGATTGCAATTAGTTTTGTTCTTAAATTGAATTTTGAATGAAAATCAGACTTTTTTCCACACAAACGCGGGTCGAACCGCTGCCTGAGTACCGAACCAGATGTATGTAAATCGGAACCTGAACCAAACCAACATTTGAAGTTGGATTAACATATTTTGGGATATAAGCTGCTCGTGCTGACTCCAGCAGCTAACCATTTCAGCAGTACTGTTGTGCATACAAATACGTATGCATGTGAATAGCAAGAGCATCAAACTAATCAATGTTTTCCTGCAAAGTAGGGTTTTACGACCATCAGCACCTTTGACGTATAGTCAGTCTCCCCATCTTCTCTGCTCCTATCTCAATGTATTGTGTTATTTGTACGGCATATTATTTAGAGACTATTTAGAGATCGTCATTAAACCCGCCAAAAGTTTCTAATCAAACACATGTTTGAGATTAGATTGGAATGCTCGTGTAGGGTGATGACCCCTGGTTCACTTAGGCCATTACTGAATACTTATTTTTATTGGATTGTTTATATTTTGTGCTATAGATTTGATGGCTCTTTGATAATGCCTTTACCTTTATTAACTATTAGGCATCATAATTCTTTAGCAGATTTGCCATTTTCCAATTTTTTGAGAGTATCTCAAAGTCGATCTTTTACGACGCCATAAATGTATACTTGCTGTGCTGCTTCTTGTTCTTGAGCTTCTTCATCTACTACTTGGCCATGTTTACATGAAATGCCGCCTACTGCTTAAAGGTGACGACCCAACGACCCTCTCTCCCGAACTGCTGTGCTCCTCTCGCCCTTGTGCCACATCTTTTGCTTGTCATTCTTCATGTTCTCAGACGTTCGCCTTGCCCTATCCGCCTGCCCTTTTAACAACATGCCTGCCTTTGTCTCCTCTTTTTTGTTTGTGTTTTTGTTGAATGTCAGTCGGCACAAGCAGCGCGTGTACAAATTGTTTTTGCAAAAATTTCCCAGTTTCAGGGCTGGGCGCGTAGCAAATATACATTTTTCATTTACTCACCGTCTGGGTCTAGGTTGAAGCCAACACGAGAGGAAGTTTTTCCTTAAATAAAGCCTGAAAAGTAAATTCTCTCGGTTTTGCTTGAATTGTTTTGAATTCTAACAGTTGTTCAACTAAATTTAATTTGATATTAAAAAAAAAAAAAACTAACTAAAAATTGTGTTTTAGGATTGAGGTAAAATATAGAATTAGATATTTATATATTCAAAATTTATTCTCACTTATTCGGAGTTTTAATTTAGAATTCAGTGTACTCAAATTATACTTTTAGGCATTGAACACAGGATCTGGTTTTGAAATATTCAAATTACTATTAAAATGGCTACTTAAGTTTCCTCAAAATTTGCACTTATCGTTACTGTGCTACTTTTTTCCCATCTTTATGATGATATAAACTCAATTCTCAGCAATTCAATGTTCATTTGGGATTATTCAATGTCTGAGGAACTTCACTGGGCCAACCTAGGCTGTCAAACTAGTTTTCAATGTTATAGAATTCTAGCAACTGAAAGTTATAGAGATATTAATACCACATGCCTCTATTATCAAGGACTCAGTTCTTGCAATGAACCACACGGTTAGTAACAAGTAAGAACTCTCTCTTTACTGATCTGAAATCTCAGAAGTAGGCAATACAAAATATCTTTCTCAGCTTTTGACTATACTTATTACTGTCCAATGGTTATGAAATTTTGGTAAATTATAAGAAATTGTGTTCATACAGGGCTTCACAACATTTTAGCGCTATACGTGCAAAACAGTGAGATATATCGGGGTGTAACGGAAAAGTCTACAGATTTTGAGAAACGAATGTGTAAAGACTTGAATTTATAGGATCATTTGAGAGCCTTAAAACGAAGTAAGGGAAAAATTCAACGGATATTGATTTCATTTTTGCATCGTTTTCGTTTTCCTTGTTTTGGGGATACAAATTTGGTTATTTTATCTGAAAATCCTCAAATTATAAATTACGTAATACATGAGGACCTAAAAAACACGATTTTATAAACACAAACGATGATGATTATAAGATGGTTTGATCGTTGCAGCCTTAAAACTTAAACTCAAAACGCATATATTTACAGTGTTCTACTTCTAATAGCTTTTTTTTATAGAACTATATAGAACTAGTTCGCAAAATGTAGTCCACTAGTATAAGTAGTTCACTTGTTCATTTGCTCTTCGGGCGTTTTGTTGTTACTTTTTTTGGACTTGTATTTTTTTGTGCTGGTTTCGCTTCTTTTTTTTGTCCATTTAGGTGTTTTTGTTTTGCCATTCGCCGCTTCAATTCAATTTGGCTTACTTCGTTCGTGCTCGTTGTTGTTTTTTGGCTTTGGGGTTCGTAGACTCGTGCTCCCCACGATGCGACGCCGATGTTGCCGTTGGCGCTGGCTGCAACGCCGGCAGTAGCAGCAACAGAAGCAGCAGCAGCAGTTAGTCGCTGACGTCGTTTGTTTTGCTTGTTGTTGTATTTGTTGTTGCTGCTGATGGCTGTTGACTATGTTATTTGTTTGTTTGTTTGCGTTTGTTTTAGCTACGCCGCTTTGTTTTCTTGCGGCACAAGAACAACTACAACATTAACAACGACAACAACCACTAGAGCAGGAACAACAACAACCACAGTACTGTGCTGTAGGGCTGGCTAGCTTTATCAGCTTTTTAGCTCAACGTCAACACTGGCAGCGCAGCAGGCAGAGACGCGCAGTGGAGCCGCCGCCGTGCTCGATCCGTTCTTGTCTGGCTCTACTCTATGCTGGCGACGTCAGTCGTCAGTCGTCGTCGTCGGTTGTTGGACGCCAGGCCTAGGCATATGTGTAGCTATTAGAGACGCTCTTCGCGTCGCATGTTTCCAACGTATTCGTATTCTCGTATCTGTATTTCAATCTGAAACTCAATCGGAATCTGAATCCCGGGCAATTTGTGTTTATTGGTTCGTTCAAGCAGTTTGTTTATGTGTAAATGTGTGTGTGTGTGAGTGTGCGACAGTGTATGTGCAGTAGATGGTATCATGCGCCAATTGCGGCACACAGTATATGTACATAAATACAAATATACACACATATTTGTGTGTGTCAAATCAAAATTGATAAATGCAATAAAAGCCATAAAGTGTAAAAACAACAACAACAACAACAGTTGAGTCGTGTGCAGAGCAGCGTGTGTTTTATTAAAAAAAAAAAGCAAACAAAAGTCACGGCTGTCAGTGCGGTTCAATGTCTCTGAGCCAGAAACCTTGCACGACACGAACAACACCAAAAACAACAATAACAACAACTGTCACTAACTACATACAGTAATGACCAACAGTAGCCGGTAACGGTGGCAATGCCGCGAACTGGTTTAAGCCAAGATTAACAACAATAACTATATGTGCTACAACAACAACGACGCCGCGTCTGTTTAAAACCACAACGTCAAAGTTTGCGTCCGCTTTGCCCTTTTCCAGTTAGTTAATCATCCATCAGTCAGAATCATCAGCAGTAAGCAAAACCCAAATGACTGATGCCGGTGTCTGTCTCCTGTTAACTAGAGCTGGACACGTGATTCGTGACTTAGGCAAATCGCAGTTGAGTGGAAAAAGAGAGTGGAGCGTAAAGTTTGCTTGCAGATGGGATGGCAGTCGCATGGAACGTCTTAAGCAGCACAATTGAATCATGCTCTTATTAAAATTGCTTTGTCTTTTAGGTCTGCTTTAGTCATTTTGTTGTTTGTTTAGTTAAATTAATATGGAATTTATATGTTCGAGGGTCGCTCATCTCTTCTTCAATTGTTGCCAGGGTGTATCCATTGTGTTCCTTTGAAATAAAGTGTCGAGATAACAAAGTCTATATACTCTGGGATCTACATACTTGATTTCTTTTCATATTCTGATCCTTAGAGAACTGGACGGGCTAATAGAAAAGAGAAAGAATTGCATAGAAATTTGTGTATGAATATAAATCAGCATGTGAACTAAGAACACTATACACTATACTAGGCCAGCAGACGTTAAGCACACAAGATCCCATGATCGGTTGGTTATATGGGCTCTATGGTGATCCGATCTAAAACAAATTTAGTAAGCTGAAGTGGGGCTGCTCAAATGGATACAAACCAAATTTGGTTTGATTTGGATGAAAAGCAAAGAAGTTATGCCACTAAGCGTTCATTCTGAAAAAATCGGTTATATAGGAGCTATATGATATAGTGGCCCGATCTAAATCATATTAGGTCAGCGGGTGACGGCGTTTATTTCGTTTTTATTTCGTTCATTATTCTATTCTGATCTATTCGGCACAGACAACACGCGTGCCATCTCTAGTGTCATCATTGTCTTTTTATGTCCTGACTTGGCTTGGCCCAGACATTTTTTGCCCCGTGTACTACTTAAACCCTGCCGTCAGCAAGTGGGCAGCTCTTAAAGGTTTGTGTGTGGCTCACAAGCGTGCAAGTCATGTCTGAAGGGGAGGCTTAAGCAAGTGTGCGAAAGTCAAACAACAGCAAATACCGTTTAAATTTGTTTGTGCCTTTTTAAACACGCGCATGGGCTTGAATATACATACATACATAATACAGTATATATATATATATATACATATTTGTGTGGTGTTCTAAAAATAATTATGTATATTTTCTACTTCCACTTCTACTACCTCTTCTACGCAATTTGCGCATGTATTTGTTATCGGTTATTTAATGTGATTTATTTGCGTGCGACTGTTAAATTTATGTATATACTTATATCGCCACAACAATATCAACAACGACAACAACAGCAGCAACCACTGAAGGCGTCCAATAGCCTAGCACGCACATTGGCACTTAAGTGGGTCAAAAAATTATTGGCACGCCTGCGATGCCCCCCATCTTTTGTAAAGAAGAATAACAAAATCTACAACAACAACTTGCCCCGCGCTGGGCGCCAGCCTTGTCAGCGGATAGCTACTCCTGCCAGCCCACATGACCTGGTTGTGGTGCAGAAGTTCGAACTTGTGTGTGTGAATGTGTGTCTGTGTCTCAGCAAGGCCACGCTTTTTACTCATTACCATTACCCCACACTATCCTACATAGATTGTATATAGTACTTATATTTGTGCTATGTAAATACTTAACGAGGTGTTAACGCCTGCTAAATGATTTCAACAAACAAACATACTATTAATCAATGCATTTGTAATAAGAGGCTTAAGTATTTTTTCAATTAGCACTATGACAAGTTCATAAGCACGATTACGCACTCAAATATCACACAAAGCGAATGTGGATGAGTTGTCATTGAAAGCTGTTGGATGGCAAACAGTGTAATGTCCTTACTAGTCAGGCTTTAAAGTTTATTTAGAGGCAGGCAGGCAGGCAGGGGCCTCATCTAATCGAAGAGTAAAGAACAATTAATTGAGATTTCTAAAAATCAATTTATTAGAGATTTTCTAACGATTTAAGAGCCAGTATAGAATGCGGGTCTTTTTCACAATATTTGTTATTTATATCGATTGTATTGCTTTGAGATTGCGACTAAAACAAATCAGAATAGTAAATACCATCCATTGAATACTCAGAATGTTGTCAAAGATTTAACAGTGCTAGAATCGTAGATCTTACCAAATGCTAATTTGTTAGTTTGCATGTTATCGTGGTACGACTTAAGTTTATGTTTCAGTAACTATTTAAAGATCTTGCATTTGAATATTCGATAGAATTCTGTATGATGATATCGGACCTGTTTAATGAAGGCTCCCGAAGTAGAATTTGAGGACTGCCAAACTTTAAGTTATTGAATTTTTATTTTGCTATTGCTAAAGTGTGAGTCGCTGCCCTAATTTGGTGGTTCGGCGGACTTCTAATACAATTGTGCGCAACTAAAAGTCGACTAAATTTAAACGAATTGAATTTTTTCTCTATTGGAATCCGGTCCTATATACCTAAACTTTAAAGAAGCATTAAATATGATAAATTTCAATGTTTGCTATAATATACGGGCTTGGTGTCGCCCTCTTTTCGAGATATCAATAACATGTATACCAAATTTGAGCCTCAAATTCTCAAATGAACTTTGACTACATTTACATTAATTCTGAGTCATGTCAACTTCAATTTTCTTATAATTTTCAACAACATCGTTAAACAAATATATGTATATATTTTTTTTGCAAATTTATATTTTCATTTTTAGAAAAAAACTCTATTGATTTAAATATGCTTTGTGTTAAATCACATGCAAAGTTCTCAGCAATTTGTTACGCTTTTTAAAAATGATTCATGCTCAATTACTTTCACCCAATTCAAATATTATACACATACATGCATATATGAACACACATTAAAGCATATATGTATATGTGTGTTTAAGCACACTTATATTAGGCCCTCGTAGTGATTGCGGTTATTCAGTTTTTGTTTTGTTTTTGTTATCTGTTTTACGCCTTGCCGAGCTTAAATTGAGTGCCCTGCAGGCGTGAATAGTGTGAATGTCTGTGTGAGTTTTTTTTTTCTGCTTGTGTGTCGCTCAATTGCACTCAAGGAAGCGGGAGGCCATGACAGAAACCGAGAGCTGTTGTCAGGTGATGAGCTTGACGCGAGTTCGGGCAGCAACAAGTATACGCCCGATGCACATATGTATGTGCATGCTGCTGCTGTTTATTGTTTGCAGGGGCATTCATCTTGCATTTTCTGAGCCCACTTCCATTAGGCCGTTGCAGTTGCTTGCATGTAATGCATAATTAGTTACCTCTTAATCTGCAACGTTCTCATCATCATCATTATCATCATCATCAGCGAGAGGTCTGCCGTTGATCGCGTGTGCGGTATTCGCGCTTTTCATGTCGGCGCCGCAAGCGGTTTTGGTGTTTACTTAATTGCAACTGGGCTCCCGTCGCAGTCGCAGTCGCATTCGCATTCGCTTGAAACGGATACGGATGCAGTCAAGAAAACTCCATTGTATACCGCAACCTGCTTGCCGTATGCCGTATGCCGCTGCTCGCTTTTCGTGTTGCCTTCAACGTTGCCACGCCCAAGTGCACAGAGTAAAGCGCAAGAAGACGCCGTTTATATCATTTTCAATTAAATTTAATTTGTTTCGTCTTATAATTAAGGTGCCACTGCACTGACAGCTGAGCTGCAAAGAACTATCTAATTAATATAACAACAATAACAGCAACAACAGCAATAACGACAGTGATAATCAACAACAAAGTGATTCAATTCTAGTGCAAAATCATTACAACTTTGAGAAATTAAAAATGCAGTGCATGCTAATGGAGAAATCGCAATCAATCATTCAAAGTTGAAATTTAGTTAGTGCTTCCATATAAATACTGTCTGCCCACAATGGCTCAAAACTTAACCGTTGTCATGGGCGACAGCTGTAATAATAATAATAGTAACAGCAACAACAACAATAGCAGTGGCAGTACAGCCACAGTCAACGTCAACTTTAAGCCAAAGGATACGAATGGCTGGAAGGATTATAAGAAACTTAAAACTTATTTAATACTTAAGGATCAGCAAAGTGAAAAGGTATAATATATGACATTGATAGAGGAAAATAATAAAAAAAAAATGTAGAAAAATTTCTACAAATTTGATATTTTTATTTGGAATTTTAATTTTTTTTTAATAAAAGTTTTATGTACACATAATTATATATATATATATATATATATATATATATATGTATATGTCTAATTGTTATCTCTACCTCATTATTATTATATCAGAAAGTGCTGATAGAAAGATTTGTCCTTCTTGCTTACAGTCTTTCTTTATGTTTCTAAACTTTCAAATATTGATTTTGCTCATTTAATTTTACAAGCAAGGTCAATTTCTTTAAGAAAATTCATACCTTTTCCCTGGAAAATCGATCCATCCTACTTCTGGCCTCTTTTTCCTTTTATTCGTATGATATAAATAAACCATTGCAGCCATTAACTGCAGACTTCAAGGCAGCAAATGTGTAATATACAATCATTCAATATTGATCTAAATTGTTTGCACAGTCAATAAATAAAACACATTGCACTCAATTCATAAATATTTTTAGAACATGCCATAGAAACATTAAAATGCCATATATTTGATTGAAGAAGTACTTCAGTTATAATAACAACAACAGCTTTTCAATTAACAATTAACTTGTTAATTAAAAACATTCAATATAAGAAATGTTATCTATATGCATTCCTTCAAACAACTCAACTTTAGCTACAAATAATACTCGCCAAAAGTTAAAATAATTTATATAATTTAACAGCTTTCATGACATTTGTAACCATAACCACAACAAAGGCATTTCTCTTCCTCTATAGTCTCTTTCTCTGGTTCTCTTTATGCTCTATAATTAACCAACAAAAATAAACACAAAACAGTTGTAAAAAAAAGAACTGCTTCATAAAAAGTTATTAAACGGTCATGACCCCCATTTTGAAAATGCTTATCGACAACAAAAACATTTCCAGTGGTGGGATGGGATGGCGAGGTGGAGGAGGCGAGCGAGTGGGGTTGGTTTGAGGAAAAATATGAAAATGAGCAAACATAAAAAACTACCATTTAGAAGGAGGGATTACAAACAATAGTTAGCCGAAGTATATATACCCTGATTAGATACTAAATTTATGGATGTAATATATTTTAGGTTTACAGATGTATATTATTACGTAGTCCAAATCGGTGGTATTAAATTCCAGGAACTCTAAGTTTATTAGATGAATATTCTAGCTTACCATAGAGGTCTCTATTTAAACCGATAGTTCTGAGTAAACCTTTGGAAATTCTTCGTTTATTACAGTAAAAAAAACATGGGAGTCCCAAAGTTTGGGCTTATTTCAAGAACCTTTGAGGATTATTTCAGTGATGTTTACACCGAAATAAAAGTTCTCTTCTTGTCTTTATGTTCGCACCCGAAAACTATTCAACTTTGTTTTCGATTGGGCCCAGCTGGAGCTCGGACTCAAACATATTCCAATGCCAGCTAGCGTGTGCTAGCAAATACTTAGCCTATTGCCAGAGTACTGAAGCATTACTTTATACATACTTATGCATATGTGCTAGATCCTAGATCGAAAAGAGAACATAAATTATTTTTTTCATAAATTCATAAAGCAGCTCTTTGTGCTTCAATATGCTGAAGAAACCCATGTTGCAACTTTATTAACAATTGAATTTGTTGATTTTTTCTTAATGTATAATTTTTGAATATATGTATAAATATCTCAAATTTTGCTATAAATAAACATTTCACAAACTGGGCAAATAATAATATTATTTATTAACAGATTTGGTTGTTAGCTCTAGAGCTTAGTTATTAGCATGAATGTGTCTGCGCGACATTGTTGTTGCCTCGTTATGTATAAAAATATCTTACAGTTTTTTCTTAGCAATTATTGCGAAGTGTAGCAAACTTTACGGTCGTCAAGCAAATAGATTCCCATACGAACTTTTACTTTGCTGTTTGCACACTTTACGCTTAAAGTTTTCCAAAAAGCTGCCTTAGTGCGCCATAAATATGTATACCTTGATATATATGCGCTTGTATCACTGCTGTTACCTGCTGGTTGCCCCATTTACATAGGAACTTTGACCTTGATTTTGATTCTCTTGCGGATGGAATATTGCAAAACGGTTTCTTTGTGTTCACCTTATTCACAAAATCTAACTTACTCGAAAAGTAAGTCACGGTTTTATAGATATATAGATATACATCAATTAATATAGATATTTTTACCATCTTTTTACCATATTAACATTTTCCAGCATGTAATATATGTGCTCCATTTTCCTTTGGGCGGGCACACAGTATACCAAAAATGACGAACTCATTTCTCATACATAAGCCGACTGTCAGTTTATTTCGATTCCGTTAAAAAATTCTTACCTCTGTGGGAGGTGGGGAGCGCGGGCGGTAAGCGACATTAACAGAAATCAAGCCCAGCCAGCACTGACTGAAGACGCCATTGACGCCATCGATGCCGCCATTTGACCGGCCAGCCGGCCCGCGTTGGATCAATAAATATGGATGACATGGCGTTGGTTTGCCCACAGATTGATGTTATGTGTGTGTGCGTCACATAAATACGAATCCAAATGTACATACATACCCCTAGCAATACGTATGTGGGGAGTACATATCTATAGATACATACATATATACACATTTATCCATGGATTAAAATGCTGACTGACAGGCGTCCCGTCCGTCCGTCTGAGTTGTGTAATAAAAATGCGCGCCTATCAATGTCAAAAAATCTGACACACAATGAAATATAAGGAAAAGTAAACAAACAATTAAATTGCTTAGTGCCTAATAAAATAAATGAATGCCCGCCAGCTCGCTGAGAAGCTCGTTTACCAGATATGTCTGGAAATGAAGCGAACAGATGCGAAAGTCTAGATACAAATACATACACACACATCAAGATGTTCTCATTTTTTTTTATGTTTGTTATTTTTTCGTTTTTTTGTTGTGGCAGATATACAAACGTTGAGTCGGCCATATGAGTGTGAAGAATATTTTGCATGGGGGAAGCGATTTTCTGGTTCCTGAAGAAGGTATATATAACCATATTAGCTGGGTGTTGCCCGTTCCGAATTCGCTTATGACGTGCGAGTGCGTTTATGCGTGTGACAGTTTGTATACGAAATGGGCTTTCTGAATAGACATGTATCATTATTTCATTATTCATTCATGACGAAAATGTAGATGGAGATGCGTAATGTTTTATTAAAGTTTGATAGGAATTGATTGATAGCTTAAGTCACGTGGGGCTCAGTTTCCTTGACAGTTTAGGGAAATTTGTATTTATATATACTTCATTCTTTATAAACTTGTATGTGTTGCTGTCTGATTGTCATCTGATATTACAGCCACTGCGGGAAATTGTACAGCTTGTGGTATCCATAACCCTTGAATACTTCAACTGTAACTGCCCGGTTTTATAAATTACAGAGTTTACACTTTAAGTCCGCCCTTAACATGAATCCATCCATTAGCTGTCATTCTCATAATCATGACATTGCGTTTTGCAAGCCTAAGAGCTCACGCAACAGTTCTTAAAGGATTGTTGGAACTTGTGGCTACACCCATTGTTATAAAAACAGTTTCTTGGGGAGTATAGGCTATCCTATTCTACACTTCATCTGGCATATATTATAAGCGTTGTCCAAAAAGGTTATTCACAGTTTTGCCAAAAATGGATATTATATGTGATAATCACACAAATGTGTATATTTACCCCAAATTTATGATTCTCTCGTTCTGGTTTAAGCTGAATTTTCGCACACATTTGCAAATTGCGAAATTGCCTCTGCTGCTGGCTCTGCTCTTATATAATTTATATTCTGTGCCAAATTGAACCGCACATTTCTGGTGTTGGAAATCAAATTCACTTAAGACAATCTTAATTAACATTTATTGTTATTGTTACGTTAATTTTCAACAAAATTTAAACTTCTCAATTGTTCATTGATCTTTGGCTAATTGCTTCTCTAACCGTTATAAAATTTCAGGCCTCCCACAAGCCAGAATCGGAGCGGTCATATATGCTGCGTAAGCGTCCGGCGCCAGTGGCAGAGCGTACAACATTTGTGTGCTACACATGCGGCTCGGATACGCCCTCGTCGCAGCTAAGGCTGGTCTATTGCTGCCCCAATGCAGAGCGGGAGCCGTATTATCCTTTCATCAAGACTATGAAGGCCTACAAAAATGCTAGTCCTATCAGTCCGCAGGGTAAGTACGTCAGATATTCAGCAATTTCAAATCTAAACAACTATTCTATTCCTTGCCAGGCATGGTCCAGGTCTGTGCTAACTGTAATGACAAGCATGCCAGCTTGGCAGAGGGTGGTCAACCAGCAGCAACTGCCTCAATCTCAATACCTGGCACAGTGGCAGACTCGCCCAGTGCCGTAAATTCCATGGAGTCCACGACGGCCATGTATAATGCTAGCGGAGCCATTGCAGCTAATCATGTGACTCCCTTCACGGGTCGCAATTCACCGTCGGAAAAATCGCTGGCCAATTCGGATTCCACGAGTAATGTGCGGTTTAAGGTGAGCCAAGAGAAAGGCTAGCAGGCAGATAAATTGAGATCTGCTTTTGAATTAATTCACTTGGTTTCTAATCGAAAGACTTTAACTACTAAACCTGGAATTCTCTGAAATTAAACTTGTGTTAGTCGGAATTGAGGTCAATTCCTCAGTTTACCCCAAAATGTAAGCACGTGGTTTCACCATCCCTACACACTTGATGACTTAATGAAACAGAAACGGTTCCTAGCAGCTTTTTACCGAATTTGAATGACACAAACTGTGCGTATGCAGTAGGAACCAGTTGGGATTGTTAATTCTCTTGTGTGTTCTTAGATTGTGATAGTTTTGTCAATATGTACGAGTCTATTGAAAAGATTCTTCCGCTACGTTTGTCAATAACAATTTGTAAAGCTGCATTCACATTCGATTAGTTTTCCATATTCCGTCATCATATAGGAGAAATGCCTATATGTGAGTCGTTTTCCCGTATCGGTAAAGTGCGCAAACATGGAAATTTACTAGCTGTCGATTGTAGAGGCACTTAAACGCACAGATAATGACGACGTATACTTATATATAGTAAAAGTGATTACACATTACAATAAATAGGAATGGTCGAGAGAGGAGGCGGAGGTGGAGGCGGGGGTGGAGTCGTCCGGGTAATCATACCCAATGAGCAAAGCAGTCGTGGCTGTCATTGCTAATAAGAGCAGTAGCTTCTGTGGCGATAACACCACTGACATTTCCAGCGATTAGCGGCACTCGAAAATATGCCCCCAGCTGATAACCAAATGAACCGCAAGCCAGCCAGACCCATAAAGGTGACCAGCGGCAGCGGCGGCGTCGACGGCAGACGACAGACGACAGATGATGATCCAGCATGTTGAGTAATTCATTTTGCATGCTGAAGGTCGGTGGCAGCGATATACATTATCTATGGTGGCTCTCTTGCACTGGGTACTTTATTAGTTTGCATACCTCGGCAATGGCGGCTTATCAGTGTATGGGGCAGTCGTAGTAGTTCCAAGCAACTAAGTACTCGAGTGCCAGCATGTTAACCAATTTGAGTCAACAAAATGCCCAGATAAGATTGCTGCAGCCACAGGGTAACTGCTCATGATCAAAATCGTGGAGCTTTACGCGACTATGGAGGCATTCCCATACTTGCATCGCTTTTACTGAATTAAAGCAACTCAAAATTTTGAGACTTCAGAAAATCGTAATGAAAAATGTTAAGCATTAGGTCAAGATCTATTTTGATTACCAACCTTAAAAATTACTCTACTCATGAGACAGTTTAATTTTTACTCCAACTGTGCGGCATGTGGCATTGTCTTGCTTAAGTTGTACACAATCATCTCTTGCAAAATCTTGATATTAAATATTCGAATTTTAAAGCAAAATAAATAGTAGTCCAAAATCCTTGACAGACAGTGAAATCTTGTGAATTTATTTGTTTCTTTAAAAATAATTTGTGGATTTTCTAATTTGTAATAGATGAAAATTAGACCTTCGATATGGTTTAGTGAGACTTTTACCACAATTATTTGTCGTTCAGTTAGCAGAAGATACAAATTTCGTATAAGATAGCTCGCAAGGGTTTTCGTTTTCGATATCTCACAAGTGGTTAATGTTTTACAGGACCTTTTTAGAGATATTACCAATGTGTATAGTTTTTCTTCAACAAAAACAGCCGTTTCTAAATCCCCTTTAAAACTTAGTTTTTCTTTGTGCAACTAATGCATACTTTTTATTACCATTCACAAAATGGTATATGAATTTTGTCAGGAAATTTGCAACGCACAGAAGGAAGCGTTTCCGACTATATAAAGTGACAAGTGGAATCGATATAACCATGTCCATCCGTCTATTTGAACATAATGATCTCAGCAGTCCTAAAAGCTAAAGAGCTGCACGCTGATTAAGTTTAATCAATATCGGACAACTATATCATATAGCTCTTATATAACCGATTGTTCCGAAATAAACACATAACTTTTCTGTTTTTTCATCCAAATCAAACCCAACTCGGTTTGTATCCATGTGAAGAGGCTTCACGTCCGCTGGTCTGATCTGATCAAGATCGGACAACTATACCATATAGCTACCATATAACTGATTGTTCCAGTGTTTGCAACGTTTAAGGATTGCTTATACACACACACATCTCTGAAAGGCAAATAAATGCATAAGTAAATGTGAGCCAAGTATAACACAACAGAAACGAAATTACTGAATAAATAAACAATATGAGAATGGCCGCAACACTTATGCGGCTCCCTGCATACAATGTGGGTAAACTTGTACGAGTCAGTTTTAAGGCATCTGCCTTCAACCGGTTTTCTAGACACGCCACTTTTTTTTGTATCTTTGCAGTTATTATTGTTGTTTTTGTTGTTAAGTTTAAACGCTTTTATTTATGGCTGCCGTTGAGCTTTTTTCTCTGTTTTGTTTTGGTATCTATAAACGTGTAGTTTCTTATTTATTTATTATTATGAGGTTTTTTGTTGTTACTGTTGTCGTTTTTTTTAATTTTAAAATCTTTTCGCTTTTTGTTTTAACGAGCATTCTGACAACGGCAGACAATTGAAAGACACGTCGTCGCCGCACTCATAAATTATATTGTTTGCTGTTGCTTCTTCTCTTTATTTTTTTTTTTTTTTGTTGGGTCTTATGGTTAGATATTAGATAGATAAACTGCAAATGGTTGTTGACTCTTCAAAATCGCTTAATTTGTATTTAAACAGTTTTTTATTTTGTTTTTTTTTTCTTTGTTAATTTACAGTTTTTTAAGCATTTTTAGCTTTTTTGTCATTTTTAATGACATCAGTTTTGTTCGAAATGGAAATTGACTTTGACACACTGCTGGTTGAATTCATTATTTAGAATAGATGAATTAAAGGATTTTGTTTGATGCTCTAATTTATTTGTTACAACAATTCTTAAATATTGCTGAGTACAATGAAATTGAGTTGAATTATGGGGAGAATAGATCACAAATGTGTGTCAAAAATAAGCCAATGAATGATCAGAAGAGAGCGCTCATAGTTCTGAATAGCAGTTGATGTTACTCTTTAGGAGAGCTTCTACATATTTTGAGTGAAAATTCACAAATTCATAAATAATATGAATAGCTATAAAACTGTGAAGTCAAAACAGATTTAATTTGAAATAGACTTCAGAATGCTCACGTTCACAATTCGCATGAGCCCAAGTGACGAACCTATCACTCTGACAATGCAATATTAAATAGGGAATCGACGTCAATATGCCTCGTATTGGAGGAGATTTTACATATCTTAGTAGTCTCAATTTAATATATAAACTTACCTTTAATTGTTGTCCGATTTCTGATCAGATAATTAGTAGAATATTCAAAAAGTTCCAAATATCTTCACTAAAGTTGGGCCGTCCTTGCCGCTATAGGTCAAATGGGAGTGTAACTAAATATTCTATCCCGCTCGGTAATCTTAAATTTCAAACCGTGGGTCCCTTAGATCCCAATGTATAAACTTTAAGCACATGAAATCACCAAATCCAAATCTTCTGCTTATATATGAAATAACGTGTACTCGTCTAAATTGAATTTACTGCCAACAATGCATAACCAATATCATCAGCATTCAATATGCATCTTTAATTAAAAGTTCTCTTCAAGATGTTCCCAACTCTTGGCAACCTTGACTGTGTCTAAGTTGAACGGCATCTTCGCCTGCGCAAATATGCAAACATTTTAGACATATGTATTTACCTAATTATTATTATTCGAGCTCTCTAAGCAAATACATAAATAAATATTTTATGTATATTTTATTTCAGTATACTTTATAGCTATATTTGTGTAACTACGCCCTGTTGTTGGCTTAAATTTATTGTTTTGCTTAAATAATGTCAATGACTGTTTGCTTTGCGTGTCTTGAATGCAAATATTTGTTTAGCTTAGTCAAAAATATATCTTTAAACAGGTGCTGGCACGATTAACAATACCCAAAAACCAAAAAAGAAATTTTGTTCTATATTTTAGTAAGAAGTAAGATACGGAATTAGAGCGGTCGTTTAAAAAGTCGGAAACAAAGTGTCAATTCACATAGACAATAGCTATCAAGCATTGTGCTCAATCAGCTTGCTTTTCAACTTCAATACATAAGTGAAATAGTCCAAGCGAATGAGGTTATAAATGTCGTGGAACAACTTGCAGTTGTGTATGGCATTAGATCTACTAATAGCCACTCAATATGAAAGGGTGAGATAAATATAAAAAGCAAGCTTATTTGTTAAATTCCATTTAACACCTTCAAAATTATCACACTGACAATTGTTGCAAATACCCAACCCAACATCTGGAGCCCTCTCTCTTTTAGTATTTGCTCTTATTGCAATGAGAACTACTAATTTCAGTGCACAGTTTGTCATGAATGACAAATAAGACCATTCTCATTCACATTCTTGAAGAGAGAGAGAGACTAAACAGTTTTTCAAATGAGGCCAAATGGTCTAAAAATGAGGCCACATAGATCTGCAAATAAGACCAAACGGTTCTGCAAATGAGAGCACGCAGGTTCATAAGTGTTCTTGAATTGATCCCAAAACCTTATTGAAGTGTGCTCCAAATTGTTCTTTATGTGACCCCAGAAGGTTTCTATAAGGAACCTAAATCGTTGGAGATGAGAACATCGTTCATGGTATAAAAACACAAACAGAGTTGACCTAACATTGTGAACGACCACGGTACTTTTTGAACGACTTTTTGCTATTAAAGCTTGATTATACATTGCAGAATTGTGGAGAATGCATTTTTTTTTGTATTTCAAGTTTTTTTAAGCTAAGCAATTTTGTTCCACTCAAGACCCCAACTTGTACTTCTACTTCTTCATATAGTAAACAACCACTCTAACGCAAGCAAACCTTATATATTATTTATCAGCTTTTGCAGTGTGTTATCCTCTTGATCTAAATACTTGGGCATTGCACAACTGCTTACGAAACTCGTTCTTCTTGCATAAAAAAAAGGTGGCAATTGAAATTGAAATTGGAAACAGATACTGGTATATGTATGTAGATATAGAAACAGTAGCACAAATTAAATATAGATAAATGCAAACGTTAGACGGCAGGCAGGGCAGGCGGTACAGTTTATCAATAGCACACATTGTCTGCTATATTTGTGCATTTCTTATGAGAATTGTTTACATTATTTCATGGTGTTGTTTGAGGTTTGCTCTATTTTGTTTTTTTCTTTATTTGCATTGCAAATATTTGCCATGGCAACACTTTGAGGCGGCTAACTAAACGATGTCCGTGGATATCTCTAGCAGAAGCAGCATCAGTTTCTTCAGAGGATTATGCATATTAAATTTCCTATTTAACAGATAACAGTTAATTATAATTAAGGAGCGATAATGAATTGTGCAAACAGTCGACATGCTGGCGTGTCATTCAACTTCCATTACGCAAATCGCATAAAGCCAAAATAAATATTGAATATTTGAATATGTATTTATATATATGTATACATTTATTTTTTACCAAAAGATTTATTTTTAATTTAACACATAAAACGAGGAAGCCATGATAAACTCATGGCCATACAATAGACGTTTCTTTTGTCCTACTATTTGCCAGCACATATTATTCTTCTTTTCTTTATGATGATTACCATTCGTGGGGCTTCTGAGAATGGTCATTTGAATAGCGGCTCTTTTACGAGTTGGCCGGCAATTAGTTAAATAAAAACTCATCGTTGGAATGACTTTTTTATTTGACAGACAACATTTACATATATTTCGGCTAACAATCGAAGTCAAGTATTGTCATGGTTGATGACTGCCTACGCTTTAATGGCACTTCAGATTGGGAGCTGCTCACGTAAACAATGTTGAAATACATTAAGTTCTTAGCACTTTGGCATAAATATAATGTTGAATAGCGAAGTCGTCGAGCTGTTATTTTTGGTAACATTCCGGCGCCAAATTCTTATCGATTTCAAGTGCGCTATTCTTGGGTTACAATCTTATTTATTTCAACTGAGTTCGTTAAAGGTTTTTCCATCATTAACATGTCCAAACTTCTAGAGCTAAACAAAATTCAGAAGCTGGTGCAATATGGCGTCTGAAGTACGCAATTCAAATTATATTTTCTTGTTAAATATAGCTATCTCTAGCTTTTTATTATGTGGGAAATGATTTTTTTTTTCCAATTGCTTTCAGACAGCGTCACTGTTAGCAGGCTCAAGGTCGTGAGTGATTGATTGTTTTTCAACAGCATTTGAATTCATTTCGAAGTCCAAGTCCAGTAAAATTAGCAAAATTCTCAAAAATTTCACTTTGACAGACTCTAAAGCCTGTTTCAAGGTCGACAACTCCTCCATATGGCTAGCTACCTGATCACTTCAAAACTTGAACCGAATAAGAAGTGCAGCTGTTTTAGAAACCAAAATTAGGTGCGCTCATAAGGCTGCTATGAGTTAAAGCTTAAATCTTCGCTTGAAGATTCAAAATGCCAAAAAGTTAAAACCCTTAAGACTTTACCATCGGTATATGCTATCTTTAAAATTGTGTGCGTAGTAATTTGTTGTACATTTCTGTCTGAACGATTTCAACATGGCCTATAGATAAACCCCCAATTATTATATGTAACAAAAAATATCACTTTAACTACGAAATCGTAACCACCCTAACTTTCCATTCCATGTTATAAATAACCGACTTGAAGATACCCGATGCTTAGCACTCAGGCATTCTTGCCATACAAATTATTTTTCACGATTTGGCCAATTATAAAATTATCGGATCATTAAGAAATTTTGCAGTTAGGTAGATAATGTCGCTTATTTTAGCTTCAACAATTCCAATGCCATATGTCAATAATTGTGGAAGATAAGGCTATTGTTGATATGCGGGACGGGGGGATGCTTTTTTAAAAATTTTGGACAGAAATTGTTGATTAGTCTTGATTTGGTGACTCTATCTAATATTCTCATAGACTCTAATATCTATGTATTGAGACAGACTGTTATGGTTATACGTTATACGTTATACTTTATGACTGTTACATACACGCATGCAATATGCCCTTTACTTTATCACTATTCGGCTATATATATGATTAGAGTCCCACAATATGTCATCTATCCCGAACATGGTAAATACACTTAAGTAATTATTATGGTTAGTGTAGGACTACGAGCCGGCTGTAACTAGATTTTTTGGAGGTGCTATAAGGAGCTGATTAGAAACCTGGCATGCGCATAGGCTCGGGCAATGGGCGGTGTTTCTATTAAAATAGATCGCAGCAAAGCGAAATGCCACCGCCAACTGATTAGAGCTGCCCGAATACTCGGAATCGCATTGGAAATTCTGAGTATGTACTTCTACGTATTTGTTTACGAGCACATAGGTAGTACGGCTCTCGAAGGGCTTACATGTTGTAAGTCGCTTGAATCTGATAAGCGCGCACAGTTCACACCGGTTCGATGTGGTTCGGGTTCGGCGGAATACCAAATGTCTGGTTTACTCGAGTGCTACTTCTTGAATGGCAAATCAATTGTACGAAAAATATTAAATGAAATTTGATTAGATAAGTTAGCTTCATGGTGTTTATATTATATATATTTATACATATACAGTTTTGTACATATGCCATGTGGAGGGATTGGTTGAACAAGCAAGAACGATTCGCTTATTAGTCGGTGCGCGATATTCTTAGAACGCTGACAAACGCCAACCGAAATTATACTCGCATTCTGCGCCTCCGCTCCCAACAAGTCGCTAATCTACAATATTCTACGTATTTGCAGCCCTACGAGACGAACTCAAACCACTCGAACTCAAACACGGCCCGCGACTTGAAGCAAATTCGACGCAGCGATTCGAGGCCCAGTTCGCCCAGCAGTTCTACCCAAGGACCAATTGAGAATGGCCATGGACAATATCCGTAAGATTATTTTGGTTCTTTCGTTTCGACAACGCAAATTGCGGCAACTAAATTGTTTGATTTGATTTCCACTTTTGCAGCTGCTCCATTTGCAAAGTGCTTTGTCCGTCTAACAAAATGGACTGGCTTTCCACCAGTGCCGAGCACATGAACTCCCATGCCATGCACTTTCCCTGCCTCAAGGCCAACACTGCCAACAGCAATACCACTAATAACAACAACAACAATAACGAGCTAAATAGTAATCGTGTTTTGGCCTGCAAGGATTGTAAAGATTATTTGGCCAGCCAGTGGGAGTCAATGGATGCCGAACGTGTACCCTTGGAGCACAGAAGGTTTCGTTGTCAAACTGAAACTTATTTAATGTTGACGACTTAATGATATTAATGCTTAATGCTTACAGATACAACATTCCCTCACCCATGATGAACTCCAGCTCACCAAATGGATCTCGGCACGGAGCCATGAGCATCAGTACTCCGCCCTCAACACCATCCATATCATCCTCCACGCCTGCCAGCACCAGCATCTACTGTTTTCTCTGTGGTCTTCATTCGGATTTGACGCTGGCCCGTGTGCTCTACGCCAGTAAAGAGGTATAAACAAGACAGGGTGTTAGTGTAACGATTATGATTGTGGTGTTTAGATTATGACTTTCAAGAGCAATTTACTAGTGGTTTACGTCCTAGCAGGCAGGGAAGCACGATATACACTAAGCACGAGTAGGTCCAGGCATCGAAGGATGAAAAACAGAAAAGTTATCCTCCAAGTGTTCATTCCAGAACTATCGGTTATACTGTAACTTAACCAGCGTGCAGACAAAAGACTCATCTGGTAAACATTTCATTTCTGTAGCTTTTAAGACCTCTGAGCTGTGTGTGTCGAAACAGACGTACGTACGGAGAGACGGACATGGTTATATATTGCCATGCTGATCATGTATATATATACTTTATTTAGTCAGAAACGCTTCCTTCTGTACGTTGCAAACTGCCTAACAAATTGAATACACCATTTTGTGAATGGTATACAATACGCAAATTACAAACCAAAATAGTGTTGTAAAATATTTCTCAAAATACACCGGCAGTTCCACCGATACTTCAGCATCTTAAACCTCAGTAAATTTCATTTTTATTCAATTTTTGTTAGAAAGTTGGATTATTTATTTCATATTTTCATAAAATTTGTTGATGATCATGGACTACATTTTAGGAAATAATTTTAAATGTATCCCTAAAAATTACTCCATTATTACCTAAATACCCAAAAATAGATTATTAGTCCAACTACACAAACTGTCGTAATTGCGATGAACCATGGGCAATGGAATCTCTGCAACACCTAATCTGCGTTTGTCCGGCATTTTAAAGATTTTGCAACACGCAAACGGTGTCACATACACCGGATCAACTAAGGGCCTAATTGAGGAGCCGTAATGTTCAACTTTAATTAACTACTAGTCCAATTAGCCAAATAATCGGCGAAATTACAGTAAAACACGACCTCTGTATTCAATGTTCAGTACAGACTGCTTTATTTGTTCTCTCTTAGTCTAGCTTTTTATATATGTATAAGGTATATATGTATGTATATGTGTGCACATGCAAGATGCAAATTCTACTTAAGAGTTTTGAGAGAGAAATGAGTAGATGTTTTGATGTTATACTGTCATATCCCTATATTGAATAGATGAATAATGTAGAAATGAAATTCAGATCAACAAATAATTATAGTATAAGTACATATACAGATTTGTTATAAGCTTCACAATTGGTATTAATTGCAATTAGAACTTTGGAATATAAATTAAGATTTCCTTTAAGGTTATCTACCGCATATATTGATGAACCTGATATTTTCAAATGTGAATTGAAAGAAGACTGCTCGTTAATAACGTTCACAGAGGAATGATTCAGAGCAATTCAAAGATAAGCCATTATGTATTAGTCATAGTTTCGAGGCACTTAACCTATTTGTATATAGCAATGTCGTATTATCAAGTTACCTAGTTGTGTTTAAAAAAAAAAACAATATCATCTAAATTATGATGAATTTGAATCAAATTTGAAAATTATTATGGGTTGCAAATTATATGCATAGAATCACTCAATTGTAAAAATTTATTCCGAATATATAAATATTTGTATTGTTAGAAATTAAGTTATTCAAACCAGGCTGCAAATCAAACAAGACTAGTCGATTTCCCACTATAAAATAATCGTACTTTGCAGACAAAGCCTTTAATTTAACTTAACATCATATACATAACGTAACAAAAATTTGCAAGCAGCGTCCTGTAACATGTTTTTAAGCGTCCTGCAATATGTTTGCAAGACACTGGCATGTTCTGGCAACATTCTTTATGACAATTTGCTGAACACACGATTAAAAGCCAGCAGAATGCTGTCTCTCCCTCTCACATGTCAATACTACGTCATGCATGTACGATGTGCGTCTCTGCTTATATATGTATGTTTGTTTGCATTTATTTATAAATACATTTTATGGATCAAGAATATATATACATTATAGGGTAGGAAACGCTTCCTTTTGTCTGTTTACTCTATATAGAGTACGAGTATGAAGACATTTTTCGGGGACTCTAGGTCACACGTTCGGACCAAACCATCAAAGCCTACATGCCTATTTTCAAGTTCAAACCGTATAAGCCTGATTCAAACTTCAGATTACATGTTAGCTGTTAGGTATATTAATCGACACTTTCACCAGTTTTTAAACTATATTCAGGCACCCATATTGTCTAGGCTAATATTAATCTAATATAAAACAAACTTAGTGGCGTTCAGATAAACAAATTGTTAGTTCATGACAGGTTTTGCAAATTCAGCAAATATTTGTACAACAAATTGGTTTCTACTAGAATGTATAGTTAAGAACTGTTTAAACAAGGCATGACTCAACAGAAAATAATTTTGCTTTTGACTTTTGTGCTGCATTGATCAAACGTAAATGCTTTCAATGAGAAATTTAGACTTTATTTGAGAGCCACACCGTTACAAAAGTAGCATATTTTGAATGTCTTCAATTAGTTTTCGTTTAATTCATACTATAATTGATACGATACGTGTGCTTGTACAGTTTACCTCTGTTTAATTCATACACTATTTCTAAAAAAGTCATTGTCTACTTTGTATAGCTTTGCCATCCTCTTTAAGTATCTTGCTCTTTCAATTACAATTATCGTTCCTTTATCATCGTCTAAAGTCCAAGAACTTCATGCTATATTGATCTGTAAAATATTTAAGTGTTAACCATAAGAATCATAAGATACTGTTATAGATCCGTTATTCTATAATCGCATACAATTTCTGAAAATGCTCATAGAAACGTTCAGTCTATAAGACAAAGAAAGTATTTGTACAAATATTGGGTGTCACGGATATTCCTAGAGAATTATAAAAATAATTCTGTAAGCACTTAACATTATAGGTTTATTTGCATACCATTGTTTGTGAACAGAGAAAAAGTTCAATGGCTGCTAGATTCTTTTCTTTTGTAGGCGCTTTTGAGGGTTGAAAAACTGTGTGCTCATTGCGACACTTGAAACCGTCTATTTATATGCCTGGAATCTAGTACATGAAGCTATAAATTAAAGTGTTCACACATGAAAAGTGTTCTGTGATATACAGAGATTGTTATGACAGCTCCATAAATTGTGAATTTACATGCCAGCTCGCTCTAACCTCATAAAGCCAACAGCAAGCTAGAAATTCCTACACATTTTTTATTATACTCGTACTCTAGTAAAGTAGACAAGTGTATTGTATTCGTGCAAATGTTTGTAACTGGCAGAAGGAAGCGTTTCCGACCCCATAAAGTATACATATTCCTGATCCAAGGGATCCTAAAATTTGTGAGTTTTGTTAGACGATTAATATAATAATTAGCAGCATATTTCGGTAAGAAGCTCGATATCTCGATATTCACACAGATAAAAGAGATTCAGAAATAGGCTGAAAAAATTAAGTTTTTCAATATCTCATTGCTGTGTTAGAAATAGTATTGCTAATCAAAGCCTTATTTGTACAACTTTGTAATAAAAATATATTTAAGCAAAATAGTTTTCTGTCTGCTTTGCAATTTTGACAAATTGTCAAAGCTTTATTATTTATTTAAATTATACATGCATACTTAGTTGGCCTAATTTTCTATTCACTCATAAAGTTATGTACACAACGAGACATACTCATTTATGTAACTGCCATAAAAAAGCCCCAGATAAACATGTAATTTTTCAAAGCAGTTACCTTATTGACAAATAATGACTATAGATTATAATGAGTCAACTTTTTATTTGATAAGATATAGTAGAACGAGTATTACCTTTGAGTCGTTACAATCTTGACCTTATTGATAGCGTATTTTCTATAATGTATTGTTTAAAAGAAATATATTATATTACATATTTAATCGATTTCTAATCAATTTATATATTTTTTTATTCAACTTTGATCTGTTATTCAATTTTATTGAGCTAGAATGACTTAAATGCAATATTATGCATACGCCTTGTATACAAAAATTAATTATCTGTAACTCGCCTGACATTTCATTACATTTGATGTCATTCTACTATAAGTCGTATTGTAGGAAAGTTAATATTATACAATTTAGATTATGACACTATCATCTTGCGTACCGACTTAATATAGGCATTTATTTTTAATTTTAAGCTTATAAATTATTATAACTAATATGAATTATTATATGAATTATATAATTGCAGGGTTCGAGGCCTTACTTTCCGCTTTTATTGAAACACACTTCATTGCCAAATGCCGAGCAGCTGAGAAATAATTCCGCGCTAGTCTGCACATTTTGTTACCATTCCATGCTCAATCAATGGCGCAAGTGAGCTTCTATATAATGAATACAATGTTTATACTTAATACAATGGTATCATTGCCATGTTCCATTTTCTAGATATGAAGCCCAAAGTCCTAGCCTCAGTCCAGCGGATCGCAAGTACAACTGGCATGATTACAATTGTCATCTGTGCGGCATTACGACTTATAGGAAGCGCGTTCGCGCCTTGCCGGTCAATGAGTTTCCGTTTGTGAAGCACCAGAAGAGCGACGATGGTCTGCTCCTGGAGAATGGCGAGTATGCCGTTGTGTGCCTGGACTGCTATGAGAGTTTGAGGTAAGTACTGCTCTTCATCTTAACGGCTCGAACTCAGTGCCAGCTTTGACATTGGCAGACAACAAGCCTCGCAGCACGATCGCTTTGGGGTGCCCCTGTCTAGGCGGGCCTACAACTGGGTGCCCCAGCCGCCGCCGCCGGAGGACAGTCCCGAGGCCGCAGTGGCGCGTCTGCCCTGCGGCGAGCGAACCGACCGTATCGTAAGTAAAGGCTCAATTAAACCATGAACAACTTTGAAATCAATGCTAAAATGCTACTCGAACCCTTGCAGCTCATCAGCAACGCCCTCAGACCCGTGCCAGGCAAGAAGACCAACATATCGCCAAAGCAATACGAAAAGTCAAAAGAAGGTAAGTGACTTGTTCGCTTTTCGCTTTCCATCTGTTCTGAATTTGAGCCTGGGCTTGTCTGGTAATGCGAAACGCACTACAACCGCCCAGAGGTGGCCGGTTCAAGTGAAACCTAATTCGCGTCAATAAATTTCAATTGGTTTCACTTAGCATTGAGCGTCGCCCGTTTGCTCGTTGAGGAAGTTCCATAATAACAGCCTAAGCAAGCTCCTTTAGTTACCAAAGAACCAAAGAAAACAGTTGACAGTTGAGTGGGAGAAACCGCCACCAAACAGCTTTTGCATTGCTTTTGCATTTGCCAAAAGGTCGAAAGTTCGCAGAATGCATTTGTGCGATGGGAATCTGTACATATGCTGGTTTTGTGTTCAATATTTAAATGGAATTACTCATATTATAGTTGGTTTGAGGCGCCGCTATTATAGTTTATGGGTCTCGAACATATTAGCAAATCGGGTAAATAGGTATATATCTGGCAAATCAAAATTAATTGGACACTCTACTTCGATTCCACTAATTTATTACGTGGTCCAAATTCTTATGGAAAATTACAGACTTGGTATACTTAGTGAAGGCTTTCAAGAGTATTTTGATTGGTCTTAAACTAATACCAATTGGAAATTAGTCTGGTGAATTATAAAGGAAATTATGTTCAATAATACGAAACCGTTTTGATATCTATTATCGGGGCTATCAGTACTGAAATCTGATTGAGTAAATGGAAGTTGATGTGTTTGATGCTTTTGATTTGTCCACACTTATGTCAGATCGATAATTGGAAATCGGTTGGTAGATATTTCCAAGACATCGTATATTTTTAGCTATCTCATATACTATAAACATAAGTAATTCTTTTAATTGGTTTTTTTTTTCTACCATTCAGCTTACCAACAAAAATTTTTATATTATTTTCTTGGTATATATTTGCGGGTGTTTTCTACCTTTCGTCGTTGCTTTCGTAATTGAATGTGTGAACTTTTTAGTTTCCTTCTTCTCATATAAGTTTTATAGCTCAGTCAATACTAGATTTTGTGGCTAAATACAATCAGGCAGTAAAAAAATATATTTCATCATTATCTTTGAGGGTTTTCAGTTGCCTAATCTTCAGAACAGTTTTTCTCCCAAAGTATTGATTTGAAACCAAGCAAAACAAAAAAAAACTGCCCTGAGTACATTCATTCCGCATTGTGCCCTGCTTTTACACTGTATCTTAGACAGCAGCTCCATTGTTAGTCAAAAACATTAATAGATTTTTTATCCTAATATAAATGATCACTCTTTTTATTTAGATGGTTTTGTCATATATTTGTATTGTATTTGTAATGTGTTCTTCAGTTTGATATCATATACTACCTCTTATACTAAATGAGAGACTTTGTGGGAACGAAATCGTATCTATGTGTTATATAAATTGTCTTCATTTCTGTCTTGTCTTAATTTCTGACAAATGCAGATGTATAAATTCATCCAATTTACTAAATCTTTTGATGTGTTTTTTCGATCAATTTGTTAAGAAAAACAATCTTCCTAAAAAGGCGACCAATAATATCCCTAAGCTTATTACTTTCCCCATACTAATTTTCCGATACTAATTTTCACTTAAACAACAATCAAAAGAAACTACATATAATGACCTCTGTATACTTTTATGTAAACAATTTGGTATTTCAATTAGTTCCTGTGGCCTGTCAAGTTCAATTTACAATAACAACAAGGACAAAAACAACAACAACAACATCGCATACCCTTGCGTTCTGAAAGCAGAAAGCTCTCTCTAATTGCATTTCCCCATTTTGAGTTTGCAATCAATTTGCCATGTAAAAATGTAGAAGCGAATAGGGGGCTGAGGACCAACTTGAATAAGAAATCAACTGATTAAATGCCCAATAACAAGCCAAGACCGCAAAATGCAGTAATTGTAGGGGGGGTTGTAGAGAGCCAAGGGGGAAAGTGGAAAAAACGACTCATGTACTGACGTTCAGTAATAAATATTGATTTTTTATGAATTGCAAAGGGGGGTGAGATGGGGGTCGGCGGTTGGGTTGGGTTCTTGGTTCTGAAATGAAGCAAACTCTTCAAACAGATGGTGTGAGGGTTTTTCTACTTCATGTCTCTTACTTATTTATGCCAAAGCAACAACAAGGAGTCAGCCAGCCACACGGTAAACTTCTTCAATAAAATGCCAAAAAGGAAACATCATAAAAATAAATAAACAGAGAAACCGCACACACACACACACACATGCAGACACGACACATCAACACACAAGCACACACAGACATATCCCCAACGAGTCTGTTTAACTTTGCACACCATTTTTTATGCACCTACATATGCCAACCTCTCATACCCCACACACCCCCATCCATCCACCCATACAAATGCCACTTCCGACAACAACAACAACAACAACAAGTGCAGCCCCCAAAAACGAAGAGAAACGAACGAGAGCCCAGCACAAATAATAAAAGCAACAGCATAAAGTATTTCGAATTGAATTACTCCGTGTTATCCTGTCAACCATACGAAAACACTCAAGACCATTCAACATGCCACACACTTCCGCCCAACCAACCGCCCCACCCACCCAGCCAGCTATTCAGCTAGCCCGACAGAGCCCCAAGGCGCCACCCAACGAGCTCACTCACTCACTGACTCGTCCACCCACCGTTTAAGGAGTTGGCATCGATTTGCAAAAGTATATTACCATGCCCCAAACCACCACAATACTCACACCCAACAGGCCCCCCTTGCCCACTTCGCCTGCCACAGACTAGAAGTTGGGTCTTCAGCACAGTGCCCGTGCTGCTGCCAATAAAATGAAGTTATGCCTTTGGCCTGGGTTGGCCAAATGATTGCCGGCTTGAAAGCTGGGTACACAACCAAGCTCCCTCCCAGCTGGGTTGATGGCTCGTGGAACTTTTCAGGTTGTCAGGGGGGAGGGGAGGAGTGTTAGCTGAATAAGTAAACATAAAACCACTGAATTTACGCTTATTGCACCCGCAAACATTTTGTTTAACACAACAACTGTCGTCGTTGCCGTAGTAGTCGCTCTCCCTCTCTCTCTCTCTTTCTCTTACACTCTGCTACTTGCTCTCTCGACCTATCGCTCTCACTCACTGTTTCTTTGATAATATGTATATATATATGTGTGTGTGTGTTTGTGCTTGGGCTTGTCTCTCGTTGTGACTTGCTGGGTGCCATTTCCGGCCTCAATTTCAAAAGAAGCTCAAATTTCCACACAATTTTCCGGCTTCGCTCTTTTTGCACTTTGTTCGTATTTAGCCTTGCTCTGGTTTGCTCTCCGTTCGCTCGGCTCTCAACTCGGCTTTCAACCTGCTCGCCGGCCCCTCACCTACCCCTGCCTAGACCATTGTGGCCACACTGACAGTCGTTTCCTCGTTGGCACTTGTTCAGTCACTCACAGCCAGAACGAGGACGATGAGGATGAGGATGACGACGGCAACGACAACGACACCGACACCACCGACTTCTCCTGACCCAAGCCATACCCTTGGTTGTGCTTTTTTACTTTTGTGTTCGTCTCTTTCACTCTTTCGCGCTGTCTCTCTCACTTTTTGTCTTGCCACCTTTGCCACAGAAATATTTCAAACACTTGCAACCACACTTGGCCTCCGCCTGACGTCGAAACTTGGCTGACTCCTTGGCCCTGTCAAGCCAGGCAGCCAGGCAGCCAGCCACCGCCCGCCACTGCGCCCGCAGCCGTTTCCGTTTTGCGTAGAATAACAGTTACATTATCCTTTTTATTGCCACACTTTCGACGCACACCAGACACGGACACTGCCAGAGCGTAGTAGTAGGGAGGGGGAAGCAAGGAAGACACCAACACAACCCAGACACAGACATATTTGGCTTGTGGCAAGCTTCTTTCCGTTTCTTCGGCTGGTGGGGCATGGCACGACGACGACAATGAGCAGGACGAGTAGAATGGGCAGCGCTTCGTTTGTTAATGGGATGGTGGTGGTATTGGTGGATAGGGGCGACGGTGTCCGGAAATGTGGCAAAAAATGTGTGCATTTATTTTCTGAAGTTTTTGCCGTTTGCGTTAACTCGAGTCACAGTAAATTGTGGTAAACACGAAGCCAAGTGTTTGCAGTATTCACTAAGTTATGCCCCACAGTGCGCTTGCACAGTGGGATACATTTGCATAATTGGCAAACATGATTGCATGTTGTTAGGCAGGCAGAGCGACGAGTGTAGATTCTTTAGGGTGTCACAAAGTATTATGGAGTGGATTATGCTTTTGACTTGCGAAAAGGCGACAGTAGAAAGGTGAAGATTTGTGAAATGAATATTCCAAAAAAATGAGAGCTGATGGATGAGAGTGAGCCAGAGAGGGGGCTAACATAACAGAGGGTGTAATATGCTAATGTCAATTTGTATGATGGATGTTTTGAGTACGAACGTATTCTACGTCTAGTCGGAGTCTATTTGCATACATATGATTCCAAATGATTGAATTTATTGTAATATGAATTGGGTTGAGTTTGAGTAAATGTAAATTGTTGAGAGGGTTGTTTGTTAGGGTTCGCACACTACAAATCGGTACATTATGATGCGATGAGAGTCCTCATAATGTAGCTACATAAATTGTTTTACATTATAATCATCTACAGAAAAAGCGTAACGTGTATCAATATTTCTTTTGACTCTTACCGTTTGGGCTGTGCGTTGTGCGTTGTCTTATGCATTATGCTCCAATGTAAGCATTCTTTATATATCATTTACCCTCCGCTTCACGTCTCTACTCCACATTCTGCTGTCATATGACCCAACAGCTGATTTACCACCAGACACATATAAGCATATCCACACATATATCTCTATTGCACTGCGTAGCTGTCAGCACATAACCTCAAACTCACTTAAAAGGCATACGCCCCATAGCCACTCTCAGCTCACCACTGTCCTTCCCTCGCCCCAATGCTGCTGTACCAAAACATAAAACGCTGATGTGGCATGAAAAAAGATATAAATTTTGCCAATCGATGAAGATAAAATACATTTTGTAATACGCTTGTAATGCCGCATGTGTGGGGCCCACACAAGCGATAGAGGGAGGAGCAGAGTTTTGTGGGTGGTAGGAGTGTGCTTACCGTTGCCAACCCGGGCTGAGGTCAACCATTGAGTGTGTTTCTTTTGGGAGTCACTGAAGTGTGCAGTCAACAAAAAAGGAAGGAAGAAAAAAATAAACAAAAACATGAAAATGCGTTGGTATAAGTGAAATTTCAAGTGTGTTCAGTGGGGATAGAGGGGATAGAGGGTACTGTCAAGGCAAACTTCCAACATTGACTCTTGGGTGTATGTGCGTGTGTTGTTGTCTGTGGATTGGTGTCTGTGTACATATGTATTTACATATATGGGCGTGCCAGTGTATGGGTGTGCGTGTGGAAACCCTTTAAAAGCTTGTTGTTGCCAGACACATAAACGTTTAGCCCATAAACCCTTGATGTATGGAACATAAACACCACACTTGCAAGTGCCACTCATTCTCATCTCATCGGTGGTTCAGTTCACGCCGCTGCTGGTGCTAGTGGTGGCAACAAAGGATTGGTATGGGGATTGCGGTGGGGTTCAGGTTCAACGTGGTTGCTTACTGCTAACTGAAATCCAATGTGCTTTTGTGTCGGTCCGGCAACCGCAATGTCAATAAATATGTTACGCTTGACTCGCCTTTTTTGCTGCCATGCTGGATTGGGTTACCCAAACCCCAAGCCAAACCGAAATCCAGCAACCAAACAGGGTACAGTTCGTCGCCAGCAATTTGGCTAAACATATTTATTTGGTAGCTTTGCCTTGCCTTTACTTTAGGCACAACTGTTTTTTGTTTTGTTTTTGTTTTTCTTGCTTTTTTCAATGGCATTTGTGGTGTGGTGTTGTGTATGCTTAAAAGTGTTGCCTGCAAGAGGGGGGAGAGCATTGATGCTGCAGGTCTTCTCTACTTTTCATGTTGCCCAACATTGCAAAAAAAAATATTCCACATTTTTCTTTCAATTGCAACGTTATTCTACATACATATGTAGCCATATACAATTCTATTGGCAATGAATGGATTTTTCGGTTGAGTCTATTTCGATTTGATTTGATTTTATTATTTCTATATGCTCTTTGGGAAAACCCAGTTTTGTTAACTTTCATATGACGTTTGCGACACCCAGTGAAAGCTTCACAATACCAATGAATATTGAGCAGCCTTCCATGACTGTTTACGAATTTATTTGTATATTTCATGTAAACAAGTTTTCTGCTACCTTTTGTGGCAACTTAATCCAGTTTTACAATTAAAGGAAAGAACAAATGATCACAGGTGATACTTATATAGAATTTATGGTACATATATGGGCAAATCTATATTATTTACTGTATTTTCCAAAGGAAGAGACTATTGGGAACATTAATGAAGGAACCTGGGAGGGAGATCCAATAGATGGCACCTTTTGAGTCTTCTCTTTCTTGGTTTGGTAGTTAGTAGTCTGGCTAGTGTGTTAGGGTGACCACCAAGGCATTGCAGGGTTTTTGGTGCATGTAGGTGCATTATATCGCCCACTTTAGACACCTTTAGATCTCTTTCGATATCTCTATTATATATAGAAGATTCCTTTAAAGCCTCCCTCAATTGATATGAAGGGTGTACAAGTTCCATCAAAGCCAAACCAATAGCTACCCATTCCTGTTATGGGGAGGGCGTGGGGGAGAGAGGAACTGTTGTTTGCATTAAAAATGAAACATTTGTTTGGCCAAATGGAGAATCGAATTTTGCCAACTAAAAATATATATAAAAATATATATACATCTACATATGCATATATGCATAAATGGATAGATATTTGGTACTTTTAATTTTCATTATAGATACAAACCAGTTATATATTCAAATAAGATCGATTGGGAAACATACGAAATGAAATCAAATGTACATATGAGAGCTAAATGTTTAATTTATTTGAGAATGACAAAATCGAAACTTGATCAAATATTGGCAACGCATAAATTGATAAGTGCTTGAGGAAGTGAATGATAGTTTGCTGTTAGACGAATGTTTATGTTTGAAAGGAACTGTTGCAAGGAGAAAACATATCCTTGTAAGCAAGGATAAGAAAAATGTGCCTGAAGAATAAACATTATACATATAGATGGTACAAAACTCTCTATCCTTAATAACTGATTGGGTGTCCCCAGTCTAAACTATAAAATCTACAAAGCTAAAATTTTCACCCAAGCTAAATATTATGACGTAGATGAGTAGTAAGGAGCAGTGTTATGAAATTCAAACGGGTAAAAATCAGGACAACGTTTATTTGGGAATCTGCTGAAGTTCTTACCTCCATTTCATATGGGCTTACAATTTTATATATTTATATGCATCAATCTGATCGAGAAAAGTATACTTCTTAACGTCGCAAAGGACAACCTGTTCAGAGCCAGGTGAAATGCTAGTAGTTCCATGTACTTTCTTATAGAATTCTTAAGTGCATAATCAGATCTCATTCCCGCAAAAGTTGTCAGCTTGGCAACTTTCCTGCTACATACTACTACTACCAGTTCTTCAACCTTGTCCCCCTTTGCAGACTTCTCGCCCCCTTAAAACTAGAAACTTTAATTAAAAACTTGACGCCTGCTGCAACGGCAATGACAACGAGGAGAACCTAAGCAAACACTCGTAACACTCGAAACACTTCAACTTGGCTGGCTTTTTGGGATATTATCGCCTTGTCCAAATCCCGCAGAGAGACGATGCGGCAGAGCACAAATACTGTTGCAACTAAGAATTGTAGTGGCAGTCGTAGAAGAAGCAAAAGAAAAAGTATATGCCCCAAGAAGCAGACTACTACTCGGGTTGCCTAAGCCTTGCCTTTCGTTTTGCCTTTGCCATTTGCAACGTTTATTTGTTTGTGTAGTTGTTTACTTAACGTTGTTGCTGTTGTTGTTGTTGTTGTGCCGCCATAGTTGTTGCCGCCGCCATATTTACTTTGTGTTTGTTTACGTTTTTATTGTGTATTTTAGAGCACAAATTTAAATATTTGCTACCAGGAGACTCTAGAGAGCGTAGCGCCACTTGCTTCCAGCACACACACACACACACACACACACACACACAGTGCAAGTTTTGTACTTGAGTTTTCATTATTGTTGCTATTGTTGCTTTTATTGCACTTTTCACTTGTTCTTTACCGCTTATTCCCACTCTCTCTCTCACACACTCTCACTGGTTCTACCTCTAAGTGTGTGGGTGTGTGTGTGTTTAGCGCCAAAGTGATTTACTGTTATAAATATTTGCTCGTGAGCTTTTTAAGTACTTTTTCTTTCTTTCTTTTTTGTTCGCCCGCTTCACTGCCTTGGGTTGCTTTTTTTTTCTTTCTTTTGCCACGTTTGCTTTAGCATTCATTCTGCTCCTACCCCTCATGTTGCTGCTGCTCGTCAGACCCATGCTCTGTTTGCTTTATGTTTGCCATCAGACTCACCCCCCACCTGCTCTTCTTTGCCTTTGGCTCACTGCCTTGTTTCTGTTGCATACTTTTCAGCGTAATTTTATTGAATCATGTTTACTCTTCTTACGTCGACTTGGTTACTCATTCAGTTTCCTTTTTATACCCTTTCCAAAGATGGTAATATCAGTTTACCATGAAGTTGGCATGATATGTATAAGATCATAATCATCATGGCAAAAATATTCGATAAATTCGATCCCGTCTTCCTGTCTCATTCTAAGCTTCTTTCATAATTTGTTTTAAGCGACCTTTCTAAATGTTTTTGTTAAGCAAGCTCGAGGTCAGGTTTCGTGCTATCCATTTCGGATAACAACAACACACATATGCCACAGAGGAGACCAATATTAAGTATGAACACTTGTTTTTGCTTGATCTTAATCATTTTTTGCTTGATCAATTATATAGGACATCAACTATGCGTCGAATCTCTGTATATAGCATTTCTTTCTCGTTTGTTGTACATACCCACACCCACACATACACCTTCATTTACTCGTTTCGCTTATTGTGCGAGCGTGTTTTGTGCGAAAAATCTACTTCTGCTACTGCTGCTGCTACTGCCCGCTCCTGTTGCCTTTTGTTGCCTTTCCTTTTGCTGCTCACAAGCTTGTTTTCATTTCGTGGTATGTATATACATACGTATATATTTTTGAGATATTATTGCCCCCCTTATCCTGTTCTTGTCCTGCTGCTGCCATACCTCGGCACCATTGCCACACAGCTCTTCTTCCCTTGGGAATCATTTTGCATTAACTGAGCAAATAAACCAACTTTGTTATATTTTCGTTCATTTCATTTCGTTTGCCTTTGCCGCTGCCCCTTGCCTTGTCCTGCCTCTTGCCCTTGCCTCGTGGCATTGTGGTGGTGCTCCGGTGGGGCATTTTGTATAGCAGAAACCAGCCACTGCCACAGCTTGTTTTGTTGATATTTGTACTGTTTCTGATTCTGGTTTCTTTTTCGGGTGGTTCTTGTGCTGCTTGTTGTTGTTGTTGTTGTTGCTATTGCTGTTCGTTGTGCTTGGTTGGATATTTACCCTGCTTTGCCTGTTTGTTTGCCTTTGTGAATGTGTGTGTGTGTGTGTGTGCATGCGTCTGTGTGTGAAATTGAATGCTCAATTGAGCACTTAATTAGCAAAAACAGTTTTTAATGACGACACGAAAGCTTTTATACTTTGAATGCATTGCCAAGGGTAGCCCTCGAATACACTGTTAACAACTTGGGGCTTGCTTGGATGTTACCAAGTTCTTCTTCGAAGTAAGGTTCAGCAAGGCTTATGACTTTATATCTAAATTCAAATTTATAAAGATTGACTGAAACATTCAGTAATTGTCCCGGTTTCTGTCCATCTTGTGGATCCATACAGCCGCCGTTGCTGGTCAAAGGCAATGTGATCTGTTATAACTGCAAACAGGAGTTGCTACCCGATGTGTACAGCGGCGAGAAATCCGATTTTACGATACACTTTAACACATACGACCTCAGCTACATGTTCAACAGAACTTAGCGGGAATCAGAATCGTCAGAGGCTGATGGTTCGTCCCGTTGTTGAGCGAGAGTGCCAAGTGCGGGAACGATTGAATGTCTTATGCCAGTCTGCAGCTTCGCTCGGCGGATGAGGGTCAGACAGTGTTCTTCACCTGTCTAAAGTGCAAATTTAAAGAATCGGATAATTCCTAAATGCTTGGCTTAGCCTCAGATTAGACTAAGTGGAAATAATCTTGTTCGAAGGCCTAAAATACAAATATATATGAATAGGAAGTATTGCTCCCTTTTGTCTGCCTCTTGCTGAATTCTCAGGCTTTCTAAAACCATTCGTGTTCTCTCTCCCCTCGATGTCCCGTACTCTTGCACTGCACCTGTAATTAGCAAAATAATTTGATCATAGAAACTAAGATCATGCGGCTAGACAATAAGTAGGAATGAGAAGCAAAACTTACTCACTTGCTTACACAGTCACGATCTTATGGGGTCAAAGGAATATCCCTAGCAAAATCAGAAGTTTATTTTATTCATCTAATAGTAAAGAAAATATCATTTAAACTATTTTATATAAACATGGGCATATTCCCATTGCTTCAGATAGAATAGGCGATATTTGCTTGGTGAATCTTCAGTAGAAATGTTCATAAAATTATCTTAAGCTTGATTTGAAAAATAGTGAAATATGCCACATAAGCTTAAAGTGCATGCATCATTTTCTCTCAGTGCATTTTCTTGTATTTGCTTTTTTATTCATGGTGGTTGGTTGTTAATTTTCATTTTTTACATCACTCGAAGAATCGCCCTATTCGTTTCGTCTTTACAAAGGTTTTGGCACGCCACGCACTCTCAAGCACGCGCCAGTTACACTTACACTCTCTCCCTCTCCCTCTCTCTCTCTCACTCTCTCTCTCTTCAGTTTTCTCACACACACTCGCATACAGTTACACAAACACACAGGCGTAATTGTCGATGTGATTAATGTGTTTTTAAGTGCGTCATTTTGAGCATATTATGAGTTTATAGGGGTTAATTTCCATCCAAGCACTTTGCATGTTCCCTCTGGCATTTTAATTGAATTGTTGCCATTGCTTTGCGACTGCCACTGCCATTATTGTTGCTGTTGCTGCAGTATTGTTGCTGTTGACTGGTATTTATTACCAAGCCGTTTGTATATATATTCTTTTCCACGGTCTCATGATTTTTTAATTAACGCGCTTTACCTTAAGTGAAAACGTGTAAAATTTTATATAATACATTTGCAATTTGTGGCCAACGAATTGTATTTACACTGACTTTTGCAATAAAAGAAATGTTTTGTGGGATGGCTGATTTGGCATTGTGTTGGCTGATAAGCTAAGCAAGAGTGTGGCATACAATTCGGGGCAGATGTCAGAGTCGATTCGGTTTGGCAAAAATTGGCTCAGGATGCTGTTCACTTATTCAAAATAATCCTGGCGCATAGCGTCAGACTGTTTCGTATGTGGTTCTAAAGCTTGACCTAGGTCGACAGGTGAAAAATTTAGATCAATCAATGAATGCATAAACTCTGAATCTCTTGTGTTTTAGTCAAACCGCCTCCGCTGCGAGTGTGTCGTCAGGAGAAGATTGGACATAGGCATGGGCACTGATATTTGGCTTTGGGATATTTTTGGATTTTGGTTTTGCAAATGGATTTATAACCCCCTTGTGTGATTTTATGGGCCCTTAAGCCATTGTGCAAATAACCCAACGTTCAATGCCCATGCCAGGGCCTCATAACGATGCCCACACTCATTCCCATGCCTTCAACTCCACAACAGCATATCAGTGAGTGTTTTCAATAAAGCCCACGTGAACATTTTGAAACTGTGTGCGTGTATAGAAAGTGGCTTTCCCCCATTTGGGTTTCATGTTCGAAGCAAGCTGCGTACAACGCCGCCGGTCTAATGATATTTGAAGAACGGATGTGTGTATGTAAAACCAATAATAAGACGACGAGACGATAGGATAGCAGAGTTGAATGCGAATTGGGATGTGTGCGTGTGGTTGACTGTGTATGTTTGTGAGTGCGTGTGCTTGTTTGTGGAGTGGCAGTAGTCCCTGTGAGTTCATGCCGAAACGGTTAACAAGTGGTGCGTGTATCAATTCAATTGAATTTGCAAATGTTGTTGTTAACCACTGAGGCAGAAAGTCGGCCTGGGAGCTGACGTGGTGGCTGGGGTAGAGACTGCAGTATCATCAACTTTAGCTAACTTACCTTCAAGTATTTGCTATGTGGCCCAAAACCACTTGATGTTTGTCCTTAGATATTTGGGTGTTGTTTCGGATTTCGGTGAGGAATTTATACCATTCATATGGACATGTACACAGAGAAAAATAATATTTGGTCGATATTTTAATATAAACATCACTTCATCTCATTAGTTGGAACGATAGTCCAGCTGCTCGGGCGCCTCAACTGCTCAGTGCTTCTAAATGTTTTACTCTGCGTTGCCTTGGTTCTTTTCTAGAAAGATGATAATTTCTTTTCTCTTTTCATAATTCCATCTAGCCTTTCTCTTTGCTCTCTCCGTCGTCTGTCTCTCTGGCTTCTCGCTCTTCTCTGTCTGTCTTCTCTGTGCGCCCATTTCGCAGCTGTAGCTTCTTCCCATCTCATTATTCCTTCGCGGCTTTCTTCCTCCCTTTTTTCATTATATTTCTGTCTTCTCTCTCTCCTTTTCTCTTCTAATTGTTTTCTCCATATCTTTCTCTGTGTCCGTTGTCCGTTGTCCATCCTCTTTTACTTTCAAAAGCTGCAAAATGTAATCTATGTGCCCTTAATCAGGCATTTTTCCTTCTAGCTGCACTTTGCTCTGCCGTTTGCTCAATATGCCTTTGAACCAAGCCTTTACCTTATTAGTATTAGTAGTGTATGATATAATTTGACTTCAACTTTTCAACAAGTCAATATTTGATGATTATACTTCGTAGCGGCATTATATTATACTTCTGTACCCTTAGATATGATGACAAATTACTTTAATATATTTGTTTCAGTGTAAGTGCACTAACTTTAAAATCTAATATAATCCATTAAGTCATTTCTTATAAACACTCAAACAGATAATCAAAGTTAGAAGAAACTTGTTATTAACAAAAGAATTAAAAACTTTTCCTTCAGAAAGTTGAATACGGACGGGTCGAGCATGTTGAATTGACGAGACTTTTATCTACCGTCCTCTGTAATCCACTTTCCTGGACTTCCATTTTCCATCCTCCTCCTGCTACTGTTCCTTAATATGGCCTTTGTGTCACTTTGACGACCTGCTGTGTCGCTTATTCTGCTGCACCTGAGCTATTTCTGCTCTTTTCACATTTGCACTGGCATCGTATATGTTTTACGCTGTTGCTGACACCTCGACCCGACTCCTTCGCCGAAGCCCGCTTGTTGACATCAACAATTTTTTTTAAATTTTTTTTCGCTTTTTGTAGTTGGCTCTGATGGCGCGTAGTTTGCCATAAAAGTTTCGCATCCAGCAGATTTTTATTAGTTTTTCACGTTCTGCATTTTCCACGCGCTTTTCACATGCCAGCCAGAGCCACAGCCGAAGCTCGGTTTATTGTTATGGCAACATCGTAAAAATTTATCATACTGGTAGTTGAAAACAAGAGCAGCAGAAACAACAACAACAACAACAGCAAACCAGCAGCAACTACAACTACAATGGAAGTACGTACATGGAAAGCAACACAAAATAAAGTTATCGCATTTTTATGACAATTTGACGACGACTTTCATTGCAATTTTTAAGGTGGCAAACCATTTCCGAGCTCTGCGAGGGCCGTGAGGATGAAGGTTGTGATTTGTGGGCGTGGTAGCTGAAAGAAAGTTATGGGATTATGCCTGTCGGAATTTCTTTTTGAAGATGACTGCTAAATATGTATGAATGTATAAATCTACATATGCATTTTGCATTTCAGCAATTAGAATCAAATCAATTGTGGAAAATCCATAAAACTGTAATAAGAGTACAACTTCTTAAGTGGATTTTCTATTTAATTTATGTGTTATGTGAATTTTGATTGGAATATTCATGGATTGTGTAACAAGATTTTTCAATTCTAAGTAACAAATGTAGTTTCTCTTGTTTCATCCCATCAGCTTATGGGGAAAATGAATGTTTCGTTTTGTGTTCTCTTTTGTGTCTGGAGAAACTGTGTTAGTTTTGTAAACAGTCAAGTTGTTACGAATCCATTTAGTTGCAATAATTGAAATATTTGTTTAGTATGCTAAAACGACTTATAACACGTGAACAACGCGATCTTAATGCATGAAATAACTCGCTTGTACGAGAAGTGCTGACCACTTTGCTCTCCGAATGAGTCCTTCATATCGTGGTGTGAAATGGGAAAGGGATGCAATAGCCCGCTCTTTGCCTCGAGAGAAGCCGCTTGAGCGAGAAGTAAAGAAGTAAATTGCAAAATACTCCAATATGAGTGGTATATAAGCTTCAGCAAGCCGAAGCTAACCTTCCTTTCTTGTTTAAATTTACTTATATGCCTATTCGTCATCTAATAATACTTTATCATTTCAATTCCAATTGAACCTGCATAGAGAGTATCCCATATTTGAGTACTTTAACTCGCTTAGTATTATTGTTACTATTTTTTGTGGCATGCCCGTCTGCCTGCATGCCTACCGCAACAAAAAATAAACAACAAAAACAAAAACAGAAAAAACAACAAAATTGAGCGATGCTTAAAAATGTTTCTGCGTTAAATTCTTTGCTGGCCACATGCTCTATTAGTTGAAAATAACCCAAGTTTTGGCATCTGAAAAATGAGTACTGAGCCGGCACCATGGCCGGATCCAGAGCTGAAGCTGAAGCTGTAGCAAGGAATATAGCCATCCTGTCTACAGTGCATGGAGAGTGAGTGGGTTGTGCATGGCCATTGGAGAGTTTGAGAGTTTGCGTCGATGGCGCTGCTAGCCATACGAAAATATTCTCACATTTGAACTTCGAACAGGAAACACTAAAATGCAATGCCAACAACAAAAATAACTACAGCAATGCCCCATGGATGGCAGCAGCAGCAGCAGCAGGACCACCTATCCTCCCCTATCGAGTATCGTAATGCAACGCAATGTTGATGGCATTCACAAGCCACGCAAAAACTCTCCCAATCATGCACGCCGAACTCTGTGACTGTGACTCCGGCTACGGCCATGTCTATGGGCTACGGTTCCGAGTGCCATTCTCTCTTGCTCTCGTGCTGCTCCTGGCTGGGCTGAAGCCTCCACCCACCTGTCTAATCGGTGTTTGTTAGTATATAAATCTAAAAGCTAATCCGCTTGTATTTCCGCTTGGGCGCTGTGAGGTTAGACCGGAAATTCCGCTCTATATGCAGAATGCAGCAGCAGCAGCAGCAGTGACGGCAACGAGGACGACAGCTACAACGAAGCTGGCTAGCAGCAGTGGTGCACAGAGTGTGTGTGTGCGAGTTTTCGTCGGGTTGGCAGGCTACCCGGCCTGGGATTGGGTTCTGGTGTTCACGACGGAAGTCGAGAGTTGTTGGACTGCCGTACGTAGTCGTCGTAGTTGTTGCTTGTTTAGGGATTTGTTGTGGCAGCGCAGTACATTTGTTCGCCCTAATGGCTCCTGGCTTCTGGCTTGTGCCTCCTGCTCTGTATATGCGTATATGGATGGGCTGGCGTGTGTCTCCGTGTGGCTTACATGCATACATACCACCGCGCTCCCAAAGCTCGGTGCATCAAGGTATCGAAGGTGCTCTCGAAATGCAGGCAGTCAGCACAACACTTGCTCAGTTTGAAAGTTATGTGTTTGTTTTTTTCTGCAAGGCATACATTTTTTTCCGACCTTTCTACACTGAGAATAATAAAGCATTAATTGTAATGAAGTATGTAAATATCGAAGATTTTCTTTTTATACCAATTAGAAAAAATTGTGATTATATATTAATTTTGTCAGGAAGTTTTCATCAAAATGAAACCAAATTCGGTGCGAATCCATTTGAAGAGGCCCAACGCCCGCTGACCTAATTTGATTAGCTTTCGTTTCTTATTTTCAAAACCGTTGGTCTCATTTTGAGAACCGTTTGTTATGACAATCTTAAGAACATCACCGTTTTTTCTTCGTGTTCCTAAAATTAAAAGTTTATTTTTCTTTGTTTTTTCAACATGTTTATCCTAAAGTAAATCTGGCATTCTCTGGCTTCCAGCAGCTCAAAGTGAAATCACGCGACTCCACTAATATTACTTTATCAGTTTTAATTCTTTATAAAATTTGCTGATCTGATTTCTCTCAGTGTACACTCTGATTGTTACACTTGCACTGCTAACTGCCTTATACACAGTTCCTCTGACATCCTTGCACATGCACCTGCACCTGTTCCTGCTGCTACTACAATGCTTCTGCTCCCACCTGCGTCTTGCTGCTCTCTGTCTCTCTAGCTCTCTCTCCCTCTTTCTCTCTCGCTGGCTGATGATGGCGCACATGGCGGAGTGCAACCAACTAACCGAGGGACTCGTGTGGTTTTGTTCGGCTCGGCAAGATTTCTGGCTCCTTCTTGGGACCTAAAGTGCAGCAGCATAGAACGAGAGAGATTCTTGGCTGTGTTGACAGCTTGGTCTGGCTGCGTTGGTTGCCTCTTCGTTACGGTTTCGTGCAGTGCTATCCTCTAGCAGAGAAAACTTGGAAAGTGAAAAACTTTCGTGTCGGGTTTGGTTGAGATGAGGTGAGCTGAACTGAGATGAGGTGAGGGTTATAAACAAAGCGCAAGCTGCTGCTGCTGTGCTGATGCCTCGATACCAGATTGAGGTTCGGCTATGGGGAGGTATTGGATTGGATAGGTGGATAGGGGCTGGTGGTGGTTGGTGGAGATAGTTGCTGTCAGTTTAGCACAAAGCCATATCCGTTATGAGCGGCGGCAAAGCGGTCGAAAAGAGCAACAAACCAAGAGCTCAGCTCGGATTTGCGCATCGGGTCAGAGGGCAATTGGTGTGCAAGACCTGCCAGTGGGCCATATCAGTGGTGAACGCTTTTATGTGTGTGTGTCTGACATTGACAACTGGAGTGAGCTGTGCTGTTGCTGCCTCACTCTTGGCCAATGGCCAGCACCCAAACGCCAGGCCAGGCCACAGGACCAGGTTATGCTCGTAACTCGTAACTAATAACCAAGTAAATTGATACGTGACCCTGCATTTAAATGCCATTATTGCCTACCCGGCTGTGTATGTATATGTACATGAGTATGTGTGTGAGTGTGTGCATAGAGGGTTGAGCTATATCTGCGCTTGACTTGCACCTCCAACTCATGCTGCTCTACGGCTGACTGACGTCAGTCAGAAGAGTCTGCTCTCTGCCAATTTGTGATTGGAATTTTTGATGAGACCAACTCGACTGACGTATTGATTGACTCGACGCACACACTCGCACGCATACAGAGAACCGCATTGAGGACCACAGCATCCTGACAGTATGCAAAAATCCATTGCTAGACCTTTTTGCCATTTCCAACTCCCAAAAAATGGTCCGTTTTATGACGTCTGTCAACAGCAGAGACTGAAAAAGTTTCTCGAAGCTTAGCTGTGGCCCCCATAAAAATTGAGTGGCAACCTCTTTGGAGCGAAATGCAACAGCCAAGTGGCAAACATACTATATGTACTATATATACATCCACACATACGAAACACACACACACACACACATAGTTGCCTTTACTTGAGTGTGAATGTGAGTGAGGGTATACGGGTACGGATGCCTTGGCTTGTTTGCTTTGGCGGCGTCTGCTCCACGCCCTGCACTTCCGGCAAAGTTAGCTAAAGGAAACTTGCATTTGCTTTTCGAGCGGAGCAGTGTAAGCGAGATAGCCATGGATAAGCGGATTCACTTGAAAAAATAATAATGCAAAATTCAATCCGAATTTTGTTTGATTTCCTCCTATATTTACTAAAAATCGTCTTTCAGATTTGCCAAGTAAAATTTTCATACCTTTCAATATGCCTCCAGGCTTCCGGTGAATCAAAAATGAAGGAGGCTCGATCTGGAAGAGGACAAGTAGCCATTTTAATTTTAATTTGGGAACAACGCACAGGTCAAACCACAAGAGATTCGTGACTGAAATGCTTCCAAAAATTATATTCGATTAGCGTAGGTGAACACTAAGAAGCCGTTTTGAAAAATACAACCTGCAAGTGGGTCAAAATATGCTTAAAAACATGCGGAATAGTTTGTTTGTTTTGTTTATTTGGCGTTTTGCCTTTGGTCGTGGGTGGATTTCTCTAAGCTAAATATTTGCATCGATTTATCGATCGATTTGGCATTTTTTGGAGAGCGAACGCTTCTCCTCAGTATCAACTCTAGCAACCACTCCACCAACTATTGCCATTTATTGATATTTCAATTTCAGGATTTTCAACTTTTTCTTAGTGTACTCACCCGCTCGCCGCACTGCTGGTCCCCTTGGTCCTGGCACTGACCCCGACGATAAGTTGGCTCAACTCAACTTTTATGCGTCTAAGAACAACAAGCGTCTGGTGCTTGTCCTGACTTTGAACTGCTTTGGACTGACTGAATGCTTGGTGTGGGAGTTCCTGGCACTGCTTTAGCTTTGGACTTAAGGAGTGGGTCCTTTTGTGTCGCCTTCGCTTCCAACTGTGGAAATGGCTGCGGAAATGAGCACGGAAAATTGTACACACGACCGGATACTTGCAAAAGTTTCGTTGTATTTTCAGACAGTTGCAAACGGACCCTGTGGCAAGTCCATTCTTACTGCTCTCCCTCCCCCTAACCCGCCCCTGAGGTTGCCGCCTTTTTTGCCCGCGGGTATGATTCAAGTTTTCCTTTTAATTTCTAACAATTGTGTTTCGGTTTAGATTTGGTTTTTGTGGCATCTGACGTTTTTGCTTTTCTCATTTTTGCGCCATATACACGAAGGAAGTATATTGAATGGGTATGAATGGTTTGAATACAATCATTGAAGGGAAGAGTATTTAAGATAATTAAGCAATAATTTCAGTGGATATATATAGTTTACTTTTGGTATTGTTAATGAATCACATATAAAGAGGTAAATGAGTGAATTTGAATATGATTGCATAAATTCATTAAAAAAGAAACAAACTAAGGCACAGTCTTTGAAATATTTCTCCCTAGACTAGAATATGAGTATATTCATTTAGTTAATTTAAAATGTGAAATATTAGAATGACTGAATGTATTCATTCACATAAAGCTTACACCGAGTAACTCAAATAGAAACCCCATCGAAATACCATGAGTTTTGACATTTGCTGGAGTTTGGCTCACCTGACTTTGTCATACATATAGCTGTTTATCCCCACTTAACAGTCAGCGCACGCTATCTGCGCATTTGGTATTTCTCAAAACAGGTCCTGATTGTCGTCCTGTCCCGCCTGTCCTGTCCAGCTGGCTTTGGCTCTCAACTCGTCAACTCTCGTCAGCTTTAGCATCCAGCGCATTCGTTGTGGTCGCTGCCGGAATGTCAAGCATTTAGCACGAGCAGGGTATTTAGACATTTGCCGTCTACTTACCGCTTACCTAACTCCCCTTGCCCGTCTGCCCGCCCCAGGCTTGGCCCCTCGCCTGTTCCACATTTTGCCACTCCACTCCACTCGGCGCATTCCTCGCACATCCGCTGAGTTTCGTGCCATTTTGGAAGACTTGGCCGCGTTGTTGTTTTTGCTGTTGTTGTTGCTGTTGTTATCCTCGCTTGTCATCCCCTCTACACTCCCCTGCCCGGTTTTCCTATACAAACTTGTCGCTACGTGGTGTGAAAAATATTTAAGCGTGAAGTTTTAGCAGCGGTTTTCGCTTGAAGGCTCATTGTCGACGTCGTCGTTCTTGTCGTTGTCCTCTTCCCTGGCGGGCGCCCCTTGCAACCACCTTCCCTCTGCCATCATCGTTGCCATTGCAGTCGCGGTTGACGTCGACGACGCTGACGAACATCGTGTTTCCGCATCATTTTTAACGCCACTTTTGTGTAAGCTTTTCGCTTATGCCTCATGTCTGTGTGAGTGTTTAGTGAATGCGTGTGAGTGTTAGTACAAGTGCGAGTGCTTGTATATATGGGTGTGTGTGAGCTGTGTGAGTGAGTGTTGGCTGGCTGGTTGGTATCCGTGTCGGTATTTTTGTGGATTTGTTTTGTGTCTGAGGGTGTTTTTCTAAATGGCTTTTAAAATCTCATCGCCGACGTTTTGTCCTCAGCGGTGGAAGTCTCGAGGCTGCTCCTGCTCCTGCTGCCAATGCTGATGCTGATGCTGTCGTTGCTGGGTAGAAGGGGGAAAATTAGAGCGAGTAGCAAGCGGAGAGGGTTTTGTGGTCGTGTCTCGAGCATTGTGATTGCCAAGGGCGGCTCGGGTAGCTTGAGAGGGCGGTGCAGAGTTTATTGTGTTATTGGTTTTGGCGATGACTTTGCTTTGCTTTTGGGTTTTGATTGTCGCTGCCGTTTGCCAATTGAAGTGTTGTGGTTTACAGTTTTGGGATTAGAACTGGAATTGAGAGCGGTTTATGCGGAGGCTGCTTATTGCCAAAAGTTAGAGTTGCATTTTTAGTTTTCTATTTTTTCTATGGAAATTGTTTTCGAAATGTTAAAATATGGCTTTGATTGTTGGAAAACTAGGGATGGTGAGGAGTCTCTTCAGAAGGGGGACTATCGATACATTTTTTGGTAACGATTGTTAACGATTTAGTTATCGATATTTAAGTGTTTAATTTTGAAGTTTTAATTCAATATTATTATTTTTTATTACTATTTAATGCCAGTGTTCTGATCAATTGATAACAGCAACCCTATCCCACCAGTAGTTATATTAGTCATCTCAAAAATATCCAGACTTTTGATATGGGCTTAAGGTTTTTAAGATACTCCGATGAAAATGCCTTCAGACATAGCAAATTTTTTCCCTTTAAAAAATTCTTTAATAATAAGATCGATTAACAAAAGCTTAGTTAGAACTGATTGACTCCCCCAAGTTTGCCAAACTTCTAAAAATGATTTCAGCTTAATGCCATAAATCCTGAACTCTAATATCATGCCTGCTTAAGACTCTCAGCTCACATTGATCATGGCCTAGCCTAATCCCAATAATCGAACGTTTAGTGCCATTCTCCATCCTCATGTGCCACACCCTTTGCGCCTTTTATCGGTTCTTGCATTCACACATACAACTCCTCTCCACCCCTTCCCACACACACACACACAATTTGGCTCTGAACAGCACTCATCCGATTTGGCTTGGTTCACACTGAACAAGGCAATAATTTCAGCTCCTAAGCCCTATTAACCATTGCTAACTGAATGGTGAAAGCAGCCAACCGAAAAGCAAAGCAGCGAAGCTGAGTTGGATGGAGCTGGTTGGAGGTGGGTGGCTCGTGGCTTGGCCTGGCCTGGACGTCAGTCAGTCAGTTAGACAGGCAGGCAGGCGGGCGCACAGAGTGTTGGCTGAGCGAGCAATTGAATCAGCGGCAGAGGCGCACAAAGAATTTTCTGTGGCAGCAGAGGAAAAGGAAGTGGATGAGCCAGCGTAGGCACAGCAGGCAGGGCGAGAGAGCGAGAGCGGCACGCACGAACAGTTTGGGCGGTCCTTGTGCACTACTGCCAGCACTGTCCCTGCCCCTGCCTCTGGCAAGCCCCCTGCCTGTGCCCATCATGCTGGGTAAACTGGCAACTGGCGAGGCCGCCGTGCAAATCCGGAACGAACGAACATATTGACAAATTATCCTTTTTACACGCATCGCCTGCTGAGTTGGCCTCGCCTGGCTGCACGGCCATCCTGGTCTGGTTCTGGTCGGGCTTAGCAGCTCACTCACACACACGTAAGCACAAATACATAGGCATTGTTAAATGTGCCAATGTCCACACATACGAATGAAGCATATATTGCCATAGCCATAGCTGCTTCCTCTTGCCTTCCTGCCTGCTGCGCGGCTAACGCAATGGGGCTCAGCTTCTGAGTTCTGCCTCTGTGCGCGTTTTGTGTACATAAACAGAGCAGAGCTGATATAACAACAACAACAACATCAGCAACAATGCCAGCCAAGCAGCAAAGGAGCAGAAGAAGCCGCAACAACATCTACACCAGCCAGCCAAATGCTCATCCGAGGATATCATGAAGGTTCGTTTTGTTCCGGGGCAAAACACATCCAGACACAAGAAGCAGCCCCTGGCCTGGCTTGACTTGGCTTGGCTCTACGTGCTTGCTTGTGTGTATGTGTGTGTGTGAATTTTTTACTTATCCTACTCCTTTTGGTCATTGTTTTGCTGCTTTGGCTATGCAATCTCATTCTAACTCAGGCGCTGCTCTTTTTTTTTTGAGACAAGAACTGAAAATACAGATTATGTGGAGAATTCAAAAGAACTTTTTATTAAGGATTTTTGTCAAATTAATATTTTTTTATAAGACATTCATTACCTGATTTCTTAGAGAAGATTTTTTATATATTTTTAGCAAAACAAAAAGAAGACTTCTTTTGTGAGATTTCTTTTTTTTTTGTGTTCCAAGTTTGCACTAAGAGCCTCTAAGATGATCTCCTCTCATTTACAGTTTATCATTCTGCTGTTGAGTTACGTCTTCCTCATTTGCAAACTGGAAGCACAATGTAACCACATGCCACACATTCCTTCGTTATGAGTCATATTCAATGAATGCATTCAACCATTTCTCATAAAATACCTATTCGACAGCTCAAATAATTAAACAATGTACTCATCTTTCTACGTGCATTGAGACTTTCCCTACTCTCATGGCAGTCCTCCCGGCCTGCTTTGTCAATCGAAATACGTTACATGATGTGGCTTACATTCAATTACAATTGCCTTTATTACCACTGTTTTTCCCCCTTTATATGTGTTGTATATGTGTGTGTTTTTGCTTTACAATAATTAACTTAACTTAACCTGCCCTTCCCCAAAAAGTATGCAACAATATTTTGCATGCTGCACGAAAAACCGTAGCAATTGCAAAAACTGTGCAGATGCGAAGGTGTTAAACACATGAACCGCAAATTTTGTTTACAGCGCTGACTTGTTGTTGTTGCTACGGTTGTTGTTAAACAACAACAACAACAACACGATGAGTGCCTGCTTCGTGTTAAATGCAAAGGCCAACAACAACAACAGCCACAACAACGACCTCAACGATGCCGACGATGCTGCTGCTCTTGTTGGGTTGTGTTGTTGCGTTGTATTGTGGTGTTGCTGGTGGTGGCCACCATTTTGAGTCTTGCGCTCTCTCTAACTCTCTCGCAATACTCGGCCACACAGTGACAGACAGATCGACCGACTGAACTGAAACTGAACTCAACCTCAACCCCTCTGACTCTCTAGAGCTCACAAATTTATAGTAGCCAAAAAAAAAACAGCTAACTTAAGACTAACTTAGAATAGTCTCTAAGTCTCTAGTCTCACCCCATCGTGGGGCCGAGAATAATCTAAGAATGTCACTTTTCAATTTTACATCTCTTCGCATTCAGTTCTTCTTCGGAAAATATCTGTTTTTGTGACGGTTTTGTGGGATAAGATTCATCTACAATATTGGAAAGTGAAGCGGAAGTGGAGAAAATCGATTAGATGAAGTATAACAAGCGATTTACTTGGGAGAAAACTAATCTATTCTATTCGATCATAGGCAATATCTTCGCTGAGAGAACTGAAATTAATTTTTTGGGGCAATTTTATGCAACATCATTTTTGTGTGCTGGAGACTTTTCTTCTATGGAGTTTAACTTCAGCTTTGACAACGCCAAAATATCTTTCCAAATGATCTTCCTAGCGACAGATTAAAAAAAAAATAACATAGACCCTTTTCATACAAATATCTCCAAATTCAATTCAACAACAAATAAATGCTAAATCTAGCTTTAAAATAGCTAAATGCTTAGCCAGTACAGCTCACTGCCATTTCCGTGCTTGCAGCAAGAAAATTCAACCCCCAGATTGTGCTGTTCTTGTTGCTATTTTGTTGGTGGGAGCAGCGGTGCACGTCAAGGCTGCTGCTACTTGCTGGCCACAGAATGCACACGAATTGCTCCACACACTCACAACAAACACAGATACAAGCATGCAGGCGGGCATTACTCTCGCACTCACACATACGCGAGGAACTTACTCTCCGCTCTCTGAAAACTCACACGCCGACGCTGCCTGCCTACCGTGCCGTGAGAGGGCATTTCTAAGCAACAAACGCCGCCGCCGCTGCCGCGCTGCTGCTCTCTTTCTCTCTTAGCGCACAACAACAACAGCAGCAATGTGGCAGTGGCAGCAACGAGTGTCGAACGTCTTACACATTTTTCGACACGACTCTCGTGAGGCCGTGCACCGTGTTTAGTCCTTTCGTAAACGTCGCCAGCTTTTGTCGTTTTGGTTGCTGTTTCTGTCGCTTGCCGTTGTTGCTCTTCTTCAGCAGCAGACTTCAGACTCAGTCAAGCTCGGACTTTGGCGTTTACATTCAGTCTCGTTCACAGGATTCCGATTAACGAACAACGACAACGGATAGTGCAAAGTGCATTTATGACTTTGCCGTGTTGACGCGCGTGTTTTGTAATTGTTGCTGTGTGTGCTTGTGTGTGTGTGTGACAGTGTGTATGTGAGCAGTGAGTTAGTGAGTGTAGAAGGCGGCCAAGCGAATTGAGTTACAATTACAATTGATTACAATTACAGTTAGTGTAATTATGGCCACCACTTAACCTAATGCACGCGTGCCGCCAAAGGCGAGAAAACGTGTGGGCGCCCGCATAATTTGATAGTCTGTGAGTGATCCTAGACGGCAGCCAGGCAAACTGCCCGCCACAGGGACGCCGCCGTGCAAATATTTCAATAAGCAAAATTTCATATCCAGACAAAACCAACGGAGTAACCAACCAAAGCCAAGCGATACAACTTGCAACCGCTGCCGTTGCTACTCAGCGTAGTGCAATTTGAAGTTTTTGCCGTTAACCTTTTTTTGTGAAGCAAGCGAAAAACTTTTTGAGCGCCACCCACTGACCGCCCGAGCGCCCGTCCGCCCACATACGACTTGACGTTGTGTCCTCGCGGTCTCATGCTCTCCCTCTCGAAGAAACAGACCCCCCAGACCAATCGCAATCCGCATACCCAACGCCACCGCGCTCGCATCCAACGTCTTCGACGTCGCGTAGTCAAGCAAAAGTTTTGGCGTGGAATTTAAATTGGAAAAGTAAAATGAAAAGAAAATCGCTCGAGTAAAAGTTAAACAAAGTGCAAAGTAAATATTAAATTAAAACAAAAACAAAAAAAATATAAGAAAATAGTAGGAGGCAAGGCAAAAGAACTTAACGGCGCTGCAGTGAAATTTTATGCAACTGACACAGGCGAAACGAAGGCGAAGGAAGACAGTTTCCGTTTCCGGTGCCAAGGAGCAGGAACAGCGGAAGCAGCAGAGGAAGCAGAGCCACAACAAGAAGTTGCTGCAGTTCTTGAAGTCACCGACTCAGACCGTTCGTCGCTGCCTTCATTATTGCGCTTTCGCCAATCCCGAAACCCAAACCCCAAGCAAGCCCAATACAGCCCACATCGAATTCAGAGCCATGGTGCCGGAGGCCAAGTAAATCTCAACCTTTTGCACGCAGCGCAGCAGAGCATCCATTTATAAAGCGCTTGCTTGCTGTTGTCATCCTCGTCCTCGTCCTCATCCACATCCTCGCACTTGCTGCTCGTTGTCTCCGTCTCCGCGCGGTGTTTTATTATTCCGTTTTCTTGGATTAACTCAATTTGTTGTGCCGCCATTGCGCGGGTTCCTCGTGAAAAATCGAAACACAAGTGGCGGCCCAGCGCGAACTCAACGCGAAAAACGGAGTACAGAGGAGTGCGGCAAAAGCAAAGTGAAGTGACGCGGAGTGAAGTGGAGACGCAGCAGCCGCCTCGCCAACATTTGCCAGGATTACGCAGCATAGTGTGCAACCCAATACACGCACACATACACACAACACACAACACACATCAGCACAACTAACATCCTGCATATCCTGTACTGCAACTGTGTGCCTGTGTATGTGTGTGTGCTGCTACTGCTGCTGCTGCTGTGTGTGTTTGTATAAGTGAGTGAGTGCTTTGCCTTCCACTTTCCACCTTGTTTTGGATTATAACCCATAATAAATGATGGAATGGCTACCAAGAGGATTACCCAGCATTCATGCACCGATACCGATTTGTGGTGAGTCGTTGGTAAAGTTGTCGTGGTGTGATATGATGTAGAGAGTGTGCTACCAATATGATGCTCCTAGTGTTGCTCCAAGTGTAGAAACGACACCAATACGGGCGAACAGTGGAACAATGAGAACTAAGAAGAAACACGAAAGTGGTTAAATATTTGGGAATAAAAGTGATATATTATCATATCGATCTGCAAAATCACGAAATTATAAAATCAGTATATTTTTGGGAGTAGTATTATAAACATGAATGATAGAATCAGGGTTTATGTGGGCTACTTCTCCAAGAGATCTTTATATCCTGTTTCCATCTCGATTGGGAAATTTCTTGGTGACTTTCGGAGTATATCAAAATGATTCCCGCAGGTCGTACTTTTTGCTTCTTCCCCATTTCGTGTCTATGGTTCTAACTTTTTTCCTTTTTACCCTGTTGTCTCTCAGCTTTGTATATTATTTCTCTGTAAATTAACCTGCATAACACGATCAGTTAATGAGGTTCCTGTGCTTCCAGATTTGAGACAGATCGGTTAGGCATTACAATGTTTGCTTTGAAAAACATTAATAATTTCTGTTGATAATTCTTCCCTGTATATTTTTTTGATCAAAATCTTAGCTACATATATTTCCTATCTGCTTTGAAAGTCTACTTACTGTTTATTCGATTTTCTCAGCCATGCCATAAATCGCTTAGATCTCCATTTCTGTTTGGTTTCATTGTTGATGCTATGATATCGCCCTCTCTCCATCTCCATCTCCATCTCTGCTGGCTAAACAACCAATAAAATTTCAATTTCAACACCAAAAACTTGGCACTAATTGTCTCTTAAATGCGTGTTTCCAAAAATATATGTACATATACGAGTCCATACCATACCCCGCCATCTCCTCCTCTTTCTTCTCCTTCAATTTGTGGCCGTAAATCCCTCAGTTTTCGCTGTCAACGCACGCGGCGGGCCGGGTGCTACAAAAATGAAAGAAATTTCATCAGCATTACGACAAGTCCATAAAAATAGGAAAAGCTGTTGCTGTTGTTGCTGCCATCAATAAGTTCGTTTAATTTTCATTTATTTATTTTGACATCAAGTCTAGCAGGCAATTAAATGTCAACACGCACACACATCTCTGGCGCGATCTTGGGGTGGCCTTTCAATATTTTGTTTCCCTCCTCGAAGACCTATTTGTAATTTCTTTTAAATGTTTTTTGGAGCGTGAGTGTGTGTGTGTGTGTCTGTATGCTCATAGTGGGGGATTAGTTTAGCTGTTGCTGTTGTTGTGATTCTTCTCTTCTACATTTCCTGTGGGATCAGGCCGAGGGGGATATGGTATCGCATAGAAAGACAACAACATGTTTGGAATTTGTAAAGCGATCACCTCGGGCGAGAATTGATTAATTTGTTGGCGGTTGAAGGGAAATGAAATCTAGCAGGAAGAAGATCATCCATAGTCCACACAACGGAACGGTCCCTAAGTTCTAATACACACACTCTGAGTCATTTGTTTTTGCTGCTGTGGCAGCTGTTGTTAAAACTCTACACCATATATGTTTGTTTTTTCATTGATCTCGCTGTCTGTTCGTGTTTCTAGATCTGCTAGTAGCTGTTGTTGTTATTGAGATACCATTACAGAGGGTATTTTAGTATCGTGACGCAAACTTAGAAGCAAGCATATATATATCTATGACCAGCGTGACGAGTCATATCGATATAATTATGCGCGTGACTTTCGTGTAATATGTGAAAACAGCTGGATCGAACTATCATATTATAAAGATTTCATGAAGAGATCAAATATATATACTCAGCTATATTGTTCATGTCAAATCACTGCCGTAAAGAACTTCCGATTTAAACGAACATTTTAAGAAGTTTATATCGCCATCATATGTATGCTATCGACCTCTTAAATAGGGGCCAAAAATAGTATGGAAAGCAATCACTCGAAAGTAATTTTCAAAGAGTTTTTGCAAGTGTATTTAAAATTCGATTGATCCAAAAAGAACCTTCTACAACCGTCTCCATCTACATATTTATTTATTTTTCTTTCCTTTGAAAATTATCACCTTGTAAATTCTGTTTGAAAAACAAACCCGCAAACAAACAGACAAGCAGACAAGAATAACTGACTGCTGCCTGACTTTTTGTGTGCACAAATTGTGCTTAAATTTTCAACATTTGCTTCAATTATGCATGCCAAAAATTATTCTCGATTTATTTTATTTGCATTTGCATAACTAATCATTTAATTATCGGCTTTAGCCTGGACAAAGTCATTTAAAATTTAAATAAACTTGCCTGTTTGGCAATGGTTTTTGTTGCAACCCCTTTCCGCCTGCCCGCAAATAAGCAATTGGTAATTCATTTGTTCGTCAAATGTAAACAATTGTATTACTCTATTCGTACCAGAATGTGCGTGTGCGAAATACATAAATATAAATTTATCTAGTTTTTATTATTTTTCGGCAATTGAATTAAACGTTGACCAAAGCAAATAAACAAAAACTACAGCACAAAATACGGAAACAATGCATAGGCATACTCATAGGCAGAGATTTGGACGCAGATGAGGAATTATTATGCATTTCGAATAGCACAAATCCCATGCGGCTTACAACTGACTGTTAAACGTCAATTGATCTGTTAAGTGTGCATTGGGTTTTGGTTTTAATTGAATTTATAATTCGTCAGACAGCTGGAACGGATTTTGACACATTAAGTTATATATCTGGTGGTGGTGGCACATCTGTTTAACAAAAACAAAGCGAGAGTTGGAAGGCCAAAATAGAATATACAATCTTATATGGTATTTCAAAATAGTTCTGTTAGTTCTGTTATATTCTTTCGAAGGACTTTAAAAATACGAGTATATCTTCGTTGCAGCCTGCGTTGCATTTATATAATTTATAATTTATAGGTCGTGCTTCCTCCGAACATACAATTTATAAGGATGGATATTAATAGAAGTCTATTTAAAACTGTCAGATATTCGTACGAGTATCTCTTCGTGGTATATCTCAGTTTATTTAACAACTCAGGAGGCAGCTGTTCTCATCAGCTTGATGTCCCAGCTTAACTACTTATCATGAGGCTCTCATGTGCTTCACACTTTTCCACTCAAACGAAGTCTAGTTCTGGCTCATGTTAACTCCAAGAACTTGTCTACTTATTTGTTTGCATTGTTCCTTGACGCATCCATCCATGTGTTCCACTCGACTTTAAATCAATATTTACTTTAGTAGTTGGCAATAAAGGCAATGAAAATCGCATTGGAATGATAATAAATTGTGTAAATATCGTGTAGCACATGTGCGCGGTGATATATACGAGTATTTTGAGCATCTTTGTTCGGACCGACGACGTCTTTGAAAATAAACAAAACTGTGCAAAGTCAAACGCAAACAAAGAATGCCTTACGGAAAGTATGAGCATACACATAAAAGTATGTATGTATAATAGAATGTACACTTAGCAAAAGAAATGTTCCACAAATTTATAATAATAAGCTAGAAGAAAACCACGAAGTGCACAGATGACAATAAAAGCAAAATGGCATGTATCTGCTTCTTTATATTCGTCCTTTCGAAGACTACGATAGCTTTATTTAGATATAATATAATTTTTGGAGAGAAATCTGCTGAAAGGATAGAAAGGATAAATAAAGAACTCTACTCTACTCTTGACACTTTTCGAAAGCGCTATTTCCTTGTTTCTATGAAATGGATGGAGATCCGATCACATTAGTGGTCCACATATACCCAAATATGTACAAGTTTTCATTGTTTTACGATAAAATCATTTAAAAATCATAAATTTCTCCTGATTTCCATATTAATCACTCACAATTTTGACTCACTTGCAGGTCAAATTTTCCAGAAAGTGATCTTAGTGTTCACCATAAAGTCAAAATTTACCATTTACGTTGTTCTTCAGTCAGTCTGTCAGTTATTTTATATATCTTGAGAAATATTTTCTAGAAAATTATTCATTTTTAGAGATCTTTTCTGAGTGTAAAAGCTTCACCATTGCCTGTCCAATGTAATCATATGTCCTAAACGAATCCACACAGTTAAGCTTAAGTTAACTTGAACTTGACTATTTAGTTCACTTATGTATGATTACAGAAGTACAAATTGTGGAAGAAAACTTGAAATAATTAGACCTTGCTTACGTATTATGTGTAGCTGGCATAATTAAGCTGATATTGAACATGAATTGTAAACGGATTTGACATGTTTAAGGGCCTAAATTATACTGAGTGTCTGCGATTTCAATGAAAACTGTTTGCACTTAAGAACAGCCATTTCCAAGTGTCCGAAAACAAGCACGACTCGGAACTGGCAATGTAATACATAAATGTGTTGTGTGTATGTATGTACGAGTAGTTGTAAGGCCATTCAATTAAAACTGTCAGCTCAGAGTTACCCAAAGGCAGGCAAAGCAAGGTCCGACAGCTGTTAGTATAATTCTATGTGTGTTTGTGTGAGTGTGTAACATGGATTTGGATGGGAAATTAATGTAGAGCGGCGTGTACAAGTTGTATAAGGAAGACAACAGAATGACATGGCAATTGTGCTAAGCAAGAAAAGACATTAACGAGCTCATCATGAGCTACCTCTTCAGAAGGAGAGTACCGAGATCCGGTCATTTGCATGATTTTTAACAGAGTCTGAGACCACGTCTAATGTCCAGTGTGTGAGAGAGTATGTGTGAGCGAGTAAATTTGTATGCCAATTACTTAAGTAGCAAACAGAACATGTTCGGCATTTGTGGCATGGGTCGAAAGACGACAAGTGACCGGTCGACCCAAGCAGAGACCTCTCCATATGCTACTGTTCCTGCTCCAGCTCCTGCTGCTTTTGTCAGTCGGGTCAGAGTCATTAACATGTTAGTTGTTGTTGCTGTTGTTGGTCTTGTCGACTGGAGCAGCATTTAGGGCGACATCTGCACCTTTTTTGAGACACTGATGATGCCGCAGGCGAGTTAGAGGCGAGGACTAAGGCTAAGGCAAATGCCAGAGATCGTTGGTAAGGGAAGGCGACAGCTTTGACACCAAAAGCCAGCAGAGCTTCATTGTGCCACGCCCACCTATGGCGAGACAGCCGCAGAACCTGTTTGTGTTTGCCAGAGCCTGGGCAAGGACATAGTCACACACACATGCACATTGTAGGGAGGAAAGTCGGAAAAGGCAACCAAATTTAATACAGCATAAAACAGCATTTCCCAAAATTCGGTGTTTGCTTATGGAAATTTTTGTTGCTGCTTCCTTCGTCGGTTGGGAAACTTTAGTAGAAGTTTTCATTTTGTGGCTTGGGGTTTTTGTCAGCTTAATGCCCCCACACACACACACGTACACAAACCACAGCGTACACCATCCCTGCTCACGCTCACACTCACACAAGCACATACACGTCTCCTAAACCTAACCAGTTGCCTAACCTAACCTCAACTCTGGCCTGTAAGTTCGTTTCGTTTAACCTTTCTTTCGTGCTTGAGTTGCGTTTAACAGGCTGTTGGTACACCCTGTATTATATGTGGCTACAGTCATGTCTATCTATCTATATCTATATATCCATATCCTGCCGGGCCATGCATAGCCCGCCCGTCGATAGCTGGCCAAAAGTTTGCTCTGTTTGAACTTTGGTTATTTTGGTGTTAAAGTTTTTAGTCCAAAAGTTTTCAAGTGTCTCCATGGTTAGTGTGAGTGTGTATGTGTGTGTGTGTGTGTTTGTCTTGAGTGTGTATCTTTGAGGCTTTCTGGATTTTCAGATTTTGGTCAAGCAAACTAATTTGTGCACAGTTCATCAGCTTGTGCGAAAAGTTGCGTGAAAGTTAAGTGTATTTGCTGTGCATGGCATCAATTTGTCACTTTTCAGTCACTTTAAATCAATTATCACCCTGAAAGCTAAAAAGGATTAAGCCATGTTATTAGATTGTCTAATTATATTTTCAATGGTTTTTATATTACACTATTTGGTTTTGTTTTTGGAGATGAATTTGATTGAAAATCAAACTGAGGTGTCAAAACTATGGCAATTTTTAGACTTTCATTGAATTGTGAAATAACAAATCTGAAATTTAGAAAACTAGCAATAGCATCGATATATTATTTACACTTTTGAATTCGTAATATTTGTATTATACACTGATTTCTGATTAATTAAGGTTCAAAAATATTGATATGGTGCTGAGTGTCGAATAAATTCCAGAACCAACTTGAAAACAGCTTGAAATTGAAATGAAACAGTTTCCACATTTAGGTCTCTTTTTCTTTCAAGTATAAGTTCTTTCTTGTCCAAAATCCAGCGATAGAAACTTGATATTCTAGCTGATATTAACTGACAATGATATGTTTATTATGTGGCGATTCGACTTGAATTGCGATTGCGATAGATCGAAAAAGGGGTCAGATAGAATATAATACACACTTTCACGAATGCAAACTTCCCTATAATTAACGAAGATTTAACACTCTGCATAAGGTTGAGTTTTGGTTTTAAGAACTGTAGTTAACTGCTTTTCAAACTCATAAATCCCATTTATAACATTCCCTCATCCACCGATTACCATCCGCTCTGCATCCATTATAAGTAAGCCGTAGCGTCTATAGAGTCTTTTGCGATTTCTGTCTGTGTAAAGCGAGTTTCCAACTAATCAGCTTTCGTGTGTAATACGATTTCCATGAGCTGCTTTCTTTCACTGCTATTTCTGTTCCTCCTGCTGCTGTTGCTGTTATTGCTAAGGGCTGTGCTAATATTTTGTTGCCAGTAACTTAGAGTAACTTACTGGTTAAGCTTTTGTATAATTGAAATTCTTTGCAGGGTGGAAGGGAATATTCGCTTTGTGTGAGTGTGTGTAGTTTTTTCTTTCGCTGCTCGACGCATATTAAAACTTAATTTTAAATCTTTGTATAATATTTTCAATGGAGCACACAAAAGGCACCGACATACTCGTGGATGGTACCAGGACTTTGTATGCATAAGGATATAGAATAAAGACAAGTCCAAGTCGCTGCTTCGTCACTTTACGCAACTGTACAAACAGTTGCAGAAATAATAAAAGAACGAGCTGCTTTTCCTAGGCGGCCAGCGGGTGTGTGTGTGTGGTGGGATGTGATAGAGTAGGGTGTTGGTGGGGGGGGGGGTTGGGTGCTGCTTGAGCAGGGCACTTTTAAGAGCGAAAAACACATTTTTGCACTTTTATAGCGCAACATCTTTTGTGCAACTCGTCCGCGCTCCGTCGTCCTGATGCTGATGCTGCTGGCTGCCCATTCATGAGCCATGAACAAAACCGTATACAACATACCAAGCAGGCAAGCAAGCAGCAGCCCTGACACCAGCTTCAGCCCGGACATGGACCCACACAAAAGGCAGACAGTCGTTCTCGTCTTAGTCCTGTCCTGGTCCTGTGGCGTTGGCTGCCGCCTTTAATAAACCCACTTTATTGTTTAGAGCCCAAATAAAATAATCCCCTTAAATGATGCCTTCGCATAATAGACGCCTGCTGCTTATTTTACTGCCATCTCGTCGTCGCCATCCCCGTCACCGTCACCATCACCATCGTCCTCGCCTTGTTCGTTCGTGACGACGTCGTCGTCCTTGCCAATTCGTGCCGTGTTTCTGCTTTGTTGCGTCGCGGCACAGTGTCACGCAAGTGAAGTCTTTTTCAGAACCATTTCTGTAGAATAAAATGTTTAAGTAACTTTGCTAAAGACATTCAACGATTCTCTTCATCTGGAAATTTTGAAACCTTTTCTTAAAATGTTAAAGTTACTTTTCATATTTGCTAGACATAAAATGTGTATTTGTGGGAATACAATGACACTCTTGATCATTGGCTGCTGAGAGAACACATCTCTTTTCTGATCAACAGCTGATAAATAAGACTTTTGAACTACCTTCGATTAGCTTCTAATCGAATAATATAGAAAAAAATTAAACTTTTGTTAGATTCAGAGTTACTTAAATGAGTACATTTTCTGTTTGCCACTTTTCTAGATTCTTATTTGAATTGAATGCTTGCTAAATGGTTTGTGTACCACTGTGCTAGCAGGATTCAACAAGGCAGACAGGCAGAGACAAGGGCTCAGGTTCAGACCCAGGCATTTGCGCTGCGTTAGCGTCACTAATGATGATGATTTTGTGGTAAAACGTTGTGTTTGTGCTAATCGGGACAATATTATGCGGCAGTAAAAAGTAAATGACTCAAGACAAGACAAGCCAGGACGGAGCAGAGCAGAACTGAGCAGCCCGGAGCAGAGGTAGAACAAGAGCGACTGCTGAGGCTGTGCGATTGTGGCTGGAGCAGGGGTGGAGGTGTGTGGTAGGACCTAGCGACAGCTGGCAGTCAATAGAAAAGGCGAACCCGGGCACGCCTTTCACTGGCAAAGATAAAGAGCAGCCAGCAGACAAAAGCGACTGCGCCAACGGGCAGCTAAGCCAAGAAAAGGCAAGGCAGCATGTGCCACAGCATGGCCAGCAGGAGAGCCAAGAGCCAAGACTGAACCGAACTGAACTGAACTGTCAGTGTCAGGGCAGGGTGCTGGTGCTGGTGCTGCTCACTGGCTGACTGTGTCTGGCGGGCACAAAGGACGACAACCCAGCCAGCAGCAGCATACGCAAGCTCGCATCCTTAACTCGACTCGCTGACTGCTTGGCTGACTAATGCGAAAAATACGTAATTGCGCATAAATACGGGATTAACAAAGTGCTCGTCGCCGGTTGTCGCCTTTGGTTGGGCTTAGGGTTTTGTTTTTGGGCACAACATGCTAGCTACCCCTTGAATCTGGATCTGCTGGCACTGGTATGTGTGTGTGTGCCGTACAACAAAATTAGGCATTACAATGGCCACACAAAGGTCTGAGGCTACTGAGAGGAGGCTGATTGTATGCGTGCGTGTGAGGCACGGTCGGTCGGTTAGGGTCGACGTCGGGTCGAGTCGGTTGGAGAGTCATAAAAGGCAAACCAATTCTATGCGTGGCCAGAAATCCTGTGTGAAACATTTGCCGGGATTTGCGGCATTAGTCGATTCTGCTGTGCCGCTCCTAATAAGCCAGATTTAGATGGCATGGTCTTAATGGCAATCCATCAAGAATTATACCAACAGATTAGTGAGGGGATATACAAGCCGTAGTTGGACTTACATAGAAAATATTTATATAATGAAAATTTACTTTGCTGCTTAAACTAATTGCATGCGTATTTGTTTGTCTTTTCAGGTGAGTTACTTTTATGGTTATCAATGTGAATTATGTTTGTGAGACAATATCATCTACTGTAAGTATTATATAAGCATGACTGCAAGTCAATGTGGAAATGAAAGCCTGCGAACTGGAGACTTTCAGGGATTTCTTGAAATTTTTGCTAATGAAACCTGAACTGGAAGGAAATGTGTGCTAAACCAAATCGTTTACAAAACGAAAAGCTACCCTTAGATTTAACATATTCGGATATAAATACTAATAGCTTCCAAACCTGAACCATATTCAAGTCATACTCATAGCAATTGACAGCCTGATGCGAAGGGATAATAATGATGATAACCCTGTGTATGTGTATGTGGACCCTGTTAAGTGCAAGCAACCTTCAACTCTCTAAATCTTACACTGAACCTGGGGAATTTCGTAAAACAAATAGCATACAGAGGAAAGGATGAAAGACTAAAAACAAAAAAACAAAAACTATAGCATATCTAAAGGCGTCTGCCAGTTATCCAGTGCGCTTATCACTTTGCCAACTACACACACACATACATACAACTGCATATCCCAACATACATATATGTATAGTAGATACATATGTATGGCGCCCAGGTGCACACAGCTGGGATATATATACCCATATACAGAGCCTTACTCACCAAGTGGGCTAAATCCGAGAACTCCAAGTGTGTTCAACTCGAGCGAGTTGGCTCTCAAGTGAGTCTTCCAACGACATATGTATGTGTTCACAGAAGATGTCAGAGTCTATGCCGCCTGCAGCGCAGGTTTAGCCGCACACTCACCCACTGAGAGCATCATTCTGGCATCCTTGCTGGCAGAGTGGAGTTGGGCGAGTTGCAAACTCCTCTCTCCATATGGTTTGAAGTTTTAGCACACTTGAACTGGCTTGTTTTTTTATTTTTTGCTGTTGTTGTTGCTTTGCATTCCATGTTGTTTTACTCTTCATGCTGCTGCTTTTGTGCATTTAAGGACACATTCTCAACAGTTTTTATAGTTGCCTTTTGTTGTTGTTGCTTTGTCTTTTTGATTTAGCATTGGCTGTTTGCGTGTGTGTTGCTTAAGTCGAGCCACTTAGGACTTAAATGGAAAACGGTTTGGGGGAAAACAATTAGAAACAGTGTTTGAACACTCAACATTGTTACGCCTAAGCCTGCCTTTAAAAATACTTTTGTGAATATATCCAGAAAATTGTGTGCAAAGTTAACCGAAGCAATATATGCTTGAAGTAGAGTAAAAAGGAATGCCCAAACCATATCAGACTTCTTGAATGTCATACAAATATCTGCATAATTTCAAAATTGTCAAGGATAGCCTTGCTTTGAAAACAAGAGGCCTTGGAGAACTCCGCGGCAGTTAACAGATATTAGTTCAGATTTCCTCATGAAATATTCAGTTGCTTTAAAATGAAATCCTGCCGAATATGTACATACCCTACCAACTACCGCAATAACACGTACTTATCCCCAACTTCAGCTCAGTTGCTGTTGACACCTAACCTCAAGTCCCCGCCAGCACATTTTTATAGCATCTCCTCTTTTCTCACTCTATGTAAGTGTTAGCTACTGGTGCTACCTTTTGTGTCTTGCGCTGGCCCTGGCTTGGGTCTCATTTGTTTGGTCCGGACTGGAATTTCATTTATGCTCTCCATGAATGCGTTTTGCACTTGGAATGCTATGAAGTTGTGCATTTCTTACGCGCGTGCTGGGAATTTCAGTGTGGAATTCCTTCATTCTGCACATGCCGCAGACATTGTCAAGCAAAGGCAACACAACAAGGACAAGCTCTAGCAGGACTCCAGGACTCTAGCAGCAGTCACCTCAGTTGGAATTCAATGCTTGCGCAAGACTATTTCTCGCAGTCTGCCCTTCTTCCGCCTGCTGCCTTTTTAGCCAGCTTGGGCATCCGCCTTTGTGTTCGTGATTCCTGGCACTTGTTTGTTGTGGACTTGCCTGTCTCCTGTGCATCCTTGCCAGAATGTGACTGCAAGTATTTAAATTGTGTACGAATGCGAAACGAAAGTTTGCAAACATTTTTCTTGCTTTGTGTCGGTGGCTGTCTTGGTGTCTGTGTGTGTGTGTGTGTGTATGCAAGCTGCAGCTCCAACTTGGGCATCCTCAGACAGACGCAACCTCTCGATGCGTGCCGGAACGCATTCAAGCGATATTTGCTGTCTTGTAGACAAAATTGCTGAAATGCTTTTGCTTTTCCAATTAATTAAAACGAACTCCCTGCGGATGGGATAGGATGGGATGTAGGCTAACCAGGCCAGTCAAGGCTACTAGAAGGCAAGGGCGCACTTCAGCATAAATTGCTCTAAATCGATGCTTAATTCTATGAAATTAATTTAATGACTTGACCAAAGGCAGCCCAGTCTTAATTGCAGGCTACGGAAAAAGGTTCAACTTTTTGTAAGTGTAAGTGGGCGGAATGTTTTTACAGTTTTTTTTCGTCGCGATGTGTAAAAGGTAACAATTAACGGCGACACGGCACAGTGAACATTTAATTATAATGAAATTCAGTGTAATAAAAGTACAAACAGAAATTGAACAAACGCTGTAAATGGAAAGAGGACTACATACGTATATTTAGTTGGCGTAATCTATGTCATTATGATAGAAGTCCTTTCTTGGCGGGTAATAGAAATTTGAGTTACCAATCTTCAAATGAAATACTTAGTTCTATGATGACTTAGATAAGATTCAATTGAAATTTCAAATTTTATGGGAAAGAAATCTTAAGCAAATGGACTTTGATAACTTAAGTGAGGCATCAAAAAGACATTCAAATCGTCGGCGGTATTAACATTCGATGCCAATTCCTCCTGGGAAACTTTAGAAACTTCTCGAAATTTCAAGAATTTGTTACTAATATTCTGGAAGCTTCTAAACTCTCAAAGAACCTTTTATAAAGCTTAAAGAGACTTCCTAGAGTATAGGAGTATAGTCTGAAGAGGCAAACCAAGTCAGCTAGTTTCCTATAATTCATGGCTTTCAACTTGCATCTTCGACTGGTATTTGTAATACTAACAAAATCCCTAAATGTAGCACAGAAACCTTGGTATCGCAGAGCAAGAGCTTAGTCTCTTTCCTGTTATATAAGTAAGAGTACTTAAGGGTATTTGTAATGCATATAAACGGGCGAAAAGAGGCGTGGTGAATTCTATTCGTATATGTTTTCCATATCATCACGATGTGTGCCTATCCGCATGTGCGAAAAGTTTTTGTAAATTTTGATAGAAAGAGAACTTATATTTAGAAATGAATAATCATTCTAATCCTTGGACAACTTATCATATAAATACCACAGAAATGACTTTTTCGGAATAAGCAATTCACATGGAAACAGTTTTTCTCTTATCGAAATTCAACCAAATTGTATATGCTTTAGTTTTAGAAGCTTTTCATTTAAATTTAAAAAAACATGATCGAGATCGACTTTATCTCAAAATATTATCCCTAAAGCCTATATATCCCATATTTTTGATATGTGTCTTCCAAATCTCATAACAATCGGTAAATAAATGTGATCAAAGCATTGCATTTTAGGGGTCTGTTGAATCAAGAATAGCTTTCCTTAATATTATATATATGAATTATGAATTACAATATTCCATTTGATTTCAATTGTGTTTTGTTTCCAAGAAAACGCCCCACGAATGTACACGTGTACGCAAAATCAGTAAAATTCATTATTTGCAACATGCATAACATTCAGCATTCATTCAGTGTTGTGCAATCTTCTGCCCATCACTTGCTCTGCACTTGGCACTCCGCCGCACACACGTAAAGCAACAATAGGATAATAGTATTATATAATAATATGCATACATAACGCACACACGCTTAAACACACCCGCCTGCGCATACACACGTACTTATTATAATACATATGCATGTTTATTGTGCTCTATTTGGTTAATTATACGTTCTCGAACTCGTTCGGATTGTTTGGCAGCCATCGAATGCATGTGGGCTGAAAATCATATTACATGCTCGGAACCCTTCAGATACGAAAATTCTCCAATTTTAGTTAGTTAAATGGAGGCGTGTGACCACAGCGCATGCTGCTAGAAGGTGCTGGAGAGGAGGCGTTGTGTGGCCTCGCTGGCCAAAATTGATGGCAGCATTTGTGCCACCCTCGGAAAGTACAATATGCCTGCTGGCTGGCAGCGGACTGGCAGGATTCGGTTGCTGCGGTCTTAGTGGAGGCCGATACTCAAACCAACCAGCCAATGTCCATTGTCCATTGCATCTATTGGCCAGGGTCAGTGGCTGAGGCTTCTTGCCAAGCTCACGGCTTGGATTCAGGCAGCATGCGGCCATGTGGCCATTCCGACCGCAACAGACCAGCAATAATTAATGCATGAGCTGCAAACTAACTAAACTCCGGCGCATGTAGCGTCGAAGAACCGCACTTGCTGCTACCTAGTCAGCCTCAGACTCCAAAGTGCTGCTGCTGCTGCTGTTCCTACATGCATTGAGTGGCAACGGCGACAAAGGCCCGGGGACAAGTGTGGCTAGCTTGGACCCAGATCATGCCGGCAGTTGCCTGTCTGCTTGTCGACATTGTCACCACAGCACAATCCAGCCCCAGCCCCAGCCCCAACCTATCCCAACGTCGTCGTCGTTGTTGTCGTTGGCGGCGCCAGGGCAAATAATTGCATATGAAACCGCAGCCATTTTGAAAGCAGTTGACGGCTCTGAGCGTTGCGGCTGTTGTGCAGCAAAATGCCACAGGCAAAACCGAAGTTTGAGAATTGGAGGTGCAGGCAAAGAGATATCAAAATTGTAATTAATTTCAAACTCCAAATGTTGCTCTTGAAAGGATTTTGGAATACACGCTATCTTATAGAATATCTTAGAAGATGAGGTATATAAGATTAGAGCTCGAAAATGGGACAGCAAAAGATAAATCGTTTAGGAATTGTTCAAAAATATGAAAGGAAAAACATTTAATGAAAACTTTGAAGCTCCGAATTGCTTAATATAAAATACCTGTGAAAAACTGCCTATATCATTTAAAGGAAAAGCTCTTAATCAATTTGTGGTCTCGTTTATTTATTATTTCTTTGAGTGTAATCTGTAAATCGCATATGCAATGCATTGCATTATTGATATATTTAAGTTTTCCTCCCCCCACACGCAAACCAATTGCCGCCTCCTGCTGCTTGTTGAACCACTTGAATTGTACACCGCAGTCAGTGTCGTGGATGAATCGGTGTGTGCTGCCAAACTACGTTGTCCTGAATCGTTCACCCACTTGGATATTTGTACGGCATGCCCGGGCGCACAATTTCGCATTTGATTTAATTGTGAATGTATTTATTAAATAAATTATTCATGGGGCACACGAGTGCACTCCATGTGAATGTGTTGCGGCTGACCTAAACATGTCCTGGCCGCAGGAGCAGCAGCTAGCGCCGTTATTCGTTTGCCACTGTAATTAGTTGTGGTGGAATAATCGCATGCAACCGACAATATCCCGGGGTTCGGGTCCGGACACAACCTGACGACACAAAGGAATTCAGTGGTGGCGCTGCTGCTGGTGGTAAATACTATTTACATGTGTGTGTGTGTGTGTGCGTGTGTGGGTCTGGGTGAGTGTGAAGGCTGCCACTTCTACAATGTGGAGGCGGGAGCATGTGTTTATTTGAGCCGTGTGCGTATGTGTGGCCTGGTTGGTGGTTGAACGACTCTCGTGGGTGGGGGAGTTGTGCGAGTGTGGGCTGCTCCTTGCATTTTGGTCATTCGAATGGTGACATTTTAATTTACCCAAGCGAGAAAACCAATTTTGTAGCAATGAACCAAACGCAAAATGTGACAAATACCAAAATGCAGCAGCAACAACAACAACAACAGCAGCAGCAGCAGCAAGGACATTGCATAATTTATTCAACATTTATTTATTGGTAGTTATGATTTGTTTTATGTGGTCTGAATAAGGGTGGGGTGCTGTCGATGGCCACGCTGTACTTTACATTTAATTGACTTTACCAAATTGCATTTGCATTGACCAAAAATTAACTGAAATTGAGACTCACACACAAATTCGTGCACATATAGAATATGGTATGCAAAGGGATCTATGGTTGCAGGATGCGAGGACAACATAACTACCAAATTAGCTAGGAAAAGTAACGATTATTTTGAGAATTTCAATTTACATAATTTAATTATAATTTGTGTTTTGATTATTCAGAATAAAAATCGACGTAGATCTTTTATTTTGGCTAAACTTTTTTAATTTGTTTGCATATATGCAAATTATTTGGGGTTTCTTTTCATAAAAACTGTTTTCTTAAAGAAAAACGCTGACATTATGAATAGGCATCTTATAGAAATGTATATCTTATTAATGGTGTGTGCCAAGGAAATCTCTAGAGATTTAGGGAAATTTATGAGTAAACACTTGGATTTATAGCTTCATTTGGACACCGCTTTAAGAAGATACAGAATAAATGCATGGCCCACTAGAGGTGTAGCAAATGTTTAAATGAAATCTCGCAGAAATCAGTATTCCTTTTTGTGGAACCGTCAAAACACCTCAAAACAGCTTCCAAAATAAAATCAATCTAGTATCCGTTGAGTTTTCCAAACTTCATACGAATGTACATAAATGAACCTATAGATTCAAGTGTTTGTACATACATTTCTTAAAACCTCTAGAGATTTCCGTGATTAAGAAATCTGTTCTACATGTATTTTCAAACTTTATGAAACCCACAACATTTGTGTACCCTTGCAAGGATATTATAGTTTTGTCAGTCTCATGTGACACAATGGCTCCCATATAACCGACCAATGATCTTTGAGTCCACCAAAATTGGTAGTTTTGTACCCAAATTGAACCAAATGTGGTATACGTCAGTTTTAGAAACCTCCACGTCTGCTGTCGAAAGTTGATCCGGATCGGACCACTATATTATATAGCTCCCATATAACCGACCGATTCGGAATGAACTTTTAGTACACCAAAATTTATTGTTTTCCATCCTAATCGAGCCAAATTTGATCCTTGTCAGCATTAAAAGCCTCCACGTGTGCTGATTAAAGTTAATCCGGATCGAACCACTATATTATAAAGCTTCCATATAACCGACCGATTTGGAATTAACACCAAAATGTATTGTTTTTCATCCAAATTTGGTACATGTCAGTCTTAGAAGCCACCACAAAGTTAATCCTCCTGACCAAAGTTAATCCTGATCGTACCATATAACTCCCCTGTAACCAATCGATTTGGAATGAACTCTTAGTATGCCGGATTTTTTTTGTCTTTGTTTTACTCAAAGTCGGTTATCCCGTTGGAAACTGGTCGATTCGAGCGGAATTTGTAGCCCGGCTCAGTTTACCTTTTTGGTATACGGTATATTTTCTTATCGAGTTAATATATGACATTTCTGGGTGATTTTACAAAACTACTTTCCCAAGTATGCATTTTATGAGCATTTTTATAGAATATTTTCTTTGAGATTGTGAAGTTGTAGCACTAATCGTTTTCTAAACGTACAGAAGAGTCAAAAAACTTCATCCGAGATACGATTTTACAGCTGAAAGCTACAAAATATCTGGCTCAAAGTCCCAACTTACTTTTTCGCATCAGAATAAGACGGATTTTGTAATTTTATAATATAATATATATAATATGGTTATAATAGCTGCTGCGCGCATATCTTTTGCAAGCAGCTGAATAGAATTTATAAAATTCCCAAAATCGATTCTACCTGCATACATTCTCGCACTGCACGTCGCACATCAGGAATGTCGTTTTAAAATTTAATGCAATGTCTCTATGCACACATAGACTTTAAGAGTAGACACAACCGTGTGGAGTCCGGGTCCGGGTGCGAGTTCAGTCAAGAGTTTAGTCGAGGCGAGGCACTCTCGTATCAGTGCGCTGATTAAATTCGGCAAATATCGCTGATGCTTGCAAATCGGCGCTCAATGCAAAGCAGCAGCACAGGCTACAACCATTCAGGTTCGGGTTAGAGTTGGGGTTGGGGTTGGGGTTGCGAGTCGAATGGCTATGAAGCGGGGGTTATGGCAAATGTAGAATGACGGCAACGGTTGGCCATGTTGAAGTACACAAAACCCATGCAAACAAACAGGCATTTCATGGCAAACAACAGCGTCGATAGGCGGCCGAGTTCGTCCAGATACCAGCTACAGCTACCAGATATAGGGAGTAGGAGTAGACGACGCTCCTAGTTCCCAAAGCCATGGACTGTCAGGTCGAACCACGCGCAGTTAGGCAAACTGGCAAATACGGCCAACAGCGTCGGCGTCGACGTCGACGTTGAGAAGCTTTTGTTTGGTTTGTGCTAGGATTGGGTGGTGAACGAACCACACATCTACACTGGAATAATACACTGAAACAAATAGTTGTCACAGCAACTATAGATTTGCAGAAGTTGTTCAGTTTGCTTTAGTTTTGATGTGTTGGATTGTGATCCATATTTATTGATTTGGTGTCCTTAGGTCTAAAAAGAGGCAAGCAATTGCATTCATATGGCTATGGATGAGTTCATTCTAGGGTTGCCTAAAGGTTGATTCCTACTTATCCGTTTTGATATGTATAGATGGCCAAGTGCTCCTGGCACGAAAATAGATATGCAATCAAATCCTAATGGAACCATTAACCGAACAACCGATGTAAAATCAGGAACAGAGCCAGAGCCGTAACAGAATCTTTCATCGTAATTTACTTTTCAGTCTGAACAAGATCATATATTTAATACAAAATTTCTCCTTTCAAACTGCACGTTGCTCTTCTGCTTGCTGAATAACTACTTGATTCATTCTTTGTCTCTGCTTGTTTTGATTTTGAATTACTTTTCGCATTATTTTTGCTCAGTGTAAGCCTCCATACCCGTTCCTATTTTGCCATTCGCATTCGTTGGCATTTTATTGTTGTAGTCGACAACACGGCATAGCTGTTTCTCTTGCTGTTGCTGCTACTCTTGTTGTTGTTGTTGTTGCTATTGCAGTTTGGGGCATTATTTCGGTTTAGTTTGGTAAATACACATGCACAATCCTTCCATTTGCCCCGTATTCACACTGAGACCCTGCACCCGGCTCCATGCAACATGGAGTGCTAGATTTCGTTTGCCTGCCACCCATATTTGGGGCTCTCTCATAAATGACACAAAACGCTCTAGCTAGAGAAGCTTATGGTGGGGTTGGCCGTTATCATGATGCTTCTGCTGCTGCTGCTTGCTGCTGGTGGTGTTCCAGCTTTTGTTGTAGTTTTATTGTTGACTGTGCAGGCGGTAGTGCAACCAAACAACCCCAACTAAACCCCCCTACCGCACAGTGCATTTTCCTGGCCTCCTGCTGCACACACACACACACACAGAAATTTCTTGAATGCATTTCGTTTCGTTAAATGAAAACTCTCGACTGGATTCCTATGCTGGTGCTGCCCGGTCTCAAAAGTCAGGCGCCTGTTAAATAAATAAAACAAAATGCTCACCAAATCGGAATCCGGAAAAAATTGAACATTGCCCAGTTGAAGCTGGGTGGCAGGGAGGTGGAAGCTGTGTGTGTGTGCGTTTGTGTTGATTTTTGGAATCGCCGCACGTTCCGAATGCAAATTTTCTCAGGCTGACTTGGTTTTACAATTTTTTTGGGTTTCTGGGTATTTGGTTTCTAATTTCCATTTTCCAGTTTAGGGTAAAGTTGTTTTTCCAGTTGCTTACTTCCAGCTGCAGCTGGCGGGGATGGGCATAACAATGAGTTTGTGTATAGCATAACCCAGAAGCGATCTCATCCTGCTGTAACACACAAAAGACCTGCGAAATGGTTTTCCAAATGCATCCAGCCCTGCCCCTAGACTCGCATGCAGCCTCATATAGCGGGGCATTGTCGTTAACGTCGACGTCGCAAATTCCATTTGGCAGTGAATGCGAGTGGAGCGCCCTGCGCTGGTGGAGCACCTGTGCCTGACCTGAAACAGGCGGGACAGCAGCAGCAGCGGGGGCGTGGCTGTCATATTCTGAAAGCAATTTGGCCCCGAACGAAACGAGAAACAAGAATCGATAAATTCGTTGGGCGTGCAATTTGCGCCGTGAGGAGAAGCCCTCAAAAGAACACTCAACACACGCACACAGCCTCACACACCTTCCCGGTCCCTGCCTAGGGGCTGCGTAGGCGGAGCTGTTACATGTGGGTAGGTGCAGATGCAGATGGAGGTGGGTGGTTAGCATGTGATGCCTCAGTGAATGTGGAACTGGTCCAGATGCCAGACCCTGTCCGAAATTCAAGTTTCAGTACCGTCCAGGCCACCTTTACCTATCTATTTTGCATACTGTCATCATGGCGGTACCTTGCTCTGTCCCTACCCTTTCCTGTTCTGTTCTGTTCTGTTGGCTATGCAAATTGCCGCCAATGCAACGAGGCGTATGCGCAATTTTTGCTCAACGCAACTCGTGAGCAACGGCGACATCAATCAGTTATTAGCACAGGAAATCCGCCTACCACAACGCAACTCATCCGCAGTCCACACTCCAATGTTCCGTCTATCACTCCCCCACCATAACCTGAGGGTAAGAGGCAACAGATAGAGAGATTCTTTAAAATAACGCATTTCCAGTGCAGCCCAAATATTTAATGAATATTTTTATGAAAATCTTCTGAAGGAATGTACCACAAGCCCAAACGAGGTGATTGGAAACCCACAACATACACTCATACACACAACATACACTCAGAAAAAAAACATTTTCATACGTAATCATTTAAAGGAAAGGAAAGTTTCCCTTAGCTTTAGAAATAGTCATCATCAAACCACCAACAATTCTTTAAATTAAATATGATCTCTCTGTTCCTTCCTCTGCTAACAGTACCGCCCAAGGCTGGACAAAAGCGACCGGCCACCAGTCCAGCTCCGCACATCCCTGTGCCGCATCATTTGCATACGCCGCCGGGTGGTGCCTCCGCTGCCAACAGTCCAGCGCCGCCAACACCGAGTAGCGCCCTGCTCAATCACGCTCTGCCCCTGCCCAGTAATCACATTGGCGCCCAGTCGCCCCAGCAGCAGGCTCACCAACAGCAGCAGCAACAACATCAGCAGCAACAGCAGGCGGCGGCACACCAACAGGCGGTGGCTGCTGCAGTGCAGCAACAACTGGCTGGCGTCGGGGTGGGCATGCCACCGGGAGCAGTAAATGCGGCCTCAGCGGCTAGTGCACGCGGCTCTTTTGCGGCCGCTCTGCGCACGCTGGCAAAGCAGGCAGATATCAAAGAGGAGGACGACGTGCCGCGAGAGCGCAGCGTGCCCACATCTATGGCGAATGCACCCCAAAGTGCACAAGTCTCAGGACCTGTGCCGCTTAACTCCGTGGCCGGCCGGGGCGGCGAGCGGGCAATGCCCGGTGGATCTGGCAGTGGACCTGGCGAGGATCGCTCCGCGGCCAGCAAGAAACGTTCGCCACCATCGCCCCAGCCTCCCGAGAAAATGGCTCGAATTAGTCATACGCCGCAAGCGGTGACCATGCAACCGGAGCTGTTAGCACGCAGTGGTTTCCAGCCGTACAGATCGGATGAGCGGCTCATGCATCCGGCGGGCGCCTTCCCCCTGGAGGCATACCCGCACTTTGCCGGTCTGACAGGTATTCCGCCAGCAGGTGAGTTCCACATTCTTAATTAAAACTAATTGACGCTAATCCTCTGCCGTTTTCTGCACAGCATTTTTGAACCCGGCTGGTCTGCCGTATACGGATCCCTTGTACTTGGAGCATCGCTATCAGCTGTTCCGGGCGGCCAATGCTCACTCGCACCACACGCATCCCCACGCCGCCGCCTTGTATCCGCAGATGGCTTCGCCCTACTCGCACTTGTATTCGATGATGCCGGGCGCGGCTCTAGGCATCTCGCCGGCCATGCATGACCGCATTAAGCTGGAGGAAGAGCACCGGGCGCGTCTGGCTCGCGAGGAGGAGCGCGAGCGAGAGCTGCAGCGCGAAAAGGAACGAGAGCTGCGCGAACAGCGGGAGAAGGAGCAGCGAGAACGGGAGCAGCGCGAACGAGAACAACGTGAGCGTGAAAAGGAGCAGCGCGAACGGGAGAAAGAACAAAAGGAGAAGGAGGCACGTGAGCGCAAGCTGCGCGAGGAGGAGCGCGAGGCCAGAGAGCGGGAGCGCCAACAGCTGCTCAATGCCAGCCACCATTATTCTAACCAACTGTACTCGCCGCTCAACCGCAATCTCCTCGGTTCCATGATGCCTCACCTGAACCTCGGTCTACGTGGTCCACCCGGAGCCCTGCACGGGTTGCCGGGTATGTCTCACTACCATGCGGCAGCGGCCAGCGCTCAGCGCCAAAGCCCCCATGCGGCCATGGGACTCAACTTGGGGATGGCCGGTATTCCCGGAGTCGGCGTGCCCTCGTTAGGCGTGGGCGGTCATGGGCCGCCGGCAAATTTGCAGCACCACCTGCAACAGGCGGCCATGGGCTTGGCTCATCCCGGATTCTCGGCTGCGGCAGCTCTCGGGTTGGGCGGTCCACATCCGCATCCCCACAGCCTTAACCTGAGCCACCCGCATATGTCGCCGCATCATCCGGCCTCCATGGCTGCTGCCCACCAGTTACCGCCGCACACCTCATCGGCCGGTCCAAGCAGCTCCGTTGTGGTGACAGCTAGCACCACCTCAGCCTCCGCCGCATCCTCGCCCCACGCCCACAGTAGCCTAAATCTGACAGCTGGCGTCAAGCTGACCGCCCAGCAGGCAGAACAGGCAGTCAGCATCGCCACCAGTGTGCCCAGCAGCAGCAGCGTGGCCCTCACAACGTCGACAACGCCCAGCTCGCACATTCCCGCCATGAGCCACTACTACCACCACGGTCACTTGGCGGCCATGCATGCGGCCGCAGCGGCTGCGGCTGCAAGTGGCCTTACCCCGGCCGCCGCTCACCAGCAGCAGCCCATTTCGCATCCTGCATCGCCCAGCAGCCTCAAGCTAAGCTCTGCTCCCGCTATGAGCACCTCATCGGTGGCAGTGGCCTCCAATGGAGCTGGCGGCGGACGTTCTGGTGGAAGTCCCCATGCCATGCGACATCATATTGCTGCAGCCGTGGCTGCTGCCCAACAGTCGGCTTTGATCGAGAAATCGGGTTCCGGTGGCGGTGGAGCTACGACTCCTGTAACGCATGAGCCCACCACCCTGGACCTGACCGGCTCCAACTCGAACTCAAGCAATCAGGCACCTTCTAATGCCAGTAGTGGGGCACCCACTGCTCACGAGGTAAACGGCGGAGTGGAATCGAATGGCGCCACCGAGAGCAAGGATACGCCCTTGGCCCCAATAAAGGAGGAAGCACTAAAGAGCTCCACTCCGCCCGTGCCCCTGGCCCTAGCTATGGACAAGAAGCCGGCCACTCCCAATGCCAATACGAATGCCGCGGAAAAGACGCTACTGCTGGATAGCTCGCCGGAACACTCTTCACGACGAAGTGCCAGCCCCCCCTCGGAGACGAACACCTCGCTGCCGGCCAGCGTCGGAGCAACTGCAGCAGCAGGTAATAACAGTGCGGACCACAATGTGGCCACGCCCACAGCCAACAACTGTCCAAAGATTCTAGCACCCAAATCGAACACTACGACGTCCACCCCAAAGGACGCTGTGGCAGATTGTCTAGTGGAGTTGAAACAGAAAGAGCAGCCGGAAAAGCAGCAGCGATTTAGGTTATCGGTGTCGCCAACACCAGTTGCGGATGCAGCCTCGCCCACTGGCGGCGGCGGCGTCACTTCCACCACAAGCGGCACCACCTCACCGCCTGTGGTCAGCAGCAGCACAAACATAGCCAGCAATGCCTCCAGTGCCACAACTGCAGCTGGCGATGAGGTGTCCACTAGCGTCACACCGTTGGCGGAGGCAACCAGATGATCCGACATATATAGCATCGCCAGCTCCCGGACGCGGCAGTCCGTAGTGTCTGTCTATGAAGCAAAAAGTCAAGTGGCACGATGCACGATGTCGATGGATCGGGTCGATGTATTTGTATCTTTAGGTCATCAAATCGGAACTAGTTAACATCTACCTTCAGTAAATTTAACTAAGCGATAATCATTTAGTTAGTTGTTAATCCCAATGCCTATTTATATAAATGCGAGTATACAATATTGTGTAATGTATTGTCCACGCCACCCCACCCTCCCCCGTTCATAATAGTAATAAGAGATGAGAGCTGAGAGGAGCTTGAATGATTTTAAATATATGGTTCATTAACTATTATTATTACAATTAGTTACCATTATTATTTCGCTTGATTTCAATGTGAACAACTTTACTCTCTGCAAAGTCTAGAATTGCTGAATAAATCATTTTTGTTTAAAATTGAAATTAATTTTGATTTATTTATTCTTTGGTTTCTTCTGTGCGCTGAAAAGTAGGCTATACTTGTGTGTAATGCCAAAACTGTATGAACCATGAAGACAAACTTCTTGCCTCTTTCAGAAGACAACAACAAGCCGGCAGCTGCGGCATTGGGTGCCCTGGGACGTAGCAATAGTGCAGAGGAGGCCACAGCCTTATGACATCAACTGTTCAACAATTCAAACAACTAACTAATGAAAAACTTCGGCGACATCGGAATGTATTTGCTATCGGAACGCGCCTTACATCAGCAGCGCAAGCGAATGCTCGATGAGTTTCTGAAGCTTTAGACTAGTTTATGTAACTTTTAATAACAAATACAATAGCAACACAATACACACACACACACACACATACATACAAATCAAATCCTTATAACAGATATCAGATATTTGTTTATTCTCGGTGTTACAATCTAACATTTACCCAAAGTTGAATGCAATTCTAAAAAATATTTATATATAAAATATACATAAATATAACAAATTTGAAAGAAAAAACAACAAACAAAGAAAAAAAAACAACCAAACTACATAAAATGTACATTTCATATTGTAAAATAATAATAAATATAAAAAAAAAAAAACAAATATAAATATTGTGAAATATCTCCACATAATTCAAATATAAATACATATATGCACTGAGTTGTAGCGCTATAAATATGTGTAGCTATAATTTTAGACTAAAAAATCTCGTAAGAAATTTACATATATATATATATACAATAATATATACATACAAGTACATAATGTGTAGTTATATTTTATTCTTAAATTGCTAATAATTGTGATTTGGAGAGTACGAAAGAAAAGAACAATGGAAAGGTAACAGAAACTCAAATACAAAATGGCTAAAAAGGAACTGAAATTTAGGTAAAAAAAAGAATCAAAAACATTAAAATAAAGAGCAAGTGAGATAAACTGGAATGGCTTAAATTATTTTTCGAAATTGTAGTGTTTTTTGTACAAATTATGCGAGCAAAACTTTTCGCCCTTATAAAGACGCGCGGACGTGTGTTTCTAGAATATAATTTGAAACCTTTTGGAACCATTTTATATACGAGTTTGTATTCCTTTATTTTATAATTTTATAGCAAGCAAATGTAGAGCAATTGTGCAGCAGTACTTGAACAAAACTCAATACATATATGCATATATCTATATATATGATCACTGTCATTATAGTAAATAGCTAATGCCATGCAACTAAGCAAACTAAAGGATATCCAAACCAACCAAACTTACTCCAACTTCAAACTCCAAACGCCCACTCAAAGGCTAAATGTAGTTGTTCATTTGTCTAGTTTTGTGTGTGTCGTTTGTCGTTGTCTCTCCACTCCTAAGCGTACTTATGTTTGAGATTGCCTACAAGTTTAATATATCAATCAATAATATCTATGAAAAGTAAATTACAAGTTTTCATATATTATTATTTTTTAAACGCATTAATCTCGAGCAATCTGTGATATTATAAAATGAAAAAACAAAAAACTCAAAACAAAATACGAGTACTTATGTGTATATGCAATATGTATATGCCTAAGCTTGAATTACTTTCCACAACACATCTCCCGTAACCCTACAGGTACAGCAAATATCGCGCATGTTGATCGTTTCCCTTTCAACATTTGTAATCCATTTTCTGCCTCCTCCACACTCTTCACAAAAATATATGTATGTGTACTATGTGTAACAAGTTCAACTCCAAATGAATATATTTTAATAAAATGATAATCGTCATAGTTTCTTGCATAAAACATACATACATACACATAACATAATCCACAAAAATGGCAATGGCTAAAATAAATAAATGCAAAATAGTTTCAAATACAAAACGAAAACAAAACAAAAAGATAAAAAGAAATCAAATACAATTAAAATAAATTAAATATACTTCTCCCTCAATCTTCGTTGTGTGTGTAAACAGATAAAATAAAAAACAAACAAACCAAAACCAAAAGAAACCAGAATGCAAATCTAAAACTGTAAAGCATAATTTGTAAGCTAACCAAAAATATAAAAAATCAAATAAAATAAAAACAAAATAAAACATTAGAGCGCAAACAGCCGCATAATTGTTTAAGCAAAACAGTTACCCAACAATGTTGACCCAATTAATTAATACCAATAAATCAAGCAGACCACAAATTAAAAAAAAAGAAATTAAAAACCAATTTGTGGCAAAACGAACAACAAAAAAACTGAAGAAAACATTGCAAAAAAAAAAAACAATCTTGTGTAACTTTACATAAGGCATTTATGATTTTATGAAATAAACTGTACTTAAGAGATTCAAACTGCAGAGAATTTGTTTTGCATGATCTTAGAGCAGGGTAAACAGTAAAAGGGTCTAGTAGCAGCACAGCAACAATTACATATGCATATATATGTACATATATATGATATGCATTTAACATTCTAGGTAAAAGTATGTGCTCTTAGCGACCGTGACCTAGTTTTTTCTTCTGTGCGCCTGGTACTCAATGACAGCGACTACGACTTCTTCAGTGCATATGCGGATTTTTAAAGAGATGTGTGGATGGGGTGGGGGTTATTGGATCTGCTCTCTTAATCTAATTGCTTCGCCAGCTCATTAAGCCGAAGTTAGAGCGAAGCTAAAAATAGCTTGGAGAGAAGAGAGCAGTTGCGCGCACCCGCGAACAGTTTAATTTTAGGCAACAACAAATTAGCATCAAGAGAACCGACAAGTTGACCGACGCCACCTGAACGAAGAACATTCATCTGAACAGTGTTCGTTGCCATCATTGGATAACAGGCGCACATAAAAAAAAATTAGGTGACGCAGAGCTCAGCGTATACTTAGTTAGCTTTGCGTTGCCAGAACGTTACATACGTATACATAATTGTCGTTGGGCTGCTGACTCTTTCCTTAGTGTGTGCAGGTGGGAAAAGCGAAGTTAAAATGAGCTTGAACATGAGAGAATACTTAAGAAAGCTTATTTGAGTGAATCTGCTTTTGAATGTTTGTGAGTTGAGTGAATATAGGTGTGTCAGTTCGTGGGCGATATTGACATAAACGCACTTCCTTGACTTCAGTTTTTGGCAAGACTGAGATTTAGAGGCACTTCAGAGAGGTTTAGAGATTTAGAGGCACAAAATGATTTTTTATTTAAACGTTTTCAATATTTCAGAATAAACTATAACGACATATAAAATAATCAACTACACAACTATATACATAGCTCCTTAACCTAACAGCATCCCAACTGTATGCTATGCCCGAGCGACATCTTTCTTCACGTACTTCATCAACCGCACAATAGTCGCTGGCGTCACCCCCTGAATGCGACTGGCGGCCGCAATTGTTTGTGGTTGGATGAGGCTCAGCTTTTGACGCTCCTCGTTGGACAAGCTTAGAGATTTGGCGAAGTAGTCAATGTCAGCGGGTATGCACAGACGCTCCTCCCTACGGACATCGTCCACATCGCGCTGTTGCTCCTCCACAAAGTGTGCATAGAGAGCCTCGATTTTTAGTCTTGTTGCCATATCCGTGTCCTCCTGCAGCCAGCTCAGCTCGCTGGGGCATAGCTGTATTAGCTGATCCACGGTTATATTGTCCGCCGGAATGCCGAGCATGTCGAAAGCCGTTTTTTCCACAGAAGCCTTGGCCTTGGGCAGGCTTAGGCACTGTCGCCAGTAGTTGCTGTGCTTTTGCAGTCCCTTCAGTGCTTCGATGGCTGCCTGCAGTTTTTGCTGCGTCCGCTGAAAGTTATTATAGCGTTGCTTAGACACTAGCCCGTACTCGTAGCCTTTCTGGGTCAGACGAAGGTCAGCATTGTCCGGCCGCAGCGATAGCCGAAACTCAGCGCGGCTGGTGAACATGCGATATGGCTCGTTGGTGCCCAAAGAGGTGAGGTCGTCAATCAGCACGCCGATGTAACCCTCCGTACGGCTAATGGTTAACTGGCGACCATCCGGGTGCAGCGCCCTGCCCGCTGCATTAGCACCTGCCACAATACCCTGAGCCGCCGCCTCCTCATAACCAGTGGTGCCATTTATCTGACCGGCGAAAAACAGGCCGGCCACTCGTTTAGTCTCCAACGAAGGATACAGCTCGCGGGGATCTATGAAGTCGTACTCCACGCCGTAGCCCGGCTGCACGACCTCCGCCCTCTCCAGGCCCTTGATAGCACGCACCAGTTCCACCTGCTGGGCATGGGGCAGTGTGCACGAGATGCCCTGCGGATAAACCAGCGAACTATCAAAGCCCTCTGGTTCCAGCCACACCTGGTGGACCTTCTCGCCGAAGCGCAGCACTTTCGACTCAATCGAGGGGCAGTAACGTGGTCCCGTCACCTCCTCCGTGACGTGTCGGTTGGCATGCATATTGTCTCGCACAATCTTATTGACGAGGGGTGTTGTGTAAGTGAGGTAGCAGGGCAGCTGCTCCGCAGCGCGCAGCCACACATTGCGATTTAAGAACGAGAATGGAACGGGCGGGTCATCTCCATCGTGTCTCTCCAACTGATCGAAGTCTACGCTACTTCTGGCTATGCGCGGCGGTGTTCCGGTCTTCAGGCGGCCCATGCGAAAGCCTAGTCTGTCTATTGCTTCGCCCAGAGCTTTGGCAGGAGCATCTCCAATTCTTCCCGCAGGTCGCACTTCCAGTCCAATATTTATATGGGCCCTCAAGAACGTGCCCGTGGTGAGCACAACCGAACGACTACGTACCAGCTCCCCACTCTCCAGGAGCACTCCAGAGCAACCGCTGCCGCTGGCAAGGTTTTCAATCACAATATTGTCGACGCCTGCAGCTCTTATCTCCAGATTCGGTGTAGCAAACAGCTCCCGCTGCACAGCCTTCTTGTACAGCTGCCTGTCAATCTGAGCTCTGGGTCCCCATACAGCCGGTCCGCGACGTCTGTTCAGCACTTTATAGTGTACTCCGGATACGTCGCAACAGCGGGCACAGACGCCATCCAGAGCGTCCACTTCACGCATCAGGTGACCCTTACCAATGCCGCCAAACGACGGATTGCAGGACATTTCGCCGATGGTGTCCAGCTTATGTGTGAGCAACAATGTCCTGGCACCCATACGAGCGGCAGCACTAGAAGCTTCGGTGCCGGCATGACCACCGCCAATGACGACCACATCGTATGGTTCATCAGTGAGGGTCTGTGTTGATTTAGGACGGCGCGAACTCCGACTACTGGTTAGGGCTGAGCCACGGAGTCGGAGTACGAAGTGTCGCAATTGTAACATAACGCTAAAGCTCCGTTTAAATGAAATAAACAAAAACAATCCCGATTGCACAACACATGGTCTTTCGATATTAATATCGCCTCTTTAGAATATCGATAAGATTAACACAATACAGTTTGACCATCGATATTTGATAATAGTATCGTATATCACTGTCAGTCAGAGAAACATATCGCATCGATATTTGAGCGCCGAGTCGTATAGTATCGGGTTTCGCATTTAAATTTCAAGTCCACCGAATTTATCATATTAAAAACATTGCACTAAATCAATTATTCCATTCATTCCAACAAACTCTATTGAAGGCAAAGCTTAGACACATATTGTATAATCACGTAAAAGTACTTATAATAGAATCATTTCTCCATGTGATGGCCTACATTGACGCTTCCATCGATTAGAAGCCTTCCATTTCGGCCTTTCGCTTGTTTTTCTTCAGCTTTTGCTTGATGTCGGGCGCTTTGCCCCGCACCACCGCGGTCTTCAGCCGCTTGGCTGTCTTCTTGCGCTCCTGCATGCCAGCCTTACGCTTGGCCGCTCGCACAGGATCGTGGATTTTCTCCTGGGCGAGCACCTTGCGACGCTCTGCACGGCGCACCATCAGTTTGGTCTGCGCCGCGTTGCGCAATTTGTCATACGCCTCGGCACCAATACGTTTCCGAAGGCGGCTGCCCACGCGCAGAGCATGCTGACGCAGCTCCGCATCCACATTCTGATCCTCCTCGGACATTTCGCGAACAAGAGCTTGCAGCAAGCTGGGCGCCAGGCGGGTCACAACATCCACACTGAGCAGAGTGATTAGACCCTCGATGAGGGTAAAGAGGGCTGTGCGCTGTGGGTTAAATTTGGATTAGTAAAGCATTATTGAAATCCTGGAGATGAGGCTTACAATGGTGGTGCTGTGTGGGGCCTTGGCCACCTCTTTGTTGATCAGCAAACGTATATGGCGCACCAGCCAGTGGAGATTGAGGGAAGGAGGGGCCTGTATCTGATGTTGCGTATCCTCGTCCGCCTCCCGTTTGAGACTAAAGGGCACATCTCGGACCATGTGACCCACATACAACAGGATCTTGACCAGCTCGTCAACCATTTCCTGAACAATCTCGCCCGGCGTCACCTGTGCACAGAGGTCGAGGACCAAGCATTTGATGTCATACGCAGGCTGGACGTAGATAAACGCCAGGGCCTTGTCTTCCTTATCCTCGTGCTTAACTCCCGCCAGTTGCTGACCTACATAAGCGTAATCATAGAATGCCAGGATGTGGGTCAGCGTTTTGGCAGCATTGCATCGCACCCAGTTGTGGTCGTGGCCAAGTAGACGCTGGCTGCCGTAGGCCAGATCATCCACCTTATGGGCCAGCTCCGCATTGCTCATCAGAGCTTCGCCACAGTGCTCGAAGATCTTAAGAAGGCAATACTGGAGTTGGATAATCTGATGATCTACACTGCGCTGTTCCTGTTCCACCAGAGCCTCCTTATCTAAGCCCCCGAGCAGCAGATCCTCTTCAGGTAAAGCATAATGAGATTTCTGAAAGCCGAAACGAAATTAGAAAGTGAATGGGGATAACGACATATATGCACGAGGCGGAATTATGTCTGCGGAGATATGTCGCTTTGCCGAATGAATCAACTAAGCTATAAATCATACCTTGCGTCGCTTTTTAAGCCGCAGATTTGTCTCATCCACCTCCAATCCAACACGTCCCGGCGCCCGCACAAATTTCCCCCCTTCATCAGCATCGCCCAGTGTGAGTACATTGACTAGGATGGGCAGAACCTCCGGCAGGCGGTCCACAAAGCTTTTCCGCTCCACCTGAACAAAACGGGAGAGCAGGGCAGCGGCCATCTCGCGCACCCCTGGATTCTGGCTGGATTGAGGTGCCGTGAAAAAGAGCAAGGTGAGCTCCAGAAGGGGTTGACGTTCCTGTTTCGTCAGGCGACCGAGCATCGCCTCCAAGGCAGTGGCCACACTTCGCCGACACGACGGATCCTCGTCGTTGACCAGACGTGTGCCTAGCGAGAGATACAGGAACTCTGACTGCTTGGCCAGCAGATGTTGCGGGAACTTGTTGATGCAGGAGTGCAGGAATTGTATGGCCGACAGACGACCAGCGGTCTGCGTGTAGGCCAACTGAACGGTCATGAATTTGACCAGTTGATCCACGCGCTTCTGCAGGGTATACTCCATGATGTAGGTCAGGAGGATTTGGCGCGACTCGTCGCGCACATGGTCCGACTGGGAGATGACGCACAGATTGGCCAACCGTCTCATGAGGTCATGCAAGGAGCGCGTGTCTACCTTGCGTCCCACCAAAGCCTTGAGAAGTGTGAAGCACATGGTCTGGCTGTTGCACTCGCCCTCCTGCAGTTCCTGCTCTATGTGGAGCATAAGCTGCTCGATCTGTTCATCGGTTAATGTGTAGTCCTGGCAACTTGGAGCACGGAGTAAGGCCACCACCGCCTTAAAGCTGGCCCTCACCAGCTGGGCATTTTCCTCCTGTCGCGTGGCCCCGAACGTTGAGAAGTTCTTCAGTATCTCGAACATTCGGGCCACCAGAGGCTGCAGCTGCTCTGGGCCAAGCTCCGACAGTTCGTAGCCGCCTAACCAGAGAGCCGTGTAGCACTTAAGGGCATAAGTGGTGGTCCTGGCATGGTTGCTGCTGAGAGCATCGCACAGCAGAGGTAGCAGTGGATGCAGGAACGGCTGGTAATTGAGCTCGGCGAGCTTCTTCCGCTTGAGCACAAAATGCAGCAGCTCCAGACCGAACTCGATCAGAATGTGGGCATTGGCCTGGGAATTGGACTTGACCTGCTTGTTGCCGGTGGCCACGCTGCGTCTTCCTGGCGCTGGTTGAATGAGAAGACTATCCGGGCGGGCGCGCTTCATTAGCGCCTGTTCCTTATCGGTGAGCTGACGCTTCTGGCTGCCCGGTAGCAAGTCGCTAATGCTCTCCGACATGGTGCCGTAGATGAAGATTAGTAGGCTCTCGCGAGCTATGTGGGTATTCTCCACCAATCCGCCGACAATCTTGGCAAAGCATTCCTGTATCTTCTGGGTGACCTTGCGCGAGTGAGTGCGAGCCAAATGTCCCTTGAATGGCAGCAAAAGATCCAGCAGACAGTTGTCACGGATGTGACGCGAGGCAATCTGTAGGGTCAGGTAGCTCTTGGCACTGGGCTTGGCCTCCGGCGTATGGGACACAATCTTCTCCACCTCCTTCTCGGCGCTGACATCGCCAAAGATATCGTTGAGTGCCACTTCCAGTAAATTCTGCAGACACTGCTCGATATGATTCGGCTCCAACTGGCCACGCAGGGCGTCCAGCACTCCGTGCAACGTCACCGACAACACGTGCACCTGGAAGCCACGCGTTAGAAGGGACTGTAGCTGCTCCAACAGCAGACTCAGATAGCTACCGCCCAATGTGAGCATGATCTTCTTGAGTATGTCACGGGTGAGCATACGTACGGATTTCAGGGGAGAGCGCAGGAAAGTGCAAACCTTCATAAAGATGCCTGAAACAATGTTTATCATGAATTACTTAAGATTGCGACAAGAAGAAACAATAACAAAGATATTCTCTATTTTCAGTGGCTTCAAAGACAAAAATTCTCAGTTGATTGTAATCAGGTAGCCATCCATAAGATGGAGTTGTTGAGCAACCAGACTCCTGATGAATACAATGTACTCTTTGACTCTACTAGAGTACGAGTATAAAAAATGTTGGAGATATAAAGATCCATTTGCGGGAGAGAGCGCTGCGAAATTTTAAAAGAAATTTTATCTCCGAGATCTAGTTGTTCATTTGGACGGACAGACGGACTCCGCTGTTGATGCTGATTGAGATATATGTACTATATGCCACTTCCTAACATAGGTCGCTGACAAATCCGTTTCCTTAGAATTGGGAACAAGGAAAGCCAGTTAAAATGAATGTGGTCATCTTACCTGGCAAACTGTTGTCCAGCAACTCCAGCGGCAGCTTCTGCAACAACTTCACCATAGCTAGGGCGATGGGCACGCGTTGTATTTCCTCCTCCTCTCGCTCGTAGCTCAGCCGTCGCCGGTTGACCTTGTGCTTGGTATCGTAGTTAGTTTTCTCGGTGATAGCCCTGTTGAGGGTGGGCAGGAGTATGGTGGTAATGGTGGCCATCACTTTTCTGGCCGCATTGGGTGACAATGTCAACTGTAGTTGTTGAATGGGTTTCGTCTTCAGAGCCAAGTCAGCCGAGTCAACCGCTTCCTCTTCCTCCTCCTCGTCAAAATCAATAACTGCATCGTTCTTAGTTTCATGATCAACCTCCTCCTCTTCCTTAAGATCTGTTCCATGTTCTGCCTCCGCCTTGACAGTTTCTTCCTGCTTTTCCTCGTCTTGCTCCAGTTTAAGTTTGAGCTGCGCCAGAGCCGCTGGATCAGCATGTGCCTGCGATAGGTCGAAGTGGAAAGCATCCAGGATGCGTACCACTAGTCTCACGCACTGCTTTTGCTGTCCATGGGCCAACCTCAATCGCTGCAGATAATACCGGAGCACGGCATGGTAGTGCTGCCAAGGGAGGAATTCGCACATAACGCCCACCGCCTCGATCGCAGCGTCCACCAGCGTATGCTTGCCAACATGCCGCTCATTGAGCAAGTATCGGGTAGACAGCGGCAGCAGGAACTGCGTCAGGGTACGGGCACAGGGCAATGTCTGGCGCCAACAGCCACCGGCAATGTTCACCAGCCGTTGCAGGGCCCTGCCATGGCGCTGGGTCTGCAAATGCAGCATGTTCTCGAAGAAGTCCACCTCCACATCATGCTTGTCGGCCAGCGGAGCCAGATCCCGCAGGATTTCGTGCGAAGCGGGACATTGGCGGGCCAACTCGCCAAGGAGTCCAATGGCTTCGTTGCGTGCGTGTTCGTGGCGCTCGTCTCGCATGTGCCTCTGCAGCAAAGGCAGCAGCGTTCCCTCCAGCCAGGACTGCAAATCCTCACCCTTCAGCTGCAGCGTCAGTTGTGGAACCAAAGCCTTCAGCAGCTCCCCAATGTTTACCCGCATGCCCAGGTCAGAGTCATGGCGCAGCATGTAGAAGCAATTGTGGATAACCAGCACGCCCAGCCGCACGTCAATAGTCCGATCCTGATCCTTGGTCTCCGCCATTTGCTTCAGCTCGTTCAGCGCCTGCAGACGTTTATCATAATCGGGCTGCTCCAGCCAGCGTTTGTCCCAGGCGTTGAGGAGCAGCACGATACGCGCCCAGTCGCGCACGTCATCCGCAAAGGTCTGGAGCTCCTGCTGCTGCTTGGCTTGCTTCTGCAGACGTTTGGCCACCTCCGCCAGCAGATCGCAAAGCAACTTTCTGGCCGGTAGAACATGGACCTGCTCGAACAGTGGGGCCAGCTGGAGCACATAGCTGTGTGGGGCGGACACCCGCCTGCTGAGATTGGAGAGCGTCGTAACCAGCTGCGTGATGCTCTCGGGACCGGCGCTGGCTGAGGCTGCCTGCTTGGTAAATATGGGCAACAGGAGCCGGAGCAGCATGTCACAGGTTTCGGGCTCCTCAACATAGGCGGTCAGAAGGGACAGGATGTTGAGCTCACGTTTATCCAGCATCTGCTTGCCGGTCCGTTTGCGTTGCCAGCTGGTTTGTAGCTGCTGCAGTATGTCCGGAATGTGGGGCTTTAAGATAGCCAACGCCTGGACTCCGTACTCCTCCGTCGAGGCAGTTTCCAAAAGCTGCTCCACCAGCGTAAGCAAGGAACGTCGCACCACAGGTTTGGCCTTCTCGTTGAGCAGCAGCGCCATCAGCTGATGCATAATGATGGGCTGATCTGCCTCCGTGGATCGCTGCTGCAGCCAGGTTTGGTAACGGGGCTCCCCGCCCCACAGCAGCAGCAGTTTGAGGAGCGGCGTGGGCGTATGTATGGATTCCAGGGGCAGGCGCTCCAGTCCCGGCCACACAAACACCTGGCAAATGGCATGCATCTTGTCCGTTTGCCAGAGATCGTGCATGTCCAGCAACTGGCTGAAGTAGTTGACCAACGTTTGGAGTGCTGAATGTTTGGCGTTCTTATAGGCATTCACCAGTTTGCCACTAGCACCACCAGAGATCGCCATCACCTGCTGGGCCACGCTGCCGACAAGCAGGAGCAGCTTTAGGACGTAAACTTGAAACTCGGCCGAGAGGCGACCGGCAAACTCCTTGCGTATCAGCTCCAGCACATTGGTAATCCTCTGCAGCTGCCGTGCTGCTATCACAGACGTCGCCACGAATGTGGACTTTACATAGTCCGCCAGCTGTTCGATGGGAAGCTCCGTGTAGGCAGCAAAGCGTGCGAAGGCCATGCGTAAGAAGTCCAAGATTTCCGCCTCCTCTAGTTGGCCGAGGAATCGCAGGATGAGCGTCTTGCGCTGCTGGGCGCTCAACTGACGCTGAGCACCTTTGGCCAGCATCTTTCCGTAGAGCACGCGCAGCATGTAAGGCATCAGTTCCGATCGCTGCTGGGCTGCCATGCTGACCAGATCGTAGCCACTGAGAGTTGTCTTGAACTTGGCCTCGTCTATCAGACCCGACAGCTGCGTCCTGTGCTGCACGAGGGCCGACGGCTGCTTATAGGCAGCCAGACAGTCCAGAGCCAGCTGCTGCAGCTGCGGATTGGGACCGGCGAGCAGCTCCAAATAGAAATCATGCATCTCGTTTTGCCTGTGCAGCGCCTTGGGATTCGGCTGAGAGACAAAGCAGGACAATTTCAGCTGCAATGTTTGAAGGATAAACTTGGCGTGGGCATTATGGGCTCGAGCTTTTTGACGCTTTTGGGGGCCACGAGGCGTATGCTCCGACTTATCATTGCCGTTCTCCTCGTCGTCATCATCATCATCATCTGCAGCCAAATCAGTTGCCGTTTCCTGGGTATTCCATGTGTGCTCTGTGCCCTCCAGGTGGACGCGATACTCGTCCTCAACAAACTGCAGGAAGAAGCGCACCAAGTCGGCATTCTTGACTTCTGCCATTGTACCCAACTTGGGTATGCACTGCCAGAGCAGCTGGCGGTAGCTCAGTGCCTGTTGCTGCGTCACCTCATGGCTTTTCTCTTCCAAGGGCAGTAGTGCAGCCAGTGTCAAGGATTCAAAGCTGCGCTCTTGGCTTTTTCGTTGCCGCGGCATTGTCAGCTCCACTTTGTAGTCGATGCTGTTCACCGTCTCCACCAGCTTGCCCTTGAACAGGCTCCAAAACTCATCCGTGGACATGACTTTGGAATAGGCAGCCAGGAGCTGCTGCACCGGTGCCCACACAAACTTGAAGTTGTTGTAGAGCAGGCCGAGCAGCAGACTAACCACATGCTCCTTGAAGTGCGCCAGCTGGCTGAAGTGGCTGAATTGAGCCGCTGCCGGCTCCAGTTGCTGCAGCTGAAGTAGCAAATCGCGATAGTTGTGCACCGTGGGCTCAATGCTGCAGGCGGCATAAAAGTAGCCATAGGGATTGTGCTTGGAGGCAGCGCCCATTAAATCCAGGCAGTGGGCAGCGATACGTCTACACTGCGCCTGTGGCTGGCTCAGCAGCACGGATACGGCGGCCATGGTCTCCGCCAGTGGAATCTCTGCCTTGGGCGTGTCCAGCAGCAGCATTTGCAGGCCAGCCAGTGCTCTGAGGTTCTTCTCCACTGCCACGGCAGGCAGCAGAGCGCGGTGCAGCCTCTCACGTAGCTTAGGCGGCAGTTGGAATTTAAGCAGGGCATGTGTCTGGAGCAGAAGCAGAATTATGGTGTAATCACACTTGAAGAGCTGATCTTCAAGGGCGGACTGTAGGCTTTGGGCCAGTGGTTCCTTACTAAAGCCCCGCAGATGCGGTGCCAGAATCAGTAGCAGTAGGTGATCTTCTTGGTTGACATCTATGTGCTGGAATTGCTGCTCTAAGCTCTTGTTTGTGGCCGTCTGTCTTAGCTGCAGGGGATACACTTGCCAGTTGGCCAACGTGGTCGCCTCCACTTTCAGCGGTCTCTTGTGCAGGACAATGCGCGCCAAGAGTTCCAAGGCGGCCGTGTCGCGGTGCTCTTCGTAGTGGGCCACGACATGGGGCAGGATCAGCATCTCGAACTGCTGATAGTCCAACAGCTGGAGGATGCATTCTTCATACACCGAACGGGACACTTTGACCACTTTCAACAGCCTCTGCAGCAGTCGGTTGGCATCCAGTTGGCTGAGCTGTGTTTGACGTGCCTGCAGCAGGCCACTCACCAGGTTAATGAGTTGCTGTAATGGCTCCGAATGATTCGCGTGCCGCTCGAGCAGCTTTAGCAGTGTGGGCACCAGCAGCGCCAACTTCGCCACATAGCGTCCATCTTTATGCATAACCAGAGGCAACATGAGGCTCAACACCTGTGCCGTGGCAGCTGCACTAATTTCATGGTCGGCAGCAGCTCCGCATAGCTTCTGCCACAGAACGCTGCTCTGGTCGGGACTCAAAAATCTCAGCAGGAGACTCAGGCAGTGCTCCAGAATGTCCACAAGCAACGCTGTCTGGGCACTGGTGTGGGCGGCATCGACATTGACCAGCACCTTCAGCACATGGGCCCATAAATCGGCGGCACTGGAGTGCAGCTGTCCATTGACGCCACGCAGAATCTCGTAGATTAGGCGGCCGCAACCGTGGACGCTTTCCACCTCCTCGCGAAGTACTGTCTGCAGCACGTATGCCAGAAAGCGGGGAAAGTCGCGTACATCGCGTGCAATGTAGGCAAAGCATTCCACAGCAAAATTGGTCACATGCTCCGCATAGTGCTGCTCGTCCAGCAGCGGCAGGATGGCATTGAAGACGACCCCAATGTTGCGCTTCAGGTAGGGCTTGAGCGTTTTGAAGAGGTGCGCCAGGCATACCAGCGTCCATTCCAGTTGCTCCGCATCTTGCGTGTTCAGCAGGCAGATCAGGCGATCGAGCACACGCTGGAAGTACGGATAAAACTCCTCGCGCAGGTCACGTGCCAGCACATAGAGCAGCTCTAGCAGAGGCTGTTGGGACAGATTCGTAGCCGTGGCCAGACGTTCGAGCAGCAAATCCACCACAAAGTCCTTCTGATGCAACAATTGCGGCAGTGTCACAATTTTGCGGCAACGTTTGCTGAAGTAATTGTACTCCTCGGTGAGATTGAGTACAATCCATTTTTGTAGCGTCTGCTGGAAATAGGTTTCAGTTTCGGCCTCCTCGAGCTGTTCGTTCTTGTGACCGATGTGATAGAGTGCCAGGCGACGTAAATCGATTTCATTTACGCGATCCGAGAAGGATTTGAACTGGAAACCAAAATATAAATGTGTGTTAAAAGAAGTTCATGTACGTTGAAGCAGAAGCAAGGGACTTTGAGCCACTTACTCGAAAAGTGTTTGTAATTTTGGACTTTTCTGTTATGGCCGCCATTTTTAATCTTTAATTTAGCCACGCGGCTGCTAATTTAAATCACTTTTTGCTTTTAAATTGTATTAATTTATATAAAACACTTTTTGTTTAAATGCAACACGTGCAGCACATGTTTACAGCTGTGGCTGAGCCGCAAAACAAGTTGGCAGCGCCAATGTTTAGCAACAGCTGATTGGTCTTGCTGTCCAAAATATATCGATATCGATTGCTAGTTTATGCGGTGTTTGCGATTTGAATATGTAAAGGAAAATATTCATAAGGTTGACAGCAGTTTTTATAAATCGTTGAAATACGAATAATACTTGGCAGAAAACACATAAATTCTTTAATTAGTAAAATAAAATGGCAAATTATTTATGTTTGAGCTTTAACGACCCATGATATTGACATTCTATTTTGATATTAGAAGCTTTAAAAAGGCAAAATAAACGTTTTCCCTTGTGACAGATGTCGATTTTAAGCTCCCAAATTAAAATGTTTAGTATAATCCTCTTAATTTTGTGACTGATTCGTCCTTTGTAGCGCTTAGTTATATCATAGTCTGTTTTCTTTTATTTAATTTAGAATTCCAATTCATCTTTTATTTATTCTCTGTACATTTATTTTGCCAAACAAATTTTATTACATACAAAATGCAATTATTATGTGTGCAAACAAATTTAAATTCGGGGATTCCCCAGTTTTCATAGAGCGGCGTATTTCCGTACATTCTGTGAGTCAAATTTGTTTGTGTGTATATTTGTGGTCTCTTTTAGCCGTGATTTTCGGTTATTCGGAGTGACCTCGGTTCAGCGCATCGCGGATAATCGAGGTTCAAATGTACAGTGCACTTGACATTTATCCGTCACAGACCTTTTCAAGCCGACTCCTGAGCTTGACGATAATTAAAAATAGTGCCACGTTCCACAAATCTTTGGCTTTGCTCCCGAGTGTCATCCGCATGATCTTTTGGGGAATCATCACCGATGCCATATCCACCACCGCCAGGTGTTTTCATAGCAAAGGTATCCTAGATGTAAAATAATCCATATCATTATTATTGTAAATAAATAAAGTTCGCCTTGAACTTACGCCCGCCTCCACATCGATACAGGTCTTGCCGGCCAATGCAATCACACGACCGTCATGCTTGTGAACTAGGTTACGTCCACTCTTACCCGGGGTTCCACCAGCCATGCCATACGGCTGCAGCGTGCGCCGCTCGGTCAGCACAGATAGCGTGACCGGCTTACGGAAGAGCAGAGCTCGTTCGACACCTTCGCCACCCACAAACTGGCCGCGTCCACCAGAGAAATCGGTGCGCAGACAGAACCGCTTCAAGATCATGGGATAGCGGAGTTCAAGAATCTCTGGATCTGTGATGCGTGTGTTGGTCATATGGGTGTGGACGCCGCCCGCACCATGCCAGCCAGGACCAGCTCCAGCACCGCCGGCAACCGTCTCATAGTAGCCCCACTCCTCATCGCCTATGGTGATGTTGTTCATGCAGCCCTGGGAGGCGGCACAGACTTGGAATGCCTTCAGCACAGTGTCGACTATGCGTTGTGAGGTCTGCACATTGCCGCCCACAACGGCGGCACCCTCCGATGGATCCAGTATTGAGTTCTTGGGTATCACCACTTGGATGGGTGCCAAGCAGCCCTGGTTTAGAGGTACGTCGTGGCCCACCATGCACCGAAGACAGTAAATCAGAGCAGATAGGGTGATGGCCCGTGGGGCGTTACAATTGCCCCATACCTGCACCCCAGAGCCAGTGAAATCGCACAGCGCTGAGCCATTCTCTGCATCGATAGTGACCTTCAGCGTTATCGGTGAACCGTCATCCATGAACTCTTGCGCCTCCAGCACAGTGGAGCCTGTGCGGTCCAGAGTGTCGCGTCCAATCTGGCGCAGCATGTCTCGTACCGCCAACTCAGCGTTCTTCTGAATGTGCGACATGTAGGCCTGGACGACGTCCAATCCATAGCTATCGATCAACTCTGACACCAGCTGTATGCCCTTATGGTTGGCTGCAATCTGTGCCTTCAGATCGGACAGATTGTCGCTGAGGTTGCGCGTGCCCACAGCTCCCTTGGCACCCGTTGGGGTGGTTAGGCGCTCGATGATTTGCTGTTCCTGGAACAAACCGTTCTCAACAATCAGGAATGATTTAAAAGCGGCGCCCTCCTGGGACAGAGATGTGGAATGTGGAGGCATGGAGCCGGGTGTAATACCACCAATATCTGCATGATGTCCTCGCGAGGCAACAAAGAAAACTGGGCGTGATTGGCCCCTGGAGATGGAAAGAGAATATCGCTAATGAAACACACATTTCGATATTGGAGAACTTGGAGCTACTAACTCGTAAAACACTGGAGTAATGACTGTCAAATCTGGCAGATGTGAGCCGCCTGCAGAGGGATGATTGGCCAGGATGACATCACCGTTCTTTAAGGTATCACCTCGAACTCGCAGCTGATACTGAACTGTCTCTTGCATGGCGCCCAAATGGACGGGAATATGAGGAGCATTGCTGACCAAGCCGCCATCGGGGCCAAAGAGGGCACAAGAGAAGTCCAGGCGCTCCTTGATGTTGGTGGAAATTGAGGTGCGTTGCAGAACCCTGAAGAAAAAATGAAAGAAAGTAGAAAAAAATGAAAGAAAGTCAACCCCAGTGAAATGAACGATTACCATGCATTCCTTACCTTCCCATTTGTTCAGCAATGCTCATGAATCGGTGACTGAAGATACTTAGGTGGACCGGGTCTAGTTCAGTGTTAATGCCAGACTTGCCGCCGTTCTGCACATCCATGACGAGATCACCATAGTCGGTGACATGTACGATGCACTCTGGCTCCACTATGATCGTAGACAACTGATCAATCAGTACAGCTGGACCTATGATCTTGTGGCCAGCCAGCAGGTTTTTGGTCAAATAGATGGGCGCATCGAAGGCACCCTGATCGAAGTGGACGCGCGTGGTGCCTTCCGATGGAGGCGTGTCCTCTTTGGCTTTGTCCACAAGGGCTTCGGGTGGGGTCTCGTTCTTGCCCAAACCCCGAACGCGAATGTCGTCCACTATGATGCGTCTGTTGTGCAGTACGAATCCAAACTCAGTACGATAGCGTTCCAAGAAAGTGGCATTGAAGTCCCCATAGGCAGCCAGCAAAGATGTTTTAACCTCCGAATCTTTTCCAGCAACGGTAGCTGGTGGACACATTAAGGCGCCGTCGGTGCCTTCGTAGCGCAGATGAAGAAACGGTTCCAGTTCTATATGGCGGAATCCCTGGGCAGCCAGTTTTGCATGACACTGCTTCGACAAGGCATCCAAGCGAACCTTTAGCTGATCCGTGTTGGCAGGACTAAACTCAACTCCACTGGGTTCTTGGACCTCCTGAACGACGTCCGCTAGAGCCATGCCATAGGCGGACAGTATTCCAGCGTACTTGTGCACAGCCACCTTGGAAAGAGCTTTTCATTGTTAGCACGTTTCTTGAAGCGCTGTTTATGGTATATACACACCTTGGAGATGCCCAGATTGCGGGCTATGGCACATGCGTGTTGTCCACCCGCACCACCAAAGCAGGAGAGCACATGATTTGCTGTGTCCAAGCCACGAGATTGAGTCAATGCGCGAATGGGTCGGCACATGGTCTCGTTGGCCACCCTGATGAAGCCTAGGGCCACTTCCTCAATGGTTAGCTGCCTGCTGTCACCGCTATCCTTTAAATGTGCATTGATCTCCTTCTGCAGCTCGACAAACTTTCTCTTAGTGATCTCGTAGTCCAGTGGTTCGTTCTCCTTCGGACCAAATATTTTTGGAAAATATTGCGGCAGAATGCGTCCAAGTATAAGATTTGCATCTGTGACCGTCAGTGGGCCGCCTTTTTTGTAGCATGCCGGTCCCGGATGCGAGCCAGCGGACTCGGGTCCAACTACAAAAATGCCAGAGCGAAAGAACAGACGTGAACCGCCGCCAGCGGCCACAGTATTGATATCCAGCTGAGGCGCCTGAATGGTCACACCGGCCGTAGTGCTCTCAATCACGTGCTCATAGGTGCCAGCGTAACGCGACACATCCGTTGAAGTACCGCCCATGTCAAAGCCAATCAGTGGTAATTCGGTTTCTCGAGAGCCCGTTAAGGCATAGCCTACAACACCACCAGCAGGGCCCGACAAAATGGCACGTGCACCACGGAAATTCTCCATATTAGTTAGACCTCCATCTGATTGCATAAACAGGACATCAACGCCGGTCAATTGGTTGTCGAAGCCTGACTTGAAGCTGTATAGAGGGGAAGCAAAACCAGAATAAGTTGTAAGAATTATAAAACGAATCATGATGAAGCTATCTTATAGTTTCACTATAGTTCTAGTTAATATGAAGACCAAAAACAACAGATGTAGATACCACTGTACGCACTCTGTTATCCATAAATTTTAGGACTTTGTCGGCTAAGTACAATTTTATCAGTCTTACGGATGCTTATCCAGATATAATATTATCTATGGTACAAAGAGCATTAGATAAGATGTCATTTAAAAGAGTAGTCTATCTCAAAATAGTATGCAGAATGCATTCTTATATAATTATGATATTTATTGTGCATAGAACGAACCAACTCCGACCCCATAAAGTATATACATTACTGGTCAGCATATACCGATTCGACAGAGCTCAGTGCGTCTGCCTGGCACTTTCTATGCGAACTATATGAAATTTTTATGGAGATACATGCTTCTCAGAAGCCTTAAAAAATTTGCCAAACTTACTCCGGATCGACATAGTATATCTGATACCAACCAGAGAACAGACTGAAGCATTATATCTTACTATAGAGAACAGTTTTTTTTCTATCAAAATATGTATCACCTTCCTTCTGTTGTAATATTTTTAAGTGATATTTTTATACCATTCACAAAATGAACAGGAAGCTTGCAGCTCACAGAACTAAGCGTTTCTGACTATATAAAGTATATATATTTTTGATCAGCGTGTCCGTTTCTGACAAACATCTCAGAAGTCGTACGAACTACAGAGCTGAAACTTTTACCAGGTGTTTCTTTTGTCAGCACGCTGGTGAAGTTTCATCAAGATGGAACAACTATATCATATAGCACCCCACGTCCGCTGACCTGATCTGATGAAGATAGGACAACTATATAATATAGCTACCATATAATCTATTGTTCCGGAATGAACACTTAGTAGCATAACTTTTCTGGTTTCATCCAAATCAAAACAAAGTCATTTCTTGTCCCTTGTATCCACTGTAGCCCAGGGTATACATATACATTGTGAATGTTATATAAACTTCGGCTAGCCTCCCTTCATGTTTTACTTAGCTTCAATATGAATGACTTTACCTAATAGTTCGCCCATGTATTAATTTCAGATAATCGTATGAATAATATGTAAACCTAACAAAACAGACTGCTTGGCCTCTGTCTCTCAGCACGAGCATGAGCATTGAAGTGTGTAGACAGACATACTAATCAAAGGGGTGACTGCTGTACACATCTGTCGGCCCACTACTGTAATAATAATAATCACGACGTAATCAAGCTTTATGACAATGTTGTTATTTTTCTTAAGGTTTATATTAATTTCAACAGCCGTCTAAGCTTTGCGCGTGAGCATGAGAGTTCCCTATGCATGTTGTTTGTTTGTAGCCTCTGTTGTGGCTTATCTTTATGAGCATTGTTTTTTCATTATTGTTGCTCGAATGACTCCGCTTGTTTTGGAATATTTTCTTGTCCAAAAAAGCAACAGTGCTCTAATTTATGAATAAGATTAGAATGGCCACTTACCTGGCAAGGTAGCGATCTACATGGGGCGTCAGATAGGCCTCTGCGCAGGCTGTGTAACCTCTGGCAACAACTCGGCACATGGGCATGGCCTCGTGGGAGAGCGTTACATGGCTGAAACCCAGCTCACGTGCAATAGCTCCGATTTGCAGCTCATGCTCGGGACAGGCATAGCTGTGAGCCAATACCACAGCCACGGAGGAAATACCCTCGGCACGAGCCTCCGTCAGAGATTGGCGTACGGCGGCTGCATTCACTGGCTGCACCTCCAAATACTTTGTGCCAGCCACACCCCCTAGAACTTTCCAGTTGTGTGCTGCAACGCACTGATTAGTCAAACTAACGATAAAATTTACATCAATGACGCTTCACTTACTCAGCTGACAGCGCTCCGACTGTTCGGGCACAATGCGACAGTCTACCTCGACAACGCTCTTGTAGAGATTCGCCGGCTTGCGTATATTCAGGTCAAAGATCTTAGGCCTCGCCTGGTTGCCAATGTAGAGTAGGTCGCGGAAACCACTGTTCACCACCAGGACGACAGGATCGCCCTTGCGTTCAAGCAGCGCATTCGTGGCCACTGTGGTGCCCATGCGCACCCAGCCAATCTTAGAGGTATCCACCAGACCAGACGGCGCCAGATCTGCGCCAGTTTCCTGAAAATGTTCATTAATCACTTTGATCTTTGCCTCTACCAGGCACTGTGAAACTTACAGCTTTCAAAATGCGGCGTATGCCCTCCCGTGGGGCATCGCTATAACGCTCTGGATCCTCAGATAGCAACTTCATTGTGCGCACCTGGCCGCCTGGACAGATGCAGAGCACGTCGGTGAAGGTGCCGCCACGATCAATCGCAAAACAGTATTTGCCGCCACTTGTGGGGGTAGCTAGGGGGCCGGAGGAGGCAGACATCTTGTGGGTCCGGTCTTTCGTGTGAGTGTGACTCGCTTAACAGTTTGTTTGACAATAATGAGCACAGAGCGGCCACACTTGCATTTATGGATAGATCACTCGCAAAGCTTTGACATACTTACTCAAAGCTTCATATTAACTATTTCTAGCAAAACTTATAGTTCTTAAAAGCTCACACAGCTGTTCGAATTCTTATCTCTCTCTTATCTACGCTTCTGTGGCTATGGAAAATTTTAAAATAATCGTTTATTTATGGAAAACGTTAACTTATTTACAATTCGATATCTGTATTCCCCGTGCTAAATTTCCTCACAAACCTAATACGGCGTCCACAATGAATTGTTACTTCAGCTCAGTTCCGCCACACACGCAGGCAAAATATGCAAATGTATATTTTATCTGTCTTTTACTTGAGAGCAATGAAATTTGATGGCTTATTAAATGTGGCAATAACGCACAGGCTTGTACACGTACCGTCAAGGACACCAGCATCGACACCGCCTAACTTACAAAGCAATTGCAATACCCACAACAAGTGCGTTCGAGTACCTTACTCCCAGAGGTATATTTCAGATTGTGGCATTGCTTTTGCCAAGGCATAGCAATGGCTATGGCTTCTACTATGCCCAACGGCAGAGGCAGACGCATTGCAGCACTTTATGTTCGCACATTCGAGGACATTTTACGACCATTACTGTTTGATAGATATGTACGAGTATAACGAAAACAATCAATACAAAACGAGTACATTTATAGATACATATGCATGTACTTCAAAAGGATATGGCTTGTACGCCCCTGAGTGGCAACTGGAATTGAGAGAGCAGAGTTTTCGCTGTGAGGAAACGTACTCCCCCCATTGGAATACAATATACATGATTAGAATATGTTCATTAGTATTAATTTTGGCTGAACACAATTTAGGTTTCATATTTCACTATTGCTTCTTATCTATCTATGCATTTCACAGTCCTTTCATTACCCTCACCGTTTTATTATATCTTCTACTCTGTCTGTCCTGTCTCTGTCTACCTTACCACTAACTTTTTTTGTCCAGTTGATGAGGCACCCGTGCCATCTTCTATATCAATCCTTATATTATAATAACCAACTCTGTAATGGCCTCAGCCACCATATTTGCCATTTCTCATTTCCTTAGAGATTCCATAACCCTCCGTTTTCTTTCTGCCGTCTCCATCTTCATAATTGATTAACCTATATTTTGAAGTTATAATTTATAGATTTTCAACCACTTTTTAAAAGTAGGCTAAGGATTTGTTAGTAATGTACAAATTAAGTTCCAAAAAATATGGAAAATGAATTATGGGTTAAATATTATCGTCCGTATTTCCACACCTGGCCATTTGAAGATCTCTGCTCAAAGCTGGAAACCAACTCCGATAAAGTGAGTTATATATAAGTTTCAAGAAAACCAAAAAAATATGTTTGGATATTATCATATCATATCAGGGTCTTACAACGGAATCAGCCAGAAAGCGTTTGTCAAAGTATGGTAAAAACAAATTCTGTTTTATCAAAAAACCTGCATCCAAGGTATGCAGGTATTTACGTAACTGTTTCTGGGGTTTCGGATATATAACTTTATTGAGTGCCATTTGCTGTTTCATTTCCTACTACTTAGAGACAAGGGATACCAAGGATACCAATGATACCAATCCAGAGTGCCTTATTGCTGGATTACTTTTGCTAATTTTATTTATATTTTCTGGTTGGTTGGGATATTTACAGGAAACGGATGACTATAAGGTGTCGCTTGCCTTCCAAGAATTGATGCCCATGCACTGTACTGTTCTACGAGATGATCGAAATCAGGTCGTACTGGCGGAAGATGTTGTCATTGGTGATATTTTAGTAATATGTTTTGGCGACCGCCTGGCTGCAGATGTACGCTTCTTCAGTGCATACGGCCTGGAAATGAATAATGTGGCTTTGACTGGTATTTCGCAGCCAGAGGATATCAACACCCAGGTGGTCCACACGTCATATGCTTAGTTCATTTTGTCAACGATGAGATAAACACAAGTTCAGATTTAACTTTTCTTTGTTTTTGAATTTATTTGATATTGTGATATGGACAAGAAACCTGTATCGAAGTGGTTGGCGAGCAATGTGGGTTTCGCCAGCACTCATGTGATGAAGGGCTATGGCCTGGGACTGGTCATAGGCTGTGGCAATGACACCGAAGTGGGTGTCATGGCATGCCTGAGCATGAAACGCCGTCCCCGCAGCCGTGAACGAAAGCACATCAAACAGGTTCGACAAGCCAATCGTCTGGCAAAGAAGAGTATTACTGTCTAACGAGCTCCTGCTCCCCAATCCCTATGACAGGTCACATTTTATGCCATGGCTGTGGGTGTGCTATTGTTCTTCACCATGCTCAGCACGATTTCGCTGACAAGTTTGTCACTAAGGCTGACCTTGCAGTTCAACATTGGGCTGATGATAGCCTTGTCTCCCATTTTCCTGCCAGCTCTGATGTATTTTGGCCTGGCGCACACCAAGAGACATCTTTTGGGGAAACGCTGCTCTGTTAGAAATTTAGAGGCAGGCTGCACTTTGGGCTTGACTTCGGTCATTTGTAGCGATATGACTGGAACGTTGACCACAAATCATGTGCGGGTTTCGGAGATCTTTGTAGATGCAGAGATATGGAAGGCAGAGGATGTCAAAGCAGACGAGATGGGTCCACGTCTTTTGGAGCTAATACGAGTTTCGGTGCTGTGCAATGATGCGGTTTTTAGTGGCGGGATGGATGGCGTGCCGCTGCTGAAGGAGACCATGTATGGAAACGCTTATGATATAGCGCTGCTCAAGTTTGCTATGCCCATTATTGGCCACTTTGAGCAGCTGCGTCTGGATCATGAAAAGGTGGCCAACAAGGCCTATAATCATCAGGATCATTTGCATGTTACCGTCCACGAGACTCTAGATGAGGAGGGCAATCGCAAATTCATTTTGCTCATGAAGGGCCACTTCGATGAGGTGCTCAACCACTGCAGCACCTATGCGGTGGGCGATGAGGAAATACTGATGGATGAGCCGCTGCAGACTTCCATAAGTGATGTAGGCGCTGCTCTTGTCTATGCCGGACGACTGGTCTATGGCTTTGGCTACAAAGTGCTTAAGCCGGACACCGAAGCGGCGGACAATCCATACTCAAACAAAGACTTTCTAAAGATCAACACATACTCGTTGCGCTTTTTGGGCATGATCGCTACCCTGGATCCACCCCGTGAGGATATTAAATATGCTGTGGAACGTTGTCGTGCTGCTAGCATCAAGTTGGTATTGATTACGCGCTCTAACATCAACCTGGCACGCACCATAGCCAAAGATGTGGGCTTCATTGGCGAGGACAGCGAAACTATCGAGGATGTAGCCAAACGCCTCAGCATACCTGAGTCGCAGGTGAAGCGCAGCCTTATCACTGCCGGCATCATAGATATGCGAAATTGGTCACACATGAAAGAGCATCACCAACGCTGGGAAACTGAAAAGAAGCTGCTGCTGCATGAGGATCTTATATTTGCAGCCACAACGTTCGAACAACGTCACATGATTGTCGATGTCTGCCAGAGATTGGGAGCTGTGGTGACTGCAATTGGCAGTGGTGTTCATGATACGCCTGCTGTACGCAGAGCCCATGTGGGCGTGGCTAAATCAACCTCAGCTCCAACTAGTCAATCCTGTGCCGATATCATACTGCTGGACGACAGCTTTGCTACGCTGGTGAATTCCATCGAAGAGAGTCGCCTGCTATTTGAGAATATGAAGAAGGCAATGGTCTATGCACTGGCTCCCAACATGGCTATGATACTGGTGCATTTGTCGTTTATTATATTTAAAATACCGTTTAGGATACCCATTATAGTCAGCTTGGTTATTGTGATCTTTGTGAATCTGGTAAGGACCAGCAATTTGTTAAGCGAATATTACGGAATTCTTAACCAAAATATATGTATCTCACAGATACCCAGCCTATCGTTGTTCTACGAGAAGGCCGAAGAAAATCTTATGTGGCTTAAGCCCAAGGTCTATGATGACTTTATCATCAACAGACGGTAAATCAATATTTTGTAGATCTTACATTTCCGATAACTCAAAAATATCAGCTTATTGTTTGTAGCATTCCTGCAAGTTGGAATTATTGAGGCAGCAGCAGCCTTTATCCTTTACTTCTCGTTCATGGCTAGCAATGGCTTCCTACCCAGAACCCTGTTTGGCCTCAGCGTAATTTGGTATGATGATTCAATAAATGATATCACCGATTCATATGGCCAGGAATGGGTACGCCTAGATGCCTGATTAATGGTTTATTTTTCGAGATCATATTTATTTATTTATTTTTCAGACCCGCGGTGCACGCGTCCATCTTGAATGCCAGGCCTCATCGTGCTTTTTCATGACTATTCTTGTCATGCAAGGTGCAAATCTTATAATAACTAAAACAGGTCGGGCAAACCTACTATATCATGGTTTTGGCAATCACTACTTGAATTTAGCCATCATTTATATGATCTTGTTATTTGTGCTTCTGTGTTTCTTAGATTCTCCAAACTTCCTGCAATTAACATGCCTTAACAAGTAAGTATGTCAAAGGCAAATTTACCTATACAAAAATTTCTTCATAAAAGCTACTGAAAGTCCATGATAATCAGTGCTGTTCTAAATAATTGGTTTCTTTTGCTAAATATTTTTATATATTTAAATGCTGTTTGTTTGCTTATATTGCATTTTTATTAGTATTTCAGGTTTTCTTTGGCATATCTGGCCATTTGTGTTAATGCTTATATTTGTGGAATCCGCTCGACGTTATTTATTACGATGTTACCCTGGTAGCTGGCTGGAGTTGGAAACTTATTTTTAAATGAGGATTCAATATTTTACGAATTAACTAAAATGTATTTATTTTCACCTTTGGTAAGAATAAAGCAAAGTTTTTAGCACAAATGCAATTAGTTGTAAATAAATTATATTCGATCCCTATTTTTTATTCGATTCGCATTAAAAAATATCTTACCACCGGGTCTGAAAAAATTCCCAAGCTACACTATTTCAAACTCAAGATGTTCGGCCTTGTTGATTATATGAATTGAGTTGCAAGTCCGGATTTGGGTTTCATTTTTATAAAACTTTCATTGTTTCGTACAAAACCTTATGAAATAATATCAAATTATACAAGAAATTACATCATCAGTTTAGATGATGATTTTACTAATAACTTTAAAGAAGCATTCAGGCCCTATTGAAAATCGTTACCAATCCGATTTGATGATATCTAACCTAAATATCTGGATCTTCAACTTCAATGAAGAAAGTGTTAAGAAAGTTAAGAACCTCTCGACAGATAAATACCAAATTTGGCAGACTTATTAGTATTCCGAAAGAGCTGGTGCTATGGTAGCTATATGATATAGAAGTGCAAAATCCAGTTTATCCAGTCTGGCTGACTTACGTGTACTCTTCTAAAATATATACATACAAACCCAATTTGATTCCATATTGTGGCAGTAATAAGATCTTTATCAAAGTCCTCGCTTTACTCTCGACTTAAGCCATCCTCATCCCCTCTCTCTCTGTGTTTTAAGGCAACGCTTGCCTGGCAATACATTCAATTTTTTGTAGGCATTTGCAATCACAATCTATTATAGTTTCCGAGATCTATCAAAATATTTTGGATGCTTATGAAGAAATTTCTGCTTCCTTCAAAACCAATATTCAATTCAATATTCATTCAGAAATAAAATGAGGTATTTAAGCGACTTTTAGGAGTCGAAAACATATTGATATGTGGAATCAAAGTTAAGTCTTTGGTCGATATTTTTCACTTACACTTTCCTACTTACCATCTTTATATGGTCTCTTCCCATTTTTATGTGTGCTACTGTACGTGTTGTCATCTAACGGATTTAGTTTTTTATGTTATTTTAAAATATTGCATTTATTTTTGGAATAGCTCGAAGCTGTGGTGGTGTTCTTTTGCTGCAATTTCTCACATCGAGTTGTGTACTATTTTAGTGTCGATAGTTAATTAATTCAGATTGAATATTTTGACTGCTACATTTTTGTGGGATGTATGTTTGTATGTTTGATTGTGTGTATGTATTTATGTATGTATGCCATGTAGTTAGGTAGGTACGAGTAAGGGTAAATGTTATTGTTTTTGTTTTTGTTTTTAATATATGACTTTACACAGTTGGTTTCGGTTTCTTGGTTTTTTCATTCAACATCAATATTTTGGTTTTTAATGTTTTTACTTTGACTTTATTTTGTTTGTAAATATGCGTTTGGTTTTTTTGATTAAACTGTCGAACATTTATGCATAATATTTATGTTATGTTATTTTTATATTGTATATGTATATCGGTTAGAGTTATATCTATGTATTTAACTGGTGCACAATACACTTGCTGGGTTTCAAATTTAATTTAGTTTTTTATTTTTTGGCTTGTGCATCCATGGAATGGCTTGTTTTATTTATATTCTCATTTAATTATATATGTATGGCTAAGATTATTTTTTGTGTTATGTTCTGGTAAATGAAACAAAAGTTAAATAAAATCGTCGTTTGTTCCTTGCTGTAGTGCAAAATATATAACAATTTTTTAGCAAATTTTTTTAGGCTTGTAGAATAATACATTTCGTTTCCTTAAGAAACTCTTAAAGTAATACTTCAATTTACACTTTTTGCCGGAAATAAACAATTTATGTATATGTTTGCATGTGAAAGGTATTGCTTTAGGCCATATAGCCCTGCATGAGTGCACTGCAATGCGAATAAAACCAAGTCGTTGCGTGGCTGTGTTAGGGCGCAGCTATGCGGTTCTCTACTCTTACTTTATGTAAACAAAAATTGAGTTCAAATTTCTAATGTTTTTCGATGAATGCAATTCTAGTTGTTTTGGCTTTAAGGCTTTCGTGTATCAAATAACAATATTTACTTATGCTCAACAATTCAAGAAATGAACGGAATTGAATTCTAGGCTTTCGATGTTTTGAAACTTCTTGTTTTTGGTTGGAATGTATCAACTGAAACCGAATAATATATGTATGCCTATGAAACTCCGTACTATATAACATGCTTAAAGGGGTGCGATCGATACAAGCCAAAGCAAGCATAAGGCGGTGGGTTCAATTCTGATCAATTAAATTCAAGGACCGGGAATATCATTTCAAGCCCACTCCATGGGAAGCTAATATGATGGAAACAGAATTCCAAATCAGCTGAAGATAATATTCATTCACTTGCCGTGAATATCCTTACATAGTGAGGGGCAAACTCATTGCCAGCTAACGCAGAACTCCAACTCCCTCCTGTCATTCGCTTGGCCGCTCATGTTCACTTTCAATGCATTAACGCTCATCACTGTCCTATTCTATTTCTTTTATGTTCTTTTCAAAACTTTTTCTGACTTTATGATGTATTCTTTTTTTTTTAATCGAGCTTGTGAGACTTTAAAATACTCAAAAATTATTATCAATTTAGTTTTAGTTTCCGCTTAGATATTGTTTAAATCTAACGCATAAAATATACACATACATATATATAGATTTAAATTTGTAAGTATGTTTGTTTGTATTTGCATTGGTTGTATATTTGTATGAATAGGTATCATATATAGTATATGGTACTTGTATCAGTGTGTGTATATTGTTTTAAAGTAATTTATTTAAAGTAATTGCGTTTACATTGTCCTTTAAATCTATTGAAGTTTTTGTTGTTTAATTTGACACTAATTTAGTTCTCAATTTAATTTTAAACATTTAAATTTGTTTAAGAATTCACAATGTTTGTATTCAAATGAAACATTCATTTGAAAATATTTGCTTCATTTATTTACTTTTTGCTTAAAATAAAATTGTAAGGGCATTCTCTCAAAGAAACGATCCTTCTTATACCATTAAGCGCTTACCTTTAGTGGATCGCAAGATGTTTGCTTGTCGTGGTACATGTAAGTTTACAGTTAGTCCCTAAAGATCGTTAGATACATACGAATATAGCGCACAGATGCGAGTACAATATCATCATATCCTCAACTACAAAAACATTTACGAATAGATTCAATTCGATTAATTTCCATAATTCCATAATTGTGTGTAGATTTCAACTTAACTATTTCGTCTTCTCGTGTTTCGGTTTCGTGTCTTTAAAAGAAGGAGGCGGGGCAAATCGTAGTCAAATCGGTCGGTCAGGTTGGACCATCAGTGCGCAGTGCGTACAAGTCATAGGGTTAGACGCCTTGGGCGAGACTCTCCTTGGGCAGCGCTATGATGGACTGATCCACAGTCTGGTGCGGTATGATGAAGGGCGAGGCCAGCATTTGCAACGGTCTGAAAAAGGCAATAGCGTTGCACCAAATGATGATGACGCTGTCAGGCCACCAAATCTAGTAAACACTTACTCAGCGAAGCTGGCTGCAGTCACCATTGGCTGTCGCACCGAGTGCAGCGATTGTGAGTTCTTTGCCCGTGCCAGCAGGCTCATAACTGTGCGCTTGGTGGGATTCATTCCGGACCGAGGCACGCCCAGCAGTGGTCGCTTACGTCCCAGGCCTCCACCTGCAACGAACAGCAGTATCGAATGAATCCTAGCCTAAAGTCAGTAGCTTTGATTCCGCCTACTCACCTATGTTGATGGCTTTCACATTGCGCAGCGCTGGATGCAGCAGAGTTCCAGGCGGCTCTAGCAGAGTCAGTGTCGATGTGGTTGCATCCCCATCGCCGGGCAGCTGTAGGGCCGATGCTGCCGCCTGTGCGGTGGACAGACCTGCCATAGCTGCGCCCATGCCCGCGGCTGGCTTCAAAAGTCCACCTATGCCGGCAGCTGTCAACTGATGCTGCAGAGCCACAGCCATGGCCGTTGTGTGAACTGTGGGTAAGGGAGTTCAGCTCTGTATAATACGATAGCAGTAGGGGATTAAACCGAAATGGACAGTGAATCAAAAACCCAACTGAATAGTAGGACTGGTACAGCGAGTGAAGCTTTGAGACCATGGGCGTACATGTCTGGGTTTTAGGGAAGGTCTGCTTATTTTACTATCATTTAGCTACGCTTATGTCGGCCTCATCCAAAGGCTACATAGAACTCCCCCAATGAAAAGGCTTTGACTTTCCAACAATGATGAAGAATCATGTATGACCATATGTCACAGAGTCCAGCTACAGCATCCTGTTACCCCAATGCGTTCCACACTTTGACTGACTTATTGATGTCTCTCATTGCCACTGGCTTATGCAAATGCATTCTATCCTGGGATTTACTTACGTGCCGCTGCTGTCGCTGGAGTTGTCTGAGCGGATCCAGATAGATGGTCACCACAGGCGGCTGCTGCAGCAGCAGCTGCTGCTGCACTGGCTTCACCATGGGCCTGAAGCAACTGATGAAAGTGCGCTGGCTGGGGCTGGTGATGCGGATGCGAATGTGCCTGTTGTTGTTGGTGATGGAGTTGGTGTTGGTGTTCACTGCTGCTGCTGCAAGACTGGCTACAGTCGAGCTTGCCGGGTGAAAGGCAATCCATGCCGCTGGCCTCGTCCGATTTGTCATCGTTCGATGTGTCCATGTCGGCCAGGCCCCCACCCAGACCACGGTTGGTATTGGTGTTGGTGGGGCTCTGTGAGTCGTCTAGGTGGCTCAAAGCGGGCGTAGACGTTAGTGCCTGCATCTCCCACATCTGCTCCTGTCTTATGTCATCATGGTAGTCCTGCGGAATAGATGCGGCGCAAGTAAGGATTAGTAATGACCTCGCCTTGGCTCCACGTAGACTGGTTCAGTGACATGCCAAGCCCGAGGCTCGAAAACTGCATTCAGCCTGGCTGAGCAATTAAATTTAATTCTGCCAGAGACAACGAGCCCCGTAATAAATGCGAATTTTATTGGATGTCAATTAAAAGTTTGCGCGACCATTCGAGTGACACTTTTCCCTCTCACAGCACACAGCTCTTGCCCTATCATCTCTCGTATCCTCTGTGCCATTTGTGAAAGGCATACATATTTATGTGAGGGCAGAGCAAATGGTTTCAGAGTGTTTTATGGAATGAGATTAGGTTAGGTTTTTAGAAGAAAATATTGCATAATATATTTATAATAACCCATAATATACTTATAGTTTTAGAAAACTGAATTCATTGAATAACATTTTTATAACAATTATTCTAATAATGTGCTACAAACTCTAACTCCAGGGTTAAGAGCAGTAACTGATGGGGAAGTTTAGCTTTCAAACTGGACTTGTACTAATTTTCCTATTGCAAATTGAAGCTACGAAAATAATTTCAATATGAAGAATATTTAAAAATGTATGACCGAAATATTACCAATCTATCTTAAAAACTAAATCTATGTTGTTTCTAAATTGAGTGCCAAAGTATACACACATATTTCTTGAAAAGCCTCTGAAAGTTTTTGAAATTGGAATGCCAATCTTTATAATGGCATTCTCAAATTCAACCCACTGCTTAAATATGGCACATTTGATCAATAAACTTTCATACATCTTTTTCTGATAAATGTCTATGTCATATCAAATGATGTTGCAATTACGTTTCACAAGTTTCTGAACCGCCCTCGTATGTAATGCACATATATACGCCCTTTGGTGCGTGCGCGTTCAAGAAGAGCAGTCTATATGTACATGAAACACATTTATATGTGAAAGTATGTAGCTGATTGCGAGTCCTTAATGCAATTATGTAGAAGAAACAGCCACATCCTGGCAGCAAAGTGTTCAGACAGATACACATACTGATATACATACATAATATACATTTACATTGTTTATATAAATTTATATATTATATATGGCACAAATTTTATATCCAATCTTAGAAAAAGGAATACTTTTCATTAACTAAATTCAGCGAGTTGATAATGCTGCTGCTCTCCCATCCACCTAAGCTCTGATTTGATTGGACCCATTCAGTTATATATACGTAATCTTTTAAATGGTCCGATTTTGTGCTTAACTGAACAGATTACAAATAACATAAATACCCAGTTTTATAGCATTCGCCAAACATAAATCGTCTTTGCAGCTGCTATAAACAATCTTTCAGCTCACACTGCATGGATTTCACGGCAAACAACGCAAACATGGCGATGTGAGGAGGCATCGTAACCCAGGCACTTTATCTAAATTGAAACAGTTTGTGTTTGAAATGTGTGTGTTTTGAAATGTGAGTGGCAAAAGTAGATCGTTGTGGGGGCAACATCAAAAATAATATCTATGCAAATTTTTGTGTAATCAGATAAGAGAAAAGAAGGAAAACCTCAAGAGGACACTCGGTGTGACATCAAAGACAGTTTATGTAGCTGACAGCTGCATGTCAAAAGGTGCGTCAGTTCGTCATTTATTTAGCCAGCCAGCCAATGATATCCAAGCGTTAACATATGCATAGTCATGGGGTTTTGTGGTGTGAATATCTTTTACACTGTATTAGATTTTGAGCATAGAATATTTCTTTATATAAGAACGCAGTGGCTTTTGAGGCTGTAAGAGAAATTAGGTATTGAGATTGTGTAAAAGCAAACGTTGGAGTTAATAAGCAAATTTGCAAAAGAAAACAAAAAGAAAACATTAAAGAACATTTTCTAATGAAATCTGTGATATGAGCTGAAAATTCGCATTTACATTTACCCTTTTACATACACTCCTATTTCAATTCTAGTTAAAGTGTACATGGAATTCCTCTTCAAAATTAAAACAGATGTTTTCATTCACAATAGACATTGTGAATTGTCAAAGCCTGCTAATCTTGTTACAAGCATGTATAACTGTAGACCATCTTCAATATGAATACTTTTGTCAATAGTTTATAGCTCTTTCTTTTATCATATAAAGAAACAGTTTGATCATCGAAGTTCTGTTTCAAAAAACCTATGGGAGTTTTACTCCAAACTATTTTCTAAATATCTAAATAATATATACAAATACTGTAGTCTCAGATCAAGGTCATAGCAGGGATTCACATAATGAATGATTGAAAGCTTTGAAGGAAATTTGGTTCTGGTATTCGAATCATGCTGTGGTATTTTTCAGTCAACTTCAAGCAATCAATTTCAAGCATCTGCAACAAAATTGTGAAATCTTCTAATTCCTGTCATTCTGTCATAGAACTTAAATATTTGTTTAAAAAATATTTATTATCTATCTGCTGAATGTGTTCTAAGAAAGCTTTACTTTCAATATAATTATGGCAATATATAATCATTTTTGCTAAGCTAATTAAATATAACCAATGAAATTATTCCATCATTAGTTATACCTCATCATGTTACATAATTTCAGTATAGCCTGTGGTGTTAGTTGGTCATTTGAAGTCTACCCAAGATGTCTCAGTAAGCTGTTTTATTTAAACCAAAAAATAAAAAATATAATTATAATGCAATATAATGTTTCAATTGGCAGTTATCTATCAGTGTTTCTCTACCTCATAGCAACTGCTTTGGCCCAAGATGAAACGCCTGAGTGTGCTAAACTTAAGAATCCCATTGACTCTGTGAGTATCCTAAGCCAAAGTGCCCAAATAATTATTATTATTTTATTCATTCCCCATTCTCCCTAGACACCTCTCGCAGGTGATTTGCATAACTGGGCCATATTTGTTGGTCCACATTCCAATGAATCGGCCCCTATACCAGAAGAAGAGCTAAGCAACATTTTAAGCGGTATTAACGAAAAGTGCGAACAAGTACCATATCCAATGCCTCTACCGTCTGATAAGGTGCAACAAATTAAAATATTTGCCACCGACAATGAGAACTTTGTCACACTATTCTTTTGCAAAGAAAGTGGCAATCAAGACTGGGGTAGACTATATTTTATACTCCTTGAATAATATATTCTTTGGATGATACCATAGCCATATCGCTTTCAGATTTCTCCTCTGTGCTCACAAAGTCAGCCACACCAACGGATGATGTAGTGGAAGCAATCGAGAAGTCTTATACGGAAAAGGGACTGCCACTGAGTGCTCTAAAGAAGCTCTGTTAATCGAATTTGCATTTTAGATACTGCAATTTAGATACACCTTCCTTCTCCTTGGTTCAACTGCATGGAAGTCTTTGGATAAATCTTCTAGAAATTCTTTTAAATGTCGCTACTTTGTAAGCTGTGCATATTTAAAAACTGTGTTTGTCGTGTTCCACTTTAAGGGAGAATATAAATAAATAAAATACGAGTATCCTGTGCGAGTCGGGCAGCTGAATATGTGTCCGGGAATGATGTAAGTACGAGGAGAGCATCGTAGATAGTAAACGGTTGCCGTTACCGTTTGTATCTCAAGTGGGCGAGTGGGACAGAGACTGCGAGGGGACGAGCAATGGAGCGGTGAGCAATGCACGGTGCACACGCGATGGGGAAAAGGCGATGCGATGCGGATGCGATGGCGTGTCGAGAGCCACACAATGGACAAGAGGCAGCGAAGTTTATGGAGCGCGTGCCAGGACATGCCAGCCCAGCCCAGGACAGGACAGGCCGGGACAGCACAGTGTAAGAGGGAGCGCAGTGTGCCAAGTGCCCAAAGGTTGGGGTGGCAAATGTAATTACAGCACAATGCAATTTAGTCAGCCAGCCCCACATTGAGGGCCAGACACAGGCGAGTGGGAAGCCCTCAGTATACAGAGTAGTGTGCATGCCAGGCGAACACGGAAACTGAACTCGATAACGAGTGCAACCTTGGCGCAGTTCTCCGCATCCATGCTGTGCTCCGTCTCACCATAAACTTTTGTGCTCGGGCAACTTTAAGATGTTTTGTATACACAATGAAAGGGCAGCAAAAACACTTTAATCATTTTCGGAAGGACCACAGTTGTTTAAATACCAACAAAGGCAATTGGCCAAAAGGAGCCCGGCTGGCTACTCACCGGAACCAGAAACCGACGCACTTCCGCCAGCGCGTAGGCGATACGGGCGTGAGCCTCGGCGGGCGCCGCAAACGTTGATATCTCCACGTGCAGGTCTTCGAAAAGATGGGCATAGCGACTGTCACCGCTGGCGCGCAATTCCTCCTCCTTCCGGCGGTCGCGCATCGAGCCACGGCCCAACACGGCCATTTTGCACATTGTGTCCTCCTGAAGTCGCTTCATCGAGTTTCCTTTCGGCCCAAGCAGCTTGCCAACGAAATTGAACTGGCAGAGGATGGTGAGAATGCCAAATGAGTAAATATTAACAGGATGATAGATGGACCTGCCGTGCACAAGCTTACCTTGGGGTGATCTCGCACAGGAACGGCCACTTTAACGGACACCTTGACTGGCTTGTCGCGTGTTATGTCCAACATTTTAAGTTTCTCTGCAAAGGAGTGTGGGAAATGGCAAGTTATTTGATGGGTCTTTAGGATAACAAATCTTAAATGTATGAAAAATCATAATACTCTCATTTGAAATGGTCTTCGACTAGAAATTTAAAATCTAGATTGCATAAGTAAAATAAATCTTATTTTATTAAAACTTGGCAGCCAATTTAAAGTAATAACTGCCAGTTATACTTCTGCTTGAAGAATACTTTTTATTCTATAATTAACCAAGTTCTTAAACCAGATGTAAGCATGAGTATCTAGTAGCTTTTGCATTTTCAATGCATTCTGCTCCAAAAAGTATGCTATGCTTAATTTTCTACCGCAGCTGCAGCTGTAGATTTTGTTTACAATTTGCAATATACAAAGTTTTCTACTTAAAGTGAAGGTAAACTTCCACACTTATCAGATAATCCTTTGACCTTTGCCAGCAATCCTGTCAAATCCTTTCTTTTTTTTTTAAGCTGAAGCCCACAGCTATCAAAGTGCAGACATTTTGGGTGCGTGTGTGTTTCTTAAAGCAACATAGATGGATAATTCCCTTGGATTTTGCTCTCAATTTTTCTTTTCTCATCTTGCTCAGATTTACTGTTTGTAACTAATTAAGCAAAATGCTTCTGCACACAACAAAACCAAGGTGGAGGGTAGGCTGGAAAGGGTAGCTGGCACAGAAGCAGAAGAAGGGACAAATCTGTTGACATGCAAACACGAAAACATTTTTGTTTGCTCTTCAGCTCAAGCCTCAACATGCCAGGGCAGGACAGGGCCAGGCAAGGACTCTCACACATGATTATACATAGGGAACCATATATAACATATATACACTTACACCGACACTCATTAGCAGACGAAATGGCTTTCTTAACACCTTTGTTGTTGCCGTTGCTTCTGATGCTGCATTTTACCAGCACACAACACCCCCCAGCCCCCTCACAATTTTCCTTTTAAACCTCCAAAAGCGTACTATATATGACTTGAACTGACTCTGTCTCAGTCCCTGTGCGGGTCCTGTCTGTCTACGGGCTGTATGCATCGCCTTGTCAGCGGCAGTAACAAACCTAAGTAGTTGGTAGTTGCAGCTGGCAGTTGTCAGCACAAGAGTGCACTTTCCCTTACATACACCTGCCCAGAATGTGTGTGTGTGTGTTTGTGAGCTATTTTAGTCTAGCACACTGACAAATGCATAAACAGAAATATGCTAATGTATGTGAGTCTGCCTGTGTAAGCGTGCATGTGTGTGCGTTTGTGTGTTAATTGTTGCCATTGCCTCATCAACACACGCTTCATCATTTTCATTTCCACATTGATGAAGATGAAAACAACAACAACAACAACACCGAGAGCAACTACTAGTTGTTACCTTTGATAAACATGCTGAATATAAGTATGTATGCCAAGTGAGAAATTTCATATTGAGGCCACCCCTGCGTATGTGTAATGTTAATATATTATTAAAACATTTTTGTTATCCCTTCGTAGGACTTCAGCATTGTGGATTAATTACACTTCTTGAGCATTAACTAAAAGGTCTTCTGTGTTTCTAATTAAGTATGTTAATTAAGTATGACAAAAGATGTGCCGAGTCGAAAGCAAAATGTAAAATCAGCCAGGCAGCCCATAGCTTAAGCTTTCATTTATATAAACAAAGGGATAGAATGGCTTTACATAATACGTGTCAGTGTTAACGATGAGCTATGATAGACATACGAAATATGCCATGTCTTTGAATATATAGGTCGAGCAAAATTTGTGTGAAAAATATAAAATGAATATATTTCAGCATTTTAAAACCAAGATTTCATTGTAAATTATATCAGGCTTCTGAGACGGAAGACCTTTATTGAGAGCTTTCATCAAATCGATATATATGTGATAGGAAATTTAGAAATAATTTAATACAATCTCGATAAGCGTTTAAGGTAGCCCTTTTCAATCTGAGGTTCATTCTATTAAGTGCCCCCAGACTTTATATAGAGATATAAATGCCCCTTAATGAATTAATTCGAAAAAATATTCAGTAGAATTTTTCTGGGCAACAGGGCATGAGCTGCGTAGACTAAGAACGCTTTTTGCTGACTTGGCAGCGACTTAGCAAACAGCTTTGTGGGGAATTGAATTAAAAGTTAGGATCTGCCTGATCGAGGACATGCGAAGCTAAGCATTTTACAACTATACAGTCGTACATACATCGAGGGTGTACAGCGGCATATAACATCAGTGACTTGGAATGATATTACAGAAGAGCAATGGCTGCTTTTAGAGTAGAAGATAGAATAAAATGAACTCCTGCAGGAATTCGACAAGCCCAAATGAAATATCTCCTCTTCCTGACAAAGCAGAAGCATGAAGCCTTATTCATGGGACTCGATTTCAATATAATTGAAAATCGCTATTTTAATTCTCCTGTTATATACAACTTCGAGAATGCGAGTCCATGAATAACCATTAATATTTACTTAATTACATGTTTAGCAAACATATTCTACAAAATTCCACTTGAAACTTTCTCGACATCTAACTTATTTCCATCGCCACTTTATTTTAATGTTTATGGAATTTAACTATCTCACCAAATCCTTCCTCTCCCCCTGCAGCCCTGTGAAACTAACAGTAAGGATAAACTTTACTTCTAAAACTTTAACAAAAATTACTCTATGCAAATATATATAAAAAATTACATTCTAACTTTTACGCATAATTTTAAATTCATTATCAAACAACAATGCATTTATTGCCAGCCCATAAATATTTTATCGCACCAAAAAATATGCTAATAAAAAAGCAACAACTTTGCTGACCGAAAAGGAATTCCGTGTAAATACATATTTAACAAATTGAATTTATGTTACATTTGTTACATGTTAACTTTTCAATTATTTATGAAGCAAATGTCATCATCCAATAATTACAGATTAAAGTGAATTCCCAAACGAATTCAAACAGAATTGCCAGCTTAAACTGTATAAGTGAGTTTTCCTTCGCAACTTCGACCTGCGCTAATAAGCATAACTACGAAAAATAATTCCATAATAATTTCACATTATGCATTCCATATGCATTAAAAAAGAGTTTAAATTGGTATTTTACGTGGCATAATTTATTGATTTCCAACCCAGCTAAAACAACTGTAAATATAATAAAATTCATTTTACCTTACCGCGGCCTGGCAATAATTTTATCGGCACCCGCATCGAGGCAAAAGTTTTGGCCATTTTTGTAATTTTTTTTTCAGGTAAATGCAAATTGCTGCCAACCTAATCTCCTCTAATTTATGACCAAAAGGCCATTAAGGTAATTAGGTATGCATTTCAGAGGACCCCTCAGCCCGAGCTGGCACTCTCGCTTGTGATACTGCCGCCTGCCATCCCTATAGTTCGTCCTCTCGTCCATAGTGTTTTATCAGATTGCATTAAGTGCTTTTTTATTCAGGCAGACAAAGTGTTAAAGTGTTGTTTTTGTTGTCGTTATTGTTGTTATTGTATACTGAGGCGTCGGCTTCAAAAGCCTGCAATTGAAGCCAAAAACGGACAAGGGAAATGTCGGTCATGCTTGGGCATGGGCTACGGGCTGGACATGCCTCAAATTTCGTTTTCATTTTTTGGCTTCGGTTCGGATTTAGTTTATGGCCTCTTGATAAAGTTCAAACTATTTTATTGCACTTCAATGAACACTCGATGCAAAATCAAATTAAATATCAACTTCCGGAGAACAATAACAATAACAACGAAGTATGCATGCGGCACAGTATAAACTGGGTAAACTTCCGCTTCAGAGTTGGCCTCAGGACAGATGCTAAACATTTGCTCAGTCATTGCAATTGTTTCCGCTTGCCGTTTTGCCAAGTTTGTTGTGCATTCTGCCATATTTTTTATTCACTCATTTCATTCCAATGCTTTCTATGTGTGTGTGTGTGTGTGTGTGTAAATGTATTTGTGTGTATGCCTTTCGTTTGGCTTTTCCAGGTCATTTGTTCGTCCGGAAAAACTTTTACTCTGACTGAGGCTCAGACTCGAACTCAAGCCGAGGCACAGACACAGGCACAGACACAGCCCAACCCTGAGGCCAGGCACTTGTGTTAACACAAGGCTCTTCCGCGTCCTTTGCGCCTATGATCTGAAGTGAGACCCTCTTCAGAGCGTTGACGGCATCTTTGGGCATGATTTATTTTGCTTTAATAAAAGAGAAGAGAAGTCACACCTGCAGTTGATGCACAAAATACAATTTCCTAATACCTTTCAGCTCTTATACGTAGAACTTTTAATCAATGCTGTCAGCCATTTCCATATACTATTCACTTATTTCCATTCAATTGGATGGGTGTTGATGTTAGCTGGAGATAAAACAAGCGGTCAAAGTCCAAGTGAATGTCAGGACAGCAATGTCATGGCAATGTCCAATGCCTCATTTAAATGTTTTACGAACGTCTTTGCAGTTCATAAGGCAATTGTTACAGGGACGGTTTGGCACTAAAAGCGCCCAGGACTGCTTCTAAGAAACTCGATACATTTTTGTATGGCCCGCTTTAAATCTTTTAGAGAAAGTAGGGTTGAGTTAGCGAGAGGATATCAGGCTATCAGATGTATATGTAAATTACATTTCCTTTCCTCATATTTTTTGTTAACCTTAACATTTTGTGAATATATGCAATGCCCCTCAGGTTGTTAACACCGTTGACTGGATGTTTATGTTGTGTACGAAAAAAGCCCATCAATTGATGTTTGAAGAAAAGTTAAAAAGATGCTTCTTGTGGCTCTTGCCTGTCTTCTGTCAGGAAGACACTATAAGTCTAAGAGTAGCAGTGATTGGTTTTTTTGAGCACCTTTGAAATGACATTAATCGTTAAGATGGAAAACTATTATTTATATTCTAAAACCATTTATTTAGTTTCTCCTTCAGGGATTGCTGGCATAAATCTTATTTGAATATATTCAATCACATTTGCTTAAAGCTTAAACATCCTTTTATACAGCTTATAAAAACATAAGGCCCTCAGCACCCAATATGTGTTACGTCCCTGGATGCTGATGATGTCGCATTTCTGGATTTCGTTTTTTGTAAGAGAAAAAAGAAGAAATATATATATATATACATATATATATATAAATATATACATGTACCCGTGGGACGGATTACCGAAATGTGGCTCGTTAGTCAAAAAATGGGCTGCCCCAAAAGAGGAGAACCTCAACCGTTATTTTCCTTTTGCATGGCAGCCACGAACATCAAACATTCAAGAAACAGTCGCTGTTGCCCTCTTGTTGTATGTATGTGTATTTGTATTTGTATTTGTATTTGTATATCCTTTTTTTTATTTGTTCCTTTTTTGCTTGTTTCGTCTTATGTTGGTGCACAATCAAATGCGGATAATGCCGGGGCGTTGTTATTTTAAACTTCAGTGTCATACGGATTGAATTTAAAGAATCAGCATGCTAGTCTTTGATGGTATTTTGTTGGGGTATTCATTTTATTTTTCCCTCCGTTTTACTGCAGCATAAGGCTTTAAACGTAAAGCCTCTAATGAGATCAAGTGCGGCCAGGCAAATGACAATGGAAAAGGCAAACCAAAGTCAAAACCAAAGACGACAAATAGTTTTGTTTTTCGCTATTTGTCGTTGTTCACCGACAACATGACGTAACCTACTTGTGTGTTTATGATTAAATTTCTAAGTGAGTGTGTGTCTAGATATGTGTCTGTGTGTGCTAACTCGATATCAGTAACAGCCAATGTGACGACAGTTTTTACGATGGCAGGATGCCCGTCATTTTATGTCCTTCCTTTAACTTTTGCGTAAACAAGTCCAAGTCGAAAGGTAGACGCTAAAAAGTACGCATAGCAAAAATTTCTTCAACCCCGCTTCAGCTCCCCCTATCTTGGCCCTTGCCTGAGCCCGACGCCAACATTTGCTTAGCTCAGCAGTCAGCAGTTCCTTGTGGCGCTTGAAAAAATACAAGTGGCAAGGAGACGCACAGTAGACCAAATGGGAATTTATTTATTAGTTGTTTGTCCAAAATCGCTTTGAAAAATATGTCTCATGATAAATTCACATACATTTACATATTAAAAAGTATTAACGTATGCAAATCGTGAGAACTTTGGCAGCATTCGCACTCATTTTTTGCAAATCTATAATGGAGATTACCAATTTTAGTCGTTAATATCGTTGTACGGGCAATCTTCAGCAATGGCTACTTTATGTACACCTAATCAGTTGCCTATACTTGACCTTGGGCTGTCTCTGGTAGCCCAATCAGTCCATTGGTCAGAACAAAGCTTATCTGTCTAGATCAATGATCGACACAAAATATAGTCACATTTTGGAATTTCATGTGTGTGCAAGAGATGAACGCCGAACTAATTCTTATGCACAAAAGATAGGGCCTTGTCGACCTCGACCACTGATTTAGATTGATCTGTTTCTATAACTATGCAGTTCTCCTGATAAATTTCAATTATAATATAAGCAAAAATTTCTTATCTTAAATTTTTTCTCATTTCCCTAATTTTCAAAACGCCACCTGCCATATGGTGTACCCTATTTGAAATTGTTGAAAATTTGACTTCTGATTCGTAATTAGCATCTCCCAGAACTGTTAGCAATCAACTTCATAAAAATTTATTTAAATCTGTCATTTTTTTTAACTTTTGAACTTCATTATTCTAAGTTTAAAATTAAGTTAAAGTCCAAACTATCAATATCATTTATTTCTCAATGTATGTGAAATACGAGCCACTGTACAATGCTGGTAAAACGCTTGGCATAAGGTTTTCTCAGTGGCCCCAAGTCAGGCCACACGCAAAGTACACAAAGTGGAGCTGACGGTGTATCTGGAGCTGTAGCCACCAGCTCTGTTTGACTTTCTTTTGTACAATGTAATCGCACTTTGGTGGTGTCGTGGAGTCGGACAGTTGTTGCTCTCATTCCCTTTCCTCCCCGATTTGAATGGCGAATGGCGACTAAGCGTAAACGGATGCGCCCTTGAATGAGCCTGTTATCAATGGAATCAATGGATAGCTGAGCGGACTAAGCCTGTCTGTTCAACTACAAATTTGTGTCCTTAATTCAACCACAACTTGCGAAAAAGTTTGCGTTCCCTTCATTCCCCAAATTACATACCTGAACTTTTTAGAGCACGTTCCTCCTGTGAGCTTAAGACGGCTTTGGGTTCCATTTTATACTTCGTTTTGTTCTTTTCTTTCTGTCTTCTCGAACTGCAAGCAAAAGAATGCGAATAATCTATATGAGCATGTAATAATAGTTTACAAAATTCCATTCGAGTCAAAAGGGATTTCTTTTGCCCTTAGCCTTTTGAAGTTTGCGCTTTTTCGAACTAAGAGATTTGTGTTGTTTGAAAAGCTAAAAGAAAAAGTTGCGCATAAAAGACAAGTTTCTATCATAATGTACTAATAGTTGCAAAAAGGCCATCATTTGGATATACCCATCGAAAGAAGAGGGCATTTTTGTTTTTAAAATCCTGGCTGGCTTTAGCAGCAGATGTTCCTTAAGCTCTTGGGTAACTTTTATAATGAAATGCTTGGCAAGGGATGGGGAGAGGCGAATACTTGCAAAAAGGTTTGAATAAGAATTTTGTATAATGGTATTGATATTTATGCTTTAATGAGTTTGTAAAGCGATTGTTTCAACGATAAATATGTTAAGTTCTTGTTAATCGGCTGTGAAATTCAACTTTATTGAACAATGCTCTTATCCGGATAGATAAATCATGTTCAAATGACTTGGCAATATTGCTGGCTTGGTGTGTGGAAGGCTTAACCAAACTTTATGAAAATGCCACGACCAAAAGACTAAGGTACATTTTCTAACTTTGCAAATGTGGTTAAAAGTGGGGGCACAGTTCAATCAAATGGCAAATCAAATTCAATGAATTTAATTGAGTACAAACACAATTGAAAGATGAGCTTTGAGCAAGTGAAAGTGTTTGAATTTAGAGCCCTGTTGAGATGCATTCATTATCAACCATTTATGATTGTAAAACTATGTATATTTATACTTTAGCAAGTGAGATAGTAATGAAACCACAATGGTTCATTTCAAAATTGTGTTGTTCTAAAAAAATTGTGTTGTTCACTAAATTGAGGCTATGCAGTAGGGAGGGATTAACATTATCTACGTGCTAGATGCGTCAGTATATATATTTTATTAGTATTAAGGGAGTTATTGATGTTGAGTAGTTAAATAAAAAATCATTAGAGTAAGAACAAAGGACACGAATTGCTTCTCATGTTAATATCGACTGGCTAAGAACAGCTCAACCTGTTTTATATATAATATTTTTATTTATGCCATGGAACTTTCAAATATCTTATCATTCTTTTCACCGATGATTCAAATTTATTGTATAAATCAATCAGGTTAGAAACATTGTTATTGTATGAATATAGTATGAAAGCCATCTTAGACGATGAATGCCAAGTTCTGCCTAATTACACAATTATGTGGCTATGTTTACAACCATGCAACAAATGTTTTTCAAATGATGGAATAAGAAATATGAAACATTTAACAATTAAAGTTCATTCTGCATGAAAGCCGTATCGTATGTTAAACCAAAATATTTATTATTCAATTTCACAAATAATTGCTTAGCCACAACATCGGATTATATTCGGTATATACGTATAATTTACATTCGCAATTATTTGAAATAATTTCCGAGCTCCACAGCAAATTGAGAACATGTGTAAATCATAATCATTATCATCAAATCATTTAACTAAGCAATTACGATCGAGTGGTTTGTTTGACATTTGTAATCTGTAGGGGAATCTTTATACATTTACATTTATTTATATATAGATGCGGGTGTTTTTGTGTGTGCCTAAGCATATTGTGTTTCACAAAAACCAAAAACTCTCTTGGGTGAAAATTTCCCAGCTGCCATGTTTTTGGATCAATTGGCAAGCAGAAAGGGGGCGAATGTCAAGTATCAGTTTTCATAGTCAGCAAATATTGCTAGCAAATTCACGCCGACACGAAAGTTACCACACACACACATACAATATAGACAAGCACACATACATACTTATATACGAGCATACATATGTAGTTATTTACACAAATCGACTTGTTTCGCTTTCGAAGCGTAATGGTAATGGTTGTTCTAGTTGTTGTTTTGGTTGTTGTTGATGCCGTTGGCTGTTGTTCAAAATGTGACCCATTTTTGAGTGGGACTGGAGCGCAGATTTGTATAGAGCTATTCGTATTTTTGGGTTCTCTTTTTTGTGCGGATAATTGACAGTACGCCCTATTAATTTCTAGAGACTTGAAAGGCTGCATGTAGCTGCTGTCAGACATGGCTTGTTTGCCAAAGTCAGAAACATAAAAGTGTAATATAATTTTCGAATCCATAAATTTTTGGCCCATCATGCCGCCTAATTGCCTTTTATGATGACGCAAAAACATTTGTGATGGCCCCGTGCCAGATGCAAAATCTACATTTAATCTTAAAGACAAACTACCTGAGAAATTGACGAAAGGATAAGCCCCGAGCCTGAGCCTGTAGATGGGAAACGGTACTCTTTTTGGGGTGGCACAAAAACTTCTTAAAATTAATGATGGCGGGCTGCTGACAAGCTTCTCTTGCCAATATTGTTTGTTTGTTATTATTGTTGTTGTTGATGGCTTTGTTTGTTCTCGTTATTGTAACTCTTACCAGGTTCGTATTGCCGCTGAGTTTGACGGATTTGTGCACAATTTCAGATTAATGCTGCGATTATTGTTTACCATTGGCATTGCGAACAGTGGGCGTATACTTAATGTTTTTACATTTGCTGGAATATATATGTGTATAGTACATATGTACTTAGTTCCGTCAGCACAGCATTAAGTTAACTATTTGACATATTATTAATTGCAGTTTTGGGTATAAAATTGTACTAACAGCAAACAGAATTCGTTTTTATGGAAGCCGCCGAAGAAGACAAATGGAGTTTTAATCCTAGTGTCGGAAGCAATTATGTTTGCACAGCCGGTTCATAAATTTATGTAAAGGCAGTGCACATATTATAATATTAAAAGAGGTCCCAATAAAAATGTATAAACAACAGAATTCCTTAAGTATTTTATCTTGATTTACTTTGGGCTCAAATTAATCGTTTGCTTATTCTAACACAAATCGTTTAATTGAGGACCTAATTTGCCTAATTTATCTTTTGATATGATTTTAGGCAACTGAGCAAAGAAGTGGGGCATGCGGAACCCATTGACCCACTGTACAAAGGTACGATGACAACGATAGTCAAGTCGCGTTGTCTTTTATATGCAAAATTTAACTCAGTGTTTAGTGGGTCGGCGGGTCGGCTGGTCGGGTGGTCGGTGGGTCGTCTTATAGCTGGGCTTGCTGGCCTAGTGGATGGGGGGGGGGCCGTCATGCTCTGTATTAAAATGTACCCGTGCACTCTCGGTCTGCTCTTTGTATAGCTTCCTACGCACGATTTAAGGATAACGAGGATGGAATGCAGGAAGCGAGGCAAATATTTACACAGTTGGATGATTTAGATAAAGAAGACATGAACATGAACCATAAAATGAAGAAGCCGTAGAACGCCACAGAAACAGAAATTGTAGAGGACAGGGGACAGTCAAGTCGCGGACAGGGGACAACAGCAGGGGTGGGTAGTGAAATATAAGACATTATAAAAGTGGGTTGGCATTATAAAGGATAAAGAAATTTGAATACAATGAAGAGGATTTACGAAAGCGGTGATTGCCGAGTGCCACTTCTTGGTCGCGACCGCTGTTGCTGCTGCTATTGTTGTTGTTTTCCTTAACGGGAAGAACAACAACAACAACAACGACAATAACAATTACAAAACGTACAAACAAGAAATTGTAATCCAGTTTAATGCAACTATCGTGTTTGTAAGCTTTTCACCCCCCCAGAAATATGCCATTCCTTTATTGCATTGTAAATGTGTTAATTTTATTTCAATTTTTATCAAGATGTTAAGGTGGAACGACATGAAAACAATCGAGTAAGTCATTAGAGGTGTGGGCACCCATTTAGAAATTAATAGCCGTGGATGGGAGACAAAGTCTACTCTACCACTTTTCTGACAAAGTCTACTCTCTGACAAAGTCTGACAAAGTTTACTGATTCCACGCTTGCTTCAGTTCTTACAATTCGACTTCCCACTCTTGACTTTTGACTCTCGGACGACTCCTCGCGTTGCCTCTAAACTCAGCTTTTGCATTTCTCCTAAGAAAACAATAATCCATTATCGAAACCCACATAGAGACATACATGGAGTTTTTATAAGTGGTTTCTCTTAAAACTGTATCCTTTTACACTTGCTGATTGCTCGCTGTCTCATATGGCCGTTACATCGCAGTAGTGTCAACAAATAGATCAGCCGTACAGGTGATTCTTTATGCTAACCCACACGGCACGCACTTCTTACAAAACAGCTTCCACATGCCATACTTCGTTATAAACAATTTTGTTATCCCAGATGCAATAGTATGGTCATGTAATTTTCGATGATGTTCACAACTCACATAATTCCATTCAAAAACTGAATAACAAATGCAGCTTATTTTGGGGCATCCACAAATTGCCAATCAGAACATGCAAACACGTGACTTGCATCATTTCAGAACTAATCAGCTTTTGTAATACATACAGAGGGACGAAATTACGAGTATATGTATTTCAGGCGTAACCCAGGCTAACAAATATGTCGATCCCTCAATAACTCTGAGCTGTAGTGCATTGAAGGCAGGCAATTGAATTTCCTTGTTTGGAAATTCATATCTCAATATGAGTCACATACTGGCACATAAATCTATTTATATGGGACACCTGTATATTTTAGCTTTTGATTTAAAGTCATATGCGAGTCAGGAATAGAAATACATACTAAGAAATGCGAGTACTCGCTCTATGCAAACGCAAACAGCGTACCTGGATAATTTATTCAAGCGAATATTGCAGTGGCAAGAAAAAACGAAATGGAATTGCAAATGCAAATGTATGCGAATGTACACAGAACCCATACCAGCATACATTAACACTGGAACAGACACACACAAACGCACACGGAGCGGCACGTGATCCTGCTTTTTGGGCAAGTGAAAATGGGCCCACTTGAATTTTTATATAGCTGTGGATTACATTTTATAACAAACGTGTGAAATTCACCAAAAGCTAAGGGTTTACTGAATATGCTATATATGAATAAAAAAAAGGGTGTTTCAAAATGCACGGACCATTAAATATACAGGATAGAAATAGAAATAAAATATAGAAATATATAGAAAGTATACCGGTTGTATTAGCTTTCAGCTTTACTGGGAAACTCGAGTTAGCATTGTAAGAAGAGTCAATGACCAAATATCTCAATTCCGCTTTTAAGGGGGGACATCTTAGAACACCAAAACAAAGAGTCACTCTAGGCACGGAAATTTGTGTGTTTATGAAATGACTCAGATATTAATTAAATTATATCTCGCGCACCTTCTCCTCTCAAATGATTGCATGATCATCGATATTTTCAACGAATTCGCTGACTATTTTTAGTGTTTTCCGCTTTAACTCTTTGATTTTGAGCGATTTGCAGCCTTCCATGAAAATTATCAGTGGTAATACCCATCCTTATTCTCTCATATATATATATTCTAAACATATAGTTATGATTAGTACTAAAAAAAAACATCGTTGCAATATCGTTAAATCGATATTAACACAATTGTATTGAATTTCGATGTTTATTTTCCGAAGTTTCAATATTTTGGCTTGCTTACAAGATGCATTCATTTTCATCAACGGCGACACGCTGTTGCCACATTTGTTTCTCAGCAAAAGTCGCTTCCAAACTCGATAATTTTGATGAAGGTGATATCTTTATCATCACATCTCAGCTCTGAAAATCATATTGCTCAAAATAAGTTTGGAACACTCTTTATACTTGTGCATTCGTTGTACCAGAGCCTATTACATATTTCGTTAGAATTGTGAAACATTGAAATTATTTGTGTCTGTGTCAACATTCCAAATTCCATAAATTCCAGCCAGACGATGCATAAAAAATATCATCAGGGCCCAGGCACACACACACACACACACACACATACACACAGGCAGACAATTTTAGGCAGTAATAGAAATATGTCTATTGCAACTCTAGTTTGTTTGCTTAGTTGCTTATTTGCTCGTTTATTTTGAGAAATATTTGTATGTATGTGTGTGTGTGTGTGTGTGTGCATGTGCAAAATTGAAATATTCAAATGCCATTTCTATCGTGGTCTTCATTGCCAGCCACAAAGCAGGCACCGCTACAGTTCGCATTCCTGTTTTATCCATCTCTCACTTTCTTTCTCTTGCTATCGCTGGCTCTCGAAATGCAACTGGAATTCCTGACCGGAAATTGTTTCACAAACGCTGGCCAATTAATTTGAAAAATAATGGAGAAAACTTTTTCCATGAGCTTATCGCAGCCGACACACACACACAAAAGTGTTCCTGAATGAGGAATATAAAAATAAATTCAAATAAAACCAAAATGAAATACGTGTGGAATAAACATCGATTGGAACTTGATATTTAATCAATGGTTTTAAATTGCTTTCAACTTTAACTAAATGAAAATGTACTACTACCTTTTTATTTGTGCAGTCTGATGAGTTGCAGTTCGGGTGTTGAAAGAAACTTTTCCATATACCAAAATGCTGAGTTCTTTATAATTCTTTATAATTCAGTTTCTAGAGCAATACTAAAAAGTAGCTATTATAAAAATGATTATATTCTCTCAAACGTGTTATCGGCCATGCTCTTAAGTCCGACCTGTGTAGCATTGCGTACTAATTCTGGTAGAAAATTAACTTGGAAAATAAATTTGTTGGCAAACAATTTACCAAATAAGCAATAAGCCACACTTTTATATTATTAATAAATAATTTTAATTTACTACTCTAGAGTTCATATCTATGTATTCTTGGGCAATGCAACCAAGATAGAAGCAAACCCATACACTGATAGTGTTCAACTCTTTCTTCTCTTGTAAGGCCGCGTGCACACAGATAGCTGTTTCTGATGAATTCAAAATGGAAGTTTAATAACCTTATAATAACTGATAAAGCTATAAGTAAGCCAAATTTATGCTGCCTTTACATTGAAAATCGATTAACATAGTAAACCTGAACACTTAATTTAGCATTTGAACGAGTTTTTCAGAAAGGCAAAGCTACAAATACATTAAACAAGTGCTAGATGTAAACTCTTCCTTACTAACTCAATGCATATTTCAAATATAGAATGTTAACCAACACAAACACGCCAGGCTATTGGTAGCTAAGCTACTTAAAAGTACTTGTGTATGCATCTTATGGCATGTCCTAATACTGAATTGTTGACAGTCCATTTAACAAGTAAATACTTTTCTAATATGTCACTATAATTATCTCGCTACTTGGGAATCTTTATGTTTTCATTAAAAAAAACTATGTTAAGAACCTAATTCTTGATCCAAAATTGTATGTAAACAGACAAATGTTGGAGCGAATTCTAATCCAATTATTACTACATATATTTGTACATATATACTTCGAAAGGCCCAAACAAAATGATATGCATATCCTACGACGGTTGTAAAAATGTTATAATCAACATAACCCCCTACTTCCTTATCAGCGTGCAGTGCCAACAACCCCACTGATCAGCTACCACCATAAAGCATTGGTGCCAAAAATCCTTTGGGAATTATAAACCCCAAAGTAGTAAAAATGTACTTTGAAGTTGGCTTGTTTGCGTGGTTTATATTTTCTCTTGTTGTTTTATGGTAATTACTGAACAAGTGGCTATATGAGGCACACTGTTTCAACTGCACAGTGGTTCATAAGCTAGTTCTCCACACATTTGGGTGTCTGGGTGTCTCCTTCAGAGTCAATGTCTATCTAAATAAAGATAAATTACCAATTTATTCTCAGTACTCTTATGTATTTGTATTTGTTGAAGCTTGAAAAATAAATTAAATATTATTTATTACAACTGAAAAGTCAAAAGCCACCTAAGCCGGCCAAGACAACTGTTTGACCACTCAACTAAGATGATAAGCAAGATTGAGACTTAATTGATTTGTTGGGCATTTGAAGTCTATAAATAGTAATGATTATTCTGCAATAGCACAAAAGTCTTTATAAATTTTGTATTTGCCATTAAGAGAGTATAGAGATAGCATCCATTGGGTGCGTATCAGAGGGGAGCATTTATCGAATGAATGTCGAATAAAAACTGTGTGTGCGTGATGTTGAAGTCTTGGAAACTATTGTGCTTTTCGGCAATCTGCAATGTTTAGGAAATATTATCACGCAATTGCAAAAAGTCACTTTATCACGAAAACTTATGCAATCACAAATATAATCAAATCATCAATACACATACGATGCCAGTGCCACTTAATTCGTTTACTACAATGACAAAGAGCTAAGTGCACAATTTTGCCACATAGAAACCAAACAATTCTCAATGCAATATTTTGACTTTACCTAGGTTCTCTTTCTGATGCTTTGGTAGATAAGTGGTACGAAATTTCTTCTTGCTGTAAAAAGGAAATCCACTTTTGGCCAGGTTTCTTACTTTACATAGTCACATGTAATTAAAGAACAACTTGCGTTTTATACGTTTAAAAGCGCTAAGTTATGATGAGATCCCAGAATTTTCCATAAAAACTTTGCAACTGATTTTGACCGACTTTTAAAAAAAAGACCTTCTACATCATAACTTTCTCTTCTCCCAACTCAGCCTCCTAATTCTTTTCGCTGTGGCTGTGTTTTTTTTTTGCTACTCATTGAGGACAAAATGTTTTCATTATTGAGATAAAGGGAGATTTTCAAATTTAACCTAATTTTATTTGCAAATGTACGTGAACATGGTGTGGAATAAGAAATTACAAGTTACTGAACTTCTAGGTATTAACGGAATACTGTTTTCTGTTGTGGATACGTAAAGGCGATTGCAGTTTTGGAACCCAATGTTGAGGTTACCATTCATGAGATACGTTCATAAGGTATTAAAACATTGTGCAAAATTGAACCTTCAGGATGCGGTTTATCAGACATTTTAATATGGGCTCATTTATTCTATCTATCTATGTGTCTATGGATTTTCATAAAAGATCTTTTACAATAAATAATTAGAAAATATTTGCTTTAAAACACTTTTGTATCTCAATTTCAAGATATATATGCATATTTCGAATGCTCGTTTTAAACTGTCAAGTTAAGATTGTGTGGCTTATATTAGTGCCACACATTGGATTTCTCATAGCTCTTGATACTGAATTAGTCAGCTGAATTAGTTTAGTTCAGTTTGCCAGGCTCTAAGTGGATTTGATATCTTCATAATAAATATATGCAATTCTTCCTGCTCCCAATCCTCAAGTGTGAGAATACACGTATGTACATATACATGCAAAAAGCGGCATCCCAAGCCAAACCAGGTCTAACTATGTTCATAAATCATTCTTCATAATCCCAAAACTTTCTGAGGTTTGGTAATGAAGCACAAAAACCATTTAGTTGATCCTTGATAACCTTTTGGGAATTCTTACGACGCTCAACTCAATGGAAAAGTTTGCCGACTTTAATCTTTGTATAAACTGAAGCAGGACAGTAGCTAAAATAAAATAAAATCATATATTTGTGTATTTTTCTTATTATTATGTAAAGCACCCAAAGCCACAAAAAGTTTCCACTTTATTGTCAAAAAAATATATGTAAAAAAAAAGACTGAAAACATTGTCAAAAAGCATTTTTGGGTTTCCATATAAATGTGTAGAATAAACTCGTACTTTTTGCATGCATACTCCGTACATATTTATTTATGATTTTGAAATTCTGGCGAAAAGCGAAATGCCTCTTTGTGGCTTCTGAACTCAAAGGTTTTTGGGGTTTTGGTTACGTCGCGTGCCGCAAACTTTGAAGGTGAACACAACAGGACCCTGAATCATCAGGCGGCTGCTGCTGATGCTTCGGCTCTTAACTTTGCTAACATTTATAATGTACAAGTATGAGTCCCATTTCAATTTGCCTTGAGCTTGGGCAAGTTCTCAACAAATTAGCATTCATCAATAGGCAGCCGGGACAATAATTTATATAAATTAGTTCTATTCTGTCCAGTCTTCCCTGAAATCAGCAAATAAATGGCATTCCACTCGAACTCCTCGGTGGCTGATGCTGCTGCTGCTGCTGCTTTCTAAGACCCGACTATGGGAGTAGAGAGTGAGATAAATCAAAAGCAATTACATTCATCCATTCTCGTTTGCACAGCTTTGTCCCTGGGGAAGTTTTGCTTTTTTGTCTGTATTTATGTGTGTGTGTGTGTGTGTGAATTTGGCATGTTTGCCAGCAAATGTCTTTGCCTGCAGGCTATTTCAGCTCAAGTAAATACATGCCAGGTGAATAATTTAGTTGCTTTCCTTTGGAGTAATTAAGTCGTAACAGGTGTGAAATATTATTTCATTCACATGACTTTATCTTTAATTCAAAGATCATACTAGTGTAGTCTTAATGCCATTCGATGAATCGAACTGTTTCCATTGACATTTATGAGTATTTAAGCAGGGTGATTTTATAAGTCAATGACTTTTTGTATTTAAATATAAAACTGCTCCCCATCTCTTAATATGTTTACTGTCAAATATTGAGCAAGCTGCGTCCTTTATTTTGGGTTTGACAGCTATTGAATACAGACAATCAAACGAATTTAAATGAAAATGGAAAAAAGTGGATGCTGATGCTGCATATTAAGCATTGTTTTTTGCGTTAAAAATCCATATCCGAAACCAAGAAAAGACTTGATAAATAATTTGGCAAATCTACACCATCAATTTAATGGTTTAGAAATGATTTAATGAGTTCCATTGTGACCGCACCAACACAAGTAATTGCGATTGAATAGATCGACTAAAGGAGATCGTCACTCCAGAAATTGTCGATAAAGTTTAAGAAATGATAAAAGATCAGAGACCGAAAGTGCTTGGGGCCTTAGGCATATCAACTGAGCAGGTACCTCACATTTGAACATTTCGATATGAGAAAGCTATCTGCGCTATGGTTGCCGCTATTGCTAACACTCGACCACAAACGCAACCGTGTGACCTCTTCATATGGGTTTTTGTTTGTTGGATGCGATTATTGATCGATTACCTTGACAAGCGTCAAATGATCACCAGAGACATTTGATCAGTTTCGATATTGATTGGAAGCAGAAACAACTGCATTAGGAGTACAAAAAGGTTATGTTTCATCTCGATCAAGTGTGCAAACCTGTTAAGTCGCCGTATCAAAATTCCATTAATTGGGTTAATAACTGCAGTTTCATAAAGCATATTCATCAGAGTTACCTCCCTGTGACTGTTTTCTGTTTTTAAACCAGAAGAAATGGTTGGGAATTAACAGCTTTATATGAGAGGTCATCAACGAAGTCCTCAAGAAAGTCAATTAATTGGAAGCAATGCAGAATTGGAAGAACTTGCAAAATATTTGATGTAAATAGTAACTGACTTGTCGAGCCACCCTCGTAGATATTCAACAGAATAAGCAAATGCATGGATAAATGGGAGAATTATTAGTAAGTATTAGAAGCCACACTTGGCAGCATACAAGTGAGGACATCTTCGTCAATCTTAATGTAATTAGCTGAACTAATTCTGCCCAATGTATGTTCAAAGAATTCCTTAATCCTGAATATAATGAATACATCTTATATTTAGTTTCACTCTGCCATTCTATAAAGCAGATTCATACATGTTAATAACTGAGTCAGTGTGCCTTAATACATATTTGAATATTTAATTCTTTGAATTTACTCGTCATATGCCTCTAACTTACCCGAAACAAAGCCGACTTGTTGAAAGGCAAACAATTCCTTAGTTTGCGATTTGATTAACTTTATTTAGAATTGTAAGGCTGTCAACTATATGTACATATAAAGTAATCCGTTAGACATTTATCTTAATTTTCACAGTCACTTGAATTTTCACTTTGCAACGAATGACAAATGCCTGAAAGCGCTTATTTCATTTTTTATTCATTCACAGTAAACATTTGCACATCCGTGAAATTCATCAGAGCTGATTAAAGATGCATGCTGCGCGAATGTGCCCGAGGTGCGAAGTCGCCTTCTTCGTTCGCTTTTAATTTTGTTCTCTGGCAAACAAAAACAACATCAACACCAACACTGCACAAATGTCCCGCGGGTCTCTGGGATAATGTCATCCGATTTGGGCAAACCACAAGAGACGAGGCGAACGAGTGAGCGCGCGCGCGACGACAATGAATTGAGCTTGAGCTTGAATTTCAGAGGAGGCTCAGGTCCAACTGTTTGGCTAAGTACTCCGCAGACGGCGCCACACGGCATCCGCAACACTCAACTTTCACTGCTGGCTACCCGATTGGGTTTGGGTTGGTTGGGAGCTCCTAGCAATGGGTCCCTACCACTTGACACTAGATAAACAATTTGTCTCTCTGGTACGTCGAAATGGGCAGCTTGCCGCCAAACACCTGAAATGGGACACTTTGTGGCAATGGTGGCAGGTGGGCAACGAATTGCTACATCAATATCAGCCTCGCAGCGTTCACATTCACGTGTTCCCAGTAGCACTAACAATAACAACAGCAGAAGAAGTAGCAGTAGCAGTAGCAGTAACAGCTTCGTGCGTAAAGCGCATTTCACTGATATGGCTTTCCGATTGCTATACCGTTCCGTATAGAGACCAGCGCGCAACTGAAAGGACAACACTTCTTTCAGCAAAAGCACAGCTCTTCTTCCTTGGCGCTACTATTGTGGATGCTGATATGAATGTGGATGCTGATGCTGCATTCCTTTACAGAATTTGCGATTCTGCGCTCTGCTCACACACACTGCGATTCCGAATACGCTCATTCGCCTGGCTCGGGTTATACTGGGAGCGGTTTGAGAATGCCCAAGGATTGTAAATACTGCTAAAGCATTTCCGTTATACTTTAAAATGCAATTTGGGAAACTTGCTTAGGTAATGATTGCAAAGATTAGTCAAGAGGAATTAAGCAAGAAAAAGCTTGATAGACGTTGTCCTAGAAGGATTACACGAAGTCAGGAAAGTAAAAAGTAACACTGGAAGTTGCTCAATGTTGGTGAGATAAGTTCAGATGGTGTAAACTTACAGTGATGTACGTGGTGTAAAGAGAACGACTCTAATTACGAAAAGAAGAAAAACTAATTATATTGAATATGTGATAAGATGACTAATATCGGGTAAAACATTTAACAAACGTAAAGACCAACGTAAAGTTGCATTTATGAAGAAGGAGGATAAGGCTGATCTGGAACATGGATTACTTTCACATCTTCCATTTAGGCGTAAGACTAACTTTTACCTAATGAAGATATAAAACAGTTTTTCCTTTCCTTTTATTATAAAAAATTCATTTAATTGTACTTACTATGGCTATGGGTATGGTTAGATATATAAAGTATGGTTAGAGATATATGGTTAGAGATATATGGTTAGAGATATAAAGTAAATAAAGTAAAATAGCAAAACCCGAAATGCTAACTCCTACCCAATCTTGCATTGAATCACATCTTCCCCATTTTTTCAAAACGGCTTCTTAGGGCTCGCGTATGCCATAAAATTGAACTTGCTTAAAAATTTAAGTTGGTTGGTCTCTAAAGAGGTATTCCATTAATTTAGATCTTACTTTTCAATATCATCATACAAACCATCAATCAAGCTGATTTATGATGACAGGAGGTCTACTATAACAATTCTAATGAGTCTATGAAGAGTCTTAGTTTGTTTGAGGATACAAAGAGTCTTCCCAGTCTTTGTCTACGAAGTTTTGACAGAAGTTATGGTGGGATAATTAGAATCTGTTGGACTGGTATGTTCCTCATGTAAAATTGAAGAAGGTCTTTTGAAGACTGAATTGTCTGACATTTCACATGCTGTCCTACAGTAGCTTATTAATGTCTAGACACCTGTAGTTAATCTCTAGTTAATCAATGCCTTCAACAATTAGCATAAACTTTAAGTCACTACAGAACAGAAAAATTTAAAATCCACTCAATCGGTGAATGTGTTCTGCTGGTCCGCATTGCTTTGTTGTTTCTGACCAAAGGCTAAGTAAATTTGCATACCAGTTTTCGGTATTTTCAACCAACAAAAAAAAAAACCAAAAAGAAAAAAACCAAACAACCAGCCAAAAAATGCATGCTTGTTTATTGTGGCTGTAACATTGTCAGGATCCTACCCGTCCGCATTCACAGAACGCTGTGGGACCTATTTCGATACCGTTCAATGCACCGAAGAGGAGACTTTGCCATGTATGACAAACAAATATAAACCTTGTGTGTGTGCGTCCCCTCGTCCCCATAAGCTCTTTGCGCCACCCGATGAAGCGTATCCTTGTGAACGGAGCCTGTGGATACGGTAGGAGCAAGCAGCGTACGAAGTATGTTCTGAGGGTGGAATAGAGGTTGGGTGAGCGATGTTTACATGGCGTACTCTAATTAAAATTTGTGCTGCGGGCTGCAATACTATACGAAGTTAAGGCCAGGAAAAAAATGTAAATTGAACTAAACAATGTTAACGACTAAATCTGGTCAAGCAAGGAAATGTAATAAACTTATGCTCAAGGCGGAATAAAATACATAGAGAGACAGTGACAGGAGGTGCTGACAAGCGAATACGAAAAAATTGTAGAAAAAAACTAGAGGAATTTTGAAAAACTTATGGTAAATATTTATGATATATCATTTTAAATGTTTACATATATATAATAATACTTAGCTAAATTTGTCTGAAATAATCACACAAATCCGTCTTAGAGTGAATTTATTAACAACCGTAAAGTATGCTACAAATTTTATAGAGTTCATAATTTTAAACATCGAGTCAAATTAACTTGTTGTTTGTGTTTATTTTGCGTTTTCAATATTGTCTTATTCCCTAAGCAGGTATCTGGATAAGAACCAAAACTAACCAGGGGAGAAATTGATAGTTAATCTACATTTTTATAAATAAAGATAGCAGCTTGACGTGCAACCATCCACTGATCAGCATACTCGCCCGTTGAAGTATAAATTCTACTAATAAGCTTCGCGGATATTCCAAATGTATCACAAAGTTGTGCAACGCTTTCTAGTATATCGTTATATAATATTATAGAGTTCACCAGTAGAGCACTGCATAATTGTAATAAAAACGTAGGAAGAATCATTGCTGTGAAAAGAAATCGTTGTTAATACTGTAAGCTCACTCCCTCGTAACTGCACTTCTTCCTCGAGCTATGCCAGCGCATATATTTTTTCTCTGAAAATCACAGAATGTGTAACAACAAGTATGAAAGGACCATAACTTCGTGGCAGCTAATACGAGTCATTCAGAATGAATGTTGTATAATTCCAACGCCATTTGTCAAAGTAATCATTTGTGTGACTATATAAAGTTGTTCAATCGTTATTGGTCGACAGTGAATGTAGTCATAGCAGGTCTCTAATACTTACAGTACTTCTAGGCGTTTTTATAACACTCCACAATAGTATATGGGCAGGGGTCTAGGTTGGGTATGTGGGCATATTCAGTAGAAAACTGGAATTGGAACCCTTACACTCCCTCCTATAGTATCTTCCCTTCGGTCGCTCTCTCCTGCAATTATTTTACATGCTCACTTAACCGACTTCCTTTATGCTTTTAAAAGTATATGATTATAGAATAAATAGCCATTTACTGTAAACAATTATTTAAAACAGACAATATGAAATTAATAAACGTATATATGGCTGCCATATTTCAGATCCGTTATTTAATTTTATGCAGTTGGCATTTATTATGGCCACTTAATTGCGCTTCATAAAAACACATATTCATGTATCCGAGTACATAATTTAATTACCTTTAACTGTCACATTATGTCAAACACGTCGGAGCATGCGTTGACATTTGTTGAATGGCATGTTGAAAGGTTCCGATTGCTATGTATGAAGAATGCATTAAACATGGACATGGACAGTTCATGTCCATACTCACTCTAGGAGCTGGAGCAGCAACAGCAGTAGCAGCCATTTACAGTCTGAGCAACCGATGCAAAGTTTTAATTGATTTCCTGCCCCCTTTGAGCATGTCCAAGGCCTAGCATTGGCATTGGGGAGAGTTGGTAACTGGGGTGTTCATGAGGCTGGGACAACGACAACGACAACGCTTTGGCTTTGCCTTGCCGGGCAGAAAATCATAATTCATCATCCTTGTATATATGAAAGGTTTGAAGAGTTCCAGCAACAATTTTATACTTGCCGTAAAGTCACTTGCTGTTCTACTCATGTTACGGCTTAGAAGTTTTGGGTGTACGCGGGTGCAGCAGGGTGCATGGTGCGCCATAAAGTTTAGTTTTAGTGCAGTGCATTTTCCTTGTGGCCCCCAAAATAAAGGATACAAAGTGTTTTGTGTTTGCTGCTCTGTGGCAAGACTGCGACAACACACATAAAGTTGTCAGCCACTCGAGCGTTGCCAAAACCTGACAAGCTACAGCTTCTGCCTATCCCATAGCCCCCCTGGCCCTATGCTTGCCCTAGCAAAGCATAGGCATAGGATCTGTTTGTACTCGCAGTTGAGCCGAAAGATGCACACCGAAAAATGGAGACGGAGATGGAAGCCAAATGTGCCATTTATAATTTAAGCGGGATTAAAGTTTCCTACTCGTACAATGGCAAACTTGCCACAGAACATGCCGCGCGTCAAAAACTTTTTATGGCCATTGGGGCCATTGGGTTTTAGGATTGGGTTGAGTGGGCACCAAGGGAGTAGTAGGATGTAGTAGCTAGAGTTGCCTGCAAATTTGACGTCAGACATAGCAAAGCGGATTAGGCAAGCGCCCAAGGCCTATCGCTTTCACTTTGCTTCTTTTTTTTTGTTTTGCTTTTGCACTATGACTGTGCCGGAAGTGACACACGAAGATGGTGATGAAGATTTTGAAACCCAACGGCCGCAGGACCCACTTTCAGTTTGACTGGCTTTATATACCCTAAAATTGGGTGTTGTGTGTTCATGTTAAGTTAAATTCATGAACATTTTTGAAAGTGGTTTTAAATAAATTTAAACAAAATGAGAGATTAAGATCAGCAATGATCTCTTCACCAGAAGTCTTATCACTTCAACTAAACCTAAGTGCTGACTACCCACATCCAAAGTAGAGCATGTGTGTATTCTAAATTTTTGGAGCAAGTAATCAACTGGGCTTGTAGTTATTTTACTTAAGTCTCGAAGACCGATGGACTTATAACAACTTACAAAACTTATGTCAAGACACATTCCAAGAAATTCAAAACTCTTATCTAAATTTGGGATAAAGCCCATATATTTAGTAGTCCCAACTTTAAGTAAAATGAATACCATCCATGGTGTCCTGATTAGACACTGCCACATCATCAAGCACTATCTCAACACCTACTAATTCAGACAGTCCATCGAAAGCTAAAAAGCTAACAGAATGGTTAGTGAAGGCAACCATTCCATTGCCCTTACAGTGGCATATGACAGGAGATCAGAAGAGCTGTAGTGATATAGAATATGCATGGGAAAGAATGGGTTAGTTATGAGATTTGTCCAAATAGGTAAATTTCAAAATTCGCTTACTACGACTTCGATTTTCGAGATATTCTGTTATTATTATTTCTATAATTAATTTACAAATGTATTTACAATCTAGTTTGGATATAGCACTGGCTACTAAAGTCATTTGGTTATGGTGAATTTTGTTATATATCCAACATATGTGGACATGATCAGCCATTAGGGGTTGTTAGTATGCTTTTGGCAGACATAAAGGTAACTTGGTGATATTTTGCCAACGAAAAACCAAAGACGTCAACAACGATCCAACAACAACAATCAAACAACATAGTCAATCAGAAGGCGGCAGAGGAGTGAAAGAGCTAAGAAGCAACGCCAAATGTGAAGGTTTTCCTCACTATACTCTTCCATTACAGGAATCAATAAAATATTAAAAATAAATAAATATTTTATTCAAGAAAAATGAAATCCTTTTTTTTTTAATACCTTTCATACAACTGAGCTTAAATCAGATTGAATTTAATATTTTCCCTTGGTATATCATTTCTTCGGAATTATTTTTTAAATATCAGCTGCAGCAAGTGCATTTCATCAGCTACTTCTTAAACAAAGCCCTCATTTCTTGTGCGCTTTTCCTCCTTTGGTTTCCATTTTGGGCTGTTTTTCGCAGTGAATCGCAGCAGGAGCAGGAAAATGCATCTTGCAAAGCAAAAGAAACTGCAAAATATACATGGAAAAACAAGCGTGCTGCAATTTGGTAAATTGTCTTGAAATGGTTTTCCAGCCGACACCGCAAGCGGTTGTAAAGAGCACGGCTCGGAAATGCCGGCAGCAGTTGTTGGATTAATTATGAAAAATACTCACGCCCCCATAGTGGGCGGCGTGAGGCGTGTTAAAAGCGCATTGTTGTGAGCTCGAGCTCGAACTCGGCACGGAAAAAATGCACCCGGACCCGGTCTGTCATCTGGTGCGCCCTTCCGTGTGTGGGTCAGTCAGCTTAATTGTCTGTTAAGTGTCATAGTGCGCACGCAAAGTGCTTACCCAGGCAGCACCAGCAGGTGGCCAAAACCAACTGAATGCAGAGACAGCGACAGCGACAGCTGTTGGCTGCATTTGGACCACGATTATATGCCACGGCCATGCCCCATATTAGACAGAGGCACGCAGTCAGCCATATTCATGCTCATGCTCGGAAATGTGTCGGCAGGATGTGTTTTGGAAGGCAGCCTTGGACGCCGTATTTGCTGCACGTGATACTCTTAAGAGTCGGCTAATTTGACATACAGCAAGCTGGCCAATACCCTAAACATTATGGCTATTACTAAGTGTGCGAAATGTCGAGAGTCGGTTGGTCAATTTCATGACTAGATCGGGATGGTTCGATATTTGCTGGCTTTGATTTTCAATTACCTCTACTTGATTCATATGCAATGAATGAATGGATGAGAGCTGCCACTGGCAATGTCTGTCAGAATATGTATACACACACACACAGCTAGTGTGTACAGGGTGATTTTTATTGAAAAGGCCAGCTTTTGTTTTTCTTCCTGGGGCATATACGAAGAAGGCTAACCCAAGAGCAGGTCAAGAGCAGTAGCGATTGCTTTTATGCCTTGTTTATCGTCATAGCAAAAGCAAGTCTCACCGGAAACTGAGCCCATTTAAGATCAAAAGATATTTCTGTTGATATATACATGATTTCTAGTCTGGCCTCTCGTTGCTCAGACTTTTAGATGCACGATCTTGAGAAGTAGCTTTAAGTCTGGCCTCTCGTTGCTCATTTCTTTCTAAAGTTCTCATAGCTCTATTCTTTCGGGCTTCTGGTATATCTGATATAGAAAGTTTTTCTGGCCGATATGAGTGATTTTATATATTCTTCTTCATTTTGAATCCTCCGTACAAAACACAACCACATCCCATTAAAACGATTACCTTTATCTACATTATCTTACTGACCAGGTAATAGGAACCTTTCTTTCTGAAGATTATGTTTTTTTTTTCAACAATTGCTTTTATCAGCATATTCAATTTTATTCACCAATCAACAAAACCATTGAGGCAGACCTAAGCCTCATAACTGAAAATTGGAGAGGCGCTATCTATAAATTATTCATGGAACATTGATTTTGAATATAATCGTAAGGTTTCACAAATTCTAAACTTTACATGATGATTGGCCAAGAAATATATATAAATATAAGCATATAAAAGAAAACTGTTCAATAATCATTAAGCCTTTTGAGGGTCGCCACATTAAGAAAACACCCTATATAAATATGTGGTTGGATAAACTGGCCTTGGTCAAATATTATGGCCTGCGTTGGACATGAATGATGTGCGCTTTGTGAGAACGTTGTAAAACACTTAACTGAGCCAAGCCAAGCCGTGCCGTGCCATGCCGTCCAGCATCGAAAGAGAAAGGCATACGCATAGTCCCTGCCTTCGCAACCGCAGCTGTATCCACATTGAAAAGATTGTGCGCAATTCATTGTGGGATTGGAAGTGATGGTGCTGAAGTGACGTGCGGGCAGCGGAAGAGGGATCGGTAGCAGTGTGGCGGTGTGCACAGCGCACATAACACACTCCATTGAGTCTCGGCCAACACTTCACGCTCTTCTGGAAATTACCAAAGCCTTGATTAACTCACAATTGCCATGACCAGCTATGGCACGGATGAGACATTTATGGAGCAGGTTAAATTGAAATGCATTCTCCGCAATCGAAAGTGCTTGTTCAATGGAGCAAGTCCGAGCACTTTTTTTATATTAATTAAATTCCAGAAGAGGTAATTTCACTTCTCTGTGTGTGCGTTGTCTGCGGAGCAAGGCAACTATGGGGCTATCAAAGTTCAGCACTCATAAAAGTCAACGCATTTTCTGAGAGTCGAAACGAACTCATTAGCTAATGGCTTGGAATTTTCGCACAAATCCCAGAGCGTGGCTTAAAAACTTAAACCGTGCGTCAGGCTGAACGGACAAATGGACAGTCATGCCGGTTATGGCGGCGGTAAGCTGAACGTAAGAGAACGAGAACCCGGTCACAAAAACCACCGCAAAACCTTTCCATTCAACTCTTAGGCAGCTGTAAAGGATTTCAGCATTTATTATGATTGCTGTTTCGCTTTTGTGATTGTTATGCCATATTCTTCCCTTACGAATGCGGGGCATATAGAGTTTTGTTGCGGCAATTGAAACTACAGATGCAGTTGGCCTCAATACTCGTACTGTTTTGATAAGGTCGGCACACTATGAAAGCCATACACGTTTTCAATATGAAAATTGCGAGAAATTGGGTCACAGTTTCTTTATACACGTCTTTCTGAATTTCAACAACTATTAGAATAGAATAGAATATAGTTCTATTCAAGCAATAAAACCTTTTATGTTTATTGAAGATAAGCGTTTGGGCTTTCAATATATCAGTCTAAATATTTTAATTGCTATGGAAGCACCATTAGGTAATGGAATTCAGAATCCAATTAAGACCTTTTAAAGAAAACACTGCTGAACCTGAATTGTTTCTATTTTATGTAAAACGCTTAGCAAATGCTAGTATTGCATTAAGAGTAATATTTTCTATAAATTTATCTATAAGCAATTTAAGTAACTTTTGATTCTTTTCACTAAAACTCATATCATTTAGACAATGTTGACTTTGAATTAAATTTAATAGTTAAATATAATTTTTTCAAATTATGTAATGAGTTTGGATTGCTCTGAAAATGTTCATAAAAATCTATGTGCTTCAATATTTTATAATTTGAAGAGCAATCAATTCGGAACCTATCTAGACCCCCTAAAAATATGAAACACAATCTGAATACATATTTACAACTTTATCTCCGAACAAGCTTTCAACTTTGCGTACTTTCCATCTCAATTGGTTGAAATTGGACTTGGAACGTGACCGCAAATCCTTGGTGGCTTTGGATCCTTTGGAAAGGCATACCAACTTCGGTGCTTTCGAATTTTTTCTCTTTTTTGTTGGTTCTTTGCAGTATTTATTTGGCTTTCACAATGTTTACATGTATTTATGCTGGAATTTTTTCGTTGCCACAGAAAAACATTGGTAAATATACATTTTGTGGAATTTTTCCTTGTATTCAACATGGATATCCAAGAACAAACTGGAAAAACATCCAAACACCAACTGTAAAGCACAAAGAAGCATTGCGCCTCTTTTCAAGCAATATTCATTTTTTAATTTATTGAATTTCATTCAATTGGGATCACGCTTTTACGACACACTTTTAAGCTTAAATTGAAGCTTGAACTATATGTAGGGATTTACTTATATATGCTGAAACAAATGAAACCTATGTAGGGGTAATGATGCTTAACTTGGTTTGACGGACGGACTGAGGACTGGGGGTTATGGTGGGGCGTTTGTTCAACCATTTTGCCTTTTGGGGCTGCCTGCAGCGCTGCTACTTTGCTACTTTGATTGCTATTGTCGATGCCGACGGCGGTTGAATTGAAGCTGCTGCCGATGATTGTTGACAGGTGGAACTTATAAAAAAACTATGACATCATGTAATTATACATAAAATAGCAACGAACAGGAGGGGAGCCAGAGCCGAAGTCAGAGCCAGAGCCATGCCAACTAGTTGTATTAAGAAGTTGTACTCAAGCTGCTCTCTCAAATGCACAATCTGAAGGCGAAAGCTCACTCTGCGCAACTAAATCGCTGACTCTGACTTTTACAGTGGCTCTGACTGTGGCTCTGGCTTTGATGATTTATGCACCGGCCATGATTTATGCCTAATTGCTTATTGAATGTCATACTCGTAACAGTAATAAAAACATTTAGAACACTCCTAAATCCTTCTAACAGCAGTAGCAGCAGCTACTCAATAAAGTGTCATAGGTTTGGTCACAACACCAATTTGGACTCAGAATCACATTGCCGGACATATGGCATTGATACTTCATATAGCAATGAGGATAGATGGGCACTGGAACGCGGTTGGGTAGGGCCAACTTGATACCTACTTACCACCTGCATACCATCGCAATTTTCGTATATGTTATATGATCCCACAGTCAAATCTTTTGATCAGATATTCGCCTAATTTGAAAAGTTGGTCAACATCGCTGATTGAAGGTGCTCGAGATAGCTACGACAGTATGCATCTTGTGGCGGCGCCACAGTCAAATTGGACGAATAGGGCTACGATCGATGCTCGATGGTTAAAGGGCGGTTAATTTCTAGGATTCTGCTGAGAGTTTCTGTATGGCCATGAAGGCCCTTTTTAACAAAAATATTTATAGTTGGGATTTTTATATAGATTTCTTTACAAACATTATAAATAAAGCAAACACACCAAATGTGTCTCTCAGTACCTGAAAGTGCCCTTACTTAGCTATTTCGTCAGACAGTTTTCTGCTTGGGCTTCCAGGTTATGGTGTCCGTTTTCTCAAACGTGCTTCTGATTCAGGTGAACCATCACCTTTTTACCTTTTCTTTTAAGCTAATCCGCCTACACAGTCCTATAAACACAGTTCACAAACAGTTAATATAAAATAACATCAAAAATATAAAAAGGGAAAAGTAACTTATCTGATAACTAAGTCCCACTTTATCTAGAAGATGTGACATTGGGTCTAAGAGAAGCAGCTTTTTAGTAAAAAGCAAAACCTAAAATAAAGAGTAAATTTTGGAAAAATAAAAACTAATCAAGACCATCAAAACTATCAATGTTTCTTACAATTTCAATAACAGCTAAGCCTTACAGATTTGGATATATATTTTCCATGAATATAAATGAACAGCAATCGTACTTTCAATGCGGATTTTCAGTAGATTAATTTCAGTTTGATTTTGTGGTTCGAATGCCCCCCAGCGAAATTTCCAAATGATGCGGTAAACTCAAATAACATGCAATTATTGCTCATACGTAGTGTTGCCTGCAAACCGCAACTAATCATTGTGTAAACGTGAACGTGGGCGTGGTAATGGGTTCGGTTTGGGCTTAAATGTTGCACAATTGGCTGCTTATGAGCTTATGCATTTCAGTTTTGGAACAAAGCATCTTCACTCCAATAGAATCCAGGTCAAGATTGAATGCAAACAATTTGAATGTATGTACGTACAGATACATGTGTATATGTGCTGCGTTTCTTACGCATATGGGTTGTCATTTAGACTGTCCAAATATCGATTGTAAAGCTCATTAGTTTACAAATGTCAGCTCAGTTGGCATCGTAACATTCATTAAATGTGCACTGAAATTGCCATATACCAAATGCCTCCCAGCCAACCACTAACATGCCCATTGACATTCGAAATTTAAATTCTATGCGTTCGATATTTAGATGTTGGCCCGCCACAGTACTGCAACAATAATACTTACCATGTTGTGTGTGTTTCTGTATTTTCATTTGAATTGCCCTTCATGGAGTCAACTGTGGCTGTCAATTAAAATTGCGGTAAACTCAAGTGCCACTCACACCCGCGAATGTTTTCAAAAAGTGCCAAGTGGTAAGAACAAGGACGGAGACAGCCACTGCACTGCATTCGCATTCGAATGTAACAACAGCATCCTCCAACCTGCAACCAGCATCCTACTTCCAACAGCAACAGCAACAGCAACAGCTAGTGGCATTCGTATTCGCATGAATGTGCATATGTAATTGCGGTTGTCTCTCAGAGTCAGAGTAGGAGGCAATGCCATTGACAGTAATGATAGGTTCGGGATGCAGGATGCTTTTCTGTAAGCTCGGCTGTTCAATAATTTAAGCATTTTCACACTTGCGGTCAGTTATTCCCATGGCTGCAGTACGGGTCGAATGGATGTGAATGAAATGATTACTTTTTGTATGCAAATTGTACAATTTTAAATCCAGCTGCTCCGAATGCATGCACAATACTGAGGTGGAAAGTAAGTTGAATTATAGATTGAAAATCAAGAAATCATTTTCGATCAGCTTCAATTTGTATGTTAAATAGGAAATCTAGAATCATGTCCAATAAAATGATCATAAAAAATTTTAAATTTTCAAATATCGAGGAAAATCGATTCCGACACTTCACAGCTTATAGAACAAGTGCCCCGCTTATCGCTTTGGACAAGTTGAATGCATCTAAAATAGTTTTCGATTCATTCAATTACATTTTTATTCATGTTTTAATATAATAACTATCTTCATGAAGAAATCGAATAAATAAACAAGAAAAAATCTTTCAATTTTCGCCAACTTTTGCCAATAAAACAATTCCTCATACATTGACAAAATGTTTGCCAAATGTTCTCTTCCATTTGTACGTGACAATTACTCAACATTGACATAAAGTATCCTTTTTCTCTTTCTCGTTCATTGATAATTGGCCTTAAATAAAAACTTTTACTTTCATTTCAAAAGATAACTTTTGCAACAAATCGAGGCTGACACTCAGTTAACTGTTCGCAGCTGTCTTTTTTCATTTCTGTCGATCGTCCCATTGAAATGACTTTTGTAATGCAATTGAATTCATTTAGAAGGGAAGAAGAAAACGCACGTTTCCCCACAATGATTGCTGATGAAAAGCAATTCCCACCCCCTCGACGAAAGTGAATGGCAAGGAAATACAAAGGCAAACTGCGCGTTTAACAAAAATCAGCCAGGAGAGCGGAAAGAGCAGTTGATTTTTCACAGCACTCGCCCAGGCTCCAATGCTCCAAACCTATTCATTCACAGTGCACAGATGCCAAATGGTAAACGAGGTGCCAAGAGCCGGCAGTCAAAGCGTGTTCCCCTCCTGCCGTGCTGTCTATTTCTAGCCGGAAAGGGTCTTTGTTCGCTTAGTTGCGTGAGAGATTTCTATAGCTTCACTGCTTAATCGTGGTAGAGGCAAAGCGAAATGTGGGTGGGGTTATAGTTAGGGGAAGAGGATGAGCACCTCCCGACAATGATGATGATGGTGGTGTCAAAAGTTAATGCCAACGCGGCGATTTCCATTTGACCTCGTTACAAAGCTCTACGACAAAGGGCATTTCAAATTTTATTGTTTGATTTGCCATTTTTCCTGTTTTGCATACCCTTGCGGTGGTTATGGTGCGGCATTATGGCTGTGTTGGGGCACTTGGCTATGTGGAATGGGAGAGAAAGGGAAAGAAAGGCAGGGAAAGACAGATATTCAAGTGAACTCTTTTGTGAGGGGTGTTTCTATTGGTCTACTAATTTGTTTCACAGCAAATTCATCGGCTTCTTTCTATTTTGGAGGTGGAAATTAAAAGAGCAAAGATGCCATGTATGTATATTACTTCATCATTATTATAAAGCTGATTTTTTTTTTTTTGATTTAATCAACTCTTTTGCAGTTGAAGATAATTTTGCTATTCCGATCCTCACTTTTATACAAGCTTTGTAAGTGTATCCTGCCTTCGGCTAGTCATAGTTATCTTCCCCGAGCATTGTCTTTTTTTCTGTCCTCGTATTGTTTGAGTTTTACAAAAATGTTATTCGCTCTTTTTTATGACACCTCCGACAATTGATGGCAATTGTGTATAAATGTGTGCACAACAGAAATGAGGTCGCAAGCTCAAATAACGCGTCCGGAATGGGTATAGGTAAAGAAAAGGGACTGAGATTCATGCACGGGTATGGGTGGATGCTTTGACTGTTTGGTCACGAGTTCATGCAAGTGACATATGCAAAGTTGGTTTAATCGAGCTGTTTTAAGCCAAAGGCCACACAATGACGAGTGCGACAACTGTAGCATATGCGAATATGTTTCAGTTTCAACTCAGCGAGCAAAGCGAGAGTAAGCCAAACGAAACGAAAGCATACGCCCCGTTGCACAAGACAAGCAGGCAGAAGCAGTCACTGAAATTGACGTAGCATCAAAATTGATAAAGACACTCGGGGAAAACATGCACTAAAACTGCAAAAAGCAGCTTGCGTGATTTTCTAGACTATTTGTTTTCCTTAAACTAAGTAGAGATGAAGACCATTAACTCTGTCATTAAGATTTATATATATATATATAATGAAATTGCAGCCAGTTGTATGAGATTTGCTTTGCTTTTGGCTAACATTTATATATATATATATATAAGATATAAATATTAATGTTCTACAAATTTCTGTGCATGGCTTTTCAGCGTCACTTTTAATTTAGAAAATTGGTTTGTTACAATTTTGGAACTGACAAACTTCTACTTAATTATTATTTGATGAAAAATTGAAAATAAATTTAAGAGTTAATTTTTATAATATACAAAGATATACTCGTTGCTAGTTTTTACTGTTTATTCAAATGTATTATTATGTGTTGGCTTATTTTCATAACGCGCTTTTTTAAAAACAAGGACTTGTTGCTTTGTTTGCTTACTTAGAGTTGTTTGTTTGTTTGTTTATAACATTATGCTTCAACCTAACATACATTATTTTGTAGCCTTTTATACATAAATTTAAAATTTGAACTTTTACATTTTGTAATTTTTTCCATAACCTGTTGGCTTATCACGGATCGCGCTTAGCTTAAAAGAAGTACTTGTTGCTTTGCTTGCTTAAACAGACCTATTAGAAATTCGCTTAAGTTACATTTCGATTTAACTAACCATGAGTTCTTCCTTTAACTTGACAGAGCCAATATCATAATTCATATGCTTCATTATATGCGTTTATCAGCTAACTTTTAGTTTGTTTAATATGATTTCTTATTGCATATTCCCACAATATGATATAAAATTTAAAGAAAAGGAGGAATTAATCCTGGGCTTATTAGTATTTTATTGTAAATAGAATTTGTAACATTATTAATTTTTTCTAAGTGCATTGAAAATTCTATCGAGGCTATAACTGTTGCTGAAATACAAACAAAATAAGCACAGTCAGTCAAAATGCAATGGCTTATATGCTTATTGTAATTACAAAATAAAGAAATGAAGAAATTCATGGCAGAGGCAATTCCTTTTGCGAAAGCCCACGATTTGTAGCTGATTGAAACAGGGGCTGAAACATTTCCGTGGACACACTTTGGTGCTGATTTTATGGCTTTATAATACTTATACTTGGATTCGTACCTGACAGCAGTCTGGGGCAGCAATTTTAAATTTCTTTCATAAAATTAATGCTCGAATTGCCGTTGTCTGTGTGCCCGTTCGCCTGCTGGTCTGCCTCTATGCCGCTGCTGCTGATGCCAAAGATGCTTCATTCAAATTATTTGCATTCGCGTCTCTGACTTGCCATCAAACTGAAATTTATCTCGTTAGTCGCACTCCTCTGCCACCCCCAGCCCCAGCCCCAGCCCCCAGACATGCAGACAGCTGTCACAGCAGCCCAAGGGTATCCAAGTAGCGTGGGACGCGGGGCGGCGACACGACGGAAGCAAGGTGTTGTAGCAACACTTGGCGACAATTTCCAGCAAACTCAAATTATGAGCCGGAGACAACACTCAACGATGGCAATCGATATGATATGATGATGCCATCGACAGATGCTTCAGCCTCACTTCGTTCTCATTTAATGAAATCAATTAAATTATTTATTTTTTTCGTGTCTCATTTGCATATTTATTAAAACGATATTTACGTTGTAAAAAAGCAAAATTCTTGATGGCGACAAAGTTTTGTTTGCACTTTGATGACAAACGAAATAAACGAAATTACATTTTTCAGCATAACTTTTATTTAAATGTAATTTAATTTCGTGGACATTTCAATTCAGAGGAAATTTATGAATACATTTATTTGGAAACTACATTTTTTATTTATATTGAAATAGCTGTTTGACCAGCTGTTTGGAGCCCATTGAATGTAGTTCAGCGTTGAAAATGGTCTTTCGCATGCTTCTTCCTGCCCTTATCTCTGATCGCTTTTTCGTCTCTCTTATGTCTATCTTCTCCCTTTGACTTCTTCTTGTCACTCTTCTCCTATTTCGTCAATTGTGCTTATTTCTCTCCTTCTCGTCTGATACGGGTATACATCTTCTCCTCCTCGTCATCTTCATCAACAAAATCTAACGCATTTGAAATTACTTTTTATTATTTCCCGTATCATGGCTTTGGAGACCTCTCATCGAAGTTCGCTTTGGTGAATAACAATAAATGTTGCAACACATCTTTAAGAGGAGAAATTTGTGATGAGGATGGCTTAACAATGTCTGACTTAAATCAAAACACAATGTGACGGAATGAGTCCTTTGTGCTTATCATTCGACTGTGTTATTATCTTAATATTATAACTTAATACCTAATTACAAATAAACCTCAAAAGCATTCTCCTTAATTTCTAATCTTGATATCTTACAAGTTGCTCTATATAATGTAACTTTGTTATTTTATGTTTTCATTGTTCTCTGTTTATCTTTAGTTGCTTTTGACCACAAATCAAAATTTCTGTACGCATTGTGTTTTGGATTTTCGATTTTCCTGCTTGCTTCCTGCTTTTGCCATAAATTTCTTATGACTTTTTAGGGTAGAATGAGTGGAGAGGGCGGTGTTGGTTTGGGTGCGGGCTGCCTTTCAACACAAGAATTTTATATGAAATTCCTCTAAGCGATTTTGCAACGTTTTTTTAATGAAGTTAGCAAATGAGCAGGCAATGCTCGACTGTGGGTTGCTGTGTAAGCAGTTCAGAGATAAGCTTTTACTACCCAAGCAGCTGTTAATGACATATTCAAGAGGGTAAGTAAATGTTGAGGAGCTGAGAGGACCACTATAACAACTTGTTAGCAACCTTAACTAACATTTAGATAATGTAAGTAAAAGCAAACATCTGCAAAAACTAAACACAATCATTGAGGCTTTGACTACAGAGTATAATTATTACAATAAATACAAAGAAGCTGACAGAAGGCTAAAATTCCAAGCCCATAATGGAGGGAGGGTGACAGAGGGTGGTGGTGCAGGCGGAGTGACATCCAATGCCTTATTTCTTTCGGAGCACAGTTTTTGTAACAGTTACCATTTTCTTTGCCCGCATATAGTATGAGCACCTTAGCTGAGGGCTTTCGAGGACCCGGAGCCTCGTCACCCAACAAAAAATGCTTGCACAACACAACGTTCGCGACGGTTGACAAGTTGGCGCTACATGTGCCCTCGCCTTTTCCAACCTGTACACGCGTGTCTCTGCACGTGTGCGTGTGTGTGTATGTGTATGTATAAGAGTGTAATATATATTTCCAAAATTAAATTTTAATTATTCATGTATGTTTCTGGTAAAGTTTAATTAAATGTTTTTATTTGCTTGCTTCGTTCCCTTGGCGACAGTTTTTGGATGTTGAGCCTTGGTATTATGCTCGTATTTGCAGTTGCCATACCATCACTGTCGGGCTAAGGATTATATACCGCTCGCCTGGTAATTACAAACATGAAAAATATTTATTTACTAATGAGCATATGCAAATATGTATGTGAGAGTATGTGAATAGCCACATGGTAACATCATTGTGTGCGTTGTGTCTGGCATAATTGATTGCAATGACAGAGAGTATATTAATTTTATAAATTTATAAAATGCAAGTCAATTTGTTGATTTTTTAAATAATTTCTATATCTTTTTTTCTATATCTTCAGATTCTGTTAATCAAGCAAATCAAGAGCAAGATTAGCCGCCAATGAAATAATGAATTAGAGATTGTTAGTAAAATTGTACAACCAATTAACATGACTGAATTTAGATATCAATTAAAATGTTAGCAGAACCCACAACTGCCTGGCTACCTAAGTGAAATGTTAAATACGCTATGTAAACTTACTGGCAGTATGTTGATTTAAGTAAGTAATTACAGAACCCTCTGTATCTCTGATAATATATGCACAGCATGAAAGTAAGCATGTATAGCGCAATGCCAATGTTCACCATGAGGTTAGACAACACGCACAAGTTTGATAAATTATATACATTTACACACACATATGTTGATCTAATATCCTATTATAATAAACTGCTCCTATTATGTTGACAGTGCTCTATGTTAAGGCCTAAATGAAATCGGAGGAAAATATAGAGCACTTGGATTGTGAACCCCGAAACATATTAATTTGATCAAAACCCTTTTTGGGGCTCTAAATTCTATATGTAATTTATTAATTAATTCAATTCAATTTGAAGAAGTTCATTTATAAAATATAGGCAGGCGTCACAATAGATTTGTAGAAATCCCCAATTTCCCTAAATTGCGAAAGCTAGTCAAATCTCGTCAAATAAATCAGCAAAGTGCTGAAATATAGGCTGCGGATACTGAAAGAACATTTTAAGATGTTTTTCTTTTTTATTTTTTATGAACGGAATACCACTGCATATCTTAATGTTCTGCAAATGCAATCTTGATGTTCTGATATCTAGGAAAAGCCTGGGAATCTATTCCTAATACTATGCAAATAAGCATTTCTATGATAGCAAGAATATTTCAGCTGCAGCTACGAAAACTCGAATTTTAAAATTCCTTTATTGTTTCATCGCTTATTTATTTTCAAGCTATTCGCCATTTGCAAAAGTTTGTCGCTTTCAGTTTCACAACTTGCTGGCTATTGTCCGGCCCTTTAGATTGCATCTCTTTTACAAAGTGAGAGACCCATTTACCTTTGTGCCTGCCGCCTGCATGTTCATATTTTGTACTGCCGCCGGGTTCTGCAACAGATTTCTAAATTCGCTGGCGGACTTGCTTTTGTTTTAAACAGTTCGCACTGTATGTGTGTGTGTGTGTGTGTACATATATATCTATGTGTGCAATTTCAATTTTCCGCCAGCGCTTTTAGCCATTTCCATTTCTTTGGCTTTACTTTTTTTGTGGCCAGACAAAAGGGCGGAGCGGGCTGACACTGCGGGCTGTGTAATTGGATTCTAACTAAATTTAGCAATTTTTTTGCATGAGATTCCATAAATCGTTCAGACAAATGCCCAATGAGCCCGCATCTAGACTAGAATTCGACATAGCTGCCCATTAAATCTCAATTATGCTTCCGCACAACAAAAGGGCGCCAGAACGTTAATGTTGATGTCATTATAATGACGCTGACTAGCGCTTTGAACCTTTTCAAAGCAAATAATTTAAACTTATGGGTATTGTATGTTGAGGCAAATTTCCACATGGATGATCATTTATAAGGCCAACAACCAAAATCCAATAATACACGGGAAAAATTCCATAAAAACTAAATATTTGCAATGAAAAAGTAAAGAAATCATTTGAAGTAATTTTTAAATATTTATAATTTTGGAAAACGGAATGTGGAATAAGGATGCCTAAAACTGAGCAGCAAATACATTCGATTGTCAATGATCTGTGGCTAATATTTTTTATAAAACTTTATAAATCGATATAACAATGTTTGCCTGTCCGTCTGTTTCGACACAGAGATCTCAGAAGTCTTTAAACGTATCGAAATAACATTTTTACCAGATACTTCTTTTGTTAAGTTCATGTTTCATCCAGATCGGTCAACTATATCATATAGATCCCATATAACCGAATGTTCCGAAATGAATGACAGATGTTTTTCAGATTGAAAACTTAGTAGCATAAATTCTTTGGGTTTCACTCAAATCAAATCAAATTCGGTTATTATTCCCCACGTCCGCTTATCAAAGTTGATTCACATCGGCCCACTATATCACATAGGTCCTATATAAACGATTTTTTTTTAGAATGAAGCAGAATTTCTTTGATTTTTGGTATTTTAATCGGGTTTTCATCCAAATTAAACTAATTGGGCTCGAATCCATTTGAGGATGACTTAATTTGATTCAGTGCGGACTAAACTAGGCAGCTGACGTAAACGCTCTCATATATTTACAATGTGAAAGGTATGTAAGCTTCGGCAAGCCGTTTTAATCAAGGGCAATATCATAAATTTTCCAGGATCTTTTCGCTGAGTGTAGTAGCAAAAATCACATAGAGACTCAACCAGGAACCAGGCAAGACGTGGGCTCAAGTTTTATTTTTCTAAAATAACAGAGCCAGGCAAAGTAACAAGCACAACAAGAACAACAGGAACAACAACAAAATACAACGCCCACAAGTTGGTAATAGAAAGAAAAGTTTCCTTTTGTGTAACTTTTGCATTTGTTTTGTTTTGTTGTGTGTTTTAATAGGAGCGAAACTTGGTAGTGCTGCCAATTTTATTTGTTCTTTTGTTTTCCGCCAATTCGGGGCGGTTTTTATTCTTTGGCCAAACACGTTCCTCTGTGTTTGGGTGTGTGTGTGTGTGTGGCTGTTTTTGTGTGCTTAATCCTTTCATGGATAAGCCATAAATTTACACACACACACAGACATATATATCAAAAAATGTTTTATTGTGCCTAATTTAACCTGAATAAAGCCCAAAAGCATTGCGTGTATGAAAAAAGGGTTCTTATCGAATGATTGCTTCCGATAAATTGAAGCACATTATTCATCTTACATATATGCCAGTTAATACAACCAATCGCATTGCAAATTTCATGCTTGTGTGAAATTTTTACCTATTTGGGTCACTTCAAAGTGCAAAAAGGTGATCCTTTGCGTAACTTGTTTTTCGTCGCATTGCAAACGAGTCAAAAGAAAACAACGCCATAAATAAGGGAAACGCACAACTTTTGCTGCAATTGAAAAACTTTCAACTTTGAATTAGCCTTGAAACTATAAATGTACTCAAAAAATGCTATTCGTAATTGTAGAAGAACTAAGTACACATATAGAAATGGATGTGTCTAAAGGGTGTTCCAAATTGATGAAAGAAATGATTTTAAGAGAAACCGAGAGCTTATAACTTATGCAGAAATTGAATCGTTTCTTAGTCTGTAACAACTTATGGTTGAAATCATGTATCCAGCATATCCTTATCTGGATATATACAGATTATCGTGTTTGCGAGGGAGCAGCATTTATTGCTATAGTCATTTGTCTTAAAGAATTTATTATTTTCTTGCCAAAATCGGCACCATTCAGTGCTTCACCATTTGTGCATTTAATTCCCAGCAAAATAGAAAACTTGGTGGATTTCATGAAACTTAATATGAAAGATTAAGATGCCTTATTGCTGTACAAATATTTAAATACAGTGAATTATTATTCAACATAGAAAACGCTTACTGTTATATTTTCATTCCTGAATTTTCACATGCAAGTTCTCAACCTTTGTGATATTTTGTAGACACCCTTTGCATATGTATATCTAGGATAAAAGCTAAAAATCGCAAGTTCTTTCAGCAAAGCTGAAAATAACTTGCTTTAAAAATTCGTATTGTAGAACATTTTGGGCATATCGAAGCTTTTATACCCTTTGCCTATGTTTGTGATATCAATTAATGTCATCCCATAATATGTATCTAATAGCGATTGCATTGAACTGCTCAATTCCCGTTTGCTTAATCCTCTGTTATATATAATCGAAGTAACCAACAACGGCAGGCTATGGTTATTTCCAACAGATACTCATCATTTAGATTGGAAACATTTCAGTTTTTAGTGAATGATGATCTGATTCTTATGGGAACAACACATGTGAAGATTATCTGATATAGTAGACCCATTCGAATTATAGAACTTTCTTACTTTGTATGCATCAAGTCTCCACATCAACCACAATAGAAAATAGTATCCAAATACCAAAGAATTCGAATGGAATTTAATAATCGAAATGCTATTCCATCTATAAAGAAGCCATAAAAAATCTCTCGACTTTCAGAAATTAATAAGAAAAGACCAAGTCACTTGTGCAAACGAAGCTGACTTGGATAAAAATGTGTGCGTCTGTCTAGCCGTTTCCGTGGCAGTGAAGAGAAATGTGGCATGCCACTTGGACATTTAATGGCGTTCAATGCAAACACCACGAATACCAATACAAATACAAAAGCCATAAGTGTACGTGAGAAATCAAAAATGTTGCGATAAGCGCCGGCAGTCGCTACTTTCTTCGCTTTTCGCCTTTCCTTGGCTTGAGCCATGGCTCTAGCTCTCAAGAATGTATGGCTGGATTATCGAGCACGTACAAAAAAATCGAATCGAAGAACTTCAAATTTAGATTGAAGTGCCCTTTTGCCAGTGCGTCCCTAGGCTAAAGCTAAAGCTGAGCAAGGAAAAATGGCGAAGGCAAAGCTTCACCTTGTTAGCGGCTTGTTTGCTTTTCAATTTCGAGCTGAAGCCGAAAACGGCAATAAATCCATCTAGCAATGGGGCGGAGAAAGAGCGTGTAGCCTCCTCGACGGAGGCGTCAAGTGCATGTGGAGCGCACTAGGAGCACACTATGGGTACTCACAGTCAAGCTGCTGCATGAATTAAAATCTGCCGCAACGAAGGTGGGCAAAGCAGAAGCCGGAACTGGGGCATCTCTAGCAGAAGGCAGGCGGCAGGGGCAAGGAAACCAACCGATTTGGAACATGCATGCTCTGCATACCATGTCGAGTATATATGTATCTACATATGTATTGTGTATGTTTTGCATTTGGCCAACTCGGAGGTTATACCGGCTGAAAGTGTTTACGTTATTTGCAACTTTAAAAACGTTTCCATCGACCGTGGAGCATGCCATGTACGAAAGTGCAGTGCTCCATGCTAGGGTGTTTGTGGCTCAAAATTGGCTAAAATCGATAGCCTTGCAAAAATTGTTAACACTAAGTAAACACAACTGTGGCCACTTGCTGTGCAGTGTTTTCCACTTTGAGGAATTTGTAGGATGGCTTCAAGTTTTAAGCTCGTGCACCGCTGTGCAAGCGTTTCTCCGTAATTGGAATTGGTATATCTTGACAACCGTTGAAACAAATACACTGTGACTAAAAGTTATTTAGATATTCCATTTTCAGATAGCGATTGTACTTTCATAAAGTGGTTACATCGGGTTACCACCAAAGGCTTACGAGTCATCTTTACATCTACAGAAACCCTCTGTTTCGTGTGATCTATGGACAGGTGGAATCGTTAGTGTTGTCCTATGTAACTTTATGTGGTGTTGCGTGGTTCAATCAAAAAAAACTGATCGACTCTTTGCCGATGCAGAAATTAAAAATTGAATCCGGTTTGAAATGAATATAGTTTGCAACTGCTTGAATATTCTGTGACGGCGGGCTCAGCTGCTGACACTCTTAACTTTACTTTACTCAATTTGAAATATATGTAAAGACTGTTATGTATGAGAGCAATCAAAGACGATGATATATTAGTAGACTACCAATTTTTCTTTATTTATTTTCTTTGACCATCGCTGTGCGACCTGCCAGCCATAATCAACAGATTCGCTTAAGGAAATATTTCTCGAAATGGCAGTTCTTGCTCTCGCTTAAAGGATGCTATGCTCATCCACTTCACTTTCAATATAAGTCTGTGTCTTTAGACAGATACATTTAATTGCTTCTATTTTGTAAACAACTTCATACCTCAAAGCTAAAGCTTTCTCCACAAACTGTATCAATATCGTCCAATAAAGAACATAGTTAATGTACAAATAAAACGATATATGGTTCACAAATTCCCTGTTTATTGCAAACGATTGCAACACAAATGCCAAAAACTCTCTTCATATTTTAGACACTTGCTCAAACTCATCGATATTCATTTCCATCTCCATGCGTTGACTGGCACATCTGGGCACTGAATTGGATTCTCGGTCGGGAGGAGGCGGAGGCAATAAAATAGTTTGAGCAACTGCCAACAGAATGTGGGTCTTTCGCCAATCAGTTGAGCGAACGATTTTGGGTGCTCTCAGTCGTCCATTGGAATATAAACAATTTATCTGCATGCCAAACAGTTGCCATTTGGCAGTACTTTGGCTTGATGGACTTTACTCGCGCTATAAATATTGCAAGCGTAATTTGTATGCTGAGCCACGTGCTTTTGACTTTCTGCTGTGCTGTGCGGTGCCAGGACACAGACAGGACAAGCCAGCACCAGACAAGAAATAATGTGATGCAAATTTCGTGTAATCATATGCAAAGATGCCACCTTTCGGACAGAGACGGAACGGGAAAGCCAAGGCGGCGACAACAACAACGAAAGTCGAAACTTTATGTCCAGGACAACACCACGGATATGGTATGTGCAAAGCTGGCATGTAGATGGGCTGGCTGATGGGCTAGGCGTGTCAAGGGTTTACGAGGTCAGTGAGATGTCAAGAGGTGGCTTTTGGGCATGCGATGGCGAGTAAATTTACATCACACATAGCACCACATAACCTCTACTACACACATATATGTACGGGTATGTCGTGTGCATAAATATTCATTTGGGGTTTATTTACAAAAAATTTGTGGATTAGGTTTGGGGTTGTGCAAGCAATTTCCGTTGACTGTGCCCTAAGCTTAAATTGTCCATCAGCAAATTGCTTAAACTGTGCCACATTTCCAAGTCGCCCTACCCAAAAATTTGCGCTGCATCTCATTAAAATATAATTTCTCTACTTTGCCAGCCCCGAAAACGCCACGACAATGTGGGTCAGGGCCAACGACAACAGCAGCTGCAAATGCATTTACATCTACATCAGCTTCAGCTTCAGTTTGAGCTACCTCTGGCGACACCTTCGAAGACAGAGGAAAACAGAGACCGAGCAACTGGGACTACTCTTCACCTGCTTGAATATGAAAATTTTATGCACATTAGCAAAATTTAATGAATTGAATTTTGCAAAATTTATGTTATCAATTAGGGACCAAGCTTCATATGGAGGGCAGGCGGTAGAGTTGGTTTAGCGTTAAGTTTTGATTAAATACATGGCGTCAATAAAATTAGGTCGGCGCCAGCCAGTTAATTGACATACACCTGAACAAATAGCAGCCCTATGCACCAGAAACTACAACAAGAACCAGAACAACAACTGCAACTACAACAACAACAGTGCAGAATGCAACCACCGCAGCGGGATCCGCATTCACCATCACGAGAAAAAGCCACAACACAAATCTTTAATGCCGATTCGACCGCATACGATTGAATTGAAGGCACAGTGGTTGGAAACAATGAGTGCAAGTTCAAGTTAAAAATAGAAATTTATCTATATATATCATATATATATATCTATCATTTTGAAGAATGCCAACAACCTCACATTTATGAAAGAACCATATAGATATGCTGACTTCTAATGTAAATGATATAGGCTTGTAGCTTGACAAACATTGGCAAGTATATCAAGGACTTTGTGCTCGCAGTTCCCACAAAAGGAAAAAAACACACGCATAGAATAAGTAGATATAACAATTAGAAACCAAAGCATGGAGAATTGTATAGCAGAGCCTGCAGCTTAATTTGTATGGGAATATCAAGCGCAAAACATATACAAACCTACCAAGCCAATCAAAGTTTTTCCACGTAAATGTTTCGTGGATTTCTTTAAAGAAGCGCATGAGCTACGATATTCAAATATATCTTATTTGGTTCAACTTCGATAGCATAAGCAACATTTTCAAAACCGAAAACCGACAAAATTAAAATATACTAATATACCAAAATTGTTTGATTCTCTGAACCTAGCTGAAAATGTTGGCTTAGTTAAGATGGTACCGAATATTTTCAAGTTGGCTTATGTGAAACTATAAGTCTGACCAATTTAAGAATTCTCTTATGAATTCTCTCACTTTCTTCCTAAATTTGAATTCAATTAATAACTTGATCCAGCAACAATATCAACCATATCAGCACTTAGATCAGCTTTAAAGTTGTCATTTGAATCTTGGTTTAGTCTTAGCTCTCGCCCCCGTAAGTGATTGGCTTCTCGGCATTTCTAATCTAACTGACGAATTCACTATTTGCTTGGCTTGATTCTTGACTTCATTTCCAAGCTCTAAGCTCTAATGAACATTTTGGTATTAATTTGGTGCCGACGTTTGATGGTTAAGCATGCTAAAAAAGGGATCCTAACATGTAAATGGAAATTTTGTTAGACTATTGATATAATAATGCTTCAAGCACTAAGCTTTATATACTCACACACAATATAATCTGCTCTATATTTAATGTAAAAATATTTGAATATTAAAATCCATCGTACTAACTTTATTATAATTTTATTCGCAAAACAAACAGTAAATATTTTACACACATTTTATAATGAATCGGGCAAACAAAGTAAACTGCTAAATAATGAACAAAAATATTTGCAACTAAAATTGAGCAATTTGTGCAGAAATAATTGTGGCTAAAACTGTATGGAAAATAAACAATGAAAACGAAATTTGTAGAAAATTTCGCAAAAGTGCTTTCAATGACTACAGGACACACTGTGTATGTGTGCGTCGGGTAGGAGGGAGGAGGCAATCGGGTGTCGACCGCACAACTGTATTGAAATTTGCGGTCAATGCAAAACAAATCTCAACTCCATTGAACGGCAGAGGAAGGAGGGTCAACACTAACTGCCAGCAGGAGCTGGAGGTGGAGCTGGAGGTGGAGGTGGAGGTTTGTTAAGTGGTACGCTATGAAGGGCAATTGTGTTTTCAATTGATTTGCTTGAAATTGCATTTGGCACAACATTGGCAAATAGGCCGCAATTGAGAGGCCGAAGCCTTTGGAGAGTGCCAGTATACTTGTGGTCCTGTGTTAATCAAAGAACAGCAGCAGCAGCATCACCCTTATTCGTTTAAACAGAGGTCCTGTGCTGTGCCGGGGCACTTTGCAAATCTAAGAAGACAAGGCCTGCTTAATTTATGGGCAACATGGCATTAAGTTAATTATTTATGCTTGTCCAGACCCAATTCCAAGTCCTGCAGCGTCACCGTCAGAACTTGTGTTGTCTGTCCCAAAAATAAAGAAAAAGCAGACAAAAAGATTTGAACACAGAGACTGGGTATAAGATGACACTCCCAAGTGTTGTTCTTTAATTTCAAAGTGATAAAAAATTAACACTACAAGACAGACAGAAAAACTTTGAACAACGCCTCGAGGGGTGTAGAAATGTCCACCAAAAAAAACGAAAAGACAAAACATGCTTGCACACTGAGAAAAACAAGGCAAAAACAGTCAGAGCAGAAATCAAATCATACACTCTGACTCTTTGTTTGATTGACAAGTTTTGAAAGTTAACATGAGAAGACAGAGAGAACTTTAGGGGGATGTATTCAGGGGCTATTCTTTTGTCAGAGATCTTTTTCGACTAAAACGTAGGTGTCCAGTGGCGAAATCCAGAAAAAATCAAATTTTCAAGGAGATTTCTGTTATCTATATACATATATAGAACATTTGACTGATATTGACCATAAGTCATACGATACTGGAATCACACAAGTTTCGAGTTTATTGGGTATTTGCCTTCTTTGGCCGCTTTAAAACTCTAAACGAAAGTGAGTAGAATTCGGATCAAAGTTCGTATGGGAATGAATTTATTTGATGACCGAAAAGTATGCTATATTTATTATTTATTTACTTATTTAAGCAAAAATTGTAGCATAATTTTATATGCAACGATTGAAAAACAAAAATGCCGCGAAGATACATTTACGCTTGAAGCAAGGACTTTAGCGTTCGTTGAATCGTCTGACACCAAAGTTTAACCTATATTTAGCACACTATTAAACAATTGGAATCATTAATAATTGAATCTGTTAGAGATTTATTCCTTAATCACAATTCTACAATTCGAAAGCCATGTCTAAAGTATATGTAATAAATTGCTGTAAACTTTATTAAAGGGCAACATTGCGCAATATTTTATGAAAGAAAATCTACAGACTTTCAATCTAGATAAGTATCTCTTCTTTTCATCTTTTCTTTTTCTCTCTCTGCATTCACGCTCTACGCTATGGCTATGAGAAATGGCTTCTTATTGGTGGGCAGCCATTAGTGCGTCCATTTTCGGGCTTTAAGTGCTGCCCGCAGCCCTGCACCCAAACCCAAGGGCAGCACTTGAGGTGTGAATGCCAACGCCATCCGCTGCCGATCTGTGTGGCGGTTCAAAGGTGGAGCTGGCGGGCGTACTTTAGCTGTCAGCTCTGGAAATGATTTATATTTGTTATTAAATTTGCAGTAGCATTTGAATACAGCCAGCCGGACTGTCGGACATGGACTCGGACTCGGCTCGGCTTTTGATTGTTATTATACGAGTATGCGGACAGCATGAGGTCAATGGCGCTCGGTCTGGTGGGGATTTGCCAGTGAGTTGTGGTCGTAAAGTGTCCTGATGGACCATATTGAAAAATTTGATATTGTGCGTGGGCGTGGCGCCGAAGCAATTGGCAAATGAGAAATTCCACACAGTCTTGTTTTGCCTTTAATGTGGAGCAACTTAAAGTTTTACTGATTTCCCTTTTACGTACTTAAGGCAACTCACTTGTGAGTTATACCCCAAGAGATTGGACGCTGGCCAAATAGCAATCAAACCAACTAGATTAATTCACATCTGCCAGCTGTCCTAAACAATTTGAAGGCATTGCAGCCAGCTGAGATGTGTCATCTATCACTTTCCCCTCATGTCATCCAGCAAGGCACAGGAATGACTATATACGTACGGAGTAAGCAAACCTAACGAGTTGATGTGTCTGTGAGTTTATTTATGCACCTTTAAGAAAAATTGCTGGAATAGTGAGAATTTTTGTTGAAATTGTGAAAAGACTGACAGTTATTGGGCTGCCAGAAAAGCAATCAAAGATGTCAAAAAAGTATTATTTACTTGTGAAATTTGAATTATTATTTCAAGTTTGGACAATTTTTATTTATCAACTATGATTTGAATGCTTCCTCTGCAAATGTTTTGTTTGCCTTCTCTTCGAGTTCGAAGTAATTTAGCTGCATTTTTAAGTAGACTTATCTATCTATAACAGTAATAGTATAAGTTATTAAGCCGACAAGCAAGGAATGCTGTTCATTCGAATGGTTCAAATGAATTAAGCAAACAGCAAAGCAATGTGCTGCGAAAGAAAAGAATGAGCAGAGCTCGGGAATGTATTGTTTTCAAAATTGTATAGTAAAATAAATTAATTTTTCCATATAACTTCCCATATCATTCAGTAATTTTTCTCAGTGCTCTTAGATAAATTCGCACGCATCGCACCCAATTCATTCAGATGTACAAACATACACCTATTTCCCTTTAAATTTATTTACCTATCTTTGTTTTCACCTCTTGGGACCTATTTACCAATTGATTTCATTTAGGAATTTAATCAAAGGTCTTCATTTTGAGAATGAAATCCTTTTCAATTATCTATAATAAATATAAATATGTACATTTATATGGAAATGGCATCGCTGTACAAATTGCCGGGCCTCTGACCATTCACATGATGTCATCATATTTGCATCCGAAACAGCTGAATATTCTATTTTTTTTCATCACCTTTTTTCATATGCTGATTTTATTGTTAAACTCATTTCACAATAGCACAGTGGTGCGAAATAATCTAGAAAGTGGAAGCTGATTTATGCACACAACAAATTTTAGAAATAATTCGAATATTTGCTAAAGTGCGTTGCATTTCCTTGTTTCTGAAACTTTCCATAAATTTTGTTTAATAAGCATCACAATCCCACTGTTCGGCTCAATATGTATTCCAATTTGTTGAATATGTAAATAGCTTTTGGCTGTCATAAAACAAAATGATATGGAGATGAATGACCAACAAAGCCAAGTGTGAAAACCAAATCGTAGTCCAAATAAGAAATCATAACTAGGGGCTTGTATTTAAATGGAATTTCTTTACTAGCCTGGAATTCCGGCCACAGGCCCACAGAAGAACATTAACATCGCATTTCTACTAAGCTGCTTCTGCCCTTTTGCAGAGCTTACTTATTCCCAGCTCACAAATCGCCCATCTTTCGCATGAGGTTGCACCTTTGAGCACGCAACGGCAATGCCAATGCCGTAGGGTTAAATGTCGGCCATTATTTGATTTGGCATTTTCATGCGGTTAAAAAAAAAACAGGAGCCAGACTCGCTCTCACTCACTGGGGACGTATTACGGAAAAGTGCGCGGTGAAAATGGGTCTCTGGCAACTTGGGGCAATGGAAATCAACCGTTTAGGGCAGCAGTCAACGACTGTAAGCTGGCGTAACGGTAAATGTGCGTGTATGCTGGTCGATACCGTTAGGTTGCCGCTATATTCAATTTGAACTGCTCTAACTTGTGATGCGGCTTAAATCAAATTGTCTGACAAATTTAAGCAGAATATGAGATTAGAGATCAAATTCAAACTGAACTAAAAAGTTCTGAAAAATTCTAAAAATAAACATTTGATCGTAAAATCGTTGAAAGATTTCATATTTAATCATTTTATATATAGAAAGCTGATGTTTTACAATTCAAAATTCAAAATTGTATAGCTTGATTGCAAAATTATGGCGCAGAATTTTAAGCAAAACCGACTGATGAGATTTCACTTTTAAAACTTAAACAATTTAATCAATTTAATGGAAATACAATTTCGCAATGTTTGTTTCCAATTTTAGTTGCATGTTTTAATAAATGGAAATTCGTTTTATATATTGCTCTACATTCATTCTAAATGGATAAATGTAGTTGCTAAAATTATTGCCACGGGCTCTTTCACAGACCCACACCGCTGCCAGAAACTGGTAACTGAAATAGTGGGCTGTAAATTAAGTTAGACTTATTCAAAATTTGTATACGCTTCGATTACGATAAGGGTACAAAAATGTGATATATATAATAGTCCCATTGTAAAGAGTTTATTGTTCCAAAGTAATAATATATATTACTAATGTGGCTGAGGTGAAAACCAATGAAAATCGACATCACAAACCTGAATATATGGCAAAACGAAGAAACCTCTATAATATTATAATATTTATCAACAAATTTCAATGAGCAATAAGTTAAGTTTCTTGGCCATATTTAGTGTACTTTAACGCTTGTCAAAGCCTAAGAAAATGACTTACATATATCCAATCCAGCTTAGCATATTCACAACAAAATCGTAATAATGAAATTTTTGAATATTTAATCAAAAATTGTTGTAAGTCTAGTTCTAAGTTGCTAGATTGTACAAATACACAAATTATGTTGAATTGAATATGAACATTATCACATAATTCACACTGTGACTGTAAAAAACAGCAACTTTTTTAATCACTACTGAACTCAAGCCTGCCGAACAGCGTATAAACAGCTTAAAATCAATTGCATTAAATAAATATGAATCCACATTCCTTACCTAGTTTAAGGCCTTAGTGATATTATTACTTAACAAAACCTTTAACTAAATAAACCCGATAGAGCCGAATTGCAACATGCCAACATGAAGTAACAAACTTCAGGATCAACAATGACACCACCTATACCCTAAACTTCTATACATCATGACAAATTTATAATATCCCTTTGTATAGGATGTGCATAAAAAAATGAGCACACAAAAGTTGCTACGAAGCTTTAACGTTGAGCACGTGCAATCGCTCAAAAAGTTTCCACGGAAAAAACTTCTACATGTATTTATGTACATAAAAGTATGTGCTTAGTGGCCTCTGAGCAGTGATGGGTTAACAAAAAAAACAAAAAACAACAAAAAAAAACGGGTAAAAATATACGAAACGCATATGATGGCGATGTCTTGAGCAATTTCCGACAGATGCGAAATATAAGCCAGCAGTTTGAGCCAAAGGCAAAAAGTGCAGTTGAGTCGAGAATTTCCAATAGCCGGTGCCATACATGGTGCACGCTGTTGGCTTATATAACCATTTCTGCTGTGCAGTTTTTGTGTGCTATTCGTTTTTGATCAATTTCTGATTAGAAGCATGTCAAATGTAGCACAAAACAAAGTAAAGCAACCGCTTGCCCCGCCTTGATGAGGTAAAAGTGAAGCCAAAGCTGCCGTGTTGGGGGATGTGGATGTCAGCGGAGATGTGTAAGGAAATGTGCAACGATGCTGTAATTACCCGACTAAAGGAACCACTTGTACATGCCATTGTTACCAAAACCAGTACTCGAGAGATTTTAGCATAGCCTCACGACAGCCAACTGTAAATGTATACGCCTGCCATGAGGCCGATGATAAGGACGCGGATGAGAACGAGACTGTGGATGTGGATGTGGATATGGATGTGGATGTGGCTATGGCTTTGCTTGTGAATGTGGATGAGTATGCGAAGCAGTTTCAGTTTAGCCGGCAAGTCATTCAGTCATTGCCATCATGTGGCTGCCGACATGCGCTCACTTCTCGAGTGGCGCACGATTTGAGGACAGGACAGGACTGGTACAGGCGCAGGCCAAGAGGAGAGCCCAGGACGACAGGAAGCGAGGCCTGGCATTTACACAGTCGGATGATTTAGATAAACAAGACATGAGCTGTCACGCAAAGGACAAAAAAGCTAAAAACGGAAAAGGAAGACCAGCCAAAGGCAGTAAGAGATGCAAAGCCAAAGTAGTAGCTATTATTACGCTGGATAAAGCCGAGGGGGATTAGGCAAGAAGCGACTTACTAATACCAGCGCTGCCAACTGCAATCGGCAGCTGAAAATGAAAAGCCAGTGATTTATTTGCAGTTCATTTTTGTGCCTCATTTAATTAGGCCATTTCATATGAATTGTATGAATTATATTAAACAAAATTTTAACTTACACAAAATCATGCCAAAAGTATGCATGTACTTAATGTGTCTGTGTATTAGTGCATTAGTTTTAGTTTGCTTTTTAGCTCTGCCATCAATTTAAATATTTAATCAAATGGAAATTCGTATTAGCGTTTGTATGATTATAAATTTTGGACAGCAAATTGACAGCATTTTGTACCACAAAATATTAGATATTATATTTTGGCAATTAACTCTAAAGGATTTGCATTAAAATATATCAAATATTTATAATAATACTGCGGATAAACGCAAATATTTTGTGTTTAATTTCATAGAATATTTAAGTTGAAATTCGTGTGTAATAAAAGCAGAGCCAACGTAGAGACATTTTCTTTGTGAATTGATTCAATGGCTAAAGTTGGTTTATTATAACAATTCCTAGGCCTCCACATTTTAGATTTTATGTTGTAAAAGCAAAATAAAAATAAAATTGTAGAGTGAATTCTGCTCTGAGAATAATGAGAAAAGCATATTGCTTGCTTGAAATTGAAATTTCAGAGTATTGATCTAAGTTTTCATGAAAATCGAATAATTTTACACATAAATTCAACAAAGCATAACTTCTAATACCAAACGCTTTTGATTTATTAATATTCAATACTCATACGTCGTGTTGACGTGAGAAAATGCCAAGCTTGTATAAAATTCCTGGGCAAACCAAAGAAAATTTCATTTTATTATCAATTAAAAACTTGCAAAAGCAATATCAAATAATTGACAGCAAAAGTTTTAGAAATCTAAGCACGACGGGGCGTATGAGCTTTTTGTTTAAACTACTATTTTGGCAAGCTATGAGAAAGCAAAACAATAAATATTTATTTGATATGCCTTGGAATTCTTTTTCATATTCAAACATATTCAATTCTCAGCTGGATTGCATTTGCTGTTCAAGTCTTTCGTCATTTTCCTTTTAGGCTACCTGTTGGTAAGCGTCTGCGAAAGCCACTTCACTCAGTTAACAGCGTGCTACTGATTTGGCTTGAACTGGCGGCATAATTTTTCGCTCCACACTCTGGTGGAGCATCTAGCGCTGATGCTGTGCCCCCCCCTTCTACAAACATTTTTTTTGAGTCTGCGCACTAAAACTAGACTGCAATTTACGAAATTCTCTGAGAGTTATCTTTATACTGGGAAGAGTTTTCCTTTGAACATGACACTTGCACAATACTTGGGATGTGTTCGTGTGTGAAATGTTTTGGTTTTAACAATGCAAGCAAGGAAGGGCCGATATACTCCGCATGTGAGCCCATATTAAACTTACCCTACATGACCGTAACTTAAACCGGATTGCAAATGTTAAATCTCATGTCAGCAAGCCTTGAAAGTCAACTCTTAAAAATGAAATATTGTTTAGCGCAAGGTAGGGAGGAATTGCCACTGGGGCTGGGCTCCACAGGCCACCGTCTGTCCAGCCGTGCGCAACTGTGCGATTAGCCTAATGAGGTGTGCTTGGCAAGCGGCAGGCAGTGGCCAACTGATTGATGGTCATGATTATTCAGCTGGGCAGGCTAACCCTTCAAAACACACCACCCCACCCAGCTACCTATGTCCTGCCACTTGTCTGCAGTTGTGTTGCCCGAATGAATTTTATCTGTCGAATGCAAACCAAAATACATTTTTAGCTGTGGCCAAGTGACGCTGCGGCGCTTGCGGCTATGGCGCTGCATATGTAAAATTACCCAATTTCAAATACATTTTGGTGCATTAGGCGGCAGGTAAGAGGAGGGGAAGCAGGTTACATGGTTGTCAGCGACAAATTTGCATATTTTCAGCGCGATATAAGCGCCCAAGGGGCACAAAATTCTTATTTGTGTGGAACCCCCTTTGGGGCGCACACATCTCACATGTGTATATATGTGTATATGTATGTTATGGCAGCGCAAGGATTTGGTAGCCCTTATTACCTACGTTTTAAGGGTGAAGACAGCAAACGCTAGAAGGTTCCATTAGTAAAATATGCTTGATACGAAAGCACTTTACAGGTGTACATTGCAACTTAAGTGACAGCCATCGAAGCCTCTGCGCTTGAATCGACTGAAAAAATGGGTATGTATATGCGCACTCAAGTTGTAGAAGAATTTTTGACTTCTTTGCTACACTTAGAAAAACTTTCATGGAGCTTTTGTTCTGCTCAATAATGATTTTGTACATTTTCTACCAGATCGGCTTCAGCGTTGCGGCTGGTTTCAAGACAACATATCAGAATTATTCACCGTCCAAGCAAGACAGATCTGCCATACATTGCCAATAAATTTTCTAATTATCCATTGCTCTCCTTAGATTTGCAATGAATTTTTCAGAGTGTAATCACAAAAATGCAATTTCCTCTATCTAAGTGACCCCAAATAGATTTGTAGTTGCATATATATTGACATTTTCACTAATTTAACTTTTGCCATTTTCATTTTAGACTATCTTTGGGAATTATTCGACTTCCTGTTGCATTCCAAGCAGCTCATACCAATTTCTACATACATATTTGCAACTCATTTTGGTGAAAACATCATGAAATATGAACAAACACTTCCGAGACACTGACAAGAAGTTTTAATTGCTTTTCCGCATGCAACTTCTGAGCTTCTGAAGATGTGGGTTTTGGTTGAGGAGTAGCATGTGCAGCTCACCCAGACCCAGTATTCGATTAACGTATGGATGCCTTTGGCTTACCCAACCGCCCCCTAAAACTCCACATAACCATAACCAAAATACCACAGCCTCAACACAAAATTCACCCAAAGTGCACTATAATTTCATATTAGAGATGATAATGTGACGACATATATCCAGCACACTACTTGAACTTTTTACCAAGTTTCTCCACCAGAACATCGAGAAAAGTTTCTATGCCAACAAGAGCCTAAAGAAATTGTACATGTCATGACCACTTTGTCTCAGAAAAGTACGAATATTTACTGTACACACAATTCCAATATTTGTTAAAACACATTTAATAGTTACTTCTCGGAATAAAATATCCCACTGACATGCACATAGATAAGCAAATCACGCACCCATCTCTATGCCAGCCACACGTGCCGAAATGCTTGTGCACAACTTATTTACGAACAACTTCTCCCAGCTGCAGAACAACTTTGAGACTATTTGATGAATATAGTTGTGCATAACTAAAGCCATACAGATGAGGGTACGTACATCAGTTGGCATAAAGAGTTTTGCTGGTGAGGCCAGCTGATATGCCATAAAGTTGACAATGCTTAGCGTTGCGCCAGCCTCTGTGCCAGTGCAACTTGCCATGAAGTATACAAGGAGAACCAGAGACAACAGACCAAACTGGAATGCTATATGGAGTATAATAAACAAGCATAAAATATTTATATCTTAATCAGATGCTCGACCTGGTTCAAGTTTGTTGTGGGCCGCCGCCTTGAGCGACAAAACTTCATTGTCAACTTGACAAGTTTGCTTGAGAATTTGATGTTAATTACTTATGTGTCAGGTCTTATCGGAGTCATAGATAAAACTTAAATGTACACGTATTTTACGAGGGTAAGCTAATTAGATTCTTAGAGATAGCAGAACAACATTTTGAATTGATGTATGAGTGTGATAAATTATTTTAAAAGGTCTTTGGCATTTGCTTTAAAAATATACTTCTTGCTTCCGGCGAGCCAGCCGAAGGTCACTAGGGCCAGATCTGTTGAGTATGTTAAATATTTGCTGAATAACTTGAAACCCAAATCATACATATTTTATCTTTTGTTTTGAGGAAATGCGCTCAAGTAGGCAAAACAGCTGGCTTCCGTGTGCCTTCGACAATCTAGTAAGCCAACATCACCTTTTTCGTAGTTTGATTTCTCTAGAGTCCCATTGTTAAGATCGTCAAAATGCAACCGAGCGATTCTAGATGACCTTTTAGTACACAAAACTTCTTGTTTTTTACCCAGATTGAACCAAATTTGGTATACATCCCTTTTAAAAGGCATTTCTACTGACTCAATGACTTCTTATATAGCAAACAGAGTTGAGTGAGCTTGCTCAGTGTATGAGATATAGAGGGAAAACGAGCTATAGGACGGAAACAAGGTAAACACCAGAATGGTTTCTCTCTTACTCAAAAAACTGACCTTGTAAGGCGTTTGTCTTGTACATATATGTACATATGAATTAATGTATGTATATATGTATGAATGCATGTAGTATTGTCTCTGGAGTATAGTGGAGGATTCATGTGTGGGTATCCATTGTCCTATGGAAAAGTTCCAAGCATGCTAAGGGTATTAAGTATTATGATGATTATATCGATTTTTTTATATTAAATCAAATTTAACTTATAACGTTTATAAATTTAAAAGCTCGTAAATTTGTTCGATAACTTATTGGCCTACCCTTTCACTTCTATGCATTATTTTCTGAGCTGCCCATAAAGCATACTTACCACATACATTCCTTACCACACTAGCTTTGCCAGCTTTGTTTGCGGTTTGTATCTGCCCTTCTTTTGGGGATTGTGGTAAAAATTTTAATAGCATAGTTTTTCATTCAGAGCCAAAGCTTCACCTAGGGGCTGGAGCTTGCCATTGGCTCGTTAACAACGCCATAAAGAATTGAATCCAGTTCTGTTCTTGACATTTACGTAGCTGCAGCCGCCCATTGGGTGTACACAATGCCATGCAACACGTCGCAATCATTTGCGCCAGTTGTCTTAACGTCTTGAAAGATGGAACAAGGGCAGAAGCTTGCTTCTTATACTCATATATGTATATGCATTCCAGTTGAAATGGCCACAGCATCTCTAGCCACACCACAAAACTCAACCTCATTTCAGTTTCAGTTCGAGTTCGTCTGTCATAAAAACATCGAGTCGGAACAAAAACAAGTTGGAATGCACGTGAATGCATCGAGGCATTGCAATTTCGCAAATTGTCTTGAAATGCAAGAAGAAGGAGATGAATTCTTCATGCAATTTTTGCCCGGAACGTTTGGTCTTCCAGCCGGCTAGCTGGTTGCCTTGGCACGCACCGAAACACTTTACCTCAGGCAGTTTTCTGACTGAAATTATGAAAGTGCGCCACGCAGCCACCCACACTACCACCCTTCCATCCAGCCAGCACAGCCGCTGAAATTTATGATATGAGAAATCATGCGGCTAAATATATATGTATAGCCATAAGTACTTTGTTTGTAGGTATGTTGAGAAATTAGTACTCTTATATGTATGTGCAGGTCAGCAATTAGCGCTGAGAAGTAGGCAACACTACTCCACGCACAATGTCCCGGAAGTGCAGCCTTCGAGTGATTAAAACGGTCTGCGTCTACTCCTTGACTTCACCAACATGAGTTTCTACATGAAATAAGGGCAAGACATCTTTAATATAAAGTAGTCGTACATTTTTACATGTCTGTGTACACATTTTCCGGGCTGCGCAAACCAATTTTGGTAAAATGCGCTTATTGGCATAAAATATTAGACATACTTTCAGTTCGCCCACGTTTGAGTACATTGTAATACATACATACTTAGAAAGACTGTTGTGAGTGTATAGTCGCCTTTAGCCAGAAAACTCGTTAATTGCATTAAGCTGGCAGTAGGAAGATGGCGCAAAGGGGAACGTAGCTTGAGTATGTTATTACACACTTCATTAAGGGCTACCAATGTGGTGGTCACAGCTGTTCGTTTTCCTAAATAGCGAGCATATATGTATGCATACGAGTACATAGCAGCGCCTTCTTGAATGTAAATAATAGAAAGATACTATGCTTATGTAAATAGAATTTACTTTTTATTTCTTAGAGGAGTTTCTTAGTTGGTTCAATTTCACAATCATAAGCAAATTCATCAACATAAGAACTTAGTAGAGGCTAGAAGCAAGCAGACTATACTGATATATTTTAGAGACGGCCAAGCGCCAATCATCAATCATTTTTGCTGACATTCACTTCAGTTCTTGAATCTAAGCCAGAGCTAACACAAAAGCAAGAAGGGAAAGATATATTTATATGATGATTAGTTGTCATAATAGTTATGTGATATAGTAGGCGCCTCCTTTGGCCAAATTCGTTTGCAGAAACGTACGACTTGTGACCTTCCTGGTCTTAATCTCTTCGGTGGTTAGGATTTACTTAATTATACACACATTTTTTCAGCAATTAAATTATTGCAAATATATTTAGACATGAACGTGCTAATGATATGGTAGATACATGTCCAACTGTTGTAAAGAAAGAATCCAATCTCTTCCGCCATGGACAATTTTTGGTGAATTTGATTCGTTTGGGAATAACCATTCCGTTGCCTTTGTTTTGGGCTGATCTACCTCACTCATACAATATTTTCTGCCTCGTTTAGACAGTGTTTAAGATTTTCATTTAAATCACGTAAAAATTACTTTTTTCTTAGTGTATTTTTGTATCTTTAAGAACGTCTGCTATCAGTAAGCAGCTGTAAAATAGCAACAAGTTCTTATTTTTATTTCTAAGCCTTCTAAACATCTTCGGCAAAAGTTGAGAGCTAACATAAATACATACATACAAATCTACATTCCCACAAATATATGTAATACACACCGAAAAAAGGGTGTATCTGCTGGCATGGCTTGATTTATGTAGAAATGTACAGGCAAACATAATTGAAATATGAATAATTAAGACAATTCCATTACAGAAATTGCCATAATATGTTGGCCCTTTGAATCCTGCAAAAAAAAAATAGCAAGGGACTATGAATACTGAAATACGCTTGCTGTCTGATAGTTTTGGTCACCCTATGAGAGGAGCAGATGATGAGGCAGTTTTGTTAGGTGACAGAGAGATATGACATTCCAGCGTCCCTTTGAATAATTAACATTACCTGATTATAGCTTAAAGTTGTATCTGCATTGCATAAATAGATTTAAGTTTCGTAGGAAAAGGATGCATTGATTACTTCAATTTCACTCATGATCCATATTCAGCGTTACATTTTTGGAATAGAAGACTCAAGGTCGTAAATAAGTGAAAGAATTGTTTTTTGGCAACTCTTAAATGTATTTGAAATCCGTCGTCTTTGAGTGGCATGTTACTATATTTAACAACAGCAAAACTTGCAAAAATCCAACATTTTTATCTTGTCCAACTGTTTCGAGCTCAGCCACGATCTCTCGTCAGAATCTTTGCACAACAACTCCACCTAAATAACTGCGTCAGTATGTTTTCCCAAATGACAGTTTATGTTTTCATTTATTTAAATCCAAAGAGTTCTTGTTGTTCATGTAATTTTGCTTGGAAATATACATAAAATTGTAAGAAAGCGTTTTTGCAAGTGTAATATAAGCAAAGTCTTTAAAGGACCTATTCGTGAGTTTCAGAAGTAAGGTAAAGCTTAGGTTGTGTCCACGTCCTTGGCCGCCTCTTTTAGGGCAATCAGACGGAGCTCATTAAAGAAGTAAAGAAGGTGAGGCAAGGTTTTGCGTTTCAGGCTGCTAGGTGATAATCCAATCCGTCTTTCGGACATTGAACCAAACCAACTGAAGAATTTGTATGAAACTGGCTACTCTACATGGCAGCAGCAATCAGGTTCGGGCTCCGCTTCTTCATGCTTCTATATTACTAGCACTTCTTTGTGGGGCCTCTATCTTGGTTTACTTAGTAAAAAGTACACTATTTCATAGTAAAAAGAAATAAAATTAATATATTGTTTTTGTTGTTGTTGTTAGTTAACCTTGGAAGTTGGAATTTAGATTTATTTAGAAGAGAAAAATCGATTGATAAATTTGGCTTTTTTTGTTAAAATACTAAAGAAGGACCCATTTATATACGAAGAATATCCATAGTTTCTTTATTAAAGCAGAATTTCAAAGACGATACACATGTGATTGAAGCAGACTTGTGCTACATACTATAAAAGTATTCTAATAAGACTAGAGAAATGGTGTGCAACAAACATTTTGTGAAGGAATAGTGATTATTTCCTAACGAAAATATGATGTCTGTGCTCATCTCTTTCATTAATTCCAAGCAACGGTCTTATTTTTCCTATCCTTGCCGAATCTGTATATTTTGCTTCCTTCAAAAGATTTTATTGCCATGCCTTTCGGATACAGTTCTCTGCTATGCCAAATATTTTGAGCATTTTGAGCTGTAAAGGCATTATCCCTTAACACAGCATTCTCATCGGTTATTTGAGTAGAACGTTTCCATATTATTAGCTCCGAAAGTGGTTTCAAAATTAAATAATACAACATTTCCGCCAATGAGATAACACTGAAGCCCATGAATAGACCCATAACACCACCGATATTTGCTGAAATGTAATGTGTAATATATATGCACTTCTATAATCTTAGATTCAGTTTTAGTGAATATTAACTTACACAAAAATTCGGTAAATCCAATGTAGACATTTTTCATATTGCCATAATATACAGACTCCCGATAGTAGAGATTTATGACAGCAATATTATCTTTGAGATACGTTTTGTTAATGCCCTCCACCAAGGCATTAGACAGTTTAAAATTCCCGCTAGCCAAGGGAAAAGTGAATGCATCAGCCATGTAGTTCAAGTCCCAGCAGGCTGGCACACAATCCTTAATACACTTGGCCGAACCCATTCGGTGCTCTGCGCTCTGAGCCTGACGTATGCACATGGTTTCGCTCACGCTGCATACGCTCGCATTACTATAGATCAGCGGATAATCATGGGGTATACATGAGCAGGATTTATACAGGAACTTTGCCATGCATTCGATTTCGCAATTACGACGCGTGTACACTCGATAGAAGAGCAAGGACTTTTCGTTGTTAAACAGACACTGACGATCGTTGCGCTGTATGGATCGTATGCCAGGCACGGCTTCGGATCTAATGACTTCCAGTCGGAAATTAGTTTCTCGTCCTATGGCTACCATAAGGCCAGTTTCCTGAACATCGGGAACCTCGATGGGATTGTGAAAGGCGACCTGTTTGGTTTAATTCAGAAGGGAACTAAAAGATTTTAATATTGCTAACCCATAAACTAACCTTAAATCCAGGTCCATTTGTAGAAGAGCAGTAATACTCGTGTATTTGGGCATCGAGCACTATAGTGAAACCTAAGGATATGCCTGTGCCTGTACAAAAAAATAAACACACGCTCACTTATAATTTAAACAAATTCATTTTTAATGAGCCTTAGGCCCGTTTTCAGATCTGTCCATTAGCGAAAGCTGGCACTTCATCTGACACTTCAAATTTCGTTTCCCAAGCTAACTTGTCTTTAACGTCTGCTCATCTAACAAGTGTCACATCTAGCAATTTAACTGACAAAATATTACTTTTCCACGCGTGCCAACCAGCTTTTGTCAGACGGCATTTGGAAAAGTTGAAGTATGGTTAAATGGAAGATGTGAGAACGAAAAGTAATCCTTGTGCCAGACTAGCCTTATTCCAATGCTTCACAGGGAAGATATGAAAACGGAACTTAACTTATCAAAATGTACCAACGGCTGGTCGTGGGTAATACATAGGCGGCAGTTTTGTGGGATAGCCCGTCTCTGGATCCCACTCCACAGGCACTCCTAGGGAGTTTGTAAGGTTTCTTCTGCCTCTTCTTGAGCTTCATATATAAGAAAGATTTACAGAAGGTTATAATTATTTGATATTAAAAAAAAAGAAAACCGTACCTTGCCTTGATCAACAATTCTGGAGGTAAAAATTAAACACACAGCATAAACCCTCTGCTGTGATGATTTGTTCAAATATATTTGAACAATTATATTCAATGGAACCAAATCGACAATATAGCAACATACTGGCACAAGGCTGTGCATGATTGGCCAAAAATTGCGTCGTTTGTAGGCTATTATTGACTATATAGGGCATCCAGCCGGCAGGTTGATCTTCAGTTTGCTCAGCTCCAACGCTGCACAGAAGTTTCAGAATTTCACCTTCACTCGAGGCTCTACTTGGAATGTGACTTTGAATAAATGATATATATATATATATATATTGCAGTTTGTGCTCACTCTCCATATTTAGCTACCAAAGTCCTTTGAACTTGATTCATATTGCATATGGTTATAGCTGGAAATGGCACTCTTAGTATAGATGTGGGATGTGGACTGATGCCTATAATCACTGGCGTATTGGACCACTTAGCATAGATATCCGATATCAATTGACAGGTCATCACAAAGGCAGCCACAAAGGACAAAAGGAAAAATAAACTAGAGACAACTTGAAAAAGTTATGGATAATATGGATGGATGGTCAATCTATGTTCACCGTTCCCAGCTGCTGAGACTTGAGTCGCCAACAAATTTGAGTCCATGGAGTCCAGTCTCTCTTAGAAATACACCCAAACTATTTCGAAAACTTCTGAATAAAAATAGCCAACTTTTTGGCTTTGTTGATTCTGTTGAATTTTCCATTGTAACTGCTACGATTTGCTTTGCTACACCTCTCTATAAATACTAAGTCAATGGACAGCCATTAAGGACTTTGTCTTACTTAATCAAGTTGAGTAGAATTAAAGGCTGTAATTACAAGTAAAGAATCATTAGAATATATAATGGGTCAACCACACATTGAAATTTGGGGAAAACGTCAGACAAATTCGTTAACTAGCGTTTTATTTTATAGATGAAATCCAGGGGAACTCTGCACCAGCAATTTCAATGGCCGTCACAGTAGAGAGGGAGAATGAGTGTACTTAAGGTAGCTGCTCTACATCACATTTCATAAATAGTTGGACCTGAAACAGCTATCCATGTTCAGCGGAATCTCAACCAGTTTTTACACCGTTTAGCTACCGTAAACGAGAATTCTATCCATCAAACCACACAAAAAACCAAGAAACAATGACGTCGGTGTGGTTGACATAGCGACATAGTAAATTTTTTCGGATGGCAGAGATATGTCGCTCTTGTAAAGGCGGAGATATGTCGTTACCCCGGTGTGGTGTTAAGGTAGTGCGTGCCACAATTTTGTGGGGTGCACGCGGTGTCATTTACATTGAATCATTCAGAGCCTTTCGACAGATTTGATATTGGTTTGAAGCAGAAAGAGGAGAGGAAGGCTAATTATATACCCTAAAAGAACTATCCTTATAGCATTTTGTGAACGTTTTTTCTTCAGCAGTAACAGTAGGCAGCAAACCAATCTTCTCTCTGATTACCTTCACATGCATGAATACATTCTGATATACAAACACAGAAACTTGCATATACATGTACATACAACATCCGAAGAAGTCTCTGTTTGTCTTGCTTGTCCCCTCTCTTTTACTCTTTCTGACACACAGGGCTAACACAGGTAGCGCTGGTTGGCATGCAAAATTTTGTAGTGTCATCTATCGTAGAAAGTTTCATTCTAAATCTCTTTTTATATGGCAGCTATATGATAGTTAGTTAGTCCAATCTCGATTTTTACATATGAGCTTACAGCAGGAAAAAAAAGTCCATTATGAATAAATATTACAAGTCGACTTAAACTGAGAGAGTTGTTCGCATAAAAATAAGCGGGCAAACGGGTATAATGACCGCTACTTTCTTCTGCTACCTCATCCAGCATATTCTCCACATTTAGCCCCCCCGGCGACTATTTCCTGTTTCCATACCTGAAGAATTGAAATACATATTTCTGCAAGGGAATGCAAGCCTCAGCTTCGGCTAACCAAAATAGAAATATGAGAATATGTTTCTAGGTTTAAATTCCATTAAAGTTTGAATAAAGATTGTCGACTATGTAAATTCCTACTTTCATACGTTCTACCGCAAACGACAACTGTGGGAGACACATGTTTTTAACAATAAAGTTTTACAAAATTGTCTGACTTCCACATTAAGATAAGTAGAGCAGTTGAAAATCAATTCAAATTTTGTAAGCAGCCGCTTGGCGCCACAACTTTAACTTGATATCGCACAACTTTCAAAGATATGTTGTATGCGCTGAGAGCGAAAGAGCTTGAGCTTTTTCATTGAAAGCTCTCGCACGTGATGATGACCAAATGGTTACGAGACCCGGCGTTGTCGTCTTTTTGTTTTTTATGTGCGATCGATTCCTATTCCCATTGCATTTTGTTTATCGAGAATCTGAGAATCTGCAGAAATGAAGATTCGTAGCAATCCGCTGCCCAGGCGGCTGGTGGATGTGTTGTGTTTCCTTGTTATTGGAATATTCCTGCCCATTGTGTTCATATTTGAAATAATTGTTGTGCTGCCTGCGTTCCATGACCCGGGTGGTTTCTTTCACACGTTTACGTTCGTGTTGGCCATGTTTTTGGTGTTCAACATAAAGGGCAATATGATAGCCTGCATGATGATTGACACCAGCGTTGATTGTGAGTTGCCTTAAAAAGTAGATTCATATACGGCCTTGTTTTAGCACTGCTCTATTGTTACAGCTAAGATTGCCCCGCCCTCGCCAGAGTCTGTGGAGCAGCTTGAGTGGCGTTATTGTACAATCTGCGAACGCTTGGCTCCCGCCAGATCTTGGCACTGTAAGATCTGTGGCGTCTGCATACTGAAACGTGACCATCACTGCTTGTACACAGGCTGCTGCATTGGGCACCACAATCATCGCTTCTTCATATGCTTCATTTTCTATCTGTTTGTGGGAGCTGCCTATGCGTTGGTGTACAATTCCATCTATCTGTGGGTGATCAATGGAGCTGTGTATTGGAATTGGCTGACAGCACTGAAGCTGGTGTGTCCCATGCTTATGCTGGTGTCGGGCTCCTTGCTGACCAACCTGCAATTGCTGTTCTATAGCCTCAATGTGCTGGCCTTGATGTACGGAGTGCTCTTATTGGGTTACCATGTACCCATTGTACTGCGGGGTCAGGTTTCTGCAGACAGGGGCAGGAAAAGGCCACTGCAACGGAAGTACGACAATGGGGCTTACCATAATCTGAGGAGCGTTTTTGGCAAACGTATGCATGTGGCCTGGCTATCGCCTTTCATCAAAAGTGAGCTGCCCCATGATGGTTATGCTTGGAAAACAAGCAGTACGGAAGACGACCACAAAAAATCTAATTAGCTTTCACATGTAAAGGAGCTGCCCAAAGAGTATGATAATAATATGTTAAGTAAAATAGCTAACTATAAAATTATATCTAATTTAATAAAAAATAAGGTTTGTCTATTTCTAAGTTCATTTGTCAATGTTTCAAACACGTAAGGAGCAAACAGCAGGGAAACGTGCAGCTAAAACGATAAATATGCTATTGTTGCGAACACTACGATAGTGTTTTGGTTTAAAGCTTTAGAGATTGGAAGAGGAGAGACAAAGGAAGGATACAGATAAAGAATAGATAGGACAAAGATAGCCCAGGGAGAAAAGGAGGATAACACAGAAAGAATATTGAGCGCATATAGATAGATGTACAGGTCAAAATGACAAAAGGGTGAGTGATACAAGAGCTACGATAGAAGGAGAGGACGATAAAAAGAAGCCAGAAAGACAAAGTGGCTACTCCTGATCAGACTACTCCAAATTCATGGTTTATTCATAACGTCAGTGAACGCCAACATTTTGTATTCGTTTTCGACATTGCCTAAAACTTCAACATCAACATCAACTGCATTAACCAGCGCGTAATTTAAGGGAGACGGAATCATTGCCTTACTCGCTGCTCGAACCAGATGTAACCAGTTGTCGAATATGCGCATTTAGGATAGACGCGTGGGACTGGGTGTTCTCGCTCAAAGCAGATGTAACCCGTTGCCGATTCTGCATTGCCAGGCGGTCAATTTGGACTGGCGCGTGGGAAAGCCACTGCAGCAGATGCAATGATTGACAGAAATAAGAAAATTACTGCTTCCGAAGAACTTAATGCTTTCTATAGTCTACAAAGACAACAAAGCACTATATTATTATTAACTTTATTATGCATTTGGAATGTAACACTTTGTATGCATTTTACTCAACAATAACCTTACGTATAACTGATTTGGATTCATCGTTGCGGAACACACGATGATAACTGTTTATTTTGCCCAAGGACGATATGAAATTCTCATCATGGGTAATGATAATCAACATGAAGTTATACTGCGTCTGGCGCTCTTCGACCACGCGGTTGAGCGCATCGCAGAGTGACGTTATGTTCACGCGATCCAGATTGGTTGTGGGCTCATCCAGGGCCAGGACACCGCAATTACTGCTGAATGTTTCGGCCAGGGCCATGCGGATGATGAGCGAGGCCAACACACGCTGGCCAGCGCTGCAGCGTCCGCGCATCTCAATTTCCGAGTTGTTCTTGGACTGAACCACGCGGTAGTTGTAGCTCTTGCGCCGATCCGCCGAGGATTGGGTGTCAACCTCGTCGGTTTTGACTTGGATGTAGTCAATGTCGTTGCCACGATAGATCATGCGCCAGTACTCGCGTATCAGGCGGTTGATCTTCTCCATTTTCTCGGCATGAAACTGTATGAGAGCCCACTCCAGAGCTATGCGATGCTGACCCAAATCCTCAATGCTGCGGCGCGTCACAAGCAGCTCAAAATTGGCCCGCCTGAAGTTCTTCAACGACTCCTTGTACTTGGGTTCGTCGATCTCTGCTTGCAGCTTCTTCACCTGGCTATTGATCTCGCCCTGCTGACCCAGCAGCTCACCGCGACGTACTGTGGCCGCATCCCGCTTCTTAATCAGCTCATTCTTTTCTTTGGACACACTGCGGAAATCCAAGTTTCCCAATTGCTTCGCCAACGTCTGGCAATTCTCGCTCAGCTCCGTCTCCTTTAGCTGCAGTTGCTTCAATTCCCGGCTGTCCTTCAGCTCACGCTCCAAGGTTTGCTGATTGAGACACTCCGTCTTGATAGACTCCAACTTCTCGGTGCTCGAATTGATTTGGCTTTCCAGTTTGCTTAGCTCAGCCTTGGTGGCTTTGATGGCCTCATCGCACTGACTTATTTCATTCTTCAAATCCAACTTGGCAAAGTCCTGAGCTTCCTTATTTAATCTAAGCAGAGAAAGGAATACATAAGCGAGTGCTTCCTAAGAATTACAAAGGTGATCAAAGTCACGATTAAAGTATTCGTGCTCAAAATGAATTGAGTGAAGTCGAATAAGAAGCCGAACGAATTCGAATGAGTTTGCATGAGCTGATGAACACTGAGATCTCGGAGACTATAAGACCTAGAATCACCAAAATTGGTGTGCAGACTCCCCTGCGTAATCCTTTGTTTAACTTAAACTCAACTTAAAAACTCGAGAAATCGGGCTTGTCCACAAAAAGTGCTCTGAGTACGAGTATCTTATAGTCGGAATCCGACCATAGCGTTCTTAATTGTTTTGATTTTCGATTTGATTACACTTTCAGGCTCACCAATTACTGTATTTTCGTCGCTGATCCTTCGTTTGCGACAGACTACGACATGAAAGATAGCAATCGCTCTTCTCAGAAATTTCAGCATTGTCAAATTCATACTTTATACTTTGCACGTTCCTTCATTTTTACTCATTTCCACAGAATGCCGGCAGTGTGGAACTCTTCACTCACACTTCCATTTCATTTCGCTTTGACTCAATTCGACAGCATTCGAATTAATATTAGCTCAAGAAAGCCATGCAGACCTCTATTATAAAATTGAATACCTTACCTTTGTATATCCTGATCGGCACTTTTGTACTGATTATATTTTTCATTCAACTTCGATAGCTTGGCACGTTCCTGCTCCTTTAGGCGCGCCTTCTCAGCTATAGCAGCGCTTAGCTTTTGCTTCAGTGGCTGAATCTTTTCTTTCAGCTGGCTTATTTCACTGGTGACGGAGATGAGCTGGTGAGTGAGCTCATCGAGCCTTTCCTTTAGCTGGGGCAGGCTCTGCACACCCTCCTGCAGCTTGATTTGCTTATCCTTCAAGCTGTAAAATTAACAAGGTCATACACAAAATGAAGGGATAAATACAAGACCCTACTGAAAGCTTACCCATTCTTGACCTCACGCAAACGATTCAATGCCTCCATTTGCTGCTCAAAGGTTTGCTGTTTGGCCTCTAGATCTTTGCGTTCCGTTTCTAGTTCTTTCGACACCTCCGATTTTTGGGCTTGCAAAGCCTCGGTGGAAACGCTGGCATCATAGGATGCTGGTAATTTCAGCCTCAATTGATCCAGATCCTTCTTAAGGCGCTGCGACTCTTTCAGGGCCTCATCCAGTAATGTCATATCACCCAGCATTGAGCTAGCCAGTTCCATGTCATGGGTTGGCTCGGCGATGAGAGCAATATGGGTTTCATGTTCACTGACAGCTTCGCCCAGCTGCTTCTCAATTGTGCGCAATTCCTCCTTTTTCTGGGGAAGCGATCCCTTAATATCCTTTATTTTAATGATGCTGGGCTTTATCTGTAGCAGATTCTCATATTTCAATTGTTCTGCCTTCAAGGACTTTTCAGCTCTGGTTATATTGTCGGGCAGCTTTTGGATTTCATCGGTTAGCTCAGTGGTCAGATCACAGGCCTGCAAATAGTCATTATCTTTACTTAGTATAAAACACAGACACCTCCCGCATCTCTGTGTCTGTATGCTTAGATCTTTGTAACTACGCAATTAATTTGTATGGGTTTTTCACTATCTTTTCTTCGATTCGGCATTATCAAAGCTTACCATTTACATTAAAAAGATATTACAAAGGGAAGGCCTAATCTAAGATGGGATATTGCATCCTGTTCCCGTTTCGCGGGTTAATATCGCATAAAGGTCGCGCTCCAGATATTCAACACGTTTCGGTCATGTGATGCTAAAGGCTGCTGACTAAATATTCCGAAATAATGCTTAGAGTGAGAACTGTTTCAAAAGCTTTTCGTGCGACCCGGACTAAGTAAGGGTAAGGTTATTCACATCCTAAAGAAGGGACTGGGGACGTCCAACTTGAATATAGGTCAAAAGGTTGAAGAAATAAGAAATAAGTAAGAGATAGAGAAACGTTAGTTGAAAGTTAGGCTCGCCGTGGCAGTGACTGGGATAGATTTAGATCCCAGAGGGATAGGGAGTACTCTGTTGAACAAAATGATCCCCTTAACCTTGACCAGGATAGGCATAGATCTCAGTTAGATAGATAATTCTCTCTTGAATGAGAGGCTTGCTTTACCCATGACCGGGATATTCATAGATTCCAGAGAGAACGAGAGCCTTGCCCTACCATTGACCAGAGTAGGCAAAGATAGGCATTGTCCATACAGAGATTGATGTAAGCAAGCTCCAAGTGCAGCCATTAGGCAGACTCACCTCATCGCCAGACATATTATGATGACACAAGGGGCAGCGTGGCTCCTCCTCGATTCTCTGTATGTACCTTTTGCAAAGAGATTCAATTCAAGTCCATAAAATAAAATACTCCCTTCCTCTTACACCTACTTCTTGTACATGGCCTCGGCCGACTTCAGGGCTCCATGATCGAATTGCAGCTTGGAAATGGCCAGCTTGCTGCGCTCCACCAGCTCTTCATAGGGAGTGGAATGACACTTTTGGTATATAAGCTCTTCGGCCTCCTGTAATTCCTTCTCCATGCGCGCTATGTCCGCAATGAGATTCTTGCGCTTGATCTCATGCGATTGCTCCTTCAGCTTTTGGGCATTGGCCTGTTCGTTGAGCTCCTGTATATCTCGACGCAGTTTGTCATAGGCAGTCTGTATGGACCGGCGATAGTTGGCCGTGATCGGCTCCTTGGAGAATTTGCGCAAATTTTCGCTGTGGCGGCTGCGTACACGATGCACCTCCTGGCTTTTCTTCTCCAACTCCTTTTCTTTGAGATTAATCTCAGCCATCAATTTGGAAATGGAGCTAAGGAATGTGAGCTGCTCATCGAGCTTCTTGAACAGAGCCTGCTTCTCGGCTATGCTGCTCTTCTTGCCCGCTATGAGCTTGCGGCAGGCATCTTGGTTGAAGTTCCGAGTGGTGCGTTCGTACATGGCATCCGCTTCGGCTATTTGCTTATCAAGCAGCTTTAGCTGATGCATGGAAGTCTCAATTTGCTTGATTTTGACCTCTAGAGATCCGCTCTCACGCTCGCACGTCTCTTTCTGCTTCTCCTGCGTGGTCACATCCTGCTCTGATTTGGTTAGCTCTGTGCGCAGTTCGTCTATCCTGACTTGTCGATTTTGATCCGACGCATCATTCTGGGCGCTCAGCTCTGTGATCTCACAGTGCCTGCTCATCAGCACTACCTCGATGTTCTGCAGGACATCAGCCAGTTGCTCGGGCTTTTCAACCAGATTTTCCATGGGCACTTGCAGTTGCTCGCCTAAGGACTGGACGCACTTAACCAGCTGCGTCTTGCAATCCTGCTCGCCCTGATACTGCTGCTGGGCCAGGATGCGCTTTCTGTCCTGTTTGGCGAGAGTTTTCTGTACTTCCGCGTTAGACTTTTTCAGCTGGACCAGCTGCTCTTCTAATTCCGTGCGCTGGAATCTCATCTCGGACATGCGCTGGTCAAAGCTTCGTAGCTCCAACTCCAGATCCACCAGGGAGCCCTCAAAAGGGTTCTTAATTTTTTTGGATAGAATGCCAATCTGTTCCTTGCAATTTTTGTGCCTAAAAGTGAAACGGATAAATATCATAAATATCGAAAGCTGATGTGGGTTACCACAGGATTACCCACTTTGTGTCCATTTCGACCTTTTGCGCCTGGTATTTGCTGACATCGTACTCAATGTTCCGTATCTCTGTGAGTCGTGCATCAATGGGCTTCACCTCGGCGTCGCACTGGGCACACTGCTCCTTGATAGCATCACATTTCTGCTGAGCCCTCTGCAGGCTCAAGGTCTTGCTCTCCATTTCCTGCTTCAAGTGGACGAAGAGCTTCATATCGGCCTCTGCAAAAGTCCCCAAAACATAGGTGACCTTATTCCAAGACTCGAATTTCCAAGTCTTACCCTTCACTTTGAGTTCCTCCATAGCTTCCTTACGCATTTTAATGATCCTGTCCAGCGCCTTGTTGTACTCTGTAATGCCAAAGATCGCATCAAATTTCTCCTTGAGCTTCTTGGCCTCATCCAACGGCCAGCTGGAGTCTTCTTGATGGCAGAACAGCACATTGTTTATGATGGCCTTGGACACACCCATAAAATCGCACACGGCCACATCAATGTCCACGCCGCGTCCACTCAACGAGTCCTGATTTTTGCTCTTCTTTTCACCCAAATCGTTAAGAAAGTTGATTGTGGAGTCTAGCGTCTCAAACGTAGTCTTGCCGCGTTTGTTGAACACCTTCATTGTGCGACAAACGGAGACTCGTGCCCCACCTTTGTCGCGCACTTCCAGCTTGATCTGGCCAAGGGATTCGCCCTGGCCAAATATCTTCGGGTCATGGACAAAGCTCTTGCCTTTGTCGCTGCCCGGTGGACACTCCCCAGTGAGGGCATACTTGAGGCACTCTATAACGGTGGTCTTGCCACAACCGTTTTCGCCCAGAATTAGAGTAACGGGCGAGGAGAATATAATTTTCTATGCATTTGCCGAATGCGGAAGAACGAGTAAGTCGAAAAGTATGCATTCACAGAAGTTAGTTAATGATTTCAAATATCGCTTACCTGCATATCTTCATGATTGGATCCGAAACTGCGAATACCTTGAATAGAGAGCTTTTCGATGGACGACATGTTTCAGTGTTCAACGCAAAATATTTTATGGAATTTCACAATCCCAAATAAATACGCAGATTCCCGGGCTGCAGCAAGTAAATGCCGATAATTTGTCGCAATCGATAAGGCAAGTATGTATCGATAGCTGAAACATATTTCTATCAAGGCAAGGGTATCCCTTTGATTAGTTTATATGATGAAGTAGTAGTACAGTAAAAACATCGATTAGCTGGTCGATTACTATTCTAAGGCCTGCGATTGTCTATTACAATCGATAGTTCGCAGCTGTTTTCGGTTCTTTAACAGCAGCTCTTATTTAATACACACGCCTGGGTCGGGTCTCTATTAAATAGAAATTGTTAAAGAAAATGTTTCGAAAACAATTCGGCAGCCTATCGCGAGTCACCACCCAACTGCAGCGCAGTGCGCCAGCATGGCAAATGTCCACCAATGCGGCACCGGCGACTGAAGCGCCAACCGGAGCCGCCACCAGCGAGTTTCGCACAGCCGTATCAAATCCCGGAGAACATTCCGCGCTGCATGTGGCCAAATTCTACACCATACCAGTCGAGGAAAAAAAACAAATCTTCACAGGCGGTGGCTTGCCAAAGCAATACGAACTGCAGATAAAAACCTTTACGGAAGCCTGCCTCATGGTGCGTTCTCCAGCGTTAGAGCTGTTGGGTTACGTTAAGAATGCGGATCTGACAAAGCCAGCTGTGCGTTATGTGCTTTATGGCGAGAACGGTGTGGGTAAGACATTGACCATGGCTCATGTGCTTCACTATGGCTCACTGAACGACTTTCTGCTGGTGCATGTACCATGGGCGCCCAACTGGATGAAGCGGCCGAAGGAAGTTGCAAACGCTACAGGCGCCGGCCAGGATGGCCTCATTGACTTGCCGTTCGATGCAGCCGCCTGGCTGGTGCATTTCAAGGCACAAAATACGAAGCTGCTCCAAAAACTGCAGCTTAAAACGTCCAATGAGTATGTGTGGAGCAAGCGTGAAAGCACGCCGGCAGGGGCACCGCTAATTGAGCTGGTAGAGCATGGCATAGCGCGCATTAAGTACGCCTCAGAGACAATAGCAGCTCTGATATCGGAGCTTAAGCAGCTTGCTACTGCAGGCGAGTGCAAGTTAATGGTGGCCATCGATGGCTACAATGCCTTCTTTCATCCTGTCACGCGCATCTTCGCGGACAACAAACAACGCGTCACACCCGATCGCATAACACTTACCAAACCCTTCCTCGACATCACCAGCTACGACTGGACAAATGGTGTATGCATTCTGTCCGTTGATAAAATTGCCATGACCGAAGGCTATATGGATTCCTATATGCCGCGATATCTGCTCGGCAAAGATGGCTTTGAGCATCTAGACCCCTTTGTACCCGTGCAAGTCTCCAACTACACTGACAAGGAGTTCGCCAGCTACATCAATTACTACCTCGATCGCCACTGGTTACGCGCAAAAGCGCCCGACTTCGACGAACAGTTGAAATTCATGAGCAATAAGAATCCCTATACGCTGATGCAGCTTGTGCGAGGACTTTAGGATAACTTTTGGCCAACTGTATGCATCTGCACACATATTTTTATTTGTTGTTAGCTCATAAATTAATAAACGATCTGATAATTAAAACTGACTCGATCTTAAATTTGAAGCAAAGGCAAGATAAACTACAGTGAATTGATGCTCTTGGCAACCAGGTGCTCAGTGCAATAGCTATGATAGTATTTACTCCTAATTCTGTATTTCTTTAAATTACAAATCTGAATAAAAACAAGAAAGGAAAGCTAACTTTGGGTAACCGAAGGTTACATACCCTTGCAGATTAGGTGAAATTCGGGGTCAGCACGTGTGATGGGACTTCTAAGACTGATATGTTTTAATTTGTTTAATTCGGATAAATATAAATAAAATCCAGTATACTAAGAGTTCATTCCGAATCGGTTGGCTATATATGAGCTATATGATATAGTAGTCCGATCCAGATCAAAAGACGTAGAACCTTCTTAAACTGACATTTACCAAATTTGGTTCAATTTGCATAAAAGAAAACACCACTTGTGCTGGTACTAAGAGTTCATTCCGAGTCGGTCGGTTTATGGGAGCTATATGATATAGAGATCTGATCTGGGCGAGCAGCTTACAACAAAATGAAGTCTATGGTAAAAATTTCAGTTCGATAGCTTTAAAACTGAGTAATAAAAAAAACTAATCCTATTTGCGCACAAAGAATGAAATTCCCTATTAAAAGAAAAGATAAAAGAAGATCGAGTGGCACGAAAACACTTTAATTTTGTAGACTTGTATGATCATACCATCGCACCTATCAATTATGTAATGCTTTATTAATGTATATTTATGCCATTGTGTGTATGCTTTGGTATGCGTTGCGCCGAGAATTCATTATCCTTGTGTTTTTCCCCTTGCATGAGCATGTGTCTTCTTCATGGCTTTATGCTGTCGAAATGGGCGAGTGCCACTATACAAAGGCGCAGAGACACTGGCTTTGCTTGTGAGTCGCCATCGCGACTGTGACAGAAGCTGTTTTTCTTCATCGTTGTCTTGTGTCCCGGTCCCGCAACCTGTTCGCCTGTCGTCTAGGCCTTTGTTGCACGACACCCACCCAAGCTCATTCGTTCTATGCATTGATGCAGTACGTATTTGTATACCCTTACAAGCGTTTTATAATTTTGTCACGATTTTATTATGGGTGCATATCTGAGAAGATATCTTAAGTTTCGCTAATTAAAAAGAACTAGAGACAAAATAATGAAACGCACAGCACAAGTAGGAAACACAATCTTTGCCAAAGGCAAAACCTCCGATGCGGTCTCTGTGTCTGTTCATAACCCAAAGAATGACAATGCTGCCTTGCCACAGCCAACGGAGGCCGAGACACATCGGGCTTCGTGTTCTCTTCGGCCAACAGCTTTCTTCACTGGGATGCTAAGACTCAAAATATTTTGTATATGAAATGATCTATATGTGTTATGTGCTTAGTGGCTCGACACTGTCGACATTCTGTGCAAATGAGTGAGAAGTCGGCGAGCCTGTAAGTGTCTTCGCGCACATTCATTTGAACACGTGTTTGTTTGTAAATGAAATTTGAAACGATCTCGAATTCATTCGAAACAAACCCTCATTCTCATTAATTTGCCTTCGTGCCTCTTCGTAAGAATGTTGTGTGACTTCGTTCAATTCATTTTGAGCACGAATGCATATTTGCTTTTAAAAAATTAAAAAACTAAGCTATATTAACATTGTCGTCATATTTATATGTATATTTGCATAATTTCTATTACAATTTTAGTTGCTTTCAACAACAATAACAATTATGTGTGGTTGCATTTTTGTTTTCTTCATATTCTTGTTGTGGTATGGCTATATATATATATATATATATATATATATTATGTTTATGTTATATTATCATAGTCATAATCGAAAGCTTATCGTCGATTTATGTAGATTCATGTGGTTTAAGATTGTTTTTACTTTTTTGTCTTTGTCTTTTGTTTAAGTTTTTTTCTTGCATTTTCGCATTACTAGTTTTGGTTTACAATGTTTTTGTTATGTATGTAAATATGTATATGCATTGAATATATGTATATGTATGTATGTGCCTTCGGTGTTTACATGTATGTATGTATAACATATGTACGTTATTATATTTCTATATGTTCTTTATATCGTTTATGTCAATTTTATTTTATTTTTTTAATATAATTATTAATTCGTTTTTCCTGGCAAAAACAATAAACGAACGAAGAACGAACGTAACAAATAATGAAAAAGCCTCCTCTAATATGTTTTTAAACAAATAAAACAAAAATCAAAAATTAATTATTAATATAACTTTAGAGATTGGCAGAAATAATATTAATAATAAAAAAATAAACATAGTATAATTTATATATTTATGTAAGCCGTGCTGGATACGTATTTGTGTATGCATAAAATATTCAATATAAATAATTGATGAGAAAAACACAAAGAATGCGCATCGTCAATAATAATTATAAAATAAAAGCAAGAGATATATATATGTATGTAAAATCATCAAATAATAAAAACAAAAACTCAGGCAGAATTAGATCGGTCCGGATCGATCCCGAACTACACCTGATCTCCCTCCACATTGACAAGGTCTTCAAAAAATGCTCGCAGAGCCCAACACACAAATATTTGCAAAAATGAAAAAAATATAGATATATAGAAGAACAAACAACAACAAGGAAGGCTTCCATCGGCTCTAGCCGAAGCATATATACCCTGGCAGTGGTGTGAGATCCGCTTACAATATCGGTGCATGTGTGTGCATGTGTGAGGAGCTGCCTTAAATATCTGTCTGCATTTTCTATGGATATTCAACACTGTCGGCGGAGAGTCCATTTGTTTACTCTTTGTTGTGATTTGTACACCTTCCTCTCTTTCTATCTGTCACTCGCATTTATACGTACAGTAATATTGTATTATCTTTATGCGAAGATATTCCCATCTTATATGGTATAGTGGTCTGATTTCAAAGTTTTTTCTAAACATATTTTTCAGTTTTTTTTAAATTGATTTCTCTCGATCTGTAATATTTTGTTTGTGGCCTTTTCTTCTCTCTTCTTTTGCAACTCTTGTCATGATTAGCCTAGCTAGGTTACCTGTGATTAGCCTAGCTAGGTTACCTTACAGACTGTTCTTTTCTTTCGCCACTGTCATGGGGTGATTTGCCAAATAGACAGCACATACAGAGATAGATATCTTCTGATTGCTGCCACTGTACTTCGCGCATTGCCATAGAAAAAAAATTCACCTTGCGTGTCAAACACTTGCAGTAGGAAACTTGGCCAAACGGTTGCTTAGTGGCCACCTAAGTAATTCCCTGTAATTTTTGTGCAAGCTTAGCTTTTATGGTTTGGACTGTAAGTTGTTCGTAAGTCAATCAGTATAGTATATAGATTTTTATAAATAATCAGATCAACAGGTAAATTTCACCTCAACGAACTTAAGACTGAAGCAAGGGTGTAACCCAGCCTTGCCTAAAAATGGGGAGGGAGTATCAATATTTGCTGTGCAATTAGGCAAATTAATAGTATTAGTGGCTAACTGACTACGCCCTTAAACTGAAGCATCAATTCGCATAAAAACAGACGGACAAACTTGGCTTTATCGAATCGACTTAAACTGGATCCAGAGTATATAGATTATATGTACCAGCTGCTCGGGTATAAACAGTTAAATGACAAATGGCATCCAAATCCAATCTGTCCAATGTTATGGGCGTCATGTGTGTGTGTGTGGCTGGCTGTGGTGTTCGTTCCTTTGGAGCATTCGTCTACTTAGGCTAAGATTCTTAAACGTACTTTTTACTCTTCCAATCATATTTTCCTCAATTCATCGTTTTCGGTTTGTGTTTTTCCTTTCATTTCCACTTTTCGTGGATGCCAATCAATGTGGTGGATGCGAATTTTACAATTACATATTATAGTTCTACCTTTGGAGCGTGTATGTGTGTGTGTGGGTTCAAATGGCAATTGGCGCATGCTAGTGGCATACATTTGAAGGATAAGGATGAGGATGAGCTGACAAAACGGTGAACAAGCAGCGTACGGCGGGCGCATTGCTGCTCCTATATTATTTCTTGACAAACTGATACGGGGCGGGGGCAGGGGCGGCGGGACGGTAGCGCATATTTGGTGGCGGTGCAACCGTGCCACCCATATGCCCGCCACCACTCGCGGCAGTCACAATGCTGTTGGCCATTATGCCGCCACCGGCGTTGCCCAGGCCGGGATTGCGTCCATTGAAGCTGGCGGCGCTGACCACCATGCCAGGCGGCGAGGCGCGCACAATAGCCTGAGGCGGCAAGGTTGTATGCATTGTATTGCCTCGTTGGGCAGCTAAAAGGATAGATAGAGATGAAGATGGGGTTGGGTTGGGTTGAAGATGCTGCGATGGTAATGGCTCACCTGGCACATAGGGCTTTGGCTGGTGGTAGGCGTTGTTGTGTGATCGGTAGTAGACAGTCTCCTCGTTGTGGTTGTGGTGATAGTGCGATTGCTGTTGAAACTTTTGTCTGCCGGGGTGGATGGATGCCAGGAGTAGCTTTGATTTTATGCTGCCAACAACACTCACCTGTAGTTGCCGCCAGAGCGATTGTTGCCATTACCATTGCCGCCACCAGATTGTTGTTGCAGTTGGCGCAGCGTTAGCTTCTTGGCTGCCTCTGGATCCTCCATGAGTTCCCTGTACTGCTCCTGGCGTATGTCGTCGTGCTTATCCGGTATTAGATAGCGCCTGATTTCGGCCAGGGCATAGGCCACTCGGGCATAGGCCTCCGCCGGCGGGGCAATGGTGGACACTTCGACATGGAGCGGAAGATTTAGGTGGGCATATTTGGCGTCAGCTGAATTACGCAGCTCCTCCTCGCGTGCCCGATCTTTCATCGAGAAGCGACCGAGTATCACGATCTTGCACTGCGTCTCCTCCTGCAGCCGGCGCAACGAATTGCCCTTGGGGCCAAGCAGTTTGCCCACATAGTTGAACTTCTTGTCCTTGATAGGCACGTGCACCTTCTGCGACAACTTGATCGTCCGCTGCTGATAGACATCGGCATACTGATCTCTCGTCGGTATGCGTCCGTTCAGCTGCACGCGCTCCAAAGCTGCAAACACGGCAAAAATTAATTAGTACGTGCCGAATAAAAAGCACATGTGTATCGGAATCGGATGATACTTCTATGTCGGCGGGGCAACTGAAACGGAAACAAAAACAAACTGAATCGATTTCATGCCACACATACCTTCATCAATTAGTTTCACCGCCAACGGAAAATGATTCTCCATGCGCGACCTCTCGGTCATCAGCTCCTGCATGTATTTCTGAGCAGACTCATTTAGGCGCTGCGCCGGCTGAGCCTTTTCGTTGTCAGCATTCGCATTGTGTTCATTCTCGTGCTGCTGGTGCTGGTGTTGATGCTGCTCACCGTTGCTGGTGCCTGCATTTGCATTCACATTGCCCGCCGCCGCCGATGATGACCCACGCATTCCATTTTCCGCCATTTGTCCTGGTTCCTGTCCCGCTTGCGGAGCACGTAGTCGATTCGAGTGGCGAAAGTATCCCAAAAACAGTCGGCAGAGTACGCGACGCGTTTTACTCGCTGATCTGGCTGCTGTGCGGTGGATTTGGTTTCAATTTGTCAAATATGTTGCTATTGCAAACCTCTGCTTCTGCTTTTGTGGCCCTAATTTTTTCTCTCTTTTTCCATCAAAAACAAGTGTGGCCAAAGCACACGAAACGCGCTTTCCATCGAAGGCGATTACTTTACATATCGATAGCTGCTATATATCGCGACGGTGTGGGCCTGCAATCGATAGGCGGCTAATACATACATAAAAAAAAATTTTCACCGAGAGTCAACTTTTTTTTGCAACTCGAAGAAAGACGCACAAAAGAGTGCATGTAACCAGATTTTGAAGTTCACATTGACCATAACCGAGCAAAGTTGACTTGGAGCTATAGCAATATGCCGCGAGACTATGACAATAATGAAGATACCGCTGATTACAAGCGTAAGCGACGTGACGATGCCGAAGCCGAGGCCACGGAAGTGGATGGTGGTCATCACACAACCAGCCACGCCCCCTTGCACGAGACCCAGCAATTGAATGAGAAGACAAATGGGTATCTGCAGGAATGCCTGATGGAAAAGAAATCACTGGAGAAGAAAAACATCATAACAAAGCGACTGTTGGAAGATGGTGCGTTTGGGACACGTAGTCTTGGTCAAAGTACTCAAGTACTAAGTGTATACTTACTTTTCCCTGTACAGAGATTGAAAAGGTGTTGGTCAGCGGTCGCATACCCAAGGGCGAGGTGTATGCCAATGTTTACAGCGAGAAACCCATACGAGTGTCTCAGAAGGTACTGTTTCCCATCAAGGAGTATCCGAAGTTCAATTTTGTGGGCAAAATCCTGGGACCCAAGGGCAATACGTTGCGTCAGCTGCAGGAAGAGACCATGTGCAAAATGGTTGTAATGGGCCGCAACTCCATGCGAGATCATGGCAAGGAGGAAGAACTGCGCAGTTCGGGTAATCCGAAGTATGCACATCTCAGCAGAGATTTGCATGTGGAAATATCAACAGTGGCACCGCCTGCCGAGGCTTATCATCGCCTGAGCTATGCCTTGGGCGAGGTGCGTAAGTTCATGATACCGGACGCCAACGATGACATTCGTTTGGAGCAACTACGCGAAATGGATGGCAAAGAGCGTCTATATAAGAAATCTCATCATTACTCCAAGTCCTATGCTGATCATGGAGCCTACAGCACACGGTAAGTGAGATTTGCAGAGAATTCTTAACCAGCAACTAACCAGGTCGCCATGTAGTACACCACCACCAACCACAGCCAAGCCCAAGGTGTATTCCATTCTTGAAAAGGCGCGCTATGTGATGGATGATCCCGCTTATGGCATGGTTAAGACACATAGGTAGGAGGAGCATTTATTTGCTTTGTTTGCCATTTCTATATTCATAAGCGATTTTCTTTAGATCACGCGATCATGAATTGTATGACCACCATGGCGAATATGATCGCTATGCCACACCGCCGCCGCAGTCCTCCAAACATTCGAGCCATCATGCTCAATATGACAGCACTTCGTACGAGCGCGACTATCGACGTGAGTACCATCCGCACTCGTCCTCCTCATCCTATGCGGCCGCCTATACAGGTAAGCATGCATATCAAACTAGATACATTAATGTCTTCCCCTCAGCAGGACTCTGTTTAAAAGCAAGCTAATAATATTAAATCACAAAAAAAAAACAAAAAAAACCAACGCGCGAAACGTTTCAAACAAAAAGTCGCATCTTCCAGCAAAAAAAAAAAAGTATATATATACTCGTACAAAACAAAAATCGCGTCTTCAAATTATGATAAAAAACGGAATGCCTGAATCTATATTTAACAAGATTTTAAATGCACTATGCCTTGACCAAGGCCTACAGTCTCAACTCAACACAACTTAACGTTATGCAATCAACCAAAATGTAAAGGAAAATGTCACTAATTCCAGCCTCATTTAATTGGAAAAACAACTACTAACATTTACCAAAAAAAAAAAAACAAAAAATTTTAAAAATACATTTTAATCCACACAAAAAAGGAAAAAGAAAGTTTTGTCTAAAATTAAAAAAAAAAAAAAAAATTAATAAAAAAAATACACCAAATAAAAAACTGTGATACAACATGAATTTATTATTCAATTCATACGAAGAAATCCTTAAGGCAACAGTTGTTCAATTCAAAACGCAACCTTTTAATACCAAAATTTGTAAATAATTAAAAATAAAATTTAGGGTGTAGTGCATTCAAAACCCGTTAAACATTTTATAGTAAATCCATTTACAATTTTTTTTGTTTGTTATTTTTTATAACTGAAGTCCAAAGCAGAGAAAAGCAAAAAAATATATATAAAAAAAATAGAATATTCCAAAAATAGAAAACAAAACAGAGATAAAAAAAAACACAAATTTAAACAACAACTAAAATTCTTTCCACAAAATAGCAAAACCAAGCAATGGTCGTTCTTCATCGTCATATCGACCAACAACATCGGGCTCGGGATCACATTCATCGGCTCACTATGAAACTGGATCACGTTCTCGTGAAAGCGTGCGTTATCGCTCGGCTCCATATCCAAAAATACGTTAATTTTTATACATATATATTAATAAATAAAAGCGAAAAAACAACAACAACACAAAAACAAAAACAATTTGCAAAAACTACAACAACAAGCAGAACAACAACAATCCACAACAAAAAATTTAAGCAAGTAATCCAGGTAATAACCCCACAGCAACAGCAACAAATAAAAGCTACCACAAAATATCTGTTTAAAAGTCAATATGCCTACACTACAAAAAAATTAATCTATATATATCAGAACTTGCAGATAACGGTTGACCTTTTCTCGTTGTCCAAAAATAAGTGTTTTCCACTGACACTTAGAGCAAACAGACAGAGAGCAACCGTTCGTTGCGTATGCATGTGTATATGCGAGAGGGGGCAATATGCTACTAAAAACGGAGGTGAGGTGTTCTTATACAATATACAATATCTACAATTATTATCCGATCTTAACAAAACTTGGCAAATCGGTAGATTATGAGATTGTGTGCTTATACATATACAAACCGAGTTTCAACTAAACACGTTAACATTTGTGGAAGATATAAGGATTCGCTGTTTGTGGTGGCTAAACAAATCCCGACAAATCGGTAGATTATGTGCTTATACATAACCCGAGTTTCAACTAAATGCGTTACAATTTGTGGAAGATATAAAGTTTTGTGGGGGCGGGAGGGGGCTTGGCAAAAACAAACGATCTGACGCCCCACAAGGGGATTCTACACACCAAATTGGGTCTCTCTAGCTCTTACAGTCTCCGACCGATTGGGTTCAACTTTTAAGTCGTTTGCTCATTTGCTGAGCGTTATTACCTCTCTTTATGCGTTGTTCACTAAAATACCGTCACACGAATCACTCAACTGAGCGCTCAGCTAAAAAACCAAATCGGAAAAGAAACGAAGTCTGATGCTCAGAGAGAGAGAGAGAGAGAGTGATTGTGCTTATGATTTTCGGTTATGTTTGTGAGGAGACCGTAACAGAAAAAACGGTCAGCTGTTATTTGCGAGCTCTGGTATATATATACAATTAAAAAAAAAAAATACAAAACCTATTTTATAGCAATTGTTGTGGAAAATCTTGATAAATTTGTGTTACAAAATCCCAATAAAATTAAAGATGAAAACTCAAGTAATATATAATTTAAACAATTTAGCCTGCAAACAAAAAAAAAAAGAAGAAATGAACTTGTAAACATTGTAAACAAAACAAAAATATCGTATAATCAACTTTAACTAAAGTTGTGTTAGTTAAAAATAAAACATATTTACATTATGCAATGCGTAACAAAAAACAAAAAAACCAAATAATTACAAATGTTAGCCTAAGTCTTGGAATTATTTTTTTAAATAAGCTCGACGTGTGCGGAAAAGCCTCAACGCCAAGGAAAGTAAGTATGAACAAACGGGACACGCTTCAATATTAAAAAAAAGAAAATGCATAAAAAATATAACAAAGAAAATAGTTTACCCGGCTACGCCATTATTCACAGACAGCGTTCAACGTTTTTAATTTTTAAAAATCGTACTAAATATATTTTGTAGCGACAGCGCAGACGTATCCAATTCAATCCAAATCAATCCAACAATTGTCCAATATACCACATAATACTTTAATTTTAAATTTTAAAACATGGTAAAACATGGCATCATTTTCGGACATCACTGTTCCACGAACATATAACAATAAAAACTATACTATAATTTAAAAATAAATCGATGTTTTAATATGGGATTGGATAGAAATTGTATAAGGGATCACTGAGATGTTGATGAGGTCGTGTCCCGCCATCTGGTGCGAGGGATACTATCTATATTTCGGGAATATCAAATAACAAACTAAATGGTAGTTTCATGTGCGCCTTTTGAGATAAAGGCTACCATTCTCTCTTAAGTGTTTTGTCTGGGAACAACTTTTGTTCGATTTGACACTTTTCTAAACACCCATACAGCCAATTGATCATTCCGGCTCATCATATATCCATCATGATTCGTAAAGCACCACGGTGGAACTTCTTAATCATTTCTTTACAACAATCGACGCGACGTTTTTGTGAGCGATTGATAAATTATGGGGTATCCAACGTGAACAAATTTTTTGTACAACTAAGTGTTCATGGGAAATCATTGAAATGTATTGAAGTGCAACTAATGCGCAAGTATGCTTCTATCTGACGATATTTCTCATGACGAAGATCTTTATCAGTTCACGGATGGCATCGAAGTTTTTTGGCATAACAACCGATTTTGGAGGACCTTCACAGAATTCTTCGGCGACCCAACAACGACCACGATTGAATTCACTATACCAGCGACATACTGCGGTTTTTGATGGTGCTTTATTGTCATACAACGAAGTGAGTCCATCGAGTCTATCTTGTTCAGATCGTCTACATCGAAAGTTTTGAAAAATAATCAAAAGAAAACCTCTTAAAATTTATATTTTTTGACCAAATTGATTTTCTGGTATTAGTGTTGCCAGTTCCCGAAATAGTAGCTCTCGATGGACTTGGACGGCGAGTAGTGCATTTGCAAGCACAGAGAGATAGAGAGAGGAGGAGAAAAGACTCTCCTTTGCAGTTTTCTATGCCCAATGCCAAAGGCAATGGTGGCGGGCATTACGCCTACCTTGTCCACCGAACAGAAACAAATGCTCTTTTCGTACATATTCTGGGCCACATTGCTAATATTGCAGCTTGGGCTTGGTGAGCATGCATTTCTCGTAGAGATTCTGCTGTGAATCGTCAAGCCGATATGCACCACGGCCAGCCAGCATCGTTCTTTTAACTTGACCACAGGGCACACTCAAATAGGCAATAATTTCGTGAGAGACATTAGTGTTATGTATTTGCCGAAAAAGTATATATTTTCTTGATCAACATGACAAGCCGAGCCGATATAGTCATGTCAGTCTGCCTGTCCGCATATTTCTATGCGAACTACCCTCTCATTTTCGAAGCTATCAACTTGTACGTTTTAGACTACTAAGTTTTCTTTCCTTTGTCTAGTTCTGCATGGTATATAAGGTTGGGGTGCGGTTGCCTGAAGTTTGCCTTTTCCTCTTCTTTTACTCTCTTTTCTATGTCAAGAATTTGAACTATGGCGCTCCTTTCGAAGTTTACTTTAGCTGTGTGTGTAAACTCTAGAGGTGGGCCATTCTTCTCTTTCTGTATGTTTTTCACTACTTCTGCCTTTCTGTACCCTACACCCCCGCTGGCTACGCCCTTGAGTACCAGTTTTATATAATTGGATTTTTGAATATAGCGTTCCTAATTGCTTGAAATGAATTCAAACTTGACTAAATTTGGTCCTGGTAAGTATGCAATATCAAATATCAGTTTACTTAGGTGCAGGGTATTAAACTGTCGAGCAGCCTCGACTGTAGCACTTGTTGCTTTCTAGTGTCATTCTGGTTGTTGTACTCTCTGTTCTATGTCAAGAACTTCAATTTAATTACAGCTGTGTGCGTGCGTGTGTGTGTAGTTGTTATGTTGTGTGCCATTTTTTCTGTATATTCGTTCTGTGTTTGCAAAAGCTCGAGTTTTGTTGTCCCTTCTTTTTGCCCGCGCATTTTATTTTGCATATGTTTATCTACGACTTGCCTTTTTATCTTGGCAGATAATGTCATGTGTAGTGAGGCAGGGCATATATGTATGTTTGATACTGATTGCTGGGCATTGATATTTATGGTGGATGATCTTAGTTGTAATTTATAAGCATCTTTTATTATATAGACTTTGTATATCTCATTTTATTATTTAGCAACATATAGGCAGAACATCGGTGTCTCCTAAACGAGGACCATTTAGCTATATCCACCAGTTTGGCTGTCAACCTCGAGCTACAAAACTGAAGCCAGGGGACAAAACTCACACTAGCTCAAACTTTCAGGTGAGCAACGTTCCTGAAAGCCATACTCAGCATACTGTTAATTTCTAAATATTTTTCCAAAATTTAATCTATGCATACACATACATGACCCCATCGGCATTCTAGCTTTTTACCTGTTACATACATCTACACTTATACAATATACCCTACGATCTGCAAGCACGGATATAAAGTTTGAACTGTAAATAGTAAGTTGACTTCCAGTTGATTTTTTAGCTCATTAGTCGAAGGTTCGGAACAAATAACAAAATAAATGTTTCGATAAATTGTTCTTTAATCAGCTCAATCCCGAATATTAGTAATTAATATTCCATGCAAAACTTCCAAGCGATATTCTGGCATGATAAATACCAAACCTAACTAGGCACAAACTTCAATATAGTTAGGAGATCCGACAGATTTACTTCCGCTTAATGGTTGAACCTTTAATAAAGTCAGTTTGAAAATTAGTTTTCATGACACCAAATTTCTTACATATAACGATTAGATTTATTAAAATTAAAAATTCATAGCTCCATCGAGAAACATTAGACTATCGACAGCGGATATCGCCAGTTCCACATCCCTCTTCTGTATGGTCTTCTTCTTGGCTTGCGCTGTATACGAATAGGATTCACGGGCCAGTGAGGCCACGAAGAGTTCCACTGCTTTGGCCAGGGTAAAAACAGCTTCATTGGAGGCCACTTGCAGATCGGGATCTAGTTTCATTAAATTGCGTATGCGTGCCAAAGGCAACTGGGTGAGCTTGGCCTCCGATTCATGTTCCGATGGTTTGTTGCCATTGCCATCTAAAAATTCAACTGTAATGAATTACATGTGTAGATTTGCTTTAATATAATTCATACTGGTGATTGGATTTGGTTCGTTGCCGGCCGGCGCAGCTGGGCTATCTGTTTCATTTGCATTGGACTCCTCAAGTTCTGCGTCGGCGTTGCCTTCGTCAAAGTCATCATCTGCATCTACTTGCATGCCTTTATCTTCGCCACCATTTTCACCGTTCTCCAAGTCGGTTTCTTCAGAGAAACCATGAAATAAATCCTCACTTGCCATTGTTTATGGTAAATAATTGTTATTGTTTTTACTTCTCAGTCCGCCAAAAATATCGATAAGATATCGGCGTTCAGATAGAATATCGTATGACATATCACCTGGGATAGCCATGTCGTTAGTGACATATCGTACATCGGCAATGAAAAATAAGAAGAAGAACAGCCTTCGCAAACTATTATACCATATATACAATTTTCGTTGCGTGTGCATTTTTGTGTTCAAGTCGGTTTATTTAGAGAAACCATAAAATAAACCTTCATTTTTCATTGTTTATGGTAAATAATTGTGCATTTTTTACTTCTCAGCCAGGCAGAACTATCGATAAGAATTCGGTGTTTAGATAGAATATCACATGACTATTACCTGGGATAGCCACTACACATCGTTAGTGGAATAAGTATCGATAAAATTTTCTTGACATATCGTACATCGGCAACGAAAAATAAGAAGAAGAGTAGCCTGGCAAACTATTATACATACAATTTTCATTGCGTATGCACTTTTTTTGAGTTGGATTGAAATAAAATATTAAGACACAAAAATGGAAATGGATAATCAAGGCCAAATAAATAATATAAATGAATTTGAGAAGCCTCCATACGACCATCAGCCACGTTTAAATGAAGTGGCCCAAAAGTTTCTGGCCGATTTGTCTGAAGAACGTCAACGTTTGTCGGCTGAGTTTCCACTGTGCGCTATGTTAATTGACGATGGTATGTTAGTTTATACATGTGCATCTTGGTCTCCATTTAAAGCGCGTTTGTGTAATTACAGCCGTGGATCGTGTGTACTGCACTGGCCGCATTCCTGGCAAGGAATTTTACGCCGACGTTTACAAGCAGAAGCCGATGAAAATAACCCAAAAAGTGTTTGTGCCCGTTAAGCAATATCCAAAGTTCAATTTCACTGGCAAAATTCTGGGACCCAAGGGCAATTCTTTGCGCCGCCTGCAAGATGAAACTCAATGCAAGATTGCCATCAAAGGGCGCAGCTCCATACGCGATCGCAATAAGGAAGAGCAGCTGCGTAATTCTGGCGATCCGCGCTATTCCCATCTCCTAAAAGATCTCTTCCTCGAGGTCAGCACCGTGGCCACGCCAGCTGAATGCTATGCACGCATTGCCTATGCCCTGGCCGAAATCCGTAAGTATCTTATTCCAGACAAAAACGATGAAGTTTCACACGAACAATTGCGTGAATTGATGGATATGGATCCCGAGTCGGCTAAGAGCTTGCATGGACCTAATCTAGAGGCTTATAGGTGGGTTAACATCAATATTATGGCATACACAAACAATTAGTGTTTTTTTCAATTTCTCGCAGGACTGTTTTCGATAAGAAATTTGGATCTTCCAGCAGCACTGCTCCAAAATATTTGAATCTCATCAAGAGAACAGCGGAAACTCCGCTCGAGTAAGTTACTTGTAAAGTATAATTTTGAATTATTTATTTAACCCACCATGGACGACAACCTTGAAGGCTTCGTATAGAACATTTGCGAATTGCATACACACTCAATACTTATACAAATAAGAAAATGTTCCTAACTATGTATATAATGTTTGTGATTTATAGAATGGAGGATCCCGAGGAGTTGGTTTATGAGTACGAGCATCAACATCATCATCGTTTGCCCAAACGTGGTCCAGTTGCCGGATATGAATACATGAAACGTAAGTTGTATAAAAAGTAAACATTTCTCAAAATCTTACGTGCAGCATAATAGCAGTAGCAGCTTCTATCTTCAACTCTTTAAATAACAATAATAAAAAAGAAATACATGTGTACATATGTATATATGGGTTAAAATCCTTACCTCGTTGATGATAACACATTTTAAAATAAATAGAAAAATATACATATATAATATTAGAAAATGTCTTAAACAACTAAAAATATTCATGAACAATAACTAATCTTTAAATATAACCAAATTTTCTCTCTATACCTATAAATACCCACTGAAATTTATAATAATCAATAAACATATTAAAACGAATAAATTTTATAGCACGCCCGTCAATAATACCAACCAATCCTGCTGCATATAAACGGCCTCAGCCATATCCAACTGACATGAAACGTATGCGCGAACCAGCCATCAAGACTTATAAACCAAATTCGTACAACATACTGAAAAAATATAAATGATACAGACATTTCGCGCCGAGCGAATGCATCCAATATGAAATAAGATAATAACATATATAACCCATGCAAGTAAACAAGATGTAATGTTTATAAAACTTCTTAAGGAATATGCTATCATAATTTTATAACCAAAAGAAAAAAAAAAAACCCAAAAAAAAAAAATTGGAAACGTTTACCTGGGCTGAAAACAATGTTTAATGAAAAACAAAAACAAACGTTCAATGAAATAATAAATAAATTTATAACTTTCATATAGATTTTTATTTAATTTAACAATCTCAAGATATTTTCTTTTAGTTTGTTTTCTTTGATTCATTTTATATAACTAAGTAAGCAATCCAATAATCAAGTAAATAATTAAAATCATAATTTCTTCTGCATCGAGTCGACATTATAATAATATTTATGTCTCACTAGCAATAGTATCAATCAATCAATATACGAGTATACATACATATAAAAAAATGTATAAAAATTGTTATAAACCGATAAAAAAAACCTGAATAAAAGTAAATTGCGTTTTGTGATATCAAATAAAAACAAAACTTTGCAAAATATAAATCGAATGAGTAAGAAATAAATTATTATTTATATTGATATAATATGATTGAATTTACAAAACGTTTTAATGAATAAATAATATGCTCCAAATTGATTAACAGTAAATGATATTCACACTGGTTTACAATAAACACATTTTTTACAGCAATATCAAATATATATGAGTATATTCAGATATAGACAAACTTCTTATTACTTTGATGGCATTTGTAACATGTGTTCAAATACTTAATTATAACGGTAGGTGGATGTACAATCCCATGTGCACTACCTGCAACCTAGGTTGAAAGCTGCCACCTCCCTCCCAACCAGCCGAGGAGAGCTGTCGTGTATCGTGCGACATGAAAAGCGAAAACTCTCGCCATGAGTAAGATCTATTTCTGGTGCACAGACAACTGAACTAATTCAAAAGGTAAATATATTAAGTAATCACATATATTATGTTATAATTATATTTGAACGTTTTAATAAAGCTTAACAAACAAAAAAAGACAATGGTGTGCCCTTTATATTATAATCTTAGGATGTATCTGTATCATATCGTAAATGTATCTGATCAATGCGTGATTCACATTTTAGAGTTTTTAGAGCATTGTCAAATAATGGATTAAAGGTACGTTAAAGGAACAATTTTATTAAAAGTGCAAAAACATATTTGGAGATACCACCAATATTCTCTTGAAATTTCATTAAATGAATATGTAAACATTAAAAAGATGTATTATTTTTGTAGTGCTATACGAAGATAGAGTTGAAACTCAATGGATGCGTAAATGTATCTGTTTTTATGATGAAACTGTAAATAAACAAGAGAGTATGGCTAACTTAGGGTTACTGAAGCTTGCATACCCTTCAAATTTGGTTCTTTCCGGATGAAAAATAACCAATTTTGGTGTACTAAATATAAAAATATAATTAAATAAGATCAGGCTATCATTGAACCGGATATATATTTTTTGCTGTTATCTACAAAACTCTATAGATTTCATAGATACCAGCGCAATCAGCCGTGTTCCGGAATGAACACTTAGTAGCATTACTTTTCTGTTTTTCATCCAAATCTAACCATTTGAGGAACTGTAATTATATCATATATCTCCCATATAACCGATTGTACCTGAATGAACACTTAGGAGTATAACTTTTCGGGTTTTCATCCAAAACAAAACCTTTAGCCCCACGCTCTGCGACCAGATTTGATCTAGATCGGTTAAATATTTCTAATGTGAATTCGGAAAGCTGAAGCTAACCTTCCTTTCCTTCCTTGTTCTTATAAAAACTAGGTATTTTTCAACACCACACTGAGAGTCACAAATGGAGTGAACTTGTTTAACTTAAACATTTTTCTCTTCGCGTTCTGCCCGCCTTTGCCACATAAATTTGTTTCTCCGCTATACTCGCCCTTGCGCTTATGGAGATCATGAAATCTAAGCTTCGTTAAGTTTATAAAGCCAGCTTTTTTTTCTCATAAAAGGGTCTTTGACAAGTTGGTGAACAGATTACTTTTCTTTTAAGTGTCCTTGAGCGGTGTACTGGTAGAATTGGAGCAACGAATATTTTTACTTGCTGCAAGATAGGGCTTGTGACGAAGTGCTAAGTCCACATTTGCAAGTTTGAATCTGGATGAAAGATGCCAACCTGCCTAATTCTTGTCTTCTCAAATGTTAATTGAGAAACGATACAAGACCAAGTTTCAGTTGTTACGGCCTCCTCAAAGGGTGGTGATGTCCTTATGATTGTTGGTTTCTTTGTTGGATGTATTGCAGCTTGGAAAATTATTGGAAATTTGTCTGGCTCAAAAATGGTGTCAAATTCAGTGCGAGACTAGGAATCCTTCTTTATCACATCTTTCCCAAACCTTAGTTTCCAGATACAGACTTCGCGAAGGGATCCAAAACTTGTCACATAGCAAATATGCCTTCCCCTGGACAACGCCCAATCAAAATGCACTTTGTGGCTTATCCTTATATAATTAGTAATATTTGCACATATTTCATTTTAACAATTGAATATATAAATCTAGTTATGAATCCTAGCTACACACGATAGTATATATTGCCTCCAGTAAAGCTGGCAAGCCAGATCTGTTTTAACATATCCTCGTCTGCCTTTAAGGACTGTGTCTGCAGGCGCTCCACTATTCTGTGATAGACTGCAAAAGCTGTTTGGGGTTGGCCACAGCGACTCTTTAGACCGTCGCACTCGCAATCAGGATAAATACTGGGCACTACTACGTCCTCAAAAGTGTCCTGGCCAGTTGTAAGACTATTTTCCGTTTGAGGCAGCATCTACGAGTATGCAGAACAGAAGAAGGTTTCTCATCAGATTGGCCAATCCATGTCCATGTCCTTGTCATACTTACATTTTGAGTGTGTGAAGCACAGATTTCATTTATTGGATCGATGACTAGGGAAATGTGTCCTGGCCGCAATGCAGTTGTCGACTGTTCGCCCGCAGGAAGCAAAACATGTTTACGAGCCTTGTTCGCTCTGTGCCTTTGTGCGTGTGTGTGTTATGTGCTGTGTTCCACCACCCTGGCTCTGGCCGTGTGCCAACGATAGGCCCTAGCTCATGCCCATTGTGCTTCCCTCTTACCATATGGCTGGCATGCTCTGCGCACATTGCGGAATTCCTATTCCTTGCAGCTGGCGACGGCTTCGGGACACTATTGTATGGGTCTGAAGAGAGCAGGCGCATTGTTTTCTCTGTTGCTGTTTTGCTCTCTCTTTTTGTCCTTATGCCTGATATTCAGTAGAACGGCGGGTGTTTTGTGTACGTTCTGTGTCGCGCTCTCCCCTTTCCATGATGTGAATATGAATGCGAGTTTTCAACAAAACACCTCGATATTAGGAGTGCACTATGGCATTTTGTAAGCTACATAAGGGGTAGTTTTTCGATGCAGTTTAATAAATAACACTGAGAAAGCCGAAAATTTAAGTTTTCAATGTCGAGCTGCAAATACCTCTGAATTTTATGTATAAAAAATTGTAGGTTATATATATATATATATATATATAGGCAATATTAATGGTATACTCGCTCCGGTAAGTTGTTCAATTTCCAAACCTCTTTCGAACCTTTCTTAAAGGCTTCCTAAAAGGCTAAATATTTATTTATTATTATTGCTTGTTTTTAGCTATTATCATGGAGGTGCAGTCCGTCATACTGGATTTTAAATGACGTGACTTAATAACCTCGCATTGCCATTCAAAGTATCCAAAATTTCAGCTCCATCTGTTGTGGATAACTTTATTAACATTCATTTGCAACCACACACATACTCTAACCAAATAAGTCTAAATTTATGGTTCATAACAATGACTCTTAAATTCAAAATTTGCCGTTAATTGTCTTCAGTTAGCTTTTACTAGGAATTCTCATTTAGTTCTAGCGCCACCCTGATAAGGTAGCGGCTGGAGAGTGGATGCAGCTGTTGTTTTTGTTGATATAAATACTTAATCAAGATTAAGTACGAAACAATAAATGAAACAATTAATACAAAGTATGTAAATTTATCATATCAGGGTCTAGAGAACCCAAGCCAAATACGAATTAACTTGTTTTATCCAAAAAATTCTTGATCAGCATTACAAGTCCGTCTGTCTGTACGTCGGCCTTACGAACTACTCTCTCAGTTTTAAAGCTACCGACTTTTAACTTTCACCGTAGGCTTCCTGCTTATATGTCAAATCATAAAGCTCCAGACCACTATAACATATAGATCCCATTTGAAGACATGTAAGTGAAAATGTTGTGCAGTAGATGGCGCTAACAAAATTGCATTTGCAAGCCAAGTTCGGTATTTGTGCTAGACCTGTGCTCCGTCCCTCACACTCACAAACAGCTTTCTTGAAATGCGAATATGTGTATGTATATACATAGATATGTATATGAAAGTTTGTGTGTTTGTCTATCGCAATGCACGCACAAAATATTTGAAGAAAGAAGATTGCTTCGCTCCCAATTGCTACAGCTGAAAGCAATATGGTTAAATGCTACAAAGTAAAGTTTTGGGAAAAGCATACAAATGCGCATATTAGGTTTAACTCTTCAAGTTCACCAATCATTACTCTACGAAATGCATATAGCCACATTTTTACCGAATGTAACCGAATTTTGTAAATTCTTCGTAGAGATAACATTTCTTAACAAAATTTGTTTTTGAGAAAAAACCTTTAACACACACATTAACAACAACAATCTGCCAATGCATAGTACAAACCACACTGATTAATATGCATCAAAAGTTTGGACTCAAAAGATTGTATTTATTTGCGAGGCTCTTAAACATAGTCAACAGCTTTGACAGCTGAAATGACAGATGGATGAATTTTCAGCGTATTGATACCAAAAATACGTTAATATTAAATATTTTAAAAAATTGTGTTGATTCCAAAAACTGGCCAAATGGCCCATAGTGCAATGATGATGCCTAATGATGCTTCATGAATCAGTTCATGAATAGAACCAACCAGTCGGTTTCGTATTGCAATATTTCCTATTATAAAGCCACTGACGAAGAGAGAAAAAACTAATATTTAATCCGGACAAATGAAAGATGGCAAACCAAACTTTACAACATTTTTATAGAATTTTTTAAACATGATGAAGAAAACAATTAAAATACACTTGCTTAATAGCATTTTCTCTTTATTTATTTATTTATTTTACCATTACATTTTCTGTTCAGACAATCTCAAAATATTCAATATTCATTTGTTATATTCATATGTATTTGCGTTTTTGTATATTAAGCCACTTGTTTATCGCATTCCGTAATTATATAATTATTTAAGCAAAGTCCTCTGTTTCAATTCTGATTCGTCTAATTTAAACAATTATAAGCTAATAGATATATAGATATATATATATTTTTATGTATATATTTTCACTTGGATTTATTTCTTAAAGCCCACGATTAAAGCAGAAAAACATTTGCGTTTTAGTAATTAGCTTAGTTTGAGTTTTCTTGGAATCAAATTCGAGACGAAATTTGTATAATGACCAGGGTTTAGATATAGAAAGAAATAGTAAGTCTGATGAATTCAATAAAATTATCAATGTAAATGAAAATTTATATCAAGAATATGTATGTAATATATGTATGTGCCCCAGTGAATGTTCCGAAATTTTCTTTCAAACGCAATTCTCCACTTTTATATGGCATACTAAGTGGGAGTCTTCGATATGCCATTTCGGTCAAAAGATAGTACGAAATAAAAAAGGCAAAGGGAGCCGCCGTACACTGCGTAAGTGAATAAGAGGGAGATTTAGATATAAATTTAGATCCTCTTGTCATCCGCCATCTGATTTACTGAGTAAGATTAGACTGCCTAAAAAAGATATGATTATTATTATGATCATATATCAGCTAATGAGTCATTTGGAACTAATCTATCTGATATAATCTGATACGATAATCTGATCTGTCAATACGAATTTTTATACTCATACTCAAGTTGAGTAAACGAGTGTTTTGTATTCGTGCAAATGTAGGTAACGGGCAAAGGAACCCGTAAAGTATATATTCTTGATCAGCATCAACAGCGGCGTCGATCTAGCCATTTCCGTCTGTCCGTTCGTATGAACACCTAGATCTCGGATACTATAAGTCGCTCTTATATCTATATATATGTATTACCGATCGGATAATAATGTAGGCAAAGAGAACACTTCACCCCAGAAAAAAAAATCACAGAAGGTTGCATACCTTTGAGTGTGCCGAATATTGAATAAATGCTGGGTACGAGTATCTTAGTCGGAATATAGACTATAGCGTTCTTACTTGTTTATTCGTATAATGAATGCCAACATAAATAGTTGATCCGAATGAGGGTCACTTGCAAATGATCAGAGAAGACCCATTCTGAAAAATTAGTAATCATGTTCATGGATCACTGATCACGATTATTGATCAGATAACAAATGACACATTATGAACAGAAATCTGATAAAAAAAAATGATTTAAAAAGGTTCTAGTTTGATCAGGTTAGTATACAGAAAACCGATCGGATCATGATCGGATCATTCACAATAGATCAGAGAAGGTTTCTGATCCATTCTAAAATTAAAAATCATGATCTGTGCTCATTACATTCACCCTGGACTGGATCATTCATCAGTATCATTGATCAGCAAAGAAGAGTGTCAAGTGCAGGAAGACAAGGAAGTCGTCAATGTATCTACAAAATATATCTTAGTTTTGCCCAGCATTCCGCCATACTTTGACTGCTCTCTTTGTGGTCATTAAACCCTTGTCGAATTATGAAAATCTGCAACCTGAAAGTAACATCTTTGAGGTATAGCAACAAGCTTTTAAATTTCTCTCTCAACCATAAGTAAACGCAAGCTAAATACTAGTACATATTATATGTTGGTGCCTTATATATTTCGAAATACTACATACAATATAGTAGGTATATATTTTCCTATATCTATAATACAGTAACAAAGCAACACCTAAGATAATTTGCCAAGCAATCGATTTGGAGCTCGCATCGAAATGGTGGAGCGCTAAGTAATTGTTAACTCGAAATCTCAACTCGTCTCATTCTCAATCTCAACATCAAGCTCATCTGTCATTGTGCGCACTTCCCCAACTACATAGACATACTATAAGGAAATTCTAGTGCCGGTGGTGGTGGTGTTGTTGGTGGTGAAGAAGATGATGGTAAGATTTTACCCAAATCTATGGAATTCAATAGCACACAGTGGCCTGGTAGATGGTCAAAAGTGTGCTTAGATATGCTATGCCTGTTGGCCAGCTCATGCCAGGAGCTGAGCTGATACTTGGATCGGTCTTAATCGGTTTGGTGGTGGTTGGTGGTGGCCCCACCTTTATGGTAATCTTACGCCTTACTTTATCCGGCATTACTTCACAGGAGTAGGTCTGCCCGGTGGCATTGGCCAGCGGCACCAGTAGCCTAAAATCGCTGTCAATGCTGTAAATGTTGTTGATGGCCGTGATGCCATTGGTAATAGGGTTCGTGTTCGGCTCATGGTACCAGAGGATGGCATGATGCGAAGCTGAAAACGACATATCTTAATCAATCAGTCCGTTTCACTCCCACAAGTATGCTCATTTACCATCATAGTTCTTGACCGGACAGTCTAGCTTCACGGAGCTGTCATTGGACTGTATATAAGCCACCGCCTCATTCTGCTCAAAGTACGCCTTGATGGGTGTTGCTGTGGATTTTGCCAGATTTCCGGGTGGTTTCGGTGATTCCTCCTCATCATTTTCACTGTAATCATTGTAGTCGGGGCTGGCTTCACCGCAGTAAGCTGGAGTGAGAGATTAATATACATATAAGTAGTTCATATGATACTATAGAGTGCCTTAGGGATTGGGTGTGGTTAGCGGTGCCCTGTTGCCGCTGGGGCAAGGTCAGCAAACCTGAATTTTGTAATTAGTGCCGAAATTATGCATTGAAAACCACTCCACCGACTCAGATTTTCGTGCCAAGTGATAATCGAGAACGCGCGAAGGCCTTTTCCAGGTTTTTACTCCCGACAACATAAAACCATTAAAAAACCGAAAATGGGTGCAGCGCTGGTCAGTACACACAGAGCACACAACACACATTCCCGTGTCGTCCACATGCCATTCCCATTTCTTCTATTCTGGCTCCTCGAGGTCGTTATAAGTTATGTGGAATAACAACTTTGGCGCACGGGAATTGTCAGGAAAGCCACGTTTTTGGGGAACTTAAGCATGAACAACCACACCGATACAGATACAGATATGGAGACATGGATACCCGTATACATATTGATTTGCGGCAAGGCTGCTTGTTCTGTCCGACGGTTGTATTGAGGTTTTGAGGTTCCACACGTATATTGGTTGCGTCATTTGTACTTTTAGCGGATTGCTAATGGTCCTTAAATTGGCAAACGCGAAGCACCTAAGTTATTAGTTTTGTTTATTTATTCCTTCATACAGAATGATATGAAGGTTTTTCTAAGGATGTATATATATAGAAGAAACTAAATTGGGTCAGATGACAACCAATGATAACATTGTTGGGAAGTGCGGAAATATGTGTAATATAATTTGCAAACTGACTGACAAATGCATTTTTTGCTCAGCAACTGATATTCTGGAGGACAATTATTGCAATGGAATTCTTTGATATAAACTATTTGAGACTTCAATTATAATAAAAAACATTACAACGTTTAGTCATCCCCTAAATTCTACTTTTCAAATTATAAATTTATGTATTTATTTAGTTATTTATGCGACCTGTGATTTATCTTAAGGACTTATCTCAAATTTCTTATAAATCTAAAGGAAATCGTTTTTAATATGGTTTGAGTTTAATTTAATCTGAGGTACAAACAATCGCATTCCAAGAATCTGCATTCCGACCGTGTTCCAATGTATAATATCAATCTATAATATCAACAAAGATTGACAATGATTGTAAAAATGAGTGAGGCGGGACAATATAACATCTTCAAAACCGATTTACCAATCAATCAATTTTTCACCTTCTGCTCGATAACGTGTATCAGTTAGACTTTGCTTTCATTACTATAACAAACGGACGTCCATAGTGTATTAACCGTACTCTTCTGCTCGCACATGATATAGCAATTATGACTTATTCATCGGAATAACTCATCAACCAGCTCCCATTCCAAATTCCTCCCGCTCCCAGTTGCTTAATTATTCAAAGCCACTTTAATCATGTTGATATTTTTAACAATGCTCTCACTCTAAGCCCCTTATCCTCTACTGTTCCATTAATTTGTCTATTTGTAGGCCATACGCAATGCTCATTCAGCGGTGGGTTTTGTTGCCAGCTTGGTTACAAGTGGTTGGGGATGCTGGGAGCAGCCGAATTTTATTAAAGTGTCATCGTTGTCTTCGATTTAAATGCTTATGGGGAAAGTGTCCATAAATATTAGAAGCACACTTCGTATGTATATATATATATATATATATATATATATATATATATATATATATGGAGCTGTATGCCATAATTGCGAATATGTAACGATGTGTGCATACTTAATTACAAGTTTTTTTTATGTTGATTCATAAATATTTGCAATTAAATATGGTGGACTACTGTTGCCAAGGCTTTGTCGGCTTTGACGCTAAAAACTTAAAGCTTCAAGAGCTTGAAGGCCAACACCAACAACACCCATATCTGTTGAGGCACAAGGAAAAGAGCCAGAGATAATCTTAGCCCAGCAAGGGATAAAAATACAATTCATGAGGATGAGTTCGTTATTGGGTCACAGGAGAGTGCAGGGGTATGCTATATCGATTTTTTGGTCCTGCATGCGAAGCACATTGCTTTACATTTTACAATGCGTGCAGTTTTACACGGCTCAAAAAAAGATTAGAACTTTGATTCTAGATTTTGGGTTGTGGAACCTCTTAACTTCAGAATTGAACATTAACATATTACTCTAAAAATGCAACAAAGTGTTTCAATTCCACATTCCTAATAAAAAATATTGCCCAAAATGTGTGCCCACATGTCCCAATCGAACCCGGACTAGTGAAATATTAGGCAAAAGTTCAAAACTAGTCTCATAACAGCAAAAGTACTAAAATAATTGTATTAGTTTGTTTTAGCGCCTAAATTGTGAAAGATAAACATAAAGCTGTTTATTAGCATTAACTTCCAAAAGTAATAGGTAAAATGGAATTGCTCTGATAAAATAAACAAGGCAAGCTAAATTATGTTAAATGCAAAAGAAATAAATTTACGGCACTAAGCATAACCAGTGTTCACTGTGTTAACATCATAAATATATATACGCAGCAGTTGCCGTATAAACGAATGCAGTTAAAGACGTTGAATAATTTTCAATTTACTTATAATAAACATCAGGATATATATTAGTTGCCTAAAATTTTACTAAAGACAAACAATTTCAACGATAATCGTAAATTCTAATTGCCACAAGCTTTGCGAATTTACGACTATCGCGCTCCTGACTGAGGGACCTTGCACACATCAACATAAAATTGTTTACTTGATGAAAGTAACGTGACAAAATGGTTTATAAACTGTAGGAATTGACATAAGGCTTTTTTATTTGGTAAGTAAATTTTGCTTAAATGAAAAACTGCCTTAAAAATGTGCCAAAAAAAACTATGTATGTACAAACTATCTGTTTTGATAGTTCACATAAACTTAGATATCGAAACTTGCAAATTTAACAATAATATTTAAGTATTTTCATTTAATCAAGAATTAAATTATTAAACTTTAAAGCAGATACAATTTTTCTCCCAGTGTGTGTATAGCTTGGAATGTGAATACTTTCGCATAAGAGTACGCCTTTAGACAACTAAAGCGGCCTCTTATCGCTGAGCCATAATCTTGAGATTATGGAAATTCAAATGCATGTGTGCAAAATTTTTTACATCTATTGTTTTATGATATATATTAATATATATATACATGCACATATATAAGCACATACTTATACACAGAGTTAAGCTGTCATAAGTTTATAATTTTTAAGAAGCTGATATGTGTATCGGAGATTTGCATCTCATTAAATATACTATAATTCTGCAGAATAGTTAGTAAATATATTACATGCACGATTTTTTAGAATTTTTTACAATCGGCATCTAGAATTCACAAATTACCATGTCACTTGACATAAAATTCTAACAAAAAAACAAGTTATGAGTTTTTGGTGAAGAAGACATCTATATTCCTAAGAAGTTGAAATGTCAATTTTTGTGACAGGACTTCATCCTATCCACTTCTGCATAGAAATGTTCTATATATAAATATGATAATATCAATAATACGTAGAAAATGTTGGCCTTTTAAACAGTCTCCTTTTGACTAAGAGCAATTCAGTAATTGCTCGAGTTTTCATTTACTTATTTGCCTTGAATTATATATAAAATGCTCTCGATTTTAGTAATCAGTAATATGCTAGCTCTTACAAATATCAGAAGTTTTCCTATCACAGTGTAACTTTTGATAGAAAGTCTTAAATATTCAAATATGTTGCGTATCTTTTATATATTTTTGTTTATGTTGATATGTAAATCGTAAATCAAAGAAACCTTTTTATGTCGACTTATGAGACCCGCATATTATATTTATGTGTTTTTGTATGTATTCTCAATTGGCTCTTTTTGTTTTTTGTTTTGTCTTTGCGTCGAGAGCCACGACGCACGCAGCTAATGGATCAACAATTTTTCAAAGTTTTCAAAATAGTTTTGAAATATGTACGAACAAACGCACAGATGTCTATGGTGGACTAACTAAAGTAAGTAAGCTGAGTTTGCCGAATATTTTATACTCTTCAAATTTATATGTGGAAGCAAATGTGTTATTGAAAATATAGGTACAAGTATAACTACTAGCATATGGAAAATGTAGGAAAATTTATAGTGAATTAATCGCATTTATTAGTTTGTATTTTGGAGCAGTATATGGAACCATACCAAAGCGGACAGTTTTCGATCCCTTCTTATTGGAAACATATACTGATATATACTCGTAAATCTGACTGACTGGCATACATAAAATCAATGCGCAGCCCAAACGGTTGAGCCAAAAATCTGATAATATGAAGATCATAAGAAGGAATTCTGGAAAACTCCCCGACCAAGTGGAGAAAATAAGGACATTTTAGTTGTAGCAGTTGATTGTAGCGTGCTTGCATATGAATTTACGAAAAAGAATCCCAAAAGTCGCAACTAAAATTTGGTTTTCTAAATTCTTATATAATTGATCTATAATTTGATTGTGCCCTATATGTATTTTAGGCAACGGAAGTTTTCTAAGGGAGCTATAAGAAATTATGGTTTTCTTTTCTGCTATCTGAGAACAATTTTACATATCTACTGCATTCCTCCTCCTGTTCAAGATTATAGTATATACTTTATTTGTTTGACAAAATTATAATAATCTCTTCCTGAAGGGTATTAAAAGATGCAAATACATAGATACGTACATGCATATTTCTGAACATCAAGTAGAGTCGCTTGTTCATATGTTTGGTTGTGCTTGCGTGAATATTGGCTTGCAATAATTTAAAAATAAACCTCAGACTGAAGGCCAGAGACAACGCAATTCATAAACAGATTAAAAATCAAAAACTGGATATGATTAGGGCGTAGAAAAATTGATACTGGAATTTGAATTTTTAATAGCCATCCTTTTGGTGGCGGCAAAGATGTGATGACTGGCCAATTCGTACCTGGCATATGTAGCGATCCGATGATAAGGGCCAACAGCCAAAGATGCCTCATTTTGTCACACCGAATCCGCGCAGGCAGCACAAAATATGCAAATGCAATTACTTTAATGTGGAACACTGCAGCACAGACGAAAAGACGAAGACGAAGACGGGAAAACTCCGCTCCGTTTCACTTTTATTCAGCACTTCGTTGCGCTGCAGTTGTTTGCCGAGCTATGTGCTCTTTTGCTCTCTTTTTTGTTGTTGCGCTTTTGCTTTTATTTTTGGTATTTGTTTGCTAGTTTTTAATATTCTTTTTTTTGGTTTTCGCAAAACCGAAACTCGTTCACGTTCTGGCCAGGCAGCTCTGGGCGAGATGGCGATGGTGATGGCGAAAGCGACACTGAGGCACTGAACTTTGCGTGGGTTGAATGGGACTCTGTGGCTGCTGCTTCTGGCTGGCGGCTTCAACGAACAAAAACGAACCGTATAGGACTGCTGGCGAATGCCAAGTGAACTAGAGAGGAGCACACAGCTCAGCATAGCATAAAAACAAAAACTATATAACAAGGAAGGAATACATTGACGATGGTGGCGATGACTCACACATTGCACAGTCGCAGGAGTGCCCCATTTGAGAAACTGAGAGCTAAACTGAACTGAACGGAGCTGAGCAACAACATGCCCCAACATAAGAGCACACATATGTTCGAAAGTATATGCTATATTTGCAGTCATTCTTCAATGCAGAATTCTTCCACACAATGTCTTCACCCAAGTTTCTACTCAAATTGCATATCCAAGGCGCAATTTCAGCTCTTTTTCGATTTTACCTCCAATTGGTATTCACAACATGTAATGGTGCAAAGAAATAAGCGATTTCATCGACAAAGACAACCAGAAATCAAATAAAAAAACAAAATGAAGTTCTTAAATGGAAGTCGAACTCCACAATGGCCTAAATGTCGTAAAGCGTTTTGTGTCTGTGGCTTCATTTTTTGCGAGGAGCAGTGCAGTGTGGGGCCTAGGTCAATGCGACATACATTTCAAATTTTATAAATAAATAGGGAAGTACACTCAAACAAATCAGAAATAACTCAGAATATCTGCTAAGTTTGACAGTTTAATATTTATTTTATTAAAAGAAATTAAATCCAACTGACATGATTATAAAATTTTAGAGCACAACATCATAGGAAAATTTATATTTCTGACCGACGAAAAAGGCACAGCCCAAACGGTCTATGATTTGGAGGCTAGACTAAGTTAGATTTTATGCTAAGAAACATTCCATTGGTCCAAATTAGAGTCAAAGTTTATATGGGATGTTATATGTTATATGTTTATATGATATATCTTAGTGATTCTTTATCATAGAACAATGAAAGTTTTTATTTAAATATACTGAACCGGATATAGAACGATTTCTTGAAAGAGTAAAAAGTAAAGCTGAAAAAAAGATTCATTGAAAGAGGGAGTTGCTTGGCTCCTTTTATGGGAGAAGGTAATTCTTAGTGTTTTGGAAAAGTAGCAGTGTTATTACTATCATTATATAAGTTTCAAACAAATAAATTCTAGATATTTCCACCTAAGACAAAGGAATACAATTAAGCCCAATCAATTGTTTTAATGTAAGCAGCATAACAACTTTTCGGTGTATCCACATGGTGTAAGTATGTATGCACTGCATTGCTGTCCACTTATTGCTCAGTTAAAGACTTTGACATTCCATTGCAGGCAAGTTGTTTTTTTCCTGCAAATGAAACAATTACGTTTATTGCAGTTGTCATTGCCCATGGTCAACTCTGTGGCGTCTGTGCCCGTTTCATTAATCACTTTGCAAATACGTGAGCAGCACCACCACTAGGGCAAGGAGAACAGAACGAGAAGCATTCATCCCCCAAAGCAAGTAAGCAAACACCCACGCCTTCACCATCATTCTAAGTCTGAGCGCACGAGCTGAAGCAATTAAGGTTGGGCCGCCTTGCCAACTGTCTAGAGTCTACACCATTTGCTCTTAATATTGCTCTTAATGTCTCTCTTCTAGTCGATGGCCCAACCGGAGGGAGTCTGCGCAACCCATTATGGAGAGAGGTTCTTTGTGCTGACAGCGCACACAGTTTGGGCTTTTAACTTTGAACTCAAATTGTCGCTGCTTGTTGTTGTTTGATTAATTTGTTTCCAAAGTTGAAAAGAAAAATTCCCAGAAATTCTGTGAATACTCGCCGCCCAAGAACTTTGTGTGTGCGAGTGTAAATATAAATATATAAATATTTGATTAATATCCTAGCGTTGCTTACGCTGCAGGCGCGAACATGTGCAGGGTGGGGGGGGCTGACTGATCATGATCTTGTGGATGATGATGATGATTATGATGCTGGGGCTAGGACTGAATCGGGGCCCCAAATCTGCATTTGCGGATGTTTACAAACTTGGCATCCAACAGAAACAGAAGACAAAACAAACAACACTTATACAGATGCGCTCACATAATGCATTATGCAGCCTAACGATATTATGGCGTATAAGAGCCTATTCTAGTTACGAAAGCACAGCATGTCGATATTAAAATGGGACATGGGTTGATGTTCAGCATACAATTTTGGGTCTATAACTTTAAATTAGAATGTAATTCTCGTACCATTTGAATGATTATAGCTTATAAAGCAATTCTATTTTACCTGTGAGGTTTCAAAGAGTGAAACTAGGCAGGTCTGGTGGTGTTCTTGGATCAGTCATAATTCTCAATCGTCAGAGACTATTAGCTTAAGTCACTTCAGCGTTCATTGCCATCTTATTGACTTCAAAGCTGAAGCCAATTGTGGAGCAATCAGAGCAAAACTATTATCAAATTTAATAGCTATGGTTTTTAGATATCATTTGTATGTATATCTTCATCTTTTCGAAGCCCACGCATATTTCGTTACTCTGATACGTTAGCCCACCTACTTCACATTTGTATTACAATCTACCTCAAGTCCAGACCGAATTTCAGATAACCAAATAAACATTTCCAAAATTCCTTTTTCCAATGGAAAGGGCATGGCACCATCACCTTTCCCATGAATTGTACTTTGAGTTGTACGCATTCATCTAAAGGTAAGCTATATTGTTATTGAAGTTGTTGTCATTTATAAGCATCTCGAAATTGTATGTGGCATTTCCTTACCAACTGTGATTTTAACCCACTTTTAGTTGGAATTTTCTAAAACGTCTTCGTAACGTCTTCGCACTATGCCGTAAAGCTTAACTTGTGTATACATTTTAGAATGCTGACTCTTATGGTTTTAGTTGAGCGTTGTTCGCCAATCAGTCAGTCAGCAAAGTCAGTCAGCACACCAAATCGTACAACAAATTGCTTTCATCACTAGATTCTGTAAGCTCAACTAGAGATTTCATTTATTTAACTTTTTAACATAAACCACAAATACTTGTACAATGCGCACATTGTTTTATGGTCGTAGATTAATTTTAATTGTTTATTTTGCCGCGCATCGTTTTCGTTCTCAACTTGAACGACATTCATATATACAAAGTAATGTTTAAGTATGTATATACATATCAGCAAATGTTGCATGTAGCTACAAGTTATTACATATTGCTGACACTGCGCTCACAATTGTATCTGCATCTTCAGATATGTCCCGGTCCCAGTCCCTGTTGCTGTAGCCAAAGACAAACAAACGACCCTAAATGCATAACCGCAGACATCACATGAGGAGCCACCGCTGCTGTGGTCCGTTGTTGGAGCCAGAGTCGGAGTCGGTGCGGCGCAAGGAAATCACAGTTTGTCAGAGCAATCAACGCGCTTCCCATGCATAAATGCTGAGAACCTCGCGATTTCATTAAAGTTCGTCGAGTAACCAGATCTAGAACGTACTAAATGTCTTGGGGGTGACTCTGACTCTGTGGCAAGACAAATTCTGCGAATCTTCAATGTAAGAGGAGCATCTGCAGAATGGAAGTCAGGCAGTGTTGATGATGTTGAAAATAAATAAATTAAGAAATGCTGGAATTTAGTTCAGGCATGTGCATATGTTGCAAATATTTGCACCCATTTTTAATTGAATAAAAGAATTAATTGGTCTCATTGATTACACAAGCAACAGATTATGTGCTTTGGAATTCCGAGAATGTGAAATTTAAGCCAGGTCCTTAGTTTGCACGACCCAAAATTCTTAAGCGCGAAATATAAATGTTATCCCATCCTTAAATTTTAATCGAGAACAATTGATTTAAAAATTTGCAACAAATAAAAGAAACAGCAATAGATTTCCTGGTAATTTCTTATGTTGGTTAAAAAACTGCTCACAATTTTGAGGCTATAATGTGTGGGCATTTGTATAGCGAATTGTATGACTCTAACCTTTCTCGACATTTTCATTGATTTCAATTAATTTAGAAAGTTAATTTAGTACTTAATATATTGAATAGGGATGGTCGAAATTAGAAAGGATTGCAAAACTTGCAAAAGAGAATGAAACAAACACAAATTTTAGCAGCTACGAAAAATCTCGGGAAAAATTAAAGCCAATCCAAAAGTAAACAAAAGCAAGTAGTATCCTTACTGTTGACGAAATTCCTACTAAAACAGACCCGTACTAAACTAATCATGTACATATTGAATATTCCCAAATGTAGGCATTTTATGTGATTTTTAGGGATTATGACTACAGATATTTTATGCCAATTATATGCCGGCATTAATAAAAGTGAATCAACCGAATTTGTTCCGGATCAAGATATTAAATCAGAGCTGATCGATAGGATATAAACTTGAAACCATTTTGAAAATTGTCCATAGTCAATTGGAGTAGACAAGCTTCTTGTCAAATTACTAGCAATGACTTATATGGCAGTAGCTTCAGCAGCAATAGTCTTCTGCATCCGACTTGGAGGATATCGATAATATGGCTTTCTTATGATGGTCCTATCATTATAGTACTTTATCTCCGAGGTACGCCACCAACGAGGTACTCTCTTTGGATGGCAATAAAAGACTCCAATGCGAGATAGAGAATCGTTATATAAATTCTTGTCCCATCACTCCAGTTGCCTATTTTCAAATATGGGTAAGATCAATTCTTCAAACAAAGATAAAACTGAACCAATGGACACAACTCGCAACTTTAACATATATTGTTTTTCTTTTCCAACATCAGTGGACTTCGCATTCGCCACAGATTCTGTCTATTAAAGGATCAGATAATTGCTACATGCTGGAGCATTGGATTCTGATGATTCTTTCTGGTTATTTGAGGTATAACATTACTCTACTGTACTGCCTAGCCACTCCTTGACTTTGTTAGGTAATGATAACTTTGCGCTTTTCAGCTCTATCCGGTGTACTATACACACATATATCATTTTTATCACCCTCACAATAATCTCTTCTTACCTCCGCATATTCGGCATATTTTGGCTTTGCATTGATCATTAGGAAATAAAATATAAATGCTTTCTTAAATATTAAAAGCATCTCTCAAGTGTAATTTTTCAAATGCTACAAATAACCGCCCGCTTTGCATAGCTGGTATGCTCTCTCACTTTGATTCTAAAAATTGTACTCTCTTAAGTTAGCTCTTTGGACAGGCAACACGCATACGCACACCGACAACACGCTGGCGCTGGCGCTGGCATTGGCATTTGTTGTTGCGCGCTTGCAAAGACCAGTCGGCCGAATACGAAGTGCATCCGAGCCTATCCGAGTGAGTGTATGATTTTCAAAAGCCATTTCATTAATTCGCGGCCCAAAGACAAACCCCAAACCAAACCAGCCGATACTTGCTCGCGCCACTCACGTTTTGTGCGGAGATCGTGAAGCTTCAAGCTAAGCAGATTGCGCTCGTTATCGACGACAAATTTTCGAAAAACAAAAAAAAAAAAAAAATAAAAATACAAAAATTGAAATTCTTGCTGGATTGAAAGTACTTAATGCAGTTCTTGGCTGTTGAAAGTGTGTTTATGTAAAAAGTGCTGAATACGAGTTGCCGGAAATTGGGACGCTGAACTGAACTGAACGCTTCAATTTAATTACTCGGCAATAATTTTTTGTAAAATCATAAGAATAATAAACAAGCGATCGAACAAGACGTGTGTGTGTGACACAGTTATTTTGTTAACAAAGCCGACAATTTGGTCATCATAATCCGTTACGAACTCCCATCAGCAGTTTCAATTCTTAGCCGGTTGAGTGCGGACATTAAATCGGAGCAAAAAAAATATATAACAAAAATTTTCAAAAATGATTTCCAGCAGGGTGCTAAGTAAACTACAAATTGCAGTTATGCTGCTGCTAATGGGATGTTGTCTCGGTAAGTGCAGCGGAAATCAGTTTTTTTTTTTAGCTGGGGTTGGGCTTATGCAATCATAGGTTGAGTATAATCTAATCGACATGCCTATTGAGCTGGGAAACCTTTGACTTACTAATCGCATGCATTCATCAACTTTTCGATTTGGAATGCAACGAATATGTGTGTAAATAGACATCTTTGTGAGTATGTAGCGTGTATGTATGACGTGCCTGTGGAATTCTTTCCAACGATTTTTGACCTACATTTGTGCTTTGAGCATAATTTATAAGGTCCCAAATCACCCACAAGAGAACTTTATGCAATCAAGCAATAATACAAAAATAAAATACATAGATTTTTCTAAGAAAAAAAAGCCAAGATCAAAAAACTATAGTTGGGTATATATATCTGATGATTCACATATGAAAATAACCAAATATTATATAGACATATGTTTGCCAATTTGCTAAGATTTGCATTTTTATGCTTCTGAATGAGGAAGGATGTACACCTTTAGCCATCGTTTTGTTGACCTGAAACTTACACAAGAAGATGATCTAGTGGAAACAGATTTTGATTGATATTTAAAGGTGAAAAACTTGTGGACTCCCTGAACCCCAAATGAGACTTCTCGCTGAAAAAATCAGGAAAATCAGTGAATAATTGATGAATTGGTGAATAATTCGAGATGAAAAAAAATGTATTCACACACTTTCATAGATTCATTCATTTGATGATTCATCATTGGAAATAACCCAATATTAAGCAGAAATTGTCTGCCGCAAATATTTTATTTGCTTATCATATCTATGCATCATTCAATGATTCACACATTTTTCAATAAACCAAAAAAATAAAAATATTCAAGATAAATTTCAAAAATATTTTCTTAATTCAAGCAAATTTATTTCAACTGACAAATCAATCATTGAGATGCAAGACATTTGGCATTTAGCTGGCGTTGAAAACTAAACATCCTTGATTACACATACAGTAAACGAGTTCCGCATTATCGTGTTTGATCAATTGCATAATCAGGCACATCGACTTGCTATATGATTTTGCACAATGCATTTAGTTGCGAATGCAATGCGATTTTCAAACGATAAAAATTGATAATTTATAGTCAAAGGCTGTCGCATTAATGCAGTTATTTATCACGATCAATAAACCCCATGCCAAGCCAAGCCAGCACTCCTTTCATCCATTCATGCTGGCATTCACTCAATAGGAAGTGACTATGCCAATTTTGAATCAATGAAACCAACAATGGGGTGAGTGGGGTGTGCAAAATAGCCAAGACCGAGTCCGCGTCTCCATTTGCGTATCGGTTACGCTTATAATTATTCCAGAGGTGCCTAATAGGCACCAACAACAACAACTGCAACAGCAACAGCAACAATAACAAAAGGTGATGCATTACAAAGAGCAAACATGGTCTACAATAACAATAAAAGGAAATGAACATCAACAGGGGTACATCACCAGAGCCAGAGCAGCTCGTCGCCAGGTAGCCAGAGAGTCAGCAGCGCCTTAATTAGTGCCTCAACACACCGCAGCGGCATCGTGGGGTTAAGCGTGGCAAAGGAGCGTGAGAACATTATTTTTTTTTTAGCGATTTATCGAAACTTTCCCTATTTTGCTTGCCATCCTGTTTGATTGGTTTGAAGAGGGTGCAAAATTTGTTTGCAAAACGGTTCATTAGGGCATCGAAGAAATTTTCGTTGTGCAAATATAGATTCCACCTTAAAAGATCTACAACGAGGATTGCATTTCGAATAGGAATTTAATGCGATCTTTATATGCCCTTAGTGACAGGATATTTGTAATGCGTATATGATCATGTTTGACGAACTACTCAGTTTATCGAAACGATATAGTTCTGTCTCTACGAAGTCAACGAACGTCTGATCTATAGATTTTATTGAATTCTAGTTTGCTAAAGCTCTTACCAGAAAAATATATAAATATCTAATCAGATATAATTACCCAATTAAGTAATTATTGCTTTAGAAAAGTATTCTTCTGAAAATTATATTGTAATTGTTATTGAAAATTTTCTAGGTCAGAAATTCATCTAGATCAAACTACCATATTGTAGGGTTTTCATAGAATCGATAAATTAAAATCATAGTCTTAACATGAAAATGGATCTTATTTGGAAATCTATCTGAAAGAAATTTTTACCAGATGCTGTTTAGTTAAATCGAAGCTTTAGAAAGTTTAGCTCAAATTAGAGATGTGGTAGAAAATAAGACTCATATTTAGCGCTAACCTAAAACTAAATTTTTACCATCACCTCGAAAATCCTTCAAACTTTAAGCAATATATATAACAGTAATTATCGAGTTCTATAACAGTGTACCAAAATGAGTCAAATCGATCCCCATATATGTCCTCATATGTAGCTATCATACCAACTCCCTTCTTATCTAAAAGAGTATGCGAAGTTTCGGTTGATTGCAGACTGCATTCCTTTCATCATATTTATTGAAGACTCGAAAAACATTAAAAAAAAACTGGCAACACAAAACTGCTTTCCTTCTTTTTCTTATGTTTGTTTTTTGCTTGTTCTTCTTCTGGTATTCCTTTCTGGCAGAGAAGAAAAAAAAAACCAGCAAAACGAAAAGGCATTAAATTTCAAGACAAGTTCTTCGGCACAGGCGACGCCGTGTGCGATTGAAAACGCGCCATTTCATCTGATCCCGAAAGCAAATCTGAAAAATAAAGAATTGAGTAAATGGCAGAAAAATAATTTTGTTATGCCAGAGCGTTGAGGTTGAGGTTGAGGGGTGTGGCTGGGTTGGGGGTATGTGCTGTGTTTTGCATAACTCTTTACATATTTTTATTTTGGATTCTGTGACTCATCCATGCAGAGTAGAGATATTGCTGATGTTGCTGTTGTAGTAGCTGATGTTCAAGTTGATGTTGGAATTTGTATGCAATACGCCCAGAAGCAGCCGCTGCTGCAGCAGCAGATACATTTTACAGATGCAGATACGGATACCGAGTCTCTCACGAACATGAATACGACTACGAAGACAAATGTAAATACAAGTTCTGCAACTGCTGAGCTAAGCCATAGCCATTGCAGTCAACGCATTCATTCTTATTTTTCCTCCGATCATTCCCTGTCAAGCGGGTGCCGGCTCCGACCGCAGCCTGCCAATATGGCAGATGGGGGCTTTTGAGTCGGGGGGAAAAAAATATACACACATATATATATATATATACATATAGAAGGGGCAAAACATAACCCGCCGCGACAGTGGATGCAACTGTCGGCCGGGCGGCAGCGTCAACAAAGCGAGTTAAACAAACTCGTAACCAATTCTCGACAATTAAAGAATCAATTTACTTAACAGTGCTGGCGAATTGCTTGATGGCTTTGGCTCTGGCTCTGGCTCTGGCTGCCACTCGGCTGCTGGGGCGTGGTGAGCCAGGGGCGAAGTGTGCTCACTCAAGTGGCCATGGGACAGGAGGGGGTACTCGAATGTTCACTCTTATATACTATAAGCCCCTACTCCGATATATACATACATAAATTGTGCCATATTAATACATAAAACTTTGATGATCACAATGATAATGAAGAGCTGAGCTCTTAATGGTGATGATGACGACGACGATGATGATTCAGCTGCAACAGTAGCCAAAAGTGGGGTCTCTGTATATCAATTGTATGGAATGAAAAACAGATTCTTCGAGAATTTGTTTAAGAATTCTTACATGTAATTTATTTGCATTTCTTAAATTGAAATTGTAAGTAAATACACACCAAATATTTAAAATTATGATGTTATATATAAGCTTATAAGCAAAAGTATGTGAAAATGTAATAATTGGATCTGTTTCGAATTTTTCTACTGATAAAAATTAATTGTATTTATAGAAGTTTTTATAGGTAAGCAAGTTCCCACAGAGATTTACTACACTAGGAATCTTACTGCAACTTCATTTAGTTTTACTAGTTCATTTTAGGATTCGCCTTAAATGAAGGTTTGTTTTAGCATGCCACTCAAGTTCCAGTTAGGGTTTTCCACATCTGGCAAAATTTCGTGTTCTTCTTGTAGTATTGAATTGTGATAGTATGAGTGTGTCCATCACTACTGTATAGCTTATGAGTTTTCCTTTTCGCTTCCTTTTCGCTTTTTGATGTGGATTATGGAATCTGAGACTCAAATGGTTGAGTCTTCTGTCAAGTTTTCGACTTTACTGTGGTGTTAGTGTGGACCATCTTAATCTTAGGGCAACATTTATAGCTGAGAGCAATAAAAAGTATTTATTTTTCAGTGCCTAGTCCGGTGCTATTAGTATTTCCAGCCAATAAGCTCTCCCATCTTTTATTGAGATAGGACCTTAAGGACAAATCACATGGATAAGATATGAAATGAAGACACAAACAAATTGGTTATAGCGCTGTCTTTGACCTTGGAGTCCGTATCGTAAATATGTGTTGTATATACTCGTAGATGTTTAATCTGCACTATATAGTTTATGTAGATCATTGCATTAACTCATCACAATTCGGAGTCCCATCTCATATATATTTCTATAAGCTTAGCAATGCTACTTATAATGTTGTACATTTGTCTGGCAAATTTCAAACATTATTCTAGCACAACACATCATCACTAATCATATACATATGCATATATATATATAAATATATATTTTTTTACAACCACAAAATGTAAAGGGGGAATGTCCGAAGCATATCAATAAATAACTCAACAGCTCAAACAGAACAAAAGCTGCCGTTGCCATTGCCTTTTGCGCCAAATACTGAGTTACCAGAGTTGGGGCAATGTTGGAAAAGGAGTGCCGCATATTAATTACACGCTGCCACACAACCACCACTTGAATGGTACACCAAGAACTCCATAGCCTAGACCTAGCCGAAGCATAGACCCAGACCCAGACCTAAGCAGAGCCAGAGCTCTGCCCCAAGTTCCAGGCAGAGTCCAAAACTGGCAAAGCATTTTAATATGCATTAGACGTAATCGTAGACCAATAGCTCAGCACTACCAGAACTACTATGATGTGTCTGCTTGAAGAGGGGTAGAGAGTGAGGGCGGAGATCGCTTGTGGTTTTGGCTATGTGCCCGCACAAATTGCTCCGCGGATCCACTTGTCTAGGGCGCTGCGCCGCTCATAAGTGCCGACACGTGCACTTTAGCTTTTGGGCAACTGGAAACTATACGAATATGTAGTATGTGTGTGTGTGTGTGAGTATGCTTCGACATTTTTAGAGTCCCAGGCTAGCCCAACCCTACCCTGCCCTGCCCTGCCCTGGTCTGGTGTGCCCTGGTCTGGTGCTGATCATGGAAAATCAATGAGCTGAGCCATTTAAGTGAAATCAATGTTCTTGCCGTATTTGGCCTGAACTTTCGAGTACATGAGTGCCTATGTATGTAGCCATGTCTATGTCTGGCCATAGAAATTGTAATTTATGTATTGAATTTCCATAATTTCCAAGCACTTATTGCCCAGATTTCAATTGCAGCTCGCAATCAGAGAAATTAGAGATTTTTATAGACCTGCAAGCTTGTATGAAATGAAGAGCAGTCTGTATATATTTATACATAGTTGAGATTGCATATTTCAAACTGAACAGCTTTTAACAATGGGCAATTTTACAAATTTAATGGCTGGAACAAACATCTGCCAAATTTTTTTTTTGCACACACCCAATCCTTGACATGGCCTCAAACGCACGCCGTATCTAAAACTCTAATTGAATGCGCATAGTTTGAGTATGCAGCTGTGGATGTGTGTGTTTGTCAATGGATTGCATGCTGCACATCTGCCTCTGTTTTTGCCCAACTACAACTACAACTCCAACTCTATACATACACTGATTCCAATTCCAATTCCAATCTCAAAGCAAATCGCGTAGGTAGTCCGAACAGCCTGGTTGTTTATGGTTCTGCTCTCAACGATAGTGTGGCTCGTAACCTGATCGCTTTCAAAGAACCAGTATGCCATTATCATTATCCGCTTCGCTTCATGTCTCTATCTACCACACACCGGCATCATCATCATCAACATCATCCTCCTCATCCTCAACGTCAGCATTGCCGCCGCACAAACAGAAACAGCACAATTTTCGGCTCGTATAACGCACCGCCACCGCCATTTGGCCAGACCCAGACGGGGACCCACGGCCAGGCTCAGGTCAGACCGGTCACTCACTCCGTCAGTCACGTAGGGGCCTAAAAACCTGAAAATACACAAACAGGAGATCAAAGATCAGAACGCTTTTAGTTAGCTGTCCCAAATGCAGTCGCGGCTTATCACAGGTAGTAAAAAATGCTGCACTTGAATGATTCCAGCCGGAAAATGACGTCGCACAATGCTGGCAACCTGGCTCTGACTCTGGCTGACCGGCTGCCCACTGGTCATGCCCTCAACTGGCCAGAGGGGGTTATTAGCTGAACTTTATTTTTTGTTGGCCTCATCGTTGTTATGATAAATTGTTTTTGGCCTAATTCTGAGTACCAATTAAAATGGGAAAAACTACAAGAAACGAGCACAATTGTTATCTTAAGCTGAGATAAGAAACAAAAAACATGAACAAAAACTTTTCAGATTTATCCAGAGGATGCGTTGTAAGCTATTTGAAAATATAATTTCAGTAAAATTAATTTTTGTTTTTGTGCATTGAAGAAAAAATTACAAGCAATCCTAAGAACCATTTTTTTAAGCTTTTACAAAGTGATTTTAATTCTGCGAAATATTTTCCGTATATAATGAATTTTTAATTTTTTAAATTCAATGTGCAAAATCAAGCAAACATCATTTTTTAAAGAAAATCTCCTCTGAAAATTAAAAGGCAACGTGAACTATATATTCTATATTTTCTTTATTATTTCTAAATGTAGGAAAATTATTTGGAAACTGCATTTTGCATATTTAAAATTTTCAAAACAAATTTAGCTCACTTATTCTTTTTCTTAGTCTTTGTTAAACTCTCAAGCAAAGCCAAACTGTTAAAAACTTCTTTTCGAACATTGAATTCATTCGGACAAATGTTAATTTGATTACAATACTGAGATAGCCATTACACCCACATGTGTGATAGATATTCAAGAACTGTTCCTGGTTCATTGGCTTTTATTTGGAAAATACATATACGAAAATTGTATTGTTATTTTTCCTTTCAATTTTATGGCCAAAGTTACGACAAAGAAAGACTTCGGCGCTGTGCCACAATGCGTGAGTGAATGTGCATTTTCTCTTGTTGTTCTTTTTTTTTTTTTTTTTTTTGTGGAGAGGGGCTGGGGTAGAAGGCGGAGGTTACGCTTTAGAGGAATGCAACACAGAATGTCTAAGAGTCATATAAATTTTTTGGTAAGTCATTGAAAGCAGGGCGGTCTCCATATCCGTCTCCATAGCCAATTGCAATCCGTTTTTTTTTTTGCTTGCATTGAGAGTTCTCAAAACACAAACAGTCTAAACACTTTTATGTCTAAAACTTTACATCTGCATATATGTGTATCCATATCCGTATCCGCTAAGGCATTAATGGTAATGGCAGGAATTGAAGCCCCATCAAATAGATCGTATTGTATGGCTTGTGGTGAGTTTGAGCCATTTTGTACAATACTTTATGTCAAGTTACAATTTCCACACGCAACGTTGAGCAGCAGCAACAATAATAACGAAAGCGACAAAAAGTGGCCATAATAAATACAGTATGATTGTGTATGTGAGTATGTGTGTGTGTGTGTGTGGTGGCAAAGAACAACACTAGCACACAATAAAAGCAACAACAAGAGAAGCGCAACAGCAGCAGCAGTGGCACATAAACGAGACGCCAGAAATGGCAGAAGCAAAAGTATTGTACAAATGTAAATTTGAACTTTTAAATACCCTAACAAAGGGCATTATAACTTTCTGATAAAGTGGGGTATCTGGCTATACAGGCCCACTGAATTGCCATTGTAACAGCTATAAAAGCCACAAACAATCAGTGCGAGAAAATGACAACTCAATGTCTGTGAGCAGCTGTGCTGTTCAGATTGAGGACTTTCACTCTTATGTATGGTATCTAAAGCTCCCGAAATCCATGAATGAAATATTCTATAGAAATTATTTGTACTTGTTTTTTTACTTACTTTAATTCGACTTTCAATTTCTCTCACCTTGGCCTAAGTCTCTCGTATTAGTACTTTGCCCCGCCCAAGAGGCGCAACAAATTTCCAATTTTCATATAATATTTCACTCTCCTATTACATGAATACAAATTTCCATTTTCTACTTATGTTAAGGAAGCTATAAGATAATGAGCCTGTAAGTTATAAAACCTTAGCTGCGTGTAAGTTTTAGGCTTTCTGCAGTTTGGCCAATCAATAAAAAGATTCATATCTCAAGCGATTTCTACATTAGAAGATCAAGCGTTTGCCGAGCGTAAGGACTATTTCTTATATTGAAACTACAATCGATCATTTATTAGGGAGAAGGCGTGGCAATAGGTTGAATACAAACTTGATCTATGTTTATACAACTCTTGATACCACATTTGGTGATTGTAAAGGTCTAGATGTCCATGCAGAAGGACATGGCTAGATTTATTCGACTGTTGATCCTCATCAAAAACATATATACAATATATATTCTATGGAAACGCTTCCTTTTGCCCGTTTCATACCCATAAATATAACACAACAAGCGTATAAAATTTTCGGCTTTTCTCAATGACAAACAATACCCTGTCAACAATTTAAAACTCAGCCTGTCCCTGTCCCTGTCCCAGTTCCGGCCTGATGTCTTCGTTAAGGGAGCGGAGGGGGTATTGTTTATGTATAATGGTGTGCCTATGTTAGTGTCTAGTTGGGTGTGTGTGCAGTTGTTGGCATGATGAAAATGGACATTGTTGTGAAATGCTTTTCGATTTGGTGTCCACTGTTCCGACACCACTAAAACAAAGTAGCTCAAAAAGTGACGCCAGAGGCAAAGAGGCTAGCCGAGTGCTACTGCCAACGGGGACCGGCACCGACACCGGCACATACCCCGACATTGCCAGAGACAGGGGAAGCCAACGATATATGTACATACATATATAAGTAGCAGCACGGCACATGTGGGTGCGGCGGCGATCGCCATCGACACACGTCGCAGCGTTGCAGCGAGGGGACGGCAGTGCTATATGTATTTTCTCTTTCCATTTCGCTCATTTTAATTTTTGTTTTTCGTCTGCGCCGTGCACCCATTTCCATTTCATGTGACCCCATTTCCGTGAAATGTTTTCATTCGAGTTGGACAAAAAATATGTGCGTGAAACGAAAATTGTGTGAAAAGCGGCAAAGAAAAACATGCGAATTGCCTTAACCCCATATATCCACAGCCACAGCGGCAGCTGCCTGTAAAATGTCCCTCACTAATATCTACATCTACATCTACATCTACATCTATTTACATCCATGTAGTATATCTACATCTATAACGGATGTTCCCAATGCGGTTGCGGTGGTGGTTTATGAATATGAGCTGCGAAATGTTTAAACAAATACAAACAAAACGCATTGATGAGCTGCCCCACAGCTCCTAATGCTAACGCTAATGTATTGCTAAAACAAAACGGAAAATTACAACAAAACCAAGAACCTAAAAAAGGCTTCAATTTCAATTTAATTTTTGTGTAATTAGCCGTACGAATCGGGAGTGTGGGGTGTAAAAGTGTGGGGACCCCCAACGGCCCTGATGTTCATTCACAGCATACATAATTATAAACAAAAGCATTTTGTATTTTCATTGCAGTACCTTTTTGTATTATTTTCCAGTTTGTTTTTAAGTGCAGCATCAAACGAATCCATAAATCTTTAGGTTTTCAAATAAAACTCATTTAATTTACATTTATTTAAAAAAGAGGCAAATTCAGTATATTTAGATAAGCAAAGTGTTTGAAATTGTATTAGATATAAACATAAGATAGCTGAGAGTAAATATATATATATATCTGATAAATATAATATATATAATATATTTGATAAATATTAATAAATATCGTGAACAAATTGAATTTCGCCTCATTGCTTACCTCTAGCCTTTGGAGTACTGAGCTCTTAGAGTGTAGAACAGAGTTCCTCTTCGGAATTACTAAGTCTCTTTTCTACTTCTTCCTCTAATTTCATGTGCACACTCGCTTGTGTCCTCTTCTCTCTGACTTTCCAATTACTCTTTACCACTTCTTCTCCTCATATTCATTTTCCCTTTCCTTTTGTTATTCTCTCTGCTTTTTTGGTGTTTCTTCGAAGGCAATGAAGCACGGAATAAAGTATTATTTCTTCTAGCTCTCCTGTTTGCTCAATACGCACTTAAACTATTCATAGTATTTGTCGTTGGTTTGATTTTCAATTATTTTTCACAGTGCTGACATTCTCTGTTAAAGAAAACTGTAAATGTAATCCATAAAGTCCAATGAAAGTAAATATTTTATAACTTTGAAATTAAATCCGAAGTATTTTTTTAAATAATCTCTGGAAAAGCATTACTTATAGGTATTTTTTTTTTAAATAAAATCACTTTATTTACCATACATCTATCTATTTCTTCTACAGTACTTTCGTTCCCCTCACCGGATATCGATGATGACGTCATGGTGAATGATGAGTACAGCTATGATGAAGCAGATGACCCGAGTACACCCAGTGAACAGAGCAAGGCACCAGCCCTCAGTTCTCCTAGAGGAGAAGTCAGTCAATCAGCCACTGTAACGGGCATCCTTGGGGAAGATGTTTTACTGAAGTGCAATGTGAATAGTAGTCGTAAGTGATCAAATAATTGTTCTAATAGAATTCGAGTATGTGTTAATATTTCACATTATTATTGCAGCTTTAAATGTTATACTTTGGTACTTTGGCAGCAAATTGATCTCCAGTGACAAAAGCGTTGTCCTTGCCAACTTTGAGCTGAACGCCAACAATGATCTGACCATTTTGAAGTCGAGTCCCAAGGATGCTGGCGATTACTACTGTGTGGTGCAACCCCAGAATATTAGACACCACACCAAAGTCATACTGGCAGATCATTCCCTGGATGCCATAGCGCCAGAGAGTTCAACTTCGGCTCAAAGTAGCTTGCCCCATTATGGATTCATGTCGCTGCTGACTTTGACTGCGGGTCTGCTGCTGCGCCACAGTCAATATTAGTTTAGTTTAGTTCTAAGATATTGCACAGCGATTCATTGAAGGTCGCTGGCATAGATTTACTTATTGATATATCCGCTCTATCTGTCTACCGTCTGTCTCCGCAAGTAAAATGAGCTTTTTAAGTCTTGTTAAACGTGAATATTTGTATTTGTAAAGACAAAAAAGAAACAAGTTTATTTATTAAAAACCAAAGTATACAAAACTTATGGCATGAAGTTTCATGAAGAATGGGTTCAAAAATGTGGAGAATGTTAAGTAAGTAATGGACATGAACGGCCAAGCCACAATAAAACAAAACAAAAACAAAACGAAGGTAATAATACCACTCCAACATGATGTTCCTGCCGACTAGCTCTCAGTGGCTCTCTAAATGGATTTTTAAAGCATTTTTTTTTTGGTTTTTGTTCATTTCTGTTTAAAATAATATTAATATACCAAAAAATAGTATTTGCGTATTAGAAATTCTTTTGGAATATTTTATTTATCTTTTATAAAGAAAATCACTAGAAATTATATTGACTTTATTTTAAAAATATTTGGTCTTTTATAAAAGGAAATTTTGAGGAATATTTGAAAATGTTAAAAAATGTAAAGCATATGGAATTATGATGAATTGAATATGATGAATTGAATATTTGAATTTGATAAGCAACAATTAAATTTAAAATAAGACCTTAGATTTCATTCATATTTTACGGTCAAAACCCACGTTCGATACAGATTATTTCTTTTAAGAATCCCCAAAAATGGCGAGAGAAAGAGGCCAAGCCCCCAATAATTGGTTTCTGAGTCGAATTGTTAAACTCAAAATGTAAGAGGGAGGCAATGCCAACAGTGTCGATCTTTTTTTTGCCTCATACAACCTTCTATGACAGAAGTGCCTCGATTTCCTTGAAGTAGGATATGATACACTTTGTCGAAATGCTTTCGACTGACTTTGGGCTTAGGCAAAAGTGCTTGAGGCGTAGCCTGGCCCTGGCCGGGTAGTCGAGCAGAATGTGTGATGAGGTTTCATCGTCTTCATGACAGAGTCTACACTCAGTTTAAATCGATAATCCCATGTTTTGGAGGTGGCTGATGGCTTACGGAAATTATTTTAAATATTTTACAAAAATGTTTCTGTTGGGCAGACATTTGATAGTGTGGAAAGATACATTTCACTGGCAGAATTTTTAATATAAATTATACAAGTTTTGCGTGATCGCCGTAAGGTTATAAATCAACGCAATTTTACTCTCACGTATATATATTATAATTTAGATATCTGATTTCTAGAAATATGAAAATCTAAGTACTTCTATACTTTTGTGCAAAGGCTTTTAGCAATTCGAACTTTATGCAGGCGTTATAAAATTCGGGTTATTCTGCTCACCATTGCAAGAAACAGGACTTACAAATTCATATTATCAATACACTCGAACATAACTTTTCCAATATCCCACAAGTATTGCGTTGAAAATCAAAGGACATATTTCTTCAATGCACCCACCCCTCTCTCAATTCCAATTAATAATTCGGTGCAGAATTTGATAATATTAGTTATTCATAGCATTTATTTGTATATGTATATTCTTAATGTCGCTTCAACTAAAATTACAAGAAAAATGTTACAATATTCATTAAAGACACTGGCTTTAAATATGCATTATTATTTTTATCTTTTTTTTTGTTATCATTAAATTTAAAGGTCGGCTTTCGAAATCAGGTTTCTTTTTTATTTATGGAACTTTTCTCACAATCATTTCGTTGATTGTTTTCAATTGGCACGTTTCTGTTTTTTGTAATATTATGATTCTTAAATAAAACATGTATATATAAAATATATTCCTATATTCATGATTTGATTATACATTATATAATCTGTATGGTCTGCAGTTACACATATGGCCAATGGCGATTTCAGGTATTGTAGCAAACAAATGTTCCCCAAAACAAACAATGAAGCCAAATGAATTAGCGACAATTCCCATTATGTTCAATAACTTAACAATAAGTGCAGATGTATCATTAGCTATATATATTTTTATCTATATATACACTAAAAGTCAATTGAATAAATTCAAAATTTCAAGTTCATTAAAAGTTAGGTGAATATATGCATAATGAAGTATATTTAAATTTCTTGATTTGGTTTTCCGAAAATATTTTCCAATTTTAGAAACTTACTTTGAAAGTTTATAAAGAGAGTTAAAGCGATAAAAATAGGTTATACTTTTCTTTAGGTAAACCAATTTGTAGGCTACATTCTCAACAATTTATAACGTTTATTAAAGTTTCCTAAATTGAAATTCTACAAAATCCTACCAAATCACATTCATTCTTTTAGTAGAACACCAAAAATTGTATTCTAATGAACTCGAAGTAGTTAAATCTATTTAGTTGACCGATGGTGTATATTCTTCTGCTCGTTCAATTTAAATTGTGCTCGTTTACTTGTATATATAAGTGCATATGTAGTCGTACATATATAGATACATATGTCTAAGCTTTGGTCTAGTTAACATCATATTTCATTTAGCAATTCGATTAATAAGTAAATTTCATTTCTCAATTTCCGGTTTCATTTTGCTTTCACATTTGCATTATGTAAGTACGCTCGGCTATACAAAATATTGTATGTAATCGCAATCCATATCGAAATATTATACATATATCATTACATATATAGACTGCTTAGAAGTTCATTAAACCTTTTTTATTTACAGTGTTTTGTGTTTTTTGTTTGCGTTTTCGTATCTCTGTTCAGGATCAGGTAACAAGAAGGTTTCTCTAATGGTTGGTTCTCTCTGCAGATATATCTCCTCCATCTTCGATAACTATATCATTTCACTGCCAACAACTACATACAAACAAATAAATATTATATGCTAGGTTTTGGGCGGTTTTCAACCAATCGTCGCAGTTATTCCATCAACAATTCCATCATTTCAACTTTAACTAAACTAGACTACATTCTCCTCTTATTTCTCTCAGTATGGGCATGGGCGTGAATTCTGCTTGGCACAAATGTTGCTGTGAACTTTGCATATATGCTGGCTTGACTTTGTCCCCAATGGGTTATATCGGCGCATAAGCATTAGCTTTTAGAATTAGAATACTTGGATTGGTTTATTTTTGATTTGTTCTTCTTCTTCTTCTGTTTTTCTTTTTTTCTCTATTTTGCGTTGGCTTTTGCTGCGGTTCCGGTGGCCGGTTAAAGCCCAGCAAAAGCTAAATATGTATTTGAATTTGAAATACGTATGTATGTACAGTCCGGCTAATCCGTCCAGGCTGATTTAGAGGCGCAGCAAGAGCACTGTTGCTACCAGCATAGCGGGCCATAGCGTCAGCGTCGCAGCCGAGTTGTTGCCCGACTTGCCGCCCACACCAAAGCCAGCCCGCACCAGATCTTCTGGTGGCAAATCCGCATCCGAAATCTCATTGGAAGCTGCAATAAAAATAAGTTGTCAGTGCTTGAGAAGTTCTTGAAGATTTAAGGCTGTGACTTACCGTCCTCCTCTTTAATGAGGAAGTCATGGTCTGGCGAGAAGTTTGACCAGCCTTCGGTGTTCTTTGTTCTCACATGGGCATGCCAGAGGCCAGGAGTAAGTTCCATTTGATGCGTGATCTTCCAGATGCCGCTGTCCCTGTCATGATGCTGCGTTTGTATAACTGACACAGTGCTCCAGGAAAATGCCTGCAAAGGCAATGTTGTTAATGTGGTTAATAAGCTGATGATATAAGATTTCATCTATAGGTTGTACAGAATTAGTTTGAGCAGTGGGATGCTATATAATATACCTAGAGTATAATGATCTCAAAAGTTAAAGATTTATTACAACTTTTTTATATAAATTTATATCACCAAAATATCTTTCAAAATATTTGAGAATTTTAATTATATTTCAAGTATAAAATTATATATATATATATTCGAATTTGGCAGATTTCATTTAGGCTTTTGTTTTGAGCCACATTAAAAAAGTAGTCAACTTTCAATCTAAGATACAAATCTTAATACAATTTTAATATGGTTCAAAATTATGCTAAAAAAATCTTATGAAGTTCATCTTTTATAGTTTCGAAATGAAAACATTATTATAAATATATTTAATTTGGTTCTTTTTACTTTCAGAAATAAATCGATTTTTTTCTGAATAATAAACTAAACTCAAGGGAATTCTTCAAGTAAAATTTGTCAGCAATATAATAGTGAATATGGCTGAATTTTAATTTAAATTTATTTTTGTAGTTTTTCTATCCTTAAAAGCCGATTAATACCATTCAAAATTTTATCAAATGGTAATATAAATATATAAAACTCCTACAATTTTCCTATAGCACAAATGACGATGCATAACAATCTTCTATAAATCCAGATTCATGCATTGCAGCAGTTCTTGCATACACCTAAAAGTATGCCATCATTTTATTATTTTGGTTTTGGTAAAATGTCGTCTTTCTCTAGCTTCTCTAGCTATAAATACATATGTAATCATTTGACACTCACCCCAGTCAGCCTGTAGTCCAGCATGGCCTCGACAAGTGGCTGCAGACTACGCACTAGCCAATGCATCGTTACCTTGTTGCCATCAATCTTCATGTCCTCGAATTGTGGCGTCTCCGGATTGTAGCTCAGTTGGATTCTCACCTCGTTGGAGCCAATGGAGTTTTCCGCCTGGCACAAATATTCACCAAGATCGCTGGCCTCCACATGCTTAACGGTGAGAGTGGTGCGATTGTGGCTCTTGTGCATCGTATTGTTGATGGAGTACTTGTCGGAATGCTGGAGCGTGTTGCCGTTTTTGACGAAGAAGTTAATGGGTATGGGATTGGCGTGATAGTCACAATAGAGCTCTGCATTACCACCCTTCTGGGTGTTCACGTGATGTCTATGCGTGGATACTTTGGGGCTATACTGGACATAGATGGTGACCATGCCGTATGGTGGGGATTTGCTTCCGTCATCGCCCAGACACTGATACGTGCCGGCATTCTCCTCACCCACATTGTCCAAAACAATGACGCCGTCAGCTTCATTGCTATCCATTGCCTCCATTCGCCGACCCTAAATGCACCCAGGCCAGAGAGTTATTTGGATTAGATATAGTCAGGGAGCAGTGTTTGCTTAGTGCTGACACTTGATCAGATTAATATCACCTACATTGAAAGACCACTTGATGTTTGTCTTCGTGGGCAGGTACGTTCGGCATTCGAGCTTGTGGTGGTCGCCCTGCCTGAACGTCTGCGAACGATCCGTTATATCGCGACCGTCGCAGAGGATCGACAGCCGGGCGCCCACCCTCAGTGTCGTATGCTGCCGAACATTCTGCGGCAGCACTTCGCAATAGTAGTCATCCGCATCCTCGGCCGTCACGTCTTTGATCAGAATGGAGTTGTTCTTCATACACTCCACTCGATGATTGATTGCATTCTGTCCATTTGCAATTAGGGTATTCTTCTTATACCACATGACCACGTTGCTAACTATTTGGGTTTTAAGGTTATAATGCGATTGATGGACGAAACTAAAATGTGCATGTAGATGCGCTTCGATACCGATACATACTTTGAAAGTTACGGGCATCACAGTTGATAATCACATCATCACCGGGTCTAGCATCAAGACTAACTTCCGTTTGCTCAAAGTAAACAGGTAAAGAGGGTTCTGGCACATCGACAACATTTTTGACACCGTTGTCAGTGTCAGCGTCATCTTCATTGTCGTTATAATCGTAATCATCGCCCTGATACTCATCACCATCCGTTTGGCCGGTGGGGGAGCCTTGACAGCGATCTGAAAGGAAAGCATTGTGTTATGTCAGTTATACCAAGGTGCGAAATCGGTTGTCAAACATGCTCGCCAACAGGGTTGATGATTGTGATTCAAATAGAAAAAAAAATGATTTTATCAGAAAATTAAATGTGGGATATGGATATTCTTAAGAAATTCTTATTTGATTAGACTGGTGAGTAATCAGAGATTTTATGAGTACATACAGTGTAGAGGAGAAGTCCCATAGGACATTCAAAATTTCTATAGTGTAAAGCTTGCTTTACCATTAACTCTATCCCTGATAATCGATGATGAAAAAACACACATATGTTTTGGCTCAATGTCCATAGTGCTGTATTTCTCTATTCCCACTCTCTCTCTCTCTCTCTTGCTCATTACAATGAGTTCTCTCAAAGCTGGTATACATTAAAATAAAATAGCTTCTAGAGGTAGAGGATCAACACAGCTTCGCTGTTGCTGGGATGCTTTTTAGAACATTTTCGCCTGAGTAAGAAATTGGATGTCAGCTTCTTCTATAAATCAATCAATACTAACATTGCTTGACTAATTCGAACTTTTTTGCAACATGTTGCAAGCTTAATTTTTACAGAAAATGTGGTGATCTTGTTAACGTCTAACTGTAAAGTTGGCATGTATCCTATATATCTAAAAGTTTAAGGAATGTTGTTAAATTTCAAGAATTGTTGTTTGAGATGCAATAACATTATGTTATGAATGGCAAATGGAACCATTCATTCCTAATGAATGTTACATGAGAACTTTGCTAAAGTACTTTTTCATTTTCAAAATAAACAGACTCCCTGAAGAAGGCAACACAGTTGCCGAAAAGCGTTGAGGAAAAGATGAACCCATAACAGCATAACAACACATAAACAAAGAAACGGCCTAACATCAAACCAAAACATAAAAGTATTCATACCTTTTTTCAGATTTTGCTTTATTTGCAATCTTTTCAGTTTAACCATAGCCATGAGAATAATATCCATAAACACTTTAAGTTTAAGTTTAATGAATGAATTTATCTTTCGCACGATCATGAAAATTTCTTTATTGCATTTCGATTCTTGCCCATAAATCTTTTATTGTCTTCTCCTACCCACAATTTTTAACTGAAATGCTTAAAATAATCTATTAATCATTAACCAAATTTTGGAATTTTCATTTTTGCTTTCCATTATTTCATATTAACTTCTATCAGCATCTCTTAAAAAAGCCATATAATATATATTTTCTATGTTTCGACTATGAATGAATGATCATAAGATCGCTATTTGCTTGAATTAGTCCGCTCTAAATATTTACAATTCCAGTTAAACCAACACCATATCTAATAATAAATCTTTCAATTTTATAGTTATAGTTGTATTGGAATGTGAGGTGATTAAGCTATGCAAATGATAAGTACGAAGGAATTGATTGTAAGCGATTCAACACACTTTCATTTATATACCATGCGATTTTATCTGTTAGTTTTATACTTAGTCATAGACCTTCTATTCAAGATTTGTATTATACCAACTTATTTATAATAAATTGTTCAAATTTTTGCAAAACCGATATGTTTTCATGTCTAATAGAAAATTCAGTAAATTACGTAATTCTTCAAACAATCTTCTTAAGTATCACAGTAAATTATGCACGTAGTACAATATCTAATCCCACATATGTAGATAACAAAGAAGATACGGCGTAATCTCCTGACTTACACAACATACAATTACCAGCTACCATAAAATAGACACATTTTTTTTGTCACTTTTAACTTAAGGCATCTTAATCACCCTACAGCAATGTCGGAGGGTGTCTATGGCAAGCCCAAAACGATTTTCATAAGCCATTTTGTCTTTCCCCTTTTGCCAAGTAAGTGCTAAAATATTGGTGATATGTAAATATTATGACTAATTTCTAACCGTAATTCAAAAGTCGACATTAACCATAAGCAATTTGCATGCCAAATACGTTGCTTGGCAATTGAATAAATAATTTCATTTGACATCTAATGGCTATGGCCAGCGAATGTCAATAACAATGACTCATCGCCAGAGTAAGTCAACGTCAACTGGGTCTGAGTGAACATCTCAATTGCTTGTGGAGCTGGAGCCGTGGCTGCAACATCAAGAATGATGGACGACGCACGCATTACGCAAGCGGCAAGTCACTTGTCAAGGCCTCTTAAACTCGAGCTCGTTATCAAATTGTCGATAAAAGCGTTTACCTTAAAGAGTTGATACAACGTCGTCCAAAAACAGAGCCAGTTTTTCGCATCATATCTTATCCAATCCCCACATATCCGTAAACATACCGACACATATACTCAGACAGACTCACGCAGACGCCCCTTTTAAGGCAAGCAGCCAGCACAGCAGCTCCAAAAAAACAAAAAAAAAAAAACCGCTAACAGTTTGAGTCTCGACGGCTATGGCCATGTCCATTGAGAGACCTTCACCGCCACTGGAGGCCAACATTGTCAAGCCATATATGATATTATTGGGCAGACGCAGCCAGTGAGTTTGGTGAATATTTATTTTGTGTTTTCGCTTATGTCAAGGGCATATCGATATGCCCAAACCTCAAACTCTCCGAATCTCTTGGCATTTGGCTTAGCAAGTGCGAGTAAGTGGGTCAGCTTCAAAGGCACTCAAGCGCCAAACGGGAGTAGTGCAAGGCAAAGGCTGGCCATGGCAGGGCAAGGTTTTTCACATGCGTCAGCCGACCCACTCCCAGTTCTCATTGTCCTTGAATCGCTGTCGGGGGTTGCAAATAAAAAACAACACAGCGTCAGCCTTAGCCACTCAACAGTCTACCATATGGATGGATGCTCAGGCTCCAACACTTTCGCATACAGCTCCTTACTCCAGCTACAGTATTCCTGCTCTCTTTCTCTCGCCAACTTCGCGTGGGCCACTGCAATCGCATTAAGTGGAACTGGAACAATGGCGTCAGGACGTCGCGGCGCCAATCCCAGCCTCAAGTATGTAACGATGTAATGGCTTTTGGTGGCATTGCTGTGGCATTGTTGGCATTACTCTCTGATTATTGCTGAAGAATTCGCATTCCTTATGGTGAAATAATGGGGACAGCATGGAACTGACTTGTCTTGTAGTTTGTTAAGGAAAAGTTTCGGAAGATTAATTTAAGGATAGAGCTGCGGCTGTGAAAATGATTAAATGTTGTGTAAGCACTTCGAGGGGCCTATTAATTTGAATCGGTTTCTTTAGTTTAACTAAAAGGAATTGAATTGAATTAATAAATTCTATTTCTTTTAGAAGACGTTTTACTTTGTAATGATCTGATGTAAACTAATTTTCAATCAGGAGGAATCATTTTTAAATCAGTTAGTTCAGTTAGTTATTCATGGAATCACTTAGTCGTATGGGCAGCTTTATTTACTTTCCTAATTGCCTTGCAGAACCCATCAAAAATTACAATATGTCGGATGTTTTCAGTGTTTATAAACATTTGTTAAAGTGAAGGATTTGTGAAGAATTTTTTTCTTACAATTGATTTGGAAGACCAAGTTCAATTAGAGATAAAGCTTGCTTCGGTTCAAGGCTGTTTTTAAAGAAAAGTTATGATGAAATGATATGATACTAAGTTGATCTTCTAGCAATTTGGATTCATGCATTAGAAAGGTTGCAAAGAACTTATACTTATTGACCAGCATAAAACTTACAAAGTAGCGTCCACTGTGGCGCCATTGATGACACATGGCCCTTGGAAATTTCTATATTTATTTTGCTGCCAATAATCAGTAAGGTCGGCATAGAATGCGTATGGCTGATAAAGAAGCGGCGGCAATCCATTGATTAATGCAAGATTTAGTTCAAGACGATTGTTTGTTTTCGTTTCATTATCAACATGTACATGCAGCTACCTCTGTCTGTGCTATATACTTAAATCAAGTATCTATATATATACGAGTATGTCTAGTATATAATATCTGGTGCTTTGTGATGCGCGTCTGAACTGTTATTTAGTGTCTGTCCTACATATGGTCAATATGTATATATGTATATAAACATACTAGTCGTAAAGTCTCATTGTGATACAACTCATCTGCTATGAGGTCAATTTGTAAACAAATATGTGGAGTAGAATTCGTTGTCTGACTCAATGGAAATTATAAATAAATATGGCATATTATTTATCCAAAGCTTGCCAATTCATTGCACAAAAATGGATATATACTTTTGGATGGTCTGATCAAAATGCCAAAAATCAGCATCGACTGCTGGGTCATTAAAGTGCCACGATCTTGGCACTCTGGGCATGAGTTTTGGGGGGGAAATGGTGAATTGACAGCCAGACGTTATGTTTTCATATGTAAAAGTTCTAATTCGATTCCATGAATTTGCATATGTGTAGTTCCAAAAATATAACGAAAAACACACGCATCGTATGGAAAACTAAATTGAAATCAATTTACAGCCGAAGTCCAAAATCCCAAACATATAGACTACATGATGGACTACTGGGGGAAACGTGATTTGCCAACGGATCAAAGAGGGCGCGTCGTCGCCATCGCCATCGCCGTTACCGTCACCGCACCCGTATCCATACAATTTGATTGATCAGAAAATGAATCAAATGAATGATTTATTATGCGATTTTTGGGCAACGCGCTTTTATAAAACTTTTATGTTTTTGTGTTTTTTGGGCGCGATCGTTTGGGGAATGTGAATGCGTAATTTGAGAAGTTTTTAATGCTGAAAACCTCGCTGCTGAAAATTAAAAATTTCCAGCATGTACAAAATTCAACAAAACTGCACATAAGTACATATATATGATAGCATTCTTATGTTTGGCAAGCTGATGCTTTTTCTAAGAATTTTCACTTTAACAAATATTTGTAAAGTCATTCTGAATGTTGGCAAGTTGAAGGTTACCTTAATAATGGCTAACATAGATGAAAATATTTGCTAAGAGGTAAAAATAGTAACTAATGTTTAATGAAATTTTGTTAACAAAAAATATAGTGGAAGACCGATAGCAATTAAATATAAGCAAAAATTTGGTTTAGGAAAGATTTCATTTAGTCTGTCAATCTGAATGAATGCAAATTAATGAACTAATTAACTCATTATAAATATGTCCCAATTTTAATATATAATTTTCCTAAAAGTATGCTAATTTAATTTTGTATTTTGCAATTTTCTTTATTGCAATATGAAGTGGAAAAGAAAGAAGAAAATAACTTTTACACAATGATAGGATATTTCAGTCTCTATAAAGAGATTCTTATACATTTTATGTTAAATTTTTTCCTGGAATATAAATTTATCGCATTCACCTTCTGTTTGAGTAAGTGTGAAGTGAGTCTATATATAGCAACGTATTAAGGTTGTTATAAATACAAGTTCAAACATATATATATATATATATTGTGGAATGTACGTACGTCAGGCCTTATCAAGACCAAGTAGCAACAATGTGAATATACAACCTTTCTGTGCATAAAGTTCACATTTGGCTTCCGATAAACATTGACGTGAAAATAATTCTAAAAAGTTCTATGTGATTCATTCATTGATTTGATAACTTTATAGAGCTCAGGGATTGTCTGTATTCCCAATCCGGCTAATCTGCCTTCATACAAGAAAGTCATATATAAAAAGCTTTTTCAATAATTAACTTATTATAATGATAATTACAGGAAACAATGTTATGTGAACCATCAAAGTCGACCTCAAAAATTGTAGGCGTTGAAAATTGTCAAGACTTGATTGGGCCAAAACAATCTTGACCTGCCTCGAAGCATTAAGACTGCAAATACCAAGTTAATAGCTATTGTTTTTATAGTCTCATATAATAGTGTACATATACGGACGGAAAACCGGAGATATACACCAGCTTAATATACTTTTTTTTGCTTTGAAAAGGGAATAAAAATACGAATTCATTTTTCTTAATTCAGCTGGAGCTAAATCTATATGCTTTGTAGACTAGACTACATCATATTTTGGCTGTCCATATGTTTAAGCGTATCTATATTTATATAGCCATTCTCTGTTCATTCCCTTGTGGCTAGCTGAAACCTTATCGCCTGGCTAAAATTAAAAAAAAAAATATACGAACTTTTAATTAAAATTTTTCATTGTCGGTGGGCCAAATGGCATTTTAATGTAAACCACATACACATATGGGATGGATGCCCTGTGCCCTGGACTGGCATAGACATAGTGTAATCATACATATTTATAGAAGGGGGCGTCGACATACAGCTCATAGTCCCAGAACCCATCGCGAAAACGAACGCAATCGCTGGCTGCGCGGAGGGCATGAGCAAATATCTAACAACAAAAAGCCATTCTTTGCACAAGAAACGTTCGCGTTCGTGCATTACAAATATTTGTTCAACCCATTGGACTTTTCCATAACACACATGGCCCTCCAGCTTCAATACTGTCAGCCAGCCAGCCGCAGTGCTCGTAAAAGCTTCTAGCAATATGTGTAACTCCCCATCTAAGTTGATTTTTCAGCTCCAGCTCCAGTTCTAGTTCCAGGCCAAGTCGACCCGCAACGAAAGCATTCTCATAATGAGAGCCAGAGCTCTAGGTAGAATGGAATGTTTACCGTTATCTACATTTGCGCCATAATACTAAATGCGAATGAAATTTAACTTTCAACTGGGGTATGGGTATGGGCAGATAAGCGGCTCTCTTTTGATAAGATATGCTATGCTGCTTCTGGCATACTGGCAAACACACACGTACTCGAACATGCACATGTATACTACAATCACATTTTAACTTCGAATCGAACTCAAACGGGTGAAATTGTGCTCGCACTCTCGCAGCTTTGGCAAAGGTAAACGCACGTGGCTCACAGCAGAAACACACACACACACACACACACTCAGACACTCACACCTACAACTATGTAGAATCACACTTCACAGTTGTTTTTGGGCTTGTGTGAGAGGTTTGTTCCAAAAAGTTTGCAAGTGCTTTATAAGAAATTCTTGATATTTTATGCTTTGCAGAGTTGAAAATTCAGTTCACCAGGTCGTATGATTGATAAGTAGTACAATATCATTTGATTGTGGACTTATGATTATTGCAAGGCGATAACCCTGCATTATATTTGCTTATTCGTGGAAAATGTCTTTATTGAAGGGGAGCATTTTTATGGCTTGCTGTGATATTTTTTATATGAAAAACATTCTTTTAAGATAAATATTTTATAAAGATGTTATTCAAGCTGGCTCGAGTAAAACATTTTGACCTAAAGTCGTTAGCAGATGTTCAACCAAAATATGTTTCCTAAAAAAGCAACTCTATATTGATTATCACAGATATAAAATAATTTGTTAAATGTACTTAAAAATTGTCTTGGTTTATTTGGTAAAAATATGCTCATAGTGACGAACTGGATTTGAACTTGCTATTTAGGAAGGATTATGTACAAGTAAAGTGCCAACTAATATGATTTTTCGGATTCGATCTTTAATTTCATGAACTTTTACATCAGTCGATTCTCTTCGATCTTCTAATAGAAATCTTCATATACAGACTTATTTCAGAAATCTGTGAACAATCCTAAAACTTATCGGTCAATTTTTGATAAAGCTGGAAATGAATGGCTTTAGTGTTCACATCTCTTTAGTGTTGACACTCTTAATGTATTTCATGCAAGAATAAGTCAGCTGCGAAGTAGGCAATAAAAACAAATTTTCAGGACATTTTTGATTCGACCTTTAATTATTATCCAATAGGTTTGAAATTTCTTTAACGATCTAATATGTTTTTAGGAAGGATAGTACTGTTATTCAGTTTTGCAATCTCAGTTTTGATATCAAATAATGGTAACTTAAGATTATCTCACTTTAGAGCCAAGCTCTGACTCAGCTTTGCTAAATGAAAACCAATACGAAATTGAATATTAACAGATATGAGGTAGTCCCTGATAAAGTGTGTCTCTATAGTAAAATGTACATACATTTGGTTCACACTTAAGAATGGTTCAGTACTCCCCGCTCAACATTATTGTTTTCAACATTACTTAAATATTTCGGAAAAAACTCACAATTACATATCATATCAACTTTGGTGACCCTTTTAAGTTCTTAATAATTTCTATAACCAACCTCGCATTTGGATTGGCCTAGCATGGCTCATACCTATATATATATATATGGTACACGCACATTTGGTAATTCATAATTCTGTCACTTACGTAAAATTCATTGAACAGACATCGCCCCCAATAAACGTCAACCAAATTTGTCGATACAAAAATTTACTGGCCGACTACCTATGTATGCCGTTTTAGAAGTTTTGAACTTTTGTAAACAAGTAAACAAATTGAGAGCCACTTTAATGATAGAGGGAAGAGAGAGTGAAATACATAGACCCACATGTATTCATTACTTCAGCTATAAAATGTAGTTAACGCACTTAATGAGGCTTTTAATTTGAGATTTTCATAGAAAACTTACCATTAAATTGTCCAATCAGCAGGCAAATAAGCAACAGCCACGTTAAATCTCTCATTTTTATGATTTTAACTTGTTCACTGTTTTGTTGGGTTTTTGTATTTTCGCTTTTGTTGTTGTTATTGTATTTGTATTTGTTTTTGATTCCTTTTGCCTTTGAATTTGGTGCGCTATCGGAGGTAGTTCGTTAACTGCAATTAATATGTTTTTTTGGTAGTCGATTTTAATTAATTTTCAATTATGTGAGTCTGATTATTGCTGAAACAAATTGCACTGCCCAAAACGGGAGCCGCAAAGCGATTGCATGCCGAAATATTTTGTTGATTTTATTATGCACAATGCGACTCTGCGCCGGAAATTCAAAATTGGCCACAGCGAAATCGAAAGAAACAAGAAAGGAATGCTATATTTGGATAGTCGAAACTTATGTACTCTTGCAGTCAAAATCAAATTCCATAGAGAATAAATACTTTCTGAAGAACTGAAGATTGGAAGTGAGTGATCGTTCTTATGGCAACTGTAAGATTTGGCTTAAAAAATAAACTTAAATTTCCTAAAAAGACTCTAATTTAAAGCGACCGTTTCTATGACAGCCATATCATCATCGACCTATCTTAATTATTTCATCTGTATAGATTTCAAGCTGTGATTCAAAAATAGTTATATAACTTTTGAGAAATCATCAATATTTTCTTCTATGAACTACAAATATCCCGACCAAATCATAATACCTTTAGCAAAGGGTATAAAATGCAGCGCGAGCGATTGATCAAAACTGTACGACGAATTCGAAATTAGTCTGACGGACTTTTAAAAAGCAGTGCAGATCGAGTTCGAGATCTTGGGCTACCATTACATGCAGCTGTGCGCTGAAGCTGGAAAAAAGCGCTCCCTCGCCAAAGTTGTGGACAAATTTATTGTTGTTGTTGTCACTGATTGGCAGCTAAATGGTCAACATGGACATGGTATGAGTATTTGTACTCGAATTTCATTTTTGGTATTATGCAAGGCACTCTTCGGTTACTACTAAGACGCGTATCTCAAAGATATTATGATCGTTGTGCGAAAATTGCCAACAGCACTCTAGTTGTTGTTGTTGTTGCTGCTGCTGTTGTTGTTATGCTTACTAATTTGCAGCCTCTCTTTGGCTCACCAAAGGCCAGCCGGCCAGTAAAGTGGGTCGCTGAGAGAGGGGCAGCAGGGTGCGCCAAGTTGCAAAAAGAAAAACAACAAAAATACAAAAATATATGCAAATGTTTATGCATATAAATAAATTAATGTGCAAATGCGAAAACTCAAAACCGAAAAGCCAAAGAAAAACTACTAATAAAATTCAACACAAGTAGAGACCCATGTTTACATATGGCACACATACAGAAGTACATAGTCGCACATTGTATGTATTTGTGTATTTGTAAATATATTTGCATGTGTTACTCAAAAAAATAAATTTGCACTGCCTCGTGATCATTAGGCCAAACTGATGCATAGAAGCTTAAATGATTGCCGAGAGCGAAGTGTATTTGGTAAATGGTGAATGACCACGAATTTGGCATACCCTAAATCTGAGTATTTTAAATATATATATATATAGAACAAATACCCTCAGAATACTGTTTGTCTTAAATATAGACAATCACCAGATAAAAAGTGGCTCTAGTTATTGCATAGTTTTGTTGTTTATAGAGGTTTTCTATAGAGTTGATTTAGTTAAATGTTTATCAATTAAAATTTCGGCCTATCAATCTAATATTAAGGTAATTTTCTATCAAAGCAATTAGACTCAAGACAATCTTGATACTTCTTGGATCAATCTTATCATGTCTTGCCAATATTTTTGCATTTTCTATTCCTTAAGAGTTTAGTTTATAGCAAATTTATTTAATCTAACCGTTGTCAGAGCACAGAGGAGTCTTCCTAACTAATGTTTAGGAATAATTTTCTTGCTTTTTGAGGTTTTTGGAGTCACTTTTATGATTTTCATATATATAGAAATATGTCCCTGAAATTTCGAAATTTTGGCTTAGTGTATCCTACTCTCGGACACATGCGTACAAGGCAATATCCTTAACTATTTTTAGGTTAAGCGATTTATTAAATTTTTGAATTAAATCAGATATTTCTTCTATTAAGAATTAAAAATATTAAAGCAATTTCTTAGGCAATTTTTATTGAATCGTTTATTTATAATTTTGCCAAATAAATATTTCAAATAATTAATCAAAAACATGTAAGAAATTGATCGTCTGACTTCGAGTAAAAATATGAGCTTAGCCGAAGAAGAATGTTCTTCACACACTTGTGACCTTCAGGCTGCTTCAAAAGAAAATGCAAATCAGCTTTGGAGTAAGATTTCTTGAACGCTTGGAAATTTGATATAGAATAATTCAGTTAAATTTTTTTTTGATTTGCATTTGCTTTCTAGTTGCGGAGATATAGCATCTTGAAGTCACGTGTTGTTATTTTGATGATTCACAACGGTTGACATTTTTACAAATAAAAAATATATGAAAATGAAGTCTTTGGATATTAATATTAGTTGCACATTTTTGAGAATTGTTTACACCGCTTCGATTTTTTATTTCAAAGTTGTGAGCCCTCAAACTCATTTTTGTAGGTCTCAATCCGACCATGAATATGCATTTATGGCCTAAACTAGTGCAGCCAAAATGATCACTTCCAAATATCAGAGTAGTAATACCCACATGTGTATACTATATGCGTGGCTGATCTATAAGCCACATTTTTATGGGACACATTTTGTGTAATCTTTATGTGCTCATAAGCTTAAGCTATTTATTTAATAATATTTCAACATTTGCTAGCATGATTCATTTGCAATTTACATATGTAATATTTTCCTCAACTTATGTGTGCATTTTCAGGCACTACAAAAAATCTGGGAAAATCATTTCTGATAAATTAAAATATCGTAGTCATAGTTAGTTAAATATTTATATCCTTCATAAAGCTATCCATACCCTTTGGCACAAACTTATAAATTTTCACACTGCATGGAAATGACGTATGTTTTAACAGCTTCACACAACCCCCTGCCTTCCACTAATTATCATAAATACAAAATTGTGTCATTAGAACGTTATGTTGTTTTTTTTTGTATTTTTTGTAAGTGCAATTGTTTACGGTGAAACTTCATAATGGAAAAATTCTGAAAGTGGAACGAAACTAACTAACTGGCTAACAGCGAATGCATGCAAATGCAGTTTTAACACCTTGACAACACACGTACAAACATCACAAATTAACACCGACAAACGGCTACGGCTACAACAACAGCAACAACAATATCAGCAACTAAAACATATAACCCACTCAAATACCAAAGACCCATCGAATATTTTATCAATTGTTGGTATACAAGGTGCAAACCTCGTTTAAATACACTTACAAAAGGGTATTATGATCTTCTAAGAATATTTGTAATGCATATAAGAAAGTAGTATTATATTATCAGTAAGTTTAGTAAATATATTCATGAGGAGCAGCTTGAAGTTATCGATATAATATTATAAAACTAAAGAACGGTTCTGTGCCTGCTCGACCTGGGATGGCTTGACATTTCAAAACATTTATGTTTCAAACTGAAACTATAATAACATTTTAGTTTCATATCTCGAATAATATAAATTAACAAATTGTAATATGAATTTGGCCGCTATATTTGTTTAAAATATCATCTATCTTCTATATAAATATCATAGCTGGCACAACTTTCCCTCTGCCTTTAAACATCTTCACACTTTCAATTGTAGATCCTTTGCAGCTTATTCACATATTATCGGAGCTATAACTCTAAGAGTATACAAACTTCGGTTGTCTAAAAAGATAACTTTCCCATCTTGTAGGTCGTTTGTTTGCCTCTTGTTGTTGCTGTTGTTTTTAACTTTAAAGACAAAAACAAAAAAATCACTGCTTGGTTTGCTTGTTGGTTTGTTATTTTCGTGTTGTTTTCTGACTTTTTTGGACTTGTCTTGACTGTTGGCGTTTGTTTATTTACATTGCGCTCCAAGTTTACCAATACACATGCAGCTGCCCTAGCTGCAATTGTCTATCTGTGTATTTGTGTATGTGTGTTTCGGCTGCAGCTGTTGTATCTGGAATGCTTTTTCGAATTGACTTTGGGCTTTGGCCTGGCCATATAGTCAGTACTACGTGCACTTTGTCTTTACCGCCAGAAATTGATTTTGAAAAATGAACAAAAAAAAAAACGATGCTTTCCGTTGCTCGAAACGTTGGTTTTCACTTGTTCCATAGACAGAACCAGGCCCTACAGCAGCCCCCAGCTGGCCACCATATTCCCACTACACAGTTTGTCCCCTCCAAATTGAAGCAACTTCCCGTTCAGAAATTTTCGCTTTCGTTTGTCTTTTGATTGGCAGCATTTATTACGAGCTTGCATGTAATTTATTCTTCTTTTTATTTATTTTTGCTGTAAGTTGTTTGCGAGACGAGCGCGCCGGCACAAGACACAAAACACACAGCACAAGACAAAGCTATTTTACATATTTGTACATATTTATAGAATGTGTGGCCAAAGTTGTGCCAAAAGCATTTGCATATAGACGAACACTGAGGTACAGAATGTACATAGTTTCTATTTAAGAGTACACTCGAAAGAAAATATATATTTAAAAGGATAATCAAAAATTTCTGGAAATTGTATGGCCAAAGCTAGATAGGTTAAAAAAATATTAAAGTATCAATTTCAGTAGCTGCATCCGAAAAATGAGTCGGAATGGAGTTTGTAATTTGGCACGAAGGAAGTATTATTATAAAAGTTACAGGATAGACTAGGTTAGGTTAACCCGGATGGCTCTCATAAGAGACCGAGGGGTCGCTTGTCCATTGGATGAGAAACAATAAAGAGGCGTTTAGAATTTATTCTGGATATTTGCTAGCGAAGGTAAGTAGTTCCATATGGATATAGAAGTATATTCCAAAAGTTTTAACATCAAAATATATTTTAATATTTTCGCATTCTCTTTTATTCTTATATGCATATATCCTTGCCAGATTTTGTTCGTGTCTTTTAGATTTTCCAAAAGAAACCTATCTATATCGATAAGCCCAGATGCTGTGAATCAGCAACTATCAATCAGCAACTGAGATCTCTCATGGGCAAGAGCTTGAGTCATACCTTGATAGTTTTCTCTCAACTTTAAGCAGCTTCATAAGCAGCCAAAAGATGATTATGAAATCTTCTTATTCTAAATAGAAAGCTAACTTACATATTACAAGTCATAAAATATATTTAAAATTAGAATATATTCATAGAGATGTTAATGTCTTGCTTTTAAAAGATAGTTTTGCTTCACCTTCTAAATCACATTTAGATATTCAAAAGTTTATCTAAAACCTTAAAAGGCTCTAAAATTCTCAAAAACCTTGAAACTTATTTGCATATTTTCCAGGCAAATCATAGAAATATGAGTTTGAAACTTAAATTTGAGCTTGTATAATTAGTCCTAGCAAAATGCACTCTTTTAGGAATTTAGCAGAACGGCCTCTTAGTGCTTCCCTTGCTCGCCAATAAGTCAGGATAAAGGCTTTATAAACATAGATTGTAAAAATAATATTTGAAAATATGTTAATGCAAATATTAAATTTTCTGCATAAAATATATCTTAACTTTTTTTTTCAGTGCATTCTATGTGCGAAAAATTGCATTTTTGGGTGCAGGGTTGCGGGTGCTTGTACGAGTATATTGCAAATTTTTTTGTGTCCTGGTCAGGCAGGTCTGGTCAGTTGGCATCTTATGAATCAGAGAGCCTTGCAACAGCGAGTTCATTGCGTAGACAACAGACTTAGGAACAGACCCGAGACTGGAGACCCAGGTTCAGTCAGGGGCAGGCTTCGGGCAACGGCAACGGCAACCACAACCACAGCGCCAGGGCACGGGCACGGGCAGAGTTACAGAATGGATGAGTTGAAGTTGAAGTTGCCAGTGCCTGTGACTGGGACTGTGCCATTTATGCGGTAGGAACAAATTCGAAACTGGTTTTGCTGGTCGAGATACAACAAACAACAACAGCAGCAACATCAGCGGCATGTAGAGATGAGTGTTGCCGCAACAACAACAATAACAATTTTGGTTGAAGCATTACAAAAGGCAGCCCGAGATGGAGACGGAGACGGAGACGTATTGGTATTGCGGTGTTGATTTACGAGTAGGCAAGTCGTGAACGTGAACATGAATGTGAACGTAAAGAGCGAGCGAACCCTCTACCTCTTTCCGCTATTGGCAACACAAAAACACAAAACACTTGCACTTGCAACGCTTTCGCCCAATTTGGTTGCCACCAATTTAGGTTTGCTTGATTATAATATTAAACATTTTATCGGTACCACAAATTCAAATAGACAGATACTATATATATATATATATATATAGGAGTATCTGTGGGTGCGCACTAAATATCTTAAAGTGTTTTAAAAGCAGTATGTTGAAGTACTTAATCTAATTGCGTGGAGCTGCGAGTCTAAGAGCACTTTTTATAGATTCGTACCCGTACGCGATGCTTTTCAAACTACAATTGAAAGTGAAGCGCGTGCTGGTTTTGGCTCTGGTGCTGGATGCCGTGCCCCAATGCCATTCAGACCCCAAAAAGCTGTATGCTCGCTCACTCGCAACAGTGGAAAGTGGAACACGTTGGAGCTAGCTGCTGCCAACAGTTCCTTCTCTCTGTCTGCTGTCTCTCTCATCTTCTTTGGGGCCATTGAGCGCTGTACTATGAATGCACACACAGAAAAAAAAACAGTAAATTTAACTATTTACACTTTGAGTTTACCATTTTCATATTTGATTTTTCACCAAGTGTGGTCCTGCGTCATCTGAATATGAAAATAGTAAAACTATTTTGAATTAGAACGTATTCATTTTTAATATGTTTTACTTTTTTTTTATCAGTGCATGTACACAGAAATTGAAACAGTTTAAAATTCCTTCGTTCCATGTGAGGGCGCCAAATGTTATGGGAGCGGAGAGAGAAAAAAAGAGAGAGAGAGATAAACCAGTGCCAGTATTGGCCTGGCCTGAAAGATGCGTTGCCGATGCTGATGCGGATGCCAATGCTGATGCTCTCAATGTCACTGCCAATTGTTTTTGTGGCTGCGGGCTGCTGATGCTGCCGCCGCTTGCGAAGCCCTACACCTATAGTGAATAGATACCTTACAATCAGTTGATTAAGGTATTTAAATTTGTTGAAAGAAAAAAAAATACTTCTACCTTCACATATCTTGGATGAGCAGTTTTCTTGACAAAACTGAACCTACCTGAAAAGTTCAATAACAGACAAATCATGTATGTTACTATACCTACTTTTTCTGATACATATGGGGCACCAGATGAGAGAACATTTGAAAATGCTGAATATATATGTCTAATAAACATTTATAATCTACAATCTATAGTCATAAAACAATCAGAAAAAAAGAAAGGAAGCTAGCTTCGGCTTATGTACAATTCACGTGCCCAGTTGGCCAGCGTACGTGGAGCCTCCCCTAATGGATAAAACCGATTTCGATGAAGAATAAAATGCTATGCCACTATGTGTTTTTATTCCGGAACTATCGGTAATATGGGATGATCTGAATCAAGTTTGTTCAGCGGACGTTTGGATTCATTTCGGTTCTATGGATGCTATATGTATGCTTACCCCATCCGTATAAAATTTGGTCCACCTGCGTGGGATCTGTTAAAATGAATACAAGCCAAATTTGACATGATTTGAATGAAAAACAAACATTTTGTGTTCATTCCCAGAAAATAGCTTTTAAGGGGGCTATATAATATAGTGGCCCGATATAAGTCAAATTTGGTTAGTTGACGTAGATGCCTTTAGGACACATAATAATATACGTTTCTACCATAGGTACAGGGTATGAAATTAAATTTGACAGATGGAAAGCGGAGTCTGCATGCCAAATTTGGTCACTATAGCTCTTACAATCTCCGAGATCTAGGTGCTCACACGAACGCACAGACGGACACGGAAGGGGAGACGTACAAACAAGTGGACAGCGCTTGATGGACGCGGCTGTTAATGCTGTATATACTTAATGGGCTCGGAAAGCTTCCTTTTATACACATACATATACAGTATGCTCGTTTCCTTTAATATTATGAGTGAACAAATCTGTAATATCTGAATAGTTGCAATAGTTGTCGAATGTAATTATATACTATGTACTATATATTTTCGTCAACTTATAGTTTATAGACTTCTGCTACTTTGCACAATGCGGGGAAGTTAACATTTTTTCCCGTTTTACAGCCCGATGCTGCTGTGCCAGCTGTATAGACGGGTGATCCTATCCAGTTGGTGGTGGCATAGTTACAGGCCATTAGGAAGGTATTCATCCCATTCCTCACATAGAAGGCAGCCGCACAGCCCACATGGGTATTCTTCTCCTGTGCCATTTCAGTGAAGTGGCCAATTTGGCTGGAAAGTAGAGATTAGGAAATTTGGAAAATATACATAAGATAGCTTCTAAGTATCTAGAAGATAATTAAAGAAGTGAGACCAGATATATATCTCATCATTACTTACGGTCCTTTGTAGTTACTCGGATATTTCTTGATAATGTTCATGTTGGCATTTTTGTACTCATTCCACCACATGTCAATGCTGGTCGTGACCAACTGCTGATTCGTACGGCTGGCTTTGTCGCCGGAGTAACTATACATTGCCAGATTTTGTCCACTGGCTCGGAAGGCGTTCGTATTACGACACGCATCGTGCTTCATTTGACACTGGCGTACATTTAGGGCTGCGACCTTGGCCAATTCGGCATCCCAGCGCATGGTGGCCATGCGGGTGGCCGCCTTATAGCCAGCTAGTTTTCCATTGGCTAACTGGTTGCGTTTGCTGTTGTGCATGCTGAGGACTTGCTTTTGCAACTCTGTACCAAAGGTTATGGCCACTGGAGCGGGGCTTTTGGGGCAGCTCGATGACCAGGCCTGTGAAGTTGTACATTATGATAAGTAACTTCAAAGAGGAAGCCATGGGATGCACTTACGCCGTTATTTTTGCAGGCAATGTGAGTTGTGCCACTGCATAGAGCCGAGTTGCAGTAGTTGGTTTGAGCCTGGGCCAAGGCCAGCATGAAGCTGATTGAGCAGAATGCCAAAATAAGTCGCATCATTTTCAACTTCCGATTAGATATGAAGACCATTTAATTTCTGATGTCTACTTATATAGCCAGCCATCATCAAAAATGGTTAAACATATAGGCATATAGGCCTTTGTTGCGATTCTACGCATGTTTTTAATACAAATATTATGTATTATAAATTGTTTTATTTAATCAAATATTTACCTCGAAAGTTTGCCACCAACTGTATTTGCAGATTTTCAGCAAATGTACTATACACTGCCAATTGAGCTAAGCTAAACTGTTCTTCATGTCATCATCATCATCATCATATTGAATATATGAATCAAGCATTTATTTTTCATTCATTCAGAACACGCTACAAAGAACTACGAAAACACTTCAGAAAACTAAAACAAAACAATGCTGGTAAATCACCGTGCATTTTAGATGACGTAGGTCAGGTTATATCAAATACATACACATATGTTGGAAACAGAAACTTACATGAAATGTCTACAATTTGATAAGGAAAGTAATTTCAGGGGTTCTAAATATTGTATTTTATGGCTTCCCATTGATTATTATAATGTAAAAAAACTTCAAAAGAGTAGAGCTTGTGGCAAACCAGATTAGAAAGATTAGGAGAACAACCCCATCTTGCGAAACTTTTTGATGCTTAATGCTGCTTCCTGCTGCTAAAACTTTCAGCATTAAGAAATTTTAAAACAAGTGTCTTAACTTCCAAATTCACTTAAAACGGAGCAAGTCATATTTTATTAAATTTAGTCAGCCGCATAAATAAATATTATTGTACATTTTTCTAGAAATCTTTTGTTATCTTTCTTTGATAATTTCATATCTTACTTCTGGTCATTCGTTCAGGCAGTTTGCACAGCTTGAATCATTCCTTTATCTATAGAAAGGTACTCATCAGTGTGGGGTGAATAAGAGCAAAGTTGACAACCTTAGCAGAGTTATTGACTTCTTTTTTATATATAAAATGTTTTGTTATGTCTGACTGACTGACTGACTGAATGATTAACAATGTGCAGTCTTAACTATAAGTCTTTGAGCTTCGAAACTGTTATAGCTTATTGAGTAAATGCTTTCTAAGGTGGAGTTTTAGGAAAACTCGAACCGAAAGTGGGTCAAATTTGAGAACAAAATATTGTAGGGAAATGAATTTATTTGAGGGCCATAAGCTATACTACACTTTTAATAAATTTACTCTCTTCCAATGGCATACTTTTAAAAGAAACGAGGCAACAACAATGCAGCGCAGACACATTTCAGCAACAACAAAATATTACGAGAATAAGCAAGTTGTTACATAAATTTATATATATATTTTGTTTTGGAACTTGAATTCAGTACAAAGGCATTATGAGGCATTATTAAATCTTAATAAATGTAAAATAAAGATAAAAATAAAGTTATAAATAATGTTGCATAGATCAAGGCGCTGGGCCCAACATTTGTGGCTGTATTATGTATCATGCTTGCTGTGAAAACTTGTGAACGCTGAGTTATTTCATTGTCAAAGAACTCCTCAGTTACATCATATTGCAGTTCCGATTCCGTTGAATAGTTGGGCAGTTCAACTTAAAGAGAGAATTAAAGAGAGAATTATAGAACATTATATTTATAAAACAAGATGCTTAAATGCGGGCAGTAGATTACCTTCACCTCCCGTTGCGAATCGCACGATCTTGCTATTATCGCTCCAGCCAAAGCTATTTCTAGCCAAAACAGAGACTTCAAAGAGGCTTGCAGGTTGCAGGCCATGCAATGTATATGAGGTGATATAAATCGGGCCTAGCGATTGGAATATAACGTTTTATATAATTTGGATATATAATTTATTTAGTTGCTTAAGCTCACCAATGGTTAATTGAGCTGGAATGGTTAATTCTGTCCAGTTGGTTCTTATCTGCTTTGTAACATTGCCTGATGAAGAAAGACAGATAGGAAGAGAGATGGTTCAGAAATAGATTCAATTCAAAGCTGATTAAAGGGTTTTTCTGGATTTTCCTCCTCCAATCCTTTTTGTGTCTTCCAAATCTTACCCGAGGGTATCTGTCGAAACTTCAGTTTGAACTCCATGATGGGCAGCAGACTCTCCGTTTGCCAGACCAGCACATGCGATGTAGAGCTCTGCGTTCCAGGATTTATTTTGAAGATGCAGGGCATCGGTCTGCCAGTTAGCTCAATTGTGGCGCTCTTGAAGCCAATCTTGTTGTGCGCCCTACACTCATACTGTCCCATATCCGCTTCACGCACTTTTTTGATCACCAGAACATGCTTGTCATCGCTGACATAGTGATCCAAGGATCGATTTGCCTGCAATTCCGTTTCGTGACTGGTAATATGTGCGCCCATGGCCACCGGTACACCGTGATGGAACCACTGTAAAGTGGCTGAGGGAGCTGCCTCTACAATGCACTCTAGATGAGCCCTAGCACCAACTTTGGTGTACACCACGGACTGTGGAAGGCTGATCTCAGGCGTAACTGAAAATCCAAGCCATATCAATAAGGATTGCAATTATAATTTCAAAGGCTTCCTTACACAGCACATGCAGATAGACACCCGATAGGGCTGGCTGACCCACTCCGTTTGAGGCCGCACACTCAATCAGTCCGGACATGCTGCGTGATTTGATCTCAAAAATGTGGCTCTGTCGATTTCCTGTGTTGCTATATTTGTCCAAGTTAATTCCATTGAGCCGCCAATTGATTGCCGGCTGGGGCACACCCTCGGCCACGCAAACCACCTCAAATGTGGCACCAATTGGCAGCTCCAGTAGTCCGCTGGGCTCAGTTATTACGCTGGGCGGATATTGCACTTCAATGGCATGCACTTGCACAGCATGACTGGTACTGGACATAATCTCGCAGTAGTAGTCACCCGTATCCTCGGGCTGGACGTGCGAGACCTGCAGACTACCATTGGCCCAGAGCAGTATGCGTTCCGGTGGCAAGATTTCTGGATGGCGTGAGTCAACCAAGGCAACGTCATCTCTATGCCAGCGAACATAGCGGAAGGGGGCTAAAAGTGTTTGAGGAAGTGTTGACATCAGTATTGAATTAAACTTGTTGTTCAAGATAAGATAACATCGTTATGGAATCAAAGCAATTAAGTAAATTTCTTTAAGTTCTACAATTGGCGAAGTTTATATGGGTAGAAAATTGTTTAACAAATCTCAAATTGAGACTTTATAGAAATTTTAATCAGGCAGAGGCTCCTCTTGTTAATTAGGCTGGTAGGGAAAACATATCCACGAGTATTTTAACATTTTGTGGCAGCTTTGAGTGAAAATTCCCCTCAGAATAGTTAGAAACGCTTCTTAAATGTGCTCACACTGGTAGTAATAACGGCTGAAGTGAGGAAACTCATGAGAAAATGCTTTGCAAAGGATATCTAAAGGGTGTGTGAACTTCTCTTTAAGTTCATATAGAAAGCTAACCAACATTGCCTATAAATTCTACATGAATTAGAATAAAAAAAAGTGAATACATCATTGAGATAATCCATTGATTCAGAAGAACCCTTTCCCCAAAGAGACGAATACACTTATGGACTAGTTTTAAGTTGTAATTTGAGGCATATCTTAATCTGTAATTTTCCAATTTTTAGGAACATATTTCTGTTGAATTTATTAGACGAGGGAAAATGTTCCGGCTCGAGGTAAGAAAATAATCCACAAGTGTTTTCTTTCTTCCCAATATAAGTATTTCTTCTTCTTCGTATTTCATTATAAATAATTTTGCCACGAATTCTATGTTGGTTTTCGGGGAATTTAATACCTTTGCTAAGAGACTAAGAGACTTTTAATCGACTGAAACTAAACTATCAGAGATCAGTGTCATCATATATACGTGGAGTGTTTGTCATATTCTATGAAAATCTAAAAAGTATATATACTTAATTATGTTATTTATATACTCTACTTTATATCTTCAAGTATTTACGCCATATGTAAAACATTCAATTAATAGAATCCGTTCAAAAGAGTCTATTGTGCCAAGATCCATTGTTATATGTATATAAAAGAAAACATTTCTTGAGTCGCTTTTGTAAAGTCATTGAACGTGTTTTACGTCTTCTACTCGTTTCTAAATATGCTGGCTCTCCTTCTTCTTCTTCTTTCTTCCTTTCAATTTGAATATCATTGTTAAGCTCAATTGTTAATGCAATTGTGGACAATGCAGTCCACTTTCAAGGCCCCAAAATGATGTAGATAAACTAATCTAATATGGAAAATTGGTATATAAACCAATACAAATAAAGACAGCATCAAAGAATGATTGTTTGAATGACTGCCAATGAGCTATGAACTGGTGTGTGTAAATGTGATGTATGCAGATGATTTGCCACATTGTAGTCGTCTTCTGACCAAAGTAAGTAAATGTATCGATATTACTAATAGGGAACTCGAAAGAATAGCTAAATGGGCCAAGCAATCCAAAATTCCAAAAATTCCAAAAAGAACTCCTCAACACAGATACATATGGACAAAAAACTAGACGAAATGACAATGAAACAATGAACATATTGATAATGCAAATAATCTGGGATTTGCTGTTTATCAATATGTTTACAAGTAATGGCCACATAACAAAAGTGGTGGAAAGGAAGTACGGGACACATAGGCCACATGACCCAGAATTGTTTACCTGAAAGGCTGCAGTTACCGTCGCTCTTTTAAATAAAAACTGAATATTTCGATCAACAACATAGGCAGATATGTATTCTTCTTAAGAAGGAGGGATCACACTTCCCTTGATACACTTAAGATATTTGAACTCTGCCTTGACAAAAACTTTAAATGGAGATTAGTGCTCTAAAATAAGGCCACTATCTCTGGATTTACTAATAATTTATCTTCCTCAGAGAGACACTTCTTTATTTATGCTCTTTGCCTTTAGAATAAACTGAATCATTGAATTAAAACGATAACAGAAATAAACTTACTGAACTGCTTACAAATTGAAAACGAAACAAGAACATATAGCTAGCTCCGGCATACCATTCACATTGTAAATATATAACCGATCTAGATCAAATCTGGATGGAATTTGTTTTAATTTGAATGAAAAACAGAAAAGTTATGCTCCTAAGTGTTTATTCCGGAACAAGCGGTCATATGGTAGCTATATGATATGGTTCTCTGATCTTGATCAGAACAGGCCAGTGGACGTGGGGCTTATTCAAATTGATACAACCAAGTTTGGTTGGATTTGGATGAAAAACAGAAAGTTATGCTCCAAAGTGTTCATTCCGGAACATTCAGTTATATGGGAGCTATATGATATAGCTGTCCGATCTGGATGAAACTCGAACTTACAGACAAAGAAAGTATTTGGTAAAAATTTCAGCTTTGTAGCTATTAAGACTTCTGAGATCTTTTTTGTTGAAACAAACGGATATAGAAAAAGATGGACAGACAGACGGACATGGCTACATCGACTCCGCTCGTCATGCTGATCAAAACTATATATACTTGATGGGGTCGTAGATGATTCCTTCTATGTGTTACAAATATCGTGACAAAAATATAATAGCCTCTGCATGGGTATAAAACACTCTTTTACTAATAGGATTTTATAAGATTGCTGCGATATAAGTATTCCATACAGAAAAGCATCTCCGATCTTCTAAGGCACATAAGAGGAAGTTATTGGTACCAAATTTGTACCATAAGCTGACAATCATTCAATTGGCACAATCTCTATATAAAAAACGTTTCTTATTATCTTAATGATTAGTAAAAAAGAACACAAGCCATAAGAGCTAAGAGGCTGATATATTCACACAAGGATAATTTCGTGCACTAAGAAGCCATTTTAGAATATTCGACCTGCAAGTGGGTCAAAACTGGTCAAAGATTGGACGGAAATGTAAGAAAAGCCATCAAATTTTAAAGCTTCCTTGAATGTAGAAGAATGAAACGTGGTATTTTTAGCAACATTATACCAGGCCCCATTTCATTACAACGACTTGTACCCATAGGAAAGCCATAGCACAGATAGTTTGTGAATGATGGCATAGAAAAGTATCAAAGAGGTGCACAAATCAAAATAAAGAGAGAACCTCATTCAGCTGCATTCAATTCAAAGCAAACTAAGTCATCAGCATTCATATTCGCACATGTAATTTGATTATAAAATTTATTCAAAATAATTATTGAATATTTATTGTGGAAATCAAAGGCTTCCCCCTAAATATGCAAATCTATTTATGAATGAAATTATGCACATACACAAACAGATCATTCACTTACTATTTAAATAGCACGGCAATAATACGGTATCATTTTCAAATGTTTTTATTGTAGTTGGTATGCTTTTAAATTTCTGATTATTTTCAAGATCATTGTTGAAATTTAGCTCGGCATTAACAATGGCCAGGCCAACCAACAGCAAGATCAAAAGATCAATTGAGAACTTTGGGCGCCGCCACATATTGAATATCGCGGATAGCTCAATGTGTTGATTAAGGGCACTTGAATATAAATTGAGTTTAAATTTGATTAGATACTGCGATTTAATGTTTCGACGGATAATCGAATCTAATTCACAATTTGTGGCCACCCTTGGGGTCGCGTGGCGCAATTGAAACTGTCCGGTCCACGGTCACGAGCACAACTAAAACGGAGCAGTGCGCGACGAAGTCAACTTTAAACTGATCGCTTGAGCTGGCGATGCGGCGTCAAGAGCCCGAATCGGATACATTCCCATGCCCATTACGTCGGCGACCCCTAACGCTTACTTGCGCCCGGCTTTGAGGCACACACAAGGAAAGATGCAAAGCCAGAGCCCCCTGAAGGCGACGATGAAGACGCACTGAGAGCGAGTGACAGATGGACAGCTTCGTTGAGCTGCCAAAGCCAAAGTCACTTGCTGCCGGTTGATTAGTTGCCTTCATAGTCGTCAACTGGTCCGCGTATTGTGTCAGAATATGCGCCTGTCTGCGTAAGAGTATTATATATGTATTATATATGGAAGCATCGAAGCGTCCCATACACCCACTCAAACCACCGTTAACACTCAAAAACATACACTGAGAAATATCAAAAAAAATTTTCGTAATTCTAAAATTGCATCTATTTGGCCATTCCTGAATAACTATAAGCCAGCTCTTAAAAACTTTTAATATTTTTACTAGAGTTTACAGATCAAGGATTCACTCGTTGTGAATCTGAATTGATATTGCAGGATGAACATAGACTGAACTCTAAAATATGTCCTACAAAATCTTAAAAACTGTTTGATTTTTGCAGTTTTTTAATATAATTAATATAAATTATTATATGTTATAGTACTTTTTATCAGAAGCCATGTGAAATCATCAGAGCCCAATGCTAACTAAAGAGTCCAGCATTAGATTCATTCATTCAGCATTCACTGAATATATTCAACTCAATTCAATTTATCAAGTCCAGGTAGAGGCAGAAACTTATAGATTAAACTAAAGGTGGGCATACTATTAGAGATGGAAATTTAGATAAGTATTATTAAAAGACAGAATGGTCACAAATCAGTGATATGGCACGACTCTGCAAGTGTTCAAGTTGAGTTAAGTATGTATTATATATTGATCCTTGAGCACGATTCAGTTTCTGTCAATCTTCAAGATGAAATATCTGTATTCCTTGTGCACAATTAGATCAGCTTTTACTTCGCTCAGTGTAGGCATGTCCATATCTCAACACATGCAGTACATACATATGTGTGTGTCCATAACTGCAGTATTTGCATTAGGCCACGCATCGGTAGTTTTTTTCAGCATTCGAATTGTGATTCTATTCCGCTGATCTATTACACTCTTCGCTTCAGAGAACGTGCTTCTGTTGCATATTGTGAGATAAAATGTCATTGTGCCACTATATATATATGCATGTTCTACCTCCGCCTGAGCCTCCTCATCATCATACCCATCATCATCATCATCATCATCGTCACCATTGTGATCGGATCAGGCACATTCACATTTGGGCACAATATGTGTGTTTTCATGAACTGATGAGTGCGAGGCTCGTTTGGTTGCATGCTTGGAGCACTAAATGCGAGTGTTGTGTGAATGCGATGCTCCGACATTGACCAAGTGTTCCCCTATTTTATATAATGGACAACAGATATGTTGATTTTAACAATAACTAAAATAAAAAGGAATACAACTTTTACCGGAAGTGCACTTTTTATTATAATATTGCATAATACTGATTAGATTTATGTATGTGCGAGTACTTGGCTTGTTCTTTTGTTGTTCCAAACCTGGAACAAATTGAAGTTTGTATCTATATCCATAATGTGTTCTTCATTGCAAACTATTACAAACTTGACAGCCACAAGCCAGCTAAAGCACGATCAGTTTCAATTAAAAGACAATTTCATCGAATTAATTAAATTAAATGCTAAAACAGAGGGCGAGGGCGAGGGCGAGTGTTTAATTCCAACAGCTGCCCAAACACAAACACAAACGCAAACAAAAGCTGCAAATCAATTAAAGAACCCACAAAGACGCAGACGCAACTCTCTGAAATGAGTACAAATGCCGGGTTAATTTCTATACACATGTAAGGCCATTATTCCGCCAAATCGAGGGTACAGTTGAGAAATAAACTGCTGCTATTTGATTGTCTTTTGAAAGAGTTCCAACATGTTGAAATTACATATTTAATTATGACTCAGCTTATGTTTGTTTGTTTTTTTTAGTAGAGTTAAAAGTTACATGGATTCGATATTCTATATATTTGTTCCTTTGAGTAAATGGCAACAATAAATGCAGATACTGAATTTCATTGCAGGCCCGGATCAGTATTTACTGGAGTCCAGAAAATGTTATGAAAACATAATTTCTTGTCCTTCAGTTTATTGTAATAAATGAACGTCAGCAGAACCATTTGCCATGCGTCAAAGGAACATAGCCCATTAATGACAGCACTCAAATTCTTATGAACTTTCAAAATATGTTAGTTTAGCCTTTCCAAATTTTAACATATTTTTCCCAGATTTTTTCAGACAAAAAGTAAAACCCACCTGACATGTCAAGCGAACTTATAACTTATTATAAATTTCAAATGTTTTTAATCGTGTTAATCGTTGAACTTAGGGCTTTGACTCTGATTCCAAATTCATTCGGCTCGATAATCCAGCCATCGACATTATAAAGTACTTCTATAAACATTTTGACAGTTAAGATGTAATCCCTGTTTGCTCACGCTGTCTATCACAACAAAGTTGTGGAAATAATAGTACTATTTCATACTGTGGAGAAGCTATAGCCATAACCCAGCTTAAATATTGACAATTAGGGAGGGACTTGTTGCTTATTTGTTCGAAAACAATAAAATCATAATTTCACAGCGGTCACAGCATCTCCATCCTCCATTTTGACTCCGATAAGCGGCTTCACAAAAATGTTATCGACCATATAGATTAGGGAAGTCTATATATATGGCTGTCTGTGTATGTCAGCGTTGAGGTCTCCTATGCCTTCAATGCTACAGAGCTGTATTTTTACCAGAATTGTTGACATAGAAAAGAGATGGAGGACTTGGATGACTCTAGAAAGTATGAGAATCTAAGAATAGGCAGAGCGAGCCAGAAATGAAGGCTAGCTTCGTCTTGCCCAAGATTATATACCACCTATATTGTATATATATAACAAAGGTGTAATTTAATTTGACATTTCTTGCACTTATTTCGTTAACGTAGAAACTGAGAGACAGTTAGTCCAGATTGGGTCCTATATCATATAGCTCCCATATAACCGACCGACTCGGAATAAACTGTTAGTATAATTAAACCAAATTCGGAACATGTGAGTCTTAGAAGCCTCCACGTATGCTGACCATATTTCTACCTGAAGTTAACCTTCCTTTCTTGTTTTGGTCTAAATGTTTGCCCAACCTTCGTCCTTTTCACTTCCAATATAAAAACGAGCTGAGCCGAAATATAGCAATCGACGTTTCCACTTACTACTGGCCTCAAGCTTACTAAATAAACAACATTTTTATATGTAAGCAAATTTATTTTGACAATATTGATTGGATATAATAAGTTGTATAGGGTATAATGATATAGATGGGGTTGCTTGCGGTATATTGAGGGTCTCGCAGCTTTGCAAATAATACAAAATTGAACCTAATTCTAATAAAAATACAAAATTATTTGTATAGATTTACAACTAATTACTCATAAAATTTTTAAATATAGCTGAGTTTTGCTTATGTTTGTTGTGTCGCGACGCGTATACAATTATAAACTTGATTGTGTACATTTTAGCTAATATTGTTCATAAATTAAAATTAAACACTTCCCACAAGTCACATTCTGCCTAATCATAAAGTCATATACATATATGAAGAAGTAACAGAAGATCAGCCAGATATTAGAGCTGCTTTACACAAATGTCTAACTAAAAAACTAAGGATGGTTGGTAGTTGATTGGTTGGAAGTTCCCTGTTTGGGATCAGCACTTGGCTACAAATCGAACAATAATACAGTGGATAGCGTGTAGATATAATCGGAGCATTAACAAATTTTCGGCTAATCTTATATTTCTGGAGGTGGCGTCCTACTCTTAACCTTTAGTTGAAGTCACTAACCTACGACTTAAAGAAACGCACTCCACCATGTTGACCAAATCGCGGCAGGTGCAGCATAGAAATTGTGCAGCTAGATTAAGCCGCGCTTCTTTTTGTAATCCTCCAGATTTAGCGAACGTTTGGCGGTTTCGTTTGGTTTGTTCGTCGGCTTGGGCACCACACTGGAGCTGTTGACTGTGAACGATAGAAGAGTCAATGGTTATATATAAGATTTATATTTGTGTATAATCAAAAAATTCGAGGCTTAATCCGGCCGAGAGACAGAATCTATGTCCACAGAGAGTGTACTTGAGAGTATTTGTGTGTAAGATTTGGCAAAACGAGAAAGGTCAAACCAAAAATGTTATCTTACATTCAAATGTCTCATCGTTGTGCATCTCACTGTCTTTTAGACTGTCTCAAAATATCAACTCATCCTTCCATTACTCACCTGGCAAAGGCACATCCAGATCAATATCAAAGTCATGCAGTGAGTAGAGGCTGAAATCCTTGCCATCGGTTGGCCTGGCATTGCTGCTGGAACTGCTTGCTGAGGTCGAGGTGGTTGTCTCATTGAGCTTCTTTTTGCCCGGCGGCGGTGGTGGCAGCGGTGCAGGCAGTAGCTCTTCGTCATTCTTTGCGCCGCCCTTGAAGCCCATGCGCGGCTGGGTGATGCGTCGCGTGAATGGATCGGATATCTTCATGCCCTTGTTGGCCCGCACTTCCTCCCTTATGGCCTTCTCAGCATCCTCCACATTGCGCTTGCGATTCCGATCGTTGATGTAGGATATCAGGTTGAGCGTGTGTGATCGCCGTTTGTCCAACTCGGATGCGCGATTCTCTAGCTCGTCAATTTGTTGGCCCAGATCCTGGGCAATATCGTAGTCGCCTCGCAGCATGGCCGCGTCGCGCTCCTTCATGAGGCAAGTCTTCTTCATGGCATAGTTGGTCGGCCGATTACGGAAACGGTTCTTCTCCTCCACAATCTTGTCCACATCCTCGTCCTTGAACTCATAGTTAAGCGCCTTCTTGATGTCGTTCTGCTTTATCTCGATGAGATCCATCGAGGGCATCTGCACATGCTGCTGATGGCACACCTCGTACCATTTGTTGAACTCACTTTCAGTGAACTCCTGGTTCGAGATGAACTCCAGGCGGAAGACGCGCTCCTGTGTGCCATGCTTCAGACGCAAACCCCGATTAGTGCGCGTTGTGCCCAGCGTGTAGATCTTGCCCGTCTCCACCACGCCCACAATTTCGGCCACGCGGTAGACCGGCCTCTGGCCACTGTTCCCGATGCTAATCCTCACGAAACAGTTCATCACAGTGCTCTCAAAGATGGGCAGATTGACGAAGCGCTCCATCTTGAAGCGGGACAGACGCAGCTTGTTCAGATCCTCGCGGGTGGTTATATATACAGGACTCTTTGTTGTCTTTACATCATCCTCCGACTCGCTGGAAGCCTTGCTGCTAATGGAGCGCGAACGCTTGCCGGACGGCTTTTCATCCTCATCCCAGTCGCTGCTGAGAGAGTCGTCCGAGTAGATTTCTGAAGCTTTCAGTTTAACGGCTGACTTGCAGCCGGAGACGCTCTCCAGCTCCTCCTTGTCATCGTCCCGTTCTCGTTCTGCCAGCCGCTTAGCCTCCTCCTCTTCTGCAAAGCACAAGAATCCAGTGATAAGTTATATCCATGGAATACCTAAAGGAAATTTTATACAAACCTCTCTTGGCTTTGCCTTCACGCTTCGCCTTCAGCAGGGCCATCGCATTGCTACGCTTGTCATCGGTTTTGTTTGCCTCCACGTTCTTCTTGCGCTCCTTGGAGCGCTCTTTGTGATCGAAGTAGTCCGCCACGCCAGCCGCCGCCTGGTCGTCGTCACCACGCTCCACATTGCTGCTGCTTCCACTGCTGCTGATTGTTCCCGTCGAAGTGGATGGCGCCACTTCCCGATCCGTGGGCGATGGCGAACGACTCTTGGTCAGCGTGCGTGCCTCGCCAGCGCTCGCCTTGGACTCGTTTTCGGGCAGTGTGGAGGACAGGGCGGCAGGTGGAGCCAGTTCCTTTGCTTTCTTAATCTTCTTTTGCTTTTTCGACTTCTTTTTGGCACGCTCCTCCTTGGTCTTGGACTTTTCGTTCTTTTCACCCCTGCGGGCCAGTTTGAGCTTCCGCTCAATCTCCCACCGGGTGCGCATGATGTCACGTTGCTCGATGCGCTTGAAGATCTCTGTCTCGCGCTCTTTCTCTGACAGTCCATTGAGCCGCTTGCGATCCTCATCGTCACCCATCAGATCATCATCGTAGCCATCATCGAATTCCGAGTCTGAGCTCGAGGAGCTGGAACTGGATGAACCCGATGGGGATGATGAGTTCGAGTTGGACTTAGATTTGTCATTATCTGAATCGCTGTCTGAAACTTCGCCCTCCTCTTGTTCGCTGCGATTACCACCACGGCCGCCACTGTTACTTGTGCTTGGCTTGTGTTCCATTTCGGGGCGCCGCTCAGCAACTGCTGGAGGCGCAGTCTGCTGCTCCTGCGGCTGTGTCTCATCCTGGCTATCGTCATCCCAGTTCGACTCCGATGAACTGGAGTCCCTGCTGGTCTTTGTGTTGCGTTTCTTCTTCTTAGCGGCAGGTGCAGTACTTGCTTTGTTGTTGGCCCAGTCGGAGTCTGAGTCAGACTTGGAATTAGAGTTGCTAGCTCTTGAGACAGTGCCTGGCTTCTTGCGCTTCTTGGCCAGCGACAACAAGTCCTGCAAGGAATTACATTACACCACGCTAAGTATATTTCTCCACTTGGCCAAGGGTCTGGGCAACCTCCATTGATTTGTTACATATTCCCACAGCCAGGAGACCATGCACACGCACAAAGGCGCGCCTTTTTCAGGGATATATTGCGTACTTACCGATTCCAAGTTAGTGTCCGACTCGCTATCACTATCGCTCGAATTTGAATCGATTAGAGATTGCGTCCGCCGTTTACCCATTTTCAGTTAATTTGCTTTTTTTCTTGTCAACCAACTAAATAAATCGAAGAATTTTTAACCAAACAATTAGTGCTGGGAAGTGAGCCAAAATGAACTAACTCAGAGAGTGAGCCAGCTCACTTTTGAACATGGCGTGTTCAGTATTAAGTATTCTGTATTTTTTAATCTACGCATTCGGTATTTTCCTTCTTAAATTCGTCTGGTCGTACCAATTTTAACTAATTAATGACTGTAGAAGAATTTTATATATTGCTAATGTTCACAAATTTTCAAAGCACATCCTACAGGCCTTTGACGATCTACAATACTGTAAGGCTGCCTTCATTGATATGAAACAAGCATTCTATAGAGTTTGGCATATTGGCCTACTGATCAAAATTAAAAAGCCGTTCCTAGTACCATAATACGGAGTTTTATGTTCATACTTGGAAGAAAGGAAGATTATGGTCAGGGTCAGGAACACCTACCTATGCAATTTGAAGTCGTGTTTCACATTAATTTGTTAATATCCAGCTTTTTGTAATTAGCAGAAGACTATCCCTCCCATATAGTTATAAAGTTTAACTTTATTTCTACAAAATTAACCGCCAAAGTGACCATAGACGACCAGTCTATGCCAATGTGAGACGAATCTTGTATACTAAAATATACTAATGATAGTTCCACAGGGTGATTTGTTCCCCACTTTAAGAATATCGCATAAAATATCGCCGATATTTATAGATACAGTGCTGCAAGCTATTGTCAGCTTTTAGAACAGCAGGTTGAGTTTCATGACTAGCAGCAATTGTCAAGCACGGATTTAAATTTGCCTTTGAATAGAGAAAATTGTGTCAAGATTTAATCAGTTTCTGATTAAAATTTAACATTTAAGTTAACATTTAACATTTAATTAAATTTTCACTTAAACTCATAGCAATAAAGGCAGTTTTTTAGCATGCACACATTGACTTTGCATACAAGGGTGAATGAGAAGATGTATTGACTATATTTAGCTTCTAAATGCTATTAATATATGAACAAGTTTAGGTAGTATAAGCAATCTGAAACCATATTTTCTTAATATTGACTGTTTGAAACGTACCAAAATTGTATTAAATTGTATATTGATTTGCTTATTTTCAAATCAAACAATAAACTTTTAAATTCATGCACAAATCCGCATACTTTTATGCTATATACGTACTCACATACTTGTATTCAACTTGAAATCAAGTTTTTTAAGACTTACTTAGGAGTCACTGCAACTGCAAGAACGCGGTGTTGCAGCACGTGCGCATTTTGCCGCGCTGTCAAGCGCAACAACGAATCACACTTAAAAAGCAAAAGCTTCAAGTTGAAAAAAAATTATATCAAGCAGAAGGAGAAGAAGATGGTAAGAGTTGAATATACACATACAGACACAACCGTGTAAACAGTGAGCTATGTGTGTGTGGTGTGTGCGTGTTAAGGGTGTGGGAATAGGTGGATGTGGATGACTGAATTGAAATGCAAATGGGCATCAGATGCATCAGTATTTTTGTTGTCTTCAAATTTGAGTGTTGAACGCTGACTAGTGACTATGTGTAATGTGATGTAAGATGTAATGCATATATGTATTATGAAACCCAGAAAAGCCGATATTTAACCGGGCATCCCTATTGCTAAATTAATGAAAATTTCGTATGACTAAACTTTGTGAGGTCTTTTCTAAATAACGTCTTGAGTCTTCTCTTTCTTCGTTTGGTAGTTAGTCGTTTGGCTAACGCGTTAGGGCGACCACCAAGGCATGTAGTTGCATTATATCGCCCACTTTAGGAACCTTGGTACTATGGTGCGTTACATATTCGCCTTAGGATTCTTGATTGATCAACTCAAACCGTAAATTTGTAGTGCATATTTCCATATGGGACATAGAATGGATTTGGCCTTTGCCATTACTCGGAAATTTGGTTCCCTGTCCAGTACAACACCTAAATATTTGTGAGAGCTCTTGTGCGTAAGGGTGGAGCCCAGCATCGTTATGTCACTGCACGATAATGTCCTTGTGGCGAAGGTAACATTCGCGCATTTGCTGCTGATGACGCCTATGTGTGTGTAGCTAGAATAATGCTTGGACTCCTGATCAACACAGCTGTGTCATCCGCGTAGGTTGCTATCAGCACATCGTCCTCGTCTGATCTAGTTATAACGCTTGAGGTAGTCATATCGGCTATATCAGTTTAAAGAGGTGGCCATCATGCCACACATGCCTGTCAAAGGCTTGCTGAATATCCATGAACACAGCTACTGAATACATTTTTTGCTCCATTGCATCTAGGGCAAAGTCAACCACACGATGAAGTTGTTCCGGCATGCCGTGACCTTGCCTAAATCCAAACTGCCACTTTGGAATTCTTTGATGACGGCTCTGAGCTGCAGAATACGGTTGAGGAGAGAGCAGACTAATTGGTCTGTATCCATCGACTTCCGTGTTTTGTTTCTCTGGTTTTGGTAGCATGGTGATCAGTGCAGTTTTCCAGTTGGTTGGGAAGTAACCTATCCTAAGTATGCTATTGAGCAGCATTTTTGAGGCCCTAAGACTTCCATGTCAATCAATTAGGACAATGAGTTTTCTATATATATATATTATATACAGATTATAAACGACAACTAGAAAGAATTTAATATATATATTTATTCAATAAGCACAAATAAACCTGATTTCTAAATTTGTTGTACAATTTTCTCTTCATTAAAGAAAAGATTTCCTAAAATAAATATGTTTTCAAACAAGCTTCCATATTTAGCTTCTTCAGGATCTTCACATGCGAAATATATATTCCGATATTCGGTGTACAAGTGGTACGAGAATATGAATATGCTACAGCCAAGTGTAGCAATGGAATACATATATCTGTTTGGTACTTCTACTGACATACCCCCTTCATGAATCTTCACAAGCTCCGCAAGTGTCCCATAGGTAAATCTTTAAAGTTGAAACTAAATTGACCCGCTTATGTGTGCTGGTCGAGGGGCGACACTGTAACGGCTGCCGGCGGTTTCACACATTGTATTGTTAGCACACAAATTTGAAAAAAAAAAACAGCAACAATAACAACTAAATTAAAACACACCTGCCCCCAAAAACAATTTCAATCAATATTAATTAAAATGCAGTTGCATTCGTATAGCTGCATATGGGCAAACATATATCCATTCCCTTGGGTGCATTTCGCATTCGCCCTGGCGGCGCGCGTTGTGCATGGTTGCGTCTGTTGCTGTTGTGTTGTGTGTGTGTGTGTGTGAAGGGGGGTTTCGAGTGTATTTTTGTGTGTGTGTGGTTCGGTTGTGGGTGCACACACTGAGTTTCATAATTCGACTTAAATGCTACGAGGCAATTTGCAGTAGCAACAACAACAATGCACATCAACAAAGTGCACATTCCTGCCATTGAGGCTAAAACGCCGCCTGCATTATTACAACAACAACAACAGGAATAACAACAAGGAGCGACTGGAAGAGAGAGATAGATTGAGAATAACAACCCATGCCTCCTCAACTTAAACAACCCTGCATACTGTCAAAGCCAGCTAGCGCCAACCATCCTCCCTCGTCAAGCATATTCGTACATACTATTTCAGCGTGAGAGCCAGAGCTAGTGTAAAGCTCTGAGCGTGGCTTTGGCAAAAACCGCACATGCGCAGCAGCATAGATACTACACCGTTGCTCACGGGGGGGTGGTGGTGACGCTGAGAGCTTTTCCGCAACTACGACGACGAGGCCACAGCGACAATACCGCCTCGTTTGCCCATTTTTGGGTGGTTTTCTGTTTTTGTCGCCCGCGCTGTTGCTTGCGTTGGCGTCGGGCCGGCTGTTTGCCATCTCTGGGGGACGGACGAGTGCTGGGTGGGTGGGTTGTCCATATAATGAGAGAGCTAAAGAGAGAGCGTGTGTGTGCTCAGGCAAAGCTTGACTATTGTTGGTGTTTTTATACACTTGCAAACGGTATAATAATTATGTGAGGAGATTTGTGAGGCATAGAAGGAGGTGGCATCTCTGGGTATGTAAAGTATGATCACAAATCTCGATAGCATCATTAGCTTTAAAAGTAAGTGAGCTGACTGTTCCTGTTAAGTCCTCCTATCACTACAGATATATTATTACATTTGCCAAATGCATAGAAAAGCTGTAGTTTGTTATAGAGCAAGTATGTCTGTAAGGGTATGCGTGTTTCGGCTATCCTCTCTAGTTGTTGTTGCTGTAATAACTAGCAATTCGACTTGCTTGGCAGCGACGGCTGCGACTACGGTGACGGTGACGGTGACGTTGGCGGCGGCGGCTTTTCAAAGTTCAATTTGTGTTTTTCTTTTTTTGGTGTTGGCGATGGCGACTTTTTTTTGCCAGTTTGATAAAAGACGCTCGCGTGTGCGGTAACGGTACAGCAGACCAGCATACTAACGGTACATTACGTTAACTGTCTCGTGTAATTTCGGGGGTTGAATTATTTAATTTGCAAACAAAATAATACGCAAAAGAGGAAAATAAATAACCAAAAGAATTGTGAAAAACTAAGTGAAGTTATTGGAATATTACCTATGTATTAACAAACTTCGTACTAGTTCTGGTTATATGAGTTATATATGAGTTATATATAAATCCGAAATGTACTATTAAAACTAGTCTAAACAACCAAAGCCAAAGCCCACCCTCAGTCAGAGCCGCACTGTCATTAAAAATTCGAATTCTATGCGCCGCGCGCTGTGCAGTTTTGACGTGTCGCGTTTGAGATAACTGTTAACATTGCCGTGTTGCGCTTCCCCTTTGCTGGCACCGCCACACCCCTCGGATCTCCCGCCGTCCTGCAAGAGCTTGGCCAAATGCTAACGGTGCTTGAATAAACTTTCTATCCAAATGGCGTTTTGAAAATCACACAGAAAAACAAGGCTAGAGTTTTCAGTTTGTTTTTCTGTTTCTTTTTGCGCTTTTTTTCCTGTCATTTCCAAAGGCGCCGCGGGCGTGGCTGACACACGGATTCATCAGCAGGAGCTGGAGCAAGAGCAGCCGGCTGGGTTTGTTGTTCTAGCTGCTAGTGTTAATTTGTTGTGCACTCTCACAGCAGCAGCAGCAGCAGCAACAGCAGCAGCTGGAAAAACATCAACAACTGTGAAAAGTTGTTCGCTAAATAAAGGATTTTGCGTCGCTCGTTAAAAGTGCTCGGTGAGTGCGGAAAGTTTATAATTGATTGCTACTTGAGATAGAGCTTTTGGCTTAGTTGTTTTTGGTGTAGTTTAGTGGCTCCACATGCTGTCTTTATCATTATAATGTATGCGGTTTATTATGCAAATTAGCTCTAGAGATTGGTTTAACACTTGATGAAATGCTTTTTCGTTTGTTGTCGCTTGACCGACTTCTCTCTCTGTCTCTCTTACATCTTCTTCCTGATTTTGACAGAATTTAGTAGGTAATAGATTGAGATTTCGACCATGTTTGGGCGACCTTCGCGGATTTCGTGTTCCTACGAACGAAATCACAGAGCTTCCTCGCCTTAAAAAGAAATAAGTTGATCGAAGCATTCCTACCTTGAAAATCCACACTGAATACATCCACATGGTAATACATTTTCGCAGAACCTAAACCTTTGTTTGTTTTCAAAAATCACAGATTTTGTTTAAGCTGCTCACACTCAGTGGGTAAATTTTGTCTCCATGAGAAAATATGCCAAGTAGAATAGAGTTTGCAATTAAACTAACGATTCCTAACAGTTACTCTAACGTTTTCTCTGATGATTAAACCTAGGAAAGAAAACATCAGAGATGGAAAACTAGCAACTGTAAAAACAAGAATAGCAAAACGAATTTGCTTTCTCTCACCGATTTCTTTGTTGAAACTGAAATTAGCAATGACTAGTAGTCTGACTGTGCCTGTTCCAACGGTCCAAGCCAATCTTTTTTATTGCCTTTAATGAGAAATATTTTTCCTTTCCACTCGGACTTTGCTATGAGGCATTTCTTCTGTACATTTGTTTCTCTTTACAATAATTGCGAATGCCTAATATCATGAGGTATGAGGGTCGTTTCATAAGTATGTGGACTTAAACACAACAATGCTCGTCTCTTAATGGACTTTTGTCGAATTTGGAGCAAGCTGCTTCATTTAGTTGATGTTTAACAGCGATTGCAAGCAGATAATGTAGAGAATTTTAATGAATATTGGAAAGCGAATTTCGTGCGCAGATTAAGCTTTAAATTTTGTGTTACAAAGCTATCGCCGATACCAAAAAAAGGCTTGATAAATTCTATGGGGACTCAGCACCATCAATTTCAATGGTTAAAAAGTGGCTTACTGAGTTCCAATATGGCCAACGTTCAGGTCGCCCAAAAAAGTCGATAAGATCCATGAATTGATATTGAAGGATCACAGAATGCAAGTTTATGAGGTAGCTGAAGCTTAAGGCCTGACAATTGAGCCGGGTACATAACATTCTATATGAATATTTTGACAAGAAACAGTTATCCGCATGCGGGATGCCTGTGTGGTCACCATGGCAAAAAACCATAAATTGTGCTACCTTCTCCTTATTTAGCTCCCTTTGACTATTTACTGTTTCCAAGCCTAACATATTTGGATCAAATAAGAAGGTCATCAATGAAACAAACGAGTATTTTGAGAGCCTTGAGAAAACGTATTATTTGAAAAGAATACAAATATTGGAAAATCGCTGGACTAGGTATATTGAGTTAGATAAATCAAATGCTCATTTATCGAAATTAATTTCTCTTAAGCGAAAATTCACAAACTTAACATTTAACTAACCAAAAACCCATTCTATTTCTTAGCTTTTTAACGAATGAAAATTTTAGGAAAAATATTCTGTAAGAATTTCTGATGTAGAAAACGAATATAGTTTCAAAAGTTTCTTCAAAGGCCTAAAATGACCTAAAAAGTTCTTCTAAAGCGGAACAGCCATTTCCGCGAGAATGTTTATGATTGTAGACTGATAATTATCCCGAATGTGTATATATTGTGAAATCAGGTATATGCGAACACTTTGGGAATTAATTATTTCTATTAAAAATTCATTAAAATACTCAGAAAATGTTGTACCCGTACATCGTCACTGCTCACAAATTAATATTCTATGGACTTGCCAAAAATTTATTAGTTACCAATAAAGTTAGCAAATGGTTATCCTTATGAGGTACTTTTAATGTTTTAGAGTTCGATGAACTGCATCCATTTTGCTTCCAATGTGAGACAACTTGTTTAATTTAAGTTATTCTTAAGAAATTTTAATGCCTAGGATGTGAGATCTAATTTTCTGAACTGTACTATTTTTGGAACTAAACTAAAAATCTCTGGACCAAGTTTGCATTAGAAATCTTTTTCTTAATTTAAAGGTTATATTGGGGTTTGTAGTCCAACTGAATCAGTCTGAATCTCTGTATAAATTTCTGTATATATTTAAGTCAGACCATAATATATTTTCCAAGCATCGTATCTGACACATTTCTTAATCAAACAAACACCTTTATATAAATCAACATATATAAATCCTTATATGTATATTGTAACATGTCACCCAGCTTGAATATCAAAAGGTTAAGGGTGTGGCATAAACAAAAAATGAGCAACTCGAAACGAGGGTCATTCGAAAAACAAAAGTGATATGGCCAATGGCAAAACAATCGTAAACAAAAGCAAATCCAATCCTGCACACACTTGATGCTAAGGGCAGGGACAGCAGTGAATGGATTGGGTCAACCATGCATACATTGTCAATGCAAATTTCAACTCGAATTCAAATGAGCACAAGCTGATGCTTACACATACGCAGTGTAGGCCGGCAAAGGGTGTCGGGTTAGACCAGCACAAGGGCATGGGTGGCATGTGGATGGTGTGGATAACTAAACAAAAGAAAAGAAGACAATTCCGAAGTGCTTAAAATGCGCTTTGTCAACATTACCAAATGACCCAACCCAAACCCAAACCCAACCCCGACGTCCACTCACAGCTTCCGTTCTGGTGGCCCGTGCCATGTGAATGTTGGAACAGATAAGCGAGAGACAGCGACAGCGACAGGCTGGCTGGCTGATTCGTCTGGCTTAGATTTGAAGGACAGGACGAAGCATGTGTGTACACCATATATGGTGGTTGGGAATGATTAATGCTGCAGAAATTGCTTTCCCATTGCCATATATTCCCAAACAGCAGCAACAATGGCTATGTCCATGAGCCTGATGGCTGCGGATTTTGTGACTGGCAAATGCACAATGCTAAAGCTACAGCCGCTGCCTGTTGCCGTTAAACGCCCAACTCCCCCTGAAGGACGACAACAATTTCGAGGGTCGACGTCAACAGAAGGCACAACCCTTGTCTTAGGGATCCGTACATGCTTGGTGCACAATCACAATCACAAGGCGCTGCTGCAACAAATATGAATAATTCAGCTGCAGCCATAGCTCCAGATTCAGAGGCACATATGCGAACACAAGCTGCAACAAGGCTCCAGCTGAATAACGAGCACAATCCTTGGCAGCTTCTTGGGCTTAAGTGCATTTTCCTTGAACGATTCGGGTGCATAGGGTAAGGGTGCCTCAAAATAATTGCAGCTACAGAACCCCTAGAGTATTTCTTTTTTAACTTCAGTTTCACATTAAGTCAAACAAATCCAAAGCTCTTATTTTCTTAAGTAAAGCTCAACGATTGCATGTTGTTCTGCAGACAACTCTAATTGTAAGGTAGTCAATCTTAAGTGATTCATTTGATTGCAACAGAAATAAACGCCTCATTAGGGACACATTAACAATTGTCAAGTTGTCTGCTAGTTTTGTCTGCCCTTCTGCCTGTCTGTCTGTTTCTTTAAACCTAGAGATCTTGGATAGACATAGAGAAGAAGAAGAAAAAGAAGAAGAAGAAGAAGAAGAAGAAGAAGAAGAAGAAGATTCAGTACTTGTCCATAAGTTCATAATGTAATAGATGTCCGTTGGACTTCTTGATTTGAGTGAAACAACAGCAATAGCAAAAATTTGACAATTCGAAAAATTTGAAAAATATAAATTTGTTTAATTTTTATATTAAAGGTTTCCCAAATAGAGCATTACTCCAAGGTTCCTGTCTTGGAAATATTTTTCTTCAGTGAAATTTTAATAATTAAGAAATAGAAATAAAGATTGAAATTCTTAGCTTAGATCAATCTTTTGACACAAATGTCATATTGCCTTTGGTTCTGAAGGAAGAATATATGCCATTTTCTTTCTTGGAAGATTATGAAAACATATTTGATAAATTTTCTTTAAATTTTGAGTTATTTCCGTCCCCATGTTTGACTGAATTCGAGATTAGGCTAGTTTAATATTTGTCCATGGTTACTAAAGGGAAATTAATGATTTCCTATTTTACCCTTTACTGGGAATTTACCAGAATTAACTAGACTTTTATGCCCACTTAAAGGTAGTAGTATCATAGCACAACCTAAATCTGTTCGCGTTGTATGCCGTGTCTCCAATATCTTGTCTACGCCCTCGGGCTGGTGTGGCTTGGCTAGGTTTTCCATTTCCATTTCTGCGCGCTGCACGTATTTCTTTTCGAGCTAAATTAGATTGCGTGTGGCATGCGGACTGCACGGCAACTTGTCTACGGCAGGTGCAAAGTGCGACGTCGACAGGTCTGTGGGACAAGGCATTGGGTTCAGACATTGTGCTCATTGCGTGTGCAGCTACGCGCTGGGCTTACATTTCCGCCCAGTTTCTGCTGTTGACTCACCTCACCTCGTCTCTAAGCTTCTGGGCGAGTAAGTAATCTCTTTAGTGCATTTTATAATATGGTGCCGCCATATTGTTAGCCAAGCCCCAAACAAAGCCAAGCAGAATCATTCTGCACTAACAGCGCGGTTACGTAAAACTTGATCCTTTCGGGCTGCCTGATAAACCAAACACAAAGGCGACAAGCCATGAAGTCTGCTGCCAGTTATCTGGGGACTTTCTGATGCGGAAAAAAACTAGAAAACGAACTTTACAGTGAACAGTGAAGGACATGAAGGCAACCGCAAAAGGATGGCTTTACCATGGAGATATTATGTGCATATATTTATTTTGTTGTATATAGAGATATATATTAGGGAATTGTTTGAGTCAAAAAATGGATTTTTATATTTATGAATTCTCATGGTCTTGCATATATAAGGTTAAGCCTGGATATAAATTGTATTTTTTAAGAATTTTTATCTAACGAAGCATGTTTTATATATTTACTTTATAAGCTTCTGAATATTACATAACATATATCTCTTAGTACAAGTTCTAGTAAACTACATAGTGGCACATAAATTTCCATTTCGAAGAACTTGGCAATTGTTTGCGATACGCGCAGCCATAACAAGATAAGCGCCAACTTTTAGCCAAGCGAAAAATGTGCTAAAGTTGAAACAATGGCCACAACTTTCAGCCAACACAGAAATGTGTAAGTTATAAACTACGACTACGCTTTAGATTTGTTATATGCATTATTTACTGTGAAATGTTGCGAGGCATAACTTTTAGCTTATACCATTCCAAGAAATTATAGCCTCAATTGAATCAAAGCTCTTTAATTAAAATTATGCCAACGCGGCGACAAGTTATTTCAGCATTATTAAGCATACGCCCTGTTGCCGTACGCATTGAATATGCAGTGCTCTAACTTTTTGTATCTACTTTCTGACCAATTAAACTTAAATGAAATTATGAATTCCAAAGCGCACACGGTTTGCTGTCAGCTGCGACTGCGACTGCGTCTTGTCGTCTCGTCTTGTTGTTGTTTTTGTTATTGTTGTCTTCAATCCAGTCTGCCACTCCCACGCTGCACAGTCACAGTTCCACTTTCAATGTCAGTCAGTTGGTTAGTCATTTAGTCAGCGTCAGATGGTCGCTTAATGACGCGAAACCGAGGCAAACTCAAAGTCTTGAGGCAAAGAATGAGACGCAAAACACCACAAACAAACGAAAGCAAAAGCAGAAGCAGAAGCAACGGCCCATTCAAAGCCAAAGGCAACCCACAAACGAAATCACAACCGAGACTAAAGATGCCCGGCTGCGCATTGACGCGTCAACCTTACCGCACATTGGTTCAAAAATGAATATGTTTTTTGAATTTTTCTATATATTCTAACGAATCAATGGATACTCTTATTATTTCCAAATCATCCGGTAATTTTCCTCAGCGTTCTTACAAAAATTCGCAGCGCAACAATCTGGAACGACAGTCGTCATGCAAGAGCGAAACAGACATCGGCATGCTTCGGATCTTATGGGTATAAAAGACGAGGGGCTCTGGGTGACGGACCCTCTTTACTGTCACTCTCTCATGCCTTCGAATTGACTATTATAATAGTAATTACAAATATTTAGTTCCTTGTTTATACACCATTTGGCCCCACTGTGCGGCCAGACAAATCTTTACAAAATGGTGCGGAGTCTTAATATGACCGTGTCGTTGTGAATGTGTGAGTTTGTTTTTGTGTCTTCAATTTGGAGCAAACTGTTTTCGACTGCTGTCCGTCCATTGCCCGTCGCTTCATTCCGTCTTTTCATTCCGCGTAAGTGAATGAAAATGAAAAAGTGCTGGTGGCACACAAGTTACGTGATCAGAATCGGAATGATAAGCACGGACGCAGACGCAGACGCTACGAACTCCGACTCTGACATGACCGACAATGGCAACAGCGACAAGCGAGAATGACAAGTGGGCAAATGGGTGGGTAGGTCGATTGGCGTGTGGGTGATATAGTGGACTCGGGCTCGGCTTGACCGTCTGACCGACGCCTAAGCACAATACATAAATAGAATGGCAGATGAAAACAGACAACAACAGCAATGGGAAGAAACAACAATAAAATGGCGAACCAATTAAATAAATTTTATTGCTGCTGCTGTTGGCATTTGATGTTGTTTGCCTTGTTATTCTCCTATGCCGCTGTCACTGGGTCGAACTATATAGATGGGACTCGAGTACGGGTGCGAGAGTACAAGCACACCGCTCTCAAATTAATTAAATTGTCACCGCTAGCTAGAAACTGTCAGCTGTCAGGCCCACAACAATAACTTTTACAAAAGCAAAAATATTTAATTTTAACTCAAAAACCAGAACAAAGTATAAATATGGTTAGGTCAGAGGCCTGGTTCTGGTTTGTGCTCGCCTAAGCATCTCTCAGTGATTTCTATGACAACATTATGAATTTTTTATATTGCAGATTTAATGAGCTAGCCAGCTGTTAGAAGTCCAAAACGTAATTCAACTTTTAATTAAAACAATTAAATGTTGCCAAGCTGGGGGGAAATTATAAAAAACAAAAAAATTGGACTAAACTTAAGTTGAAGTGTTTCAGTGTGGCTAAATGTATTCAAACTTAGCTTAATTAAGTCAATATAAGTTTAGTATGGAAAAAGTTTTGCAACTTAACAATTGACTGACAGACCTTAGTATGGCTACAGAAGTGATGAGAAGTTGGGAAGAACAATTGTTATGAAAGTAGGTGTTGGTATTCAACTAAGATATTTTTGTCTCCATATGCAAAAATTAAACATATATTTGTAAGGTAAACTTTTTTTACATACTTTTTTACATACAATTATTAAATTTTGAGATACATTAACAGTAGATCCAAGATTTCAGCCTCTTCTTTTGAGTGCCTAAGGCTGAGAGAATAATACCAAATATTTGAGTCGAACCTCATAACAAAATTGCCCCGAGATGCTCGATGTTTACACAAACTCGCAGAAATCTTTTAAAATGCAGGCAATCAAATTTGGTTTAATTCCATAAATAAAGAACAAATTTGTCATTCAGTTATTATTCATTAGCGTCATCTGATGTGATTTCTCCTTTCTAAGTGTTTGTTTTTATTGAATTGTTTGCCATTTTTTATAAGAGGACATTAAAATCCATATCAGAAAATGATTTTAGAAGGACTTTCCAAGTACCTGAGATATATTGAAACTTAATTAGAAAATTGCTTGGAATTTAGTTGCAACTTCCAATATCAACTCAGGTATATCATACTTATTTACAGGTTAGGAAAGATACGTAAATTCTGTTACCAAAGAGCCAATGTTTACAAAAGGTTTGTGTATTTCCGGAGTGTATTTCCCGGAGTCTAAATATAAGTATTAGAGGTTCATATTGGTATCTAATTACTTATGAGTATATTACGATGTTCTTGATCTTATGAAACGTTTCATTCTGAGTTTCAGAGTACAGAATTTTAAAGCTAAGATTCGTAATTTCAAGCAATGAATAAATTATGTTTGTGCAATCGTAAATTTCATCAGGATCGTGCAATAACTTATTTAAACCCAGCCTCTTTTACGCGGAAGACTTAGAAGAACTGTGGCCATTAATTGGACAATATCAAAGCCACTGTGCTTGCGTTTTGAAAGCTAGAAAGTTGAAAATACTTTTTTCTGAAAATCTTATAAATAGTAAGGAGATGTTCCTACTCTCGAGGACACTCACATTCGCACCAGAACCAAAAATCAGTAATATCATGGATAAAATGTAATATTTGTTACTTTAACATTTTACTACTGGATTGGAATTTATCCTTACTTCCAAGAAAACCTTGTGGATTCCCTATATAATATTTATCAACTGAGAATCCAGTTCTTGCAACGATTGTTAAAGTTTTTTTTATGCTATTTCATTGTTTCTTCCTCATCTATAGAAATCCTTAAAGCTGAAAGCAAACAAAGCGTTCTTCTCGTAAATAGTGTAAAATACCTTTTGTTTGTACAACTGCCCACACCCATGCCCGGAAATCCAGCTGGTAATAAAAGCCAAACTCAAGCTACATGCGATTCATTTATCGACGCTCATTGTTCATAAAATAAAGAGGGTCAAAGAGGGACCAAACAATGGCCAGTAAATGCCCCAGAGCTAATTTGTCCATAGCATTGGTCAACATTTAATGAATAACAGGTTGGATTGGTCAATTAGTTCGATTCTAATCGACTAAACCTACTTTGATTATATTTTAGTTAGTCATGCATAATATATGAGCAACTTTATTGGTGATCTAGATTGCGGGGTCTTCCAATTATGGCCAAGCGGTGACATTCATAATTCAGTCATAAATTATGGCAGCGGGATAGCTGTAATTTATCGAGGAAGACATGTTGCATGCAAAACCATTATTTTGAGCCGCAACTCATAGGACAGCAAGCACTTGGCGCTGCTGCTCCTGGTGGTGTTGCTCAACCATCACCGTTCTTCGCTCATTTATTATATTGGTACGATGTCAATAGAGTGAAATGAACACGAAGCTTATAGGTAACAGCAGCAGCAGCAGCAAAAAAATAATGTGTAACCATAAACCACGTAGTGGCAACATGCTAACCACAAAAACAATTTCGTGGTTGCACATAGGTGGAGATGATGGTGGGGGCGGGGGTTGGTTTTGTGAGGAAAACAATTCTGTGTCATGCACTTTCAACCCTAGTGCCAATGTCTGGACTTGGGAGGCGTTTGTCTGTCCGCCTGTCTGCCTGTCTGGCGGCAGGGCAACCTGAAGCCAATGTTCTAAATTGAGCCACAACAACAAAAACAATGACAACAACATTGAAGCAACAGTCTGCCAGCGCCAGCTTTTTGGCCCACTTGGCATTTGCACTTGGCTCACAGGGTTGTCGAGTTTGGTCCGCATATTACGTGTCTTTGACATATTTATGTATTCCTATTTTGTGTGGGTTTTTTGTTTATATATATGTGTGTAGACGGGGGTATTTCAATAAGTATATTTGTGTAAATTTATTCGAAAGAGTCAGTAAAGATAGTTGAACATGAGTCAAAAAACGTCTGCGGCTTCTGAAAGAACTGCTGGACCGGGAATTGTCAGCCATAGCTTCAGCTTTTGAGAGGTTCGAACTGTACAGTTACACTTAAACATTCCAATTTACCAAGCAATACTAGTAGCAGTGCATGCAAGAGAGAAGTACATCATCGAACTGACAGTTTCCGACCCTCACTTCATAGCAATGAATCTTTTAAACCTTTGCTGTTTTGGCAGCTTCTCTATCTCTCTAGCGATGTATCCATATTGTACCAAAATATACCACTGATTTCTTCTATAATTCATTGTCAGCAAACGCATCACCCATTAAAAATATCAAAACCATACGAAAAAATATAGATAAATATTAAAGTTTGTACAACAGAGAAATGTCCCTCCTACGATATTGAAATGAAAATATACTCCATATTCTTATAACTTCTTGATATACCTTCGTATCATATACAACTTCACCCCCTGGACACGCCCACCCGCAGCGTTGACACGTGTGCTATGCTGTGCTGTGCTGAGCTGTTCATTATTTTAGCCCTTGGCCATATTGTGCCAACCCTTCGCCTTTTGTCTGCTCCATAAGGCGTTTTAATTTCTTTTGATGTATCACCCGCCCCGCTTCTGCTCCTCTGCACACCCTATCAGCATTGTTTTTGCGTTGGCAGCAGTAATTTTGTTGCTTAGTCTTTAAAATAAATTGACTTTATTCGGGGTACTCGTACCTGAAATTGCTTAAATTGTTATGCAGATTTATGCAATTTCCATTTGATATTGAACGCAGAACAAACAACAATTTCCGCAGGCCAAGAAAAGTCAAATCCAATAACAATTGTTTACCATTGTCTGTGTTGACCTGACCCCGGACACTCGGTTGATTATTATTGACAAATATCCATAAAAACTTAGGAGCCGGAGCCGGAGCCGGAGCCGACTGCCGGCGAAGGCATAAAAGTGCTGAAATTTAAAATTGTGTTTTGTTTTCTTTAGCATACGCTGCTGCCACAAACTGTGGTACAAGGAGCAGCGGCCATAAAAATTCCATCAACATTGAGGCAATTCCATTAGCACGAAATGATTTGATGCTCTGCGTCTGCCGGCGCCCTTAACGCTCAAGTGACAAAAAGGATAGGGGAAAAACGTAACGTTCGGAAAGCCATAAAGGTTCGACGGGATGTGTATATTCGTCCCTCTGCTGCACTTTGTCCTTGACTAACAGACATTGAAAGCAGAAAAATGTGACAAGCTGGCAAAGAGCAGGGTTAGGAATACGTTGATAGAAACGTACTTGGAGTTAGTCTTGGGCAGGAGTTGAAGAAACTTTCTTGTTGCCTTTCTCTCTTATTCTTATTCGTTTGCAGAGGAATATGGGAGGAACCCATAAAGTATATAGCCTTGATTAGCATAGGGCTGGCCATAAGAAAACTTAGTAACATTTTAAAGACAAAAGATCCAGAGTTTCAGTTGTCAGCTGGCCAAGGCATTGCCCTTCGATTGATTGGGATGATATCATCTTCTGGTGTACATTTATGGATCTACGAACTTTTGAATTTAATTTTGCCAGTAAATCGTATGTTGCATTCATCCAAGATTCCAGCTTTGTGGAACATGTTGCATGAAAATGGCTTGCATTCAACGTGATGCAATCACTATGTCTGCGCATTAAATGGAATTTCCAACCAATCGCTTGCCCTACCTCATCCGAAATATACCTTTCTCATATATATGACCCGTATATATGTACAAACTTTGGTCAATTTTGGTAAGCACAGGCAGGAAAATTTAATGACTCCATTCACATACTCGTAGCTCTGACCCCATGTACGTACTGTATTTATTTTGTTGTATTTGCTGTTGCTGTTGTTGGCATTGTTGTTGTTGTTGTATATGTATGTGCGTGGGCCACTAATTGAAATGTACTGCGCCCGGCCAAAATCCTATTAGTCTTATCCAAGCGTCGACTAACAGCAGCAGCAGCAGCAGCAGCAGCAGCAGCAGCAACAACATCAGGAACAGCACCAACACGCACCCTTGGGGCCCATTGCCTTTCGCATTGGCTGTTCCTGTCTAGAGTTACCTTAATGTGGAAATGCAATTTGAGAGGATGAATGCTAACAGCACAGCTAGAACAGATACATATACCAAGAAATACATAGGATGCAGGACAAACAGAGCACTAGAATGGCAACATGCTAATGATAACCACATAACCGCTGTGATCCACTCACTGGTATGCTTTGTCCTGCAAGTCAGGCAACGTGATGATATATGAATAGGCTGTAACTGGTATATAACAGATCCAATTAAAGCAGACGAAAGCTAGATTCAAAGGATAATCAAGAAAAGACTTGACCTCGTGGCAAAGCGGTTCTTTGAAAGTGCTTTGTGTTTGTACGGGAAAACACATGAGGAACCACGGGGCGGACTCCTACATAGGTAGAACTGGTATCTGGCCATATTTTGTAGAATCTCAGATATATATAATTTCGATTACCTTAAAAATCAGGCGCGCGACTCTCTTTAAGTGAAACCGACTGTAAAGAGCAACAGTATATTGTGTAATCCATACCTCCCACGCCAGCTGCCAGAAAAACATGCGACAGATGACAGCTGCCCCGAGCGAGGCATTAACGCAACCTCAACGCAGCCAAGAAGCATGCTCCACTTGGCCCGTTCCATATATGAGACGAGGAGTGAGATGCATGCCTGGCATGCATTAAATGCCGACGCAGTCCAACACCGAAAACGAAAAGGAAAATGTCGAACTGGGAGCTTCTGGTCTATGTGGAGCTGGGAATGGGGGCTACGAGAAATGCTGTGGGAATTTGATAAGCAACAGCCAGGACATGCTCATGCCCACGCCCATGCCACCGTGACGTAGGCGATGAAGCTGAAACTGGGCTGTGTGGTGTCGATCCCCCGGATGGAGTTAGTGTGGCGACGTTTGCTGGCAAAATGGAAAAGGAAATTGAGTGTGTGTAATGCGTACTTATGGCGCACATTTTAAATGAAAATTTCAGAGCCATGCGTAGACAGCCCCGTGCATCAGCATTCCAAACGGAGCAACAAGTAGATAGGTAGGTAGGTAGGTAGGTAGGTGAAGGTGCAGACTGCCACTGGCAGTCCGTAAAGTAGACATACTTACCTGGGCTGTGCATATGAAGCGCATATTTTCTTTTATTAAAATCGTGCTGTCTGCCAAGGAAAACTTCATTTCCTTGCACCTGCTTCTACTTACTTGCAAATAGGAAACTCAGCAGCTCGTCGCTTCCGAAGCTACAAAATTGAGTTGGGCAAATTTTATACCTTGTACTTGTATACCTAAACCAAACCACATTTCATTTCTCATATATCGCGTGGTAGGAATACAATATTAAATAAATTGCATTTGGCTGGCGCTTTGTGGCATTTGGAGACAAACTCCATATAGCTCAAATTGCAACAATGCGACAAATTTGAAATGTTGAATGTCTGCAACTGAACAAGTGCTGCTGTAAATGTAAATGTAACTACGTCTGTAACTGTTTTTACACTCAAAGGAAAGAATAATTTGAATTAATCTACAGGTTGGTGGTAAATTTGGCATCAAGAGGCGGTCTTGCTTGTTGAGATATTTGAGATATTGTTTTGTTTCGTTTTTCCGACTCAAGGTCAAGTAAAACAGTTGTTTTCATATATTTTTTCCAATATATTTTTTACGATATATATTCTTCTTGTTAATAACATGTTTTCTGCAACAATTTTTCATTTATGGCCAGTTTACATATATTTCTAATTTCTTAAATCTAAATTCTTAATATTTTTGCTGAGTGTAGGTTATGTGTTTCTCAAACTGTATGTGCAGTCAAGTCGCGTCGTTGCAAATAAATTTGTCAAGTTGCACTGCGCTGCAATTGGAAATTTTCGTAGCTTTTCTGGTCTGCCTTCCCCTAAGACCCCCCTCTTATGGTTATGGAGCCGCAAAAACAAGCAACGCGCTGTCGCTTGTCGAGCTGTGGCTTTGGCCATGAGAGAGCTCCGCTTTCTGTTGCTGCTGCTGTTACTGCTGTTTCAGACTCTGTTTCCTCTCTACTTCCTCTGTGCATTCATTCACCATTCGCCATTCCCCATGAACCACAGACAGCTTTTAAACATTTCGTTTTATTGTCACGTACGCGTTCGGTTCGTCGTTTTCTTTTTATGGTAGGTCGGTGTTGGTTTTTACCCTCAAATTATTTCTATTGACATGTACCCATGTAAGGCAAGCTTTGGCAAGTTTTGGACACCTCCCCCCAACCCAGTCAATATATCTGCGAGTATCTTTCGTTGCAGCAATTTTTCAATAGAGATATTAGTTTTCAAATGTCTGTTTATATACAGGGTGATGAAACCTAAATTAAGAAGTGTTATGAGTTCTTAAATTTGTTAGATGATTGGTTATCTGGTAAGTTCAATCTAGTGAAAGGATTTAACTTATTGGTTAAGTACTGAGAATAGCTAAGCCCCTCTTTGCATTCTCTACTAAAGCGCTCTATATGCTGTTTTGTTGACAATTCCGTAAAAAATTTAACCAGAATGCTGTACTTCATGAGGAGCTAAGAGTGAGAGGCTGACGAGCTAGGAGGCTAAAATCTTCACTCACGTTAGATTTCTGACATTTACCCACACTAAGAGGCCAGTTTGCAGTACACGTGGGTTACAATCGAGGTCGAAATTCTTTAGTAACTAGTCTAAGAATAAGCACAGAGGCTGTAACAGCAAATCACACTCTGTTGGCTGCGTTTGCTTAACAGATATTAGGACAATTTGAGTGCTTAAATATAGATAGCCAAAAGCATGCTCAGATTATACAAACACATATATAGGGAGGTCTCATGGAAATCCCCAAAGATTTTGCGAAATTAATGTTTGAACACTTTAATTTATAGCAAAATTTGGATATCGTTTTGAAAGGATATAAAAATGCATTGCATTCTATATTTGAGGTTTCAAATCTCGCAGCACTTAGCAGACATTTTTGATGAGCTCTAAAAACGCCGAAAAAAAAGAAATCGATCTAGTAGACGTTGAATTTTTCTCTATCTTCGCATTAAGGTACACAAATAAACCTATAAGTTCAAGTGTTTCCACATTAATTTCTCTAAAAGTAGAAAGTAGTAAAACATGTGTCCATCGTATCAAAAATAGACGATTTCCTGTTCAAACAGTTTATCTATATTGTAGATGTAAAGCCGGGTCAATCAAAGATATAAATGACAAAAGAAAGCCAAGTTTTTAAAAATGATTAATTCGGGTTCAAACTTGATTTATTTTGGAGGACCCCAGAGCCGAGAGCTGTATTATATTATCAGCTACAGCTGTTCGGTACAATTGATCTTAGAGTCTATGAAGCGTTCAAGTTTCTCAGAGGGACGCCTCAGGTCTTTGCGCAACTAAAAAAAACTCAGTTAATAACGTTTGATCTAGCTTGATCCTGGACAAACATAAGCTCGATTAAGTCTACTCTAAATTCGTTTACTGATTTCATCTTTCTGCACTTGACTGGCTGCCTGTCAAAAATCGATAGGAAACGCATTGGTGCAACGTCTAAGATTGCCATCAATCCTGTCGCTGAACAGATGGCATATGTCTTAGCTTGTACAACGCTCCACAAGTTACATAATTGTGGTAACAGCTGCAAACTATAAGCTTTTGTTGAATCATATTTTTCAGTTCAATGAAATTGATTTTAAAACTAAAATTCACTTAACTAGTTTGCTGCAGTTTCTCTATAAATGATAAAGTAAATTTTATTAAGAGATTTTATAAAGAAAAATTTTAAATTAGTTGATTTATTTAAAGTATTCTTGTGAGCTCACAGAATAATAAGAAATATGCTTGCAATTTCTAAATTTAGGTTTTATTTATTCAATAACTGCATGCTTAATTGCTCAACGTATAAAAACTTCAAGCTAAAGCGTGCAAATAAAGGAGCAGTAGCAGGATTGCATTGAGTAATTGAACGTTGGCAAAGCTATGTGAAGTTAAACTTCGTTAATGTACCAAGAGCAAAATGGTAGAAAATGAATTAAAATTCTTTAGAATGAATTAAAGTGCAAGACATAAAATGTTACCCAACAAGTCCAGCAGCAAGAGCAGTAGCAAGGCAAAAGGATAAACGGATGAAGGATAAAGTTAAGGTGAAAGGGAGTCACATTCGTGCCGCGCTAATTCACTTTGCAGTATCATCCAGTATCAAATAGTTTCCTTCGTTTTTCGGAGGATTACACGCAGTTGCCGTTGCCATTGCCAAGAGTTGCCGTTGAGTTTTGCCAGACGCCGGCAGGAAAAACGCGTACTACTCGTACTCATCGTCTCGTATATATATATATGTTTATATATATATACAGATAGATATATATAAAAACTAACAGACTTATTGCATTACTTACGCTAAATAACCACTTACAAAATGCCGTGCACGCGAAAAGAAGCTACGCAAAGGATGACGTTGACGGGGTAACAGTAACGGTAATGATGGCGATAATGGTGATGCGGATACGGGCAACTTATTAAATCCGCCAGCCAGAGCCAGGAAGTTGGCAAATAGACTTACAACCGCAGACAGTTGGAACAGAGTTGTTGGCGGTAAGCAGAGTGGCGAAAAGCATGACAATTGCCAAGCAGACTTGACAGACTAGTTGACAGCTACCAGGAACAGGGCGGGATGGATATGACCATGGATGACTATGGTTATGCTATGGTTGTAAAGTGAGGGGAATTAGGGAGGCACGAATACAAATGTCAACAGGCAGAATGCTAGCAATGGATGCATTGGGATGTATGGGAAATCACAGCAACGTGACTGACTGACTGTTGGCTGGCTACGAAATATGCATGCTGCGGACACACGAGGGCTGTTTAGAAAGTGTTTAGCAGGAATAACTAAATCGAAAATGCGGAAAGAAGAAAATTAAGCATAGAAATTTTAGACATTTCTTTTATAATTCAGCTACTAATATCCCAGGATATTTTTGTTACACCAGATTTGTGTCTTTTATGGGCAGACCTGATTCCTGAGTTCTCAAGCAACATGATAGGCGCTCCGGCGATAAGTTGCAGGAATCTTATTCTGATCTTCTGTTACACAAAGATTTTTAGGAAATAAATACAATCAATAATGCCGAATTTAGAAGGCCCCGAAGATCTGCTACCTCTCCAGAACTTAGCGGGAATTTTACCGAATGTTGGTTGTTTTCCTTATGAACTTTTTTCCAATAAAGAACTCTGTCTCTATGTGCAAATGCAGTTGTCATTGGCTTGTTCATTTAGCCTTCGTACTTGAAGCATGGTCCATGTCTTAGAAGAGCTTAAGACGAAACTCATTATAGAGTTTCTTTTACCAGAATTATTTACTTCAACTCGAATACTTTCTAACACCAGCTAGATTTAAAGCCTTGAAATACTGTATAATTAAAGCAAGACTTGATTTTCTTTAAGTTGATAGCCATATATATCTCTCAGCTTAACAAAAAGTGAATAAATTAATAATGAAACATTTTACCAAACTTTAATCTCTAAATCACAATAATATCGAAGCCCTCCCTCGCCTGTGTGGTATACAGAATATGCACATGAAAACCAAAGTCGAGATATTTGACTCGGACTCTCTGGTCTGTGCGCTTCGTCTTTGAAGCAGTTGTCTGTGTTTGGTTTTCTACTGCTAGCGCATAAAATTTGCATTGAGAGAATTGTTTTACGCTTTTGCTGCATATTTCCAGTTGCTGCTGTTATCTCTCGTCCAGTGCGCTTGGTTGAACTTAAAGGCTCTCCTAGCCGTACTTTAAAATACATATAAATTCATAGAGAAATTTGCATATTTGAGATGCTAGATATTTTATGCTGAATCTCAGACTTGCAGACGAGGTGTTTACAAACGTTTCAACACTCTAGCTGAAAATATTTCCAAACTTTAGATAACTTCAACCAGCAGCCCAGGCAGCACTTTGCTTTTGCATTCGCGCCACTTGGCTATGCGAGCTAAAATGTGTTTCAAATTCAAATACAAAATGCAGCGTCTGCAGGCGGCTGAAAATCTAATATGGCAGCAAAACCCAATTAAAAATGGCGAACGAAGAGAACAACTGAATATAATTCTGTTTACGCTGAGCACAAGACAAGTTTAATCTCTTTGTAGATGCACCAGCTGGTGTCTCAGTTTGCAAGCGCCTGTGGGTATGCAATGGAAATTGCGCAGCGGCTGCTTTCATATTTCATTGAATTAAGCAAATGTTAGATGGGTGTGTGTGTGTGTGTATATAAATATTTTTTAAAGCTTATCTTCAAATAATTTTTTTTTATTTTCAGAGCACAAATATTATTCTCATAGCCGTAGCTGTCCATTTCGGTATAGGTAAGTTGCAAACTCTTTAATATTTATTCTGATGGGAAATCATAAGGAAATCCCTGTTGACAGTCACTTTGCTGTTTGTTTTTATTGCTAACATGAACTACAGTGATTTGCCAAAGTTTTGCCAGCCACAAAGCCTGGCAAGTACTTGTAAGTATGCGAGCACTCGTACTTGCCTAAGTTTGCACTGTGCTTAAACTGGGCCAGTAGCGCAATGGATTTGCTTTGGTAAACCGGATTTTCCTCCTTTTTCTTCCCATTACATATGTGTGACAAATAATTTATGTACGCCTTTGCCCTGTGCAAAGAGCGAGTCAATAAAAATGGTTGCCAAACGCTTACAAACTGGCAACAGTTGCCTTTACTTAGTCGAGTGTTGACCGAGTTTGCTTCAACGTAGCCGACTTGAACTTCCGTCATTTATAAGCGGCTTCTAGTTAAAATTGCGATTTAAAATGCAGCCTAGCCAAGTCATCTACTTTTAATTTTATTATTTACGCAAACTTTTCATAGCACTTTTAACGGCAGCCTTTGCATCCTGTATTAAGCCTGTACCCCATTTTCCTTTCTATTTTTTGCAATTTCTGGTTGCACTTTATGGCTACAGGAAGCTCTCGTATCTGGTGTTCATGTGCACCGTGTTGGTCATAAAGTGTCAGGCCAGGAACTAATCGGTGGCAGCCATAAAAGTAAAGCTACCACAACCACAGCGGGTACCAGGACTCTGGGACCACGGCGTTCATTTCACAGGCTTCACAAGTTATTGGCCAGTAAATGCAGACAGGAGCAGCATCTTCGACAGCCACATGTGGCCGCTAGTTCCATTGTTGTGGCTGTGGGTGGGATTGCAGTTTTGTCACATTCTAAGTGCATTTGGGATGTGTGTGTGTGTGCACTTTTCTGGGAAGTCCCGACACCATCTTGTGGAAACTTCAGATACTCGGATACGCGTTTATGATGCTACGATGCCCAACGATGCTGCAGTTTGCCTCAAACCAAGTCAAAGCGAAAAGAAGAGAAAGAGAGAGAGAGAGAGAAACAAAACGGGAGTGTTATATGTCGACAGAGGCGTGGTAACAAATATTATATAAAGGGGAATTCATTTGAATTAAAGGGGGCTTTTAAAGATTTTTTCGAAATGATTTTCTTGTAGTTTGTTAGACTAATTTATGATATGAAAGATCTTTTGAGGCAAACTGCAACGCTTAGAGGCTTCAACTGTATCATGCAAATCGAATTCTTAGTATTTTTATAGCATCTAAGTGTTATATTTAACAAATGGAGAGCCTGATTTTAGCTTAATGTGGAAAATATTTGTATTCCAAATACATTTATTTCCGAAAACTATGTTCAATTCAAAAGTCTGTGCTTAAAAATGTATTGGTTTAAAACCAGAGCTCTGCTATGCGAAGATCATGCAAGTTTGGCATTGCAAAATGTTCCAAATCACCAGATCTATGAAGTTTCAACCTTTAAGAGTGCAGTTTGGCATGTGTGTTATTATCGGAGACGCTCCAAAGGCGTAAATTTCCACAATAATAAAAGCATAGAGGCAGAACTTAGTCTAATTTTTAAAAAAAAGAATATTCACTTTGTCTTAACTCTCCATAAATCTGCTGCTAAACAATAGTTTTTCAAATTTTTAAGTAACTTTTTAATTTCGAAGCCCCTTCTTCCGCCCTGCCTACGTCACTGCTAATATGTGTAGCATTTTACGAACATTTTTATTAATTTGGTTTTGCTTATGTGAAACCCGGCAGCTTGGCTATAAGAGCACAATGTGTTTTTTTTACGCGTCAAAGAACAAATAGATGGAGGCAAAACTCCACTACAAACTCAGGCCAAAGTGTGCCAATAAAGTTTTAATGTACATGTAGAGCTTAACCTAGGTTTTTGTGCACTTTTATTTGAGATTATATTTTTAGCATATTCGTATACATGTGCTGCACATGTATGCAAACACACATAAAATATGGCAGATAAGTTTTATAGAGTTTTAATGCTTGCATTCGAGTACCTTTTTATTTTTTCTCTAAATATGTAAAGTGAATTGAATCGAATAATATTTGGCAGTCCCTTGCTAGTTTATTTTGCAAGCAAAAATTATTTACAAAGTTCATATACATATTTGAAGATTCTTTGGATTTATTTGGCTTTGCTAAGGTTGGCCGCTTAGTTTTAGTGTATGCAAAGGTTGCTTTTGCATCAAATCAAATATCTAAGTGCAACGAAACTTTTTCCATATTGCTTCTATTTCTTTTTGTGAAAGATAAATAGATAAATAGTTTCCTATCTGCAATATGGCTAAGTAGCTTAAAGGCTTTTTATATCAAATTTTATATTTCAAAAGGGGAAAACGAAAAGTATTGAGCATAAATATACAGAAATACGAATGCAGGTATAAATATATACACACATACAGACACATTTGACCCTGCAAGGAAAGGCAATAATGTTTTGTGAGACTTGCTGGCTTAAGAAATGTCACATCAAAATGCATCAGCATTTCAAGTAATTTTTAAAAAAATATGTTCAAAATTGCTTTGGGCAATTAACTTGGTTCAACTTGGGATTCAACGGCAGAGAATTGGCGAAGGGAGTTTTATATTCACCAATAAAGGAAGTACAGGCTGCTTAGCCATGGATACACAGTAAGGGAAAATTGGCAATGACAAGTCATCAGAGGTCCCATGACCATCTTCTTTGTTAATCCAGATTCAGCAATTAACAACAAAGAAATATTTGGAATCCTGCGGATGTTTGGAGCCTGCGGTCACCTTTGAGCCTTCCGAAAGTTCAACAAAGGATGGAAAGTCTACAAGGCAATGCAACAATGAAGGCAGGAGAAAGCCATCACCCCACCTTCCCTTAAACATAATCAATAAGTCAAGCAAATTGAAATTAATTTCAATTTACAGAAAATTATACAAAATTGAAATGAATGTCATCCATAAAACGTGTAGATATTGGTTTGGCCAGTTATCACTTCGTGTTTGCAATTCAGCTTTGATGGCTGCCAAGAGAGACTCAAAGAATTTCCCTTTTTAAGAAATCAATCATACTTTTTCTCAGTCGAATGTACTTAAATGCCAAAACTGCATAAACTTTAAAAGCGTTTTTACGAAATATTGTTCTTTGAGTAATGTTTCTTTGTTGCAATATTTGCTATATGTAGCCTCTTTTCTTGCATTTGTTTACAATTGTTTAAAGAATGCCATAAATCAACTTTTTATTTGCGTTAACAAAGCGACACATGCGTACAAATTAATTTTTATTTCCATACACGCATTGACCATTGTTCACTATTTTGGCATTGTTAACAGCGTAGAACAAAACACAGTAAGAGCGAAGAAACAGCAAGTGGCAAGTCACTATGTGTATGCTTTGCCGAAGAGCTGCTTTAAGAACTTGTGTAAATGTGTGGGTCCTTGGTCCCTTAACTTATGAATTTTGTTTAAACGGCTTCTTGAAGTAATCACCTACGCCATGCTGTAAATATTTTGAACAATTTTTACCGTCCACCTCTTATGGCTTGGTCTGTGGTTTGAAAGCCCATTAGTCAGCCATCATTAGGAGTTACACATATATATTTATATTAGTCAGGGCAGGATTTCTATATACAAGTTTGATTATTCTAATGGAAAGATTGTTATACTTCATCCCCTAATCATTGACATCCTCGTTTCAGAGAGAACTGCTCGTTTATTTCATTATTAATTAATATTACCTTCAATAATTTTGCTTGCATCAATAAATGCTATGGATATATGCAATAACTGCAAATTCGTTTTTCAATTCATTGTGAGGTTTCGATTTCCATTTCCATTTCAGACTTGCAGTAAATGTTCAGCGTTCCAATTAAGAATGATTTCTTTGTTTTATCGGGAAAGTTCATGTTACTTCATTTGAATCGACCTTTAATTTCCTTTTAAATTTAATCTCCAGGCCTCTGCCCATTGATATTTGTGTTGAGCTGCAAACTTTTTGAAAGTTAGCACTTAATTTACATACCATTTACATGCCATTTACATATGTAGGATTCAATTATATACAAACTCACTTATCAATATTTGATCTTTGTTGGTTTAAATTACTTTAGCACCATTGAGTTTTCAATTGCTAAAAATAGTAAAGCATCCACATATAAATAAATTCGCGGCACACATATATTTGAATATGTTCACGCGATAAAAACACGCAATTCATTTGGAGAGCCCTGCTGTGGCGGCGGCGGCAAATGGCTGGGGAATATTAATTACTTGACGGTAATAGGCCACAAAAATAACCGCAGATCGCATACAAAACGAAATCCCGAATCCCAAATAGCCAATTTTGTGCCATGCCCAAGTAAATTGGGATAGGCGGGGTCCCATGGAAGGTGTTGAAAACGGCCAGTCATTATCCTGGCTGAGCCTGAACCCTGATGACCGAGGCGGGACTGCCCGTGCCGTCGCCTTCGTCGTTCTCGTCGTCAACCAACACAAAAGGACCATGGATAAAAAGAATTCAAGCAAGCAATGAATGAATTGCTGGTGCTGCGTGCTAGGCAATGGTTCAAGGATAGCAGGGAGCGGCAGGCATGGAACTTATTATCTGCGTCAGTTGTACACGAACACGTACGTCCGAATGCTGCTCAGCATTCCGCCTCCAGCTGCCGCCGTGACTTGGCGCAATAAAATCTTATTACGGACGCTTTACAATAAATGCTCGAAAGGGAATCGGAAGAGCATGTTCTCCACGGTTAGGGATGCTGTGGATGTGGATGTGGATGTGGGAGGACACCCCAAAATGCAGAGCCAAAAGCCCCGACCCAAACATGGCGATTTTACAAATGTGGCGCCGCATTTTCGGTTACGGTCGGGCTCAGGCTCATTCGTTTTGTGTCGCTGGGAAGTGGTAATAAAATATAAAAAATGAAAATATTGCGCATACGCCGCACTGGCTCGGTGGAATGGAGAGGAAATATAATAGCCATTAATAATATATAGCTGTTTCCTGCTACCAGCTAGCGGCCTCCTAGCCAACTGTGTGATAAACCGTTTAGCTACATCCGGCTAAAAGCAAAACAGAATCGGAATAGAGAAGAATGAAGGAGATAGGCGGGCATAAGAATTAGGGGAAAATAATGCAAACACTTGTAGGTGTGCCATTGTCCAAATTGCTTTCCCAGCATTCGCATTCAACAGCCGCTGCCGAACCAACACGCATCGATTGTTTCCGCATTCCTTACTTTTGTTGACTTTTCCTATTCTATTTCTCTCTCCCTCTCTTTGGCATCTTTAGCAGAGCATTTGCACGTAGTGGGAGTTATAATTGTGCCATTCCCTTTTATCCCTTTTCCCTTTTTCATTCCGTTTTACTCAATGCTGGATTAAATTTACATAATACTCTTGCAATTTGAATGAGTTTCGGTTGTATCTTGATTATTCCAATTGATTTAAGCTTAGGGTACAAAATCTGAATCAAAATAAACCCAGATAATCTTCTTAGAGCTTAATTACAATTACACTACAAGAAATTAAATTGAGTGGCTTGATTAAAGATGATATCATTACCTTTTATTTACCTATCATATAATCCATTCCTGCTTAAGTTAATGATGATGCTATGAGCGAAATAAGTGAATGAAATATTAAGTTAAATTACATCGTTGTTATATATTTACAATGTAAAGTCGAAGTCGAAGCTAACCTTCCTTTCATTCTTAAACTCAAACATATCTGGCAGTTTCTATTTTGTCATCAATTGATAGAAATTCCATATTATCTACCGCCAGCCTTATTCTCTAGCCAAATATACTCTACTTTATTCAGAGATATGCAGAGCAGCTGTAAGTATCCCCAATATCTTCAATCTACAAAGTGTTTCACAGACGATTGGTTCTTCACAGTTGGAAATTTGTAATAAAAGTTTACTCTTCTTTACATTTGATTTCATTATCTATATTCACTAATTACTACCAATGGAAATTAGTTGCTAAATAGTTTGAAAACTTAAAGTTTTTCCTGCTCCAAAAGTGCTGTTGGCGTATTCATTTAAAGTTTCTGAGAATTTGCATCAGACTGCTTCTATCAAGAAATTTAATAAAAATAATATATATTTAGAAAATGTTCAACCCACACACATGGGTCATATTTATGTACATACAAACACATACATATTTGAATGCACACAAAAATCGAACAATGGCAAAACAGGAAAAACTTTGCCGACAGCAAAACACGCACCCACCCGCACCTTCACCCACTCAAAATACGAGTACCTTCTCCTTCCTGCTGCCTATTTTCGCACATCTGTGCTAAAAGTTTTGCCAATAAATGAAAATAGGAAACTCAGGAGGACGGATAACAACAAGATGTTGAAATAAGTTGTCAAGCAAACGATGGCTCCACTCCATGTCACCCCTCCCCTCCCTCAACTTGTTAGTGCTGGTGTTGTAGATTGGGTGTGGTTTAGATGGTTTGCTCTTGTTTCCGTATAGAAAATAGAGCTGGATGTGGCGGCTGTTGGCGATAAGCATGCACCATTGATAAACACGCTCATGCCCATTCGGTTCCCACATTGCCATCGTGGGGCAGGGCAATGTCTATGACAGATCTTTGACAAAGCGCATCGAACACAGAGGCAAAAGCAATAGAATTGCAGCCACGATGTTGTAGACTCTTTAAGCGAATTGGCATCGAAGTGTGAGTTGGCAGTCTTTGTCACTCTGAAGCGGGTATTGTACTGCGCTGGTGCCACACGTCGCTCAATGAGAGATGATGGCTGCAAAAGTTCCTGTTGCTGTCAATAACATTTGAGCTACAACAAGGATGAGTAAAGACAAGGCAGGGAGCCAGTCAGTCGAAGCTTACATACCCTAGCAGTTAGATCAGAGGGAATATAGACCGACTTTATTGAAACTGCTTGAAAACTGCTGTAGAGGGTCGATGAATTCCGCTCATTTGAAGTCTCCATAAGAAGGCGACTCCGTAAGAAAAGTACTTATAATGATAAGCATCCCTCAGATAGCTGGCATGCACTCTTTTTGTGAAGCGATCGATGCTTCTATTTAGTGATAGATATGGGATATAATAGGAGAATATTCCTATTCCTTACTTAAATATTTTAGTTCGATATTCCTAACACCAAGGAATGGATGAACTTGCGAAGCAGACAGACTAACTATAGTTTTTATCAAAGGAAATGCATCATAAGAATCTCACCAAAACTGTGGTACCCTCTAAACGTAAGGGAATCACTCCTGCTGTAGCTACTCCCACCAAAGCGCCACCTGTGTCATTTGCCTGGTGTGGGCCATGCTTAGGCTCTATCGAAAAGTCCAGAGCAGGCGTGTCAGTAGGCTTCTACAGACATAGGCTTGCGTAAGCGTTTGGGGTTGAATGAACCCAATGTATTCTGCACTTCTGTGTGGCAATCGATTGATAAAAACCACTCCTCTGCAATAGTTTGCGTTGAGTTGATTCATTTTTTTGTTCACACTTCCCTCCGGAAGGTTTCAGTCTGATGATGATAAAAATAACACGTGTCAAAGTTGTGCTTTTGTTTTCTTATGCGCCTCCTCTCAGGCTGCTATTGGTATAAAGGACACAAACAGGACATGCTGATAAAGTTTTATTAGTCACTTGTGTCAAGCAGGCACAACAATAGACACACTGGCAGAGTGGCAAAGGCACAAGTTTGACATTCATTTGATAACGTTTTTATTAGCATCAAGTTACCACTGTCGCTTGGATGCAGCCATATGATATGAGTTGACAGCGACTCAATGAATAAATGCTACTTTGTGTTACACGTGAGTACACTCAGCGAAATATAAAAGATAATTAGATGATGATTGAAATGCATAAACCTAATTGGTATGCATTTGATATATTTCAGGGAGGAATAGTATGCGAATGAAAGAAGTTTTTTTATTTGATCGCTAATCTATATGCATAGGCAACTCTGAAGTGTGCTGCTCTTAAAAGCTTGAGCTTAAAACTAGAAGAAAATTGAACTGTTTACTTTAGAAAAGTGTTTCTCTACTCCCTTTCTGGTTCAGCTTCTGGTCATTTCCATGTCTCTACTTATCTGCTTATTTGACTAGAAAATATTTAATTGTAAATTCCATTGGCAATATGAGAGTCTCCATTTTTGATTATTATTCTTATATTTCGCATTATTTTCCACCGTGCAGCATACACACACTGGGCCACTCAGACAACAAAACAAACATAGTAAGAGCCCATGGCAGGACGCAGCGTCTGATGCCACAAAAGTTAACATAACGGCACGTCTTTCACACGTGCATGTGTAAATGCAACTATGTTTGAACTACACACTTGCATATGCACACACATACATGTACGCATACATACACATACACTTACAAACATATGTACATGCATTTTCAACTAGTTGTGGCAACGTAGGCAACTCGTGCCATTCGTATTTTGAGAAAATTACGTGTCGAATTAAGTATAATTTATTTAACAACATGAGAAACTTTCTTAAAGCCAGCTAATTGACAATTTTTATATAATTACGAACTTTTGTATAAGTAGTGTGTACATATATTGTGTCATTAATGTAAAACTAAAGAAAACTAATTAATATAATGAAAATGAATAAATAACAATAATAATTTGGTTATCCTCAGAATTTGAAAAGCTATGAACATTTTTATTATTCCTGATAGTTTTGTCTTCTTGTGTGTGTGAATTTATACCATCTTATCTTAACTGATCTTGTTTATTCTATCAAAGTGAGCTTGTTTCATAAATTCTGTGGTTATTTGACTAAAATAAACCAAAATATCCTAAAGAAATTTGGTAAAATGTTGAAATTATCTGGTACAGCTTTGGCCAAAATGTTCTTATCAATGTGCAAGATTTTCAGTAGGAATATGGAATGGAGACACTTGCACTAATGTTTTGATTTGTGTTTAAATGATTACAGAGCATAACAGCTAAGGTAATATTCATTCCCTTTTTAAAATATTTAATTTTATTACCCTCAGATATGATGTTTTCAGTTGTCAATGAGCTTTTCGGCTTGAGACTTTTCTCCAACTTTTTTCCTTTTGAAGAGCCTTAAAAACTAAAGTTGTCTTGAAAACAATCTTCACATCTTAATCGAAGTTCTATGAAAATAATTTTCTTTTTGTTATGCTATCGGTTGAAGCAGGTTAAATTACATATACAAAACAGCATATGGACAATGTTCGCTATATAAGCCACAAGGGTTGATTAAACACAGACGGAGACAGGTTCACTGACTGCTCTCGACATAAATTATTATTCCGAAAATGAATTTAATAAGCCAAGCAGGCAGCCACAAAATATTTACCACAACAAGAATAATATAATTTGCTCAGGCACACCTGAACAGTTGTTCGAACACTAACACAGATTACGTATACGTACACCGGAGTATTTATGCTAATTGTATTGCTTCAAAGATTAATAGAGATTTCGTCACTAGAACTACTCTTTCATACTCTTTGCTATAGTGTTATGTACTTAGTTGTGATGTATGTATTACGATTTGTATAGTTCTAGAATAGCTTATATACAAACAGACATCGTACATGGTTTCTATGGAGTTGTTCAATGTGCAACTGTTTGTTTTGTCATGCTTGAGCGCATAAGAAGATGAACACACAACTGTCATTGTCACACTATTTGATTCATAGTGTGCATTGTGCATATGTCTATATGTCTTGTATGTATTTGTATGTTGTCGTTGCCATAGATGAATGGATAATGGATAAAATTGAAGTTGCGGCTTTGTTGTGAAGTCTCTGAGACTTCAATGTAATAAACAATTGTCAACTAGCAGACGCTTGACACTTTGTACAGACAGCTTATATGCAATCAAGGAAGTTTTGAGCTATAATGGGATTTAAATTGAAAAGAGCCAGTTATGTAAGCTTAACTTGATAAAGAAAGGCAACTGTGATAAATACATAGAGTTTATACAAATTTATATAAAATTTGAAACAATCTTTAAGATATTTCTGTTGTGCTTCAGATAAACTAATACAAATTATTTTTAAGCTAACGCTTTGATTGAAATTTTTGAAGCAAATTGCACAAACTCAAGAATTTTATAAACTGCAATTTGCTTTGTCGCTGCTGCTGTGGCTGAAGCAACTCTCGCATGTTTGCAACAGGCAGCAGTAGCAGGATATGCGGTCGAAGCCCAGGAATTGCGGTCTTTGTTATGCTCCATAGCAGCACGCCATCATAATTTAGCTGGGGAGAAGGTTCCGTTGCACAGGGAAAGTTAAACCAACTTGTTGTCTAGGCAATGCAACTTGTGAAATGTCTGCGGTTTACAGTTGTTTGAATTTATTTGCTGATTAATTGAACTTGTAATGCAGATGCTGGTGAGCGAGGCGGCAAGATAGAGTGTGTGTGTGTGAGAGAGAGAGAGAGATGACCAGCTACTCAATTCAATTATAATACGAAAGCCTTCGTCTCGTAGCTGGAATCAATGTAAGGAGCGTAAGGATTGTTGGCGAAAATGTAAACAAACACTTGTCCATGCTGCGCCTCGCTGTCTCAATGATTGGGTCGTAGGTCGGGTTCCGGAGCTTTCGGCAAATACGCAGGCGCACTATCCGCTCAAAGCTTTGAGTGACGTCAGCCTGCGAGCACATTGAGAGGTCTTGGTCCTGGCCATTACCGCCACTCGAGCCAAATGCCAAGGACTCGAGCTCGCATACGCATTGCTAATAGCGCGCTTTATGCGGCGGTTACTGATGCCTCGGCTTGGCTTAGCTTTCAGTGCCATTCGAGAATTTCGCCAAGTGAGACGTATCAAACGGTAAACAGTTCACAAAGGAAAACAAACAATACATGCATATATAATATACATATATATATATATGTGTCTATATACATATGTATAAATGGACATGCGTGGGCGTGTGTATATGTGTTTGTGTGTAAGTGTGTAAGTGGATGCGTTTTGAGCATCAATAAAACAAACAGAAGCAAGCTGTAGTACGAGCACAAGTGACAGTGACTCTGACTCTGACTCTAACTGTGACTGTGACTGTGTTAGTGACTGTGTCGGTGTCAATGTCAGTGACTGTGACTTTGACAGCTATGGCCGTACCAGTTTCAACTGCAGAACTATAAAACATTTAAAACCAGTCTTGTCTAACCAACAATTAATAGTTTCAACATATAAAAAGGTAATTTAATGGAAAATATAAATATTTCCACTGGCTGCGTGTGTATTTTTGTTGAGCACCGTGTGTGCGTTTTCGCCTCATTTGCGCGCTAGACGCTGGCAAATGCCATACAAATGCCGCAAACAATGAAAACAACGGCAAAGCCAACACACAAACACAAACATGGCCACCAACCGCAGGACAAAACGGCAACACAGACAAACAAACATGAAAACATACACAAACGCACCAGAACATGGCCAGAACACTGCAAAATTCGGTCAATATTTGTGCGAGTGTGTGTGTGTGTGTATATATGCGTGTGTGTTTGTGAGTCGCACATCGAAAAAAGGGAAATTTTTCGGCAATTTTCTTAATTTTTTTTTGGCTTAAACGTTTTGACAGTATGGAACAAAATCTATGTCAAACATAAACTACGCGTTATTTTGGTAGAAAATATAAATAATATCAGACAAAGGAGTATGGACTTATGAAATGTTTGATTCTTAACAAAAAAAATATAGTAATAATATAGAAATATTTCTGAATATTTGGGATTGCGTTGACCATCAGAAACAAGGACCGAGGATGCTCTGAAATTTCATTTTTAACAATTATAATTAAAGAAAAGGCATTGAGTTTGCGCCTATTTGTTGAAATCCCACTAGAAGAATATGCTTTATAAGCAACAAAGGTTGGAAACTCCCATTGGTGACCCCGATGAAGCGCATAAGCTGCTGAAATGGAACCAGAGATCGGGTATACATCAATATAAGTTTGTAATTTAATTGCACACATATTTAGTGCCTCAGACATATAGAATTTAAAAATTCCAAGACAACATTTTGGCATAATTTATAATATACTAAAACAGCAATAGGCAGCCAGTGACTCCCAGAGCTAAGTCGCAATAGAAAAGTAGCTCAAAAAGCATAAAACACAATTAAGCAATTAAGCAAAAGAGCTGCGTATATATTATAATTCTTCTGCAACTGTGTGAGGCTGCATTTTCGCACATAAAACATATTAAAAATTCATATCGAATTAGATTTACAGCGAGCTTTTATAAGTACAGAGAAAAGTAGCCTTTTGAAAAATTAATAAATGAATGCCAATAAATTAGTCAATAATTTTTTTCAATGTTTATTTCTTTTGGCATCGCACATTTGGATTAACCTACGACATCAGCGGTAGTTTTTGTTGTAGATGTTGTTGTAGTTATCCCAATTGAAATTTTGCTGCCCATCGCTGTCCTAAAACCTTCTCGCATTGTTGCACTTGTTGTTTCGGCACTTCTTTAGACACTTCTTTTAAAATAATAATAAAACAAACAAAAAAACAACAAAAAACGTTGTTTTTCTCTTTATTGTTGCCACGTTGCATTTAAAAGTATCGAACAGTTTTGCTTAGCTCTGTTTTCAATAGACGTAGTCTATTCAAATAAAGTTAATTCAATTCCGTACGTATCTGGAAGACGACTTTGACGCATTTCTGCTTTAGTACGCACCTAAACTCTAACATGAGTGAAAAGTTCAACTCATCAGACTAATGGCTTGGCCTTCGTTAATCCATCTCATTTAATTAAGACAAAGACTTTTATATATGTTTACATATGTATATAGATTGTTGGATTCAACGATATTTACTTTGGAGTAGTTTTGGACTAGCCGGTTCAAGGTCCGATAACAGATAGCACACAGAACCAAAGGATTATCTCTTTGACAGTTGAGTTTTTATTACCTGACCTCGAATCAGCTAATCAACATTTATGAATGAAATGTTTGATAGTTAGGTTTAAATGGAAAGAGCCTTCCAATCACTTAGGTCATCCATAGATTATCGATAAATATATTTGTGAGCTATATTTATTGATCTGCTTGGCAAGCTTATCTCATATATTGTTAGCACTTTTTGTTTGATGCTCGCAATACCAGTCCTCGGGCAGTGTCGATTAGGGCTCTTTAAAGTCCTATCAACTTCGGATTTGTGAAGTGCCATTAACTCATCTACTTCTGCTTCCCAATTTACCCAATCTTTTAGTACAAGCTTTATATAAGTTATATTAAAATTTGATTTTTATTAAACAGCCTTAATTAGTACGCCACTATTTTGTTGTAAATCAATGCCAAGTATCATAATTGAACAAATTATTCAATCGTTTTTCATACCACCGCAGCTTTAACTCTCAGCCATAGCAGAACTCCCATTTAAACTCTACGCAACTCCTCAGCAAATGTACTAATGAAATGTGACACTTGACAGTTGGTACAAGTTCATAAGCTGCATACGCATTTTGCAAATCAGCCCTGTGGGACTTTGTCTTTGTGTTCAATTTTAAGCTGGTAATTAGAATATATTCTATAATTTAATACATGTATGTATGTTCTGCTTGTTAGCTTCTAATTCCAACATATGTAACTTGTCAAGCTGACAAATAAGTCACAGATTAGGGTTAGGGCATTATAATTATACATATGGAAAGGCTTTGCACATGACAAAGTGATTGTAAGAAGAAATGGATATGTAATTATAAATGTGTTGCATTCGAGCTTAATGATTTCGAATTCAGCTGGAGATACCTACATGATTCGAAGGCAAAAGAGGTTCACCCAAATGTTTGTTTGTTATATCCTTGTTTATGGAGAACCGAAATATTGAATATCCTTTTGAGTTTCAAGATTTCCTGTAGAGATGTGTTAACTACATCTTGACAAACTTTTTATTCAGCTTCTGATCTAACTTTTTCATTAAGGAATAGTGTCAGTTTAACGTCTATAGAGTAGACTATATAGTACACGATGCCTCACTTAAGAGATCTTTTTACTTTAACAATCAAGTCACAGCCAGTAGATGGAAATGTCTGGTCATCACAAGGCGCAGATTTCGATATAAGTAAAAACAATATCTCTTGGCAACCGGTAGCTATCCAACCCATATTTTATTACATTTACATTTTTTTGGCCAAAAACATGTACAGATTTAACAAGACTAATTAAAAACTGAATCTTTCACATTTGCATCTTCATAAATATAGTTTTCCAGCAAAGATATTCAAAAATAACTCAAGCGAAAGGCAAACATGTGAAGTATTTGCGCCTGCTGTGCGAAGACATCGTAACGTTTGCTATATGTAAAAAATATAACGTGCATTTTATTACAATTATTGCTACGTTACGCATACGCCATGTGGAGCTACACCATCAGCAACGACATTGGCAAGAGCAACAGAAGCAGCAACAGCAGGAGCAGACGCCGAGCAGCGTAATAAATCGCACCGCCATAATTCACGAAAGAGCAAAGCGAAGCGAAGTGAAGCAAAAAACGAAGAATGAACAAGAAGGAAGAAAGGGTTGAGGCAACCGCCACAAACATGAATGAGCCCAGAGAACCGCAAACTGAAAAAGTAAGGCTATTAAGGCAAAAGACTTAAAGTATTGCCCCAACCGACAGCCAATGCGAATGACTGAGTGAGTGAGTGTGCCCTGCGGGGGGTGGAGGGAGCTAGTGGCAGGCGAATGCCTGCCTACCCCAAGACGCACACATCCGAGCCGAGTTCCGTTTCCTGTTTCTGATGTGTTGCCACAAGAAACAAAACGAAAACTTATTTTGTTTGGTTGCACAGTGTAAAAGCCGCATCTCAAGCGTTGCTCTCTGCATGTGTGTTTGTGTGTGTGTGTGTGTGTGCGTGTGCGTTGGTATGTGTGTCGCGCACGACTACGCACATAGACGTTTGACATGGTCTTAATACTAAATAAAAACATAAGCTCAAGGACATGAGGACACCGACACACAAGTAGTCTTCGTTCTTCGTCTTCCCAGCAGCTGCCACTACGTGCGCCTCGAAAAGTCTGCCTCAATGTCATTATGTGTAAATTTTTAATGTTGCCAGCACGACAGAGCCCGAGCACAGGCACAGAGATGTCACAAACAACAACAACATCACAGCAACAACAACCCAAAAAGTAGGTTATCAAATTGTGTACTGGCTTAGAGCGCGGGTGATGGTGTCTGAGGGGCCACACAAGTTGTTGCACTGAATGAACGCACAGCTGCCACCGCCACCGCCATCGCCACCACCAACACCGCCTGCACCCTGGCGTGCTCTTCCTCCTTGCAACTAGTAGACACGGCAACAAGAAACTTTTACTTGACACAAACAGGAAAAAGGGCAAAATTTAAATGGGAAAACCATTTACTGAACCAAGGAAAACACACGCCGACCAACCTACGGACCGACCGCCAACAACAACAATCTGTGGCACACCCATGGATGCCTCTGTCCCATATAACTCATACTTAGGAGCCTAGGAAATATTTTGAATGCTTTTTCGGGTCAAGCATTTTCATTTCGCGCCTGCTGAAAATTGTTAGCCAGCGCCCAAAAGTATGCAGCATGTTTGTAGGCGAGTATTTTATGTTTTATGTTTTTTCCGTTTTTTTTTTTTTGCTCAAAATCAGGACATACGCGAAAACTAAACCACTGCAAGCTTAAGCTGCATCTATTTAGTTTAATTAAAAACACAAATCCATTTTTGTGTTTGCTCTTTTGTGGCCGTTGTTGCTGTTGTTGTTGGTGCTGCTGGAGCTGCCACTAATTAATTGCAAACTAAATGAGTTTCTCGACGTAAACTTTATCTGCCGGTTCTGCTTTTGAAAACGCTGGCAAAAGCTGCCACTGCTGTCCTGGCAGTTCGCGGCCTGAAGGCGCCTCCTCAACTGAAAAGGCTGCTCCTGGTGCTGTCGTTGATCCTGCTGTTGCTGCGGCTGTTGGCAATGTTGATGAGCCACAACACAAAGCCAAAGCAATGCCAAAACTATTAACAGAGTATAGTGGCAAACGCACTTAGATGACTCGATTTTCTAATGGAAAACAATTAAGGCGCTGCTGCTGAGGGGTATCAAATTTCTGGTACGGAGCATAGAGTTTCTGCTTAAAAATTAATTGATTAAATTGAAGATTTGAAGATGTTTCTGTTTTTAAAATGTGAAACTAAATTTAGTTTTCCACCAATTTTTTTAATTACGATTTTTTGGATGTTTAAGAAATGATTTTCTAGCTTAAGAATATTAAAGATAATTGAGAAAAACAGTTAAGCATTGTTTGACAGTTTAAAGGAATTTAATATTTGTTAGATTTGTTTGAATTAGATTCAGACGAAACTTCTACAATATATCGCAAAATGAATGCATTTTTTTTGTAATTTTTGTTGTAAGTTTTATGTCGTATTTTTAATACCTTTGGAACAATTTATACAGTTCTTACTCACGCGTCAAGTTTACACTAGAAAAGTGGTGTTATTTTTCATAGTCGCTTTTCTCAAACAATCAAAATATGTTGCCTTCTAGATGAAGCTGATGAAAGCCTAAGGGTGTAAATAAAATATGATGCTAAACAACAAGGCGTATAAGCAATATTTTATATACCATAGAACCCTCACATTGCAGCTGTAAATGTATATTCTTGGCTCTAATACGTGTAAAGTTAAATATCAAATTCAAGTTTTTAGAGATTTCGCTTTGGAATGCCATCCCTAGTGCACATCCATCCATCTAAAACTTTCCCCTTTGACAGTTTTTCTCACTGGGCAAAAACAAACAAACAAGTTGCGTTGTGTGCTCATCACTTGATTTTGCATTTGCATAAAAATTGCTTGACGCTATATTATGTAAATTTATGAGTTTTCCTGTTACAGTTATGTGGCGCTCATTTGTCAACAAACGCATAACAGTTTCCCAGTTTTAGTGTGCAACTGCTTTGGCAGGAATAAATCTGGTTGAGTTTTCATTGCTGTCAGTGCTGTATTGCGGTTAACTGTTATTCACAATCAGTGCAGTGCAGCGCACATTTGCCATACAGAGACAATTTTTAGACAGCAGGACAACAGAGTTCAAGAGGACACTTGGAGAAAAAATGGCAGAGTATAAAGTGGCAATTGAAGATTTGAAATTGCTCTGATTTACACTTGAAAGTTTATTAAGAAAAGTGGGGATTGTTTTTATACAAAGAAATATCCTTCAATATGAAAGTTGTTGACTGTGATCATTGATATAGTAAGAATGTTCTTCTAAAACCGATATGTCCAGCCCATAAGTCCTGTTAAAGATGCCACTTGGCTTTGTTGTGCTACATTGTTGAGAGCGATTATAAATATGAGACTACCCGAAGCAAAAAATTTCCCTTGAACCTAAATATTCTCATAAAACATTCTCAAAAATTTATCTCAAAACGTTGCTGAAGACGACGATGTGATGAATATGAACTTATTTTGTTACTTAATATTTTTTTTTAGTGTATAAACTGTAGCTACAGCCACAAACTGTTAGCAGAGTGTCACTGCCAATTGAGCTGTCAGACAGTTGACAGTTTTTGTTGTCGATCGGCACAATTCAATCGAAAATTAATAAGTTGAATTAACAGCTCTCACCGCAGGCATCATTTTTAAATGACATTGACAGAGAAGTTCGGGTCCTGTGCATCAGGCGAGCTAATGGTAGACTGTCTGATTGTCTCACTGTCTGTGCGAATCAGTCTGTAAATATTGACTGACTGAAAATTGATTGCTCGCTTAGTTGGCTTTGCTTTTACCCACATGAATTGGCTTGGACAGAGATAGTGAGAGAAACCATACAGAGCTGAATTGACCTGTCAGTGCATATTTACATGGCAGTAAATTTAAGCATTTTCCATTCCATTTGAAACGCTTCCATTTAATTGAACCAAGAAAACCATTTCCTATGTGTTAAACTTCAGCTGCAGTAACTGCCGTCAAGCTCATATTTTAGATTAAGAGCCGGCTGAAGGACTCATAAATTGGGTTGTCAGCATCGACATTGATGATGGCGCTCAGTCTGCAGTAGCCAGTTCTTATTGCTGTAGTTATTTTTTTGAGAAGTCACGTCATCAGTTGGGCATTTCACTTCACACTTCTAGTATTAATTTCCTGTCGACAGGCCAAGCCAGCGTATATTCACACCTTTTCCCTTATAGCAAAAGTTGAAGCATAAAATTATACGATTATGGCATTCCACTGGAATTGCAAATGGTAATTGGATATACGGTTTATTAGCCAACGCTACCTTATAGATGGTAGCGAAGAGCACTTTTAATGAATTGACTTGAAGCCTGTGGAAACAATTCAACACAGGCGGGAATATCATTTTGACAAATACTCGTGAAATTTAAGGTAAAAAATGAACTATTTCTGACTAAATGACAGGAAAGTTTTATATGCAAATGAAAGTTGACAGAACAAAGATTTAGCCAAATAATTGCTCTGCAATTACACCCCATGAAATGTTTAACTGAAAGTTTCCCAATTATTATGCCACACCAGTTTGTTTTACGTTCCAGTCAATTTTCCTTGATTATTCTGGTAATTGTGCAAACATGCTTAATGATGCTGCCAAGCCTAGGTTCACATATTTAACCTCTCCCAACTGAATTCAAACTAATCAATACGAACCGATATCCTGTTTCAGCCTTGACTTCCTTTGTTAAACACAAACATAGATCTACATACCCATACGCAAACACCTCCTTCAACTACAACGCTGCTTAATTGAATCAAACAAAACCGCAACTACATAAGCAACATCAGTAACAGCCCAGAAGATCAAATAACTTTGTAAAACAGGTCAACTATTTAATTATAACTTGGTGCTGCGTATGAACCATTTGGGCTAAGGAAAATGTGCAAAGCCACACACATACAACCATACACAAGCACATTCAGTTGCAACTTAATTCCTTCGCTAGTTTGTGTGGCGAATCCTGAGCTTGTAAAATTGCCTGACTGCACAATTATCTAAACAAGACGCAAAACTATAAAATTGCAAGCATAAAATAAAAGAATTTTTATACTCTTACTTTAGTAGAGCAAACGAGTATATTGTATTCGGGCAAATGTATGTAACAGGCAGAACGAAGCGTCTAAGCATCAACAGACGAGTCGATCTAGCCATGTCCGTCTGTCCGTCCGTCCGTGCGTATAAACACCCAGATCTCGGAGACAGTAAGAGCTAGAGAGACCCAATTTGGGATGCATACTCCACTTGTGGGGCGTCAGATCAAGTTTGTTTTCAAACTCTGTGTATGGAACTTGCTACAGCTTAAAAGGTAGGATTGTTTTTATCTCGATTATTGTACTGCAAGTGTGTCAAAATCAAGGTCACAGTTGACTCTATGCAAATGGAAATAGTCAAAGCAAGCAATGTGGCTTCTGCTTCTGGGTATATGCATACGCACAAGAGACTATTTGACTCCGAAGTAACCAGTTGCCTAATGCATAATTAGGATGACAGCGAGGAGCATGGGAAGGCATGGAGCATGGGAAGGCCAAGGGGCTAGGTTCCTTTCCTCTCTATGTTTGTTATGTTGTAGGGTATCTTTTGATTATGTTTCTCTCAAAATTTAAGTGAATTAAGTTTGGAAGCAAAGTAAATTGCATAAGTAGTCGGTACCATACCACTTTTATAGGGAAGTCATTTAGGGTGTCTGAAGAAGCACCAACTTTAAATATAATAAAATAAGTCAAGAACTTTGCTTAGCTTGGACAACCGAATATATTCTATATTTGCAAGCATTTCTCTATTTTACCGTGTAACAATTGGTGTAATTATGTGTGTAGGATTTGCAAATATGCGATAACAAATATGCGTATGCACATGTTCCTAAGTTGTTGGCAAGCGTAAGTACATGCTCTTGCGCTCGACTGCACAGATACCAGATGCGTTTTCCATCATTTCACTCACACTCACACACACACACACACACACACACACACACACAAATGCAGAAATGTCTGCCTTTGAAGTAAACTTAGTGCTTTCTGCTGCACCACATTGAAGGAAGTCAGTTATGTGCACAAGTTTGTTGGCTGCTGCTAATCGCCAACTTGGCAAAGTGGCCATTCTGGCATCCTTGCGAAAAGGAAAAATGAAAATTTCTTTGAGCATTACTCAAAGCAAAGCTAATTACGTGTAGCTTTGACACAAATTAGGGAAAACTTTTAATGTCAAAAACTTGAAGAAACCTGTCTAAGCTAATTTCTATGCAAATTGGTGTGACCTGTGGTCGCACCTGGTCTACATATTGGAACTGTGTCTACTGACGCCATTTAGCAAACGACTTGCATCGACAATCGACCGATCCATGAACCAGATAACTTTCTCTGAGCACTGAGTATGTGTACGATTTGACTGAAGGTTATTATTTCGAAAGCTGACGAGCTCTTGCCGCATGTCGCCATTGCCAGGAACTTTGCAGTGCACCCACCTGCGACCACCGTAAAGTTTGGCCGCACACAAAAGTCCTTCTACATGAAGAGAAACTTTTAAAGCTGGTGCAAGTAATCTGCCATAAAGCCCTTTACAAAAGATTCTCATAGTTTCATGCACAGTTTTCCACTTTTCTTTACAAAATGGGGACATTCGCTGAGAACCGTGAAGCGTTAATTATTTTAACAAGTTGGTGAAAGTCTTCATTCTGCATAAATGCTTAAGTCTTGCTTTTATATCTAGGCATCACTCTGCCTGTGCTGCTTGTAGATATCAAAAAGTTCCTTTAGATACTTTCTATGTCGCAAAAGTTCGCAGTTCCTTAGAACATGTTCATTGTGTTCATGCAGCTTTTGCCGCCGTTTATTCAATTGAGTTTCTCGTCGGGTAAGATGCTCATCCATATCATCTACAGCATGATCGCGGTTAACCAGCCAACAAAGCGACTTTTTGGCATGACAAGCATGAGTTTGTACGGCCACCCGGTCCAGGTGTTTGCTTAGTTTTTGAACCCGTTGTTGTCGCAGTTGAATACGACGTTCCTCGGCCAAGCGATGCCTCTGCTCCATAGCCTGGACATTGAACTTGTGTCGGTATGCCTGAAAACGTAAAGGTGGCGCTGAATCCTCTTGCGCATCAGCAAAGTGTAGGTAGAAAGCAATATTGGGGGGCTGCGGTGGTGCGGGTTGGTGGTACACTCCATAGGGACATGGAAATTGAGGTTCTCTATGGTAGTTAAATGTTGATGGATCCCAGAAATCTTCGCTGTGGTGCATTTTTTTAGGAGAAAAATGGAAACTGCTTAATTTTGTTGAGTTCGAAATTTATGATATTTTGGAACAGGAGACAGCAAACGATATGAATACTCGGATTTCGACGATTCTTTTTTAAACTTTTCAAGATTTTGAGCTCACTTTATAATACACTTCATTTGGCTTATACATATTCTACAATTTTTAAAGCTTTACTATATTGCGGACATTTCGACCACAATGTTTGAAATCTCTCTTGGGCCCTAAAGCGCCTCATATTGTTGGGTCACGAGATGTGTCTATTTTTGTTAAAATAGAATTACGTCGCCTGGGCTGGCCACACAGTCCAAACCTCATCTGTTATTTTAAATTCTCTGCCCCATAAATATCTATTTTGCCAGTTGCAAGGACCGCATGGGGCAAGTCCGAGCTGAAATTCAGTAAGCGATGTACGAGTTCGCCATGTGTATCTGCTCACCGGATATAACACAAAAGTTATACGTTATTATTATGATTAAAGTTACTGCTGTAGCCAGGCAACCCAACCACCTACACCACCACTCATACAATCCCACACAGATGTTTCACTTAGTCACAAACCCCCACCCCAAAGTCCAACCACTTGGACAGCAGGAAAAGACATTAGTATTAGTCTCATTTGAGGCCGGTTGTGGGTGTGGGGTTACCCTGCGCCCAGACTAACGTGTTTATGTATGCTGTGGTCTACTCATATGTTTGTGGTTTCCATTTCCAGTGAAAATGCAATGGCGTTGGCTTTAGGTAAGTCTCTGGCCTCCTGCCACCTGCACTTACTTGCCAAACCAGGACTTAAGCCTGGCATTTGTGCTGGTTTTTCAGTTTTATCCACCTAACTCTCTGGCCATTTTTCCATCGTTTTGCGTTTGCTCAGCACTCATATCAGAAATTTGACAAAAAAAAAAAAGGAGAGAAAACTACAAAAACAGAAAAATATAAAGCCATTGGCTTTGTGGAAACATAACCACAACATATTCTGCTGGTTAGTTCTTATGCCGCCGGATTAAAATTGAAATGCGCAATGCCAGTGCAGCATAGGGAAGCACATACAAGATATAGGGTGCTTTTTAAGGGGTTTCATTTTCCCCATATTGATCATATAAATTGATCAGAGCTGACCACTCTGAGGTAAGAGTAAGAAAAGTAGCAGGATGTTTAAAGGAACACTGCTCTACTTGGACAGAAAACTCACTGAGATTTCCGTGACACCTCCCAATATTAGGGCCTTGTCAGGTTAGACAAATTATTTAACCAATACTTTACTCATAAACAAAGCCTACCTTGAACTTTTGAACACGAAATTGCGTTTGAGAGCTGGATAAAGTAGAAGTTAGCTTTAACGAAAATATTTGAAATGTAATTTGAACCTGGTGCAATCTTAGTTTTTTACCTAAATTTGTAGATAATTGAACTTAAAAAACCACCCTTTATATATATATATATATATATAAATTTGAACAATTCAATAGAAATTTTTGTGCATTTTTAAATAAATGGAAGCGGAAATGCTTTTGACTTCCCTATTGACACTTTATTGCCATATTGATTGGCCTTTTGACACTATTCTGGACACTTCCTTGATAACGAAATGGCAAAGTGGCGTTGTGCGAGTATGATACGAAAAAATCTATAAGCTGAGGGAAATGCATTTTCAGTTCTCACTCACAACAGCGAGATGTGAAGCCATTTCTTGGAAACTGTCGTCAAAGACATATATGATATTTTAAAATATATGCTATATTTTCGCAAAGAAACTGCTTTCTAAAGCCTGATTTAGGCACATAAAAGCATAAAGTTTGTGCTTAACTTTACCCCGAATTGTACTGCGGCGGCTCTAAAACTGATTGTTGACATGCAACTAGAGCTACAAGGGGGACATGATAGGGCCATTGCCATTGTTAAAATTGTTGAAACTAACTTTAGCCCATATGTATGAGTATTTCTACATAGTATGCATATGGAGAGTGGCCTACATGGCCTTAGTTCCAAAGCTTGTATATGTATATAGGTAGAACTAGTTTTTCCAGTTCGACCAAACAAAATTCGAGCCTGCTGCTTGGGTTATATTGTTAAAACTTGGTTGTTGTTAAAAGTTTTGCATACTTTGAGGCGTTGCCAAGTAATAATAGCCTTTAATTAACATACTTACAGATTCTCTCTGGCAAACATAATCCAAAAGGGCACGACATAGCGTGGTCACAAGCACAATCGGACACTTCCCGGCATTAACGAAGCAACGCAACGCATCCAGTGTGTCTCTGTGTACGTATCTTCAGGGGTTACCCTTCTCCTCGTATGCTAGTCAGAATGTTAGAGCGCGGATTAGGCAAATTATTGTGGCAGTTGAAGTAGTCTTGGACACGCGCACAGCAGACAGAGCAGATTCAGACTCAGACACAGAGCAGAGGCAGACAAAGAGTGACAGTGACAGCGAGAGCAGCCTTCCCGGTTCCAATTCAATTTCTATAAAGTATGCAAATAAACGGTCTCGCTGCCGGACCAACTATGGCAGCATCAGAGCCACCAGAGCCGCCACCGCGCAATCCGGATCGCATAAATGCCTCTCTGCACAAGCTCGGCGAATCCGTAAGTACACCAAGTACCCTCCCCCACTCTCCAACTCAAGTGCCAAAATCCATTCCCCCCACAGTCACTGCTTCCACATTTGTGACCCCGCCCCAGTGCACCACACAAAAAAAAACCCCATTCACTTGCTTGATGTTTAACCTAATTGGGCCTCATTCATTGCTTGTTAACCAGGGCGGGTCTGGGGGGACTGGGCTTGGGGCAACTTCATATCGTACATACAAATTGCATGCCAGTCACTATTCAGCGCGCTGTTCCACTTTCTCATACTTACTTACTTTCAACTTGCTACTTGTTTGAATTAGAACCCACTTTACCCCCTGTTCCATATGTTTCGGTTTCGGCACATTTCCATTAGCATTTCCTTCTCGACTGGGCACAGCCTCTCCTGCTTCTTCAATCTTTCTGTGTACATTTTTGCTCTCCTTATGCTCGTAGTTGGGTTTGGCTAATTGAAGTGCGGTGTCCACTAAATGCTCCTCTAACTTTGCAGAAAATTGTCAAGTCCCTGGACTCAAGTGTGACGGCCCTCAAGGAAAAGTCTGCCTCCGTCAACAACAATAAGCCCATAAAGCCTCTGCTATCGCTGGACAACGGCAGTCAGCAACAGCCACTGCAACAGCAGCTGCAGCTGCAGCAGCATCCCTCAACCTCAGCTGCAACTGGCAAGCCTGGGCTGGCCAGCAAACGAGACTTGACGCCCTCAGCCCCTACTGGCGGTGGCGATAGCACCTCTCCAGCCAGCTCGAATGGCAGCAATCAGACGCTCACGCCTCCCATGACCATCGATAATCAGCAGCAACAGCAACCACATCAACACCAACAGCTCCAGCATCACCAGCCGCATCGGCTGCCCGTAAAGAGCGACGCAGCCCAGCTCGGTCAAGTCGTTGGGCTGCCACAGCCCCAATTACCGAATGGCAACAGCTCTGCCTCAGCCAGCGCCAACTCCAGCACAGCCATGATCCATGCGAATAACTCAAATTTAATTGCGGCAGGTCACTTGGCACAAGGCTCCGCCTCCTGCTCCTCCAGCGGCAGCGCTCTAAACGCCGGTAAGTGGAAGTGAAATGGGGTAGATCGAGGGTACAAGGGGGAAAATGGGAGTGACAGCAATCAGAACAAGTATGCTGTCCTGAATTTATATCGAGTATTTGTGCATTAGGCTCACAAGTCAGTATGAATATATTATTAAATTTTAATTTATATTTCAGTTATTTTTACATAAAAACTTTAAGCTTTCAGACATGAATTTATTTTAATTAAAAATACTTTTTCTTACGAAGTATTTTAAATATTTATTTAATAAGATATTTATTTGCTTCCATATTGGAAATGCCGGCTGATAGTTTGTATTAAATTTATATAAAATCGGACTTAATATATATTTATTTTATGTAAACAGCGTGAAATCAGCTTGCTTAATGATACATTTCTTTGACTCTATAAGCGTGTCGATTATGTTTGCAATGCATCATATAAAAACGAAATGCGAAATGAGTTGCTAGTGAATAATATTTATATGTAATATTTGACTTCGGAAGCAAAATTGAAGCATATTTTAATATGAAGTTTAACATCCAAGAGAGCAGTTGCAAAGCTGTCAATTGAATCTTTAATTTAAATTCTTTGTTAATTTGTTTAATGACAATTCTTCAAAATTTCCCCTGAGCTTCAGGCAGTGCCTTTCCTCTACTCACATAACATCCGTAGCATGGATAGTATTCATACCATTCATACTTCACGTCTCTGCCATCAAGATTTAGATAAAAGCACGAAATTTGACATTTTAAACTACATTCTTCAAAGCTTAAAGAAATTGAAGCAATTGATTCAAAACTACAAAGAAAAATAATCATTTCAGCAGATAGCAATATGTTTGGCAATTCAATCGTATCAACTACCAAACAGCAACTAAGTTTGTACCAGGCCTGCATACATTTTTAATAAATATTTAAGTTAAAATGAAAATACCTCAAGTAAATAAGACCAATACACAAAATCTTATGCAACTCTCAAAGCACTACAAAAATATTTTGCCAAATAATAATTGAAATTATTATGGCAATTCATCAAATTTTTCATATACAAACGTATATAAAATGTACAAAATATTTGCTAAATTTAAATATTCAGCCACACAAATACTTGGCATCACTTGAATATTATACAAGTGCAAAAGTGCCCCCAATCTAGCCAAAGCCAAGAAGTTGAAGTTGAACATGACATGCAAACAGTTTTAACCACAGGAAATGAAAATCTGTAAAAGCCACAAACGCCATCGCATACACAGACGGAGACAGCAACAGGGGCACAGCACACAGGCAACAATAATACGAAATGGTCTGAAACAGACTGAAGCTGAGAACGTTCTACTTCTCGTTCTACTCCCATTAGAGCCGCCATAGCCCAAAAGATGAAAAACACAAAAACAGTGCCGCATAAGGATGCGTATGTGTATGGATTGGGCATGAGCGTCCACACTCTACTTCTGCTTACTCGTACATTTACCTGTATGTATCCTTGCGTGTTTGCAGGTTGAATCAAGGCTAAGTGCAGTTTTGGGCTAGCGCAACGGATTATATTAGAATGGCAAAGTGATGCTTCGCCCACTCACCTGTGTGTATGCTCCAAAAATCAGAAAATGAATGGCAATGGCAATGGCAACGACTCTGCTTACGAACCAATCCATGGCCATGGTTATGGTCCAGTCCAGCCCAGTCGGAGGCAGAATCATTTTAGTGGCAGAGCCTGAACCAAAGTCAGCCAAGCGTAGGACACACTGCTGGTCTGTCGGTTTGAGTTAGATGTTTTTGGTGTAGGCAGAAGGTACAGGTACAGGCAGAAGTACAGGAGATATGTCAGATTAAGATTTCTGCTGGTCTGAGCATTCGGGAGATGTGTGGTTTGCTACAAACGATGTCGATAGATGAATGTGATAGGGAGGTGCTTGTGTTAATGAGATGCCTAATGTAGTACTTAAAGGTTTCACAGGCTTAACAAACGGAGTTCAGAATATAATGAAAGTCAAATTGAACACATATGTTGCCTTATTTTTTATAAATACATTAAATTTCAAGCTAAAATTTTAGCAATTGATTGAGGATGTTCGATTTAGATGGATATCTCATTTGAAAGAAATTGCCAAAGTAATGAGACATTTTTTATTCAAACATTAAAATTATATATTCCATCATTTATCAGATTATTGAATACAAAAATAAAAAACACTATCTATGCCTCAGCAATTCCTATACAAAATCTCATTTGCCAACAATTAACAATTTAAAAAAAATAACAATATTTATTTAGAGTGAACTGATTAATTTGTTGTTTTTTGTTTTTTTGTTTTGTTTGTTTGATTAATTTTACCTTAATGCAAATAAATTTGAGGTTCATTTTATAAATTGATGCCGACCATTGAAATATATGATGCAGATTAAGAGCTAATTAAATTTGAAATTTAATGCTTTGGCCGGAATAATTATAATAAAAAACAAAAACGAAAATTGTCAACAGAAGTGTAGACTATGGCTGGGCTTTAACTCATCACAAAGAGACAACCAGTTGACTCGTTAATATGCTATGATATTGGGATAATCATTTATACACATGAATAAGCACGAATTACAATTGACTGTGTGAGTGTGTGTGTGTGTGTGTGTGAAAGTGGGGATAAATAACCAACCCACCAATACCCACCACACAAACACACACAGACACACAATAGCCATATGCTATCAAATGGTTCAACTCCAAATCTGCCTCTCAATACCATGCGGTTACATTGAATTCATTATAATTGTAATTACCTGCTAAAGGGTGTCAGAAAATCACAAATGCCATGCACACATGGTGTCATGGAAATCTCTTTGCATAGAATTTTAGCCGATTTTTAATTCTCAGCAATATTTCGGTTAGGTTGAAATCTCTGCTGTTTTCTTCAAGGAACTTGATTGAAATTTACACTCTTAAAATTTTAGTTTTCTGGATAATCTCCAAATATTAGTTCGATTATTCGATTCAGATTCGAAATTAGATTTTCAATAATTTGAAATCTCTTAAAGTTTTCTCAAAGTTAAATTCATGTTCTGCCTCTACCACCCCACATGTGCAGTGTTAAGTGGTTCTGATAGTATGAATGTGACCTTCACTGCTTTAAAGTCATCCGTATCATCCTCGATGAACGATGACAAGACATCTGATTTCAATCTGATTACATTTTGATAACCAAATCTAGAAATTTCACTATGACATGCAGTAAATACTTAAATTGTTTTCCCAACTCTAAAATTAGGTGATGAAACCTGATTTATAATGTCATCGTTAACAAATATTATCAATATTATCTCTAAGTCCGTCGCATTTTGTCTCAATAGATTTTGTTTGGCTTCAACTGCTAAAATTTTGATATTTTCATGCAGTTTGGGACACCTTTTATAAATTGGATATATATATATATATATATATTTAACTGAAAATCAATATTTATTGTTGTACATTATTGCAACTAAATAAATAGTTGTTTGTTATTTAAGCATTTTCAATAAATTTGAGTGCGTGTGTGTGTGTATTTAATATGATTTGGTATTTATTTACAATATAATTGTGTTTTGATTGACTCTAAATCAAATTGTGTATCCTGCACGTAACCCCTCCCCAACTGTTTCACTGTTTCAAGGGCTATGTCTATCTGTCTCTGATTAAATCAAACCTTTTTTTGCACATCATCATCGTTGTCATCATCATGGTCGTATGTGACATGCCACATAAACATCATTTGCTTAAGGACCATTATTGTTTTATTGTTATTGTTGTTGTCGTTGTTGTTATTGTTGCTGTTGTCATTTGTTATTATGTTGTTGTTTATTTTGAACTTACCTTTATGGGGCCAAAACCTGGATATGTGGAAACCGAAATTGAAATCCTGCTCGTCTCTGTGTCCTTCGAAAACTACAACAACAACCATGAAAACAAACGGACAATGCAAATACAAATCCCAAAACAAATACAAATATATATACACATACAAACACACACATATATATATATATATATACAAATATATATATAGTGGACAAGAGAAATGCCAACGATGTTTGCTCAATTGTGAAATTAATGGAACCATCGCACAATGCGAATGTGAATGGAGTGGCTGCTCCTGCTGCTGCTGTCTCATTAGCTCCCACAATGAAATCATCTGCACCCTCACTACTGGGAGCACCGCATTCGCCAACATCTGCTGCCTCGGCAGCCCTACTGTTGCTAGAGGCAACCACCACCACCACCACATCATCTACATCTCCATCTAACTACAGCCGCTCAGGTAAGTCTCAATAAGTTTATGTCCTGCCATTTTCACTTCACTTCACTACATTCACCACTGAAGCCAATTCCATAATCAATCTTTCGTTTCCTTTCATCTTCACCTGGCTTGGCCAGCTCGGCAGGTCATTTCCGTTTTATGTTTTTAATTGGAACACTGCAAGGCGGCACTGGATGCCCAACCTCACCATCACCTATCACCCATTGCTATTAACCCGCATGCCAGCCCAACCAAGAATCACTTAGCTGCACTTGATCCCACAACCCTAGCCATAGCTATATTCACTCTCGTCTTTTACCTTTCGCCTTGGCCTGGTTAAGTTATAATTACACGGAATTTAGTTTTTGCAGAAACTTTCAATGCGTTTCGGATTGCACTTTTCAGTTCAGTTCAGTTCATTTGCATTTTACATTTTTTGCTATTGCTGTAGAGATATTGGCATGCCTTCCACGTTTTTTATTGCTTTGCGAGCAAAATGTGTGCAGTGTTTTAACTGAGGGACTTGGGATTAGACCTTGGTTGCGGTCTTGTGGGTCTGGTCTGGTCTGGTTTGGTTTGGTTTGGCTTTGAACTAGAGCTAGTTTGAAATAGCAGAGACCGTCACCGCTTCTCCACAGCTTCGTAGTTGCCAGAATTGCTTTGTGTATAAACTTATAACACCTTTGCTATTGCAGAGAGCGCCATGAAACTGCGGGAGGAAAACGAGCGACTTAATGCAGAGCTGCTGCGTTTGCGTCGACTGCTTGAACACTCCACAGACGGTGCTGTGGGTGGTGTGGCGGATCCCGCTGCTGCAGACGCTAATCTAGCCCATGATGGCAACAATGGCACAGACAGCACAGCATCGCAGGAGCGCGTTGAACGCCTCGAAACTGAGCTGCGTTCGGTGAAGAATCAGCTGTTGACTTTACGGTTGGAGCGCAAGAAACTGCGCACGGACAAGTCGGAGTTGCTGGGACAGGTGAAGCAACTGTGTGCCTCGCTGCAGGAGAAGGAGCAGGAGTTGCGTGACTTCATACGCAACTTTCAGGAGCGTGTGCGAGAGACTGAGACCAACAATGCCAAGCTCTCGGGTGACCGAGATCGCGAGCGCTTCCAATTGCTGAAACAGGCACGAGATGAGGCAGAGCGTTCATTAGCTCTAGCCCAACAACTTTCAGCTCGCGACCTGCAGCTGCAGCGTCTGCAAGAGCAATTGCAGGATGCACGTCGCCAGCTGTCGGGCTGCCTGTCTGATCAGGAGAGTCTCCACTCCTTCGCACCATTGACCCCACCATCGGCTGCCTCGGGTATGCTCAGCCAGCTGGCGGGCGGCTCTGGCATGGGTGGTGCTCTCAGCGGCATACGTACAACAGAAGACAGTGGACGCGGCAACTCCAACTCTTTGTCAGCGTTCAGTGGCAGCCTAAGTGGTGGTTCAGGTGCCACCGCGGGTGATCGCAACTCCTGCTCTAATGACTCTGGCCTGCGCAACAGCAGCGATCGCGAGAGCACCGGCGGTGAGCTGAACTTCAGCGACGGCACCTGCGATAATGGGCCCTGTATCACGGTCGATCCCGACAGCATATCACTGGTGTCCAGCCAGAACATGTATCAATGTGAGTGGCTAAGGATTTGGAAGGAGTATTAGTTGGTTATAAATATACTTTTGCTCTACTTTGTAGTCGGCACACCCAAGGAACGCAGTCCCACACTCTCGCCTCTGAACTCTGCTGCTTACTCCAGGTAAAATTTGCTTTAGGATATTTGATAAAATAGCATAACGATGATTGTCTGGTTCATATGCAACTAGATCCGTGGAGCAACTCGGCTCTCCCGTAGATCCCGATGGTCCAGGCGGCGGAGCTGGGGCCATAACCAGAAAGTTTGCAAATGCCAATAAGAGCGGGCCCTTGGGCGCACGTAATGGACGCGGCGGTACTTGGGGAAGCATATCTCGAGTCTTTGCCCGCTCCCGCAACAAGAGCAAGGCGCTCTCCGCAGATGGAGTGACTGAATGTGAGTCTTAATGGAATCTATTGGAATATTTATAATACTGGCCACTTTAATCCTCCACCAGACACTGACTACTCTTGGAATCCATTGTCCGAGGAGGGTTATGCTGAAAAGCTGCGACTGCTGCGCGAGGCTTCACAGCTGCCAATGGAGCGTTGGCGAGCCACACAGGTGCTGGCCTGGCTGGAGGTGGCCTTGGGCATGCCTCAGTACAGTAGCCGGTGTGCGGAGAATGTGAAGAGCGGGAAGGTGCTGCTCGAGCTGAACGATGTCGAGCTGGAGGCCGGTCTGGGATTGGTCCATCCCATGCATCGCAAGAAACTGCGACTGGCCATTGAGGAACAGCGGCGACCGGAGCTAGTGCGCTATCCACTCATCACACAGCTCGGCCACACCTGGGTAGCATCCGAATGGCTGCCCGACATTGGCCTACCCCAGTATGCGGAACCTTTCCTGCAGTCTCTGGTGGATGCGCGCATGCTAGACACACTCTCAAAAAAGGAATTGGAGAAGTTTCTCGGTGTGACGAGAAAATTCCATCAGGCCAGCATTGTGCATGGTATGTAGATATCAAAACCCGAATGTCCCCCTTATCTAAGTGGCCTTCCCCCCTTTTTATACACAGGCATACACGTGTTGCGCATTGTCAAGTACGACCGTCAAACGCTGGCTATGCGTCGTGTGCAATCCGAAACCGTTGACACGGACCCGATTGTGTGGACAAACCAGCGCTTCATACGCTGGGTGCGATCCATTGACCTGGGCGAGTATGCGGACAATCTGAAGGGTGAGTTTGGTTGCGGATATCGATGACACACTGGCCTGCCACTGTTAAATGGAAGGTGCACAAGAGCTCTGCCCCTGACACACCTATTCCCTCCTTCCACTTGCAGACAGCGGTGTACATGGCGGCCTGGTAGTGCTGGAGCCATCCTTCTCAGGCGATACCATGGCCACGGCGCTGGGTATTCCGCCATCGAAGAACATTATAAGACGACATCTAAACACGGAATTCGATGCGCTTATCCTGCCTGCAAGGTGAGTGCAAACCTGTGGCCATTACCTAATCGTAAACGTAATGCCAATTTGGTTTCGATTTCGTTCGCCAACGAGAACGAGAATGAGTCCATGCTCCCCTGAAACGTATACTCCTAAGTAAATATGTAGCGTAATACAACGTATTGATTAGTGTGACCATATTTTCTAGAATGGTTTCTTCTTTTCGGTTACATTTGTTCTGGTCTTTCATTTGTTACTCGTTATGTACTCATTTGTCTTGTTTTGTCGTTATTTTACATCATTTTCTGCACTCTCCTGCAAGTCATCCAGCATTCCATCCAAACATTACCAAACATTGCCATCCATCTAATAGTCAAGTCATTTAATATAATATGATTGAAAATATTAATATAAATATTTTGGAAGAGATGATAACATATAGAGAATGTATTCTTTTTCAAACTCTATGTGTAAAGGTACATATGTATGTATGTATAGGTATGTGTATGAGGGATAGTTTGCTTATAAAGGTGGGCTCTTTAGAATATAATAATAGTAGTAGTATAGTAGTTTTTAAGGATACAAGAAAAAGTGCAGGGACCACTAGACTTAATATGTTTTACATTTGGAAATGTCGAAGGTTTCTAATCTCGAATCACTGAGCAGGCTTTGCGGTTGAACCTTGAATTTCAAGTGTTTACACATTAATTTCTCCAAATCTCTAGAGATTTCCATGACAGTAATTTTTTTGTTCAGTAATTTGGAAGATCCTTCTTTGTCGAGGCTAAGCTATATCAAAAGCATACAAAAGTTGACAATATCGTGGTCCATTTCAAGAAATGAAGCGTTCTACAAAAGTATCCTTAAGTAAGGCAATAGTTCGACGCAATCATATCTTTATAGTAGTCCTCGTTGACGCTAATGTTCTCCTCGTTCTCAAATAAGGATTACAATTAACAAAAGAGTTGCTAGAACTGACCAATTTATAACAGATTGAACATTATCTGAAAATAGAGCCTTTAAAAACCATCATATTTTATACAGAGATTGTTCTTTGTTCATAAAAATAAACTAATAAACTAAAACTTATAGAAGGTATTTTTGTATTAGTTTATATTCCAGCTATCCTAAGTTTTCTATGCGGGCTTATAACGCACTATACCCTTTTGCTTGCCAGCTCGATAAGATTCCAGTTTGCATCTAGTCATATATATTAGAAAATCATCTCTGACTCTGTTGAAAGTATATATGCAGCTATATAGCCAACAACATCATAATCTTAGGTTACTTTAAACATACGAACATTTACATCAACATTTACATATTAAACGCTTAACATAATTTCAATCTATTTTGCATATATCTTCTACATCTCGCATTTATCATCATCTAAAGCTCGCTCTCTCTCGCTCTCTCTATCTCTCGCTGATCATCAATATATATATATATATTATGCAGAATATATGAAATGTCAAAAGTAATCTTAGTTATCGTTCTTATTGTTGCTGTTCACTGTCTTCTACTTCATCTCATGCGCCGTCCATAAGTTTTCGTACTCGTAATTGTGTATAAGTATGTCCATAGACTAGCCTATAAAGCATATACCTATGCGATATGCGATGTTTTACGAGCGTGTCCTAGAGCATGTTTGAAATAAAATGTCAGCCATAATGCACTAATTGGCCTTGTGCCTTATTTCTCTCTCTTTTCTCTTCCAAAAAACGAAAAATGTAAACAAAAACCAAACCATTATGAATAATTTTCTATTTTGCCCAAGCAGATACATTATATACTGTCAAATGGAAGAATTTCAAATGGAAAACTCTCGGCAATTGGCCAAATTGCAGGGCCATTAAACCTACAAAAAATGACACATACTCAGATTCGTATGATTGTTAACTATGTAGTAGAGATTAGAGTACCATATAGTATACAGATGGTATGGCAATTTGTAATCAAAACTTTGATGGAATTCAATTTGAATTATTTAGCTAAGCTGATGATTAATTTTAGGGGCAAGAACAATAATTGGAGCACAGCGCTAATAACGATGATATATTTATAATGGATTTAGATAATGGATAATAGGAAAGTTAATTCAGATGAATGTCGTACGAATGTAAAAGTAAAAAAACAAGGCTTAAGCAGCTTACTAAGAGGGCCCAGTTTTGTTTTAGATGGATTAGTTTTCGTTAAACGCGCTTGAAACTGCATTTACACAAATATACACAATTGAAAGGCATTTAACAAATAATTACAATTTAGATATACATACGCATATGTACGAGTATTTCCAATGTGAACACAATCTATGAATTTCCCAAGTAATATACTTAGTGCAATTTTTATTATTTATACGCTTGAATAATAAATACCATAAATGTAACAAAAATATCAAATATTATATTGAATAAGGTATTTCAGCAAGCTATGCACTAGGCATATTAGCTTTCGTCACTAGCGTGGACAGCCGTCCACTGTGATACCATACACACACCCACACACCCACACACCCACACACATACAATGATTGCCAGAAAAGTATAGCAAGTTCAACGCACAACTGTAAAGTGTTAAATTAAATTGCAAAAACGCACAAACAAGTACTAATTAGATGCAGCTAAAAATCAATATAATAATGCTTATGCTAGTGTAATTTGTTTCAGTGTTGTTAGTGCTGTATGAATAGGAGTCCTGTATGAGTGCAAGGGAATTCTTAAGCTCGGAACAGGATGCCATTTATAAACTTAAATACATATTTAGCTTAGCAGGTTGATTAGCAAACGAGTTCAAAGACAATTTAAGTACATACAAGCCATACACATACATACATACATACACACATGCCATACATATATACATACATACATACATATATATGCGTTTAATGACGTTCGTAAGTAGGAATTTGGTATATCTGTTGCATACTTTGAAGCGCCATATTGCGTATACGTAATTACATATGCATATTGTATAATTAAAGAACCTGCGCTCTGTGCGGATAAAGCTTATAAAGCAACTAGCAACTAGGCTGATGTATAAACTTAACAGGAAGTCCTACCAGTACGCGAGCATTAGGGCTAAAGCACTCGCCTCCTGGTAGAAATTTGTGTACATTAGCTCTACATCAGCTGTGTGACTTTTATGATCTATATCCATGCCGAGCGTTTTTGATGATGCATACAAAGTACATTATTTGTAAGTTTTAGTTAACACACCTTGTTAAAGATGATGTAAACAATGTAACCCGAAGCCCCAAAAGGCCAGCCCTTATAAACATTAGTCATTTGTTTACACAATTGTCAATTGTAAGTAACATTCGAGTGATTTTTTGTGTATGTACAATATGTATGTATGTCTATGTTTATGTAGTTTCTAGTCTAAACATTATCATGCCGTGCCATTGAAATTGATTCAGCTGTTAGCATCACTAAGTTTATATTTCATTCCTATTTTGTTTTTCTCTTATAAATATCAATATATTTTCAATGTAATTTTCATATGAGATATACGTGCTATGTAGATACTATGTCCATTTTTGTTGTTTACGCTACAAAATTTCCACGGCGCTATCACTTAATATTATTAACCGTTTTTTGTCTTTTGTCCCGTTTCTTTTCTACTTTCTATATATTTTCAAATATCTCTTACTTTCGTAAACACACATCAATATATCAACGGCTGCTTGTTGTTGCTATCTATCTGTCTTGATTGTTAACACAACTACACAACAACTACAACAACATCACGATTATATATGCCTCTCTACAACAACAACAACATCAACAACAACAACGAAAACGACAAATGACAAATGTCACCTGTATCTGTGTGTGTGTATGTTTGTTGCCTGCCCGCCTGCCTCTGCCTATGCCTATGCCTACATCTTTGCCACTGCCTGTAATCTGTTAACTGTGCTGCATAACTCTCCTTCCCCCTTCTGCTGCTATTGTGGTGTCTCTGTGTGCACGTACAAAATTTACACACGCACACCTCGACATACATTTTAACCCGTTTACACGCACATTTATACGCTAATCACACACACTCAAATGAAAAAAAAAAAACAAAAACAATTCGGTTGTATTGCCATGTTTGTTGTGTAGAGCGACTTTGGGTCAAGGCATTCGTTCGGGTTGCGGCGTAGTGCCCTTAACTGGACCCGGCGGACTTCAACACTATGCCACAACAGATCGCCGCTCTAGCGGCAGCCTAAGGGTAAGTAAAACTCTACATGCTTCAAAAATTTAGAACTATATTGTCGGCACACATATACATTTAAGCAACTCATTTCAAGCAACTATATATGCCCATACATATCTACTTACCATAAGAGGCCTACGCGAGTGCGCTTGAAACTAGTACAAAGCACTTGTTTAGGTTTCTTCTACTCAATTGGTTGCCTACGCGAGAAATTCTCAAACATTTTCAATGATACAATGAGCTTGAGCTACATTTGGATATACCAATCATTTTTCTTATAATATCTGTTAGCTACACATATATATATAAACATAAATTATATTAAAATAAGTATATATATCAAAGCCTGACTTGACGTGAAGCTTTTGTTGTCTATCTCTATGTATATGCCTTTGTATTAAATTGATTTTCTTTCCAAATGTTGGCATTTTTTGTTGTTTTGTAAAGTCATAAAGGAATGTTTGCGTAGTGGTTTTAATTCGTAGATATACGAAATACACGTGTGAGGCTGCGAAATTAGAGAATCTGCAGAGATTTTCCTGGACAATTTTGGTTAAATTCAAAGAATTTCTTAATATGTTAATGTTTTTTATGGAAATTAATTGAAATGGACCTTAGAAGATCTCTTTTAAAGGCGTCACTGGATATGTACCAAAAAGAGAACTGCAACAAAGCCGAGTAATATCACATAAATTTAGTTTAAAATATCAGAAAATCAACCAATTGGAACGTTCAATATTTACTAAAATATTTTCAAGATGTTTGTATCTATGATCTATATATACGTTTAAGGATAAGTACTTGCTTTAATTTCTCTCGAATTTAATTTAATAATTTTTTAGCATGCTGATGAATATTTAAGAAACAAATACACTCATATGTTATATATATATAGATCTGAACTTACTCAATATAATTACACTGTGCAATTTACTTCATTTCGGTTAAGGTTCTCCAACTAGGTTTGCTGTATATACCTCAAGTATTCATGAATGGGCATGAAAACTCTCCGTTTCTATTATCCCTAGATTTCTATAAGATCATTAGAATACGCACCTCTCTACGAGTTTACTTCATGTCAAATAATCAAATGATTATTCAAATGATTCAACGACAATTATAACAAAATAGTATAGTTAAAATATTATATAAAATAATTGTGGTTATTCAATAGATAATTGCCAAATTAGTTTTAAGACTCACAAGTCCAATGACAACAAAAGTTTCACGACATTTATCAGCCATGTCTTATGGCTAAAACTATCAAATGCAGCCAACTGGGTGTTAGCAGAGTAGAAAGGCAGTCGAAGGTGCTTAGTGAACCACTAATTTGACGTTTTCTACTTTCCATTCTTTTCTTGCATTTTACAGATTTCGGCATGGAAAGGATCTCAGGTAAGGCGACTTCATTTTTGAATATTGTATCAAATAGTTGCTGAAATGTATCATACATTGCAGAGTTCTCTTTCAAAAGCCTTTCGGTTCAACACAAAGCCCCATCGCACCGGCGATCGTAGCTCCTTCGGCAACTCCACCTCCCCAACGCCCTCGTACAGCAGCAGCGAGGGCGGCGGAGGAATATACGCTACCATAGGCCCACTCCATCATCAGCATCATCACTTCCTACCACCGCCTACAACGGCACCGCCACCGCCGCCGATTTCAGCGAGCGGCAGCAGCTATGGGCATGGACCCCCACCCGGTCATAGGGTTAGTGCGCCGCCTGCGGGTAATTCGAGTGGTGTGGACTCTTTCGGCTTGGGCCTGGATTCACATTTGCTATACGAGCAGCATCAGCGGCGCGTGAAAAGCATCAGTGACATTGGCGCTTCGACCAGTGCGGGCAGTGTGGGAGCATGTAGTCTGGGCGGCATATCGGGTTCATCGAATTCAAACTCACCGTAATGAGTGATGTCATGTGGAAATAGTTAGAGAACCACACACATACAAACACACCCATACTCACACATATACTCTTAACCAAAGATATTCAGTTTTGTTTGAAATCCTCATGGATACTTTAACTATATATTTGGTCTGCCATATCCGTGCAGATCTCTCAGACATAGATAGATAGCTATATTTTTAGTCCTAGTCAGGCTATCTATATTTGGGAATCCAGTTGGTATTGTTTCTGGTCTGTATTTGTAAGACAATAAGCTCGCTTGGAGAAATTTGTGCAATTTTGATCAGATTCATCCAATATCTAAATCTATAACCTGTACAGTTCCCCTCTGATAAGTTTGAGCTTATATTTCCGGACAGTATTTAGGTAAGCGTCGAAGACTCGTGGTCAAATCGGATTCAATTAAATTATATTGATACACAGGACCCACCTTTAAGATAGAACAAGCGGAATGCATTCAACAGATACATATGCATGACAAGATACAAATACAAGAGTAAGCATTTGATCAAATCATACTAGTATTAACGACCACATACATACATACATACAAACATACATACATAAATATTTACAAATATTAATAAAATAATATGGCATTAAATATATTTACATACACATACGTGTAGGGCTAAGTTTCGCATGGATTAAAAATAAATACGATGATTAATTACAATTAACTATTACAAATATATATGCTGGCTAAAATCGTATAGTATCGTATCGTATCGAAATAACTGCAATTGAAACTTATTTTCGCAACTGAAAGTAAACCAACTTTATTAAAATAATTCAACTTATGCAATTGTAAAGTTAGCTTTAAAATGCAATTCAAATATTCAAATGATTATTGTAGAACTCGTGTGTATGAACGAATTTGATGGATAAATTATACATACTACATATGCGAGGATTTACGGCATAATTGCAATTTAGATAAATTGAAATTATTTGTAATTATTTAACCATTTATATAGATCCCCATGAAATAAACACAACTAACCGTAGCTAAGCGAATGAGCCTATTGAATTCAATTTGATAAAAATGCATTCTTATGCAAATTGTATATTATTATTATTTTTAAGCATCATTTAGTTATAAAAATATAACAATAACAAATTAAGTATATGCCCCCGCCCTCGAATTCGAACCAAAGAAACGCAGAAGCCATCAAAGTAAAATCAGCAGAAAATAAAAAGCACATTAAACCGACATCCTGCAAATACCCTTACCACCCAGTCCAATACATATTACAAACATATAACATTATAAAAAAATACCTAACCTCACTTCAGTATGCAATGTAATGCAGTGAGATGTCATTATAATTAAGCAGACCAATTTAACTCTAGATATGTATGAACAGGCGAAAAAAAACTATCGAATAAATCAATGATACAAAATCTGCTGTACAAAAATCTTGTTTTACTGGTTAACCAATTAATGGAATTTACAAATTGTTGTTGAAAGAAAAGGCATCTATTTTGTTGATACAGAAAGCAGATTGACACAAGATAGTACCCTAATGTTGATATTGCTGAAAGTGAAAGAGAGCACTCTCGCTTAGCTGTTGAAGAGTAAAAGTAAGTAGTAGGAGCCTTAACAGGCTTCTAAAACGTATTTCAGCAGCAACGGCTTACATCCACTCATGCTTTCTTATATACAAACACACAAACACTCATATACAAGAAATACTTTTTGGAAGAAAGACAGACAGACAAACAAATCTTTCCTTATGCGAAAAAAAACAGTAATGGATGAAAAGTTTTCTAACAATAATTATGGAATTTTCGCTCTAACGAAGGAAAGAAACACTTGATATAATTAGGACTTTAGGTACTTGAACAACATTTGCGATTGCCTTGCAACTTTCAAGTGAGATTTATATGAAAAACAGGTTCTACTATGTCATCATAATTATGGGATTGGCTATTAATGGTTTATTTAGTATGTTTTACATTAAAATTAAATTCACTACAGAAGTAAAACTTCAACATATTGCAACCTTTCAAATCCATAACATTCCACCTTCACCAAAATGTGCTGTGCATCACGTATCTGCTGTGGTTCGGTGCATCTTTGACGTCTCGTCTGCTGCTGTTGCTCGAGTTGCTAGCGGCGATCATCATCGTCGTTCACATTCTCGTTCTCATTTCTGGGACGACGAGTGGTATGCGGGCGGCCCTTGGGCTCCGGTGCTGGTTCGGCTGCGGTCAATGTGCCCAAACTGCCAATAAGGGCCAGGACACCGAATATGAGCAACAAATTGAACCACTTCATGTTGTTAAAACGTTTTCAGATGTTTCGCCGACTGTTCTCAACTGCTGACTGATGGTTGGCGCCCAGTGAAGTGTTCCTTTTATGGTCCGGCAAGCACATCTCCCATATGCAAATCTCAGCCTTAGCCCGTCAACATCATTTACCGTTTGTTTATGTTCGCAGATCAACTAACGCGATTTCCACAAATTGAGTTGTAAATCTTGCGACAAAAGTGGGCGGACATTCATTTAGGTAAATTGAATGCATTCACAGCGAACAATTGTTTGGTAAAACTGTTCACATTACAGGAGAATGACAATTAAATTTGAACGCTGACATCTATAATTGTTACTTATTAAATCGGGTATATCTTTATTCAATCATTCCTAAGAAGATATAAAACTTTGTACAAACGAGAAAATAATCACAATATGATATCGGTAAGGCAGTCTCATAGGTACTAACAACTAGATATTGTCGAGAATTTGTTACAAAACTCGAGACAAGAATGAAAACATAACAATTTTCTAATTTTTAAGTGACTGAACATACGTATAGGATTTACAAATTGTGCACAGTTGGCAACATTAATCGGAGTTTTAAGTATGATATTTTAAATATTAAACGTAACATTTTTGAAATGATTAACGGAATGTAGGATGAACTCGGACTGAGCCTACATGTGACTACATGTACATGGAAGATTTGTACAATCGACATATTAACACTGATATTTTAAATATAGGAATTGCATTTTTCAAAAATGCTTGCGAATTCAATCAAACGATTGTAAATACTGACTAGATCTATAACAAAATACATATAACATATATTGCAAAGATATCAACCAACCGCTTATAGATTCCTAACTTGTTGAAACGGGCATTCCAGACTCAAATGCTGCTGAAATAATTGGCTCAGCTGATCGATGTCCTGTTTCTGTTCCCGGTGCAGTTCTTCGCTAATCTGCTGCCACGTGTTTTCAAAACCGCTGTGGTAGGAACTCTCGGCATCTTCTCTATAAACGACAATTTTAAATTAAATGATCAAATTTCTTAGGACCAATCTCACAGTCAACCACTTACAAATTGCAAACTGGTGAAAGCGGGCATTCCAGATTCAACTGCTGTTGAAACAGTTCGCCCAGCTCGTCAATTTTCTGTTGCCTGTGTAGTTCTTCGCCAATCTGTTCCCACATGTTTTCAAAACCGCTGTCGTAGGAACTATTGGTAAGCTCCTTCTCCCATGTAGAATCGTCGAAGGTAAAGGAATACTCGTGTTCGTAGTCAGACATTTTGCTTTTTGGTCTGTAAGAGAGAATTTGAGATTTAAAAATTAACGTTTCAACATATATCGATACAAATAAGGTAAGGTACAATATCGATAAGCGCTGCCTATCGCCCCAGCCCTGGCCATAGCTATTGCTCTTATCAGCACACAGTTAACAGCTGATCGTCAATGGAAAACAAACACTTGTTGCGATGTCGCGAAAAAATGTCTTGAATTTGATCAACACGATCGTGGGCAATTCGTAAGTGGTGTCCATCTATAAGTAATACTTTTTGAACTGTTTCTACATCTTTTCACAGCTGCAAGTGCCCAGCTCATGCGCACAACTATGGCTCAAATGCAGCAGCAACCACAGCATCGCGCACCGGTCCAAGGGAATACGCATTTGAAGCAAGTCCAAAGTTCACCTGCATAGAAAATATGTAGATAATCATATATGGTTTATACATATGCATTCCCAGATGTCTGCCTCAACAGTGCGTTTTGGACCCGGCGTGAGTGCCGAAGTGGGCGCTGATTTGCTTAATTGGGGTGCAAAGCATGTCTGCCTGGTTACGGACAAGCATGTAGCCAAGCTGCCTTCAGTGCAGGCGGCCCTGGACTCACTGACTCGCCATGGCATCAACTATAAGGTCTACGACGACACCCGCGTTGAGCCAACCGATGCAAGCTTCTGGCAGGCGGCAGAGTTTGCGCGCCGAAATCAATTTGATGCGTTTCTGGCCATCGGTGGGGGTTCTGTCATAGACACGGCAAAGGCGGCTAACCTGTTTAGCTGCGATCGCGAGGCGGAGTTTCTGGACTACGTCAACAGTCCCATTGGGCGTGGCAAGGAGGCAAGTCAATCGACTTGTATTGATTCCCAAGCCCAGTTCCTAATTAAAATTCTTTCACCAGATTTCAGTTAAGCTGAAGCCACTCATTGCTATGCCCACCACATCTGGTACTGGCTCGGAGACCACCGGGGTGGCCATCTTCGACTATCAGCAGTTGCATGCTAAAACAGGCATCTCTAGCAAGCACCTGAAGCCCACGCTGGGTAAGTCACTATATCCTATATATTCTGCTCTTGTTTCTTATAGAGATCTGCCCCCACAGCTATCGTCGATCCACAGCACACACTCACGCAACCAGAACGTGTGATGGCCTTCGCCGGTTTTGATGTGTTTTGCCATGCTCTGGAGAGCTTCACGGCCGTTGACTATCGTGAACGTGGTCCTGCGCCTGCCGATCCCAGTCTGCGTCCTACATACCAGGGCAGGAATCCCATTTCAGATGTGTGGGCGCGTTTTGCCCTAGACATTATACGCAAGCAATTCATAAATGCCGTATATCAGCCGGATAACTTGGAAGCCCGATCCCAGATGCATCTCGCTTCCACTATGGCCGGCGTGGGCTTTGGCAATGCTGGCGTACACCTCTGTCATGGCCTCTCCTATGCCATTTCGGGTAATGTGCGCGACTATAGACCCGCTGGTTACTCAAGCGAACACCCACTCATCCCCCATGGCCTGTCTGTTGTGATCAGTGCGCCTGCCGTTTTTGAGTTCACTGCTCCTGCTTGTCCTGAACGACATCTGGAGGCTGCACAATTACTTGGCGCCGATGTGGCCAATGTGAAAGCAGCAGATGCTGGGCGCCTCTTAGCGGACACCGTGCGCGGCTTTATGCAACGCGCTGGCATTGAAAATGGCCTCCGCGAGCTTGGCTTCTCTACAAGTGATGTGCCCACCCTTGTTGATGGAACACTGCCCCAGGAACGCATCACCAAATTGGCGCCACGTATGCAAACGCGCGAGGATTTAACCCAACTTTTTGCGAACTCCATGCAGGCTTATTAAACTAGGTATTTATATACAAATTTTCACTAACAGCTTGAGTCTGTCTTTGGCACTTTGCAAAAATTTATAATAAACTAACGGATTCTGTAGATAGATCTGGCAGCGCTTGAAAAAGCTTTTAGACAAAAGCGGGCAGTGATTGAATTCATATGGGGAGTCTATGTATGATATTGGAACTAGCTCATGAACGATTAAGATTTAACCAAATTTTTGTATTGATTTATTAAAGATTTACAGATTTGTAAAGGAAAATATTTTATAGATTTGAGTATTTATTAAAGAAAGATCAGGTTTAGTGAATACTTATAGACTACACATCGAACCTGTTACTCTTTAAAGTTGAAAGAGCAAAACGTGAAAACAACCAAATAGCATAGTATTTCCAATAACTGCTGTAGAAACCTCATTTGTTTTAATTATTTGGTACTAATTTTATTATTCAAAATATGTAATCTGGATTAAATTGGCCACATATGGTGCAGTTTCGATAAAAAAGGGATAGGAAACCTAACTTCCAATACACGAAGATTGTATGCCCTTGCAGAACTATAGAAATCAAGTCGAAGTAGTCCGATCCTTATAAAATTTCGGCAACGAGCGTGTAAGCTTCTATATATTTGGTTATTTTTCACTGCGCGCCAAATCTCAACAAACTCGAGAACAGCTCTGTGCATAGGTACAAACACACAAATATATACACATTTCAAGATCTGCTATGAATTAAGAGAGAGAGAGAGAGACAGCTCTATGCACCATCTATCTTTCAAAGTGTTTATTCTAAATCTGATTTTATATGGAAGCTATATACATAATATACAAGTTGATAGCTTTAAAACTGAGAGAGTAGTTCTCATAGAAATAGATTGACAGTGTCACACGGCTATATAGGCTCAGCTTCCCATGCTCATGAAGAATACATGTACTTAATGGGGTCGGAGATGCTTCCTTCTATACGTTACAAATAATGAAGAGTTGCTTGCGGATTGTGTCCAGGTCGAGGCCAGAATTTGCAAATTCTAGGGCGCTGAGAACATTTAGAAGTAAAAAACAAATAAATAATCTGCCGGCGGGAGGATTGGCTAATCACTTACAAAGTGCCAATAGTCGGCTTCAGCAGTTTTAAAATGCATATTATTAGGCGACATCTAAGCAGCTGCTCTTCTGTTCTTCTTCTGCTCTTATTATTTCATGATCAGCTGTGATCTGCCAATCTACTAATTCTAGCTTTTTCTTCCATTTGCAAGACGCTTTTTGGATAATCGAATTATAGATCTGAGTAAATCCAAATCCAAAGAAAATAGGCGAGCATAAACAAGAATATTCATTTACATTTGAGTTTCCTTACTGTCGAAGCAAGTTCAGCGACATGCCCAACGACAAGGAGCTCCAGATTCTGTGGCGGCGCATTGCTGAAGAGCTACGAAAAGACCAGAACTAAGTTAGGTGGGTGGACTCAAGTTAGATCAACTATTTTAAAAAAATAGTTGTGGCAACAGATTGTTGAAGAGCTACGAGGGGATAAGGAATGCGCCGCGTTAAGAGATGCGTTTCAGTACAAGTTGAATCTTGGAAAGAGTGACAATATGTCAAATTCTATTCTCAATGAGAATGAATCTTTGAATAATTATCCTGATTCAGTTTAATATCTATGTCAAGTTTAAGCTATATAGTGTGCCCCCAAAAATCTGAAGAAAACTTCAAAGTTCTTCAACCTATATACGAGTAATTAGATTTTATTTAACCGCATTTTAAAATGTATTTTATATGTAATTCTATTATAGTATATGCGTTGGTCTTTAGAAAGATTACTTTCGAATTTTTGTTAAAATAATTTATTGTTTTACTTTTTTGGAATATGTTTCAAAGTTTAACATTTACTTAATTTGATTTTGATTTTTGATTGGGAAAAAGGAAGGATAATAAAAAAAGACTTAAAATAGTTATGTATTAATTATTGTATATAATTTGCTTTCTGCTTCTTCTTTTGCTCAGATTTGAAATCAAAAGTCATTTCAAGGAGTCTCAACAGTTTGTTACACACAGATCCAGATCTATAATATTTTCTACCGTTTGCTTTCCTCTAATGACTCAAATATTTCGCTCAGTGACTTTATTGAAATTTCGGCAAAATGGCACTAAATCTTCAAGTTGTTCCAAAACAAAAGCTATGGTATAATTTTCTTCAGGCTCAGGTTGAGGCATGGAAATGGAAATGTTAGTGAAATTCGATAGGCGAATCAATCAGTTTCAGTTCCGTTTCCGTTGCTCTCGAAACGGTTTGCTAAATTGACCGCACGCGAACTCGTTACTGTCATCGGCTATCGTTATCGGTAGCAGTGGCTGCAACCGAATTAAGTACAACGACAACTATTTTCTATTTTGATAGTACATATGTACATATGTATTTGAATATATTTTCAGATTTTTAGTTTTTTCAGTATTTCTCAGTTTTTGCTAATACTTTTTCACTCGCTACGTCGTCTACTCGCCGTAATGCTAACGAACGGTTCGGCTCGGAAGTCCAGCCGTACTCCGCCGTGGGTTCTGGTTCTGGTTTCGAATTCGGTTCTGTGTTTTGATTTGCCCCTCCATGACGTTGTTCAACTATGAATAAACTTATAAATTAAAAAAACAGCGCAACACACTCGACCCCTCGCCGCGGTCCGCACTCGTTCACATGTTTGCCCATTGCGGTGCGGTGCAGCAGATGCGGACTTAGACTTGATTGATGGGCGCGTATCGGTGCACCTTTGGTTGTTTTGGTTCCTTGCTAGTCGGCTTCACGATGTCCTCGCTGAGCTTCTGATAGACAAAGGAGTTCTTCGAGGCCAGCAGTGCCATACGATAGCGTTCGCCGCGTTTGCGCAGTACCATTATAACCACCTTGCAAATGGCCAGGACTAATACCACCAGGCAGGTGACCACAAGAATAACAGGAACCATAAACCTATAGCCGGTATAGTAGATGCGTCCGCGCTCTATTATGATCTCCTCTTCATCGCTGTCGCTGCTGGACTCATCACTGCCAAAGCCAAGTTTACCTAAGGGCGTTGAATAGAGGAAAGATAAATGCTTAGATGCAACTCTAGGGTTGGCTTCCTCCATGGCACTTACCTAATAAGAAGTTATCACGAGTTTCCTTCGACATCTCAATTTCCTCAACCTTGAGGCCATGGTCCTTAATCTTGGGCTTTAGCTCGGTTTCAATGAACTTCTTCAAATCGTCGTCGGACTTTTGAGTCTTTTTAGCCTGATCATCGCGGTTGTCATTATCATCGTCGTCGTCATTATCTTCATCGTCATCATCGTCCTCTTCACTGTCGTAGTCATTGTCATCGTCCTCATTTTTAACCTCGCCGCCATTGTTCATATCCTCCTCGGCACTGTCCTTATCCTTGGCTTCTTCACCCTTCAGAATCTTCTGCATGCTGCTTAGCTTGGTCTTGTCCAGAACACTCTTGTCCAGTACGCTGAGCAGCTTCTTTTCATCTTCGTCCACCTTCTTGTCGCTTTCCTCAAGACGTTTCTCAAGTTTGTCCTCCTCATCATCCAAGGCCGCCTCATTGTGTCTGCAGATCTCGTGCGCCAGTTCCGACCAGCCAGCTTGAGACTGCGCCTCGATTTCTAGATGGATGGCATCTTCTTCGAGATTCGCCAGAATAGGCATCTTCTTAGGCATCATTTGAGTGTGCAGCGAGACATAGCTGATGAAGTTTTGGAAATCATCGTTGCACTTCAATGGATTGTGGGTAATGTCCAAAGAGCGCAAGTTCTTGAAGCTCTTGATATCGGCGGTTGAGATCTTCTTGATCAGATTTCCAGAAGCATTGAAGGTGCGCAGCGTCTCGAAGAACTTGTAGCCAATGCCGAACTGTTTATCTGAAAGCAAGGAGGTCAGCTCACAATCGTTGACGTCCAGCGAACGCAGCTGGTGCAGGGGCATGAATAGACGGACTGATAGCTTGCTAATGGGGTTTCCAGCCAGGCTGAGTTTTGTCAGCTCATTGTTCTCCATGAAGACGAGTTCGTCCAGCTTGGGGATTAGATTATTGCTCAGATCCAAGTCAATCAGTTTCGTCAGGCTGGCAAAAGTTTCGCGTGGCAGATTGTTAATGTTGTTCCAGGCCAGCTTCAGAGTCGTCAGGTGTGGCATGGTGGAGAAGGTTTTGTGTCCGAGGGCGCCAATAGCACAGTTCGACAGATCCAGATAGTAGACGGTGAAGTAACCGTTGTAGCTCAAGAAACCATCGGTGGGCAGCTGACTTAGTCGAGGATTGTCATTCAGGCGAATGACATCCAGCTCGGAGTTCTTGAAGAACAGCATGCTGGAGATCTGGTCCAGTTCGTTAATGGACAAGTCAATGTGACGCAGACTCTTCAGAGTCAGGAAAGAGTCGGGCTGGATCTTAGTGATACCGTTACCCTTGAGGTTCAAATTGGTCAAGCCGGGCATCTTCTCAAACATGCTGTGGTGCACTTGGACGATCGCATTGAAACTCAGATCCAACTGCTGCAGCTCCTTGATGCCAAAATGCAGGTCACCAGTGAAGGAGTTGTACTTGAGGTGCAAAATCGACAGCGAAGTTTTGTTAAAAATGCCTTCAGGCAGTTCTTTAAGAGAGTTATAGGACAAATCCAGCTCCTCCAGCGTCTCAACTGTATCAAAAGTCTTCTCTGGGATTTTGCTCAAGCTATTCTGTGCCAAATTGATATACACAATGTTAGTTAGCTGCGAGAAAGCATGAGGATTCAGTTCCATTAGGCTGTTGCGTGAAAAGTCCAATTCCTCGATGCTAGAAGACTGTGAAAGAAAAGAAGTTTTGAACAACTGTAGGAGGGAGCTAGAGGTTAACTTAGCCCACCTTCAATAGGTAATGCAGCGTGGACATGACACTCAGATCATTGCCGGAGATTGTCAGCATACGCAGTTTCTTATTTTGCACAAAGGTATCCGGATTCAAGATGGCCAGACCCACATCGGTCATGTTAACGGCATAGAGCTCCTCCAGGCCATGGAATGCCTCTGGATGCATATACTCAATAGTACAGTTTGCAATCTTGATGGAGGCCACGAATTTCAGTCCCAACTGCTGGAAGAACTTGGGGCCCAACAAAATGGGATATTTGGGTCCCACATTGGTGACCACCAAGTCCGTGATGTCAGAGCCGAATTTCTGTGTGCCGAGATCCAGCCTGAAATGAGGACGAAACACGGTAAGCTTTACATGACGCTTTAGGCAATCTCTCAATGACAAACCTGACGCAAGTGGCCACCAGATAGCTGTTGCCATTGCGCGAGCAGGTGCAATATCTAGGACAGGGCACATCCTCGCTAAAGACAACTTCCTCCTCGTCTGTCAGGTGATCCGCCTCTGCATTGGTATCATCATTGTCGTCATCATCATCGTCATCGTCATCATCGTCATCCTCGTAGTTAGAATCGTTATCGTTGTCTACGGCGTTGCCCTTGGGGTCCACCTTCTTGTTAATCTGACAAGGTAAGAGCAGTTTAGGTAACCATCTGTTCCACTATTCATCGTTATTTGTTTACCTTTGACTTCGGAGAGGTGGCCTCTTTGATGGCCTGCAGCTTGGGTGTTTTAGTTGTGGTGGTGGCTTTCTTCTTCTTGGGATTCGCACTGGTCGTCTCCTTGTCATCGTCTTCGATGCCATAGTTGTAGTCATCCTCATCGTAGGCATAGTCATCGTCATCGTAGTTCTCATCATAGGCATCCTCAGCAATGGTGCTGTTCTTGCTGTTAGTGGTAGTGGCATTGTCCGCCTTCAAGCGGTCGGGAAGCATTTTGTTGAAGCGCGGATCCTCGGCCAGAGCCAAGTTATGCTTGGAGGCCTCCAGCAAATCCTTGAGCGTCTCATCACTGACTGCTGGCTGCTGTGTAGTAGTGGGCGCCTTCTTTGGCTTTTTCACCGTCGGCTCCACTGGCAAATGCTTCGTTGCAATACTCTCGCCAGAGTCTAGTTCATTGTCCAGGACATCATCATGTACAAGCTTAATGGCAGGCTGTGGCTGCGGCGTGCTGGCGTGGCTGAGCTGTAGCGCTACTAAACCACTGACCAGCAGCAACACCAGTCTCAACTGGCGACCCATGCTGTTATTACGCAAACTGAAACGACACAGGAAAATTCTTTTTAAATGCTATGTCAAGTGTCCAGGTAGATTCCCAACAACGAATGAATGTACTATTCAGTCTATTCATATTGTTCCCAAGAATTACGTTCTTATCTTATCGCCATGCTCGACACAGATAAGAAGAGAAACCTTTATTGAATCAGCCATAACAGTGGAAGTAGAAGTTATCTTTGGGGCCACAGCACCATGAACCATGAAGCATAAACATGAACCAAAAATAAACACTAAGAAAACTGCGTAACTGAGGAATTCATGGATTACTTTCATGCAGCTTGGCTTTCGCGTATACAGCACTCAGTTACTTCGAATCGGAGTCGTCATCATCGACATCCTCATCAACACCCTCATCATCATCCACATCAACAACCATAAAAGACAACGTGAATTAACTTAACACAAGTGTTTTTTGTTTGCATGCCCGATTAGCGTCTGTCGAAGCGAATGAGTTGACATCATGGGCTTCAAATGAAAATGCGAATGCTAATTTTTTACCCACACACACATACCTCTAGGATCGATCCTCCTACTGAGCCATGGTCTGTGAGCCAAATTGCCAAATGGTTTTTATTAGGAAATGTTTGCTTATCAGTTATAACAATTACTTTGTAGCCCAACGAAAACCAAAATAACAAGGCATGATTCTTCAGGTATTTTCAATGCTGTTAGTCAGAAGTGAGAGCAGTACACACACCCAGTAGCAGTGTTTCCCTTTTCTTCTTAATCGTTGTTGTTTATACGCAAAATGTACTTCCCACTGGGCGTGTTGAGTAATTTAACCAAATAAGCATGCAAATGTACGAATAAAGTTTGCAAAATTTAACTTTAACTCGAATCTTAAATCCGGAGCGCGTGTTAAACAACGTTGAAGTTGCCAGTTTTTGAGAAAGTTGTTTACGCCCCTCGATTGCTTATTGATATAAAGTCAGCTCAATGTACTTATAACTAAATCAAATAATATAATATCATTAAATAATAATTGGAATTCTGCAATAAAGGCATAATTTTTTATTATACTTTTGTATATGTAAAATTGTAAAACTATTTAGGCGTTCTGAAATCTTTCTATATTAACCCTATTTAAATGTCTTTTCCTTTTGCTTTGATTATTTTAAAAAATTCTCTGAATGTGACAACAGACTTCGTACTCGAAAGTTTTGTAGTCACGCGGGACTTTCTCATATAGAATTAATCTTAATTATATGTCCAGATTTAGAAAGAAAGTCCTGCTTCATTGGCATACGCACAGTAGCCGAAACGGTCCCATTTTACAATTTTTATGTGATTTTATGTAGTTATGGTTAGGTTTATGGTAGACTTATTCTGATGTCAATAAAATAAAAATATGTTTCAGTATAAACGGTCTGCCTAGATTAGTTAAGTAACTGATATCATCATAATAATATCATTCTAAACAGCTACTGAAACTTTACAAAGAAATTTGTAAACAAATAATTATAAAGTTATCTCGACATCAGTTTTCCTTTATGATAATGATCACAAAATTGCTTAAAAATAACATATTTTATATAACTACACCTAAAGTATGCTTGTGGGTCAAAAGTTAGACTACACCGATTGCCCTAAAGGCATTCATCGTCAAGTGTTTCTGTAGCCTTTGGACATAATTAACAAACCATTAAGAATCCATTATCAATTTTTTGTTATTTGTTGTTAAATGAATCACATAAACAATTGCGCAACTTTGCGCCACCAAACTGAAATACTGCACTGAACGATATCGATATCGTATCGTTTCCCTATGGACTTCAATCTCTCGTTTATGTGTGTCAAAACAAAGCTAACGAAATTGCGCATGTGGTAAATGAAAACAAAGAGTTGAAATTCATTTTTTACGACAAAATAAATAAATAAAATAATGGAAAAAAATAAAGATCGAGAGAGGTAGGCGACACCAAGCCGTACGCAAATGCGCAATTGTACTACTTGGGACACAGGTTAGGCGCATTGAAATAAATCGCATTTATCTAGCCTGTGGATGTATGCATGTTTACGTCCATATATGTATGTAGGAGTTGGTAAATGTGTTAGAGTATGTGTGCACTTAATTAGACATACAAACTCGTACAAATACAAGTACATACTCTTGCAGACATTTATCGTCTATCCATGAAATCGGTACGAGCACTCGCTTTGTCTGCCACAAATTGCGGGGGTGTCAAGTCGAGAGTGTATATTCAACGCTCGATTGGCTTCGACTTTCAACAGTCAACTGGCAAAACGGATACTGGTATATATGCATATATCTAGTCAGTTTATGCAGTGAGAGTACATCGTGATTATATTATATCTAAAGTAACTGCTCAGCTATAAATTCTGTGACAACTTGATAAAATCTAGTGAATTCAGTATTGATGCACATATTGATGCAGTTGCTGACTATCAATAAGTAGACACGAATTTTGTATGAGTTCTCCTACACCGCCTCATAGCATTACCAATTTACTAATTGTAGTTTATTTAAACTAGATTCTAAAGTTTCCTCGCAACGCATAAACTTCATAATAAACTTAAATATTTATGTGTTTGGACCGACTTAGAGGTGGAGGCAGCCAAACAGAGTTGAAACTGGTGGCCCAACCGCTGACTGCGGCTGCCCCTATCTGTATCCCTCGCCTCCCACTTCCATTGCCTAGGGAAAAGTGCACTCTTGGGCGCCGGTTTGGGCTTTGCTGGCATTAAACATGTTTCGGGTTTTAGGTCTGGCTAACATTTCAGTTCAGTCACGAAGCTCGGCTTCAGTTTCAACTCCGAAACCGTTTCGCATTGTCGCCAAGACTCTTTGGATCACTTTTGGGAGTCAGGGAGAACGAGGCGTCTTTAGCGAGACATCAACACGATACCATAATTAATTCAATTTGCCATTGCAATGCTGTGTGTTGTTCAAGTTTAGATAAAACAAAATCAAACAGGTACTGGCACTGGCCATACATGTACATGTATGCAAATCAGTTTTTTCAGTCGGAAATCATGAGTCAACTTAATTCATCATATAGGTATGAACGAATATATGTATGTATATATATAGTAAACGTACTCGTACTATGTGTGGTATTTCTGTGAACAAAACAAAAGTGAGTTAGTAACTACTTAGTTATCTAGGTGCTGCGGCCTTTTAAAGGTGAGTGAGCCAACAACAGTTCCAGTTCAAGTATCTGTATCTGTCGCTTATTGTTTTGTTTTAAAATTTTTATTATTATTTATTTATGTTTTTTTTTGTCATAAAACTTTCCGCCTTTTACTGTCGATTGCTTTCAAGTTGAACACATAGCTCAATAAGTGTGTGAGTACTTGAGTGGATGTTTGTGTAGTGCATATAATTAACCCAACTATATATATATATATGTTGATATGGCTAACAATATGGATATTTAGCAAGCCATTTCATTAATATTTACACAGAACTATTAAGGAGAGGCATTTCTAAAATAAATAAATCAACAAGTGGCTGGTTAAAAGTGTTCAGCATATTATAGTGATTAGTTAACTGTTTGAAGTCGGTATAGTAATTGGCTTTAGGAAAGCCTTAGTAACCCATTTATACCCAGAAATCTTAGACAAGGCTATGCAACCAAGGCAGCCTCTTTAATCCTAGCAATTATGGTTCTTAGCAGGCCACCTTATCTCTCTTATCATTAGTTAGATCATTTAAATTTCTGACCATTTCCAATCTAAAAAATTTTCAAGATCTCCAACTAATGTTTTATGGAATTAAATCGAATTAATCTTAACTTAAAACCGGTCGTTCTCTCTATCTCTGTTTGTTGACAGAGGGTCTCGTTGCAGCGAACAAAATGTTTCGACAAGACCTCTAAAAAATATCATATGTCAAGAGTCGATACAAACAACATGCTTTCAACCATTTAAAAAGTTCATAAATATATTTATGTACATACTCGCATATAAGAAATAAAAATAAAATTTATTTCCGATGGTTTCGATTTGAAACCGATTCACAGCTTAGGGAAAGGCATCTGTTACGATTGACCGCTGATCCCGTGGGGCACCCGCATTCATATACATAGCACACATACACCCCTGCCCAGCACCAACCACTGGTTGTTTCATGTTACACAGTCAATAACAACACTGAGATAATCACATAAGTGTCATCTAGCGACTGCATGTGGAGCACCAGCTTGGCCTCCGATGACTGCCCATTGAAAGTTATCCAAATCAAAATAATATGGGCGCAGCCGTTTGGAAATTGAAAATACTGGAAATTGGGTGCGCCTGTCATGATTTTCGAATGGTAAAACTTTCCCAAAAGGAGAGAGGAACGGTAGGTGATATGTAGCATTAGAAATTTTCGCGCATGCGTCGCAAGGTCTTCCTAATGACCCTTAAGTGAGGATACGCAGCAGCAGCAGCAGCTCAGGTAGTTTTGCCTTGACTCCGGCTTAGAATTTCAAATTTTTGAATTTAAACAAAACCGAACCCACACATACAAGATACATACATATATTTAGATACTATTCCGACAATGTGTGGGTGTTGTTAACAAGCCGAGTTTCGATTGAGTTGTTAAAAATATCTCAAGCAGGAAGTGAAATGGAAAACCAGGCACATTTTTTTGTTGTTGGCCCGAATATTGTGTAAATGGGTAGGTAGACAACGGCCAAGAATCACATTTGGGTTCGAATTATGTAGTATATCCAGGTCAGATTATTCTTTCAACAAGTTTTGTGCACACTGGAACGGAAGTAATTCCCTCAATTGCCATATCGCGAAGCCATACCCGAGCTAAGTAGAGTTCCAATTCTTATGTGTGTTTTGAAATTTGTGCTCAGCACCTTGATCACAATTTAATCTCATATTGACAATTCATTAGCAAGGCCCGGGGCAGCGCTATAGTTTATAGATTTTGTTGTGTCTACTGCTCACATGATCAACTTGAAGGCTCTGTGATCGATAGCCATAGCTAACTCTAACTGTTCATACTGCGATGCCAGCTGTGGCATATCCAATTTCCTGTATTGAAACTTTGGATCTTCCTTCACTCTTGAGCGACATTTGTGTGATGTGATGCCACTGAGAGTTCCACATGTCTACATACAAAAACACAAACACACACATACATTCTATGTATATTATATTATATGTACATGCATATTATACTGACTACTGTTCATAATTTCTGCAACGTTAATTTTTGCCGGGAAGCGAACCGAGAGCCACTACAATGGCAAAAAGCATTGCTTAAGGCGGTGCACATAAAAAATGCCGACATTTGACCACACACACAGGCTGGCACGCACACACACACACATACACACACATTGACATTTACACAACGCACACACACATTTACATAAACACACATGCGAGTACGCCGTAAAAAGGGGGAAACTCTGCTGTGGCTGTTGGAGAACGGCTTAAAAAGATGGCCAGCAGACTGGTTTTTGGCTGGAAATTGCGGCTTGAGGCAGCCGCAGCCGAATCGAAGCAGCTGGCAATGGAGTTCAGCTCAGAGTCAGTTCAGCGGCAACACGTTTAAGCCAGAGCCAAGGCAGACAGATGATTTTTTTTTTGGAGTTTTTAAAAAAAATTCTTGGTAAAACAATTTCAGTTTATTCGCGAATACCAAAGGGGAAATGCCAATTCCAAAAAAAGGGCATTTCGGTATTCTAGATGGTTTTTTTTTGTTGTTACTCATAAAAGTTTGTATAGTTAGAAGGAACATTTTGTACATGAGTTAAAATTGTAATAGAAAAATGTATAAAGTCCATCACGTTTTTAATTATGTGTAGAATCGTTAAGTCTGAGTGCTTTTCTCAAAGCGAAAACTTAAATGTTGCCGGGGCTATCAACTTTCCAGAGATGTGAAATTAAATTCTCTTTCTTTTGCCCACTATCCCAATAGATTATACCAGATTATGATAGAACTTTGCCATATAAATATATACTTTAATTTAAGACACTTTTTATTCCAATATTTAAAAAAATTTAATTGAATTGATTTCATTTCATAATATCTACTGAGTTTACGTGGGTATATGAATTGATAAGCAGATACGAATCATCAGATAACGCAAATTCATTTCCGTAAGATCTTATCAAAAGTGAAACTGGAGCAGCTGTGTGATCGCTTATGAAACTGGAAGCCTCACCTATGATAAGGCTTAGTAAAAAATATATTTACTAGAGTAAGACCACAACTTACTTTAAGCTATACCAACGATTTCTCAAGTGTATTCTCAGATGAATATATTTTAATAATAAACTTTTGAGTTTTTATGGATCAGCAGGCACATCATAAGCAGTGTGATAATATTTCGTAAGAAATAAGTAAAGTACACAGTCAACGTTTTACCAGCAAATTTGTTTTGATTGCTGCCAAGCCTTTTGTAAACAAGACGTAGACGTAAGACGAGATCAAACCAAAAGTTTCGATGATGTATTGAAATTTGTTTATTTTGTTGGAGAATGAAATTAGTGCTCATCTGGATTTTTGACTTTGGCTCTGTCTGGCTCAGATTTTGCTGACAGTATGGCATTATTGTGCATTTAGATTGTCTATAGAATCAGATAGCGACAGACACACATATATATATATATATATATATATATATATATACATATATAAATGTAAATAAAGAAGGGGCTTTGCTTATCGTATTGGTCCGTCTCGCCTTCTGGTTGACTGAAAAAGCTTGCCAGCGGCTGAGACAACACATGTGATTAATCGGGCTTAAAATTTCAATTGCCTCAGCATTTATTCTGCTGATAAAATGCATTTTCTGTTATCTGGTTTGTACAACGCAGCGGGGAGTGGGGTTTTGGGAAGCGGGCCCTGAGTGCAATGCGGTCAGTTCAGGTAGGGGAAGTTATTAAATTGTCGTCAATTGATTTCGGCCATTTGGCATAAAATTCCGAAAGTTTAATGCACAATTTATGTCTGTTTCATTGCGAAGCTCTAAAGTGGACATCGAGGAGCAACCATAACGGAAAGCACGTGTTCAGCAACTGATCTTGTTGATTAAGAGTACGCTTTGTTTTGATTCAGCAAATATACCTTGATGTACATGAACGTATATACTTAAGTACTCACTTAAGTACATATATAGGCATTGATTATTAACAGGAAGCGAGACATAAATTAAGGTCTTAAAAGAGGTGACCGGAGAGCTGGAAGCAAAACTGGCTTTTAAGGCGGCAGCTAAAGTGCTTTGGGCGCGGGCGGTGCTTCATTAGCGAGAGTTCCAGTTCCAGCTCTCGTTGTTCCTGCTGCTGCTGTTGCTGCTGGCTGCAGATTACACTAGACAACAAATACGTTACGATTAAGTCTTGATTTTATATTTTTAATTTCCTTTTACAATTTGTGAAATATATTATTAATTTTAAAAGATTAAAAAGCTTTAAGAGATGTTAAAAGCATATTAAGCAATTGGGAATGACTAAGAAATCGACGTATTGAAATCTATGCATAAACTCCGAAAATATACCCAATTCTACAAATTTGTACAACGCTGTAACAAATTTTGTTAACATATTTGTTGGGCGTCCAAATATGCCGCAGCGAAGCACGAACTTGATAGTTGATGAATGGCCACCCAGGCAAAGGTGACTTCAAATCTATATACCACGTGAGTCATAGCTAATATCACACCTCGACTGGCAAATGAAATACATAAACATTTGTAGGGTAAATACATATAAGAAACAGGAGAATAGGGAAAATTCCAGGAGAAATTCCTAGATCCCGGAGACTGTAAGAGCTAGAGAGACCCAATTTGGTATGCAGACTCCTTTTTCATACTTTTGAGTGTGTTGAATATTGAATAAATACTGAGTACGAGTATCTTATCGTAGGAATATCGACTATAGCGTTCTTAGTTGTTTTTAAATGATATACAAATTCAATCTTTCATTTGTGTTGCACAGTGTCATGTCATCCAATATTAGCACCAAGTTTAGATCAACTTTTGTCAGCTTGTTGAAGTTTTGCCTTGCAGCCACGCACGACACGGCACGTCACCAAGCGTCAGTCAAAGTCAGAGCCAGAGCAATGCAAATAAAACGCTTTTCTTTGTTGACGATACACATAAATAGAAACTTGATTTTTCCACACTACAGTGTCAGCTTAAGTTTTGCCAATAATGACATGACATATGCTCAACTTTGCACCCCACGGCCAGGCTATATATATTAACATGTCTTTGTTGCGACTTTTTAAAAACAAAGCACAAACACTCAGAAATCGGTCGCTACACCTTGGGCTCCCTATCGTCACGTAGCGTTTATCTTGAGAGGGGTTTTTAGTTAAATGCACGCCAAGAGTCGAACACAATAGGTATTTATTTATTGAAAGCATTAAGTTTTCAAGCAAATTGTTAGCATTATTATCGATTCCGGAGGGTAATTTTTACGTATATACGAGCAATTTGCGTCATTTTTGGTACATACTCGTACATATAAGGTGTGGACCTGGAACTGGATCTGTAACTTCATACTGCCCCTTCAGTTAACGCTTCAACTTCATACACTTTTGCATTTCTGATGCATGATCTGAGGCATTATTATGCCATTTCTTGCGGCTGATTGAAAAACACACCCAAATTAAATGCTAAAGAAGGACTGTAAAATCTTTGAACTTGGAGTTCAATGTACAATCTCTGAATTAATTACAGCGCCAAAGTGGAATCTCAATGACAATTCTCGAACTGGTAGCTGGTAGCTGCCAGCGCAGGCGTGTGCCAAGCCAGAGCCAAAGCCAACTCAGCTGCTGGACAAATTCCAAGCCAACGAAAGCGAACGGTCTGTGTGGCACGTAGATGGCTAAAAGCCGTTGCTCCCCATCCCCAGTAAGTGATTGGAATACACTGGCACACCTCTGACTCATTTTGTGTGCTTGCCGACGCTGGTCGCTTTCCAGTCCAAGTCCAGTTTTGACGCAACTCAGACTCGCTTCATTTTCATTAGGGCATCAGCATAGACTTATGTTTGATCGAGAAATCGGCTTAAAAATCGAAGTCAACGAAGCTAAAATGTATATTCAACCATAGGCCACATAAATATAGGTCATAAATCTGAAGACACTAAATAAAAAGTATTACCCTAAGCTGTCGTTATTATCTATGAGGTGAACGCATATATAATGTATTCAATACTTTTACCTTCAGCTAATAATAATAAAACACATAGATATGTTTGTTTGTGAAAAAAAATGCATCTATGGACTTCAGATCTCGAATGCCTAATCTTGCAACCGCTTTGACTATAATTTAGCAATTGAAGAGTTCAAACATGGTAAAAGGGCCGTTGCATGATGTATCACGTGGCGGCCTAAAACGAGTTCATCCATTCTGTTTTCTTTGACAGCTATGGAGACAATTTCTTTATAGCTGGCTTGTTCATATAAAGCTGTATATATCTTGATATTCTTTGGAATGACAGTCCACCATAGAGACCTACATTATGACCTACAGATCTAACTATCTATCTGAACTGATATGCCCATTTTAACTTTGAAGCAGGGTGCATTTAGCTAAACATAATTGTTTGGTCAGTGTAAATGCATAGTGAGATTTTATGACAATGCGTGTAATTACAAACAAGGTGAAAGTTGCGTTTTAGAACCGCTGCAGTTGAATATCAATTGAGCTTCAGTATTCACACATACATACACACATTCATACACTTGAGCGTAGGTAGATACGTCATGGCAGTAAAAATGCATTAAAGATGAGGAAAGAGAGTGGGCGCTATAATAAATATTTGACATTAAATGTCTTTGGGGTTGCCAAAACGAACTGTGATGTGATGTTTGCTCATGTTGAGGCAAAGAAAGCGGCCGTAATTAGACACATTTATGGTCGGTAAGAAATTTAAAGACAAAAACGGGGTACTAATCTTAGTTTTAACTTTGCTGGTGCTTGTATACCCTACATATTTCGGTTTAAGATTAAAACTGGGACGGCAGGGTTTCTACGATTTAGTTAGTTATATATTACAGATGTAATAGTAATTGTAGTTTACTAAGTGTAGTTTCTCGATATATATATATATATCTTGCAGCGCTTCGATCCGGTTCTATTGCGTGATTTTGTTTCATTACTTTCATATGAAAACCAGTTTAATTAAGTGTTATATTGAAACTAATCATTGCAGTGATAGTCTCGTTTCAAAGGCAGATACTGATTTCAATCTACTCTCTAAGGTTTTTCCGGTCTTTACAACATTCGGACAGTCACACACTATCGAAACCATTAAAGTTTGACTCATATAAAAGGGTGTGCGATCGATCAGGCTGGTGCTTCTCCAACAGTTCCTTGAAGGCCCAAGTGAACTTTGTAGCCCACCAATTTGAAGTTCTTCCACTCGAAAGGACTCCACTAGGCTTCACCATCATGAAAGCCGTTCTATATTTTATACCATTGGGAATGCAAATGCGACCCAGAAATGTTATACTTATACAGTCTTCTGACATGGAAACTGCAACATATCTAATTGAACGTCAACACGAAACCGTCTTTATCAAAGGCTGACGCTGAAATACATCGTTACACTCCGTCGCTGGCAGGATGTCGATCGTAGCTTTCTACTGCTGCTGCTAAACATATCCATAATTATACATGTTCTGGCTGCCTTACAAACTCTACACGCAAAGAGGAAATTATTATTATTATTACTTCAATCCGCATCTATAAATTTTATGGATCAAGCTTTAATAACCTTTCATAAAAGCTGTATGGAGCTGCTGCTTTGGCCAGAGTTCATTACTGTTTTCATTCATTTAAAGCTATCTGAATCATTTTGGCAGCTGAACTCTACAGTCTCTTTTTGTATTTGCAGAATTTGATTAATATTCGTATACACTCAATCAAAGAGACACTGCAGCTCTCTAATTTTTTGCTCAGTCAGGCTTGATTGATTCGACTCAGGGTTAAGGTAAATGTCACAGTAATAGTTCATGCATATGTGAGTGTAAAATACAAGCGAACTGTGTACGATCTAGTTCGACTTTGATTGCAAATTCACGCCTAATTAAACAGCCAAAAAAGCGTCAACTAACTCACACATACACAGAGAGAAACAAATAAATGCAAGCTAGATCAAAAGTATTTAGTGTTTTTGCAAGAGGAAGTACTTCAGATAAGATTTCGGTGTACTTCCTGAAAACGAGAACTATAAAAGATTGATTGATTACGGCCGGGTATTGATAAGTTTTGTATATCCGAACCAACTATTTTTTATTGCAGGCGACAATTTTAGAACAGCTTTTCATTTGCCCCTTATCCTGGCTACCTTAGACTGAGAATTCAATAAGTATGGATTTGATGACTTTATGACATCATCGTTATTTCAGGCCAAGCTTGGCTGAGCCAAGTCAAACGCTTCAAGCTGAGTCGTAAAATCTGTCAAACACCGGGCTATTAAAAATGTTGCTACATTATTGGTATGGCAGTCATGCGCTAACAATGACAAAGGCAAAAAAAAACACAATATACGTACATATAACTAGGCAGTACCATTTGCTTATACGCCGCATGTGCCGGCACTTAGGCTGATGAAACGTGAATGCAAAGCTGCAGTAAGACAGAAAAGGCAAACTATGTGTTTGACACTATGTGCACATATATGTATTTTACAAACTTTTGTTTGCATTAAATGTTTGTTTGGCACTTTGACTTATTTTCTGAAATGCTCATAAAGATTTCATATTTAGGTCCACCAGATGTGCCCTCCAGTAAAGGACGGAGTTCACCGAGTGTCGCTGAGACTAAGCCAAGTTAGATGAAAACTGGTCTATGGAGATCTCCTATTTGTTGTTATTATTGCTGTTGATATAGTAGGTATATCTTGAGCATATGTATCTTAAGTCAATTACCTACACAATCATGGGCCATGAAATTCAAGTGACTGAGGAGCAGAGAAACGTAGATGTAGACCCAAACGCAGTGACCTCATTAACTCCATTGAAGTTGCTTTAAACTTAACTAGCATTTGTACATAAAGTCATATATATATATATATATATATGTATATATATGTACAAAGTACATATCAAAATATGTTTGCTCTGGCTTTTATCTATAGACCATGCTTGGACCGGCTTATAGAAACTTGTACAGATTAGATAACGACGTAAAATGTTATGGACTGGCGACGTTGCCATGATGGAAAGGTTTCGTTTTTGAAGGCATTAGATTTTACCTAGGTCGTAAGGCTTTTGACAGTCGATGAATAAAAAATACCCGCACAGGGAGTGCCACACTGCCAGAGGCGTACCCCATATTATATCGTGAGACACTATAGTCTCAAAACTGCTTTAAAAAAAATGGTATAACAAATTATTTCCGCTGCTGCAATGTGGTGGCTTGAACTTGAGTAAAAATGAAAAGGATCTAATGGCTTCTTCTTTTGTTAAGAAAGAACTGATCGATTTTTTTTGTTTGACAAATATTAAGTCAATATAATAATAACCTCCGACTCACATGTGAACTATAATAAAGTGAATATTACAAGACCCTCCGAGGCACATGTAAATTATATTAAAGACATCCTTCGAAAGCCACAACTTTGGGCAATTGATAGTAAATTTTAAACATTTAAATCAATTCTTAAACTTGACAAAGAAACCACATGTCAGTTGCATAAACATTAAACACACACTTTTGCCCATTTCATAGAGTACATAAGATAAATCGTAGTACCCGTACCCTATACTCAAAGAAAATTGAGTTGAATTGCAAATTGATTTGCATACAAAATAGTTTTCATGGAATTGCAGCGCCGCCGCACACCCAATCTGGCATTTTTTTTCTCATCTGTCTGTGCGGCACAGAGTCACACCTCGAATAAAAAAAATATCTTATTCAATTCAACAAAAATTCCATTTAATTTTCTATGTTGTCAAACAAAATTGATTAAAATTCTAGACGCAAATTAGAAATAAAAAAGAGAATATGTTTATATAAGCAACATTAAAATAAAATCTGCTATGAAACTGGTTTTGAATTACGTATGTAGAAACACAAGCATGTTTTCATTTTATGTTCGGGGGACTCTCAAATATTTGTAATTGAAGATACATTTTTACTGGCTCAGCCGAAACATTAGACTGCGGCGTACACAAAATATAATTGCGGCTTTCCATTTAAGGGGTTCTGTTTCTATCAACTGTCGACTAGTTTCTTGAATGGCCTATAGGTTAGGCATATATATATATAGATCTAAACACATGTGTAAGTATTACGATCATGGTCACATATAGCTTTATCACTGTCTCTCAAGCTGTTGTTGTTGTTGTTGTTGTGGTTTTTTCGCAGCACGGCGTTGAATTTGTTATGAAGGTGACTTCTTTTTGAGTAAATGCATTACCGGTTTTTCTTCGCCTTTACACCGCCTTTACTGAACCTCCCCTGCGCTACTCAATGCAGGCAGTGTATGAGTGAGAGCCAATGCAAAGTTTTATTTAAAGGCAATGTAACACACAACACTAAAGCATACACATATACACACAGGTTGTAATCTTATCTACCTTTCTATACACTGGCCATGAAGGTATTTGAATTCAGTTAGTTTATTGTGATGCAAATTGAAGATGTAACTAATGTCTAAGCTTGAAAAATAGTGAAATGAAATTTGTGTTTCAATTTGATTTATGATGAGTTTGCATATCTTTTACTGAGCTTGAAATATTTGTCAGTTAATTTATCTTTGTTTTGTTTTAATTTTTTCTATATTTTTTTCGTTTACGTACATTGAATTGAATATATTTCACATATATTTGTACTGGGAACTGTAATATAATAACAGCAATTACAATTTTTAGCAACTCAGCAAACAATTTTAGATTCTGCCAAAAAACACGTTCTGTGTGAATGCCCTGCATGCTGGTGACGCAAATATAAACACAGAAGGTATTCAATCGTGACTCTCAGCACTTTGGTATCCAATATATATTTGAAACTATATTGAAACTTTGAGGATCAAAAATAAAAACATATATTTGAAAGCTAACCTTTTCCTATAGTTTTAGGTGAGAAGACAGTCTGTCCATTAGAAATGAAAACTTCTTAGCATTTGTATGATATACATTTGATATACATATATATATATTTATATATATATCTGAAGAGAGTATTTAAACTTCGACAGACTAAAATGTAGTGTAGCTTTCATGCTTTCGCATTTGTTGCTGCATTTTTCCATAGTCGGCCCAGAGCCTCTAACTGTTAGTGCCTGATGTCGTCTGTCTGTCAGTGCCAGGCTGTGTCTCTGGCGATAGTCGCCGTTGTCGCTCTGCGAAACTGTCCCTGCATAACGATTATAGACCAAAACCAAAGCAAACACTAAGTCAAACACAGATGCACAGATGCAAATGTATCTGCATCTGTATCTGTGTGCTGGTTGTTGGACGGGCATTCGTGCTTTTGATAAGACTGAAAAATTGCTACCACGAACTGCTACGAACTGGGGCAGGCAAACCGGGCTGGAGCTGCTGCTGGTGCTTCAAAATGTTTAGATAATTGCGACTTAATGGAAATTTATATGTCACCAATATTTACATACACACACACATACATACGATACACTAGCGCACACAAGAGCAGCTGGCTGCAACGCACACTACGACAGCTCGACTGGCTGTGTCTGTGTACGTGTGTGTGGTGGCTCGGTGTGTTTTAGATATGGCACAGCAGAGGCAGGTAATGAAGCCACAGGTAGGTAGACAACGCACACACACAAAGATCGCTTTCGGCTAAGAGTGAACACACTGTATACTACCAGTGCTATCCCTTTCGCACTAATTTTTGTAGTTTTCAGAGCTATCTGCTTGCAGCCGCAGCCAAAGCCAAATGACGAAATCTCAACCCTCGTCTTCGTTGCATTTTTGAGTTCCAAAACTGCGTTTTCAATTCTGAATGAAAATCACGTTCAGCCAACTTACCGTGTGTGAAAGGATGCGTTAGGATGTGTGGCTCACAGGAAGCAAGGTAATCCAATTTGTGTTTATTAATCGAAAGGCTAAAAAAAGGACATAGAAAATTGAACACTCACTAAAAATTTATGGGCACTTTGTTTAATTGTTGTTTTTTTTAATTTTTGCTTTTGTCACGTGCTTAACAAGTTTACGTTTATGGCTGGAAGCCGTTTCTTTCTATGGTTACCGCTTTTCGTTGTTGTTTCTGTGTTTTTTTTTTTATATTTGTTGTATGCTTAAACAACCGCGTGACGTTCTCTCTAAGTCGAAGTCGATGCGAATGCGTTATAAACACCTGTCGGATTTGGAACTGGAACTCGATTTGAATATACGAGCGATAAGCCGATTAATGGCCGCTGCTCACTTTGCGTTCTTCGAGCTCGATTTGAGTTAGACAACATCGATAACTTGATTTGGAGACAGATGCCTAAAAGTCTGCAACAAGTTTTCCAACCAAGGCGATTTAAAATTTTCGGTGCATACTTTTCAGCATAAGGCTTTCGGTTAGTATTTGGCGCCCTCTATTAAACGACAGTTAGACTGGGAAATGACTGACTTAACCCTCATCGGATCGTCAAAAAAACCAACGAAACCTAAGGTCGCTTAAGAAGTTTAAAAAGGGTAAATTGTGGGTTAATTCGCAATGTTAGTTTACAAGAACTAAAATGCAATATTTGGATAATATTGTAAATGGCAACCTTATAGGGGATCTCTAAGAAAATAATACATTATTTAAAAAACAATGAAGTTTCTTCTATTTTTGTACACATGTAAAATTTTCGAAATATGGAAATCAATTCTGACTATAATTGAACTCACAAATGCGTTGACTGATGATAGTCTCTTAAATTTTAATCAGATACCAATACAAATACGAAGAGGACTACCCTTTGTTTGCACGACTACTGCTGGCTGTGCAAAATCTCACAGACGGCTTCAGCTTCCGACGAATAACAATAAAATGAAAGTCTGGTTGCCAAAATTGGTAACTGGTCAGAAGAGATGCAGTCTGGATGTGGATGTTTCAACGCTGCTGTCACGCAAATGTCACTTGTAGGCGCAGTCCACTCGGTGTCCTATTCCCAGTGCATACCCAGACCCAGACATTTGACAAAACATGCGCATGCGCAGTTTTTCGCCTTATTCGCCTGCACATGAATATATGTATGTACGTACGCATGTAGTTGTAGTTTCTTGTGAAAAATCGCAGTTTTGTGTAGCTTTTGAGCGTCTGTCTGTCTCTCTTGTCTTTTATGTTGTTGTGTGACGCATGAATAAAATCAAAAACAAATCGAAATGAAACGAAACGAAAAGCAAAAGGAACGCGGCTTGCCAGGCCAACACCAAAAGCGGCCAACGCATTGCAATTGACTTGGACTTGGGCGCTCGGACAATGGCCAGTTGATGTTTATACGTGCGTGCCTGGCATGGCAAAAGCTGTAAGATCAAGATGGAAGCATCATCATCAGCACCACCAGCTAGAGCTATAGCCATGCTTAAAGGCGTAATATATGGCCATATAAGCGAGAACAGCTGTTGATGAAACCTCTACTAAGGCTGAAGCTGACAACACAACATCACTGTGAAGCGGAGCGGAGTGGTGTGACCTTGACCCAACTAAACGTTGACTTGGCAACGGTAAAAGCCGCTTGCTTCATTCGCTAGTTGCAAACAGCTGGACTCAGGCTCACTCAGTGGCTACACGACAGAAGATTTTGGCTCTGGAAGGAAAACCGGCCTACGTAGAACTTGGCCTAGCCTCACTTGGCTTGGCTCTCGCTTTGGCTAGGCTTGACCTGATTACTCTGACGTTTGCTTTGCGTACGACTAACGATGCAGAATTGTACAATGCTCGTTGATTAGCGACCACCTGTGAAAATCATTTACACAGTGGTTCTCGCGTTCTTCTTTTTTATATTTTTTCGAATTATAAAATTATTTCCGTAGAATAGATATATGTGGGGGGTGTCAAATTGTGGTGGTGGTGGAAATTGTGGTGTTTTTAGTAGCTTGGATATATATCTAGAAATCAAAGCAAGAAAGATTCGATCAAGATATTTATACACAAAAGACTCTAAAGAATAGTCTGAAGGTTGTCCAAATTTCAACTCAAACTCTTTGTCACAATCTTAGCTTATATGGACGATATGATTGGGTTGGATCATATCTGCCAAAACTTTAGTATCTTCAACCTTCTTTCATGCAAAATATTTTGGAATTTCAACCAGTGTGCAGTGAGGAGTAGCCTAAGGCTCTCCAAGTTTAGCTGGAAAAATGGCTACCATTTAGACAAATATAAATTCTACGATTGAGTTGGTGAAAATTCTGAAAACATATTAATCAAGATTTGAGTCATTGGGGAATGCAAAGCGGTTTGTCATTGTTAATTTGATCGGCAAAAGATCCAGTGGCCATTTGGGGCATATAAAATCCAAAACCCTAAATTGAAAATTTAAAACCAAACCCATTCTATTCCAGGAATGGGCACAGCGGAATTACAGTTATCAGCGTAGCTAATTTTACCGCTTATACATTTATGTGATATCATAATTACATTTTCAGAAAGACGAGTCTGCCATGGGTAACTGTAATCCCAGCCAAAAAAGGGGCCAAGCCTTATGGCATACACGCTTATGACGAACACGTCGCTCCGCTCGCTGGCAGATCATAATTTCAGTTTTGAGCCTGAACAAGCGTTTATAGAACAGCACGTAAAAACAATTAAGAAATTCAAAAACAAAAAACAAAGAAAAACTGTACTCACTTCACTTTTCATAAGGCAACAGAAATCTACACCTATATGTCTAAATGTCCAGCGGACCAAATGAGGCGTAACGCACACGTTTCCAAAAATATATACTCGTCCATGGCATGCAAATGGTGTATCTTCTTTGCCCGTGGGGGTGGGGTGGGGTGGGGAAGCATTGAATGCAATTGGGCTTAGGCATTGGTATAGGGTTATGAAACGTATATAGTCGGGTTTGGATTGACGCTTAATTGTGGAGTTTCCGGTTGAGTGGCAACTCGGCATACCTACGCTTGTCAGTGGAGCTAGAGCTGGGCGGGCTGATTAGTAAGTCCATTAGATTCTATTGCAGTTATTCAGTTTTGTAAGCTGGAGCCGTAAAACCGCTCCGGATTTGTCGGATGACTAAACTGTCTCAATACTTCTCTTGATTTGATCTTTTAAAGGTGTTCTTGATTTGAAAATATATTCATTATAGATAACTTCGAAAATGTCTATTTAAAATGTAATTTTATATAGGTTCTTCAGGTGGTTCTTCTATTCATAAGCTTTACGATTATATTTAAACTCTTATACCTAATTTTTGATGAAGTCATGTGTTAGCTTAGAGTCTTTAAAGTTATTATTTCAAATTAAAATTGTTTGCCTATATTTTAAAATCCAGCAAGATTGTCAAATACAAATTATAATATAAGCTATGCGCTTTCATTAAATTGCTTGAAGTTTCTAGGCGAAGTATTATGACTACTTTTTAAGCAACCCTCTAAACTAGCTGTCAGTCAATGCCTGGCGAATGAAAACGAAAACCCCGGGAGAGTCAATGAATTTTATTTGCTTTTTTATGTTTTATGTTTTCTTTTATTTTTAATTTGGGTCAACTGTGCAATATGCAGCGCATAGTAGAGTTCATTAAACACTTAGTTGAGCATAGTGGAAAATATTAAACGCAGCCCGCTGCATATGAAATTCATTATGAAAATAATTACTTGCAAATATTCTGCCAAAGTTTGCAGTTTAATTTAAACGTTCCTTCGTTTAAGCTCACGCTTAATTGATAATGTCCACATTCTCGTGGATGGCGCACACGGTTATCATATCAGCAACTTATATCAATATTTACTAATATACTAAGTATATTAAATTAAATCGTCTTGTCAAAGTGTCAGCAACAAAAAAATAAGTATTTGTTAAATACCCAGGCGCATTTGTCATGTGCTTCATGGAATTAAATAAATATTACGTATGCCGGTTCTATTTTTCCCAATAAGTTGTGACTTTTCTGAGTATAATGTAAGTGAAAAGAGTCTGAGCAAGTCTGAGTGTGGTCAAACACAAGTTAGCCTTAAGAAATTTCAATTCTGCGTCAAAGTAAACACTTACATACATCTACAATAAAAGCTTTTCTATATCACTTGGCACTTACATGGAACTGGTATTTTGATATAGTCAACAGCTAGTTTTACCCATTGAATAAACAGTTTGTATTATATAACAATTCAAGTGGATTATAGAAGTACAAGTGGAGAACATCTAAACATCTAATTGAGCCACGTTTGTGTATTTGTTTGTATATTTGCTTGTCACAGGTGGAAAATTTATTTGCCAGTTTGAAGTAAGCTAAGTTTAAATATATAAAATAAATATCTTACCTATCTGATCGAGAAGCTTATAAAGTAAACCAAAAACATTATACAATCTTCTAATCAAGTTTGCACTTGTGAGTTTAACTACTTTGCAGCTTTAAGGAGATTTGCCATAAATTTATTTAATCCACATATATAAAAATTGATTCCACTTCAAGAGATATAAAAAATATATCATACTATTTAGTCATTGTTAAAGTAGCAGTTATATGGTAGGTATATGTTATAGGCGTTCAAACGGAATAAAGCAAATGCAGCTCGCAGACATAAGAAACAACTGGTAAGAAATTCATCCACAAATTTGTTACGGCTTCTGAAATTGCGAGGTTATTACTAGGGCAATATATGAATGTGCCCAAGAACTTGAAGTGAAACATTCATTACAAAGTAAATGGTCGTTTATTCCATTAATTTCATTCCTGTGCTTGATATCAAAGGGATGATTCGTAATAGAAGTAACGAATTAATACGAATTTCCTGTAGCTAAATCTTAAATGGCTAAATCTTACTTGGTGGCGGCTGTCTAACAAAAATGGTAATGTCGAAAAGGGAGTCAACTCAATAGCTACAAGAGAGTGCAGCCATTGGGATCATCGACCATCTCCTAGGCATTGACCAACTCATTGATTTTAAATGTTTCATATACATCAAACCTTTGGTTATAGAAATATACAAAAGAAGATATAATTTGATATATATATTGAGAATAAAACCGGTGGCAGATAAATATTACAACTTTTCTTAGCAATTTAATAATTGATAGCTGTTAAAATTTCATTGAAATGAAAACAATCATATAATCCTTATAAATATTATAAGCAAACAAATGCGAATATAAACGCGTAATTTTTATATGAAATTAAAAGCTCTCTCAGCTTACCAAATTAAACAAACAAAGCGTAGTAATATCTTTGCCATAACCTTGAAAAGTAGACGTAAGTGTTCGTTCTGCTATATCGGATATCCTAAACATAATCAGTGGAAATGGAAACGCAATCATCAGAGTACGCAGCCCGTATCTTGTACGACGACGACGGCTGACGTCAACTTCAAATCAATTTGCAATTAATATTTGACGCTTTCTAAACAAATTCCCATGCGGAGGTGCTTCGCATGTTATCAGAATATTTTATTTGTATTTTATTTATTTCGCCAAAACATTGTATAGGAAGTATACAATTGACGTAAGGCAGGCGAAGAGGAGAACCTCGAAGCCTTGAGTAGAGTTTTTCGATATTTTGCGAATATAGAAATGCTAATAAATAAAGAAAGGCCAACTATTTATACTACATATACATATATAATATACATTTGTGTGTTTATTTTGGCTGTTTTGTTGATAACTTTTATACAGACTTTGTCTTAACTATATGTGAATTGTGATGGAATTAGAGAGTATAAAACCAATTGAAAGCGCATGTAGATATATAAGTTTGCGTTTAAATAGAATTTGGAAATATTTTGAAGATAAAATATGGTTATATTTCAACCTGATATGAAGAGTAATTCTTAGTCGTTTTTTTTATATTTTGCCTGTTCAGCACGCCAGGTCAAAAGCAAATAGCTGGTCTGTTTGCTGATATCTTATTTTTCCTATTGATTAAAAGAAAACAAATACAAGTATATGCATACGAATTTTGTGTTGCTAAGATAATTTATTCTTTCATTAGGCAGTTTTATATATATATATATATATATATTTTCACTCAAGTTAAGCAAATGGCAAGGCAGTTGTATATGTTTTGCATTTGCAGAAGCGTATGGAATAGCGAACATATGTGTAAATGTACTTTATGTGAATATGATGAACTAACCTGATATCACCAAGTACGTACACCTACATACACAGATATACATATGTACATATACAAAGGTACATAGCACATAAATAGTCTGAGGTGTGTAGACATACACGTAATACCAACTCGAAATTGTGAGCGCGATAGCGATAAGATAAATTCAAACTCAAATATTTAACATTGGTATTAACACAAGTTTTTATTTTTTTTTATTTTGCCCTCAGCTGAGTTTGTCTTTGAGTTTTTGCGGAAAATAAATGCATGTTCGATATTCAACGAATGCAAACAACGAATGTTTTTCTCTACATGACAAAAATCGCAATAATAGTAGAAGCCATGCCAGTCAGCTCTATTCATACAGTTCGACCATTAACTTTGACCCAGAAACCTACTAAAACGTAAACACCAACAACAACAACAACAATAACCCACCCACGCAGCAGATCACGCAGTTCAAGCCAAAGTTGAAGTTGACTCTTGATGCTCATTCTATTCACGGAGTTGATGTCAAGTTTCTCTTTAACTTCGGGTAATTAGAAGCCAAATGGCAGAAACACGCAACAGTTGGAATTGAAGCTTAATGAGCTTTGCTATAAGAAGTACATTCAATCTTTATTCTCTATATGATGATAGATGCCAATGGTAGATGGCTGGATTTGTATTTTCATTATTCATTTTCTCATTTCGTCTTAAATGATTGGATTCTTATAATTTCCAACTCATATTCCAAGATTGAAATTTAAAATCTGCAGCATGATGAAATTTAGATAACAGATATATATGTATATATAAATATAAAGGCGATTTTCCACAGATATTTTCACCTCACAGTGAATATTTTTCGTATGTGGTTCTGCGCTCTGATCTGGCTGTTTTTTTCCCCCAATTTTAACATGATTTTTTGTTTATTAAAAATTATACTCCTACGCATTTTGACACCTTTTCGGACCAAGTGTCTGATTTTTTATGCTTATTATTATTAATCTTTTTCTTTAAACTTATCCTATAGAATTTATATTGGTATGCAAAATTCATATTTGCTATCAATATAATGGCTCACACATAGCTGTAATATTAATTGCTCATGCGACTTGTTGAATAATTGTTGATATAAGACTTTCCACAATCTAACTGGAACTGAGTGAGCAATATTAATTGCTTTGAGGCAAAAAATATTGTTTTGATTAACATGTCGTTGCTTCCTATATAGAATATTATACATATTTGTATTGCAAAATAATTTTGTATAACCATAACGAGTATAAATATGAAAACCAAGCCCTGAATTGTAACTGAACCTAAGGAATGCTACAAAAACACAAATGTACAATTATTATCAGCAAGTTTCCAGAAAAGATTGCAGCAGATAACCGAAATATGGCATTGATAAGATACGATAAATATGGTTTTGAGATAATATTTTACGAACTGAGTTGAAATAAGTTAAGCTATACAATTGTGTACTGTATTTTATCAACAGGAAATGAAAATTGCAAACGTCTTTAAGTCTGCTGATATGTTTGGGTGTAAGTATGTATGCATGTTGTGCTGCTTTTCCACGTTAAGAATTTAGTTGCTCAAACAACAAAATTTTACCGATTGATTCGCTTTTAGTTAAAAGAAAACTCATCAATTGATAACACTATCGCAAAAAGTTCACCCATTGACTGCAGGCATAGCTCTGTCCCTGTCTGAAGAGAACTATTGCCTCATTGATAGGGTTGCCAGTTTTTCGCTCTCTCCCTCTCTCTGGCGTTATCATACGCTCTTTCCACGAACCCTTGCCAATACATATTCCCACTAATATTAATGAACGTCAGACTTAAAAAGCTTGCGGCAGTTTATTCTATTGATATGGGAATGTCATAACTAGGCTTGGGTTTACTTTGGGTGCAGCTGTATTTGTAGGTACACTAAAAGAAATCCAAACAATGACGTCAATCAAAATCACAAGACACTTAACTGATATAGAATCTTAGATTTTGCTTCATTTGTCATCTAGCTTTATTTTAGTTGCATTTTAGTTGTACTTTTACTTGTGCTATGACTCAGAAGCGATTTTATTTGGATCTACCAAAGGAAATATATAATCAGAAGTATAAGTTCTTCTAGATTTGCATTACTGCAGCAATAAATTTCTGAAATTGTGCCTTTGCTCCTCAAGAAAACGACAAACTGAGTAGGAACTCTGCAAGCGAGCTAAGGCAAACCATTGCAATCAAATCACCTTGTGAAATTTTGACCAACAATTGGGAACAATTTAATTTTTTTGAGCCCATCAACCACTTTTATTCCTATTCAGTATGATATAAAATCGCGTTATACATAATGTTTTTCTTTATGAAAAATGTAACATTCAATTTGATTTAACATTTAACAATTGAATTTTTTACAATTATATTAAATATTAGTTGTTATTTTTCTTTAAGTGTAACAATGTGTAAGAACGCGTGTGCCGGCAGCTATCCACGTGTTCCATGGCGCGATAATACTTGGCACCAACACTACCACCACCACCATCACCATCACCACGGTAAAGCGTTCTACCTTACCTCTACCGGTGTGTCAGCCAACACATACGATCGAGAGTTTGGCTGAGCGAATCTCTACCTCTCGGTTTCAGCTCTCAGTTACCATGTGCTTGTGCTTTTTGTGAGCAGTTTTGTAAATTCGCTTCGGCACGCTCTTCCATGCTAAATGATGAAGTTTCCAGCGCTCACACGCTCGGCCGGCAGTGACGTTTTGTGCGAAGGTTTTTTAACACGCAGTGTTATTCGGCGCTAAGCTTTCTCAACGAACGGTCGTGCATCTGTGACTCGCTCCCGCTCCCGGCTAGCCCAGTTAGTTTCGCCGCGCTACCGCTACCGTTTGCGATACCGATTCCATCTGTGATCGCGAGTGCGAGACAATCTTTAGCTTCAGCTTTAGCTTGATTCGCGCAACTCCATCCACAGCGGTCGCAGTCACAGTTACAATTGCGATTGCCGTAGTCCAGCACGATCGGCGGCGCTCTGTGTGTTATAGGTAATTAAAAACATCGCATATATAAAATGCTGAACCAAACCAAGTGGGAAGTGCAAGAAATATAAAAATATAATAATTTTTCGGTACTTAAAAAATCCAAAATCAAAGCCCCAAGCCCCAACAATTTACGAGCATCAAACATAAATTGTTTGTGCCGCACTGCTACTGCTGTTGCTGTTGCTGTTGCTGCTGATTTTTGCTGCTTTCATTCACATCCCAGTTGGGTGCTCTGTATTTTTTGGGTTGACATTTCTCGGCGTGCTCGAAACATTTTGATTTCTGCTTCTACGTATGTGACTCGACTCGACTCGACTCGTCTGTTTCTCGTTTTCGTTTTTATTTTCGAATTTTTGTATCTTTTTGATACCAGTCGGCGGCAGTCGCCTTTGCCTTTGCAGTCTCGCAGTTGCCAGCCTGCAGCCAGCCGATCTTCATCTGCCTCAAAGTCACAAAAAGCCCGGCAAATAATACAAAAGTGTAGACACAAAAAAACATACTCACAAGACAAAAGTGCAAACAGACTAAAACATATATACATATATACTTGTGCAAAAAACAAAAAGAAGAAAGATAAAACAAAAGTGCTGCTGCTATATATTTATTTATTCCAATGAGTGCTCGTTAAAACACAAAAATAATACAAAACCAAACGCTAACAGTGCAGTTAAACAGAACAAAAATTTAATACAAACACACAAAAAACGAAACTGATTAAATTTTTAAATATATATGTGGTGTGAGTAGCGAGAAATTCTGTGAATCTAGCCAAAAATCAAGGTCAACGTAGACATAGATCAGCGGCAGTCGAGAGCTGAAATGCGTGATAAGGCAGAAAAGGAAACCACAAACAATTTGCAGGCAGTGTGCGCATGTGTGTGTGTGTGCGTGTGAGACTCAAGATTAACACTTAGGCTTAAAGCATTACTTTATTAGCACATTAGAATATATTTTGATTATTTTTGCAAAACGAACTTATGCGGAACCTGATATAAACTGGTCTCTTGGGCCTTCAACCTAATGGCTGCTTTGGGAAATATAAATTATAAAACATTGAGCTGGGCCTTTCCCGTCAACGCCAAAGGCTGACTCAGTATCTCAAGTGTTGATGCTGATTATTGTATTTCTTTACAATTTTTTAATTCAAGTTTTTATATACTTTTGCGATTGTTTCAGTTTCAAACTTGACCTTATTTCTCAACCAGCTTATATAATTGCCAAAAGCACAAGAGAAGAAGTGAATAAACTATAATAAAACGATTACTTTTTAACCCCAAGCCCAAGCCAGACGCCAGACATTTACCGAGCACTAAAATTGCTTAACGAACGCGGTTCAAAATGCACAGCGATTGCCAAACACAGACACACGCATTCATATGAAATATCACTGAGCGAGTATGGGTTGGAGTACCGCTAACCCAACCCCTACCCCACCCTTACTCTTGCCGCAATCTTGGCTCATAACCCTTAGCTACCTTAGCTACCTTAGCTACTCGGCTTCGTGTCTATAACAAAACCCATTCATGCAATTTTTTCACTTTTTGAATCGTTTACGTAAAAGGCCACAAAACCACACAAAACTTGCGGCTACTTATTGAATCATATAGATACACATATCTGTTTCTATATCTACGTATAAAGATCTATTTGTTTGGGCAAAATAAAAAAAAAAGTTCTTTTTTTATTAGTTTGCCTTTCCGCTTGAATTTTCCAAACAATTGCATTTTGTATTTGTTTTTGTTTACATTGAGACTAAAACGCCGACGCCCACCTGTGGCTGTAAATCAAGTGCGAATGCAAAGCATCTCAGGTAGATGAGCAAGTCAGTCTAGGTCTAAGTGTTGTACATGCTCAGTTCTCAAGGGACTAAAGAGTATATGAAGCTGATGCATTATGTGTTAAGATGGAAATTTCGCCAAACTTGGCATGTTGACACTTGTACCTTGATCAACCTAATAATCTTTCTGTTTTACAAAGTTACTTTGGGATAGATCGAAAAAAAAGTTTATAAATAACATTTAGATTTCAATTTCAAGTTTAGAACTTTGATATTATTTCAATGAATCATAATCTCGATGTTGTTAGATCATTCGGTGTACGCACTTTGTCTCTGAAATACCAAGACTCATTACATATTTCCACCATCAAAGTTTCCTTTAAATAATGCATGTAATTTATATATATGCTCTTATCTTTGATTAGGTTTAAAGATTTGTGTGGCACAAAAACTGAATTGCGCATATAATTACATGTTCGATTTCTTTGGAGCTATTTTTATTTCCTTAAATTTCAAAACGCTAACCAAATATATAATATCTAAATCGATAGCACAGTATTTCCTTTTGTCTGGCAATTTTGACCTCATCATTTTTACTTGTGGTATTTGTACCTGACTGTGGCAAGTTCCGCTAACGATCGGTTACTCATATGACTTCTTTTATCTAGTGATTCATCTATTGCCAAAAAATATATACCAAGGCAAAATCAAACACACACAAATTGTGTGTTGCGAAAATGACAAAAGCCGTGCAACGTCATTGCCTTGTCAGTTGATGAGAATATTAAATTTTAGCCAAACCAGAAAAGAAAAAAAGAAAAAACTACCAACTCATATCCATGCTGACTGCTCTGTCTGGCGGTAAATCTTGCATAACAATTTGAGAGCCATCTTCAGCTGCCTGAGCCTGAAAGTGTAAGCTCCAGCTAGGTGCTAATTTGAGGCTCATAATTCACAGAGGTGTGCGAGTGCGAAACTAAAGTTTCTGGCAATTTCGAAAAAAACGTTGTTTATGGCCAATAACTTGGCAGACTTGGCCGGCTGTAGGCAAACTCTGACTCTGCCACAAATGGAAATGAGTGGTGTGTCTTATCAGTTTGAGTAATTGTTGCTATTTCGGTGTCGGAGCCCATCGCAATCACAAATTTTACAACAATGAGAATTTGTTTTCATTTTTCTATATATGTACACATGTTGTTGCTGAATCATGCGTATTTACATATATCTATATAACATGAAAGCTATGAAAATGTCAGCTTGTTGAAATCTTCAATGAATTTCGAAATGAAAGTGGAAACAAATACTATGATGACTTTTATGGACACAGAGAAGAGAATTGCAGTCTTCTTTATTAAAAAATATAAATTTAAATTAGGAATAAAATTAAAACTTGTAATTTTAAGCAGATAATTAATTTTTTGTTGACAGGTAATGGCATATAATTATTTATTTTAATTGAATGCAGAATTTTGTTTATCAGTCTTATAATTATTTATTTATGGCTATTCCATGCTGAAATTATTCACTTGACTTATTTATGGATCTGGATAATGGTTGCTCATTTGAATTGGCGCCTCTTGTCTGCAGTTTCCGATACCCAAATACATTCAGCGAGTGTTCTGTTTCGTCTGCAGCAGGCATTGAGCAAGAGCTGGGCGACATGCGACATCACATTTCTGATGTTTTATGTCGGCGTTGGCGTTGCAACGAACTCCACTTCACACCCAAATGAGCGTCTGAACGTTTTTTTTGGGGCTCTAGCCCTATGTCAACCTTGTGCCCATTAGATAAAAAGCCTAGAGGCGTCGCACTGTTATTTTTGGGATGAGCAACAAAATGCGGTTGCCTGTTTTCGATAAAGAACAACATGCAGTTATCGGGGGACAATCAAAACAATTGCCCATATTGGGTAACTCAATGAAAACAACACAAACAACAAAAACAGCAAAACAACACTCAGCTCATCCATAATGTGTGCGCATTTCCAAGAGGCCTTCAGCGCACATATATTAGGGGTAATTAATACTACAGCGAGTGCATTTTGACATTTGAATTCGATTCGGAAAGTAACAATGACAGCTCAGAGTCAGCCACAAATCCAGAGCTCAGCAACACCAAGTGCACATGACTCTGCAGCGATCTAGAAAGTCTAGAAAGCGTATCTATAATTAGCAAATGTCGGCCCCGATAAGATAAGATTAGATAAGCCCAGCTAGCTGATGAAAAAGCCGAAAAGAGCAAGTCTTATAGGGATTTGTCGTCCCCACAATGTCTTGCAGGTGTTGCTCATCTTTTGGCTCAAGTTATTATTGGAACTTATTGTTTACCTCGACATCAAATTGTAAACATATATTGTATTGTTTACAATATAGTGAGACTTTGTTAGTTTTTGCTATTTTTTGCACTGAAAGTTGGGCCAAATTACATCTGGTTGGCAGTTCTGGCGCCTCTTTGGATTCCTTTGTTTTTGCCTTGGCAGATGGCTCTTAAAAGTATTTCTAGTGAATTTTAAATGTTAACAGCTGCCAAAATTGAATTCATTGCATGTTTGTCTTTGTGTTTATTTCGACTTTGATTAGTTCATCAATGAAAGTGAATTTTATTTATTGGTTGGCCTGGCTTGGCTTGGCTTGGCTTGGCAACTGATGCTGCCTGTCGATGCACAAATATGAATAATGAAAATGAATATTATTTTGAATGGCATCAAATATGTTGAATGAGTGACCTCGTCTGACAGCCTGACATTGAGTTGAATGGCTGCAGTTGTTAGCACAAGCATCGCTAGTGGATCATTTTTGCAACGGTGTCGTATGAGTAATCATGCCCCGTGCCGATGTTGCTTTTGTGGTCTGCGGGCAGTGCCTTCCCCTACGTGATAGTATTCTTACGCACGTTTAATGCATTATAAACAGCAATTGAGGAGTATGGAGAAGATTGCTCAAAGAAAGACATTTGGATATTGTGTCAGGAACAAAGGTAGCATTGAGCTGATGAGGTTTATTTTAAGATGGAATGAAACAAGTTAGGTTTCCTAAGCCTAGGTTTCCAGGTCAATGTTTATATGAAACAGTTAGTGCGAATTCTAGTTTAGAAATAATATAATAATTTGCACAGAGTTAAATCTATCATTTACTGACTTCTGAATCTTTTCACACAACATCGCAACATTCGATCTTGAAATGTAAACAGCTTCTGATGCTAAATTTAGAACAAAATCGAATAACATTCATTAAATTTTTATTCAAAAATTGAATCGATTTCTTTGTTTTGCTTAGTTTTTCATATATTTCTAGAAAACTTTCACACTTCATTTGTTAGCCGCGGTGATTGTTAGCAATTATATCTAGTTGTTGATTCAAATTAACAACAAATGGTATTTGCAACAGCAACAAACACAACAAGGCTATGACAACGGACAAGTTCGTTAAAAAAAAAATAATTTTAGACAGCCGCAATTAAAATGCTAATTACACACAATTAAAATGAGAAGCCAGCAGCGCCATGGCAGCACAAGTAATTGTTAAATAAACTGCAAATGTGATATGCAAAGTCATTTTCCTGAAAAATCAGTGATTTTTCCAAATTGCACTTTCAATTTTTGTTGATTTGCTGATTTACTAAAAATTTTCTCGGCTCTTTCTATTTTCAGACTCGCAGCGGACAGTTTGACCATTTATGTCTTATAAAAGGTAATCATGTGGCACATTAGCATTCAAAACTGAAATGCAAACGCACATTCCCCCCCATACACCATATCCATTCCCATAATGCATTCAACTAACCAAATTGAGCTGTTGCTGTGAGAGATTGGCATTGCTATACCAAAATTCGCCGCTCAAGATCGCCCAATTTAGTGGCGTCGTTAGGCGGGCTATCTCAGTCTCAGACAGACGCGTCATCATCAGCATCAACAGCATCATCATCATCATCATCATCATGATCGGCATGATTATCATGAATGAAACCAGTTCAGAAAGCCAGCCAGCTAACAAGTTGTTGTCGTTGTTGTTGTTATTGTTATTTTTGTTGAGGTTGCTTCTGCTTCAATTTGGTTGTCTTGGTCTTGGTTAACGTTAACCTGCTGATTGTGCTCCAAAGCTTGCCTCATCATGGTGGGTGCCAATTCCTATGCCGATGCCGTTGCCGATCGCCGATTGCTGCTGATGTTGTTGTCGATGCCGGCCGGCCGGCATGCCTAGCCATTTGGTCTCTAAAAATAGAGGAACAAGTGGTCATAACTTTCAAATGCTATACGATTGCTCGGCCATGGCCCAGAGCAAATGTGGCCATTGAATGCACTCGAAAAAATCAAATCAAATCAGATCAATATCAACTTGAAACTGCAAATATACCAGTAGCAGTAGCAAATATTCACTATATCGAATGCAATATCAATTTCTCACCTACCTATCATCTATAAACAAAATGCTATAGTAATTATTAGAGACTCCTAAAAGTATTTCGCCAAGTGTAATTCATGACTGCGCCTGTGCTTGAGTCCACTTAAATGGCCAACAATCGTGCGTGCTCTTAACGTGTCAACTGCCAAGTGGAAATGCGAATGGGTAGCTGTTACTGGTAGCACTCTGGCTGCGGATTCCAACCGATCATGCGATCTTCGGCACTATCATTGTAAGCCTAAACAGCCACAGAGCATGGCACATATGTATGCATGTCCTGGACCTGGACTACCCATACCTAACCGCAGGCTAATTTGTATAGAGAGGAGTTTCCATTGATGTCTATGTCTGTACTTTGAATTGCTTGTGAGTTGGCCAAAGTAATCATTTGGCTGTGGCTGTTCGAATGAAAAGCACTGTGCAACAAGTGACGTCTTATGTTAACTTACAAGCAGCATTTACTTGAAATGTTTCAGAGTGTAAATCAGTGGGAAATCATATGATTATGATATCAGGATATGGGTTGGCATAAGGTGTAACAAGTTGGTTAGGATTATATTTAAGAAAGAAAGCATTTTATAGTAAGTTCTTAATTATTACCTGAAGTTTATATGAATATACTTATATGAATATTATTTGAGCATATAGTTTTCATAATAATAATAATATTAGAAAACTTACAACAAATTGTCTTTAGATGACTAGTGTATATTCACACACACACATATGTGACTTCATGCATGTTTGCATCATGTTGCAGGTGCAGTTTGTCAGTTGGCAAAATAATTTCATGCAATATTCTTAACATTTATGGGTGGCATTAAGAATCCTAGGCCGTGCGCACGCAGAGCGCAGCTGTTTATCCTCTTTTATGACGAATTTTTCAGGGCAAGCGGATATCGTGAATAGAAAAAGGAATCATTTTTTATAACTTTTCATGCTTCTTATCTTGATAATTAGCTCCATATGAACTCATCTTATGCAAGTTTTGGTTATTGTTTTAAGTTTGACAAGGCAAATGTTTTGCACTTGCTGTTTCATTGCAAATTATTCGAGAGCTTTGCAAATAATTTGAGCTCACCTCGAGTTGTAAGTAATTTAATCATGAGTTTAGCTAAATTGTTTATTCGGAAGCAGTTGAAGTGTTAATGAATGCAATTTGCTGTAGCCGAAGGTCGGATCGGTTTGTGTTTCAGCAGCAGTGTGACAGTGACATTTATAAATAGAACTTACGCAGTGCGCCAAAATTTTGGCTTAAATACGATACGGAATGGTGGCCCACACACATTATTTCGTGTTTTTTAGGTAGAAATCAATTAAAGCTGTTTTCTTATATATGTCAGCTATAAAGTTATATCATAGTTTAAACCGAATTGAATGCCTAAAGCATTAGCATCATCATATCATCATCAACAACAACAGTATCAAAACCAGCATATGATCTCTCAACACACAACTAATCTAATTAACGCAGCTGCACAGAAATACAAACATACATACATATTAGTAAACATATATTTATTTGTGTTTATTATTGTATTTGTCTCTGTATCTGAGCAACTCTCGTACGTAACATTGGCAAGTCTGGCTAATTATGGCTACTACGTGGATACCACTTATTCATCTAGCTCGTAATCTAAAAACAATTATAATGCATTGATTAACTAACTAACGACTTCTGGGTTGATCAAACTAAATTAACGTGATTTTAATTAAGCCACACACACTCACACTCGCACTCATTCAGCGAGAGTTCAATGAAAAGTCAACTCTGTCAGTGCCAATGTCAGTGCCATGAGCTCGTATTTTTATAAACTCAATCGAGACTTCATTGATGCACATTTAATCGTAACATATATCAATTACCTGCTTGATATGCCAGATAAATCTTTGAACTTTACTTCAACCAAGAATTGTAATTATTTACGAAAATGATTGAGCGGCGAAACACAATTGAAATTGCATTTTCTAAATAGTTATAGAGATTTATGTTACCTTTCCTAATTGGCTAATGATAGTCATATATTGTGAAAGGAAACATATAAGAAATGTGATGAAAAAGTGAGAGCTTCTTATGGAGAAATTATATCAAAAGGTTAATGATGATTAAAGGGTGTTCGTAAATGGAATGAGCGGAAAGAGCCTAAGGGCTTTATGATATTTTGTAAGAAAAAGAACTTGAATTTTTTATAGAACTGTGCATGCTGTATAAATGATGATGATTAAGGGACAATCATGAATAGATATTTGGATAGAAACGATCCTAAGTGACAGGTTTTGAGATATTTTGTAAGCAGTAGGTGAATTCATTATAATCATTGTTACGAAATGTAGACTTTATAAGGATTTATCACACTAAGGCCTTGAAGTATTCATCATATTTGAAGTGAATGTTTGCCACTTTATGATGAATTAACATTTTTATTATATTTCAGGTAGAGCTCTATGATATCTATAATGTCAAGCACTTTATTTTCTATAGAGACAGGCACACTTTGTCCGGCACTTTCATTGAAATGGCGACAAAGTGCAGACCATTTGGCACTAATCAACATAGTCTACACTGTCTAGTTCATCATTATCATGTAACCATGTAGCGTGTGGCTCGGTGTAATATCTATGTCTATGCCAATGACAATGATTTACATTTTGGCTGTGTCCGATAGATACTGTGGCGCTGTGGATGTGGATGTTGATGATGATAATGCGGTTGTGTCTGGCGCTGGCGTGGGTGTCAACCAGCGGCTAGGCGCATGCTGCTCCGCATTTGCATATTTAACTATTGCATGCTGTGTTGGTGTTCACAAGTGTGTACGTACACATGTGTGCCCCGAAACCCATAACCGGCTTGGCAAAACTATAATAAAATTAATATGAAGTTTGCAAAATAATCATAATCAAAGTGTCCAAAAAGACTCAGCTCTGTTCGCTGTGTGTGTGTGTGTGTGGACACTCAGTTTTGTCTCTGATTTTGCCTTTCACTTTGGCTTTGACCAAATTGTCCAAGTTGCATGTTTTGGCCAGATTTGAATACGTTTGAGAAACTGGCCTCTAGTTTTTTTTATTAAAAGTGTGACACTAGGAAAATCTCGTCAACACATCTTAGGTGCTTCATTAAGACTTTTCCTGAGACATGCCAAGTTTTGTGCCATTTTCAAAAATAAAACAAAACACAAACAAAAGAAAATTCGAAAATTCAAAAAGCCAAACAAAACCAAACACAAACACAGTAGTTACCAAAAGTATAGACCTTAGAAATTTATTTCCTCATGCCATTCTTGATTATGTTCGACATTTTTGTTTTCTGAAAACTGTCAACATACGTTTCCCATTGATTCCCCTACCCTTGCCGCTGCATGGCAACAACACTGACCGCTTTTTTGTTTTTGTTGCTCCTGGCCTTATGCCAAGGCCAGAGGGAGGCAGGGTTGCTACTGATAGCCCCTTGTATTTGCGTCTGTTTGCTATTTCGTCGAGTCGTCGGGTGTCAAGTTCATTGTAATTGTGCGTTTTGGTATAGATAATGACAAGGCTGGTCAACTCAATTTAAAGTGCTGCCTTAAGCAACTTAATTGCTCGGCAACAGGTCGTATACGCTATACGTAATAACAGTTACAGTTCAGCTTGTGTTTCTTACAGTAATAACAGAGTGTGAAATCTGTTCAAATTTTCGCTGAAATGATGAATTGAAAAAAAAAAAACAAATTTAATGAAAAATCTATAGAAATAATATGAAAAAGGAGAGGATATGTAAATTTGCTTAAAATACGGATTCGTTGCAGTGATAATCTCCATTCCTAAGATGAAATCCAGCGATGAATTTAGTTAGATTTTAGATCTGTTTAAAGAGATTTCTTTAAATACCCAAAATATCCCCTCCGGATATTCGACTTGAACTGCTCTGCCACCAAATCAGCTGTAGTTGAATGCGAACCAATTCAAATTTTCCAGCCAATTCGCTTTGTGTTACATTGCTTATGAGTAATATGCTTATTCCAATGTTGAAAACGCAATCTGTTTGATTTACTAGACTTTTGTATACATATTCATATATAGAATCGCAGTGGTCTTTTAAGGCTAAGGCCAAAAAAGCGGTGGGTGCATTGACTCGCACCCAAAGACTAAGTACACGTTTCACTGTCTGCTTTGGTGTTGTGTTTCGCTTGAACATTTTTTTTCTCTTTTTTTTTAATTTTTTTGGTTGCCCACATTCACATGCCGCCTCCCATCGCCATCACCCGGGCTTCAACACGTTTTGCATAATTCACATAATTTTCGCTTATGCTTAACGTTTTTTATTAAGTTACGTATTTTGTGTTTCTTCTTTTTTTCATGGAAATCAATAAGATACTTGCGCCGTGCTGTGTTATTAAAGAAAAAACGTTTCACGTTTGCGCTTAAATTAGACTTATTTGCACTTGATTGGCGTTGCCACACTTTTCGCTGAATGAACCTCAAATGCTTAATTGGCAAAAAATTGAAGCCGCCTTCCAGTGTATTGGTATTGATAATGCTTGATAGTTTGCATGCTTGCTCGCTTGATCGACGTATGGGCATTCCTTATGACAAACCATGGGCGGAGGGGTTAAAAGGAGAGCATGGGCATGCCCAATTTTGCATACGATTGCAAGCGTCCGTATCGATTTGGGTCATTAGACCCACAGACAAAATTGCTCATTGTCTGGAAATGTAGGCATATGAGCATGAGACGGCTAGTCAGTCATTGAGTCAGTTCAACGATAATAGACATACACAGAGAGAGAGAGAGAGAGAGAGAGAGAGAGAGATAGAGAGAGAGCTACAAAAATACAGACAAATTACAAATTAGAATATGCTAATTGTCTTAAGCTCGCCGCTCTAATCATATGTATATTGTACACGCTCCTACTTTTATATAAGTAGTACAATATAGATAGAATATATATAGAGTGATATACTGAGTGCGAGCTATGTATGTATGACCAGATCCATAAAAGGCGCTTTTACACTTCTAAACAAAATATATATTTAAATATTCTTTAACATTAAGTTGGCTTGGTTTTAACTTTCTTAATTAACTGAAATGACCAGCAAGGTGAAAGTATACAATTTTGTATGTCGGCTCAACTACTGAACAAATCTTTATGGTCTTTTTATACTATGCGAATAATATTCATGTAGATCATAAGAATTATTTAAAGTTCACGAATCGGTTACAAAGTGGTTTGACGTTATATGTTTTTCATTGAATATGTTTGGCCTTATATGTTGATAAGTTGGCGAATATTTCATATATATCAAAAGCGTTTTTATGCTCAGCCGTTTTAATTAATTGGAATTCGTGCCAATTCCTAAATCAGCTTCGTTTTCAAAATGATTCACATCCAATTCAGAGCATGTCCTAGAGATGATGGCCTGCTAAACAGTTTCAGTTTCAAAAGCCTAAGAACGACTGAAATTCTCGAAATATCCTGGAGTTCTAGTATTAATTTAAGCAAATTAAATAATTTAACAACAGTTTTATTAGTTCTGCTGATCATTTTTTATAGTAAATTATGTAACACTTTTTTATAATATTTTGGTACTATTTGTTGGCAACACCTTGAGCTGAGAGTGTGCTAATATATATTCACTTGACCTCGGAAATCACAGATCCCGCAAGACAAAATCACAAATCACCCATTGGCTGGGATTTCGATACAACGAAATTTCGCCATGGCCATGATAGAGCTGTGGATCGAATTCTTAATCCCTCTCCTATATCCACCTTACTAACAGAACTTAGAGAAAGAAATTATTAAATTAAAAATAACTTTCTGAACTTTCTGCAATAAGTATAAAATGTTGAGTAAAAATAACATTAAATTTATGCAAAAATCTTGAAAAATCTGGTTAAAAACCAGAATGAACCATTCTTTTTTGGAGTGTCGCCACATTTTGTATGATACAATGACTTGATACAAATTTTGCTGTTACCTTGAATGACCCGTCGAGGCGTCTTGTCGCTTTGTACCGTGATCGTGCGTCTTGTGAATGAGCCACTTCTGAGCTACGTAGGCCAACTCCGTGCGGGCTTTGAGTCATGAACTGGCTTCAACTTAGACGTCATCTAAGCTTTGGCTTTGACCACAGCAACAGCAGCTCAGTTTGTCTGCCTGGATATATGTTTGCTAACATGTACATATATATGTTTTTTTTTTTTTTTTTTGTAACCGTGTGTTTGAGTTTATGCCTAAGCTCGCAGGTAAAGCATCGAAATCACCTGATATTTTAATTGCCTGGCGTCATCAGTTTGGCTTAACGCTGCGTGATTTTTTTCTTTTGCTTTTTATTTCGTTTGCTTTGCCCAGAGAAAGAGAAATGGAAAGCAAAGCTACAGACTCTATACGAGGAGGTACATATGTGAGAGTCATTTTGGCCAGAAAGTTCAATAAACCACGACCCAAAAAAGAGAAGCGGCATATATAACTGTTATTAGCTGAATATGCTGAATTGGCAATTCCCAGATTTTGCATTTCACTAAAGCGAAATTGAGCTTAACTAGACCAACATCAACATCAACATCAACAATGACAACAACAAATCAAGTCTGGAGCCTACGACCACCCATTCCCATTCGGGTTGCCTTAATTGGAACTTATCAAACACCAAAACACCAGACAACCAAACAAATTGAGCTAAGGTTGTGTTAGGGGGGTACCTATCTACATATCTACATATGTATTTATCTATGTATCTATCTATCTTTCTGGCATATCTATTTATAAAACGATTTGCCTTTAGCAAAAGTAAACTTTTATTATTTGCACAAAAGCTAGACGAGCCCAATTTAAATTTATAAAAAAAAGAGATTTGCACAAATCTGAATATATATACATACATACATAAACATGTATATACAAACATACATTTTGCAAATGTTCGCCGCATGACGTGATTTTTGTGTATGTTTTTTCTCGGATTTGAGTGCCGACGCTTAAATCCATTTAACATTTTATTTGTTATATTATATATTATACTTATATATTGTACATTTGCATACTCATATCTATATGTGATAGGTTGAGTGGCCATTTATATGCGTGTGTGTGTGTGTGTTTGTATAAAGTACAAAAGAAATGACGAGTTTATTTTGCTGTTTCTGCATCATCCAAATCAAAAATCAACCCACGTCAGGTCGTACCTGCTGTGGCCTCAAAGGCTTAGAGGGAATCGAATTTTCCGCTGTTTTCGGGAGAAATCATTGATATATCGATCAATATGGCATAAGAACAACAACCTTTTTATAATAACCTGTCTTATATTAATCGAAATAGGAAAGATCAAAGCAAAGGAATTATTGCTAGACAACTCGGAACAGAGTATCTTGCCGGCGATCAATCTATCTACTGCAGAATTCCCACACATACTATATTATTAATGCCAGCGACTGTTTTTTTCGGTGTCTTTTACATATTTCTGAATACATTTTTTTGGACACACTAAGTCAAGGTTGGGCATTTGTCATCGTTTAACGCTTGTCTTCTTGCTGATTTCTTTCAATTCGCAAAAACGGTTTGTTCTAAGTTGGTACGCCATTATTAAGTGGCATTTGGCAGCTTGTTCCCAGCGGGTACCCCCCGCTCCCGTTCCCCTTCATATGTCTGGCATAATTTTGAGCTTCCTGTCGCTGTCGTCGCCGCCATTCCCATTTGCCACATCAAAAGGCGAGCGCGCCACAACACGTGTGGGGACAAAATGCGAGCAATTAAGTGAAATCACGATCAAATTATGATAACGAAGACGAGGCTAAGTCCGAGTCTCAGTCCGAGACAGATGTAGATCAGATGACTTGATTTCATGCACTTTTGCAAATGCAATTAAGCGCGGTAATTGCAAAATTGCAATAACTGCTTCACGATCTTCGTCTGGGCTGTAACAGGTGTTGGCCAAAAAGGTAAAGACGAAAATTACAAATTCGCTGAAAATTGACAGATTTTGATAAATGCCTGATCGAAGCCGCTTTGGCTTTTGCATTTGGAAAATGCATACAAAGAGTCGAAGAGAAAGTATAATTTGTCAACACCAGCCCATTTGAAGAAGACATTTGTCAGTTGTGGTCGTTTGTATTTGGCCATGTTTAACCAAGCCAAATGACACAATTTGTTAAAACCGCTTTTCACATGTCAAATCGGACTCTGCCGTAAGCAGGCAGTAAGTCGCAACTACTTTTAGCTAATGTTTACAAATGTCAATTTATTTTGCAAGAAATTTCTTAAGATAATAATGGTCAATCACTTCGATCCTATGTCCATAATGCTCAAAAGGATCTTTATATAGCTCCTCAAATCACTAAAGTTTTATGTTGGCAGTGTCGTAATCTTGTGCATACAAAAACTCGACAGTTTAAGTCAAAACTGCCTCCGACGCTGACCTGACCTTGAAGTTGAAGCTGAGATCGTTCGATACCCGAGGCCTGTTTCTTGCTCATTTGGTCTTCAGTTTCAGTTCCAGCTTTTTTTTTTCTTCTGTTTTTTTTTTTGTTGCAAATTTGCATTTGTGGTGTGCCGCCTCATTTCCAGTTGGCATTTTCTTTCTGCTTCGCTTGCCGACATTCGCAGTCGCATTCGCAGCATCATTATCATTGCAACCAGAACCGGAGAGTCTCAATTATGCGCCACCAATGGCGACCATGGTGATGGTGACCGTTGCGACCGCTCCCTGCGGCAACAGCAACACCAACAGCTGCTGCACATGCTCTCGCATACGCATATGTGCTCGTATTTTGTGTGTTGTCACGGACGACGGACGGCGATAGCGAGGGCAACGGCGCGACTGCCGGCAAATTGGGCTGAATTGGCCCAGCATTTCATGGAACGGCACTGCGCGAAGTTTGTCAAAAAAAACTAAAAAAAAAAAAAACACCAAAAAAAAATAACAATCACGTCCAAGTTCAAATTGTTGCCGCTACTTTTTCATTTGAACAGACAATACAATCACAACCCCCGGATTGAAAAATGTTTAAATATATAATATATTCACACATGTGCTGTTTTTGGAAAGCTTTTCAATTGAATTTGCATCAGGGTGGATATTCATAAGAGTATCAAATATAGCAATGGTCCGGGCTCGTTAACCCCAAGCTCTTCAGTGAACTTGATTGAATAGATCCCTTAGACTGGGTTAGCAGATATGTTAGTTATATTGTTGGATAATTAAACTGTTGCAGAATGGAGGAATGACCTATATCATAGATCTTCAAAACAGAGTACCAATACAATAGACGTCTCTCCCTTGAAACCCAGAGGAGGATCACACTCTAAATCATATATTTTGAGAAACAACTAGACCAGGCATTGCCACAAAGGGGAGCGTCCAAAAATTGTTAGTGTCTTTTGGTGGGTTCGAAAATACGTACAAATTCTAATTGCTTGAACTATTGCTCTTAAATTTGAATATTGCATTTATATCTCATTTCTATTTTCATTTGATATTCATTGATTCGGAAATTTGTTAGAGTTTTTACGTTGGCAAACAAATTATTCCGCACAGCATGACCACTTTATTATCCATCAGAGTGATAAATAGTATTGCTCTGCTTCTCCTAAGTTAAACGTAATTGTTATATAAAAGATTTTTTATGAGTTGAATGAAAAATATCAACAACACATAAATCCTTCTGTCAAATAGGGCCTTACATAAGAGCAAAGCATTGATTTTATGATCTAAAATAAAAACTTTGATTATTCATTTTAGCTTCAGTCCGTCTATATTGCTATTTTTATTTTAACGATTAGCTCGTTTTAAGGGGGTTGAGGTTATTTGTGCCTTCAGCCTGCCTTTCAAGCAAGCAGCTGCACTGCACTTTCCGCACAAGTCCATGAGGCGGCTTGCTTTTTATACCATTTAATCACGACAATCCCCAATTCAATCTCAAATGAGCGCGTGTGCTCCACCATTTATTACTTGGGCAACGCAAACTGATTGACGGCTGTCTCGTGGATGCAATTTAAGTGCAACTGGCACTAACTGTGGCTCTGGCTGCGGCTCTTCATCCTACGCGGCGCTGTGTTACTGATAAACCAAACCAAACCAAGCCCAGGCTGAGTAATCACTAGATGCAGCGGCTTTGACCGCAAAACACACTCAAAAATAAAAATATAAAAGTGTATATATAAAAAAAATCGACATAAACCTAGAATACAGCTAATATGGATGTCGATCGTTATGAATGTGTGCGTGTGTGCGTGTGTGTGTGTGTGTGCACTTTGCATATAAACAATGAGCATACAAATGTTGGAAAGATGCAAACGGCTGCTGTCTAAATAGCAGCCGGGCTGTCGGCAGCTCAATTTACAATTTGTAACGAGGCGCACTTGAATTATTCAACAGTTGCCCGATTTCAGTGCATTTGCATGAGACCTGAAATCAGAGGCCCGAAGTAGCAATGTACTCGAGTAGCTGCAGTTGGCAACCATCGAAGTGGACAAATAACCATACTTATACCTCTAACCCTTTCAGTGTGCAGTCAGTCAAGTGCAGATTGCAAAAAATTAAAGATTGGATATTGATCAATGGTTCAAGAATGGGTGTAGAGCGTCGATGGGATTAGACATTTCTTTGGCTTTCACTTTTAAGCAATTGTTGAAACAAAGAAGTTGTCACGTTTGACAGTAATTTGCATATGATTTGAGGCTGAGCTATGTTAAGACAATTTATTATAAATTATATAGATTATAATGCAAAATGATGGTCATTATATTTATTATAAAGATATTTATAAGCCAGATCTAATTTATGAATTTATGTATTTGAGCGAGTTTTGTAAGTTTGTAATAATAAAATTATGATTAGGTCAAAGAAAATCTAGAGAATTTCAAAAAGTTTATATATAAAAACTTCCATTAATTGATTGATTTATCTACAACATAGAAAGCAGATAATATAAATGAACAGAAGTGCAACTAGGGATTGAAATCGCATTGCTATCTATATATACAGATTCTCAAAGAACATTTAACTATAATTGCTTGCAATATTTTTAAGATTATAAGCATCTTCTTATTAATGTAAACTTGCAACCAATTAATCTATTTAACAAATTAATATCTTTAAGTATTTTGACATCATATATTCATCAGGTTCCTAAGAAACTTGATATTGAAGCTGAAATATAAACATACTTTTTAGTCCCCTTATCCTAAACTTTCGGTAATATGATAACGAACCTAATTGAACCAGCAAGTTCAGATCCTTATCAGAATATTTAGCCCATTTTTTACTAGGCTATAAAATCTAACAATATTGTTGTGATACCATTTTGTGCTGTTGCTATAGTCTCTGCCCCTCAAGCTGTTTTCAAACCATTTTTGCAACATTATTTTAGTTTCTTGAAAACAAATTTGAAATCAGCTAAACAATAGTTTTCTCTTAAAGTCCCATGTTCGAATTGAGTTAGGAACATTTGATTAGATTAGATCTAAAGCCCACATGCATATGCGTTTCTGTGCAAAACTGCTCTGTCTTTTTAGCCACTGAAGTGAGCATGCAAAGCGTATATTACACAAATTGTTGAACCTCTGAACCAGATAGGAAAAGTCACATACCCCATTCGGAATGGGTTCCTCCCCTTTAACCATTGATTTGGCATTCGATCAACGCAAAAATCGATCTATATACACCTATATTAACCACACCTATCTATTCTGACATATCGTATCCCCAGATGTTAATATAATATTACAAATGTTGAATTTCCTCTCTCAATATAATTAGAAAAAAAACATTTGATTCTGCCACAGAACGTGCCTTATGAAAGCCCAGTTTAATGCCTTGATTAATCATAGCCCCTTGTGAACTGTGAAATTGTTTTTATAATACTTATTATTGGCTTGCTATTTTATTACCGATTCAACCTTTGTTCAGCTACAATTCTACAATTCTAGAAAGTTTTAGACCTAAAGTAAGAGAACGCTTTATGACTCTGAATGATCCCCATGGAATAGAAAAGTTTGCCATTTGATTCATACTTATACTTTTCAAACGAATTGTGAGTGTCATTAGGTGTGTCAGGTGCTTGAGTTGCTGATGTCATAGTCCAAACAAATGGTCGAGCAGAAAGATATAGCATAACACCTTGAAAACCTTATCAATAAAATGGCGAATGAAATATTAATTACTCTTAAGAAGATAATGTCAATTTTTGTGTATGAACAAGCGGGCGATAGCTAAATCTAACTGCTTTCGATAACCGTCAAGAAATTGAGAAAGACAAGAGGGTGAGGGTGAGGGTGAAGAGGAGTATATGACGTAATAGGTGATTTAATTTTAGTGAGAAATCACACAGCAGTGTTGCCAAGCCTTTGACACCACCATATATATCCACTCCACCAATGACCATTCATAAGAACTTGACACTTCTATATACATAGAAACTAACCAATTATTTTTCTTAAACTATTCACAGATAAGACCTAAGGTTCAACCCCACACACACACACACACATAAGTAGGAGCAGCAGGCAGGAATCGACCCCCAAACAAACACAGCCGCCTGCAAATGGAAATGGATCGTTTTCAGCTGTCAGCCCTGTTGGCTCTGCTGTTCTGCATAGCAGTGGCCGCCACGCCCACAATTGCCCCTGCCTCAACAAGTGATTTCCAATGTCCGGAGGATTGCGAATGCAATTTGTCGCAGAACACGCACAAGCCACTGCTCCATGCTAAGTGCAACAGCACCAGAGGCCTAAAGAGCTCGGAGGAACCGCTGATTACCAGCATACCCATACATTCCATCAATCTGTCCTATTTGGGACTAACGCGTGTGGGCCATGTACTGGACAGGCTGCCCAATCTGACATCGGTGGATCTGTCGCACAATGAGCTGCACGAGATTGGCCATCTGAGCAAGCGCATCAAGAAGCTGAACCTGAAGCACAATCGCCTGACTTCCAGCAAGCTGGCCAAGCTGCCGCAGCACTTGCAGTTTCTCAATCTGCAACACAATGACATCACCAATCTGCCCATGGAGCTAACCCACCTGACACATCTGCAGCAGCTGGAGCTCGGCCATAATCCCATCAACTGTTCCTGCACCACCCTGGAGGTGCGCAACTGGTTGCAAGAACGTCACGTCTATATGGCACACCCAGTGGTGTGCAGTCATCCGACCGAAGCTCTGGGCAAGCCCTGGCTCCAGTTGAAGCAGTCGGATATCTGTGAGAAGGAGAAGAGCGGCTGGTTTGCAGCCGACATTGATGAGAATGAGCTGATGATGGGTGACCAGCCAGCGGCCAGTTCAGTTGAACATGACGAGGAGGAATTGGGTAAGGACTTTCTACCCATCGATGAGACCGCCAGAAAGAGGAAGGTCAGACAGGAGTCTCTGGGTCTTGATGAAGTTGAGGGTTCGGGCGATCTGAGCGAAACTAACATGGAGCTCAAGCAGGAGACACCATCAGATGCACCAGAGCCAGTTGCAGCCATTGAGCCGAGTGTCGAGAAGGAGAAAGCGGTTACGGATCCCATAGAGGATGAGGAGGACGATGCCGAGGGTTCGGGCAGTGGTGGTGGTCTGCTGGTGATACCACACATTACCATTGATCAGGGCCCTTCCAACCCAGACGACTTTGATGCCGAAAAAGCCAAGCCGGATGGCAACGCAGACCAAACAAACAAAGACGACGACGATGCCAAGAACGACGACAAGCCATTGGAGGCTCCAGTGCCTACTGAATCCGCTTCGCCAGCTATCTTTAGGCATATGGGTATCTTTGAGGGAGAAGCGGAAGCCACAGAACCTCAGCCAGCGGCAGCCAGCGAGGAAGCCATTGTGCCTGTTGTGCTCACCAACTTGGATACAGGCGCTGCTGCTCCCTCGGATGTGGTGACCGATGGCCCGCTGGACGACAGTAAGGAGTCGGAGGATATCTTAGCTGCTAAGATGGGCAAGCGCAACGGGGAGGACAGCAATGCCATCTACTTCCTCTTCAGCGTAATCGGCCTCGTCGTAGTGGGTCTGATCCTCTTTGTGGCCATCAAGCGCTGCAAGTACAACAGCAATTCGGCAGCCCGCGATGCTGAAGCCCAGCGCCAGACCGAGCTGCTGGACATGGACAAGAAGAACCTTGGCAAGCCGCTGCAGCGCAATGGCAATGGCCTCGAGCACTCACCGCTTATTGGCGAGAAGACGAAACTGGATCAGCCGCAAATCATGAAGAAGACCTATGGCGGCAACAACGATGCCAGCAAGGACGCAGATGGAGCCGGCCAGCAGCCGCTGTTGAATGGCAATGGCAGCGCCAACACCAATGGAAATGGAGCCGCCAAGGAAGTGCCCACCATTAACGAACCGGCTCCCCATGAATACTATCCCGTCACCCCCCGCTATCCCACTCCACAGTCGCCACGCGCCTCCAAATACGCCCAGCATCCACAAGCTGGAGCCGAACCCAATAACAACAACAACGAACCAGACAGCGCTTTCCTGCCATCGTCGCCCAAGAGTGGTCGCTACTCGCCGGTCTACTCGCCGGAGACCGGACGTGTCAAAATCAAGCTAACGGAGACACCCAAGCCCAAAACACCCATGCTGGTCACCCGCAGCAAGTCCAATGCTGGCGATATCATCACAACGCCCTACGAGGCCCCCGAAGTCACCGAGCAGCCAGCAGCGATCCATGTCGGAGCAGTCAACGGCCACTGAACGACACCCCCACACACACAAAGAGACAGACAGACAGACAAGCACACATGAGTCCTGCCAATGCACACACACACAATCCCATGGCCGACTTTAAACGTTCTCTACTAAACCGGAATGCATGTCCCTGTCCGACGGACGGACGGCTGTGGTATTGCGGATTCATCTGTTTCGGGGTGATGACGAGATGAGTTAAGTTGCTATAAAATATAATGATGAGATCGAGATGAGATGGTGCTCTCACCAAACAACAGCAAACTATTTGTTTTAAGCTTCCGCTGCTTCCATGTTCCCGTTCCCGCTCCCGCTCCCGCTCCTGCTCCCCACTCTTAAACGTATCCACGTAGTGTTAGCAAATAAGTAAATTAATTAAACTTACTCGTAAGCATAAATCTAGTTTAATACCAAAGTTAAACAATATTTTATTCTTAAATGTAAAAATATCTTTCTTACCCCCCTTTTGACCCCCTCAACTCCCACTTTGAAATGCTTTCGATTTCGACTTCGAGCTGCATCTGATGTGCATGTGATGTGAACACACCAATACATACATACATACTTACTGTAAAATGTACTTTTATGAAAAAAAATAAAATTAAATTTAAATCTACGATTATGTAAATTAATTAAGCTGCATTCGTTTTTCGTGTTACTTGAAATTATCTTTTGTTTATATCATATTATACAAGTATAGTGCTCTATACACATTTGAATGACTATTCAATCCTAAATGGAACTACTATCAATAAAACAAACTACATATATATATAAATGAAGTAAAACCAAGATCAACAATATTTGGGGAGGGAGAGTGGCACAGCCATAACTATTAAATTAACAAGCAAGGTTGAAAGTACGTTAAAAGTTTAAGAAATATCCGCCAATTATTATTTTTTGTGAATTTTATTACATCAAAATATTAAATGCGGATATAACCACTGCTGTGCAATGTGAATGCACCATAAAGTTCGATTGGACCGTTGAAAGCTATTTTATGTACATGTGCACACTTTACAGCACTGAATTGCGAGCGCCATCTGTGTTTTAGCTATGACAACAAGTTTGTGAAAGCGCCATCTGTGCTTTAGCTATGGCAACAAGTTTGTGAAAGCGCCATCAGTGTGCACAGTTATGAGTATTACTAGCTGGCGCCACCTGTTGAGTGTTGGTGAGACTGTAATGACAACAGAAAATACCCTGTATTGGATCACCTTTTGTTCGCTTTGTATGAAAAACGCGGTAGGTTTTTATGGGGGCCACCCTAAAGAGTGGGCGTGGTGAACAATAAAATAAACTTTATCTCGGTACATATATATAGAAAATAGAAATTAAAATTTAAAGTCTCTTTCTTATAAGAGCAGAGTAAATATATAAGAGCCAGCTGCATCACAGCAACCAAGCACTATTGTGTTCTCAGTGGCCACAACCTTTTCTTATGTGCGCCTGTTATTCAATGATAGCGACGAAGACTTTTTCACTGCATTTGGGGATGATGGTGAAAGAAAATATTGTTTATTTATATTGTATAAGGCGTTTGGACTTTGTTCTCTTAATCTAATTGCATCCATCTTACTCACTAAGAAGTTGGCCCCAGCACACTAAGCCGAAGTTAGAGCAAAGCTAAAAATAGTTTGGAGAGAAGAGAGAGAGAGAGAGTAGTTACGCACACCTCGAATTGATTAACTTTGGGCAACAAAATATACTAAAATTCAGCTAAACCTTTTTCGCCGATATCATTGGGTAACAGGCGAACATAAAAGTTGGATCGCTGAGAGTGAGAGTGCATTGCGTTGCTTTTTAGAATAATTGTTGTTCTGCTGACTCTCTTTGCTCTATTTATGTGTGACCGCATTGGGCTAATTCGGCGACCCAAAAAGCTCAAGTAGCGGATGAGTATGATTGTGGGAGGAGGAATGGTGGGTGAGCGTAAATATGAGCGAATAGTGTAAAATTTTATATGAGTGCCTGCTGTGGAATGTTTGTATGGGAGTTGAACTAATTGAACCTTAACTACTTATAAGATAAATCTACCAATTTTTCATGAAGTAAAGTTTAACCAAATACAAAGAGAGCAACGTTTTTTAAATTATGCGTATAAGTAGAATGCACTTTTTTATCTTTCTGATGAATTTCACAATATTTTTACAGATTAAATAATTATAGTGTGTTTAAAAAATGGCAAATAGTTTGTAATTATGTCTGTGCATTTGCGTGCGTGTGTGCATGTATGTGTATGTGGTGTGTGTGTGTGGCTTGTGTCATTGCTTAAAATAGAGTCTCTCGCATTGGTTTGTGGACTGGTACAGCTCGCTCCCCCTTGGTATCTCTGCCTACGTCACCGTCGCTGGAGGATGAGCTATCACCAGCAGCAGTGGCGGCCGTAAAACTTCCGCTAACGCGTCGACTTGCCGAATTCTTGCGCTTCTTGCGCTTGCCCCTTTCTAAGTCCAGTTCCGCATCCGATGTGGACACATTTGATCGATTTTCGTCGGGCAGGGAATTCAGCTCAGGTTCGACCAGCTCTTGGAAGTCACTAGCAATGGTGGACGAGGAGGCAGTCTTGTCCTTTTGTACGGAGCTGAAGTAATTTTCAATGGCCGGTGGCAATGGCAGAGGATTGTGATGCATGGTGTAAACCTGTGCGCTCGTCCGCATGATGCGTGGCGGTGGCGGTGGAGGGGAGAGCGACTGCGTCGCTTTGGGCTTACGCTTGGCAAAGGGGCTGCCTGGCTTGCTGCCCAAGTCCTCGTACTCGGGATCGGTGAGAAATTCCACACTTTCGGCCATCATATTGGCCCGCTTGAAAGGTGGAATTTCAGCTATTTTCGGCTTTCGTTTCGTATATGGGCTGTTCTCGTAGCTTTGGAAGTTGCCAATTTGCTCGGCGCTCTGCAAATTCTGGGTCTTCAAGTGGGCCGCCGGGAAGCGTGACTCTTCGATGCTGAAGCGCCTGCTGCCCGACTGATTACTGTACTCCATGTATCCAGTACGGCGATATGGCCCATACTGGGCTGTGCGCTCTTTGTCGCGGTTGGAGAGCATCTCCACGCTGCGGAACCGCTGCCGGGTATCTAGCTGCAGGCCATCTTCGACTTCGTCGATTGGGTCGACCCCGGGTTGAGTGTGCGAGCGTCGAAACTGCTTGGCTGTCAGATCAACCATGGACTTAACGGGCCGCACCAGCTTGGGCATGCGCAACGCTTCGTCATAGGATGGCAGAAGACTCACCTCGTGAGCCGCTGTTTGTGTCCTCACCGAAGAGGATTCCTCCTGAAGCATGCGCTCGTTCAGATCCCGTCTGCAACGAGAAGCGTATTAATAGTAATGCAAAGGATGTTATTGGCTTTCTCACATTCGGCGCAGCTCATCATGATTCTCCTCGTACTCCCTACGATTATTACGCCGCTTGCGTTTGTGTAGGAACTTACGCATGCAGGCGTAGGCAAGGATAGCGGCTCCAAGTAGCAGCAAACTGATCATAATAGTTGACCAAACCTGCCCGGCATTGTTTCGACTCGTTTTGGCTATCCAAGTGTCCATGCAGGCAGATTCCCAGAGCATGCCATAGTACTCGCTTGGGGAGGCGCAACGCAAATGGCTTTTATCCTTGATCTAAGAAAGAGGGTAATATGGTCATAACATAACACATCACCAGAGAACTACAAACCTTGGCCGGTTTGGCTGTGAGGTAATCGTAGAACTCTACGAAGAGCGGATTCTGGCATTCACATATCCAGGGATTGTCACCCAACCAGATTTGATCCAAGAACTTATTGGCACGGAAGTACGAAGGTGGTATGGGATTCGTCAGACGATTGCCATTTAAACGGAGGTCAGCTAGCTCTGGAAAGTTACGAAAGGTGCCGTTTCGTATGGTGGACAACCTGCGAGGATAAGAGTTAAAATTGTCACCGTCTTCAGGTAGTGTTGCTACTTAAACACCCACCTGCAGTTGGCCAGGTTCAGATACTGCAAACTCTCCGAGTGCATGTTGTTGGGAACTTCGCCTATTAGATTGTTGGACAGATCGAGGCGCTGTATAACGGACAAGCTCGCCAGAGCTGTGCTTTCTATAGAAGTTATCTCACACCAGCTCATGTTCACAATTCGCACCGAGTTGGAGATTAGCTTGGTGAACTTTTGTATCACATTGCGACTCAGATTTAACTCAAGCAGGACATCGTTGTTGCGTATGACATTGCGATCCAGTCGAGCAATTTCATTATAGGCCATATTCAGCACCTTCAGACGCTTCAGATTGTTGAAAGCATCATTGCCAATCACACGGATGACATTCTCGGACAGATCCACTTGTTCCAGCAGCGTGTTATTAGCAAAAGTGCTCACATCCACGGACCTCAACATGTTGCCACGCAGATACACCTCGGTGAGTAGCGGCAGGCCGCTTAGATCTATTTCGTTCAGATTGCAAAAGGAGGCGTCCAGGCGACGCAGCTCGTAGGCCTCGATAAGATCGCCATCCACACTGCCCAGGCCGAACTGCAGGGCCGTGTTGCGTGATAGGTTGAGTGACTCCAGATTGGGCAGCGATTCGATGAAGTGCGAGCTTAGCCGCTGCACGCTGCAGTTGCTCAGGTCGAGTTGCCTCAAACTTCTGGAGGGCAGCGCCGCCAGCTGTGTCAGCTGATTGTTGGCCAACGTCAGGCTCTCTAGGTGCGGTAGCTTATTGACCAATTGATCGCCACCCACAGCATTGATACCACAGCTTGATATATCGAGCTCAGTCAAGGATTGGCTGTTCAGCTCGTGATCGTTGTTGCCAAAGCTGCCCATTCGATTTCCACTTAAACTTAAGTGCTTCAGACTTGGAGCATACTTGAAGGCCTCATCGGGGCTGATTTCTGACCAGCCTACTATGGAGTTATTGGCCAGCAGCAGCGTGCGCAGTGAGACAAAGCCAATCAACGCCTCTGGGCCGAGTCCCACGATTTGATTGTTGGACAAATCCAGAAACAAAAGCGAGTCGATGTCTGCATATTGTTTGGGAAACTCGATGAAATGATTACCAGACAAATCCAAGTGCTCGACAGGCACATCATCGAACGTAGGATATGTACGGAGACCCCGACGGGAGCAGTTCACATACAAACTGTCCACCATCCAAGTGCATCTGCAGGGCATGGGACAGGTGACAGCCGTAGCTGAGATGCAGCACAGGCTTAGCCACAGTATAGGAAGTAAACACGATCGTGGCGCCATGCCTGGAAACAGAAAAGCGCACATTGAGTGATATCAGCTGTTATAGGTTCCGCCTCCAGAGTTTTCTTTATTCGCTGGCGCTCATGCACTTCATCCGGTCTTATCAGTAGTATCAGTAGTAACCCTATACATTCACGAAATTCGCTTGCGCAAAACGCAATTTATTTAGTCCAAGTTGATTTTAATCTATAAGCGAGCATGTTTTCTTGATCCTCGCCCTTCCATTGTCAAGTGACGTCATGATACGTAGTCAAACTTCACATTTTTGTATACACATTCACCTGTTTCAATGTTGTTATTATTTCCACAAAGCGCGACGCGCATATAGAAAATCCACAAACGACCTTATCTTATCTGGTTTTAGTAGTATATGTATGTATATATATATATATATATATATATATATGTATATATATGTATGTTGAGATGAAAACTGGAGCACCAAACATTGACTAACCCACAACTAAAAAGTATAGCAGTTAGCCTATTTTCTAAACTATTTAGTTTGCAGATAATGTATTTCTTCGTTTTCCCAACGAACTTTGAATCACTTCATACACACAACAGACATATATATACCTATTACATTTTACAATGCCAATTTGATTTAAAAATATTTAAAAATTGTTTTCTTGCGCGTTTTTAGCGCAACGTCTCACCTAATACTGTTGAAAAGAAAATTACTCACCTGCTGCTGGCCGGTTCGTTCACGTTCACCAGCAGGGCGCCCTTATCAGACTGATAAGATACTGCACTCTGATAAGCCCATACACACGGCTCTCAGTGCTGGAAAAGCTTGGAAAGCGCGCGAACTATCGCATATTCAAAAAAAATACCACATCAAAATATGTATTCAAAGTTTTATTTTGAGTCTTGTAAGAAAACAGATCAGATCAGCTGCATTTTTGATCATCATTTTGGAATTAAGAAAATTATGTCTTTTCCGGTATTTTTATACCATTCACAAATAATGTGAAGTTTGCAACGTACAGAAGGAAGTGTTTCCCACTATATAAAGTATATATAATCTTGATCAGCATGATAAGAGGACTCGATATAACCATGTCCGTCTGTCCATCTGTTTCAACAGAAAGATCTCAGATGTCTTAAAAGCTACAGAGTTGAAAATGTTCACCAGATGCTTTTCTGTTTTTCATTCAAATCAAAGCAAGCTCGGTTTGTGTCCATTTGAAGAGGCCCAACGGCCGCTGGCCTGATCTGTTCTAGATCGGAAAACTATATCATAAAGCTAACATATAACCGACTATTCCGGAATGAGCAGTTAGGAGCAGTTAAGAGTCATAAGAGTTTTAGCGCCAATATTTCGCTTCGAGTTAGAGAACGATATCCAAATTATAAAAGTTCGAGTTAAGCAGACTAATTTTAATCAAAAATCTCAGTAGGGCAGTGGGATTTACAAATGCATATGTATATTTATTAGGTACCTATAACTTGGAAGCCTTTCAATAACATTAAAACCTAGTATGCAGTTTTTCTCTGGTCTTTCCCCACCTTATAAAACACTCACAAAACACAGTACACTAGGCAGCCCCCATTCACCAAGCCCCTGCAAGAGGGCTGTTTCAACTGTCACTAAAACGACAGACAATAAATAAGCTGAGATTCCCAGATTCAGCCAAATGGAGTCGCCGTTTAACATTGAATCAAGTTGGCAAGTGATGAAGTGCAACCTGCAACTTCTACGCTTCAACAGTTCAAATTACTCGGGAGTTGCAGTCGTGCAGCGCAGCCAGAGCCAAAACACACCGATTCCGGCTGATAGGGCATTAAAATTACCCTTACCCTAATGCTGGAGCTGGCGCTGGAGCTGGATGCAGGCGACAGCAACTGTGAACCGTGAAGAACAGACGCCAGACACCTCTAACCGGATTTATTGTAATGAAGCGTGCGCCAAACAGAGGCGACGGCGACGGCGACGGCGACAGCGCGGCGATAAAGATGCAGTGGCAAATAAAAATCCGGACACAGCAACAATAAACGACACAGCTCGAGAATCAGGAGAAGCCACAACAACATGATGTGTTGACAGTCAACATTTTTTTTCTGCCACAAATAGAGGAAGTTACAAAAATCTAAAAAAAAGTTAGCTAAGTGAATCAAGTCGAAATTTTAATGCACTTAAATGGAGTTTTAGTTTTAATTTCAGTTAAAAGGAATAGAAAGTTGATATTGAAAGTCAACCTAGAGTCAATAGCCACAAGTTCTAGGCGATTTATCATGACTTCTTGTATCTGTGCAGTTTTCTAGCTTTCTTCTTTGCTTAAGATTTACTTTCTAGCTTGTAAAAGATATTCTTGCACTCGATATTTATCTTCCAAATATGATAAATATTCTACAAAAATTTTTAGAAGCAACTGATAACTACATAAACTGCACTCATTTTCTCAAACTACAATATTCAATTAGGAATCTATATGCGAAACTTCGTATACTTACTCAAATCAGAAAGTCACAAATTCTCTCACAAACTCATACACGAGTAAGTATACTCTAACAGGTGTCTTAAAATCGGCAAGGGTATTAAAAAAGAAAAATTATTTTAAATGAGTTGCGACAACAGAAATAGAAATAATTTGATGCCTGGCTTTTAAAGGCAGCACAGAGAGCAAGGTGGGTAGGGGTGGAGTTGGAAAATCGTCAATGTAGAAGCCGAATGCAGAAGTCAGCGTAATGCCAGGCTGATAAGCTCAACAGGATGTGGCTGTAGCCAGGCGGGCTGAGTGATGGTGGCAGTGGTAGTGGTAGTAAGTATATATCACAAAAATCAAGTAAGCCCACCCCAACTGCGTTAAGTTTTGAGTTTGAGTTTGAACTATTGAATGCGGTCTGAGAGGCAAATGCTGTTGCCAGAGCCACAGCCACGCGCTCGCGGATAAATGCACAGATAATGATGTGGAGGAGAGTCAGGCTTCGTTCTGGTCTTACTTGCGGCGCGTCCTTGGCGTTTTAATGAAGCGCAACGGCTTTGTTGCCGAGACAGCTTCGCCTTCGCCATCGTCATCGACTTTGCCATTGGCATCGCCTTGAGTTTGAGTCAGAGCCGAGTCTAGAACTGGATAATTAGCGGCCGCTGCCATGCAAAGTCAGCGCTTGGCGTTGGGAATTTGCACAGTTGAAATCACAAGTTAATGCCAGCACGGTCCTTGGTCCTTGCTCCTTGGCCCTTTGTGTGCTTTTGTTAATGGATTGATTTTGAATTTTCTCTCATCTAATCTGGGTGACTTGGACTTGATTTTAAGCGTTTTTCCCAGAGTTTTGCCTTAGACTTGCCCTGCCTTCTTCTTCCCACTTTTATGGGCATTTTCTGGCTGCTTTTTAATAAGAAAAGAAGTGCTTTTTATTTATTTTTGGGTTGTTTTTATGGCGGCACTTAGCGTCTCGAGCAAAGCAGCCCAATACGGCGGCGCAGAGCTCAGCAATTGCAAAAGTCGAGTGCAGCCAAAGTTTCGCTGTTGAATGACAGCTGCGGTGGACCAGAGATAAGCGCCACCCCATCACCCACCGTCCCAGTCCACTGTACATCAGCCAGAGGCAGCTGAGACAGCTCGTAACAGTCCAGCGATAAAGCAAAATGTGAAATGTTCGTTCAGGTGAGCTTGGCAGACACGGAAGTGGCATTGGCAGTGGCACTTCCAGTGATTCCCGCTGACTCTTAAGGTCCACAAAAGTCCTGATAGCTTAGCGCACAGTTATGTTGGCATTCACCGTTTTCGTTTCAATTGTGAATTGTGGCACTCACATGCGAATGGTCCTTGCGCCGATCTCATAAAGATAACGCCGCGACCACATTATAGCTCGCACTTCTAATCGCAGGCAATGCCAAGAACTGGGCCACCAGGCCACACACATAAAGGACTTCATTCTCGGCATTTTTGATTATATTTTATTTTATATGCCTTAGCGCCTTCAAGCAAGCCCCAAATTAGATTTTTATTGTCAGGAGGAGGAAAAAAAAACAATTTGTTTCTATCTGCAAAACGATACGTCACAAGCGATACACATAAACATCAGAACGAAACGGAACGATAAAGCGGCTAACAGTTACACTCAGCAAAATTCCCTAAAGCTGGAAGTTGTAGAAGATATGTATTTGAGACTCTCCTGTTTCAATTTTCTCTGGGTTTTCCCTACTCTCTGTCTATCTAAATTTATACTTTGTCTATTTTCTATCCTCCACATATATCCTGTATATTCTATTTTTCCTTTTCTCACAGTACATTTGTAATACTGTTATAAGTTCGTAAGCCCGACATAGGGTCGGTCACGTTAAAGCCTCACCAAAAGATCTGCAAACGATATCCCAACGAACTATCCTAAAGCAATAGATGAGTAAATCTCTTATCTCATTGTCATAAACCAGTGTAAAGTCCTTTTAAACTAGAAAATACAAAAAAAAAACATGTACTGACAATGTCCATGCCCAATAGCCCAATAGGTTCCGCGCTAGAGGTCTATGTTTAACAGTTTGAAGCGGATGTAAATCTGAATCTTTGGCTGCATTCGGCCAACTTGCGCGGTTCTTCGCCTAGCCGCAGTTCCATCGTCGTGCCACGCACCCGACCCAACAGCTCCTGCGACTCCAGAAAAAGTGACATGCTCAGCTGTTTATCCGGCTGAAGGCAGGCTACTTTGATCAGCATGCGGACACTATAGTCCCAGTCAGGATATCGCCTCTTCGGCTTAATGCGCTGAAACAACTGTTTGAGCATCTCAATTTCGTCGTGGCTTTGGCAAAAGAAGCTCCTGTTGCGCTGATTGAAGACTTCGCTTTCATCAAGGACCCGACTATATGGACACAGGGTATATAGTGGTTCTGCCCTCAAGTTAAACGGAATAGCTGCACTCACTGCCATTTGTCAAGCTCTACACAACCCTCATGTTGCATAAGGAGCGCCTAACTATAAGCTTAATTTTTCTGAGTGTTCCATCACATTATGAATCCACAAGTATTTGCATATAAAAATGTGTAAACTTCTATCCTCCTTGTCATGCCATTTGTACTTTAACATTGACTTTAATTAGAATGTGATGCTCAGTAAAGGCCCAAGCATGCCTGGCATATCTCTCTCCCCTGTTTGGTGTATCAAAGCGAAACGTTTTTGGCAAATATCTTAAATAGCAATAAATTTCGATTTTTGTCCACTTAAATGCTTTATGAATTATAAGCTTAAGACACAGAGGCACACTCCACCCCCACATAGCAGCATAGTAGCAGTTACACCCCATGAAAGGAGTGCACCTTGAGAATTTTCAATGTGCCAGCAAAAGTTTCTTACGCCTCCCCCAGCCGCTGCCCCTGCCCAGGACTGACAGCCTGGCAAAAAGATTTAGACAAAGGCGGCGGCAGTGCCAGCCAGTTACTGATAGCAAAGTAAGTAGATGCCAGGGCTGCGTGTGGAGGCTGCAGAGATTTAAGCGGGCACATTTTTAAGACCAGGCAAAGGCAATGGCACTGGCGATGGCACCCTTAAACCCCCTCAAGCCTTTACGCAGTGGAGGCGCAGTCATAAATCAATTCGTATTAGTTTTATGAAATGTGTACCTGCGGCGTCGCATACCGAGCTGCCGGCGGTTTAATGAGCAAATCTTTTTCGGCATCGCCAGCTCAGCATCAGCAGAAAACCAGCCTCAGCAGCAGCAGCAGCAGCACCAAGCATTGCCAATTAAGAGTTTTCCTTTGGAAAGCCATACAACATCCACATCCCCACCCATGCATTCCAGCATGCATATTCATTGCATACTTCAGGGCTCTTGCCAGCTTGAGCATTTCTTTTAAGGCGCTGCTGCCTTCGTCTTCGGCAGCTCTGCTTTGAATATTTGGTCCAAAATTTGCATAAATCTTCTCAAACATTACAATATTTCTTGGTTACAAAAGAAGTTGCCGCTTCATAACCAGATTTATAGTAAGTCCTGTTCGGCCAGAACTTTTGAATTATCGCCTGACAATGGGATTATCATTTTTACATTGGGCCGCACGGCAGGACATGGCCAGCACCGGCAGCCACTGGACCTTAGTCTTGGCAAGTAGACCCACTCAGCAGCTTAGCTAAACGGTGATTCGGTTTGCCTTTCCCAGCCAGCTCCCCTGGGGGTAATTCGCAGTTGCCATAATTATAATCGTAAATTATAGGCCAAAGTTTTTCTGGATTTTATGAAAATGAATTGAGATTGAACCACAGTTAGAGCTGCAATGTGAATTTTACAATTGATTTAAATAGTCGCGCCCGTGTTCCAGCTCCAGCTCCGACTACGACAGCAAGTAGAGGTGTTTACTGCGACAGTAAATCAAAGCGGCAGCCAATCTTGCTCTTCTGCTACACGTAGTAGTAGCAGCACCACGCCTCCGCCTGCCACCACCAGGTTGAGGATGAGTTTTTGGCAATAATCTGCAGCGAGCCAAGTGTCATAAATAATAATTAAACAACTCGCGTTGTTAAGTCTTTTTATTACGGCCAAAGCGGGCCCAAGACAAACGGCAGCTGACAGCAGGCGGAGTCTAGCAGCGGGTAACGGCACGGCTAATGGGCGGGCGTGTGCAGGATAAGGTGCCGCCAACAAGCGCCAAGACCAGGACAGGCAAGGCTTAGAGTGGTTGCCAAAAGCGGGACCATGTGCGAGCTTTGTACGCGGACGCTTCTCTGGCAGCCCTCACCCACAACCCTCGGGACGCACAATTTTCCACGCAAATATTTTCATGTCTTCCACTCGTACATCGTGTATGTTGGATAATAATAGCACATGAGCCGCAGCCCAAATGCATGGGTCTCAGGATGCGTTGTCTTGGACTTGGACTCACACTCACACTCACCCTAGACAGGTGGCAGCGTCCTGCGCTTGTTTTATTTGCCCAAAACCCAAACCCAAAACCCTGCCCCTCATCGTGAAGGATGTTAAGACGTAATTAAGAAAATAAATAATAATCGTCCGATGCGAAAGCAGCCCACATACACAACTATAGGCATGGGCAAGGGTTTCTGTACATGTATGTGCACACTTAGAGAAATTTGCCAAGCTGAGTTCTAAGTAATATATGTTTATGTACGGATCAATTTTTAAGTAAGCGATTTATTTTCACCTCAAATGTTTCCAATTTAAATGGATATAATGCAAAACAATATTATATATATTTTATATATGCAAATAGAAGATTTTATATATGCAATTATCTTTTCCTTCTTTAAAATAGAACTAAATCACCTTGCTAATCAGTTGGGATGGGAAGAAGCTCATTCAACTTATCTTATCTCCTTCAACTTATCTTCACCTTGGGAACTGTTAAGTCAGTCGCTCGATATCCTTGGAATCAATGTAGGCACCAGGGGCACTGATGATATTTCTAATTAGATAACTTGCTTTCCAGTAGATTATTCTGGCAAATTATATATTTAAGGCTCTGTTTAAGACTCTGTTCGCTTGACCCAGGTGATATGCTTCTTATATCCTAAATGAGTCGGAGTTATTTATGCGCTTTCACTAGGAGAGAACTCTTCTTAATGTTGATGCTCATGTTCCAAATCAAAGTCGTCTTCTAGAAGCTACATAGGATATTTGTGGTGACACATATTCATTGCATACTTCAAGGCTCTCTTTAGGCATTTGCCTTGAATGTTTGGTAAGATATTAGCATACAGTTTTTCCCCAACTTTGCAATATTTCTCACTTACAAATTAATTAAAATTCCCTTATAAATATCACATTATATTTGTTTAATTTTCCTACTTTAAAATACATATATGATTATCAACAGCTCGCTGAAGCGTTCTATATTTATTCTCTGTGTAATTACGAAGCATTTTCATGTCCTTATGTGTGTGCTTGTGTGTGTGAGTGTGTATATGTCTGTGTCAGCTGGCGCCTTTAACTTAAGCCCACGTTGTCATATTCTTATAAAATATCTTAACTAGAACAGCAAGCGGCTTTGCTGCAAAAACTGGCATGTAGTTAGTTAAGTATGGGCCACTGGCCGTTGGGGTTGGGAGCTGGGAGTTGGAGTTGGAGTTGAGCGTCGGTTGTTACGTAAACCTTCCCAAAGTCAAATCAGCTAAGAGTATGTCTGCTAACAAGAATTATTACCATTGGTTGCTACAGCCAGCTATGCTCATGAGCTCAAACACTTAACAGGGGATGGTAGAGGGCGGGTGGAACTTGACCGATGCTTACAAAGCGGAGACTGTCCGATAAAGATATGAAGTGTATGGGCATATAAGCAGTGTGTTAATGGTTAAATCTCTATTTAATTGGCTTTCTTAATCTTAGGAAATTGCTATTGCTGATAAATTGCCTACGAAAGATATCTCTAGCTAAATTGTGAAATGTGTTCTTGATTCTCGCTAATATTATGATTAAATAATCCGCAGTTGTTTCTAAATCTCCCATAGCTCATATTATTTTTGATATTTTTGTAATATTTTGTAATATTTAACTTTCAGCCAATTATTTTCCCCTGACCGATATTGATATACTGTTAAAAATGACTTTGCGATTGGTTCAATAGTTTACCATGCTATAAGGTCACATAAGCACAAACAAATACACAAATATTTATATATATATGTATATATATATATATATATATATATATATATCTTTAAGATGCTTCCTTTTTCTTACTAATTGATTGACTCTTTCTGAAAAGTTTGTGACTGGCTTTGCAAAAGGTTTCTCATTAACTAATTTCAGCACAAAACGTACGCAAGTGCAGTGCTGTCTGGCTTGCTCACACACAAGGCTGTGTCCTTTATGTCCTCTTGGCCGTTGAAAGCGAATGTCACAAATCAAAGCGGCATTATTATTACTTATGACCATTTAATTGGACTTGCGTTTATTCATTTGACTTTCCGTATGGTTGGTTTGCTTTGTTTTTGTTTTGTTTGCGCAGTCAATTTGGCAAATGACTCGTCCTGGTCCTGACCGCCGTTCGCCCACCACCTCGGTCAACCGAGCGAGCAATAGCAACCACCGCCAACTATTTGGCTCGCACGCTCATTAGTTTTATTGCGCCGCATATCAGTCAAAGCCGCAAAACTATGTATTTATGTGGCCGCGCAAGGCGGAGCATACAGTTCTGATACTCATACTCACCCTCGACCTCCCCCTCACCCTTACCTTTACCCTAAGCACACTGGAGCATTTCTGTTGCAAACTGTCCTTTGGCAAGCATCTTGCTGCAGCGCTTTCTCTTGTTCTGTGTGTGGGTTTTGTTTTGGTCTGCCATTAATTGCCAGAAAGAACTTTGTCTTTGCCGTTTAGAATGTCCTTTGGAATGTTCTTCTTTAGCTGCTGATATGTTGCAAAGCTCAAACGATTTGCAAGACTCACTTAATTATGATTGCATTACCTAGATTTATTTGCCATTCAACATCATTACGTAATACGAAAAAGTTTTGGAAAGTACGATTTATGCTTCTTACTTACCCAACTTACCCAAATAGAGAGCAGAAAGAAATTATGGTGGAATTTTTATGCGCAGGTAAAGCGGAGGCGGTGGCGAGAAACGGAAACCGCAAGTGCGGTGTAGTTAACTACTTATGTAAATGTTTTGTTTTCTTTTCCACTTGGAGCTGTGCTGTTTATGTATTTACTTTTAATGCTCCTTGAAAAAAGCGCAGGCCTGCCAACTCCTGTGGGCGGACTCCGACTCCGAGTTGAGCTCAACATTTTTGCACAACAACCAACCAGAAAGCGGCGAAAACGCTAACAATTTTAATTAATGGATAAAGTTCTGCGAAGTGCTGCCACTCCACTTGGCAGCCACACAGCTTTCTGGCCCTGCGCCCTGGTCCCTGGTCCCTCTGCAGCTGAATAGGTGCCTTGTACAGGAATTAAATATTTTATGCAAATATTTATGTACTTTCAAAGGTGAAGGGCATAGCAGAACGCTCCACTCCATTTTATTTTCTCAAAGCATATTTTTCAGCATGCGCTGTTTGTTTCGTTGAGATATAAATAGATCATAGGAATTTCCACTTTTCGCTCCAATTATCTTTTGGAAGGCCAAGAATGCGAGCAGAAATTCAATATTTTTTATTTGTCTAATAAAAAGTGGAGCTGACTGATGTAGAACCTATTCATTGCATAGTTCCAGGTGCTGTATTTAAATCAAAGAAAGTTTTATTGCAAATTCTTATTGTTCTACTTCCAAAAGTATGCTACAATATATATGTTAGCTGATATAAAGCCTTTGATTTTTTACTATACTTAGTTTAGTGTAGCAAAAACTAAGGCATATGTGTTTCCAGGCCAACTTTATATATTTCCAATATGAATGCCTATGTGATATACAGGCTCTATTTGCATCCATTTCCAGCAGCCTTCTTTTAAATGTCCTTTCAAGGCAAGCCATAAAATGAATGTTTCTGAATGTTAATTTGAAAAATATTAATGCAAATTGCGATTTCAAAAGTGTTTGGCTGACGATCTTTGTCACATTTGGAGACCATTGAAGTCTCTGACAAGCGTTCGCATGTATTATAGTTCATTATATTAATAATCATGTAGCTTCTTATGTTATTTATTTGAATTCCTGTAAAATGTATTCTGAATTATGTTAAATGCGCAGCGCAAAGTATGCAACAGTTTCTCTTTTATGAAATTCATAAATAAAAGCAGTTAATAATAAGCAGGCTAAAAACGTGGCACATAAATCGTTTGGCAATGGCGGCCATTTCTTTTGCCTTTTTTTCTTGCTCACGCTGTCTTATTCACAATTTTAATTTAAAAGTTTCTGATAACAAATGATGCACACATGCACACACATATACACCCTCACATCTACATACACACTTGCACATTGAGATACCTACTTAGAATAAGAAATAATGTTGACTGCTGATTTAGTAACCGCCAGCGCGCCCCTTAAAAAGGTTCGCCCTCCCCACCAAACGGTCGCTGGAACCAAGAATGTAAATTTACCTATCTATGTTCATATATGTACTTATGTCTATGTCTATGTCTATGTCTGCCAGCGAAATAAAGAAAGCAAAGAAATAAACTTTGCCGCTAATAAATTGTTTCATATCTTGTGGTGCAAAAGATGCTCGCATAGCGAAGGCGAAGGCAACGCTAATATGCTCATACGACCAGATAACTCATACGCCTTGCGCCACAAAGGCAACAGTGGAAATAGAAGGAGTCGCAGCGGCGTCTGCCATTTTTGGTTACTTTTTTATATATACGATAAATGCATATTTATTTCCCCTTTGCTTATCAGTGAGTAACGTTGGAAAAAAGAAATAAAGCAAAGCATGAATGAATCAGACACATATGAGAAATTGCCAAACACATTATGGCTACAACACATTAGCCGCGGCCCTTCTACTCACACTTACAAGCGCCAGGAGCCCATTTGCTGACTTAATGAAAAATATATACAAGTGTGAAGAAATGTATTATTTTGAAAATATAAACTATTAAACTAGAGTTTTTATAAAATTGGTGAAAGCCAAAGACTGCTGAAAAGTGGTTTTTCAACTATTAAAAGACATCGTAGGTTTTGGCTCGGTTTAAGTGACGAATTCTTGATGTGCTGCTTCCTTTCTGCATTTATTATAAAACTAGGATATGACCTCAAGTCAGCCAGCTGGATAGATAATGACTCCTCGACCTGTCCTGTGGAAAGCATATTTGATTAGGCTGTAATATTCAAAATTCGCAGCTTTATTCATGCCGCAAAGTAAGATGAACGAGCGGAATCTTTAAGATGCGCCTCTAATATGAGAGGGAAAAGCTTTACGTGGTAAAGTAATTCCAAATATTTATAATTAAAATTGATGCTGATACTCATCTAACATATTCAGCAGAAAATGTTAGATAGTGTTTTCACTATCTGCAGAAAATATCATATCTCAATGACAAAAACTGCCACAAGCCTCTCCAGCTTGTTCTTCAAATAAGACAAGGACAATCTAGTGATAACTATGTCCATGTTCAAATCAAGGCAATGCAAATTTCAGGCAAATTTCAGTGGCAATTGTATAGTTAAGCTTAGCAACTCGAATTATGTTGCCATCTATATCCATTATACTTTCAGTATAAAGGTTTAAGCTCTATATATGGCTCTGCTCAGTTGGATTCAGTGCCATAATAGAGCTCCGGCTTTAGGATGTGAAGTTGTTATAAAGTTGCCTAATCTTGCCCGAGAACGACTTTTGCAGAGGTTGCCACAGGTAAAGATTGTGAAGTGTAATTTTCACTGTTCTTCTGATTCCATATCCCTGTAAATTGATGAGGACAATCTCGAAATCAAGAAGTGCCTCAAGAAGAAACCGCAGGTGTTAGGTGGGATTTTGTGTTATGGAAATGGGCTAACCATATCCTAAGTAACTTAGGTGTATCATCTTTCGAAAACACAAGCCGCTGACTTAGTGGAAAGGGAGGAAGCCACTCGAAGCGAGAAAGTTCACTCGGTCAGACACAGACCAGCCATTCAAATCGTCAGCCACCAAGTAAACCGGATCAGAAAGAGATACGACCATCTAGGCATCTTCGACAACCTGCTAAAGACCCTAACAGTGTCAGTGGTTACCAGCTAAATACGCTTAATACATCATTCCAGGACAGCTCAATAGCCGACGTACTTGTAGCGCTTCAGCATGCCATTGCCGCCCTAAATACGTCTGTCGTCAGCATTCTGGAAAGCTTGAAGGAGTTGAAGGAGGAACAGGACCTTGAAACCCCAATGAACTCAACATACGTATATACAAGACGGCAGCGTAGTATCCACTCTTTGGATCTATAAAGTTGCAAACTAAAATTTAGTTGTAATGGTATTTACCAATCACTCCAGTATAAGTTGCCTTGCAGGGTAACACCACTCTTGGAAACATTTTCTTTTCTTTCGCGCAGGTGAATGAAGGAAAAAAAAGTAAACCAAATATATTTTTACTAAAAAACAAAACTATTAGAGTTACTTAGCAATATGAGAAAACTACAAACATCGCCCTTGCATCAACATACAACCAAGTTTCTATGAGAATACATGGTTCCTGAGAACCCTGTGCTCATACAGTAGATAAAATGATTAGCACAAATTGAATATCTTCTATAAAATTTCAATGACACCATCATATCCTTTGCCACCCATTAAAATCTCAATGACAATCATTGATTTTTCAGAATCATTTCAAGTAAAACAACCGTCTTAGATTTGACATTTAAAATTGTATTTATTTAATCATTTAATAATTTGCTGGGAATATATTTATATGTTTGTATTTAGATATAGATGTTGGGAGTTTTTTTGTTGTTGTTGTTGTAATCTTGTATTTATGTATGTATGTGTGTATGCATGTATGCAATAAATTATGTTTAATTTTAGTTGATAATCGATATAGTCGACATTTGTGTAGGCTTACGGAACTAATGGAACAATTCATTAAACATTCTTTCATATTTTAATGCTATAGCTATAATTGTGGGTTCTAAGAATTATTGAAATTTTCCAAACAAATGCACAAACATATCATTACAAATTAGGACAACAGAAATATTTTCATAAACTATGGATCTTCAAAGGAAATCTGAACAACGGATCCACCTGTGAACTGAAGGTATTAAATACCCAAATATTGAACGCAACCAATTTATATTTTATGATCCATTAATTCTGCGATATGTGCTAAACCTGAACATCATTTCAAATGAGGCAAAATTTTGACCAAAAACAAATGTGTTCAAAATCAGAAACAAAATTTACAAAGCTGAAACGAGCCGTACCTAGATTAACATATAAATATTTACACTACGATTCTCAAAATTAGCTTTCTTTGGTTAATTTCTCTCAGCATTTTTGAAATCGTATCAACTATGCATAGAGAGTAAATATTTTATAAGCGCAGGACATCAGCTTAACTAAGCTAGTTAAGGGTGAAAATCCGCTTTAATTAATTAATTAAATTATCATATTTATGCTCGTATTTTTATTAATTTTCTCTAAATTTCTTTTTACTAGATTTTATGCTGCAGCAACTGCCGCTTACTGGGACTGTTACACTTCGTCTGGCTGCTATAATACTTAAAGTTCATTAAACTAGATATTATTGTAAAGGATTATGTATTTGTATTTGTCATAGCTGCAATAAAGGATATCTCTATATTATAATATATATGGGTTTTGTGTGTATTTAGAGTTGGCCTTCAAATTATGTATATATGTATAATGTATTTACAAAAGTTTTCTACACTGAGAATGGGGAAAAGTAAGCAAGAAAACAATATATGCTTGGTACAAGCTTTCCAAAGTCTTAGTGTAGAGAGTTATTGGATTTTAGTCCACTAATCGCATCTAAAATAATTTTGATTTCAAACTCCCCAACGCCATGACGACTTTCTTGCTGAGCTCTAGTCTCTCTCCTCGTACTTGGGCACAAAGGAGCCGAGTCCACCCAGCTGACCACACTGGTTGTTATCATACAGCGACATTTTGAGGCGCTTGCATTTGGCCCGTCGGTTCTTGAACCAAAACTGCACATTCTTGCTCTCCAATCGGGGAAATTTTTGACTGGAATGGAAAAAAAGAAAAAAGTTAAATTAGTTTGAGGATATTAAGGATTTATTTATAATATTTGTACTCCATAACAAGTTCACATAAAGTTTTCTGGTAAGTTGAAGTTGCTCTCTGTATAGGCAGTTAAAGCGTATAGTTTTTGCCGTTCTCTCACTTGTTTTCACAATGCCGTCTTACTTGCTCTTTTCTTTATTTTCCCGCAAACGGGATCATCTCTTCCACCCTAAGCTATCTCCACATTCAACTCATCCCCCACCATTTTCCAGATTCAACTTACCGATAGGGCATTGTATTCAGATCCTCGGTGTACTTGAGTATAAGATTGTGCGACGGATGCGTATTCATGGCAAACCACTGCTCCAGTTTGGGCACCTCGGTCACCGGATCGATGAAGGTGCGATTGCGTTTCCTTCGCTCCTCGTTGGATATGCTGGACAGGTTAAGACCTCCGCCTGCCATTAGAGCATTCGGCTGCATGCCAGCAGCGGCCGCTGCGGCAGCCGCGTGATGAGCATGTGGATGGGCAGCCGCTGCTTGGCCAAAGGCTGGTATGTAATGGCTCATGTACATGAAGGATTGCGAGAACATGGAATTGGGCACCATGGGAAAGGGCAGCTGATCCTTGTGCGGTACCACATTGCCGCCCAAGTCGGGCGATGGCGAACGAAACTCGTCCAGATGACTGGTGTCATTCTCGTTGTCATCGTCGTCTTCATCCATGTCTAGGTCATCGTCTTCCTCTTTGGGCGTGGTGTTTTTGGGGGTAGCCATTGCATCCGACTCATTGTGGCTCTGGTTGTTGGAGTGATTGTTGCTGTTGTTGTTGCTAGAGCTGATATCACCGCCTACACTCAGCTGTAGCTGTTCACCTTCCTGTTGGCCATCGTCGGGATTGGCAACACTATTGGAGTTGTCATTGTCCTGCTCCTGCAGTTCTCCTGATTTGACCTTCCCTTCGCGCTCATCTTCGTTGAGGTTACCATTGCTGAGGCCATCGCTGCCTGTGCTTTTGGCACGTTGCTCCTGCGTCTGCTGTTGTGGCTGATCCCGAGCCGCTCGCTGTTGTTGTTCCTCTTCATCTTCCAACAAGGGCGAGCTGCGGTTACGCTCGTGCGTGGTGAGCGACAGCGGCAACTGGGGGGTGTTTGGTCGACTGGAGTCTTCCTCCATGTCATCGGAGTGCTGCGACATGGTGTCTATGTCCTCGGACTTCAAGCTCATGGGACTCTTGAGATAGTCGTGGGACATGGACAGATTGCCCAGGCTTAAGGCGGGCTGGCTGCCGGCACTGCTGCTCGAGTTCTGGCCCAAGGCGGCATGCTGGTGCTGGCCCAGGTAACCGTTCATGGCGGCATGACCCAAGGCGCTCATCGCACTGCCCAGACTGCCACCGCGCATCTCCGCCCGCTTTTGAGCGGCGCGAGCGTTCTTGAACCAATAGACCACATTGTTGACGTCCAGTGGCTTGCGTCCCCGCCGCGAGTCCAAGGCATTGAGCTGTACGACATAAGTCTGGATCTGCTGACGTGAGGGATGTGGGTTCTCCTGGAACCACTTCTGTAGCTTGGGTAGCTCCATTTCCGGGTCGAAGCTGGTACGCATACGCGTCTTCTGGCTGGGGTACTGTGGTCCATGCGCCGCCGCATGATGATGATGATGCATGGAGGCATGCATGGGGTGCACTAGCATGCCACCATGGTGGCCAACTGCATTGCCCTGACCCACCTGGCCGACGTTGGGATGCGAATGATGGGCCTCACTGGCCAGCAGCAGCGACTGTGGGTCCCGACTGCCCATGCCACCCAAAGGATTGTTGCCAGCTGCTGCTGCATGGGCGGCTGCAGCTGCTGCCGCCGCCATAGCCGTGCCCACGGGGAAGTCCATATCGCCGGGCACTGGAACTGGCACAGCCGTCGGACCAGTCATGAAGGGCAGCATCTTTGGTGTCATGGCTGCCTGGGGAGAGAGCTGATTGGACCACCACTGGTCGAACTTGCGGCGCAGATCGTCAGATATCTCCCCGCCGGGTATGGCGTACGTGTTCTGGTGTGAGCTGCGGCAAATCTGCGAGAGCGTCACCTGCGGGCGGCAAAGAAAATAATTTCGTATAGGATTAGAGCGAGGCCTTGAGGTAACTACGTGTAAGTGTAACACTCATGCGCCTGGCATTAAGCTGTCGCTGTCGCCAGCGGTTGCACTAAGCCCTCCCTGGCCACTGAGCGGCTGTCATAAAAATCACAGTCAGAGGTGCGACCAGGAGAATCGCGGAATCGCAATAGGCAAAGCCCTCAAGTGGCCGGGATTTACTTAGCCATAAATGTGCGGCAGCTGATTGCGAATGCGGAATAACTGCAGCTCCCCCGAAATTGCCTATTACGATACCCCCGATACGATACGATAGGAGGCGAGGGCTAGCCGATAAATAGATAGTCCCTGATAGGCAGCGACATACCAGCTTATGAGATTAAAATTGAATTTACCGAACCCAACAGAAATAGATTTCAATTCGCATGCGTCGTCTATGGCTGCCCACAATCACGATCGTTGATGGTGGTGGTGGAGGCGGTAGGGAGGGAAGAATGAGGGGAACATGTATTAAATGCTCATAGATATTGCTTTGTCTCTTTGCTGCCAATACGTGAGCTTCTGCCTCTGCATTTGCCCATGAACAGACTAGATAATGTCGCTGCTATCAGCTAAGGAGGCGCCCCAAATCACTTAAGCTGCTCGAAAAATCACAAACACACACTTACATACCTCCACACACTGACACACACTAAATGCGGACAATAGGGGCTGGGGTTATGGAGGGGTTTAAATATTGTAGACAACTAATTGTAAATAAAATGGGTTGACGCGCGGTGGTATTATTAAATTGATTTTTCCCTATCGCCCCCAAAGCAAAAACTACAAGACTGAGCCATGATGAGTGCTGGTGAAGGTGTCGTCGTGGTGGTGGTGGTTTTGCTGTTGGAGTCATAGCTCTATATGCGCACTATGACAAGCACGCGGGAATTATGGAAAATGCTTATCATGTGATTAGAGGAATTGTGCTTTGCTTTGCTAATATTAATCAGGCCCAATAAAACTAGTCGCAATATCAATTGAAGGGTATTTCGGCAGTGATTTCTGTTTGATGATATTAGCCACAGATAAAGTGTTTGGCCGGTGATTTATGGCCAACCCAAGCCCCAGCGTCTGCTGCATGAGAACTCCGACAGAATGTGGGTCATGTGGCTAATGAGAAATATATGTGTAGATAGAAGATAGATATAGAGAGACAGATATAAAAGTGAAGTAGTCACGTCTTCGGGAACATGTTCTTGTTTCTCCAACTTAATTGTGTGTTCTTCTTTAAAGCAAATATTACAATCGATTTCTAAAGTAATTTAAACAAATTTCAAAATTTTTAAAAATATTTTCTTAGCGTAATACAATTTTTGAATAGAGGTCTTCTTAAGGCATGCCCTTAATCATGTTTCTCCTACTCTTATATTTTATTTATTTATATTCATATTGGAGGATAGGTAAACTCCAGGTAAGCCACACCAACAGACAGATTGCGTCTCTGCCTTGGCTTGAAAGATTGCCATAAAATACTTGGCCTAAGAATTTAATAAGCCTTTCACAAATCGTTTTTGCTATTTATGTCTTGAATCCTGCACACACTTACACACACACACACACACGCTCACATGCATATGCACACACATACATCAAGACGACTTGCGATAAGCGTAAAGCTGATTAAAAATGAAAACTATTGCAAAAAAGGATTAGTTAAGTGAACCAAATAAATGAACTCGGCTTAACAAAATTTCTTTGTAGTCATTATCAAAACATTTTCAATGATTTTAATATGCAGACGACAGACATTTGCCAAACGACGACTGGTCCTGCCTGAGTCCTTAACACATCATCATTCCAAGTGCCAAGAAGGCAGCCAAGCCATAGCAATTGGGGATGAGTGAGTATGCGTATAGAGGACTCAGGGACATGCAAAAGTTTTTGCCGCTGGCAACAGTTGGCTCATAAGAATAAGTACATGCGTGTGTGTGTGTGTGTGTACTTCACGCAAATTAGCGGTTTGAGTTTTTCCCCTTTCCCGGCTTAGGACTAGAACTGTGGAACTGTGATGCGTGCAAGTGGCGGTACGGTTCATGGTGGCAAGTTTTAGCAACTCTTCAAGACGGATAATAGCTGCCGTTACCGCCGTTGAAGTGTGAGTGTATGTGTTTGAGTGTGTGTGTGTGTTTGTTGTGTCGTAAACCGCTTATGTATCATTATAGAATTTCGTCGTCTTAGTGCAAAATTTTACTAAAAGTTCAAAGCGAATGTCTAATTATGAGCCAAATATGTGAGTGGTTACGTACCTCATCCAAAGGGCAGCCGGTAGAGCGCAGGACGGCATGCGATTGCAGGACGAGTAGTTTCAACAGTTTGTCCTTGATTTCACCAAAGGGCGATGCCTTGGGCCGCAATATGACAATCCGCAGCGTTATGACCGATGTTAGTTCGCCCACAATATCGCTAACTGGTATGGCTGGGTTATCCGATATCTGTTCCAACGGTATGGGCTTCCAGTGTTTGATTATAAGTGAGCCTGTCAAGTGAAAGAGAATGGGTTAAGAAGAGATCTGAGCTAATTGGATGAAGGCAGAGAACAGTTGGGGAACTAAGAAGATGAGTAGCTCTAATACAATAAAATTATAGAATTTGGGAATCTTTCTGATGGATTCTGGATCAGCTAAGAAATGCCAAGTCTGAACAGCAGACTGACTTTAGCTTTTTAGGTAAGATGCGAAAAACTTTGCATATTTTTTCAGCTATTTGTTGCCTGCAGGCTTCTACGTACATAAACATTCAAGCTCTGTCCTTTGCGATGCTAATAAGGACATTTAGAACTTGAATGGATGAATGTCACTTTTCTGCTCACAGACAAATGTGTTCATATTTAGCCGACTAAGGAAGATGCTCTATCAGATAATTTACACTCTCTCCAATATCAGAAAGTTGATTTAACGACAGTTAGTCATTTTATTATTGCAGTGGACTCCGGGTGAAATCTCTAAACTTACCTCTAGCTGTATTGGCCACCTCCTGTGAATAGCCCAAACGCTGTAGCGCCGTCTGCACTATCTCACTCCAGGGCGTAGCGGCTGCAATGATCACATAGCTGTCCGTTTCAATATTGGGTCGCCGTTTCCAGGGCTGGCGGCTGTCTATGGTAAGGGAGGCGTGTAGCGAGTGCACCGACTCCACAACGCAATGCAGTGGAAGCGATTTCGCTGTAAAGAAATGTTTCGAACATGTGAGTGGAGGAGGCTTCAACTGGTAGAAAAAAATTAATCTGATAATATTTCATATTGAGACCTGCCAGCACTTCAAATCAATGAGGCCCGTCGCCGTTTTGCTAATGATAATCGGTTTAGTTTTAGTTTCGGAACGCATCAAATTATTAAAATAAGCAATTAAAACATATTTCATAAATTGGCCAGCCCTCACGCACATAAGTATTTAAATAAATTATTGCATGCTGCGGTTAGCCGCAAATGGTTTTAGCCGCTTAAATGGCTACCCGTAACCCCCAGCCCCTGCCGCATGATTTGAATATATGCAAAACATGCAAAAATAATGCAAAAATTATTAATGCATAATGTTTAAGTAGCATGGTAGCTGGCTAGTTAGTGCGATGCTCTGAGCTTAGGCTTTGAGCGCACCAAAGATGTGAGCCCATCATAGGAAGAGGATTGCCATGGCCCGACCGCCCCATTGATGGTGGGGTTGGCGCTCTTAGTTTTGCCTAATTACCAAATGCATTTGTGGCACATTTTTTTGAATGATTGACCAGCCAGCCACCACCACCACCACCACCACTACTTAGGCCACGACCAATTATGACCGGCTTAAAAATAATTTCCGAAAAATTCACCAATAGCATGTAGTTTGGTTTGGTAAATGCAAAGCTCGTAAATGGGCTTGTTTCGTATGTGGATATGGTTGAGTCTGGGTTGGCCAGTAAATAGGCTTAACGCCCAGCTACTACTGGATGCCTCCTGTTTCAGCTGCCTGTTGCCTGCCGGCGGCCATAATGGTATTATTAATTATTCCAATTATAAAAATTGTAAGCAGCAGAGATTGGCGATTGGCATTTGAGCGGTGGGTTGAGCTTTAAACAGAAACAGCCAAAAGAACACAACGCATCCATATCGATGATGTACATATATATAGTGTACACCAGTACACCAGTCAAAGGGCCAAAAGTTCAGCCCAATTATATGCGATTTTATCAGTATGTCTGCGTGTGTGTGTGTGTATGTGTGTGTCTGTGCAAATCTTTTAATTGCCATGAAAACCTCATTGGGCAATGGCATTAAAAATAAATTCATCAATTGCATGCGCCACATATAAAGTTAAAAAGAATAAATAATTAAATAAAGGCAAATGTGAGTCGTTTGTTATGATGAGGTAAACTTTCCAGAAATGCAACTAGGATTGGCAATTGAAGTTAAAGATTTCGCATGTGGTTTCAGTATTATTGTACAAAATTGTAGAATGGACATATTTTCATCAGTTTTCAGAAGTCAGATAATCTATATCTACATCCTCTATCCCCTATCCTCTCCATCTATTATTCCAATGCTCCAGTACTCGGTAGACTTTTTCAAACAATTCGCCATTATTATTTTAGCATATTGCCAAAAATAAAGCTGTGATGTTGTTGTTGCTAGCTGATTTCAGTCGTTGCAGTTTCAGCTATATCCATGGCTAGCCAGTCAGTCCCCTTTCCCCCCAGCACCACCCACACACATTGCTAAACCCTCAGCCTGAGCCTGGTTCTGGATGCCGAACAATGTATGAAATATGCGTGGCGCAACCAAATAATAAACTCATTAAATCCATTATGCCGGACCATGTTTGGGTTCAGGTGGGGCAGGGAGGCTTGAGAGCACTGTCCGGCCTAAAACAAAAGCGGATTTTATGCACCTGCATATGGGCGCGCTTATGGTAGAGCCTACAGCCATGAAGCACTCACTAATTGTTGGCCAGCAGTTGGCTTTTGAAGTTGCCAGGATTTCAGCGGCGGCATTTAAAAATGGCAGAGCTTATTGCGTGCTTGGATCATAAAGTCGACAATGCAGCACAGAAGAGGTCGGGCCAGGACCAACAATGGCAGTCGCAGCGGCGCTTATCCTTATTAGCATTATCAGCGGAAAAATAAATCGAGACAGCCAGCGAGCAAGTAAATTGAATTAAAAACGTTTGGCGGCATTAAATCTCAGACAATCTCAGACAGACAGCAGTCACGAGACGAGATAGACCAGGAGACATTGCCACCACCCATGCCAAGCGCTAAGCTGACAAACGATTTGTAATGAACTCTGCTTTGCCTAAGCTTAGAAGAGATGCGGGATGTTCTTACCAGACTCAGAATCAGAATCAGAACCAGCCCCAAACCCAGCCCTATTATCATTTCGCCTTGTCGCGGCTTAAGATTTATTAACCTGCTTCTGACTCCGACTCAGACTGAGGAATCAATTTCAATTGCAAACATTTTTTGCCTTGCCTAAGGAACACTCGGAAAAAACTACTGAAAGAAACTCAGCAGATTTGGAAATTCCACATAGATAGATACTTTCATTCATAGTCATGAACGCTTTAGTAAGCGGCCTAGATTTCTTTTGCTAATTTAGATTTCGATTTTCTGTAGAGTCTAATTTCTTTTACCCAAATTAGTTTTAAACTCTAAAAGTGATTTTCCATATAGTTTCAATTTCGAAATTACAAGTGCGTTTTTTTCCAAGTGTAGATTATAATGAGGTTCTACATTTTATGGTTTATGGCTTATCGCAAATTGAAACTTCAGGTAAATGGCTATTCCCATTATTCCATAGAATTCCGCTTCAATTGGGACTGTGTTAGTGAATGTGATTGTGTTTTTGGTAAGCTGCTCCTGCTCCACTTGGCCATGCCTGAGGCGGGGCCAATTAGCAGGGAAAACCAACAACTGCCACGAATACCCACAGATTATAAAGTTTTCAAAGTTTTTGAAGCAACTCAAGAGCATATGAGCATGAAATTTCCTAGCGCATGTGTCTGTGTGTCTTTTCTTTTAAGAAATTGACCAATTGGCTGACCACACAGCAACAACAACAACAACAACAACAATAACAAATAGGAAGTAAAACGATTTAATCCTTGCGGAGAGCGCAAAGCAATTCAAGTGACTGCTGGCCAGGATTATGTAAGTTTTCTTGAAAATTTCAGGCTTGCTACAAATATTTGTTATGCTACCTTTTTTGTGACCCAACAACAGCCCCCCTCTCTATCCGCTTTCCGCCCCCAGTTATTTTCTTGTGTTTTGTTTATTTATAGGCAAATGTTTATAATTTACTTATTAAAATGATTTCGCTTGATTTGGGTTTTGTTGCGAGGGGAGAAGAACTACAGTTTTGCATAGAAGTTTTAATAACCGTAAAGGATATTTGCCTAATGTGTCAAGGCAAGCAGCAAGCAGGCAGGTAGGGGAGGAGAAGGGTCTTTTGATGCGTATTAAGACAAGTGAACTGTTAGAATTTGCTTATCAGTGGTTGACCAGTGAAAGAGCCGTAAAAAATCTTAAGGATTTGAAAGGACTTAAGCGACCCAGCAGGGCATGCGTTTGATTGTATGTGTGTTTGTGTGTGAAAGTAAGAGTGACCGGAAATTAAGCAATAGTCTTAAGGAAATTGCTATATATGTATGTAAGTTTTTCGGGTAAGGCAATTTGAAGTCTTTGCTCAGCCTCTGACAACTTCAACTCTTGTTCAATGTACATATGTGTGTGTGTGTGTGTATGTGTGTGTGCATTTTTATTTACACTTCAACTTAAGTCCTACTTAATTGCAAACTCTTTTTAGTAGAATTTTTAATGTGTGCATTTTAATTTATAATGCCAAGACAGCGTTGGAAGGACTTAAGAACTTTACATATACACAGGCACACACCCACACGCACTGTTGCATATCCCTGTCTTAGTCTGTGATGTCCTGAAGTCCTGTGCAGCAAAAGAAAACATATTAAGCAGACACAATAAAATGAAAATCAACGAAGGTGCTTTGCCCTGCTCATCCCCCCTTAACAAAAAGAAGAAACTGCCTGGAGCCAATGGCCAAAGGGGAAACTATGAGCTGATGAAAAGAAGCGACAAATGCTTGTGAGACTAAGAACAATCCGAAGTTGAGATAGTTGAATATGAAATACCCTGACATTATAATATTTTTATATTCCTTTAAGGAAAACTTGTTTACAATATTTATATATGTATGAAAGTTTTCAATGTAATTGTGGATGTTATCTTAAGAATAGTTAAAGAACTATATCAGAGATGGGCAACTTTCAAAAGTGTTCCTCTTTAGGAAGGAATGGAAGAAACGCCGACAGTGCTGTTGATTTATCGACAAAGGACGACGACAAGACTAACCACAACCACCTAACGCTATAAAATGCACAATGTACCAAATCTACAATCGGTTTGCAATATCTACTTTTAACTCTCATAATTTCCAGCTATATTAAGACTTCCTTTGCCTTTTTAGACAAATTCCTCCGTGTAGAGTAAAAGCGTGATACTCTACGAACTTCCTTGAAGGGCAATAAATTTAAAAGTGCAACTTTTGCAGCAGCTTGATGCGATTTATAAACTTTATCAAGTAATAGTGGCAAGTGCTTGGGTTTCTCTTGAAGACACCTACTCCCTTCCCACTGTCACTTAACAGAGTCAGGGCACATCTCAGCAGAGACTAATTATTGATTATGTGTGGCCTGATTCAGAGGCAGTGACGCTGCTCTATAGCTTAGGCTTAGTTTCAGTTACCACCTAGGCAAATATTTTCTACATTTGTCAATCTGAGTCACACTCGCATTTGTATTTACAAAAAGGGCTTTCCGGGTAGCAAGTGTTGGTGGGGGTAGGGTAGGGCGGTGCGAAAGCTGTACATGTTGAAACTTTTAAGCGGCTTATAATTAATGCCGCCAGGCATTTTCTTTCTTTATTTATCATACACATTCGCGTTAAGCGCACTCGCCCGCCAAGAAAACCAACCCCCCAAAGCTACTCAAATCCACCAAAAACCCCAATTCCTAAATCAACTAAAACCTTGCCCCCCTTCAGCGTGTAATATGCAAACGAAAGTCCGGAAATCAGCAAACCATTGAGATTTGTAAACTGTCCAAGACGAAGGAAGGCCTAGTGCAAAATCAAATCCGTTTGTATATGGAAAAGAAATCATCAGCTACTGGCAGAGCCATAAACGTTAGTCAAAATAATCCTAATGAAATAAGCATGGCCCGTAGCGGTAATTTATTTTAACCCACCTACAGTGGCCTTTTCCTGGCCAGCTCCCCGCACTCACACCCCTTGCTAACTTTTGCGCTCAGCTGCGAAATTGGCCTCGGCCTCGGTCAGTGTCCCTGTCTCTGTCACTGTTTCTCCATCTCGCTCTGGCTTTCTTGTACTTTGGCTGACCCGGGGTATTAACGCACAAAAAGGCATTTAAATTGTCTCAACTTTTGTTTTTGTTGCGTAATAAATTCATTTTTTGTCCTTAGACATGTAAAACTATGCACATGTGTGTGTATATGTACATGTGTCTCTGTATGTTTATGTGTTCTATGCGTCTTAGATTTAATCCCTTTTGTTGTTACTCGACTCGAGATAGCAACAAAATATTTAAGGATGCCAAAGTCCAAGTGTATACGACTTGCAGATGCTCTAGAAATAAGTTTGATAGCAATATGCAAATCTACAACTTATTTTCCCAGAATGTAAGGTTAAAACTTTTCGAGTTCGAAATTATGATGCGTCTCTATTATAGATCTATATAAGAGATCTAGTGCAATGACATGATTTTAGGTCACCTCTCAGTAGGAAAAGGCACATCAGAAAGAACGTTTTCTTGCAGATAAAATAGAATCTTCCATGCATTAATTAGGTAACACAGATTTCAACTAGACAATGATGTATCATTGCCCAAGATTACCCTCTCTATAGAGTATGAAGCTGCACACAGTCTCAGCCAAACAAGTACTTAGGCGTTGCTCAAACTACTCCTTGCTTTAACCCCACTGATATGCTGATTTGGGACCATCATCAGGTGAGTTGTGTGTGTGGCAAAGAAAAACTAAACTGAACTGCCTCAGAGACCCAAAAGCCGAGACCGAGTACCCAATCCCAGTTCCAAGTTGTGAATGGATTTTCTTAAGTGGTTCTAAGCTTTGTCTGTGAAGCAAACCAGAAAACATGCTTATACATGCGGCCAAGTGGCTCAGAGGCTGAGGCTGGGGCCGATGCTGAGAGGCTGAGTTCGAGTCACAAGGAGCAGCAAGAAGTGGCATTAGCAGCTGCTCAAGGCACTGCAGCACTTCATTAGTTTCCCAAAAACCAAGCGGGGAGAACAAGACGGCATTTGGATTCGTTTCAATTCTATTTCAGGACCTGGTTTTTGAGACAATGGACAACTTCGCACGATAATTGAATGCAAGCCGAGAAGAAGAACGAGAACCAAACCGAACCGAACCAAAACCCCACTTGAAACTGGCGACCCCAAAAGCAATGTGCAACGTGTCGAGGGCAAGTCACAAGAAGTTGCCAAATCCTTACAAAAGGATTATGATGTATACGTATATTTGGTCAAACGAACGAAGGAATGAACAAACAAACAAACAAGCAAACGAATGCCGATGAGTGGCAAAGTCCTTACTTTGCTGGATGTGGAGATTTTGAGCACATAAATACTTATTTGCTCTTTCGGATTTGGCTGCAAAAATAATGAAAAGTTATGCAATTGAGGGTAGAATTGAGTCGTCGATTGGTTAATTGATGAACTTGAGATAAACAATCGATGTTTTGTAAGGAAACCAAAGGACACACAGATACACAGATACACACTGCTCTCAAGGATTGCTAGCTAAGCTGTGGACAAATATGAAAATGTCATGAATGCAAATAAGCATAAAATGTTGAAAAAAGGATTAAAATTTTGAGTTCAGGATAAGGCAAACAGGCAATGCAGCCATGTGTGTTCACACGGGATATCTGTGTGTGTGCGTGTGTGTGTGTGAGTGTATGTATGCAAGCCACAAACTGCAGCCGCACAAAAGAAACAAGACGCAAGGCAAAAAAAGGAAAAGCGGTCGCTCGCTTGCTCGCACAAAAGGATTTTCAATTTGTCAAATACCATCAAGTGGAGAACAAGGACAACAGCCAGAATAACAAGAAAAACAACAACAACAAGCACTGAGTAGGGGATTTAAATGTCGATAATGTCTGGAAACACACGCATCAGCAGTTAAACACTCCAAAAAATATAAAAATAAAAAACTTCCAGCCACAAAATGTTTGCGCAAAATGTCAAAAATCGTCTTCAAAAATTTTAAACTCTGAACTGTGGAAGGGCTGGCTGGCTGATTGATCCAGTGGAAATGGAATGTCATTGACTGTAGCCACAAGTTACAGGATAATAGAAGAAGGACTTGCAGGCATTTATAAGTGGAAGTTGAAAGTCAAACTTTAGTTTTCATTGATATATAAATTTAGAATATTTTCCTGATTTTAGTTTTCAATTAACTCATGGATTAAAAAATCTGTTCCATTTTCATTCTTTACTTTTGAAGACTTCATAGCTAACAGCAATATTTTTTAATGATCAGCCATGCATAGCTCCAATTTACATTTTTCCCAACTACTTTTGATCCCGCAAGGGATTCAAGGACATTCTTATTCCGTAAAAACAGTCACAACTTTGCTAGCGAATTACAAAAGAGAGCACTACAAACATAGCCACCACATTGGGGCTATTTCAATTACAATAACAGCTGAATATTTTTGAATCCTTTATAAGACGTTTCCATATGTAACGCTTGCCCAAAGTCTTCTTGTCTAAAGGCAAACTACCAAAAGCTAAGAATATTAACAAGTTCTCTCATTTGCCTCTAGGAGTACTTTAATCTAATAAGCTGGCGGCTTGACAGTCTAGTAGTAGTTTCTGGCCTTATCTCGGTCTTAGCTCAAACCAGAGAGATTGCTATCACTGGACTTTCAAATCAACACAAACCCGAACCATACAACATTGGCCTGAATGCCACCCACAGCTAAAGTCACAGTGCCATTTCCATTTTCCGCCAGTGCCCACACACATGGCTAATGGTGGTGCAGCTGAGGTGCAGATGGAAGAAGGAAGGTGACTGCGATTGTGGCAGAGGCAGCGGCAGCCGCAACCTTAATCACTTTAGTTATCAATATTACTTATTTACCTTGCTTCTACTTTGCGTTTAAGACGCTTTACCTCTTATACATTCACCCATGTACAAACACATACATATGTATGTATGCGTATGCCTGTGTGTCAGTGAGTGAATTATAGGCATATATATATGCATTTGAGTCCATTGGCGAGGCTAGCGTTACGTTTAAATCTTCCTGCTTAAAGCCAAACAAAGTCTTTGGGTCGAAAGGAGTGCAACGCAGCCACGACGACGCGATCTGCCATTGATTCAATTAAGAACGAATAGTGGAGCAAAAGGCAAGCTGACAAAACAAAGGCCTGCATTTTAAAGCCAACGGGTGAACAGATATAAGTATGCATATAGACATACATATGTACATTGTGCATATTTATGATGAAGAAACTGAATACGCATACGCCTAGTTGGCTGTTGCCAGTTGGCAGTTGGCAGTTGGCTGCCGCTGCTGGCATTGATTAATATAATCCGCTTGAAGACGCTCGCTGTACGCTGCGAATTAAGTTACACCCAAGCTGTCTCAGTCTCAGACACAGACTGGGGAGTTCGCTCTTTACCCCGCCGCGCTGCCACCGCTCCCACACACCACACCTGCCACAGTTTTAAGTACAAGTTAATGGTGCTTATGCATATTACCGCCCCGTCTCATGATTCCCGTCCGCTGCTTACCGCCTGCCTTCCTCTTCAACCCAGGGGCCATTAATACCCACAACTGATTTTTCTTTCATTCTTTTTTCATTTTTGTGTGCGGCTGTTAAGTATTTCGCTGTATTTTAAATCGATCCAATGGCAAGCGTCTTTGTGTTCTCAGAGGGGTGTGTCGAGGCGGCGGGGATGGCCGGCTTAATCCGCTGCCAATGAACTGCGAATGCGAATCTTTGGTATTGTGAGACGTAGACGAGGTTGCCGTTGCTGAAGCTGTAGCTGAAGCTGATGCTGAGGTCGCCAGATGAGCGGCTTTGAATGCTTTTCAGCATCAGGATGTAAAGATGAGGGCGGCATGAGTCAGTTGCCGGCACCATCATGCCAGTTGCTTGGTTTATTAGTGGCCTACGATGCTGTCGTCATCATCATCGTCGTCGTCTACTTTGACTCTCAAGCGCTCGCTCAGCTTTGGCAGAAGGATGCCTCGATGTCTCGATGTCACATTCGCATTGGTATTTTGGTATTTGGGCTTTGTCTGCTGGGGATGAAATTTGATCCTCTGCGCGGCTGCCGCTGCGTCGGCGTCGGCGTATTTGCATTAAGCGTAACCTTTTGCTCTTCTACTGCTGCTGCTGCTGATGCTTTGACATCAACAAACAAGAAAAAGTAAGGACAGACGAATGTCAAATACTCTGATTTTGAAAGTTTATCGTGGACAATTTCAGTTAGCTGTATATATAAGAGCAAAAGAGCCAAGTGGACTGGCTGCACACTGCGAAGAATACAAATGAGCAAAGGTCAATGTGGACCCCATTATATATTGTTTTCTAAGATATTCATGCGACTGTGGAATACTAATTTTGCGTAATATGCTTCGTTATTTGTCTGTTCTCTGCTTTATAATTTAATTCTTCTAGTTGAGTTAACGGCAAGATCGTATATAAATTTTGTAGAGCACAATAAGTAGATTTAGTGAGCCGACTCATTTGGGGAATCTCGGATAAAGTAATGAATACTATCAATATCTATAGCAGGGTTGGTCATACAGCCCTTTCCTTTGAGGAGATAACGCTGGCTTGGAAGGGTGTGTTGCTATCGCTATCGACGTCGCAGCCGATACGCAACTGCCAAGGAGCTTAATTTGAAGAGGGTTTTACGCTGTGGCATTATAATTCTCTCTCTTTCTCTCTCTCTTTTTTGCAACCTCTGGCAGCTACTTCATTACAGTGCTCAGGCATGCCATTGTTGTTGTTTGTTTGATACGATTCTCGGCTTTTTTGTTGAACTGCAGCCTGCCGGGATTAAGTAAATTTCTGAACAGATTTCGTTGAATGTGTATAGCCGAGCGTTGCGGATTAGTTGCAGCGCAGCGTCAAGCAAGCAGCGCTAAACCCTACCAATGCCCAAGCAACTCGGCGGCTACCAAACTGAAGTCAGAGCTGAAGCTGAAGCTGAAGCTAAAGCTGTCCAACCATGGCCACAAGGCTAAACCGCAAGCACACTAATACACACACGCACATACGTAGCTGACAGCTTAAGTCCAAAAAGGCGGCTATGGGAGAAACTGAGAGACCGCGAGACTGCTGTGAAGACTATGTGATACCCTAAGGAGCTACAATCAGAGAATGGGGCGTCAATCAGAAATGCCAAAGATAATGAAAATCCGTACATAAGGCTTGCCTTACTTTTAAAGCTGTTATTCTTTGCACAACATTCTAAAATGTTTAGCTTAAAATATCTAAGTAAAATACTTAAGATCGTTTGCATAAGCAAACACAAATCTTTGTAAATTATTAAAAATAATTAATTTGATTAACATTTTCTTCAAAGAAACCCGTAATATAATGTTTAAATTGAAAAGATGAATATACACTCAAAGGCTGACAGGTATTTATGTACTTATCAATGAATAAACTCAGCGATGTGTGATTCCTTTTTAAAAGCCACAGTCTTACGCTATAGGCCTGCTCAGTATTGGCATCTCACATAGGCATATTTCCAGCTTTGTCCATTTCTATATAATTTAGCTCATGGCTAATCAAGATGGTATATAAAACGAAAACAAAAACTAAAACCGTGCAGCACAATAATACGCGCATCCAGTTGTCTGCTGAAATCCCACCTACGACCAGTAAAAGCAACTTAAAATCTTAAACATTTATCCGTGCGTATTATGTGGCAACTCTGGCTAATTGCCAGGCCGCATTAAGCGTTCACACACAGCCAAAACCAACCAACTAACCAGCTATCACATTTGTGCTGGAGCATGTAGCAGGAGCAATGGATTGTGGGTGAGAATGACCATTACACATGGCCTGAGGCGGGTGGCTTGGCTTCAGTAAGTGAGTGAGTGAGCTAGTGACTGTGTGGGAATGGAGTGTGTCGTATATTTTTTTTCTCACTATTTACTTTTGTTGCTGCAATCTTTGTCCCAGTGGCAGAGTATAGGGGAGCCAGCGACATCAACAGCAACACCACCATGTGGGGTATTCAATTGAAGGGGATTAACTGCTAATTTTTTGCGATTTCCCCGCTCAAATGCCAGCAGTAACAGAGTTCGCTATATTTTTTCCACATATGTACGAGTTTCAGTTTCGGGCTTTTATCTCACACAGTGCGGTTTTCGCAGTTAACTCCATGGGATTGGCGTTGATTGTGGAGTCAACAGTGTGTATCAAAAGGTGAATGTGTGCACATTTAACCAAAAAAAAAAAGTGTGCTGGATACATATCACTTTGATAAATAAATTAATCGGCAATGCATTAATGCTAATTGACCTAGTGGATCTGATTATATAGGTAAATTATACAAAGGAATTGATGAAAATGCTTGTCGAATGTGCAAGGAACTAGAATTATACATTTATGTATAATTTCATTGTATTCTACTCAATTCAGTGGCATATTCCAGTATGCACTTTTGAGTGAGTGCACTCATGAACGGATCATCAATATATAGCAAATATTCACTGGGCTAAATATTATACTCTCTCTTCGTGCCTAAACGAATCATGAACAAGTAATTGTAAATAGTATTTGTACTCAAAATATATAAAATGGATAAAGAATCATTAATGAATATAATGAATGAATACATAACGAACCAAGAATGGCCATAGCAAATGTATACAGAATGAATGAATAAATAATGAATACTAAATGAAAATGCCAAAAACAGATTAACAATGAGTATTATAAATAAAAATAACAGAATGGAAAATTAGTGAATAATGAGTTATTTACTTCAGTGAGCTATTAAATAAGCTAAAGAACTTAAAATGAATAAATTATGAATGATATTATTAATATAAAAGAAATGTATGTTGATTCTGGGTTAAATGTTGAAGAAATAAATAAGAAGAACTAAATTATTCGATGATCAAATCAATGAATGTATGAATGAATATGTATGTACCTATAGAAATATATAATAAATGAATCATTTAGACCAGTACAATGAGGAACACTGCAATGTTTTAATCAAAGAAGTTGATCAAATATTAAAGAGTCTAATTATTTAACAAATGATATGATGAATGCATGAATGAGTCAATGCATGAATGAATGAATGAATTATCAAAGTAATATTCAATAAGAAACTCTATAATTCCAATCATTTTGTAGCACTCAGATTCATTCATAACCAAATAAGTATTCAACTGATTGTAAATGCAGTAAAATAACTCAAAGAATGTTAAGTAATAAAGCTGAATGCCAAGTAAGTCATTTTGAATTCAATATGAATGCACTCAATTAGCTATAAGTAATTCAAAGATGAACAAATAGTGTTAAGTAAATACCGAATAAATGAATAATGAAAGTATAACAAAAACAGAATGAATGATTCATTGCCAGCACACATACATACTATATTTACAGACAACTACAATTCCATTCGTTCTATCATGGAACGTAAATCTGTACCCCCCCACTTACCACAGCCACAGCCTCATTCTTAACACATACTCGTATATGTGATCCCACATTTCTAGTCTTAGTTTAAGCAACAGTTCTGACCACTTTCACTTATCATTTCAGCCTTTATTTTATTTTCACAGCCATAGTCAGAGGGTCCTGTGCTGAGCTTGAGCTCTATGTGAGTCGTTTGCTGTTGGCTTTGTTGTTGCTGGTTGAGCGCGGCTTAAGATATGTATGTTTGGTGGTAAAGGAGGCAGGGTAAAGAGCAAGACATATAAAAGGGCTCTTCTGGTTGTTGTTGCTGTTGTTGTTGATACTGCCACATGCATTGTTGTGGCTGCTGTTGCCATTGTTGTTGTTGGACTTGTTGTAGCATCTCGTCGTCTGCCAGCTTTAGACTTGCTTAGTATTTGTATGTGTGTACGTCTGGGACTGGGGCAAAAACAGTAGCAAAAACAACAACAGCAACAACAACAACAACAGCAACAACAACAACAATAGCCGGCTATGGCAGCACAAAACAAAATCTAGTGAACTTCATAGGGATTAGCCTGCACGAAAGCAACAGATTTAAAAGCTTTCGCTCTGCTTTTTAAGTTCATTTGTGCGGCACGTATATGTATGTATGTATGAGTCTGTGTATTGGTGTGATGGCATTGTTGTAGCTGTTGCTGTTGCCTTTTGTTGACAAATGCGACTTGACAGCGGTGTGGCAAATCTCGTCTAGGATAGGCGGCAGGCAGTTAACCCAAACCCCAAAAGTGACACAGTGTTAAAAGAAGAACTCAAAAGCATCATGCTATTCTTTAACAGTTGCATATGTGTGTATAAGTGCGTTTGATAGTTGCACTTGGTGTAGGTCACTTCTATTGCAGGCACACCAAGCACCTGTATCCATAACCATTACCCATACTTTTCACCATTTATTCTACTTAATTCTAGCTTTCCACTCTTATGTCCCAACACTGGGTTAATCCCTGCCTAAAAACTAATCAAATTGCACGCCATCATGGACACATAACACCATTAACACCACTCGCAATCAGCGGAAACACTGAAACCGACGCGACCAAGACGTTCAAAAACCAACATTCGTAATATTTCTTAGGAGCACAGCGAAAAACAACCAACCTTCTTCCAGCATGTTTTTTACGATACTGAAAACTCGAAACCGAAATGCGAGCGCTGTGCCGCACGATGTATCTCAGACGGCGACGGTTTTCGTTTTGGCGCCCCATACACAAACATAGACACACACAGATACTCGTACTCAGCTACACACAGATACGGATACGAAATACGTGCGGATGGATAGCAACATGTGGCATAAGCATTGAGTGCTTCTGCCACCACCATTGCGTGTGTGGCTCTCTCAACTCACACACACATACACACACAAACACTAACACTCTCGCATTCTGTCTCTCCGACTGTTGTGGGGCGCTCGGGTTGTTGGTTGAGGTTGAAGCCCGCTTGGCATTACGCTTATCAAAGTATATCTCAGGGATTATACGAAATGAATGGAATTAAGGATTAATTTCCAAGGGATGTCATTTCGTTTTTGGGATAATGCCTCTGCTGGGTGTGTGTTTGTCTGTGCGAGTTTCTGTTTTTGCAAGAGTGTGTGGAGTGTTTGTGTGCTGTGTTGGTGTTGGCAACAGCTTAAGCTATAATGGATTTGGGTTCAGGCTCAGGTTCGCGTTCACGTTCACGTTTGCAGTCATCGCGGGGACTTTTTTTCGGTTATAAAAATACATTTGGAGTTTATAATGCTGAAGCGGTTTATAAAGCGACAGGGGCGTCGGTTTTGAATTTCCCATTTACTTTCTTGGCAAAATTTATGAATACATTAAATAAGAGTTGGCAGATTGAGGGAAGTGATCTTAGGGATTTATAACAAGGAAAATGTATGCGAAATTTTATGTTTAGAAATATATATAAATATATATATTGTTGAACTGTTGAAACTGTTCAATATTCTGCAATTAAAACAAATTTTAAAAATATTTAGAAACAATTTTAAAATTTTGTATTTCATAGCCTTTCGAAATCTTAATCTCATAGACAAATATCCGCTTATTATTTCTGTGGGCAAAAAAAAACTGCTAAATATTGTATCCTGATCAAAATCTATTGTAATTTGTATTCAATTATAAAAGTGCAGCCCCCTCCCCTTGCACCTCATTAGTCCCATGACTATATAGTCTCATGTTCGTGCCAAAGCTACGCCACTGTTCATTATAATTCCAAGCGATCCATAAAACGAAGAGTTAAATCCGAAATAATAATCCCGCACGAAATTAAATCCCTCGCCCACACGGCCACCAAACTAAAGCCTAGAGGCGGCCCCTTTCCCTCTCCATCAGCGACTCCCCCCTTTTGCTGTTTGCATGGAAAAAAGTTAATCTCCCCGACAGCAGCAGCAGCAGCAGCATAAGCAGCCGCTGCTCCCCTCACCAACAGCGACCGACGGCGATGGCGACTGTGGCTGTCACTGCGTCACGACGCACAAACTCGGTCGCTGTGTGTGGCGCTGGTTTTGGGTGCTGGGTGCCCACGCCTCTGGTAAATGGCCTCCGTAAACGTATACGAATCCGCACTGACTCCACCATGAATTTTGGGCCTCTGGCTGCAGTTGGCAGCGCTGCTGGTTTAAGGATTAACACAGACAGCAAGCATTCCCATCGTGCACATACTTACATACACATACACACACAGAGACAGAGACCAACACACACAAACACATGGACAAAATAAAGCACGCAATGCCCAGAGCACAAAATCGTTGGGATTAATGCGGGATCTACTTTATTGCGAAAATATGCTCGCCCTCTCCCCACCATCATCGCGCCAACGACTCTCCTGCTCCAGCTACCCCAACTGGGCAAATCATTTGGACTGACATTGGACAACGGGTATGGCTACAGTAAGAGAAATTATGCAAATTGAGGCAATATGAATGACAGTTTGGAAACAAATATATTGAATTAATATTGCTAACTATTTGGAATTTCTCAACTTGATTTTATAGAAATTTTTGAAAGTTTAGGAATTGAAGATCCTGAGATGGAAGTGTGTCCCTAGTATATTTTCTTGAAGTGCACAGATTTGTGGATGGCGCGCTGGCATCGCTGTTGGCGTTGGCATTGGCATGGATTGCTGCGACTTAAACGAATTGGGATTACGTTGCGTATGATTCATATGAAGGCTAAAACAACAAAGCGTCGGCCACTGGCTTTAAACAACAACAACAGCAAAAAGAACATGAGCTGGCAGTTCATGTGCGATTCCATTTATGTATGTCTGTTGAAGGAAGGGGTTTAGGTGGGGTCGGCGGTGGGAGGCGTTCAAACGGATTACAGCGTAGCCAAAGCCCATCGCCATCGCCCATCCTTCTAGCTGGCACACAAATTGAAAATGACCAAGCGCGCCTGTCCATATGCTGGGGCCCCTGGATAATCCTTTGGGCGATCAATAAAGCCTGCCCAGCAGCAGCAACAGCAGCCCATAACCACAGTCAGTCGCACAGACAGCAACAGCAACAGCAGCATAGATGGAAACGTAGACTGAGATGGAGACGGAAACAGGCATTTGTGTAGTGTTGGGCAGCTTGGCATGTGATGGGATTGGCATAAGGATTATCATCCCGAGTGCAGGCTAAAACTGTACGCTGAAATGTTTGCAGCTCCCAGTTCCATACACACCTGACTCACTTATACACAACTACAGACGTCGACTGAGCATTAGCTGGCAACCTTAATCCCAACGTCTCCTCCTTCAAAAGCTAAAGCACTTCAAAAGCAAACAGGAACGAAAACAAAAGCTTAACTCTCCGGCAATGGCAAACTCTGAACTGAACAGAACAGAGCGGCATACAACAGAACTCGGAACTCGTTCCTCGAGATTTCGAAAGCCGGCAAACGTCTGCGAAACGTGAAACTTCTCTTCATTTGTGTCTGATGGGATTAGAGCCAAAGCCAGATAAAGGGATAAAGGATTTCGAATAATGTCGTGCCCTTGCGTGCCACTCAAAACTCGAACTCAAAGTTTTTGGCGCCAAATTCGCATGCAAAGCAGGGCGCAGCAGACTGTCAAGCGGGTGCTACAAAGGGGGGTGATACAAAAGCCAGCAACGCCAGCCAGCTACCCTTTTGGGCTACGACGGCTTCGGCTCATGACTTCGGCAAATGCTTTGCCACAGACTGAGGTCCAGGTCGAGTATAAGTCGAAAACTTGATGCTTTCGCCTAATGTCCTTGTGTTGTGGTAGTTGTTGCTCAGGATGATGATGATGATGATGATGATGGTTTTCTGTTCGCTTACGGATTATAAACGTCCTTGTGCCCCACACCCAAAACCAAGCCCATACTCTATACCAGTCGCATTCGTATTCGCATTCGTGGCTGGGCGAAAGCAAGCTTAGGGATTTTCCTAATACCCTTAATACCCTTTATAGACGTATGCGAATGCAACTCAGTGCGATTGTGTATGTGTGTACGTGTGTGTGTGTGAGAGAGGAGTTGTAGGAGAATATTGAATGTGTGTTTTGGCTTAGTTTGAGTTTCGTTAAATTTCAAATTGATGAAAATACAAAGAGTTAAATAGATTATTAAGAAAATTTAAATTTAAATATTTAAATAAGAAAAATATAAATTATTTATTATAAAAAAGGATGCATATATACGCATTAGTGATACCTACGAAAGGCTCCTCATAGCACCCCCATAATGATTGCGTTTTCAAAGAAAGAGCAGCATTCTTTGAATATCAGATGCTTGACTACACTGAAGATCATCACATATATGGACAGTTGTTATTCTGCTATCTGCTTGAAAATATATCTAAACAGCATCTTCAACAAAAACCTTCCCAACAATCTGGCCATAAAACGTTCCCAAAACCAAAGTATTGAGCTAGAGATTGTGTGGGCGCCTTCAGCTTTCAGTGTTGGGTAGACAATTTTAGGTTGGTTTAACTGTTTGCGGCTCAAAGTTCGTAATCGTACGCAAAACTAGTTGTGCCTCTGCAGGCACAGATACAGTTGATGAACGTAGTGGGACTGTGACCCGAACTCGGACTGAGGCTCGTACCATTGGCTAAGCCATTGAAGCAGGAGGCGGCTTGAATGCGCTGGCGAGTGGTTGCAGCTTAAGTGTTAAGCGTTATGCACAGTCCACACCATACTAGAATCGATCCCACCAGACCCGCCCAGACCAGACTAGGCTAGGCCAGCCTCTGCCCCAAAATTTTAAGTTGTAGGACAGTCACAGGCACAGGATTTAAACCAGAGCCTTAAGGGGGGTTGGGTGAATGCGTGTGTGCCAAATGTGTCGCAGCGGTACACAGATACGACCCCAAAAACTAAAGTCGAGGCCAAAGCGCATAGATTCAGATACAAATTCAAATAAATGCCAAACGCAACAGGAGGTAACATTTTCGAATTATAACCAAAAAAGGATTTACGAAACAACACACAACTGGGTATGGGTATGGAGGATCCAGCCAGGAGCAGTAGCTGGTTGTGAAGCAGATGTGCTGCAGGTGATGCTGATTGAGTTAAGCCAACATCATGTACTCTCCACACAGTCATTGAGCTACACAGCGAAAAATAATTGCAAAGAAATCAAATCTAAAAGTAAAGTAAGGAGACATTAACCTATAATATTCCTTTATCTAATCGAACATATTTTCATTTCCGAACTTCCAAATTTTACTCTTTCGATTCTGATGAGATCAGAATTTTTTGTGAGCAATTCTGGGGCTGTATTTCTCAAATAAGTATAGGGGTTTAATATATATAAACCTTAGATTTGCACATCTACATAAATTTCCAACTAAATATGGTAAAATTTGCACCCAAGAAATATATTTCCCTGTGGAGTTAGTTAGTCGAATGCATAAAGACACAGTTGAAGTAGATACAAGTGGCAGCCAGCTTATCTGTTTGCCAGCTTCACACACACACACTCACACCCACACTCTGGATACGAATTCGACATCTTCAGCTTCTCTATCGATAAATGCCGCACACACACATGCACACATGCCGACTAAGAACTGTGTGGAGAGTCTCAAACTACCAATTTTAAGGATTTAAATGTTTGGCAACAAAACCAAATCGAATCGTATCAAATCCCAAACCAAAGAATCCAAGCAAAACAGCAGCGCGGACATACAGCATCTACACATCTATATCTGCATACGCATCCGCATCTGCATCCTTTGGCCATCTTTTGTGTTGTGCATAAACTCGAGCACGAACTGTGCGCATTATGAACGGCTTAAAGTCTACAGCGACGCATATGGCCAAGTGGTTGTGAATATGGCTATGGCTATGACTCCAACTCCAGGTCTGGACATACACTGACTCATAATCAAATAAATACCACTGGCAGGTTCAGATTCAGCTCCTGCTATTGCTATTGCTGTTTCTGCCACGTGATTATCAAGACACTTTAAAGCGCCAACAGCCACAATAGCAAGAACAACAACGATAAATCACTGAGTATGTGTCTGTGTAGTAAGCGTATGTGTATGATTTCAATATATTAATACACAAGTGGAATTACATGTTGGGTTTCTTAAGCATATATGAGCATATTTGTAATTGGGACAAGGCTTCTTCTCTCTTATGCCAGTAGCTACTTAGACCTAGAGTCTTAAAGTCGGCATAGGAATTTTAATATCTGCATGGTTCACAATAGTTAAATGCATGACGATTTGTAATAGTATGTTGAATATCATGCAGATGAATAAAACTATGTTATAAGAGAAATATTATTGTAATGATTAAGTGAAGCAATTGTAAATCATATGCAATATACAAGCAGGTGGATCCTAATAACAAATTAATTGAAAACTATTGAGTAAAAGTATAAGATTATCAAAAAATGCAATCTTTTAAGAACACCAAAGTTCAGCAAATACCGAAATTTCTCAACAACTTTCATTTTTCAGTACAGATATTAACCCATCATTTAATCAGGACTGCTATATGCAGAGGTATGTTTATTGAAATTTGTATGATTATACCTATATAAGGACTACCTCTTCATTAAAGTAATTAACCGGAAAGTCAAATTTTCAATGACTGTGAAATTTGCATAATATTTGAATCTTGTGCGTTGTCTGGTTTATGACAGCTGCTCGCATTGCACCTGCACCTGCCACATCTCCTTTGCCTGCTAATTCTCCAACTTCCTACTTCCCACTGGCTCTTGTTGCTTCTGTTTCAACCTTTAGAGAGCCAGGCAACCAGCAAACATGAGCGGCGTATTAAGTTGATGGCGTCGAATGACAACAATAACGCTAACAACAATGGCCAAAAGAGATATAACAGGGGGAAAAGTGGATACAACGGGGGTCAGTCAGTTGTGGATGTGGGGGAGGTTGTCCACTAGAGAACGCGTTGATCCACAAACGTGTCGTTAACTAAGGCGCAGTGATTTTCAATTGCAGAATGCGACACACACACATACACACATATTGAGTGGGCGCACGTGTGTGTATGTGTGTGCATAAGCTTATAGGTGGCATTCGCATAACTGCATCTGCAACTGCAACTGCGGCATCTGCATCATTTTTCGCATCTGCCATGGGTTGGGAGTTTTTGGCAGCTTGCATATTTGACAAGTGCGGCCGGTTGGGGATTTATTAAGGCTAACGTATGAAAATTTTGCATACTAAACGCTGCATAAATCGAATCGAATCGAATCGAACGGAACGGAATCGAATCGAAACGAAACGAGAGAATATAAAAATAGTCCCCAAAAATTGAAAGCTCTATTTGCAACTGTAACGCACATGTGTGTGAATGTGCGTGTGCCTGTGTGTACTTGCATATGCCTGTGCCTGTGTGTGTCTGTGTCTGTGAAGAGTAGGATAAATATCGTGTTGCGTCGTTGAGCAGCTTAGGCGCAATAAACACGCACACGCACATGCAACAAACAAAACAAAAACCAAACAAAACAAACAAACAGATTTACATATGAACTCACACACACACACACACACATGCAGATAGAGCTACAACTGCAGATGCTGACGCAGATACAGATTCAGATTCAGCCTGCAATCGACGATGTTAAATGACAATAATAATAGCAACAGCAATAACCCATCTAACCGACACCACCGAATCAACCGCCCACACACGTTTTGTTGTGCAAATCCTCAAAATATGTTACAAAACACATTGCAAAACGCATATACAGATATAGAGGCATACACAGAAATTTAGATCTAAAGCACGTTTCTAACTAAACTTGGCCCACACCATTGACAATGGAGTGCGAGGCACAAGAGAAATATTATTCCAATTTAAGGAGAAAATCCACAGATCAAATTTTAAGAATATTTTTTGACTAAAATATTAATTGAGAAGGAAATAATCCAATCGTGCTTTCAATTCAACTACAAAGCTTTATCAATATGATAATATGTTTTATTATATATTATTATATATTATATATTCAAAAGGAGTTCCTTTAAGGTAACATAAAAATATACTAATTAACTTATTATATTACGGCAAAACTTTCAAATTCATTTCAAAAATTGAGAAATTCAATTTAAATATTAAAAATAGATTTGTTTGTGACAATCTTCACATAGCATATATAATTATTTAACCTTCAACTTATTTAGTTTGATTATTGCACAAACAAATTTGAAAATGATTTGTTTCAAGTTCAATTCAAATTAATTATTTATCTATTTAAACTATTCTATCTAAATTAACATTCTTTTATCTATCTCTACTATAACTATACTTCACACGCAGAGAAACAGACAATTGTCCATAATACCCAACCTGCCACTTGTTGCGAACACACACACACACACACTAGCACTTTAACAACGAGTATTACCCACACACAAAAAAGCGCAGGAGCGCAGGTTATATTACGTATACGCCGTGAATGATGTTAGGGCAATACAAGGCAAGGAACAAACTGTTGGCACGCTTCCGTTTTATCATTGCTGCCTGGTGCTGAATGTGGGAAGTTATATGGTTGCATTGGCCCTGGCAATAGACGCACACACATACAGGCATACATTCACACACAGGCTCACAGACCCCCTCACACAGTGTGAAATGCGAATGGCTCTACAAGTGTGTGTTGACGTTCATTTGACGCCCTGCCAACCATGGACCACCCCCTCTTTGTGGGTGTTTTTGGGTGTTTGACAAAACCAAAACGAATGTTTGTTTGCAAGCCCCACACACACACACACACTCACACATCCTGGTTGAAATAGAGATATAGAAACAGACGAGACACATTGAACGCAAAATAAACGTTATGAATGCTTCATATGCTTAATCCAGGGGATTTTGAATGCATATACGAGTGTTGTGTCGAAGCTGTAGCTGAATGGTTACGAATCCGTATCCCATACAGCTTGCCACTGTCACTGTATGTATTCGTATTTGTACTGTTTTGTTGGTGTTGATATGCAAAAGGCTTCACCAGCAGCTACAGCTTGTGCACTTTCAAAAAAGGTTTTCAATAAATATTTATTTTTGAAAAACTTAGAATCATTTTTTTAAAAATCAAAGGAACTTTAAAATCTTGTTTGACCAAATATGAATCCTTCTCGTTCTCAGATATTGTACATGTAGACTTAAAGACTTGAAAATATACACCATAACACATACCCATTTGTAGTTCCAATTACTAAACTGACTGTCAACTTTACTCCAGGCGCATCTACTTATCAATAACTCTAAATTTCATCTGAAATGTATACCAACATTTTGTTAAGTGTAGGAAAATCAATCTGCTTGATATTCGCATTGGGCATTTCTTGCATAAGTATTTGCACACAAATAGCTCTAGAGCCAAACGTAGACATCGGACATGGACACAGAGTTGGCCCTTTGTATGGGGCTAAAACTATTGATGAACTAAACAAGATTATCATGCAAGCAGGTTATAGGGCCGGCCACTCATGGCCATCGATGTAAATGTGAATACGTGTTAAATGCCCTTTTGGGCAAATCAAACGAACTTCTGCACCAGATTGAAATTAAAATAAGGTTCGACTAAAGTATATTATGTCCAAGTCTTTAAAGCTGTCTTATATTTGGCAGCTTAATGGCCATGTGTTTACGTCATTGCCTAATCCGCATCTACATTTACATTTCCATGCACATTCCCAATCATATTCAATGAGCTAAGCCCATCTCCACATAGCCGGATTAGGCAAAAGGCGCGGACATAACTCTTCATACAGACTCGGTGCCCAGAATTTGTGTCTGGGATTAAGGTCTATGGATTTGTGTGATTTATCTATCCTTCTATCGATTTTTTCAAAAATTGATTAAATATTTGCATAAGCTTTGCATTTTGAAATTTTAATTTAAAACTCTGCCCTGAAATACTTACGATTCACTTTACTGACATCGAACTCGCGTCTGGACTCCAACGCCGGATGGCTGAGCAGCTTCTCGGCCTGTTGCTGCGCCTGCTGGGCGCCTACGGCCATGCCTAGAGCGGCGGGTGGTATGCAGGAAATGCCGCCACGCTCCTCCCGCTCACGTTCCCTTTCCCGATCACTTTTTGGTGTGGCAGCCAACGAGGCATTCTGACTAGAGGTGCCCGATGAAGACAACATGTTGCCGCTGCTACCGCCGCCAACGGTTTCATGTGGATGTTGCTGCTGTTGCGGATGAGGATGAGCCGGTGGGCTGCTTTCTGCCGAGCGACGGCCAGCGTTAGCTGCCACTTCAGCGCTTGACTGCTGAGTCTGCTGTTGGTGTTGTTGATGATGTTGTTGTTGCTGCTGCTGCTGGTGGTGCTGATGATGTTGCATCTGCAGCTGGGTGAGCTTCTCTTGCACGCCTTGCAAGGATGCACGCCGGTGCTGCAGGGGTGTGATCTCCTCAGCAGACACAGCCACTGGGGATAGAGAGTGCTCCTTCTTAACGGCGGCCATGTCCGCCAGACTGGCAGACGAAGGCGATTTGGCATTGGCATTGGCGGCGGCCACAACGGCAGCAGCGTTGGCGGCACGTGTTAGGGCTAAGGCTTGACTCTGTCGATAAGAAAGAAGAAGTATATGATATTATAAGAATTGGAACCTATTGAAAGAATTTTTTATCATTATTTTTTAATATTCAATAAGACATTTTCCCAATTTCTCACCAACCAAGTAAATATCTATGTATATGTTACTCTCTCATTCTCTCCCCCTGCCCGTTGTCTGTCTAATACTTTTCAATTTATTTGCTTAGCTAAATGCCAGTTGGGTTTTCAACTCTGGTTGAGCTCATCAAGTGAAATTTCACTTTATTCTATGGCTCTAAAAATAACACTCTAGCGATCGTCAAAGCAAAGAAAACAACCCAAATTTTCTTCATTGATTAAGTCGACAATGGACCAAGGCCTCATTGGCAACGATGGGCAGTGGCTGCAGCTCCGCAGCTCCAATTTCAATTTCAATTCCAAAAGCCCGTGACAGGCGTTGATTTCTATTGATTTGTGCTGTGCGGCAAAGCCCTTGTTCGTTCGGTCGATTTGTTTGCTTTCTATAATTTAGCAAGTAATTTGCTCACAAATCGTGGCGAATCACGAAATTGTCTTTAATGATGCCTTCGTTTTGGACTTGGAGTTGGACAAAGTCGATCCAAACGATTCACCAAACTCGCCGAAGCGTAACTAAATTAATGTTGATGTGGCTCCACTGTGAATCTCCTCTACGGCTGTGAGTGTGAGCCATTAAGAGCTTTTCAACAATATTATTAATAATTGACTGTAAAGTCAAATCGAATGTTAAGTAAAGTACACTTCACCAAAAGAAGAATGCAAGGTTAATGCGAATGTCATAATGCCCAAATGATAGATACCAAAATAATGTGGCTTAGGGTAAAAATTAATAGAACCCTTTGGTAAGGAGGTCAAGCTATATCAGCCAAAATCAATAGCAAATCTGTTTTAAATATATAAGAGTGACTGGGTTATAGCTCTTGCTAAGCACATATATGCTAGTAAATGAAAAAGGATTTATAGGAAAGGTAAGTTAACGATTTTCCCCTTTCAATATGCATATGAAATTCTATTATCTGTTCCTCGAAAGAAACAATATCATCCATCGTACCAGCAAAACTGCAGCTTCCTATTTTGACGACTATATCAATTGGTTAACCAATTTAGCGATGGCATATGCCACCAACCAATGCCTATACCCTATAAAAAAAATCTAAAACAAATTCATACATTGGGTGCGGATTCAAAAGTCGGTCTAATTATAGCGTCTCGCTGCTTGACCCGGCTACCGTTTACGTTTTACCGTTGATGCTGGCTGGGCACGCATGGAATTTCAGCAAAATCCTCCACACACACTTTTTGTGGAACACCAGAACCCACAAATTATGGCATTGGCATTCGTTATGGAGGGATCTCCACTGATCGTGCGGATAAACTTAAATCGAACCGAAACTGTAGACGTAGCGCGAAGAGTGGCCTAAGCCTTAACCATAACCTCTGTTAGCCTCTGGCTAGTTTGTCAAATGATGGTCAGGCAAAAAAAAAAAAACAGCAAACAAAAAGAAGAAAAACAGAACACGAACCCGAATCTCATACCGCAAACATGTTCTGAAACTTAATAAAGGCTAAGATTGAGGCTGCGGCGGCGACTACTTTCCACAGTAGCCGCGTCGAGTTAGCGATCAGCGACAGCAGCAATCGATCTTATGTTATAATCATCATCAAGCCTGGGACATCGCTTCGCGTCGCCGGTTTAGGCCTCAGCAAAAATTCATTTACGCTTTAATCAATTTCATTCTCATTCAGTTTCAGAGCGTCTTCCTTGCCAGACAGAGCTAACTTTGCCTAAGGCCACCAAACCACCGACAATTTTAGCTTACATTGATCTTGACTCTGCCAGTGCCAGAGCCAGTGCCATGCGGGTCTGCATGCAGGTCCTGGTCCAGTTACTACTGCAACATGTTACGGCAACTGGTTGTGTTTGCTGGCCCCTGCCACTGCCCCCTGCCCGCCGTCTTGTTGGCTTCTGTTGGCCACATGTCAAAAAATTGACGAAAATTCGATCAAAATTTTAATTGATCGCCCTGCAGTGATTCGGTCTCAAAAATTGATCCTCGCCCTGCGTAATTTTCGGTTGAACGCGAACGACTCGTGTTGTGATTATGTTAATAGCGGGCCTCCCCTTTACCCCTACCCAATGGCAGCAGGCTTGGCGCTCGCTTTTCTGCCGGAAACTGAAATGCCAGCGGCCACAAATGCCAAACAATCGAAACATTCAATGGCAAAGCCTACATGACGCTAATATAGGTGCCCGGGATGCATCTGCATCAATTTTGATTCTATCCAAAATTTTGAATTGAACTTAAAACTGAAATTGAACTTGTTCAGGATGTGAGTCATCTAATTAGCAAAGCTGTCAGTGTATGTAGCTGAAAATGATCCCATTTATATCTGTGGCCTTAACTCAGCATAAGCATACAATTTTGCGATATTGATGCATATCAAGTTGTCCCAGATCTGGTCCACGCTGATCCATCCATGGCCAGCGCTGGCTTGTAGATACATTTTAATATTAACCTGTCAAAGGACATAATTGACAACGATTAACTTTGTCTTTTGTCTCACAGAGCGGGCTGCTGGGATGCGGAAATTTACATTTTTATGGTTCAATAAAATAAATCAAGGCGCAAAAACCCGAAGCACAGTGGCCGCGAAAAGTAATTGCAGCACATAATAATCTCGCATTTAATAATCCTCATTAAAGCGCAAAATCACGTAGCTGGTGGACAGGGCAGCGACCAGATACCAGATGGAGATGGCCTGGGTCCAGGTCCTACGGCTCTAGCGAAATAAATATTCTTCTTAAGCAAAAATCTTTGCTGTTTTCTTTTGATCGCACTGTCATATTAGGCTTCGCGTATGTTCAGACTGCACAGTTTACACTAACACAAAATATCACCACCTTGGCAATTGGACTAGAGCTGAGCTCGTGACACGAATATTGAGATTGCTAGATTGCAAAATCATGCGCTCTTCTTTAAGGTTACATTATATATTTCTTGGATAAATTTTATAAGAATTTTATTAGCGTCAAATGAGATTTCCAGGAAGATGAGTTTATAGGAATTCTTACAGTCAACACTTTATGGGAAGACGACAGCTTCAAGACCAGATTCTGTTTCTGTTGTTAAAGCCTAAGTATTTGATACTCTACGACTTATAGAGCTGCCTTCGTGTCCTGCTTGGTAGTTTCGCATCACTAACTATTTAGTAACAGCGCTGCGATCAAAATTAGAGGTAGGAACTGGCCACAACAATGATTGAACATTTTTCGGTTGCACAAAATACAAGAATTCCAAAAGCCAGCAACAGAAGCGCAACAAGTGAGGACAAGGCAGCTTCTGTTTCCACTCAGCCCCAAAAAATGCGGCTACAAAGGGAAAGAATTTTAGCTTGGGCTCAGGTCCTGTACTCGTTGCCCAAACCCCCCTGTTATCCCCATCACAGTGCGATGCGCATCAATCGCTGGGTATATGATGAGCTGACGTTTGGGTTGACGTTTGCTTGTCGTCAATACGTCGCCTAATAACACGTCGCAACAGGTAGTCCCCGGCCATCAAGTGGACGGTTGGCTGGACAGACACGGATGATGCGGTTGGCACTGATTCTGATTGCGACACAGATACAGATATGCGCGTTTGGGACCGCATCTCTCAAATGATGTGCAGAGGCTAAATAACTGAGCTACAGAGATGGTGGAGTCGGATCCAGGGCCCTTGCTTTTGGGGCTGATGGAATTTCAGCAATTGCATGAAAAATATGAAATTAGTTGAAATGTGCCAGGCCAGTAAAGAGCGAAAGAAAGACGTGGGGAAGGAGGGCAGTGGCAGGAGCAGAGCGAGACCAAGTCAAAGTTTCAAACAGCAGCATATGTAGCTTGTTCATGTTGCTCATCCCTTGGCACACTGGGCTACAGCTACTGGATTTTTAATGTGTTTTAATCATCAAGCTGTTTTCCCCCTTACGGCCTGCCCGCCCGCTTGACTGCCCTATCCATACGCCTTTTTTGCCCCACCTTGCTGGCTAAATTGTTTTTTATTAACGTTCTACATTCGCCCGTTCACTTGGCCAGCGATTTCTCCAGCGATTTTCATCTGATCCTTCTGCTGCTGCGGATGGATGCTGATGTATGGCACATTCCGTTGGGCTATAAATCGTTGCGCCTGGCACCATGGCGCTGCCTTGCCTTACCTTGCCTTGCCTTGCCTTGTCTGGCCTGCCTTGTCTTGTCCTTGGCAATATCATTTGATTTGCCAGGCATAGGCATTAATTGTTTTTGCTTTTTTAAGTTTTTTTTGTCATTTAATCAGTTTTTCGTTGCCAGAGTGTTGCGTGAGGCGAATTCCGAATGATGATGATGATCAACTAACTGATAGATAGATGGCAAGATCCCAGACTTGGGCTTGGTGGTTGAATGTCTAAGCTTAAAAGATGATCTGTATATGACAGTCAGTGGCTGCAGTATTATAAATGAGACAGATAAGTAGGAAAGAAAATAAAGGTGATCGGAAGAGAAGACTGCCTTTACATAAACATGTAGCTTACGTAAGATCATCTCCCACTAGAATACTTATAAATATGTTGATCTCTTAATAAAAATAGTGATTTTTTAGAACATGATTTCAATCTGTCATTCATAATGGGAACATTATCCACGGATCAACGACATCTACATCCAAATCGTTCTACAAATGCCAGCCAAAATGAGTTCTTGTCAGTATTTTCTAAATGTTTAGCTGTCACTTTGTGTTGTACATTGTCGTGTTGGCTGTCAGGTGGACAGATCAGCTGCTACGCATAGGCACACACACACACACAGACTCACCCAATCGATGGATGGATGGGCTTGTGATCTTAATCGCCACTCAAAGAGGCATCATTGCTAACCAGTCCCCCGAGCCAGTGCCCACTGGCCATGCTCGTTGCTACTGCTACTGTTGACATTCCTGGTTGTCTGAGATTATGTCTGGCCTGCTTTTTTTGAGTGCGGCCAATAAGCTCCAACTGCGGCTCCCGCAACGACATTACCATTTCCATTGGCTGGTCTGGGTTTGGCCGTTGCTGGCGTTTTTGTGATTGGGTGTTGAACGTTTTTATGCTCATGCTCTTTGTTGGGACCTGGGGCCTGTTATTAATTATCAACGTCAGCGTCAGCGGGAGCGATGATCATCGTCTTCATGCCTCATGTTTGCGTGGAACACAAACAGAAATTCCCAAGCGGGAACTCAGGCTCGCAGTTTGGGTTTGGACTGGGTATGGATATGCGGCATTTGGTATTCGTATACGGTATTCGGCGCGTAGAAATATCATTTTCGTGTCTGTTGTGTCTTTGCTTCTGTCTGTCTGTTTGTGTGTTGCTGTTGTGATTCGTTCTGTTGCTTTTTGGTAATTTGTATGAGATTTTTTAAATTTCTTGACTTTTGCCATTTATGTGCATACTCGAAGGATTCAGTGTGCCAGCTCCAACTTCAGATCCAGCACGTCATGTTGTGCCCTTAACGAAATTGTGATTAAGTGTTTCAATATTGGAAGTGACGAAAGGCCAAGCTCCCTCTGATTGCCGCAGCTCCTGAGGCCCACAAACATGTCTTGCCAATGATGGCGAACATCGTTCCAACGCTCATCATCATCGTGCAAAATAATTAAAAATCAGTAAACGTTTTGTAGAAGACTCAACCTCCCCCCTCTCCTCCCCTCCCATCCAGCTGTCTTAACCCCGCTCAAAACCTAACCAACATTGTCGACGCCCGCGCGGCTGTGAGTGCGAAAAAACGCCATTTAAAGATGCCACAAAGCCGCAGATAAGCACAAAAAGAAACAGACAATGTAAGTGAGAGAGAGGGAGAGAGAGAGAGAGAGCGATTTCTCTGACCGAGAGGGAGACAGAGATCGAGTGTTTTAAAACCGGTTGACAAAATACGCGTACATTTACTTGGTATGCGATCTGCTGGGCGATAACCAAACTCAGACGCAGACGCAACTGTGTCTCCTCGATCGCAGCGATCGCGGAAGAATGTTTACCAAATTACGAACGCTTCCAACGGGCTTCCAACTACGCATCAGAAGCAGCAGCCAACCACAGTAGCTGCTACAACAGCGACATTTAATTATATTTCATTTCATTTTATTTTACTGCTGAGTTTTTGGGGTAATACTGCAACCAGCACTCGCTGCATTAATGATGACTTGGTCATCGTCTTGCTCCTGGACTTAGTTGGACTCGGCTCTGAATTGCAGGCATATACTCAATAATAACAATAATCATAAAACCAGCGACAGCAGCAGCCAAGGGCTTCCAAACCCAGGCAAAGGCAAATCGCCAAACGGCAATGGCATGTCCATAACCAAGCTGCACAAACAGGGGCGTAGGCAGGAGACTGAGCGAAGGGGGATTGCATACCAAAAGATTGGCAAGTGTTGCCATTTAGGGCAATGCGGCATATTATGCTGCATGCTGGCCCGGCTCGGGCGTCAAGCAATTTTAGGAACATATAACAAATGCCTAACTTTCGTAAATTTCAAAAACGATCTATAGATCGTTTATTACCTTAACTTAGGAATTGTATTCTGTTTCGTAAATCTTCTCGCAAGATTTCCACACACACGTTGTTGGTAGTTTTCTTTGAAGATTTTGTATTTACATCTGATTTTTCAATGCTGCCTAAAATATTTCCTTCCAAAATTCGAAAAAATACTCCTATATGAAGAAATGAAGAAACCTGGCATTACTCAGAATGTTTTGATTAACAAATATTTTGTAATTTTCCATTTCATTTAAAAAAAAAAAACCCCTCCAACATAAATATTCGACTACGACTGTGTGCCATGTTCATGCCTTGATTATGCGCGCGTTCGACGCGAGGCACTTTCAGCTACCTTCGCCCCTGCCCCTCCTCAGGCTGAGGCTCATTATTTCTACTCGTCGGGCATTAATTTGAGATCATTGCTACTGGTACTACGGCTACGTAGCGAAGAAGTATTACAGGCCAAGTGCAATGCCATGCCATGGAGAAGAGATGCTGCTGCAGTTGACAGCGCACTCAGGACAAACGGGTGAAGGTGTCGAGTGCTTGAAATGTTTTAAATACAAAAATTAATAAAGCTCTCTCGTGCTCACAATGTCTGCTGGCATTTTTTCAATTACGACTTGTAGTATGTCTCTGGCCACAAGGAGCGCTTGGCAAATTATTAACTTAACACTTTGCCCACATTTAGTCGAATGTCGAACACGTTGACATTATTAATGGCTTACAATGGAGTAATAAGTGGCGGAACCGGGCATTAGTTTAACAAAATATGTGGCTCGTAGTGACTCGTAGTGACAAAAATCTTTAGGCAAAGATTTTAATAAAAAATTAAGATAACTTTTGAGACCTCTTTGACACCCTTCAAAATATTGTATTGATTATATTTCGCCTTAAACAAAATCACTGAAGGTCAAATCCGGTGAATACGCAGCAGCATATTGAATATAATGATCACAAACTCTGCCTTGGGGGAAGATTTTCCTTATCCGAATTTCGTATTCTCACTGCCTTCTTCGTTGAGCCAATCTTCTATAACGGGAAAAAAGCGAAGTCATCACCTTCCAGGTCAACTTCACCATCTTCACCGTTTCTGATTCTGCATCGACTCTAGAAGCATGTGTCTTTTCTGTTTCCTTGAATTTATAGTTTAGAGAGAGTTAAATTGCACGCAGGTGTACTATTTTGATCAAATACAACTACAAAAGCATATTAAAAACAAGAGAGGAAGGCTAACTTCGGGTACCTGAACCTTATGTACCCTTGCAGAACTATAAAAAGGTAAGAAAACTTAGTAGTTATAATCTTATTCCCTTCAGATATAGGAATACGGGCGAAACATCTTATTGTTAATTCCTTCAAATATTTTGTGAATGAACTCGGATATACAAACACACAAACTTTCAATACTTATACATGTGCGTTCATACAACACATTCACATTCCAAGAAATCTGTTAGTGAGTCAGAGAAACAGAGCGCATGGCTAATACAAACAATGCTGCTTGACTTGCAACTAAAAATTTGTCAGCACCATCTATTGTACAAAGTAAATGAAAACTTTATATGGAAGCTATATGTTATAATTGGCCGATCCTTATGATTTTTACTTATAAGCAGCTTACAGCAATTACCAATCGATAGCTTTAAAACAGAGAAAGTAGTTCGCATAGAAAAATACGAACAGACAGACAGATGGACATGGCTATATCGCCTCGATGAAGAATACACACACTTTATGGAGTCGGAGATGCTATCTTCAATCCGTTATTAATATCATAACCATATTATAATAACCTCTGCAAGTGATCGTACTTATAAGCTTATACATATAAATAAACTTGCAAATACAATCTGTTTTATATGTTGAAAAAGACTCATTGATATCCAAAGTACCAGCAACGGTAATAGCCGCCGGTAGAAGGCACCCTAAACATCAACCCCTTCGTACCTTGGCAAGTTGTTTTGGGAACTCGTCGTATTGTCGTATGTAGGTGCCCTTGCCAATGCCAAATGCCAATTACAATTTCAAGTTCAACACGGCTACTGCGGGCGGCATACATAATTTCCTCTGTCTGAGCCACTCTATGCCCCTTGGCACTCTTCTATCCCTGTCCACTTCCCTTAACTGTTCTCATCCTCTCAACTAAATGTAAGCTCGTTCAACTGTGACTTGCCGCTCGCTGCATCTGCGGGCCGCTAACTTTTCACATGTGATTGTGATCCTTGCCAGCTCAACTGCTGGACGGACTGCTCGTCCTACCCGATCGCCGACGCTGCCACTGCTGCTGCTTGGTTGTGTTGCGCTTGAGAAATTCCTTGGACAAAATTATTAGTTACACATATGCTGTGCATGTGTTTCGTTTTTGCTTGTGCATGTGTGTGGCTGTGTGTGTGTCCGTGTTTGTGTGGGTTTCTCCAATTATAAGTCAATTAAATAGGTTAACATTTATAAAAGTTAGAAATAAAAAGTACAAAGAACAGCCCAGGGACACATTTTGTCATGCCCAAATGAGCAGGACACAATTTATGAAGTTGACTTCTCAGGGATCGGCAAGCAGACCCTACAACAGTTGGTCGGCATTGTGTTTGGGCGTGTGTGTGTGTATGAGTGGCCATTAAAGCATTGGAAGGCAGACACACATACCTATACCATATATACCTTAGAATACGTTGTACTAGTCAAAAGCTTTATATAATCGCCTGATACACAAATTAGTTCACTTATAGACCCATGCATATATTTTTTATTTACTTATTTATTTATCAATCAATAGCAGTGATTGCCCAACCCCACGACGTTTGCCTGTCAATCGGCTGAGATTCATGCAAATTCTAAACTGTCGAAGCTGCCGTGACTGAGTCCAAGTCCAGATCGCCATGGGCGAATGGAGGCGCGCAACATTGACAATTGCCTCCACATTGATCAATCATTTAAGCAAATCGAGGCAACAAGAACAACAATACTCTCAGTGGAGGCAATCAAATGATCTGTGAGCCTAATCGACACCAAGACCAGAGCCAACCCAGAAATTGATGCACAACATCTTGCACTCAGCTGGAGCGGAGGAGGGAGTGTGTCGAAAGCAGAGGCAGCAGTAAAAACGTAGCCATCAAGTGGCACCAAATGATTTTAATTAAATCGCACCAATTAAGCATTGAGATAGTCAAAGAGCTGAAAGGCGCCCCCAAAAGTGTACACCGTAAATTACAAAAATAAGCAAGACAACACAAAAAAACCAAATAATAATTTATAAAAAAAAAAACAAGTAAGAACGCTATAGTAGATATTCCGACTATAAGATGCTCGTACTCAGCATTTACTCAATATTCTGCTCACTCAAAAGTACGAAAAAAAATTTTTTTGTGGTTGTTTTTTTACGATTTTGTCTAAAACTCTTATCCGATCTTAACAAAACTCGGTAAAACTCTATCATCTGTCCGTCCGTCCGTATGAACACCTACATCTTGGAGACTGTAAGAGCTAGTGTGACCCAATTTGGTTAGTAGACTTCCCCTTTGGGAGGCGTCAGATCAAGTTTGTTGTTGCCACGTCCCCTCCCGCCCCCTGTAAACCGCAAAACTTTACATCTTCCACAAATCTTAACACATTTAGTTAAAACTCGGCTTGTATATGTATAAGCACATAATCTACTGATTTACCGAGTTGTGTTAGAATAATAATTGTATTAAAATGTTTAAAACGAAGTCAAATAATATGGAAATATTTCTTGTATAAAAACAAACATGAATGATGAGAATTACAAAAAAAAATATGTTTCCATTTTTTCTCACTGTATTGCGCGATCTCAGCTCTTACATACTCTGGCATTGGACAATTAAGACAGCATATTTGAATCTGTAGATATGTACATATCTATGTATATGTATCTGTGCGTTTATGAAAATCGTGAAAAAGCGATAAATGCGATACAAGTAAATAAATGAAATGCAAAAAAAAAAGAGAGAGAAAACAAACCAAACAACGACGCCACAAGTTCACAATTTGCGTCACAAAAATGTGCGACCTACTGATTGCGACTCAGTATATATGTACATATACGATATGTGTAGATATGTGTAGATATAGAACATTTTTGTAAAGGAATGCAAAGTTCACAATACATTTCTTCACTATGCGTTTCACTAATCTGTTGGGGTCAATCGATGTTAAGTAGAATCACGAATACCAAATTAATTGATGCTGATATACATACGCGTATGCATGGTCAGGCCAGGGACCAGGCACAGACCAAGGCCCAGTCATCAAGTGTTCCACACTGGGTGAACTTCAGCTTGTGAGTTGGGCGAGCAGTTGATGAAGTTGATGCTCCCCCTCAGCAGCATCATTGTCTCTCACAAGATGTATGTCAATCTGTGGTTATGGCATATTTCTAACACTTACTATATATGGATATCTGCGTGTATGTGTGTGTGTGTGTGTTTGTGTAAGCGTTTGAGTGTCAAACGGGTAAATAATACCCAGTTCATATTTTGAATTAATTTTAATTGAGATTCATTTGTAAGCAATCAGATAGATTGTTCAGTTGGTTTGCGCTTAAGATGACGACGATTCTGATTCCATTTTAGTTTTGACACAAGCAGAGGGTCTGCTAAAAGTTCTTCAAATTTTAAATACGATAATTAGGAGCCTTATGATTCAGGATTACCAGGAAAAAAGTATATAAATGCTTCAGTAAATTATATTTTTAGGCAAAACTGTGATATCAACTTGTGATTGTGAACTTTTCTCATAAAATATGGGTATCGAAATTCAGTCAGAAGTCCTTTTTCACACAAGTCATACATGGCTAACTGAAGAAATTGATGCATGCCAATTATTACAAGGGTACCTTTTTTCTACGTATATCCTTTTTTTAACTGACAGTGTTTGGTTTTATGCTTCAGGAATTGTCATGTGAAAATACGCACTGAATGCTACACTCGATTGCCATGCAAATGTTAGCTCAAACTTAATGAGGCACACACACACACGTACTCGTAGCTACATTGTTAGCCACCCTCTGAGCTGAAAACTAAATGGTCAACTAAATGGCTATTCCAATTGCTGATGATTATAATTAATAGGAACACGCCAGCAATCATAATTGAAAACATGTCTTTTAGCGCCGAAATGCTCGTAACAACAACACTGTGGCATGCACTAGGTGTGAGCCGTCGAGCCTCAGCCTCGAGTCTCTGAGTATGGCAATATCAAACAATCTTAAACTTAACAAGTCAAAACACAAACAACCAAGCCAACACACAAACACACATACAGGTGAGAGCTATAAGAGGCACAAGGTAGACCCGCCTAGGCATCATCAACGCCATCGCCAGCTCCCCACCCCAAATTGGAGTTGGGAAGCTCCAACGCTCAAACCATTGCAAATGTTTGCCTTTGGCCAATGTTGCAAGCTGCAAACTGCAAGTGGTAAGTGAGCGTGCATGAGTGTGTATGTATGTGTATGTGCTTCTATTAGAGACAGAGTCTCTAAGGCAGTGGTTAGGAAAATACCAGTTGCAGTTGCAGTTGGTATTGGCATTGGCGTGGCGAGGCATGAGGCATGAGGTAAACGGGCGCAAGATAAACAATTGCGCCCCAACAAGCAGCTGGAACGCGCGGGTCCAGCCAATGCAATTAAGCTAAAAATGTGAAAAAATTACAAACGAGACAGTCTGCCAAGGGCATAGCCTAGAGCAGGTGAGAGGAGAGAGTGTAGCTGGGTGTGGAGGGGGGGTTTTCTCATACAAAATGTTTTTTTCTAAAATTATTATCCGATCTTAACAAAACTCGGCTAATCAATAAATTATTTGCTTACACAAACAAACCGAATTTCAACTAAATGCGTTAAAATTTGTGGAAGATATAAGGTTTTGCGGTTATACGCTTTATTTTAGCTTGAAACTATCTTTTAACCATTAGTTTATTTTTTACTTTATAAATGAATATTAAATTTAATATAACAACTCTCAAAGTCCTTTAAGATTCATTTAAATGTTCAATTCAATTGTGCACAGCATTTGTCTCCTTGTTTAAGCAACAACAATTTGAATTTGAACAGCTGTGCGCGGGTGCAACAGTGCAGGAAGAGGGAACCTGCCCCTGTGTACTTACTCTACGAGCACTTCCAGTATGTAACTGCAGTTGGTGATACGCAAGTGCAGCTCAGCTGTGCTGCCTTGTAAGACGACAAAGCGACACACAACAATAAGAAAACAGGAAGCAGAAAAGCAACCTGGCTCTCACTGCAGCTCCCTGCGCACACGCCAAGGGCCACATCTTAGGGCTGGTGCTGGGGTACAAGACCATCAGGCAGGGACAGGGAGAAGGACAGGCAGGTAACGGCAGCCGATAGCCGAGAGCCCTACTTAGATAAGAACAACTGCAACAGTGCGCTGCACTGCGCTGTAACTGCACAAGTCCTGGTCTTGGAACAGCTGAAGCCTAGCATTCGCATTCATGTGGAAAGGATGTGGCCAAGTCGCAGGCACAACTTGGACTATGTCGCCCATTGGACAGCTTCTACTGCGAGTAGTATGTGTGTCAAGGGCGGGCGCCAAGCTCCGCGGGCACATCTGTTGCGAGCGCCAAATTGTGGCCACAGCCGCAGCATTCGAACCAACACCCCCACAGCCTGGTAGAGGTGGAGGAGAGGAGCTATCGCATAAAAACCGCAAACCACTTGGTCAGAAATTGACCGGAAGCACTTATTAATTTGCTATTAGCGATAGACAACACACAGGACACACAGGAAGTTAACTTAATTTGTGTGGCTTTGCCTGTTCTTTTCTGTTTTTATTTTTGGCAAAAAAAAAATTGAAGGAAACAAGTTGCCAGACAAAGCAGTTTCTAAACAGCGTACAGGATATGACAGCAAAAGGGTCGCAACAAATGGACCTGCCAGGACATGCAGACGTTCACATATGTGTGGAGGACCAGGCCACATCAAAGGCGATGTGTGTTTTTATAGTGAGCTTTTTGTTTTGGGAGAGTCTGAGTCTGGCTGGCTCGCAGACTAGGACTGGCGTAGGCTTTTACCGTTAGAATTAGCGCATGTCGTACGTTAATTAGATCAACTAGATAGTGAGGAGAAGGGCAGGAAGGCAATCAGCCCAGAGACAAACGTGCAGACAGAGCAAAAGAAGTAGAGTGAAAAGTTATTTATAAAACTTTAAACCATAATGCGACCTCATTACAAATGTCAATTAAGAGCATAATAAAGAGGCGTTACAGTTATGAGATAGCTAACAGCAGTGCTTTATAGAACAGCTGATATCACAGTTCTTTGTATTATATAATCATATATATATAAATAATAGGAAATAATCTGTTCCTGGTTCCATGAAGTGTGTAAAAGTTTTTCCAATTTCATTTATTTTTTCAATTTAAACTAACTTTTGCTTCAGTAGCTTTTGTAGATATACAAAGTTTTTTGAAGCGAGTGAAGTTAATTTTTTAGACTTCTTCGATGCAATGTTTGTGGTGCGGCTTAGAATCTTTTATCATCATCAGTAGCGACAAATGTCGTCTGATCTCAGAATGCTGAAATCATTTCTTTATGTGTTATCTATGATCTTCGCCATGAAACTCTATACCGAGCGCTTCTTTAGTAAAAATAAATGGATCTCAAGTTCCAGGATACAGTTCCTGAGATATTTACTATTAACAAAAGAATATTATATGAAATGTTTTACTCGGATTCCAACGATACAGAATTGTAGTATCTTCAATCCCTAACATTAATAACTAATTATTTTCTGACGACAAACTCTTAGCCAAAAGATAAGAACTAGGACACTGCAATTACTTATAAGAAGCCGTATTGGAATTTCAACCTGCAAGTTTGTCAAAAAATTGATTTGAATATTAAGAAATTCGTCATAACTTAACGTTTCTACATAGAACAATGAGAGTTGGTTTTCAGGTCTTTTTACAAAGAGCAATGAGAGTTTGTATAAAGTATTTTGAACCCCAAAAATCACCTAAAAAGAGGAAACTAAAATAGCTAATACTACATGGTATATTCAAACAACTCTCATAAAGATAACTCTGCCCTATAGGGCGGGGTGTGAGCTTGATGCCAAATCATTCAGGTATCTATGAAGAATTTCGTAACAGACAGACAACACAGACTTGGCCAGCTGAGTTAAAGTTGGCCAATTAAAATGTTTTGCAAATTCAGCCACACACGCCAATTGTGATAGGTCACTTCCTGCAAATGTTGCCACCAGAACGAGGAGGCCCAGAGAAAAACGCAGCCGCAGCCGCCAAGCAAGTGCCCGTGGACTACAACATACTTGTACTCATACTTGCACTTCATTTATAGGCCTTTTGTTTTCACTTTTTAAGAATGTGCATGTGTGTCTATGGGGGAGACGGTGAAGGTGAAGCTGAAGCTGACGCTGACGCTGGCAACGGGAACGGGAACACACTGGCAAATGCAGATCGCAGGCGAATGATAAAGGTCAAAATACAAAAGTCGTTAATGATAAGGCCAAATGACGAACAGCCCTCGCTGACACGGGGGCGATTAGACGGCGAGACACTGGCGAATATACTTAAGAGTATACAAGTATGCATACGTATAAAGGTACATATAAGTATTCCCGTTTTTATTGCCTGACAGACAGCAGCAGCAGCAGCAGCAGACAGGAAGCACTCTCGCATACAATGGCTAGCACAGGCCCTCAAGACAATTCGTCGCCAGGCAGCTCCAGTACCAATGCCAGTGGCTGCCTCTGTTCCTGTCCCTGTGCTGCGTAAATGAGGTGCGAGCTCTCGATTTCGAGATTATCATATCAGAGCATACGACAAGGTTGAAGACGGCACCCTCAACATCAACATCAGCAGCAGCAGCAGCAGCAGGCGGCCCAGTATATCTTGGCCTACTTCTGACAATGGCCAGCAGTTATACTGCTCCTGCTGCTCCTGTTCCTTGTTGAAAGTGAAACTGAAGGCAGGAAACAGTACGATGAATTGCAGCCGTTTTTAGCACGTGCTGTTTTTTTTTAGCAACCCCCAAAGAGTCTAGCTTTATTAGTCTATATACTTGGAGCAGAATGTCAACAATAAATGTAATTTGATCGATCTGCCAACAACAATGTTTTGTGCAGTATTTCAGATTTCAAGAACAGTTAGAATATTATATTGTGGAAGTCAATTAAAAGATACAGAAATGTTCAGAAATCATATAGATACGAATTATCTAAATCTGAATAAAGGAGCTAGATCATAAAACCAAAACTATGGAGAATTCAAAACAAAATATTTCTCTAACAATTTTCTCAGATTTGGTAGATGGATTCGTTGATCTGAAAAAACCACTTGTACTTAGGAACTTCGATATTTTCAGAGTATAACAATCCATTCAAACAGTTTAGATACAGATACAGAATTTTCAAATGCTTGAGAGGTGTTTAACTTCCTTCATTGCTGCAGATATCATATGAAAGCAATGTGCAACTCTATTTAAAATGTCATAAACTAAGTACATATGTACACATGTCTTAGTTAATAGAACTATAACTATTTCCTTTTAGAAATTTTAGTTCCATGAAATATATTTTCCGTTATTACCGAACAACACTTCCTGTTCTGGTTCAAAAAAATATTTGCTCGATTCTACTGAAAAAATAAAGACATATTCCAAAAGGAAAAGTTTGCAAATGTTTGAGCAACACGAATTTTTAAGTGTCGCCGAAAATGACTTCAAAATATTTAAAAACTGAAAAAAACTGAGACAGCGGCCAAAGTGTTAGGGCTAGAGCCAAGCGCGCATGGAGCAAGTGCTCAAAAGTCCATAAACATACATAGTTGGGCGCGTTTTAAAATACGTTTAATAGTTTCAACATGTGGCGCGGACAGACAATTAGGCAATAAAATTAATTCACACCAAGAAACGCATTAAGGCAACAGACGCAACCATAATGGCAGTTGGCAAAGGTGCCACTTGGTGCCGCCGCCGCTGCCACGGCCGCTGACATTGCAACATTTTCGCACGCATAACTTCAACTGCGAGTGGAGATGGCTCCGGCAGTTGGGAGTTTATGCTGTTTGGCTGACGACGCCCCTTGCCATTTGATGGCACGTGCTGTATGCGGCGTTGCCTGGTTGATAGTGCTGCTATGTCTATGCCTCCTTGCTTGCCCCATGAGCAGCGTAATCGTAAACGCGCTCTTATGGCATCAGCGTTGGAATGTGTTGCGCCCCTGGCTGCTTTCCATGGCGCTATCAAACAAATTTGTTTTAATTATGAGCATATTTTTATGTGCGCTTGCTTGGATCAAAATCGAACTTGCCAACCCGAGAGACAAAAGATCGTGTCGACCATCAAAATAATTAACCCAAGGTTTGCTTGTGGCAGAGGCAGCCTTGTTTGCTGCTTGTGCCACTGTCAACGTAGGCATAAAACTGTTATTCGCAATTAGTTCAAAAAAAAACTCATATGGTTAGCTGACTGCGCCCTTTCCTTGCTGCTCGAAAGTGTTTTCTTTTCATTTATGAGTTTAGGAAGTTCGGCGCCCTGTGGAAAAAATAGGTAATATCTGAAGGAAGCAAACCTGATCTAAGAGTAACATATAAGGTCTAGCTTCTTGCTATAAATACTGTTCGAATTACAAAGAGATATAGGCATGTCTGTCTATTTCTATCGAATTGAAATTTGTATTCTGCTCTTCTAAGCTGCTCATATGTAAAAATGGTCAAAATCGGACCACTATATCATACAGCTAATACATAAGATATTGTTGAACTTAGTAAAAAAGATTAATAGTATAATTTCAAAGGAACTTCTTTGCCAAAGACGAGATGTTGTCTAGAAACCAGCACACCCTTTCATCATCTAGCTTAACCACATCGCACCTGTTCGATTGCTGTTGGTCAGCGCCGTATAGACCATCCTATAGTCGTCGAGTATTATTAATTGCACGTGGACGTGGTGGTTGCCATTGCTACGTCCGCCTCTTTTAGCCTTTTTTATGTAGTTTTTAGTTTTTAGTTTCTCTCCGTTTTTTTTTTCTCTTCTGACCCGCTACCATTTGGCCAGGTCGTGGTCGTAACGTTTTCTGTGTTGTGTTGTGGCTGTGGCTTGTGTTGGTGTTCTAGCTGAATTTCCTCATGGCGTTTTTCCTCAACGCGCGCACTTCCCGCTCTTTTTTTCACAATGGGTTAAACCCACACACAAACGCACACAGACATACACATGCATGTCCGTTTAGCTCGATTACGCTTCCGGTTGCTGTGCGCTCCCCTGCCCCATATGTAGCAACGAGGTTGCTTCCTACTTTTTCTTGCCGCGTTTCTTATGTCTCTATGTCGCCCTTTTTGCCGATCCTGTGTCCAAAGTGAATGTCGAATGACACAATTCTGTTTTGTCATCTGCCCCTGGACCCTGCCGGGCGAGACAAAGCGCTGGCAGCAATTGCGCTTCCTCTACATTTGCTTCTCTCATTGCCGCACATTGTCATTAAGCCTGACTAGATATGTGAGTGTGTGTGTGTCTATATAGCATTTATCGACATGAGTGTGCGTGTAATGATCGTGGCAATTAGCCATGTGAGTGTATGTGTGTGAGAGATCTGAAGGCAAATCCATTGTGTTTGCAATGCGCTGCAAACATAAATTATGGGATAATCCTACATAAGCGTATTTTCATGATCTGCCGTGGATGTGAATGAATGTGACTCAGTGTGCCTGCGAGTGTATGTGATTGTGTATTGGAATGTGTGTATGAGAGCTCACACTACTCCATCGTTAACTCTGTTGACAACTTCCTGCTGCTGCTGCTGCTGTTGGGTACTCACCAACTAATATCTAATTAGTGTTCGTATAATTTGCAATCGCATGGATTTCACTTCCAACAAACTGCTCAGATTAGCTAACATACACATTACCCATTAACCATTGCGTGCAATAACTGTAACAATAGCCATACAAGCCCTCCCCACCTCCAGCCCACTTTGATCTTGGCACTCGCAACTGCACTGGATTAGGTTTTAGCTAACACGCCATATACTTATTCCATACATATACATATATCGTGTGTGTTGGCCCAACAAAATGCAACGACACCGATAAGCTGCCACCAGCCATCAAGCCCAAACCTCAACCCAAAACCCAAAAACATGCGACATTCGCAACTAATATCAGCTGAAAGGTTGCAATTTGTAGAGGAATTGATTTGTTTTGGGTTCGTGTCGAGCACGCAAGGGTAAAGGTGCCAATATGATGGTGATGGTAAGAGCGATACGACTATTCATTAAATGACGCTGACAATGGGATTTGTGCATTGAGGCAATGCCGATGGTGTGCGATTGGCCCACTGAAGTCTGACACTGAGGAATAATGAAATTCAATCAACATGTTTTGCCTTACAAATTATTATGTTTATATTCCGCGAAATCATAAAAAAAAAAACCAAACCAACACTAGTCAGAGACTTTGGTTACCTTTAAACATAAGAGAAATCGAAGCATTTTTTGAGAATCTAAGCAAAGGCAGGAAGAAGTAAAGCTGAGACACTACAAAGCGAAGACTTCAGCTACTAAACTAACCTGTCAACAGCAATGTGGCTTTATTTTGGAACACAATTGCATCTGATCAACTCTGAATTGCTTTCAACGAATAGCTTGAATTGTATTTCTGCTATTATAGCCAAAAATTGGTTTAGTTGGTTAAGCAAAAGGAATCCGAACCACCCCGAATTAGAAAGAAGTGAAAGTTAGAAGTGAAAGGATAAAAAATGTGGATAAATTTATCATTTATCAATAGTCATGAAATACTTATTTGATCGGATTCCATGATATCTGCATCTCACAGAGAACAAAATATCAAAAAAAAAATGTTAGATATATCAAGACCTGTCATAGTCTATCCATAATTGATCAACAACAAAACATGGAATGTGATTCAACTTGGGATTACTATGGCGTAATGCCAACTCATACGCCCAACTTTGAGCCTATGATCGTATTACTCACTGAGTTCTATCAAAAATTATTGGTTTAATTGTGTGTTTAATCAATCAAATGCTGCTTGTTTGTTTATACCATCGTCTACACACCATATTAAGGCAAACTAACACTTCATTTAGATAAAAATGTAATTTATCGAATTCCAATTTGTTAAATTTCCGCAACGAGCCCCCTCCGTTCAGTTGAAAGCCGCCTTCGCCTTCGTCGGTTATCTTTCCGGCTGGTCAACATGCGCATAATTCTCAGTTTTCATCGATTTCGATTAGATTAACCCGAAAGCAGGCGATATGTACATATATCGTAACATGAGCACAATCATACATATGAGGGCACCGTCCAGTTCATATTCAATATATACGGGCCAGTCTTTGATAAAAAGGCAAATACATTAATTTACACATGCGACGTATGTATTTAGATATCCGTAAGTACATTTGGAAATGACTGGGGCTGGGTCGCGGTCGCGTCGTCGGCAAAGAGACCTGATTAGATTTGGATAAAAGGCGGCCCATTATATAGATTAAAATTGAGTTATTACCGATTTGCTCTAGGTGTATTTTTTGTTGTTTCTTTTTATCATCTTGGTGGCGAATGTTGTGCCAGTTTACGACTGTGATTAATGTGTTCGAAAAAGCCTTTGCTTTTACGATCAGAATCGGGGAATCGGAATTAGCGCTAAAAAAAAAAAAAAAAAAAAAAAAATGTGGCCTCATGCTCGCAATGCCAACTTTTATAGACAAGAACTGATAGCTGGAACTGGAACTGGAGCTGTAGCTGGAGCTCGAGCTGAAGATAAGTGGATTAGTTGCCACCAGTAGCCACCAGTTTGCCAAAGCTCAATGGCCGGGACCGATCTCAACAACTATAAATCGTCGGTAATTTGAATCAATTTAGTTATTGACAAGCAGCAAAGGTACACGAGAGGGGGTAGAGGTGTATGTGTCTAGGAACAAGTGCTAGGTAGCTTATTTTCCAGTCTGTTTTGCTCTGCAAATTCTAACTAATCCGCTGTAAAATGTCTACACACGAGCTCAGATCGCTTCCTCTCGGTAGAATCAAGAATCAGAGGGCGGACCGGAGCCCCAAGATTGTCGTTGATCACCAGCAGAGGCACAACTTCCTTTAGCGTTTGCGTTAATGTGTGACTTTTGCTGTGTTTTTTCAACGACATTAATTTTGTGTCGGCTCTTAAGCCGGATTTAGTTAAGCAGCTCAGCGATCGCCAAGCGGACGAGCAGCGTGAGCAGAGGAGAAGGAGACTACCACCAAAGCGACGATCACTGCGCATTAAAAAATGCTTCCACACAAACACGGCGAAGCAGAGACGTAGCCAGGAGGGGTCAAGTCGGTTTAAGACATACTTGAGATAGAAGTTTCATTATTGAAAAGATTTGACTGATATGTAGAAAAAGTGTAAAACATTTTAAGGATAATTAATATTAACTTCATGCATAATATAAAGCCTGTCAGCTAAAAATGTTTAAGCTTTTTAACAACATAATTATCTATATTTTAAAATATTGTTGAAATTCTAAATTCTAATTTTCACACACTAAATTTATTGTTCCCCCCATGAAGACAACTGAATCTTAGCTATGCCTCTGAACTCGCACACAATCACACAGAGAGATGCGCGACGTTCCAGCTTACTTGGCCTCCGCCTCCGTCGACGCCGACTCCGCACATTTTGTTGGCTATGCTTAGGAAATATAATCCCTTTTGTAGATGCTCGCATGATCGCCGCTTACGCAGCCAACGCCAACCCCCCCGATCTTCAGCAGCCGCATCAGCAGCATTATCTTTGCTTTTGCTTTGCCGTTGGTCTGGGCACTGCGTCTTCGATGCCATCACCTGTCTCGCTGTTGTGATATTGATATGCTGGCCAATACTTCAGTTTTATAATGTGTCGCACATTAGTTAGCAGTTAATACTTTAAATAAGACGAGGTTACCGACATTTTTCCAAACGAATATATGTTGGAGACTGATGGAGCGGCGGTTGGCATTAGTTAAAGCCGATTGTCGCTGTGACTTGTAGAAATCGTGCTACCGGCTTATGATTTTCAACGGGATGTATTAGTAATGTATATGCTTCATTCCATCCCATTCCACCCCACCCCCTCCCCTTCCATACTGCATGAAATAAATCTGTGAACAATAAATACCATAGCGTAGCTTATGTAAGCCATCAACATTTCAGAACTAAAATCCAAAAAAAAAAATGTATGAAAAATAAATAAATAAATATCCATGCCCAAAAAAAGAATCCAACCGTCGGAATGATTTTTTGTAGTATTTATAATTCACTTGTCTGCTAGATCTGCCAGATCTAGTATAGTTTCATATAGTTTATGCCATAGTCTAATATTCAGCCCACTTGTCATAATTTTCAAACAAAAAATTAAGTCACACAATTTATGTGTGTTTTTGGGAAACTGGCCTAGTCTCGGATTTGGGATGCGATTTATAAATAGTTGCAGCCCCTCGAGGCTGACTGTCAGAGACCAAAATATATATACGTATGTGTACAATATATGAACACGCCAAATCCACTAATTAAGCAAGAAAAGGTGACAATGCCGCTTCCCGACATTGGGTGTCGGCGGCGGGGCAAATGATGAAATTCGTGTTTCGTGTTGTCGTGTTCCGTATTATGATTAAGCTATTTGATAAATGCGCACAAAAATACATACCAGATGATATGGCAGCGGTTGTTGTGATTATAATTTCGGAAATTTTAATTTCCCCTCAATATAAAAAAAAAATTCAACGTTTTTGGAGCTGCAATACGTTGGCAGCTGCTCTGGCTCTGTTTAAGCTACAAAGCCTGAACCGGCACTTATCAATATGTCTTACAAATCGTTTTATCAATATGTCATTAGCTGCGAAACACAAAAATGTTTAACGATAACTGCAGATGGAGCGCCAAAAAGGGGCAAGAGAAAGAAACAACCTCAGCCCAAAACCCACAAGCGACGACAACAACACACGTTTTTTGATTATCACAAGGCGGCTTCTTTTGAAACGATTCCAAAACTAGCCCAGCCAGAATAGAAAATCAACAACAATAACAACACCAACAAAACAAACAAAAAAACATGCCACAAAAATTGATTTAAAGCCATTTCATTTGAGCCGCACTGCGATGAAGTTACAGACAAGTTGACAACTTGTAATTAACTTAAAGCGTTTTTCTCTGTACTCTCAGAAAGTGCTTCGATTTTCGGCTATGGTTTGACACTACTTTGAAGAACACAATACCGAAAAATTCTCCTAAATTAACCATATTAATATTCCCTATATTAATGGAAACTGTAAAAGAATGCTTAAGAACCTTCTTAATCGATATATATATATATGCATGGTAAAGACTTTTTGGAAGATATATTTGATGATAATCGAAACACTATTAAAATTGTGTCTTAATTTGGCTTTCGATGTTTTTGAAAGATATTTTTTAGATGTACTTAGGTGTAGTCCCTTTCAGAAGACCAGTTTTCCAAATCAAGTTTTAACTTCACTTTCATATTCAAGAACATTTTTACTCACTCCTCAGGAAAAAAAAGTATCCTATAATTTAATATGAATATTTTTTACGATAATTATCTTAAAATTGAAAATAATTTTGCTTGATCCCAAAATTTTATAAGCATATTAAGTTTACTATTTCGAGAACATATAATTACAGTTTAAGCTCCATTATAATACATATACTCTAAGGCACATTCTAAGGTACATACATTTGCATGCTCTCCGAGCAACCTCTGCTTACCCCACACCCAAGACCAGATCCAGATCTCAATGTGCACACACACACATCTCCCATATAACGATGTACCCGTACACACTGCATGCTCGCCAGCTGATGGGCAAGCTAACAACTTATGGTAATAATCATTATAAATTATTATAATCCAATCGGCTTTGAATAATTAATAAATTTTAAATCGCATACGCGAACTCAATGTCTCATAATCGTACCATATAAAGGCGCTGAACTCGGCCAGACTCGCCGGCTGAGCCTGAGCTGGGGCTGAAGCTGGAATCCGGAGACAGTGTAAGTCTTTGGAACTGAAACTGCCAGGCAGTGGCAGTGGCAGCGGCAGGGCGTGAAAGCGTAGAATGAAATGCTAAAAATGTGTTACAATAAAAAGAAAAGCAAAAGCGGCTAAAGATCTTCGACTCGCTGACTCTGACTCTGTGACTTCTGTCCGACTGAATTGGCTGCCTCTGTGTGCCTATGTGTGTGTGTGTGTGTGTGTCTGTGTGAAAGGAACATGCCTAAGCCGTGATAAATATGTATGGCTCGACAGTTAAAAGAGTTTAAAAAGGTGTTAGAGATGCACACACACACACACACACATACATGATTGTGTATGGAAAAGAAAGCCAGTCTAAGGCGGCATAGAGGCGTGCCCCAAACAGCATCGAGATGACAAACAGTTTGGACATTTATGAGCAGCATTTAATGGACATTTGACTACCGGAATTTACCAAACGAAACAACAAAAACAAATACAAGAAAACCCAAGCGTCGTGGGAAGGGCTTTGCAACGGCTTTTATTTGGTATCTGGTAAAATGCATTGATTCCATTCATTAAATCTCCTTCGAATTTGATAATCATTTGCTTGATTCGATTTGATTTCAAATTTTCAGGAAATGACCAGATTTCACTTGTTCCCTTCACCTCCTTTTTCTTTGTTCTCTCTGTGTAAGCAGGAAATCATTTAAGGAAGCTGATTTTTGTTCTACTATCAACTAAATATTTCTTGAAATGCCAAAAAAAAATTAATGAAATAATGCTCAGATTAGACAAACGAAATTTATAATTTATAAGTCGCTTAGCGTTGCCTATCTGCAAAAAATGAAACTGTTACGGCATGTCATTATCTATTTTAGTTTGTTTGTTCCCTTTGATACGCTGTAAGAATGTTTAAAAGAGTATACCAGGTCATATAATATTTAGATCAAAAAGTATAAAAGAAATGTTTTAAAAAATAAATATTTTTATATTAAGGATGTTTTCGAATTTTATAAGTCCATTTCATTGTATATAGCTAGATAGACTTATAAATTTAGCAATTTTATAATGCTTTGCCCTGGCGTAAGTTTGGGAATCTTTCTTTTCTCACCAAACATTGCATACTTCTCCAATGGATCATACCTTTCTCGCATAGCTGTTCAACAAACCTAAATACCAACTTTTATTGTTTTACGTTTGAAAACAAGTTTCATATGAACTTTGACCCGATCTGGATATTCCTTTCTCTATTTTCCAGTCTACTATATCATTTTTGGAAAGAAAAAATTTGTTTGCTTACTTAGGAAAAGTTCATTTAGGACATCCAGTGCGATAAAATTATTTTCCAAATCTAAATTAATTCACTTTTTGATCAATTCTTTTATAGATTTTTAGCGGCCTATGTTTTATATCTCAATGAATAACATGAATAAAATAGCACAATTATATAATTTATAACCTATCAAGCAGACATCAAGCTGCCACGACATTAGTCACAGTCGTATATTAAATTTTTTATATATTTTGAATGTATCAAATCAAAAAAAAAAAAACAAAATTTTTAAGATTTTTGAAATCAATCGTTTTGAGGAAAATATTCTTAGCCAATATAAATCAAATATGTCTGTGAAGTCTGCAGTAGTTTCTCACAGGGTATTGCATAGTCGTGCTGCAAATTAACTTTATACATTTCTATTCAATATCGAAATCGTTGTCGAGCCATACAACAACAACAACAACAAGAAAACAAAAAAAGAAATAGAAAATTATCACAACAATAAAATTAAATGCTTTATAATTAGTTGCAAAGCAAAAAGAAGCTTTGTGGTCTATACGAAATATGCCACATATTCAGATACAGATAAAGATAATGTCATGTGTGGCTGTGTGTGTGTTGTGTTCATGTGTGCGTGTAGATTTGTAATATGGTTTAAAAAAATAGGAAATGATTTGTTATACTTTCTGAAAGAATGCCCATTCTTATATTTATTTATACACGTTTCGCCGCTGACAAAGGTATACACACAGCTTTATTATCTGCCTCTCCCTTAGCCCCTCCCGCTACTTCTCGAATTTGTTCGAAATCAACTTAGGCTTATCTTAATCCCATTTACTAAGCATATGTGCCGACATATAAAACTGTCAAAAACAAAAATTCTTTCTAAAAAAACCATTCTTATGACATGATTTAGGAAAGAAGACAATGCCGATAAGTTGTATGTGTGCGTTTGTAAATATATGCATGTGTGTGTGTATCAACGAGTTAATGCGAAGATTTATTTAATATACAACATACGTTTTTTCTGGGTTTTTTGATAGAAATCACAAATATATAAATTATAAATTGTCAAAGTGGCTTTGCATGTAGAATAGCCAAAGAAATCAACAATAATATATCCATTAGGCACCCTGTATGGCGTAACGCACACTTACACATGCACTCAATCGGAGTCACATTTGTAAAAAGGGGTAAAGGCTTTGGTGGGGCTTGGTTGGGGGGTGACGAAAGAAAACCTCAACCAGATAAATAATAATTACACTCACACGACATAATCAATTATGCCTGCTAATAAACGGCTCCGGACATATGTACAGCTTTTACATATGTATTTGTGTGGTGTGTGGTGTGTTTGTGTGTCAGTACTCATCGGCCTGTGATCCGAAATGTGCGTCGCACTAATCACGCCAGCATGTTCATAATCAATTTTATCGCACTTATTTGGATTAATTGCGATATCAATGACAGGCACAGAAATGACACACAGCAATGTTGGTGATAAAAACACGATGTCGCTATATAGACAGTCAAAGAACAGAACAGAGTAATAAAAGAGCAGCAGTAAGAAGAACAGTTTACTTCATGCAACCGAAGCGTGGATACACTTGCAGCAAATGTGTTTCCATATTTAGCCAGGAGCGAACTAAATATTGTATTAGGCAAGTCTTTTTTAGGTGCCTGAGAATGCTGTTTTCGATCACCACAAATATTTTATATGACATCCCTTTAATCCAGTCTATGGATCAAGTCTTTCCAAACACTTTTTCTCATATTAAGGCCACATTTTCTACACAGTTCTATCCGTGGAGTGACACATTTAAGGTGTATCAGATAGTGTACACTTGCATAGACGAAAGAAATCGAGAATTACTCCAATTGAATTATCATTTCTTTGAGATTTTTCATTATGAAGCGATCGACTATCTATAAAATTATATGAGAATTTGTGCGTTATATGTATCTTGATAAGAAGAGCAATTAAATAGTTTGTACAATTTACTTGTTACCAGAATAACTTCTTCAACAAAATCTCAGTTTTCAAAGCTTAAATATCTATATCTGAGCATACGAATTCGTTTCTTCTTTGTGAGCGTAAATGTTTCATATCAAGTGAATTACAGGATGGCTATTTTCCTACACAAATTTCAGTTTCTTCTTTTTTTGGTTCTTGGCCAACATGACCTCGAGCAGGCTAAACAAAAATTATTATATATACATATATAACTCACAAATTCCATCCTTTCTCTCTGAAATATAGATCAGCTTTTGCCAAAGCTGGAGTTCTAACACCCAATTATATGTAATTATGTTCGTATTCTACGCCTAGTTTCCCATTACCACCACTTCCGTGATATCTAAGCGAGACGCGCGTGTGTGGTGAGGGCGTCGTTGTCATAGTCATCGCCTTATGCCGAATTTACCAACGATTGCCAAGTCGCAGTCAGAGTCAGAGTCATTGTGTATATACCGACGGGATTATCTTATCTGGAGGGAGCTGGAGCGAGCGGCTGCTAAAAGCTTTTTGCCGCACGACCTGAGCCCACTTGGATATACACATATCAGCCCACCTAGAGATTAAGGTGCGGCTGCGGTAGGGTTGGGCAGGCCAAACGAATGAACTGTTGTGTGTGTGGAGGGAGAAGGAAGGGGCTATTCTGCGTTTTGCCAAGGCAATTTTACAATGCAATTAGCAAGCAACAACAGCATGAACGGCAACGCGAAGGCAAATAAACAAACGAACCCAATCTCTTGCACACCCACTTCCACCCTGAGCTTATCGCTTTTCAATCTCAAATCTAAAGCGGTTCCAGTATCTGTCAACACCAGGCAACAGATAAGGATTATCTTAATCTGCATAAATAGCGACAACAAAAAAATCATTAAGCATAGATATCTGAAGAGATTACGGCTTTATCTCATATGTGTCGAGATCTGAGTTATATTTGCTTTAACTGATTCAGAGCTGTTGAAGTATTCGAGAGGGAATGACTATGAGGCCGGTTAAGTTCAACGGTGACTAAAGCGTCTGTAGGCTTTGGCAATTATTTACGCCTGATACGAGCTGTATCTGGATCAACGCAGAAAAGCAAGAACTGCAGGTGGAAGACATTTAGATGGGTCTGTCTAGACCGAAAGGTATGTTATACGTATTATTACCGACGGCATCTTAAGATCACTTTTGTATCAAGCAGCACTGTGTACACTCTATAGATATATATGTTTACTTGTATCAAACTCACCTGCTGTCCAGCATTTGCCGCCACCCAGGCCTCGGCAAAGGTTTCCATAGCACTTTGAAAGTCCATCATGGAAGCTGCTGCTACTGGTATTGAGTTCTATATGGTGTAACACTATTTATAGGAAGGCGATGTCGATTGAGAAGCTGCTAGTTGGCATTAATTGAATGCGTCTTGGTCTTGGTCTTGATTGGGCTCGTCGTATCAATTATTTATTGTAATTTTGCAAATTGAAAACGCGATAAGACTAAAAAAGCACGCTTTGATTTCAATACTCGATTTTGATTATAGAGAAAACAAGACTCGCAGCATTGGAATATGAGTTGCAGTTGCTGTTGATGTTGATGTCAACGTAGGCAAATTCGACACACACACTGTGCACACTTCACTCGCGGCTCGGGCTTGTTTGGCGGAACGGATTCGATGACGATGCTGCTGCGATGACGGTGGCGGTGGCGGTGGCGACTGCTGTGGGTCTGGATCTTTGGTGTCGCGACATCATTAGCGCAGGCGGCGGCACGGACCCGCCATATAATCGGAATATGTATGTGGTTATAGTTTCAACTAGCCGGTAGCTAGCTGTAGGATAGGGCACGAGGCACAGCCACTGCCACATACACAGCGTGTCAAATGTTGCGATAAGCACTTAAGCAGATCCTCTATGGTTGCACGACCTTCGGCTTGAGCTTGCCACCAGTTCCGATCGACACGGGCTTCCAACGTTGACTGAAGCAATACCGCGCCACTATCGTTATATCGACTGATTGGCCTGATTGGACTGATTCGAGTTGATGAATTGATGACGACTGTCTCTGTTAGTTAGTGTTGGTATTGGTGTTGGTGTTGCGATAGATAAGCCTGCTGTGATTTTGTTTACTTGGCTTTGGTTTCTTTTTTTTCGCTGCCCGGCAATTTGTGTGTTTTCACTTCAATTGTTTGTCTGGCCAATTGTCTGTCACTGTCTCGCTATCACACGATGGGCTATATAGTAGTGTTTTGTCTGGCGCTCTCAGTTGGGCATTATTCATTATTCTATGGCTAATTGTCGAGTTCTTTCACTGCTGCTGCGGACCGCGCGTAAATACATCCTTCCACAGCCACAGCACAAATTATTTTAAAGCCGCTCACAAACACAAGGCAGCAGCAACAGCCAACGACCAAAAGCCGAACGACAATCGTGCGCTCGTGCTCAAAATGTAAATGTAACTGTAGTGGTAATGCGGTGCCTCAACATACATGTTGCTCAACATTTTCTTGTTATACCCATTGCCGTTCTCCCTCACTTTTGGGAGAGAGCTGATATCTCCAGCAACATTAGAGCGAGAGCGGGCTACTGAAATTCTTGCTTTGCATTGGCCCGGCGTTCGCTTTCGACTTCGTTTTGTTAATTTGACGGTTTCGCTTGCATTGGTATTAGTTGCCGCTCTCTCACCGTCTCTGGATGTTTGAGTGTGTAAGAATAGTAGTAGGATTGTGTTTTAGTATGAAATTCTTAATGCGGGTTTGGTTTATTACTGCCCAAGTGATCAGGATTTCATTAAGGGCATTTGTATAATTTTAGGGTAACGGGATCCTTCAAGCCGAAGTACATCTGAATGACCTGAGATTTAGAAGGAGTAGTCATAGTGTCTAACTAGGATGCTAATCTAGTGATAACTTAAGAAGTCTCTGTAGGAAGTGAGAGACACAAAATACTACGCATAAACTGTTGTCAATAATATGGAGACTATTGGTGTAAACTCAGAAATATAATCGACTTAAAATTTGAGTCAAAAGAAAATAGTTTATTTTTTTAAAACTATTGTGCATTTTTCTATAATTTAGCGAAGATTCTCTAAAAGTTAGAAAAATTCATCTAAAATTGGGAAGCTTCTTACTTAAAAGTAGAAATGATGTCTGTAATAGAAATATAGTTTTTCTGAAAATTAAAAAAGTAAATGCAGACGCTAAATTTGTTCCTCCAGTCTTTTCTTACCAATAGGCGGAAGTACATATTTAGTATTTAAGAAGACGGACGAGAAAATTACATTTTATTAAAAATAATAAATTAATCAAAATCAGGACTGCAAGCCGAAACAATTTTTTGGAGACTCCGGATCAACGGTTTCAACCGAACGTCACCAATGGCTTAGAGTTTGAAATTTGAGGTTCAAGTTCCATGAGCTTAGGTTTGAACCCGGGCTTACTGAATTTGTTTGTGGTTAACTAAATTAATTATTAACAGATTTATTAACATAATCAACAAATTTTTCATTTATTCCCAAATTCAATTGTCTTTAGGACATACTCAAACATACTCAAAAATATTTGTATTTATTTTATAATTTAATAAACACACCCAAAAACTCACAGCCTTAAATTTTGCAAAAAGTCAAATAATTTCTACTAGACAAAACTCTTAATTTAAAGAAATATATTTCTCGAAATTAAAAAGACAATGCCCTAAAAATTTTGTTGGTGAATTTTTCCATTATTTGGAAAATTTTTCTGATGTCACGAAATGTTTTTCTAAAAAGTAGAAAGCCTACCATAAAACTAAATTGTTAAATCAGTTTTTATGCCGAAAAACGCTTTAAAAATTCGAAAAACATTTTTAGATATATTTAATTCATAATACAATTTTCTTCAATACAAAAATAGCACATTATGTGTGAAAAACTAAAATTAAATCTTTCAATTTTTTAAACCAGCAAATATGTGAATTTAGTTTGAGTTTACAAGCAGGATGTCTTCGAGTGAGTCTTTATCTATGTGGCTTCCGAGGTCAGTTAATATATATATTAAATGTCGAAAATGCCTGTTCAACTGAGTTAACGCAACTGTTCTTAGTGGCGTACACGGTCAATGTGTCAACGAATGGTAAAATATTGGTTCGGTTCAGGTTCAGTCCAAGCTAAACTCGGTTCAGAACGCGGTTGGGTTCACAACAGGAAAAAGGTCGGATATTCGGTTCGGAACAGTTTCGGCTCCAACCGGTTTGCAGCCCCGGTTAAAAATGTCCCTCTTCTTTTACTGATATTTTATAGTTGTGTTAAGCATTGGGAGAGTCTTCTCGTCAAAATTTCTCATGATATTTTTATATTTTTATATTATTTTGCACAAGAACAGAAGACTAAGAATGTCGGCTCACAAAAAGCAGTATAGCAAAATAAATAATCCCATATGAAGTGCAACAAATTTGTATAAAAAGCGAATACGTATGTTTTTTTTTTTGGCATTTGGCTTGTTAAGTATAGCTATTGTTAAATTTAAGTAGGTTGAGATCCGCCTAATCCTCATTGACACCAAGTCCTACATCTTTTCGTTATTAATATAGATATCTTGTCGACAATAAGGAAAGTGAGGACCATGCCATATATTCCCAAAATTAACATTAATCTTAAGGATTATTCTGCAAAATATATATTCTATATGAAAACATTTCTGGGAGTAGAAATATAAGGCTAGTTATACTCCATAAAATAGGAATATGTCCCCTTCCTTAGGTGTGCCTCAAAATGGTATTTAATAATTGATATAAGGTACTTCCTCATAGCTAGGGAGTAGCCATTTCTTAGGTAATAACCGTCAACCACTTCGAACATTTTAAATGGAAAGTTATCCTCTGATAATACCATTTGTCTAAAAAAAAGTAGTAGAATAAGCAGTAGAAAAAGAGCAACCCGCAAACTGCTTGTCGTTGTGTGTGTGTGTATGCGTTTCGTTCGTGTGACCAAAACAAAACATACACTGTGACAACTGAGAGAGCAAGAGATTCGCGTGCTGAGAGCGACTCACACACACTGACAGAACAGGCACACACACACATACTCACTGCGGTAAACCTGTTCCGCCAGAGAATTGCACTTGTTTCGCAACACAGGGCCAGGGCTCGTCGGCTGCGTCTTTCTTTTACTTTTTGTACGCTGCGTTTCGATGGATTTGCCGCAAATTCGGGAGGAATTATGCCGAACACACATACATACAGACCCCACATTTCGGATTGAGTGGGGAGAGTGGGCGTGGGCGAGCTAAGCGAGTCGCGAGTGCGAGCGATACAGGAATATTTTCGCGCCTGTGCGCATTCCCTGGGATGAAAGAGTAAATCGGGCTGTGCTTATTATATCGTTATGGGGTAAGCACAGACAGAAGCAGAAGCAACACCCACTCCGCATATAGCACCTCTCGGGCTGGCGAATGCCAATGCGAGTGTAAGTGAGTGTGTGTGTGTGTGTGTGGGTTTCGGGCCTCGTCACGAAGTGACCACTTGGCGGAGACGTTGGACCGAGATAATAGCGCAGATAATGCGCGGGCGCGATTAGGTGTTCGGCGATGAACAGGCAGGATTTAGCCAACCGCCGCGAAGGAAGCCAGTAAATGGTATATGCCTAAGTATATAGACACTGGCACTCGTCGGATACATGCCCAAGTGGATGTGGGTATGTGTGCAAGGTATGCATAAATAGGTGGAGCAGTTAAGGTTCCAGGAGCTCATAGTTTTATATAAGGGCTTATAGGATTATTATGAGCTAGGGTTATTATGAGCATACTGTTCCATAATAATATGACTTTTCCAGGATTGATCTGTTTATCCCATGGATAATTTTCAGTAACCATTCCTTTGATCCTGCTATCTATCTAGAAGAAAATTAGTTCATCGTCGTTATCCTCACACACCAAACACTTCACATTTCCGCATTTCCACAACCTCAGCCAACAATTTAGCTTGCTCTCCCTCTCTTTCTGCACCGGCTGAGCTCTTTCTCCCTCTCTGGCCAAAAAACACACACACATGCACACAGTCACTCGCTCGCATTTGCTCTCCCTTTCGCTCTCGTGCAGTCGTGCCAGAGCGAGATAACCCATAAAAAATTAGAGCAAAGAAAGATGAGCGAAGTGTAAGCGTGAGCGAAAACAAAAAAAAATATAACAAAAAGAAAAAATACAAAATACACACGAAATAAACATAAAAAGCGCCGCCAAACCAGTTCGGATAGACTCCGCCCCCGACGAACGCTGATTGGCTAAGCGCGGGCTTTGCCTTTTTCTCGAGACTTCATCTTTGTTTTTTTTCTTACCGTGTGCTTTCCTTAGTTGTTTTGGATGCGGTTTTATCGCCAACGCCGATGCCAGCGCCGCCTCTTCACCCAAGGAGCAGCAGCCAAAGCCCCTTGCTGGGCTGCGCAGTCGACGTCGACGTTGTGGGGCTTTATGAAATTTAGGTGCTTAAAATCTTGGCTACTTTTAACTTTTTTTTGGGCTATAAGTACATTACCATCTATATATATACTTAAAGATAGATAGATATAGATGAACATGTTAGCGTTGCTTTATATTTATAAGCAAACATTTTTGTACAAATTAAGGAGGACTCCTTACGGTTATGTAAATGAGAACAAAAAAGTTGAAATGGGAATGTGAGTGCTGAATAGGTAAGAAGGTAAGGTTGTTGTATTGTCGTTATTAATATATTAGAAGGTTAGATTGTTGTATTGTCGTTATTAATAATATTATTTTTAAGGTAATTAATCACTGAATAACTATAAATCACGGTTCAAGAAGGTAATATGTACACCTATTTGACCGATTTGAGAGAATTGTATAACTTCATTATAATAACAGTACATCTAACGTGAACAAGAAATTATATAAAATATAAATACTAAATATAAAAAAGTCAGATAAGAAAAAAAGTATAGAAATATTATGAAGCGTAGCCAGAAGTGCAAAATAACGTTCGTTAAATATTGAAATTGACTTTGAATTGCTGCGCTGGGGCTGGGGTTTTATTTTCAAAAACAATCCCGCGGGTTCCCTTGGCTTGTAGAAGAGTTAGATCTTGTAGATCAATTTGTTGCAAAACTTATCACGCAAGTCTTCTCCCCGCATATTTAAAAATATATCATACCTTTCACAAAATTTTGTATACATAAATTTAATTAACATTTGATCGAGTTATGTACATAAATTACTCAAAAATAATTATCTTGAATGATTGTTGAATTCTAACTTTAAGGAAATACCGATTTAATAATACTCATAAACTTTTGTTTTCTGAGTTTTTGATAAAGTTCTACCAAATCTTGATTTAAGTACGAAATTAATTAATTCAAGAAGTTCTTTTGTAAGAACGTTTCGGGTTTAAATCAAGCACAAAAAACTCCCAAATTCAAAAATATCCGTTAATAGTCTAACAATAAGAAAATAAATCTTGAATCAAGTCTGAAACACTTAAAATTAGAATTTTTCATACTCAAAAAAAAAACAGAAATCACTATAGAAAGGAATTACTTAATTTAAGTATATTTAATTCTTAATTTAAGTATTCAAATTCTTGTTTTTAGAACTAATCAAACTTGATTTAACTCCGAAACGTACTTGACTAATTAAACAAACATTCTTATCTTACTTAAAAAACTTATAAAAGATTTATAATCTATGAGCTAACGGGGGAAAACTCTGGCATTTATGGGGTAGACGTCCAATTCTCAAGGAACTAAGACCGTTTCTTACCTGGACGAAAGCTATTAACACCCTAGATAACATGCATGATCGCTAACTTATTGGACAGCAATTAAGGGGACACACACAGAAGTCTATTGACTATACTAAGGAATGATCACGGAATGATCAGGAATGATCTGCGGTAAAGAAGAAGAAGTTCAGTAAATATAAGAGAACATCACAAGGCCGACAGACGGATCAATAAATCCACGTTGGTTAACTAAAACTTATTTCTGTGTGTACTTTCCGGTCTATGTAGTATTTATTTCACAACATTTGATTTGTTAATCGTTTTACACGTCTCAATTTGTAGAGCATAATACTGACTTGTATCGTTCCATTGAACAAAAAACTGATCACCTGAGAAATTGATCAAATACGAGTGAATAAGAACAACTGAATGAAGACCTACTGAACTTGATCAAATGACTACGAAAAGGTGAGTTTGAGCAAATGAATTTGATAAAGTTGACTAGAATGACTAATGAAAATATGGGCTTATTCAAGTAAGAGAACTTCCGTCACGAGTTAACGAAAACTCGATATTCTGTCTTTGAATTTACCAAAAAAAAGGCTAAAGTATGTATTGCTTTGCTTATCTTTCAGTCAGTTGTTATTCCTGCGAAGCGAAAGGGTTTGCGTTACAGTATTTTCTATACATAATGAACCGGTATTTCTCTTCAAAATTTATATATATATATATATATACTCGTATACATTATTTTCAAGAATCACCGATTAAAGTTTCAATTTGTACCTTTATTGGCAAGAAATTACTGAGGCATTCATATTTACTGATGCATATGTATATCATACATAGGTCACAATTCCGACATCAATTGTAGAAAATTAAATGCACACCACTTTCATAACCACCTTTCTAGGACCCACATATGTATATGCATACTGGATATGCATGGACATACATATATATCTACCAACTCGGCTGCCTGGGTGAACCGTTCTTCACGTTGTTTATGGTCTGCCCCATGATGTTGCGTAAATGTTTGTACAAGAGGACGCGACATCGTCGAAATTACAACAACAGCAACAACGCGAGTAAAAAAATATGGGAAAAGGACTTCACATGGCGTGGCCAGAGGAAAAATCAATAATTTTATTAAAGTTCTTTCTGACGTTTTCGCGAGACGATGGTAATGGGGCGGCGGCCGTCGCCAAAGCATTTGCGAAACGTGTGGCATCTCAACTTTAAAAACGCGAAATGAAGCGACCTCCATCTATTCCACGAGAGTGAGGCTACGGCTATTACGGGTAGCCAGGGCCAGTTGGGTGTGGCTGGGAGCCTATTTGGACGCCACTTATTACCGTTATGACACAATGTGGCAGCATCAGCCGCTGAAAATGATACTCGTTGCCGTCAAACTTGTCATCATCATCATCTTGGAGGCATCATCGTCATCATCCCGGACATGGACACGGACAACGGCACAGTATAATGCCATCATCAACGCTGCCATCTACAGCCACCAGGAACATGAACCATCATCAAGCATAAGCATGAGGCGAGGACGAGTCCTCTGCTAGGGCTCATTGTCGACATAATGACAAAAGGACATTCATTAAGTTTTTGATTTCTGATTTTATTGTTGATTAAACGCATAACGGGTATCAGGAGTAGCAGCAGCACCACCACCAGCACCAAGGTAAGGGTAACGCTGAGAAGGATACGCCAACACCAACACCAGACGGTCGCATTGTCATCTCTATCGTGCTGAGCACTTCCGGCAAAAGCGTCAACTTGACGTTCGTTTCCGTTTTCTTCTTTTTTCGGCTAAGGTGATGTTTCCCCTTCAGACTCTTTTGCAAACTTGGCGCAGTTCCAGTCACTTCCCCTCCCTACCAGTTTTGATAACCCTGTGGTGGGTCCTGGTTCTGGTTGTGGCTTATCATCTGCTGCCGAGCTCTGCATATCTCTCTGTGTATATCATAAGTAAATACTGACACTTCACATGGGAGTCCTTATATACTAGTATGTGGGTATGTATTCGGAGTCTCCTCTTACTGTTGCCACTTGGCCAACAGCCAACCAACTCAAGCTTGAGTTGGCATCCACTTTGATTAAGGCCAACACATACCCCACATTCACCCGCTCACACTTCAATTTGTGCATTGCCAGGCAGTATTATCCTTGTAAGGGATCTATGTGTATGTGTGTGTGCGTTTTGTGTACATAGGACTGTGAAGTGCTGCCATTCGCTTGGGCTCAAGTATTGACATTGCCTGTGTTGGATAGCGGCTGCCGGCGGTGCCATTGGAGCTCGTCGCAAGCGGCCCCAAATGCGCCTGCGCTAATTTAGGGTTTTCCCTTTTTTTTAATATTTTTATTTTGTTGTTATAGTATATGTATGCTATATATGTACATATATATTTGTACACTTGTATATGCTTATGGTTATGTACTGCACACTCTTTGCCAGATATCAAAGGGAATACAATATTTATACTTGTAGATGAAAGTAAGGGGAAATCTGCCAAATATAGCTAGATTTTCTTGGAATCTAGATTTTGTAAGCGTTCAATAAGGCTTAGACATTTATATTTATATATAAATAGACCATCCCATATAAATATGTAAAATGATAATCAAACTTAAAGACATATTGTCAGTATCAAATCTATTATGTGTATCTAAAACATATAATGAAATTGTATTTCTTATGATGATATGGCAGAAAATGGTGTGAGGTGTCTTTAAACCTTCCAAGAATATTGAAAAATAAGTGTACATCCAGAGAAATATTATATTCTTGCCTAAATTGTAAAAAAGTAAATTTTAAGATTTAAGGCAAAGCGTAGTATTTTGGTATCAAGAAAAATGTTCATAATTTTAATATTCAAAATCCTTTATACATTTAAATGTAACGTCCTTCAAACAAACAAAAAAAGAAACAGGAAAATCTGCAATTCTAGAAATGTATATAAAATAGTATAAGTTATCACACGATTTATAAAATTTATAAAATATATATAAAATAGTTTACTTTATCACACGATGTTTCTTAGTTTTCAGTTCAAGGGTCTGCTTAAATTTTAATAAACTTGAAACCTGAGGAAAAGTCCATCATATGCAAAGTTGTTGGATGATTTTAACAAATTTACAGCATATTGGACGCTATCTATTTAAGCTTTCATTCACTAATTTACTCATCCATTTATTATAATTAAATAGACAATATGTAAAAATTAAACAAAATATTAATATAAATTTCCATTAAAACAATATAACATCCATAGTTCGACTTCAATTTTCCCCTTACCAAAATGTAAAGAGTGATGAAAAACTTATAAATCTTTAAATCTAAAATTTAGAATAATAAAAATCTGTCTGTCCTTTATAGCCGCATAATTTACTGGACGGTTAGATATGGTATTTGTAGAATATAGTAATATCGTTCAGATATATGTTGTCAGGAACAATAACTTCTGTGAAAAAGTACCCAAAAGAAAACCCAAACAAACAAACTGGTTCAAAAGGCGAATTCTAAATATTATTACTATAATTTTAAAGAACTTCTACTTAATTTAATTGGGAAATTCAGTCCGAGTTCGGGAAAAAGCATTTGCTCGTCTTGCCAACTATTCCCGCCCATGAGGATAACATTAATATTAATTTGTATATCTTATTTGATTACCATAAGCGTAATCAATCGTACAACATTCCCAGCAGAAAAAATAGTCTTAATTCATTATAGAGTCCTGTCTTAACATGTCATCTGATAACACTTAACGGTGGCAATAATTTTTCCTGCACAAAAATAAAATATTTAAAAAAATCATAAAGCTCGGATTACTAAAACATATAGCTTCCATATAAAGACATATAAATGAAATCTTTGTTCAATATATGGCGCTAACGAAGTTTTATTTGCAGATCAGGCAACGTTATTTGTGCTATCCCTGTGCTCTGTCTCCCTCACGTACACACACCCTTCTTGGAATACGAATGTATTGTAAGTATGTACATGTATATGAAAGTTTGTGTGTTTCAAACACAGAATAAAGAAAAATGTCATCGCTTACTCTTTATATACAATCTGTCCTATTATGTGGACAATCAGTATATTGTATGGAATTTACATTAGCAATTACAGTACATTGACTTGTGTGTCGAGTTGTTGAGGAGGGGTGATAAGTAGGTGAGGTGGTGAGGGGGTGAGTTGGTGAAGGGATGAGGGGCTGAGGGGAGTTCAGCGTCCCGGTAACACAATTTTTTTTTTTTTTTTTTTTTTTTTTTAAATTTATATCATTATCTTTATATACAATCTGTCCTGTTATGTGGACAATCAGTATATTGTATGGCGTTTTTACATTGGCAATTACAGTACATTAACTTGTGTCGTACACACAATTGACAGGGACGAGGACAAGCACAAACAAACACAACACAAACATATATATACAACACGAAACACCCAGCCCAAGCGCGGGATTCGAACCCGCGACTGCTGTTGATCTCCTGACGTCAAAGGTTTGTGCCTTAGACGCCAGCGCCAACACCAGCGGCTCAAACAACACAGAATGCATGCACAAAATATTTGAAGGTAATTAGAAAGAAGATTGCTTCGCAGCCTATTGCTACAGCTGAAACAAATCAACTTAGATTACTTCGTTTTTATTCCTGTTTTCTGCATTTCTTCCAATTGTAATTTATGATATACATATACATATATACATGTTTAGACTTTAATAAATCACATATGAATAAAGAAGCCCTCAACATATCACTGATACCCAGCATATTCACCTACATAAGTCTAGATTTTCCTTAAAATGGAATTCTATGTGACATAAGCAAAATTTTCAATTCCTTGTTTAGATTTTACTGCTGATCGCTGCAAAGTGTTTAAAATGTTTTAGTTACTACGCATATTGTCATATCTAAGCCTTGCCATCGCAATGAAAATGTCTGACAAGAACAACTAATTGTTATTTATCATTATTGGTTCTATACAATGATTAACAATTTTTTAGCGCTTTTTCTTGTATTTTTGTTTTCAGTCTTGCGCTTAAGAGTTGACACAACCTTGAGGCCGCGAAGGCACTTCAATTTGTTTCAAATATGACACATTAGCCGACATGGCGGGGTAAAGTCGGAGGCATAGGCCATAGTAAAGGCCCCACCCCTGATTAAATGGAATAACCACATTTACCACTTGAAATAATTGAATGCGACTTGAGAACACGGTCGGAAACGTAGAAGTGTGATGGTGGGGGCGATCGGCAGAAAAAACTTCCACTTGAAAGCCATAATTGATTTAACTGATACTGATATACAAAAGCGAAAGAAACACTCAACAAATCAATAGATAAATTCCAATGCTTGGCTGTTTATATCGCTATGGTATCTGGCAGGTATCGGATGTGGCACTGATTGTGGTCTCTCTTTCTCTATCTGCCTCTCTGTCAGCGTTACCGTTACCCACAGTGACACTCCCAACCAACCCCCACCCAACCAACGACACATCCCATGGCCCCCGCATCTCTACATCTACGGCATCTTCAAACGGCCTGGCAATGGCGGTAAAGAACAAGCGTGAAAACATGCCATCCAACAAGATATCGATTTGTAAAATTTTACAGTGATAAGAGATAAAATAACGCTTGACTTTGCAGCTCTTCCATTCCCACTGCCACTCTCTCGCTCAGCCCAGTTTGACAATGAAATCAATGCCAGGTGCCGCAGGTGAGCCAAAATGGAGTCAGGTCTTACTGCTTACTGGCCAAGATGTTGTCTATTTCCTACCCACTCTCTCACCCACCGACGATGATGTTGGCTAAAGGTCTTTGGAGTTGCCGCCAAACAATGTTGACTGCCTTGTTTTTGCTTATCGCGATCACGTCGAGTGCAATTGACGATGACGCTGGCAATGGCTATGATTATGATGCAGTGGTTGTCCAATGTTGACATTGTCACCATTCTGTTTAACAAATCCCTAATTAAAAAGATACTCGTATCTGATAGATGATGGCATTATCTACGAGTTTATAACAAAAAAAAGGTACAAATAGTGCTGCACGGACACGGACTTAGCCAAAAGTCATGTGCGCTATTTGTCAAACAATAAGCCAAACCAAGCAGCCGAACTACCTGACCTATCCTGAGTGCTTGCCTGCCTGCCGGTCTCTGTCTGTCTGCATATTCATATATGTACTTATGTTCATATTTATTCATAAGTCTATTTGGCACATCGCTGGGCTCTGGCTCTGTGCAGCACTTGACTTTGTTTACCCATGACTTTTGAGTAGGTCTCGGTCTGGGTCTGAGACTGGGTCTTTTGTACTGTCTCTGTTGTCTGTCCCCGTTTTCAAACGGTGATATGGCCTTTGGGGACGTTTGCTCAAAGCGTGTGCCGCCTTTTGAAATCTGTGCATTCTGCTTGTTCCCACAATGCTCTACTTTTGCATAAATGGAATTAAATAATTTTAATAAATTGCAATTAATTGGCAAGTTTATATAGAATATTGTTTTTATCAAACATTTTGAATTCTTGCATTGAAATTTCAAAAACATTGTTTGAATGCCACCATATCAAATTCATATATGAAATTCAAAATATATTCATATATATTTACACTAACTGATTCTCTTTTTCGAACCTTACCAGAGATGTACAACGAATTTCCTTTTTCCTATAATGGGGAACTTCCACTGTTCTACTTTGCGGAAAGCATTCAGATTCGGCCTATTTTCAATGGTTCTTTTCTTCGATCCAATGTACATAAATCAAATATAAGGACTGTTCCTCATATCTGTATGTGCATGCAAAAACATTCGTACATTTCCATATACATTTTTAACTGGAATGCTACGATTTTCATATATCTAATAATATAATAGTTTTTGATATTTTGTTTAGCTCACTTGCAGTTGGAATTTTCCCAAATGACTTCTAAAATTTAACTTTTGTGCTGAATTCAAGAAAAACCTTTGATAAAAGTCAACAGAGTTCGAGCATTCTTGATGCAAATGCGAAATTGATATTTCAAATACTTATATAGTCCGAGTATTGTTATATAAAGAATGTTTTCCATTCAAGTAAGTACGCATGCGACTGAAGTCACATCTGATTAAATCTCAAAGCCAAAATTTGAATTTTTAGAAAATGAACAAATGAAATCTTAATATAAGATAAATTTGTTGTAAAAGAGCCAAAACTCACACTTGGCTTAACGTCTCTAAACCAGCGATGGGCAGCATATTGTCAATCGGGAACAATGCAACAGCAGCTACAAAAAAAAAATACCATTGATGTTGCAGGCTAATCCGAATGTGCGAACGCAACAATTATTGCCATTCATTCATTAATTTTCCAGAGTCTGCTTTTCTGTAGCTATGGAAGTTCACAGAAAGTCTAACAGGTTTATAGCACTCAGCCTATTTTGATATATAATTTTAATAATCCACAAAATATACTTTATTTCTTTTACACAGTACACAAATCGCCTTCAAGGCGAGGTCTTGTGATCTAATTGCGCAGTTGCATTTTTATACTCGTACTCTAGTAGAGTAAACGAGTATATTGTATTTGTGCAAATGTATGTAACAGGCAGAAGGAAGCTTTTTCGATCCCATCAAGTAAATATATTCTTGATCAGTATTAACAGCCTTGTCGATCTAGCCATGTCCGTATGAATACCTAGGTCTCAGAGACTATAAGAGCTAGAGTTATCCAATTTGGTATGTATACTTTCTTGAGGGGTGTCAGATTAAGTTTGTTTTAAAATTTTGCCCCGCCCCCGCAAATTGATTAAACCTTCTATTTTGCTTCTATCTTCTTTACTTGAAACTCGGTATAAACCGAGCACATAAGCATAAGCACATGATCATACTTTTGAGTGTGTCGAATATTGAGTACATGCTGAGTACGAGTATCCAATAGTCGGAATATCGACTATAGCGTTCTCACTTGTTTTCTTTTGCGTCGTAGCCAGAGAGCTATGGGAGCCACTTTAATCCATTTATCTTAGCTAATAATTTTCAAGTGTAACACACCGCAGTGCTGTCAGTTAGCCCGGCCGAAATTTTAAGACATTGCACAAATTATAATAATGAACTAAATTACAGACTTATTGAAATTATCTTGAAAATTTACAGACCATTGTCGATAGATAAGCACTTATTCATGAATGGATACTTAGTAGTCTAATTATTTATGTTTTGTTGCCAAATCAACCGGTTTAATGCCAACTCTATCGCACAACTATATCGTGTAACTAATAGCATTGGTTATATATTTACAATGTGAATGCTCTACAAGCCAAAGGAAGCCTTCCTGTTCTTGTTTTAAAATAGAATATACATGATTTTTTTGTTTTTTTGATTTAATTATAAGTTGTGCTAGCTACCAAGCTTTCTGTTTTTTAATTAAATTATGTAATTAGTAGTACCTTTGCGAGGCTAAAGTCTATAACTCATATTCCACATACTATACCAAGAACATAGTTTGGTATAGCTGAAACTATGTGAATGGGCAATTTGCACATTTTCTGTTTTCGCTAAAAGCTGCTCATTTAGAGCGCACTAGAATGGACAGTACAACGTTGTCCTGGGCAACGGATGCAGGCTGTGGGCCGCCCGTACAACACAGTTTGAAATGACCACATAATTAAATTAATTGGATGAAATGTGCTCAGCAGGTGCACACAAAAGTTGGGGTGGCCAGCGTCAACTTCATGGACATTTGCGGAGCAAAAGCCCGCAACACAAATATTGGTCAACGTTGTCATTATCAACTTGGGGTGCATATTTTGGTATTGGGACTCGTGTCGCTGTCGGCTAAACAAACAGCTAAGCGCGGTGTAAAGAAATATCAAAGAAAATGTGAAAATCAAAACTTTTTAAGTGTCCCCCACCAAGTTTCAACATTGAAAATCTAAACAAATTGCGATAAAAATTAAAAAAAAAAAGGAAGAATAATAAACGAATAAACAATTTCATTGAAATTGAAAAACGCTTACGCTTCGCTTATCTCTCAATCTCATGGAGCTCAGCTAAGTACGATTGCGACCCCAGAACTCAAGTGGAATGGCAAAGCGATCCTTTTGGACGATCAAGCGATAAGTTCATTTGCTTGGCCCAAGTTTAAGACGTTTTCCGATTTGATTAATATTGACTTAAGAACGATTTTGTTTGCGCAGCCATTGTGTTCAGCTGTTTCGTTTGATTAATTTCACGTGATAAAGCTTAATTGGATTTTACTTAGATAACCGTCAGACAGTCAGTCAGTCAGTCAACTAATTCATGGTTAGATTTGCCGCTTTCAATTGCAAACTCAAGTGCCGTTGCACTGTTTATGGCACAAAATCGCAGCTAATCAACAAAAGGCAAATAAACACAATGACGCATAAGCTAAAAGACAAAATGTAATCAATCAGGTAGAAGACTCTAGATGGTTGTAAACTATTCAAAGTACAAAAATTACTATAGGTTAGGTCAGTAAACAAGCATGATAACTTTTTATATATGTCGATATTGCAGACTACGCAAGTAAGGTAGGTCAACTTGGTCTAATCAAAGCATAAATACCCTTGCGGAATTGGTTGGAAGTCGGTCAGCATACGTGGCCTGACACGTTCCAAATTTGGTTTAATATGGATAGAAAACCAAAAAAAATCCGATACACTAAGATTTCATTCCGAATCGGTCAGTTATATGAGAGCTATATGATATAGTGATCCCATCTGGATAAACTGTGGTCAGCAGAAATAGAGGCATCTAAAATTGACATTTACCAAATTTGGTTTAATTCTGATAAAAAACAACCAATTTTTCTGTACTAAGAGTTCATTCCGTATCGGCCGGTTATGTGGGAGCTAAATGATATAGTGATCAAGAATATATATTCTTTGTGCGGTCGGTGATGTTTCCTTCAATGCAAGGGCATATATAGTTCGCCTATATTTATAGGCGTATAACATGTGTCCTGCGTCTGGTCGGAAATGCATGCCATTGCCAAGCTCCATGACTATCAGCAGATTAAGTGTAGATCAGAGATTCACAAAAAATGTGAATGTATATTAATTTTGTCAAGATTGCAACACACAGAAGGAAGCATTCTCGTTCATATAAAGTATATATTCTTGATCAGCATGAAGAGGGGATTCGATAGAGCTATGTCCGTCCGTCTGTCTGTCCGTTTGATTCATCTCTGAGATCTCAGAAGTCTTAGGAGCTACAGAGCTGAAATTTTTAACAGATGCTCCATCATCCGTATTGGATTGGATTCAATTTGGACAACCATGTCATTTAGCTTGCAAGAAATAATTCGCCTGTACCAGAAGCAAAGCACGTGCAAAATACTTCTGGCCACTTTCCCCGCCGAATGAGTGCTTCATATCGTGGTGTGGATCGGTAACGGCATGCAATAGCACGCTCGAGAGAACCCGCTTGTCCGAGAAGTAAAGAAAAGAATTGCCAAATACTGCTGCCCATTCTTCTCGCCGAATTAGACTATAGTATCGTTAAATGTTAAGCTATGATTGACGAATCTTGGACTTACCCAACGTACAGACAAAAGAAGCTTTTAAGAATTCTGAAATATTCTAGATGAAATAGACAGACCGAAAGACGGTCGATTCTGCTTGAGGTGCTGATGAAGAATCAATATACTAGATATAGTGGGTAAGGCTTGCCTCTGAGCGTTGCAAGCATCCTGACCAAATTAATATGCCATCACAATTTGTTGTGAATTATATAAAAAACCCAAATCCTTAAAATTAAATTGTTGAATTTTCCCCCAATTTTGGGATTCTTGGATTTTCTAAGTGTATAAATATATACCACGACTTTCCTTCAATGCCCGGGGCTGGTTTAGTCATCTCCCTGCTTTAAGATATATCCAATTGACGATATATAGAAACCTTCTTAATAAGTATATATTTAATTTTCTTATGAACTATAAAACTGCACCCAGTACTCACACCTATAGTTATCTCTATAGCTATACAAACAGTTGAGAAAATAGCCACCAATCTTAAGTTATCCACTTGACTCCATCTAAGATTTCCACTTAAGTGAAATAAATGTGTACTTACGCTCGCAAGAAATATATACTTACAGCGATTGGGAGTTCACATGACTATGGTCTATGGTCTATATGCTACATTCTATGGCGAACGAACGCAATCCTCCTAAAAGGCAATAAAGTTTATCATGCAATTAAGAACGAATTACGCTGCTAATAGAATAATTAATGCAATTTCCCACAACATTAGGCACAGCGAGCTTGCCACACGGCACAAGGACAACATCAGCCCCTTAGAACAGTGCAAAATCAAGATGTGAAGAGCTCGGACACGGACACGGAGGCTGAGACTGGAACTCACCCCCAAGCTCAGTGACAACTGCCGACATCGGCCGGTATGTTTTCATTCTCTGTTCAACAAACCCCAACAATAAACCGTTCCAAATGGGTTTATGTGTGCGTGTGTGCGGGAAGCTCAAACCTAGGAAAGACCATTGCTAACTCTGGCATTGTCGTTCAACCAACAAAGCATTGAAGAGCTAATATGCTGAACTATGTAGGAATTGTAAGAAAGTGGTTAATTGTTCAAAATTAGATTGCTTCGCTTAATGGATGGCAATTTCGAAAGTTTAATATATATCTTAAGTAGTTTTTCAAAATAGTTCATTAAAAATATAGTTCAATTTGTGATATTTGCAGCAATTATATTATAATTGCTATATTTGAGTATCTCTAAGATGTATGAGAAAAGGATATTCTACATATCACCTTCGACATTTTTGCTGGCTGGCCTTATGCTCATCCTTATCACATACACACACGCAGCATACTCCTTGTATGTGCGCGTATATGTGTATCTCTGCTCACAATCCTTGCGTTTGCTATTTTTATTTCTGCATCAAACCGCAAGCATCGCGTTGCCTTCAGTGTATGTGTGTGTGTAAGGATGTATGGGTTGGTCTCGTTCGCTTTCTCTTGCCCGGTTTATATCAAAGTGCCTGGCTTGTTCTTCAGCGCCAAGCTCCATGCTGTGGGGCTATGAAGTCTGGCAAAGGCAAAGTGTCTGTGGCTGTGGCGCACTAATGAATATGTCAAGTAAATTCCTGCTTTCGGACGGAAACTGCTGCTGCGATATCGACTTAACTATCTGCTGCCTTTTAAGTGCGCACTGAAATGCATTTCGTGCCGGCTTCAAGTTAGTTTCCGTTTCATGTCGCTTCTGACGTTGTCGTTTGGGTTGCGAGTTGGGTTGGATCGAGCATGGATGGCATCAAGGGGTGTGGATGTAGTGCGCTTGTCGCTTCCACTTTTGCACACCCACACCCGCACGCACAACCACACAACCCACATCCACATTTGCTGGCTGCTTCAGTTTTATAAAAACCCCAAACCAAAACTGCATATAGCAGGCATTAAGTATACGCCAGATGCAACATTATTTTTGCCTCGAATGCTTACCTTTTTCGTTGATAAGTTGGTATAACACAAAAGCATTACCATTTTCCAACAAACTAACAGCCCTGTGAATTTTTTAACCTTTTTTTGTGGAAGCTTTGCTTCAATTTATCTAAGTGGAAATTGCATGTCAACCGGAAAGTAGTTGTCAAGATTGTTAAGTCCTTATTTCTTTCTAGTGGCTGTTGCCAGCTAATAGCTGCTGCCTGTGTATGCTTGGGTGTGTGTGTGTTGGTATAAGCGTATATATATGTTATGTTTATACGAACAAATATACCTTAAGTGTACATATATATATATATATATATATATATATATATAGACGACTCCAAACCCAAAAACACTTTCCTGTGCTTCAGTGCGCTTTACCTTTTCAACATTCACGACTTTGTTGTTGGTTTTACTGAAGTTATTGTTGTTGGTTTTGGCGATGATGAAGCTGAGACGTTCTGCAGGGGTGGGGGGAGGTAACATGTTCATAGAGTAATGTGCAAATTTAGTTTTACATTTTATATTTGTTTGCAGCTTCTTTTGGTCTGTTCTTAGAGTAATACAGTGGACTATATTATATTTATTTCAACTAAAAAGGTATTTGTATAAAGGTATTTCAAGTATCGTTAAGTATTTGTACCACTGTAAGTAGTTTTCAGATGTCTACGTTTCGCATTTTTAATGCAAATACTCAATGAATGTCTCTTTTGTAAGAAAACATACAGTTTTGCCTCAACCCAAAGATTTATGTTGTGGTTTTAATTTGCCCAAAGGCATCCTAAATACATATACATACATATATATATATAAATACACTTTATGTATTCTATTTGTGTCAAGCTTGATTTGCTTCAGTTTCACTCCATTTTCAATTTTCTAGCCATGCTAATTAAGGGCGCTGCCTAAGAGTATGCAACAAAAGAAAATCAGGTGCCGGCAAAACTAAAAGCCATAATCATAAAGCGCGTGAGTGTGGGTGTGGGTGGGGGTGGGCTCAAAGTGAAAGACTTCCTTGGCGCGCTGTCAACCATTTTTGTTACCATTTTTGATTTTGATTTGATACTTAATTTCACATGAAGAACTTTTGCCAGCACTCCAGCAACTCCTTACGCTTTTCTTATATAATTATGCATAAATCCTCTTTACACGCCGAGAACACTTTGCTCTAGATGTTCACAGACGCACCATGGCTGCCAAGCATTTGATGAAAATTTGATTAATCTTATCAGGCATCAGCATTGAAAGGAAGGAAAGTAAAGGGTTGCACATCCTCATCAGTTGTAGCAGCAGCTTCCGCCTCAGTCTCGACCTCAGCTGCCGACTTTTATAGATTCTCTTGTCAGCAGGCATTGAAAAATGAATTATCAACCATTTTTGTCTTCTTTATAGCTTCTCTGCCTTTTGCCTCTGGCTCGTAGTTCATATTGCCTTTGTGCTAATTGAGTTACAAAGCAGTTTGAAGTGCACGCTTCTATTGAGAAATTTACTTAAAACTCAAACTGAAACTGCACTCAATATAAGCGTTTGGGTTCAGTTTTGGGCACTCTTTTCAACAGCCACTCAAGTCAGCAGGTCAGCTTAAGGAAGATATATGTATAGCTCTCTATTGGCAATTACCTAACAGCATAACATATTCATTGGGCATAATTTGAAGTCTTATGGAACCATCCTTAAATCGAAATGGTCAGCTCTTAGGACTTGATAAGGTTCCCCCAACCAAAGCTCCAAATGCTTGACCAATTGATAAAAATGCGTATTAGGAGACTACTTTTTTTTGGTATCTTCCCAACTCGCATACGTGCAACGAGCATGTATCTCCCTTTTATTTCGTTTTACTACTTGTAAGACGAACATCCTTTCAACGTAAGCTGCTTGTATCAATAAAAATTCGATTATACGTATAGAAGTATATTTGGCTGCTGCTGACTGTTGGACCCTTGCCTGGTTTCCTACTCGAACTTGCTTCTTTTTTATAAATATTAGAGCAGCGATTTATCATTGTGTTGACTTTATCGTCGGTTACAAGCATAGTAACAGACGAGCCATATAAATGCGAGGGGAGCCACCTAACTATGCGCTTTTGCAAACATTTTCACCTTTTATGAAAATGAATTCATTTCAAGCATTTATGATTGTGAATTGTACAGATCTTTGGATTTTGTGCCTTGCAGTTTCTTTTTTAACGTTTATTTATAGTAATTTACGTGAGGTTAATTCTTATTAAATAAACAAATATATGTTAGTTATAAATAATGAAATTACAGTGTCTTTTCAGCGAGCGCTTGAGTATAATATACTCTAAGGATTTCATTTTATGAATGCTTTTGGGGGAACATGGCCACTCTTTAGGCACACCCTTAGGTATGCTTCATTTGTGTAATATGGTGCTGATATCAGATTGTTAGTTTCGCATTCCATGTGTTTTCTAATCAGATCTTTCAGTTCCTTAATTGAGCTGCTTCGAAAACTATAGTATAAAGAGGCTCTTTGGGAATAATATTACAAATTTCCTTATCTTCCGAAAAGTCAATAATTCGTTATCACATTTTTAGCTAAGGAATAACAACAGAGTCCTTATAATACATGTTTATGCTGTTCTTAGCTGTCTTTAATCAATATTTCATTCAATTGAGTGAAAATTATTAACAATCAGGTCTCTATCGCGATCACCCTGATGTTAATGTTATTGCCGTGCTCATATATAAAGATATATCGTTTCAATGAGGCCAGGAAAACTACACATTGTGAGTTTTTTATATTTCCTTTTAATTCTCTTTACTTTAAATGCGGCATATTTACTTCCAGACATATCCATTGATCCGAAAGTGAGCCTCATCATTGAATAGAATATTACAATTACACTTTAGGGAAGGTTCTAGAAACAATAAGTTAGTCCTGCTCTGTAAAATTATAGATATTTCCATTGATATTCGCTAAGATAACCTACTCCACTTATATATACAAATGTGTACATATATCCTTATTTGAGCAGCTTAAAGGAGAAGCAACTTATGGCTATGCTTCGCCTCTTTTAACTGTCGACTCAGCCACTGCAATTGGCTATGAATATTTGTCACAATATTCAAAATTCTCCAGAATAAGCCTTTGCATCTTTAGTCCTTGATTGTTATTGATCTTACACAAAATAATATTTTTGCATAATTTGTATGATTATGATAATGTATCTATTATACACCCCTCGTAAATTCAAACATATCACGTATACGCCTAGTTCAGCCAATGGCTGCCTTTTGACAATATCAGCTTAGGCGAACAAGACTGTTTTTTATGGTAACTTTTCCATATTTTCATAAATATTTTAAGCATGTGCTTAGGTCCAGTTGGGGGCACGAAATCAGACAGAAAGAGGGGAGGGTAGCAGCCACTCTGTGACATTTGGCATGCACTTCAATTGCTTTTACTCAAGTAGCTTATCAGTCTGCATGAAATGACAACAACAACAAATACAACTGACCAGCTTCTTGCACCCTTCTTATCCCCATAAGCATATCAAATATCAAATGCCAAACAGGCCAACAAATTGGCATTGTTGTTGTGTGTTTCGAGTATGTAGTTCCTCTTTTTTTGCACTCCCGCTTGTCCAGTTGTACCCTGATTTATGTGTATTGCATAAACGTAATCGACTTTGCATCACGCTCTACGGAATCGCCCGTATTTGTATGGCTCAAAGCTTTATGAAGCAAAGTGACCAAAATTTATCAGCATGCTGGCAAGCCAACTCCTTTGCCTTGGCCGTCATAAAGCCAAAACATCTTAATTGGTTATGTAATTGTGGGCATTAAGTGATTTCTTGTTTATTTCACAGTTGGACGCACACGAAATGTTTCAAATGAAATTAGTTAGCCGAGGAATGAAAAGTGAATTCATTGGAAAAGATTCCATTTCATTTGTAACTCTCGACACAATGAGCATTAAAGAGTTACACTGCTGCTGAAACTGAAGTAAATACATAAAGGAATAACTCGAAAATTTCTAAATAGTTAGCATACTTTTCGGGGCTGTTCAGGTAAGCTTTGTTAGTTTGCTGTTTGCTTTTGCCCTAATGCTCTTGATGACAAGGACCAGTGAAGCAACGGATGAGCCTTCGTCGAGTGTGGGTGTCTTTGGTTGCCAATGGATTGATTGAATTAACAAACTAAATAAGCCACGACAATTTTCAACCAAAGGCTGGATTTGACTTCGCTCCGAAATAAATAAGTGTTAGTAAGTCGTATATAAAATGTGTGAATCAGTCGTTATTGAATGGAGGAGTTTAGTGAGGCACAATTGGTTAACATTACGTTTTCAACCGAGTCAATGCTTAAATATTAAGAAATCTAGAAACTAAAGCAATAATTCAGGCGACATTTCCGACTTATGGCGCATAATATCACATTAATTATAACTAAAATGTTTGCAAATTCCTTTCAATCAATATTTTTGTCATGATTATGATCATGATTATACAAAAATATAATTCTTTAAAACACACATTCACAATCAGAGAACTTGTACTAGCAAAAAAAAAAATGTTTAACAAAATATTATGTCACTTTCTTCATCTTAAGTATAAAAATCAGTCGCGTGCAAATGCTTTACTAATTAGGAATAAAAAAAATATATAAGCTTACTTTTCTACAATTTTCTCAGGCATAAAAAAAATCGTTAAAATGAAAAGCAAAGTTTAAACATCAAAGTAAACTTATGAAGAAATTAAATAGGCAGATTAAAAACACAAATACAAAAAAAAAACATATATAAAAAATTCTATGCACTTTGTCAAAGAAAAAGTTCGTAATTAAACAAACACAAAACGGAATATTCAATAACTGTCTTCATAATGCCCAAGCAAAAGCAAAGAAGAGAAACAGTAAAGCAACCACTCAACCCACAGTTAAGTCTTAATTTTTCATCTTTCTTTTTTCCCATCAAAAAATGGGCAGCAGTCCAAACGATAATCGCCTCTCTATATAAATGGAATAAGATGTTGCACGGGCCAAAGTCCTCTCCCATTATTAAGCTTGCCTCACTGAGCAAAGAAACGAAAAAATAACATTGAAGCCAACAAAGATGGTCATTAAAATTCGTAATGAATTAATACTAGAGAGCAAGCATATTCTAATCCAATAAGCTCGCCTGGGAGTGAGCAGCAAACGGAAAAGCGGGACCAGCACCAGGCACAGGATATTCGCTGTCTCTGCTATAGAAATCTACCCCTTTATGCAACACCATTAGTCCATGGAGCAGGCAAATCGAAAAGAAACGCATCGTTGGTCGCGGACATCGCCGGCGCGCATAAAATTTAACGAAAAACAATCATTATCCTTGTTGACTCGCAGCGCAAAAGTAATAACAAAATGTCCACAACAATGAGGAACAAAGGAATGTTATTGTATTGAATATTGCTCGACTGCTAGTTGCCCTGTATGTATTCTTTGTGTGTATAAACAGACTCTTCGATATCCTTGAGAACTTTGCATGACATTGCCAATAATTATATAGTCGAAATTCTCAAACGGCTTACACAAATTTTACGCATTTAGTTGAAACTAAGTTTGTATATGTATAAACACATAGTCTACCGATCTGCGGAGTTTTGTCAAGATCGGATAATAATTGTAGACAAAATCGTAAATAAAACATTTTGTGCTTTCATTCAACTGATTTACTGGAACTTAAAGCCTGTGTAGGCATATATAAATAGCATATAAATATTGAAAATCCATATAATTTCCATTAAATTATTTAACAGCAAAATTTATGATTACTTTTCCTATAATTTCTAGATTTTAAATTAATTTCTACGACTTTTAATTTCAATACATTATGATTTTACATTTCCCTTACCTCAATATACCCGTCCAGTTATATGTCTGCTTTCTTTTGTACCCATGCTTGTATAAAAAGAAGCCGTGCCGTACTTAATTAGAAAACGTTTAATGCCTTTTGCGATTTCTACTGCGTTGGGGTTCCCTCAACCGGAAGGGAACCTGCAGAGGAGCGGAGAACAAGAGCAAGCGCAAACCAAAGCCATTGGTTTCCATTTAGCGTCTTTTGGCGTGAAGTGAGATTTTCTTTGCAACGAAGCGAAATCGCTACGAAAATTTATGTGCTGTTCAACTTTGCATTTTCCATGGCCCCTTTTGCTGTTGGTAATATTGTGCGGCTACGAGATTGGTCAACTGCGGATCGGAGGAGTGGCTGGCTTGCTTTTGTTTGAATGCGAGAGTCAGCAAACGTTGTGGCCAATGTAATTTTCCAACTAATTTAATTTCAGGCTCAATAGTTGAATTATGACTAAGGAATTTGCCAGAATATTTTGAAAAGGCTTAGAAGCTAAGGATTTTGATAGGAAAATTTAGAACTTTAAGTCTCAGAGAATTGAACTAACTGTTATGATGATGATCATGCTTGTGATTGGGTTAAAGGGCGACGCGTTGCAACAATACTCGCGTTTGTAGAAGTTTTCAAAATTATAGGCAAGTTTTGATCTGCCTGTCAGCAGGTCCACGGGATGAATTTTCTATACACACTTAATTGTGTTTTTTCTTTATGTCTCTGCACGTTCTCTGCCCCTTTTTGTACCTCTTGCTCTCCTTTCGGCTTCTTGTTAAAGTCATTCTCTATTCTGACTTTTGTCTTAGTTATATGTCTTTTATCTACATTCTCTTCTTTTCATATTCTCCCTGTCTTTACCTCATTTCTGACTCTCCTTTTTGTCCGCCCTCTTCACCTCCGGTGTTCAGTGGGATAGTCATCTTAGGTTTAATGCTCTTCCAGGCTTTATATTGATGATAAAGTTATATCATCTAAAAGCTAATTCAAATTTGAACTGAGATTTACAAACTTAATCACTGTCGAATGGGAATGCTTTGATTCGTTGAGCCGTTTTAATGTGATTGAGCTACAAATTTAACTAAAGTATTATTAAAGTAATTTGTTAAATTTAATGAATTAAATAACAAAGGTATATTATGCATTCTCAATGTTTAAGTTTTCTCAAACATTCTACTGAAGCAAACCCAATTAGCGAAAGAGCACAAATGCACAAAAAATTAAATTGAATGTTCGAAATGCTGGCAAAAGTTTTCCAATTGCGTAAAGTACAAGCGAAATAATGTCAAAGTGAATTCTATGAAATGAATGCAATTAAAAAGTTGACATGAAACTTAGTATATAGCAAATGCCATGGACGAGCAAAGCTTGTTTGGAAACATACATTGATATTGATACTTGAATGTGCTGCCAGCTATGGCCCAAGAGCAGAGGTAGAGGCTTTGAGCTGTGAGCTGTGAGCTGCTCCCCAGATAATATCGGGAAATCACAACAGAACAAGCGTGTCAAACCGCAAAAACAGCGCCGCATGAATATATTAAATTACAAAAGCGACAAGGGAGAGGGAAAAATGCCGGAAAAACCTGACAAGATTGCGGCAGGGGATGGAAAACATGAAGTGGCAACAATGCGGCCAAGCGCAAGAAAAATTAAAAGGGTCACTTTACAGGGACTTAAATGCTTTTTAAACAGAAAAAAAAAAATTATAATAATAGCCAACAAAATTGGGAACGAAAAGTACGCAAAATAAATTCATATTTGAGTCCAGAGCGTTGGTCGGACGGTTAGACGGTTGCTACAATGTTTGCTGATGATAAAGCGGCATGCGCCACTCCGCCGATTGTCCTGCTCAGATCTCCCCATTTTGGGCTATGGTGTTTATTGTTTATGCTGGATGTTCATGGGTTCTTGAATTTTACTTTGTTGCCTGTTTACAAACATAATCGCTGAAAAATTAAGTTTTTGAAATTGCTTTTTAAATTAGCTGCTTATGCCAGAGATATGAAATCGTGTCAAAATAGCGGCTGGCAAACCATATTCAGCAAATTATTGTAAAGAGGAGTAGCAGCATTTCTGGTTGAGTTCTCTCTTGATGCCGTAAAAAGACTGATACATAATCATCTGTCGATCAGTTTATGGACAGTAAAAGATCCTTTTCTAGTAACTCGCGGGTCTTTCGAGGTATATTTTTCATCGATTCTTAGTACATTTCTAAATGTATAGCAATAATACATATATTTATATCATATTTTCTTCTGCAAAATGTCCGTTTCCAAAACCGTTTTCAGGTATTAAGTATATAACTATGACTTCATAGGTAACTAGTTTCCGACTAGACCACCCACCCATTCCCAAAACTCTTTTAAAAATAGCATATAAAAAAGAAAAGGAAAATTGTAATAAACATAATTAAAACCGACACAAAACGTGATCAGACCAGATTGAAAGAGGTCAAACACTCCAGCAAGATTAAGTTGTGAGCTTAGAATACTTAAGTGGCCGCAAAAAAAGGAAGAATAGAAAAAAAAAAATGTGTTGAACCCAGCAAACAAACAAAACCTAGCTTAAGCCCTATCCCAAGAAAGGCAAAGGGATTTCGTATGTAATGGAGAGGTCATTGAATCGTAAAGAGCGCGTGACCCGCGCTATGCCAACGGCTCGCAAACGGGACACGTCTCTAATTGAGCGCATACGAATACGAATGCCAACAAGGACTCACCCAAGTAAGAACAAGCGTAAAAAGTAAGAATTAAAACTGGAGCAAAAAAAGGGAAAAATACAAATACCCCGCATTGGACAATGAGGGGACTCAAGCGGTTTGTTCTCCACTCCTAAGCTTATTTTTCCGAGCGGCTTTCGGTCGTAAGTGCCGTAAGATGCGTAAAAACGGGGCAAAAAGAATCACAAATAAAAAAGCATTGGAATTAAAAATGATGATGATGTTTTGGCCCGAAGGTGGAGATGCAGACGGATGGAGCTGGGTTGGGTAAAGCGACTAAACAAAAGAAAACAAATGGAAGCCAGCGGCCCGCAGAAGTAGAACCACATTAAAATTTGAAGCGCTAGGCTTAATCCTTTCAAACTTGGCTGCGTTCGCTGCCTGGCAGCCAGCCTGAAAGCCCAGGAAGAAGCCAAAAGTGAGCCCGAAGCTCATTATGCACGCCCAGGGGCAATTTTAATGACCTAAATCCGGCAGAAGGCATAGGCATTGGTATTGTGTGCTTGTAAAAAATATGGCAATTCCAGCAAAAGAAAGCGCCGGCTTTTTTGATTAATTATGTGCCGAATATGGAATAAATTCCATGGAGCTGGCGCAAAAATGTAATCGCTGCATTGTCTGTTTTGACAACACTTGAAGCGCGGCATCCGGGCAGGAGAAGTGCGGTTTTTGAATTGGAAATCTGGGCGGCGGGGTGATTAAGTCGGGCGCACCTTTGCCGTACCCTCAGACTCTGTGTCAGCCTCAACCTCAGCTTCATGCTAAATTTATCAAATGCGTAATGAGCGCACGTGAGTTGCATGCCATATGGGCAGGTTCCAGACCAGCTTTACGGTCCTTTTTTTTATTTGTTTTGCCACTATTTCACTTTTGGGCAGCTAGCCGACGGCTGTTAATTACAACTTAAATTGACAGCAAAATTGGCTAGAAAAATTGTGGGTTTTCCATGCGGTCGGCATATTAAAAGCCAAAGATTCCGAACTTGGCATCAGACAAATGAAGACTTAAGTCCTTATTAAGGCAATGCAGTCAAGTAGAATGTTTAAGAGATGCCTTATAAGCTGCTTGAAACATTTTCTTTATTCCAAATCAGTTGGGGAATCAAAAATTAGCTAAGTAGAAATTCAGGGCAGGAGAACAAGTATTTAACCCTAATTTGACAGACACGCACAGGAACAGGCGAAGCAATTGGCTTGGCTTGGCCTGGCTTGGGTGTTGCTAAAGGAAGTTACAAATAAATACATATGACGCTTATCAAGGGTTAAAAAAAAAAAATGAAGCCCACCAAAACCAAGCTGAAACATATGCCAAATGCCTTTATGTGATTGTGAGGGCACGGAAGACAACAATATCAATACGAGTCATGTGTGAAAGGGGGTAAGGGTAATGAAGACGGAAACGGAAATCACAACAAAGTGCTGACATGTGCCGCGGTTAGCACACACACACTTACACTCACACCCCAACTCACACATGTGCGGGCGTCAAGTTCCTTTTCACGCGCAAATTGAGTACTTAAGCGGTTTAGTTGGCACGTCTGTTCGTCTGTCTGTGTGGGTGACAGGCCACAAAAGGGTTAAGGTTATGCAGCGCAGCTCCTGTTTTGTGCCCAATGTGTCTATCCGCGCCTCAGCTATACACTGCAAAGAAAGAAGAGGTAGTCTTTGACACACATATTAAACTAAACTTTGTTACAAAATTCTTCTCTTTATATACAGTGTTTTCTTATAATATGGGGCTCTAACGTTGCCAAACTAAGTCGATTTTAAAGCACAGTTACATATTAGAAGGCTATTTTAGTTGTTAAGTTGACTGTAAAGAATTGAGTGTTTGGAAAATAGACAATTGACACAATCCTGGTATCTACTTGTGTGACTCCCCTAGCTTCTTCATCAGCTTCTTGTTCTGGTTTCTTACAGTGTCCTAGCCTTAGCAAGACCATGGAATATGCTGCAGCTTCACTTTGCCAGGGAGACTTGTGCCCCGTCTGATTTTAATTATTATAATTTGTACTACTTTATATTCATATCCAACTGTTACAGCTAAATTTTATTTCAGTGCATTTGACGCCATTTCCTTGGCGTTAGTAAGCTGTCTGAACATTCGCATGCGTCTTGAAGTTACTTAAGAACATTCTCACTCTGCTTGCTTCCACAAAAACAGCTCCACATTCACATCCTGTATGCTTACACACAGCACCCTAACCCCCGCCCCCTCTTCCATTTCAGCGATAAGCAACTGGCTGCCACGCCCCTGCATTTTATTGTGGCTTTTGCAAAATTTGCTTATAATTCATGGCGATTTACTTGATTTGCAAATATTATTTATTGTCAACGCTTGCTTTTTTGCCCGCCGCTGCTGCCCTCGCTGCACTACCACTTCCTGGTTGCTGGTTCAACTTCAGCGTTCATGTGTGTTGGTGCGATAAGGACATTGGGGAGGGATTGGTAGTGGTGTGGTCACAAATGGCATTTGCATACTGTTTGCTGTTGATGTAACAAAAGGAAAGCTGCAAGGAAATAAAATCACAAACACATAGAGAATGAAAAAAGATGTGGGGGAACGAGCTGGAAGGGGTGGCTATGTAAAACGAAACGCGTGCCAGCAACATAATTTGCGAATGAAAAGTGCGACTGTCATTTTTCGCTTGTGGTTTTTTATGTCCTTGCCGTGGATATTATGGTTTTGTAATAATATTCGGGCATATAATTTGATTTGAAAGATATAGAAGAATTTGCAGTACCTTAGAGTATACGTCCGATTACAACTTAAGCGTTGAAAGTATGGAAAACAAATAAATTTCCTTAGCTCAACTTTCATTTTATAATTTCTAATTAAATTATGCAATTTATAAAGATTTCCTAAGCAAATAGAGCCTTAATATCACTCCAAATAAATGACTACTTGTAAAGGTCATTGCCCAAAACTTTTACACTATAATCATCATGAGATTGGTCGATAGTGAATGCAGTCATTGCAGATCTCTAATTTATATATATACCTAACCGATCACAAAACAGTTTTTACAGAGTATTGTTAGCTTCGACTTGCTATTTTTAATATTTTTGTAGCATACTTACAGGCAGCGCTCAAATGTGCCTCTATTCTTGTCCCCAGCAAACCGAAATAGAAACCAAAAACAGAGATAAAGACGAAGATGCTTGCTAGAGCAATACTCTCTTATGTAAGCAGAAGCCGCAACCTCAGCCTCTGTCCCATTTGTTGTTATTTATGCTGAGCAGGGGCTCATTGGGCTGGCAGCGGCGCACAGGAAACGGAAATCCCCACGAAACAGACAAAGATGCGAATGCGACCACAGTTGCTTCCTATGCGAGTATATCGTATATGTTATATGCATACTTGTGCTGCCAAAGTATAAAAATACAAACATTATATGTATGTTAAACAAGCCAAGCAATAATAATAATAAACATGCTTGGGCTTTTGCAATTGGCAACTGGGAGCTGGAGCTGGAGCTGGAGAGCTGAGGAACTGTGGGCTGGCATTTTATTGCTGCTCAATTGATACATGAAATTATGTTTTTGATTTTTATTGCTTTGCCAAACATATGATGATCACCCACACAGGCACACACAGGCGGGATTATTTTTAAGCGCCTCAAATTCGTTTCACAAATTATGCATAAGGAGTTCTACTTTGCATATGTGGCCGCATTGTAATTGAGATGTGAATTCAATTTCAATGTTCTGGCGAAAAAGTGCTCACCAGCTGAGAAATAAATACAAACACACACACACTTTCACTTATTGTTTATGATCTCCAGAGAGTAGCGAGCAACTGTTGAAACCAAATACCAGCGTGGTTTTTGAGTTTGGGTTACCCATTGGGGGGTTGATTGATTCTATACGTACTAGCGAGAGCGATAACCGCAAGCATGGCTGCGGGGGATGACTCTAGGTATGATTGTAATGCCCATCATTGGAAGACTTGGAATCTATAAATAAGCTATAGTCACTTATGAAAGCGAGCGGCAGTCTGGTATTGTCAATGTCTACCAGCCACAAAAGGCATCATCAAATCCACATCAATGTTTTCTTTCAATAGGCGGAACTTTTGACTAAACGAAAATATATAAAAGAGACGAATTTCTTGTACTCTTATGTAGCTGTTATCATAACTCTAGAAATTTTGTCATTTTCATTGTGAACACTTCAAGTTATAGCTTACTTTGGACATTATTTTGAAAGGATAAAGGCAAAAGCATGGTCGACTAAGCTTGAGGTGTAGAAAGTGTTGAAATATCGATGATTTCAAATGTCGCAGCAATCAGCAGGTATTTTTGTTGAACGCTCAAAACATCTCAAAAAGGACTCAATTTACTATCCGTTGAATTTTTCCCTATCTTCGCTTTACGATACACAAATGAAACTATAATTTCAAGTGTTTAGAATTTCTTTTCCCCAAAAGCATACAAACGCAATTTCGTTTTTACGACTTCAAGGTTTCAGAGAACCTCATTATTGAAAATAGTATTTCATCTTCTCGACAAAACATTATCTGGCAATGTCCTTTAGTGATTTTACAACATTTAAATACAATTAATTACACAATTTAAATAATAGGATATTTCATGCACAGTTTCTGTCAGACATGAAGATAGTAATTGCAAAATATTGCCCACCATTGACTTCCTTTTGTGGACTGAAAGTTTCTCTTTCAGAGGATTGGGATTACCTTTTCTGGCTCCTTCTGCTTTGAGATTCGCCTTACGGTCACCACAAATTTCACGATATTTTCATCATAGGCAACGTGATAAAGCCAAAGATAAATTAAAGTCTGCTCTAAAATGTTCTGTAAATTTCTGATCATCATCGTTGGAGCTACTTATATAAATAGATAATGAGGTCGAAAAACATTGTTTGTTTTACGATCTGAAGTTCATCAACTTCCTAATTGATGTTGAGAAAAATATTGACATATTTAACATCTAGCTCTCATAAAAACATTCCACTGGGGTCCTGGGCTAAATTTGGTAATGGAAAAGTGAATTGTAGAGGCAGCAACAACAATTATGAAACGATTTTGAGAACTTATACTATATTGGTTTTTAAAATAATAGTTGTTGTTGCTGCAAAGGCTCATTTAAGTAGATAACTTAAATATTGACGTCAATATCTAATGAACGAACCCCTTTTTGAATTTTACGAATAAAAGCTCGTTTCCTGAAAAAAACATTAGTAGAATTGGATAAACGAATTGTCTCTTTCGTGAAATCAAACAGGTGATACCCAAAAGAACTTCTAAGCTACAAAATCAAACTATCAAAATGCACTCCTAAACTGTTTACATCAGTATAATGTTTCTTGTTGATGATGAATATGGTTTAGCATCCTTCTAGCTGGTATAGATCATGCTCTAAATTTGGATAGAACATCATTCAGTAACCCACTAGCTAGCAAAGATTCGATCAATTTCATGAAAAAGTATTCCTTAACTTACCGAATACCTAAAGTTAAAAGTTTTTCAAATGCAAAAGAATTCACGTGAGCTCCACTGATAAGCCTAACCGTCTGAATATACGCTTACATATCATTTTTATATATTTGCAGTTACCGAATTCTTGCCTACTTAGGCATCCACTTGGACTTGGAATTGATGTCAGTGACACAGTCAAGCTGAAATTGACGTTGAAGGCTCGGCTTCTACATAAAAAACCGAGTATCTATATACATATATATGTACAGTCTTAGTATGAGTATAACAAATGGGCATCACTTCCAATGGCTGCCAGTTCCAGTGGCGGGCAACGACTAAGATGAACTGAGAGATCTTCCACAGCACGGATGCCGCTGCGTAAACGCTTAGCTTAGCTTAGTTTAGTACGGTTACGATCTCGTCGCAGTTGACAGCGTTTTGGTTTTGTCTGTGCTCTGGATATAAAAATTCAATCTGCAAAACAAATTGAATAAGTGAGATGAAAATTTAAAGATGTTTACCGATTTTGTTTGAAACATATAATCGAAATATACGCGAAATACTTAAAGCTGCAGTAGAAAAAGGAAGTGTGAAATTCTATCTATATATATATATATAGTATTTATTAATGAACTTGTGTTCATATCTTTGTTATATATATATATATATATATATATATATATGTGGGCATGTATATGTATTTAGCTAATATACAGCCACAATCAAGATAAAGTTCAAGTGATAAGCTGCGCATAAATTTAAATATGCTAAGTGAATTGTGGAGGCAGCGTCAACCACATAATATAAATAAGCTCACAACTATACATGCATACTAACACATATATATACATATATGTATCTATATACAGCCACTTGCATTAAATAATAGACCACGTTGAATGCTTATGCCTTGTGTGTGTGTGTATGTGTGAATGGCGTGAAAAAAGTGATACGAGAACGAGAATGAAAATAATAATCAAAAGATATAACACGAAAAGTGTGTGAGTGTGTGCCTGAGGGCTTCCCGGGGCTTAGGAAACGCTCTGATCTTTTTTGAACAACTAATTCGTTAAATAAAAACACTGCGAGCCATATAAAACCATTTACTTACATCTAAATACGTCATTAGTAGACTCTTGGATGCGTTCGTTATCTTATTGTTGACAGCAGACAGTTGTTGTCGATATCAAGTTTCGGAAAATGCAAATATATATAAAGATATGTATGAGAGAAAATCCATACATATATATGCGATAAATTATGATATGTGTATAAACTGTTGCTCAAATGATTTTGTAAATCAATTTGATCAATTTTAAAACTAATGTAGCTTAATATTTCTTTCTCTGATTTAATTCTGACGAAATTTGATTTACCAAAAGCAAACATACTTTGAAACTCAGGATATCGTTGGTTATATGATAAATGATATAGTCTTCCGATCCGAATGAAATTTGGTCAGTGCACGTGGAAGTATCTAAAACTGACATCTACCAAATTAGGTTAAATTCGGGAGAAAAACAAAAAAGTATACTAAGAGTTCATTCTAAGTCGGTTGGTTGTATTTTGGCTACATTATAATGTTGTCCGATCTGGACAATTTTACATATGAGCAGCTTAAAGCAGAACGAAGCCTATAGCGAATATTACTATAAAACTGAGGGACTAGTTTGCATAGAAACAGACAGACAGAAATACAGACGAAAATTTCTATATCGATACGGCTTGTCATGCAGATCAAGAATATATATACTTTATGGGATCGAAAATGCTTTTTTCTATACGTCACTAATATCGTGACAAAATTATAATACCCTCTGCAAGGCTCTATTGTGAATAAGATACATAATTTCCGTATATATGATTGACCTAGAAAAACAAAGTCTATGTGAAAGATTGTTGTGACGTCAGCTGGGTCTTATATACAAAATTATTGTTATTATTGTTGTCAGGTTTTTGTATTTGTATTCATGATAAGCACAAAGAGCTACGTCTATTTGTCAATCTCAAGATCTCAGATGTCGTTAAAGCTTCAGAGGGGAAATAGATACCTTATGATGAGGATTCTTATTAGTTCTTAAATAGTTATCCCCAACCGATGGTGCTTAAATGGATAACGGAAAAGTTATTTTTAAAGCATCGCCATCATTTTGTTTGTTGAGAAGAATACGAAAATGTGGTTAGCTAATTGACGTCATTCTTAATTCAATACAGCGGACAAGCCCATTATATAGGTGTCAATTAAAATAAGAGCTTGATCTTTTATATACGAACTTTACCGGCTAAAATTTATATTTTTAAAAATTATAAAAAAAAACTTGATTAGCAAAAACTCGTGCCAATGTTAAGTGCTTTATCTGATCCCTTAAACATTTGTATTTTCATGCTGAAATACCTGAATAATAGTCGTATCTGATTTAACGGAAATTATCATCACTCCCATTCTCTTACCTTGAAGTCAACGAGTCCATTTAAATAATGACTATGTTGATAATAGATATGTTGATAGTAAGAATGATGGGCAAAAATGAAGAAATTAACCCTGAATAAATGCGATAGTGGGCGAAAGACTAATCTCTTGCAAACTTATCTACTGCTTGGGGAGTCTGGAGTCATTAAACACTTAAAGTGTTCATCAATAAAAGTTGAATCTCAACTAAAATAGATAGATAGCCAAAGTAAAGATAGGCTGGCGCTACAATCCACACGCACACATACATATTTCTGATGACGCTTATCAGAGTCAGAGTCAATGTGGAAGAGGATGGAGATGCTCTGTCATAGGCTGCGATGTTATAATTTTATTGTTTGCAAACAAATTGTATATTTTGCAGGAATTAACAGAAGCAATGAATATTAAAGATATTGTGTTGTTGGAAAAACATTGCCGCGTTCGTGTCTCAAATTTTCAAGATTAGAGCCAAGTTATAGCTATAGCTCCTCCTCAGTTTGAGATAATATTTATTCGACAACATCGGACGACGCGATTGTGATAGACAGCGTCATCTTGAGCGGACAGCAAACAGGGATTACGTCCACACTGTCAACTTTTTTGATAGTGATACCTCATAGTGTCGAGTCGAGTTGAGGCGACGGCTGGACGATAATCGAGCCATAAGGGATTGGGGAGCAGAGGCAGAGCTTTGAAGATACAGTTAAGATCAACTGTAAATCGGGCACAACATGCCACTCGATCCGCAAATGAAGACGCGTGCGGTTGTTCTCCAGCATCAGCATCTCGATTGTTATCCAAGCTACTAAGAGGAACCACATACCTCAACCCACCAGCCACAAGCCAGCAGTCTCCAAGCAAAGCTAATTGGTCGTGAAATATCAGAAAATTAAGAAATATTGTGCACATCGGCTAATTATACATACCGTGCATGTGAGAGTGTGTGTATCTGTGTGTGCAAAAGCGGAAGAGGCAAATGTGCTAGTGCTAGTTAGACGTCCATCAAGATCAGTGCCAGTCTGTGAGATTTGGCAACTTGTGAAGAGAATCAGCATCTCAAGCCGATTAATTCGAAATGGTGCAGACCGAGAATGAACTTGAGGCGCAGGCGCAGCATAAGTTAGACCCCAATCGCGACATCGAGGCATCCAATCAGGCATCCAGTGAGAACTTAGCACCGGAAAACGAAGATCATGGTGCCGCCGATGAAGCTGAAACCAAATTGCTGGACAATGGCAAAGCCAACCGCGCTCCTACTGACGAGAAACAAAGCGATGGAGCCTCAAGCAAGCCAAAGACAAAAAAGAAAAAACAGAAGTCAGAGCATGACCGCCTTATGACGGAGGACATCAATCAAATGCTCAACGATATGCCTTTGGATAAGGAAATCAGCTGCGGCTTTGGCATATTCAAGGGACAATTCCTGCAGAGGTGAGGAAGCCTTCAAATCATCCACTAGGTGGTTAAACTTAAAATTCATTCTATTTTCAAACAATAGATTTGCAAATCAAACGGCCTACGTGCTGCTGTACGGTATCGTGGGGTGCATCTTTTCCATGACGTATGCCTACTTCAATGGCACCATCACCACCATTGAGAAGCGCTTCAAGATCCCCTCTAAGAATACGGGCATCATTTCTGTGGGCAATGATATAAGCCAGACTCTGGTCTCTGCGGTGCTAGCCTATTATGCTGGCAAAGGACACAGGCCCCGCTGGATTGGTTTTGGTAAGCATTTCTCCAGTAATTAGATAAGTTAGTTCTATAATGATCTTTGTCGTTCTTTCGCAGGGCTACTCACCATTGTCTTGTTCTGTTTGCTGACCACCACGCCCCATTTCTTATATGGTCCTGGAGACGATGCGTTAGCCTTGACGTCGGAGTTTGGCGCCATTCCGGATGAAAATGCCACACTTGAGGCCATCGAAGAGATACGCTCGAAGACTCTATGCCGCCTTAATGGCGGCGGTGCTGAATGTGAGGTGGGCGAGGGTAACTTTGCACCCCAGGTTATACTCTTTGTGGCCCAGTTTATTTCCGGCATCGGTGGTTCGCTCTACTACACGCTTGGTGTTTCCTATATGGATGACAACACCAAAAAGTCCAAGACGCCAGCTCTGCTAAGTGAGTATGAAACTGGAAACCAGTTGAAACCGAATAGATTCCAGAAAACCCTGCAATAAATGTTAGACAAGCCCATAAAACCAACTGGCGTCAGTTTTAAAGATAGCTGAGAATTACAAGATCTTCATGAATGACATGGCATTCGTTATCTTATCATATTATTTTGTGTCTCGTCATTATGTTATTCTTAGAATATTTTTTAATTATAGGAGAGTCGAAGTCAAGCCAAGTTATGTTTTATTTTGATATTGGAGAGGGGCTCGCCATGCCAAAGCATATCTTATACTGGTAAATTTGCTTCCATTCCCTCCCATTTAAGAAGTACATGGATTTCTTATGTGGGTCCTGAGAATTTTAGGAATCACAAGTAATCACTGCATTGAAATTTTCAAATTTACCAACTACTTGTAGGTTTAACTTCAAATACTTCTAAATCCCTCACAAATATAGATATAAAAGTTCACTAGCATTTTGATCCAACTTTTCTCTGGACTTATTTTTGGTACCTCTCCTTTCCCTATGAAAGCGATGCCCAGGGATCTTTAATTTCCGAATCCAAAGCTTTAATATCAACTTACCATATTATTTCCTCAGTCAAAAACGAAGCTATCAGGTTTGTATATAAAAAGGACTTCCACCGACTTGCTTTTTTCAATGGAACACAATTTTGCTCAAGTAGAAGCAAATATATGACGTATTTCCTTTGTCCTAACCAATGTACCTAAGTACCAAATTTCATTATTCGTTTAAAAACAAGAGGAAGGAAGGCTAACTTCGAGTCCCCGGCCTTTATATATCTTTGCAGAACTGTAAAAAGCAAGGAAAACTACGTAGCCCGATTTTATAACATTTCCATAACGTATTTTCTTCAGCATCTTCCTTCTAATTACTTTTTAAATTCTTTGTGCATGCATAAATTTTGATATACAAACACGCAAGCTTTCATATTTATGTATATGCAACGCATTCGCATTCAAGCAATCACAGAAATCTGCTTGTGAGTGAGAGAGAGAATTTTGCGCGTTCGACCACCAATGCTGGCTTCTCTAACTATCTCTCTCGTAGGCACAGCGCCGCTGGGCCTCCAAAAAGAAAAAACATTTGTTAGCGCCATCTATGGTACAACATTTTCATTCATTTATATTCATTCATTTTTTTATATGACAGCTATATGATATAGTGGTCCGATCTTCACGATTTGGATATATGAGCAGCTTTCAGCAGAAATGGTAAAAATTACAAGTCAGTAGCTTCATAACTGAGAGACTAGTTTGCTTAGAAAGAGACGGACAGACAGACTGACATCGCCCTATCAACTCGGCTTGTCATGCTGATCAAGAATATATATACCTAATGAGGTCGGAGATGCTTCCTTCGAAGCGTTACAAATATCGTGACAAAAGGGTATAAAAATGAGACATAAACTAGCCTTACATGACCATATTAACGATGACTACAAAATTTAATTAAACGCAATTTTAATTTCTTAATATAGTTCCTTGATTACCCCATACACCTAACTTCTGTTTTTAGCCTAATGATACCAACTTACCAATATTCAGTATCTACTTTACCATACAAACTTTGGCCCTGAAATTTACTTAGTTGCAAGTCGAATTTACCAAATTGGTTCCTTAGGTTTGACCACATAATCAAACCTTACTCTTAGCCCCTAAGCGCTTTCCGGTAGGGCGTATTTCGCCAGTTTGTCAGCCACGTTTGTCGATCTGTTGACTTTCTTCTTATTAACCTCACGCTTTTTAATCTGAGAATCTGAGATTCATTTTGTAAAATACTAAAATTTTTTTTTTTATTTCATTTTAACAAATTATGCCTAATTAGTTAATAAAAGTTGAAGGAGTGCTATCTACAAGGACGTTATTGCGGAATTGAACATTCTTTTTCTACTTTTTCATTCCAATATTCCGAGATTTCCTTGCTAAAATTCTTCTTTTCTCATTATATTAATCCTTACAACATCCTCAATTTCTCCTCAGGTCTCTCATATTTTCTGCGCATGCTGGGTCCAGCTATAGGCTATGCCTTAGCCTCTTTCTGTCTTCGCCTGTACATCGCTCCACAGCTACATCCGGTCATCAACAACAGGGATCCTCGCTGGCTGGGAGCCTGGTGGATGGGCTGGCTGGTCATGGGCGGCTTGTTGGCATTCTCTAGCATTTTTCTATCAATGTTCCCCAAACAGCTGCCTAGAGCCGTCGCCAGACGAAAGGTGGAAGAGAACCGTCGCAAAGAACGAGAACGAATATCGCTCAAGTACAAAGAGAGTACATCGGAGAAAGAGAAATTGACCGCAGAGCTGGACCAGATATCTCCGGCGCCCACAGAGGCAAAGGCCTCCCTTAAGGATATGCTCAAGACCTTCAAGAGGCTGACTACAAACAAAACCTACATGTACAACATGCTCTCGAGCGTCTTCTATCTCATCGGCTATACACCATACTGGATATTTACACCCAAGTATATTGAGGTGCAGTATAGACAATCGGCGGCCACATCATCCATGGTCACGGGCACAGTGGCCCTTGCCTTTTCGGCAGTTGGAGTGCTACTCTCCGGTTTCATCATCTCCAGGTATAAGCCGCGAGCCCGCTACATGGCTGCCTGGAATGTAATTGTGGGTATATTAACCATGGCGGGAATACTGGCCTATGCCTTCATCGGTTGTCCGGGCAATGAACGCTCCGTGATCGTGAACATCCATGACAGTGCCTTGAACAACACCGCCACCTGTAACTCGGCATGTTCCTGCGACTATGTGCGCTACTCTCCTGTGTGCGGGGAGAACAATATGACCTACATCTCCGCCTGTCATGCTGGCTGCAAATCCGAACATGTGAACTCCCTTGGCAAGAAGGTAAGTAAATTTAAACCAACTTTAGAATAGAAGAATACATATAGATATAGACACTGTAATGGGATGGTTTTATATGAAAAAGACAGACTTGCAAGTGAAGATCAATAGCCTAGGTTTCACCTTATTTATCAACGCTTTGCCACAGAAGCTAATGTACGCGGATGATGTTAAACTCTGCGTTTCCTTAGCTCTCTGTTCAGATAGTTTGAAATTTAATATTCCTATAAGAGATATATGTATATCGTAGATTCAAGATCGTAGATTCAACCTATCCAGCTGACCCTTCATTGGTGTCTTTAAAGATAGAACCTCGACATCCAGCAAGTTTTTGTCCTTTTTCGAAAGTAGAGCCACGGGAGAGAGTTGTAATTTTAGGATTAAGATAAGACTTAGCAGACGGAAATTTTAACACAAATCAGATCCTAGGGTTTTGGTGAGCTCAAGAATCCATTTTGGAAAATCCCACCTGGGTCAAAGTTTGTATAGGAAGAATAAGTGAAGAAGAAGGAAAGAATAAAATCCATTGGAAAAATTAGACCTGCATTCATAGAAATTCGTTGAAAAAAGAATCCGAGCAACGACTGTTATAATAGGTAAAATATTAAAATTAATTTGTATACAATTATCCTGCACAGATCTTCTATGATTGCTCCTGCATACCTGGAACAGCAACTGAAGGAAATGCAACAACGCAATACGGCTTTCAGCGCCTTACCGAAGAAGACTTATATAGCGACATTGGCAGCATGGAGTCAACAGCAGTATCCTCCACTAGCTCTCCATATGCAGCGGTAATACGAAAATAGATTAACCCAAATGCCAAGCTCATATAACTTCATTTATTTATAGATCTTAGCGGCTGGACAAGCAGTGCCCGGAGCTTGTCCGGTTAATTGTTGGACTCAATTTGTGGCCTTTCTGGCCGTGATGTGCTGTTTGAAATTTGTGGGTGCCACAGGGCGTGCCTCCAATTTCCTAGTCTCTGTACGCTGTGTGCCTGAGAAGGACAAAACGGCGGCCATGGGCTTTAGTATGATGATGTGCTCTATGTTGGCCTTTATACCCAGTCCTATATTCTTTGGCTGGGTGTTTGATCGTGTGTGTCTGGTGTGGGGCAAAACCTGCACCAACAAGGGTAACTGTTGGCTCTATGATCCACAATCGATGAGGTACGTATTAAATTTGCTGAAGAGTATCTAAGTATAGAGGCACACTTAGATGAGAAGGCAGCATAGGAGTTCAGTCAAGCATTTTTTGAGTCACTCATAAAAAGCACTATGTGTGTGGCTCTATAGTTAGATACTCTGCTTTGCTTATACGGACAACTTCTTCATACATTTACTTCCTTGTTTTTAGATATACCCTGAACTTCACAGCCGCATTTTTCATATGCATTGGTGCTATATTCGATGTAGGCGTCTGGTATTATGTGAAAAATCTGAAAATCTTCGATGAGGAGGTCAAAGAAGTGGAAATGCAGATTGTCCAACACGAGGAAGAAGGCAAACCCGAGAAGAATACCGAAATCTAAGCTTAATCTTTAACATTTATCTATAAGTTTTGTGTGTGAATGGAATAATTACTATGGTGCAATTGCAACTCTGTTAACCAGTTTTTTGTACATGTCAATTATATTTGCAAATGTGTGATTTTCTTATATAGAGACGCGGTACAATAAACTGCATTATGATGATAAGAACGTGTGATAAATCAAATCCACAATGGCTGTCATTCTATATTTGAAGTATTTAACATAATGCTTGTCTAAGCAGTATATCTAATCGCCGAGTTAGATAAAATCTATTTACATTATCATCTTGTAAAATATATACTAGACCTAGACGAGCTACCAAAGTGTCGCCCAGTGAGTTATTTTGCCAGTAGTTGAAACGCATTCGGCAGCTACAGATTCGCCATGGCTGATAAAAATGATGCCCAGGTGGACAGTCCATTCCTTGAGAAGTCAGATAAAGCCCGAACAGATAAGCAAGATTATTTAGAAGAAGATGCTGACATAACATGTGGCTTCTGGATATTCAAAGGCCGAAAACTGCAAAGGTAAGAAGTGATGGTGAAATGGTGCTCCATCGAAATCTGGCTAACTTGATCTGATTTCACAGATTTGCCAATGAGTATATGTATATGGTTATTTTTGGCATTGCTGGCTGCTTTATAGCCATGGCCTTCTCTTACTTCAATGGCACGATCAGCACTTTGGAGAAGCGTTATAGCATTCCCTCCAGGACATCAGGTGTGATTACAGTGGGCAATGACATTAGCTCGACATTGTCGGCCGCCTTCGTCGGCTACTATGCAGGACGAGGACATCGACCACGTTGGATAGGTGTTGGTAGGCGGCCAATATGCAAATATTTGAGTTCTTCTAATCATATCTTGTGATGCTATCTACCATTGTCAGGCCTCATAATTATAGCCATATTTTGCCTTTTAATGGCCTCACCACATTTCTTCTATGGCGCTGGCGAAGATGCCTTGAAGCTCACACGCGAATATGGCCAAAGTGCGTCCAATGTGAGCATCAAAGCGGCTCCGGAGGATCAAAAACTTTGCCATGCAGACAAACCCAACTGTGAGTTCAAGGAAACAGGTCTGAATACACCCATTGTGTTATTATTCGTGGCCCAGTTCATCTCTGGCATTGGCTGCACCCTCTTTTACACCTTGGGCCTCTCCTATATGGATGATAATTCCAGCAAGGAAAAGACACCCGCCATGCTGAGTAAGTTTTCAATAGAATCTTTAAATTGAAACTGAACTTTAAATCTCCCATCTCGTCAGGCTGGTCTACATTCTTACGCATGCTGGGTCCTGCCATAGGCTACTCGCTAGCCTCTTTCTGCCTGCAATTATACATAGATCCCACTTTGGTGCCTCTAATAGGGAACAAAGATCCTAGATGGTTGGGTGCCTGGTGGCTAGGTTGGATATTTTTAGCCATTATTATGATACTCTCGGCGTTCTTCATTTATTTGTTTCCCAAGGAGATGCCAAATACCAGAGCAAGGCGTTTGAAATTGACAAACAGCAGTACTGCAGCCGAGGTGCCACCTGATGTCACGGATCGTTCGTTCCAGGACATGATGAGATCGATTAAGCGGCTGGGCTCCAATAAAGTGTACATATACAATACCATTGCCTCTATGCTGTACTTCTTCGGGTATATGCCCTACTGGATCTTTACACCCAAGTACATTGAGACACAATATAGACAATCCGCATCCACGGCCACACTGGCCACTGGCACTGTGGCGCTAGCCTTCTCAGCAGCGGGCGTCTTACTATCCGGTTACATCATATCCAAATACAAACCAAGTGCCAGAGCCATGGCTGCCTGGAATGGTATTGTCGACTTGCTAACCGTGGCTGGCATTCTGTGTTATGTGGTCATTGGGTGTGATGGCAGCGACAGAGCAACGGGCGCCTCTTTCTCCTTGTCAGCGGGCAACGATAGCTGCACCAGTTCTTGTAACTGCGACTATGTGCACTATGCCCCCATTTGCAGTCCCAACAATGTGACCTATATATCCGCCTGTCATGCTGGCTGTACTGTGAAAAGCAAGGATGAGCTTGGACGAAATGTTTACACTGGATGTAAATGCATGAGTTCAGGAAACATAACGCAACCCCTTGAACTTGAGGTGAGCTTCCAAATTTGAACTGACTTTGAGAAACTTAATCTTTATATTCGTACATTTACAGCACCAATTCGCATTGGAAGGTTCTTGTCCTGTGGACTGCTTTAAGGAATTTCTCATCTTTCTGGTGGTAATGTGTCTTCTCAAATTTGTGGGTGCCTCGGGCAGATCCAGCAATCTGCTGCTAGCCCTGCGCTGTGTGCCGGAGGAAGACAAGAGCCTTGCCTTGGGTCTCGGCAACATGATTGTATCTGTGGTTAGCTTTATACCCAGTCCCATTGTATTTGGATGGTTATTGGATAGCTATTGCATAGTCTGGGGTAAGACCTGCAGTAACAAGGGCAACTGCTGGCTATACGACACGAAATCCTTAAGGTAAGATATGGTTAGACAGAGCGTTTATCAACGAAATTTTAAACCACTTTCTCAGACAAAGTTCGAAGTAGAGTTATTTTCTTATTAATTTTTCCCATTTATGATATATTTTCAGATATAACATGAATCTCTTATCAGCCTTGCTGATTTTCCTAGGCAGCTTTTGGAACATTGGTGTCTGGTATTATGCCAAAGATGTTCTAATATTTGAAAAGAAGGATGAGAAAGCTGCAAATACCAAAGAGGGCGAACAAATCGCCTTAAGCGAACAAGCTATTCATATAGCTGAGGAAAAACTGTAAAACAGTATTTCAAATATAATGTTGTACAATATATGATCTTGTCAATATTTAAAATGCTTTTCATACAGCTGATTTATAACCAACTGACACTGAGCCAAATAGATAACAAACTGTTGGATGGGGCATTGTATGCCGAAGTAAGTTACATTTATTTATCCAACGGCACAAGTCAGCTTCTGTTAGTAGTCATAAAATAATAACATTATATCTATATACTTATCAGATAAGTAAGTTAACATTTGCAATGTTAATAGAGAGACGCAAGGAGTACGCATGCATTCTTGATCATTTTCAATAGTAAAGTCGATGCTGATTTGGACGCTATTAAATGAGATCTATAGAAATCGAATGAAATCTAAATTAACTGACATTTGGTTATACAATCTATAGCCTCATAGATTCTCTAACGGTGAACTTCTTCTTCTTATAAAAGTTGCAAAATGTCTCTCGTTTGCTCTGAGCAGTCTGAGTGGAAAGACGTGTCTCCGCGTGAAGTGTGACTTTGTCAATCTGCTCGCTTGAACAGCGATACGCCATCAAGTTTTTTTGTGCAGCTTGGAAAGAATGAAACCAAAACATTCCAGATGCTTCAAAAGATCTTTACAAATGACTGCACTTCAAGGTCAGAACTGGCGAAAGGGGTTGAGGAGATTGAGGAACCATCTGAGTAGTGCTTCTTGCCATCAGCTTGATTGCTGGGAGCTTTCTCATCGTGGAGCCAAGTGAGCCCCATACAGTGAGATGTTGCTCAAATCGCGAACTCCGACAGATCAAAGTTTTACTAACTTACCACCTGCTAACCCAAGTTTTTACGAAACTTTCGCTTCCAGAGCAGACCAGAGCATGTGGGTCGGCGGATAATATAGGATTCTTTATAGACTACATTACCATATGCACTGAGAATGTAAGAGTGCAACTATATGGCAAATGAAAAAAAATATCATAAATGTGCGAATGATCGTTTTAAATATTAATTTGAAGCAGTGTAGATCAGCAACTACAATAGTCGATCATTAGCTTGTATTAAGTATGATTGCAGTGAGCAGGGAATTAGTGAAATTAGATAGAGTGAACTCCTCGCATTGGTGGAGTGCCTTTCCAAACCACAACAAGGAGTGAAGCGCTGATAGGTAACCATGCTTAGAGTGTGATTAGTAAAGACAATGACCACAACACGAAGCAGAGAGTAAATAATAATCCTTCCATCTCTTGAAAATCGTAGTAGTATGCTTAATGTTATCTTTAATTATCGCCGTCTTTAATTATCCAAATCAGTTTTTGTGTTCCTCGTAGAAATAGTACAAATTATGTTCCTATCTATCTACAGCAGTGTAAACCATCTCTTGCATGAACCTTTCCGTGTCCTTTGTTGTAACTATAATAATCTATTTAACTTTATCTCTAATAATAACTCCCTTAACTCAAAGAAAACATCTATACTAACGCATCTAGCTGGTAGATAATGTAAATTGTGTATGGTTTGTTGTTTTTTACTTTCATTGAAAGTGAGTCTTCGCGATTCTTGTCGCTCGCTATGCGGCTGCGCCTCTCGGTCGGCTGGGCGGGAGCTTCTAGCCCGTGGCTTGGTATCGTGGGTCCAACTGAACGTGCAGCGCAGTGTACCTCAACGTTCCGATAATAATAAAAAAAAATATCTTTCGTATACTACGGCACCATTCATACGCGCCTGTATGGGATATATGTAACCCGTATGTATTATATGTCTGGTGTCTGCGCCTGTATGGGATATATGTAACCCGTATGTATTATAGGTCTGGTGTCTGCCGGCTCCCCTAGCATCTTAGTATAAGCTTTAAATTAGCTAGAGATATGACATCTAAGCTGTTTACACTATATAAAGCTTAACCCATCAGCCGTGATGCTTTCGCCAATTTCAAAATGCACTGAAATCTCGTTAAGCATTTCATAGGAACATTAGACTATCTGACTGGGTTAGTCGGCTGCTAATCGTTCGAGTTTCAAGTTCAAAATGTCTGCGGAGAAAAATGAAGACGCCGAAATCAACCACACGGAGACGTCTCTCTTTCTACAAATTGAGAATTCGCAAAAATTGAACAAAGGAAATGAGTCTAAAGTGAAACAGGATGAAAATGAAGATAGTACCTGTGGATTGTGGATTTTAAAGGGTGACTTCTTGCAACGGTATGGGTGTAAGCTCTTCCCAGTTTGTGGATCGATTCAATTTATTGGTTCTTTGAAGGTTTGCCACTGAGAAAACATACGTCACTGTTTACGGCGTCGCAGGTTGCGCCTTGACAATGACGTTTGCATACTTTAACGGCACTATTACTACGTTGGAGAAGCGCTATAAGATACCAACAAAGACATCTGGCATTATATCTGTGGGAAATGATATGAGCACAATGTTGGCCTCCGCCTTTTTGGGCTACTATGCTGGTACAGGACATCGTCCACGCTGGTTGGGTGTTGGTAAGGCTTTAAAGTAGATATTTGGAATTTCTATTTCATGCTAATTCAAATGTAATCTTAAAGGTCTATTAACCATGGTGGCCTTCTGTCTAATGACCGGCTCTCTGCATTTTCTGTATGGAGCTGGCGAAGATGCTTTGCAGTTGACCCGTGAATTTGGAGCTGCTCTAGATGTAAATGAAAATTTCACTAGCAGCCAAAAGGAACAAAAACTTTGCTTGCCGGATGAGCCCACTTGTGTGCAGGAGATGGGTCTTTGGGTGCCGCAAATCTTTTTATTTATAGCACAATTGATAGCTGGAATGGGACAGGCGCTCTTCTATGTCTTGGGCATTGCCTATATGGATGACAACTCTACCAAGTCCAACTCGCCGGCGATGCTCAGTAAGTGGAACTTGGGCTGCGTTTGACAGTTGATATTTGAAATTCTTAACCCACAGGCCTGTCCACATTTCTACGCATGCTGGGCCCAGCTTTTGGCTACTCTCTGGCAGCTGTCTGTTTGAGGCTATATATTGAACCCAGTCTGGAACCGCTGATAACTAATACAGATCCTAGATGGCTGGGTGCCTGGTGGTTGGGTTGGCTCATTTTGGCCGCTGTTGTTCTACTCGGTGCCATTGGCTTATCCATGTTCCCCCGAGAGCTGCCCAGCTCCAAGGCCAGACGCTTGAAACAACAGCAAATCGATACAGACGATGTCAACTTTACCAAGGAGCTCTCTCTGGGCGATATGTGGAAGTCCGTGAAACGCCTGGCGGCGAATAAGGTCTATGTGTATAATACCCTAGCCTCCATATTTTACTTCTTTGGTTATATGGCCTATTGGATATTCACGCCCAAATACATTGAGACGCAATACAGACAGTCAGCCTCTACGGCCACTCTGGCCACTGGCACTGTGGCCTTGGGTTTCTCTGCTGGAGGAGTCCTACTCTCTGGCTTTGTCATCTCCAAGTACAAGCCAAGTGCTCGAGCCATGGCTGCCTGGAATGCCATTGTGGATTTCCTGACCGTGGCTGGTGTGCTATGTTACATAGCCATTGGCTGTGATGGCAGCGACAGCTTGTCCAACGCATCCTTAGCCTTGTCCACATCGTCCATTGGCGAAAGCTGCAGTAGTGCTTGCCATTGCGATTATGTGCATTATGCACCCATTTGCAGTCCAGATAATGTCACCTACATATCCGCCTGTCATGCTGGCTGTACTGACAAAACCAAGGATGCACTAGGGCATACGGTCTATACGGGCTGTAAGTGCATGACTTCGACTAGCTTGACATATGAGCCAGAGGTAAGCTTTAATAACAGATAAGATATCCTTTCTCTTATCTGCAATTGTCTTCTCCAGCATCAAATCGCCATTGATGGGGCGTGTCCTGTGGACTGCTTTAAAGAGTTTATGACCTTTTTGGCGGTCATGTGTTTGCTCAAATTCATTGGAGCCTCCAGCAAGTCAACCAATCTATTGATTTCCCTACGCTGCATGTCGCCGGAGGATAAGAGTTTTGCCCTGGGTCTGGGCAGTATGACGGCTTCTTTGTTTGGTTTCATACCCAGTCCAATTTTCTTTGGCTGGCTTATAGATAGCTATTGTCTAGTGTGGGGCAAAACCTGCTCCAATAAGGGCAACTGCTGGCTCTACGATACGCGGGCATTGAGGTAAAGATTTGAGTAATCTAAGCAATAGCTGTGGTATCTAGTAATTCAATCTTTTATTCCAGATATGTTCTCAATCTGACCGTAGCTGCTTTCATATTTGTTGGCGGCTTTTTGAATATTGCCGTGTGGTACAATGCCAAGGATTTGAAAATATTTGATGAGGAAAATGACGAAACTAAGGACAAACAGGTGGAGCTTTATGAGCGTAAATTAAGTGAGGCAATATCCAGTATTGAAATTAACAAAAGTCATGAGTAAATAAAATTGCAAGTTTAGGAAAACACAAACAAACATCGCATTGCTGAATGCTCAATTGGGATGGACGCGAGGGGCTGGGGGGAAGCGAAGTTGACTGGCTATTCTCCTTCTCCTCCGCCTGTGTTTTTTCGGGCAGCGACTGCCTGGCAGTTTATTATATGTATAGTGTTGGCGGCGGGATGTAGAGACGATGGCGTTCGGTCACCAGCGCCTTGGCGGGCAATCCCTGGCTTCTTTAAAGAACATTTTTCACTCACAAGGTGGTTTCCCTAAAACGAGTTTCCTCAAGCTCACGTCAAATCCTGTCAAGTAAATAACAATCACAATCAAATCAAAATTTATACTGTCCCAAATGTTTACGACTTAGACTTGTGATTCCGTCCCCCTTCCTTTCCCTTACCCATACAATGGCCTTGGCAAATAGCAGCTGTCGTCGATGGCAACTGAAAATTGGTAGCGATCGAGTTGGACCCTGTGAAACTCGTTGCTATGAGCCATCGAATGGACCATGCGCGGACTACACGCTGGTGTTGCCTGCAGAAGCAGTGCTCCAGACTGGCAATGAACCTGACCCTGTACCAGAGAGGGCAACAACACCACTTGCATTAGCACCATTGCCACCTGTAGCTGAGATTTCCGAAAAACCGGATCCTGCTTTGCCCAGGTCTAGCCTAAGGCATTCGCTACTTCCACCTGATGTGGAAATACGTCGCGTCATCGACGTTGAAGGCGAGTGCAACAAGCGCTACTCGCTGGACAGAGTCGACTCGGTGAGCTGCTGCAACTTATGTACTGCCCAAGAAGCAAAAGATATATCACCGAATCTGTGCTCCGCTGAATGTCGGCCATTAAAAACATCGCTACATCTGGAAACGGTAAGAAGTGAATGATTCACATTCATACCACATTCATATAAACCCTTCTCCACAGTGGACGAAACGACCTCGCCCTAAGCCTACATACAAGCATGCCATTTGGTTAGATGATCAAACCGTTGTTGGTCGCGTCTGGCCTATGCGATTTCGCTTACGCCGTCTGAAAAACAAGTGCAATGAATGCGGCAGGCAGCTGTATTTCCGGGAATCACTAACGGACAACAATAATTTGATTCTGATCTCCAACTGCTGTGACATCGAGGTCTATCCCGAACGAAAGGTGGACAATATGCATCTAGTGCCGGTATCAACTATTGCAGGTAAAGAGCGATTCTCCAAAAAAATCATAACAGAGAAATCGTTGTTCGCTCTACACCGAGTGCCGGAACCACCAAAGGTCGAGGAAATAGTGCCAAAAGTGCCCAGAAGCGATTCGAGGGGCAAAAGTGTTTCCAAAGGCAAGAAGGGTAAAAAGGGGAAAAAGGGGAAAAAGAAAAAGTAACAATAAACATTTCGATTATAGATAAAAGGATTTTTGAAACTAAGAATTTAATTGTGTACACTGAGAAAACGAAATGCTACAGCTTTAATTAATAATGAATTATTTTCGGAATTTTAGATAATAATTGACTACATTTTAGGACATGCGGACTAAAATATAGTCAATCATATCCTAGAAATTTAGTCTATTACCTGAAAAAAGCCCGAAATGTAGACTTCAGACTGAGTCAGTTGAAAATAAATCCATTAAGGCCACGAAAGTGCCCGATTCGACGGCCGTTCGCATCTTCTTGATGGTGTGACTTTTAATGAGTTCGCTGGCACATGGATTACGTTTCATTTTCACATCTTCTATTAAACATTATTTTAAGACTTTTGAATATTTCCTAATCTCATGGCCTAATCTTGAATGCTAAAACGATAGATGCGCAAAGCAAGGCCTATTAATTAACTTATGAAATCGAAATTGCATTTGACTGCTAGATAAAGGGGCTGTTAGCGCTAACAGGAAGTGCTTATTCTAAGTTCGATCTGGATCAATTTTGGTCAGCTATATGTTCGATCAAGCATAAATATAGTATGCATAATTAAGTATGTATGTGCTTCCCAGACTAGTGGGGATAAGTGCTATATCAAATCCTCACGTCTTGTTGATCAAGAACGTATAAATAAAGTCGAAAGGCATCTTTATAACATTCATCATAAACATAACCAGAGCTGTTCCCGTTTTCAATTTGATTTAAAGAATCAAGCCTTTGATGTTTCGATCAATGTTCGACTTAGAGTTCCTGTTTCCCGCTACTTCAAATTAGAGTCCTGCAATGACTATATTCAGGCAATCATGATGGGCACCAATACCAACTGGTCTACTCGAACAAACTACTTGGCTAAGTCAAATAGGTATGCTACAATATTCGTTCGAAACGATTGGTATAGTTGGTTCCTCCGACTCGTATTCGTTTATTCAACGAATACTTCGATTTCCTAAATTGGTAGTATTCAATGAACTGAGAGAAAGCGACGGGCCGTGACCCGAAGAGAGCATAATCGAAGTGATAACAGAAAACTATCAATTGTATTTGTATTTATCTCTCTTTAACGACAAGCGAGCATACGGACAAATTAGCTAGCTATCTCTCTTTCTCGGGCGTCGAAGAGAGTTTTCAAATGTATTTTCTATTCCACTCGCGAGCATTTGTATCCGTTGCACACCTTATCCGAAATGCACCAATTGTATTCAAATGAATATGAGGCAATTACTTTTACTACTACAAGAATTCGTTTGTTTTGGAATGATTACAGTATGAACGACCACTTCATTTCTGATGAATGATTCCTTTAGCGTTTTGAATGCAATCATGCAGGGGTCTAGTTCCAATCGTTTTCATTTCAATCAGAATCCTCCTAAGTCACTGCGAACTTTAAAATGTATACCACTGTGTTAAAGGTATAAGGAACGGTAGTCCATATTGAGATGTACGATCTGCTCAATAACCGTATGAAGAACTATAAAATTGACTTCCGATATGGAGGAAAAAGAACAATATTTATATTTAATTAATTTACGTAGTGTATATTTAATTTAAGTTCAGTCGCATAAGCATACATACATAGCATAATCCTAAAGTACGATTTATGTAATTCAGCTTAATATGAAAAATCCAAATTCACAATTATTGGTTCGAGTATGAGAGGATTTTGGATTATTTTATGATCATATGTATATATTTATACATATATGTATTTGTTATAATTACACATTAATGTATGCATATATACTGGTGTAGTAGTGGCTACATTTAGCGAATACAAAATACTTGGATATTGTTAATGTCGTTCTTGTTATTTGCGTAAAAGCACTTCGAGCTGCAGAGAACTGCAACGCATCAAAACGCGCTCACTCAATGAAGATTGTATGCGTCTGCATTCAAGCAATGTTATTTGCGTGTGTCCGGCATCAGTTCAACGAAGCCTTTCGTGGACGTTCGTCTACGATATATGCAAGGCAATCTATGAAAACTGATGCATCGGAGTCTGCGTCTGTGAATATGAGGCATGAGATTGAAACATATACAGAAACACATTCGCTGCCCGAAAACACAGCGAGAGGGGAACAAACTGTCCCACGCCTCACCCACGCGTGGTTTTCGGCTATATGAGATCGTCAACTGGTTTCATCTGCTTTGAGTTTCGAACTGACCGAGCATTCGGCTGTAGGCAATGATGAAAAGTGAATGCAAAATGTGGCGTTCGCTGAACTCATGAGTAAACTGTGATTTTGCAGTTCTCTTTGTTGCAATCAAGATTTATTTATAGCTGCCAAGAATGCACTCTTCTCTCTCCGTCTCCAATTCTCTTTGCTGACCTTCTTCAAGTATTTTTGCTTATGTTATTAATTGTTTGGAGGGGCGCTTATAGTTTTTGTAAAACTCTTGGTTAGCCCTTTGGATATTGGTGTTTTTGGGGAGATTTGAAATGCTTATGCTGGCTGTTTTCATAATGTTAATCGGTATCGTTATCGCTATCGTTCGGCGCAAAGCGTTGTATTGCAGTTAAATCGATTTTTGAGTGATATCGAGTGTCACCAACTAATGGCTATATGATAATACATATTATCTATGTGTATATAGAGACTATACTAAAGCTACATATGCACTTGAATATTAATATTTAAAAATTAGCTAAACATTGTTTGACTATCAACTAAATGAATATATTTATTAATATGTATGTATTAGAGGTCTGTATGACTTCACTCATAATTTGAGCCCGAAATGCTGACGAATTGAGTGAGGGCGAGGCTCACATTAAGAGTGAAGGAAAGTGCAGATCGTAAGGAATGAATTTGGCGTTACCCAAATCATTCAAAAGCTTCCAATTTTCTCTGCATTCTTTCAAATTTTCTTCGTGGTCGGTCGCACAACAAAAATCAAAACAACAACAGGATCTAGGCTAGCAAATTTTAAAAAAAATTAAAAAACAAATTTTAAACAATTGACAAAAAAAAAATTAAAAACGAAATAAGAAACGAAATCGAATTAATTCGAAACAAACACAAATTACAAAGGTACATTAATAATTTAAAAACCATATTCTTATATATGATCTTGTTTAAACAACTTGATTATTTTTTGTATAGGAAGTGGCCTTTGATTTGGAGGACTCGAAATACCGAAATGCCGACAGCGTCACTCCATTTATGACAAAACGCCTTCGTTCGGCCTCATCGTAAGAATGCTGTGCGACTGAGTCTTATACGAATTCGAATTTGTTCGGATTCACATTCGACTTCACTGAATACATTTTGAGCTCACGAATGCTTAGAAAGTCGGTTTGAGCGCATTCCTGCAGACCTCTTGTGTGTGTATATGTCATATATATATAATTGTATAATTGTTTAAGCGTCGTCTCCTATACTGTCCGTGGCTAGTCAGTTAATAAAAGTGAACGTATATTCTGTGCTAATCGTGTACACGCAATGCGTTCGTACAGCTGTTTATTTGGAAGCGTCCTATGCGTCCACCGGAAAAAAGTCTTTGAGGAGTGTGGTGCGACGCTTTTCAGCAATATCCATTTGATTCTCGAGATCTCCCAGGTCCGTTGTCTCAGCCCGTTCAATTTTCCATGACAAATTCTCAATTTCAGCTTCCAGTTGTGCCTGCAAATGGTGATTTAAAAAAGGATATTCATCATTTACATCAACGGGGACGGGGACTCACCTGCTGGTACTCAAAGAGATTCTTGCGCGAACCGGCCTCCATGTAGTAGGCATAGGGATAGGTGTATTGCAGCGTGTAGCGACACTTGGCCAGCAGGGCCGCCGCATGGAACAGATACTGCCAGTCGATCCAGGTGCCGCTGCCGTTCATCACCTTGGAGTTGATGCGTTGCCGCAGCCGGTCGATGGTTTGCTGCTCGAGCTTGAGAGACTTCGAGTGGTTTTCCCAGCGCTCGTAATAGTGCAGATATTTCTTGAGCGCCTCGCGCGCCTGCACATGCACCGATTCGTTGGCAATGTTTGGATTGTCCTTGTAGCGGGAGCACTCATAATACTCGGAGCCGTGCGTCTTCCAGTCGCCCAGGCACATCCAGCAGAAGTCGTGCTTGCAGTTGAAGCACTGCATGTGGTTGCAGCCGCCGTTCTTCTCGATGCAGATGTGACACTTGGGGCAGTCTTTGGTGTGGGCGCTAATATAGTTGGCCGTTTCGCTGTCATCCGCGCACTTTGTCAGCCACTTCTTGATCACCTGGCAGTCCGTGGGCGCATGGTAGTCCATGCCGCACTTGAAGCAGAAGCCCGTGTGGCAGACCTTGCAGATGGCACGCTTCGCGGATATCTCCGACGATTGCACAATAATTTGGCAATTGGGTCCCGGGCAGAAGCGCAGCTCCGGATGCGACTTTACGTAGTCCTTGAAGGCGAATTGCTGGTACTTGTCCCGCATCACCGGTCGCGTGACCAGCGTCAGCACCAAATCCTCCGGCACCCGAACATTGCAATTCTGCGCCATGCACCCGATCTGTGTGGAAATGCCCTGGAAAATCTGCGTCTCAAAGTAAATGGTCCAGCAGTCCTTGCAAAACGAGTGGCCGCAGGCTAAACTGTAGAACTTGTCACCCAACTGCGAGCTGGCGCAGACTGGACACATCTGGCTGCGGTACTGCGACTGCAGCTGAGACTGTGGCTGGGGTGTGCTCCCAGTGACATTGGCGGTTTTGTACCCACTGTTGCTCATCTTCAGCAGCTGAGCGGTGCTGGTGGCTGCCGCTGCTGCTGCCGCACTAGTCGAGGCCGCATCTGGACCGCTTGGTGGGGGTGGCTTAATGCGGGCCGTCACCAGCAAAGCATTGGCATCCTGGCGATATTTCTCTACCACAGCATGATTGTCCCATTGATGCTCCAGCAGCAGAACCTTGGCCAACGAAGGTGTTATCTGCAATATGGTGTTTAGCTTCTCCACCAATTCGTTGAGCAGCTTCTCAATGTCCTCAACTGTTAGGCAGTCAAATTCGAAGTATTCGGGATCGGCCCGCTTCGGATCGAGCCGCTCCACATCGCAGTCTTCCCCTGTGAAGCAAAGAGAAGGTGACTTATAAATAGAATTCAACAAAGATAACAGAAATTTATATTTTAAAGTGAGGTCAGGTGAGGCCATAAAATGAGCAAATTGATCGACCGACTCTACCTGCTTGTAACAGGATTCCCAGAATCCTGCCTCGGCATTTTACCTTTTAGCCAAGTTCAAAACAAGAAACCTAAAACAAACACAAAAAGGAGGAAAAATAATGCTTGAATGTGAACATACATTCATACATCAAACTGCAGCAGATTGATGGCCAAAGATTACGACATTGGCCAAATGAAAAGGGATTTTCTCAGGTTTATGGAAACGAATGCAAGGCAAAGTGTCGACCGAGTGGAGGGGAAACTAATTTGGCAATGGAACATATATATACTTACATACAAATATGTAAGAAAATATTTGGAAAATCGCATGAGAAAACATGGTTAAGTGCCAGCCAAGCCAACGACAAGTAGTCGTAGTCGAAGTTTTAATACCCTTGCTTTCATATTGTTAGAAAGAAAGTAAGAATTTTAATACGGTTGAGTACTTCATTTGAGAGATGAAATGATATAGCCGCTATTGTGATACAATTTGTAAGAACAATATATATAAATATTTCTGTGATGCCTAACTGATTGGGGAACAACTCTTAGCACCATAAGAACTAAGAAATCACGCCCCGCTATTTATCTTGCCTTCTTTATCTGTGTGATTTTCAACTACTGTGGGAATTGTCAAATGGAGCGTTGTCCATTTCTTAAGTTTGATAATTTCTTAAGCGACATTGATATTTGAAAATGTTTGTTTTTTTATTTAGCAGGCTCAAGGTCCAGTGAGTAATAATTAAGAGTATGAAATGTTCACATTTTAAAGCGAAGATGAGCACTAAGTCGGCGATTTGGAAAATTCAATCTGCAGTTGGGTTAAAACCAGAGTCAAAGCTTACAGTAATATAAGGAATAAAACAGTTGAATATGATCGCCTACAAATATCGCTTATCTTATCTTATGGGACATATCCGCAGAAATGTCGGTGAAGCTACTTCTACCATTTTTTTTTTAAAAGTTTCTCATATTCTTATCGATATCATTTTTTTTAACACACTTTTTGACAACACCAAGAAGATTCCTATGGAACCGAAAGGAGCAGATTTGGAATTCAGTTTTCGTAAAGGATACAGTTTAGTATGAATGCCAAAAAGATTATATTGTTTTCGACCGTTCGACCTGTCCAAGTCTCGCATAACTTCCGCAAATGAAGGTTCGAATTGATTGGTTTGTTTGGGGAAATGGCAAGAAAAAAAAAGAATGTTGATAAGAATTTATAAATCTCATGAATATCTCTGTTGCGTTATCTTATTTTCCTACATACAGTCAAGTCAGTATTCATTGTGCTGCTTCAAGCGATAGGTGATACAAATTCTGTTACTATACTGAATTAAGATTAAGAAACTACAAGAAATATCAATCAGTGGCAAAGACAAATTGTCTACGAAGGGAGATATAAATAAATTATTGAGGCAACAAAAAAACATTTTGTGTTCACTCCACCTAGAGCCAGTTAGCCAACTAGTTCACACAATCGAGGTACCTGAAAACTATATAACATTTTCATATATATTTCAGCATTCGAGGGTTTTTAAACCACAAAACTCTCGGCTATGCGTGTTGCCACCATTGTCACTTCTTAACTGTCTTACTTCTCTTACTGTAAAGGTATATGAAAGCCAACAAAGAGCAAATTAAGCCAAACTGGCATGCATGTCTGTTATGGCTAACACTATGACCAGGCAACAACTGCTTTGCTATATGTATATGTGCATTGTATGTACGTATTTCAAGTTCAATTTCAATTTCATAATTTCTGCTTCATGGTCACAAAGCAAACCTCAAACAGCAGAAAGAGAAACATTTATTTAAAATTATGGTAGTATGTACACCACAACAACAATAGCAACAACAAAACAATACAAATGCGAGCTCAGCTGAGTGCTAAGAGGCCTTCGGTTTGATGGGGGCTCTGGAAGGCAATAAACTCAAAGGCAAAGGCAAAGGCTAAGGCGAATGTCAAGAGAGCGAGAGAGAGCCAAGCCAATTACATACATGTTTCTTTGCATGTGTGTTTGTATTCGTTTGTAGGCGTAGAAGGTTAAATGCAAAATGCTAGGCCTAGGCCATCCATTGTGTGTGCGTGTGTGTGTATCTTGGCTACAAAGGTGAATAACCAAAGCCAAAAGCGCATGCAAAAGTTTCCACACACACACACTGATATAACACGCACAAATGCTATTGCCAATAAGCATACAAACGATACCCTCGCCCCCTTTGTGCTAGGTGTGGGTGTGAACTATGCATAATGGCAGGTATGTGTAATCGATATATTGCAACATAGGTTTGGCTTAAACTCAGCCATTTACACATTTATGTAAGTATGCATGTGTGTAACGATTCTGGGCATCAGCTGCCTGCCTACCTGTATTGTAGTAATCATAATCGTCATCAATTTCTCCATCGTTGTCTGATTCCAATTCCATTTCAATGTCCGAGTCCATTGCAATTGCAGCAACTCGTTTGCAAGACGCGCGGTGGTTCTGTGGGGCACTGGCACGGAGCAGAGGGGCAATCGTTGTACTACGTACGTACTTATGTGTGTATATATGTGAGTGCCTTTGTCGGTTGGTTGACGTCGACGACGATTGAAGGGCGACTGTGTCGAGCGTAGAACTACTTCTTTACAAGGCTATTGCGAAGGGGGTTAGCGGGGCTTGCTGTAACTGTAGCTGTATGTATTTGTAACAGTTGTTGTATATGGGCCCGCTAGTGGTGGTGAGGTGGATGTGGTCCTGATCCTTCTGGCTGTGGCTCTGCTGTTGGTGGTGGATTATATATCTAGTTACGTTACTGGAAGTGGATGCAATTGTCGCTTCGTCATTGACAGACTTTTGGGGGGGGCGGCGGTGGTGGTGCAGTGGAGAGCTTTGCGGGGTGGCAACGGCAACGGGCAATCAGAACACAGGCTGGTTTATTTTCGTTTATCAACGCACACACACCCATTTACATTACACTTTACACACTTATACATACGCATTAGCCTGTATGTATACACATATACACCCCTGCTGCTGCTGGCTGCAACCTTTAATGCAATTTTCAATTCATTTTTTAAAAATAGACACAAATTCTGGGGCACGCTGGCAATGGCAATGCGTAGCTTTGTATAATTTTCTTAACTATTTTACTTTTCTCAACAACTTCTTTTATTGTTTGATTTTCGTTAATACATCATTTTTTTGTTTTTGAGTCAGGGATGTAAAAAACATCGATGCAGCGACATCGACGATTTATTTAAACAAGAAATATCGTTGTTTTTCGATTACTTTTGTATGCGATATTTCGCTATTTGTTTTTCTTATCGATACGCGATTTGTTTGTAAGTCAATCAACAGCTCTAGTTTTAGCAGCGTACTGCTTATATTTAAACTTTTCTTCATTCTTTCTTCTTATTAAATAGAAACAAATTCTGAAACTGAAATAAAAATGAAAACATTAAAAATGAGCCTAAAGTTTGCTGTTAATTAGCATTAAGCACTTTGACAGACTCATACCATTTGTACTATGCTTAAAATTAAGCGGCAAGAATATGGAAGCGCTACCGTTTTCGGTATATTTATGGCGTGACGGTCTTTAGAAAGTTAAACGATATATTTCGGTATTTTGTCTTCGGTATATTTCGGCGTTCAGCTTGCGGTCACATTACTTCATATTTGCGGCAATTCCAATTTGCATTGTCATGTCTCTGAGACCCTTTTATCCTGTCTTGACGCCTTCAGTGGTGAACCGGTTTGATGTTGCTCCCAGTTCCGAGAGTGAAGAGGCGCAGATAACGCACTACGAGGACGAACGCAAAAACTGGGTGAGTGTCCAATCCTTAATCTCAATCTGCACACAAGCTGATTTGAATTTTTTGTAATCCCCATCAGCGCGAGTCATTGAAAACACTAGCCACGGACTTGCAGCCGTTGGGCAAGCTATTAACCCTGCCCAGCATAGAAACCGACGATGATGATGGTAAGTGGCCTCCACTGTGTTTGGGATTAGATGGTGTTCAATGCTGATTCTTGCCTTTAATCCTAAAGCTAATGATGACAGTGAGGACACTGACAGCCACGACGAAGAGGACGATGAGACCAATGATCGCGTCATTCCACTCACCCAGGACTTCTACTCCGCCGATGATATTCAAATGAACGATGAGTCTACCTACGGCCCCCTAAGTGGTGGATAAACAATCATTTGTTAAAAACAGCGTGTGCAGTTAATAATGATGTGGCAAGGATAGACGCTAAAGGAATCGTCCAACTTGCTCAGGCGCTTTAGGGTGTACATCGTGGTAATTCCAAATGTAATTACAAAAATGAAATTGTGCAGCCCTGAAAATTAAGTTTGCAAATTGCAAACAGAATAAAATGAATTTCTACACAAATTGTGGGCATCAAATTGGGTACACAAATTTGTTTTAAAATTTTGCCACGCCCCCATTTTTCCATCTATTTGAGTGAGTCGAGTACTTTTGCAAAGTGCGAGTATCTTATAGTCGGAATATCTACTATAGCGTTCTTACTTGTTTTATATATACAAATTTACGATAATCACTTAGTTTTTGTCTCTGTCAAAAGTTACATGAAAGTAGCAGTCACTGTTTTAGCAGCCCTGGCATTTTTCTTATATTTCCAACACTACAAAACGTAAACACAAACAAAATGATGCACCAAATATTAAAAGCAGTGCTGCAATTTCAGAAGCAAGGAACTCGCGGCATGGGTTTTTATTACGCAGTTGCAAGAGGTCGAAAGGTCGGCATCTATCCAACCTGGTCGTTGTGTGAGGAGAATGTCAAGGGCTTCCAAGGAGCTATCTACAAGAAATTTAAATCCCTGAACGAAGCCGAAGAATTCATTAGAATTAAAAGCGAAGCAGCCGGCACCTCACGTTGCACGTTGAGCATTCCACAACAGGGGGCGGCGACGAAAGATGCGCCTAAGCCTGCGGCAAAGGACTTTTGGCCAGAAGATGTTGACATAGATAATGATGTCACAGAAGATGAATTGGTGAGCAGTTGCATGTGCTGGAAATGCTCCTTATTCTTAACATAATGAATATCATTTTAGATGGCCGCTTTGAATGAAGTGGAAGGATTGCCCACACCAAGTCGAAAGCGTCCAGCCGCTAGCGACAATAGCATCAGCTCTAAAATACCCAGGCATTCAAGCCAAGTGCTAGAACCAGCTGGTATCAAGCACATTGGCAACTTTGAGTTTGAAATTGATGTGGAGGGTTATGTGATTGTATACACAGATGGCTCTTGCTTGGGCAATGGGCGCAAAGATGCCTGCGCGGGCTTTGGAGTGTACTTCGGCGAGAATCATAAACTGTAGGTGTTGGATGTGATGTGGAAGCATTAAGATGTATGAGTTTGATTTGCAGGAACGTTGCCAAGCCAGTGCTGGGGCGTGCCACAAACAACGTAGGCGAGATTCAAGCGGCCATATATGCCATTAAGGCAGCCTTGGACTTGGGCATTAGCAAACTGTGCATCAGCACAGATTCACAGTTCCTGATCAACTCCATAACGCTTTGGGTGCCCGGTTGGAAGAGGCGAAATTGGACATTAAAAAACAATGAACCTGTCAAAAATGTGGCTGACTTTAAGGAATTGGATGAGCTGCTGCAAAACAAAGATATAAAAGTCAAATGGGTGAGTGTTGTGGAGTGTGTAGTCTGCGTAAAGTTAAATTTAATACGATTTCCTGTTGCAGAATTATGTAAAGGCGCATCATAGCATCAAGGGCAACGAAATGGCTGATCAATTGGCACGCGAAGGTTCGGCTTTGTACAGACAAATGCATTATAAAAAGCATTAACATCGAATATTTAAGATAAGCATAAGCGTTAACTTTTCAAATTACGCGTTCGTTACACACAAACATACTGCCAAAGAGTTGGCAGCACTCACGACAAATGAGAACAACAGTTTTCAACAAGTTGACAGTTTTACCAAACTTTTCGTTTCGTTGCATGCTCATTGCAACAGGAAAATGCACTGTAAATAAGTTTAATTTTAAGTATTTAATATAATTCAAACACACTTGTTAACTTTTCAAATTACGCGCGAATTAAGCACACACAATGCTGAAGAGTTGGCAGCTCTCGCAAGAAATAAAAACAACAGTTGGCAGCTCTGCAGAAGCTTATTGAAATTTCTTGAGCATTTTTATGCTTTAGTTTAAAAAACAATGAATTGTAAGTCAATTTCATTGCTTGTTCATTGGAGCCGCGTCTTGCTTATGCTGGCCCTGACCCTGTTATGCAGCCAAGCCGGCTGTGATTTGCTGCAGCAGCCCATTGTACGCATTGAAATGGACGATGCCGGCATGCATAGGTTTGTTTTGATTTGGATTGTAAACATTATAGATACACCATAACCATGACCTTGTCCTCTTCCAAATAGAGCACTCACCTATAGCGTGCAGTTTGAATATCCCTTGGCGGGAAAGGATTGTGAGTATATACTGGTGCAACGGTTGCCGGCCGCTGTCTATGTGAGCACAGATGAGTTAGATGACCTGCAACGCCTACACAAGGTGAGATATTTTTAAAGAAAATATTCTGTGAAGGGCTTCAACTCTGCTACCCACTTGCAGCTGAGTGCCGTCTATCCCAAATTCGTCGACATTGAATTGTCCACCGAAAAGTCGAGTGCTTTTAATGTGCTATTACGTGGCGCTCCAAAGATTACCGAAACCCTCAGGCTGCCCATACATTTTCGCTATCATGCGCCGAGCTTTAAAAGGTTGGTAAAAGTCTTACAATGCTGCAAGTGCTCTTACTTAACCCGCACATATTACAGCTCCACAGCAACTGTGACCATAAGTATGCCGGAGCTCTATCTCAACTGTCCGATTGCTGATAATGAGCTCATTGACACTGAACTGGTTGCCAGACCTGATAAGCTCTACTGTCTGAATGAGCCGCAAAGCGGCTTTGACGTGCACGAGCCCAATAGCAAGGACGTCGAGTCAAACATTTATCGTTGTAACTGGAAGCAAATCCATGTGGACTATCAACTGAAAAGGCCACTGCGTGCTGACATACCGGTGGGCAATGCCGCAGCCTATGAGCCGGTATTGTATGCCACCATACTGTTGAGCTGGGCTGTGCTGGTGTGGCTGGTGCGTAGCACTTCATTCGTGCCACGCCGCATCAATCAGCGCCTGAATGAACAGCGTCTGCTGCAGCAAAAGGTTAAGTAACATGCAACCAAGACAGTGCGATTTCATGTAAATACGAACACATCTCCGTTAAGTCAACAGCAGAGACGCCAACAGAATAGCTGATTCACATATGTAAATATTTAGTTATATTATCCAAGAGCCATGCATTTAGAGATTAACTTGTTCAATATTTAACTAGACGTCAGAAACGGAATTGTGCGCCAAATGAACCAATTAATTTGTAATGATAAGAACCATACGCTTGTTGAAGTAAGCAAATGAGGAATGTAAATGCTCTAATGATAACTGGTTTATGATATAAGAAATGCATACATAAATGGGTCTGATCTAAATTCCTTAAATTGCAAACGTTTACAATCTGTCATCTTTGGAACATACCATCTATATCAAATTTGATTGGAATTCTGAAAAGCTGTAAATCGTATCATACATATCTTGTACAAACTCTCATCTGTTTAGCTTCTACTCCAAGATGTCTATAAATCATTTGATCTGCCTAAAGAAAAACTAATAAATTGTTCTCACCTCAATTTTAAATTAATAGCAACTTAAACGTATTGTCATATTGTAAGATAGATTATCTTCTTATCTGTGTGTAATGATCATATCCCATATCACATCAACAATTTCTTCCTTATTGATAAATTATGACTATCAAATAAAAGTATTATATTCTATATTATGTTTATATAAATTATAGGAATGTTAATTGGTTGCTTTACATAATACCTTTTATTGTAATGTCGGCACCTGTTTAGACGGCACGTGGATAGATAATTTTATGGACAATTTTATATAGTCAGCGCTTTTGCTGTGGCCCCCACGTTGATGTCAAATCAGTCAGCACAAAGAGTTGTATATACATACTAGCTAGTCCGGCATGCGTCGCTACGCCTCCTCCTGTTGATCTATGTTTGTTGTTGTACTAGTGATCTTCATTCCCTGACATTCCCCTGGCCCGTATTAGTGTACAGTAAAAATGTCATACCGATCGGTCCACTGCGTAAACAACAGCAAAAAATTGATAAAAGTGATGAAAAAATGGAGATATTCGAACATAAAAAATGAAGGCCCACAGTATAGCTTCATCCACACCTACAAGTAGTCGTCAGAGACCAATGCTGAGAGCTCCACTAACTTAGCGATCATCTCACCTTTCAGCAGAGAGAAATCCCCTGTGAATTTACCCAACTGCAATGTGTTCTCTTAGGTGCGTCGTGTTCTTTGCTGATACGCAATTGGCATTGGCAAATGCTTGCGCTTGTTTTTGGCGTTGGATTTTATTATGATAAATAAATGTAAACGTTTTTGCAATTCTACAAGAATATTTATCTTTATTGTGTCACACGAATAGACATAAACATTAGCTTTATATATATATATAAATATTAACAAAAAACATATTGAAGTCACGGAACGTGGACTTTCTAGACCCGCCATCAAAGTTTGCCTTAAAATCTACCTAACGACTTAACGAGATTATGATTAGCATCCAGTTCAGAGACTTAGGAGCTATTCGGATGCGCCTGCTTTGGTGCTGTCGTCTTGGAATCTGCTTCCAGATTGTTGCGCAATGTCATGGTGCTGGACATACTCGTTGGCTCGTTCCAAGGTTGTACTGTGGCCTTGCCAAGCAGCACGAATAGCGCATTGCACACCAAATACACGCCTCCGGTGATAAAGAAGACCACACGCCATTGATTGGGATCCGCCTCATCGTTCAGTATGGCGCCCACGGCCAAAGGTGCCACTATGGAGGTGATGCCCGCAATACCATTTGTAACGCCCATCATGGGACCAGCGAAGTTAGGCGATAAGTCCATGTGATTTATTAAATAACCACAGAAGCAGCCTGCATTGATGCCCACGGCCAGGGTCAACAGCACAATGGCCAAGGTTTTCTCATCCGCTGTCATATAGCCAAGTCCAATGAGGCAGCCCATTGGTACCCACTGGCCGATCGAGTTGAAGAGCTTGCGCGCGGTGGTAGTGCTCAGAGTACCACGGTTGATAAGCAGATCTGAAATCGGGCTGACAACCAGACAGAGCACACCCATGGAAAAGTAGGGTAGGGAGGAGAGCAAGGCATTGGACTTGACATTCAACTGTAGAACGCTGCTCATATAGGTGGGCATCTCGGTGAGCAGCGTGTAGAAGCCCCAGGTGAAGCCACAATGGGCGGCCAAGAGGCCATAGAAGGCACCGGAGGTAAAGATGGCCTTCCAGGGCACGGGCATGGACTGTGGGAGAGATGAGCTTAGTTAATCTCTAGTTGTGATTAGCTCTGCCAGTTACTCACCTGACTACTGCTATTGCTGCCAGTCAAGGATTCAATGTACTGGCATTCCTCCTTTGAGATGCTGCTTGACACTGCTGGCTCATTGGCTCCTTGCCAGAAGAAGATCAGAGCCCAGACCAGGCCGAGTCCGCCCGATATATAAAACAAACCCGGCCAGCCAATGCTGGATTCGAATATAGTGCCGCTGGTCACCAAAATGAGTGCTGTGCCAAACTGTGCACCCGAATAGATGCCCGTGGTGAGGAATCCGCGTTCTGTCCTTGGCACCCACTTGGCCAGCAGTGTGTGCACACATGGATATACAGACCCTTGGACCAGACCCGTCAGCACGCGCAGCACACACACGCTCACCCAACCATTGCTGGCAGCCATGGGATGGAAGAAGCACAAGATGCCACCCACAGCGGTGGCCACTGACAGCACCAGCTTTGCACCAAAACGTTTGGCCAATAGACCTGAAATTACCAATCGGATTTGGATGTGAAACTAACCCAAAGCCAAGTAATTCACAAATATAACCCACCTGCGGGCACTTGGGCCACCACATAGCCCCAGAAGAAGCTGCTCAATATCAATGATTTGTCCGACACATTCCAGTCATAGTAGGGGGCTCCAGCTGTGGGCTGTGTCATGGGCACAATGGCTGCCGAGATGTTTACGCGCTGGAAATAGTTGATCATCATGCCCACAAACAGCAATATGGACTGCCAGTGACGCACTCCAAAGCCGCCGGCTGAAGATGTGAAAGAAAAGAGAAGCTTAGATTCAGGATAATTGCATTTCAGGTGCAAGTTCAATGTTTACAGATACGGAGACGGGCTTGGGCCTTGATGGAGGCCAACATCAGAGGCGTGTTTTCTCCTATGGTAAAGTAAACCATGTTCGTGCTGTTGCAGTTTTAGTTGTGTTCTGTCATAAAAGCAGCATCGATTGTGTCATTTATATTCGTAATTATATATAGTTAACTGAACCGATAATGCAAAATTGTTTGTCTGTCAATCACAATGATTATTTCTAGGATCTTTTCGCTCAATATACACTTTATGGTCATTTAACTGAGCTCTGATAGTGTTGATTATATATTAATTAGCAATTCCCACAATAGCTTGTTATATAATTTTATTATTAAGTATATAAATGTATATAAGACACATGGTGTCATCACCAACACTTGGTGAGAAACAATAAGCGAAAGCAAAATACTCTCCATCTCAATGGAAAAGTTGCGTGGACCAGTGCTGTAGTCGTAGATCATGCACAACATGAATTGTCATGACATTGGCATTTCCATCTCAAGGAAAACTTTCCAGTTGTCTTCGCGCATTGATAACATTGGAGTTGAAACAACTTGCAGCATTGAAGGCACATTCGTATGTGTTATTGCCATATAATCATGTCATATAATTTTAGGTTTTTATGGACATGTGTCGTTGCGGATTTATGATTTCTAACTGAGATAGGTGCGCGCTATAAGAATCTTTTATTTATGCCACAATCACGGTCAATGCCCATTTTCTTGAATGAAAAAGTGGTGTATCAATCCGTTTGGAAAATTAGAAACATTCATTGAAATTGATTGTTAACAAAATGCCTAACATAATCAATTCATATTCATAACACAGTTCAATGGCTATGAGATTCATTAACTTTTTGGGGCGTTTTTTAGTGTTAAGCAAAAGCGTCTGCTGATTATTGTGACATTTGTAAACCGCCGATATTTTAATACTAAATAATGACTTAAGTCGCCACAGCAGTTTTTCGTGTAGCTTCGCAAAAAGCGAACCAAATGAATCTAATACAATTAAGTGACCATTAATAAACTACAATTACAAATAAGAAAATATTAGAATTAGAGGCGCACAGAAGGTGCATCCGATCAAAAAAATTGAGAGCATGTATACAGTTAGGAATTCCTCTCTCTCTAACGGAGCTACTGCATTGTTGTTGGCACAAGCAGCTAAAGATAACATCAGCTGGCTCTGCCAATGCTCTTTTGCTGTTGCGAATTTAAGGTAAGATCTGATATGAATTAACATTATGTATGTTTGTAACATATGCAGACGTAGCCCAAACACTATTACTACCATAAATCATTATTCAATCATTTCTATGCTATCTCTTCTCCTGCATTTTATTTAGAAACGTTTCTACAACTGAATACCTTTTGTAATCTCATACAAATGCTCTCACATACCCGTACTATACAGTCTGATTAACACTTGACAAACCAATGTAAACTAGGCACAGATAAATATGAGTAAAATGATTCATAAAGTCTACATTTCATACAGAAGCAGTTCCGGCTATAAAAGCTATATTTAATTTTGCATTATCGTGATGAGCTGAGACTATTTGCTTAGTGTTACTATATAAAATATTTATATATAACAAATTACCAAGGGTAAGGGTATTACAGATGTGAAACGTGCGTATCTAATTTTCTCTCTTTTATGGAAGGGAAATCGTATATAGCACTGTCGAAGCTCGTATATAGAGATCATTTGAAATAAGTCTGTTTTCAAAGGAATTTCCGATTTCAATGATCATTTGTCTGGCGTTTGCATCCTTCCAATGTTAAATCGCACTTTTCTCTATTCGTATTGATTTGCGCATCCCTAATCACTCTCAATCTATATCATCTCATCCTTCGTCTATTTGAAGTCCATATTATTGCTCTTCTCTCTCTCTGTTTTTATTTGCATAACTCCAACTCAGGTCGCAAGATTTATGAAAATTCATTGTAATGTTAATAATTGGCTAGTCCGATCTTTGCACTGAAGTTATCTTCTATGTTCTAAAAGACAATGGCGAATTTAGTTTATATAGAAATATTTATAGAAATTATGAAATTTTATTTCTGCTTGATCAATATGTTGACATTCACGGCGCCCCAAACGCCGCTACTGGTGAGAAACTAGTCTGAATTTCTTTTCTCCAAAACTTTGTTTCTTACGAAGGCACAAAAGAAATATTACGCCAATGCTCCTATTATTATTTTGCCTCCGTGGCACATCATTCTGCCCAATACAAAAACACAATATGTAATAAGGCATAATTTCTTTAGGTAAAACATATAAAGCAACATAAATAAATAAATACTTTATGTATAGAGCGTTTGTTATTGTTTTTGAAAACGAGAGAAGTAAATGATAGTTGGGTGAATAGTTATCGATTAGTGGTATGTATCGATATGTGGTAATTGAATGATGGTTTGTGAAGCAGCTGTTTTAGCATTGTACGGGTGGCTATTCTCATTTATTGCTTCTAAACCATCTCTTCCAATCAATTAAATTATCAATAAAGCTCATTTCCAGCTTCCGTGATTTGTCATCGTCCAAGCAGAGGGAAAATACATCGAGCCCTTTTTTATCCTTATACCAATTTGGACGTCCGCATAACAATATATTACTGCCAGGCTGTATGCCAGATGATCCATGTATATATTCCCCGGTTTTCCATAGTAGCCGCGTCATGCTATCCAATATTGGGTCATAGTCCCGAGGACCTGAAACGCCTTTCAATGAGTTTGCTTCATTCAGGAGAGCTATGATCTCTTTCATTTCCTTTAAATTACGAGCTATACTTATTTCCATTGTACCAGTGCCATCGTCAACGATATATTTGTAAAACGACTTATTAGGGACACCGCGGCCAACCACAAAGGCGTAGACAACGCAGCTGCGGAAATGCAAGTCTGGCGAATTGTCCTGGACAACGGTGTATACCCCTTGCTGATGGGGATCCTGTTGTGCTCTGAGTATATCAGCTATTGCAAGGGGTACGTGTTCATGTATGCGCGATCTCTCTTGTAGTAGGACTCTGGTAATGTTTTCCTTTGGTTTTCGTATGACGAAATTATCAAGTAGTGCCTCCACATCCTTTTCCGACTGCGATGTCATTTAAGGGAACAGATTAAGCACTTGCACTTAGAACAACTATGCTAACTCTGATCTGTCAACATTGTTTAGTGCTGCATAGTCAATCGTCTCTTCCTCTTCCAACAAAAACAAAGAAATGCCCTTGGTCACATTAAGGTGTTGGACAACAAATTTATATGAAATGCATGTTAATGTTGCATAACGTTAACAGTTCTTAAGATATTTACATATGTATGGGCGTAGCAAGTATTTTCTCTTGGGTTAATAGTCTGCATACATTGACGCATGCAAAAAACATTTGTAAATATTGTAAATGGAATATAATAGATGGCCAAATACATGTATAGAGGTGAATTGACCCCCTCTGCATAAAAATTCGTTAGGCAATAGTGTAAGTACCGGCGACAAACGCCTCTGCCAAACTGCAGTTTTTGCTTTGATGCGACTAGAAAGGGAGACGAAAGAAAGAGAGCGGGCGCGGCCGAAAATACACAAACAACTCGAATATAATTTTTACCGCTTTTTGCATTTTTGAGCATTATGTTTTGTTTTACAGCATATTCTCCTATCATTGGTTTTACTTATTTGAGAGCAGCAGACAGCAGTAAGTGAATATAATCTGTTCTGTCGCTTCACATTGAGAGTCAGTCTGATATTTGAACTCATACCCACTAGACAGAAAAGCCCTCACACTCTTAACGCGTCACTCGCCATCAGCTGTAGTTCAATTGTTACACTATCGCTTTCTATACTTCAACCTCAACCTAAACTCTAACAATAATCAATCGTTGTAAATCGACCAATAAATTGTAAACTTACATTAAATGCACAATCAAAATAAATATCACATAATTTGGGGCTAATCAAACAATTAAAGTTAAAAAACGAGAAATATTCTTGATTTTGCGTTTAGCGACATGCTTGAAACACCCGCGCATCTCAAAGTGATCACACGCTCTAGTATATATTTTATGGAATTTCACATACACATAACACACTTAAGATCACACGACTTAATGTGAGCATAAGTCTATGTATACCTTGTCGCTTTCGGGTAGGTCCAGGCGAGCCAAGTCTTATACTTGACGTACGTCAACTTGGAGAATGTAAACATATTAGTTTAACTCTCCACAATCATACAATGGCAATATTTACACGACTTTATTTATTTGTACAATCACGATTATCAGTGCAATATGCTCCAGTAAAATTGTAAACCGTAAACGTCTCCCAGAGTTCTTTAGCGCCTATCAATAAACCGCTGTGCACTCAAAAAAAATATTCGAAATAATAGAAAAATTGTCTATTTGAACTATTTTTTAGAGAATTTTCTAAAATTAAGAACATATTTTCTAAATGTTTCCTATTTAGAGCTTTTTTTTAAACTTAAGAAAAATTTCTATTTAATAGAAAATGTTCTAAAATCAAGAATGTTTATTTTTTGAGGTTTTAGCAAATTAAAGCTTAAGGACCATTTCGGAGTTGTATCTTTATCAATTATTGTAGAATTTACTTACGTTTTGTTTGCTTGTCATAAACTTTTTCCGTATCCATTGAGCTTTCAAAACCCATTGTAAGGTTTAAAGATGTATTTGTTGGTGGTCTGTTAATTAGAATCCAAGCAAGCACTTTCTAATTGTTCCGAAACGATAACTGGAACTTAATGTATTATAAATCTCACTGGTTGACTTGCCCCGTTTAACGTTGATCGACGACTGAGTTATTTAATTCGTGCACCTGTGGCTTTTATACCACAAGAATCCCCATCTGAATGGCACCTATTACAGCCTGCTGTGTCGGTGACAGCAGACGACGCGACATTATCGCAATCTCAACAAATAGTCGTAAAAATATATGCCAACCAAGTCCAACAAAACAATGGTTTGGTTTACATTTGGGCATGCTTGCTGGCATATTGATATTATGAATTAAATGTTGCGCCTTATTTTTAGGTTAATGTTTAATTGAAAAAAATGGTTTGGCGATTTACTAATCTATCAACTCCCGTATAAGTACGTACCCATGTTACAAATCAGCAATTTGACGGCTAAACATCTTAGGGACTATCTTATCGTTCTTACTTGGAAATTATCTTACACTTAGCGCGCTTTAAAATTAGTAACTATTTTGTTGATATAAAAGTAATCTCTTGTTTTCTTTGCATTTTTTCGAAGAAATGTGTCATTAATGCACCAGCTCATTATCCAAGAAATTGTAATTATTTTATTAGTTATGGCACGCGCTTAACTAAATATTAAAATCTCCAGACATTCCCAGAAGTCGTACGTAACTTATCATTGGGAGAGCTGTTGGGGTCGGTATGTGTCGAGATCAAACATTTACTTTGTGAAAGCAGCGCACTTTTAGATTTTGAATTTTCAAGTTGGCGGCTAAAGTGCAACTGCTTAACAACACTGATCCTGACCCGCCAGTACCAGTATTGCAAAGCAGTGCCAACAAACTATCAATGGTTGGCGCAATCGATATTTTTAAATTTACTAAAATATGACTATCGTTGAGGGAAAATAATTGAAAATATAGAAAATATTTAAATTGTATCAACTTTTATAACCAATTTACTGTAAAATTATACATCGAATCTTTGGATGAGTTTATTTTACACATAGAATGGAAATGGAATGGCAGTTGAATGGAAATCGACTGGCAATGAATGGATTGAATAGAAACTGAATATTAATTGAATAGGAATTGAATGGAAATTTAATGGTAGTTGAATAGAATTTGAATTGGAATTGAATGAAAATTTAATAGGATTTAAATATAAAACTTGTATGGAAATTGAGTGGAAGTTGAATTTGCTATTCGTCATTGTATTTGTAAGTGTGTCAAGAAGATACCATGCAACGCCGGGTAAGACACCGAGTTATGTAACATTTTGTCTTTAGCTGGATCGAGCTTTCAATTTATTACTCTGATATTCTGATCGATGGGATTATACAGACTTTGAAGCTACAAATTTAATTTATTTAGTATTAACCATCGATAGTAGCTTCGAGCAATCGATTGGGACATACAAGCTCATCGATTGTTGCGAAAGCGTGACAACTCTTGTTTTTTTTCTGGTTGACAAATTTGTTTAGAACTATAAAATTAAAAAGAATTATAATTTGCATCAACTTGCAACAAATATGTCATCGCGCTCATTTGCTGAGGGTACGCCCCGGATCATGACCTTCCGCCCCAGTTATGAAGAATTCAAAGATTTTGCGGCGTACATTGAGTACATGGAGTCCAGGGGTGCACATTTAGCGGGCTTGGCCAAAATACAGGTAAAGTGCGCAAAAATTGTGTATGCAGTAAAGTGTAATTAAATGCGTATCCATTTTTAGCCTCCACCGGAGTGGGTGCCCCGCAAGTCGGGCTATGATATTGAGAACATCAATATGACCATACCGGCACCCATCCGGCAGGTGGTGGAAGGGTAAGTTTTGGTTTGCAGTTGCACCTAAAGATGTATGAATGTTAATGTAATTCCTTAACACCACCCCCACTCCCACGCTTAGTGCCCAAGGCGTGTACCAACAAATTAATGTGCAGCAGCGCGGTCAGATGACATTGCGCCAGTTTAAAGAGAAGGCAAACTCGGAACTGCATCAGACACCACGGCATTTAGATTACGAGGATCTTGAGCGCAAGTACTGGAAGAATATCTCCTACGTATCACCGCTGTATGCGGCTGATGTCAAGGGCTCGCTGAGCGACGAGGATCTGGATGTATGGAACATAGGGCAATTGGATACGATTCTGAATTTGGTGAACACCGACTACGGTATCGAAATAGATGGCGTGAATACTGCCTATTTGTATTTTGGCATGTGGAAGAGTACATTTGCCTGGCACACCGAGGATATGGACTTATACTCCATCAATTATTTACATTTTGGAGCACCCAAGACGTGGTATGCCGTACCGCCAGCACACGGCAGGCGCCTGGAGAACTTGGCCAACGATCTCTTCAAAAGCAACCATGCCGAATGCAATGCCCATTTGCGCCACAAGATGACTGTGATCAGTCCAAATGTGCTCAGGCAGCACAATATACCCTTCAATAAGATCACCCAGGAAGCTGGCGAAATAATGATTACATTTCCATATGGCTATCATGCTGGCTTCAACCATGGCTTCAATGGAGCCGAGTCCACAAATTTCGCCTCCAAGCGCTGGATTGAGTATGGCAAGCGGGCGAGCCAATGCAAATGCCGCTCGGATATGGTTAAAATATCCATGGAAGTGTTTGTGCGCCGCTTTCAGCCGGAGCGATATAAGGACTGGCTGCGTGGCGAGGACTTTGGTTGTCATCCCGAGGAGCCCGGCAAAGTGTGCGCCGCCGCGCCCCCAACCATTAACGAGTACACCATCCTTGATGAAAGGTGAGCGTAATGTGGCTTTTTACCACATCCCATTCTCACTTGTCTATGTGGTCTTCCAGCTCCAGCTCTAAACCAACAAAGTCAAAGCGCACCACGCATCAGAAGCGCGGCTGCGCCATGGACATGAATGGCCAGTCGAGTGAGGAGCCAACTGAGGATGCCGATGACCAGGCCAGCATATCCAGCAGCAAGAAAAAACTTGTGATCAAGTTGCGTAGAATGCCTTTACCAGGTGAGGGTGAGCCAAAGCAGGCTAAGCCCTATAAAAAGTATGACTTCAACTCGGAGGCTGTTGTGCGCGTGAAGAGGATGTGGTCTCAGCTATCCTGCAGCACATCGGGCACCAATTTACTGTCGAATGGGATAGTAAAGAATACAAAGCGTATGCGCTTCCAAACCAAAGAATTGGCCATAGACGATGAAGAGTAACCCTCTTGAGTGCTTGCGCGCCAACTACCTGATCTCTTAAAAAAAAAAATCAAAGTATGAATACAAGAACTGAAGCTAAAGGCTGTATATATTATCTATAAAACATCACCTGCTGAAAGCCAAAACCTTGCACTTCACAGCCAGGAATAAATAAGGGGAACCACCAACTACATTTGTGTTTATAGAGTTAAGTTATAGTATTTAAGTAATGTGAAACAAATAACGATTCAGTCGAAATTACAACTCGTACTCGACATTTATTTCATATTTCGAAAAAAACAACCTCCGAATTAGAGTAAAGGGAATAATTTAACAAGCAAAATTAAACGATTTCCCATCGCATAGAGTATTATTTATATATTATTGACCAGGATCATCAGTTGAGTTCATGTAGTCATGTCCGTGTTCGTCTGTCCGTATGAACTATAAACGCTACAATCAGCAGATTTGGTATCAAAACTGCAGTCGTATAAATGCAGCTCAAATGTGATTCAAAATTTTATCAGGCTTAATTTTTATAAAATTGACATTAATTTTATCAGGAAGCTTGCAACGAATAGAAGGAAGCTTTTCCAACTGTATAAAGTATATATTCTTGATCAGCACGAAAAGAGGAATTGATATAGCCATCCATGTGCGTCCGTGCGTCTGTTTCAATGCCAAGATCCCAGAAGTCTTAAGAGCTACAGAGCAGAAATTTTTACCAGATGGTTCTCTTGTCTGCAAATCTGGTTAAGTTCAACTTTCATCCACATCGGACAACTATATCATATAGCAACCATATAATCAAATGTTCCGGAATGAACACTTAGTAGCACCATTTCTCTGTTTTTTATCCAAATCAAACCAAATTCGAGGAGTCACCACGTCCGCTGTTTTGATTTTATTCAGATCGGAAAACTAAATCATATAGCTCCCATATAACCGATTGTTTCGGAATGAACACTTCGGAGAATAACTTTTCTGTTTTTCTTGCAAATCAAAGCAAACTCGATTTGTATCCATATGAGGAGGCCCCATGTCCGCTGGCCTTCCATATTACTGATAGTTCCTGAATGAACACTTAATAGCATAACTTTTATGTCTTTCTTTCAATTCAATACAGATTTTATATAGATTATATGACCAATCTTACCATGTGAATGGTATATAAGCTTCTTCAAGCCGAAGCTAGCCTTCCTTTCTTGTTTTTAAATATTTCCTCAACATTTGGAAGATTTATATGAAGAGTTGACAGTCATAGTGCCATAGTGGCGAACATATTCGGCTTTTTCATACATGACAGCCGAAGCAAGCAGCCGTCTAGCGAAGCCATTCAAAGGCGGGTTGCGCTGACATCTTTTTTCAAAACACCGCAAAATTTGTTCATTATGTTATTTATTAATTTTTTGTTTTATAAAATTTATTAATTTTTTGTTTTATAAAATTCTGCAAACGATCCGGCAAAGTAAGTATCTTACAATAGAATTGTCGTTGTTAGTTCTTATGATGTCTGTGATCTAAATGTTCATAAGGACAGGCCTTTCTCTGGCTCAGCTGTTGATCTTTGATCGATAATATTTATGGGATCGGGAATGCTTACACAAATGTAATATATCATATGAGTACGGCTTATAAATGCAACAAAGACTGGCGCCATAAAATGTGAATAAGCGTCAAATAGAATAAGGAAAATATTTTAGTTTTGTCTTTATCTTAGATGTTTATGTATATATGTATAGTTAAGGTCAGAAATGATTTGAAAAGTAATTCAAGAAGTATATTTTTTTTATTATATTGTTATATTAATATATATTATTTTCCTTATATTGTTCTTATATGCCTTATTTGGTGTAACTTATTGTTTTTGTACTCCGTTTAGTTGAAAACTCTGGTTTAAAATTATTTAAAAATCGTTATAAATATAAATGTTTTTATAATGAACAAAATGCCATAACCCTAATATAAAGTCAGACTTTAATTGATAAATCGCTCAATAATAGTATACTACTACTACTATAATTTTGTTAATGATAATCTTGTGAAACTAAAAATTGCTTTTTCTGACGTTCACAGAAATGTTTATAGAAATGTTTATGTAAATAAGTTATATGTGGTATATTCTAGTTTCACATGTTTAGATAAATGTTTTTTTTTTAATTTCTAAATGTTTTATTTAGCAGGCTTAAGGTCATTGACCTAAATAAAAAAGGTAGCTAAACTGGATTAAGACTGATCGGCCAGCCCTATATGATTGAGAAGAAGTCAAATGTTACTAGATTCATTTGAAATTGAATCTAGTATTAATTGACTTTTTATTCACACATATAAAACTATAATCTCAAATGTTTACGTATAAATTTCTCTAAAATATGTTTTATCTTAATTTTATAATTTATATGTTCAATATGCAATTTCGAATTCTTATTACAGATTCGGTTCTTAGTCAAATTTGGGGGATATCTTAAAGTTAACTGCTTAGTTTAAGGTTGTTTCTTATATGTATGTACAACTTGGAACATAACAAAATTTTGTGTCATATTATATATACATATTATATATTATAAGTACAAGTGCAAGTATTGCATTTCTCTTTCTTGAAATGCTTCTGATCTGCATTTTCATTTTGGATAACTTGGCGAAATCTGTTTTGTCTTTAATATAAATCGTTTTATAACTTACTTAATTTTGTGTTGAAGTCAAAAAAGTAAATAAATATACTTATGTATGTAATATATTTTCAAATTGTTTGTATTCGTTATAACAAAATCCACTTCCTAAGTGATTTACAAAAAAAGAGAAAGGCTAACTATGAGTATTCGAAGTTTATATACCCTTGCAGAACTACACCAAGGAATGAAAACTAAGAAGCCCGATTTTGAGTTTGAGTTTGTCCGAGCTTGTGATTTTTTGGTGTCTAGAGGGAAAGCAGATGGACTACTGCCTGCTATGAGATGCTTCGCTTATCTCCCGCACCTACCTTGCTACCATCCTGCGTCGTTGCGTGAAGACTGTCACCGGTGAGGGTAAAACGTTGGCCGATGTCATGCTGATATCGAAGGCAACGGCCTTTACTTCCCATATGTGCAGGAACCAAACAAAACGTGACCTTGTTGCCCACAGCAAGTTCCTGAAGGACTGTGAAGCACTTTTTGACTAGCCTGGCGGAGAGTCCTCACGAAGAGAGGGATCTGATAGCAGTTTGACTATCGGAGAATATATAGATGTGGTCTTTGATCAAAAATATGTTTCCGATGGGAAAACAGTGGGCCAAAGTCCCGATGCAATGGATATACTGGTGTTGGGACCATGCATGTACCCTTACATACACACATGTAGTGTTTTTGCCATCTCCTTTAGTTTTCTTTTTTTAGCCTGTGTGCAACAATTCATTACTCATCCAGCCGACGACATGGGGGGCAGCGGCATCATCATCAGCATCGACGTCGATGGGCCTCAAACTGTTGACGCTTGATTATGCATATTTGCACTATCAGCAACAAAAGTAATAACAACAAAAACAATACCAGCAACAGCAGCAACAATGCCCTCGTCATGTTTAATACTATGTGTTTTATTTTTATTTTTTTATTTTTTCCAACAACAAAAACAAAGAAGGGACTTTTACTGCCTGCACGCCCGCCTACAGTCAAAGTTCGTTGACTTTTGTCGCCAATGCTGCTGTTGTTGTTGTTGTTGCTATTACAGTTGCTGTTACTGTTGATGTTGTCGCTTTAACATAGACACAAACCCAAGCACACTGTTGAGGGCGGAATGGGGGTGTGCAGATGCATGTGTGTGGTGAACGGTGGGCAGCTTTGGGGTTTGGGTTTGTGGAATTGTGGTCTGCCCGAGACTTTACTTGTGATTGTTGTTGTTAGTGTTGCTGCCGCTGCCGCTGCTGCTGTTGTGTTGTTGTTAGTTTTATTGCATTTTGCAGTTTGCGCGCGCTACGTGCCTTAAATAAATAAATTCGAACTGCAATAGCAAAACAAAGCCAACAACAAAAACTACAAAATAATAAAAAAAAAAACAAACATTAAAGTTGGTTGCCACTAATAAAATTCATTTACTGTTCATTTGTTATTGTTGTTGCAGCAACGCGGAAAATTTGTTATTGTGCATTTTCATGGCATGCGTGCTGTTGCTGTTGTTGCTGTTGTTGTCATTGTTGCAGTTGCTGCTGTTGATGTTGCCCGCTTGCGCTTAGCGCATTTTAATTAATTTTTGCTACAACAAAAATTTTTCAAATTTCTTTGCTGCTTATGCTGGCTGCCTCTCTGGGCTGGCGGCTGGCTTTGCTGCAATTGTTGTTATTGTTGTTGCTATTCTTGTTGTACAATATGCAGGTTAAAAAAGTTTATTGACTTGTGTTCAAGCCATTCAGTTAGCTAGCCAGTTTTTCAATTGCTCAATTGCAAAAGACCATAGAATATGGTAGAAGCTTTAGCCAAGTTCGCAACCAAAAATTACGAAAACACAAGTCGTTGCGCATGCGCGAATCGAATTGGAAATGAACAGAAAGAAGACCAAGCTTAGCTTGATTTAGAATTGACCTAAAACTCTGTTTTCCGTCGCTAGACTGGGCGTTCGCCTCAAATATGTTAAGAATTATTGTGGAAAAAACAACAAAAGCAAAATGGAAGGAAAGAGACAACTCCACCTACTTTGCCGCCTTTGGGAATTCTTAAAGTCAATCAACAAATTATTATTAATTTTGCTTTTAGGCTAACTTTTTAAAACAATTGTAATACATTCACATTCTGGCTTTTAGTTGCTTGAAATTGGGAGAAAAACTCGCAATTTATGACTCGAGCCCCTGCGAAGGCCTCTGAGATCTGGTCTGGTCTGGTCTGACACTTCTTATAATATTGCAGCGCTATTTCTAGACTCAATGTCAATCGTATTATGACATATTATGAGAGGCATACACAAAAATCATATATAAATTGGTGTTCCCCCTGCTTAACGTATTAGTGCCTAAGCTACTGGACCTACATTATAGTTATTCCGAACAGTGAGAAACACTTTTCTTACGCCAAAAGTTCTTCCCGGTTATGCCCTTGGTGAAATAAATCTGAGCAAACTGTTGCCTGTAAACATTGCTTAAGTTTTTGTATCAAAATTTCGAAAACAACTTTTCTTGGTTTGAATTTATGTACTAAATTCAATATATTTATGCAATTGTTAAAAATTAATAGACTGAAATAGGAGGAACATACAGAAAGCATAAACAACAATAATATAAACGATGAGAAGAGCAAGATAGTCAGCAGCTGGAAGAGGAGAGAGAAATAAGGGAAAGACTGTTTACACTTAAAATTGATCCCGATCGTTGATACACTGTTAAATTGGCTATAGTCAGAAACAAATTTCCCAAATACGCCCTTAAATTAAGAAAATCACCATTATTTTCAACCCTAAGGTGGATTTGCCATTACTTTTACGGAAATAAGTTTCTGTTCTGGCGTATCAGTGAGATCCATATAGTCTGGAGTGTAGGTGGGATCTCGATCGATGTCACTCAAAATGATTTTGATGAAAAAATCAGCAGGAACCACAAAGAATCTCTGTTGCAATTGCAATTTTATTTTGAGGAATTTTCATGCTTTCGTGACTCTAAGCGGTAGTTAATCTGATACACCCGGACATTCGTGAGAGTCTATGAATATATATTTTTTGTTTGTTAATTATATGTGTAATTTCTTGCATTCATAAACTAGGCCGTTAACCGAGGTATTTGCAGAAAACAACAAAATGCTGTTGCCGTTGCCGGTTACAATGAATGCGGCTCGAGCCCGCATTTTGGGCATATTGTTATATTGTTATTGTTTGGGTCATTGATCCATTGGATTTTCTTTATAACTTAACTAACGATATAACAAAAAGCCCGCACATTAAGTTACAAAAAATAAATAAAGCAGAAAATAAACAAAAATGTCTTGGAAATTTGCCCTCGCTTTTAGGTCTCGCTTCAACGGCTTCGACTTTGCACATAAATTATGCATATTGTTAAATTGGACTTGCGATTTTTTTTATTATAGTTTTTTGGTTGCTTTTTTTAAGTTATTTTTCTATATTGCCAATCGATTTATACATAAATTTGCACCTTTCAATTGTTTATGTTTACTTGCCTAAGCCCGCTTTTGACGTTTTGATTTGAAATTTTTGAAGTGTTTTGTCTCCGTTTCCATGAGTATATTTTTACCGCTGACGTTTGCAGCGGCCGTTTCTGTTTGTTGGGTTTCGGTCTCTCGTAGTGGTTTACCTAGACCCAACTAGGCATCCATTGACGTATTGATGTGATCGTAGCTCTAGACATCATCATCAACGCTCATTGTGACCTTTGCAGCTAACTATGTATAGTGATCTCTGTGTATTGATCTTGTTTGCTTATAAACCTATCCATGAATGGATGGGGACTGTCAATTAGGCAGGCACACAGACAGACAGGCGATGAGAGATATCTTGGGCCATTTCCAAGTGAAATCTATGAAAGTTGAGCTTGTTTTTGTACGCTTTTCTGTTGCTTCAGGCATTTCAAGAAATGAATCACATAGCAATTGGTATTGACCTAGGCTAAGTAGGTTTGCTATGGTTATGTGGTGGAATTGTAGCCAGTTTAAAGCGAAAGAAAGATCTAGAAGTTGAACTTGGTTAAATTTATTTCGGTTTTGGTAATAGTTAAATGCTTAATACTTGAACTAATTTTAATTGTATTTACAGCATTGGCCTTAGTTAATATTAAAATTTAATAATAAATTAATTTAAGAATATCTAAGAAGGATAATTTTATACTTTAGATTCTAGAAATTTTCTTCAAACTACACCGATACAATGACATAGTTGTACACAAATTGGTAGAGTAAGAAGTTTTGCAGGCACTTTTTATTTGAACTTTTTTGTCGAAATGAAATACGATTTTCTCCGCTCAGCTTTCATAAGACAAACGTTCCCTTGAGATATCATTTACATATATTCTATAACATGAACACAATTTGATTTAAGTTTTAGTACCGAAAATATGAGTTTCGCATGTGCCCATGACCCACTCTTAAACAGTCGAAGATCGTTTTCAAGAACCCAGTTTATTTTGGAGCAGGACTCCTAAATGGGTAACGCTGCCACACTGTCAGTGTATACGCCTGCTTCTCTCTTGCATGCATTGCTACAAATCCCCTTGTGGAATCATAATTCTCTTACTCTCCCGAATTCACACTCAATAAAATTAACCAGAAGTTCTTTAAAATACTTTATTTCATCATGAATACATTTATCACAATAGCTTAACTCTATATTGGGTATTAAATACCTTTACGTATAAGTACAGTTGTGCTTAAGCAACTAAATCGAGGGAATGACATATGAAATTACAAGACGCTGCATAAATATTATGTAATAACGTTAAAAAAACATTTATGGTTTATGATTATGATGCGTGTATGTGTTTGTATTGGTGTTTGTAAAAGTAAATGCTGCCTTTGGTTAGCTACTTTGTCGGAGGTCGATAGAAAAACGCCCGCCTTTGGCAACGCCGGAAATGGAAATGCCGACCAGCAGTACTCCCCGCATTCGTCCATCCATGCCCTTACATGCCCTCGCAGGTGGACATGCAATCCTTGTAGCTGGGGAAATTGTTCTCGTTGCCATCGCAGCCACCGAATTTGAACTCCACACACTTTTTCTGCTCGGGATCGTAACGCCAGCGCGGTATCAATGCCCTGCAGACACCTTTGCGGGCCGGCATGAGGCAAAACTGCTCCGGGTGTGTATTGCGTCCAGTGTTGGCCACATCATCTAACGATATGGCATCGAAGAAGTCGCTGACATCGTCATACAGATCCATGGGTCGAGTCTGTCCGCCTCCAACTAACAGTAGCACAACAAACAGCATCACCACCAGACTGCCACCACCGATGACTTTCAATTGTTGGGTCATCTTTGCTTCACACACACAAAAATTCGCGCACTCGATCTCGACCTGACGCGGTTAATGAGCCGGACTGGTTTGGTTTGGCTTGATTGGGCTTACTTCTTCACCTGGCGACTTGCGATACGCAACTGATTGCACTGCAAGCCGCGCTTTTAGTTTTATACAAGTGAAGTGACGTGACTGCTGGCGCGCAGTCGCAGCGTCCATCTCGCGATGAAAGCAGTAGCGGAGAGACGCAGACTAGAGTCGTCTGAGTGCCATGCTGAGCCGGGCTTTACGCTCTTGACTGACTTATTGAGTCTGAGTATTGACCAGCTTATTACTATTACCAAAGAGACTTGCCAGATGTGCAAGAAACTAATGGATGCATTCAGCATATCAGTTATGGCAAGTGATTTCCAATTGAGAATTATGAGGAGGAATGAAATAAAAGAACAATTATTATAAGCTTGCATAAACTAAACTGTAAATGGAATTATTAGCTTTTAATTATTTGCTCATTTTAGTGGTGTTGTCTGGTCTGTTTCACAGAATAGGTGCAGATATTTGGCGTATAGAAAGCACTCTCGCTAAGAATGTAAATTTATTATACATGAGAAATTAGAGTCAAAAGTTCGTGGTTATGTTCTTCACAAACATTATGTAGGTAGCTTTCCAAAAGTCCATATCGTGGGTCAGGAATACACAATAAACACCAGCAGCACAACACTTATAGAAGAGTAACTTCGTGTTGTGCTGAATGTAGTTTAGCTTTTGATTTCATGCGACTTTGGTTAAGCAAAGCAAGAAAAAGTCAGTTAACTTCGTGTTGTGCCTGTGCACCCACACTTGTGCAGAATTGTGTGAACTCATCCCTGGCGTAAGCAGAATTCCGATCCGTGTCATCATGTCGAACAGCCACATCGATAAGGATGGTGTTTGATGATACTAGAATCTTCAGAAAGATTATATTTTATGTCACGATATCTTTAAAATCGTGGTGTAAACTAGCTCAACCATCATCAATTTTAGCCTAGAAAACCAACAATGACTGCTTAATTGTATAGTACAATGTTAAATGCTCTTAAGATTAATTAGAATTGTAAACCTAAAAATTCATCTAAAAAGTTGCTCTCTTAAAAGTTCCTCTTTAGTTAGATACTTATTTGTAGCAAACAAGAAGTCGAAAATTCCCTCAAAACTATTGGCAATTCTAGATGTTAATTACCTAGCTTCTACTTGAGTTCTCTTCATTTTATTAAGAGTCAACTAAGCTATGCTCCTAAGTACCAGTATTATATCCGCAGTTCATTTGCCAAGCGAGAACGACGCGAACTGCAATTGCTTGGCTGCTGCGTGTAAAGGAATAGCCTGAATAATAAAATAAACAATTTTATTGTTGTTGACTCATTTAGGAATTGTCTGTCTGTCTGTCTATCTGCGTTGCGCTTGAGAAACGTGCAGAGTAGTTGGAAGTAGCGGAGTTGGAATTCAGCAGTCAGGCCAGGCGTCCGTTCCCGCGCCCATCGGCATTAATTTGTGCAATTGCCTGCGCGCGGCCGCCAAGGTAACGCATAAGCAGGTGGGAGAGCCGTCTCCTGTGTTGATGATGATGCGCCCTGGTCTTGAGGAAAGGCATCCAACAGGCAGCCGAACGAACGACTGTTGCGTCTGCATTTGGGTTTGGGTCATGATGAAAATTGCATGAGCTTGCACTTGGCTTGGCATTTTATGCTGGCTCTGGCTCTGGGCATCCAGCAAGTTCTGGCTCTGCCAGTCGTAGACGTTCCCAAGTTGCAGTCAAATTTTCATTTTTCCGCTCACGTATTTCGATTAAATTCTCATTTTGGTCATAATTTTCCAGTTTTTACGTTTGCGTCGGCATTAAATTGCAACTTTTCCTGCTGCTGTGCTGATGCTGTGCTGTTGCTGCTGCTGCTGCTGTTCTCCAGCTCCTGGGTACTTTATGTTGCGTATATCGAGGCAGACATCAAGTTTTACGAAATTCGTTACGCGAATACATTTAGAAAATTAAAAGTTTTTTGGCGTAGATAACTTTTCTGGCTAATATGAAGATGCCTAACCGAGGACCACAAGTTTTTCTTACTTCAACCACGCTTTTGCTGTTATTGTTTGTTCTTACATAAATCAATTTATGGTGCGCCTTGTTCCGTTGGCAAGTTTTATTATAGCTGCATAAATCCGTTAACAAAGCTCAACCACCTGAGGCCCATCATACATACATATGTATCTATTAGTAAGCCTCTACAGAAGTGTCATTGTACCTGTATCTGTATCTGTATCTGTATCTGTGTGTGTTTGGCTAATTTTTCCTCACGCACACATTGGCACGTCACATTGGCAAATTCCCCATGAGCATTGGAAAACAGCCAAGGCAGCGGAAACAGCGCAAGGAACAGGAACCGCAGCCACCGCAGCATGGAAATAAACTTTTGTTATGCGCGCTGTGCAATAAATTGAAAAATAGTGCGACATTCACACACAAGTGCATTCAACAGTTGCCCCGTATCATCTCCATCACCCCATACCGCCATATATAGCGTTTCAGAAATGCACACATAGAACATAAGCTTCTGCTGCATTTCCTTTCATTTCTTTTTTTTGTACTCCCACAGCTCCGAAGTATGCAAGCAGCTCTTTTTCAATGAACGACCAAGTTTGTCTTTTAAGTGTTGCATACTTTTCTGCCGCTTGTAAATCCTGCACCGTGGTGCAGCGATGAACTTAGTAGATAAAGAAGCATTGCAAATGTTACAAATATTCAAATACAAAATGTTGAAAATATTTAAATGTAAATACAAATACGATTCAAAATCGTGCAAAAAATAATTGTTTGCAGAATTTCAATAATTTAATATTAGCTTGTGCTACCAATTTATAATTATGAATAAGTAATTTTCAAAGGCAAATACCATTAGCCACTATGTTGTATGTGTACTAAACAGGGGCGGAGTTTGGGGGCGCCTAAGCCTAAAGTTGAAAGCGACACCCTCGAATAAATATTTCTAGACCTTCTCTAGATTAATATTTTGGCTTGGTAAAAATTTAATAAATAATTTCCAAATAAACTACTGGTCTAGGTACACCTTCTGCATATCTTATTAGCTACTAAAATATTGTTTCCAATAATTTTGCGAATTGTGTCTCTCACTAATTCTCTCACAATTCGTAGTGCATTTTTAAAGCAATGTTATAGCCTCTGGAAATTCACACAAAGACATGGATAATATTTCTTAGCTATGTTCTCATTTAAATTTAAGAAAATTACAAATTTGTTGTATTAGTAGAAACATTATACTGCCAAATAAATTAATATCTGCCCGGTTGGTTTTTGTTTGATACTTTAAGCAGATGATTTCTATGAATACAAATTGATTCACTAGCAGCCGCAACATGCACTGGGCTTGGGAAAGGTGTTCCTGCTCAGCATATTTTAGAATAGTTCAACTTTAGAATAGTTCAGTGTTTTATGAAATGTTTCTTGGTGAAACGCTCCTCTCTATTCACCTAGCAAAGTGTAATATTTGGCTGCCGGCAACTTTCCTTGTAAATCCTCAACAGTGTCCCCCTTGATAACCTCGTTTCATCCTCGCTAACTTCTGCTGCCTCACACTTCTGCTCTTTTGATCTCCCACTCTCGCGATCGATCAACCACTGCCTCGAGTCAAGACTGCTGAGTTTAGCCCAGACATTGAACCTTGACCTTTTGGCAGAGATTTCAGTGGTTAGTTATTGCTGAGTTTTTGCATCCATTTGCTGTTTACACTGCTGCTTTTCACTTAAGCAAAAGTCCAGCATAAAATCTGCAAAATAGAACCGCACTAGAAAGAATGGTCTAGCAATGCTATGCATATACACATATTTCTCGGCATGATAAAGGGGGCTCTCCCAACCCCTAAGAGCACCCCGTTGCAGGCACCAGTGTATGCCGGCGCAAGCACTATCAAAATATGTGTACATATTATTCTTCGCACCAGTATCCGCATACAAATTTCATTGATTGCCAATGGGGCCAATAAAGCCCCATATTGCAATAATTCTGTGGCTGCAATGTAATTAAATTACTTAGCCTGGCGCACACAGGACGCAGGATGCAGAGCACAGGACGCAGGACACCAAGCTGAGCACAAAATGCAGTGCGCAAATCCTTTTAACACGCGAAATGCCAACGCAGTGAAGGGCTACTCCTGGGCCAGGGCCGCATAGCCAAATGGCCCCGAATGGCATATTTCCATAAAGCCACCGCAATAACCGCCTGTCAATATGCGGATTAACGCATCAATTACATTGCCTGTGTCCATGGCCAAGCAGGAGGATGACTACCGCCGCCGCTGGGCTTCAACTGGATCTGGATACGCTGTTTATTAAATTTGTTTCGGGAGCGTGTAAAATAAAAAGGAACTGTTGCATCATGCCAGGACAAAAATGTCATTTTGCGCTGCAATTTAATTAATTGCAAATTTTGCAATCAGCCAAAACGGGCTGCCCAAAAAAATAGAGGGAGCACAATTTGAATTCCATTCTGGGCAGCTGTCATAGCCATTTACATTTATGATGATGACGATGATGATGCCCATGATGCCGGCTTTGCAATCGGAGTTCCAAGTACGAGTTCGAGGCCGAGTCAGGTCACCCGCAACTAAATTAATTCGATAATTGACTTCCAGTCTCTTGACTTTTTCCTTTATTTTTTTTTTTGTGTCCTTAACAAACTGTTGAAACTGTTGCTGATGGCCTCCAACTCCACTTGGCTCGTTTATTTTTTATGTGCGGCGCACACAAAACATAAAAACGTCTGTTGCGTGTTGCATATGGAAAATTGCCAAAAAAAAAAGGAACATTTAAGGGAAAGAGCCGAAAAGAAGTCGCAAAAGGAAATGTAGCAAATAGTAATGGCAATGGCAAAGCCATGACAGCCAAAAAAGATGAAGGAAACTACCAGAACCGACTGGCCCAAGCAACTTTTTATTGTTGTGCAAGTGCATGTGATTGGTTTATGAGCTTCAGATGGACTCAGCTCAATGTTGGGATCGGGATCCGCTGGCACGTGCTCTTTGGAATTAACTTAATTAAAGGCAATTAGCAGCCAAATGTCGAAAGAATACAAAAATATGATGAAATTGCTAATTTAATACTAATTTAATAACAATTATATTAAATAAAAATAGAATGAAAGAACAGCAAATATGGCGTTGATCAACTTCTAATTGCTAAATGATCATTCAGTTTTATGTGACAAGATATGTTTGTTTATGTTTGTAGACACGTTATCTCAACAAGATGGTACTTAATGGCATAAACAGGTTGAAGCACAGAACGGTATGCCAATTCCTCAGCATCTCAAAGACAGAAGTCTTAATAGAACAGGAACGCTTTATTTCATTCCTTATAAGTAGATTTGTGGAATTTTATTATTTTACGGAATCTTAGTTTAACTTAATCAAACGCGCATTTGAAATGCTCCTTCAGTTTTGCCATATACTCGTATATCCAGGTCGTTCACCAAGAAACAAAAATCATTCTCTGTGAACCACAGGGCAATCTCCTTGTTGGCAGAGTCGATGGTATCGGAGCTATAAATGATGTTGCGGCTAACCTAGAATTGTGCCAGGCAGAGTGCCAGCTGGGTTGGTAGCATTCAGTAATTCAAACCCTCCCCCTCACATTGGGAGCTACTTTTCCAAGAGTTCCTTGGAAGCCCAATTGAACTTTAGAGAAACTAATTTGAAGCCATTCTGCTCAATGTGCTCAATGATTTCCCAGGAAGTCCAAAATGGAATCCATCGGGCTTAACCAAGATAAAAGTGCGCTCCGTATTTGCCACCAAAGAATACAATTAGGGGCTTGCATATATTTTCTTTTAAGTCAATTTCTATCACCGAAATCCAACTGCATTTATAGAAATTAACAATGGAAAGCATCAGAGAACAAATCTATTGATGACACTAGTCGGACGTGTGAACTATGTTTATCAATTCGAATTATTAAGTGAGTTTGAAGCATCCTTAATAGGATGACAATGAGTTCTAATAGTCAGAACTGAAGAATGGTGTAAGTCCTTCAAAATGGGTAAAGAATTCCGTGGTGGAATCAATAGAATCTATAGAAAGAACACTCTCAAAAGTCAACAACTAATTAAATTTGAATGAAGTCTGTTTAAGCCTTAAATCAATAATTTGACAATCCAAATAAGAAAAATTTAATTTTAAAAATTTGTAAACCAAGATTTATTATTCAAATTATGCAATGTAGATTCCCTAGAGAGAGAGATAGACAGAGAGAAAGTCTTTGAAATCAATAATTCTCATACTGAGCATTATCAATATCATCCGTACTCTTAGTCAAATTTATAGTACATTTCAAATAGAGCTCTCTGGCTATGCCTAAGTACCCAACAATACCAATTCTAGATTTCTTTTAAATACAAAGCATCCTTTAGCTTAGAATTTGAAACATTGCTGAAAATTATAGTTTTGACTTTTTCTTTTCGAATTCAAACAAATATTTGCACTTCTCTTCCGTAGCCACAAATCATAGCCATTGGGTTTCTTATGGCGAACTTGCAATATGTTCCGTTTCCTATTCAGTTTTCTCGAAACAATTTCAATCTTTTTTCCTTGGGGTCTCTGGTTGCAGTCATGGATATTTTGTTTTCGGCAATATCAATATTTGAGTTTGGCAAATTCGTTTTCTTGTTCTCATGTTTATTTAATTTGATCAATTGGCGCAGCGTGTCACATAAATTTCTATCGTTTAAGAATGCACAAAAGACACTAAATTTGTCGGTTGTTTGCCTTGCTCCATGGCCCTGGCCTGGCCTACCATACCTCTGGCCCAGGCAAAGCAGACACAAATGGCCAAACTTGGCATATAGACGACATTTGTGGCCACCAAAAGAAAAAAGAAAAGGTATGCCTTAGCTCCTGGTGCCACGTACATCTCAACACCTCAAATGAAAAGAAATTGTCAAAAAAAAAGGCAGTGAGAAAAGCGGCAAGAGCTTGGCTATCGATGGATTCTCCGTTTTGGGATAGATGCAACTGCAGGCCAGGCAAATACATACTAATACAAAAATATATCTTCGTACAATTTTGTTAGTGTGGCACGTGAGTAGCAGCTTCCTCTGCTGGATGCCGAATGCCGGATACTTTCCATGCTCCCTGCTCCAACCGTCAGTTTGACAGCATACTTCAATGCAATTGCATTTAAATCAGTTGGCCGTGTCCTCTTGCGCTCGTGCGTTGTTTTCGAGTCCTTCGTGTGTTGCCGCCGTTGGCTTTACTCATAAATTATGCAAAATTTTTGCAAGCCAACATTATGGTGCTGTTGTGTGCGTTCAGTGGCGTAGATAGGGGTTTGCCTTTAAGCATTGAGCAATGAGACTCTTCTATAATATATGTGTACCTCCTATAAGAATCATGTTTCCATTCGTCTCACAGTAATATCTGAATTTCAGTTTGTGGCTTCTTCAAAGATCATCAATGAATCAAGTGAATGTTGTTTGAGCTAAGAATTCATATTGTAAATTTGCTAATCATGCATTCATGCAGGTCTCCTTTTTGCCATATGCATAAAATAGCTTCCTAGAATATCCGCCAAGCCCCTTGTACCTAATTTCTGCGTACGCCACTGCCTACGGCCATGTGTGAACGTGTGTCTTGTGCGCCGTTTGTTCATTTCGAGACCAATAAAATGAAACATTTCGAAGTAGTAAATACGCTGGTATTTTTCGGGGGGTTCGTTGTCCGCGTCTGCGGCTCGTAAACTGTCGGGGCGTTTTGTCAGTAATTTTCTATTGCGAGGCGTTCGCCTAATGAATTGCTTGTGTGGTTGCCTCCTTTCTGGGCACATTTGAATATGCATAAGCAAAACTGTTTTGCAAATGCATTTAACAAACTTGTTATTTTGGCTGCCTGCAGCGTAAAAAACCTCGGAAAAAGAAAGCAAAACTACACTAACAAAGACAACAAGAGTCCGTTTTTTCTTTTTTTGTAACATGATATTTTACTCAAAGCGCGCAAGAATATGACAGGAAAAAAAATATGTTTAGACAGACAAAATACTCGTAGAAAAGCAAATGAAATGGCTCGTGCCATGCCATGTTTTTTGATGCTGCACATCCACCCCCACCCAGCCAGGCTCAAGCTTGACAAGGATGCGCCCAGCAGTGTCCCTTTTATGCTTTTGTCCAGTCCTCATACCCATTTGGTTACATTTTGTGCACTGGCCATTTACAAGGCGAAAGTATTGAGGCATAAGTAAAAATTGCTGTAGCATTTTGGCCAGAACTTCCAGTTAGTTGGATTGCCTGGGAAAGGATAACATAAAAAACGACAAAGCGGCTCAAACCTTAAACTAAGACATTGCGACATAATCGACATGAAATAACAAGAGGCGCGATAATGACGGCTGAGATGATACACTCATAAAAATGTTCAGTAGAATTTAGAATTTAGAAAGCCAGAGATAGTTTATACTATCTAGATGGCAAAAGAACAGTTAAGATCTAATAATGTACTTTGGCAATTTGTGTGCTTGAAATGTTGGTTTGAACAGCTTGGTACGTAGACTGTGCTGAAAACTTTATTGGCAGAGCATTCTCGTCGCAGTTATAAAAAAGTTTTAAGAAATTAAAAGAAATGGAGAAGGTTTATAGCAGTATATTTATATAAAAAGGTGGAAATCCAAGAATGTAGAATAGAAGTATAAGAATAGGTCAAAGCCAAAAAATATTTCTATCGATATGTTTTCTAGGTTTTCAGTCTTAAACTCCATCATATAATGAGTTATTTGATGAAGATCTTCAGAAAAATATTGAAATATATTTGGAAAATTTAAATAGCCGAATCTCCATTGATAGATTTCTTAATACTAATAAAACATATACATATACATTATTGCACTTAGCACTTAGATAATATCAATAGGTTTTTTTTTTTTACTAATTTTTCCTATCCTTGAAAGTGCGTTTTCCCCCACGCACGTAATGCATCAGCGCTATTCGGCCGTTCGAACGGCAGATGGTTGCTTTAAGTCCCTTGGTTTGGTATCGTTGCGGGGCCACGTCCTGTTAACTGAAATCCAATATGTATCTACCATTTGTATGTTGATTGAAATTAAGGCGGATTGATCTCCACTAACGCTCCAAAAGTAAATCATTAAAAATCAAAAATTTATATTTTGGGAAGTTGTTTTTTATTTTCATATTTACTGGAGAAATAATTTAGTGTTTTTTTTTTTATATGGAAGTCAAACTATATCGTTAACGAAATGTTCTCTAAATAAAAGGTGAATTTGAAGTTTTCCCTGTATTGCGAATTTTCCATTTGAAGTTTATATACTATGGTATATATTGTGACATGAGTAGGAAAAATTAATATTAAAAGTTAGCGAAACGCTTCATAACTCCGCAAATTAAGATATAAACAATCTCCCATTTAACAATGACTTGTCCTTAAACTTCTGAAGTTATTCAAAAGCAATCTGTGCAGTTTCACTTAAGTGCTTTTACCACTGTATTTGTACAATAATATATACAGAAATATATTCATAAAGATCATTTCAACTCAATTCTATTGTCTGGTTTGGGCGGATTATAGCCAAACGAAACCACAGCCACCGCCACCACCCAGGCAAGCCGCATAACTTTTAATCAAAAGCGAATGCGCTGCGCTGCGCCCGCTAATTACATTAGTTTTGCCCGTGCCCGTGCCAGTGCCAGGACTAGGCTTGATGCAGTTGCTCCTCTGGTTGGTTGCTCTATGTTTGATTATTTTCAATTATTTCGAGCCGCGTATTGTGCTGACTTTGGCATTGACAACGTGTGAGAGTAGCAGTCGTGATAACACACCCACACATACACACAATACACAGGGCTGGCAGACAGACAGACAGACGGAAATAGGAAATGTTATTGTCGTTGCGCATTCCACCTCCAACCCTTCCTCTCACACTTTGTAAAAGTTTTGGCATAAAGCAAAAATGTGATTTTCATTGGGAAAAACAATGCTTCAACTCCAGCTGTGTGTGTGTGTGTGTGTGTGTGTGCGTTTGTGCGTGTGTGTTCGTGAGTGGTATATTGGCAACAAAGAACGTTTCATGTTAAACATCTGTCGGAAGCCGCCGGCGCAATCCTCCTACATACATGGTTGGCAAAACTTGACACAATACAGACCCAGGCGCAAGCCCAACTCTTATCGGCCTGTCAAAGTTGTGCCCACAAAGGAGGAGCTACTGCATCGGCGTCAGTGTGGGACACCTGTTGCCAACAGTCAGTTAATGAAAACTCAATCTCCACTAGAGATAGGCACGGCTGAATATTTGTTGCTGACACATTGTCTAACGTCGTGATCTTTTAAGAGCGGAGCTTTATTGCAGGCAATATCATAATAATTTATCATATTTAAGAGTTCCATCATAAGAGGATGATCTCTGTTGATTTTAATTTAGTTTTGGATAAAAAGACTCAATATTAGTCCAGTTATTCCCGTCTCTTCCAGTTACTCCTAAGGTGAGCCTCACACTCAACTGAAGATTCTCTTTTTTTTCATTTATTCATTACAAATTGTTTATTATTATCATGTTTGTTTGGACACCACATTTAGCTCTGGCAATCTGCACACACACACACACACTCAAACTTACATGCAACTACTAATGTTGTATTAAAAAATCCTTTAACATTTTAATAGCAAAATAAACACAGCAATTTAACATAATCTCAAACATAAACACTTCTCAACTCTGATGACTTAAAGTCCTATGAATTCCTTAGCCTGTTGTTCGCCGGCCTCCTTGAACAACTCCGCCGTCTTCAGCAGCTTGATGAACCGTGGCGAGTACTCACTCAAGTCGGTCGTTTGCTCCTCTGTAGCCTGGCCTATGATGCTCTTCTTCAGCAACTCCTCCAGCTGGGCATTGCGCTGGCTGCGCTCCACCGTGTCGGCCATTTTCCGCAAGTAGACAAGATCCATTAGCAACTCATCCCGTATGCCGGCCACAGCGCGCTGATCTTCCATGGGTAGCTCTTCATACTGACGTAGTAGTTTCTTAACAATGCGCGACTTTTGCTCTATCTTGCTGGCATCTAGGGAGTGCACATCCTCACTGAAACCCTCAGCCAGGCTGCGCAGCGTACTTTCCCGTTTCTCGCGGCATTTTTGCTGTTCGTTCATGGTTTTGACAATCAGATCGTAGAACTCCATGAGATCGGGTCGTAATGGTATGCAGGCACGCAGGCGCACCTGCTTATCAATGATTGCACTAATCGCCTCCATGGTCTGGCGGACCATGTCCTCTGTCTGCTCCAAGTACAGTTCATTATGTTCATTCTTGATTTGATAGAAGCTTTTGGGTTTTTTGTGGGAACACTTGCGATTCCGCTCCAGGACGGCAAGTAATCGATCCATGCTGGGATCATTGCTGACCACTTCGAAGACGGCGTGGACAATGTCCTCGGAGGTTCTGCCAGTGATGAGCTTATCGTAACTATCTGCGCAGGGTTCATTATTATCATCATCGCCACCACTAGAAGGAGATATAGATGTATAAGTGTGCATTAGTATATAAGTATATATAACTATTATATCAGAAATGAAATGTCTTATTACTCACCACTTGCCCTTTTCCTTTGGCTTCTCCTTAATATCCTTATCCTTCTTCTTATTTTTATCCGTTTTCTCGTTTTTTTCATTCCTCTTGCCACCGTCCTTCTGCTTATTGCCTTTCTCGTTGGCCTCATTTGTGCGCCGCCTGGCCTGGCGCGCATAACGATCTTCGCTATCCAGCAGCCGCAATCCTTCATTGGATTCATCCACGTAGGCCTCCTCATTCAAGTTGGCATCATAGCCATATTCCGAGTTCAAATTGTGATAACCTGGCTGTAAATTGATTGAACCGTTGCCGTAGAACTGCTTCGTTTTGGGATCCCCACAGACGTTCGCATTGATGGACACATTCAGTCTTAAGGCATCCGGAATATTGCAGATACTATCCAAGTGCCCTGGAGATCCTGTTGTGGGCATAGATGTTGTAGCTGTACTTCCTGTAACTGCAGCCGTTGTGTTTGTTGCAGTTGTGTTCAATGTAGTTGTTGGTGTTGCAGTTGTTGTTGCTGTTGTTGGTGTGGTGGCTTCTGTTGTCGCTAAGGTTGTGGGACCGCTGACAATTGGTATGCAATTGGGATCTATGGTGGTTATTTTGGATTCCGGCTCGACTGTAGAGGGGGTGGCGGGGGTTGTGATGCATGGATCAATGGTGGTGGAGCTTTGCTTATTGAAGAATGGTCCCAGGTAGCGATACACACCCGAACTGGGCTTGGGTGGCTGCTGGATGGGAGTCTGTTTTTGACGGCTGTTCAGTTGAGCTTGAGACTGAGATGGCTGCTGAGCTTGTGGCTGAGGCTGCTGCTGTTGTTGCTGTGGCTGCTGATATTGCTGTTGCAGTGGCAACTGCTGTTGCTGTTGTGTTGTTGTTGTGGCTGATTAAATTTTTGCAGTTTGGCCAACTCATTGAAGAAGTGCGTCAGATTAAAGCTAGCCTTAAAATTAGATGGCTGCTGCCCTGGCTGTGGGTATTGTTGTTGTAGAGGTTGCTGCTGTTGCTGTTGCTGCTGCTGCTGCTGTTGTGGATAATTCAAAATTTGCTGCTGTGGCTGCTGCTGCTGCTGTTGCTGAGGCTGTGCACGCTGATTCATCATGGGCACCTGATTTCGTGTATTCATCTCATAAGTACGTGCATAGGAATCCACATCATGCTCTGGCTCCTCAGCTTCATCGTAGCGGGCTAATAGATTATGATGCGGATAAAGTAACGATGACTCCACATCGCCATCCTCAGCATCATCCACATCCTCAGCATTTAGACTTAGCAAACCATTACCCAAGGCACCATAGCGCACACGATTGCCATTGTGATCCTCAAAGTCGTCCAACAGTGTGTGTGACTGTGCTGGAGGCAACTCATCTAGCGAACGCTTGCTGCGACTGTGTGGCTTGTCTTCCTCCTGCTGTCTTTCTGGCCTGCGAAATCTGCGCCTGCGTGAACGTCTGAGATGACGCTTGCCACGCTCTTTGTCTTTGTTATGCTGCGACAACTCATTGGCCAGCAGCTTAACCACAGCATCTGGATTGACCTTGAGCGGTGTCTCAGCTAGTTTCTCGGACATATGTCCGTCCTGCTGTTTTGCGGCCAGCTTGGGTTCCTCCAGCTTTAGCTTAATATTGAGTTTCAGTATGCCGTCATCCTTATCATTATCGTTGCCTGCGGCATTGGATTCAGACTTATCCACCGTCTCGGCTTTGGCATCACTCACCTCTGAGTGCTCTGGGTCTTTATCTTGGACGTGCTCCACATTCTTGGTTTGATCATTATCATCGTTGCCAGGGACCTCTGTCTTCTCATTGTTATCAACTTTCGCCTCTTCTGCCTCGGTTCCTTGCTTGGCCTCATTGCTGGATGTTTCAGCCGCCTCTGGCCTTGCCTCATCAGACTTTACCTCACTCTCAGATGTGGCCTTAAGTTGCACTTCAACTTTAATAGGATCTGCTAATGTGGTGTCTGCCTCCCCTTCACCATCTACTTTGCCAACATCAGCGAGTTTTACTTGGCCCGCCATTTGCTTAACTTCAGCTAAATCCGGAACTATTTCAGCTACTTCTTCAGATTTGCTTTCGGCTTGCGGATGGGTTTCCAAATGAGCATCACTTAATACACTTGTCGCATCCAACTTGCCTAAGTTAGCCAACTCCTGATGCATTTCAGCTTCTGTTTTGCCTTCGGTTTCTAATTTAATGTCCTTGCTTTCTTCGCTTTTAATCGGCATGTGTTGATCCTTCGGCTCAGGCGCTGATTCAGCTACTTTTTCTTCTGCAGTTTTTGGCGAATTCATTTTCAGCTCAGGCTCCCGCTTGAAACGTTCCACGTCGTTAGTTATGCGATTGGCCCTTGCATAGTCGCGCATATTGGGCATCGGACGCTGACTCAAGGCATGGAATTGATCATACTGAGGCAAGCGATAGTCGTAGCTCTGCGGGGCATCCATCATGTGGTGCATGGTAGTGGAGCTATCTGCAGAGCCAGAACTGCCACTGACAGGTATATCCTGTAGGGCACTGAGACCCTCATACTGCGGTAGAATATTATCCATGATGTGTCGGTCTTCATCTTCATTATTGGAATCCTGCTCCTGTCGGTCGCGTTGCATATTACGCTCCCGTCTCTTAATCAGATCATCCACATAGTGGGCACGCCTTGTATCCGTCAGGGCATTGCTGGGCAGAGAAGGACCCATGCCCTTGCGCATAAGGCGGTTGCTCGTCTTAAGTTTGATCTCGTTCATTGGATTGAAGCCGGAGGAGGAGCTGCGCTTCTTGACTTCACTGTTGGCTTGGGGATACTTCATCGACTTCGATGCCTGCTCGGAGGCCTCTTGCTCAATCTTTGAGAGCTTGTAGTTGGCCTCATGAGACAGGTTATTGGGTTTTATGGGCAAATGGGGGAAATTGAGACGCGCCAGGGTTTGCTCATAGACGCCATCGGGAATCATACCCTCCTCGTACTGAGGCAGCTTTTCGCTCTCAATCTTCTTGGCCTCGCTCTCCTTTAGCCTTTGTTTGTTTCTGTTCGGCGGATTCTCCTGGTCGTGCAACAATTGCTGGACATGCTTCAGCTTAATGTCCAGTTGTGTGGCAGTACTGCCTCCATCCTGATAGGGATTTTTGTTGCGTTCGCGTTCGGCCTTCATGATGATCGTGTCCTCTGGTATATCTTTGTACTTCAGCTTCACCTTGCCCACCTCGGTGCGCTGCATGGCCTTGGTGTACTCATCGTAGTAGTCCTTGGCTTTGTTTTTACCCACAGCACGTGGCTGTTTCTCACTGACCTTAGCCTCAGCCACATTCTCCACGGGAGCAGGAGCAGCCGCATTCATCAGTCCCGCCTGAAAATCTTGGAACCAAGCATCTGCCGCACTCTGCAATGTCTGGTCCTGCTCTGGGTCCAGCTCCTCGTCACCCGCCTGTGCAAAGCTGGCCAACATATCATCAATGGTGTTGCGTCGATGCCGAAACAGCTCATCATCCTGCAGGCCACCATATGAGGACTTAAGACCTTGGAGCTCTTCCCTGGCCTCATTCACAGCCTGATGAAAACTGCGCAACTTTTCGCTGCCCTCCTGTACTTGCAAATCCCCCGAATTAGACTCTGACTCGGCTTCGTTAGTTGGCAGCGTGCTGGAGCCACTTAACGCTAACAGAGTCCACCAAAGCTGCAGGAAGATCATCTTTACTCTCAATTCAGGAAAACTCGAAAATATATATTCTTTGTAATAAGAACTTTCATTTGACAAGTTTGCGTAAACCGAGTTGATAGCCAGAGATCCCAAGGTTCCGATTAACGGATCGTATAAATGTTTTGGAAATAATTTTAAAATTTAAATCAATCATAAATATTTATAATCATTAAATTAATCATTTGCCAATTTAACTGCTTACAATTTTACAATATTCTAACTACTTTAATTAAAGTAATGGGACAAACCCAAAGTGGTGGCGAAATCGTTCCTGCCATTCAGAGGGCCACTCAACCATTTTGATGCCGTGCTGCTGAGGTCCACGCGAGTATTACGATCTTGGGATTGCCAAAGGTTGGCTCGTCCGCCCAGCTCCAGCTGCTTGCCAAGGCCGGGTATGTTGCTGTGGGTCAGGGTGGCGCCATGTCCATTGATGTGTGAGTAGTCCAGAGCAGCGCCATTGCGATCAAACTTCAAGCCATTGGCCAATTGATTTTGCGAGGCGAAAGCCTTGGCATCCAAATTATGAACGCCGTCGTTGAAGAGATTGGCACGCGCCGTCTGCTGGAAGCTGTCCCTAACGTTTGGTGTGTGTGTCTTGGTGAGCTCCAGGCCATGACCATTGCTTTGTGTGGGGGAAAAAGTAGATTAGAAATATGTGTGACTAGTTTCCAATTATGCTAAGCAATGCATACTTGTTGTAGGCCAAAGTGGCGCCACTTGTTGCTGGCGGGGCCGGTGCTGGGCCTCCGGTATGTGTGTTGCCGGCGGCAAAGACTTGTCCAATCACATTGTGTTCCGGTGTGCCAATAGCCTTAGTCAGATCCACACGGGCATCGGCGCCGCCGGCGGGATTCGAGGCTAACGAGCCACCCAACACCTGGCGGCGCACTCTGGTTGTACCCCATGGAAAGTTGGGGGGCGTTGGTGGCGGCACAGTGGGGAACTGCGTTCGCTGTGGCATGGCCTCTGCATACAAACACAAGAGCGCAAGGCTCACAATGATGATTGAAACTAGTTTGCTCATTATGGCTGATGTGGTTTGATGAACACTGTAGAAGTCGTCAATTGACTGTTGATGCTGGGTAAGATTTGGAAAGCTTTTTATACGATTTATGCCATTGGTTTAACTTGCCTTGCCTGGCTGCCATTGTAATTCCCCTCTGGCAGTCTACGGGGGTTTCGATCGGTAACAAAACAGATAATTTTGTGATTTACAATTCGTAATCTACAATTTCGGTAGCTGCCTTATCAGCATTTTGTTTGAAACAACAAAATACCCGTTTTGAGCAGGTGCTTCACTTGGCTTGATAAGCTGGACAAGCTCTGACGCAATTTCCCCGCTCAAGCTTGGCTTCCCGTTCGGCGAAAGTACATGGAGAGCAATATATGTTTAATGAGCTATAGCTTAGTCAAGTATGTTAATGAACTTCTTGCCTTGGCGGAATATGTGGAACAAGATAATTTCAGTGTGAAGTTATAATAAAATATAAAGGAGTTTAGCTTCAGGCGGTCTCGCAGCCTAAATCAAAATAATATTCCGATTAACTTGTCAATAAGTTTCAATAAATGCAATACAAAATTATTTCAAATTTCCTAAGGAACGAATTTTTTAAAAATTAAAACATTTTATGCAGAAATCAGTGTTAAATCAATTCAAAATTGTAACTTAGGTGTGGATCTATGGTTCAACATGCATGTACCGATGCTGCATCGTCGCACCCAGATGGTTTCGCTGAAGAAGCAGATCAAGCGGAAGTCCAAGGAGTTGAAGAAATTCAAATGGTTGGCCTATCGCCGACTGCGTCTGATGCGAAAGATACGCGACGAGCTGCTGGGCAGGATGCGCCACTTGATAGGCATTAAGCAGAAGGATACCGAACAGTTGAGCAAGGAGAACGCCAGACATGCGGTGGGTCGCATGCTGCATATGTACAAGAGATGGCTGCGCAATTGGTTGAAGTCGCTGCGGCAGCAACGCAAGCAGATTGACCAAAAGGAGCGACAAGAGCAGGAGTTGGATAGTAAACTCCGCTTGTTGCGCAAACAATTGCACAGAAAGAACAATGGAGAGCAAATGCTGAACAAATGCTTTGCAAAGTTGCACAAATCGCTGAGGAAGTGGCAGAAGTCAACGAGTTTGGATCCCTCGATTGAGAGCCAAGTGCAGGCCTGGGAACAAGAGCTAGAGGAGGTGAGGCGACGTATGTGGGATCTAGAGGATAATCGAGGCAAATATAAGAAAGCACGGAGGCGTCCAACACGCATAAGCTATTTTTCCATGTTCTGGGACACTGAAGTGCTGCGCAAGAAATCCAGAAAGTATAGCTACCTAAAGGTGGTGCCTAAAACAGAACAAGAAAATTTGCCTGCTGAAATGGGGCCAGAGGTGTCCAGGTCCAGGCTGAAGAAAAAGAAGATTAGCATCAAACGAATTGAAAGCGTCAATGCTAATCTAGAAGATCAACTGGACTTGGAACATTTGTTCAAGCATTATGGAGCCAAGAAGATTAGGAATGTGCGTTTCAAGAAAGTAAAAGTTAGTCATCCGGATACAATTAACCCAACGCTTCAGAAATTAAAGAACATGTATGACTTCCTTATAGAGTTAGATAGAAAGGTGGCAGCGCGCAGGCAGAGAATTAAAAAGGAACGAAAACACAAAAAGAAACATTATACAAAATCCCCAGATCTAGCGAAACTGGCGTCAAAGGAAATTTTGAAAATGGAAAAGCAATTAGAACGCAGGATCATTAAGACTTTCCCGTACAAGAAAAGACCCAAGCTAACCAAAGCCAGAATTACACGTGGTGCTACAAGACCACGAAAGGTATTTAAACCAAAATCTGATCTTTCGGATCTTGGCTTCAATGAGGAAGAAAGAAAGTACTTAGAAAGACTCGAAGATAAGGGTAAAATAATCAGAAAACCCCGTAAGAGCAAAATACGACGTACTTCCTGGCAGCCGCCTGTGAAACCGAGACACAAGAAGCTGGACGGCCTGTCCGAGCTATCACTAACGAGTGAGGGAAAGGAGGATCAGGACAGGATGCTAAATGATCTAAAACAGGACATTATGTCTAGTGGTCGTAAAGCAAGTAAAAAGGCCAAAAAAGCGTTGGAAGAGCCAAAAGAGGATAACCAGGTAAAGGAGGATGAAGGCAAGATGTTAGATGATCTAAAGCAGAGCATTATATCAAGTGCTCACAGAACAAGCAAAGAGGGCAAGAAATACTTGGAAAGGGAGCCAAAATATGAAACTTCTGAGGAAGAAACCACTCAATCAGAGCAGCACGGACCCATGCATATAAATTGGACTGCTATGGACAAAAAGATAAAGCCACCAAGTGCTTATAAATCGATGAAGGATTCTAAGTCAGAGATCAGAGAGAGTCTAGGATACTTGCCAGGCTCTGATCGATATAAAAGAAAGTCTAAGCGTAGATTGTCTAGTGTTAGACGCAGCACGTCAAATTTTTCAGACTATCCTACGTACGATGATGAATACCCAGAAAGTGGCAAGATCAAAGCACCTTTGATCATGGATGATGCGGCCGAGCAGCATAGGCCAGTGCAGCTATTCATCAGGGATGCTATAGAAACGAATAGCATATTGGATAAGTCGTCCGATGCGCCGGCCATGATGAAGGCCATACAAGCTCATCACATGTGGAACAATCTGACGGCCCTTTACCAGGAATTACAGAACGTTGGCATGAGCAGCAAGGAAATTCATAGCGTTCTGGTGGCCAAGTATTTGAAATATCTCAAGGAGTTTGTAAATGCGCGCAAGGGTGAGATTGTTTCAATTAAGGGCATAGTTAAGCAAAGGCAAAGAACGGCGAAGAAAGCTGAGGAGCCTGATCAGCAACATTATAAAACCAAAACAAGACTCTTTGGCCGATCTCCGGATGCACCAGGTTTCACGAAATGGCCAGAGCGCAGAATCGAAGAAGATCACAAAGAGAAACCAACGGCTAAGCCCCCTATGCCAGATGCGATTCCACAAAAACCAGAAAGCGAAATTAAGGATATCAAGAAAGATGACAAGACTGCGCAAAAATTATTTGATATGATTGTCTCCAAAAGCTTAGCCACCAGCGCAGAGGAGTTGTCCCATTTGGAAGAGTATGTACAGAAGTCACACAAACCCATCGATGCCTCCGATGCCATTAAACTCCAGGATGTCAGTGTATATAAGACCCAAATTGCCGAGCAACTACAGACGGAGCGCGACGATCGTGATGAAAGGCGCAAACGGTTAATGTCCGTCTCATATTTCCGTCTGTCTGACTGCAGTCTCGATGATACCACTTCGATGCGTGTTACCGACTCTCTGATTCTGAATAGTCGAAGCTTGAGAGATGTGGATGTGCGTTATTCGACCAGAAACTTAAGGGAACTGATGGAGGAATATACAAAATACTTTGAGTCCTTGGGCAAAAGTCCTTTAATGTTGGCGATAGAGGAGAAAAAGCGTAAATCGGAGGCCAAGATAAAGGCCATGAAGGCTGCTATTCGGGACCAGAGAGCACAAACCTCTTGTAAGAAGATGCGAAAAAAGAAGGGAAAGCTTAGACCAGCACAATGTTTATACTATACGCCCCGTCAGACTTGCCGGCTGCAGTCTTGTTGGGATTCCAGATGTTCTGAGTGTGATTTGAATATACAGGAGCAGGATAATTGCATTGAGTTGCAGGAAACACCACTCAACAGAGACGGGAAGTGTAGCTTTTGCGGTGTTGTGACTTCTATGGTTCATTCAACATCTGAGCCGGGTCTGAGCATTTGCTCCTTATCCGCCGGCTCCATTGAGGCCTGTGCCAAGAATGAGCTCTTGCGGAACACTACAGCAGATATTTGTCTACATTGCGGCTATGTGCATGCCAAGAAAACGCCCTGTCCACAGGTGGCCTACTTGGCTAGGGACAAACCTCTACAGCGGCTGCAACGCATTGAGGCCGTGGTCAAAGCGCAACAGCGAGATAATGAGAACATCATCTGCTCACCCTGCGATCCGGCCAAAAGGCAGCAAAAGAGTTGTCTCAAAAAACCAACTTCTAGCAACTTTAATGCCCAGTTTTGTGAGTCACATTAGTGGCAGGTCCCGAGAGTGATGCACCGTCAAGTGTTGCAAGTGCCGTGCACATCACCCACTGCATTTGCAACCTTTGATGAGGCTGAGACAACCACTCCATCTCCCCCAAAACGAAATAGCTTCTTGAGTTGCTGCAACTTTTGGATCCTTCAGGCTAAGTTCCGCCTAAAATGAGACGCCAAATCAGCCAGAGAGAAGCGAATGAAACATTTTGTTTAAGTGCTAAATAAATTCAAGTAATGAGTTTGCAGCGTTTATGGCAAACGCGAGAGTTGCACATGGTTTCTGAGTCCGGGGTTGGGTTTATGCTTGGGTGGGGCGTTAAATGCTTGCAAACTTTCATAAAATATGCAAAGGCCCCTAACGAGTACCCACACACATACACACATACAAATGCACTCACGTAATGCCAAATGCTTGCTGGCTTTTAATACACTTGCTCTGACTCTGGCTCTGTCTCTGTCTTGCGTCGACTTGAGCGTTTGCCACAATAATTTTTTTTCGGCCAAGTTTCAGTTTCTTGAAGTCAGCCAGCTTCGTGTTGCCAGTCTGGTAATGGAATTTTATTACATACCCGGAGGACGAGAGTTCTTGCCCTCGCCATTCGCATGCTGTTTGCGCAGGCGGAACATGTAGCAGACATTTTCATAAACGAAAATATGTTTCAAATATTTGAATCCGCCTTATACAGGGCGCATTGGTTTGGCTTGCATTTCAAAGATACTTGCTTAAATCACTTGACTTATACTACAAGTAATCGTATATACTAATGGTTTGATATAGTTATTCTATACAGAGGTTCATTGATTGAACATAGAATTGAACCCTGAGAAGTCAGAGATGGGCAACTTTCAGAAAGTATGGGATATAGTCATACATATAGTCATACATATAGTCATACATATAGTCATACATATGTGTGTGCCCTGCTCTAATTTGAGATGCCTAAGAAACTGAGTCATATGAAAAGCTATCTTAAAGCTGGATTCCAAAAAACAGTGCTTCACTGCGCATTGGACTGTATGATCACCCCATCAATCTGACAATTAATCTGTTCGACTACAGAAAAACTAGAAGATAGACAAAAATCCCATTGATTCGAATACTAATTTGAGATTACATTCAAGTAACTTCTTCATTTTGAATACTTTTCAAGATTTCTACAAGTGAAAAGCTTTCATATTCCCTAACTACTTGAAGACATTTCGTACAAATCATCGTTAATTGTTCGGAAACATGAACAGGTTTGATTTCATAAATTTAACAAAAATCATCCTATTCGTTGTCCTTTATTTATGGAGGGGGAAGAATACTTACTATAGTCTATACCTTCTCTGAACAGATGCAGTCAGGCAATTGGATATTAAGCGAACCTCAGAATCGATTTAATCTGAAAATTGTATGAATTTTCAGCAACGTTCTTAAAGCCTGAACTCTCAAGCTTTTCGTATTTTGTTATTGTACCTTATCTAGATTGCAGCTGAAGCACACAAAAGAGCCACAGTTTTAAGATTAAACATCGATTTCGAATCATATCACTTAGGTTAGTGTTTCCCAGTGAAAACTGTTGCATAAGTTTTCCTCCATTAATTTCATTTACTTTAATGTTAACTTAAAGCAACACTCACACCGCACTGACCACCACGACCAAGCCAGCATTTGGCGGGCGAGCTGTCGAATACATGGCAATAACGTTGAAAATTGATGCCTGCGATCAATCATTTCCCTGTCCAAACCACGACACTTGGTTGCCATTGCCTGTCCCTGTGCAGGATATGGCGGCACTTTCATTAAGCGAGTCAGCCAGTGCCCAAAAGCCCACACCACACTGCTGGCGACTGACCAAGTCTATCAGAAGCGTTGTAAGTTGAGACATTTTCATTTGCATTTTGTACAAATCGGAAAGATGGCGAAGAAAAACAAGATGAAAAAATAGCTGGAACTGGAACTGAATGCGGTTGGTTGCCAGCACCAGCACGCTGCTCAATTTGCGATGCCGATGCTGACTGCTGTAACATTATCTTGTTTGCTCATGACACGCTTCCAAAGGGGGGAACAGAATACGAATCAGAGCCAGGAATGATTCCCAGACCGAAGTCATGGACGTAGGCAGGGGATGTTGCCAAGCTTAAACTTTCTACATAACAGTGATGGCTTAGGGGTAAGACAATCGATTGTTCTGCTGGGGATGACGGGGTAATCACATAAATCATTATACAATATAAGAATTGAATTAAGAATATTCTAGATAGGGAAACACGTAAACATGTAATGAGATGCTGAATTCATTGAATCGGACCAGATATATTGTTCGTAGTGAAATTGAACGTAATATTTCTGATACAATGAAATAGGTATTAATATTAGAGACTTGCAAAATAACTCTTTACTCTTGAGTTCAGCAAAAGTCCCCTGATCAGTGACAAAGTATACCTGTTGAATGCTCGTAATTTTTTCATAAACGCCATTTTGCATGTTGAATTTCTAAGTTCTAAGTTCTAGTAACATTTTTGCGAACTTGAAATTTATTAAGCGCCTTCCATGGGCTGCCCTACGCCCATCCTCAGAGCCCGCACAGACATTGCCTGGCAGAGCCTGGCATTGTCCAGCTTTCGGCATTTCACTCGCTGCTCACTTGGCGCGGCTGCCTTTTGTCATTTTGTTCATTTTTTGGTCTTTTGGCTTGTCAAAACAAACGAAATGAGGCGTTGAAATGTCCGGCCGGGTGGGAAGAAGAGGAGATGTGTCGGCGTCGGCCGAATTGAGACTCAAATGCCCATTGTAATAACAATATCGTCATGCCATGTTCCATGTCCTCAGCAATCTGCGTAATTGCATTTTATTAGCTGTCAATGTGAGCAGTCAAATTTTTTAATTAATTTGTCAGTGATGAATAGTGTCTGCGCCTCTTCCCGATTCAGTGTGGAATTTCGGAGCTGGAGGCATTCAGTCCTTGTCCTTCTTCACTGTGAGTACACCCGTATTATCATTATGTAACATAAAGGATAACACAAAATTAAAAATACATAACAAAAGCCGCATAAGCAAACACACAAAACAAAAGCCACATGAAAAAGAGAATACAAAAATTGCGCTTAGAAAGATGTGAATATAAAGCATATCGTACAGTAATTATTGGCCTCAGGTGTGGGCAGAACTTGGTGTATAAGCAGCCATAAGGCTGCAGCAAATTGTTCTACTTAGAGAGGGGAAAGGGGAGCAGGAACGAGAGCAGTAAGATAAATTGGCTAGCTTAAAATTAGAATGGTTCATGTAGAGGAGCATTGTTAAAGTGTTTTGAGTTCTATCAGAGATTTTCGTGGCATTTTCGCCAAATGCAGTGCAATGGATTGGGCAGAAATGTTTTTTGTTGAAACTAAGTTTGAATTCGATATACATATCATTTGACTCATTCCTACATCTCCTCGATAAAGCTAACATTTACTTTATCTAGTAGTCAAATGAAGTTTGTTCGGCAAAAAAGCTCCCCGAGAATCTCATCTTTCTTCATTTTATAATTTTGCTTCTTTTCTTCACTCTAATTGACATGTTTAAATACAGCTGATTCGAGCTAACCATGTCTGTCTGTCCTGTGTGTGTCCAGACGAGATGGGTCAGCTATAACATTTGGTTGTCATAGGATGACTGTTTCAAAATGAACCATAGGAAACACTTTTTGATTTTTTTTGTTTATCAAAATAGAATCAAGTTTGAAACCGGAACAGCCTACCATAGAATGCGAATGGTATGTTAATTTCAGCAAGCCGAAGCTGGATTTCTCTTCTTGTGTTGTCTTATGTTAAAGAAAACCACCAAATAAGACGAATTTCATTATATTGCCCTACTAACTTTGACTCACTTGCAGGTCGAATTTTCTTAAACGGCTTCTAAGGGTTCATCTACATATATAAATTTACGTTGAAAATGTTTTTCGGAACACGAAAATGTTATACGTATAGTTATAGTCCACTGATAAAAAAAAACTGAAATACTTACGATAACTGCAATTTGCACTTAACCCTTGCCAGCTTTGTGGCTAGAACTAGAGCGTTGCTTGGCATTCCTAGTTGTGGCATACTTGGACAATTAAAGCAGCAACAACAACATGTATACCACACCCTATTCTACACACACATACGCACTCGAGAGCCAGAGTTAACCACTCCAGCCACTCGAAAAGTTGCCCGCAAAGTGCGAATGCATAATTAATTCCAATTATGAGTTTGCCCACCATCCCCCCTCACCACCGCCCAAAACAACATTGGCAACATTGGCACTTGGCTTCGTGCTCGAGTCGAAACGGTGACGGAGATTCGGAGTCAAGAGACAAGATGCAAAGATAAGGCCAAAGCTGTGCGGTTGTTTTGGTGTGTCGGTGTTGGAGGGTCGGTCGGGGTTTGGCAAAGACTTATCAGCACATCGACAGCAGTGGAGGGAAGGCTTCGCCTTTGCCTTTGCCTTTACCAGCCATCCCACCTAGTACAGCTTGAGCTTGGGTCTTTGAAACGTCTTCCCACTTGGTGAACTTTGATGGCGTTTCTGTCAATGCCGTGTGCTCCCTGACTGCCTCCGCTTGTTGCATAGTTGGAGTGCTTGGCATGTTTAAACACATGCTTAAGTGTCATTTAGACAGTTATCCGCTTGGCTTATTGAAGGAGGAGAGGCACAGCACCAACACCTCCGCATTCAGCCAGACAATTGATGGCCATGTGATAAGTATTATACTTGCCTTCTCCCTCGCCACCCTTCAATTTTTGCCTCAATTACAAAATGCTAAAAATTGCAATATCAATAACATTTTATGGGTGTAATACAGCAGAGGGCGTAGGGTGTAGGTGAGGGTAGGGTGAGGGTAACGCCGAAGGTTCAAGTTTGGCTGGGGGTTGCTTTGGTTACAGAAAGTGCTGCGTCTAAGTGTTGTTGTGCCTGTGCCTTCAAAGCAGCAACCTAGCCCCAGACCCACCTCGCACTTCCAGTCCCAGTCTCAGGCTTCAACTATAAACGGAAATGCATTTTGTTGCTGTTGTTGCTGTTTGTTTTGAGGGCGTCGCGTCTGCCAAGCTCAAGTGTTTTAATGGATTTTTACATAAGAATTTATATGGCAGCCTAAGCAGCAAGGACTTTGGTTTTTCCTTCCACATTTTTTCCTTTTTTTGACATTGTGAGTAAGCGTAAGAAATGTCAAGATTGCTTCAGCCAGGAGTAAATGACATCTACATATGCATCGCATCAATCATACGAGCAGCTAGAGAGATAGAGTCAGAGTTTGTCCTTAGCCACAAGTCTCAGCTACAACCTTAAGCCAATCCAAATAAGTTCAGTTCATAAAAGATAATAAGCCGGCTTACCCGGACTAAATTCCCACCCATGCCAAAATGCCACTCAGTGGGACTTAAGGCTGAGACCAGCTGCAGCACAATAACCAGATATACAGGAGCGGAACTGCGGGACAGGAGGCGACCAGCCTCATCCACGGTCTCAGCTCGAACACCCACGCCCAAACAAAGCCTATAAATTTGCAGATTATTTGCATATTGCGACTTGGATGGCACTTGGGGCACGTTCATTATACGCTTGCCACAAGTATTACAAGTTTATTATAAAGTTTGCCAATGGATAAAAGACCTCTGGATAATGGCAAGTTTTTGATAATACAAGAAATCTATTAGGTTTGAAGTTCAAATTAATTAACGATTTTTAAGTGAACAAACCGGAGAACAACTTCACTAAAATTAGTGAATAGTAACAAGTTAACGGGAACTAATGAACTATATAATGGCCTGAACAAATGGCACGAACGATTGAACATCTACTTATTTAGGATCAGGGCAATCTCATGCTCCTTTGCTTTTTCAGAATTTTAAAGAAGAGTCTTACTTAGTTTGCTTTGGTTACAACTCTTAGGAAATAATCGATTTTTGTACGAAATTTCATGTACGAAAAACCGGATATGAAACCAAGGATCGGTCCTAACAAGAGACTCTTATGTTGATCGTGCATCGAAGAAGACTATGTAATCCAGCACTTCTTTGAGGTGGAGCAGCTTGAAGCTTTGAAGCAGCTTGCTGAAACTTTGACAGTTCTCTACGACTCTGTAACTTGACATGAACAGTGTTTAGTATTTATAAGCCTTTGGTAAATAAAATTGTCTGATATTTACCTAAAAGATCATCTAAGTTTCGGTGTTTCTCTGACAGCTAATTCTACTTCGTTGTTGCTTTAGTTTCAACATTGCGTTTTCCAGAACAAAGCCCGACAAATTCAATTTTCTGTTCTGTGATTTTTTTTTGTTGTCGTTCTCAGGACAAACTAATGTAAATCAAGCGATATTAAACGCACAATGCATACAACAATAAATATGGCAGGCAACAAGGACACACCGTTGCAACAGGACCATCTTAAGTGGCACAGCGTAAACAGCTGGCAAGAGCAGGCAGTGGCTATTATTTTTAGTGCTAAACATAAAATTAATATTTGTCGCTGTTGCAACTGCGAAGAAAACGCCAAGGGATAGGAAGGAGAAGCATAGGCAACAGAATCCTGCGTTAGTCTAGACCTTTTCAAACGTATGCTACTTGCATGCAAATGTTGGATTTGTTTCTCACACTTAACTCCAGAAGAGTTAAGAAGGAAAATATGCTTGGCTATTGGGGAAAATCTGGAAAAGTAGGTATAATTTAAATATTTCGCTGAAGCTAAAACAGGGGCCACAGAAAACTAGATTTGGGGTGATCTTTACTTTCTGGAAAAATTAAGATATATGCCGAGTAATCATTGTTCCTTAAGAGAGCCTACTACTATTTATGAGTGGCATATGCCATGATTTTATATGATAAAAAGTTGATTCTCTAAGTTTTGGGTTTAAGATAGATTATCTTAAATATTCTTGCTGTGTCCCAATGGGATACCTCCATTATTGGCTACTAAATATAATATTTCTTATATATTTTAGCTGATTCTGATTCTGGGCTTAAAACTTAAAACATTTCAATTGCACATGCAGAAATATTTATCATAAGCTGTGTAAATCTAACTAATATATCAAATGCCAAGTATATCAATGCAATAAACAATAATTGTCGCATTATATCATCATCATCATCATCATCATCATCATCATCATCATCATCATCATCATCATCATCGGCATAATTATCAATCAGTTATTTAAATTTATGAGCTCCATTTGAAATCGAGAGAATGTTCAACGAACAACAAGAGGTAAAAGTTGAATCGCCTTAAATCAGTTTGCAGTAAAATTTCAATTTTTGGGATGAATTGAAAGTGTAAAGCAAAAGTTGTGTACCAATGTTATCCTGCAGAGAAATTTACGGCAATAGAAACCAACTACCTGATCACAATTCTCAATCTACTTTATGTGACACCAAAATGTTAAGGTACCGAAGAAAAACTGATGAAAAAAATGTGGTTATTCCCGAAACGCAGCCAATAGTTTTGGAGCTCAACTGAAGTAATCAGAATGCCACATGTGATAAGGACCTGCATCGTTACATTTATTGTCAACTTTCAATAATGTAGAACTTAGTACGTATACACATGAATACTTTGGCAAGTGGCATAGTAATCATACAACTTTGAATCGGAGCTTGCCATTCATTACACAACTCTGTGGCTTTCGTATAAAATAGTTATTATATGAACTATGCATATGGCAGTTCTCGCGGGAGAGCGCGAGTACGAAAAGAGCGGCTGTAGACGTTTATAGAGTGAGAGTGAACGGTGACAAAAGAGGAGAGCATAGAAAAGAGCCTTTGCACTGTATAATATAGAAGATGTCAAACCAAACCATGAGAAGTTTCAAATGTCTTATGGTTGCTCTCACCGACTATTCATACTATGCAAGTGTATTCCACATCTAAACAGAACTTATTAAATACTAAAGAAATTGGAATTAAATAATATCATCTCTACATTCTGCAAAGAGCTGAAGGAAACATCAGAACATGCATTGCTCTGCTATTTTTTCGGCGCCATCTAAGGTACAAATCTCTTACGAATTGGGGACCGAAATATACATCTACAATGTACAGGGGACTTAGCAGATCCCACTCAAGACTTTTGTCAGAAAGGACAAATTAGATCTGAATAGATGGCGATCGGAATACTCTGAGACGCTCTTTATAGATACCAATTCGCATACTTGTTCGCGAATAATAATGGTTGGCCTGCTTTTGACTGTCAAACTGTGGACCAAAACCTTACCAGTCAGCAGTCAACATTGTCCTCCAACTCCAAGTCCAGCATCAGCTTCAGCTCCAGCTCCCACCTACCGAGTTGATAAATGAGTCATTTGCTTAGTAATTTAAGCATTATTTCAATAAGCTGGCGAGAGGGTCAGCTGGTGGCTACGCTGGAAAGCTGAAAAAGATTTGTGTAACCAAATACTCATTACATAATAAGTTGAAGGAATCTCTCGAGTAAACAAAACACAAAAAAAATATAAAGGAAAAACCAACCAGAAACGAGAAATATGCTGATGTGGAAGAAGAGCGTTTTCCGTATTTTTTGGGGGGGAGGCGGCAACTAAGCAAATTTGCTGGGGGCAAAGAAGGGTGCAAGGCCTGAGCGTGTCTGTGTACTTGTGTTGTGTATGCCTGTGTGTGTCTGTGTGTGTGTGTGTGTGCTAGTTAAGCCAAAGGCAAATATTGACAGGCAAAGTCAAATGCATGACGATGAAGAGCATTTAAAGTAATCGAGTGTTAAAAACGGCAAACGCAGCCAAACATTTGGCAAACACACAAAATTTCTACACCCTTACCAGTAACATGTAAATATTTAGTTGCTCATAAATTACGTTTACATACACTGAGAAAATAATATAGAATTTAGCCAATATATGAAAAATATAGAAATGCCATTTTAAGGGATTTGGTTAATTCTGAAATTGAGAAGAATTGAGATTACATCAGAATAGAGATGTCGCGTATGCAAATGAGTGTCTAGAAGAGTGCGCTCATATTGTCGACTTCGAGTTTAAGTTACTAATTGGTGAGGGTAAATTTACAGAGGATGAAATAATACAATAATGATAATAATTAGCTTGATATATCTAACATGAAATACAATAAAACTGTGAAGTCCAAAAGTACTTCAAGGCAAAATCTTTTTGTAAAACAAGTAAATTTCACCACAGAATTTTTAATTACCATTGCATATATTTTGCATTTCTCTGAGTGTGTATCGGTGTGTGTGTGTATGCGGGTGTTTGTGTGTGTGGGGGTGTTAGTGTAGTCAAATCGGTAGAGTACAATCCGGTTGACTTTAATGCTTCATTAAAATATGCACGCAGGCAATAAAAATAAATTCAAGCTGGCGCATTGAAAACTTGAAGTGACTTGCGATCTGCCGCAGAAGCAGCCAGGAGCAATGTCATAAAAATCTTTGGAAAATAGCAGCCAAGCGAAGTTTTCACATAAAATAAATTGCTGCCAAATAATGTTCAAGGAGGTGAGGTGAGCAGCGCTCTGGCAAAAACCCGTTAACGTGTCGAAGACGAATGGCTAAAAGGCGCACAAGGCGTCGCCATTTGGCCAACGGCAATTGATACGGGAATAGCTTTCGCTTCCGCTGCCGTTTGCTGCCTGCTGCGTGCCCCCTTGCCCTGTCACGTTGGGGGCCCTTTTGTTTATTAAATTACAAATAAATAATGAGACTGATGGCCCCTGACTGGCAGCTTCATCTATGTACATCCTGACTGCCTACAGTTATTAAAAACTTTACGAAAACAATTAACACAGTCAGCTCAGCGAAATTGACAAAAGGAACGGAGGAGGGGAGGACTGTGCGGGAGTGGGGTAGCTTAAACATTTTAAAGTTCAAGCCATTTGCCACCATATTTAAGCAAACAAATCAACAAATCTCTCACCATAGAATGCCAAACATTAACCGAAACTTTTAGCCACAAGAATAACAAAGTGCAGGCCCCTCCCCAAACATCCTGCTCCTGCTGCTCCCGGTGCTCTTTCACTCTGCTTCTGTGGAGAAATAGCTATGGCAGCCGCAAATAAATTTGTGCATCGCAAGAATATCATATACATATATATAGAAGTATATATAAAAATATAAAATATAAAGCATTGCATGTGCATAAAAATAAAGCCCAACCAACAACAACAACAATAACAATGCCAAAGCAACAAGCGCTAGCAAGGCGCTGCCCCTTTTTCATTACAATGACGTCGCCCACACCAAACGTCCAACCCAACCCCTCGTTAAAGGGGTAGCATAATAAAGAAAAGGGGGACTCACTCCGTCCATTGTTTGCGCTGTGATTAGAGGCAAGGGGTGCAGGATGCCGGGTGTCTGGTGCAGAAGGCAAGATGGTAGAGTCTTCGTATTGGAAAAAAAGGAATGTAATTCCTCTTTTGTTGAGAAATAGCTTTAGCTTGAAAATTTGTGTATTTCAGAAATATTGTGCATTGTTCAATACAATTTTAGATGCAAATCGAAATTAAAGCTATTTTGATTATAATTAATTATTTAAAATTTATATTGATAATTATCAGAATGTTAATGAAGAAAATGAATCTTTAAAAACGCATTAAGAATTCAGTGAAAGAATATTTTAAAGAAAATATTTTGTTTGGAAGTGTGTGAAAGTTTTCAAGCTGTTAATGAGTTCAGGCCAATATACATTTTGCCATTTTTGTCAGAGGTATGCGAGCACATGATGGCCAATCAGATTTAAGACTGTCGCACTGCTAATGTACTTCTGAGCTAACACCGAAGCTGAACTATCACTGCAAATGGATAATAGTGAAGTATCGTTTCCTTGTCTACTTAATTTTAGTAAGGCTTTTGATACTGTCAGGCATGACATTTGCTGCACTAAGTTAACGAAGTTGTTTCAGTTTTCACACACGGCAACGAAAATCGTAAAGTCTTACCTTACTGGTAGACAACAGGCTGTGGCATCGCCGCAGTGCATAACTGGCTTTCTCGCGGTTAAGGGAGCTGTTCCCCAGTGATCGCTTCTTGGACCTTTGTGGGTTTTCCCTATATGTTAATGATTTGCCTAGTGTCCTGTCGAGATGTGAGGTGCACATCTATACTTACATCAGATTTATCAATGTGTTGTTATATGTAATGATGAACTTTATAAGATAACCAGCTGGGTAAAGTAAAATGGATTACATCTTAATCCTCAAAAATCCAAGTGTATAGCTATATATAAAAGTCCTTTAAATGTACAACAGCTTCCTAAGCTATTTATTGAAGGTATACCACTGCAATATGTTGAAAAGACTTCAAATCTGGGGATCATTGTAAATAGCACTTTGCCGTGGAATGATCATATTAGCAAAGCAACTGGGAGGACCTATGGACTGTTACGGCAGTTGTCTGTATCTTAAGAATTTCTCCCATTTCAAATGCGAATGATAATTGTATCTGATTCCAACTTTATTTTACGGTATGGAGATTTTTGGAGTGTTTGACGCTATCCGTATGGCAACACTTAGGGTTGCTTTCCAATTCCATAGCTAGGTTTATATACAAGAAGAATCGATTTAAACATATATTGCATTTTGCTAACAATTTATTTAACTTATGCCTCGACCATTGGATCACGGTTAGAACATTAATGGTTTCACATAATATATTCATTCGGAAGGAATAAACTAATTTGTATGAGAAACTAACCTGGCATCTCCGAAAAATTTAACTGCCGGGCTTAAAAGACATTTCTTTATTATTGGAATACAATAAATTACAAATTAAATTTAATTTTTACAATCTTCGAGCCTCGTCGAATGTAGTTCGTCTCTTCCTTTTGATGAGTCACAACTTAACTTCATGTTGTGCCTCTAACGTCATAGATTTGTTCGCATCCCCAGTTTGAATATATTCATGAGATGGCCACGCACTGCTATAATTCCCAAAATATAACTTCAAACTGAGCCTATTGTAGATCTAAGTACAAAATTCGTCCCTGTAATTTCTAAAATCGTTCTGCATTAAACAATTTTTGTGAAAGTTTTTATTTTCTCATTGTACATGTGCGATTCTTCGTAGAGCTGTTGTCCTAAATGTTTCTAGGATATTAACTTTAGAGCCATTGCGAGCTCTTCACAGTTGCACACCGTAGGTCCACACTTGCTTTATAGCGGCCTTGTAGACCAGGCGATTGTATTTTATTCCCAATGATGAACGTACAAGTTACAATTAGTAAATTTTTCTCAATTTCATGTTGTCACATTTGTTTTTGAGAGTTGGGGGATTCATTATTTAGCTAAAATAAAGAATAAATTAAGGCATATGCCTTTGTCTATGACTATTACCTAATATAATGGAAATGGGGGAAAATTTTACTGTGTCAATGTGTTGCTTTGTTTTGGCTTTTGCAAAATCTACAATAAAATTTCTTCGGCTCGAATAACAGAGATCTGTATTTTTAAATATTTTTTCAGAGTTTATTTTGTTGCCAGCTTTATTTTTTTGTCTTTAACTTAAATTCGATTTGATTGGCCTTAATTGATATTACATAAACTTTTTTTTATAAAGTTGAAGTTGAAAGTTTTTTATAAAGTATGAATCAAGCGGAGCTTTTCATTATTCATTATTTTCATTATTTCATTTAAGTATCTGTAATTTTATTAGTGATTTATCTTTTATTGCCTTGTACCTGAGTCATCATTATTATCACCATAATAGAGCATTAGTCAACATCTAAATTTTCTATAATCCATAGTAGCCGGCTGCTTAAAGAGCGCCATAGAATTGCGCCTAACATTGCCATTAACCGCAAGCTGCAGCTGTCAGCGGCTTTCAAAATATGCCCGCCGCACCTCCAGCTCCTGTTACACTTACATTACAGCTCCACTGTCCAAAGTCGTACTTCCCAATGCTCAGCCCCTTGCTACTCCTGCATTCTACACTGCTGCCAGTCATCCGAGCGTGCGTTTTGTGCTCTAACCAAAGCGACTGTGTTAGTCTTTGATTTGTCACACCAAAGCGAGCTTTTCATGGCATGCTGTCAGGGTTTTTCTATCTATCTGCCAGACGGACACACGGACACGGGGACGCAGAGACAGTTGGACAACCATACGGCGGTGGCAGAGATTGTGGAAATTAAACTGGGGGACTGGGAACTAGAGCTGGTGCTGGCACTTGGTGGGGGAAGATGACTCTGTTGTATAAATGTGCCTGTTCCACGTCCAGTTTAGCCGTTGGCTGATTTTTGATGAAAAGTTTTCAGTTTCACATTATTCATGCAAGCCCCTGTCTGCCTTCGCGCCCCGCTAGCTGGATTTGCGGTTGAATGGCGCTTGCATTCTTCCTTTTTTTTGTTTGAATGTTTTTGCTTTCTTTCTTTTGGCCAAATACAAACAAATTTTTCGTTGTATTTTAATTTTGCGCAAATGGAAAATAATAATCAAGACAAATAATAAAAATGGACGCAGGCGAATAAGGTGTTGGCATTGCCAACAAACAAGGGGCTGTACGGAGTGAGGGGAACGCTCGGCATAGCGACCTCGACTGAGTACTGCTGAAGGAACGGGATGGGTTGAAGTTGGAGTAGGGCAGGAGTTGAGAGCATGCCCGCAGCAGCTCATGGCTTTGTTTCGAGTGATTCTCAACAAAGCGCAGCGGCGCACTTAATTCTCTTTACGCACACAGACACACACACGCACACAGGCATATGTGGAGGGCAGACATGTATGACAGGCTTTTTATGCCTAAGTATCTTAAGTTGTCAACTCGAAAAGGCAAAAGAAATCCTTTAATTTGCAGTAAAATGCAAAACGCAGCGCCACTTTGTCACTTGAGCTAAAGGCTGGCGGAGAATGGGGGGAAAATATCAGTGCATATGTGGTATGTATGTGTGTGTGAAAGAAGGCAACAAGTCAGCTACATCAGCTACAGCTTCAGCGTACATTGGACTTTGCCACTTGGCGAAGCTTCGGCGTAGCGCCTCAAGGTATGCAGTAAATTAAAATGCAGTGAATTAGAGGAGGTTGAAGATGTGAATGTGGCTGTCATGTGTCTGTGTGTGTGTGTGTGTGTGTATAGGTTTGGTGGTGGGGTTGATGGGTTGTGGACAGGGCAGCCAAATGACATGCTGCATACATGAGGGTTGCACTTTTCTTTGCACTTTTCACATTAAAAAGTTTTTGCCCGCAAGCTACACACACACACACACACACACAAACACACACCTACTCACATGTAAGAAATAATGCCAACTGAACTTCGGTTTTGACAGCACTCTCACACCCACTCACACTCATACAACCATCTACACTCACGTGCATACATAACCAAATTGGGCTTTGATTTAACAAAACGGGTTGCCCGGCAAATTTTAAAGGCATTTACTTAACGCTTTCCAAACTTTAGCAGCTCACCTCGCTGCACGCTTTGCATATGAATAGCAAACAGGTAGCACTGCCGAAGCATGCATGCATGTGTGTATGCGGTGAGTCCTAGTGTCTGGCCAGTGCTTATGGCCATGTTAATGGCAAACTAAACTGCAAACTTTGCTTCTCCACCGACGCACGCATACGTAATAAAAGGTGTAAATGAGCAAAAGACCCAACATGGTGGAACAGCAGCTACAGGAAGTGGATGAAAATGTGATGGTGGTGGTGGCAATAGGCAGCCTAGTGGGTCCGTGCAGCTGTCTGTGTATGGACTTACGCCTTGGCCCATTATAGGGGCCACTTGCTGCCGCTTGAAGCCAGATGCGGTTGGCTATTTATATGGGGAAAATACAATGGTCTTAATTCTTCTAAGGAAATGTTCCAGTTCGTTTTTCAACGAGGAATTGTGTTCATCACGATCTTTAGTTATAAAACTGCTGGTCTTAGTTGACTTGTGCAAGTTCGTCAATACTTTGCATTCACTTGGGGTATGGGGCTGATTTTTTTACGAATTAGGAAATCACTCTTTACTCTTGAGTTCAGCGACTGGTAATATTTTGGGTTCCTGTTCAGCTTTTGACTTGAACCTGAAAGTATACAAAGATAGACTTGAGGCTTAATTAGAGTGGTCGCATTGAAGAAGAAGGGGGTAAGTAAAGAGAACAGTTTCTTCTACTGCTTCCCCTACATTCCGTCTTCGGGTTGCTTTGCAGCGACTCTTAATTTATAAGCTTAAAGCAGTCTTATGAGCGCAGCTATTTTCGTTCGTTTAAACTTTAGAAATCTCAATTAGTTCTTGTTTTCTCTAGAACAGATCAAATCAGTTCACACCTGCTCTTCAGATGACTTCTAAATAATAATATCATAGTTATAGTAAAATAATTTGTATTATTTTTTAAATTCATAAATTTAAACACCCAATTTATCCCATGGTGCAGTAGATGTGTATTAAACTAAATTTAGCGTCACTTTGAATTACGGCAACTGTGAGGACAAGGACGACTTAGAAGCAGTGGCAGGCTATTATAATACGAATACGAGATGCAGTGGCGAAAAGCGGTGGCAGAGGCAGGGACAGCTGAAGCAGAAGCAGAAGTAGTCCCGGCTATATACGGGAATATAATGCGCTCCAGCAACGACATCATGTTTGCAAATTTATGTAGTTGTAAGTTCTGAAAAAGGAAATGCCATAAAAAAGCTAAAGAAAAAATATGAAAAATAGCAGAAAAATGTGCGGGCAGTGAACAAATGTACGGCAGGGCTTGCTGAATACGGGGAAGGTGAAGTGGTGAGGTGTGTAGAGCGTAACATAGCCTTGACAAGCTCGGACGCGTTTAAAGTGCAATTAGCGCACGTAATTGTAATCGAGTTGGCCGCCAGGTTGCGGATGATGAGGAATGATGAGGAAGGTGCAAGCCGAGCACGCGGAGCAGCAGCAGAGCTGACGTTAAGCCCACGGCAGCCGCGGCTTCCGGCTGGTGGTGGCTTTGGTTACGGCCATGGCAACGAGTGCGGCTTATGTTTGCGAAGGAAAGTGGGATTGAGAGTTTTAAAGGAGTTGCGCCTTTTTAAAATGCCACCAGGGAGCTGTAAATACATTTGGCCAGTTAATCATATTTACGGATTTGTGGGCCCATTTATTTATGTGTCCCACAGTGGTCCAAAAAATCCGCATGTATTTCTGAGGACATTACGCGCCTTGAGCCGCCATGGCGCGGGACAACTAAGCTGCTCTAGGTACGTTGTTATTTTTTTTTTGGCGGAAGTGCAACCTCCGACTTTCTTGAAGTATGGGCGTGTCCCGGAGACCACAAGCGCGCCAATTTGTGCCATTTCAAGTGGGCTAAAACCGCAAGCAAACAACAACAACAATGAGCAAAGAGGCAATACCCACTAATGCCGCCGGCATGCCTAATTATGCGTTTTAGCTTTATTATGCTCAGTACCACATAGAAGGTTAGAAGAGTAAGCTAGGACTTGGCAAAGATGTTTTGGTTAAATTGCTGATGTAATGATGGCTACGCTAAGCTGTCAAACTATCCATCTACATTCACAATAGTACGGTAGTCCCATTTTTCCTTATACCGAGAACGATGTTATCAATATTAGATTTATAGTTTCTCAAACGCTTTGGGAACGTTCTAGGATCATGTCAAGAAAAATTTGGGCTAATTTCCAGAACGTTTTGGCGTCAATTCAAGAACACTTTTGAGCCGCAGCGTTCTGAACAAATGAACGGTTGTTGGCGTCATTTTAAGAGCCGTTTATTATCATTTTTAGAACCGTTTGGTCACATTGTGAGAACCGTTTTTTCATTCAACCTTGATAAGAATGGTTTTTCTTATTTTACTCTCGAAGGAATGAGAGTGGCAGGGGCATACTACGGTGGGCGAAACCAGCTGCTGTGATAAATGCTTTATGGAGATCTAGTTTTCGATACACTGACCCTACCAATGGCTTTCTTCTCACACACACACAGATGCTTTCGCTCAGCCAAGGACGAATTCAACCACCAGAAAAGCCATCATATAATAGCAAGATAAAGCAGATTCTAGGATCTCTTACGTATCTTAGTATATGCATCGGTTACACAGTATTAACATAGTCGAACCTTTGCAAATCTTATGCACATTTGTTATTTATAGAGCAAATCCGAAACACCATCAGGCCGACGGGTTTCTGCGTTCGAGCCGCTTTTGATGCTGCCCACGAGGCTAATTAGGCCTAAAGCATGCCCATTGTGCGCACGTTGGCCATGTCGCCCGTTAGCCGCCATTGTTGGCCAAAGAAGTAACCAAATGCTCTCTCCGCACTGCCACCTGCTCACCGTCCTGCTCAGCGCGTTCTCACTTCCGCTTTGTTGCGCTTTGTTGAGCTTATTAATAATTTAAACATTTAACAGCCGCACCAAAAGAATAAAATGTCAAGCGCCGTATTTCAATTGATTTATTTTCAATTTATTTCGCACTCAAAAATCCATTTGGAATTAATAAACTATATTTTGTTTGGTCGCAGTTGTTTATGTTTATTTGTTGGTGTGGTTTTGCTTTGCTTGTTTTATTTCTGCGGTTAGTTTTCATTTTAGTAAGTGTTGAAAAGTTATTTGTAATGAAATTATGGTTGAAATATTGATAGACTGCGAATGGATTGCATTTTGAAAGTTGAACGAGGTAAAACTGTGAATCTTTTGGTAGATGAAGGTCAAATTGTTATCAGTACACTGTGATTAAGGAGAATACAGTTGAGTCAAATCATCAAGATCTGAAATAGTCAAGATGATATTTGTTTAAATTAACTTATTTAAATCAAGTCATTCTCTAAGTCGATTTGTGTATTATATAGTCGAATCTATGGCATATCTATGTCTACACAAAAATATATCTATATTCAAATTATTTACACAACTGAACAATCTTATGTTATCCCTTTAAAACTATTGAAATAGAAAGCCTTTCAATTAGCCTAGATGTTTATTAAAATTGAAAAGCTTTTGTCCATTTTCTTTGCACAAAACAAGGCTTTTAAGACAAAATTCATTTTCCACATTTTCCTCTGCATTTTGCATTTATATTTGTCACTTTGTTGTTTTTGCTATTGTTGCTATTGTTACTATCATCACACACTATTGTTTATTATTGTTAAGTGCTGTTGTATAGAATGGTAGAAACATTTCAGCCATCAAAAACACTTGAATGCATTTTCATTACACCTCATTACATTTCACATTCATTGCAATTGTTCTGATTGAATGTGATAATGAATATGCATATATGCTCGTAATATTTGTATGACTGCAAATGTGTGACTGTGACTGTGTGTGGATGCGACTGTTTTGCATGGAAAATGTTTTTAATTGAAAACAATAAAGATGACGGTGCCCACAGCTAGAGTTGTTACCTGCTGTTGCTATTCAAAAGGCATACAAAAACTTATGCAGTTGCCAAAGAGTCCAAAGTTGACTTTAGAATACGCTTTAGACGATGTCTTTCATAGACAATGGCACAGCAAAGTTTTCAATAATTTCAAAATTGGGGACAAAGTAAGTAAATATTTGTGTTGCCTACTTTTTGGAGCAAAATAATATAGAGATATGCTATGCTGCTTACAAAACAACAACAGATACTAAAGAATATATGCGTGTATAAGGACTATACCGAAAAGAAACTGCACATATTTGTATTACCTATTCTTGCTATCTAAAGAAGTTCTGTGATCGCTTTCGTCCTGATGCAGTAAAGTGCATTATAAACACGTTACAATGGACTCAATATTACCAGACACCCAATTATATATTCAATTAAAAAGAGATTCTATTGATGGCTTGATTTTAAAACTTTAACGGAAAGAACTTCAGTTGGGTGCCTATTTTTGATTATGTTTAAACTCAAAGATTTTCGGAAGGCCGAGTTAAATAAATGTTTGGTTGAAAAAAAAGCTCCAACTAATTGAAGTTATGACAAATGTTTCCATGAATGAATCCTTAATTGTGGTATTAATTCTCATGAAAAGTATCTTCAAATACTTTCTTTGAAGGTGGATTATAAAAAGCATAGCTACAGTTCCAAAGCTACATATCCAATTATTGTTATAAATCGATGAACTATATCTTTACCCATCACAGGGAGAATCAATATTGCGACTCGACTTTTGCCGCTGTCATTCTCTTATTTGTCATGTATACTTTGTCACTGTTGGACATGCATATATTCAATGGGTTCGAATTTAAGTCTCGCGTTCTAATTTCTTTAAATGAAAAATATATCTCTGCTCAACTGCAAACCCTTTGACAATTGTATAACACCCGATGGCGCAATGAATAAGTATTTCACGCTGAGCAAAAATCCTGAGCATTCACAGATTGTATTTCTTTGTTTCGGGCGTGAAAGCGAGCTTTGCATGAAAATGGAAATGGAAAATGTTGGCGATACACGCGATTGATGCGAGTAACAACAACAACTGCGAACTGGGAACTGAGAACAACTGAGTAGAGTAGAGAGACACAAGCATCAGCACACAAAATGCGAAAGTGATAATTAAAAATCGCGCCATAGACAGACCTTGCCGGCTGATATTGTTTTTCAACATGAAATGTTTATTGTTCATGTTTGTATGTATTTTTCTTGGCGCAGAAAAGGATATATATTGCAATCAGCTATGAATATGCAAGGGGTGGGGCTGGCAGATAGGACTATGGGATGAGGACTGAATGCAGTGATCAATGCGCCTAACAATGATTGACGGCATTTCAATGGGAGCCCAAGTGGGGGGAATAAGGTGGCTTTTGCCAGGCGGCAACCAAAAGGCCCAGCGCGCTAAGGGAGGAACTCGACTCGCTGATGTCGATGAGGATGATGATGACAAACAATTATGCAAAAATTGCAATCGTTTGCAAAATTTGTAGAAAATTAATTTTGCATTTTTAATTTTTCATTGCATGAAAGGGTGAAATGTTGCATCGCTAGTCGCTCTAGTCGTGTGCTCCCGGGGCAGGCAGCTTAAAGACACGATATTGATATGGAATTTAAGAATCCAACAAAGAAACTGAGACTATGCTAATGAACTCGAGGAGAGCAGAGAAGCCAAAACTGCTGTGCCGGCAATCTATCTACAAAAGATTGATAAGTAGTACTTGGCATCACGCGATGCCGACCCGATGCTTGTTCTGGTAAGGCCACGTAGCCATCGGATAATAGGCATGGGCATGGGTAAAGGGTTGACAAAAGGGGCTAGACCTGCCCGCTGCAATGATAACATGGAGGGTATGGCCGACTTTCTGTCTCATTCTTATCTTATCTAAATATTTTCAATTTTTTTTGTGAAAATATAAGCAAATTTTTTAATGTTGTAAGTTCCCTCTTTAGCTACGACTCTGCAATTATTAATATGAGCTGATTCTGCTCAAGTTTGTCATCGTCATAGCTCACAGCTCAAAGCCCACATCATTCCCAGCTGAGAAGGCATAGCTAAAGGTTGAGCAGAATGCTTCAAGCGGAGACGGGCAGGCCACACCAACGACATCTGCTGTCCCAGCAGCAGCAACAGCAGGATGAACAGCATTCCCAAGTAGTCCTGATTCAACTATCTGCCACTGAAAATCCTATGCAATTTCCTGATATCTGGCTGCGTGATAAATGCCGCTGCAAACTCTGTTTTCTGCCCCAAACCCAAAGTCGTTTACCACAACTGTGGAGCAATCTGGACACCAACATACGAGTTCTGCGACAGAGCGTGAATGCGGAACAGCAAACGTTGTACATTGAGTGGTCCGATGGACATCTCTCCCATTATCCATTCGCTTGGTTAAAGGAGCGCGAGTTTTCGCGGGAGAATCGCTCTCGTTATCTGCGAGATTTTTATCGCCTTAAGCCCAGACACTGGAGTGGCGAGGAGTTTAAGCTGATTCAACGAGAGTTTAACTACCAGGAGCTGCTCACCAGTGATCTTGCATTGCAGCAATGGCTGGAGCAATTGTCAGTCTATGGACTGGCCATGATCAGGCAGGCGCCGCTGGAGTTTGATGTGCTGCGGCAATTGTGTAACCGGGTGGGCTTCATGCGACGCACTACCTATGGAGACGAGTTTAGTGTGCGGGCCCAGCCAGGTGCCAGCAATTATGCATACCTTGCTGCCCCCCTGCCACTACACACAGACATGCCCTACTTCGAGTACAAGCCCGGAGTGACCTTGCTCCACACCCTAGAGCAGTCGGAGTCACCCGGTGGCGTGAATCTGCTAACTGATGCCTACCATGTGGCCGATTTGCTGCGCCAGAACTATCCCGAACAGTTCCGTGTGCTAACCCAGACACCCGTGGACTGGGCAGATATTGGCAGCGATCAGGACCTCCACTTCCACAACATCTGGCGTGCACCAGTTATCAAGTAAGTGAAGCATTTTCGCAGTGTCCAAGCATAAGTGACCACTGACCTCTCCACCTTACAGCCTGGACTCGGAGGGTCGCTACGTGCGCATCAACCACAGCATTCCACAACGCGATAGCCACTTTAGCGTACCCGTGGAGCAGGTACGTCCCTGGTACGAGGCGATGGCCTTGTTTATCCGCCTGGCCAATGAGCAGGCATTCAGCTTTAAAACCACACCCGGCGATGTCCTTACATTCAACAATCTGCGCCTGGTTCATGGCCGCACTGGCTACGATGATACGGACAATAATGTGCGTCACATTGTTGGCGCTTTCCTTGACTGGGACATTGTCTATTCTCGTTGGCGTGTTCTTAAGAATGCTAAGCGAAAGCAGGAAAACTCCACCCTGTGCTAACGTTTGGTTATCTAGCTACCTCCCCAATACCACAACGTGATGTCCCCCAATTATTCATGGAATGTGAAGAGCACGTGTCAAAACAAATTGAACTTTTTACAGAGTATGGAAGTTTTGGGTGCAGAATATATTTTGTAGTGTTTACAATGGATTTAGCTGAGAGATAATGTCATAATTCCATGTACTGGATTTGTAATACATTGTTCTTTATTGATTTGTATTTTCAATATTATTTAAATAAAGTTTTTAATATATCAGATAGAAGGTCGACCATATGAGCCGAGCGGATTTTAGTCGGTGAAGGGGTAGATTGAGAAGATTGGTTGGTAACAGTTGCATTACCCTATAAAGTAAGGAGGTATCGCACTTATGAAAACAATTAAAGAAGGCTAGCTTCGGGTTGCACATTGTAAATATATATCCAATCTAGCTTCAGTGGATACAAGGGCTACAAGACGATTTGGTTTTGATTTGGATGAAAAATAGAAAGCTTATGCTATTAAGTGTTCATTCCGGACTAATCGATTCTATGGTAGCTACATGAAATAGCTGTCCGATCTTGATCAGATGACTCCAGCGGACTTGTTGTCGTCTCGAATGGAAACAAACCGAATTTGGTTGAATTTGGATGAAAAACGGAAAAGTTATGTTCCTAAGTGTTCACTCCAGAACAATGGATTATATGATAGCTATATGATATAGTTGTCCGTTTTGGATAAAACCCGAACTAATCATTATTTTAAGCGTGACATAGCTTTCTATGACATAGCCAATTTTTAACCTTTTCTAATTTGATTATTCAATCCAAAATAAATCTGACTTTATTCCTGTGGTAAATGTACTTAACTTAGTCAAAGGCATTTTTGCATTTAGAATTCTCAGACTTCAAAAATTGTTCTTGAAATACAATTTTACGATTTTATTTGCGAATTTTTTGTCCTGATTGACTTTTAATAGTCTTTTTATTTGACTGTACTTCTAAATCTACTTCTGATTTCCCTCTGCTTGTCTCCTATTATAGAGCATCTAATTACTTCAATTACTCACGTTTTCGTTAATTCAAACATCTGTTGCTATTCATCAATGATTGCTCTTATCAGCCTCAGACGACATCCGAGTAAAGTGAAAGTCCGCAACACGTCATTGTTTACGTTCTAGCTAAACTACAAATTAGCTTATCAGTTCCACAAATGAGTAAAATTTGGCTTGCGATTAGCTTGTGTTTATCAATTTATGGCAATGCTGAAATAAACATTGACTTGTCTAAGCTTTTAGTGTCAAGGTAAATCAACACACCCCCATGTCCACACAAAAAAAAAAAAAACAAACAAAAAAATAAATAAAAGGGAGCCCCCACCAAAACCCGTCTCCATTTCACATACATATATGGTGAGACTTTTACGGCATTTCCTTTTTGACGGCACCTTTGGCCGGAAGCTGGAAGCTGGAAGCTGTGTGTGTGGCAGTACGCCCGCAGGCAAATCCTTGGCAAATCTTTTTATTTATGTCATTGATGCTACCAAAAACATACAAAATACTTACACCCAACCTGGGCAACATGGGTAGCACATGAATTTGTGCATGCCAGCAAGTAAATCCCTCTAATAATCCACATAATAAGCAAGTGGAAGAAGTAGCAGTTGCACGAACAGGAGCAGGAGCAGCAGCAGCAGCCGGAGCAACAGGCCAGCTGACAAAAGGGTTGTGTATTTGTGCACTCCCTCGTCCTGTCTCCCTTTCTTGTTTATAAGTTCATAAAAGTCAACGATCCAAGGCAGGCTGGCCGAGAACGAGTACATAAAAGAAACTGCCAGAGTACAGAGCCGAGTCACAAAAAGAAAGCTGCGAAAAACAGTCGCAAATCCAATTTCTGTGGGTTATACTTATTTCTAGATGGGGTTGCGATGGGCTTTATGCTATGTGTGGGAGGGCTTCAGTTACAAACTTTTAGTGCAGTTGGTCGGCCATAATGTGTAATTGAAAACCTGCACTGAATCGCACCCCTGAGCTGAGACTGAAACGGAAGATGCTCTACGCATGCCTCCCCTAATTGGCATTGTCAGAGGTGTGATCTAAATACGAGTATATAGAAAAATTGCATAGAAAGGGTGCCAGAGAAATATTTTTATATTTGGTAAGTAAAACAAAGAAAAATATGAAGAGTTTTTAGCTGCAGCAGTAGGTCGATTTCAGTCTGACTTTCTTCATGTATTTTCCAATTAAAAGAAATGTTTAAGCACAAAGGTCAGCATGCGCTCATAATTTTGGATAAGCCAGGAAAATGGAATGAATTAAATTTTGTATATGGCCTCAATATTCCACTGCAAATTAATCTACTATACAAATTTGTATAGATGTTCCACAAATTGTGTGAAATGGAAAATCAGTAGAATATCAAATTGTGTGATATAGAATTGTATTAGTAATTGAAGATGAGCGACCATTATGTAAACAAATCAAACGCCAAACCAAAATGGGGTTTCTGCCACTCAACCATCTACGCCTCTCCCCTCGCTTTCAAGCAAATAATGCGCTCAATTTGTAGGGAAATCGCACACAAGTCCAAAACACTTGCACAATTGCCAAACTAATACGCTTACATACAATTTCCACAATTTCCGCTGTGGCAGGCCCACATCTCATTAGACACATAGTAGGAACGATGTGGCATGAAGGCGTGCCACTACTTACTCAATGTGGCCCAGTGCCAACTGAGGGCTGCCAGCTGCCAACTTGAAGGAGGCTGTCACAATGATAAACATGCGGCAATTGACGCAATCATTGTCTGGCCATGAATTGAATTAAATCAACTCAAGTGCGACAATGTATATGGAAATGGCAAAGGATAAAGGATAAAGATATAAAGTAAAAAGGATATGCCAAGTATACATATGTGGGGTGTCACATTTTGCTGATGCCAAAGAAAAGGGTTGGCCTGTGTCCCACATTTTCAAGTGTCAAAATTAATGACTTGGTCCTGCATGGCCAGGCAAAAGTATATGTTATGGTTACCAACTCCAACTCTAGGCACTACTTATTTTACAAATGATGATGATACTTGTGTCATGTCTAGGCGACGGCATAAGGCTTGGTCTTATAATTCCCTGCATTTGTGTCTTTCTTGTTTATACCCTTACAGAGGATATTATAAGTTCTTAAAGCTATATGTAATGACTGGAAGGTAACTTTTGTGAATCCATTGGCATTATATATATTGGATAAAACTCGTTGTCTTAATTGATTGACTGAATGATGAACAATGCAGAACAATACATCCAAATGTTATGTTACATACCGAAAATTTAAACATTGGCGCCCGCTCTGAAGATAACAGCTGTTAGTCAGGCGTTTCAATCGAAAGCCCGTGCCCATATCGTTGACCTTTTTGAGGTAAACTTACCAAATATCACAGTGAAATACAAGAAGCTTTTGAATTACAAAGTTTTCGTTTAACTGCAAATTCCATTAGAGCAAAGAGAAAAGTGCCATATCACCGTGCCGTGTACCGAAAGCTTTTATCCAATTAAGATTCTGTAGTAGCTAGTAGCAGGATCTTCATCTTGTAATGCAGACCTTGGTATCAGACTTTATAGAAGGTTGGCTTAAAGTCCAGAAAGACAACAAACCAGTGTTGCTTGCGGTCCAAGGCATATAGAATGTGATCGATGTCTCTTTGATAAATGAGCTTTAACTGATCTAAAGGGTAGCAGTTTATAAAGATTTCTGGGTTTTTGTTAAACTTGCCTTCGACCGTCAAGCTTAGCCACCAAAGTGATAACTGAAAGCGCATGTATGCTTCGGTGGGTCAAAGCTGCCTTCCTTTCCTTACAATTTTAGGTTTTTATTTTATTCTTTTTTAAGACCTAGGCCACATTAGCGTGCTGCTCAACTGCGCATTTTGCTTATTAGAATTCGTTTGTTTTGGTTGCGTCTTTCAAGCTTGCCGCCTCGTTTTCTAGCTTCCTTGCCACTTGGACCCTTTGTTGAGCCGCTGGAGTGTAATAAATTCTGCTGTGCTGCGTCTCATGCAATTTCAAAGTTTATCACCAAAGCGTCTGCAACTTATGCTGTTCGCCATCGTGTTGCTCTTGTTACCGTTGTTGTTGTTGTTGCTGTTTCTTGTCTGCACACACGTCTGTTGTGGTTATGTGAAATCACATCGTAAAAATGTCCAAGTCCAAATGCTGTGCCATACGCCAAAGCTCATAAGTCCTGCTCAGCCACGTCTCACCTGTCTTGTGGGTGAAAGCTGCCCGGGTGGCAGGCAATACAACCCTTTACTTTTTCCATTACATCCGCCTCAACCTTCACCCCAGCCGCCATCGCCATCTCCATCGCCCTCCTTCTCCGCCTCCATTGCCAGGCAATTTATAGATGGCGCACATATAAATATTTATTTCTATGTACAGATGCCTAACCCATCACCCGCCGTGCATTCCCCTCCCAGCCAGTCGACATGCCTCTGCATCATTATTATTTTTATGTGTAGCATCTTAAAAGCATCCATCGATGCCCCGACGATCAATAAACATTCGTGTATTTGCCACCACAGCAGCGTCTTCGCAGTGTGCACTTTTTTCAATAAGCGAAAGTGGTTTTCCCAAAAAGCCAGCCAGTCGGCTGTATTTAAGCCATAAAACAATTAAAGGTCAAACATCAGCACAAATTGTGCAAGCGAAAGTGTAAGTTTGCGAAAACGTACGCTGAAACCCTTATTAATAAAGCCAGCAGGCTAATTTAAGTGGCCCCCATTTACATGTGAATACTTCGCATCCATGAAGCATTTTTAATTAGGCTAATCTAAAGTTGCACATATGAGAACTCGCTCCAATTCGAAAGTGAAAATCCGCGTTAAGTGTGCTAATATGTGTGGCAAACACAAAACATACCCTTTAAGTGTGGATGAAGAGGCAATATGAGGCGGCTTGAATGTTGCAAGCCAAGAGTCTGCATTACGCAAAAGGAGGAGTGATGGAGCCTATAAAGTACGAGTAGATATTCCTGATCTGCATAGTAAAGCAAATGTAGAAAACTATATTAGAGATATTTATATTTATATTCTATTTATTCATGAACAAATCGAGTTTATGAATTGTGTTTTAGGGAGGCCTCTTTAGTTAAAAACTAACCACTTCCGTTTGCTGCATTTTATATAAGACTTTTTCAATATTATTTCTTATAAGTAATAAGGATTTGAAGGCTTACTACGCTTCACATACTTCAGGTATTTAACAAAAGGGGTGCCGTACAACAACTCTACTATATCTGCATTTTCATAGGAATAGCCATATCTCTCTTGACTAGATTCATACTAGCAGACGCTTCATATTAATGTGTATGAGGATCAGAGACCTGCATAATCACAGTTTACTCTTGACTTCAGCGAACGAAAGCATATAGCATTCGCTTTTGTCATTGCGACATCTGATACATACGATTTTCATTCAGTGACCCCCTAGGGATGCGTAAGCAATCGCAAGTTGCAGGTTTCTGATACGAACTTAATTTAAGTACAAGCTTGGCCCTTTTTATTTTCTTATGGATCTATTTAAGGATTTCTCATACCACGAATGTTTTGATTTTATTGTCTATAAAATTTGCTACAGATATACGCTTTAATTGGAGATCTACAAGATCGGGATCGGTTGCAAAGGATAGTCCATCTCAAGTCTGAATACATTGATCTTTTGGAAACAGTTACAAGCCTTCATCAACCTTCAAAGCAATAACTTCACTTTTCTCTAATAAATATATATTACAGGATATCTATCCAGTCGACTGATTGCAACCTATTTCACTTGCTATCACTCCCATGAACAGGGCATTCCACATACGATATTGTGGTGGCATAGTTGTGTGGGCTTCGGCATAATGTGGCAGCGGGCAGCTGGCAGCCGGCATGCAAGTTTACCGTTATAGAAATCAACAGACAGGTGAAAATGTTTAATTACAAAAATATTTAGATAGTATGTTAAGAGCTTAGAAATCAGAACAGCCAACCGATGCGGAGTAACAACAACAGCAGCAGCAGCAATAATAACAAGAACGAGAGAGCTCAAGCGTAATTAGTGCACAAATTGAGGAACATTTTGAATTAATAACATTTCCAGCATTATAATTTCGACAATTTATCATGGGGCTTGGGTTTCGAACTGATGCCTGCTCTTGATCCGGTTGATTGTGGCTTGTGGCAATGCAAAGCGTAACGGTAAATTGGTTAACAATTACACAAATCTCATAATGAAGTTAAAATCAACCCAAAAGCGACCCACTCAACGTACAGCCACTCCACGTTCATTTCCATTTGGCAACGTGATGGCCCTGGCTCCAGAGCCGGAATAGGGCCATTGCCTGCGGTCAGCAAATTCTCCCTCTGTAAAATTGATTAGCTGTTGTTGTTCTTGTTGCTGTTGTTGCTTCTGTGGCTGCTGCTGTTGCTGCTGCTGCTGCTGCTGTTGCTGCTGCTGTTGCTGCTGCTGCTTCCCTTGGCCACCAGCTGCACCCTTTCATGGAGCCACACAGCCAATTTGCAGCTTTGTTCTACGAGTGTAACCCTTAGCAGGTGTTGATGTTTGCTAAGTAGCTGTTGCCATATTCTACACTAACCCCCTCCTGTTTCTCTGCTCTATGCTCTCTGCTCGGTTTACAGCTTCCTTACTTACTTCGTCTTCACGGCTAGCTGCACATTGCTTTGATTATTTTCCATTTTCTACAAATTGTATGCAAATAGCTGCGGCTTACCCAGAAAGCTGGCTAAAGTAGAAATCCGTTTAGCCTAGCCCAGAGACAGTTAATATTTTCCAAACAACAACCACAATATTGACTTTTTACCTGCAAGCAAATGAAGCAGTGTTTAAACACAATTTGCTTGAGAAAAATCTATTGTATTTTTCGCCCAATTGCTAGGCAAATAGAAGTAATGTTTCTTTGCCTCCAGATGCATATGGGCTGCAGCTAAAAACTGCATAGACACACATATATGGTGTATATGTATAGTTATATGTGTGGGTTTGGAATATGTAGAAAATTGTCAAATTTGTGAATCGATTTTCAAAATCTCAGCTGCATACTAATGAAGAACTTCAATCATCAATTAGCTCATAAGCAAATTATGGCATTGATTTTACAATGTGTTGAGGGTTATATAATATTTTAATGAAGTTTGACAGTCATGGCAGATACTATGTAGTATAGTGGTGCTAATTCCCTGGATTCCTCCAATATCATTCAAAAATAAGCGAATGCAAAATCTGGTAAATGTTGTCTTTTGCAATGACCATTTATAAATCACAAAGTTGCAGTTGTGTTTCACATAAACAACTATAAGAAAGTAAAATATATTTGTATTGTCTCATGAAAACAGCTCTAATCATTGCTTGCAGATCAGAGACGGGCACATACATCATCCCAAATATCAAAACTGTATATGTGAGCATAGGTAGAGACTGCAAAGTTGTGTGTAAAACTAAAGCAAAACTAAAGCGCAACACTATTATATGTGTATGTATGCGAGGTTTCCTGCCACCCGGGGTACACTCTTTGAAACTTTCCCACCTCTGATATAGACGCATCCAACAGTATATTCTAATAATGTAAGCAATGTTATTAACTGGATATCACTAGACAGATATTTATCCGTCATGGTGGCCACTCTAACGCTCAGGTAGCCTTATCAAGTTTAGCCTTTGAGAGAGAAAATTATAAGTCGATAGCCTTAGTTCACATAGAAACAGAAGGACAGAGAGACCGACATGGTTATATCGACTCGGCTTGCCATGCTGATCAGGAATATACCGTTTGCTTATAACATATATATACACTATGGGATCGGTGATGCTTCCTATGCTTTACAAATATCGTAACAAAATTATGGTACCCTCTGCAAAGGTATAAAACCGAAAAGAGAATGTGAACGGTATATAAGGTTGGAGAATGCCGAAGCTAGCTCTCTTACTTGTTTATTCCATCCGAACAAATATTCTGAATGATAAATTCAACGTTGCTGCTTCCGAAATCCGTCGCAATACTTAAAAGGTCTAAGTGTACTACACAGGGGACACAGACAGACACGAGAAGCGACTTTGTTTCATACTATTTTATAGATGAGTACAAACAAAGATCACGATTTCTTACGCTCTAATTAAAAGAAATTCACGTTTTTGCTAACCTAACTCAGTCGGAGCGTGGCAAAATTTAAAAACAAACTTGATCTGACGCCCCACAAGGGAAGTCTACATGCCAAATTGGGTCTCTCTAGCTCTTACAGTCTCCGAGATGTAGGTGTTCATACAGACAGGCAGACGGGCATGGCTAGATCGACTCGGCTGTTGATGCTGATCAAGAATATATATACTTTATGGGGTCTTAGACGCTTCCTTCTGCCTGTTACATACATTTGTACGAATACAATATACTCGTCTACTCTCCTAGAGTACGAGCATAATTACAGTGTAGCTAGAAAAGTGTATACACTATTCGCATGCATTTTATTCTTAAGCTGCTGAGCAAATTATTCGATTTAAATTTCTTCAGCTAAATATGAGAAACTTAAAATGCCGCAAGTGCTTTGAACGGCCAGGCAATTTGAGCTGCAATTTGCCTAATTGCTTTACAGCTATACAGGTGTGTATGTGTGTATATAGTCGTGTGTGCTTATGTGTATCCCTTTAGTCGAAACTTCATAAGTATTTTGCAGCTTTTGCCTTTAAATAGTTGACAGTTTTATGAACTTATGAACTTAATAGCCAATAAGCCAAACATTTTCACAAGCTAAGCAAATGTGGCATGCACATGATTATAAGGCTTATATGTGTGGGTGTTGCTATGGGGGTGAGTGGCGCCTGCCAAGCCCTTTGGGGGTGGCCCTCATTAGATGAAACATTTTTGCGCCATACAAAATAAAAATTCAGTTTTTATGCGAGCTCGTAAACAGAATTTGAATTGCCTTTTGCCAGGACTTCGACTGCTGCTGTGCTCCACACTGTGTCTGTGTATGGGTCTTATGTATGTGTCTTTTACTACTTTTATGTGTCACATTTGCTAGCCTTTTTTAATAGTTAACGAGCTCAAGTTGACGCCCTTTCTGTAGAGAGAGAGAGAGAGATAGAGCCCTCGTCAGGCCCATCCCCGCTCCTGCTCCATTGTTAAGCTATTGTGTGTAAAATTTTCTTTTATGATTTTTCAAAGAGGTTATAAAAATAGCCTCAACCGGAAATTACAAATGTCCATATAATGTCAATACAAGTACAGATTAGTGGTTGTCATCATGTGGATAGGCTGGGTGGCATAGTGAAAGGCCGGCGGTAGGTGGGGGGCGGTGGCGACTGTGAAAATTTAAAGCATGCTTTGGCGAGCTGACCATCGAGCGACCATCAGTTAGTTGCTATTTGCTTTAAACAAACAAACTGACAAATGCCGGAAGTCATTTGCATGCAGAATGGCAGAGCGGTGAAGGCGGCGAGGGCGGGGAGGTACATACATGTTTAGATGGATTTGCCGATTTGTGGCACTGTGGACTGCAAATGCATTAAATGCCAGCGTAAACAGAGTGCAACTTGGCTAAGGCATAGCACTGGCCTGGTCACGCCCACTTTGTGTGTTGCTGCTGCTGTTGCTGCTGGTGTTTTGGCATTTGTGTTAATTTCACATACATCCACAGAAACACATACACACTTCAAAACATTGCGGTCTGTGTGTGTGCTGCGCTCTGAATTATGTTTTTGATTTTAGTTGACAATGAGCGGGCACAAATTTATTGTCGACAACTGCAAAATCGAAGAGCAGCCACAGCAGCAGCAGCAGTTGCAGCACCAGCACCAGCACCAGAGACCCAAACAACAACAGCAACTGCAACGTGGGCGTTTTGCAAAGTACCAACTGCGTACAAGGCGTGGCAATGACAGTTACACAAACACAAATGCGAAAATGCCTGGCTAAGCCAAGCCAACGCCTAAACGTATGCAACACGCACTTGCCAATGTGGACAGCGGCTTCAGTTGGACGAGGAGGACCAGGACCAGAACGTAGCTGCACCAGCAAAGCACTTGATATTAAAGCCGAGGGGAATCGTTATGCGGTTGTGTGGTTTGCATTTCTATGACCATTGCAATTGGTATTGGAGATTGGGATTGAGTTTTGTTATTAGGCTTGAGCTTCAAAGCTTGGCAACGTTTTTAATTGAAAATGGATGCAATTTATGAGATTCATGCAAGTGTTGCAGAAACAATAGTTGCCACTGCAATGAGGTATTCTTAAGTTCAAAGTGATGCTAATTCCTAGAAGAAGCAAAAGGAGCTGCAGAAGCCAAACATTCTATAACCAGATGGTCAATTATGGAATCAATATGCACATTTACCATGGGGGAGATGTTAGAATTTGGTTTCTGTTCACGATTGAGATACTATTAGCTCCAGTTGAATAGCAGGAATGATGATAAGTGTATTGAAAATATGTTTAGTCAAAAGAGAGCAGGACACGTCACTAACAATTCCTAAGCATTTTTAAACTGATATATGAAGGTTCAAAACTCAGACAAGGTATCAGTGTTTGCATTTACTTAAATATATATACAATCTTATAAATTGGTTGTAAATTAAGAAAATATTTAAGGCAAATGTTTGCTTTCTTGAGATAATGTAAAAATGGCCCTTAAATTTCAATTTGTTTTCACCTCAGATATAATAAATTCCAAAGCTGAATTGAAAGAATATAAGAAAGAAGGTAAATTTATTATCCCGATTCCGATTTCTGGATGTGAGGGCTTATAAAAAGGCACAAATATAAATTTTGATTCCATTCCAGGGTCTGAAAAGAATATTTTTGTATTTTTCAACTAATTTTCCCCTTCTTTTCGCCTAGATACATCTATTCCATACTAATAATAGTTTCATTTAAGGAAGCACCTCCTTCTTGAATTATTCTTACATTTTCTACTTCTCTCCTCTCCTCTCCATTTTCATTTAACATTTCCATGAGAGTTTTTAACATTATTTTCAAAGTCAAACATTTCAATTTGAGATGTTGGTCTTGGAGTTGTTTAATAGCATTTGCCTTCGTGCAACTTTTGCATTTCACACGGCCAACAAATTAGTAACTGGCCCATTACGCGACTTTATTTGTGTGCTATGTGCGGTGCATAAAATTGAAGATAGCATCATAAACTTGCTCAGCAGGCAGCCGTCCTCTGTCTGTCCAAGGAACAGGAGCAGCTACCCACGCCCACTGCCAATTGGCACTGGCTATCTGACACTGAAGTGTAGCGTAGAGCTCAGACTTAGTTCAGTTTCAGTTCCAGTTCTCCGCCAGAGGTTGTATTTTTGGCATGCAGTCAAGATGTGAAGGAGACAAACACATATACAAACACATACACTTACACATATATACAGACACATACGGAGGCCAGCCATAAACGTGTTTTTACAGCTCTCATGGCAACAGTAGGGGTAAGGTAGGGTCGGTTTTGGTAGGGCCCGTGGCATGTTGTTTGCGCCTGGCAGTGCAGTCGATATTTGCAATGTCCTCCGTCCTGGTCTTCTGCTGCTTGTTTGCCTGCAGCCGTGTGTCCAAATGCTAAGCGCCAGGGATTGGCTGCCAGGTAACGGACGAACGACACAGAGCGGCCAGAGCGGAGAGTGGAGAGAGCTGCTAAGTTGGCTTGCAGGTGTGATTTTATACAATTTGCTTTCATATTAAATGAGTGTCAGAGCCTGGCGCTGGAACTGGGACTGGCACTGGGGCTGAGCTTTGGGGCATCCATAAAGAACTTTCATTCATTGCTCGCTCCTGCACTTGGTTGTGAATCGGAATCTGAATCTGAGCCAGATGCCCCTATATATGGCTGTATGCTGGCAAAGTAACTGTGCAAACGTTGCAGCTGCAAATCCGCAATCAGACAAAGCAAATAATTTTGCAAAAATAAATATGAGGGATTATTGTAAAGGCTGGCAGGCTGGCAGGCTGGCAGGATACACACAACGACAGACGAAAAGTATGCTACGAAGTATAATAAAATGCAGCTAAGTCTTCGCTCTGGCTGCCATTGCCATTGCACTGACGATGATATTAAATTTCAAGTGCATGTGTTAAGCCGTCGTCCAATGTCGCCTCCACTATGCATTGCCAGCCGTCCTCCCGCCATGTTTGCCATTGAAACGTTGTCCTTGCATCAGCACAAAAAAAAGTATGTATACACCCCCTAGACCACGACCCCTCCACAGACCGCAACATGTTTCTTCATTCCTCAATATCATAACGGCGGCATTCATTTGAATGCATTTGCCACTTGAGAGATTAGCTTGAAACCTGCAGATTCTGAACTGCCTCACTGCCTCACTGCCACACCACCACCCCGTTATCCAACCCTCTGCCCACTGCTTGCTCCTGCTCTAGCTGTTTGCATTTGGAAAAATTTACTTTTGTCATTGCTTTTATTTATTTTTGTTGTTGTTGTTGTTGTTGTTATTTGTTATTGTCTATTTCTTGGCTTAGAAGGTAAAACCACTCACTCGCCCTCTACCACCCCTCTCAGTCATTATTTTGATTATGTAACTTTTTGTGCTGCCGCAACGTTTTTTTTTTCGACAGTTTCATTTGCATTTATTTGCCTTACCTGTGACCCTCCCTCCCCCACAGTCCCCTCAACAGACAAATTATTATTACTTTGCCTGGGCTATGGCATTGTCTGGGCTTCTGATGGTTTCAAAATATTTATTTTTAAAATATTAAAAATGAAATGCTTCAAGTGTTATATATGTTTATATATGTTTAAAATATTACTAGGCTGATACTTCTGCTACTTTTTTATGTAATTATAAGTATGCTTTATTGAACTCAAAGAATGATGAATATAACGAATCATTGCGATGACCAGAACTTAGTCAATTGAAGTGAGGAAGGCATATTATACCTTGAATTTGTAAAAAGGAAATTACATGTCATTTGTATTTTATATAGAGTGGAAGCTATTTAGAAAATGTGCAAATATGCTGATATATTGACAGTATACACAAGACTTCATCACAATTTTATGCGTGCTTGAAGCTGGGAGAAATATGTCTAGAAATACGACTCGAAATACATAATAAAACTTCCCACAGAAATGTGATTGAGCTGATCTTGCTTTTTAGGTGCTGTCGATACTGCTGGGCTCACATAAGTATTATATACTGCTGGCAACTTTAAGCCTTAATTTCACTGTCAGAGCTAGCTTTAAGCCATTCTTGATATATACTCGAAATGAGTTTATTAATATGCAGAGCTCGATAATCGCATGCCAAAGTCGGAACTGTGAAGATCTTCAGAGCATCATAAGCTAGGAACTGCTAGAAAACACTAAGCGAAGTACTGAATAATGAGTGTTGATGAACCGTATAACTGTATAATTGTTAGTCTGGTCTGAAATCTTACTTATTGCGCCTTATCCAACACTGTAGTTTGGCGCTCTACGCCCTAATCTGAATGTAAACTCAAATAATAGAAGTTTGCTCTGCACTTACAAATTATATACTTAAATGAAATATAGAAACAAAAGATATACCATCAACACGCACTCAAACAACAGTCCACTAAATCATTATCAAAGAGAGGAGTAGCTTGCTTGCGTTATTTGATGCAGGGAATGCAATTTCATAACTATTAATCTTTTTATACTCGTACTCCATATAGAGTAAAGGATTATATTGCATTCGTGTAATATGTATGTTACAGGCAAGAGGAAGCGTTTCCGACCCTATAAAGTATATATAAGTTATTTAATTCTGTAATCCAGTGGCCGTGGTGTCCCCACGTGGCTCCTGATGGTGTGTTATGGTTATGATGATTATGGTGGGAGACTTGACTTCGACCCCTTTGTTGATTACTGCCCTTGTGGTACAGTAATACGATTCGATAAAGAGATAAGAGAGAGATAACGGCAGTGTGCCGGAGTGCAATTTCAAGCGACTTACGTCTACTTTATTCAAATTCAATCTAAAGCTAAAGACAAAGGCAAAACATAATTCTACTCGGTAAAGACAATGCATCGCGCCCACGAACCACAGTCGGCATGCCGACTCAGCATTCTAAGCGCCGAAGCACTCCAGCAAAGAAGTGTCATACGATCGCTGCTGATTGTTGCTAGTGCAGAGCACTGCACCCACATTTTGGCGTGTCAGCATGTTATATATTCTTGATCAGCACCAACAGCGGAGTCGATTTAGCTTTATCAGTCAATTCGTTTGTCTGTCCGGATGAATATAGAGATCTGGCAGACTATAAGACCTAGAGTCAACAAATTTGGTATGTAGACGCCCCTAGTGTACGCCCAGATTAAGTTTGGTTTAGAATTTTAACACAAATTTTATATATGCCACAGTTTTTGAGGTATTAAGTTGAATCTTGGTATGTCCAATTTCATTAAAGTCGAATAAAACTTGTAGGCAAAATCGCCCAAAAATTATATATATTCATACATACATATACACAATCAAACCTACTTACATAAACAGAGATATCACATACACATATTATATGGTATTGCCATATCAGAGAGAGAGAGAGAGACATGGAGAAAGAGAGACAGCATTCCGCTGCTTTGATTCTAAGCAAAGCAAACCTACTCCTTGCCTTTCTTTAACACAATATTGTGCTCGCACTTGTAGAGTAAGCGAGTGCATTGTATTTGTGTACATGTCTGTCTACCCAATATGTAATAGATGTAGGAGTATATTAAAGTCGGAATGTGGACTATGCGGCTTTAAATTGTGTTACACTATTTTAATATCATAAATATTTCATATGAATAGTCACAATTATTTTACCATAATTGAAAGTTGTGTAATTTTAATTTCCCTTGATACAAATGCTGGCATGCATACAAATTTTTGTATTGTTTTCTATAAAAATAAATGCCCATGAAAATGCTGGCCCTTGTAACCAAGAATCACATGAATTTGTAAAAAAAAAATAAACTTTATTAAATTGCAAACGAATTTTATTATGGAATTTCTGCTCCAACTTCAACCCTTGGAATATGCGGAATAAATCGATGATGATGTTACAATTTAATTAACAGCCCGCACAAAACAATAAAACAATGACTGACTATGATAGAGACTATTGGGCTGTGACTGGAATTGTGATTGTTACTCGGTCTCGCTCTCAACAGATTGCGTTGGTATGAGAAGTGCACGTCATTTGGCTTATTAGAGGTTTATTTCGCTATTGGCACTCAACTACATTACAATTACGTTCACGCTTACTAATACAGTGACAAACTCACAAACATCACACACACACACACACATTTACGCCCCTTTGGCAATGAAATGATGCCAAAATCAACGCCCCATTTCGGGCATTCTTCGGGCTGTGACGCGGCTCCAATTTGCAATTTCATTACAATGCTTAATCATCATTACACACACATATAAAGCTGAAGTTGGCCAAGGATGTGTGTGTTTGTGTCGGCGAGTGGGTGGATGTATGAGTGTGTGTAAGAGATTCACAATATTGTGTTCGCCCTGGCGTTTTGTAGTCGCCTCACACAATAAAAATCACAACAAAAATGCCATTCTCACTGCAATTTCGCTACATTTTAGGAAAGCTGGGAGCTATTTCGCTGGCGAGCGAAGGAGTGGAAGTGGGAGCTGTCACCATTCCGTTGTTTTGCGATGCGTGTCGTCGTTGTATTTCGTTCATATGCCTGGCCGACTTCCAGTGCGAATTCCCTTTCCATCCATCCAGACATCCACATAGTCTCAGGCCCATTTGTTGCTACTATTTGATTATATATGTAGCCCTATCATGCAGCGTGCCACGTTTCATGTTTCGCCAAGCCAACCTCCTGCACTCACACTCCGCCCTCCATCACTCCACAGAACACACACCACACTCGCGTCAAATGCAGTTTATGCCCTGGCAATAAATCAAAATTTTTGGTTTTCAGCTGTCAGCCCATGGTACTGCAATTGCAATGATCCCAGCAAGTCCTCTGTGCATATGTGTGTTTTGCGAGAGCTCGTTCAGTTTTTGCCTTTGCGCGTAACTCGTTTATTTTCGTGGTCATAATTTGCCAGTGCTGCTCCATTCTGCACTTGCATTTCAGGCATTTTTGGTCAATACACACTAAGCTCTCTCTGCTTGGGCAGAAAATATTGGTCCAGATTTCGTGAAACAAATCGAATTTGCGATTTTTGTGTTTGCTGCCGGAAGAAGCGTTTTGTGCATATTTGTCGGTGAATAAACTGGAAGTCAGATGGAAGTTGATTAGTTTTAATAGAATTCAACAAATTAATACAGCTTAACAATACAAGAGCAAACTGTGAATATTAACTGTGATGCTTCGAATCTATCTAATATCTTAACTAAATGTTACCGGAATGAGCTTCAAAAGTTAAGGTCATGTGAAATGGTCAAATGTTATGTTTGAAATATTTGAATATTTAGACTTAGCTTGCAGGTTGTGATCCATATGCATATTGGTAAGCCTCCTAGCACTAACCATAATGTGGAAAACAGCTATTGTTATTTGCAAACCCATAAAGGCAGTATTATTGATCAGCCCAACGAAGGAAGTCGATATAGCCATGTTTCAACTTTCTATGTTTCTATGGATTTCAACCCCCTGTTCTGAGTAGAGTGTTAGGTTAAGCTAGTATAACCTGTGAAGGTATGTGTGGGCATGTCTGCTCGACTTTTGATCACCATATACCTAGTAAATTGCTATATCATACACTGCTATATATATAGCGATCCTCAAATTTGGTCAACAGATTTCGGAACGCCCAGAATGGATAGAAACTAAGTTTGAATTGATTCCAATGAAAAGCAAAGCAAAAGCTAGTTTTTCCTAGTTCATTCTAAGAAAGTCGGTTCTATATATGATGCAGTTGTCCGATCTGAATCAAATTTGGTCAAGAGACGTCCAACTTGGATGAAAAATAATATGCATTTACTCCGAAAATATTGGTTCTATGGAGGCCATAGTTTGGTCAGTTTACATAGAAGTATCTACTATAAATGTATCTCAAATATGGAAGGAGTTATGGCGAGATCGACTTAGCTTGTCATGCTGATCAAGAATATTTACTTAAAGGGGTTTCAAACGCTTGAATATACCCTTATACGATAAGAGAGGCTCTTAAAGAAACAGTTGCTTGAGAGCAATGCAATGAAATTTGACTATGTATACATAAGTTCCCCCGTTGATGTGCGAATTTCCACTACTCGAACTTGATGATCGCCAGAATACGAGCCAAAAGCCACCTTAGAAGAGGCACGTTGTCCTCAGGACGATGACCACATTGCCAAAAGACCTATCAAGTCACTTGGGTCAGACGAGATCGGTGCCAGTGAATGAAACGTAGGGTAATCTTTATATTTTTGATTCATTCAAATCCACTATATCACATAGATTCCATACAACTGACTCCTTCCTTAGTAAATACAACTTTTTGTTTATTTATCGAATTGCATTAAATTTGATCAATATGAATGAATTTTGAATTTTAAATGAATTAAAAAGGAAGTCGAAAATATATCGATCAAATTTCCATAAAAAACTGTATGCATACTTCGTAAAGTGAACATTTTGTAAAAGATATCAAGTCCGAATATACAGAATTATTACTTCGATTATGTTTCTAGGATATATTTTCTGGATATACGAAAACACTTACTATAACGGTGGGCCTAGAGAGCAAACTGCATCCATTTTGCTTCTGGAAATTAAAAGTCGTCAGCTTAAAACTTATTCCCCATCATTATGTATTGGGAAATTATATCAGAGAGAATATGAATATTTAAGAGAGAATATGTAAATATTGCCTGTTCCACACATCCAACGAAGTTGTTGTGTCAGAAGCTTAGTTTAGAATCAGTAGTTCTCTTTTATAGTTCAACATGTGTTTCGTGACAGCCCGTTCCATCTACTTTCAATAGAAGCGGAGCCGGAGCCTCCATTGCCTGCGTGCAATGGGTAAGCGCTTCATTTGCTGCGGCTCGCAATGTCATCATCAACAGTGCCTGCAACAAGGACTTCATCCTGCTTTGGTAGCGACTACTTTGCAGTGTACAATTTTCCACGTGTGGCGAGTTAATGTAAGTGCAAACAAGTTATGACCTGCAAGTGAATTCCAAATACTGAGCATAAATTCCTGCACAATGCACTAGACGAAAATTTTCCACATGAATGGCAAATGATTTTTGACCAGCGAAAACGATAGCCACGAGATTGTAACCAGGCACAAAACACAGTTTCTGCCAGTTTCTCATTTCATTAAATTGCATTTCCCTTGGATTTTTTTTTGGGGGGGGGTCTGTTATCGATGCCCATCGATCTTTGGCCTTTGCTTTTGACAGATCGAAATTAGAAATCGCAAAAGCGGCAACTGAAAGCAGCCACAGCAAACAGTACACATAAGTAGCAACAATAACGGCTTTTCATAGCTAATTGAATGTTGCAAGTCTAGAGCCAAAGCTTTAGTATGTTGCATACAGTTAGGCGCGTGTGGAAACTGTGTGCACAACTATACGAGGGTATGTCAATGAGTTGCTAAGAAACTTAACAGATTTAGCTTTTATTTAATAAAAGAATCATCTTTATCAAAATTACATAGATATAGACGCTATGATGTGCTTTTGACTTTACAAACGATTAAAGCCATAGACTTTTGTGAAAAGTCCAGCATTTTCGATAATGGCGAATATGTATATGTTTGGATTCTTTCCGTTGCAAAACTGATAAGTTTGTACATCCATATGTTATCATAGATGAAACCATAAACTCGTTATAGATATAAAGAGTTAGCCAAGACCCTAGAAAATCCTGCTGTATGTGGTTCTGCGGGTTGATCTGGCAGGTTTTACCCCTTTTCAATAGAAGTCTCTGCTTAAAAAGGAGATGCACGAGGGATTCACCCACATAAGCTCCCTAGAGAAAGAACGAACAAAAAAAAGACAATATCCTGCTTCATCTTCTTATAAAGAAGATAAGCCAATGCCATGCAAACTGCTCTTGGGTACACCCATGCTCATTTGCATTGATTGAAACACAGGATTTGCGCTTCAACATTTTCCAAATCTAGCAAACTCAACCAATTCGACTTCCCCTGACTTTTTTCCGAGCGAACTGTTAAAAGTTCTACTTCAAGGAGTTCATTGCCTTTCGAAATAAGAGATCTTTGATCACAAACTAGATCTCGTGGAAATGTAATCTATAATAATATTTTTTATATATTTCTATTGTTTGTAAATACAGATTTATTGGCATACCCTCGTTAACTGGCATCGCTTCGCTTTGTGTTTTTTTCTATCTTTTGTTAAAAAACCACTCAAGCAAGCGATTTGCTAAACAAGTTAACATAACTGCCATCTTATCGTTACACTAGACGATTTTGCGATTGGAATGGCATCGCTTTTAAGTGATTTTTCTGCGGCTGCTTTTGGCCTTTTCATATGCAAAGCAGTTGGCAACTTGGCCGCTAAATGGTGCTACATTTTAATGCATGCAACAAGAGGCGTCAGGTAAAGGTAAATGATGCCTTTTTATATGAAATTTTTGTTGTGCGCCACTTGAACGTTGTTTACAAATTTGATTTTCGTGTTTGATTTGCGGCGTAACGGGTGATGGTGGTGGTGGTGGTTGTGGTGGGCCGCGCGTCTGTGAAATGGAAAGCCGAAATGGCAATGGCAGCCAATGTCTGGCGGCCAAATGAGCGCCGACTATTTATAGTCTGACCCCGACTAAATGAAACTGTAAATTAGAGCCAAGAGCAGTAGAGACAAAGCCAGCGCATAATAATAACTGCAGTAAACTGCAAACGGAACACCAAAAAAAATTGAAAAAAAAAACGCCAGCAGAAGTAATGTACGAACAAACATAATCAAAGCGAAAGCGCCTAAAAGTGGGCAGCAGTAAACGCAAACGCAACGCTGCAGCGCAGGGGAAATGGCGAATGAACTTCGCAATCAAAGAAATGAACTCAACACGATGTGCACACGAGCAATAGCGACGCACGAAGTTCAACAACACGAAGCACCACGTGTGTTCGAGCTGTAAACTTTTTGGGACAGCTTTTTGGGATGTGGCAGATACAAAGCTGGCCATAAGTGCGCAGGACGCCACGACAACACGCGACTAGAAACAATGACAGCCGAAGCAATAAGGACGACTACCGAAATTTCCCCGCTATGGGCTCAGGCCCATAGATGCTGCTGCTGGCGTCGCTGCATGCTTCAACTGAGGGCTTATCTCTGCATCTATGTGCAGCTGTGTGTGTATGTATGTGTGTGTGAGGAGCTTGCTCTTCAGCGGCGAGCATCACAATCCGCATCTCTTTGGCATTTTGCGTATGTCTTGCGTTTCGGGGGTTTTTCTTTTTGCATATCCCCACCCGGAAAATTCATCGTGCTGGCGGTATAAAAACCCCCGCAACGCATTTTGTGGCTCATAAGTTGAAATCATTGCGTCCAGTGTGTGCCCTGTGTCCAACACGCAGCCTCAGCCACAGCCACAGCCACAGCATCATCAACCACAGCAGCAGGCCTGGATCTTGCCAAACAAAATTCGTTAAACAAATTGTTGCTTTTGCTCAGAGGAAAATCAGTGAAAAATTATTAAAAAGCGAACTCTAACTACAGCAAGTGCTTAAACAATTACGACGGTGGCAATCACATACATAAATAATTGCATATACATGTGTATATGTGTTTGTTCATTTTATATTTATCAAAAAAATTCATTTAAAGTTTAACGTTCATTTATTTTTGCCAAAAGTAATTTGCATAATTTGTGTGACGTTCAAAACTATTTTTTTTTCGGCACACTCAGAAAAATATCGAAGTTTACTTTCAAAATGGCGCCAAAAGAGGATCGCTATATATATGTATACATATATATATATATAAAAGTTTGGTATGCCTTTTCTGAAATTTTATATAAAAAGATGTAAAATTTAAAATATGAAAATGTTAATCATATTCTTTAAATATTTATTATTGTTTTTAAATAAATATTTGCTTCCTTAATAACTTTGAGTTATTGCTGGTCCTCCAGCACATCATTGGCCTGTCATTGAAAATTGGGCTTAAAATTCGATAAAATTGGTCATATAATTATTTGAAGAAACTTTATTTTTTTTGCAAAATATCAATTTTTTAAAATTAAATTTATTTCTGTTTTTCCGAGCAACTTTTATGTTAGAAAAAATTTCTTCATTTTAGATCTATTTTCTTCAACTTTCAAGAAATTTTATTGTACGTCTACTGTTAAGAATTATACATCTCATATATAAAAATATTATTAAAAGTGTTCAATTTTTAGTTTTTTCTTTATAAATATAAGAAATCATTTTAGTAAAATTTGTATTTTCGTTCAATATTTTTTCCAAGTGTTTGCTTTGAATTATGTTTTATTTATTTATGCTGAACTGCCCATTCAACACCTTTAACACAAATAATTACACAGGCAATTAAATAAAATGCCACTCACACATACATATATCACACAAACATATATATGTTTAACAACACTCAGCTGACCTTGCCTCGCCACGCATTCGTAATTACATTCTGAATTAAAAAAAGTTAAAAAGTACATTGAAATAAAAGAGCAAATGCACAATGAACAATAATTAAAATTACATTTAACTGGAATTGGACAAGCTTTGTCGATTATGCACGAGCACAAAAAACAAAGACAAATGCTAAAAAAAGGAAAAAATTCAAAATCATTCAATCATTAAATCGCGCATGCAAATGAATGCAAAAAATTAAATAAATAAATATACAAAAAAAAAACCCAAAAAAGCTTAAAATGTCGCAAATTTTGCAAGGTAAGCATTATACAAGTCTTATTTAAATACCTGATCAACATTTAAATTATATATTAATTATATATACACATTAGTTAACATTGCAATTCAGTCAGCTGTTAAGAGTTACATAAAATAAATGTAATTTATATATTTATAAGCTTCAGTTCCTACTTTGATGGTATTAATCGGAGGGGCGCTGCTTTGTCATTTAACACACAAATCACTAAGAAAGAACATACACACACATGCACAGCAGACTAGTATATTCATGTGGAATTTTAAATGCAACAAATTTAAATTGTTTTGAGAGAAACTCATTATATTTTAGTACTTATGGTGTTTTATATAAATGCATTAAATTATTAGTAGGCATTTAATTTATGAACTTTAAATTTATAAACTCCATAAGCTGAAAGTGCAACTAAAGCTGCCTAAGATTAATGATTGTTTAGATCATAAATAATACGAATGGCTTATATGCTTTGCAATAGAAAAAGGACAGATGGATTAGTTTCGGCTTTGTTGAATCTATTATATACTACACCATGATTGGGCAAAATTTAATATGAATGTGATTCTTTATTATACGATTTTTATAAGCTGATCAATCATTTAGCTACGAAAGTATAATGAATCTTATTCAGGTAAAATCCATATGGATAAAAATATATTAGAATTAGTTAGGGTAAATCTAGGTGCTTCTAACGGATATAGTATTATAACTAATATAAAGTCAGAAATCTAAGCGCGAGTTGTAGCAAGAATAATTTATCATTTTTGTAGTCGGAAATGCTCATTTATGTGCATTAATGCTGATATAATAATATCATTTTGAGCAGATTATAAAGGCTTCAAACGAATAGTTTCAACTAAGACTAATGTTATTTATAAGTTCATAATTTATAAATAAATAAAACAGATAACAATGAATTAGTGAGAAACTTCAAATAATTTATATGAAATGCCAAAGTTTAGACAACAAAATAAATTCAAATAGGATTCAAAAAGTTTGATAAATTGTTCCATTTAAATATTTGATAAATTTATTATATTTCTATTGAGATAAATACTAACAAAATAAAGTACGTGTTTCTTAAATATATGACTCAAAGATAATATATTTACAAAATTTAGATTTTTCACTGTTGGAAATTCCTAAAAATTCCTGCTGATTAATTTTGATTCGATTTAAAAACTTGTTCTTACAAGATATTTTTTAGCTTATTTCAAAAATGTATTTCATTCAATGAACTTCTTATCTTATGGGATCCATATATTTTGGAATGTATCTTTTACAACAAATATAAGAAGGATTCTTATTTTTCTAAAATATTTTCGAACTGTAATTCGCCATATTATAAACCCACATCGTACTTGCCATATAATAGCATATTAATAAATATCAACCATCTACATATTCTTGGTCTCTCATCAATGTAGTTTATTGAACTGTCTCTCATAATTATGTTGATTAAAGCAATTACGAAAGTCGTTCACAATCAATTCAATTAAAAGTAATAAAAGCATTAAGAGCTTTATAAAATGAACGTCAAATTCTCTACAAATAAAGAGAAAATGCAATACAATACAAATGAACTTTTGTTGCATTTAACTTTGCAATGCTGCAACCAACGAATGTTGGCTTGGCTCAATTAAATTGAAATGCAAAAAACTCGTAAATACATATTACCAATGCCGAAACAAATACGTCCCGTATAAGTATAATACAATTATTTTATTTTGCAATACAATTAATTAAATAAAATCGAATGGAATGGATTGGAATGGCAGCAAATGAAAACAGAATCAGAGAAATTTAATAATGAGCGTTAAATGTTTGCATTTGCCCGGATATAAAAAATTGAATTGGGGTCAGAATTGTGATGGTAAGCCTATAGGATTTAGGTAGTAGAGTTTAATAATAAATATCTTTGAGGCTGCCTGATGCTGTTGTGGGCATGCCAAGAAAATCTCTTAACTTATTCATTACGGAATCGTTGTGATTTGGCATGACCAAGTTATTAGCTCTTATAGACTCTGTTGATGAACTGAAATCATATTTCAAAGACTGATATTACCATCTAGTTTTCTTTTAGGTATTTACATTAATATCAAAGTCTAGCGACAAGAAATGTTCTCTCACATACACATATCGTAGATCAAAAGTCCTTATCTTAGCTGCGGCATTCATCAAACATCATCAGTGGGTTGTTTCTTTCGCGAATAGCTGAATTTGAGCAGTCAAAAGTCAAGTGTGAATGGCGAAGCTTTACAAGCAGGTGTCATCCATTGCAAACGAAAAGCCAAATGCTAAAATGGTGTAGGATTGGGCATGGCTTTGGAACACTCTCCAGCTATCTTTGTTGCTCCTCTGCATGGTACTCGTATTCGTATCCTCTAGCTGAGCGCAAAAATTTCAGTGCAGCACTTTAAATTCCAATTAAAAGGAAAATGTGAATAATTGCAAAAAGTGCTTAGTAATGCGGTGCACACCAGTACGTATGTGTGAAGAAAGAAAACGGAGAGCTGGTAGAGGGGTAGCGGGAATGGGAGAGAGATATACTAGTGTACATTACAGGCTGAGCTAGAGCCCGAGCTTAAAGAGCATTAAGCAAAACGACTTGTTTCAGCTTGGCTTAATTGCATTTTAGTTGGCAAGCTGCTGCTGCTGCTGCTGCTGCTGCTACTGGTGTTGCTCTCGCTGTTACTGTTGATGCATACACCAACGCCCACATACACGCCCAAACACAAACACCCATCCATATATGCCACTAACAAGAATAATAGCAACTACAACAAAAACTTGACTAACACTCAAAGTCATACTCATACTCATGGCATAAGCCTCAACGCGCGGCTGTGTTGATTTTGCGCCTTGTGCCTGCTTCAGCATTTCCCGTTGACATTTTCAGTTATTTTCCGATTTCCCCCATGCCTCTTGTAGCTGGCGAAATGCCGTTGCATGTAGCTTCCGTTTGGTTTCGTTTCGTTTCGCTTTACTTCTCATTCTCTAGCTTAGCCGAATCCCAGACCAGACCATACCAGACCATGTTTGCCAGCTAAATGTGTTACTGTGTTTGCCTCAAATCAGCTTCCGTCATATGCCAAGCGGCAAAAATAAACAGAGAGCAGCAAAAAGTAAAAGAGAGAGAAGAAAAAAATTCAAACTCAACAACTGAAAGGAGCAGCAGCCGCCTATGGCCGACGTCGCGTATACTCGTTAAAGTTTGCCTTGGCTATGTCCTGTGCCTGCCTGCCTGCCAGCCTGCCAGTCCTGCGATAAAGTGCAAATTTTGTTAATTATTCGTGCGTTCGTGCGCTTCGCAGGACCAAGGACCAGGCAATGCTGAAAGTTTGGTTTGGTTTCCCTCTTTTTTTCTTTCTTCTTGCCAGCATAATTGCCACAATTTTAACAGAGCTTCTCTTAGTGTTTGATACTCTTGCTTGAGGGTAGTACAATTTGGTTAGGGTGTGTGTATTGCAATAATCGGGTAATTATATCAAAATATCACAATTCGTTCCACATAATTGTCAGGATGTATATATTCCTATAAATTTCGCCTAGACAATTCGTATTCTCCTAAATTTGTTCACAAATGTTTCGGAATAGTTAGATCATTGTTATATGAAAAATGCTTATATTAACCTTTTATATTATTAGAATCTTATAGCTGTCAAGGGAAAGATAGGATAAGAGTTCCATGAAGAAAGTGGAACATGCGAAGAGCATCGTTCTTCTATATTCTATAACTAACATGATATATCACATTTCTATCGTGTACGTAAGGGCAAGGGTATATACTCTCATCCCATCCCATCCCATCACCCATCCAGATGGAGCTTGATGATCACAAATTAGTTTGCTTAGCTCTTGCTTATAATTAGTACTAATGTAATAGTGTTTATTTAAATGTTCATACCAGATTTACATATGTTTGGGTAAAGAGTCATGTGTGGCCAAGAAAAAAACAATATGGAGAGCTTGCTGACCAAGGCAACAATTTTACACTTTATAAAATCCAGGTGCAGTCATGTGTTGGCATTTGGAGAATGCTCTGCTCTGCCCGTCCGTCCGTCCATCCGTCCGTTCCGCTGAGATTTGCGCTTTGTAAATTCATTTAGTTGGCAAAGTCGCTCTACCCGTCTCTGTCTCTGTCTCTGTCTCTGTCTCTGCCTCTGTCTCTAAGCACACCTTGAATGCATAAATTATGCAGCCAAGCGCAGAAAATATTAACTGAAACAGCATCAGCTGCCCCAGGACGCCCCGCACCACTACCACAATTCAGTGCAACGTCACGTAGTAACCAAGCCAACTCCACCAGGTGGCAACCACACACACGCAGCATGACTCTGCGGCTTATACGTATTACATATAAGTGTGCAATGTGTGCTTGGTGTGCTGCTGCTGCTGATGCTGCTGATGCTGCCAAAACCCCCTCTTCTCACACACCTTGCAAGGCTGTAGTTTCTTTTATATATTTGCAGCTGATACAGCAATTTATTTTACTAGTCAGTTAAACCCTGCAAACATTTTCAATCGAGGAAAGAAGGCTCGTAATGCGATCTTAAGAGTAAGCTGCTGGAGGATGGAAAAGCAGCTCATTAAGAGAATAAAAAGAAACCTATTTCAGTTAATTCGTTTTTCAAAAAGATTCTACCGAATCATTGTCAAATTTTCGACTAACTATAAAGAAACCTTGAAAATGTTTGAAGGGCAGTTTGAGGCTTGTCTTGGCTTTTGCCATTGAATACTCTCCGACGTAGGGCGTAGTTTTTGGGCCTTGGGTTGCCATAATTTGTTCATATTATCCAAGCAGCAGATAACACAAGTTGATTAATTAATCGCATTACAATTTGTAATCGATCCGCAAATGAAGTCAGATTAATTTTAATAATTGAATGTCTCAGAATTCCAAATAAAATTGCATTAAATATTGAAATATTTCGCAAAGATATTAAGGACGAATGCCAGGCGTCTGCATATGTTTACTTTTGGGTTGACAGTGTAGAGTCCTTGATGCTTGAGTATCCTGCCTCCCTGCCTGTGCCTGCGTCTGTCTGCCTGCGATGTTGGCTATATAAATTGCATTTCTGTGCTCCTTGATAGAACTGCTGTCGGGTTTGTTATGATTGCAAATACACTTCAAAATCGCATGCAATTTTTGTGCCAGACCAGAGCAGAGTCACTTATCCTTGGCAAGGACTTGACTGGTGGCTGCGGCTGTGTCTGTGGCTCTGCTGTGACAAGTTTATAGCATAAGCTAGCTAAATAAATTGCATATACAGATACTTATAAGTGGATCTAAGCCACCATTGTGGGCGCATTCAAAACGGTTTTTGTATTCAAGTCCCTGGGGTTAAAATGATCCCATTAGCAAGTAATTTGTTAAGCAGGAACTAATCAAAGTGGACGAACTAAATGGAAGAAGCCAACAGTAAAGGTGCCCGTCATTACAACGAGTTTATTTAGAGTTGCACAGAATAAAAACAAAAACGAAACAAAAAGGAAAGCGATAATAAAGTAAAGCAGAGTTATTTACTTCTCCTCAAGAGCAATGGCAATTGTAGCCGGCACACAGTGCTGTTTATAAGTAAGCTGCCAGAGAGCCAAAGCCACTCTACTCCATAAGCAACAGTAAGCAAAAGTAAAGTAATCCGCGCAGAGCGTTTATTTCTGCAATTAGAAGCTCCGAGGGCAGTAGAGCAGCAGGCTGAGGACGAGCGGAAATATAAGGGCGAAAATGTTGCGCAACTTTAAACAAAATGTGCAAAGTTGCGAGCATTTCTAGCTCGCCTTTGTTTCTGCCTTATTCCTACCAAAAAGGATATACAATTTTTTTCTGCTACATATATATAACTTTTTTTTTGGCTGCTCTTGACGTGCTCGTCGTCCTTGTTGAGTGCAAGTCCTCGACGTAGTCGTCGCCCTGGCATGCTAGGAATTTGCTTTGCTTTATGCTTGAGTTTTTCAGTTTCTTCTCTTCTTTTTTTGCTTTTTACTTGCTTTTTTGGGAGGTACTTGCGAGCGCACCTTATTTCTTTCATTTTTGCATTATAAAAGGTAGAAATTAATGCATAGAGCGCAGTTTGAGACTGAGTGCACTGTTGTAGAGTATAAAGAAATGCGTCGAGTAGAAGTCTCGTCCTCAAGTTGCGACGCTTTGAATGCTGCAGGCCAGTTGATGGAAGTGTTGGGAGTTGTTTAGTGTTGCTTCACTTTTTTTTTTTTCTTTTCAATTTACTTTGTTTTTATGACTTAAGTTGCCCCAAGTGCAGAGTGAAAGGCGAGAAATATCAAGTTTAACCGTATAGTATAATGTTTAATTCATTCGTTCAAGGCTTAAGACACTTGAAAATGATGCACTAAGAGAGCTGAAGAGAATTGCTAGAGGTAAAGTGGGAAATATATGGCTATGAATTGGATTAGAAATATAAATATGTATGTTTTCCTTGTGGGTTAGTAGTTAGATAGAGATATTTACTTTATAGTTTGGTTCAGCAGACTGATCGAGCAGTAAGAAGTGAATAAAAGCTTCGAGAAATACTCTAAAGCATGAGGTAACACTTTCAGCTTTACAACTTTTAACATACAACTAGACTATGTTTAAATAAAGACAAATAGATAGATGAAATCTCTGCTGGCTGCACAGTGCAGAGCAGAATTTATTACATATATATATAAGATTATATATTCAATGATTGCAAAGAAAAATCACCATATATGTGTGTGCCCAATAATTGCATAAATTTGTTGCAAAATTTTACCTTCCAGTCGAATGGCTCGCAATCAGCTTCAGGCTTACATCCTGCATCCACTGCGATCCTCTCACATTCCAACATCCGAAATTTCAACGTTGCACCTACAACATTTGACAGCATTTGAAAACTCCAAATCAGAATCACAGCCAACATATTGCTTATCTATTAAAGCAATTTCAAATCGTTTCACTTTGCATAATGTCACTGTCAAACCGAAAAGGAGAACAACAAAAATTATGCAGCTATTTTCAAATTTGCCTTGCACAAACTTTGAGCTTATCCTTTTTGGCTTCGCCGGCTGTCTGTCTGCCTGCCTGTCTGTGCTAAAAGTTTTGCCAGCCATTGCATGTCATTTGCATAGTTGCTTAGTTTCGCCTCGGCCCAGGCCCAAAGTCCTGGCCCAGCCACTCGCTCTATATCTATCGGTCGCTCTCTATCTCTCTTGGCCTGTCAACAATCGCCGGAGTTGCCTATTGGCAAAAATGTATTTGCTAGTTTTCAATTCAATTGTCAAACTGGAAAGATATCACAGGCTTTCCACTTGAGTTGTTGTTTACAAAAATTGTGTTTGCTTAATTTATTATGGTCTAAACAAATTGCTCTTTAGGCCGACTGGACAGGGTGTTGATGTTGCAAATCGTCTGACAAATTGCTTAAAATGAAGTTGCAATTTCTCATGATTTATTTATATATGGACACTTAAAAAAATAACAGAAGTATTTATAATTGCAAAATTAAAAAAGAGATAAATATAAATTAACTTTGTTTATAGAAAATATGTCTTTCAGTACGAGATGATTATACTTAACGTGCAGAAATGATGTGCAATTTTTTAAGATTTTATATATCCAAGACATTTCTATATAAACTGTTTCCTCCTTTGAAGTTAGACTGAAGTATTTGCTGTTATTTTAGGCAATCTAGAAAGGGCCAAGATTAGACAGAAAAAGCTGCTCAGTTTCAGACAGTTTTCATCAAAAGGTTAATGTCTACTCAATTAGATATCGAACATTTTTCTAACACATTTCAAAAATTGTAAATTAATTTTCGAATATTATGAAAATGATTTCAGATTCTTAGTGTACATTTCTATATTATTGGAACATTCTTTTCTCAGTGTATATATGCATCAAAGAAAGATGAAACCAAAGGTGTATTAATGTTTATGTGTAAGTAGGTCGTTGCATATGAATGCATGGACAAAACAATGCAACTAAATGTGCAACCTACTTTTCAATTATACCCGCAGCCCCATGTCCAAGGACTAACCGCAATAGAAACAGCAGCATGCAGCAGGCGCTACAGGCAGACAGGCAGGCAAGGCAGTCAGGCAACATTCGTAGATAGAAACAAACAATGCACCTGAGTCAACAATGGAGCCGGGGCCTAAGATTGAGGCTGGGCTGGAATTGGGATTGAGACTGGGACTGTGTGAGTGCATTTAGCTGATTTAGGGCTGCTTTTCTTTTTAGCATTCAACCCAGCTGCATGTGCATGTGCGGGATCAGGAGAAGAGGCAGGCGGGTCTGTCTGAATGGATCTAAAGTGAAGTGAGCTGCACTGAGGTGAAGTGGGTGAAGGCCTCATCACATGGAGCGCCTTTTGTAATCATTTTGCCTTGTGCTGCTCTGCTCCATTATATGGCCACTCAATGTCTGGCTAAGAGGCAACAAGAGTTCTTTTCTGAGGCCCTGCTGAAGATGCTGCTACTGCTGCAATGAATGCGAATGTGTTGTGTTGTGTACTCTCACCTGGACACCATTTTGAGTATTCTATGCACATCAAATGCAAATTATACTTAGTAATTCACTTAATTTTCGTTGACTTTCTGCTAATTAGTTGTTCATTTAGTTTTCTAAAATGCAAAATGCAAAAACTTTGCCAACTTCTATTCGTACTTCAACTAATTGCAGAGGATCTGACTGCTCTTGAGTTTTCTTTACTTTTGGGCCTCATTTAATTAGGTGCAGAATATTATGACCCACTATTGTCTATGCTTGGAAAATCAGATTTTAGCAGCACATCTAGCTAAGCGGAAATCTGGCAAGGCATATCCGTTTCCGTTTCCGCTGCTCCTGCTGCTGCTGCTACAGCCGGTGCTTGTTGCTACTCAGTTGAAATATTAACCCACTAATGCTGCCGGGCAGGCATCATGATTCATTTAGTGTCACGTTAACCCATTAAGCACACGATACAAGATACAGTTGTTGTTTAGCGTGTTTTTGTGTTTGTGTTTGTGTGGCATAAATGCACAAAAAGCTTTGCATACTTAAATGAGCACAGACCCGTTGTTGGCAGCAGCCCCGTGTCCGGTAACAAAGCTCATTAGCGCAGGCCGTGAAAGAGAGAACGAGAGGCAGGCAATGGAACGGAGACAGGAACCCAGCCCTGCTTTATGATGAGGCAGAGGCGCTGTGGCGTCACCGCCATCCAGTGTGCTCCTGGTGCAAACGGAAGTAATATATAGTGGAAGTGCGGCAAAATGTGCTTCAAATGGAGCAGAACGCAGGGTTTCTAAATGCTTGTGGGCTTAAAAGTGGCAGAATAGGCTTCTACTAAAGAAAGTGTTGTAATGAGTTTTAAATGCAGCAAAGAATTGGGCGAAGCTTAGATAGAAAAATAACCCTTAGTGATATATATTTTTGATTCTTAAGCTTATATTTCATGCAATTGAAGATTTGGTAGAGCTTACAGAGTGTGTTTTACATTTGAAACTTTAAATATACATAAAATGTTGAGATTGCACATCTTCAAGCTGAAAAGTGGCTTCATTAGAGGTTGGCAACCTGGATGTCTCTTAATTTTCAGCCACTCTTTCAACAATGGTTTCCACAATAATTTCCTTCAAGTCGTCCAAAGTTGCGGATTCGTTCTCTTAACCAATGATTTCTGGTAACCTCAATGAAAACAGGCTAATCTATAAGGCCGCCCCTTGTATGGTAAATTGTTAAATGCACAGTGTGGCATTTGTATGTCTGTATCAGCAGCCCGTATCGCCAATGTGCGTGTTCGTATCTCCAATAGCAGGAACACTATATCGGCTTCCCGATCAGTTAAATAAAACTGGTCGTTTGAACGCCATTATAACTAATGCCAGTAAAAGCATAATTAGGTGGTGCTTAGCTGCTCTCAACTTGCCTTGAGAAAGACTATAAAACGACTAACTCCCTGCATTGAGGCTGTACCATGATCTTAGCACACAGATCTCTCACACAGCCGATTGCATATCAATACGTATATGTGGATTGCATTTTTTGCATAACAAAGTATTTGTCGCAATCCAAGCTCATACACACCCACTTCTACATTAAAAGGCGAATAATACATATCAAAAGTCTGTTTTTCAACAATAATCATATAGCAGCATTATCACCCTTCTCATTTTTGAAGAACTTTGCCTTATTGAGATACCGCTGAACCTCACCAACCCTACATAGCGCACTGTAACATTCACGAAGTGAATCAGGATATTCGAAATCAATTTGCAAAATTTGCCAATCAATCTCACTTTCGGTTTATCAATTGGCTTTGATTTGTTGCTAATTCTTTAAGCAAATAACTGAGCATACAGTTGTGGATGAATGCCTCTCAAACTGAAAAGTTAGCACCATCCTCCCGGGCACATTTCGCAGAAACTTTTTTGGCAGCCAAAACTTGCAGATTGCATGTTGTTTATCTTTCACATCTGCCAGTTGGGCTTCGTAGATACAGATACAGTGTGCGTTTAACAGCGACCTGGCACTTGGAGTCCTGTCTGCTGGCAGGGCGATATAACATGATGTTTTAACAATTCCCACAGCCCATTTATAAACATAATTAAAGAAAACTCTGGCAAATTAATTTAAGTTTAAGCATTTTTCAACAAAACGAAGGGAAAACTGCAACAAGGCAAAAGTTTTCGAGCAGCAGCAGCAGCAGCAGCAACAAGAACAACAACTTAACAATCACAAACAATTTGTGCATGCCAAACAATTAACAATCAAGTTGAATTCAATTGCAGCTTTATGATGAGCTAAGGGAGGGGATGGGGCTGGTCATGCAATTGGCAACTTTTTAATCAACTTGCAGATGCAAATGCTCAGCGCTGGCTGGCAAGGAGGAGCGATTTATATGGCGTTGTAATTGGCCCGAATGGGGAGGCTACGGAGTGGAAGCCTTAATATTACAAGTACATGCTGATACATATACGGTGTGTGTGTGTGTGTGGTGTTAAATTACAAAGCAGCAAAAAAAATGAAATGTAAAAGTAAATGGCAACAAGCAATGATAGCAGCTGACGTCAGTGATTCAATTTGTCAGCTTGTTAGCTGTGTAGAGGAGGCCGGGGGCTGGGGTCTGGGGCGGGCCTCTGGTGGTACTACGATGGGGGCGCGGGTGCTGCGAGTACAAGAAATGCTGTGACTTTTAGTGCCGCCTGCAGTTTGAACTTAATTAAAAACCTTGTAGGAGTAATCGTTGTCCTGTCGCGTCATCCTCCATCTTCCAAGCTGCTTTCAGAGCTCTGACATGCTGACGTGCCAAAAGTAGTTGTAAAGTTCGATTCATTTCGCGGCGTCTTTCGTCTGCGGTAGTTGCCTCAAAGTGCAAAGTGTTGTCTCGCCTTTTGCCTTTATCTCTCACATCCTCACACCCTCAGTCTGTGTGAGCGAGCTGTTTCGAAAAATTACTGAAAAGGATGATCCCCAGACGCGACACATGGCTAACACTTAGCCACGCCTCCCTCCGCCCCGTAGCCCGTCAACGTCTAATTGAGTTGTACAAGGCTACTACTAATTGCATTCGATGCTTGCCGCTTGAGTTGAGGCGGCGTTGATATAATTAAATTTTATTGCCAGCAACCAGGACAACGAGGACATTCGTTTAGAGTAAGGTGTTTCGACTGCTTGGCTTATTTTGCTTTTTTTTTATTTTGGCGGGGTGGAGGACGATGGTGTGTTAGTAGTCTCAGCTGCCAGGCTTAGTTGGCCAGCAATTTATTGCCGCGACTTTAATTAAAAACTAATCGCAAAATCTGTGCCCAGCTATCTGTGAGGCAACAATGGCAAGCGCATACAATTTGCGCATAGTGTGCTGCAGGAGAATGACCTGGAAGATTAGTTTTCTTGATTTGTATGTGAATATTATGAAATATTTGTGTGTAAATGAAGAAATCGAGTTATTGTCTTCGATAATTATCAGGATATTGGTTAAATTGGGCAACTACTTCACCAAAGTAGCCGACAGACTTATATGGAATTACCTGATTTATAGATGGGAGCTGCCGTAAGCACATATACAAAGAGAGATCAGAAATTATTAACCGGTCTGGCGGAATCCGTTTTTGCAGGTAATTATAATAAGACATATAAGACATATATTTGTATGCCAATTTTTAATGCATTGGGAAGACTCTTAAGTGTTACTTGATATTCCTTACCTTCCTTACCCTTACCCTACCCAAAGGGAGTGGAATGAATCGTTTTTTACTTTTCAAAACAAATCGGGAACGGAATAAGGGCTGTATATGTTTAATTTTGATACAATATCGCCTCTCCTGCAGCATTACTCGCATTTCTTAACGCACTCCTCCAGTGTGAGATATGAATTGTATCCCTTAAATATGCAGCTTTTGACACTCTTTTGAATGCATTTCCTCTGCTCTCCATTAAAGTAGTATGGATATTTATCTCTACTGCAAGGCTTGAAGCCCAAAGGTGGGTATTGCAAATCGCATTCACGTTTATCTAAACAAAAAACAAACTGGCATGAGTTATTTAATGGAATATCATATGAAATCTAGTTACGATGTTGTGGCATCTGATGAGGATATTTTGCCAAGCACATAAAAGGCAAAGAAATTGTTAAAAATAAACCAAACTTCATGGCAGCTGTGGCTGTTTCAGTGTATGAATTGAATATTAATGAACAGAATGCAAGATATCACTTGGAGTTAGTTGAAGTTTACCCATATAAATGGCATATACAAATGATTTAGAAAGGGTCTGCTTTAGTTTATCCACGAATGACTTGGGAAGACTTGTATGATTTCGACTTTGAGATACCTTAACTTGGTTGAAAAAAATGTTTAAAAAATAAATTTTATAAGCTTTGAGTTAAACATTACTTATTTGTACTCTGAAGTACAAAAAAATGAAATTTAGATTTAACATCTAAAAATAGAAACTCTTAAATTTTTAGTCATTCAAAAATCTAGTCACAGAGCACACACACAAAGATATACATACAATACAAACAGCACACAAACATACATACAACACAAACAGCAGCCATCGCTGAGAGGAGAGAAGATCTTTAGGAAGTCTTAAGCTATGGTAAAACATGCCATATCCTCCGAGAACGACACGCGCCGCCGGCTCAGCACAAGCCCAAACACAGCTGGATTGACCATCAGCAGTAGTAGTAGCAGCAGCAGTGTGTCCAGCAGTGTGTCCTGTTCCTCGATCTGCAATCTTGATCTGGAGGTGGATTTGTGCGTATTCTGCTTGGATCGCATACAGAATCCCGTTAAATTGTACTGCAACCATTCGTTTTGCAAGAGTTGTCTGGAATTCTATCTCGAGGAACGCAATTGGGTTGCCAAACGTTGTCCCGTATGTCGGCGCTCCCTCGAACTTAGCTTGGCTGGGCAGGGAAACAAAATCGTAAGTTGGACCCAAATCACAGACTCCCATGCGCATTATGAGTATTCCCAATAATCTTTGTTCCTTGTAGAACTGGCGTCTAATTTGTTTGATGCTCGTCGCCCTCTTGCTGCTCAGTTTGGGGCCATTCTTTTTGTTGCTGCTCTACTGGTAAACAATCCAGCAACAACCCAGCCATAACTATGGCCAATATGCCCAGTCGGGATTTTATGCACACATGTATGTGTATTCCTTGGCTGGTGTAACCTATCACAAGTAGGGTATTTTGAAGTCGTTGTTCAGGCTAAATAAAAAAATAATAAAGCGGCCGCTTCATGCTTTACGGATTTCACACATTACTGCTAGAAGAGAATTCTAATTAAATTTTAATGCCATAAATAGCATACGATATGAATTTAGCCTTTTGTCCATGGATATTTCAATTTACCCCACTTCCCTTAAAACCACTTTGCTCGCCTATAATTAGTTTTGCAAACGCTTACAGATAAGATGGCAAACGGCAAACAGCAAACAGCCAACAGCAAACGGCAGGCGGCAGAGAAAAGGAGAAAGAGAGATAAAGATAAAGACAGAGAGCCAACAAGCAGGCAACTCATAATCCTTAAGACACAATGCCATCCACCTGTCCACCTAGCGGCCCATTGTATTTAAAGTTGGCTTTACAATTTTCTTCGTTGCCTTTCATAATGCGAGTATAATGGATGCATTTTCTGCCCGACATGACGTACACGCACTTCTATAATAATCATATATATATATATATAATTTAAAGTATATATATTCTCATCCGCATGACAAGCCTAGTCGCTAAAGCCTTCTATACGTCTGAAAATCGTCCAGACCGCACCAGTATATCATAACGCTCCCATATAACCAACCGATTCGAAATAAACTGTTAGTACAGCAAAATTGGTTGCTTTTCATCCAAATTAAACCAAATTTGGTATATGTCAGTCTTAAAGCATCTACGTCAACTGATCAAAGTTGATCCGGATTGGATCACTATATTGACAACTATACCAAATGGTACCATGATGGTGCCTATAAATCAGTTCGGGCATTGCGAAAGAAGTGGTTCACATAAGTATCGGCTACTTAATGAACTATAATTGGAATTACTTTTTATGTTAAGGCAGCTGTTATATTTGTCATTCATGAAAAGTTGTGCTACTATTTTCTGCTATTAATTTTCTTTGGAGGCTTTTAGCTGACACTGAGAACAATTTATCCGAACGGTATGACTCGAACCCATAATAAAACCTACTTTGATAGCTTTGAGCTTTGAGAGCTACAACAAGCAGGTCCAGTTGAACGCAGTTGGGTTTCTGTTGTTGCACGAAATGGGAATTCCTTTACCTTTATTCATATAAAAATAAACCAAAATCAACAATTTTCCATACATCATTTGTAAAAAATTCTATTGATTTGCCATTTTGAAATTGCCAATCCTATGGGTATGGCGATTGGTTTACCTTAGCTACGTTTAATTGCTAACTTTATGCAGCGACTGCACAAAATCATATGTATATCTGCAAATCTGCAGAGAACCAGACGAGCAGACCACAATTTCATTTTAATTTAATTTTAATGCAATTTTCTGCTCGAATAAATCAATCAAAATGGCAAAAACAACTCCAGCTGCGCTCTCTGGAGAACAAAAATATTTGTAAAACATTATTAAAAATGCATATTGTACATAAATCTAAGCGAAGTCGGCCACATACCGCTTTTACTTATTTTATATAAATATATTTTTTTTGTGCACAGTAAATCAAAATGCGGCAAAACGAAATAAAATTTGAACTCTAAATCACTAAAAATGTGCAATTAAATGTGCTTTAGTTGAGGAACAACAAAAAAATTAAAAATATAAGAATATTTCAGCCAACCGAAATTTACATACTCTTTAACACTGCTTGTGTAAATACATTCGTCCTTTTTGTAGTTAGTAAATCGCCAGCCACCTCAGATGGCCGCGACATGGCTTTCATAACTATGAGGGGACTTTAGTGATAGCTAAGCTGTTTAATGTCCCAATCGTAATGCTTTTGTTTTCGTCAAGGAATCATTATAAATTTGTCATATTGAAACTTATATTTGAAGCGAAACCTATAGGTTATAGAGGTCCCATATAAACTATCTCTTAAAGCAGTGGAAAATTTTGGGTAAACGATTCAGCTCATTAGCTTGAACATTGTATAGCTAGTTTGCATGAAATTGAACGAACATATATATTTATATATAAAAAATAAATACTTTGATCATATGTCAGAATTGCCTATATCTCTCCAAAGTGATAATACACTTTGCAAGGGCAACACAAAACGGCGCCGCATCCTTGGCCCTCGAAATCGGCTATTGGTGTCGATATTGTGCTGTTGTATTTCTGCAATGTTTGCCGACTGTTTGTTGGCTGTGGCCATAATAGTACTCGGCACAAAACCAAACCAAATCAAACAAGGCAGAACAATATGGCAAACGGTTTTCGATTTTGTTATTTTGATTTTGATTGCTGGTTGAAAGCATCAGCCATCTCCCCATCTCTCATTCACTTCAACCAATTGCGGCTGCTGCTGCCATTCCTGCTGCTGCGGTTGCCCGCATTTGTATTTCCATGGTTGTTGTTGCCGTTGTTGTATTTTGTGTCTGCTGGCTCAGATTGCTCTCGTTGTGCGCGATATGAACACCTGAGAACATGTTACTAAATATTTGTGTATGGCATACTAAAAAGGCAGATCAAAACTGTTTGATACAAATAAATATGTTTTGTAATGGCTTATACATGCATATAGCTCTGCCGTACGTTATGCAGCTATTGTATGTTTTTGTAGAACAGATGTACAGAAAGACATTTGTTATGCTATTTCAGAGATTATTTACAGTCAGACAATTTGTAAGTATATTTGTATATTTAGATACATTTTATTCACACAGAGATGATAGAGAATGGTCCTAGGACACTTAGGTTGTGACTGCTAGAGGAGAAATTGGGAACTTTTTAGCTTATCACTGCTATCATAAATCTTAAATGAAAATACAAGTTTGTAGAATTCTTTGGTAAGATTTTATTAGGAGCTCTTTAATATTATCATTAATATAGTATTATATTAATATTAATATAATATTATCAAATATTAAAAATAATTAGATAATAGCCTCAAAAGCTTAAATAAAAACTTCAGCTATGCATTTTTTCGTCTCTTCGATATTTTTTTTATTTAATCTAAAAATTCTAATATCCGCACGGAGCTTTGCTGACATATGATCGGTTAGAACGTATATTGCTTAAGCAACATATCAATAAATCAATAAAAGGAAAAAACGTTAATTTCGGAAAAGCTATTTATAATAGAGCTTGATTGCTTCTTAAGCGTTTATAAATTTTCAAAATATATTTTAAAAACCTTTTTTTATTTCCTTTTTTACATTTTTGGAAAAAAATTCAGAACAAAAATCTTAGGTCAAACTACAAATTTTCAAGAATTTCATGAAAATTCTGGCTTCCTGTAGCTCATTTGTAAATAATTCGAAAATTCGAAAAATTATTTTGTCTGTCTCTGATCGAATACCGCAGAGTTCATAAAGTTTTTTGTTCCGAAGACAAAGATGTATTCCAAATATTTTGTCCTGTCAGTTTGAGTTTGGATAACTTTCTACCTAGGCTAATTCTTACATTTATTCAGTTATACAGATCACAAAGTTGTATCTATATAAGTGCAAGCCGAAAAGTATTGCTTACCCCACATAACATATAACTGACCATATATGCTCTGCATAGCTTTCTCATCGCATCGCATCGCATCGCTATCTCAACTCTTTTTCTAATCCTATTCCATGGCTAAATCCAGGCTTTAGATTTCAAAAAGTGCCTTTTGCGCCTGCCACATCCGTTGCGCACAGGATATGAAATGCCGTTGTGTTTTTTTTCCTGTTCTGTTCTGTTCTGTTCTCCTGTTTTTTGTTTGTTGTCTTGCAGCATTTGTCCGATTTGTGGGCCATTTCGTGCTGCGCTCTGTGTGAAGCTGAAGCTGAAGCTGGGGTTTTCCTGCTATTTCTGGGGCTTCATTTTCGTTTGTTGTTTGGCTTTTGTCAGTTGCCTGACGGCAGCCAAATTGAAATGTTTGCAGGGCCTGGCATGGTACTGTCCTCCATGCCTTCGATTTTCATCCTCTGTTTGTTGATCTTTGACACTACTCTGTAATTGAAAGTTTTGTGTGGACATTTGAGGAGTTTTGCAAAAGCAAAAACAAAACAAAAACACTATGAATTTGCATCGTTTGCATAGTTTTGCATTGGAAAATCATCATTGATGGGCAATTGACCCATTCGATCGGTTCATTTGTTGGTCCGCTCGACCCTTTCCGTTGCGATGTGATGTGTTTTTCTCTCGAGCGCATGCTTAATTAATTTTTACATGTCCTGTGATGGCCTTAACCAAAACGGAATGTAACGGCACGCCTGCCAACCACGCCCGTTCGCGACACCCAGGTGACCCGTGTCCTGTGCTATCTGTCTGGCTGCTGGCAAGCGGCTTTATCGCACGTACCGAGCCGCGGCCACAATTTCATCGATAGCAAACACACCCACACAACCATACACACCGACTCAGATATATATATATATGCATGCCGCTCAGCATCAGCACCCTTGCAGGCTTGGCTCATTGCCAAATGCATTGTGCGCCGATTATTCTGCCGTTTATTTTGTTCGCGTCCGCATTCGCGTTGCCCTTTTTCTTCATGCTCTTCATGCTCTTCTTCTCGTTCTTTTGTTATTTTTTTTTCCTCCTTTCCTTATGTAGTGGGTAGGTTTTCATATTAAATTTTTGTCACTTTGCCATGTCTATCTTCGAGCTCCAAATTGGCTGCTTTTCAACAAAGATGCAACATCTGTTTCATGGCTCGCCTCCGCTCCAGCCATATCCTTTTGCATATCCATTTTTGGCTCTGGCACAAATTGCAATGCATGTTGCTCCTGCCGCTGTGGCTGGCAAGCAGCCTGCAATGAGTGGTTGCCCCTGTGTATTTGTTGCTGTTGTGATTGCTGCCGCAAAAACCAAAATCCTATTCATTATGTCACCGGCTAGGCAGGATCTCGGCTTGGGCCTGTTCTCTCACAGCTCTGCCATTTGCCTTTGCCATTGCCATTTACATGTCCTGTTTCGTTCCATTAAATGCCCGCCTGCCGCATGAAATTACCAATTTATTTTGCTGGCTTGCATTTCCGACTTGTTTTTGCTTGTTTTCCGAAGCCTCTGATTTCGGGCCACATACTTACTCTTGTCTACGCCTCTCAAACGAAAAACAACAGAAAGGCTTTGCCTTTGCATGAGTTTTATTTAAGTGGCAGAAAAATGGCATCTACCTTTATATGGAATCGAAATTAACCTTTATTAAACTATCAACGAATTTGCTTCTTTGAACTAGAACTCTTGTCATAAGGAGTGGGCTTAGAGGCGCAGGCATATGCTATAACCATTGTATCACCTGGTAATCTTGTGGATTATAGGAATCCCCATTTATGACAAGAATGTTACTGAATGCCAGGAACAAGAAAGGACCTTGTCCTGACCGTGAAAGCGACGACATACGTAAACTCATAAGATAGGCTTTGTCGATATAAGCGTTGGTAGTCGGGAAGCGAGTTGCTAAGTAGGAGAAAAAATAGTTGAAAAAATGATTAACTTTTGTTGATTTATTCATTAAATTCAACAATTGCGCAAGCTGCTTCCTTATTTTAGTAGTAAAGTAAATCCAGCACTAATAGTTTCCTCGAACACCAAGTTAACTTTTCATTTGCATTTACTAATTGTGTGTCATCTGATAAGTTTCCCCCCCTCTATTGTTTTCCCGGTGAAAACTGCGCTTGCATTTTAATGTTAAAAATAGTCGTAATTAATTAATTGGTAGCTGTACTTTGCTGTGGCTTTCAAATTGCCCGCACACACGTCCTGGAAATTGTCTAAGAGTGCACACGCTCCTGGCTAATGTTGGTCTCCATTATGGGAGCGCACAGCACACCGTGCAACACCCTCATCGTTCCATGTCAATGTTAGCTCTGATTGCCAACGTGGCGTCGACCTCTGGCTGCTTGTCAAAGATTAAGCAAACTAACCTAAGCGGACAAACAAACACGCACTCGGGGGCATTTGCCAGTGCTTGCACACACACGCACACACACAGCCACACACACACAACGCAGGAAGGAGAGAGCGAGCACGAGCTGCTTGCACATGGCAATTGCCAGGCCAGGACATTCGCTGCATTTAGTGTGCAATAAATTCACTTTTAATTTAGTAAATGTGTTTGTTGTCTATCACAAAAGGCTATCCGGAATCCGGCACCTACCACCATGGCAGAAGATCCAATGTCCCAAGTTGTATGTCCTCTATGCTGTGCGTGAAAGAGACAAATGCCTGCAAAAGATAGATGATGCAATTGTTTGGTTTCCACACGACTTTTCCAGTGAGTTGTGGAGATGTATTTGCCCATCTTTATGGCCAGGATATTCTGTAATTTCTGTAAAGAAACTGATGATCCTGCAGCACAAGAGGCAGCATTAATTGCTTAAAATTAAAGAAATGTAAGACCTCTTTTGTATTGCATGATGCGCTAGCGAGTGCCACAAATCTGTAAGAGCTGGAATTATTTCTGGAAAATATTTTTGAGGAGGATTGGGTTGATGAGAATTGTAATAAGTAAAATTTTAACATAGAAGAAGGAAGTAAGCTATACTTGAGAGTTATATCTTAAGATAAAGTACTTTAATATGGACAACTTTACAAAGAAGCTACATATGGCTAAAGGTTATTTGTGATCACAGTAGCATTATAACAATATTCTCTCCTGGCTCTCCAACTATGAATAAGGCAAGGCTTATGTTTTTCATGTAAGGAGAAAAGGAAATTCGAGTTCATCCTTAGCATACTTGTAAAGGAACTTGAAATTGTAAATGAAATGAAAAATAAATTAGTTTAAAGTCAGTAAGTTGTAAAAATTAAAGTTAATTCATAATTGGTAAACTTCATAAATGGTAAAAGTTCATTCATAATTTACAAAAATATATTTTTTACCTGACCCAGCTTTCACTTTCCCCATGCGCCGTTAAAACATTTAACCTGGTTCAAAGATGAAAAGCTATCAGTATGAAACTGTGTATGCGCTATATATCTAGATTAAACAGATCTGAATGCTATATATTAGTCATATATTGCACGGTTCATTGTTTATTTTGACTTTCAATTATGCAAATGTTTTTGCAAGGGATTTCTGGCCAAATTAAATGCAATTTGCCTGTTGGTCAATTTTGAAGCTTTACTGATGATGATGATTTTGTGGCCAAAATGATTTGTTTTTGCGGCTGCAGTTGCATTTGTGTGTGTGTGTGTGTGTGTGAGTGTATAGGTAAGTATGTATGTGTGTGTCCTGACCACACAATTTCCTGTCATTAGGGTCAGGCAGCTGCTGTCAGACAAATCAAACTCAAAATTGGCTCAACAGTTCTCTCAACCTGATTGGTTTATTAATGGCTGTTTTTTGTTGTTGTTGTTGTTGTAAAGCAGCTGCAAAATTAGCATAGTGTAAAAACTTATTTGAAAACTTAAACAGAGATTCATTTAAAGCAGCTCAAGCTTAAACACATACAAATTGTGCTATGGCATTGTCATAATTTCACATTAACCCAGTTTCGCAGCCAGCCAAAAACTGAGCAACACAGCTGTGAGCATTATCTACATGCAGCAACACAGCATCCTAGCAGCATCCCCATCCTATGCCCCTATACAATCACTGCGCTGCTCTTACACACAGTATGATATATCTATCCATCAGGCTCATTAGCAGTTTGTAGGCGGCAGGCGTGGCGTTTAATTATGTCTCGCTATGGTTTCGTTCTGTCCCTTTGCTAACAGCAACAACAATAACAGCATGAATGCTGACATGTGTGCCCTCACCGCCACATTTGTTGTCACCGTAAAATTCATCAAACATGCAACGAAATGGCTCCCCTGGTCAACTCTCTGGCAACTCTCTTTGGCTCTGGCCAGGGCTTTAGGCATCAGAAGTGCTGGCCATAAAATATCCAATTAGATTTTTGGTCACCGTAACACTTTTTGCCTTGATTTTTGTTGTGGTAAAAGGGGAGTGAAGGAGGGGGGACTGTTGTAACTGGCGAATGCAACGCATGTGTGTGTGCGAGTGTGTCAATCAATTTTTAATGAGTTTGAAATTGTTTGGCAACAACAAAAGCTAATTTACGTCAGATGCTGTTAAAATGGTTAACTGTTGCGTTTGACTTACAGACTTGTCAGAATCTCATTTGATTAGCACCAACACATATAATTGACGGAACGTCGTAATACTTTTATATTTGAAGTAATTGGATATTATTAAATATGGTGGAATTTGGTTAATGAACTGTGCCAGGATATGTAGTGAATGGGCAATTTTTTATGTAATAATCAAGAAATGCAGACTAAATCTACAATGTGAAAGCACTATGAAAAAGATCCTTGATCCTCATGCTTATAACTTAGTCCCTTTAGAAGCAAACTATACATTGTAGTCCCCCTACCATTAATATATTGAATGCATTTCGCTGCGTTGAGACATATCTTATGATTTGCGTAAAATAAAATTGAACTGCGCATTTGTGGTCTTAATTGCTAGCTGGCTTATGTAAGCGCTTACCAAATCAGAAGACGACAGCAGAAGGGCGTACAAGACACATGCACAGCACACAGGACACAGTCCTGCTACACCAGCACCACACAACAGCAGGTGTGCCTGACTCAACCATTTTAATGCCTGCCTAAGCTCCGCAACTGTAAACATCATTAGCCAATATTATATGCATTAAATTTTATGCCCAAATGGATGCTGGTGGTAGGTTGGAAAGGGACAGCGAACTGGGCTGCCAAGAGCCGGGGTGTGGAGGCAGTGGTTTGGTAAGGAGCATAGCCAGCCATGTAGCTGAGTTTGTTGGCTGGGCCTGGGCCTGGGCCTGGACCAAAAGGCAAACTTTTCTTTGCCCGTAGTTAAAAATGTAAACATCAGTTGTGGCTTAATGCGGGCGACGGTGATGGGGACGATGGTGAAGGCAACCGCATAGTAGGTCTGAGTTTGGGTCTGAGCTGGGGTCTCAGTCGTAGAGTCTATACAAATTGTCTAATCCCACATACATATTGTGTAGTGCTTGCCACCTTGCCGCATGTAGTAGCAGCAACCAAAGCAGCCAAGCAAAAACTTTGTCATTATAAGTATGTATAAGTATACACTCCTGGACAGTAATATAGGGACAATGACAATTCTGTTTTTGAGCCATCATAATTGAGTAGACATTTTGCTTTAAATGTTGAATTTTTTAATTGTAATTTGTGATTGGCCATCTGATTTTGGAATTTTAGTAACTTAATTTAAAATTATCTTTATATAACACTAACAAGCATTCACTGTCTCTATTGCAATTACTAGAAGTGTACGTGTATACGTGGCCACAGTCTACCATATTAAATGAGCAAATCTAAATCTAAGCCACTTGGCCACTGCAGAGTTTTTGCATAACCCAGGTCCATGGCTGCATGAATATATATTTTGGAACAAATGTGCAAAGTTTAAATTGTTTTCTAAATAAATTTTGTTGTGTTGTGATTTTGTTTTTGGTTGTTTTGCTAAAATGTGCTTCAGCTAGCTTGCATTTGAAAGGAGCCACGTAAATTTTATTGCACGCAGTACGCAATTTGGAGTTTGTATTTGATTTCGTTTCATTTGGCTCAGCTGCACCCGCGCTGCTGCCCTGCTCCTGCTCCTCTTTTGGGCGTAGCCAAAGTGTATTAAAGTTTGCTAATGATGTCAGTTATGTTTTTGGCTACAGCACAAAATTCATTTATTTTAAACTTTTGCACTTTGGGGCATTTAACACACTCACTCAGCAATACACGCACGCACACACGCAGTGCAAATTTATTGCCTGGCGGTTGGAATATTTTTAATTAATTATGCCTTGGAAAAATATGCGCTGCGCTGAAAAGTATGCCATAGTTTTTGCTCGCTGGCGCGCTTCATTGGCCAAAACAAGCGACAAAGGCTGCTTGCTACTCCTGCTTGTGCTGCGCTGCTGCTGCTGCTCCTGTGTCCTGTTCCTGCGCCTGTCTATGCCTTTGCCTCTTGCGGGCACATTTTTTAATTAGAGGCAACCACAAAAGATTTTTTGTCAAGCCAGCCCCAGCCCCAGCCTCAGTCCCAGCCCAGCCAGGCAGCAGTAGGCGTTGGCTTGACACCACCTGCCGCGCCCACTTAAAGGGCCCATTTAAAGTTCCGCCAGAGTTAACAGTTTTGTGTAGTTTTTTAACCCACATTTTGTAGCTAACCTGAACACATAATGTTGTCAAAAAGCTAATCTAAATATGATAACCCCTTTGCTATCTCTTTCTTGCAGGCCAACTTGAGCAGCAGCTAATTAAAAGAACATTCAGCAAAACAAAAACCAAAATGAAAAAAAAAACAAACAAAATATTATAAAACGAGGTAAGTTTTGATAAAAACTTTTGACATAATTTCAATTTTGTTGTTGTTCTTCCTGTTGTTGGCAGGTGTTGGCTGCGTTATCCTTTTTACAATTGTGTCGCTTTGTATAAATATTTACACATGTTTAATGCATTCAACGTGTTTGCGTTTTTATTCATTTGCTATTGCTGTTTTTTATGTTATACACAATGGGGATACATCGACTATGTGATTAAGATTGCCAATTAAAGAAGTGAGAAATTTCTTAAGCATCAAATCAGCATGATGATTCGATACGGCCTGGTTCGTCTATCCGAAAAGTTCTCTCTCTCAAATATTTTTATGAAATGATAGCAGCTCATGTAATGTTCACATATATATAGTGTCAGATATATACAGACTTTAGCCTATTTTCGATATCATAAAGCTGTCATCGGATTAAACTAAATTTAGTATAAAAGAGTATAAAAGTATATAAGTCAACGCATATATCCAATATCTGGTCATGTGCATGTGTGAAGGGTATAAAAGCTTCTTCAAAACAGTATCTAGCTTTTCTTTCTTGTTCTGCCCTGCTCTGGGAGTCTTTTGTGCCGGCAGCTCATTTAAATATTTACACAATTGCCTCGCCTAGGCACTGTAGCGATGGCTGGCCTTTTTTTTTTTTTGGGGGTTGCATTTGTTTTAAAGTGAAATTAATTTAAGTAATGTGTTGGCCAAGGCCATTTATCTGTCCGAGTGTGCGGGGGAGGAAATCCTTTTTAATATGCCTGACACATTTTTCATTTGTCATTTAGCTGCTGGGGTTGGCCCTCAGAAAACCACATCAAATGTGCTGCCCTGGGCAAAGTTTTTGCCAGAATTGGCCAAAAGCAAAACCTGTACCCCAAAACTTATTTGTCTTTATGGGTTGTTGAATGTTCTAAAGGGGGGTGGAGGAGGGTGTGCAGTATGTCAGCAAACTCAACGTAATCGTCATTATCTGCGCACAACAAAAACCGGCATCACCATCATTTTCCATCATCAGGTTTTGCTTTTTTGCCGCCTTTTATCAGACTTGCATATCTCCAATCACTATCAATCGACACTTTTTGGAGCTTGAGCTTGAGCTGGCGTTTGTGCTAGTGGAGCTTTCGCTTCAGCCACTTTTTGGCCCTTTCAACATTTAATCCTGCAAGGAAATTGCACTGGCTCCGGGTCTGGCTCAGGCTCTGGCTTGGCTGTCACCGCTTTGCCATCTTTCTGGCTCTTTTTCAGTTTCAGTTTTCAACTTTGTTTTTTGGAGCTTTTGTGCATTCAAGGATTCCTTGCTCGTTGTTTTTGTTATTGCCGCTGCCAATCGCAAGGTTACTCAATCAACTTTGACTTTAGCCTGCAGGTTCAAGAAATCTAGAGCAATTCCTTTGGTTTTTGGATCCAGAATCTTGAAATCAAATTTCATTTTCGCAAACAAAGTTTTGGCTTTTAGTTTTACTTTGTTTTCATTATTCTCCCCCCTCTCTTTGCCGGCAGTCGCTGTTGACAACAAGTTTTTGGTAGCTAGAAGAATATAAAAGAAAGGCAAACGATAAATGGTCATTAATCATTTTGCGATTTATGTATGTGTGTGTATATATCAATGTGTGTAAAGGAAAAATAAAACAGGCGAAAAACATAAACTACGTGCGCTGAGAATGACTTTTATGGTACTGGGTAGAGTTGCTACACTGAAAGTGGAGTCGGGATTATAAAAACTAGACTCTTAACAATTGTAGGTGCACAAATTTTAATGATAAACATAAGTGTGCCCGAATTCGTTAAAAAATTTGGAGTCCTTCTTCAGACCTTGAAAGCCCTGCTCACTTGTTCATCAGAATGTTAGAAGGCCCCTAGCTTGAGAAGTTTTTTAATAGCCATTATAAATTATTAGCCATATTTTATACCCAACCCCTCGTCGCCTACGTCACTGCCCACACATATGTTGGCACATTTTTGATGATTTTGTGCTTCTTGGCAATTAGTCGCCTGTGTAGGGGCATCCCAAAAGTCAAGCTCAAGCCGCTGCAGCTTTGATTAATATATAGGCTACACACTTGGACACACTGGACTTCAGTCCTACTCTTGTTTTTGTATGTCTTTTTTTGCTTTCTAGACATTCGACGGTCACGCAAACAAATTGGCCTTCATTGAAGATTTTGACGTATGCCAGGGCTCAAATTAAAGCTGCTCAGATTTCGTAGCAAATGGTTCGGACAAGCTCAAGTCCGAGAATGAGACGAAGTGCCGCTCTTGCCCTGCCCCCTTATGCCTGTTGGGCCTTTTGTGCCTGGCTGCTTGGCTTTTGTTTGTTGTGTAATCTATGCGCTTCATGGCACAGCTGTTTGCCCAGACTCGGAAGAAAAATGCCAACAATTAAGTGGGAAAGCCAACGGATACGGTAAAAGCACCAAGCTGCGTAGACAATGCATTAATTTAATTAGAAAAGGCGAGCGGCAAATTTGAAATTTGTGTAAATTCCAACTTATTTAGAAAACACTCGAAAGCATTTAGCATTTACTTAGTTGGGTTTGTTTTGTTGACGTTGCAACATGATGGAGCTGCCAACCTGGCCCAGGCCAAGTGCCCCCATTGCGTCAGTGCCACGCCACTGTCAGACGTTGCAAAAGGTCAGTAGCCTTATCAGCCTTAGTTGTTTTTCACCCACAAACACCCACATATGAGGCCACTAAGAGAGAGCGTGCTCTCTTAGCATCTCTTGGCAACTCTCTTGCGCTGCTCAAATATGCAAGTGGTGGCTAATTAAACCACCTCGTCCCAAACACAATGCGAACATCCATTTCATCGTTCGCAATGCCGTTTGAACTTTTTGTTTACATATCCCCTACATTTTGCTCTTACAACGGAGATGCTGTAAATGTTCCACCATTTCCCCTGCCATGCGCACGCTCTCTGCTGCTCTCATTGGCTCTCGCATTGTCCCAATATGACGAAGACTTAGATTCCTCTGTCGGCAGCATCTTGTGCAAAAATTCACTCAACGCATCTGAATTCAGATTCGGATTCATTTGGCTGCAGACTCTGTTCGTGTTAGGTTCTCTAGCGGAAAATTCTCAGGCCTGAATGCCTGAACTGTGTTAGCAGTTACTTACAAAGTGATGTTGTTGGTAGTCAGTGTTATAGTTGTTGCTGTCGCTGTTGCTGTCGATGGTGTTGAAAATAACAATCAATATGGACAGCAGACGGCCGACGAAGCAACAGCCGCCGGCATTTGTTGGCACATTTAAATATTGTCGCTGACAATGAGTTGACATCACTCACTCTTGGTGTCTGGATCAAATATGGGACCTAATATGGCCACTTAAAGCCAAAGCACGCCACGGAAATTGAAAATGTCTGGCACTGCGCTTTCCAACCGATTTCAAACTGTCTTCAAATCGCAACACATGTAAGTAAAAGTGCCTGCGAAAAGAAAATGTATCTGTGTGATGTGAAAACTACTGTGTGTGCGTGAGAGCGTGCGTTGTGTGAGTGTAGTTTTCGTTGCATACTTTTAAGCTGCCATCAAAAATATGCTAGCTTGATAAATGTGTCTCGGCGTGAAGACAAATGTCTTTCATCCCAGAGATCTCTTTACAGTTGTAAGTGTCCATTCGTTCACATAGCATACTTTTACGCGCAGCATGAATTTGTTAAGAAAAAAATATATATATTTGCAAGTGACATTAATTTTGTTGTGACAGCGAAATGTTTATAGAAAGGCATAGAATGTTTGTCACATTTAATGTGAAACATTATTTGAGAGTTTTTTAAATTTGAAAAATGTATCTTTCTGTTATATTTAATTATTTAAAGAATGATAAATTGTATATCTAAAAAGCTTCACAAAAAATTTATAGAGTTTTTATGTTCACTACACTTTGAGTTGCATATTTCAGAATTGGTTTAATAAAATATATAGTGATTTATAAATTGTTGAGGTGATGTATCTTATAAAATGCATTATGAAAAAGGGAAACTTTGAAATATTACGCTATTTGTGAACATATTTATATATTTTTTATACATTTTCCAAAGCAACTTTAAGAAAAATAGTTTTATTTTTATTTAGTTTTTATAATTGCTTTTCGGATTTGATATTTTTTATTTAAATTTTTCAACTTATATCTGTAATAATAGGAGTGCTTTTTATGTTAGATATGGGCCTTGGCATTTTTGAATTTGTCAAATTTACCTTAGATTCGTGATCATAAAACCCAAATACCACCTAATGACCAAAATTGAGCTATAGAAAATCGAATGAGAATTGGATAGATTACGTTTTACAATTTATAAATAATAAGACATGTTTTATAATACATTTAAACTAAAAATATCATAAATAAAATGGGAATTCATACAAAATATATAGTGTATTATATGATATTAGCTATTTACTTCTACATTTAAGAGCACATATTATATTTGAAATACATTTCCTATTGCTGGCACCTCTATTTCAGCCAAGACAAGCTGATTTCGTTTTTTTCGAGTGAAAACTAGGTCATATATAGGTAACTCCCTTGTGATTTCTGCTACATATGTAAATATGAAATACATCGACTAACCATAGACCAGCGAAAACTTTTAACAGCTCTATAAAATTCATATTATATTTCTAAAGTCTGCATAAAAGTTATTATTTATGTGCCCATATACAAACACACACACACCCACACCCACATATATGATGTCTATATCCATTAGCCAAATGACACAAATATTCATGGTCTATCCACAATGAAATGAGCATAACGACATCTTTGTGTCAGTTGGAGCAAAAAACAGAAATGAATTAAATAAAAATAAAATAAACACACACATACACCGCAACAACCTACATACATACGCAGCCCTCCACTGCAATCCCCCATAGGCATGCAGGCAGGCAAACAAATGCGTGAGAAACCAAATTGAATTGAATTGCTTGACATGAGGACATGATGCCCCCAGTCAGAGCTTCATCTACGTATAGCCCGGTTATGCCATTGAAACTGGGAATTGGGCTGTAGGCGGCCGCCAGTCCACACATACAGGGATAGCTGCTAACAAACCCCCCACCCCAGCCCCGCACCAACCTCATACATTGGCATCTTTTAGCTGCCTCGCTTGGCTTTTGTATGCGACTTTTGGGTAAAATTTTATAGCAATTTATTTGCTCTCTTTAGCCTCGCTATCTTTTGCATGCAAGTTTGTACATTCTGGCACATCTTCAATAGCGCGCAGGGCGAGGTATTGGTTATGGTTATGGGATGGGGGAGGCGGACTTGTGGGCCAGGCCTTCATTACAATTTCAAGCCGCGCCTGCCAGCCGACTGGGCGGCATGGGCCTTGCCATTCTTGGGCCAGATAAATGCCTTTGCACTTAAAGTGTATTTGCATGTAAAACACACACAATCTCACAAAGCGAGAAGGACCGGAAAGGAGACAGAAAAAGGCTGCCGAGTCGTGGCATCCTGGTTTTTGGCCTTTCTGTATCCTGAGCATATCATTACTTATTTATGATTATTTTATTACGATGTGTGTGCGTGCCTGAGATGAAGATGCACACAGACCGATCCCCAGTTTCATTTCCAACACTGAAACATATATTATGAGATGATTATCAAAACGGGAGAGAGAAAGTTAAAAGAAGCAAAGAGTGTAGCAATAAAGAGGGAGCTGTTTACACACCTGTTCTCATTGTGGCCAAGTATACCATAATTTGGAAGAGTAATGACAAATTCTTAATGAAGAAAATGTGTAGAGTTTTCTTTCAAAATCCCAAGTACCCAGTTACTGCCGACAATATCGGTTTCTCATCTAACTGTTAAGTGCTTCTGCAACTGGTTTGGGGATTAAGAAGGAGTTTGAGATGAGGTACAGAAAGAGAGTTCGTAAACATAGGGAAGAAATTATTTTGGTTTAAACTATTCATTTCTTATTAGGGGAAACTTTTCTTTAAAGAATTTAAAAATCAGGATCGCTATTGTATTTTGGAAATTCCCGATCACCTTTTTGTGATACGTGTACGGCTTCTGTTCAGTAATTTTCATTGTAAAAACGCATTGTAAAAATGTCGAACCTCAATTTATTTATGAAATATTTCCCACTTAAGTGAAGTTTTTTTTGACTGTGACACAAAAACGTTAACTAAATGATATATTACGAGTACAGTAAATCAACAATTTTTGACAAGCGATGTGTCCCTGGTCGCTGATTGGCTCCGAGCCAATGTCCAACTGGACGCGGACTAACCCCCCCTCCCTCCCTCCATCAGCAACTGCTACACAATCACCCTTTTTTGCTCCACGCCACTCTATTTGAATTGGCAGCCTTTTTACGAGTATACTGTGAACTGGCCACTTGTTGATTGATTTTTATTTATTTATTGAGTTTTTCTGCTATTTTTTTATGCTGGTTCCTTTTATTTTTCCTCTCTCTCTCTCTCTGTTTCTTTATTTTCTCGCATTTTTTATGTCTGCTATGGGCTTTAAATTTTTGCACATTTCGATTTGATTTGTGGCACTTTGATTTGATTTTATTTATGAGACGAGTGGCCTGGGTCACTTCCGCTATGGGACTGGTACTGGTATGGTACTGGGGGATAAGCCCTCATTATCATTTAAGCGAATGCAAATGCGAATGCGCTCTCGTTCCGGCATCCCCTGGGTACCCTCAGTCTTTCCGATAATGAAATGCCTGAACATGCACCCGCACAAAAATCCACAATACGTACAACAATGTGTGCTCATTGTCACAGATACAGATACAGCAACAGATGCAGATACAGATAGAGATACAGATACTGCACGCACTGATTTAGTTTGCCTCAATTGCTGGCAGACACGAACATTGCTCTAATCTCTGCACGGAGAATGAGATTTGGCCTCCGGCGCTTCCTACTCAAATGGTTGCACCGGCTGTCTGATGTTCACATAGATCCGAAGCGTAACGGAAATAATTTATTAAATAGCCAGCATTCCCATCAACAGCCACAGCATCGGCATTAGCATCAGCAATAACTCTAGGCCTCAGCCTTCAATTTCTATGACTCAGTTCAGTTCAGCTCAGCTCGTTTGTATAAAATATGTATGTAGCTGTGCCATATCGACTGTTCTCTCTCTCTCTCTCGAGCCCTTTTTAATTCTCTGTCTTACTTACTGTCAATTTTCCAATTGAATTGTCTTTAATATTTTAATAATAAAGCTCACGTTCTTTGGCATTCTCGCCGCCTACTTTCTCTCCTTATTGTTTATTAGCGACTGCCTTATCCTTGCCATTGTCCTGTATACGACATCCTTAGCCAACTAAAGGAGGCTTTCTAAATCACTGCTCCATGACTGCCACGAATTAGTCACAATCGATTTACCAGCAACTCAGCTTGTTGCGACAGCCGCCAAAAACAAAAGTTCCTCAAAAACACACAAACCAACAACAAGCCAAACAACAACAAAAACATAAATAAACAAGTTTACGCATCAACTACTTATATTTACTTATTGGCACACATTTTTGAGGGCAATTAAGATGTGGAGGGCTTTCTGCTTTGAAGTGTGTATTTATATAAAGCTCTTAAAGACGGGAAGTTGATTTTCCATTTAAACTTAATGTAATTTGCAAAATGGCTTGATACAACTTAAGTGAAATTTAAAGAAAACAAAGACAAAAAGCAGCTTTGGTTTGTCAAAGATTTTATACCATTCACATAGGATATATATATCTATATCTATAGAAGCTGTATAGCATAGAAGTTCTAGCCAGATCACATTTAGAGATGTGGAGATGTAGAGATTTCGTGTTGTATGATATAATCGTCCCATCAAAATGAATCAAACATACAAACAGCATGATGTAATAAAGAGCATCTCTAGATTGTAGATTTTTAGATTCCTGAGATCACGAGGTTGACACTGACAGACATACTGACATGGCTATATCGACTGCCATCGTCGTGCCATTTGATTTATATTTTCGGAACGTGTCCCTTGTTATTATGCGTTTCCAGCTTCCTGTTAAAATGAACAGAACATTTTATGAATGGTATAAACATCGTTCGGTGACAACAACATCCAGCACAGTGGAATTTTTAACAATCCAACAGACTCAAGGAAGATTAATCTTTGTGTAAATTTATAGCTTTTTGTAATTACTTTAGTAAACACATAAAATATGAAGTAATATGAAGTATAGCGAACATTTAGACAATATTTATCCTTTAGGTAAATAAACTTTATATAGATAGGTAATACAAAATCATCTAGAAACAATACTTATCTATTTCATAAGCTTAAATTATCAGATTGCAATAACAGAACCAATTTTAAAATCAGATTTCAATTCGATTATTTGGCTTTTGCTTAACACTACTAAGACTCTACGAGTAAACTAGAGATAAGCTTTATCTATATATAAATATAATACAAAATGTATATTTTCGACTCCAACTTTTCCATATGCAAACCAAAAATATGTCAAACTTTTCATAAGCTGCTATCACAACAATCCAATGGCTTTTGCTGGCTTGAGGGAGGTGGCCGTTGAGTGTTGAGGAAAGCGTAGCAGCAGATCTTTTTATCGTATCTATTACAAATCCAAAGCTGCAACAACCACAGAGCGCCGCCAGTTTGCCAAAAGGCTCCGCAAAACCCAAAAAAAGGAAAACAAAAATCCCCCCGAAAACCGATGCTCATGAAAACTAAATACCGTTATCTTTTTTTTAACTTTTTTGTGGAATAAACTACAAAATAGAAATAATAACAACAACAACAACAAAAAAGCAAGAAACAAAAAACAGCAACTTTTCAAAACAAAACTGTGCGGTTTTACTTTGTTAACAGCTCAGAAAATGTTTGGCTTGGTTTCTAATACCCACAGCAGCAGCAGTTACAGCAACAGCAACAACAACACCGGGCAGAGAAACAACAAAAATATGAGCAGCCGCAAATAATGCAAACAATCTTTTAAAACACCACAAAGTTGCACGCCATCATCAGCTGATGCGTGTGTGTGTGTGTGTGTGTCGGTGCTGATATGAATGTTCATAATATTTGAGACTAAAAGAGCGGGTTGAAGCTAAAACTTTCCCAGCAGGCAGATAATATGATAATCGAAAAAATATGTACACTATAAAGTTTTAATTTACTGAATATCATATCAAAGTTACTTCGAATTGTTTATATAATGCAGAAATATCCTTTCTCTACGAGAATAGTCAATTATGGTTTCTTCGAACGAGTGTCTACTTAAATGATATTTTGTATTTTAATTTTTTAACGCTACAAAATAGTTACACAACTTTGCCCTATATTCTACCATATTATTGAATTTCGCTTGTTAATTTTTTGTCTTAATACTTTTACAGACAACCTACACTCATTCATAAGCCCAACTTGCAACACATACGAGTAACTATAGTATATAATGTATAACAATCTTTTGCACCTCATGTGCTATTCTCTTGAGAAAAGAAAGGGAAAAATACAACTATAATAGCAAAAAACACTGCAGCATACTTTTGGGGCTGCATCAATAAATCGCCTGCGGCTGCTTGCTTCAGTTTTTTCTCTTTTCCAGTTGATTTCTCCTTGGCTTGGTTTAAACACATCAAACATAACATCTTTTGACGTGCCTTTGCATAAAATCCACTGCAATGCATGACATGCCTTGGTCAGCAGGAAGCAGCACGTTCTGCCACGTCCTGGCATGTCCTATTGTTGTTGTTGTTGTTATTGTGATTGTTGTTTTCGCCTTGACTTTAATCATATTTCCATCAGGAACATGCTGTGCATATTGAACAGCAGCATCAGCAAAAAAAAAAGAATAACAACAAAACAAATGTTGCTCGCTTCCTTTAGTCAACTTTTGGATAATTTTTTAATCTCCGCTTTAAGCTCATGACTTGGCAGCCATTTTCAAGGCGAGCACACACACCCACACATACACACACGCCACAATGCGGGGCACTATGCAAAATGGCGTCATCGCTGGTCTGCATATGAATGGCAAGTGCGGCACGTATAACGCAGGAGTCAGCACCAGGAGCAGTAGTAGCAGCTAACCATTGTACGTGGATCAACAATAGAAATCCGTTGGTAAGAGCAGCCAAAACACTGGCTGCCATGATGACTTGACAGCATCCTCATCGTCCCACCGTCAACATCTGCATCATCATTATCAACGCTTCATGTTGCAATTTGTGAAAAAAATAGCAAAAACGAAAACTTGCCTTGACTTTTTTATTATTTTTGTCTGACAAATTTGCGAGAAAAAACTGCCCAAAGTTTTCTCTTACTTCGAGGAAGCGGAAACATTTCCGGTTTGCTTGACGGAAGCTGGATATTTCAAGTAAATTAACGTTAATTAACGGAAGTTTGCTTTTGGGTCTAAAGTGGCTCAGGTATGCAGCTGCCAGTTTGGCGGCTGTTCATTTTTTTGCCACGTTAACAAGTTCTTAAATTAGCCAAAACACATATAAGCCCTTGCACACATGCATACACACCCACACTCACACACAGAGAGTGCAACTCTGGCAAAGATCTGTGGTTATGCGATGCAAAGGATGCGCTCATATGGATATGGCTATGGTTGCCTGGCTTTTGGCTTTGGCTTTTGCCATTTGGGCGCACTCACTGCTTTATATTCAATGCGCTTTGAGACAATGGAACTTATAGCATGCTTCAGAAACGCTCCTCAGCCTCCCCTTCCCTTACTAGCACTCCTTCCCCATCGCTCTCCCTTTCCGACAAAAAAAAAAAGAAGAAAAAACAAAGGACCGCAAACAATTGAAATCTGTGCGCTTTTGTTTTAGGCAAAATGCAAAAAACCAGAACGAGAGACTGAGAACCTCTTCCACACACGCATACGCAGACAGCTAAAGGCTGTCCTTGTAGTGTCCTAGGGGTTGTCCCTGGCACAGTGGCCAGCAGTCTACATATTTGTTGGTAAAAAAAAAACACAAAAATTTGTACAGCTTTTTAATTAAGGCCGCAAAAGACAAGACCCGAGTAGTAAAAATGTCCAACAAATGAGCGAAGAAACCCAAAAAAACAGCCAGCGAGGGAAGAAACAAAAAAAAAAAAAGATGGGAATGAAAGAAAGAAGGAAAGAAATCAGCAAGCGAGTGACGAAGGACAATCATAATTGCGGAAGCAGCAAGGACCAAGGGCTAAGCACGGAGCGCGACGGCGAACTGTAGAAAAATCGCCACCAAAACCAAAGGCAGTCAGCAACAAGGACTCGCCAAACAATGCACTTCGGTATGCGCTTACCCCGCATCATGCCCGCTCAGTTACTACTTTTTTTTTTGTATGAGAAATTAATTATCGCATAATTTTATGGCTCACTGACATCTGAAGAGTTTCATTTACCACTTTTTGACAGATTTCTTTCCCTTTTATATGTATTTTTGCCTTTGGATTGATTGTGGTATGGCGGTATGTATTGAGCAAGGGTTTGGCAGCGACAGGGACTATGGTTGAGTGAAATATGCGATTGGTTTTCACAATTAGAGTGTGGGGTGTGGCTTCGGCTGTGGCTGTGGCTGTGGCCGGGTGTTTGGCAGCCCTTCATAGTATGACCAGGTGTCTTAATATTTCAATATGCCGAGAATGTTTTACATTAAATTTATATTTAAAATTTAAATCAGCGTGAAGAGCATTCTGGAGTTTAAAGTAATCATAGAACTTAAACTATTTATAACAATGGGAAAATTAACAAGGAAAATTACTATTTCAGGGACTTGGTTCAAAAAAATGCTTTCAAAGCGACTATATGCGTTTCCAAATGTCATATAAATATAATCAAAAAGTTGTTTGATAAAATGTTGAAAAAATGCGATAAGCATAGCAAGTTTCAGTACGCATATTATTACATTTAATTGTAATAAAATTATCATAGAACCAATACCTTTATACCATAGCACTCCTCTAAACAATAAGATTGTCTTCCAAGTTGAAAGTCTCCAACAACTGCATTTTTGTTGTGTCCCTTTAATACATATTTTTCTCAACATTTTTTTGGGGCTCTTTCAAGCCTAAAACACTACCCCAGGGTACGCTGATGCCTGTATCTGTATCTGTGTCTGTATCTGAAGACTCCTGGACGTCGCGTCGACTCCCACATAAAATGATTGCTATGATCCCTTATCTAACATTGTTTTGTAAATCATTGCTAATGTTAATTCAATAGCTCAATCAATGCCAGGCAGGGACAGCCTTCGCCTCCATCTCCTCCTTCGCCCCGCCTACAAATCCAAAACCTCTCGAATTCCTTAGGACACAATAGAATGCGCGATGTGGATTCTAGAAGTTCAATGCCAAGTGCTTGGTTTTGGCTCAATGTGGCTCGGCCCTGGCCCTTCTTCTTTAGCGCTGTTGCTGCTACTGCTCATTGCCATTGCCAGATAGCTGGTTCTGGCTCTGGCTGCCCCTTTTCTATTTGAATCTTCGTCATCATCTTCGTCTTGAGAGCATTTTCATTGTTGTTGCTCTGCCTGGCTCTTGTACATATTTTTATCTCTGTGTGTTTTTGAATGTGGCGGCGATGGCGATGTGAATGAAAAACGCAAAACGGCGGCAAGAATTTTTTGCGATGCTCTCATTCTTCGTTCATTTTCGAGAGGCTGAGGGAGGATGATGCCTTTGTATCTGTATCTGTATCTGTGAGTAGCGCGATATTCAACAGATGTTGTAATTGCTCATAAAACTTGATGACGCTGGCGAAACAACAACAACAACAACAGCAACAAGAGCGACAACAACAATGAGAGCAAAACGATTGCATATGGCAGTTTCAGTTTTCTCTCTGCGTATGTATGTGTGTATATGTATATGCATGTCTGCCTTGCCGCTGTCTTCTTATAGATATAAATTGTATTTAAAGATGTAGGATGTGGATGTATATATTAGTGTTGAAACCAGAGCAGTTGCTTGACATCAGCATCAGCATTCAAACGTCACGCACACACACACACACACACAAACACACACTTGTATACAAATACAAATGCAAGAGCAAAATTTGCATATGCTTACACGCAAAAATAATACGAGTATGCTAAGCATCCCAAAGAATCAGTTTCAGAAACAGCTCACAGTCTCAGCGATTTTTCAGACTACTTTTATACTGTGTAAGTATAAGGATTCATGGGTATATTAGGACTGAGCACCTAAAACATTGGTTTGTCTAGTTGTGTGAATGAAGGAGAGTTAGATGAACATGCATACCCTATCCTTATTTTGTAATCAAATTCAAATGAATTATCTAATTTTGAATGCAGCTTAAGAACTTTAACACTGTCAACTAGAAAACCAATCCAAGAAACTGACTGAAATGAGGACACCAAGGCCTACAAACCTCAGACCTGTGAAAATCAAATTTAACACACAAATAAATGTGTCTCCTGGTAGATCATAACTTAATTTTCTACTAAATGGAACAAGATTTGCATAACACGAAAAATTAATAAATAATTATAAAAGACTCTAATGATAATTCTACTAATAGTATCAAAATATTTTAATGAATTTCGACTGTCTTCAGATGAATTACGATTACAATGAATAAACGATCTACAAATGCCTTTAAAATCTAATCTATGAAGAAGTCAGTGAACCAGAAAAATGATATATAAAACTATAAAACAGAAAAATGATATATAAAACTAACCTATAGGGTACCTTCAGAAAGCAATTTTGATAGCCGCATTTGTAGAATACATATACATATATAACACTCCTTTATGTAACAGACGATCAATACCTGAGTCAATATAGCCATGTCCGCCCGCCTTCTATCCATATTAACACCTAGATCTCGCATACTATGAGAGCAAAGGTCAGAGAGCTTTAAGATTCCTTCTAGTATGATGTCAGATTGAATTTGTTTCAATATGTTGTTCATTACAGGCTTGTCCTGACATTGAGTCCAGTTGGCAGATACATATTTATACCATAGATACGAAGTTCTAAAACTTCAAGTTTCATGCACCTCCAACGTAGGGTATGCTTGTGTCTAGCACTCTCCTTAGCATTTTTGTGTGTGTTTTTTAAGTTCATATATTTCCCATTGGCTAGCTTTGAAATTTCAAATATGATATACTGTTTTCGGGTTTTTGTTTGCTCAGCAAGAAAGGAGAAAACGCTTTCTGACTAATTTGTATGCACCCAGATCCAGATCCAGATTCCGAGTCAGACCCAGACCCAGCCAAAAACAAGCAAGTCCAGGTCTCTCTTTAGCGCCTGCTGTGACTGTGACGCAAACAAAGGATTTTTTTAGTGTGCAAATGCTGAGCAGACGTCATCGAAACATGCCATTGACATGTGTTTTGCAAATGTTGGACAAACGCAACATGAACACTTTTGCCAGCCTTTGGGTTTGGGCTTGGCTTTCCCCTATCCCCCAGAGCCCGAGCCCTCGGTTTATGCTGCAATGAATATAGAAATGATTAGAAAATGCGCGTTAAAAAGAAATGATGAATAATATATGTAGGCACTTATAATCCCGCACATAATCCAATGCTAAGCAGAGCAGGCCAGCTAGCTGTATTGCCATTTCTGTCACACACTAAAGCAACAAGAGAGAAAAGCTAACTTCGGACCACCGAAGCTTATATACCCTTGCAAATCGCTAACATAATAAACCTAAAAACTTAGTTGCCCTTTTCTCGCTCTGGGGCTTCTAAGACTGACACGTACCAGATTCGTTTGATTTCGGATAAGAAAAATCTGGTATACTGAGAGTTCATTCCGAATCGCCTGTTTATATGGGAGCTCTATGATATAGATGTCCAATCCTGATCAATTTTAGTCAGCAGATGTGAAGACTTTTAGAACTGACACGTACCATATTAGGTTGGATTCAGATAAAAAGCAAAAAATGCATGCCGATCAAGAGTATGTATACTTTAGAGGGTCGGCGGAGACTCTTCCCTCTATGCGCTACAAATCTCGTGACAATTTTATACTATACTCTGCAAGGGTATAACAAGATCAATTGCGGCGACGCGACGTTGACGTCTACTGCGCCGCCTTTGCCGCTGCGGAGGCACTGATAAGCCGTGGAACTTGTGGTAATGGAACGGAATAATATGAATATATATGAACACAAGAATCCGAACCCTCACCCGCTTGCCAGCTTGCCTTTGCCTGCTCCTCTCCCTCTGCACCGTTTCATTTGCCCGCGCGTTTCAAAAACAAAAAGAAAAAATTCAATTGAAAATTTCGTACGTTCTCGTTTCAGTTGTTTGTCGTCAGCGTTGGCGTGCGGAGCGGAGGACATTTGGCTGTTTTTGTGAATTTAATGGATATATATATATATATATATAGTGCTGAAAACCGATAAACATTAAGCATAGTGTATGTACATTATATACAGCCACACATACATACATATATGTATGAACATATGCCGCTTGTGTGCAATTCAAATTCTACAAACTGACAATGTGCTTTGCTTATCAAAAACATTCAACTGGCAATGAAGCAAGAACGAACAGTCAACCTCAACCCGTTTGTCTGCTGCGCGAACGCCCCCAATATGCAACATTTGAGGATCGGATGATAATGGTTGCGAAGATGATGATGATGAGGCTGCCGCAGCAGCAGCAGCACAATTAGATGCCACGCGATGATTTTAATTAAAATGTTTAAAGGCAAACAAATTAACAATGGATGAAAATAGCATATGTACATTTATATGAGAATTGAGACTGCAAATTGGAATTTCATTGCTTTGCTTTGGGTGAGTTTTAATTGTCATTGTTGTTGTTGTTGTTGTCGTCGTCTTTTAATCGGGATCAAGCTGGTGGCCGCAGTATATCCAAAGGTTGACTTTTTATGCAAATATGTGTAAGCGCTGCGATTTATATATGTGTATGTATGCTTGTCTGCCACATGGTCATTTACTTATTATACGTATATGTGTGTACATATGTATGCTTGTATGTACCAAATATACACAGTGGAGCGATAAGCACAGCAGTGCCAAAGCTGATAAGAACAGAAAAAAGTCGAAACAGTGAAGTGCTCTTGCCTGCCTTTGAGCTTTGTGAACTCTTTAATGTTGCTCTTAAACGAAAGTGGTATATGTACATAGTTCAGTTTTCATATAGAGCTGGAAGGTCTCCATAATGGAAAAAAATGGGACTATGACTATGACTATGACCCCTTCATAATGAATATATAATATATTCATGAAAGCTATGTGACATCATTTCCGATTTAGTTAAAATTTAGCAAAGTAAATAAAGGACTTTAAACTCGTTTTAAACATAATAAGCTTTTTGGCTTTTAAATCATATGAACGTTAGATTAATTAGTTTCGATTACATGATCATTCATCATGTTGATCAAGTATATATATGTAATATTCTGTATAACATGGAAGGCTTGCGAAGTGCAAGAGGAAATGATAGAGAGTTTAAAGAGTAAATTCCATGTTCTTCTTTCTGTTTCCTTCACACCAACAACCGATAAGAACGGTGAACATGAACAATGTGGATCACCACGTTTTACTTATATCATGGATCAACGAAGACGCCCCAAAACATAAAACAGAATCGTCAATGCAATATAACTGTATATGTTAACCCGAACTTAGGCTGTTAAAAATGCATGCGTATTTTCGCTGCATTTTTGATAAGATAACAAAGATTTTCAGTTCTCTCTTAAAATCTTGATTTCATTTAACAAAATTTCACAGACTTAAAATACAGGTTATGAGTGTTTAAAAGTCTCTAAGTGGTTCGGTTTGCAATATGTTTATATGTATATAAATCTATTTTCTCCTTATGCACATAGTCATATGGTTTCCATCAATCCAACTTTGGCACATTTGAATTGATCAAAGTCATCTGCAGGTTTTTATTGTATTTTATCCCATAGTTTGCGAGTAAACTTTTCTAGTAAATAAATAAATGTTGTGAAACCAAGTCATGAATATTGCCTTGATTCAAAGTCGGGTTCAATTACACCTAATTCAGTCCCGTCTTCTATAAGACTAAGGAGCTTGGAACCCCACTTAGCTCATTTGATCACATAAACTGCTTGCAAAACCCTCGGGCGATCTGCTTTCTCCCGAGCTGTACAATTAGTTTAACTACTAAATGATTAAAAAACAACTTCAGAATTCCAGTTGCTGGTTTTTAAATAGTTTCATTGCAAAAAGTAAAGTCGAGATATGGAAAACCCAAACCCAACAATTACAATTCCAAAAGATTAACATCTGGCAATTTCTTCTACTCGAATTCAACTTTTATTTTCAAAAACAAAAAGCTTTTAAAATGAACTTCCTGCTTGTCTTTCGCGAGCCTTCATCTCTTTCACACTTTCAAGTCCAAAAACAGGATATTCAGGTTGTTGATTAAACATGTCCAGCAAATTGCTTGGCATGAACTTTGAACTATGAAGGACTGTGTGTGTGTACATATATGAGTGCTGTTTGATTTCCACTCCAAGTGTTTTTTTAAGTTTCGCGTGTAGAGAGTTTCCCTGCGTGTCTCGCTTGTGTCATAAATTTTGTCGTTTATCATATTATTTAATTTTGTGGCACAGTAAGGAAATAAAAAAACAGATACACACACAGATAGATATATCCATATGCTATGTACATTTATATAAAATACACAGAATGGAGCCTGCTGGGAGCTGAGCAAATGATAGCGACGAAGACTACCGCACAAAAATGTATCTGTATGTGCAACAACTATATGTATACACATTTATACAGATATGTACTTTTACATTGGTGTGTGCATATCTGCGTCTGCGTCTGTATATGTATGCGTGTGTGTGTGTGTGTTTGCATGCCAGAGCAATAACAGTTAATTTATTCCAATTAAGGGATTTTCCTGTTGAATATGCGACGCGCTCTTTCCCATTCTCATTCTCATTCACAATCGCAGTCCCAGTCCCTCCTCGCACTTTCTCTGTTACATTCGCGCTCCCCCGCAGTCTCCTCCCCCCACCCCCCTCTGTTGCTGTACACCTTGCAAAATAAAATTGTTCATAGTTCTTTCTCCTTGCTGCTCTTCTATATTATTCTCTGTGTATTTTTTTGTGAATTGTTTGCCTTTTGGGTTTTTGTTGTCAGTTGTTGCTGTTGCTTTTGTTGTGAGTGTTGGCAGCCTTGTCGCTTTACATTTTTTGTCTTTGACATAAAAAAAAAAATTAGCAACCATGTTGCCATCATATATTTTTTTGCCACCGCTCTTAATCCTTGCGGGATTTTGTTGGCTTGCTGTTGTCCTTGTGCTAATTTTATATAACAATATATGTATGTACCATGTGCGCCTTGCTGTCGTCCTCCCTGGGCTAATTTTATTTATGCTTTCATTGGACATGTCTCCTAACGGAGGGGGGGGGGGTGTCGGCGTCCCCAACTCCACAGCCACATCATATCCATCAACAGCATTGGGGCAAACATTTTCATTTATGATAAATTCTTCAAATGGAAAAAACACGAAAAAGACCCACAATAATTTCAAAGGGAAGAAAACGGCTTAAGAAGGGGGGATGGAAAACGGAAGCGAAATTTATGCCCACATTGAACGCTTTGGCCCCCACACAGAAGCACACACACATACACACGCATGCCTGGCAACACATTGCTTCGATTATTAAAATTCTAATTGAAATTCAAATGTGCAGACGTCTGTTGGTGTTGTTGTTGCTGTTGTTGCCGTTGCTGTTGCTATTACTGTTGTTGTTGCTACTATTGTAGTTGCTGTTTTTGTCGCTTATCGCTTAAAGTGCCCGCCGTCATCGTCTCTGTCGCCATATACATATTTATATATATATATGTGAGTGGTATATATATTTATGTATATGCCCCATACCCCATACGCATTTCCATGCCTCTACCACTGCCAATGCCCCTGCCGCTGCCCTACTTGCCCTTGTTACATGCTCCCCGCCCACTCCATGCTTGCCAGCTTAGCTTGCGCTGCCATCCAGCTTTGGCTTCCGCTATGCGGGTCCGGTCCAGGAAGTGGACAGTTAAGCGCTCAGCGAGAGCGTATGACTTCTTATATGGCTTTGCCTTGCCATGCCAGGCCAAACCATGCCGCCGTGGCCATGTAGTGCCACGAGGCACGCCTAGGCAATTTGAGTAACTCATACTTATTATTGTACAGTTTCTTCATGGCATTTTATTGGCTTTGCCAAATGGAAATGTTCGATTATAAACAAAATGAGGCGCCTCAACAGTTGGTTGTTTCTATTTCTAGTTTTGTTTATTTGTCAACAAAGAATTGAAGTCACTTGGCCATTAACTAGACATATGCATAAGCAGAGGAAGCAGTATAGATTAGAAATGGCAAACGGAATGATATAACCTTTAAAGTTAACAAATATTTTATGTTTGTTATGCTAAGCCTAACTTTTTTTTTAATTGAAGACTTTTTTGGCATACAACTTTTATGTTTTTCCTTCTGGCGAATAAATCTGATGGTTTTCCATAGCGAGGTCAGCTGTGGGGAGCTAAGAAAAACTAAGAATTTTGTACACTATTTTCCATAGAATGATGATTCCTCAAAATGTTTAAGCTATTAAATATAATCGCCCTGTAAAGGCTATATCCAAATCGTGAACTGCATCACAACACCAATTTCATACAACTTCATTATCAGTTCGCTGCCTGCTTTGGGTTTCTACATAATTTCAAGCGCATGCCCAATATAACTTCATTAGACAGTCTACCAAGTAGAATTGGTCCTGCTATATAGGCACCGATTAAGTTGTGTCCCTTGAATTTTTAAGTCACTTTCATGTCATCAAATGCAATTAATCAAAAATTGTGTGCTGTATGACATGCGAAGTAATCACTTTACTTGTCTCAATGCAGCTCTCACGGTCTCAAATTGTTGCACAACACGCCCCCTTTCCCACTGAAATCCAAGCCAATGCCTTGTCATGTAATCTGTCAAATTATTCATGCAAATCACATGAGGCGTACTCCAGATAACCAGGGCCAAGGCAAGATCCAAGATACATTGTTGTAAAGGATAAGTATGTGTAGATGGTCATATATACACACACACGTGCCTCTACATATGTACACTGTATATGTAATTGAGAGTGCGGCATGCCTGTATGTCCTTTTGGTAGTGGGTTTCTTTTTTTTTTTTGGTTGTTGGGTTTCTCCTTGGGAGATTGGGCAATGCCATCAATTAAATTGACTTTGCTGGCGAATTCGTTGCTGTCGCTATGATTAATTAGCGTCTTAGGCTGTCTGTCCCATTCGGTTTGCCTACCACACAAAGTATGCAAGTATATACATATGTGTGTGTGTGTGTGTGAGTGTATGTATGCATGTGTAAATGGCAACTGAAAACATTTCCAATTGATTGGCCTTTTCGATGGCCATTTGCTTTTCAAATGAGTCTCTGCTACTGAGTCTGAGTCTCGACTGTGGGCATCAATTATACATGTGCCACGTAGAAGGTCCCAAATACACACATATATATATATATATATATATATATTTGTGGCCTAACAATGAATGGCTTTACAAAATCTTATCTGAACTACAATTCTGTTTATGTTATATTATATTGGCTGTTTCTAATCTTTATTTGCTTAGCTGCAAAGCGGCGAGAGTTGAAACCGAAACCCGAGCTCTGAACTATGTGCCCTGTTTACATTACAATTCATATTTGCATATCTGTCCCAACTGACTGGGAGCTGAGAGCTGTGAGGTTGATAAGCCACGTCTCGTCTCACTTGGCATTCATACACTCTCATATATGTACATACATAAATACCAGAGAGAAACTCTTATCTTATATTTGATTTCTTTGTTTTCCATGAAAATTGAGCTGAAGTCCCCGCTTCACTTTACCATAGTTTGCCAGTTAGCCGCGTGTTCCATAAATCCCTTGGGTCCAAAATCTTTCGAATTGTGTTTAATCAGTTTTCAAAGTAAAATGCATATTGTTGAATTAAATGAAGCTGACTGACGCAATCTCAAGGCTCCTTCAAGTGAAATATGCTTATAAATATATTTTGTTCAAGGAAATTGAGATAGAAATTGATTGCAATGGAATTAATTTTTGTTATTCCTAGAATTAAACATTGAATGAAAAGTTTCAATAGCAATTATCAAGACACTATAAGCTTTGACTATATGTTTGTAACAACAATGTTGAAACATAACTCTATTAAGCAAATCAGCTTATAGATTTGCCTCCCCTTTTAATGCCTAAACTATTAGCAATAATAGAGTTAGGAGTTTGAAATTTCATAGCTAACATTTACTGGCAATTAGCTCTTGGTAAATTGAGGAAAATTTCATAGAAATTCAAGAACCCACAGAGTGTGGCCCGGCATAGAAACAGCTTGCAGTCTATTATTGAACTCAAGGGGAAGCTTAAAAATTTAACAGAAGGAACATATAAATATGCTTAGGAATAGTGTTTGATGTTCTGATTTTATGTGTAAAACAAATTGCTTAATATAAAGTACAAAATAAGGTGAGAATTTAGTTAATGTGGAGAAAAGAGAATACATGAGTGTCAAAGTTGCCCAAGAATCTCTGGAAAAAAGGTCTCATGGTTTCGAATTGGAGTTGCAGTTGCTTTTTAAGACTTACTTGATATAACTTATAAGAATAAAATTCCAAATATATAAATTGAAAAGGAAAATAATATACATAGCTTAGCATACCATGAAATGTTTATCCCCTGACTCATTTAAATTTCAATTTAGTTATGCAAACTTAAGGCAAGGTATGCTCCTGAATAACTGGAAGTGGATCATATCATGACCAGGGCATTCCACATACCTACTATAAGTTGCAGTTCCAATTTCAGACATCCATTGCTATCTAAGAAGCAAGCTTTTCTGCAGCGAAAGCATAAACTGAAACAATGTTTGCACTTTAAATAAACAAATGAGTCGAAAGAATTAAATGACAGTTGAGAATTTGCTGATCGGAGTGTATATTACACCCACTATGACAATGGACTGTGTGTGCCATCATCATCCCATCATCCCATCATTCATTCTCACTCATTTATTCATGCCGCATTTGCCATTTGCTTCCACAAGAGCAACAAACACTTCGGCAATTGGTACATTTCCGGGCACTGAGAATATTTGAATTATGATTTAATGTTAATTACATGAATATTGCAAATTGTTTGAAGCGAAGCCAAGTGTAGTGAAGTGGGACACAAAGTGGCAAAACTTCCGTTGATTTCGTTTTTGTGGTTGGCTTATGCAATATTTGCTTAATTAAACACACAAATTAAGGGGGGCAGCGGGGACCGGAGCACTGCATAATTTATGTGCATTTTGTGTAATTGGAAATTTTAATAGTTGTCGTTCCATAAACAAATTTGCCAATCTATGCATCGTTTTTTGCTAATTAAATGCAAATACATACTCTTCTCTGCTGTCCACATTCACACACACACACACACACACACAGAACAGACACACTCACACATGCACAAACCCACACAGTCAGTTGCATTTTCATTTCGAATGCACGAGTATATATTATTTTGGGGCCAAATCCCACTGCAATGAATTTTTAGCCATCTCGATATCTCTAACCATATCTCTATATCTATCTCTATTTCTGCAGTTGGGTTTCCAATTTGAATTTGATTTTTTATTTATGACATTTGTTTCCACAGCCGATGCCGCTGTGTTGCTGTTTCAATGTCGCTTTTACTCTTTATTCTGTGGCTGCCCAAATGCTTCAGCTGATTGTTTTGATTTTCACATTTCGTACATTCATTTCTACAATTTCTGTTCTGTTTTGTCGTTATTTTGCATACGAAATTCATTTGAAATGCAAGCGCATTTGCACACACACACAGCCCAGTGACCCCTGTGGCCCCTCGGTTTAGATGTCAACAGGCCTTGTCCGTTTTGCCCGATGCACTCAGCAAATAATCCACAATGTTGTAAATTGATTTTGGCATATTTCATTTGTATTTCAACTAATTCCTTTGCACATTTTGTTTGATGTAATTTCAGATAACAAAAGAGCCATGGAGTTTTACACATTGTGCATACCAGGAGAAGATATGCATATCAGATGTTGCACATATTTTGCACAGGTAAAAGCAGTCAAAGAAACTCCAAGGTTTTTTAAATATATTTATTTATTTAATTTATTGCTTTATTTGTGAAAACATTTTATTTAAAGATGAGCCCTAAGTCAGCTGCTGAATCGTACATTTCATTTGCATTCATCTATTGAACATACATTAATAGATTTGTTATTGTGGGGCTCTGACGCATGATTTTGAAATGTTGCCAATAATTTTAACACACATATCGTACATATATAGCGTGAGAAATGAGGCATTCTTAAAATTGATTTCTTTTTTTTTTTTATCTTCTAAATTATTTAATATCGCTGGAATCGTTTAGTGCCTTGTGAACTTAACCCAACGTGTAAAGAGAAGGTTAATATGGGTACAGAGGGAGGCCTTAAGTCCTATATTTACAAAAATTAACAAGATTGTTCCCTGGTGACGCAAAAGGGAAGCCCTTAGCCTGTTGAGCTGGCTCCTACAGGCAGCGCCCCATACCTGGATGGCATAAGTAAATGTAGGCGTAATAATGAAAATTAATTTCTGAAACCATTCAGAAAATTTCAGTCCTGAAATCAGATAGGATTTTTCACTGTGTTATTAAATTTTAACTGTAAATTAAATCGTACCTACAATAATAATTTCCCTGGTATTTTCCCTTCGTATATCCCTGGTATTTCCCCTTCATAAACATACCTTTTGAGTTCGTGCCTAAAAGTATGCCACATAAAAGTGCCACAGCACAAGTACACAAAACATATTGTGATAGAATTAATTCAGTATCTATTCGCACTTCAACGCTGACATCATCGGTTTGATGTAGTTTCCCTCATGTGTTGCGGCTTCCAAAAATCTATCATAAACTGCGAAAAATAGGCAAGCGTAAAATTGTTTCAATATTCATAACAGCGGCGCTAAATGCTCGTTTTTCCAGAACGAAAAAAGAGGCCAGAGGGAGAACCAAACTAATATGCAAACTAGAAGTGCTTCATGTAAAAAAATTCAAAAAAAAAAAAAAACACCAATGGCAGTGGCAGCCCATAAAAAGTCAGTTTTCGATCATGTTCGCTTTTTGGCACTTGCCATGGGGTCGGGGGGGCTGGCTTGGGGTTTGGTCAACAAATGTTTGGAAATTTAAAGCACCTGCTCTATTGCCTGGCACTGCCACTGAGCTTTTCAGTTCAGGCCTGATAACACAGTTGGTATTACCCAGGCCAACGACAACAACAAAGCGTCGGCCCGTGCGTGGCCTAGCATGGCCCATGGCGATAGCAGCGTGTCCCCTCTATGTGCCGTATCCTGGCCAATTGCCATGGCCATTATTGGTTAGCCAAAGAGACGCCGCATGGCCCAGATGCAAACAATGGGCCCCGTGTCAATGTGTTCTGTGTCCTTTGCTGGAGGCAGGTTTTCGCTCTCCCCCTGTGAAAATGTCCTCACATAAAAAGCGCATAAAGGCGATAAGCGACATTTATGCGAGCCAAATCTTGCTGTGAAAATGTAAGTAAACTTTTACACACAAAAATTGAAAATTTTTCGGAAGAATTATGAAAAAGCTTTAGCTTCGGCTAATTGAAAACGAGACAAATTTACAATTTGTGTTGATACTCTTGGGCTGCGCTGGCATTTAAAGCGTACTTTCTGCCACTTTCTTCTCCTCACATTTGTTGGGATTGTGGACGCAGTAAGTTACTGGGGAAAAACGTTATTACTGCTAGTCTTTAACTTCCGCCGGAAGATTTTATGCATGGTCAGTTTAGCAGCAGCAGCTACGCTCATAAGCCATCGCAGTGTGGACATGGTCCAGAAAGGGATGGCAGGACAACGGCGTCTAGGGAGCTGCTTTTCAGCTACAAGCTATGAGCTCAGAGCTCCCAGCTGCCCAGGCAGGGAGGCAGGCCAGGTCCCATGCATCACCGAGCAGTGAGCATGTTTGTGCCGAAGATTAAAAGCATGTGTCCGGTTTTATGTGGACCCCAGTCCTAGTCCCTCCCTCTATCTCTCTCTCTCGCTCTATCGCAGTGTCTGTGTGCTGAAATTTATAACCGTAAAAGTGCAACAGTGAAAAAAGAGTGTGCCAAAAGGGCAGCGGCAGTGGCGGCTACAGTTCCAGCTCCATCTCTCGCTATGTTGTTGGTTTTTGTGGCTGTTGCCCTGTCGAGGTAAACCAGCTGGCTGGAAACGTTTTACGGCACATACACACACACACACACACACACACACACATAACAGATAAGTCCTTTGGCATCCTTTCCGTCGGGGTGGCAGAGCAGCGCTGCGCGTTTTGTTGCATAGTTTTGATTTATTACCAGAGCATCAGCAACAACAGCAGCAAATTCCATTTCGAAATTCATAACGAAACACATAAAGTTGGACGTGGCGGGCATAAAGGTGAAGGCTGCCTTCATGGAAGCTGCAAAGTCCTCCGCTTGGCTAGTTTATATGCACAATATCACAATATCAGAATATCAGGTAGCACTTATGTATATATAACACGAAAGTCATCTAATTTGCAATGCATGTGAAAGATTTTCACTTATCATTCTGATACATATGAACACATAGACCCAGACCCAGGTGACAGCGATTGGCAATGAATTGCAATTATTTTAAATCAAGTTAGAAAGGGGTGAAAATGTATTTGTAAATATTTCCAATATTTAAAAATATCAGAGCTTTCAGATATATGATTTCGATTGTGAGTCCTTAATGAGTCAGTCAATTAGGACAGACAGTTAGAAAGGTTTTCTTCGTTATAAAGGGAACGTATATTCAATTAGGTTTAGACGCTTGTGATAAAGTTGAATTAATATAGTATTTGATATGGTCCGAGATAATTTGCCAAATCAAACAAAAGTAAACTAAGTTAAGTATCATCAAAATTGTTGCCAAATCTTTTAATATTTGCTGCAATTTTTCAACTTCAATAGAGAGAAATCGAACCGCTAAACAATTAGCAATAAATATTCGTATAGGTGAGGTAGACAAATCCATTTTTAATCGAAGAGAAACGCTGTTAACGAGTTTCATTCATTCATATAGCCGCGGAGTAATTCTTCTGATGGCTATTTTTCGCCAATAAACAAAACAAAGATCTTTGTACTCAGTGAAGCATTTACTGTTTTTAACATTGGAACGCGAATCCGTAACCCAATCAAATTTACCCATTCACATGCGCTTATTTTCAACCGCAGTGTTCACAGCAGTCCTCCCTTAAAGGATAAACGAATTGCTGCAATTGAAACTTCAAACCCATCCAAACAAAAGTGCAAGCGGGCGGCTAAGAGTCATTTATGTACGGCTTGTGGATATGGCCTAAAACAAAACTAAAACACTCAACGATCAAAATCAATTAGCGAGCAAAATATTTCAACTAAAAATGATTGAAAAACATTTGGCCGAAAGCTGCGGGCTAAAATGCATTTGATTGCAAAGCGCCTAAAAGTCGACAGCAGCAACTGCTAAAGCAACAACTACAATAACAGCCAACACACAAGTGGCAAACATTTCGTATGCAAAACATTCCTTTTTTTCTCGCTTTTATTTACTTTTTTTTTGCCTGCCCGCATATGCATGAGCAGTGGCAAGTGAGCGATGGAAAGATGGGTAAGAAGCAGAGCGGAAAGCGGAAGGGGAAGGGGTGAGCTAAGAAGAGCCTCTTCAAGCCTTCTCATTCTCCCTTTGATTGTTGAATTATTTATATGTTTTATATGCGAATGCAAATGCAATATGCACATGAGTTAACGACAACAACAACAACAACAATTACAACAGCAACACGACAAAGTTTCGCCTTTTTTTCGTATGTCTACTCCTTTTTTATTTTCAGTCTTTGTCTGTTTTCATTTGCAAATTAGTGTTTGGCTGTTGTATTTTTGATGACTGGCGAAGTTTCTGTTATGCTCTTACTGAAGGTATTATACACATGTGGAGAAGTTGGTAACATTTGAATGAAAAAATATCAAAATTAAAAAGTATCATGATATATTGAAATGCTATTTCTCATAGAGAATACGAGAAACTGCCTTTGCTAACACAGGTCATAGACTGCTCACATAAAGAGAAAATATGTTTCTGATAGTCAGGTTAAAGATCATGAAAATGCATAAACTTTCTCAACTATTTTAACCTGTAAAATTTTAAATAAAAGGGTCAGGCATGGGTTAAAACATGGCTGCTTTGCTATATATACTTAGACCGCATTTCCATCAAAGAATTTAAAAAGACAAACTTTGATCTCATTACAGAATGATAGACTAGAAAACTCTAGTAATATGGCAAACATTTCAAATTAGGTGAAAAGTTGCATCCATTGTCGGAATAGAGTGGTTCAAGTACTGCTAAAGAGGCAAAAAGAAGCCGCTAGCCAAATTTGTTGCTTCACTTTTTTAAAAGATTTACATTCTGCACTTCTGATTTTGGGTAACTTTTTGAGATTGACGAAACATTTATTCCATTAAGACCATGTTTAGGTTATATCAGAATAAAAAACTGACACAAGGAAACTATTTTAATATTATAAACAGCAAGAGAACATAAATCGTCTTTCGCACAATCTTCATCATGTAAGACAAAACTGAAATATTATTTGATGAGCATCAAAGGTTGAAGTAAAACTCTCCACATCATGTGCACAGATGAACTATATATAAGATAAAGTTAAGCTAACGTTTCCGCAAACTGCTTCAGCAACATATAATCTTCCAGCCAAATTTAACTTAAATATTTCAGGGTATTAAAACTTCCATTGACCGTATATAGCGAAATGTTTTTCAGTGCTTTTTTTTATTCGTCGCCCGATTAAATTTGCATTGTCATCTGATGCGTTAGCCAAACATTTGCCCCACCACACACTCTCTCTCTCTTTCTCTTAGAGGAGGAATTGTCTTTTGAAATCCTTGTCCAAATATTTGGCAACCATTTAACGTTTTTATTTAATACAATGGCATTGGCGAGTGCAGCGTTTGTTTTTACAGCTCGATGTCAACGTCATTTGGCGCCTGATGGCTTGAAAACTGACCCCCAAACATGATTGATTGACAGTTGAAAGTCAAATAATGGTGAGGCGCATCCATGGGTGGCCGACACAGTTGTGGGTGAGTATGAAACGATTTTGGGGGGGCGGAAAAACTTTAAGCTTGTATATGGTATATGCAGTCCGGCATTGCCTGCATTTCCGTTTTAAATTAAAAAGTGTTTTTTTTTTTGTTGGCGGCCTTCTCTTTGGGCTACCCGGTGCATTCGTACCCTTATCATTCTCGCGCCCCGTGTGCATTTCTAGACAACTGGACGGAGAACTGATAAGGGCTCGTATCACCATATCAACAGTTTAATAAAGTGTCGAAATGGGGGGATGGGAGGCCGGGTGCTGGCTCCTAGTGATTAAGAGAGCATGACATTTTAATGTGCTTACATAATGGACAAGCCGCACGCCAAAGCCTGCGTCAAAGACCAAAGCTGGCTTAATCCGTCGGCAGCCAGGGCCACGACAACACAACCCCAACAATGGCAACACCACGACAGGGCTGCCACCAGCCTCCAACTGCAGTCGCATATCTCAGGGCAAGTCAGTTGGCCTTTTAACTGGCTGCACCGTTGGCTATTTTAGATAATGGTTTATTATTGTGAACAAAAAAATGTAAGTGTACAGTGTATATTTACCATACTAGATGAAAATGTGTTCAGTGAAGTGTGAAAAAAAACATTACAAATGTCAGGCAAAATTAATAAAAAATATATACATAAATATTCCGTATTCCCGTATTCCGCATGGAATGTAATATAAGCAAAACAAGCCAAATCCATGTGCCAGGATACACAGCCCGCGGCAACTGTCAGTAACTGTGTTTGCATGTGTGGGCATGTGTGTGTGCATGTGGCAAAAGTGAAAATTATTTTCAAATTAGCTGCAAACGTTGCACAACATTTTTCACACAAACTGCAAAATGGTTGCCATGATTGTTATTATTATTGTTGTTGTTATTGTTGTTGTTGCCTTAGCAAAAATTCAAATTAAATTGTAGCTGCTTAAATATTTGTATGAAATCGTTGCGAGAATTTAAACATTTGCATTGAAATTGCAATTGCGGTAGAGAATTTAATTAATTGTTTGTGATATGTGAATGCTGGACGTGTGTGTAAATAAAGTATTTACAGATATAAAACAACAACAAAAAAGGCAGAAATATCTGTTATTGAGAGCTATTAATTAATGCTGCACACAAAGTTACAAAATTTCCATCAAAAGCCATCGCCAGCGAGTGAGCAACTTTACATCTATATATATATATATTTGTGTTTCGCCTTTGTAGAGCAAATAAATTGCACATTTATTTAATAAAATACTTTGTTGCCTTGATTCATAGTTTTAGTTCATTTCAAATTCAAATCGAAAGTTGGCAAATTGAAGAAATATCATGAATGTTGTCTTATTTTGTGATTATAAAATTCTAGTCTAGTTTGTCTAGAAATAATGCTTTCTTCACAGCCTTTAATATCTCACAGGACATCTACATATGTTTCACTGTTGCTCAAGATGATTATAGTGTCATCGTGATAAAGATCTGCTGTGTAAATTACCTGGAAAGTAAGTTAATGGGAGGAATCTCATGATACATGAGAAACATCCTTAAAAGACATGTTTTACGAATCTACAAAAGAAAAGTTACACCTGCCGACATAGTATCTGGACAACTCAATGAAAACCCGTCAGAATCTGCTACAAACTGTGTTCAGTAAAAGTATTTTTGTCTTCTTAAGATAGCACAACTTATAAGCTATTTATTTGTTCCTCATCATCTCCCGCTGTAAGCATTATAAACATGTTTAAAGTCAAAGTTTTGGATGAAACAATTAAAGCTGCTAACTAATTATTAAAATATGAAAGGTTTATTTCTATCTTTCTTCAGAAATAAGAAGGTTCCTCATATAACTCAAATAAGAAACTCCACTTTTCTCAATAAACTCAATATCATAATTTCGTATGGTTCACTTTAAAATCTCAACATTTGCAGACTTAATTTGTACTGATTTTGCAATGAATGTATTGAAATATCTCAAATTTTGTTCATACAGATTTTCTATTTGTCTGCTTTTAGACATATCTAACACAATTTCAATAAACCTCACTCAGTAAACCTAACTACACAGCAGTATAGTATAAGTAAAGTGGTCAATGTTTATATACCAAACATTTTCCTTGCAACCTATAATAAAGCCAGTTAAGTTTGCCCTTATATTTTTCCATAACCCAGTGTGAGTATTCGTAATTAAGTCAGCAGAGAAGTTGAAGCCCAACATGAGGCTGTCGTTCATTTCATGGACTTAATCTATCAACGCACTGACGCGCTCTCATTGGCCATCAGCTATCAGCATCAGCATTCAACATGCTCTTACATTACCTCCACATATCATTCGATTTAATTAGCGAGCGTGCCGGATAAAGCAGCAAAAACAAAAACAACAACTACAACAACTACAACAACTATGCAACAGTATTTAATTCCCAACAGTGACATTGGAGGACACTTTAATAAACAAACCATTGGCACTTAAGCAATAAGCAATACTCGTACACATTTAATGTCCTGCCACTGGTCCTGGCCAAGCAATCAGCAGAAAACTCAGCAAGCGGCAAAATGGTCCTTTTGCTGTTGTTGCTTTTGTTGTTGTTGAAGGGGCAGCTGGAATTATGGCATAAGCAGAATAAGATGAAACGAATAGTAGCAGTCTGAGTTGCCGTTGAACAGTCTCCGGCAGGGGGGACATGGACATGGAGGCGACCAAAAAACAATCCGACATTCATTTATTATTTAATACGAAAACGCAATTCGTGCATTCACCTGGAAACCATCAACAAACGTCACCAGCGGGAATACGCAATGCGAAGAAGCACCAGAGGCAGCGGCAGCGGCAGCACTGGCAGAAGCAGAAGCAGCAGCAGAAGGAGCAGCAGAAGGAACAGCAGAAGGAGTAAGACAAGTAGATGGAAGCCAGGTCATATACAGTCTGTGAGAATTCCAGACAAATACAGACACACCCACGCACACACGCACTGCAAATATCGTTGTTGGAAGTTACTTCATCGTCTTGGACTTTGACTGTGTTAGAGATGGCTTGGAAAGGCTTTGTACGTATCAAAAGGAGGAAGAAGAAATACATATTTATATATAATACAAATAATACAAATATATATTTTATAATAGAGAGAAAATCAGCTTACATTTATATTGACAGAAAAATTAATTGACTATATAAAATGTCTAGCTGCAAATGGAATATTAAATTAGAAGTGAAAAATCTTAAGATACAGAAATATTCTGTAACTATCTGTGGTAAAAGTACAAATTAAATGACAATGAATATATTTTCTATTCTTTTATACAATTTTCATGATATTCATTTTTGAAGGAAACCCTAAGAATACCTGAATCGATCTAAAAGACTAATTTAAACTTTCAGTCCTGAGATATAACTGCGCGCTATGTCCTTTAAAGGTCAATAGGGTCTAATTGTAGACTGAATGAGCATGCCGATAGCCCAAATTGTCGCATGTGAAGGGAACAAAATCTATGATGGATTTTGGAAGAGTGGTCGGCCCAGGTCTATCTTTTGTGCACATGGATAAGTTCGTACGAAAAACGTTTGATATGGCTTCCGTCATGCCAATTAGAATTAGCTTCACATAGGACGTGTCAAACAATGGTATTTCTAAAGGATACATTTATAGGTAGCAATATGCGAGCCATCGCCAAGACGCGGCATCGATTGCTAGTCATAGTGGCCGCCTAGTGGGGTTCCAGAATGCACCAATAACCGGTTATATATCTAAGCACGACTGTCATAATATTAACATCCTTATAAGGACAATTTTCAGCTTAAAACTATGCCATCATAGAATATTAAATCAATTTAAAGTTCTTAACTAAAACTCTACCTTTTGGAATGTTATAAACTTTGTTTATACAACTAATTGAAGGTGTTACCAGGTGTTACTCACGCGCTGACACGCTCAACTGCTACACGTGACCACATCACGTCGGCATCTCTAATCCTATACTTGGCCCTCGTCTTGGCTGCCGTGTCCTGGAGGCGCAACGTACGCAGCCAAGCATAACAGTAAACCAAGCTGACGTTAACTGGCAAGGCGATAAAGCAGGAACACACACATACACACACACAGACTCGCACTAGCAGAAATAGACGGGGACACAGACACAAATGAAATTCAAGCAAATTGAAATTTTATTTCAGCAAATGTCTTGTTCTTTACGCCCCCTGCCTACCCCTGCCACAGTCGGTGTCCTGGCTGTCTGGCACTTTTGCTTTTTTGATTTTTCTTGTTTTTCCTTCTTTTTTTTTGGTTTTTGGGGGTTTTCTTGTTATTTTGCTAACACGGACTCCAGCTGGAACTAAGCAAGACAGGAGTGGTAGGAAGCGGACGCTTAACTTGCGCGATTTGTTGCACTTTTCAATTTAGATAAATTAAAAACAATGCCACAGAAAGTTGTACTTGCAATTTCCACTTACCACTTGCCACTTGTGGTAAACTCTCGAGTGTTTTGCAAAGCCAAGCATCAAACTTCAGAGCATGAAGATTGAGAAAGAAGACGATGCCAACACTTTGGCCAACTTGTAATCACCAGAGAATTGTGCACTTTTGTTTGCTCGCTGCTGCTCCATTTCTCGCCCACTCCCTCTCCCTCTCCCTCTCCCTGACTCTAACATCGTTTCTAACTCGCTGGTTTGGTTTTTGTTTATTGGTGTCTGGGTGGATGGGGGTCGACGTGCAATCGATGCTGCCAGCCAGTCAGAGAGCAATTGAAGTGAAAACAACGGTGCTGCTGCTCTGGAGTATATACTGCTCCCCAGTTGCTGTGGCCCAGCTCTTCCGTTCCACCCGAAACCCCTTCTGGTGCTGCTCTTATGGCATTGTCTCTCAATTGAAAGTGCTGCTGTTGCTTGGGGCAGCGGCATTGCTCATACGCCAGGTGCAACGGGTTAGGCTTAATCGATGCCACCATCACGCCCTCGAACTGTGGAGTGGGTTGTGCTGCAAATAATAATGAACTCCAGAGGCTGCAGGCTGCCTACTAACTTCTTTAATAGATCGATTTCGCAAACCACGTTACCTGCTCCATCTGCTTCACTTAGTCAGATTTCTCGCAGCAGACATCGGCACAGACAAAGCCATCGAATATTTATGGCTTTGCCAGGGCAGATTATGCGGCCAAAACTTTAGCAACTTTCCACTTTCGGGGTGCTGCTGGCAAATTTACGTTTTACATTTTCATCGCGTTGCTTCCTTTTTTGGCCATGAAACGCAATTTGGCTTATGAACTGCTCCAGCAGAAGATTTGCACAGTTCAAAATGAACTTGGCAGTTGTGGCAAGTGCAAGCAGCAAGTTCCTAGTTCAAACAAAACTGCGGCAACACTTTCAGAGGCTAATTTTCTATTAACGTTGCAGTTGCTGTTGCAGCTACAGTTGCACAAGCAGCGGTTGCGCAACAAGACACAGACACAGCGGCAGCAAAAAGTAGGAAACTGTCAAGAGTTTTGCGGCAGAAACAGAAACATAACCAGAACCACATAGCACGTACACACATATAGCATACTTAACAGAGAAATACTTTTAATTTTTAATGGAATTTATTATGTCCTTATGTAGAGAGTTTGTAATATCTACTCAAAGCTAAATACTTTTAATAGTTTGTGTCCTCGAAATTGTATGCGAAAGGAAAGCAGCTGCATCATTTTAATAGAATTAAGTATGGAAGCCAATTATAGTTTACAAACAATCGTATAGGCTTTAAATGAGAGTGCGTACATATAGCAAAACTGGACAGCCTTTAAAAAGCAATAGATAAATCAATAACTCCCAGTATCAGGTGTGCAAGGACATAAGATAATGGGAAGCATTTAGCTCTGAAATTTGAAATTTGAAATTTGCAATTTGAAAGCAATGAAACTTCTCTTACCAGCAAATACTTGTAGGTAATCCGCTAAAATTGCTTTCGATTCTGCTGCAGAGTTAATTCGAGTACTCAGATACGAACAGTTATTGTGAAAATAAGTTAGATAGTTTATATTCTTACCATATTTTTTCTGTATTTAAGAATTCCAACGGATATTCGAAGAGTCAAGAAAATGTCTTAAACTAAAATTGAACTGAAAAATTCGATTAAGTCGAGACAATTTAATAAATGTTTTAAAATTCCAAATGTCTTTAAAAATGTATAAAAATTAGGTGATAGAAAGTATGGAAGCTTACATAATGTCCTCGGATCGACAGCTATCATGATAATTACGAAGAGCAGTTCGATTTTTTCACATAGTAAAAATAGCAAAAAAACTGATTATAATTTTCATATCAGCAAAATTTTTGGGATTTCAGAATTATATATTCATAATTTTATACTCTGTACCTATAGTAGAAAGGTATATTAAGCTTATAAAATGTATTTAACAGGCAGAAAGAAGCGCTTTCGACCGCATAAAGCTGAGTCGATCTAACCATGTTTGTCCGGAAGTATGAAAATCAAGATAGATTGGAAACGGCAAGAGATAAAAACATAAATTTGCATTTGAATATTCTATAAATTTATACCCAGATCAAGTTTTTCATTGTCTACGCCCACTTTTTAGGGTGGCCCCATACAGTCTCCCAGTTTTACCTTTTTTTTTATTTCATAACTAAATAGTTTTATTTTCATATGTCCCCCATAGAACCGATTTCTTTTTAAGTGAACACAAAATGTATTTTTATCCAAATCAAACCAAATTTGGGCTACATCCATTTAAGAAGTCAAACATTATTTTATTCAGATGGGACACTATATCATATAGCCCCCATATAACCGATTTTTTCGGAATGAACACCAAATGTTTGCTTTTCATCCGAATAGAGTCGAATGCATTATATACAGATTTTCCATGTTCTGCCATTCTATTACTTTTTCTCTTTTCTTCCCTAAGTCTCAATATATCTTCTCATTTTATTAGCTAGACTATCACAACTTTAATTCCAAAAATATATAATATTATAGCACATAAGGATTGATGTAACTTCTAAAGCTTCAATTTGACAATTTATTCAATTTCAGCTTTCAAAATCTGCGTACAACTTTCTCAAAAGTTGTCATCGCTGTTGTTGTTGTTTTTGTTGGTTCTGATGCCGCTGGCATTAGCGGTATTGCGGGCGGCATTTGCAAGGCAAATATTTATAAATCAACACGCTCACACACACACACACAGGCACACAAGCCAAATAGACAGCAACAGACAGAGGCAGACAGATATAAGGATAGAGATAGACAAAAGGAGCATCCAGGACTGCCAACAGGGCGACACGCACTTGACTTTCGAAACTCACTTGAAGTCGTGTTGATCTGAGCTAAGGAGTTGCTGGTGGAGTTTCGGTTGAGTTTTGAGTTTGAGTTTGGGCTTTTCGCTGCCGCAGTTGCATTCGCAGCCTCAGCGGCATGTTGCTGATGATGATGTCTCTCTCACTCTGCATCTGTTTATATGTCTGTCTGTCTCTCTATCTGTTTGTCTGTCGCTGGATCTATGTTTGCTTGTTTACTTCGCTGGCAGTGTTTTGAAGTTTTCCTGTTTTTCATGCGCTGCATTTTCACAGTCATGTGAGGTTGCACTTTTTGCTGCTTAGAAATGAAGTTGTTTTCATCAGTTCAGCAAAGCTCAGGGCAAATCATGTTAAATGATGTTCATATATGTGTTGCTTAGCGAAAACTGGGTTAAGCGTAAAGTTCTGCCAAACACAAATTGTGCTAATGCCAACAAGCTTGAAATGCCACCGTCAAGGTGTTCATAAAGAGGTGGATCTGGAGCACCGCTGAGGCTGCGCCTGGCAGGCATGTTAAATGAACAAAATGCAATTCAGGCCGGGGGCAACAGCTGCCGAAGACGGCTTAATCTGTTACACTCAAAAAAATAAATTTATTTTTAAAAAATATTTTATTTTTGAAAGCGATTTTGCATACACACCCCTCCCCTCCATATCTAACTAGCCTTTTTGATTCCCTTTCATGCCATGAGAATTGCTCATTTAGGAAAACACATTTTTGTTTTCTCGAGCACTTTTTATTTTCACAAATTTAGAAATTCTCGTATAAATTTTCCTAAGTGCAGATGTCAACACATCTTGGCGGTCTGCCCGTTGCCTGTGCACTCTGCTCGCTGCCCTCATTGACCCCAAAAACTGTCTGGCCATCCGGCCTGTGCAACATGCACTCAATCTCATACCCATTCGGATTCACATTCATTCACTTCATTTGCCGAGTTACGCATGCTGCTCACACTACGTGCTGAGGGTATGGGCATGTGGCTTTGGCCGTAGCTGTAGCTGAGCTGCTGCCCCCTTCCCCTCTCCATGTTGATGACATCAATTTGCGTAAATTGTGCTAGGAAAACGCTGCCGGAAACAGGCTGACTAATGGAGCGGAAGTTTTCCCAAAGCATTCTACGCCCTTTTCATGCAGCATAGAAATAGGAGCCATCCGTGCAGCCAGGCAACCAGCCAGCAGGCAGTCGGTCAGGCAGTCATCCAGCTCTAGGATCCTCAATTCTCAATTCTCGGCTTGCCAGTCCAGAATCAGTCAGTTAGCCATTTCGCCATCGCATTCAAACAGCATGCAGATGAGCCCCTGTGTCGGGGTCGTGGTCTGGGTCTGAGTTTGGGTCTGCGTCAGAGGTTGGGGTTTTGTGTTTTGTTTTTGTTGTCTCTGGCTGACTGGCTGACAGTTATTTAGCAGCTTTTCTGATGAAGCTGCAAACCAGCAATTAAACATTACGCATACGCACCGTTGTATGTGCTGGTGAAATTTAATGCAATTGTCTCACTCACACTATGGCTATCGCTGTCCCTATCACTATCAGTATATCTCGCTCGCTTTCGCTTTGTTCCGCTTAATTTGTTTGAACGTTCATTCGTCGTAGTGTGCGGGGAGCAAGGGAGGGGGCTTCGTAAAATTAAACTTGTCTGCTGCGCATTTAAAATGTCACCAACTCAGCGACGACATGGTTGTGATCCGGCTCTGGCTCTGGCTCTGGCTTCAACTAACGCTCCCGCTACCAGTGGCGGTGCTGGTGCTAGTGCCGATGCCACTCGCTCCATTTCCTCGCTGGGAACCCGCATGCAAACGAACCAACGAAAATTTTATCAGCATCAGCATGAAAATGTCGCCGCATATTAACCTGTCATCCATCACTTTTGATACTTTAGCAAACGCCATCCAGGCCGCGTGTTACCTTCGCTTGCAAGCAGCAAGAGGAAGGCGGGTGGGCGGATGGTGGTGCGACATCCACATAGATACACAAGCCATCCAACCATAGCCAGCATACACCCCGCCCCTTTGTCACGCAGCAAAAAGGGTCAATTCCGTTGCACGACACACAAAAGGATAACGAGCGCAATATGAGTTGGCATAATAATAATAACAACAACAACAACAACAACAACAACAATAACATGAACAACAACAAAAATGACAGCACTTCGCACAAAGAGAAAATAAAATGGCGTCCTTGTTGATGCTCTTGTTGTTACTGTCGTTGTTGTTGCTGTTGTTGTTGCTGTTGTTGTTGCTGTTGTTGTTGCTGTAGTTGTATTGAATGCTGATGACGAAGATGATGATGTTGAAGCTGATGACGATGGCAATGCAAAAAGTCTCAGTTTACAATTTGATTCAATAAAAAAATTTAACTTCAATTTGGCCGCTGGATGGCGGAAATGCGATTATATCAAGAAATATTCATAAAAAGTATATACATATATATCTATTTGAGAAAACTATTAGGAAAATGCTTGTCGTAAATGAGAAAAAAAAGGCTTTTGTCTTGTCCATTTTCATAGTCTTCTTAAATTTTATACTTATAAAAATCAACAAAGTTATCCATATATTTTTGTAGAATTTCTATTAAAATCTGTGTAGTGCGTGTAAAAACCCTAGAAATTTTGATATTTTCATATGAAAACACTATAAATTTTAGGTTAATTTTTAAGCGTTTTTCGAGAAATCAAGTAAAACCCAAAGGCTACTAAATTTGAGGTGTAGTTCCAATTCCGAAGGTCACAGGAACGCGCAGGCGCTTTTGTATGATCATCAAAAGCGCCTCAAAAAATAATTGTATCTAGTTGCCATTGAACTTTTCTCTATCTTCGTGCAAAGGTGTCTCTATAAATTAAAATGTTTACACATTTATTATTGAAATTTCTAGAGATTTCTGTGACCCTCCACTGCCATAATAGTCTAATCAGGTTTAGCTTTAAAACTTTCAAAATTTTCAAATAATTTCAAGATCTCACACTTCTGCGACTTATATGTATATATATATACAATGTCGTTTGCGTTTTTTAAATAAATAGGACAGAGTTTTAACAGTCAAGATGTCAAAAATATATTGTATTAACTTGCTTTTCCTTATATATCAAAAGTGATTTTAGCTAATATTATTCAGTGGAATGACAAGTTGACAAATTTATATTCTTGTACACGTATAGGTGGACCTAGGAAAACTTTAAGAAGAATATCTATTTAAAGTGTGAAATATCAAGTAAAAATACAGTCATCGTAGGCGTCTTCTATATGTCTATACTAAGAATTATCTTAAATATAAAAAAACTGCAGAACACAAACTATCAACAAAATTGCCTAGTTGGTCTACAATATACGATTCCTATTAGAATTGCAAGGCAGGGCATAAATCTTATGACATAAATTTTAGCTATACGACACAAAATTAATGAAATCAAGAACAGAGAGCTGAAAAAGATACTCAGTCAATAATATTTACATAGATGAATTCAAACGAAAAACTGAATTGATAATTTTTACACAAATTTTGATAAATTCTGAATTCTCCTAGCACTAAGCTTAGTTTGGGACACCTAAAAAAACGATAATAAGAAGAAGTTTTGAGAAACTATTTTTGAATATTTAATTATTTTAGCAAGCTCGAGGTCAAGTGAGTGACGGACAAACAAACTCGAGTCGCTTCTCACTATGTAACAGAATTTATTAATTCTTTTAGACGTTCGGCTTTTTAGCTGCTTAGAAGTTGCGTTTCGGAGAGGCCAATTCTCTTCATCAGTAACCGTTATTAAGCACATGTGACTTGTGAATTACGCCTCTTATTTTGTGTAATTGATTTAATATACCTAAAAATATTACAATTTTAACATTTTCAATTTTAATTTAACAAATTAAGCCATTCTTCGCATATTACAGTTTCCTGTTCAAAAGTCTGCTCAATCAATTATCGCATCAGAATTATTTATGATAATATATAATATGGCCACTTTCTAAAATTCTCTGAAACCTCAGCGCAAACGACATTTGCAAAGTCAGTTTTTAACAAACAACAACAACAACAACAGCAACAGCATAAATGTTTAGCTAATATTAAACGACTGTAAAATGGCATTTTGCGTAGTTGCCTTCCACATAATACCAACTCGCTCTCTGTCTCTCTTTTGACTTCCCCTTTTTCTTTCCCTTCCTGAGCTTCCTGTGGCGTAGCTGCTGATGCGGTTTGCAGATAAGTTTTAGAGGGGCGAAAGGCTAAGTTTCAAGTGCGGGTGTGTGTGTTTGTGTGCTTGTGTGTGCGTGTATGTGTGTGTGAGAGAGTGAGTGTGTATGCGAGTGGGTGGTTTGTCCGTCTGCTCGTGCTTTTTATGACTAAAATTGTAAATTATGTCAACTGGCCACGACCCACAGAGCTCGTTAAAGTTGGAGTACGACACCCATACATACACACACACTCACTCACTCACTGCCGCTCGCACACATACACTTGTAACTGCTACACGAAACTAATGAAAATTTATTGATAATAAATTTAATATGTTTTGCGGCTGCATGTTTATGTGCAGCCACACGTATGTATGTATGTATGTATATCCCATTCCGCTCATATCCTTGGAGTTTTGAATTTTATATGTAATCGACACTAAGCCATAACCATGCGAGCAGGCAAGAGGGGAAACTTTGAGCTTTAGTTTTTCGGTCTGCTGCTGAGGCTGCAAAACTCGTCATAATTAATTTATTGTAATTAAATGATATGTTATGATGCAATGATGAAAACACACTCACACCTACACTCACCCAACCCTCCCTTGTGCTCATACAAACACCATCTTTAGCCGACATCCTGCAACTGCACTTTGTAAGGCGATATGGCGTCACTTGTTGGCACTTAATGGCAGCATAATATTGGCTGTAGTTCACAAACTGGTATATTAACTTTCTAATGAAGTTTGCAACACACAGAAGTAAGTGACAAGGTTATATATTCCTAATCAGCATTAGGAAGGCAGTAGATATATTCTTATTTAAGAGAGAGCTTCAATGAAGCCCCTTCGCCAAGCAGGAGAATGAAGAATGCTCTGGCACAAGGTTGCACTGTTTTCACAATTAACAACAGAGTATTTTGTAGTCGTTTCGTTTCAGCATATTTAGTTTTTTATCAACAGTCATTGCCATCATTTCATCACCATCATGGTGAACCCAGGTCCAGGTCCTTCGACGATGCCGTTCTTTCTTCATAGCATTCCCGCTGTTGACATTTCATTGAGTGAAACTCAAACTTCATTATGTCCTGCAGCGTCTGTGGCGCCAACCCAGTTAGAGCGTGGAAGGAAGCTCATGTCTTGCCTGGATGCGTGTTACTATGACACCACCCAAACCCCTCCACACTCCTACCCCTGCATCTCGCCATCTGCACCAACTTTGTCTTATTCTTCTGCTGATGCTGCTTGTGTGACTTTGTCTGAGTTTGTTTGCATAACCTATTTGTATAAATATTTTGCCTTTCGCTCCGCTCTGTTGCTCAACTTATTTGCACGTTTGCCTGCCAGCAGGCCTCCTCCCCCTGCCCACTGGGTCTATGCCCACCCTGTCTCTGTCTCTTGCTCTGTTTTGTAGGTGATAACAATGTTTGTCTTTATTCCTGGCCGGGGCAAAAACTTTACTTTCAACATTTTCACTTAACTTGCACAACAAAATTCAGTTTATTATTTTATAGTTTGGACACGTGTGTCTGTGCCTGTGTTTGTGTGTGTGTGCTTGCCTCAGCAAAAAATATATATTTAAAGAAAAATAAAATGTAATTTCATGAAGCTGCAGCTAGCATACATTTTTGGGTGCTCTCTGATGTGTTTATGCAAAACCAGTTTTAAGCCAGAGATTTGTTGACACTTCGACACGAAGGCAAACACGAAGACAGAGCCAATCCACTTACCTAATACCAACACAAATTAACGTGTCTGTTTGTCCGCATATGCATCTGTAATCTCTGAATGTATGGGTTTTGTGTGCTGATGATCCCCTTTGAAATGCAATTTGCGCGATGGTGAGCAGCCAAATGGCAAATGGCTTCATTCTCGAAAACTTAATGAATTGTCAAACACTTTAAGCCAATAAACGCAATAATGGCACACACGCACTCCACAACTTGGCATTGCCACTTCAGATCGAACACAGACACCAGACAGCTGGGCGGATGCTCGTTCACACAGGATGCACGGGAACATGTAGACAGGTGAATAGGATAGAGACAGACGGCATGGACATGGATGTTCTGGCAATTGCAAGGCGTTTAGCTGTAAAAGTTTTAAAAGTTGTGCAATGCCAACGCCAACTTTTACCTATGAGCAAGCAACAACGTTTACCCAACACACACACACATCAGCACATATACGCACGCACACTCATGCCAGGACATTTGTCACAGGGCTTTCTTTTTTTGCGGCCATGACTGTCAGCGAAACTTTGCTTTGCTTTTCTTTCGCCAGAAAAAGCAACAGCAACTAAAGTGTTTATGTTGCCCGGAAGACATAAAAGCGAATGCAGTCAATAGTCGTTGGGTTGCTGGCGGATGAAGGGTGAAGGGAGCCATGCCATGCCATGCCATGCCATGCTATGCCAAGCCACAGACAGAGACACGCAACCGCAACAAATCCAACGGAAATCCACTTTAAAGTTGGGCAGCATCAGCAGCGGGCGCAGCGCTAGGCAGCAAGAGCATCTGCTTTCAAGTGTTGGCTTGAGCGAGAAGGACGGGCGGAGGTCGGGTCGGGTCGAGGGCGAGGCGGAAAGAGATTGCACTTGCAATGCTATTCTGTCAAGTGTTGTCGAACGCTCGATGGACAGTGCAAAAGACAATGACAATGGCCAGTGTGGACGAAACAGATGCAGGGTCAGTGGAAGCAAGCTTCTCCGGTCTGCAGCTAAAGACTTCGTCTTCCTTATTCCTTATCGAACAACAACAATAACAATAATACAATGGACACAGAGCCGATAAAAAAAAAGGGAAAGTGCGTGGCAAATGGGGCTTACTATGTAGACACAGATGACTGCTAAGTATACATATGTATTAATGTATGTGTTTGTCTGTTTGCGCGTGTGTGTGTGTGTGTGTGACACGTACATTTATGGCTTATCGAATGGCAGCTATGTGTGAAGGGGTTAAATGCTGGTCATACTTTGCAGTTCACTGAAATTGTAAGCGTTTGTTTGAGCCTTTTGAAGAGTTATGGCTGTGCAAAGAATTGCCATATTCTACTCCATTTTCGTCTATTTTAGTTTGAAATAACATGAATCATTTGTTTGTTGTGTTCTTTAACACCAACTTAGTAGACCAAACACTTACTGACTGCAAAACAACGTATGCACAAACCTATAAGACCTAATAGCCTGAAATTATCACACAAGAAAGCTATCACGGCGTCAATGAGAACTAAAAAGCCGATTCGGACAATTGAAACTAGGAAAATTATATTATTCTATAATATGGGAAAAGAGAATTCAGAGAACGCCGGGTGACTTCCCTTTTGAACATTGACAATTTGTCCCTCAGTTCCTTATAGTGAACATTTTGCACTCCTCGTTCCCAGACCTGCAAGTTCTTCTTCCATTTTAAGGTTATGCTCCACGAGAATCATCTCTTGCTTCCTTATATTTTGAAGCATAACCACAGAGATCAATGTTTTTGATAAAAGTTGGGCCAGAATCAGATTCAACCCGCGCTGCCAACCACTGCGAAGGGCTTCTTTAGAAATTCTATTAAGAATTGTCCAATTCAGACGTCGATGTGCAAAGAGTCAAGTACAAATTCCTTAATTTATAATTTAATACAAATCTATATATAGATCTAGATTTACTTCTCACCATGTGAACTTAATATTCATTCAAAAGGCATTCGAAATATGAGTTTTCCTTATCAAGTTTTCTAGTACTTACTTTTTTTGTACAACAATTTATACAAATATTATTCATACATTTCACAATGAAATATTTATGGACCAAAATATTTGACAAAGAAATTTGCAAAATAAGGCCACAATAAGGCCATGTAAATGATATTTATAAGCCACAATATCGGCAAAAGTTAAATCACTTAAGCTGAAAATATGCATATCAATGGAATGGCCATTACAACAACAGCAATTACAACTACCACAACAAGAGAATGCGAATGCCTGGGAAAGGATGAAAAAAGCAAATAATTGGCATAAAATGATACAAAAATTGATTAAAAGCCAAGCGGAGGAAAGAAACGAAAATACGTGCAGAGATGAAATATTAAATAATATTTATTTTTAAAAGGCAAAAGGAAAACGAAATATAAAAGAAACTGTTAACAAGGCAAGCTGCCAAAGAAATGCGATAAGAATGCAGAAATAAGGAGGAGCAAGCGAAGCTGCTGAAGATTGGGGAAGGGGTGGAATTTGCAGAACAGGAAATGAAAAAGGAAAACGGCACGACAAAAGTTAAAAATCAATTCGTGGCAAACTGAAAGCTGATTTATGGCTGCATTTATGAAATGGCCCAAGGAAAGTGGCCCGAAACGGATCCAACTGCGCGCTGAGGGCAAAAAGTAAACACCAACACAAGCGCACACACCTAAGCACATGGACATTGGGCAGGCGAGTGTGTACAGGCAAAAAGTGTAGGAAATAGAAAACTAAGTGATTGAGAGTTATAACGAGTGCTAACAAATTTACCAGAAAATTGACTTTTTCTGTGCTGAATTAAAGCGAATTGTGAAGGCGAGCCTGTTGGCTGAATGCACACACACGCGCACACACATATACCAACACACACATGAATACACTCACACATAAGCACATACAACAGACGTGTAGTGGGTGTGTCCAAAGAGGCGTATCAGTTGGGCGTTGCACATGCCACAAGCTTGTCAACGCAAGCCAAAAGTAGGAACACGGAGTCGAAAGATTGAATGGCGAAGGGGGCGAGAGTCTGAGAGTGGCGGCTAACGAAAGAAGAGACGAAATTGAACTGTTTGCAACCACAAATTGCAAGTTGTTTTCGCCCGGCTGCATTTTGTTTTATTTTCGACAGGTGAAATAACCGCAATTACGCTGATGCTGATGCTCTATACTCTATTCCCCCCCTAAAGTCCCATCCCCGCAAAGTACACAAATGAAATTGCAATGCCTGATATTTGGGGGGTTATGGAAAGGGGAAACACATTTACTGTGGCAAAAAGTGCGCTTAAGTGCCGCTTTGCGAAATGTTTTGGCTTGCCAAGGACCAAGGGGAAGATGGAATCGGAGATGGTTTGGCTGAAATCAGTGGAAGTGAAGCTACACTACAAAATGAAGTCGGTTTTGGGAAGCAACTGATTTAACAGTAGAAAAAACGATATCACTATATAGTTGAATGACCTCTCTGAAACCTTCGTTTCATAGCGAGGTCTCAGACAAGGTGACTTGCTCTCATGTATGCTCTTCAATCTTCTGCTGTAGAGCATTATAAGAAAATCCGGTGAGCATCGGACGGGCACAATATTAACAAACGGATGTTTCCAGCTCCTTGCCTAAGCCGATGATATTGGTGCGATCGAAAGTAGGTCTAGAGGTAAATATGAGCAAAATGAAGTTTAATTTGTGCTCTAGCACAGCATCGCGACGTCTTGACTCTCAGCTGACTACAGGGAACTATATCTTTGAATCTACCAAGGACTTCATATACCTTGGTACTGCAACAACAATAACGTCAGCCTTGAGATTATGCGGCGAATGATTCTTGGCAACAGGTGCCACTATGGGCTCAGTAAGCAATTAAACAGTTGAGCTCTTTTTCGACAGACAGAACTAACACTTTGCAAGACGCTCATCTTTCCGGTAGTCTTATATGGTGCTGAGGCCTGGAGGGTAACACAGTCAGATGCAACTGCTCTTGGGGTGTTTGATAGGAAAATTCTTCGCAAGATCTTCGGTCCTATTGGCGATGGCGATACCTATCTTATTTGATGAAACGATGAGCTGTATGAGCTGTACCGCGACATTGACGTGGTCAGGCAAATGAACACTACGAGACTTCGCTGGTTGGGTCATGTCGTACGTATGTATGAATGAACTCCAGCTTGGAAAGTATTCGATGCGGTAGTTAGCAGACAACGGTGGAGAGGAAGACCCCGGAAGAGTTGGAAGGATCAAGTCAGTGAAGCCCTTACATCACTTGGTCATACCAATTGGATTTGACGCGCGCATCAGGCAGAGACCTAGTAGAGTTGTTGATGCCACATACAACGACTAGATAGTGCACGGCTAAGATTCTTATTTACGATTGGTTCTTCCAAAAGTGAATATGCAATTCGACCAACATATAGAACTTTTTTCTTTTTCTCTGATCTCTCATTTTTGGTGCTTTTTCAGAGAGGCTCAACGAATTTGCTTTTTTTCATATATCCTAAATACCAATTCGCTCCTCATGAATGTGAGCTTTTCCATGAATATTACTTCTATTCTCAATTTTTTTACAATTTTTTTCATGATATTTTGTCTACTATTTTGCCAATCAAATTATTTTCATTTTCCTATCGCTAACCCATTCCAGTGAAACCACAAGATATTTCTCAGCAATTGTCAGACTGCTCAGATTCCACTACAATCCACTTCTGTTAGTAACAATTAATAATATCAATTACCTAATTGATTCCGCTAATTAAGGTATTTTATTTTGCTCAGTGTATATATAAATGTCCTGCGTTGCCTTGGGCTCTTTGCCTTGAATTGCAGCAAGTCAACAAAAAACTAGAAAAAAAAAAACTAACGAAATCGGAAACGGAAGCACACAAAGCGCTGGCCATGGCCAAAGTCGCCAGCATTGCCAGAGTCGCCATCTCCGCTGGAGTCGCTGCCGTCGCTGCTGTTGCGCTGTTGCGCTGTCCTCAGTGTTGAGGTTGTTGGTCCAGCAGCATCATCATTGTCGCTTCGCTGACTCCCGAAGAACTGCTTAAAAGTCGCAGAGAGAAACAACTTTTCTCCAGGCAACCAGAGAAACAAACAAATGCGACACAAAAAAAAACCGAAACAACAAAAAAAAACGAGAAAAGTAAAATAAAGTTGCCACAGTTTTTCTTGTTGTCATTTCTATATAAAAATTGGTTGCTCATTTGCAGCTAACTGCAGTTGTTGTTGTTGTTGTTCTTGGTCGGTCAGCTTGTGCCCACTCAAACCGCTGGTAATTTGCTGCACCCCACCGCACCTATCGCCCTTTCGCCCCTGCAGCTCTCAGCGCACTCGAATGCTTTGTTCAATTAATGAGACTCTTGACAGTTTTCCGCTGCACTGCTTCTTCTGCTCCTTGCTGACTATTTTCTTCTTCTTCTTTTTCTTTTTTATTTGTTTTTTTCTTTTTTGGTGTGTCCTTTTTATTTTTGTATTCTTGCTTTTGCTGATTCAAGTTGGGAGACCACTCGTTGTCGTCGTAGTACTTGCTGCCTGCTGTTTTGTAATTTATAATGTTAACTTTTTGATTTTTCAGGTCAGGGCGCACTTAATTAATGGAAACAGGCACAGCAAAGGGAAATGAGTTTTGGGGCACAGCAGCCATGGCACAAAGATGAACTCAACTGCAATTGAACACAAATACAAATACACAAATACATACATAAATTCAATTACGCAGTCAAACAAAAATCAATAGCCTGCGTTTTCCACTTGCCATATAATTGGTGGACTTGCTTGCTTCTCCTCGGCCCGACAATTTCTCAAACGGCAACAGCACACCATTCCACATTTATTAATTGCCACACGTACATTGCTCATACGTCACGTGGTGCTCCGCAATAGCAACAGCAGCAGCAGCAACAGCAGCATCCGAAAGCAACCAAAAAGAATACAACAACAAACTGTCAGCTGTAATTAGCACAGCTGAGCGAAGGCTGAGACTGCATGGTGGTGGTGGAGGTGGAGGTGGAGCGGGAGTCAGAGTTGGACTGAGACTGAGACTGGAAGCATGAGTTGAGTATGCTTTCTGCTAACACAACTTGACGCGCTGAAATTTTTGACTGAGTGATGCCCAAGTTGCCAATGCCTATGCAACAGACATTTCACAGCACCATGGTTGAGAGGCCTCAAATTTGTAGTTAAAATATTTCAATATTCAAAGCCAATAACATTAACAATGTTAAGATATTTGGAAAGACAATATTTCGAGCTATTGTTCAAATTCAGAGTACTTATTCAGGTAAAGATTATGTAAAGATATACTCTATGGGGTCAGAGGTGCTTCCTTCTTTGCATTACAAATATCGTAAATATATCTGAACTAAATGTGGAAGTATTTAAAAACAAAACAAGAAAAGAAAGCTAGCTTCGGCTTGCCGAAGATTATATATGTATATATATACATTCTATATATTTATATAACCAATCTAGATCAACTCTGGATGGAGTGGGTACAAATAATACAAGATGAATTAGTTTTCATTTGGATGAAAACCAGAAAAGTTATGCTCCTAAGGGTTCAGTCCAGAACAATCGTTTATATGGTAGCTATATGATATAGTTGTCTGATATGGATGAAAGTCGAACTTAACCAATATGCAGACAAAAGATGCCTCTGGTAAAAATTTCAGCTCTGTAGCTTTTAAGCCTTCTGAGATATTTGTGTTGAAACAAACGGACGGACGGACAGACGAGCATGATTATATCGATTCCCCTTGTCATACTTCCTTCTATGCATCGCAACCTTCCTGACAATGTTACTATAACATTAACTACCAATATTAATATATCATGTAAATGGTATAATTAGGCAAAATATCTTGATCTTATCTTGATTGCTTTGCCTCTTCGCCTAATAGAAAAAAGTAAGTTCGGCAATTTGTATTTTCTAGCTATGAATATTTAATGACAATAAAAATATTCAATTTAGAAATTTAACAGTTTTTTTATGCAAATATTTGCGCTTGATTATGAACTCTTTGCTTCTCACATCAATTAAGATTACGTCCTGAAATGTAATCATCGTCTGGATGTTGGTATTTCCCAGACAGCATTGACATCGTCAGCAATACGAAAACGCCTAACATTTCCTTTGTTGCCATCAAAAATTGTAATCTTATAATATTTCTGGACATTGATATATCCAAATTAAATTTCCTTAACAATTTATTTTCTTGTAATTTTCTATATTTAAAATCCTGTTTAATATCTAATTTTTAGCCACCATTTCATATTTGACATCTCTTGTCAACTGACGCTGAGGAGAGGCTGCAAAAAGATGAATGTCTTTCCTCACATGATGTGTTGTGTGCGTGGTTAGGTTGAGCAAGGGGAGAGGGGTGTAATTATTAATGCCATTTTGCTGCTGTTATTTCGTTGCTAATGATAATGCTTGATGTTGATGACTTTTCGCATGTTGCCTGCTTTTAGGCGCACACTTAAAGTCATTCGATGATGATGATATTACGTACAAAATATAACACTGCAGGCAGCCACACCCTAAATCAAAAAGAGAAGACAACAAGAACACCAACGCATATTAAGCAGACTATGTCTACGGACTTTTCCACAACTGCTTCAAGCTTCCCCTGCCCATGCCCCGTGCCCCCTGCCACTGCTTACTTATTTGGCCGGTGGCAAAAAAATAATAATTTTCAGTGCACATTCCTGACTCTGCTTCTACTTTTTCATCATCTTTTTTTTTTGGTGTGTGCCACTTTTTTCAGCTGTTTTTATTTAACATGTGTGTGTGTGTGTGTGTTCGTATGTGTACACATGTATATGTTTCAAGCAAATGTACCTTTTTTGTGTGCTGTTTGCTGCAATTTTTCTCGCCGATTTTCACACAGACAGACGCACAACATAACGGACAGACATGAAGTGCTGCTGCTGGGATGTGGGCTGCGGATGCGGTTCTGGGATGCGAATGCGATGCTCATGTTGTTTGGCACCATTATTAATAAAGTTCACGAATGCAATGAGCACCGAGCGCGTTATGAGTGAGTTGCTAACACACACACACACACCCATGCATACACACATACTTATGCAACTGCTATGCGCGGTTAGTCGTGTGTAGTAGCACAAACGCAATGCCAGCTGAGAACTGCTGCCGTTCATTTTGTTTGATATGCATTTCCCTAGGAAGAGTATTATAATGTGATTCATTCGTATTTGCTTGTAACATACGATTAGATAGATATTTCAATTCGTATATAAATTCATTAATTTAACAAGTTGTCTGTTAAATCAAGGTCTTTTTCTCTAGGAACTTGGATTATATGTTCGTACTTTAACTGATTTCATGAACGTACGCTATTAAATCATCGAAATCTCTCAAAACAAATATAAGTTTTATTTGGTTATAATTTCCTAATTATTCAAGAACAAATTGGCGAACTTTTAGATTTGGCATGCTGTTAAAATTACTTCTAAGTGATGAAAGTAAATGGGTAAATTTCAGCTAAATTTGCTGGTCAAATTCAGCTTGATCAGTACCACCTTCTGCACCATCTTCATTTTGCCATTCCAATTCTAAATTTTCCAAAGACGTGAACAATTTCAGGTTTTTTTTTAAAGCAGAAGCAGAAATTTTGTAAGTATATAGAAACTTCGATGGCCGAAAGGGCATACAAAATTCGTTTAGTACCGTAAAAATTTGGATTTTTTTCAGTTTATGCCTCTGTTTGGCAGCTCCACGAGCTCCACTCTGTGGCCAGCGCTGAGTTATCTGTTCCAGAGGAAACTGCATGGCAAACCCACAGAAGCGCACATATGCACATAAACAACAGGCACAAACGTAGGTGCACTTCTACTGCCGCCTATGTAGGTGCAGGAACGCAGTCCAAAGTGTTTCTGTTTCATGCCCATTGCAACAGTTGCAGCTTGCAACACGCTCACTAACATACGCACATACACATCCACTGATACATCTACAGTCGAGTTGCTGGATATGAAGCTGCATGCTGAAGCCGCTAGGTTGGTTGGTTGTTTGGCTGTTTGGTTGATGTTGATACGCCTCGAGTTCTGTCGAGTGCGGCTTTTGTGGGGAAAATTAAAAATTTCGAGTGGGCCGCAAGTGGTTTCAAGGATTTGCATTAAGCGCATGCAACCAACTTGCCGGCATGAGTGCCAAAGCCTTCAACTTCCCCATTACCCATGCCATATCCTTTGCCAGCAACATTGCACATATTCACGCAAACCCATATCAATGTATAAATGAATACAATCGTGTGTGTGTGTCTTCGGGCTGTATGTTTCATATCGGTGTGGATTGCGGCTTGGCCTTAGATAGCTGTCCTTCAAATCAACCAAATTTGTTTCTCAAATATAAGTAAAAATTATTTGAAAATTTGATTAAGATATGTTAATATTCACCTTCGAGTTGAGTTTTTTTCCTTCTAGAAATTTTCTCTTAGTAAAAATTTGTATACCACGAAGCTCCTTTCTGAATAATCCAGGATATCAAATTGTAAGCTTTTACAGTCGCATAAGGAGTCCTTTCTCAACTACTGTATCTTGACAGCTCATGGGAAAAATCTGCACGAGTCCTAATTCGATTCCAATAATTTGAGTCCGTCTGTTTTGGGTCCGAAATAAGGATTTCCTAGAATTTTTGCTTGGCTTACCACAGAAAGCTGGTCATGCTGATGAAACCCAAACATACAAAAATTCAGTGAATTTGTATTCTCACGAGCTGGGAATAAGCTTTCTGAGAACAGCAAGTACTAAAATGAAATTGATTGTGCAGCAAAACAAGGTTTCTGACACCCTTGTTCTCAACAATTCTATAGTTCTGTTTTATCTACTTAAATATTAACTAATCTAGATGGTTTCCTTCCATCTTTTTAACTGCAACTGAGAACTCATGTCATATTCTATTCTGAATCTGCTCTAAAACGATACGCAAAAACATAAGTATGTCACTTTACATCAACTTAGAAATCTTCTTCTCCCCTCACGGTATTTACCTACATACACATACAAATGTAAGTATCAAATTCTCCGAGCTTCATTCTTAACAATTACACACAGCTCAGAGTCAAGAAAAAAAAAGGGAAAAATAACAACTGCAATAACAAGAACAACAACAACAACAAGAAGAACCTTTACACGGCCCACTAAGCACACTTGTCAGTTTGTCTTCTTCTCTTCTTGTCTGTGTTTTTGTCTCTGATTCTGCTTCTGTTCCTACTCTTGCTGCTCCTGCTGCTCTGATGCTGTTACTGTTTCGGCTCTTGTTCTCTTGTTTTGTATTTGCGAAGCGCTTGAGTCGACTATCACACACTCATTCACACACAAACACACACAAGCGCACACACAGATGCAGTCGCACACATGTGCCATGCACAAGTATAAATGCTATTTTTATTTGTTTTTTGCTTTGTTCTTGTTGGGCTTTGACTTGACTTGCAAAAATTTCATAATAAAGTTGTTGAACTATTTTTCATAGCATACTTTTCGGCGGCGGGAGAAGGTTCCGGACTGAGTGCGCCGAGTGCACTTAAGCGTATTAAAAGCAACTGTACTTGAAATGGAATACAGAAACGGAAAATCTCCACTTGGCCAGATCATAATCGGCTATGCAAGGCTTAAAGAATCAAAATTCAAAATGAACGAAAATGTGAATATGAATGTGAAAATGCTTAGGTCTTAGTCACGTGTAATTAAGTTGGCATCAAGGACAGACACTCACTAGTTGGATACAAGTGTGTGTGAGTGTGGGTGCGAGTGGGTGTATGTATGGCACGCTCCAGGGCACATTAAATTGCTCGGCCCTGAGAGAAACAAATGGCCATGCACCGCAAAACACGCTCCAGCAGCAGGAAAAGTAGTGTAGGTGGGAGAGGATGAGGGTCGAAGGGGCCCAGTAGACAGGCGAGTGCACAACGGTTACATGCACGTACTTCCTAATCCTTTTTTTCTGTGCCCGTGCCTGGGCCCATCGAACGACTCGCGTCGTTTTGTCGTCAGTTCAGTTTTTCGTACTTTCGTTCCTCAAGCGGGCAAACACACACATATAAACTCACTCACACAGCAGCAAAACAAAAAAAAAAGAAAGAAGAAATGCCAGCAAAACCAAACAAACAAATCGAGCAGCGGTTTGGACCTTTGGGAGCTGCAGAGGCATGCAGTAGAAGGAGCTCCCGGAACAGCTAGCAACGTGCGACGAAATCAAAAAGTTTGAAACAATTTCGTCGTAAATCTTCGAAAATAGTTTTACACTGACCAGGCAGCCAGATCTGACAAACACAACAAAACAACAAGAACAACTACAAATGACAGCGAACAACCAGAATTTAGCAGAACAAACAAAACAGAAACAAAGACAACAGAAAAAGCAGCAGAAACTGAACTGTGTGCTGGATAACATTGGGCGTGTATTGAAGTTGTAAAAGCATTTTAATAACCAGAGGAAAGAAAGGCTTAAGAAATCTGCTCAAATTGAATATTCACCTACAAATACTCCAAATGGAACCAAAAATAAAAGGAAAGGAAAGACGGAAGGCGAAAAATGCACTTGAAGAAAATGATAACAAAGATATCCATATAACTTCCGGCTTAACATCAAGGGGTTTAATCATTATACATATATTGGTATTTCGGACAACAATTACACATTGCAGATCTTATTTCCAGCATTAGTTTTCAAAAAAAGAGTGAAAAATGCTTACCCATTTTCTTCTCTGTGTGAAAAATCATTGGCATTAATTTCTAAGTAGCTGCCCAAGCTGTTAAAGCGCCCGCACCAAAAGGCAAACATCACACAGGCAAAGGCAGCCAAAAGATTAGTATAGCACACTGCGGCTGTAGCTGTATATGAGGGAGTAGGAGAAGTCGAGGCAGAAGCTGAGGTTGAGGTTGAAAGACCAACCGCAAAATGCCACAAAACTAAGCTGTGCCCTCTAAACCTCTAAAATAAAACTACGCAAAATCCAAACGTACAAATAAACGTTTAAAATGTTCACAAAAGTGTGGAAAATCAGTTGCTGACAATGTAACAAGAGTTGTGCAGGAAAAGAGATGGTCACAGAGGCGGAAGAGGGGTCGGAGGCAGTGGCAGAGGCATAGCGGTAAAGCCAACAGTCTGAGGTTTGTGGGCAACTTTAAACTGAGCGTGTCTCTCTGTCTTTGTGTGTTTCTGTGTGTGTGTGTGTGTGTGTGGAAAGTGTAACTAATGCTCGACAGTGGCACTAATTTAATTACGAAAAACGCAAAAGTGTCGCCCTGGCCACATTTTGCAGCTAATGCAGCGAACTGGGCTGGGCGTTGGACACTGAACGATGTTAGATGTTGGTGTTGGGTGCTTGGGGTGCTGGACAATGAGCAGTGAGAATCGTGGACTGTCGTGCTTCGCACATTTGGCCATTTGCTGATTGCCACAAATTGCTCTGTAGGGGCATACTTTTTTCCTGGCCTGAACGAGAGGCAAGAAAATTGTCAGAAGAAGGTGCCGCCAGACAAACAGACAAAGACACTGAACGCTGGTTTCCCGCTTCTCATTATATATACTGAATCTTTGGGGAATTTGGGCATGCTTAAGCATGAGAATCATATATGGGGAGATTATATTGTATACTAACCCAACCACTTAGCTAAAGCTTATTCTAACAAGATTACAATGCGAAAGTAGATAGATATAATCATGTTCAACATCTGACATCATAATGTATATTTTGGAAATGAAGGGTTTTGAGTTGAAGTCTTGCCTGTTGATTTTATTTTTGCCATCTTAAATAAAATTGTTACCGATTCAATAGACACAATTTAGGATGCATTAAAACGGTCTAAAAAAAGTTGCAGAGATCTATATAGCTTATTTTGTGCAGAAATTAATATTTAAATTCTTATAATAAATTGAAATTGATAAGGAAACACTTAAGCTCTTGCTTTTATGCAAATATTTCAATCTACATTATACAGTTTAAAAAGGGCATCCAAAAAGTCGCCTGACATATTTGTAGTCAATTCATGTTCCCATTTCAATTTTTATCTCAGCAAAGTCAGACGCCACAGCTCCAGCTCCATTTCTAGGCAGTGCATTACTTTTTGGCATGCACTGTGACTGTGACTCTCACTGCATGGGCTGCAACTGCAGCTGCAACTCATTAGACAGACACTTGCCAAAAGGATTTGGTCTGTCGGTGTGTTTGTGTGTGGTAAATTAATTAATTTAAGTCTTATGCAATTGCAATTGCAGGCGGGCATGCTGAGGCTGCCAAACAGATAATGCAGTCAGAGGTGGAGAGAGACAGAGAGAGACAGAGAGAGAGAGGGAGCGATTGAGAGAAGAGACACAGTCGGAACAGAGACAGCAGCAGCAATAAAACATTAGACAAGTGTCTGCTGCAAACGAGGTTAAACATGCCGTCGCACACTTGGGATCACACAGTCACACACACACCATCGATAAAGATATCCGGCATATGTGTGTGCATTCAATATTTTGCAGCCAGCCAACAGTGGAGCACCATAGCAACAAACGAATGAAAAATCGATTTTAGTTTAAAATTAACAGCCTCCAAAATGACAAACATTGCCGCTTGCGCTCAATTCAGACACTCACACACCCACACACACACCCACACACACACAAGCATGACCATGGCCATAGCCTGAGCCTGAGCCAAAACAAGCTCTTTTTGCACAGGATATTGCATATTTGCACACACACACACAAGCATAGCCAATACCAGGACGAGAGCAAATGAAAAGTGTTACTTTAAAGCGAATTGCAGGCCTAAAATTGTGGCATATGTCACATGCCAGTGGCGTAGACAAAAGGGTGGATTGGTTTTAGAAAGTCAAGAACTGAACTGAAATCTTAAAATTCAAATTAATTGTAAACAGATTGTAATATGCTGTTGGAATATAACTGCCGTAGCGGCACATGAATATACATAGTGTAACATATATGTCTACCGTAAGTCGCATATATATCGTGTTAAACATACTATAACTATCGTTGTCTAAAGATATCGATTGTATTTATTGTATTGTAAAGATGAAAATAAGAAGAAAACCGATAAATTTAAAGGAATTTTAAGTTTGATTCAAGAAACACTGCGTACTTTACACAATGATTGACAGAAATACATCTACCTGTACATTAAAAAATCAGTTAGAAATACATATACTGATTCGCAGCATATGTATGCCTGCCTTCTCGTGCGCCATCATATTTTACTATGTCATCTTAATGGTAGAAGAATCTAAACTCTAGATAAAGATATGTTAATGTTTCCAACTCTTCTCTCAAACTTCGGCCTTATAAACGAGCACTTTCAGCCCCTTGGCATGGCTTAGCCTTAGCATGACTACGCGCCTGTCTAAGCCACAAACTCATCCAGTCCGCAGACATACACTGTGCAACACATTTGAGCAATTTCGCACACACTGCACTCAGTGTCCTCTTTCATAGGTCCTGGTTCTTGTTCAGGTCCTTAGTTCTGGTGCTAGCCCTGGTTCTGGTCCTGGTACTGATGCTGGGTTCCGATTTGCTGCCAGTCATTTCTTACATTCTGGTTGCATTGCGCACACATTTTCGCATGCAAAACGAAATTGCAATCGAGAGGCGGACGAAAGCGTGTCAAAGGACATGGACACGAAGAATCCTTTTGCCGTTTGGCAGCCATATGGGCCAGGCCTCATGTCCTTTTGTCCCTGGTGCACCGATGTGGGTCTCTGGCAATCATACGCACAATCTCGTTCTCACCCACTATGTCCCTCTCCCCGCTGGGCCATCAAGTGAAGTTGTCCACATTGACATTGTGGGCGGGCAGTAGCCAAATGCTCGTCCCAATCTCATGCCGATTTTCATTCTTCTAGCCCCAGCCCCAACATGACTGACGGAAATGTGAAGCAAGCAGAGCCATAGCACTGCACCCATTGTCCTGTTTGTGTGAGAGTGTGCGTGTGTGCATGCCTACCAAAAATGCAGTCGTTCCATTGTCACAATTGCTCGGCCTCTGCGGCTGCAGTTACAGTTGTTGCACTTTCAGTGGCTGTGGCTGCTGTGCCTTCGTACCCATTGCAGCTGCTGCGGAAACCGGAAGTGGTAAACATGCATGCCAAGACATGGATGAACCCTTCCTGTCCACCAAACCCAAACCCAACCCACACACCCATTGCTATCACCGAAATACCAATGTCCAAGCGGATGTTGCTCATATGTAATGAAAAATCAATCAATGCGAAACATTTGTGCTGTTGCCAGGGGTCAAGGTATTCCATTGTGTGAGTATATCACTCCGACTGTATTTGTGTTTGCTGAGGAAATATGGGCAGTGGGCAAGCATATGACATATGCCAGACGGTTGAGATCGGCAGCAGGCAATTATAATTAACTAAATGGCATTGCAATAATATATATTAAGAACGTTTAAACAAAAAGGATAAGATGTAAGAGGATAAGAGGATAACTGATTTTTTCCGCAAGAATACAAAATAATGCATGGGATATTTTGAGGCTTTCATCGAATGTTGTAAAGTTTCGTAGATGAAAGTCAAGTTTGAAAAGTCCTCAAATTAATGAACTAGGTAACAGCTGTGATCTCTCTCTCAATCACTCACATAGCATTTTATGGACAACTTTTTTAGCGATTTTGTCTACAGATCCGATCCAAGTGAAAACCAGAAGATCCGAAGGGAATGTGCTTATATATATATACAAATCGAGGTGTTCATACGGATAGACCCAAGCACAGGACTAGATCGACTCAGCAGTTGATGCTCATCATTACATACATTTGCAGATTTTTTTTATAGTAGAATTAAAAGCAAAAAATTCGTATTAAATCTTCTTAGAACAGACGTATCGAATAATATACAGGTAATATAGAAGAGACTCTTGAAAACACAACCTAAAAATACGAATCAGGATCAGAGGTTCCCTTCAACTGCATCAAAATGTCTCAAGCAAAATATCTTAAACAAGTCTCATGCACTAACTCCAGTAGCCGCAGCAAACACCACTTCATCCCCCTATTTATCTTATGAGGGACCAAAAAACTACTCAAGATTTCGTGAGCCAGGCAAATTTGCAGCCAAGCATGAGGCGAAAAGAAATGTGCGACAGTCGAGGCAGTTAAGACAAAAGAATTGCGGCTGGGCAGGTTGCAAGCTGTGGCAAGAGAAACCTAAATTGAGGCAAAAGCAGACAGCAAATTGAAATAAATGCAAGACGACTGTAAAAGTTGCCGTCGCACGTTTCATTTTCAATTGCGTTTGCCATTCCTAGCCTCCACACAGCCACTGTCCCCCAGCCGCCACATGGTCACCCCTCATCCCACCCTTTGAGCCAGCTTCCCAGCAAGTGGCAAGGCAACAACAATTTTTCGGCTTATTAATAATGCAAAGGCCGCAATTCAATGAATTTTTGACTCTCTCTTTTTCCAGCTTCATGGTGCGCCAACATGCCATGCTCAGCCCGGATAAAATACGGGAATGAGGACGAGGACGACACAGAAGGAGAAACATAATTTTTTGGGTTATCTGATGAACCTTTTAGTCTGCCAGCAAAGGGAGTGAGAGAAAGAGTGGAAACTGTAACATGGCTGCTTAAACCTTTACGTGCGACAAATTTACGACTTCAAATGTGACCGCAGCAACAGCAACAATAACAGCAACAACAAAGACAATAACAACAACAACAACAAGGCGAAACATAAGTATGTTGCGGACAGTGGCAATATGAGGTAGCAAGCCGGTGAGGAAACTGACTACGGTTGCACAGTGTTGGCAATGCTGACTGTAGCTGGCCAGATTTGGCTTGATTATACAGACTTTTGATGAAAACGAGGTCATGTTAAAGGGTATAAGAAACTTAAATATTTTGTGGAAGAACTTAAGTATTTTGTGTGAAGATTCGCACTTTTTATGCCTTGAACAGCTCAGGGATATTCAGTTATTCGACATGTTTCTTAACCACTGTTAGAAATGTATTGATTATATGGGTTATAGATACACAAAGATCACATTAGTGCCTTTGATCGTACCCAAATAAGACCATGTTTTAAGCCACCTCCCTAATTATAATTCAGGTAAACATTTTCAAACATTTTCTGCTCCAAAACGAAAGTATGTAAGAGTCACGGTTTCTTTTTTCTCCCCTAAATTTCAGGCTTTTACTGGGCGATCTACGATACACTTTCAAGTCTTCTATCTCTTAAATTTTCCCATCTTTCAGACGCGTCCACCGAAAATTTTGGCTACCAATTGCCCAACACTGGGGCTCTACCATCTACACATTTATGCAAAACTTACAAATACAATTGTATCTACACATCTGCTTGTCGAAGTTGATCTTGCTCGTTTTGTTTACCGTTTTTCTTGCCTGCCGGCCCACTTTTAAGCGCCCACACCCCCTCTATAGCAACCCACCCCAAAATCCTGTGCTGCCCAACGCCCACGCCCACGCAAACAGTTCACTGTCCATTACATAAATATTTTATTTCAATAAAACGTGAGCAGTTTTTATGAATTTCATCGACATTTCATGCACTCTGGTGCACGAATTTTTGCACTTTACTGTCGCTTAGTGGCATCGTTCGTGTTTTGTTAGTGTTATTTGTTGTTGTTGTTGCTGTTGATGTTCATGTTGTTGACGATGATGCTGATGCTGCTGTTGCATACGGCTGCCTCACATAAAAGGGTTAAGGCAAATATGTGGCCACTGGGCCTGGGTATGTCCGTTGATGTATGAAACATTTGATTGAATTGACGGCATACTCACACACGCACACGGAAATACACACCAATAAGCATACACACACACACACACACACACAAACATATGTCTGTTCTCCAGCTCTATATTTTACTCTTGGGGGCCAATCGTGCGCATATCACATATCGAAACTGACTCCCAACATCGCTGGCCATAAAAAAGATATCATAAATTTACAGTACATTTTCTGGTGTACCTATACCCTTACCCAGGTAATATGGAATGATGAAAGTTGTCATCAAATTTGTAAGCAATAGAAGTAAGCATTGAAGCATGTGCATTGGCTGTCTTAAAAGTATACAAGATGTGATAATATCTGATAATATTTTTTATTTCTCAAGACGATTTTATATATTTTTCAAAGATGTTTTACTTAAATGTATCCTTTTCAATGTCATTCAAAATTAATTTTATCTATGTTCGATATCCTAAATAAAGGAACTCTTAGTGAAACTAAAACCCACAAGAAAACAAAGAATTTTGAAAATAATTTTCTTAATATTTTTTAACTTACGTTTTTCAGAATTTACAGTTTTAATTTAAAAGAACATAGCGTTCACAAATGGGTATACAAATTTTGTCAGGAAGTGCTAAGTACAGGAAGCTCGTCCCTATCGGACAACTATATCATATAGCTACCATATGTTCTGGAATGAACCCTTAGGAGCATAACTTTTCTGTTTTTCTTGTTTTCAAAAATGTGTTCTAAATTAAATTTTAAATATGCCAAAGATTTGAACATGTAAAAATGTTCTTGTTGTATTTATGATTCTATTTGGTTCCGAATTTGGTAAATCTTTTAATTTAGTTTTATAGTTGATTGTAATTTTACCATTTTGAAAAACGGATTTCTCACTTAGTCAGGCTTAAAAAAGTACACTTAATTGAGAAAACAGTAGAAGTAAAATTTCAAGCCAATCTTTTCAGATCTGACATTTAATTCCTATATATATATTTGATGAGCAAATAGCATATCTCACATTCGTCTAACTGAAAAGAGTCAACTGCGTTTTCTTATATTTTTTTTTTTACATTTTCGTTTGCTTTTCGCATTTTTATTTCTTTTATATATATTTAAAGCGTTGCGTGAGGCTGTCCTGTCGTTGTTCTTATTGTTGTTTTATTGGTGTGCTTTTTATGCACATTAAGTTAATTGAAAAACGCATAGCACACAATGAGCAGCGTTTTCCCTGGGCCTTTAAGCATGAACAGTGGCCTACACAGTGTGTGAGTGAGGGTGTGTGTGCATGTATTGCCATATGCAATAATTGTTGTTGTCTTTATTGGCTGGGCCAGTGAAAACATTAATCTCCGTTTGCCATTTGACGTACAAACCACAAGTCTGGCTGGGGATGTGGGGGCAAGGAGCAGATCAAGCCACTTCCTGACTGTATGCTGATTACTGGAATGCCCCCACAACTACTACTCCCCTGTTACCCATCTAAATGCCTGGCTTCTATGCAAACAAGTAGCGACTGGAACTGGCGTTTATGCCTAGAAAATTGAAAAAATTTTAATCTCTTTTGCAAAGCGGAAACACGCAACAAAAAACAACAACAACAATGGCTCGCAGAGCGTTGACAGTCGCCTCTCAACGAGCTTGCCCAACATTGATGCATGGGCAGCAGTAGCCAACTTTTGTGTGGAGTGGAAAGGGTAGGGCAAAAATCCCAGCCAGCGGGCGGCTAACAAGCCAACAGCATGAAACAAATTGAAATGAAGCAACCAAAATGTCAGCCTAGCTGGGCTGATGTCGGTGAGGGGGTGTTTTAAATGGGGCGGCGACCTCCGCACGCCGCAAAGTAAATTTAATAGCTCAGCATATTTAAATCGTAAAAAAAAGCGAACAGCAAAACAAACTTTGCCTTGCTTCTCATTTTACAAATTAGCTAAAATTTATTTAAATTGTGTTGCCTACACTTGGGCGCCGTAGCAATGCCTCCAAAATAAGCCGCACGCCGCACACAAAATGTGGCAGCAAAACGGAGCATTATGTGGCTGTGTACAAATGATGGGGCGACATGAAGCACAAACTAACCATAACGATTCAGAAGGTAAATATATTTAAATTAGCACAAATTTGTGCTGTTAAATTTCGTATTTGTATAATTTGCTATCAATTTTTATAACTTCTTGACACCGAGCTTTGTCGAAAGTGTAGAACGAAATGTGTGTCCACGTTGATCATTCTCTAATTTGGGTTATATAGGGGATTTACTCTAGTGACTTCAAGAGAAAGTCAATCCAAATTTAATACAAACATTTTTTTTTTTAATTTTACAGTTTGTAGATGTAGTTAAGACTTAAGAACAACCGAACTTAATCTTCTGTAAGATATATTCTATGTGTTGCCATTCGTTTGAAAAAAATTTCAAAGTGAATCCAGTTACGCCTATCTACTTCAGAAAGCGTCAAATACAAGTCGCTTTCTCAGTCGTACTCCTTTCCCCTAGCCACTTTCATCCCTTTCCCTATTCTCTTTCTCCTTAGTGCCAGACACGTTGTCGCTTTTCGCGTTTATTTTTAGCACTTTGCACTTAGGGCACGCCAAAAGGTTCAATGAAAGACGAAGCAGCCACAGAAGCTTAAAAAATCTTTCACGCCAAAAAGTATGCAACACGTTTATTCGCACACTCGCGTTAATTGCAGCCGCCGCACACAATGCAATTATAAATAACCGGTTTTTTTTTTGTGCCGTCTCTTACTTTCCACATTTTAAAACGGGACACGAGCGAGCATTATCCTTATTAGTTTTATGCACCATTGCGTCAACTTTTTAGGCATCATTGAAGCCTAGCCGGCCACATAATCGTTAAATCGGCCTGACGACGACCAGCAACAGCAGAAATTTGCTGACCATTTCGGCCAGCAACAAGAGAAAATCTCATTTCGAATTCAATCTAATAATTAACATGGCCATAAAAAGCACACGGATCCGTTCAGCCCACAAACACGCCCACCTCCACCGCCCACTTCATTCATTATGTAAACTGTCGCCTGGCATTTAAACTCACCGAATAAAAACAACAAAAACAAAAGGGGAATTTTAAGTACAGAGCACACGACTGCGAGGTACTCTGTAGCCATTTGGATATATAATAGGTATATAAATATAGGCGATATTAGATTATTTAAATATGAAAGCATAGGAATATATTCCAATTTCAAGCTACGATTGCAACAAAACTAAATCAGCAAACAAAGCTTATTTTTTTTTAATATAAAAAAAGGTATTTTTTCAAACATGAGCTGAAAAGTTGATTTACTAAGAAGATTGATTTACTGCAAAATTTCTATTCCAAACCACTAGATATCCGGAAATCAAAGCTTAACTTAGTTACTTTTCAGCTGAAGTTTCAATTTTGTCTTAGCAACTTTTTCCTTAGATTTCAGACACATATTGTTATAGAAGCTATATGGATATTCGTGAAAGTCTGTTTTTTTTTATTTTTGTTCATTGGGATGATAATACAAATAAACACAAACACTTCAAACAAATATTTTAGAAAAGTTAACAATAGGTTTTGATAGTAGCAAATTTAGAGTGTGGAAAAAATTGTAGAAACCAGTAAATTTTCCATTAAATCGCCTGTAATCTCTTGCCACATTTAGGTGTGATAACAAGCTTAACTGTTATTCAACTTAATAAAGAATAAATATAAGTACTATAAGTGCTCACTTTAATTGATCTGATACATAAATCTACTTTTACTTACGGTATCAATTTATTTCCAGGTTTCTGACAACAAAGATATTGCATACGAGCACGCTTACTTTACTAAATAACGGAGGGAGGGTCACTTTATATCTAATCAATCATATGGAAAATAAAAAGAATCTGTAAATGATCTCCGAAATGAAAAACACCTGAACAAAATTTCAATTTTGTTTTCTACAAACTTACATAGTTTTACTCAAAAATGGAACTTGCATTATCAAAAATTCTTCGTATATATTTATATCATTAAATTGTCATACCGACTTCATCAACTTAACACACTCTTTCAGCTCGTTTTATATAGAGTATAATAACTTTTGTCGGGTTTTCTTTTAAGCGACAACAACAACAACAAACAGCAGCAGCAGCACAGATGTGCGACCTGGCAAAACTCATTTAAGCCAAACAAACATTTGTAGTCTTAATTTTCGTGGCTCATCATAAACTTGGTTACATTTTCAGTCGCTTTTCCCTGTAGGTTTTCCATGTCATGGGTCTTCACTTGGTTGATGATGATTTTCATTAAATTCTTACGCCTTTTGTCGACATTGTTGTTATTGCTGTTGGCTTTAAACACACACACGCACACGCACAGAGTGGTTCAGAGGTACAGGCAGAGGCAGACAATGTGGCTGCTGGAAAGGGGGTACAAGTGGTGTATTTGGAGAAGTTTCATTTGCCTGCGTTCAAAAAACCAACGTAAAGTCGTCTGGTTGTGTTTTTTCTCCTTCAGCTTCATCTTCTGTCTGTGCTACTCCTCTTTGCAGTTAACTTTGTGTTTTTATCGTTATTTGTGTTGAACACGCATACTTAACACCACAGCTCACGCACACGCTCACGCACACGCACACAGCATTATATAGAGAGGGGCGGTAATGAGAATACTGCTGTCTCTCCTACTCCACCTTATGTACAATATGGCCAAATTCTCATCAAAATTTTATGCTGAAATTAACAAATCTGTTTACAAATTTATTAAAACCATGCTCAGTTCGCTCATTTGGTTAGAATGAGTAAATGGGTTGGCGAGGGCTTGAGCAAGCCAACACTGTCTAAGAAGAGGGAGGGTAGCATCCTTTAATGTGTTGCCTTGACAAGGCAGCAGGCAGCATCAGCTGGCCAGGCTAAAGAAAAAGAAGAAGAAGTAGCAAAAGGAAAGCTCGATGGCCAAGCCAAAGAATGAAATATGTACATATATTCTACGAGAGGTCAGCAAATGTTTATAAATGAAATTTGGTAACATCTAGTATTGGTATTATATATAACCAACATCAAATAGTGGAGCTATATATAGATGATTTTTGTGCTAGACAAAAAATGTCAAATGAATATGAACATTTCTGTTAGCACATATTTTATCCATCTCATACTCTTCTACACTGTTTGAAGTGGAAAATCTCAACTATTTTGATCTTTTTGTTTAAACTGTTGCCATTTCAAAAACAAAATACAGAAACCTTTGTGCTGCAGATAAAAATTGTTAATGTCAATGTGTCTTACCTTTGATTGTGTCTCAGTTGTCGTCTATTTTGAAATGCCTGACGTTGCACAAAGCGAGCCCTCAACAGTAGACCATTTATGTGTTGATAATAAACAATAAGTCATGCACACATAACGGTAATTATTCAATATGCAAACATGCAAACGGCAGCGATTAACATATTATAACCTCATACAACAAAAACAAACAATCAATACAAACGCACTCACCCACAAACTCACCCACACACTCACCCACCCACGCACACGCATGCAGAGAAAAGGTGTTAGAATGTGTGTGCCATCAGCAGCAACACAAGCAGCATTTTGCATAATTTCCTAAATTTCCATAGATATATACACATAAGCATACTCCCATATATGGAGATGGAGATGGAGATTTCCACCATAGTTCAAACAGTCACCGTGTCCCCGAGTTTTGTTTGCATTTGCATTTGGGTATGAATTTGATGCCGAATGAATGAAGTGCGCATTGTCTGATTTAAGTAGAATATGCCATGAGCTGCGGGGGTGTGGTGGGGTTGGTCAGCTGCCGCTGTATTGAAGTCAAATTGATTTAAGCCAACTTAAGTAATCAAAGTAGCCAGAAACAACAGCATCAAGAGAAGCCAGCGTGAGAAAGTAAATACGATGTGAAAAAAAAAAACAAACTGTAAAAGAAAGCAGAAAGGAAGGCTATCTTTGGGTAGCCGAAGCTTACATACCCTTGCAGATTCTGTTGAAATTCGTTCAGCCTACGTGGAGGCTCCTAAAATTGACATTTACTAAATTTGGTTCAATTTGGATAAAAAAAACAGCATTTTTGCTGTACTAAAAGTTCATTCCGAATCGGTCGGCTATATGGGAGCTATATAATATAGGGGTCCGATCCGGATGTTTTTGGCTTAGCATCTTAGAGCAGAAAGAAGTCTAGAAGTGTATTCTAAGAAAGTTGGGTGTATGGCGACTATATGATATAGTTGTCTGATCTGAATAAAATTTGGTCAACATTTGAGAAGGCGTCCTAGACTGGGTACACGCCAAATTTGTCTTAATTTGGATGAAAAGCATACATTCCGAAAAAATCGGTTCTATGGGGGCTATATTTCCGTAGATGCCTTAAGGATACATATATCCCAAATATGGTTTAATTTCAAGGAACACCAAAAAAGTAAAAACACAAAGTGGGCGGTGGTTTTGTATGGGGCCACCCTATAAGTGGGCGTGGCAAAACAAATTGATCTGGGTATTTAACTGTATTTAACTCAGGGAAATATTTTTGTACAATAAATAAATTTGCCGATAGAAGTGTAAAGTTATAGAGGCGACGGCCGGATTTTGGCAAGTAAAAAAAGGTGCTGAGATATAAGACTCAATTCTATTGTGGACATATATGTATATATTCGCGTACGTATATGTAGGTGTATCACAATTATACTTTTATTACAGGTATTTTTATTTAGATCTAAATCTTGTGCCAGAACCTTGACAGCAGAAATAGATCATAAAATCTTCTTTATGCGCCTGCAGTTGCCTGATGTCAACAAATTTAGCCAAATTATGAAATTAAGAAAATGGATCAAAAAAAATCGTATTCTTGCTTTGCCAATGCAGCGTTGATAGAAGCAATATTCCTGTACACAAAGCTATATGGTAGTATAATATACTCTTATGTTTATATAGTACGCCTATATATATACTTTTAGAGCTCTCTGCTCTTCCAGTCTTCTTAAACGTAAACGTAAATCGAAACTTTTATTAAAAGTACAGGGTATAAATTATCTTGCTTTAGATACGTTAGCCAAAAAACAGGTTCGCTTGGCAACTTTCATTAACAAATTTGGCATTTATTAACAGAAAAGTAATTGAATTACTTGAAAAATTCATCTCGACCAAAAACTGTATTTAACTTAGGTAAATATTTATAGCGATTGTTAATGTTGGTTATCAATACAAAAGATCATCGATATGCATACCTATGCTTCTGATGATGTAGCCATATCCTTGTCCTTTCGTTCTCTCAGGTAGAATTTTGAACTTATTAGTTTGGTTGAAAATCATGCGAAAATTTTGAGAAAAATAATCAGCAACAAACAAATTATCAAACAAGTAATAACGCTATAGTCGATATTCCTACTATAAGATACTCGTACTCAACATTTTTGCAATATTTGATATACTCATATATATATATATATATTACGTTTTTGTCTACAATTATTATCCGATTTTAACGATCGGCAAATTGGTAGATTATGTGCTAATACATATATAACCAAGTTCCAACTAAATGCGTTAAAATTTGCGGGGTGAAATTGTAAAACAAACAATCTGAAGCTCCAAAAGGCGAGTCTACATATCAAATTGAGTCTCATTAGCACTTTTAGTCTCCGACATACACATGTTCATACGGACGAACAGATGGACATATATGGCGATACTTTATGGGGTCAGAGACGCTTCCTTTTTGCCTGTTACAGACATTTCCACGAATGCAATGTACTAGAGTCCGAGTAATTTGAAACCATCTTTATGATGAAAGGTTTTCCACGAATTTTCACTTAATAAGTCTCTAAAATATTACTCCATAATTGAAAAAGTGTTGATTTTAAATTTGAAATGCTTCCTCAGGTGACGAAATTTCAACTTATGACTAATGTTCGCATAGTGAATAAAACGTTCTGTATGTCAGAATTAATTTTATTGACTTTATTTGAGATAATTGTAAGAAGCTATAAATGTAGTACAAAACTTATCAATATATTTTGTGCAAATATTTAAAGCAACTACACAAATGTCAAACTAACTATCTTTCTTCACAAATCCCGCTACACTTCTATATATACAAACAAGTATAAGTCATTAGAATAACCTTTTTGATCTCTTTGAAAATGTAATTTGCAATGCATGTAACTTTATTGGCGAGGGCATTGGGGTCAATTATCTCTACATACATATACATATACATAAACTTGGTTAATTGGCAAATTATGAATTGAGAAGAGATATGGCAATTGTATTAGAGAAATTTAATTTCATTTTATAACTACTTTTAAATATTCACACAAATAATGCGTTTACACATACCCGAAAAGTTAGAACTCGATTTAAAATTCAATAAAGTTTTACAACTATAGCCTTAAGGCTTACATTATTTTCAAGTATTGGCAAATGTATGACAGATACAATAAACCAAAGCCTAATTAATCATAAGTTTTTTTTTTCATTTAAGCGCAGTTATTTGTTATATATACATATTTAATAGGAGCATATCAGATGCCATGCATAGATGCAGATGTACAAATGGTATAAAATTTCTTGTTATACCCTTGCGGAGGGTATTATAATTTTGTCAAGATACTTGTAACGGATAGAAGAAAGCATCTGTTACCCCATAAAGTGTATAAATTCTTGATCAGCATGAGAAGCCGAGTCTATATAACCATGACCGCCTGTCTGTCCGTTTGTTTCTATGCGAACTAGTCTCTCTTTTTAATCTATCTACTTGCAGCTTTCAGCGTGGGCTGCTCTTATGTAAAAGTCATAAAGATCTGACCACTATAACATTTAGCTCCCATATAAAGACTTTGTACAAACGATGGCGCTAACAACATTTTATTGGGAAGCCAAACGGATTTATTAATGCTAACCCTGTGATCTGTATCCCTCACTTGTAATTAGAAAGAAGATTGCTCCGCTACTAAAGGAAATACGTTTTAGACTACTAAATTTTCTTTCCTTTTCATAGTCCTGCGAGGGTATATAAGGATCTTGTTCTCGAATTTCACCCTCCTCTCTTGTTTTCCTTTACGCCAAGCGGCTTAAACATTTAATCAGTTAATTGTTGGATTGATGGTAAATGCGGGTGTGTATGTAGTTTTTTTTTAATTAACAGAGCCATTTACACAGCATTACCGCCGGCCCGCCAGCCTACCCTTACCCAGTGAACACCATCAACAACAACAACAAGAAAGCAGAAAAATATACAACGAAAACTGGCCGTTATCACGCCACAATAACCTCAAAATTTATTCACTTTATTGATAATGCAATAAATCGCAACCGAGTGAGAGAAATGCAGCCAGCACACTGTGCATTTGTGTGTGGGTGTACACTGGTATTTGTAATGGCCGCTCTACGCTGCAACTCTGTGTGTGTGCATGTGTGTGTTGGCAATTTTTTCGTAGCATATTTTCGGCCTGGCGCATATTTTTCATGTTTGCATATTTCATTTCAATTTTATTTCTTGCCGACTAACATACACACACACACACACACACTGGTACACACAAGTACCTCTAGCTTGCATATGTATTGTATTCGTATTTACATGCCTCTGTAAAATATGCCATGAAAAGCAACAAAAACCGCACAGAGACACACAGAGACAGCACACAGGCGCGTGTGAGCGATATACCTCTATCTGCTCCATGTGCATCCATATCTACACATCTCTATCGGAATTCAATTGCAAATAGCCGCACTTGTATTTCGATTTTATTGTTTTCGTCTTTAGAAATGTTGCGCAAAAAAAAGAAACAGAGAGAATTTGGAATAGGTATGTGATGGACAAGTCCAATATTTTCGTTTCATTTGGTTTTGGTTCAGCCTGGACATGTGGGTTGACAATGTGTTGATAAGGCAACAGCTCGAGAGCAGAAAATAACTAAATTAAGCTATCTATAGATAGAAAGAAAGAGCAGAATAGTCTGGTCAAATATGACAGTTACTATTTCCATTTCCGGTAAACACAAATTTCCTGTTGCCTTGCTTTAGGCCAAGAATAATGTTTGTCCAACATTTTCGCTATAAGTGCTACAGCTGGATTTATATAGAGATAAAAGTAATTCGGCAATGTCGTTTTCAAAATGTCCACAGGAAAATTAAAGGACTTTCGAAATGCTCCTCAAAATATGGTTAAACATATAAATTAGCAGAGGAAATCTTTCACAATTTCAAATATATTACAATTTCCCTATACCCTTACCTATATCTCATTAAGCCATCATTTGGCGCATCGTTTGGCCATTGCACTGGAGGTATTATTGAGAATATCTTGTAATCTTGAATCTTCTAATCTTGAATCTCTCCCCAATGACACCATATTAGTATCTACATAGCATCTGTGCGGGCCTTGGCCGGATTGCTAGTAGCACTATATATCTTAAGCATGTCTGTCGCTGTATATGGCTATATGAACTTTCTTTACCACGAACGTGCTAGAGACAGTCCTCGATGTTTGGCTCACTCGCATTTATATCTCGTAAGGTATATCATCATTCGTATAAATATTTCGCAAGTAAGTCTTATGCGAATCAAAGGAATACATTTGAAACCATGTTCTACATTTGACTCACTCGTAGATATATTACTTTTATATTGTTTCTGTAAATATAGCATGCATGTATTATAAGCCCTTCGATACATATTATCTGAATAATAGTGAAAACTGCATCGATCTATATTAGCTGCATAGCTTAAAAGATGTGAGCGCATACAAGGACAGATGCGGGAGGCAACTTTGTTTTATGCCACTTATATATAGATATAAATGATCTATTTGCTAACTGTGAAGTTGTACACCCTTATCTGTATCACACATTCAGTTGATGTTTCCCATTGCAGTTCACATTTCAATTTCATATAGCTCATCCAAGTACCAGATAAACCAGTCATTTGTACTACTTCAAATAAACATGTTTGCATACATGTACATACTTATATTACGTACAAGTGCATGCGTGTGACTATACTATATGCATATACCTTTATATCTACATATATCTGACCATGACAAATTGATATACGTATTGTGTGTGTCGCTTATTAGCCCAAAAGTATGTTGCTTCGAAAGCCTTAAAGTTTGTTGATTAAGAAAACTACTGACTTTACGGTTCACACCGTTTCAGTCTGTTGAAGGCAAAAACATTTTGGTCAGCTACTCATCTTTGCGCTCGACCTCGTCCACCGTTCATGTCCTTATCCATGTCCATGTCCACGTCCATGTCCATAGCCATAGTGTCGTTGTACCAGCTGCGCGCTATTCGCACTTCCGGTTACAGTCCATTTAGAGCACCATATTGTGGGGTGTTGGTGTTGGCACTTTTGCGCATATTTTGCAAAATCATTACTTAAATACACACGCACATACACCCACGCATACACACACTTATACACAGAGACAGTGCCTGGGTCCGTCCAGCAAGTGGCCAGCCTCAGTTTCGGCCCTTATATTTTGCCCTTGCTTTTCGCCTTTCGCCTTTTGCCTCGTTGCCTTTGGGTTTTAAAATGCATTTTCGTTATTTTCACTGCAGCTGCGTCGCTTTGCCCTTGCCTGCCCTGCTGCCCCCCCTGCCTGTTGCTGCTGGCTGCCTGTCGTCGATCTTTTGCCACTCACGGCATTTAGCCTTAGCCCAGTCCAAGTCTCATTCCTAGTCTCCACTGCTATCTTTCCCTTTCGCTATGATTGGGCTTGTACTCTTTTGCCCTGTTTAGTTGTTTTTCCTTTTTCTTTTTACTTCTTTTGTGTGTTATTTTCTGTTAATTTATGAACAGCATTTAGCAGTTTTGTACCTGGTGAAGCACACCTTAAAGGTATTGCCATAGATGCCATTGCTTTATGGTGATTTTGTTTTCTGGTCTTAAAATGTAAACAACTTTGGCATATCATGTGAAGTAAATTGCTTTAGATGGATAAAAATGTAGAGATAACTATATGAAAGCGTAATAGTTTTCATGATCTTTGCAGAGTTTTTCCCATGGGAAATTGCGGCAGTTAGCAAAGATCACTCAAATATATTTATCTCCATTGTAAACCAATGTTAGACACTAATTATTTGTGTGTTTTGTATTGTTTGTGTATTCTCAGCAGAAGTATATAAAGACAATAAAAAACCAATCTACCTTCAATTTCAAAACATAATAACATAGATACCAAAATGTTTCAGCTGAATTCAATTATTTAGAAGTTATTTAGCAAAAATACAGCCTTGTCACCAAGTTCTTGAAGTAACAATTTCATCAACAAGGCTTAAAAACTTAAAGTAAGTTAAAGTTACTTAAATCTAAAGTCGCTTTGTAATAAAATGATATATGTAAGACTAAAAAAAGAGAAATTTCAAGACTACCAACAGATTGGCAAAGTTTAAACACAATTTTATCAAACTCTAAAACATATTTATCAAGCCAAAACTTAATCAAAGCTCTCCCATTCAATATTTTTAGCACTTTATATTTAGAACATCTCAGTTTTCTTAGCAGCCATTTAACGAAGCTTCAGTACCCCGAGGCATATACATCTCACTCTTATGTGTGGGGGCGGTCTTTCGATGATCAATTCTTTATCACTTAGTGGCCAAATCTCTGGCTTCAACTCTTTTTTCTCCGTCTGCTTTGGCCGCTTTTCATGGCTGAGGTGCGAACATGTTAATCCAGGCAAAAGAGCTTCAGCTCCTCCAATCCAAGTATATAAATATTGACCGATACGAATGCGTTTTGCCGCTGATTGAGTGTCAAAATGTGACTGGACACCGTCGGTGGATTAACTCATTTCACAAATGATTTACACCTGCATGGCAGGTGCGTTACGCATGCGCTGCTTGTGTGTGCTCTTGTTAATGAGTGTGAAGAATTCACAGCGCTGTCTAAGCAATCTCGCGCCAAAAGAATGAGCAGCCAAGAATTAGAGAGAAAACAGAAAGAAAAGAAAGAGATGAAAGGGGCAACCGCATTGGCAACGACTTGGCCCGCTGCTCGTTGCCAATTAGCGGGCTCTAAAATCTAGCAGCTTGTCAAAGTGAAAGGCAATACGGAAGCAGACGAAGTACGCAGAGGCAAGGGGGGCCAATGGGGGTGTGGCGAGCAACGAATGCTGCCAATCGAGCGTTTTATGCGGTTGAGGCATTGTAAATGTGCGTGTATTTATTATATACCCTGTATACGATTTGGTATATGACGATTTCTGAACCAATTAGGAACAGATTTAACAGGTTTGCTAAGGTTGTAGGACATGGGATTGAAGGCTTTCAAATCAGTGATTGAAAACACAACTTTACCTCGCACTTATCAAAGAAGAAAAACTAGAGATAGCGTCCTTACTCGATCATGTACTATAATAAGCCTAGACAATGACTACGAAAGAGATTTAACTTATACACTCACTTGGTAAATATACCAGAGAACTGCAACTTGCTATTGCTTATTATGCTATGTCTCTCAATGAAAATCATATGTGTCTGCCTGAAAGCAATGCTATATTTCAGAAGTGTCGTCACTGCAACAAAGGCAGTCTCGTGTTGCGAAATCGCGAAAACGCGAAATCTGACTTCGATCGCGTCTGAGTCTGACGTACAAAATTTATAGAGAGAAGAACCCATGGCAAGAGCCGAGGGTGCATACACTCAGACACACAGAAAACATACAAAGACACAGTCAGGCAACTAGCGGCTAGCCGTCGCAGGCTGAAGACTGTCCTCATTGCTTATATTCCGCCTCACCTTCGCGTCCCCAATAATTTTTTCTCCTCCTTCTCACGTAATAGTACGCGCTCTTTGAACGTGCTGACAACTGATGCCGTCGCTTACGTTATATACAATGACGAAAGCAAATGCTGAATGCGAAAGTGAAAGAACTCAAGAGCAAGCTGTGATTTTGCAGGTCTCTGGAATATACGCAAAAATAAACGTTAGTTAGTTTGCAAAAATATAATCAAATCTAGAATTTACACTTGGTATAATAATGCTTGCCTAGCTTCTTATTGTTATTGCTATTTGAGGGCATCCCACCTCAAGAAAGAGTATATGTGATAGATGATGGGAAAGAGACTGCCAAACGCCCTACTCCACCGTCCTTTTCAAGGCATCGCTGCTTGACTCTAATCACACTAATTACGCAACTAAAAGGATAATCGTGTCGCTGACCGCACAAGCGTCCTAATGCGTTTCTCGAACTTTTTGCGTTTTCACATGCCCCGTATACATATGCGCATACTTGTGTATGTCCGATTATGTTTTGTATTGGCAGTGCACCAAAATCCCAGCTCCCCCCCCAAAACAAAATCATAATCCCCCACAGAATGTAGCTCATTAAGGCTCTTACGTAAATACTACTTGAGTTTAATTTATTAAATTCTATGAAACTTGAGGCGAAACTTATTGTTATTTAAATGGCCACTTAAAATGAACTGAACCCATTTCCGTTCAGAGAATTGAGGTCCTCAGGCGGTAATTTATAATGAAACCCGTTTCCATAGTTTCGTCGATGGTTACGTCATCGCTGTTGAAGCGCATTAGATAGGGCGGCGAGGCTGCAAAGCATAATTGTAATCCAATATCAGAACAGCTCGAAATTCGGTTGACACTTCACACTTTACACTCCGCACTTACCCCACACAACAAGATTATCGTTGGTGCCGCAGAAGTAGGTCGGCTGATAGGCCGTATTCTTGGCCAACATGGCTTGGGGTATCAACAAGTAATCCTCCTGCCTGCTCGGCGTATGCACTGTGGGATGACAGCTCTCGTCGTAGCCCTCGCCGTCGCCCGTTTGCAGAGCCATCGAGAACTTGCTAAAGGTGTACCTGTATAGATGAGGATTAAAACAGGTTGGATTTCCTAACGGCAACACTCAACACCGCCACCCATGAACTCACTCAATCATGCTGGCGCTGCCCACGGACTTGATGCAAATGGTGTATCTTGTGTCCGGCATATAAACACCGCCCATTGCTGGCTGGTAATTGAAGCTGCGTATGATGCCCGTGGGCTCCGTGTAATACTGGTCACAGCCCGCTGGGGCTAATAGTTCATAGTCGGCATGGTGTGCCGCGAAAAGGCTACGCAGATCATGCAAACTGTTTGTGTTACCCCCGAAGCTGCTCAGCACACTGGACCTCCGCTTAGTGTTTGGCGGTGGTCCCTCCAGTTGGGTGACAATCAAACGCCAATTGGTTTGGGGCCAACGCGACGGTACCGAGAAGGTTAGGGTGATCGCATCGATACCTGATGCCACATTGAACGACAAATAGATGTGTTGGCCCGTATTATCGCCACATAGCTTAAATTCGCCGGCCTCGAAATAATCCTCGCACTCAACCATTCTATCATCTGTGGTACTTGGAATCGGTTGCTTCATGTTGAACTGCTCAAAGTCGATGCGCAGCTGCTGAACATTCGAATTAAAAGCCTCGATGGTGTACAGACAAGTGTCACTGGGTAAGGCACCAGGGTTTTTGATTATGGTGCGCTTCTGGCGTGTTGTTGTGCCACACTGCATGTTGGCTGAGAGGAAGAACAGGTTTAGGTTAGGAAGATTGGTAGTTTTCTTACAACTTTTATAAATAACATTTAGCATAATAATGACGATAATGAGCACATCGTGCTTCAGAAAATAAAATCCTTGAGAAACCCAAGTTTATTTATGCTGGGTTAGTCTTCGTATACGTAATCTACTACGTAAACTTCTTGGTTGATTATTTTTGATGGGTTGCACTATAACACTGCTTGTGTATAACGAAATATACCTCCTTGCAAACCCATAAAGACTTTACTTATATTAGTCCAGAATGGTGAACACTGACACACACTTATTGCGAACTAAATATCATACAAAAGGTGTGAATACGTGGACCCGGTGCCTGTGCAAGTTAATATCCTTCTATTATATAGGGCTGAATGGGAAATAAATCAATGTGAAATAAGCGAAATAAAGCTATATTCACTGGATGTTATATACATACTACCAAAGGAAACAATCTATTCAGATTAAACCTCTCAAAGAGTAGATATACAAAAGCAGTATAGTATACACAACGCTGCCGAGCGATATCGAATACAGTTGATCGAGGAACAAAAGGTAATTCTTTTTTTTTTTGTATTTGCACTTCTTCTCACGTTAAGGTAGAGTATATACATATTACCTCCTATATATTATGATTATGTAATCCCTAAGAAACTCTCCATGGATTTGTCAGAGCACGAGCATGGTTGGTTTAATTAACTCAGCATTTCATGATGACTAAGCTCAATTTATACACATATTAAAGAACTTGTACTCATACATACACACCTATACCAAACTCAATCCCCTACATTAAGTCTTGTCTTCATCTCACTTAATTTCATCACATTTTGCCTCTCTTTAGTTTCTTCAAATTGCCACTACGTTTCATTTGGAGTTTTAAAAATATTTAGGAATATTTTAAGCAATTCATTGTACACACTTTCACAGCAAACGCCATAGGTGCCACAGTATCCGTTGGCGGTGCCGCCCTGTCTCATGCACTTGAAGCGGGTCAAACAGGTGCCCGTGTCGCCACTGTTTGTTGTGCATGAATCCGAGAGCGTATTGTGACGACGTCCCTGCCGCCGGAACATACTGGCCGCCACAGTTTGAGTCTCCGGAAAACTTTGAGCAACAGTTTCTGCCTCCGTGTGATTGAGTTGCACTTGTGGACTGAGAGATTGGGATTCCGTCTGCGCCTGCGCAAGCGCGCTCGAACCGATCAGCAGCCACAGACACAGACTGAGCATAATACTTGGCGTTTTAGAATGTTTTCCGATTAGATAAGGACGTTCAAATGCTGTGGCTTTCGTCTACACTTTCACATTTACTATGAGACTTCGTCAGTTAGACTTGCCGCTTTTATACGACACCAGCGTGGGTTGCGACTTCCCCGTCGCCCCCCTCACCATCGACATCGCCGGCAAGCCCACGCTGATGTGATTTTCGTGTAAGAAGCAATGCGTGTCAATATTTGGTGAGCAGAAGCATAAGAATCCAAAGACGATTCGGATTGGTTTCTTTAAGCATTAGCTGGCTCTTTGCGGGCTCTCAGGGTGTTGGACACTTTCAATTACTCGCACTTGGCCAGGCCATGAATATTCAAAACTGGCCATGCGGATACTAGTTGGACGCATTCATTTGCTTAGCAAGTCATTGAACCTCAACCGCATACTAAATGGAGTCAAAATCATCAACGAAGCCGCCCTGCTTCTTGATTGACAAAGACTGAAAACTGGGTTATGTTTGCGCACTTTGCTAGCCAAACTTGTGCATGAATCAAGCTGATGATGTCAAGAAAAATTGTTCAACAAAAGTAAAAAGAAACGAGGGCCACAGCATTCCAGTACATTTTTTATACCATTCCATTCTCATTCTCGACGCAATGTAATTAGATAAATTTGTGTGTGAAAAAAGTGACAAGTTATCAATCAGTTTTTAGCTGTTTTTGTTAAATGAGAAATTGCTCAATTGCTGGAGTTGAGAAATGCACGCCGATAAATGCAACATCAGAAAAACAATTAGAAATTATTTTCGATTGCGGTTGGAAATGCACCTAATTGGAATTGAACTTAACACACTTTGATTATTTTCGAATTTGATATCTGCAATGAACAAACATATATGAAGCTTATGTGTTAAATAAATATATGCTTAGAATTGTTTTTAAATCTGTTTGATACTGCTTTTATCCTACTTCATCAAAGGAATAGACAGCTTCTCAAGGGCTGATAGAAAGATAACTTCTTAAGGTACAGCTAGGAGTTTATAGATACAAATTATACTGATTGATTAATTGAAAAAATCCTTAGGAAATAATTTAATCTAGGAATTAGGAATATATATAGAATTCGAAAAAGAATCTAGAATTCCCCTGTGTTCATTTCAATGCTTTAGTAGATAAAATTCCAAGGTTTCAAAGAGAGAAAACAAATTCGGCAATTACTTAAAACTCAGGGATATTTTAAAAGCAATATCCAACTTTTTATTTGCTTAAAAGATTATAAAAGATTATTTTCAGGAATTCTTTTACTAAAGTAACCAAATTTGGTTCTTTACGGAATTATTTAAAATTATTTTTCAAATTATATTCTCAAATTTTCAAAAATTCTTTATGACGTAAATCTTTAAACATAAGATACGATGGACCAATTAGAAGGCTTAAATTCAAATTTTCTATCCAATATGTACTTCTCTTCAGCTCATAATTATGAAGTTTTCATTGGATTACAAAATAGTCCATTTGCTAGGGAAATTTACTACTGCTTTAGGTACATTTTTTTCTGTTTTTTTTTTTTTAATGAAAACTAATGATGACTTTCACTTATATTAGTTTTCATGATCCTATTCTCACATATATAAATAGCTTCATCTTGTCACACATATCGCAGGTCATCACTTGATATCTTTTCTTTTTGATATCTGTATAATACATTTCCCCAAAGCCCCAGCGCAGATCTCCCAGCTTATACGACTATCAATTCTCAAAGATCATGCTTTTAGCTTTAAAAGTATATTTTCCATGTAGCTTCTCTTTGATCCCTTCAGTCTTTACCCACTTTATTTATATATAGAATTTTTCATCTGCCTTCTTTTCCAGCTACATGGCTTATAATTAAAATGTTTATAAGATTGCCCAGATGGCATTCAATGAATTTCCATTCACAATGATAAAGCTGTAGAAGCCCCCCTTCGGAGAGTTCGCAATGATAAAACCTTATCTATCACATATGAAGACTATATAAACAATGCTAATTAGCCGCCGCGATAATAGTTTGTTACAGAAACAACAACAAAACCACCGATGGGCAACATTTGAAGCGCATAAAAGGCAGTCGCCAGTTGAAGCACGAGCATCAGTCGCATTATGAACAACCATATTGCAATCACTTTTCTTTTAGTCGTCGGAGCTGTGGGCTTCCAGGCTGCTTCCGTTGCTACGCCCACCTGTGGAGGCAGCACGTCCTCGAAGGATATTAGGCTGACTATGCCAAAAAATCCACCACGCGAGTGTGAGTATCACATTAAGGCCTACAGTAAGTACGTATGTCAACTGCGCATCGACTTCGCCATGACGCTGGCCCAACCCACGCTGGAGACGCATTCGGGCTTCACCACTGCCGAGTGTACGCGGGACTACTTCGAGGTCAATGGTCTGAGGCTGTGCGGCGTGGAGGTCTGGCAACACATTTACGTGCCCTTCAATGCCACCGCCGGAGAGTCAAATGTGGATCTGCTCGTAGCGCTGGCCAATCGTGCCGGTGCCACTGGCCTGCCCAATCCCTCGTGGGATATGACTGTCACCCAGCTAGAGTGTCCTGCCGGTGCCGCCATTCGTGAGCTAGATGTGAACGATCATGACCAAGCTGAAAATAAAGACGAGCAGCAGCTGCAAGAAGGTCGCGCTAGCAGCATCAAGGATGGCTTCTTTGTGGCACCACCTGGTTGCCTGCAGTACTTCCCCCAGGCCAAGGGTGTGGTCAAGTCTTTCAACTATAACGACGGAAACGGCATTTATCCCTCGCGCATGAACTACGCCATTTGCTTCAGGCGTACAGAGAGCACTACGGCCTTGACGTAAGTTCGAAAGCCAAAGATTGTCCTTTTGAACATTGCTTATCCTGTTCCTGCAGCATACGTTCGTACTTCTTCAATGTGGGCGCTGAGCAATCAGCCAGCACTTTGCTCACGGACAGCGCCTGTTATCAAAGCGGCAGCACAGGTGATTTGAACGCTGACTACCTCATGGTACCGCAAGCTACCTTGGTGGATGACAACAAGCGCGCCACCTACTTTTGTGGCGCCACGTCTGGCGATGTGGTCATAAGCAGTAAGTTTAAGAAAGCTTCTAACCACACTGGTTGCCATAATGAAAGCTTTTACTCTTTCTAAGGCAACAATCCAGGTCCTTTGCTGGTGCTTTTTAACAGCGATGAAATGTACAGGCAGTCGGAGGCAGGCTTCGCATTCACCTATAAAGTTGAGTAAGATTTAAGAGAACGTTTTGTGAAAATTAACATAAGAATAAAAAGGAAACTTTTATTTTGAAAATTCAGTTTCTGGAATGCGATTTGCTATATATAATAAAAGTTGAAATTATTTAACTGATTTTAGTTTAACTTAGATAATCATTCTTTTTTGATTCTCTTAGCGATTATGCCTTTTATTTTGCTTTATCAATCATAAGTTTAGATTGTATTGATAAAACCAATCGATGATAATTGACAAGACAAGTCATAAATAATCTGAAGCGTTACAACCAACAATATGTATGACTATCTTGAAGATTGTGCAAACAACAGACAGCAGTCGGACAGGTACTATGTCAAGTCGATGGGAATCTAGACGCCACTCAGTGGTTAACATTTTGTGAAAAATTCTACCCAGTAGGAGCGATCTATTGATGTTCTAATTAATCAAAAGAACATTAACAAGTAAGAAGGCTGTAGTCCAAATTCCGACTATAAGATACTCGTGCTCACCAGGCCGATATCGACACGAATACAATGCACTCGCTTAAGTTTTGCATGCTCAGTGTGTGAATGAAAGAGAGGCAAGGCTAAAACAACCATTGACACAAAATAAGCCTTACGGTTTTTTATTACCCCTCCAACTACACCTTCCTTTTCTCATAATACGCCTGACCAGCTCCCACTATGATTATTTGGTTGAGCAAGTAAAAAAACTCTTTTTATGCAGCACCCGACCCATCCATACACTTGAGTTTCGCGCATGCATGGCTTGTTTATATGTGTGTGTTTATATCAAAAAAACTTACGTTCAACTTATAAGAGAGCACTGAACTTCTAAATTTTATTGTACAAATTTCCATTTTAGGTCTTTTTTTGGCTTGTTAAGACAAGCTGAGAATTGTGTTTCTATGGATGCAAATGCCAAATCTCTTAAGACTAGGGAACACGCAAATGTCGCTACAATTATATAATTACTAAAATCTAAATCCCGACAGTTTGTGTGGTACTGATTATTATTGCTGAACATGATCAATCGGTCTGTCTATCAAATATTGAGCGGCAACTAAGACTAAGACAGTCATTTATGCCATAAAATGTATATCCGAGGTAAATGTAGATAATTTCATCTTTTAACTATGGGTAGTTTTTCCCTAAAGCCCCTCTTAGATAGTTTTCCCAAATTATGACACTATCTAGGGAAGAACTTTAAAATTACTAAATATTAATTAATTTTGATGAAGTTAGGGCAATTAAAATTACAAAAGAAGAAACTGCTGTTACAGTAACGTACGTCGATAAGTGACGCTGCAGATATATAAGTAACTATGCAATACTGATGTATTAGCTTCATTTCAAAGTCTTTTTTTAAAGGATACAAGAAAGGTTCATATGCTAATAGACTTAAGGTGAATTAAATAAGAAGAAGTCGATAGTTTAAAATCTCTCAGCAAACACCAGAAGCTCCAGCTTAACCTTCAAAACACCTCAAAAAAACGCTTCAAAAAAAAAAGAAAACAAACTGACAAAAACTCTACCTTCTTGCTAAGGTAAACAAATGAACATAATAATTTACATATTCACACATTAAATGCAATGTATTTGAGATTTTTAAATGCTATTTGTATTTCCGCTTATTGTTTTCTATGATTTTACATATATTACATATGGCATATGGGTACTTCAAGAATCTAATAGTTTGATATAGTTATAGACAAATAGCCAGCCGCCAGGTAGTCTATGAATATTGTAATTTTATTTTTAAAAATTTATACAGAAGCTGCTGCAACGTCTCTGTTTCCTATAGCTTTAAAAGCTCTGAAAAGTCTGGCTAACTTTGCCAGGACACAATCCACAATCCCAATAATTGTGAATGAAAGCTGAACCCAAGGCACTCTTAAGCCATTAACATTCAATCAACAAGTGGCTGTGCGTGTGTCTAGAGTTTTGTACTGAAATCCGATTTCGTCAACTTAATTATAAGCTAAAAGTATATACGATTATTTCCGTAATGCTGCCTGCCCCCTTGTTGGAATGACGTACAAATAAAAACATAATGATTGTACTATAAATTCCCCAATTGTAGTACTACATACATACAGTATATACATACAATTGCTCCAATTAGAAAAGAACATTAAAAATTGAATTTAAAAATAATTTTGTTCATTTTGCGCACAAAAGTCAAAGAATAAATCAAATTCAAATGCCTTATCAGTTGGCAACCAAATCATGTAATCAGCACTGGCAACATGTTGCGTGACGCACCCAATAGGAAATGCCACAAAAGCAAACATTGGCAAAGCGGAAAGCTCAAAGCAAAAGCTGTTCGTTTGTTCGTTCGCCTGAGGCTGGAACATCTTTGATAAGAAACTGCTGTTTATGTTGCACTGTCGCTGGCAACATGTTGTAGATGGCTGGCGGGTAGTGGCTACATTGTTGCCACAGCCAGGCAGCCAGCCAGCCGGCATACGTCTTTGGCCTTTGGTCTGGGTCTGTGCCTGCCTGTGCTGTGCTTTGTGTGGCATGCGGATTTTCAGTTGCTTTCCAACTGCCGCGAATTCTCAACGCCACATGCGGATGTGGATGAGTGCCGCCGCCGGACCATTACCCATTTTCGTCATTCTGTGGCATCTTCAATAAAATTGTGCGAAAAAAACAACTAAGAAATAGCAAAAAAAACAAACAAAAAAACAAAAAAAAAGGAAATCAAAATTGCATCATTAAGTTCAAGAAGCATATAATAAAAAGTTTTATTATTTTTCAAGTGCACAAACATTCGTACATAAATACAGGTCGTTAAACAAACATACCGCTTATAGCTGTCGTTACTTGTTATTGTCGTTGTTGTTGTTCTTCTTCTTGTTATAAGTAGAACTTGTTGTTATTGTTATCGTTGACTGTGCAGCGCGTGCTTCAGCTTCGAAAAAAGCCAATTTAAGTGGCAAGCATTTAATCAAGTCAACTCGCAGTTGCCGCTTTGTCACAAGAGAGCGGTAACGATAAAGGCAACAACAGCGACGCCTCGTCCTTTGACGTGCCGGAGCCGGTACCTCTGCCTTTGTCTGCGCCCGCCACCCACCATCACTCCCAACTGGCCCATTCAACACATTCACAAAATTCCCAGTGAAAACATAGCCATAAATTAACAACTAATTCAATTAACTGCTGACAACGTCAAGAAGCCAGGCTCTGGCTGCATTCTAAAGACGGGAAGCAGTTGCTGCAGCCCGCCCCAAGGATATGCGGCAAGTTGCTTAAAGGCGAGTGAAGTCCTCCAAGCCCAAGCCCAGCGTTAAAACGTGCCTGCTTCTAGCTTTTCCTCTGGTAAGTTGACACACAATGGCTCCAACATTTTCTAAAGCCACACATATCCACACATGGCGCGAGCCTGGTCTTAATTATGAAACCGGAAATTATGTGCAGAAGAAGAGTGTTTGCCCCTTTTGTTAAAAAGAAAACTTTTTTTTTCAAAATAAAAAAAAGTAAAATGAAATAAAGAAAATGAAATGCCAAAGGAATTTCAGCCTTCCTATACTTCAATTGCAAAGCTTAGCCTAGCCTAGCTGAGGGCAAAGGAAACTTCGATTATGCAAATACAAAGAAAGAAATATACTCAAAGGATTTGATTTTGGCTAGGCGAAATATAAGAGGGCAGGCTGTACAGTTATAAGGCAAGCAAAGGAAGATGAATGTAAATAGCAAAAGCAGGTTTTCCTTTCCTAAAATGATTTTCTGTTAAATAAACGCTAGCAGAATTAGGCGATTTGGATTTGGATTTATATTACTTCTGTTTTCATATGTAATGGAGTGAAGTGGCCTTGAAATGCAAAGAGTTTGCAATATTATAAACTATTTAGAGTGAAGGTCGGAACTCGATATAAATGACATATTAAAATCGCTGAATATTATTATTTTTTTTAATATGGCACAGAAGATCAAAGAATTGAAATCACTTGTCAAATCACTCGCCAAATCATCTGTACCACATATTTAACTTTAATAGTTAGAAATTGGGGTATGATATGATTGATAACATGATTTCCTAACTGACTTAGCAGTTCTGTACATGCCTTTCTTCAGTCTAAACATAATAATTTTTCAAATGGAAAAGATCAAATTCAGGTGATGTTTTTATTTCCTAAAAATAATCATATGAGATATTTGATGACACATACATATTACCCTGTGTTGAAAAGTAAGAAAAATGATTTCCATATCAGCAGAATAATATAGAGAAGTTTTATAGGAAAAATAGCAGTAACAAATGAAACTTTCAGGCTGATAGTAAATAAACTTAATTTTGTATATAAGTTTCTCTCTTACATTTTCTGTTTTAAAGAAACTTCTTAAATTCCACCCTCGCATATGCAAAGTGTTTATTGGCTTTTTTTTTTGCCTGACCTGAGCCTGGTCCTCTTTCCTTTATGGGCCGCATGCTGCATAAATCAAAGCAAACTTTTTCTTTTTCGTGACCACCCCCACCCTCGCATCCAATACCTGCCTACCTCCCGCTGCTGCCTATTCAGTTGACTCACGCTCCAAAGCCATAAATCTTACAATGTCTTTAATTGTACATTTCACAATCTGCTAATCGTAATCGACAAGGAAAATCGGCGATGATTTCACGCAGTATATGGCGACATTATCTCTACATGCAGTGCCTGGGAACATGATGTATCTGTAACCATTTGTCACTGTTAAGTGTATTGGCTGTGTGGAACAAGTTAAGCCTAACGAGTGGCCAAAGCAAATGATTTTGCTTTTATTGTTGTTGTTGCTGTTTTCTGTCTAATTCTATTTGTCGGTGGCGCTGGGAACTGCATCATAATGACATGTATACATTACATACATACACACACACAGTTGGCTATCAGTGGTTCTTTTATTTACTTACTTTTAGTTTAAACAATAATAACTTTTTTTGTGAATTCGCTATCTCAGAACAGGAAAACTATATGTGCAAGTAATAAGCGCATTTTCTTAGACACACTGTGGGATTTATTTTGTGTGTTGTTGAACTGTAATGCAACAATAATTTGTTGTTGCTATCGTTGTGTTTGTTGTTGTGCACGTAGTGGCAGTGGCTAATGCCATGGTCATATGTAAATAATGCCAGAGACTAGATATATGAGTCTAAATACTATGCAAACCTCAAGTGAATGCACGGCAAAGTTTTCAGAAACTGGCGACGCCTTAGGGCATAGGGGAAATATTTCCAACCAGTAGCCATTTATAGAACATTTACGATATTATTTGAATTTATGGGGAAATGTGCAGGCGACTTATACACTGTTGCCAAAAACCTTTTTAAGTTGGATGCAAATTTCATGACGAAATTATAATATGAATTCCACGAATTTGGTTGAAAGTAATTCCAGAAGCAAATAACTATAAATTCAATTCAAATATAAATCCAATATATAATTGATATTCAGCGGGAGTATGTCTAAGCTTCAATTAGCAGCCTGGATTGAATTCAGTTGATCAGTGGACATATAAGTTTCTATACCAAATTTCTATACAACAACCAAATATGCAGTTCAACTCAGAAGCAGTCATTTCTATGATAGTAATATGACATAGCTATCCGATCTGGATAAATCAAGTATAGAAAAGCTTAAAACTTCAGCCTTTTAAATTTTAGGACATCTGAGATCTCGTCCTGCTGATCACGAATATATACTTTAATTACTCGGTATGTTGCTTCGGATATTGCAAGCTTCATGACCAAATGAACATATCATTTTATGAATGATATAAACAGAGAATGATTTAAATATCCAATGAAAAATATATGTGAGTTGGTTTTTTGTAAAATTCTTATTAAAAATAATCTGAAATAAGTCCAGCTTGCACATATTTATGTGTTGATTTAGCCATTTCTATAGGTAAATTTGATTACATTAATGGATTGCTACTTGTAATCATACCTCAGAAGCTTAATCTCATAACTAAAAAATATTTTGCAGATTTACTTCAATTTGAATCAGTTCTAAAACAATCCGATTTAACCGTATGTTAGCGCATACATATGTGAAACTTTCAATAGTTTTAAAACCAGTTTTAACTGAATTATGATTATGAGCTAAAAAAAGGGAAAATGTTATCTAAATTAGTTCATACAATTGGCCATGAATCGACGATAGTTCAAATAAATTCTATCCTAAAATATATTTTGGGTCTTGGACTGAATTTAGACATTACAGATACATCTATTTAGATAATAAATATATAATAGATTTCAGTAAACACTACTATTTCCGACAGCTTTTGTACTTCCTCTGCAGGCTAGCTTATTTGGTGGAAAGATGAATTCCATTTATTCCGAATCAATATATTTCTATGAAACTTTAATCAAACAATGTTTCAATGTAACCATTAGTATAACAAAATAAAGTGCTCACCATCTAAGGATTCACAACTCAAGTAGCATATCGTTTCCATTTCATATTGTTTATTAAAATTGTATAAACAATATCTCGTAATGCATCATAAAAGATTCAAAGCCTCCATCAACACAATTCGCCATGATGGAAATATCCGGATTTCCTTTTTAATTTATTATTAATGCCATCCATTTATGTAGACCTTAATCAGAGCATCTTTCACGCTGCTCTTTTGAAGAGTTGCTTACACAATGGCATCCTAATAATCCAAACGACAATCCTATCGACATGCCTTTCCTCAGCCACGCACAATGTTTATTGTATTAAACATTTTCAATTAATTGCAATTTGGTGAGCTATTTTGGGCAACGAACATTATAACCGCATTTTCCAGCAAAAAATCTATGAAAAGAGATACGCAGACAGACACACAGATGCGATACATATAATACTAAATTGTATCGAAACAATAACAAAAGCCAAAATCAACAATAACAACAACAACAACAAAGGCGCCTAAAAATTGTTGCTGGTTGATTGAGCTGCTCAGCGCACAATTTCAATCAAAATTTGTAGTATGTGTGTGGCGATTTGTGGGCGTGTGTTTGTGTGTGTGTGTGTGTCAGTGCGTCTGTGAGTATTACAATTAATTTTCATTATCCCTGTTAAGTCAGTCGTGATCGTGATCGTGAACCCACAGCCATCGTCATTCAGCAACAGTGCAATCATAAATACATTGAGCGAACGTTAGGTAGGCCATAAGCAAAACGAAGAAATTAAAATTAATTGTTATTAGCGGTCATAAAATATTACAATGCACTATGGTATTGAATAAGGAAAATGTGTCTAAATTAAGTAAACAAATCTTTTTATACAATTAAGTTTTTAATCAATATTGTGAAGAGATTGGGCTATTTCAATTTAAGGTTTAGGGTTGTTTGAATAATTCTCATATAAAAATACATACACAATTCCATATAAACTCCCAGCAATATTTTTCGTTCGCTCGCGTTAAAAATAATAATTTGATACATTTTCCAATGTTCATTTTAAAACATTTTCTACTATAACTAGTCCACTGTACAATTTCAGAACATGAAAGTAGGCAATAAATTATAATAATTTTTTTTAATTTATCTATATTTTGAGTGTGGCAATACTGAAGAGATGATTTATGATAGCTCTTGTTTTCTTTCAACTTTGAATTTATTTTTTAGAAATTTATTTTAAGGCTTAAGAGTTCATGAGTAATTCTTTATAATTAAGATAAAGCTTGGGAACATTCTTTTTCTTTGAATGTCATTTAAAAATATTCATGGTTTTCTAATTATCTTTTAAATATTAAGACGTTTGCTTTTTGGCAATAATATTTAAATAAAAAAAATTAAATATGAAACTGCAAAAGTTGCGTTAATAAATTCATATAAATAAAAGTAAAACATTATTTCTTTAAAAGTATAAAAAAATGTAACCAAAAGTACTTAAATACCTTCAAAAATAAACCATCTTCATTTAATACCTTTTGATCCCATTTTGTGCCATCCCTTCCCATAGTGCAAAGCAAGAACAGAAAAGTCGCCTGTAAAACGCTAGGAAAACGCGCGCGCTTACTGCGTATGATATGTTTTGTGAGTCACCCACCCGGACAAAGTGGCTGGGCAAGATTTTGAATGGGGAAACGTGCAACAGTTGCGTGTTCAGCATAGCAGACAAACAAACAAACAAACAAACAGACTGACAGCCAAACAAACAAACTACACAACTAATGTGACTCTTACATAGGCAACAGTGTGCGGGTTCAATTAACGCGCAAAGACGACATTGGCAAACAGGAACATGAAGATGGTAGACTTCAAGCAGAAGGAGAATATACAGATGCAGACCCAGACCAAATATGCTCCAGCATTTGTAACCTTAAAAGGCAAACGGCCCAGAGCATACGAACTGGCAGAAAAAGTTGTTAATTGGAATTTAACAAGCACTAAAAGCGTCTAATGGAATAGATGCGTGCAGTGCTTGGCATAGCATGGCCCACTGTACTAGAAGCTGGAGCTCTTGTTCTTCAGAAAGTTGCGTTGTCTTCGCCCAGTTAGCTACCAGTTTACCCACTCAGCTGCTGCAGTAAATTCACTTGGGCATATTTTATCTTCCAGCAAATGTAGAAATTAAGTTTTGCCTTCGCTGATGGCCGATGTCGGACGTCTGATGCCAGTTGACGGTTGGCTGCTGGTAGATGGACATGTGGACAGCTGGGCAGTTTGCTATACACATCACATCATCTACTCAAGCCTTTCAGCGGGCTGTCAGTATCATTTACGTGCCGCTACAGAGCAAAACAATCGGCTTATTTGTCAGTTGGCTAAACATTTCAAAGTAAACCAGCTGCTGCTTGGATTTGCGGTGTCTATAGACTAGCAAAAGGAAAGACTTAGTAAAAGTACAGCCAGTCTCAGACTCTGCCTTAGGCAAGGGACAGAACGAGTTAAGCCAAAACACCATCATGACCATTTCTGGTGCATCGAAGAATCGTGATTTGCTACGAGAAATTCCTGACTCCCTTTTTGATTAATCGTGGGCTTGGTTGAATCTGGTACAATTTAAGTCTACTATGGGGTATACTGTGTACTTTGTACAACAAATAAGAATGCGACAGTTGGACCAATTATCAATTATTGTTATTTTCTTAATTAAGATTGGCAACTTCGTATGACTCGGACTAGTACTTTTATCAAATAAGGATTTCGGTTAAATGTTGCTCAAGATTGGATTTTAGTTTGAGATTGCTGATATAGACCATAGTTTTATGCACTTGCTGCCACCGCAACTATTACTCACGTGGAACCCTCTGCGTCACCCTTCTACCCACCAATTTGCTACACTAAATGTAACCAATAGAACTAGAATTGTTATATTATATCAGAACTTTAAGCTACTCATGGCAAAACTTAAACAATTTAAAGTTGCACCTTTGTCCTGCAACAACACAACTTGCCATAGTCAAGCCACACTGTACTGTATAGTATCGAAATAGTTAGAGGTCCTTTGTTATTCTCCCGCTGCTCTAAAGCCGGTCATTCGGGCCTTGCGTTTTTGGACACTTGGGGCTGTGGCTGGAGCAGGAGTGTGGCTGATGCACATGCCTGATGATGACAGCCCACGCGGCCGCAGCAACAGCACCAACATAGAGGCAACTTTGTTCTGCTGCCGCCTGTCAACGCTAATGAAGCAGCACAAAAAAAAAACAAAGGCAACAACAACATGAATCCTTCATCATGGCATAGGCAAAGGCCACGAACTGCACATGTCATACGAGCGCGCACGTCTTTTGATAAGCCAGAAGGCAGCCAACCCGTTTGAGCGCCAAAAAAAAAGCAAAACAAACAAACACCTAGGGGGGCATCTGCCCGCCTCCTTTGCCGCCTGTGCAGGGGGCCACACGCAGCGCCTCTGACATTAATCAATTGCAATGTGCACTGGCCTCACGCAGCAGCAGTCCCCACTTGCCGAAGTTGGCCTCGCAGGCCAAACTTACCCATAAATTACCAGCCTCTGTCCCTGATACGAATGGCAGCCAGCATTGGTTAAAGATAGCGACACCTGTTACCCAACTTGTAGGATGGGTCAGGTGGCTAGCTGGTGGTCATTTCCGTTTTGAACCCACCACTATAATGTGAGCATGATTTGCAGCAACTTTTAAAACGGAACATTGATATGCTTTTTAGATAAACTCTGCGGCATCAAGTCTACACAATTTCTTTTGTAATTTGTACTCAGATGTTGGAATTGTTGTTGCCATCAAGTGGAATGAATACAAATACATATGTATATAGTGATATCTGATAGTAGTTTAAGTGATACGATAAATATTCTCAAGAAAGGTAAGGTGTGTTCAGCTAGTATCAAGCTTTTGTAACCTTTTCCAAGTGTTTATGGCCAGGAGTATAGAGTATATGGGAGTATAGAGCTCTTGGAGAATAGAAAAACATTTTTCTTCTGAAGCCTTTACTTCCTTTGCTTACTTCCTCTACTTACTGCTCACTTTCTTATCTTACTCCTCTTTATCTTCTCTCTCTATCTGCCATCGAACGTATAGTTTTTCTCCTCTACTAATTCGTATATTTGGCTTCCCTAACTCTCTCTTATTTTCTAGTCGTAATCCTCTAAGCTCCCTCATCTCATATTCTTTTTACAATCGATTCCATTCTATCCTCTCACTCTTCTTTCTTTTCCTTTCCCGTCTTTTATGTGCTTGCATAATCAATGCCTTTTCTGTATTTCGCCTGCCTCAGGGAACAAACATCCCGATCGATGAGCTCATAGCCTATGCAGTTAGCTGCACGGTACCCTGTTGTTTGCCCAATTCGATGCTGTCTTAGTCGAAACAAATTTTGAATTAGGTGTCGCACTGCTAGCAAAACATCATATATGAATTCGTGAATATAAATAATTTTAGATTTTGACATTAAAACCTAAACAATGTTGACAGAAAATCATCTACTGAGCTTCATTCCACAGACGACGTAGCCTGGAAAAGCTTTTACATTATGAAACGTTTTCTGATCGAAATTATACATTCTGTAAACATTTCATAGCGATTTGGCATTATTAAAGTATTTTAACATTTCATATATTTTCCCAAGGAGCTTGTGAATTTTATACTTGTACAAAAATTGTCAAAAACTCAAACATGCAAACTGTGAAAAGTTTCAATCCTAACATATACTAAAGTTGACTAAATTTATCAAAAACAGGTATATAATACTTGAAACATTTCCGTCAGAATTGCTTATGTTACATACATACATTTTCCCTCCAGATTTTCCCTTAAGTGGGCCTTAACAAGAGTTCAAGGAGCATTATTTAAAGCGATAACGATGCAAATTTGCCAAAAATCATCGCAGGCACATCAGCTGCCTTTCATAAAAACAGGCAAACTGAAATCATGTACAATAAAGTGTTTTTTAAATTACTTTATATTAGCTGAGTTCCAAAAGAAAAAGTGCCAAAACAGTGAAAACATTTGTTTACAGCCCGTTTGCCGTCTTCCAGAGTTTGGCCCGCCGACACTTGAGCAACAATAATGTTTTACATTATTCTTGGCAAGGCCATAAATCACGCGCAAATTGCCACACTCTCACATTCACACTAACACAGAATTGCCAGACACTTGTTGCCATTAGCTGCAACAAGAACCCGCTGCCTCGCAGGCAAAGTCAAGATATTATTAAGCCTCGCGCGACAGTTGGCAAATTTGTGGCGGCACAGGCGCCGTAAAGCCGTTGACTTTGCACTTGCTTGATTGACACACCGCAGCATATATACATATAATATATCTATATATATATTGATATATAGCGGTGCACATTCTACAATTAGGGCCCTAATCAAAGCGGATGCCGCATGTCAAATATCATTTAGCGTTTTTGGCTCTGTCAGCTGCTCATCAAAATAGCGCCAGGCCAAATGACATTTGAAATTTTAAATAAAAGTCACCGCAAACTTTTTGGGCACGCCTCCAGATATAAGTACAAGATATGCCGAAAGCCACACAAGAAAATTGGCCTAAGTTTAATGCTGTGAATCATTTGGCTGATTTGCAGCAAATTTTCTAGCAATTTGTGTTTGTAACTTTTTATATTTGTTTAGGTAGTAAAATTGTAAACAAAGTCTCAACAACTTTCTGCCTCAAAGGCATTCAACATTTTTGTATGCAATTTGAATACCAAATTAGCTGATTTGCATAATAAATAATTATATATATGTTATGACACTAGTTTGTGGTTTCGTTTAACTTGGGATTCCAGGAAAAGAGACTGACCTAGCACAGAATGAACTATTAAAACTTCTTTATATAATGAAAATCTACTCATAGTAGTAATTTCTAAGAAATCTAAGCTGTTGGATTTCCTTTTGGTAGAAAGCGATTTTCTCACTTTTAATTATTATTTGATGTTTCTTTTTATACGGAAATGTCTTAGGCAACATATGGTGTAAGAAACCAAATGATTGAAATGATTTTCAAATATGCCAATGAGTCTCGAAAAGAGAGCTCTTGTAGGGCCCAGTTGGGCTTTAATTTAACAACTTTTCAAGCAGCTGAAATTTGCCTTTGCACTCATATTGCTTATATATATGGATCTCCATTTAATTCAATTACATTCCAATCGATCTGTAAACTTGTGCAAAGTGAGTTTTAATTCCATGCCCTATCAAGTTACCATAGCAAGCAGATTAAAACAATTAAACTAACAAACTGCCCATTAAAAATCGAAGCCCAGGCAAAATTGTAGTCTTCATACTTTGAAATTATTTGTTTTTTATTCCACAATTGCTTTGTGCCCGGCAAAAGTTTTTAATTAAAAACAAAAGTTCTATGGTCAAAGTTAAGTGAAGTGGTTGCTGGGCTAGCCTCAGTCAAGACAAGAGAAGACAAGACGTCTAAATCTAATCAGAATCAATAACAAAGTATTGTAATTACACACACATACCTATATACAAATATATACATAAATACCTAGGCACATGCCAGTGTACTTGGACGCACTACGTCAATAAGAGCTGGCTGTCTGGGGAGATGATCTGAATGAGTATCAGAGATTGATTGAAAATTAATTAAGTATACCTATGAGATATATTCGTAAAGATTGCCCAGGCATGGCGCGTGCTAAGTCTAAAGTTCAAATTCCTAGCCTTTTCTCTGAGAGAATAAAGCAAGTTAGGGTTAAGCGCATTCAACTTTTGCCCTAATACAAACTTTGTTTGCGGCTTTATTTATGCTAAGTAACTTTTTGGGTAACTGCGTTATTTACACAGCACTTACATATATATAAACTTTTACTACTTTGTACTTATGGTGCGTACTAGTACAAGATTTAGCCAGCTCAGCGGCTAATGAAGCTGCTGCTTTTTGAGTTAATTAATTCCATTGTAGCGTAATTTGTTGTTTTGTCTCCAAACTGTACTTTTGGGCAGTTGGCTTTTTCTGCTGATATTTAATTAGACCACAAGAAAATGAATCCAAATACATTAAGATACAAAATTTAGCTTCAGCTTGAATGAAGTTTTGTGTGCCCTTTGTACATACCCTTTGTTCAAAGAAATATTTATTTATGTCCTTATTATATGCCCTTGGTTCATCTAAAGAAATCCTATTTTGTTTTTACTTAGCTTTTCTTGTTAGTTTTGTATGGTAAACATAAAAAACTTAAAACGTTATCAACAAGGTAATTATGTGAAAAATCATAGTTAATTATTATAAAATTTTTAAGATATTTTTGTATTATTTTTCTATTTAACTAAGAAATTTTGGAAGAACGAGTTTTTGTTGAAATCAATATTATTATTCTGAAAATTTCAAATAAAGAAGTGGAAGTATGTCGGTGAGCATTGGTCCTTTTTTTGAGACCTCGTTCAATCATGTAATCCAAATTGCATGATAATTTTTAATATACAAATTTATGAAAGAATTCTCCATTCTGTATGAAGAATTCTGCCTATTAAATTCCAAGCTTAATTGCATACCTCAAATACCCTTTCATTAAGTGTATAATAAAATAGCACTAACAAGAGCAACAGCTACATGAGCATAAATCTGTTCACAACCCCGGCCAGGGCAACAAATGAATGCTGCTTGCTGCTGGCCGCAAATGTATCTGTCAGATATAATCACAAGTTCATTACAAGACATGTGTGGTTGTGAGTGTGTGTGTGTGCGGCAAGCAGTGTCTCTTGTAATACACCAGTTGGTCTCCCTGCATCCTTGTGGCCAGCCAAATGCCTGCTTATCTGATTTGAAAGCTACGCCCCAGAGGCCACGGCATCAGGCAATTTCAAAGGAATCGTACGCTTTCAACCTTTTTTTTCACTACTTGTTTTGTTTTGTTGTTCTTTTTTTTTTTGGCTGCGACTTTATCGAAATTGTTTTCGATTAAGTACGCGCCTTTGGCATGTTATTGGCAATTAAATTTGTGTCTGAACCTCAACTACTACAGCTGATTATTTTTCTTATTAATTTAATTAATGCGTAAAATCGTATTTTCCATACAAACAAAATAATAGTAGCAAACTGTGGTAAAGTTATGGCTCATGAATTGTATTATGAAATGGGTGGAAGGATGGTTAGTCTCTGACTCTTTGGCCATTTAGGAAATTATGGCAATTCTTTCATTGTGTTTGTACAAACCACAACGGCAACAAAATAACAAAAAAAAAGCATAGCAGCCAAATATGCAATTTCTTTCCCAAGCTGCTCCTTAAGCAAGTTTCTGAGTTTCACTGCTTCAGAAAAGCAGCACAATTTCCAAAACTAACATTCCGAAAAATATTTCTTGTGTGCGGCATTATTTTGCATATTTTCATGTTGCATGCAATAACAAATGCAAGCACAAAATGGAACTGCAGCTGGAGCGAGAGCTGGAGCTGGAGCTGTAGTTGAAGCTGAAGCTACTAAACTAGGTTAACTAAATGCACCATTTGGTTTACAGATATACTCCGTATGCATAACATTTCTGTGTTGATGCAGAGCATAGGAAAATGGCAATTGAAGTTTGACTCAATAAAGCGATATGACATATATCAAATGAATGGGAATACAAATATACTGTGTGTATGCTTGCAAAAATGTACTAGATACACCACAGCTTAAGTGAGAAGTTCTGTCATGCTTCCAGAAATGTGTTCAAAAATATGTTCAGCCTTTGCGTAAAGAAATCATATTAAAGATCATAACTTTTGTGTGAACATATCGATTATATTAATTGCATTCTAAAGATATCGATAAAAAGAGAATCGAGAGAATTTAATTGGAGAAGAAGTAGGAAAAAGGGACCTGGAAATTTAATAAAATAAAGAATTTTAAGTTAAACTGAAGAAACACTTTGTAGTTTACAGAAAGTATAGATTTGAGTCCGTGTGTAATCAATAACATTGAGAATTATATATATTTTAAAGATATATATATATCAATTAAAGAAGAAACACATTAGATTAGTAAAAGTTGGTCTGCAAAGCTTCATGGCCATCATCCTTTATTGAACATCAACAATATTCTGTATCCTTAATGGTCTTTGGGGCTATATAACCTGTTAAGTTGTATTGAGTAATGGCCAAAATAATATCGCAAACATAGTTTGAAATTTTGTATCCCACCTTGGCGATGGAGAACACACTTTCAAACAGAACGCTGAGTTCCCCGCCTACAGTGCCAAATAGACTGAAGGTTTCTTACTCGAACTGAACTGATTTTACAAATTCCATCACAGGCCCAGAATTGAACTATATTAGTCTGATCTACATACCATAGACTAGTAAATATACGTAGTCTGTTCCAGAGGCAATGCCCTGTGATAAGCGACATAGGATTCTGGAGTAACATTGAAATTGTTGAGTAGAGTTAAAGGAAGACTATTGTGAATAATAACATTTTGCTTGTAACCTAATTTGCTTCTCTTATACTATTAACAAATTTCTATTACTTAATTTACACAAATAATATTTCAAGATTACAATTGACAAACCCTCACAAATATGTGCCTTTATATAATTGCTTAAAACTGTTTGAATTTAAAATCCCATATTAAAAAAATCTTTCGTTTCTAATTAATATTTGGAGAACAACAACAGCTTAAGTCCTTAGCCAAAGTCTTGGCTCTACAACATACTCTTCCAATTACTCTTAGCACACTTAAAGCTCAATCGCCTCAGGTAATACTGCCAACATAAAGGCCTCCTTTACAAAATTTTAAAAGTAACAAAACAATGGTGCACAGTTTGAGGCTCAAGGATCCACAAAGTCTACAACTTAGTGTCCTGTGGCCGTGTCAAAAGGAAGCATGCCAAAATGAATTTCAGACAGTGAATTATGTTGATGGTTTGCCCGGGAGCTGTATCTTAATTACCTGCAATTTTGCAGCCGCAGAACGCACAAAAAAGAAAGTAGAAGCGGATAAAGAAGTGGCTACCAAAATGGGCAGCAGCAAAAGGCAGAGCAACAGCCACAAAAAAGAGGCAACATAAAGGGTTCGCAAGGCATTTTATGGTGGTAGGAAGAGCAACTTCTATTAAGCGTTTTTAATTTCAATGGGTTGGCAGGCAACCGTTGCCTATCCTGGTAAAAGGATATGCTAAGTGTATATATTTTGTTCTTGCAAATTTCTTTTTTGTCCTTTCTTTTGCCTTTCTTTGCTGCTTCTGTTTGCTAGTAAAAGTCAGCTGAACTGGCCGCAATAGATACACCCGCACTCCTACATAATTTGCAATAATTTAACATAAATTATGTGGGCTTGTATGCGCGGCCATATAATTGCTGTTTATGCATATTTAATATCAACTGTCTCTGCCGCCCCCTCACCAACGATGTGTTAAGCCGGACAGGCCTTAATTAAAAGCATTCCACAAACAAAACTTTACGTCTTTGATTAAAATGGCTGTCAAAAGTCACACAAAGGGCAAGTGGCTAACATTATGCCAAGGCACGAAATTTCAAACCTCAATTAGTTTCGCTAGCAAGGATAACTACAGTTGCGCCCCCGTAGTGCTTCGAATATAATCGTAAATAGCACAAGTAAACAGCTCGTCTTGGTTTGATTTGATTGCGATTGAGATTGCCATTGCGTGCTGGGCCAGCCCAATCAGGATATCAATAGCCAAGTCTCAGATCACAGGCTAGGTTCAGTCAGGCCAAAGAACTTGAAGGATGAACCAACCTGCCTGCACTAAAAAAAAATAATACAAAGCAACGTATTTTTCGTCTATTCTGTTTTAGAAAATATATCTTTAAGGCAGCATAAAATATTTTTTCTTTGGGGTTTTTCTTGAAATTTTTAAATTGGACTTTAATTAAAATTTTGTTTTTCAAGCCATTTGCCAACTTTCAGTGAAGAATTTTGCTCATTCTTCTCAACATTGAAGAGCTCCTGATCTGAAAAATGACTGATTAAGTTTATTTTCTCTCCTTTTGTTTTATACAAATTAAAAAAGCCATATCCATAAATTATTTTCTCAGTGTATCCACAGTAAATTGCATGTGTCTGACATTTAGATGGACAACTCGTGTGAAGACAAACATTTGTTAAAACAAAGGCAACTAGACGTAGGACAGAAAGATATTCTTATGGATGTATGAGGAGTATGGGGAGTGTTGCTTTTGTTGTATTGTCGTTGCTCACTTGCCGGTCAGGGCTCAGCCGCCCTTTATGTGTATTTATGAAACACTTTGCATTATTTATGACAACAAAAATGTTAGCCTGAAACTCATTAGCCGACTATTCGCTTTAACGTGTATGCCACAAAGGCTAAATGTCGGAAGGCAGCCAGGCAACTGACTTAAAGCCACTGAAAGCACATTAAGTGCAGCTGACGTTACCACTTTAATCCCCACATGGAATACTAGTTTATGCTCAGCTTTCTCTTCGTATTTATGTACCTTTTCAATGGCATGTCAAAGTAGTTTGGACTTTAATATGTCAGGTATAGGTGAAATATATGTAAGCACATAAGTCAAACTCAAAGTAAAAAGCAAAAGTCTTGTTAAACCATATGAAAGCATAAAGAGAAGGAGTTGTTGATACCAAAGTTTTTTTTGCATTTAGATATATTAATGCAAGCCTCATGTGAGCTTAGAATTGTACATACTGAATTAAAGCTAGAAGCTGGACTATAATAAACTAAGTTTCTGATATTGATTAGGATAAACTAATATATTACGCACCCTTTGAAACTCCCTGTACTTCTGTACTTCAATCATCCATTTTTGTTGGGATTAGAAAGACATCGTTGTCTGGCTTCGTTTTACAAAAGTAACTAAAACTTTTCCAATTGACTTACATAAAATAAAGATTGTTTTCTTGTCAATGATCGTTTCAATAATGCCCATGCTTTTGATACACCTTCCCGAAGAGGAAGCAATCTAATCACATTAACCACAATATACGTTACATTTTCCCCATTCAAAGAGTCCATTCTATTACAGATTAACATGCTTTCGAGACCTCAAAGTAAGAACCTCTAATTTTTTAATTCAATGTAACTTTTTTTGCCAGGACATTTTCAAATGTCAAAAGGCATTAGCTGCTAAGTGCTATGCTCCTGCTGCCGCTGCCTTTACTGCACTGCATCCGCGTTTTAGTTTGCTTTGCATTTGAAGCTGCTCTCAATTTGGTTTGACATTCGTCCTCTGGACCAAGGAAAGCAGCACTTGACTTATGTTAAGCTTTCATTGGCTTTCATTAGCCATCCCATGGCAAATGCTGAAACACTTTCAAGAGCCAACAACGACTGTTGTCTAATTGAAAGAAAATTTCTTATAAATGGTTTAACTCTGTGCTGACTGTGCTGGCTTCTGGGTCTGTGGATGGGAAAGGGTGTTAATTTAATGAATGCTGTAACTGTGTAACATTTGTTGCATGTGGTTTTTGTGTGTTATTTTTTGGCAATCAGAAAACTTTCTGTGCTTTGCTGTGCTGTGCTGTGCTGTGGCCGGGGCCTGTCCTGGCTGTTATTGTTTTTGCTAATTGGGGCCTATCAAAGTGGAGCGCACGGAGGCACATGCGGGTCGGCCTTTAAGCCAGCCAAATGAGAATGAAATTAAATTTGCAATATAAAGAAAGTGGCAAACCAAATTAAAGCCAAAGAGCAAAGCAAAGCTAAGTAAAACCGAGCATAGGCGACAATTTATTAAGCATTTTGCTGGCATTTTGATGGGCACTCTGGGAAATTTGCTTGAGTGGATTTTTACTCTTTGACGTGCATTTTTAATTAAGTTATGCGCGTATTTTTTAATTGCTTATTTACAACTCAATGAGGGCAGACTTTGAGGCAGAGTGGGCTGTGCCAATTTTGATGCGGGTGTGTGTGCGTGGGTGCAACAACTGCAACTGTGTGGTCGCCAAATTCTAATGCAATTTTCATGTTGTTCGCATACAAAACAGCTACGCACAAAATGCAGAAGCCTCTACTAGAGAAATGTGATTTGTGCCACGCGATTTGCTGCCCACTTGGAACATTGCCACATGTGCTGCCACAACAACTGCTAGAATTACGCCGTCGCCATATAAATATTCGTATGTGCCGCCAGGTTGGCAAGTCACTAACCTGATTTACACAGTCAAATGCAATAAGCCAGACAGGTCATAAAACCCATTGACAAATATCTACATTAGCATTGGACTTCAGTTTGGGGGCTTGGCCAAAGCGGAGGTGGAGATGATGATGACACGTTTAGATGCATTTGGAAAACAAAAAAAGAAACAGCATGTGAGAATGTGGCATATTGAGAGTGTTCAATTGTCATATTCACAGACTGTGCAGGTGTTGTCATTGATTTTGTTCTACTTTTCAGAGCTCATCGTCTACATTTCCGGATAATATTAGAGTAATATTTGAGCTTTCTCTTCTCTATTAACGGAACAGAGATGTATAAAGTTAAATGCGAACATCTGTAGTCTGGCCAATATCAGCTGTATACATATATACAACAAATAATTATATATATATAATTTTGTTTACATTTTGTTTACAGAAAATACAGCCAATGTTTGTGCTTCTTTTATTTTTCTATAATTTCGATAAAGTTTTGAAATCTAGTCTTAAATCATTTTGAATCAAACGACAAACGACATAAGCTCCAATTTCAAGTTCATTAAAAGGCCATAAATCACAAAGTTAACTTAAATATAATATAATATATTTAGGGCATTGGAAAAAGAAATATGACAATGAGCATGGTCAAGCAACAAGTAAACAACTTTGGTGCGGACAATGAACGCTTAAACTTTTGACACTGACACTGTGGGAAATTGAGCTTTGTCCAAGCTATGCAAAATTGGGCATCAAACGAGGCAAACGCAGAAACACAAAGGCTGTCAAAGTCGAGTCTATCTATCTATATGCCTGTCTGTCTCTTTCGCATCATTGAGAATTATTGAAGCACAGCCTGACCCCAAACAACAACATGGACTATTGTTAAGCCATTGAGAAACGACACTTTATTATGCATAGCAGAGGTGGGAGTGCAGGTGAAGCAGACACTGTTCTGATGTAGTCGGAGAACGGATGACACTGACATTGTTGACATTGTCAAGCAAAAACGCAAGCATTTCCATATGAATAGATCAACAAATGACGACTGAAAAAATAAATAAATAAAACCGAACGAGAATTGCGAAAACGAAAATGAAAATAAATGGAAATATGAAAATCAAACTGCCTTTCAATTGTTATTAGCTAGGTAGGGCAAAGCCTACCAATTTCACTGCGAAAGCTGTCAATACAGCTCAATACAGCTATCCGCCACCCGTTGTCCCCTTCTAACCATCCCCCCCTGATACGTTTTTAAACAAAACCCAATGAAACGTGCCAAAAATTGTTGATTCCCATGCGACTTGTATTTGTATTTTCTACAAAAGGTTATTGATATGAAATTGGTTACGGTTTTATTTCTTCATCTTTCTATATTTCTGGGATGCGAATCGGAAGTGAAAAAAGTGTGAATTAGCTAAATCAATAGCGGCATTTACTAAAAGAATGAAAATATGATTAAGCCAGACGTGCAGGAAATCAATTAGGCGTTTATTCATGTTACTGAACTCTGGTTTGGGGACTTTCCATATGAGAGAAAAGGAAGAGGGAGCTCGATACTCACGCTAAAGTGGGTTAAGCAAATAATAATAAGATAATATATATATGAGCTAAGCTATAATTAAATTAGTTTTTGTTTTTGGTTGAAATTCAACTTTCCATTCGTAAGCTCAGGCTTCAGCATATTTAGAGTTTCATGGCATGTTTTTGTGAACGAAAAGTCAAATAACTTGCACAAATATTTACCCCGATTATGGGTCAGGAATTCCTGTTTTCAGTTATTCATAAAGAAAAAAGAGTGACTATGGTCAACTAAATTTTAGGCAAATATAAGAATTTTATGCATCTTTGATTATTTAAAAAAGAAAACTTGTTATTACAAATTGCGTATCCTGTCTTTTCTAACTATTTTGACTATGATTTATTTTATATTTCTTACTTTTCATACTCGTTAATGTAACATATATGGTTTCCTTTGTTGAAAATATTTCCAGCTGTTTCATCTACTTTTACACCCCTTCTAAACAAAATAGAGCAAGCTAGAAAAAAAGACAATCAATCTTCCTTAGTCTTGATCCCATTTAGAGCAGCTTAGACTAAGACAGATACTCTCACAGTTGCAGCTCTTAATAAGCCTATCATTATGTTGGTAAGCTTTCTATTGTTTGGGTAGTTTCTTAGAATACTAATGTATAAACTGTATAAGTAATTGGAAGCCGGAAAGAAAGTGTTCGCTGACTTGCCAATCATGAAATCAAATTCAATTCATCCTAGAGGTAAAGGCAAAAGGACAAAACCCAAGAAAAATTCAACATGTCAAAAGTAAACAAATAATCAAGTGAGAAAAATCAAAGCAAGCAATTCAACAAATAATTCCAATTAAAATAAGCACTTTTTACTTTAACTTGCCCCGTGGCAAAGTTAAACAAACATTTTTTCCATGGGAACTGAGTGTGTCTAAGGGTGGTAGGGCCGTATGCTAAGCGTGTCACACTTTGAAAAAGGAAAAACACTCAGACCCAGCCCCTAATTTTCCGTGATGTGATGAAAAATGTTTTCTTAAGCAGCTGCTGCTGTCTTATGTCTCAGTGGCTTTTGAGACATTTAAATGGGGAACAAGGAGAAAGCAAAAGTGAAACAAACAACACACAACGCATGAAAGTGTCCTAACACTGCCTGCCTAGAACACAAACGAATATTAAACACCCCATCATGGCGAGGTGGAAGAGGAAAGCAAAAACCAAGCAAATAGCTGGCAACTTCTGTTTGAAACATATGCAAATTTTTTGTGTGTGAACAAATTGTGCAATTGTTGCTGAGCCACACACATACCCGGGCTCATAAAATGTAAGCGAGAACCTCGCCATTTAACACGTGTGGCACGTATTTCATTTTAGAAACCCAACCAAGATGTCGGTTAGTTAAGCGAGAAGCAATGAACCTTGGGCCAAGCCAGCCAAAACCAAGCCAAACCAGCGTAACAATGCCTTTTCAACGTACAACTGGTTAGACACAGATACACACACACACACAAAGGCAGGGAAAGTAAACAAAATTAAAACACAACAAAAAAAACACAGAGCATGATATCAAAACACACAAGAATATGCATATATTCAGGGAACCGAAAATAAAACACCCTTACAGAATTGCAGAGGAAATAACAAAGTTTAAGCAAATACAGGAAACGTGGCTGAAATTAAACAAACATGGAGAATATAATAATGCATATGCATACAAAAACATTATGCAATATCATGGTATAGGTATCATATGGTGTGCATGTAGGTGTTATAAATATATATAAATATATATATAATATACACCAAATGTGCTGCTTAACATGGATAAGTTGAACTTTACTTCCTAATGGCTGAACTTGGTTAGTTTGAAGAAATTTTGACAAAACTATCTTGTCTAGTTATTTTCATGCACCCCCATGATATGGTGAAATTGGAGTCGTTTAGAATTCAATATCCAAGGGTTTTGCTTAGAAAAATACGAAAATATAGTTAGATAGATGAAGTTAGCTAAGTGCAGGCGTTCCAAATACAATATGTAAACTCATTATATGGATACGTTAACACGGTTAATGATTTGATGATGATGATGAATGACTTCTTATTTGCAGACTTGATGTCTAAGATGATATATCCACACAGTATCCACACTGTATATTCTTCATAATATATAAAATTATCCAAAAACTGAAGCACCTTCTGTTAGTGAATTAAAACCAGGCATAAGTTTCCCCTCCTGTTCGAAGGCAAAAACAACAGCAAAAAAAAACGCAGAATATTCCTGTGGATAAAAACGCAAAGACAAAGCAAGAATGTGGCACAAAGTAGGCTTCCACACACAGGTTTTAGGATCCCGCTTTTGATGCTGCATTGCCGTGCACTTTGTGCGTGGGCTTCCTCAAACTTCATTTACAAACTTTGACCTTTCACCTGGGTTGGCTTAAAGCATGACACCCGGCCCTTTGATTGCTCTGCCTGTTGAATGAATTATTCCATTAGGATGTTGGCTTTAAATCTCTGATTCCCTTTTCAAAAAACATGCGCACAATAAATAAATCGTCGGCACTCGTAAGCTGCACAAACATTTGTATCATTTTTATTTATTATACTACCTGCGCTTGTGCTTGCTTGGCGCTGCTTAACCCTATGGCCATTTACACGTAATCCTCAAGCGCAGTGCTCCGGTCAAACAAATGTACTACATGCATACATGTGTACATACATATAAAGGGCATTTGTTATGCTACAGTTGTTGTGCTGACATTGAGTTGAAAGGGTCGTTCAGCAAAGAAGGACATGGACAGGGAATTGTCTGTGTGCTTCAGCCTGTTGAGTTATTTCCTGTTTACTCTCGGTATTTATGTGAAATATGAGGCTACTTCAGTGCGCACTTCGAGAATAAATCTGCAACACGCTCTTAAATTGTACTCATGACAGCTGTCAGTTAGTGTTATTATGGTGTCTTCAAAAATTGGTTGCTTATCTGCCAGATCTGGTGAATTTATTACATTTGTGTTTATGACATTAGCCAGCTTTTAGTATTCAATTTATGCACATAATAGTATTTGTATTTAAATGTGAAGTTTAGTTTTATTTATATATATAAATTGAATTGATATTCGGATATATTCAGAATGGAATTTAGATATGATTTCGATTTAATTTCGTTGAGCAAATTAGCTGTCAGCCAGATGTTCATCAAAACAAAATTAGACGAAAGCTGAAAGCGAAAAATGTAATTAAATTTACCCAAGATGAAATAAGTCTTGTTCTTTTATGTAGGAAGATAAATCATCAAGGATTTGTTGAGTGTTTTCATTGTCATCTTTAATTTCATTTATATATACAAACGCAAAATATGTATTTACATTTAGCAGACCTAAGGCCGAAGAATGTGAAAAATGTTGATTGTTTTTCGGCCAATCCGCAATAAATTAGAAGACGCACTGCATCAATCATGACTTCACTTCTGAGAATAATTTAATTGGAGTAATTTAAACTTAGTATCAATGCTTTTTGTTATACTGCCTTACAATTTGATTATATACAAACACTTTTGTGACTGACTGATTGGGCTAAAACGTACACGCCAAGCCACAATAGCTACACGGCTGAAAATTTCACATTATCTGCATTTAATGTCGTAAGGGAAACCTGCAAGTTGGTCAAGTTAAGCTTGTAGAGAAATAGGAAAACAATTGATCGAAATCTTCTGAGGATTGAGGAAAATTCTGACGCAGTTTAATAATTAGCTTCCAATATTAGTATAGCTTAAGCATCAGGGGATAGTAAAGACGTTTGAAAGTACATATTCATATATATGTCTAGACATCGATCTGCATACCCCACCACCAAAAGATAGATAAACAATAGGTCTCTGAACTTGTGCTTCACAGACCAGAACAGCCCACCCTCTAGATGTAAGAAGAGATCTTTTGCATTTACTAAATGTGGTTGTGGGATATTCGTTGGAAGAACTTCCTAGGTTAGTCTAAGCTAAGCTAAGCTTTCCTAGGTTAGCCACGATCACAAGTGGCTCTCGGATCGTGGATAAGCTTAAGGCTGTAAATTTCCTAGCTATGTTTCAAAAATTACGATAATTACATTTGAATTTGAATCTTGAATTTGTCAACAAAGTGGCTGTCGATGGGATTGGAGCCTTGACCATCAGGTGCTAACTTAATATGTATTTCATATTAAAAACTCATCATCATCTGTCATTTGTTAAATTAGTATTCACAACAGCAATTTCAATAAAATTCTTTCAAATTATATATTAAATTGATGTCAACTTGTACCAAATATACTCCATAAAATACGTACATTTATAAACATTTTATCATTTGTGGCTTTAATCCAACAGTTGTAACTTATAAATTGCACTGTTCGCTGTTATTTCATTCGCAACGAATGGCAGCTTAAAACAAAACGAATCCATTCCATGTTTGTATTCATATAAAGTCTGTTCACGACGATGCCAATACCAATGCAATATGGCTAAAATACATATTCCATCACCCAGTTGTATCTGATGGCCAGCTATCATGGGCGTACGCATTGCATAGGTTTTGGGGGTAAATTCAGACTCGATTTACATACTTCTACTGTTTATTTTGTTAGATTTGCGACATCCTTTACATTAATATATTGAATAAATAATAGCCAAACACAAAGAAAATATTTAAGAAGGGATTTATCTCACACAAAAATCTGTGTACGCCGCTGCAAACAGCACAGCCCTCAATATTGAATGAACACTTTTTTCCTTCTTTTTTTGGCAACTTTTGTTTTTAATTTTTAAAAGCAAATCCCCTTTTAAAGAGCAGAGTTTTGACAAATGTGAAAAAAACAAATTGAAATCCATGTAAATAAATGAGTTCTATGTGGAATTTGTTTAACAATTTTGCGAAAGTAAAAAAAATAAATTAACCAGAGTTCAACATGAGATCTTAGCCTTTTTATGTTGTTTTAAAATAAATCAAATTAATGTTTTTTTCCCGATTTGCATTTTATGGCCACGTTAATTGCTGGCCCGACGTGTCTCGCAAATCAATTATTGCTCCATTGTTTTTTATTTAAAGGCCGAGTAAAGAAATAAGAGCAGAAATGTTGAACAACAATGCCACATATATCAAATTAAAAGCTCTTAAAGGAATTTTTGCAGACACATTTTCAGCATCGTTTTATGATTTGTGTGGCTAATAAATTTACTTTCAAAAAGAAAACTAAAAACAAACTGAAATATTTATAGTTGAAAGCTATTAAGACCTAAAACTAAATACATAAACATTGCACACACACACACATACGTTGAAAGTTCTGACAGCCCAAAGAAACTCTCTTGCTTGAGTGGTAAAGGTACGTGTATTTTCATTACTCATACGTCACGTGGGCGTGTGGCGTAAATGCGCGCGCTGTCACAAAAACCAAAGCATATCGAGAGATTGTTTTTCACACATCATGTGCATGTGTGGTGTCTATGTGCATGCGTACGTGTGTGTGTGTGATGTTTATGGGGGTCAAATGTCAGTTGAAGCTGCATTTCATATGCCTGGCTAAATTTTTAATATGAAAAGATTTTCACAAAGTTTTCCACTATACTACGTGCGTTCCGTAATGCTACGGGCCCACAGCTGAGTGCACAAATAGATGCCTTCGAGGCATACTTACTTGGTGGTCGTGCTCCTTGTCGTACATGTAACACTCGCACACACACATATGCACATGTCAAATGCTTGTAGATGTGGAAAATACATTTGCCGTTTTTATGTTCTTCTTGTTCCTGTTTTTATTGAAGTTTCTCCCTCGACTTTTATCAAATGCAATTTACGGTTCTTGGTGCCGCTATGAAAAAACATCAGCTAACGCCATCGCAAGTCGAGCTTTGACCCGCCGCCAACATATGCCGCCCACCTTCGCTCCCAAGCCAGCCACAGTGTCCTTTTAGCTACTTCGCTACTTTTTCGCCTAGGCGATTTCCACACGTTTTTATTACTAATTTCTGTTATTGCTAAACACTTTGCGTGCGTTTCGCACATTGTCGTAAAAATATTTTTATTATCGCACGGCGACCGCTTCACATATTAGACACGCCCCCAAGCAACAACACTCAGAGACTTTACTAAACGGTGTAGAAAGCATGCTGTGGTATTCAATTTGTTATTTATCATATGGGTTTTGGCTTTAAGTTAGCTTACAACTAACTTCAGCGCGTTAGAATTCGCAACAGATTCTAGTGTTCAATCTTAGGACTGTAAGCAAACGGAGGAGCTGCTAGAAATATGCATGATGACGATGTCTTGGTTGATTTTGAATCACACTGATGGGATTAGTGCTTCTCCACCATTTGACAAGTGTCCTGAGGTAGGTACTCAGTGAGATGCTACCCTCACTACAAAATCAGTTGGCAGTTGAGAACCTCTACGATTTTACTCATTTCGACCTTGAGCCAGCTATCCAAAAAAGTTAAATAATATCTCGCACAGCTAATATGTGGACAATACCTCTGCAGTGATTGCAAACGAAATCCATCAATCTGGGTTTGGATCTTCACAAAAGAAGGACCGAATGTATATTAATTTTGTCATTAAGTCTGCAGCTCACAGAAGGAAGTGTTTGCGGCCTTATAAAGTATACATATTCTTAATCGGCATGACGAAAGGATTCGATGTAGCTATGCCCCTTTGTCTGTCCGTCTGTGTGTTTCAACGCCGATATCTCAGAAGTATTAAGAACTACAGAGCTGATAGTTTTATCTGATGCTTTCTTAAGCAGATGCTTATTTTACCTGAGCGCTATGATTTACAATGAACTTCATATATCGAAGAGTATAAGAAGAAGATGAAAATTAAACTTTAGTTATTCAAGCTGAAAAATGGAAACTGACTTTGATTGAACACTTTCATCTCGATTGATATCACATTTCATTAGAGCATCCTATGCAAATAACTTATCTTTGTAATTACCTTTTCATCTTGGGAGCCAACTTCAAGTGTTCAAAGTGCAATAAACTAGATTTATCGTTGCCTCGCATGCATAAAATTTAAGTGACCTTGACAAAATCAAAATGTTTTTATAATCTGTTGGTTGGCTTGTGCTGGCCTGCCGTCCTTAAATTGACAGCACATCTTCTTTTTTATGACTTTGGACCAGTTAATAAACAAATTTGTCTGCTCAGCTTAAACGTAATTGCAGCTGAGCTGAGCTCAGTTGATCTCGCGTAATTCGAATAATAAATATAAACTGGGGGGTATTATTATAGCTTCAGTAAAAGCATAACAGTCACAACAACAACAACAACAACAGTAATAATAACAACAACTGTCGAATGTTGTCATAAAACGCTTTCAGTTTTATGCAGACAGAAGTGTAACGCACACAGATAAATGCACACAACAGCAAGAAGAACATGAACATAAAGACAACCGCATCGACATGGCCATTAGCCCAACCCCCTGCATTCAAGCCAAAATCCAACATTCCCCCATTTTGCTAGCATTTCATTCGGGTTTCCGTTTTTCATTTCGTTAGCTGCGTTTTGGTATTGAAATTGTAAAAAGGGTTTATGCAGTTTTGCGCAAATGAATGCAAATTTGTTCAAAACTGTTAAAGCTAGAACCCAGGATATATAGTGGCTGGGATATATGTACTAGTATATCGCACCTTGATGTTAGGGCAAATAGTGAGTTGAATTTAAAATACCTGCATAAGAGCTTCTGTTGGCTGGCAGCGATAGCCTCGATTTGATTTGCACGTTCTGCACTTTGAACGCTGATTTGATTTGGGGATGAAAAAAGTTCAATATTTATTTTAACGTATTTTTGTAAAGCATTACAATTTATTTGAGTAAAATATAAATTTCAATAATATATTTGCAACCTACCGATGACAATACATAAAAGTGTACCTGAAATGATCCTATGGAATGCAATTATCCTACAATATTTTGTGTTATTTTATATTAAAGAGAGATTTTGGTAAGTGACCTTGAATAGGTTGAGATAGCTCTCCAGCGTAGTCATGTGTGATTTGGTGAGTAACCTTATCTTCTTCCTAATACATTTTCGTAGAATTTTTTCGCCCTAGCTTTGACTTGTAAGCTTTATATGATTTCTTTATGGGGGACAAAACGCAGAAACTCATAGCTGGATTACTTAATTTCAGGTGGATTTAATAGTATGTTGTCTGATACAGCTAATCTTTAAATAAAGCATGCAATTTCATAATTTAATTATAAGTTATCAGTCCTTCTTCATCAGTCCTTACTTTGGTCATCTCTTTTGTAAATGCAATTTCTTCTTCCTAAGTTACCATAGTGTGCATATTCTCGATTGGCTTGAAATTTCTGTCTTTTGTTCATTCAAATATAATTACTCTTATTATCATTTCCATCCTAAATTCCAAGCTTTATACCCAAAAGCTTAATTCCATCCCACCTGCCCCAGAAATTTTGATACATTAAGTATTTCAAGGTCGAATATGTTCAACTTCAGCAATCGTAACTTTTGTTTTCATTTCATTTTCTGTTCTGCAGTTTGGTTTTATCCGATTGTCTGTTGTTGTAGCCATTGCTGTTTTTACCACAGCTGCTCTAAGTGCACACAGCAATTTGCCTAAACGATAAGATTACAGCTTGCCAGAGCATTGGAACACAACGTAAAGTGAGTGAATCTCGTCCCCTTGCCCATCGGTGTTACCTGGCATGAGTGTGAGCTGATTCGAGCTGCTATCACCATGACACGCACGATTGCTTCAGCTTGGCAAATTCTGTGCTCTTTGCGTTGCTTTCATTCAGGTCCATCTAAAATGGTTGTTCATTACAAGAGCTCCTCGTTTCAGGTTGCGTTTCTGTTGCTGCGGGTTGAGGGTTTGGTTTTGTTTCTGGTTATTTAGTGGATTCTGCCTCAATGCTTATCCAAAGCACGCTTGGCCAGCGGCAAACCCGTGTGCTGCAAAATGTTGCCTCTCTCTGCACGGTACACTTAAAAATATGTAGGATTTGGTAGCAGGAGGATTTAATATTATCTATATTATATTTCATAAAGTATATATATTCTTGATCAGTATCAACAGACGAGTCGATCTATCCATTTATTCAAAGACTTTTTGATCGAATTCAGGCAAAAGATTATACTTTAAAGAACAAATTAATTTAACGTTTTTCTTTTTCAAAGTTATTGGAATTTCTTTGAAGTTTTAAGATAGAATTTTTCATATATTCCACTTATAATATATCTAAAAAAAAGATTTTCTCGAAAATAAACTTGTTAAAAATTGTTAATTTTTTGCCGCGATTCTTACTATACATAAATGCAATTCTTTAGTGAATTTCTAAACATCAGAGCATTTTTCCTCCAGTGTGGGGAAACTAATGCGAATCAGGGACAATGCACAAATCGTCCACACAGCAAATATTTGCACATACTTGTTTGCATTTGCAATTGTATGAGGTGGAATCATATGTCATGCTATTGCATTGCGGCTGCCTAAAAACATTGCACTCAAAGAATGTGTTGTTCAAATGTGTAAATTTATGTCATATGGTCAAAGCTTAAGCTACACAATGAAGCTTTATAAAACTGATAATAAAATATAAACACATTTTCTCTTTAGAAAATAGTTGTCAAAATATAAAATATGACCAACAACCACAAGTATGAATATTTGTCTATTGAAAAATGTATAATTTCTATGCTTTAAGATATTTGTCGTTCTTTAAATTCAAAGAAAAATACTATGAAAAGCAGCAAGTTTAATTATTATTAATTTCGCATTTATTTATTTCTCTCCCAGAGCAATATTTTGCTATTAACTACTTTCCAACAACTTAAATTTGACATTTTTCCGTAGCTTTCAGAAGAACATAAATGTGTTGCATGCCTTTAGGCGCTTGCTTTAAATAGTGTCATACAAAAACAACGTCCGAAGCAAATACAATGTGCATTAAAATAACAGCAAATAATAATAAATGCTGCAGTTAAACTTATTCGAATATGTGAAATCGTGTAAGCAATAGATCTTACTTCTTAGATATGTTCTGAAATAGTAATTACACTGTAGATAAGCTCGCAACGTAGACCTTACTCGGTCAACTTTGCCAACTAAATAAATTCGCGAGGATTTCCTAAAAATTTCATGAGTCCAGCTTAACCGCCCTCTACTGCTGTGCTACATTATAGCCTAAAAGTCTTTGGTCGGCTTTAATTTGTTAGCTTTCATTGCGTATTTTAGCTTTTATGAGCATAAAAACTTAATGAAACTTTTACAGCCTCAAATTAATTTTATTTCAATGCACACAGAAGACCCACATTCGCATAAATTGCATATACTCTCTTGTCCAGTAGGTTATAAAGTATATAAGCAAATGCATTTTTACATATGTAAATAAACAAAGCGGAGTGTGAAACATACATTTAACCCTGTGGGCCCGCATTTCCCAACGGACATTTCGTAAAACCAATTAAATTGTGACTCAAACGAAGTGTAAACACAAAATACTTACAAATGTATGGGAGTGCATGTATATATGTATGAATGTTGTGTGCAATGAACCTTGAATAGAACATTCTTGCAAATACACACATATACAAATTGTATGAGCTTACCAACAGCTATTTGGCTGCCAACAAATTAAAAGCCTGCGTTGAGCTGCGCAAAAACTAATTGCAATTGAATTGATTTTCCTTTTCAGTTTTGAATGCAACCGCCACTAAGCTCAGTAAATGGCAGCCGCGATGAGTGAGCAAAGCAACAACAACATTAGCACCGCTACCGTCTCGGTGGCCGAAAGCGTAGCCGAAAGCGGACCCGACTTTGATGCCCTACACAGTGCCTGCACTGCACGAATAAATGCCACCAGCCATCAGTTAGCAGGTAAGATGGCAAAAGGATGCAGCATCCGAATGTGGAGGCACTGCAGCATGCTTAGCTAACTCTCAAATTGATCTTTTGGCAGCTCCTTATTGTGCGGGCACCTTTGATGGCTGGCTTTGTTGGCCGGATACAGCCGCTGGCACTTCCGCTTACGAACATTGCCCGGACTTCATCACCGGATTCGAACCATCAAGTAAGTAAAACTTTTGTTTATTAAATTTCACAAAGCATCAGCCACTGCTGGCTATTCCGATTTCAAAGTGTGTCTCTGCAACTGACAAGGCAATGCCCACAAGCGACGTGAAGCCATCAGGGAAACCGAAGCTTTTATACACTTGGAAAGATAGAAATTCTAAAAGGTAGACTAGGTCAAGAAATTGATGGAAATTGATGGATTATTATCAGAGTAAACAATGTTGAAGCAGCTCCTAGAACACAGAGGCCATTAACGTAGTTATATGCAGCACTTAAAAGGCGGCTACACACGTTCCTTGCCTTGGATTTATGTGTTAGCTTCTTCTTATAGCCGGATACGTGATTCTTTACTCCAAATTTGATAAGAGCAAACTGTCTCATCTTCACGTACTTAGCTATTTGATATATCCATGGTATAGCAGCAGTTCAGTTTTATTAACCTAATCTATTCATAATAAATCTTTGAAGTTCTGCTGTGTAAAAGAACAACATTAGCTCGATAAACTATTCTAGGTCAACCAATATTACATGTCCCATTAGTCTCAATGACATTTATAGTTATCTAAACAGATGGTAAACTAATTTGCATATACATAGTGTATAACTTTGTTTGGAATCTTTGGCTATAAATAAACAGCCAGGAGAGACAGCAACCAAATGTCAGCCACACTTGTTGGCCCCAAAAAGATGGCAAAGGAAATGTTAAATAAAGCGGTCTGGCTTCATTAGTCAAATGTCCGTTCAGACAGGCCTAAGTGCCAGAGGCATATACCATTATCCCACTACATATACACATAAATATTCAAGCACACACACACACGCACACACAAACAGCAACCGCAAGCTGTCATGCTAATTGGCCAAAGTTTACCCTGGGCCCCCAAAAAAAATGTAACATTCTTTTAGGCCACACATTTTCTTTAACTTTTTTTTTGATGTGTTATTAAAAAGAATGCTTGAAGCCAACGCAAATCAATTGGAAACATGTTATATATTTGTACTTTGATTTTTGTATATGCGTGCATGTGTGAGCTTGTATTGCTTTTAGGCCTCTGCTTGCCCCAAAATTAACCACATAGAAAATTCTTAAATATTGTCGACAGATTTGCTACATTTACCAGGCGGCTGTTGTTGATGTTTGGGATTTGGGACTACATTAGGGTGGCAGGCTTAAAAGGTTCAGCAGCAGCAGTTGTTTTTGCCGGCTTTGTTAAAGTCAAGAGTCTTAAGCTCTAGTCCTGTGTGCAAATGTTGGAAATGTTCGAAAGGGATTTAAGTTGTAAGCAACTGAGGAGTTAATTTCGATGATTTGGGGGATTCGCTTAACAGCTCTGTGTTAGAGTTTAAGTTTCTTCAAGCTAGATAACGATTGTAATATTCTGTTAAGTTTTAACTTTGCATGGAGATGTTAAATTTACAAGAGACGCATTCAGAAAAGCAAAAAATATATGCGGATACCGTTATTTTCTTACATTTATTCCTGAAAGAAGATATAGAAAGGCTATTTATAAGGAAAATAATATAAAAAACCGAATACTCAGCTGTCGTGATGTACAAGTTTCCTGAGGAGTATTGATTGAAATACAAATTAATGCAATACAAATTAACTATTGCATACTTTTTGGCTGACGCCGACTTCAGCTGTATGGCATTTATAATTGATTTAACAAAAACCAATTAAAAAATTTATTTAAAAGTATACATAAGCTTTAACCAATTTTTAAAAATTATTGTTTATTTAAGCATGAAAAGTACGAAGCCACAAAAAACCTTTGGACAAATAGAACCATAAAATACATATTTATTTATGAATAAATGTAAATTTATGCATAATTTATATATAAATTTACCAATGATAGCTTTATGAATTAAACAATAATTTTGTCCTGTTGCTGTCAGTTCAGTAATTATGTATGTGAAACATATGCAGGCATATAATTTTCATCATATAGTTATGCAAACTGTAGATGCATTCACTTCAAATCACAAAAAAAATAAAACCACATCAGTTCAAGCATTAAATAACCTCGCAATTCTAACACTCATGTATATATATAGATATACATTAAAATATCTGAGGCAATTTATGGCATAAATCATTATTATGCCACGCCAATGCATGTCGATTTGCATGGAAAATGTGCCATGAAAATGGCTAAAGTTGAATGACATTTTTGGCCTCTGCTGTTGGGCGCCAAAAAAAACAGGACAATGGGTGGAGCATTGTAGCCCAAGTTCTACTTTCACTACATTTAACTGCTACTGCTTCTGGTCTGGCCTGGCCTGGTCTGGTCCTATTGTTATTGTTCAAGTTGCTTGGCTGTTCACAGTCTGGCCTACCCTTGGGGGTCGCCAGTCTGTACAAGATTATGTGCTTTTGCCCTGTATGCAGCCATTAACTTTTATGGCACTTCCGGTTGGCGGATGTGGTTTGTGCTGGCGGTTACTGTTCTTGGTCCTCCTCTTTTTTTGACTTTTTTGTTTGCTACTTATCTGCCACACAGCGCGTATACGTGATTTTTCGCGTCTGCATGCCAAACGGCAATAAAAATGTACAAGTGCCAAAAGAAAAACACTACTACACATGCTGCAAATGTAAGAATTTCACCTTTAAAATGCCATTTCCAGGCAAATAAAATAAAAATAAATGAAATTAAACGAAAAATTTCAAAAATTCTTGTCTTCGACAACCTCAGTGTACTTGGGCTATATAAAAACTATCAACATTTGACTCTGCCAAAAGCAGTAAATAGTTTTATCTGCTGCTTGAATGCATCGAGTTGAATTGCAGGCTTTAGACTCTGCTTAGACATAAATTTAAACTAAATATTTGCTTGCACCTTTAGTTAAATATTTAAATCTTTCATCCAACATGAAGAGCAGTGTAGGAATCTTATACAGAATGAATGACATCTCTCAGAATTCTGGGATTCCAGTTATATCTTGGAATACCCAAAGAACCCAAAGGAAGATGATGAAAAAACTTATGTTGGAATTCATATATTTATATATATATATTAAAAACTCGTTGACTTTAACTCTTGACTCACTGGTTGGCGAACACCGCGTAGATATGGCGTGGATAAACAGTAAGAAGCTCTTCTCTAAGATACCACCAGCAAGTTTGTTAAAACTGAGGCCAAAGTTTGTTTGGAAATGCATTTGTTTGCCTTAAAATTCAGGCAACTTCTGCTAAAGCTTCGATATGCATGTGCTTTAATTTTGTTTTTTGTTTTTTTTTTTGGAAGCTGCAAAGTTCTTTTTTAATGAGTCGAATTTTTCGACGAAAACCTATACGGGTTTCCACCCCTACTTCTGAAACTTCAATTAAAAATGAATGAACATGAATCGAATATTAATTGCTTTTAATTTGAATCTCTTTTCGGTGTCGGCATTATCCTCCTTAGCCCCAACTGACTGATGGCCAGGGTCATGGTCTAGCGAAATGAATTCGCTGGGCAGCACAATTTGGTGTGGACAGCTGCTGGTCCCACCAAGGAGTTGTTGCCACTGCAGCTGGATTCGAAACAGCTTTGCTACCCTACATTATGAGCGAGCGTTTAAGTACATGGAAAGGGATTTAGGATATACCTTTGAATAGGCCTACAGTACACGGTGTAGAATGCATTCAATTGCATTTTCCCCATACAAAAGGAGACACGGATTTGGCGTCAATGATTATAATGCGACTTCTTAAGTAATATTCATCACTTGCCTTTACTTTGATTTCCAGACATTGTCTGGTCATTGCGAGCAATCCAAGCTGTAACTAAATCGTTTAACTACACTTACCTGACCACCATTCCACCAAGTAAACGTCTCCCAGCTAATGTCCAACTGTTCAGTCAGATCTAATAAGCCCTTTTACCTATCTGATTTTCCACTAAAGCTGCAAAATTGCTGCCAATTATGCAGCCCTATTAGTTTGTGGTCAGTTTGTTTAACAGGGCGCATGTGTTTTACGTACACATATAAGACTTCATTTAGTTTATTATGCTAATGAAGTTCATTAGATATCCATAGCCTCATTACAAATTTATTGATGTAAATCAAAAACAAATATTAGTATTTTGTTGCCATTTGGATATAAGCTAGGACTGTATATGTTAGCATAAAGCATGAAAAACCTGCCGTATTATAATTTTCAATTAAACTAAATCAACATCTGTGTATAACAGGATATGCACACAAGGAGTGCGGCGATGATGGCGAATGGTTTAAACATCCGTTGACTAACAAGACCTGGTCGAATTACACAACCTGCATAAATCTAGCCGATTTGGAGGTAAGATTCATCCATTATACTTCACTTTACTCTTTTTCCGTTCATCTCTCACAGCTATTATCAATCTCTCACTATATCTCTTCCAGTGGAAGCACACAGTGAATCTGATCAATGAGGTGGGCTATGGCATATCGTTGCTAGCCATATTGCTATCGTTGGCCATATATGGTTATTTCAAGTAAGTTAAAACCACTTCATCTTTATCAGTGTGGCTGCTGCTGACTGTGAAAGTTGGTTGCTTCGCCCTCCATCATCCTCACTTCATCAGGAATTCAGAAGCATGGAAAACCACTCAGGGTTAATAAGCTCCGCTTGCCGTTTGCCGTTTGCCGTTATGACCGCTGTGCGCTTGGCGCCAAATTTGATTGTTAAACAAATGCGACAAATGGCTTAATCAACTGGCAACAAACCTGACGAACCGCAACAAAAACAATAAATGTACAACACCATGAAGGGACTGTAACTGACTCAAAATGTTCATTGCACTTTTATGTGTCGCCCTTTTAATGCGACAGCGGAAATGAGAAAATACTGTATTCTTAGCTGACTTTATCTTTGCCTTTCGCCACAGCCTCATATACAGTGGGGCGTATATGCTTTATGATAGGTACAGATATCGAAAAATATATATTTATATGTGTATTTATTAACTTTACAAAAGTATCTAAGCCATCAACTCCTTAAAGTGTTTCTTTACTATCACAAATATGTCTAAGAGTATGAACAAACCTGCTAGTAATTTAGAGTGTACTTTTTTAAAGTGTTTGTGTTGAAAGTCGTGTATCTTGCATGAACATCTCAAAGTGTACTGGAGTGTTGGTATCAAGACTCCCCTATCTAGATTTGTTGCAAAATTTTACAAACTTATCAATTTGACTTGAGAAGCAGAAAGGTTTTCAAAAACTAAAATATAGACTTTGATTTGTTATTATCAATATTTTATATATTCATATTATACTTAGCTTATTTCAGGACCAGTGATTTTATGGGTGATGTGAAGGAAATCTAAAGAGATTTGGAGATATGAATGTGCAAACATTTGTATTTTTAGTTTCATATCTGTACCTTTTCAGGAAGATAGAGAACAAGCTAAATGTCTACAATATTGTATTTTTCAAGAACTTTTTAGGGTCAAACGAAATAACCTCTGTAACTACGTTTGAAATTCTCGACAAAAAGCTACAAAAATAAAGATAGAAAGATTTAGAAATCTCTTAAAGTTTTCTGTGCGACACCCCATTATTTTGTTAAATTTCGAATGGAAGATTTCAAATAAACATTCTGATATCTTACCATTATTCTCTTTTAATTTGCAAAATATAATTTCGAATTCGTTGTCAGTAGATCCAAGTACCAAACTTGATAAGAATTTAACAGCTTTTTCAAGGATGCTTTAAAGCCCTTTATCACCAGCTAGCTTGATTTGCACCACTGTGCCTCCTCGTCATTGACTATTTTCATTGTCAATGTGGCACGTCAAACTAGATTGTGTGTCTACTTCAAGCAGGATATCGATTAATTTCCCAGCGTCTACAGTGTAATTAGTGCTCTCGGTTTTTTTATTCATTATCAGCACAGGCAGGCGCTCTGCCTGACAGACAAATAGATGGAATGACAGACAGATAGATGGATTCAGGGATAGACAGATTGAGAGATAGACAGACGTGGCTGCCTGAACGCCTGGGCTAAAGTATTTTAAATTGTTTGCAAAGGGCAAATACAATGAAGATAAAAGAGGCATGCGAGAATTTCGACTGTGTGAGCGGAAGGATAATTAAATGTTTGTTGTAAGGACTTAAAATCACAATTCAAATGACGACGACGATGGCTTAGTTTTAATTAAAGGGCTATTAATTTGAATAAGAAGCCTGAATACTAAATAAATTACAACTATTATTGTCTAAGGGACTATTTAAGAGATTTGAAAATGGAGCAATTGAAATAGATTAACTTGAAGCTTTACTTAAGAAAAAATCAAAGTAGTTTTAGAAATTTAAAAACTGAAATAATATTGGGGGGATAGTCTACAGGATAGTTGAACGACTGGCAGGCAGCCCAATCAAGATTAAATCTCTGGCAAATATTGAGACATTTCTACAAGATTGTCTTCATTGAAACTCTCAGCTCAGTTCTTTAATGAACCAGAAATTCCAATATTGCATTTGGAACTCTCTTTTCGTTACGCCCATGTGCATGTACTCAGTTTGACCTTCCGAAAATTGTATGGGATATGTGCACTCAGTTGTTATTGAATTTGCATACAATGGCTTTCCGTTGCTTCTCTGTCAACATGAATCCATTAATATTCAGGATTGCCGTTGGCCGACTGCGTCACATGCCACAGCTGAAACAGAGAAACTAAGAAATTGTGCAAGAGAGAAATGGTGTTTGGAAAAACTAACTGAAGGCTAACAAACACGTGCGGTCAGTATTTGAACTTCGCACTTTGCTCAGAGCATAGATGATGCCCTAAGTATTTGTCATCCCATTGAGAATTGCAAGCACACCTCTTTTCCAAATCTTGTAAGATTCAAGGACTTTCGTATGCCATGCATCAACATCAATTAACATTTCTACAAATATTTGCTACGCACATATACATACAGCAAATGCAAATTTAAATACATTTATTTGTACATATTTCACATACACAGATCATTGAAATGCGCCCGCATCACATTGCACATGAATCTGTTTGCCTCGTTTGCGGCCAACAATTCGCTTTGGCTCATTTGGTACCTCATCGTGTTACCCGATTCGGAGCTATTACAAGAAAGTCCGGTAAGCATGCCCTCCATATCGTATACGTAATCAAGTTAGCGCATCATCAATGGCCCTCAACCGTTTCCGTTGTTTCCGTTCATGTTTGTGTTTCAGGTCCATTGCGTGGCGCTGCACATAAAATTGCACTACTTTCTGCTGACCAACTACTCGTGGATGCTGTGCGAGGGCTTCTATCTGCATACCGTCCTTGTGGCCGCTTTCATATCCGAAAAGAAGCTCGTCAAATGGCTGATAGCTTTCGGTTGGGGCTCGCCGGCCGTCATCATATTCATTTATTCGCTAGCCCGCGGACTCGGCGGCAATGCCCAGGAAAATGAACAGTAAGTGAATTACAAGCGCATATGCATAGAGAGAAAATACGAAACGGAAATTTAACAGAATGTGTACTTGTGAAATAATAATTGTATAGAGAAGTTTAGAGTCTCTATATATCCATGTAGATGAATATGAGACAAAAGAGTAAGTTAGAATGACAATCAGCTCAAAATATAACAGAGCAGGAACACCTACAGACCAATTAAATAAATGAAATCTTTTTAACATTTAACATCACATTTCTTGATTTAGTTGACTCTCTCTAAGCATAGTCGAGGCTTCAGCTTCCTTATAAATTAATTTTTGTTTATATTAAATTCTAAATTTAGAATCTTTCTTATTTTCGTTCTGTGTGTGTGGGTGGGTGTTGTAGTGGCATCGCCACACTCGTGCACTCAATCAATTTAGCTGCCCACACAGAATGGATATTCATGGACCGTCGACAAGGCTCATGCATGTTGACGATTTTCCAACTCAACTCAAATCAAATCAAATGCTATCTAGCTCGTTTGCAATTCAGCAGCCACTTGAAATTCACATTAATCATGTCTCTTTCTCTTTTCGTCAGTTGCTGGATGAACTCCACCGACTATAACATCATTCTGGTCGTTCCTGTCTGCATTTCCATGTTCCTCAATTTGCTGTTTCTGTTCAATATTGTACGCGTTGTGCTGCTCAAACTGAATGCCCCAGCCAGCATTCAGGGCAGCTGTGGACCATCGCGCACCGTCCTTCAGGCATTTCGGTAAGTTTGTTTTTTTCTTTTTTTGAGGACAACAAAAGCAACAGCGAACCGAACCCAGCACCAAAAGAAAGGCAAACTCAATAACAATAATTCGAGAAACACGTTCAAAAAAAAAACGTAAACAAGACCGCACCAGGGACCACGGGGCGTATGCGTAATTATATTTTGTACTTTTAATGCTGTTTTCAAGGGCATATAAGTTACATGCAAGGCAAGGGGAATAGTAAACAATGAAAAACTTACCAAAATTCAATACTTAAAATCGACATAAAAAAATTTAGTGATGCAGAAAGCCCCTGTGCCAACTTCTAGACATTCTATCTTTCGTACTCCTAGTCTGCTCGATAGTTACAGTCCTCATCCCGTACAATGGTTACCTAATCCGGCTGTTTAATGGGGATGGGCCCTCCGGCCATTATGGAGAGGGTGGAAGATATGAAAGTTGAAGATTCCTTTCCCTGCGCAAATGTCGCAAAATGCGCCCCCTGTCCAACTTTCCAGTGTCGTTGACTTCATCCGACAGCAGAATACCCACTGCTGTGGCTGCCCTGCCTAGACTTCTCATCGGCATTCCAAAGCCGAAGATGGTCTTTATTTCTAGACTAGTCGTAGATTCTACATCAGAAGATATTTCCGCCTTTGTACAGGCCAAAACTAGTTTACATAGTTCGAAGATTAAAGAAGAAAGTTTAGGTTAAATGTTATTTAGCTTCTTTCAAGATAGGTGTTCCGGGCGACCTTAAATCCGGCCTTAAATCTAAACTCTCTAAACTTTTTACTATCTATTGATTTTCATATTTTAATTTTTACAGAAGCTTGGTTAAAGATATATATCTTAGACTCTGCAATCTTTCCTAATAATTTTACTGTCTATAGATTTGATCGTCCCTCCCGCCAGGGTGGTGGCAGTTGATTCCGGCCTTCTGTCGGAACCAATTCTGCTTAATTTTACGTTAGGAATTTATAAGTACTAAAGTGTCTCTTAAATGTCTTTCTGTATTTATTACTGCCTATTACACTCCTTCACGTTCTGATATTTCTGTATACTTGGATTATCTTAATGCTATTCAATCGATCGTGTCAATGCTTTCTGATACTGATCATTTGTTTGTTTTTGGAGATTTCAACATCTGTGATGTCACGTGGATCTTCTTCTTGTTTTATATAAATACTAAAGGAAATACAGATCAAGGCGTTGTCAACTTATTTGCAGAGTTCTTTCAACCAACTTATTCCTCTCTTAAGTATCTGTCTGATCAGATATAAGCACAGATCTAAAAACATCCTACCTCTCCTAGTCACTAAAACCTTATTTCTTAATGAACTTAAGTCTATTAAGAATAACTTCCTTCCTGTTCAAGATGGTATTCCTGGGTGTATTCGCAGATTCTGCGCTGATGCGCTTTATAAGCCGATTTTAAAGCTTTTTGATCTATCTTTGAATTCTAGACAGATGCTCAAAACTGCAGAGGCATATCTAAACTGTCTGCTATTCCTAAGCTTTTTGAGAAAATACTAACTTCACAGTTACAACACTCTTGTGGTTTTATAATTTCACTCAGTAATTTGACTCGGTAGACCACTATTTACTTATTCATAAGTTAGTTCTCCTTGGCTTCCCATCCCATCTTCTTAAGTTGATCTCCGACTACCTTAATCTCTTTCTGAACTTCTTTCTTTCATTCTTTTTAATAACTCTTACTCCAAGCCCCTTAGGGTTACACCAGGGTTACCGCAGGGTAGCCACCTCGGTCCCCTTCTCTTCACCTTATTTATCAACGAACTGCCTTAGGTTCTATCCCACTGATTTACGCCGACGACATTAAGCTGTGCTGGTCCTTCAACGACTCTTCTTCCTACTTCGTTTTTTTTCCGTCTTCGCGATTTGTGCGGCTGCGCCACTTGGCCAGTTAGCTTCTAGTTTGGACTTCGCGCATAACAAGCCCCGTGTCTTGGTATCGTGGATCCACTTGATCGTGCAGCTCATTGTACGTCAACGCCCCAATATTAAATATTAATTTTTTGATTTAGAACTTTATAAGAACTTAATATTAAACTGAACAATAAAAACAATTATAAAACGGAAAACAAAATGCAAAATGTGAAATTCACATATATCAAACAACTTCCTGGGTATTAACTTGTCTACTCGTGCTTTATTTCAAATTTACTTCAAGCTTGTGTTTCATTCGTTTGGCTTCGTTGTGCACTTGAAAGTTTGCCTCATTTTACTTTACATTTTAAATTACGCATACGCGGCGTTGACTTGCATTTTAATACACAGAACGACAAGGCATTATAAATAAGTATTATTACACCATTGCCTCTGACATGTCTCCTTCTCCCTTTGCTGCTTAGGGCAACGCTGCTGCTGGTGCCGCTGCTTGGACTTCAGTATATACTTACACCGTTCCGGCCCGATAACGGACATCCTTATGAAAATACGTACGAAATCATTTCAGCGCTTACGGCATCGTTTCAAGTAAGTAACATTTTAATGTTGTTTTACGACTTTACGCAATTTGCACACGATATGCCTCTTAGTTAAGGGTGTTTCAGATTTCACAACAACTTCAATATTTTCCAAAACTTTTACATATGCCCAGCCGGAGAGCCGGAGTTTATTGTCATTTTAACATTTTAATACAGCTGAGGGATAAATTCCTAACATGCCAGACACATCTTCAGTTTACAGGCCCCAGGCTTCTAGCTCATTAGGTTAGCAATTTGAAGAATGCAAAGTGGAATGGAACTTAAATCAATGCACAGATTGTGAATATTTCATTTTCATCATTGAATAAAATCCGCTTTCAATAATCGAAACTAAAGCCACAGACAAATCCAATATGGTAATCGGTGCTGGCAGCAAGTTGAGCATGAAATGCATTGCCAGGGCGGCTGTGCAAGATATAATGCAAAATAAAATAAACTAAGGAAGGCAAGCAAAACAAAGCGAGGGCAAATACGCGTAAGCTTCTTAAACCCCCCCTAAAACCAAGTCAGAGTCGAGCTTGTCGTCGTTGTCGTTGGCTGCGTTAACTCCCTAGTGCAGTGCAAAAATATATATATATATATATAAATTTAAAAGCGAACAACTAAACGGTTTTATGGTCGAAATGGAAATACACTTTAAAATATTTAAACAAAATTTATAGTTCATTTGAGATAAGTTTGACTTACTAATATAAATGTAAAAAAAAATTAGATTCATCTCCGCAATTCAACAAAGCTAACAAAAATAATTGCCAATACACAAAATTATTCGACGATCAAATGGTTTCTGAATGTGGAACACCTGAAATTTATTATATCTCTTCCATTAACTGTGTCTTAGACTTGCTGATTTATTAAATAAAAGTTGACGAACATATAAAACCTCCATATAAGCTACCAAATAATAACTTTACATTTATCCTCTCTGGTATAAAAACATCAACCAAAACCCAACAAAACTTTTTTTGTGGCTGAGTTTTTGTTTGCGGCTTATGCGTAAAATACTCTCCAACCTTATGTACATACTATGCCCTGTTTTTTTTGAGCAGTATTGGGCGTGGCTTAGCTGCAGCTGAAATATTATTTTATGTGCATGACAGCAATAAGAACACCAAATACATTTCGACAACAATGCTAACCGATTGTTTATGTTGAGCATTCTTTAGTGCATCAATCGATTGTTTGACAAAACTCAAAACAAAATTTAGAACTTGCTCAAGTGCTTTGCTTCAAGCCAAGTTGGGAGCGACTTCTCATACACTTGGGAAAAATTCCGATATTTTTCCATGAAAAAAATAGGAAATGACAAATTTACTGGAGAGTGTTTATTCTTAAAGTCAAGAAACGGAAGTCTCAAGAAGTTTGTCTTGTCTGTTTTTATAATAATAATATAATGGATATTTAAGGGTCCGAATTTCGACTATTAAAAAAATTGTTAAAAAAATTTTTAAATTTTTCTAAGAAAATATATTTCATTTCAAGGCAATTTCTAATATTTATGAATTTGCCAGCAGTCTGAGTGTCAGAAATTACCACTTTGCGAATATATATTTCTTACAACCAAATATTTCTTAAAAATACAATCTGTTTCTTGTTTTCAAGCAAATCTGTACTTTTCTCAAATCATAAGATATTCTTCTCAGTGTATTATCTCTTTCTCAGTCAAAACAAATGGCAAAGTTTGTAGTACTTTCGTGAAATCTGTCAAGGCACGCATAAGTATAATTTGAATTCATTGTGGCAGCTGCAGCGAAAGTCATAAAAGACTTTTTCGCCAAGTTTTTAAGCGCCATGAAAAATATAATGCGATTTCAACTGGATATGCATTAAGAGCAGCGACTTAAATCAAATGAAGAAACATATAAATGTATTTATTCTATAAATATATATAACTCGAAGTGCAGTTATGAAACCTATTGAAGTTCTTGGAATTTCAGCTCTTAGACTTGCCCCGTACCCTTCCCGCCAAATGCCGCACATGCTGGCATTTTCAATAAAGTAAAAGCACAGCATTTTTATACACACACACACTCACATGGAAGAAATTGAAAACAAAGCAAAATATTTATTTTTTTAGCAACAGCTGTGCAGTGTCTCAGCCAGCTAGCTACTGGATTGAAGGAATTAAATTAAAACTTAGCACTCACACACATGCTGCCTGCAGTTGCAAATCCAACTTGATTTCAGCCAGTTCAACATTTGTCTACTTTGCTAATTGGTTTTGCCAACAGCCTTGGCATATTTCAAATGTGCTTCTCACTCATCTTCTCTTTGTAACCCGCTCTCTAACAAAGTAATTAGCATGTCATCTTAGACAGAGGCGGCAAATTTAAAAGCAGCAGTTAGTTATACCAATTATAAAGCAACTCTATATCTCTCTCTCTCTCTAGTTGACCAAACATTTAAAACAGAAAAAGAAAAGGCGCATTAAATAATAACCAGCAAGCCAGCTGGGACAGTGAATATTAACCCAGCGGCAGCATTCTGTGGGGATTAGTTGTAAAAAAAGGGAATTATTAGAGCAAAAACAAGAAAACATACGAACAGCAAACCAGCGACAAAGTTTAACAAATACAAAGTCGCATTGCATACTTTGGGGCGCTGTTTAAATTTAGACAATTTCATACTTCTTCTTAGGGGAATTTAAAACTAACGACGAAAGGATAATTAGCGAACTAAAACAGATTTAATAAATTTAAATAAAATACAAAATATTTATTAATTTCATCAAGCACTAACAAAAAACTACAAATGATTTTTCTTAATTTAGAAACATTAATTCTGCACTGAGCAGTAAAAATCATAAAAATGTATATTAAAATATTTGATTGAAATCAATGTAATTTCACATTTCAAATCTTATTAGTGGTATTTCATGAAATACCTTTACAATTTTGGGTGGATATTCGTCTTGGAAATACTCATATTGTTATAAAATTCTTTAAATGAATTATGGCAACGAGTGATTGTGTTAAAGGCAAGCCTTTTGTGTGCATTGGCAATCAAATGAAGCCCGTTCAATGTGTGAATAACAAATACACGTTGTAGTCCATGCACGTACGCAACTATACATTAAATATTTACATAATACAAACATCTGCATCTATACACATGAAAGACTTCGGCAAAGGACACTCTGACAGCACACGACTGAATGAAGGAATGACACGTCTGTCTCTGTGTATGGCAAACTCTTGAGATTGGCGAAAAAAAATAAAACAAGACATAAATAAAATGGCATTAAGAGTACCATTTCGGACCCAGCCTAATAAGCACCAACTGTCTAGAATAATTTTCTCATACCTTTTCCTGATTCTCCTATGCTCTCGTTTGCTTTTCCAGGGTCTGTTTGTGGCCACTTTGTTTTGTTTCTTCAATGGCGAGGTAATTGCGCAAGTGAAGAGGAAATGGCGTATGCTATGCTTCAGCAATCGGCCAAGGACAAATTCGTATACAGCCACTCAGGTCTCGGTAAGATTTCATATTTGCTTCTTGCTTTCTTTTGTTTTCTTCTATATTTTGCTTATTTGTACTTAATAAATTAATCATATTATTGGTTACGGCGCGTATGAGTAATTGCAAGCTAATTAACGCAGCACACGCACACATATACACACACATACTTACAAAAACAAAAACAAAAACAAAAAGAACTTTAATAGAGCAACAACAATTGGTCTATGCACACACTAACATATGGGTACACTCCAAGACACTTGCATAGACACAGTGCTAATTTTGCTTAAAACTGATCAGAATAAGTAAGGTTAGGTTCAAGATCTCTTTGCAACGAAGCTTGATTATCAATCAGAATACCTATTTGTCTTTAAGTCAGTATAACAAATCTTTAAGAAACACATTTATAAGAAATATTCATGTTCTAGGTAATTATTTTAACTTTTAAAAGGAATCTTTGTAGGGATCTTTTATTACGAAATCAAACAAATGCTGGAAAAAATTCAGTTTTTTTCAACAAAAGTTCTTAAAAATATTAAATAGTTTTGACTGTTTTTTTATAATTATTTAAAGTACAAACTTCAATTTAGTTAAATTTGTCTTTCCGTCCTAAAATAACACTTGCTAATACATACCTTATTCGGTCATATGTAAACCTTTCAGTGTGTCTATTCAAATGAGTCGGAGTGTACATGCCTGTACTACCAATATAAATGCCTGTTTTGTGGCTTTCACCAAAATTTATGAAAACATTATATCCAGCGCACCGTTGCCAGCCTACCAACCACCATGATAGCAAATTCTCAGTTCTTTTGATTGTAGTTCGTGCGTTGTGGACCTCCGATGCCCGGTGAGGAGAAGGTATGACTAAAGGATATGTCCAGCAAGCGACGGGCCTCCTCTGCACTCCATCATCAGCAACAGCAGCAACAGCAGCGAGCTCGTAGCCAGAGTATGGCAGGTGCCACATCCTCCAATGCCGCCTCCGCTCCCAGCACTAACTCTTCAACACGTTCCCGCTCTGCTAGCCTTATTGATGGCTGGTGCCGCAACAAACTGCAATTCCTGCGCCGCCCAATGACCATTGACAACAATTCGCGCCAACGTCAGCCGCTCATGGTCGAGGAAGGCGAAACAATGGCGAGTGTTGCTGCTGCCAAGCCGATTTTAATGACGACAATAGCAGAAGATGCCACTGAAGCAGCAGCAACATCTACAGCAGCAGTGCCAGCACCAGCCACTGCAGCAACAACAGGAAATGGGGCTGGGGGCGCCAATGGCTTGGGCGTGGGAGTGGGCCTGGTCATTGTTAGCATGCCAGTCGATAAGTATGCTGGTCAACAGCACATAGCCGATGAAGCACTTTAAAGGCCTACCAAATGTAGGCCAGCAGGAGAGCAGCCAGAGCTGGCACTAACGAAATCTCATAGTCGTAAGTGGAAAAGTGGACAACTATAAATGGGCGAGGATCTTATTAAGCAAACCAAAAAAAATACATATAAAAAAGCACTAAGCAAAGATATAACAAATTATATGCGAATACAACCACAAAAACAAAACAAGCGACCCACCAACATAAAAAATCCCACATAAAATAAATGTTTTCCCAGTTTAGCACAAAAATAAGCAAGCAAAATTTGGTGAACCTTTGGGGGCAAAGCTATTTTATAACCCTGAACGTTTGTCGTAACCAAAAACTTTTCCATTCTTACCTATTCCTTCATCATTCTTGAAACATTATATGGCAAGCTCGTTTCAGTCACCGCCTTAATCGGGACAATTGGCAATCCTAATTTTACTATGTAGAGCCTTACACATTACACTTCCTTTTACAACTCGGTTCGCTTCACATTTGCCTGCAGAATATTGATTAACTTGGCAAAGTTGTAAAAACACTCAGCTGCAGCTATTTTGATTCAAGTGTTGCCTGCTTTTAGGAGCCTGAAATTTTAATATCAACTAAAAGCTTATGCACAAAGAACGTAAACTATATAGTTAATCACTCTCATAAGGTTGCTTAAAGAATACTTTATGCTCGCGCTGCCTTTGCTTTTCCCGGCATTTGGCAACTTTTCGCATATTAAGTTTTGTATGGCCGCCATCTTTTAATTTCCATTAAGCTGAATTTTAATTTAAGAAAACATAAATATACAAACTAGATATTGTACCTATGAATTTAAGAATTTAATGTGGATATCAAATATCATTGTTTTCTAAGTGTTAAGTGTCTATGAAATATATAAACATAATTACTTATTTATTATTTAATCAAACGGTAAGCTAAGCTTTCTAGCCATAAAGCATATACTATATAAATATATATCCACTCAATGCTTTTAGATGAAAATGCTTTCAAAAAACTGAATGTATGTACGTTATTGTATACAAAAACTTTCAAAGAAATAAAATTCCATTACTCGTATAAATGTAAAAAAAAAGTAGCCTGTGTATTCAGCTTGTGTTTGGATCCTTGTGGACACCCGTTAATTAGTCAACTTTTACCGCTCGCTTAATGATTTCATAAACTAACACGGCATGGCAAAGGGGTATGGGGAATTGGTAACAAGAACGACAACAAGTAGAGGGACTTGAAACATGCCCGTGTTCATTTAATGAATGCCATTTGAAGTGAGTTCTTCAGCTTTTGTTTCGACGCACGCGACAAACCCCCAGCCACTGTAGCGCCATTTTTACGAGGGCTGCATACCATTTTCTAAAGTGTGGCAATGAATCGGATCGAGCCAGGGTCAAGTCAATCAAGATGCAATAAGAAATTGGACCGCTCATTTTTTATAAAAATTAGATCAAAGAAAATATGTATTTACATATAAGAACTTTGGTAGTTTGATCATTCAACTCTTAACATTCTTATGGCTGTGTATCAGAACTATCGATGATTGATCATCGGCTAAGTAAGTATCTTTTACAATGACTGTTCATATTTGTATTTCCTTCTTCACTTTGAAAATTAGATTTATACTGTATACAAAGGATGCTGTTAGCAACTTTTCTGTTCCAATATGCCCACAGTTTAGCGGCTATCAAACACATCGAAGATATGCTTTAGCAGTATCAAAAATTATAGAAATATAATCGATGCAGAAAATTCTATATTTTATGTTATAATAAGGCTGATTTCTGGTTTAATTAATTGACAAAATATTGAACCTAACTGTGACTTATGAATGTTAGTTGAATGAAGTTATTCAAGAACTATACTCATACAGATAGAGCACCCTATTAATATGACTCTTCCATTCACGTTTCTTTTTCAGTTAGTGTTTTGTCAACCCTCGTAATGCAAAATGATAAATTCCAGCCATTGGACGCTTGGCTAATTTTGTCGAGCGCTAACAACAGTAACCACAACAACACTAATAATAATAATAACAACAACAACAACAACAACAGCAACAAGAACTATAACATTGGCAACAACAGCTATATACAAACAGGGAGGCAGACAGTTGTCAACATTTGTTGACATTTATTGCAACTTATTTGTTCAGGTCAACTTTTGTATTAAGTAGCTGCCACTTTTCAACTTTTGCTGTCACTCAGAGTGAGTGGAATTTAGGTTCTTAATGATGTTGTTGCAAGTGGTTGCAGTCGAACAGCTGTTTGACACTTTATGAGCCAATGGTTTATGCATGAAAAGTTATGCGATAAGTGACATTTTATGGCTATGCGCTTGATGTCAGCAAGTCTGCACAGCTATAGCCCTGGAGCGGTGATACTCATATTATATATGCATTTAAGTTTGTGAATTCCTCTCGCGCTCAGCTCAGCTCTACATAAAAAGCTAAAACATCATCATCATAAGGACATGTAAATGTAAATCATACGCCATGTATGCCAGCGCAAAAGTTTCTTCATCAAGCGTTGAGGAAATGAGCTGTTTAATAAAGAGTGTTTGTACTTTTATATATGTGTGTGTGCATGTGTATGTGCTCATATAAGCGAGGGTGCAATTTAAGTGCTGAGAAGCATCTGTAACGATTGAAAGTGCATCTAAGGGCACAGAACAACATTTTTGCACAAAACTGTCAGGAAAAACTTACACAAAGAATCAAGCACTTAGTTTGCGCCTGACATGGACACATCTACCTAACCATAGATATGAGTGTTTGTATGCTTTAAAGAAACTGAAACGTCTAGTCATGCTTAGATCATATATTTTATTATTGCAGACAATGTGGTTTTAAGCCCAATTTTTTTTTAAATTTGAACTTGGGTAACTTTGGAAAGTTTTAAATAGGATTCATTAATAAGTTATATATATGTGTGAAAGCTTGGCTTATATGTAGATACTCAAGAGTTGCGGACTGGCTAAGCAATGCTTGCTTTTTTATATTCCTTGAAACTATAAATGAGGCAAGATTTTGCCAGAATCTTTATAAGGAAATTGAATCATCCATTAGCTTAGTAGTTAATGATTATTCTGAAGTCTTTTCTGGATGACTTTTAAGTCTAATTTAGAGCAAATATTTCAATGTTTTCTCTCACTTCAAAAAGCTTAGTTTGGTCTATTAAACCAGTTTTCTCATCCTTGTAGTGATGTTTGCAGTACTTACCAAAATCAAGGATAAACTAAGTTGGAGTCTGCTTTGCAAGGAAGAAGGTAAAGAGTTGTATTCGAAACAACGAGCCACTGTACTTACGTTCATATAGTTAAGAATCATACAATGCAGCGCCCAACTGAAGCAAAGCTTACCTTGCCCACAGTTTTTGAACTGAAAAGGTTAAATTATATGACCTTTATATATATAGTAGTCTTGCAATATTAATTTGCATTAATAAATATTTTCACCTCAGGTTATAGAAAAACAATACGAACCACAATTAACGGCAGAATTCCAACTTTTTTTAAAATTCCTTTATCAATTTTTATGAATTTTCTTAAGATTCTATTATGTCTGATACAAAGTGTACTTTAAATTCATAACACTATCCATAAATAGATATCTAGAAATCAATATCTACATCAATTTTAAAGAGTAGACTTGGCGTTGCATAAATGTTTCATCTGCTGTCAAAGGGTTTAACATTTTCATTTTGTTTTGAATTAAATTTATGATGCTCTGGCTCAAAAATAATGCATAAACTTTATACTCAGGCATGTGAGTATGTGAGCAAAAGTTTTGCCAGAAAATGAGCAAGAAAGAAATGCTAAAGAAATATTATCAGAAGCTAAGGAACAAGGTGCAAATAATATTGCATAGTTTTCACTTGGTAGACATTTTCTCTTTATATATATCATGTTTGCTTGCTGCAAAGTGCAATTTAATTAAAAAATTTTTGACAAAAGCTGCTAAAGTATGCTTGATCTATAAAGTTGAGCATACGCCCTGATGTACAAGGTTTAATTGAAGTGTGGCAACCGTTGGGCTGGCAGTGCTGCTTGTTATGTTGTGTTGTGTTATGCTGTGTTGTGTTGTCATCTGCATATTTGCATAATAAACCCAATTAAAAGTTGCTTCGTTCGCCATACAGAGATGATGATGAAGCAGGAGGAACTTTCAACTAATGGCAGTATACACGATGAACTACTGAGGTTTATCCTTGAGCAGCAGCTGCATGCGTTGACCCACAAGTCCAAGCGGTTTGCGCGGCACCAAATGACAAGTGGATTGCCTGACCGGATAAATAATAAAGGAATTAATTACGCATACATCGAATAAATATTTAATTCTTAAACCCGAAATTGCATTACAAAATTGGCGCTTAATGAGGTCACTTCATCAATCAATTGAGCAAACTGCTCAATGTGGGATGAACGTTCGGTGTCTGTGGTTAGGTACGATATTTGCACGTATACGTGATATTGCTCTTGCTTCACATAATTCACCACAGAGACTGAATGTTAACTGGAAATCGGAAGAACATATTTCATCAGTCATTAGTTACTTACTTGTATATAATTTTCTCACGATCTGCCCAGGGCCAGGTGCGCTCTAAGTTATCCAATTTGAAAAGCAACTGCGTTTCGGAAAATAATGCAAATCTCTTAAATGTTGCTCTAATGATGAAAATCAAAGCGTGTCGCTTACCTTTTGTGTCTGTGTCTCTGCTGGAGTTGGCATCGGTGTTGGCGTGGGTGTGGCAGCACGCACTTTTGATATGGTGTCAAGTTCAGTGGGATTCTGCTGTGCCTGCTGATGCTTCTCCACACTGCCATTACATTGATTCGCTTCATCCACAGCATCATCAGCGTCGTTGAGCCTTAGCTTGGGCACATTGCGTAGATTCCAGGTGTAAGTGGTGCTTAAGAAATCGCTGTCATCCTCATCCTCATCGTCATCATCAGCGGAACTCGCATCTTCTCTGGCAGCTGCAGGCAGTTTCATGAAATACACAGCATTATTAGCACCCTCATTATCATCTTCGAACGATTCCGCATCCATGTCTGGCTCAATGTCATCATCATCGCTCGTCTCATTTGTGCCGTAATTGGCTTCCGATGCATAATCCGATTCGGGAGTGACATCCTTTAGCAACAGCTTTGATTGCTTCACACCCACGTCTTTGTCATCATCATTGTCATTGCCATTGTCGCTGCCATTCACCTGAACCAAATCGTCACCCGCATCATCGTCTTCATCAATATCGGTGGCGCCTTCATCACCATCCTCGTGCTCCTCCGTTAGCTCATAATCTAGGGCATCCTCGTCGTAGGAGTATTTGCGCTGCACGTAGGCAGCCTCCAGTTCCGTTTCACTCAGCTTGTCAAAGGTCTGGGAAACCGTTGCCAAAGTCGAGGACAATATTTTTGGTATTTCAGCAATAGCCGATAGCTTACGCTGCATTTCAAGCAGACGACTCTCAATGGAGCTGGCCAGGATGCGTCCTAAATTATGCATATTTAACAATTACTTCAAAGAAACTTCATTCACTCTGGGGGTTAAGCTTCGTTTATTGCAACACACACACAGACATATAAAATATTTAAGTAGCATACGTGGCGAATGAATATTAAATAGTAAAAGAGGAAGTACTCCCAAGACCAGCCTATAAATAAGTCGGAAAACATAGTTTCCATGCAATAAACAGGCTAAGGGATGTCAGGGATTCATAGCGAAATGTATGTCAGTTGTAACTATAACTGTTCCGCTTTGATTCCCTGGCCTTTCCCTTCCTTGAGGCACTCTTCCTTAAAACTGTTTAATAAACATCCAAATGTTTATATCAAGCCAACTAGTAATGGTGCTAGCATTGTGGCATTAAGGGGTTAAAGGCATCTTCACTTTGACTTGGATGCGCCGGGCAGGGCCATCAGCATATTCTCAATAGTGCTGGCTCGCAACTCCTGATTGTCGCCGACCTCGGCAAAGAAGCGCCGTATGTTCCGCACAATTCGGTGATGGGGCAGCTCCTGCAGGCGGTGATTGGTACAGTGGTGTGTGAAGAGGGGGGAGGAGTACAAAAACAAATAAACATTGGGTTAAATGTTTGGCTTTGCAAATGTTGTTGGCATGCGGTAAAAGCCTGTTCAGTCTACCTGTTCTTCTTCGTCAGAGGACTCGTCCTCGCTCAATTCAATCACCACCTCGTTGCCGTCCTCATCGAGTTCGGTTTTCGTTTTCTTTTTCTTTGGCTTGGGCGGCTCTGGTGGGTCGTGCCACATTATCGGATGCCAACAACGTGAGCCAAGCAATGGGGTTGGGGTGAATTCTACAAGAAGATACAACCAGAGTGAGCTTAGTTGCCAAAAGTTGTGGAGGAGCAGGTGGATAAGGGTTCTTCAACTCATGCTCGGTCATGCAGAAATAACTGTTGGCAAACTGTATGCCACATGTCCACTCACCACTTGGCGGCGGCAAAGGCTTGGGCACCCGCATCACAATTGACTTTTCCTCGCCAGCCTCATACATGCCCATGGGATCCTCCTCTTCCATGCTTAAAAGTGGAAAAATGTCATATTACGTAAACCAAGTCAACGAACACATCTTTTTAAGATCTGGGGCAACCTACTTGCGCAGCAGGAAATGTATCTTCTTGGGCGTTGCGTTGATTCTCTCGTGTGCCTGGGCCAACGTCAGCTGCGTGGCGTCCTGCTCGTTGATTTCAAGTATTATATCGCCCAGACGTATGCCCGCCTTATCAGCCAAACCATTAGGTGAGACCTGCATTGAAATAGAGCACACAGCCATTGCCGATTAATTAAATTGATTGGAGAAATATTTCGACAAGAAGCCCTTTCGCTTTTCTTTACCAAATCACACACCGAACGTTGCGACTGCCGAGACGCAATTGACCAGATCAAAAATTCTGCGTACTAAGAGTTTGAAATGAGCAAGTATCAAGTATATAGATGACAGACACAGACATATGGTCACAAATACAATAGATTTATGCATATATACATAAATGAGATCTGTATGTTTGCTCTAGAAGCTTTGCTCTACATACAATGTGATGCTTGAAAAAAATATATATATAATTTTCTGAAGAAGGATTATACCCTATATTACTAAAGTAATACTTATATGGGTATGATTTCGCTTGCTTGGAAAATAAATTTCTTCTTGCTAAGTTTAATGAATGACTGTTTAAGGTAAAGAAGTTACTAAATGTTACCAAATAAAAGTTACCAAATGGTTACTAAAGGAAACATGTTTATAAACGACGCCGTTTTTTTACTTGTTTATATAGTATGATTCCCCCACTACGATTTCCGTTCTAAGGCTAATAAGTGGGATATCAAATTAGAGTTAAAAAGTTTTATAACAATGTTTGCAAAACTGCACAAAAAACTAAATAATTAATTAAATGAAAAACTATGTAGAATCATACTCAGCATTTCAGTCTTCTATAGAGCCAGAGAAATGCAGCCTAAAATAATGAGATTTAGTTTTTCTAATACAATATGTTATATATCGCTCATTTTCAGCTATTTTGCAACTTAAATACATGTTTTAATTATAACAGAAATTGTTTTAACTATAATGGTTTAAGAACTATTCTACCAAAGATTTTAATAATGTTTAAGATTTTAGTTTCTGGGGCATATCAAGATTTTATAACATAAACAAGTATCTCTAACAAAATCTAGTCGTGAGTAAATAATTTCTTACAAATTTATAACCACATAAAACAAGAGGTATCATAGAGAATCAATGAATTTCTATACAAATTTACCAACTCTCATTTCCTTTGCTAATTGCAAAGTTATGAGAGCTCAAACATAATCATGTCCTATGCCGTCTTCATCGTCCTTTTGCAAATTAAAATCAATTGTGCTTCGATAATTAAATTAACATAAATTAATTTAAATTTGGAATGTCTAACTAAGCAACGTATTTATCGCAGCACAATGCAAATGTTGCTTTGCCTATAACAATTCCAACCTTCAAGTTCCATATGCTTCCCACTTGCCACAATCATAGGGCATAAAATAACACAAATAAATAACAATTTCTATTTGTCTGTTCAAATTCGAAGACGAACGTCAAACAACAACCGAAGCTATATAAAATACTTTCCTTTGTACATTGGAATATACTTTACACACTACATGCAAATGATGAAGAACGCTAACCCAAATATTGTGCATTCGCTCAAGTGGCGAGTGAAGCAGGGGCGGTGCTAGCAGGCCTCAGCAATTGGCGCTCATACGCCACGTTGAACGAGCGCGAGGCAAAACAATAAAATAATCATTTTAGATAGACATAGGCACGAGGCATGGGGCACAGGCATCGACATCGGCACCAGCATTGGTTATAAGCAATTTGTTTGGCTGAATTTGACTTCGTCATGGCATAATTCGAATTTCGAAATTGGCTTGGAACCAAAAAGCCGAACGGACTCTTGGCCAGACTGTTGCCCCGGCGCTCTTGTTGTCATAATGACGAAATTGAAATCCAACTGCAGCTGCTTGAAAACAATCAGTGTAATTGAGCTGCCAGTTGGCCAGGTTCTCAGACAATATACATAGGCTGTGCTCATGCATACTTAACCGGGCGGAAACTGGCGGAATGGAGGTGCTTGATACAAATGCTTGTACTTACTTGAAATACGGTTAGGGGCATATGAAACTCAGCACCGCCGGTGATGAGAAAGCCCCATTTGGTATCATCCTTGGAGTCATAGGCTTCCGAATCGACATCGAAGGCGGGAAAGCCATCCGTATCGCCAATGCCGCAGGATACTTTGATAACGGGCGCCTTCTTCTTTGTCTCCGGCAGCGACCACTGTTGTCCCAATGGCTCTGGCATCTTGTACTTGTTCTGTTTATTATTTTTTTGCTACGCCCTTTTGCCGAAAGAGTTTCTAGTCTACGTCGGCAGTTGTACTTGTTTTTGTTTTTATTTTTATTTTTATTATTTTGTTATTTTTCTTATTGCCAGCGGCTGCTCTTTTTTTCAGCGTTTGTTTTATTTATAAATGTGCGTTTGTGCTCTCCGCCTTTTGCTGCTCTTGATCTCTCGAAATGTGTTTTTGAATTTGCTTTTTGCCTTTTGCGTTTTGATTTTTGTTATTTTTATTTATTATTTTTTTCCGTTTGTCTGTCAACTTTTTTTTGCAAAAATATTATTTGCGTTGTTTTTTGCCGGCTTTCGGCAAACGTGCTTTTGTTTTATGAAAATGTTGTCAGCTTTCCACGCTGTTTTCAACTTCACAATGTCTGATTGATTTTAGCTAAACTTATATAATCACTAGCCCATTCATTGCACAATTTATTCAGTTAATTACAATAATTTGCACAAACTGAGTTCTACAATGAATTTTAAAATTTAATTAGTCATAAATTATATGTTTGCATTACTCCAACTCAAAGTGTGGGTAAAAAGTTTATTTCTAAGATAAATTTGTGCTCTATTTTTAAGTTACTTTTTAATGGGATTCTTTCACGTTCACACGACTGCACTCGACGACTCGGGCTGCTGAAATAATTCTCAAGAAGTTTTCCTTTTGTGCTGCAATTGCTATTTTTTTAGTTTTTTGTGTTTTGCTTTTTTTAGCTCTAGCTTTATCTTTGGCTGTTTTTGTGCGTGTGTTTTTTTTTCAAATGCATTTTTGGAACGGATTTTGTGCTTTGCCAACAAATTGTTTAGTTGTTGTTGCTTGTGGGCATTGCTTTCAGTGAAAAGAAAGTATATAAGTAATTTTATAATTTTTATTATTATTACTATATATTTTTAGTTGCAAATTCTTATTACATTTGAAACAAAGGGTCGACAAAAGAAAAGGAAATCTGATTAACATTTGATATTTTTTATTAGTTAAGACATTTAGTTGTAAGAAAGAAATCTTGGAAATGATTCTTGTAGGTTCTTGTAGATATATAGAACAGAGAAAGCAATGCCTTTTTGCCTTCATCAAGTATATATATTCTCATTTGGGATGGAGAACCAAGACTTGACCCAAAGTCTGGCACACTCATCTTAGCAGTCCACCGCAACCCATTCAACTGCCTTATCAACCAACAACAAACAACTCTACAACAATAAACACAAAGAACTAGTTGACCAACAAGCATGAAAAGTTTTCCATAACAAACAAAATTCAAAATCGAAATACAAGCACAACGTGAATCACCACCAGGAGGCAGCGAAAAGCAGTCGCAGATCCCTTATCAAAGCCTGGCACGTCTACGACTTGAGGCGAAACGCTGTCCCTCACCTCAGCAGTTGTGATAAGGCACAACTACCAATTCCTATGATGACTATGATGATGATGATGAGGAATGATAAGGGAATGTCAGCTCCGGTATTGTTATTTTCGTTTTTGATTTATTTCACGAGTATTTTCAATTTCTTAGAGTCTTATTCTACGTAGGTTGTCTCGTTGTTAGCCTCATTGGAGTTCACTTCCTTGACCTCGCAGCCCGTGGCATAGTCCTCAATACTGGTGCCCTCCTCCACCACTTCGCTGTCGTTGGCTTCGGTTTCGACATTTTTCGGCACTTGATTGCCGCTGAAGTCGTCAGTTCCCAGACCCTGATCCAACTCCTCGGTGTGTCGCTTATGTCGTGATGCTGTCTGACTGGGCTTTGCTTTTTCTGATGATTCTTCGGAAGAGCTGCTAGAGTCATCAGCATTCCTCTTTGTTCTGACTGCCTTCTTAGACTCGTCCGAAGATTCATCCGAACTGTCCGCCTTCTTGTCGCCCTTTTCCTCAGAGGAGCTGCTGGAGTCAGCCTTTCTCTTGCTTCGCACTGCTTTCTTAGACTCGTCCGAAGAATCATCCGAGGAGCTGCTAGAGGCGTCGGCCCCTCTTAGCTGCCGACTCAGCTTCTCTCTCGAGTTATCAGCATTCCTCTTCGTTCTGGCTGCCTTCTTAGACTCGTCCGAAGATTCATCCGAACTGTCCACCTTCTTGTCGCCCTTTTCCTCAGAGGAGCTGCTGGAGTCAGCCTTTCTCTTGCTTCGCACTGCTTTCTTAGACTCGTCCGAAGAATCATCCGAGGAGCTGCTAGAAGCGTCGGCCCCTCTTAGCTGCCGACTCAGCGTCTCTCTCGAGTTATCAGCATTCCTCTTCGTTCTGGCTGCCTTCTTAGACTCGTCCGAAGATTCATCCGAACTGTCCGCCTTCTTGTCGCCCTTTTCCTCAGAGGAGCTGCTTGAGTCGGCCTTTCTCTTGCTTCGCACTGCTTTCTTAGACTCGTCCGAAGAATCATCCGAGGAGCTGCTTGAGGCGTCGGCCCCTCTTAGCTGCCGACTTAGCTTCTCTAACGATCGTTTACTGCGCAGTTCATGCCTTAAGGCATCGGGATGATCCTGTCCATGCTCACAGCCATGCGTTTTGGCAAGCTCAGGATCTGGATCTGGTATAGAACGTCGCCGACGCAAAATTGCATTGTTAAGTTCCTCATCGCTGCTATTGCTGCTGCTGCTGCTTGAATCATCATTTTCTTTCTGCTGCTGCTCCGCCTGCTCCAGCTTGCTCTTCTCCTCACTACTGCTACTGCTGCTGCTGCTGCTGCTGCTGCTGCTGCTACTGCTGCTACTGCTATCCGGCACAACGTCCAAATAGTCCGCCGTGGGCTGTTTGGTGGGCAGGGAAAGGACCACACCCAACATCAAAGCCGCTGTTGCCAGTAACAATATTAATCCGCGCATTTTAATCCTTGGCTAATGCCGATATGTGGCGAATCTCGACAAAAATAATTATAACCTCTTTGCTTGACGACTTCTATTTGTGAACTGGCAGTCGATGTTGTCAGCGCTTTCTTATGAAACCTGATCGCTTTGCAAATTATCACTTTTAGTCGCAATTGTCTGATTCTCTCGCACACACATTCCCAATCCCCCTGTCAACAACTAGCACTGACACGGCGGCGGGCGGACTTATATATAATTAAAGCATCAATTCAACGTCTGATAAGACGGCACTAAAAATCGCAGTATTGTGTAAAATTGTATTCCAGTTAGTTGAGGTTGAACATAGAGGGGAATGCATATTGAGATTGCAGCTTTAGTTTTCTGAGAAAGAAGCCATTCTGATATTTTCGTATATTTTTGAGACTGAACTTGAAATTAGCTATACCCTGTAATGATAATTATACCATAAATAATATTGCTTTACTTGAACAAACTATTAAACCAGTATAGATTTGAACTGAGTAGCTGTTGGAAAATCACGTCTTCAGTTAACATTTTATTCATTTCAACATAAACGGATTGACAGATAATATCATTGCGCTCGCCGTTTACGATAACGTTCTTGGTGTTCTCACTTTTAAAGAAGAAAGAATCAAAACACACCAAGCATTAATGGTGTTCACGATGAAATGTTGTGCGGCTTGTTCCTATCTATATATTTCTACCAAAATTCTTCTTCTTTTTTTATCAACTTTCAGGGTAATCAACGAGTTGTGCTCTCAGCTAAGCAAAACCTAACACGCCTTTGTTTTTGGCTGATCATTTTGTTGTGCGAATTGCGAATTTCGACTTACATAATAAATACAAATTGAGCCTGGTCTCTAGGTATATAATAAGCTGTGCCCCACATGCATCAGAAACAAAAATAAAAACTATATGAAAATAAAAACAAAAACTAAAATAACACTGATAAGGCGCGTGTCTACATGCTCGTATACCCGTCAGTATTCCATGGCAGAGGATCAGCATAGATCAACTTAAACGCGCAATTTGTAATTATCGACGCGAATGCGAAAAACAAGAATTAGAATAAACGACATCGAGTATGTAAATATGGTTTTAAACTGGCGTCAATTGGATTATAAGAAAAGTAAATTACAATTTCGTCGGCATAAAAACGTGACCGGCTAGCGTTTTTTGTTGATGCCACGATAATTGTACGCAGCTGAGGCGGCTGCAAAAGCATTTCGAATTGAATTGAAATGTTTTGGAGACGAGACGCAACTAAGCTGCCGCAAATGCCGCATAATACACAGCAGCGTGGAAAGATGGCCCAAGGCAAATAACAAAGCTCTCCCTAAAAGGATTCACATAGATTTTGGCAGGCTTGACAAATAACAAAAGTTCCAACTTAATGCAGAACGTGAGCGGCCTAAGAAACAACCAAGCAACTAAAAGAACATTGACAATTGGAAATGGACAAGAGCCGACTGCGACGAAAATTCTATCAGAAACCACAGCCTAACAACCCACTTGTGAAGCTTAGTTTGGCCGTTACCAAAACGCCTGACTGTCACTGATGAAAGTGTGTCAAAGTTGTATAGCATTTTGGAAATAACTCAAAGAAAAATACATTTCATTGCAACAGTTTGTTCAATACAATAAACATGTTTTATGATCTTTGTATAATATGCACTGATGTAGACATAGAATTTACTGAAAAGAGGTTCAAATCTATCTAAGAAATCGCTTGCATTATCAAAATATTTTGAGGAAATTTGAAAACTAGCTCACAGCTCTGTATCAACCTATATAAACCTACCTACCTAAAGACTTTGAGATTAATAGTTTGATGTGAAGCTCTGTAAGATAGTGTAATTCCACGCCGTACCTTTTCATGTCCATCCTTTGCCTTGCCTTGCTGCGTTCATCTGTATGGAGCAGCTCTCGTCCATATCTGTCCTTGCAAAGCTTCTGCGTAATTCGCAACGGAAGTGAAACAGACGAATGGCTTCTGCCGCTCACTTACTTAACCTGTTATTAAAACTCGATAAACGCAAGCTTTTATTATTATGCGTATTGATCTGACAACAAGACCATAAAATAGGCCAAGCCCAAAAACACTAACAAACATTTTCGGAAAGTGTGCAATAAGTGGTAATAGTTATATAGCCTCAAAGCAGAAATTAAATGTAAATATTTAATGGCTTAAAGGCGTCGAGAGCTATTTTAAAAGGATTTCGTAAGTAAAGAGATAAGAAAGCTTTTTGTATATATATATATAGAGCTGATTGAATTTAATTCCCAGTTGTCGCCATAGAAAATACATTTTGAGCCAGAGAGTCGCAACATCAAAGGCATCAAAAAAAAAACCTCATGCATAATTTAAGTGAAGTTACAAATTTTACGCCGCACCCGCAACAATTCAGCTTTAGGTGTTGAAGTCTTTCTTTTACTCCGAAAATAAAATCAAACCAAAGTATATACGCTATATAGATATACATATAGATACATACTTTAGATAGCGCAGTATTTTTTATAGTATTTTTACAATACTTTTTTGTTTTTTTTATTATGGAAATTTCACTGCAACATTTTATGCAAATCAGCTGGCAGCTGATGCCGCAACAACAAAAGCCAAGTAGAATTTGTAGGCGTCGAAAAAACATTTTTGTCATATTTATTAAAAATTAATCAATGTCATAAAGTTTGTCTTACATACAAATACACACACACACACACCCATATACAAAAGCAACAATCAATCAAGTTTAAAGCAGGCCAAAAGATTTGTTTAGGCCTTCGAAAAATATAGCCAGTGGTGTTCGTGTTCAACTAAAGGTATCCATCCCTACCTTAAAGCTTAACAAACATTATTTTTGCATTTTTCACTGAAGTGAATCACCCTGTGGCTGCGGCCTCTCAAATTCTTAGCCTGAAGGTATGCAACGTTTTTCTTGATTTATTTGCGAAATTTATTTTTAATTTATTACGCAGCCCCAAAATAAAGATTTGCCTCCATGAGTAAAATATGACTTACAAAATAAGCAGCACATGCATGATAAATTTCATTTTGAAGATTTGCCTTTAACCTAAACTGTACCTAATTTGACATTGTTTCACTATTATGGGTCTGTTTCAAATAATTTGTATAGCAGTTTTAAATTACAGAAAAGTTGATGTATACGCTTAGGCTGATATGATTATTAGTTTGAAATGTGGTGACGATTCTCTACTTGACCTTTCTAATATTTTTTGGGCTAGTTCCTACCCGATAGTAAATTGAAGGAGCCCAGCATTGCCGCCGCCTTTCAACACGTCTGGGCTTCGAGTCATTTTCTCTCAACTTCACCTTCAATTAACTTCAAGCTAGAAAATATAGATGACGAAATCTTCTTAATCTTAATCTAAATTTGTTCCAAAAATTTTAAACAACTCCATGCCATGCGGTGCAGAAGCATTAAAAATGTATCGTGAAGAAAGTGGCTAAAGAGCAATCGAAATATACTGGCTGAAAATAAAAAATGCAATGTTCGTGAGCTCAAGCCGGCTATGACAACATCAATGTAATCCAAAAAATGTTTGTTCGCTAAAAACTCTCCAAAATTTCTAACTTCAGTATCCAGCAAGCTTTTTCCTAAGTGGCACGTACCTTTTCTTACTGTTAGCTGTATTTTTGTATTTATTTCAAAACTGCAACAAGCTTTGCCAAACACTTGATAAATGAATTCAAATTTTTCCGAAAAAAGTTTGCAACTCATAATGAATGAGGGTCGTTTGAGAAGTCCTTAAGTTTTCACATAACGGAAATTAAATTTGGTAAATTTGCATTATATTTCTTAAAGTTGTCTTCTTGAAGCTCGATATACTTAGCTCAGCATTTTTTCAATTTTTGTGTTCCTTTCCAGTTTACTCAAAGTCCTCAAAATAGTCATTTGTTTTATTGATGACCTTCTCATTTTGACCCAAATCTCTTACCTCTAAGCAATTCATTCAGGTTTGAAAAGAAGAAATAGTCAGAGGGGTCTAAATCTGGAGAATATGATGAATTAGGTAGCAGCTCTTAGTCCAATTTAATGGATTCCTGCCTTGGTAACCTTACAGGTGTGGCCCCCGAGTTAGAGCAATCGCGGCAGCCATCAGAGCTTACAGATTTTTTATATCCAAATATTAATGTAAAATGTGAAGCTTCTGCTCAATTGAAATGCCACCTCACGCACCATTTTGTTAGATTTTATCAAAGATTTCTGGCGTGACGGCATCTTTTGGGCGACTTGAACGTTCAGCGTTACTTGTGGTGGTACGGCTATAATGAAACTCAGTAAATCACTTGTTATCCATTGAAATTTATGGCTGAAAGTCCCAATATCAATTATCAAACCGTTTCTTGGTTTTGGTGATGGTTTTTTACCCAAATTCTCTTTATTCCATATTTATCAAAATGCACTAAATTGTCCGCTTGGAATGGCTGTTAAGCACAAACTAATTGACGCATTTTGCTCAAAATTCGACAGTAGTTCATGGTAATTCAGATGGTGGTTGACATCAGCACTTGGGAAATAGAAAAAGTCACGGACTCATCAAACGACCATCGTATATATATTCAACATTATCTTGACAAGGGGACCGTCTTTCTTATATCTGCTCGTTGTTTAAGTTTAATGTTCATCCAGATCAGACAATCAACTGCTTCAGAATAAACTCTGACTTCTGAATAGAACATTCACCGGAGACTGGTCTGTGGTTGTCGCGGTCTGAACATATTATGTCGAAGCTAAAAAAGAGATTTGCTAACACACACTCTCTGCAAGGATATGTAAGCTTCTTTTGGTCAAAGATAGAGGTTTGGTGTATTGTTCTAAAATTTTAAATTTAGTTATCATGCCGAGTACTCATGCAACAATTTCATGTGTACTTGAAATTACAAAAAAAAAAACACTCCACCTTTGGCAGAGGATAATGGAAAATTCCGCATGTTCTGTTTGTGAAAGGGATTAATTTGGTTGGCAAGACTAATGCCGCGGCCGCTAATGATATTTCAAAAGCCACTACGTAGATGACCACGTCTATTAGCATATATATTTTTCAGAACCCTTGTTGACTTTCGAGGGTTATACGAGTACGTACATCAAGCACATTTATTCTGTTTGTGTTTGCCCCTAAAATGTTTGGCAAATATTTGCTAGAACTTTGTACTGTTCTGTGTAATGACAGCTTGTCATGCCTAATGGCCATAGCCCAATTGAGTGTGCGAAATTGAGTAGGGTAATCCTTGAAGTAAGCGGATAATGTTCGCACATGCCATTAATTGTATGCAACCTAGCCAGTAATTTAATGCTCCCCGGTAGCAGTTAGTTAGGTCAGCACTCAGTCAACGAGTAAACAGACATTTCAAATACAATTTAAAAGCACGAGAACGAACTCTAACCATCATTCTTGGCAACTAACTTTCTGCGTACGTGCACCTGGTTTGTAGAACTCTAAAACCAAGCAGTCATGTACCCTTGCATCCATCCATTCAGCTTGACTTTCAGCTGTCACACTGTCAACACAGATAGAGCAACAACAGCAGTTGCAACTGCAACTTCAACAAGCAGTTCTGCATTTCTATTGCTTTTGTGTGAAAATCTTCTTTGGCCACACAGAAAACTTTTCAATCCGCCAAGTTTTTCAATTTCCAACGTTGTCTCAACATTCACGACTTGACAAGGCCAGATCAGATTTGGGTACGACGATGACAATGGCGAATTACCAACCAAACATAAGGAAAACAAAAAAAAAATGTACACTCAAAATAAATAAACAGCTTGCTAACAGATAATATATAGGTTTATTTATAAGCAGTCAGTCATTTTAGACCGGATCATTATAATTTGTGATTTTAAAATGAAAATGTAAAAGCAATCTCTATAAATTTACCAAATTCATGCTTGTTCTCTGAGTGTAAGTTTATTTGTTTTTACTATGATTTTAATTTGTTTTTTCAGTGAATTTTGCTATAAAAACAACTTTGTTTATGGTCGTGATGCAATGACCAGAACTTTGCTCGGCCAGGGAATTGAATTAAAAAGCAGAAAAACATATCAACATATGGAGCTCATGTGCATGCAGTTATGCAGTGTTGAATTTATTTAAATTATTACAGCGCTGTCAGCCAATTATGTTAAATAAATAATTAAATATACCTAAGGGGCTGTAGAATTATAAATATGTGTGTGGCTGTGTGTCTGGTGTGTGCATAAATTTAACGTACAGTGGAAAAACGAAGTAAACAATTCATTCGAGTGAAGCTTCTTCGCCTGGGCAAAAAAGCAGCGCCTAAAAGCAGGCAATAAAGAAAACACAGTGTACCCTTTTATCAGAGTAGGCGCCATAATTAAGCGCATAATGGCTGCAAATTAGCATAGAAGTTGTTGGAAATTAAAAGTAGAGCACTGCCAGGATAGACCCTTATGTGCATACTCATAACAGGCAGGGCTGCCAACTCGAGCTATAATGACATACGACACCCCCAGCAACAAGAGCAATTGGAACAGCGAAAACAACTTGAACTTCAACTTTCGCACGCCCCGGCTAAAAAGTTTTCCAGGACACAATCTTTTTGTCTTGGGTGGGCTGTGGGTGTTCCTTGAAGTGTGGAACTCAACTCAAACCCAGATCGAGCTACATGAGCTTAATGTTGGAAAATACTTTGTTCAAATTGATTTAGTGAAAATGTAGCTTTTGAAGTCGCAAAATATTTCAAGCGACTTAGCGCCTGTCGGAGTCAGTCAGTCGATGCCAACTGTTGGCAAAGGCAAGGCAGGCAGGCCAAAATCTCATTATGCTAGGCTATTAAATAGCCTACCCAGCCAGCTTTAAAGTGTTAGCCGGAAAATTCAATTAGGCCAGGACATTCAACATGGGTTCAACGATGCGTGCTGTTGAAATATTGACTAACTTTTCGGTCCTTAAGAGCCTCTGCTGTATTTCTCTGGCATTCAATCATTGTTTAAAGCAATATATTTTTCTGGATTTTATTTGGGTCAGACAAATCTTTAGTTGGCCACATACACCGTCTGATCCACTGCTGCTGGCCACAAATTGAAATCTTCACATAGCTGAATTATTGATTAAAATGAATAAAAGAAAACAAGAAAGGAAGGTTAACATCGGGTAAGCGAAGCTAACATACCCTTGCAGGCTAGGTTGAAATTCGGTCAGCATACGTGGACGCTGACAAGTTCCAAATTGGGTTCGAGAAGCTATATGATATACATAGATATATGGAAGCTATATGATATAGTGATCCGATCTGGATCAACTTTGATCAGCAGACATAGAGGCTTCTGAAACTGACAATTTTGCTGTACTAAGAATTAATTTCAACTCGATAGCTTTAACTGAGAGACTAGTTCGCATAGAAACATACGGACAAACAGATAAACATGGCTATATCGACTCGGCTTGTCATGCTGATCAATAATACATATACTTTATGGGGTCAGACATACCCTCTGCAAGGGTATAAAGAAAACCCCAACACAACTTTCTTCAGCTTCAATCGGCACGTCGATTATTACCCACACATTTTGGGTTGCGTATTTACTTTACGTCTTTTATTACCAAGTATTTTCTTATTTGCACCTTCTTTCTGCTTGACTGAAGGCCATACTCTTGGGTTTTACTTTTTGAGGTTTTTGCAGACCTTTTTGTTGCGGTGACTTTACACTGTTTTGCTGAATTTCTAATTAACCTTTCGTTGCTGCTAAGCAAAAGTTTCCAAAACCTACAGCAATCAGAGCACTTAAATCATTTACTCTTCATGCCGAGCTAGACCAAAACAAACTCATTAGGAATGAATAAATTCGTCTAAAATTAAGGAAAAAGTATGTCAAGCATAAAAAGAAACAAACCAAGAAAGAAAGCTGCCATTGAGAGTGACCGCCGTTGGGATACTCTCTGAGCAGTAGACCACTTTCTATTGCAAATGTGATTGCTATACAATAAAACTCAAATGAAACTCAAAAAAACTCAAAGTCAGGTGAAACCTGGCTTTACCAGGATTCTCTTTTTGAATACCACATTTTCTTGGTTACGTTTAGAAAGCACTTAGATATACCGAACTAGCTTTTTGCTAGGAAGGGGCAGGAAAGGAACGATATGCTAAAAAGTATGCTAAAACAATTATTATCGCATTTAAGTTTGATATATCAAAATTGTAGTAAAAAAAAGCGTTGACCCTGGCCTTAATAAACTTGCAGTTGGAAGGTCTTCCTTCAGCTTATCTATGCCATAAAATCTAACTTATGCTCATTGCTCTCATGGAACGGGCTGTCCATTCTTCCCCCATTAGTCGATCTTTCTGGATAATGAGTAATGCTTGTTTCGGGGTGCAAAATGTAAAATTATTTTTAATTCTGCCATCAGAACGCTTTTTGAAAATTGTTTCCAGGTATGGGATATTACTAATATAAGTCCGGTTAAGATATTAATGATCATAATATTAGTCTGATTTAAATAATAATGACCATTAGAATGCTGAAACAGAACCAAACAGTAAAAATTATATTAAAATTCTACAAAATATTCTGCCCTGCAGACAGACAGATGAAAACATTTAATGAAATTCATATACAACTTATTCCTCTTTTTGAAGCAGAGCATAAAATGTTATAAACCAAACTTCAAAAGACTGAGCATGGACACGGGCGGTTGTGGTTAAAAGATATAGTTCAAATCAAACATTAATTCATTTCAATAAATAAATGCAAATTGAGTTCAGAAGAAGTTGCTTGAAAAGGTGCAGCGTTTTTTAACTGTTTACCTTTGCGCTTGTTTTATTCTCCTTTAATGTTTAAGAGTAGAAAAACCTCAATGGAAATTTTTAAAAATTCCATTAAAAATACGTCTTTGAAAGTGTTCACTTGCTTTCTAAATATGTCAATTTCATTTAATTGCTTGCTGCAAATATCGAAGCCAACAGCAAAAGCAAGCGGAAAATATATATACACACACACATATATGTATACATATACTCTATACGAGCACACGGAAAATGTCTAGAAAACTTATGTGAAATGTATAAATAAACATGGTCAACGCGGCGTATGCGTGTTTGTGTGTTTATTTTTATTGCAAAATGACGACACTGACGCGTGATTTTCCAATTAAAACGTAAAACTTAAATAAATAATCGATTTATTTTTAGTCGAACAACTTAAGTGCCACAATTGTTGTTTGTTTACAAGAAATGACAATTGCAGCAGAAACCAGTGGCACAAAAAGCCAATCAGGGAATGGAGGTCCTACCAAGTCCTCGCTTGACTCAATTTCCGCTTCCGCTTTGGAGAGCTGTTCAAGAGTTTGTGTAAAACAAACGGAAACGAATATTGTCAGCCAGTGCCTGCAGAGCAAACAGCAAACAATAGCTACAAGTGGAGCTGGAGCCAGGGTCAGGCATATACTCGCACCAACACACTCTCCACTCCACGCTCCAAGCCAGCCTCATTTTCGCTCGACTTCATTTTGGGATAAGCGTTGACCATTTTGGTTATTGTGCGGCCTAGAGCGGCATAAGGATGAGCCCTCTCTTAGCCTTTGTTGCGTTTTTATGTTGATTTATGTGAAAATAATCCCCTAGAGTTTGGCAACAATGATGCTCGAAAAGGTCCTGCATATAAAGTTGAGCCCTGCACACTTTTTTTCCTGCCATGAAAATGGAATATTTGCACACTTGGCGGCAAATCAAATTTCTAAGGCAAACAGGAAAGCGTTGAAGCTGAATCTTATATACAATTTAGCTAAATGATGCCCACTTGAGAGCTGTTTGTTGATTGAGGATCAGAATGAAAATGACTATGAGAGAATGCTGGTTGAGTGTTAGACCAGCTAGTGTTAAGGCTGAATATGAACTAATAGTGTTGTGAGAAGTATATCAAAATGCACTTAAAGCAAATACATACAAAATACTTTTTACAATTTTGACTAACATTTCTACATTACATTTTGATAATTGTGCCATAAATTTTAATGAATTAAATTTTACAGTTTGGATAATGTCTGGGAATTGTCCAGGGTCTTTTTGTAATAAATCAGATGCTCTCGTTTTGGCCAGCAAACATGACCCAGACTCATCATACAGAATATATATACAATGTTAGGTCTGTGGACCTTTCCCCTCTATTCACAACTTTAAACATTATTTGGCCCACTTTTTTTTCAAGAACACAAACAAGCAAGCAATTGTTTATTCTTTTTTTTTATTAGCCAAATTCTGACACATTTTTGTTATTGTTTACTTCTGCATTTCCACCATTTCCATGCGCACTGAAAATTTGAACATTTTCTACTTAATTGAATTTGGCATTGTTCACTCGCAGTTTTTTTTTCATATATATTTTTTTGCTTTTACTTTGCAAAGGCAATGCAAATTATATTAATATTCGCATAATTGTAATTACAACATTTGCTCCCAGATCTGCAGGGCATTAATTAAATGCTGAATAAAACGGAGAAAAACAAATTACCAAAGGCAATTTTAATTCACTTACAATAAAATTAAAAATTTATGCTGGTTTCAGTTCGTTTCATTACGTTTTGTTAATTGAAAAAAAAAACAAAAAAATAAAATGTCCTAGCCTGGGGGCCGACGCCAATTTTCGTGTCAAATCCTGAACACTCACATCTATTGGGACACCTTGGCCTGTGGCTGTGTGGCCATAAAAATAAACCAACACGCCATGCGGCTAGAATGTGTGAAATATAACAGAACAGCAGATATTCTGTGTGAACGAGAGATAATAATGCCTGGAAAATCTCAGGCGCTGACGCAGCCAAACTATTTTGAGTGTGCGCCGCCGCCTTCACCTGTGCCACCACTGCCGCCCCAAAATAGATTCTAGAAGAATACCCAGAGCACATTTTGTGGGCAAAGACAGCGCTAGAAGCCTTATATGTGGCGTGTTATCGAAATTGTATCCGCTCTAGCATACCTGTATTGTTCAGTGTCAGACTGTGGGCGTGGGCGGCACATCAGGCCAAAGTCGAACTACATATGGGTGGGTAAAGGGTGTACCAAAATGTATGATTGATAGAAAACCTAGACATATTTTTAATGGGTTCGCGATTCGTCCAGTGCATAAATTAGAATTATATAAGATGTTTGGGATGAACTCTTAGTTTATATCAATTAGATTATTTACTTTCATATTCAATCATATTTTGGTTCCCTAAGCTCATGAGTTTAGCAAGCCTAAGGAAAATGTTAGGCTTTTCCGATACACATATAATCTCTCAGAATCATGAACCCACATTGTTCTTAAGCTTGAAATTTTCAAATCTCTTTTATTTACATTTTGCTTGCATCTAAATGTCATCCTCTCTCTTATACATACACCCAAATATATGTATATTGATGGTGAATTGTTTGATTGAATGGGCTCTACGACACTGTTGCTGGCTTTGATCAACATTTACCTGACCAAGAATAAGCTTGAGTTTGTCACCTGAGATAGAAGAGCAAACACAGTCAAACAAATAAGTTTGCTTTCTGTTTCTGTCCTACAGATGCATAGGGACTGACTATTCACAGCATTCGCTGCTTCCCTACCATAAATAACTAACCTATGGGAAATTGCAAATGTCATGAATCTTCTCACCAGCCATTCATACTCATTTTATATAACATTCATTGTTAGAGTATGAAAGTTGTGTTAAAACTTTTAACTATAATGAGAGGTATTAGAATTCATTTCTTTAGACTTAAGTGGAATGGACAATGGTACACCCTTTATACATATAACCAATCTTTCATTATTCTTTTCGCATTTGTCATTCTGTTTTTGTCTCCCAGTAAATGTTTGTTTGTCTTTTCATTTGTTTGGTTTTTTATTTTATTTATTATTTTTGGTTGTTCAGTTGACTTTTTCTGCTTTTACCATAAATTTAAATATAATATGCTTACGCATTTATTTGATTTGTTAAAGACACAACAGCATTACATTCCATGCATTACTAATGTCTTTGGCAGACATTTGCCTTGGTCAGAGCCTTGCCATGACTTGTTTTCTTTTTTTCATTTACATATATTTGCGTCACTTTGTAATAATTTAAATACATATTTTTGTTTTTGTTAACCTGCCCCGAAGTGCTTTTCAATAAGGCCAAAGAGCATAAATTAAATGAATTGTCTGGACTTAGCATTTGTTTTGACCTTGCGCTTGCTTTTATGTTTTCTGTATTAGATATTTTTGACATTACGAACTAATAGCAAATTTTTAAAGTTCACCAATGAAATATTAATAATTGTGTATGCCTTGTTGAACTTGTCATTCTGCATGCCATTTTTCCTGCACTTAAGAAATGCGGAATACGTACTTATATGTTGTATATTCAAGGCCATTTTTCTGATTATGATCCAATGCACTGCCATTTTAATGGATATTAAGAGGAAAAATTAGAACACGCGGCCGAATCGAAATGAAATAAATGCTGTCTATGAACAGTCGAAGTAGGAATACTCTTGCTCTGTATAACGTATGGAAAGTTTACTTTCAAAAGTCCTTTTTTGTATCTTCAAAGCTTTACGTATATTGGTGTGCTTCTCTCTTGCATGCACTGCTTGAAAATACATACAGATTATAAATACATGACCTACTGCTTGGAATACATATAACAATTGTACATAACTTGTGTTTGACCTTTTTCTGATTACACCAATAAAGTTTATATTTAGTGCAAACAGTTATATAATTTTGATCTATATTAAGCAGAAGAGTAAGGCTGGTCTTGCAGTACTTTTAGAAAATATTTTAACATTTATTAATGCTAATCTGGTCGCGGTTGGTTACTACCAACGAATTTGCGCCAGCAGGATCTAGTTACAGCGCCAGTTACAGAATCATTTGCATTGCAAACACAAACCTCAGTGAATGAGCTCTGCTCCTGGCCAAGTTAACATACCTCCATTTGAAGGGTATGGATTTTTGTAAGGCCTGCCATATTACACTCCGAATATTGTTGTTTAACAAAAATTCAAATGAGTAACGCATTTTGAATATTTTACATATACACTGATCTATATTTATGTATTAATTGAATCGCAAAAGGCAACACAGCAAAAGCGTGTAAAGTTTACTTTGAGGCGCACGCTTCTTGATTGAATTTTTCGTAATATGTGTAAAAAATTATTAAACAACATTTTTCGCATGGCTTTTCATTTTTGGGATGGTTTGATTCTAAAATTAAAACTCACGACTCATGCGAGTCAGCGCCGCCACGCTGAAAATCATTCCGCTGAGTGGGAAAACTGAAAATATATTACGCCCACGTCAAATCCAAATCTCACAGTTGCAATTTATATAGATGACTCCGAATTCGGATATATTTTTGGAAAATTCTTGAAGCTAAATGAAATGCGTGTGTGTGTGTTAGTGAGTGAGTGAGTGAGTGAGGTGCTGGCTCTCGCGCTTTAAAAGCCGCATACGCCCTGTGGGCAGGCATCAGTTTAGGCTTGCCATTGCTTCGGTGAAGATCACACAAACCTCAACCAATCCCCACAAGAAAACAAAATGTCTCTTGAGCGTGCTGTTCGTGCCAAGGTGAATAAAATGAAAATAGAACGATGGAAACCAGAAAATCAGAAGCAATAAATACTTGTGAAAGTGCAAAGTGAAAAGAAAATGAAAAGTGTTAAGAAAATTCTAAACAAAATTTCCATTTTCGATCTGTAATTATGTAGATTGCCGGCAAGCGCAATCCTGAAATGGACAAAGAAGCCCAGGAATGGATTGAGGCCATTCTTAACGAGAAATTCCCCGCTGGCCAGGCCTACGAGGATGTGCTCAAGGACGGCCAGGTGCTGTGCAAGCTGATCAACACCCTGGCACCCAACTCTGTGCCCAAGGTCAACTCCTCGGGTGGCCAGTTCAAGTTCATGGAGAACATCAACAACTTCCAGAAGGCCCTCAAGGAGTACGGTGTTCCCGATATTGATGTCTTCCAGACTGTTGATCTGTACGAGAAGAAGGATATCGCCAATGTCACCAACACCATCTTCGCTCTTGGCCGTGCCGTAAGTTTTTGCATACCCAAAGCTACCCTAAAGCTTTCTCAAGCCTTTTGATCAATTTGCATTCAATCCTTTAGACCTACAAGCACGATGACTTCAAGGGTCCCTTCCTGGGCCCCAAGCCCGCCGATGAGTGCAAGCGCGACTTCACCGAGGAGCAGCTGAAGGCTGGCCAAACCATTGTCGGTCTGCAGGCTGGCTCCAACAAGGGCGCCACCCAGGCTGGCCAGAACATTGGTGCTGGCCGCAAGATCCTGATCGGCAAGTAAATGTTTTCATGCGCTTGCCCAAAGTTGGAAGAGTTCTCTTTCGTTTTTTACACACACATATATTTGTAATTATTTTTGTAAGCTCTACAACACATGAAAACATAAAAGAAAACCCAAAAAAAAAAAAATCAAAAATATTCCTCACAAAACAAACACTCACACAAACACAAAAACCCAAATGAGCAAGGGCTGATGGAAAACGCCTTAAATTAAGTATACGCCTAAGTTTATTTATACAAAAAGTGAAAAGGAAGAAGATGGAAAAATAAAACTAAAAACAAAACCAAATGAAAATCTAAAATTGTGAGAATTTCGATTTCGATTCCAGTAAATGATCGTTGTTTTCTAATAATCACCTCTATAACCTTGACCAAACTTTTGCGTTTGCGTTTGTGTGCGTGTGCGTGTGCATTTTATTTATTGGTGGACAGAAATACATATAGATTTACGATGCCGCCATATGTACAATTATTCCTATTCTATATATGTATATATATATATGTATGTGTATATATGATATATATGTACATATATGTGTGTGTCTCATTATTATAAACATAAGCAGGCTGTGGCTCTTACTTTACGAAAAAAATATACTGAAGCGTGTTGAGGTCACAACTGAGGCAAGTGCTGTATATAGACTTATATACCGAGATGAATATATATACATCAATGGCGTATAAACGAGCGAAGAGAGGGTTGTTTGGATATGCTTAATTATTAAGACAATACGATCAGTAATATTTTCCGTCGGCCAGCAAGATCTACAGATAGGTTCGCAAAATGCATGTGATAGGTTTCTAGCTCTCCTTGTTGAGGCCTTTTGTTAAGCTGGCTTTGGCCTACACTGTCGAACAAGGAAGCGTCTCCGGCCCCATAAAGTATATATATTCTTGATGAGCATCAACAGCCGAGTCGATCTCGCCATGTCCATCTGTCCGTCTGTCCGTCCGTATGAACACCTAGATCTCGGAGACTATAAGAACAAAGAGACCCAATTTGGTATGTAGACTTCCCTTATGAGGCGTCCGATCAAGTTTATCTTAAATTTTGCCATGCCCCCTCCCGCCCCCGCAAGCCGCAAAACTTTATATATTCCACAAATCTTAGCGCATTCAGTTGAAACTCGGTTTGTATATGTATAAGCATCTACCGATTTACCGAGTTTTGTTAAAATCGGATAATAATTGTAAACAAAGTCATTAAAAACACCCCATATTGAATAAATGCAGAATACAAGTATCTTATAGTCGGAATATCGACTATAGCGTTCTTACTTGTTATATTTCTAGCCTTGGCTACTTCAAATATGACTAGAAGATCCAATTAGAAGACTGATCCATTAAGAAGATTGATGAACTCCTATCATTTGCCATTGCGAATCGCTGGTTGAATAAATTTCGAAGCAATTCTTGAAGGACTAATTTCTTGAAGATAGGTTTTTATGCCAGAAACTATGTTGGGCATCTTGAGTAAATTGGAGAATCATCGACCACCTTCAATAAAATGAATTTTATTCTATCGTTTCGAGGATGTGATTTCCCGAACCACTTCAGATGCCTACAAACTTCGAAAAGTATCTCCTGATCGAGTAATCCCAGCTTCCTGGCAACTCCTCCAGCTGTACTTAGCCAAGCATCCCCCACAAAATAAATTTCTGCTTACGCCACTGGCACACACACACACACACACAACTCAAACAATTAAAATGGCAGCTTTAGGAACAGCAGTTGCTGTTCTTACATTATTTCTTGAGAAAAGCGTGAAATTGCTCTATGTACATAAGAATATTCAAGAAAATTCTCAGGTGAATTATAAATGAAAAATTATTAGACGATTGCCAAAAAGCGAATAGATGGCCGAACATATACCAGACATTTTCACGCCCTCAACTCGTAATGCAGCTGGCATTGTCTGCTGAATTTCTTGATTTATTTTCAACCATTTTTTCACATTGTTGTGACTTAAATGAAATATGTACTTAATTAGTTTTTTTCTAATTGCATGTCATTTCTATATTTGTTTATACTATTATAATTTCTTGGGTTTTCCACAAACGGAAAACTAATTTTGTGGAAAATATAATGCAACTGCTTGCCAGATTTTGGCAATGTTTACATTTCAATATAATCAGAAAGTAGGAAGAAGATATCAATGTTGAATAGGAAAATGTTTAATAATTGTCAAAAGAAAATCGTCTGAATATGAAATGAAAAAAACAACAAGCAAATAAATAATGAACTTGACACTGAAATCGACCGACATATATCTTGCTGGCTCATTAAAAGATTTTCTGTCTGCTTCAGGGATATATATATTCGACCATTTGCTTGTTAAATAGGAAGTCATATAGAAAAAATATGGGGATCTTGTTTGATATTTATTAAATTTATGCGTTATGATATAATCATATATCTATTATAACATAAAGAATACATTGTAAAACCTTTGTTGTCTGCCAGTGAAGCCATCTTTTTTTAATAATTTATTTCTAAACCTTGCTATTTACAAGAATATAAAATAAATTTGTTAGTTGGAGATCCAATTAAACCAGGTGGATGTCTCTCACCATGGTTTGGTCTTTAGAAAACTAATACTTATATTCTGCTTATAAGATTTAAACAATTTTCTGTATATTGCACAACATCTTTGTAGAGACTACTCTTCCTTTCATGGTTGTTTACCTACAAGTATGATTTATTGTCACACCCAACGCATTCTCCAAATTTAACCTCCAGTGGCAAAAGGATTCACACCATTGAGAACGCCTACCAGTGCTTCAGTAAACAGATGTCTAGTTTAAGGAGGTTTGAAATCTTGTTTTTATTAATGGTTTAGAGAACTCAGAACACAAAATGGAATCCATCCAAAATAAGAAAAAAATTAAAACTGAATTTGAATGAGAGACAATCTCCATTTTAGGGAATTAACTGCAAATAATTGCAAAATATAAATATTCGGAAATTTTACATATGTACACTCTCAGACATTATAGAAAAGGTAGAGACAACCAAATGTTCCTCTTAGGGGCGACGGATGCCTATTCAGACACGCATTTTCTATCAAATGTTCACAGACCTGCTCCTTCTGCTGGCAGGTTACGGTGTCAGACTTCTTGGTTCCAAGAACTTTCTTTTACCCCAATTTGCTGTCTCTACCTCCATTATACTTGTAATACGTGCTTTAGTTAACATTTTTATACCCGTACTCTTGTAAAGTAAACGAGTATATTGTATTCGTGCAAATTTATGTATGAACACCTAGATCTCGGAGACTGTAAAGGCTAGAGAGACCCAATTTTGTATGTAGATTCCCCTTATGAGGCGTCAGATCAAGTTTGTTTTTAAATTTTGCCACGCCCGCTCCCGTCTCCGCAAACCGCAACCCCTTATATCTTCGATAAATTTTAATGCATTTAATTAAAACTTGGTTTGTATAAGTTTAAGCACATAATCTACTGTTAAGATCGGATTATAATCGAATACAAATTAAGAACCCCAAGTAAGGCGTATCTTGCCAGTTTTCCTCAAATATTTAGCCTAGCTAAAATAAATTGACCGAAAGATTACGAAAGATTTATCTACCCGACAAATTTATACTCTCAAAAGATGATGTAAAACATGTCAAAGTGGACGCTTATAAATGGACATCCAAAATTTAGTCCTTCGCACTGTCATCTTTAGCATCAACTGCGTCTTCGGCTTGCCGATTTGGAAATTCAAATTTTCCAATTTTCTCAATGGTTAATTGCAGCTTTTTCAAACCAATACTGTTCACTTGATATGCACTCAATTCCCGCAACGACGCAAACCAATGATGCAGACGTGGCCAACGCGTTGCCGCAACGGGAAACATGAGATTCACAGTGCTCAGTGTGGTCACAATGGATATGTCGGCAAGTGTCAGCTGAAACACACAAAAAAAAGCATGGCAAAAAATAAATAACGCGAATTAAATAAATGCATTTCAATATGTGTTCTGTGGTTGCCACTACCTGGTCGCCAGCCATGTAATCTTGTTTGGCCAGATACTGTTCCATGCAGCCGTATGCTTCAGTCAACTTGCGCTCATGGTGGACCACATCCACATGAGCAAACTCCTTGCGAACTATTTCCGACTAAGATAATGGGGTGCATATGAGGACACATATTAATTTAGTTAGATTTACGCACCATAAAATCACTGTCGCGACGAAATAAGAATGAACACTCAAAGAGCAGACTATTGAGCACCTGCATGCGTGCCCCATAGTTATGCTTGGGCCATAACGTGGCGCTAACATCGTACTTTTCCGCTAGATATATAAGTATGGCATGGCTATCGGTCAATACCAGATCATCGTGCACCAATGTAGGTACACTGTGCAGGGGATTCATCTGTGGAGCAGACGATTTACAATATATGTGCATAATATCAGCATAACTTACCGCCAAGAACTCTGGAGCGAATTGTTCACCCTTGAATAGATCAACAAAACGCAACTCAACATGGGCTTCGATTTTCAATAAATTTAACAGCATTAAACAACTTCGCACAGGCGGGCTGCGATCATCATAGTAGAGTAATGGTTTCGAATGCGACATGGTAGCTCAGAGTTAGGTAAATAAATTCCACTTAGTATACCAAGGCAAGCGATCGCATGCAAAGCTGATGGGCAACTAATTCGCGATACCCGACAGCTGGTCTAAGCCGCCTGTAAATCTGCATAGCAGCTGACACAGATGGCAAAAGATATCGAAAGCTTATGGAAATCCAGGTGGGAAAGTTACGATGACTAATAAATACCTTAAAGCAAAGTAAAGCGAAATTAATTTGCAACTTAAAATCACATTTAATTCATACTCATAGGCTGTAAATATAGTAAAAAAATGTAGCAGATCCGAACTCGCTAATAATGGTATTACAGTTGGAAGGATTTGTGGTAAAATATGGTTTCTTAAAATTGAAAAATATGCGTAAAAATATAGTTGTGTATTCGATCTTTTTTTATGCCGGCTAAGCAACCCATACATACTCGTACATAACTGTTTATAAAATAGAACGCATTTGTCATTGCAGTTGGAAGGATCTGTGGTAAAATATGATTTCTTATACCTTCAAAAATATGATGAAAGTAAGAAAATACAACTATTTTATGGAATTTCACTATTGAAACATTTTGTTTGTCTTAGATAAGTTCTATTATAGTCACTTAATTATTAAAATTTTGGTTTTTATTTGAATTTTAATTTTCAAGTCGGTATTTGCTAATCCTAAATTAAATTCAGCGCTTCACTGAAAGAATCGATAAGTAATAACACACTTATATCGAACTGGTTCTCAAACAGCTGATTTAATGGACATGTGTTCAAATTTATCGATTGTTCAAAAAGGTGTAGGAGGAAAACCAACAATAAATTCCATTGCTGGTTTTATAACTGAAAACAATAGCAATTTGTGGTCACAATTCACTTGCCATGTACCTCGCCCGCCAGTTAAGACTCTTGCCACGCTTAGGGGCTGGACGAAACCTGGCCGCCAATAGCAGTGGCAGTCATTACACAACCACACGGACAGCTTCTGCCACTGCACCGGCGGATGAGCACATTGAAATTCCGAACCGGATTGAACGCTCGCCCACAGACATATTGCAGGCTTTGGCCAGCACAGTGGGACGTGATTCGACTGCACCACATTACAAATACCATGATGATCCATTCCTGATACCCACTTCGAATATGACCAAGCGCACATATGCCATGTCCAAAGAGGCCGGACGCAAAGCCGCCAATTGGATTAAAGAAGAGCATCGCGACCTGTTTTTGGTAAGTAGCTTAAGAGGAAATCCACGCAAGTTAAATGACTTATGCCTTGCAGCATCAAGAGGCTCAGCCGGCCATAGAAAAGTTTGCGCCCCGCATGGTCTATACGGAGGATTCCGAGGTGGAGGCGAGCACGTTGCAACAACTGATTGCTCAGGGTGAGCTCAAAGACGCTGTGCTGGTGTACAATCTTCTAGAGAAGAAAGGCATTGAAATTAACGCTGCACTGAAACAAAGCTTGCTGGAGCTGGTTTGCTTCTACAACAATGAGGAGCCACTGCCGGAGGAGTACATAGAGGAGCGTTGGTTTATGCACAACAGCCGGCGGCGTGAGCGGCATGGCAAGACCTGGAAAGACGGCGAGCTGCCGGAGAAACTATACGCCCAAATCGAACCAAGGACATCCCAGTCCTATGCTGCTCTTATACGGGGCATGGCCAAGTATCTGCAGGGCGAGCGGGCCTACGCTCTGCTCCAAGAGGCGCAAGAGAAGCAACTGCAGCTGGACACAAACACCTTTAACTCCATCATCCAAATCGTGAGCTTCCTGAAGGATACAGCCGAGCAGCGCTGGCAACTGTGCATCGATCTGCTGCAGCAAATGTCCCAGCAGAAACTGCGTCCCAATCTGGGCACTCTCAACTCTCTGCTCGAGTGCATTAGCACCTTCACCAACTACAAGTTGGCTCGCGCCTCAGCTCTGAAGGTGCTGCCGGAGTTTAAGCAGCTCGGCGTGGACCCCAGCCTGGGCAGCTATTACTATCTGCTGATCATCTTTTGCCGCGAACGCGGTCCCGTCTCCCACGTCATTGTGGACATACTGAATGACATTGCCGGCAAGCAGTTCACCATACAGCATCCCAAAGACACCTACTTCTTTGCCACGGCCATGGACGTGTGCAGGAATCATTTGCACGACAAGTCGCTGGCCAAGAAGGTGGACGAGCTGCTGCACACGGGCAACAACTACGACCTGATTGGCGACTCCTTCAAGGAATCGGTGTACTATCGCCATTACCTGGCCCTGCTCTGCCAAACGGAAACTATCGAGGACTTTATGCAGATCTACGACCTGTTGGTGCCGAACATCTACATACCAGAGCCGGGCATCATGGAGGAGATACTGAGGGCCATTGAAATCAATGGAGCCGTCGAGCATGTGCCTCGCATTTGGTCCGACATGGTCATCTTTGACCACACGCATCGCGAGAGCCTGCTGCTGTACGTCCTACGCATCATGGTGGACAATCAGCCCAATGCGGACTCACCCGCCCACCAACAGTTGCCCGAGCAGTGCGCTAATGTGGCCCTGGACATGTACAACAAGATCGAGGAGTCGGCTAAGCGCATTAAGAAAGTCTCCTTCACGGGCCAAATGCTGGGCGACATGCTCACCTTGCTTGCCCGCGGCGACAACTTCGAGAAGGCCGGCGAAGTCTTCGCCTACATCGACAAAAACCAACATCGCATCCCGGGCACGCCAGCCGACGGCGCCCTCAAGGAATACGTGGATGCCACTGTGCTCCACAAGGCGCCCAGTCAAGCGCTGGCTGCCCTGCAATACGCAGTGGAGAACAACATGGAGTCGAGTACGCTGGCGCAGCGCATACACGACGGATTCACGCTGAACGAAGTGCATTTAGCCAAGCTGAAGTCCCTGGTGGGCGACAGCTTCCTGGACAAATGAGGAACGAACATTTTTTGAAACATTTAAGAATAAATTCGGTTTTACAATTGCAATAAATAAATGCTCCCGGAGTAATGATGCGTCCGGTAATACCATATGTTTCACTGAGATTCCATTGACTAGAGTTCGTTGTAAATGCGAGTATGCCTCTTTAGTCCTTTTTAATGCCGGTTGCAGGCACCCAGTGGATGCCATCATGGGGCAAATCGCTGCGCACAAACGGGGACAGCCAGGTCAAGTACATACGCTTCCCCAACACCATCTGCATGTTGGCACTCAGAGATCCGAGATCATACTTGGTGCTGCATCTCTCCTTCATCACCGCCCCACGTTGGAACATGGGCCAGTGGTAGACCAGCAGCAGAGTGGATATACCAAAGCCCAACAGATTCACCTCGTAGATAAGCAAGTAAAAGCTTTCCCAGCTCCAGTATAGAGTGAAGCTCAGAGCCGGCACAAATATCGTCAACAGGCTGAATGGCGTCCAATAAGTGTCCAAGTGCAAATACCACAAATAAATGGTGGCATTGATGCTGCTTATGAGGGCTCCGATGGATAGGTACAGCGTAAAGTAAAAGAAGTAGCGATAGTTGTGGTGTCCAATGCAGCAGCAGGTGAAGCGACAATGATGGTCCCGCTTCAGCACACAGATATTGCAGACCTCGCAATGCCACGAGCGTGGAGGCACCAGGGCCTGGCATTCATCGCACATGTGCCAACCACTCCTCAACTCCGGCTCCACTGGCGGTTTCAGCAGCTCCACTGCAAGGCAAACAAATTTCCTGGTCATTCTCTGTGGAGGTGGAGGTGTGTAAAAATGACTCACTTTTTATGGTGGTGTCCACAAGCATGCAGGCCAACATGTTAGCCGTTAAATTAAAGACTAAAAACAAACCGCCAAACCAAAAGAACGTATACCAAAAGCCTCCAATCCCGTAGAGCTCCGGCAGGACGATGGTAACCTGAAAGATGTACGTTACTGGCACAAACATGGCCACGAGCAAAAAGCAGCCCACATCCTGCAGACAACGCGGCTTAATCCGGTCCCAAGAGCGCAGTATCATCTTTCAGCAGTTAAACTAATTTCAACAGCAATTAAATGAAAAAAGACCTTTTGACAGTTCGTTAGAAATTCGATTATTTGAACTGGTTCTGGAACTAGGCTAAATTACCGGTTGGGGGAAGTGGACAATAGGGGTACACCTTAAAATTTTTCAAAAGTAAATGTTTCCACTCGGGTAAGCCTTTTTCATTTCCTCCCATTCCTTAAAGGGATTACTTTTTAGAGAACACGTTGGATTTGACAAATATATACAGACTTCATCGGTCTGGTATTTAGTTTTCCTCTAGCGTTGGCCATGCGCAAGCTCTTGTGATGATTCCAAAAGTCATGTTCCTGACCGACTACTACTAGGTCGTCCTTCGACTCGCAATCTATGTATTGTTTTTCTGCAAGCAGCTGCACCTTGAAAGTGCAAAATTTTGAAACGAGTATCGAAACGCGACGCTATTGCTGCCCAGTCATTGACATGTGTCGAATAATGGATATATGCGTATGAGCCGGAAACAAAACAGCAATCGACCGTGTGGGCATTTTAAGACGAGCCAAATCCAACAAAAGTTGTTCGTTTGCTTGCCGGAAGTCTTCGGAGAAATTCGTAAAACCAACCGCCAAAAACGAATCATTCTCCATCATGACAATGCGATAGCGGCTTAATTTGAAGCTAGATTTTCGATTTAAATACTCTTCATTCGATGTAAATACTTTTCTTCCGATACCAATTATGTATCGAATAAAAAGTATTTAGTACCAAAAGTAGTGGAATCGAATAAATCTGAATTTAGTACTTGATTGCGAGCAGAAAGAGAGAGCGTGAAAATATTGACAAGAAATCGTAAATTCCAAATGCGACGGCAACAGCAAATTATCATATCACTCCCGTGTTAAATTGGAACCAAGACCTACTCGCAGTTGCAATAGCCAGCCCATACTCATAGTTAGTGGTAGCGGTCGTCGAATAATATGGCTTGTGCGCAGCTGGCACTTTTAACAGTTATTGTCGCTATTTTGCTCGGCGTCTCCAGTGCGGGGGTTCCTCTGAAGCGATACCAGGCTCTGCTGCAGCAACAGTCGCCGCCAGCGGACGAACAGCTGGGATTGTATGATGACAATGATAGGGTTGTTAGGCTAACAGTTGGTAATTTCAACGAGACTATATTGGAGCAGAATCGTGGTGCTCTGGTTGAGTTTTACAACACATACTGCGGTCACTGCAGACGCTTTGCACCCACCTACAAAGAGTTGGCCGCCCAGCTGCACTCTTGGCGGGATGTTGTCATTGTAAGTGCCATTGATTGTGCCGCCGAGGAAAACAATGGCATCTGTCGCACCTATGAGGTAATGGGCTACCCGACACTGCGTTACATGGGCCCAGGATTCCAGCCGGGCGTCATGCAATATGGCCAGATTATATTTTCTCAGGAACCGAATGAGATACGCAGTCAACTGGCCTCCTTGGTGGCTGCTGAGAATCTGACAGCCAGCAATAACAATAGCGACTGGCCCAATTTCCATCATGTGACGGAGAACGAAGCAGTATCTAATCTCTTCGAGGGCCTAAACAGCCAGCGGGAGTATGTGGCCTTGATACACGAGCCAGACAATTCTACGCTGGCCATTGAGACAGCACTCTTCCTGCTGCAGTGGCCATCGGTGCAGGTACGTCGCTTCAGCGACCCAGCAGTAGCTGCCAAATTTCAAATAGACACCGCGCACCACCAGCTAGCCATTGTGGACCGCAAGGGCAAAGCCACGCCACACACGCCGGCGGAACAAAATAGCCAATCCTTTGCCAAAACTATAACGGATGCTCTGCGTCAACAAAACCTTACGCCCCGACCAGAAAAGCATCAGAGCTTGCTGCAACACCCGAGCAGCTCGGAAAATACTGAGGCCAAAGCGGAGCACAATCAAATAATTGAGGAAGTACATCGGAATAAGCATTTGGTTTACCAGGCGGATCTGGAGCAGGCCATTAGGACGGTGCTGCATAATGAGGTGCCAAAAATTAACGAGATTAGCGGAGAGCGCCTCCTGGCGCTGCAACGTTTTTTGACTGTCCTCCAACGGTACAATCCTTTAGGGGCCAAAGGTCGCATATTGGTGTCCAAGCTTAAGGATTACGTAGTGCAGTTCAATCAAGAGCTGACGGGCAAACAATTCGAGCAGGAGATGAAACGCCTCGAGTCTGAACTGTCACCCGTTTATTCCTCAACGCATTTTGTGGGCTGTACCGGGTCGAGTCCACATTTACGCGGCTTCAGCTGCTCCCTATGGACGCTCTTCCATTTCATGACAGTGCAGGCGGCCAACAATGAGCAGACCCAGGATCCGCTAGAGGTATTGCAGGCAATGCATGGCTATATCAAAAACTACTTTGGCTGTACCGACTGTGCGGAACATTTTCAGGTGAGTCAACAAATAATTACTACACGGCTGGCTACGTGCTAATGATCCCCAATAATATATAATGCTGATTAAGTCGTAGCTTTCTCTTTAGAACCATAACCCGCCAATTGGGGGGAGCGGATGCGGTGCTTGAGCCACATTAAAAGTGCCTATTTTACGCGATTGCAAAATCATTTTTTCCAGGCCCAGCACAAAATCAATTTGGGTATTATTTCTAGAGATCGCTTTGTAAACATATATTTCTTACACGTACATATACATACATATGTATATATAGCCAGAGACAGAGGCAAGAAAATACAGATAATTGAGCAATCACGAGAAGCTAGTAGCTCTATAGCTTGACTTAAGTATGTACGATTCGTTTTTGTTGTGCAGCTTGGGTATTTTTCCCATTTATGACATCATCAATAGTTGCTGATAGAAGTGGAAGCTTAAGGACCATATTGGTTGTATACCTAGTTGTCTTATCCTAGCATTATTTTATTGGATACAGAAGATATCATTGGATAGTCACGGAAGTCTCTAAAGATTTGGAGAAAACAATGGCATTTTTGAGGATCAAGCAAAAGCGTTCCCCGGCATTGGCTTTACCAGCTAAGATGCAGGGGCACTGACGCTATGACAACTCACAACTCGATATTTCTACCCTCACTACGCTTTTTCTGTAGTCCTTCCAAAAGGCTGAATAAGTGAAGCTATAAAGCAACATATTCACTCATAAAAATGTCAGAATAACTGAACTGATCTCTTCATAATGCTTACAATATAGTAATATCGATCAGTGAAAGGCCGTAGGCTGATTCTCCCGGCTATGCCGGCGTTGGGACACAACTGAGTAAAGAATTTTTTATAAATATTTGAATTAATGTAAATTTTATTCAAAATTGTACTTAATTTAAAATCTAACCGAGGAATCGGCAACAAGAAAGTGAAGGAGTGGTACGCAAGCAGCTAAAAGGAAGAATGTGTGGTGTCATATAACAGAACTAGTTCTACAGACGTTAGACTTGGTTGATTAGGTAGAGTGTTTTGTTTCTGAGTCGCCACAAACTGTCCTTCAGTTGGCATATATTAAGCTACTTGTGGCCTTTCTTGTTGCTTCGGTCGTCCCAAGCAAGTGAATGTCTTCCGGGCCTTAAGCTACATTTCGATATGCGCATATACATTCTAGTATTATACAACGTACAGCTCCCTCAACAGCTGTGTCAATATTGCTTAACGCCCACCTGTTTACGTTTTTTTAACCTTATTTGTTTTTGTTTCTTTGTTTACCCCATTTCAGGCAATGGCTTCACGCCGCAAAATCTGGAACGTGCCAAATAAGGATGAAGCCATTCTTTGGCTCTGGTCAGCTCACAACGAAGTCAATCAGCGTTTGGCCGGCGATGCCACCGAGGATCCACAATTTCCAAAATTACAATTCCCCAGCAAGAAGAGCTGTTCTCAATGCTATCGCAGTGATCCAAATCCAGATGCTTCGGATAATTTGGATATCAAATGGAATAAGGATGCTGTTTTGAGTTTCCTCAAGAACATACACAATCCCCAGTTCGTTAGTCGCTATGGTGTGCAACGCGAGGAGCTGCTGCCGGCAACGGTCGACAAATTGAGACAGAAACGACAAATTTCCAATGTATTCTCCGACATGGATATGCGTATGGGTATGCTGCTGTACGCCTTCTGCATTGTCATGATGGTGTTGGCCTTTAAGCTGTTTGCATTCAAAGGCTACCGCAAAAAGCCCTACGGACACGATCTGCTTGGCAAGGTGTAATTTAACGTAGGCTCGCGCAATGAGAATTCCATTTTAATTATAACTCTTAAGACAAAAAAGACACGCGAACACCGATATACTGAATTTGAAATCGAACACATCTTAATGTTTTTTGTAAACACACACACACATACACACAATTATATTTAAGATGAAAAGTGTATATATATTATATAAATGTATGAATTATGTATCTTCCAGTTGTAAACCCCAAACCTCCTTTTATCATATTGACAACGTTCGCTTTTATACACTTACGATTATAATAGGAGTCTGTTTGATGATTGTTTTGTTTGTACATTTTTTATCATTAAACGTTTTGGCTTCCAATTGATGGCAAAAAGATAAAGATTTTTAACATGCTTGTCAAACATATTGGAACACATGCTTTGACAGCCAGTTGCACCAGCACTTTTAAGATAAGGGATCGGGCCACACACAATGTAAATAAATAGCTATCATTTCCGAGGGCTGCTCATTCAGTAATCACAGCATTTTTTTGTTAAACAACTTTAATAAATATTTTGAAAAATAATAAGTATGCTTTTTATACTCGTACTCTATATAAAGTAAACGAGTATATTGAATCCGTGCAAATGTATGTAAAATAAGGAAAAGGAAAAGAAGCGTTTCCAGACACTGTAAAGAATATATATTATTGGTCAGCATCAACAGCGGACTCGATTTAGTCTCCACCTAGATCTCGGAGACTATAAGAGCCCGAGCGGGAGGCCCTGCAAATATCGAATAATCTCCTAAAATCTTTGAGATGTCAGTTTATAATTAAAGTGTAAAATTTAACTATCTTCTGTGAAGAACTGTAAGAAATCGGTTAAGAAACAACGTCAGAATTAGCATTAGTATTTTTCTGTTCCCTCCCATTAATTGGGGGTTGCGTGCCCCGCTGGCTTCGCCATTGTCTTAATGCCATAACTATGATTATATAGGAATATTAATTTCTACGGGTCTGCAATTGAAATGACACTTCATTTTAGTTAAAAGTTTGGAAGACTCTTGATAAGATTAAGCAGAAGGCAAGAGTCATTGATCGTTAGGCCAAGCAAAAGCTTATTATATTGAACCAAAAGTCTTATGGAGGTTCAAATACACAGACGATGATAACGAATCAGTGGTTTTTACACCATTCCCAAAAAAAAAAAAATTGAGAATGTTTATTAATTTTGTCATGATGTTTGCAACGAACAGAAGGAAGCCCGTCTGCCCATTACATTTTCCTGTCTTTATTACCAACTTTCAGAAAGAGCACTGTATTTGTGGGTAGCCACAGACTTCCCTTCATCAGTGACATTTAGCACATATAACCACTGTTTGTATTTGATAACTGATAGCTGCATTGTTCTATTTGTAAACAAGTTGTTTTTTTTTTTAATTTAGCAATCTCAAATCACCAAATATAAAGTAGAAAGCAAATACATACATTCCTAATCAGACTTTTGCCCCAATCACTTCCAAAAAATATAACTCTGGGAAGACTTCAACTAATCTGCAATGACAAGGCTGTAAAAACTGTTTCATCTGAAAGAGTTAATTCTATGGCAGCTATACAATAGGTCAAGGTGGAATTCCGAACGAGGCTTGGTTCAGTTTAAAAGGGATTGTTCATTCTAAAAATTATCGGGCAAAATGTTGTCTCTGTAGATTTTAACAGTTCATAGCTTACAAGACACAAAGGAAGACACCCCGGGAACTTCCTTCTATATGCTGATCAAGATTACACATAGTCGGAAACGCTTCCTTTAGTGCCATTCAAACTTAATGCCATATTCATTATACAATTTGTGTGAATAGTTTATATATTATATAGTCTCCACCAGGTACATTTTTAGACCCTTTTACCATACCATACTGCTTTCAAAATATACCTTAGATATTTTCCAAATACTCCAAATGAATTTATATACTCTACCAATTCAGACAACGAAAGTTACTCAATTTCTTTTCCAGTTCTTTATGTAATTTCATTCGGTAAAGTTCTTGAAAAGGGGGTGCCACCAGGGCACAACTTTGTACTTTTCAATACGTTCATGCTTTACAGTTACGGTCACATTGCTGCCGTTATCCTCGCCAAAGTCCAGTTCTAAGCTATGTGAACGCATATCTGTGCAGAGCAGCTCCCGTATGGCTTTCAGACGATAACGCGTGTACTGATGACTGTAGGATAATTGCGTGGGAATGGGCACAAAGTGTCGGCAGAGCAAAATTAACATGACAGCTCCTTCATCCTGGTTGACCAATGCTGGTGGTGAGCTCGGTACAGGTGCCTGATTACCGGCAAGAGCTTCCCAATTATTTACAACATCTGTGCAGATTTCATCAGCTTGCGTGGATTCGTCTTCAATTTCTCTCGAACGTGGCAACTGGTTCCAAAACTTGTAGTAAATGACCCACACGAATTGGACTTCCTTTTGCCAGCAGGACACAAAGCTACGATGCAGCAACCAGTCTAGGCTGTAATTCATACGGGTTTTTAATGGACTATAGCAATAAAAGAGGGCCTGAATGACCAAGGATCGCATGGCCTTGATATCACGGTTATTTATTTGCTCCAATTGCAAATGAGAAGGCAGCTCCAAGTTCCAACCCGTGGCCGTAGGAGCCGCACAGTGGCGTTTGTACATTCTACGCCAAAATGCTCGCGAGTTGACCAACGCGGCCGTCTGTTTGCATATCAGGGCGAAGGTCTGCACGTCCTCAGGATCTATGTGCATGGAAATGTGGAACCAAATATCGTGACGAATGTTGATTAAGTTTTTGCTGTTATTCTCGGCCATAATTGATGTCGGTGTGCTTCGGCTTTCGGTATTGGCCCTGCGTTTTGGCTTTATATCGAGGCAGATATCCGATTGCTGAGCATAAATTGCTGTAAAAGAAGAGTTAAGAGTTGGAGCTTCTTCAATGCATATGCAAAATAAAGTTTATATTTATATTTTACATTTTTTTCGATTGCCGGACAATCTTTTAGGAAATAGAATAAGCTCCTCCTCCTCATCTAAGCTCATGTTAGCAAATTGAAATTGCTGGGTCAGACAGCCTCAATTTGAAATGAAGCATCCAAATAACAATAAAATTACTAACATACAACAAAAACAAATTGCTTTAATTTCGATTGCTGGACCAGCTGATTAAAATAGTGTGACCGTCGTCTTATCCGCTAGCACACCGATAGGCAACTGTCATACGATACTTCAGTATATCGATATTATGAGAACTAATCAACATAAAAACAAAATCTGTTCAAGGAATTTAACAATTAATTTAGACATACATATTTTGATAATATGCGAAAATATCAGCAGTTTGCGCTGTTGCTCATCTCATGCTTCAGTGTGGGCGTGCTGTTGATGTATAAGAGCGAAAACAATCGCCTCAAATACGTCTTGAAGTATGTCAACTTCTTTGGTCGCAACGATGCGGCGGTGTTAAGACGAATGGACAACGGCACCAAGGATGACCTACTTCATTTGGCGCTTTCCAAGCCGCTGCCCGTATGGCAGCTCATTGGGGAATCATTTCATGCCTATTCAGCCTATTGGAAACGCAACGAGCTGGTGGCTGGCGGAGAAGCGCACGTCCTGGTCGTGGGCAGAAAGGGCTCCGTGGTTGACTTTCGTTGTAGCTTTGATGTGGGCGGTCGTAATGTCCAAGGCAAATTTCGCTTTCAGCGTGATGCCCAAGAGAGCTATGCGGATGACACAGCGACAACAACATTTACCAACTATCATTTCTACTGCCAAGTGAGCCGTGATTTTGGCCAACCAGAGGCGGTCTCCTTTACCGACACCACAGCCTCCATAAAGAACCCAGTAAAGCTACGCTTGCGCTATCTTAAGCCTGCGACTGCGATTAGGCATACAGACGCCCCTGTGCCAGCGGCCGCGCGATTGCCGGTGACTATTTGCGTGGACCTTGTTAGTTTCAACATGAGCTCAAGCTTTGCCCGCAGTGAGGAAGCAGTACTGCAGTTCTTCCTATTCCACCAGGCCCTGGGCATTGAGCACTTTCTGGTGTACAACTACGATGAGCTGCCCGAGCATGTGCTACGCCTGTTGGAACGCACCAATATGCACTTATACGCTCTTCCCTTTAACTTTCCGTTTCTAAAAACGAACTCCACAGCTGCTCGGATACGCCAACTGATCCAGACAGACTGCCTGCTGCGCAATGTGAACTTTGCCAGCTTTACCATGTTGCTTACTCCCAATGAGCTCTTCTATCCCAGCACACGCTTTGTGGCCGATCATCCAAAGCGTACGCTGCAACAGCAACTGCGCCATTATGCGGGAGAAACGACCAGATTCGAACTGGCCACCTTTGCTGTATGCTACAATGACCAGAAGAAACTGCTGCTGGATAATGTGCAGTATGATCCAGAGTTCAAGTCACCACACAAGATGCTGCTGTATCGCCTGGAATTGCCAGCAACACAGCTGCTGACCCAAACGGCCAGTGTGGAACTGCCGCTGTCCAGCGGCTTTGTGCATCGCTATGTGGAATGCCAGCATGTGGGTGCTGACGGACTGCACGACTGGCGCAATGGGGTACGCGAGGATTTCATGGAGCACATAAATGCATTGCGCAATGAGGTGGATTTGCTCATATAAACCGCCATAGCCATTATAATTCTATACTGTAGTTTGTAAGTGCACGGATCTCATCCGCTCGAGAGATTATCTGGACTGCCGATGGAGAGATAACGACGATTGTCCTATACACTTGAATTTTTATATTGTATATATAATAGACAATTAAAAAAAAACATAAAATCGGCCATATAAAATATGTATTCCGGATTATTTTGTTACATTTTGAGACTGCTCCGTGTGGACACCTTTCATTCATCTATCCAGTATAATATTTGCAATTTCAATGCTAAAATGGAACATTGTGTGTCGAATAGAATTCTAGAGGATTACTTGAGACGCTGCATGAGTGCCGCATTCTTAAGGCCTGCCTTCTCGATGGTGGAGCTGTCATCGCTTAGCTCGCGTGTCGGAAACGAAGATACCAAAACGAAATTGCTCTCCGAGTACTGGGGACGTGCGCTGCGAATAGAGATTGAACAGAGGTAACGAAAGGTTAAATTGTCTAGCAAGGTCTTACGTTTGAATGAAGCGACGTATATCGGAGACGGTGTGTGTCAAATTGAACTGGGCTGCCAGACGGGAACCATCCGCGAGGCGAATTTGCAATGTTGTCGATGGTGCCTCAGCATTCAAGTTGATGGCATCGCGTGCACTGGCCTCCTGGTTAGCAGCCTCGGCAGGCGAAGCGGCTGCAGCTACTGTTGCTGTTGGAGCTTTATTGGTGACCACGTTGGCAACGGGACTGCCCAGTTTTTGACCGGAACCTCTGAATGTTTGTGGAGCGGCTTGACGCTTGAAGTCCTCATGGCGATGATCCTCCACATCTACATTGACCATGCGCCCCATCTCCAGCAACTCCTGCGGTATCTCACTAAAACAACACAAAGTCAAGTCAAGTCTAAGCCGAGCAAGTGCGTTACTCACCCGCGCATTACAGTCTCCAGGAATTCCTTGTTCTGCGGATCGTCATAGTGACGCAATTCACCGCCATCAATCGAGAAACCCTGGCTCCAAAGTTTAAGTACCACCACCGGCTTGTTTTCCGTTGTTTGCGGTGCACGATTGGTGCCGACTGCCGTGTGATCATCCTCGGTCTGGCCCAAACGCATGCCCTGACCCCAAAGACCGCCTGCAGCAGCGCCGCCGCCACCGCTCGCACCGCTAGTTGATGGGCCCGCGCCCACTTCGGCTATGTTCTGCTCCTGGGCCGCACGCATCATATCGGTAAGCTGCTCGCGGAAATTTTTACGTTTTGCTGGGCCCAAAACCTGCTGGCCAGAGCGATCAGAGCCGCCGGCATAGAAGGCCTGATGTTCATCATCGTCATTTGGCTGCTTCGACATATCGCTCAGTGTGGCAAACTTTGGTTTGGAGGCAGGAGCCTTCGACGATGGTCCAGCTGCAGCGCCGGCTACAAAGTCAGCGCCAGAGCTTTTAGTGGCCGCGGCTGTAGCTGTAGCTGTAGCAGTCGGATTGTTGGTGGAAGTCGGCGCTGGCGACGGATTGTCAGACTCCGCCATTTGCAAGGCACCGGGAGGTGCATCAGTCTGCGTGCTCCAATAATTGCCGAGAGCATGCTAAAATGTGTGCCACAAAGACATTGAACATGAGCACCTCGCCGGCCTTTGTGCGTGTGAGTTTGTTTCTTTTGGCCTTACCTCTATGTCCCAATCACAGCTAGACAAGTAGAATCTGGCCACATTTTCATCAGTGCCAGTGATTTCGATGAATTGTGCAATTAAATCGCCGCGAGCGGCCATTCTATCAGAATCCTATTTGTATATTGTTTGCGCTCTAAAATAAAAAACACTAAATCCTAAAGCGGCGATGATAGACAAAAAAGTCAGTGTGCCCCTAACTAGAGCTGGATATAATATTGTTGTAGTAATCGACTAAGTCGATTTTTACATAGTTTCGAGAAATATCGATATTTTTGTAGAACTGATGATTATGGGACTAGAGATATGTACGTATGTATATGCTCAGAAGTGCTGTCTCGCACAGCCAAAGCTGAGATTATATTTAGTATCTTGAGAATAACTGTTGGACTTACTTCCTATAATTAATGTATTAATTTAATGTACGTATGTAAGTTAGAAATTAACTTTATTATTTCTTCATCTTTCAAAACTTACTTTAGTATTAGAAACTACTGAAACATGAATTATTCAATTTTTGTGTTTTGAAAATTCGATTTAAATTCTTTTTTAAGAAGGGTACGTATCGATGTCGATACATAGAATTTCTTCAGTGTGTACACACTTGCATGCCAAACAAGAAAACAGTGCTGGTAAAGCTACTTTCCAACAAGGTGGCAACGCTAGCACGCATTCGAAAAAATTAGCGCGAGACGTTGATAATGAAAACAACGTGTTCTTTAAGCATTCACATTTTATTTAATAGCAACTAAATAACAATAATTATAATAATGGAGTATCCAAAATATATATACATCACCCACCGATATGCATATTAAAAGTACGAATTCTGCAATTATTCTGTTGAATTTTTCTGCAAATAAAAGAATTGGCACAAATATATTGATTTATTGTATTATTTCCGCATACAAGAACTATTCTCTTCATACATTTAGTTCTTTGTTGGCTCTGTTTCACCCAGATGAAGCGTAGTTTTGAACGCATACAAACAAATACACGAATACATATTTATTATCATATTCTTCGCAATCATATTAACTACTATAAAGGAAAGTAAAAGCAAAGCGTGTGTGCATGTGCGTGGGAGTCATATGTCACCGCAGTTAGTATTATGTACAACATATAATAAAGAACAACAAAGATGCCCAGCAAATTAACTAATACTACAATGTTTCAATTCCGTAATAAAAAATGGTTACAAAAGTCCACTGGCTCGCGGTGATGATAATGATTTCTCAGATCCGTCATCGAAGGGCATGCTTGTGTGTGTATATTTTTTTTTGTTGACTCACTCCGCTGTTGTCCTCTAACGCGACAACAGCTTACCCTAGAATGGTGAACGATAGCAAAGTGTATGAATTAGGGTATAATGCGGGTGGTTGTGGTGTTTGTGTTGGTTTGGTTGGTTTGCCGATGAAATTGTGCGGAGTTCACGTGAGTTTAGGCATGAAAAATAATCATAATCATACATTTAAATAGATACACACTTAGCGCAGTGGCAATCGAGTTACCTTCCTTACCTGCAGGTAATAATTGGCCAGCACTGTCAGGCCCACGCCCACGCCAATGGCCAAAACATGTGACAGATATAAATTGGGCAGAGGACGGCGTTTGCGCAACAGGAATGACAGAATTGAACTCTTGCGATCCGAATACGGGGGATAACGTGCACTGATATGATTTAAAAATTTCTATGAAATAATGATTTACCAGAGTGACCAGGTCAACTTACGAGGCCAACTTCTCGCCAAGGGCCGCCAGATCCTTGCCCAGGCATGATTTCTTATGGGTGAATGTGTCAAAGCCATATTTGCCATGGTAAGAACCCATTCCGCTCATTCCCACACCCCCAAAGGGCAATACGTCAACTGGTCAAAATGAAAAAACGAATACATTAGATAAATGTAAAGTTATTAAGTAAATTAAGCTCCACGCCAGCATTGTTTATAATTGTTAGCAAACTTAATGCTAAGGTTAAATATTGCTTAAGCAAACAATTAGACATTAAAGGAATTGTACTCGCAATCAAAGCTTAAACAGTTTGTTAATTAAAAACCAAAACCAGAATTTAAAATTTCAACAAATTTAAATACATGCGAATTTCAAATTTTAATAAATTTAAATACATGCAGGTGTGTGGGTGTTGGGCGGTTTTTCTTCAGTTTTCGAACTTCCAGTTCTTTAAATTGAATTTGTAAATTTTAAAAATAAGTGTAATTCAGTTGAATTTAATTAAAAAAATTTATAGACTTTATAATTGGGTGCAAGTGCAGTGCAAAAAAACATATTTCCATTAACTAAATTCAAATATATAAATATACCTCCACAATGCATAATAGTTTCATTGCTGCAGAATCCGCCGCTTGTGGTGTTATTCTTGAACTCTTTGATTACCTTAGAGGAGTTGGAGAACACGTATATAACTAGAGGTTTCTCTCTAATTGTAAGGGAAAGCGTATATACATTGGAGAAATAAAAATAAAAGTTTTTTTAGCAATATAAAAATTAATAATACACTCGAACATGACGAGGAACTCAACAAACTACACATGACAATTAGAGGGATGACTATAAAGGTGTGTGTTTCGTGGGTGGGTGAATTTGGGAGGAGGGTCACAAGAGTTACGTCTATAAAAAGGTGGCTAGAGGCAAGGCAAACGAATCACTTACACTAAAGTTGAACTGGATTGGTCTGATATTTCTATAAAAATGTCGAGCCACAATTAACATAATTTCCACCGTATTAAGTAACCATCACCAAAACTAAATTGTAAGGGTAAGGAATAAACTTAAACTAAAACTGCCAAAGAACTTAGCAGGTAAGGCGAAAGGTTGGAGGGGTGAAATACCGAAACCTTAGAATACCACAACAATGTATTTCTATTTACATATATAACAAGCAAAAACGCTATAATCGAAATTCCGACTATGAGATACTCGTACTCAAAAACTATTTTATATTTGACAGACTGAAAAGTATTCAACACTTCTTGATTTTTTATTTTATGGGGGGGTGGGGTGCTCTCATACAAAATGTTTCTTTTACGATTTTGTCTACAATTATTATTCGATCTTAACAAAATTCGGCAAATCGGTAGATAATGTGCTTATGCATATATAAATCGAGTTTCAAATAAAAGTGGCAACCATTATGGGGGATATAAGGTCTTTATTGATGTGTGGGGGATTAGGGGCGTGGCAAATTTTTAAAGCAAACTTAAGCTGCAAGTACACTGGGGAAGCCTAGTTCTAGTTCCTATAGTCTCCGAAATTTTGGTGTTTGTACGGACAGACGGGCAAACGAACACAGCTAGACCTACTCCGATGTTGATGCTGATCGTTTACTCTACTAGAGTACGAGTATAAAAATAACGGGAACTTCTATATACAGAATTATTCGTATGGCATTTAGGGAGTTGCTAGAACGTTAAACCGTAGCCGTATATGTTTTTAGCCACATCCATATCGCAATTATCGTCTTTGGAAGTTTGGTTTGTTTTGGGCTTACCGGCATAATGCATGATCGTATCATTCACACACAATCCGCCCGATTGTGTGCCATTAATGAAAAGATTTTGAACTTCCGTTTCCGTTGTGAAAATATATAGCACGAGCGGATTCTCTCTATACTCGTTTTCGAAAACAAAATATATATAGGGGGACGCGTATCGGATATATTGAGTGTATATTGGGCATTTTTTTAAATTTGTGTGTGTTTGTGTGAATGTAAATGAAAATTTATATGAACAAAAATATGAACAATGAACTAAACTGGACACACCCGATCAACATACCTGGCATTGATGAACTTAATCGCATCATAGGCATTCTCTACAGTGTAAACGGGCAAGATGGGGCCAAATATTTCCTCCTCCATAATTGGATCGTTTGGCTTTACATCGACTAGGATGGTGGGCTCAATAAAACGCTCACTGGCATCATATTTGCCGCCTAGGGCAATCCGTCCCGATTTCATCAGTCCTAACAGACGTCTAAGGGGAAGAAAACAAGCAAAATTATGCTTAAATTTATATAGAAAGTAGGGGTTTCTTGGCCAGACGAATCATATAAAAAGTTATAGATATATTTAGGATGAATATGTAGCTAAGGTCGCATTCTCACTCATTCACTCATTCGAATTCGTTCAGTTTTGCATTTGACTTCGCTCAATTGATTTTGAGCACGAATGCTTCGAACGTTGTTTGGAGCGTTGTTTGTTTCCACAAATCCGATCAGGCCGATTTAGTCATTCTTGTGCTTTGAACTTATAAAAACCCTCTGCAAACTTATAATAGTTATAGTTCTATTGCACTTACTGGAAATTGTTCTGATTGATGATACGGCTAAGATCTGGGCTGCTTTGTATGTTGTCGCCATACCACTCTTTGAGCACATCCTTGGCTTCGCTTATGAATTTCTCTTGCATCTCCTTGGAGCAAAGTATATAGTCCGGGGCAATGCAGGTCTGGCCACAGTTGATCAGTTTGCCCCACAATATACGCTTGACGGCTGTGCGCAACTCCACCGATTTGTCAATGTAGCAGGGACTGCAAGAGATTGGCTATAAATACGCTTGGTTAGGACACTCTCACTCACCTCTTGCCACCCAGTTCCAATGTTGTGGGTGTCAAATGTTTGTTGGCCGCCGCATGCACAATTTTGCCAACGCGCGTGGAACCCGTGTAGAAAATGTAATCGAAGCGCTGTTCGAGCAGTTCAGCTGTCTCGCTAGGACCACCACAGACCACGGGGTAGCATTCCTAGGTACGAAACTTGTTACGGAAATGCCTGTTTTGTTTAGCATCCATGGGCACTTACATTATCCAAATATTTGGGTATAATCTCGGCAATAAACTTGGCACAATTGGCCGCAATCTCACTTGGCTTAATCACGACACAGTTGCCAGCGGCAATAGCCGCGGCCACCGGCACCAGCAGCAGCTGCAGCGGATAGTTCCAGGCGCCGATAACCAAAACCACACCGAATGGATCATTGAAAATTTGCACATCATCCATAAGATTGACAAAGGATTTGCTGGGCTAAGGGATTTCAGGTTAGATTTTACCCAAGCAAGAATATGCATTCACTCGAGTTCAGAATATATCCACTTACCTTCTCCGGCTTGACCCAATCATTTAGATGGAACAGTATGTGCTTAATATCATTCTTCATGAATTCCGTTTCCACAATCAAGCTCTCCTGCTTGGGCCGACGCAAATCCGCCTCCAAGGCGCTAACAATCTCATTCTCATGCTCTTCATAGCAGCGCAGGAGATTCTCCAATTGCTTGCGTCTAGAGAGAAAAACAAGTTGAAGAAATGTCAATGAAAAAGTCAATGAATAAATTAATAAATGGATGACACAAGTTCCGCGGCGGTGGCGTTGGCGAAAAGTGGACCAAAACAAAATCAAAACGAATCATTGAGAGTAGCTTGAAACTGCGGACGGTGCGGGAAGGTCAATGCTAATGGGCATGCGATAACTGAAGTTTCCAACAAAAGTTCTGTTCGACATATGGAATGACGAATCAATGAGAGTGATAATATATATAGTATATAGATATATGCATATACATGATGAAATTGAATCTGGTTTATTGGCTTAGAACTGTAAAACGAGTTAGCCGGCTATAAATGATAATAACAAAAGCCATAACCTTGACATTGGCTATGGCTTGACAACAGGATTTGGATTTCTGTTGTGTTTGCTGTTATAGTCGGCGCCAATGATATATTGACATTGGACAGTGGGTAAGGTAAACAGCCTCCCAGCAGTGTCAATGCAGCCTGCAATAGTTTATAGCAATATTCAAACATTAATGTCATAAAAGCAATGATCGTGGTGCATATAAATCAAGCAATTACTGGCAATTATTATCATTTGCCCATTTTGGCGCAGCATGATGTGGCACATTTTGGTATTGAAGAACGAACTACCGAGAGTTAATGTCAAAAGCTTGTTGTATTCGAATTGAAATTGAGTTTGGAATTATGAAACAAATGTATATTTAATATAATCAAAGCTCTCGCAGAACGTGTTGCTTAAAAAATAACAAAAAAAAGATCATGAGACTAAATGGCCATCAGCCTTGGGCAAAGATTCTCTTCCGCACTTCCGTTTCACACTTAAAGCAAAAACACACATAGCAATATATACATTTTGTTTAACATATAAACGCAAGCGCATATGCAAGTGTGAGCGTGCGTCTGTGTGACTGATGTGTCTTTGTTATATGGACATATGAACGCTATTATAAGCACGGTAATTATTCCAGTTACACGAGCAGTGACTGGAATTTTTGTTACATATTCAAAAGAATTCAGGTTTATATACATATTTTGTATACCCTAGATGAAAGAGCGTTGTAACTTTGATACGAGGGGTAACACCATAATAAAGTTTGACATTTTTTGGCATAAACGTACTCACAACGTTTTGATGTGCAAGTGCTATTTGTATAGTTTACAGTGAGCTCAGAAAATCAATTTGGTCAAAAAATGGACATTTCAAGAGGAGGTTTTCGGTTCTTGTGCCAACAAAAATTTATGCAGTGTATGAATTGATAATGCAAGGTCGTCATAAGACATATCGTAAGATAGAGGATACCTCTACCTGCACATTAGTTCCTATTCAGAAATCCAAATTGCATGAACACTTAGTTGTAAACAAAATTTGCTCTCATTGGATAATTTATAAATCGCTAAAAAAAAAGGCTCGCGTCGATTGGTACAAAGGAATTGATTTCCGAATATCAAAGGTAAGAAGAAGCAGTTAAAGGGTTCAAACCCCATATTTTGGAGATGTCTCAAGATAAATGGAAAAACTGTTATGACAAATGGTTTCAACGAATGCAAAAGTGTATTGATCATTAAAGGGAGTATTTTGAAAAACAATAAAGCGATTTTCATTTAAAAATGTTTGTTATTATTTGCTATTTTCGAAATATTAATAGTACCCGTCGAATGAAGGTGTCTACACAAGCAAATATTGCCTATATAAAGTAGATATCAATCATATTTCCAAGCTAGACTTAAGGTTGGATGCTTTGAATTTTGAATCTGACAATCGGTTTAAGACATTTTTTTAAAAACGTTGCCAATGCATCAGATACAAGTTCAATTTTGGTCGGCTTACGCTTGTATGCGCAAAACTCAAAGAAATTAGTAACCTATGGTCCCGTGTTTGAAGCGTTTCGTATCTTTTCTAAGCCATTGGGCTCTTTACAAATTATCTAATTTCTATAAAACTCAAGGATGCCATTGAACTTATAAAACTACATTATCTTAGATATTATAATAGTATTTGTATAGTTTAGCTAATAATAGTTACTATTCAATCCCAGTCTGCTCATAAGGGTATAAAAACTTCAGCTTCAGTTTAAACTAGAATTTTAATCGTTGTTTTTAAAAATAATTGCATGCAAAGTACAAAAACTGCCAGAGTCAAAGGTCGAATCAGTTGTCAAGGGATCAACATATGTATCTAAGGTTCGAGGGGGGTCTACAGACTGGTAGAAAATAAACCCATTTACTATACATGTTTATATGAATATATAATATGGAGGCATGAGCTATCTGCATTTCTTATCAAGAAAGAAACAATGCTACAACTAAAGTCACAAAGTTCAAGCTGTATGTATAATTTTATATGTGAGCCTATAAGATTGCTATATGTAAATAGTTTTATATATGAGCCTATATGATTCCTATATGACATAAATGCTATTAACTTGCCACAAACACGCACACACACACATAAAACTACCAAAGTTGCAACAATTTGTAATTTACATTATAACGTAAGAGCCAGCCGCAATAGCCAAACACATCTAAGAGCCAACGACCTGTATATAAACTGCTTTGGCCACCATCGCAGCCGCAGCAACTGGCCAAGTTACTTACCTAAAACTAACGTTCCTGGTCTTGCCGCTGGCAAAGGCGAGACGAGCTCTTTGCAATGTCTGCTCGTGGTACATTATAATTGTTGTGTTCATGTTTGTTGATTTTTTTTTTTGCACAAGTTGAGTTGTAGTTGTTGTTACATAGGAAAAAAAAAGCAAATGAAAATGAAAACAGAAAAAAACAATAACAATCCAATAAAATCAAACGAAATAGGGCATAATGTTCATTACGTGCACAAATGTTTTTTGTTAATAATCGTTCGTTTTATATTTCATTTAGTTGGTAGTCGTCTGGTTTGCTTTTAAATTGCACGCAACCCACTTTGCACTGAAATTGAATCTTTCACTGGAACACTGGAACAACACTCACATCATCGAAATTAGCCATTATGTCAGGCTGCTGTTGCTGTTGTTGCTGTGATTGGGGGGCAGTTGTTTCGCTTTCCGTTTCTGCGAAATAAAAAGAGAATTTATCAAAAACTTTGTTTACGCCCGCATTGGCTTGCACATTCACTTTTCGCTTGAGCAGTACCTATGTATGCACGGATGTGTAGCTGTCTTGTTTATTATTAAAATTATGTACTTTTTTTTATTGCGCTTGTCAAACATCAACAGATGCGAACAACAGCTATATGGAAACCGGTGATGGTGACGGTACGGGCAAGGTATATATATAAGCGTATTTCACACGCGACGTACACAACCGTCGGTAACGACGCTAAGATTTGAAATGGCGCAAGCTTTTAGTTTGGCTCAGCAGCCCGGAGCCGCAGCTTTAATTTTTACAATTCTTTAAACTCGTTTCCAAACAAAAACAATGTAGAGTCGATAAGACGCTAAAATATCTCAAAAAATACTTTTTTTAAATACCCAAATCAATGCTATAACGATATACACTCGATATTTAATCGATAAGGGTTTGATAGATCAACTAACTATAACAAAGCGATTACCAACCCTGTTAAAATTTAATTTAACATGAAAAATTCAAATTTAGATTTAGTGTATCAGCTCACCAAATCTTATCGAACACTCTGTCAATCACTAAGTTCTGAGTTACCAAGTGTTGTTTTAGTCCCTTCTATAGATTTGTGACTAATTTAGTATAGTCTTTCCAATTAGAAACGGTCGTAATTGTACTTAATTTTTACCTTAGTAAAACACAAGCGTGTCAAACCAAATTCCGGCTGGTACTGAATGAACTGTACGCTAATAGGCAGAAAATATACTGACATGCTTTATCAGTAACTAATATGTAGACAAGTCTATGTGTAGATTTGATAAGGCTTCGTAATTTAGTGAGGGAAATACTGATAATAGGAACGATGGATTTGGAATTGAAAGTGGTATGAAAGTTCGTGTTTTATGATAATTGATACAATATTTAAATTGTAACCATTAACGTGAATCTCGTATATGTGCATATGATATATAAGCAAATTAAATGTTAGCAGGCTAACAATAACTTGTTTAAACAATTATTAATAGAGATTAAGAACGAAAGTGATTTAAATTAAAAACGAGTTTTACTGCTTGTACAACTGCAATTACATTAAGTACATATTCATATTGTGTGGATGAAATAAATAAATGTATGCATTATATGGGGGACTGAATTCGACTCCGAAATACTGCCTAGTAATCATGATAGTATATGTTGGTATGAATTGCATGGTTTTAGCTGATAAATATTAGGCAAATAGTCATCATGATTTGACAACTTCTACATCCTTAAAAGTTTTTATATTTTTAAACTTACACTTACCAATATTTATAATAGTTGTCTGATCACCCGCATCTGAAATGAGAAGCATTCGCTATGTTGTTGATTGATAGAACTTTTTCTTGCAGATTGCTTACCGTTAATCGGCCTTTTGTCGCTCACATACTTGATGGGCATTTGTTGGGTTTGTTGTATATCATTACCCATAATGAATATTTATATTTCAGGTTGTACTAGTATGAAATTTATTGTTCTTAATAAACCAGCAGTTTGGCTTTAACTAAGTATATGAAAGGGCAGCTTTTATATTTAACCGTCAACTGCCAAGTCAATGGAAAGCCACATTTATTGATTAAGTGTATTTGGAGTCCTCTACAATTTCAAACTAGTTTATACAGCATTAACTGAATTATCCTTAATAGAGTTTTCTTCAAAGCTTCGATAGTAATATATATTTCTTTATACGAAAAAATAAAAAATCTCTAAAAGGCTGTGTCTTAAATTAGCAATGAAATACATAAATTTATTAATTATTTCAAAAACCGTTCTAGAACTATTTAAACGTTCTAGAATTATTTACTAATTTGTAGTGCACTTTATTAGGAATTGGAAACGGTTATTATTTACCTGAATACACCTTTATGTTACAGGACTTAAGAACCTTAAAACGAATGCAAAACGGAATGCCCTTCTTATGGCAGTGCATTGTAAATAACCAACCTGTTTTTAAATCATGGGAAATTGTATGACATAGCCATATGCTGGTTGACATCTAACATATGCATTAACTCTTTAGCAAATATGTTGTGAAATTGTACTTAATTGCCCACAACTGATGGCATTCTCAAAACAAAACAACGTTTAGACAAGGTGACCCACTCGATCCGGCTAACGCAGGTAAAATATAACACTCCTTCACAAAAATGTGGTTTGAAAAAAGTGGTTATATAAAACAATTACGGCAAGGTAGCTTAGCTTTTCCCAGCTTATATAACATTCACATTATAAATACATGTCCGGCTCTATGGCATCTATATTTGATATAATTGATCAATCTTGATCAACATTTATCTACGGCAGTTATGTAACATTTATGAAAAAATGCTATGTTTCATTCCATAAGTAAGAACGCCATAGTCGATATTCCGACTATAAGATACTTCTACTCAGCATCATTTAATATTCGCAGACTCAAAAGTACGCAACATTTTTTTATTTTTATGCTCATACTCCAGTAGGATAAACGAGTATATTGTCTCTGACATGCTGATCAGAAATATTATTTTACTTTAAGTGCTATTTTCAAAGAAGCTTCTTCTGTGATTTGCAAAGTTAATGACAAAATCTATATACCATTCTGAGTATGGCTTAATTATAACAAGAAATATCCTACAAATGATTAAAATGAGCATCTGATCACACTACTTGATTATATTCATGAAAAAGAGACTGAGAATTAAATGGTTTAAATCTGAAACAGGACAACGGCTTAAATGATATTGAAGAATTGATTTTCAGAACAACATTTGGGTTCATTTGGTTCTCAAAACTAGATGGATTTTTATTGGAGATTCAAATAAAAGCAAGTCCCAGGATTACTTGAGAATTTATTACTTAAAAATATATACTACTTTGGATATAGTGCTCTGATAGGAATAAATTGTAATGGAAAAGTTCTCGTTAGTAAGTATTTTTTCTCTCATCAACATTTGTGGGAATTGGGTTTGTTTGATCTAATTGTTCTGACATTTTTGGACGACCTTCATGAAATCCGTCCTTAAACAAAGACGTCCGTGATTCAACTTTCAAAGCATGGGTCTTCATTACCAAATTTGGAAGTATGCTGTTGGATATTCACTTCGAAAATCATAATAAATCAGGCACCAACATTTCAGATAATTGCATCATTTCGCCGAGATGAATTCTTTAAAAAGGTCTTATAGAAGAAGTTTTTTATACGTTTAAGTTTACCAAGGATCCAAGGAGCAAAATAAAAGGTAACTCCTTAAGATATGGACATGTCTGAAAACAGTGGACACAAGTTGATTAGGTTTACTTAGAACTTTTGCGTATAAGCGATTTCAACTTGTTAACCTATGTTTAGCTGAGTTGCACAATATCCCGGCCTCCTAAGCTACATATTGACACAGGTTAATCTCTAACAAACACCCTATAATCAATTAAGCGTTTGCCATGGCAGTTATATATGGGGTTTCTAGCGCCATTTTCGGAGTGCGATTACTGATATTGGTATTGCATAATGCTCAATGAATATACAGATGATTGCACACGTATAAAACCACAATTACAATTGCCGACACGCGATCATTACAATGCACTTTCATTCTATCGACTTGGAATTGGATTTACGTTGGGTCAATGCCTTGGGTTCACATTACGGCTGAACTGGGTTGGTTCTATAATATAGAGTTTCAGCTCATTATTAGATTATTTGCAAGACGAAGCTGACTAATTAACAACCTTATGTGTTTGCTAATCAGAAGATTGTGGATTTATTTATTTGTTGTTAATCTTTAAACTGCGAGCAGCGATAACAGCCAAATGCAAAGGCCAATTTTGAACTAAAACTGAGCAAACAGAGCTGTCCGCCAAGTGGTGACCAGAGCAGGCCAGAGCCACTATTAAGTTGTAGTTGTGGTGCTGCAATCGACAACTGTTGTTGGCGTTGGTTTACGTCGAGTTTTGATTTAATTACAGTATAGGCTATAGTATATATACTGCCAATTTGTATGCACAACCTGTCGCCGCCCGCGAGTCGAAACCAAAAACCAAAACAAAATTTACTCGAAATGTATTGAAATCTTCATAGCACGCACAGTGTACGACGAGTAAGTGACCAGCGAACGATTGGATTCATATGATACGGATACGGCTTCGAATAGATACACTTGTCGTCGCGCCAACGTTCGAAACACGTCTGGGGGCTCGGGCTGTGGTGACTGGAACTGGAGTCCAGCTTACTTACGCTTTTAGGCTTCATTCGAGTTCCCAGTTGCAAATAGTTTTCAATTTCAAGCAGCTCTCTCACTCCAACACTCCCCAATGGCACTTACACTTTTCCTCGTTTTTCCAAAGATCTTGTTTGCACAAAACAAATAATAATTATGAAATTAGCAACTGATATAGCTTGCATAATTTCTATACGCTTTTTACCGGTTAAGTTCTTAAAAATCACAGAGTGATCATGATGATTGATGTCTCGCTTGACTTAATGACCCTTTTAACCACACGTGTGCGTAAAAATAAAAATTTGCGTATTTTTTTTAAATCCTAATGTTGAGTTCTCAACACCTAAATTGTTATCTTAGCTCACACTGATGCTGATGCTCACTTTTCTTTTTATTTTCAATAACAGCTGTTGGCCGAAGCGCACTACAAATAAATTACAAGTTGGAACCGAAACCGGTTATTGAAAAAATATATTTATTTTGATTCAAGTATTTATTTTGTACGAGCATATGTAGTGTGTGCATTGCACAGGCGTCAAAAGCTAAGACCCTGACCATGAAGAGACAGACTCTGACCCAGACCCAGAGCAACAAACAGACGGCACAGACGGGATGTCAGATCAGCTCGCACGCACACAAATGGCGCCAAATCATTGAAGATGAACCTTACTCTAATATTAAGTAAGTAATAAGCAGTACTCTAATGAGCTATTTTATACCAGCTCGCTAATTAATCTAATAAGCTAATAGGAAAATAATGGTTTACTCACGGCTGGCAATATGTTGGCTGTCTATGTATACTCTGCTATGAAACTATCCCTGCAAACATTTTGTATCGCATAAGATAAGAATACGTTTTTATACCCTGTACCTATGGTACAAGGGCATATTAAGTTGTTGCATGACAAGCCCAGTTGATCAGTTAATTGAATATCTAGATCGTGGACACTATACGAGTTTGACTTCACATTTATATTTTATTTTGCTTGAAATAGAATAGAATATAGAATATATAGAACTTTCAAGAAGTTTGTGTGTAAAATCTAAAAATTTCCAAGGCTTTTTAATTTCTAGAAACTTCTAGGAGTGTTTTAAGTTTTTAGAAAACACTTTTTCCCCCTTTTCGAATATCTTTTATAATTTAATTAAATTTATATACTATACTACCCTATATATACTATATACTACCCTCAAAGATAGGACTCCCAAGACCGCATAGTCTGATCAAAAGAAATGTTAGCTATGAATTTGTTCTCCTTAACTTAAACTGGGATCCCAATAATATCCTCCTTTTAATGAACCTCTCAGTGTCACAATATCGCATAGATATGCTTGGTGTTATCCTTATACATAAGCTAATTAACGGTGAAGTGGATTCTCCGACCTTGATGAGCCAAATTAATTTTTCCGTCCCTCGCAGAGCTAGTATGATCTTTGTCGCTCGCTCCCTTAAACACGGTAACTCTAATTATGCCTTAGCTAGGGTAATAAGTAATAAGCCCCATGGCTTAGTGTCCTTGCGGAGCCGCTTGAACGTACTGCACATTGTACTTCAACTTCCCGTTGTTATTAAAGAACAATAAAGGAAGGCTAACTTCGGGTAACCGAACCTTACATTCCCTTGCAGATTCATTTGAAATTCGGTCAGCATACGTGGACTAAGGCTAAAACGTTCCAAATTTGGTTTAATTAGGATAACAACAAAAATCCGTTATACTAAGAGCTCATTCCGAATCGGTCGGTTATATTTGATCTATATGATATAGTGAACCAGTCGGAGATGCTTGTGTGTGTGTTACAAATATTATGACAAAGTTATGGTACCCTCTGCAAGGGTATAAATATTTAATTTGTATATCCATATCTTCAAACTGTCATCTAAAACTAATCAGCCCTCCGAAACGTTTGCAGGGATCACCACAAATATAGAGGTGTGTGACAGTGACATAAAAACGAAGTGAGAGACTGAAACCGGACTTTATTTTAGATTGCAATTACGTTAATTGCCAACTGCTATAATTTGCCGACAATAAAATGGATATTCCTTAAAGCGAACTGTAATCAGTCAAGTAAATAAACTCTACCCCCTAATGTGAACATTTTTGCATTGAAATGTCAGTAATTTATGGCCGGTAATGATTTTTTTACTTTACTTTTGTATGTAAGTATGTATGCGTTAGTTTAAGCTTCATAAAAATCTCATTATGGGATATTTTTAGAGAGTTAACTACATGTTTCACTTATATCTAATGGTCGTCCCAATAAAAACTAACAATAGAATAACATTTATCTTCATACATTGTATAGGATAGAATTGTACATACATATATGCTAAGACTATGCGTGTTAACTACCGAATCGATTAATATGAAGTTTTCAAAGAATATAAATGCCTGGTAAGACTGGAAATAGCAATGAGTATTATTATACCATTCACAAAATGGTATATTAATTTTATCAGAAGGAAGCGTTTCCGATTATTTAAAGTATATATATTCTTGATCACCACGGCAAGGGGAATCGATATCTGTTTCAACACAAAGAAAGAAAGAAGAGTTTCCAAACCCCATATAGAATATAAATACTGTTGATCAGGATGAACATCCGCTTCCTTACCTTCTCGACCGTCATCAAAATGAAAGAAGCACGATCTCCGGATTGTCAAATTCATTGTTTACGCTTTCCATGGAATGCCGACAGAATCGAACTCTACGTCGCTCATACTCATACAAATTAATTTAATTGTGTGCCAAGCAAATGTCTGTGGGCTTTTGGTATTTATGTTCAATGGAAAAAATGGATATTTGTATTCAAAAACAAACTAATGCCGCAAAACAGCTGATCATACCAAACCTAACAAAAAACAGAAAATCGGATAAATCACCTTTTTTTACTCTGACCTCGCATATGGCCGGTTTTCGAAATGGTGGTTCGTAGAAAAGAAACTATAATAACAATATTTGCGTGATCTATAACTGTTGCCTTTGAACTTTTTTTGATAGCACTTACTGTTTATGAGAAAAACCGGAAGAACAGTTGACTTTGACGTTTGAACTTGAGTAACTTTTTTGTGCACCATGGCGATCGATGTGGACTTTTGGGATTGCCAGTGCAGTATATACAACCCTCTACATGACAGTGAGTGCTTGACTACGTTGGCATCTTCCGTTGGTAATTCATGCTGTGGGCTCACTTCATTTGGCTGTGAGCAACTAGGAAATTCTGGTACTTAATAGCTATGCTCAATTTCAAACCCCTTTTAATTGTTTCAGCCTAGAAGTATGCAATAGAATATCCCCTATGGGTACTATAAGAAAAAGAGTCGGACTAAATGCAATTATTAGTGTATAATTTATTATTAAATATGTTATAAAATTTGTTTATCGTATAAAATATACTCTTATTCTTGTCCATCTGGTACCCACATCATCATCGTCATCTATGTATGTATATATATATTTAGGTATATAAATATGTATGTATGCATGTATATAGAAAAATTACAATCCATGTATTGTAGTATTCTTGTTCTTGTTGTTGGTTTTTGTTTTACACTATTACACAAAATTACAATTTTTAACTGCAACTCGTTATTGTATTTCTGTTTTGTTTTTTTTTTATAATTTTTTTGCTAGATGCTGGTATATTTTATTTAAAGTTTATAATTTACTTTTCAATGTTATTACTTATGTTTGTTTTACTTTTAATGCAAATTAGCTGCACTACAATAGTATAAATATGTATGTAAGTATGTGTCCTATGTAAGTGTGGGTGAGAATGTATGCATGTATGAATGCGTAGGCTATACTAAATGTACACACGAGAACATATACGTATGTATGTATGTATTTGTTATTATGCCAAAAAGTTAGAGCTCTCAAAGTCAAAAGCAAAGTAGTCAAAGTCAAATTCAAATACAATATGTAGGTATGTAGAAGAGGGTTGAAGGAGGGTTGCTCATTATATATGTATATCGATTTGTTTTTTTTTTGTTTTTTTTTTTGGTAATTTTGCTCTAGTCGTTTTATTTTCTTTAGTTATGACTATTTATATATGTAAATGTATGTATATAAGTATTTATGTAGTAAGTAGTTATGCACATATATATATATATGTACATATATGGATGTTTGCTAACATGTGTGTGTGTGTGTGTGTTTGTGTATTGATGAAGTATGTACTTCTATATGTAATGTATAGAGAGTTATGCATTTCATGATCATGATTTAGCATTAGCATTGAGTACAATACAATTCACTTGAATGACACCGCCTATATGTAGTATTCATATTATATATACATATATATGTATGTATGTGTATAGCTAGGCGAAACCAGTAGCTGGCCTCTGCTCTCTTCTTCTTTAACTTTCCTTAATTTTCCTTCTTGTGTTCCTTTTTTTTAGTTTTTTATGTTTAAACATAATGTTTTTTAAGCTTTTTCTGCCCGCCCCTCAACATGCACTAGCTGCCCCATGAAATTCCCTCGCTGATCTTCTTCTTCTGTGTTCAATGCTTAACATTTAAATTTGTACTCTTTTTGTACTCAATTGCTCCATAATTATAACATATGTTAGTATGTAATGTATTGTATGTATGTGTGTTTGTGTAAATAAATTTAAATTTATTTCAAATAATTATACATTTTTGTTTATCAAAAGAAACAAAAGTTATTTTGAGTTACACTTTTATGTATGAATGTTTGATCTATGATTTTTTTTGAGAATGGTATTTTTTCTTATATATTTCCATGTATAAAATTTATTCAAAATTGTATTTTGATATAAGAGTTGTGTTACTTTTTTTAAGCATCATCGTCAGTGTTGTTTTTTTGTTCTTATATAAAAAAAATTATCTTTACAAACATGTGTATGTGTAATTTTAATACATTTTTTGTCGTATTTTTTTTTGGATTTTTTTTATAATGTTTATATGCTCTGATGCTTGGGGGATTTCTGTTTTTAGTACTCGTACATCTCTAGGGTGTATTTCTCATATTCTTTTAGTCATTAGGGTTTTCTTAGCAGCTAAATACTTATAAAGTATATGAAAAAATTGAATACCTGATTTAAGTTTTGGATTCGTTTTAGTTCGTTATTTAAGCTACTTGTATATGAGCATTTCTTATAGTGGGGAAAAAGGGGGGGAACGGATGTATGTTTTTTTTTTATTTTTAATATTTTATATATTTATTATTTGAAAAAATACCTGCTTGCAATTAAATATTTCATGTTGTTTTGGTATGCTTTGTAAATGTTTAATTAACTATTTATGTGTAGGCTAGCTGTATGTGTGTGTGTGTGAATGTATGTACGTTGATGATATTTGTGAATTTTTTGTTTTTAGTTTTTGATTCTTAAGCCTTTGGCAAATTGTTCAGTATTTATGACTTTACGTTTTTTTGTGTTTAACATACTTTAGTATTTTTTTGTTTTTTGTTTCTTTAGAGATATATGTATATATGTATGTTTAAATGCTTTTTATTTTTAATTATGGCATTCGGTATTTTACTTAAGACTGAATATGGTTTTTGTTTTAGTACTTAAACTGCCTTATTTTGTTTTCTGGTATTTTTTACACAATTTCAAAACTGTGGCTTTTAAAAAACGGCGCTCATTTGTAATGATTTTAGTATTAATATTTAGTATCTTTTTATATTTTGTTTTAAATCTCACACATATACAAGTATAAAATATGGCATTTCTCATATGTCTCATATAGTATATATATATAGAACTACATATTACTATATGTATGTATGTATGTATGTATGTATGGATTATATATGGATAGTATTAAATGTATAATGTGAAGTTATGATTTTTTTCAAACTGGTTGCTACCAGGGATCACAAAAAAATGAACGGCGCTTTCAAGAGAAGGTGTCTATGCATGTGTGTGTGTGTGTGTCAAAAATGAGGTTATGGCAATTACAATACAAATTGAAATACAAATCTATTAGATGTATTTATAATTATGTATGGTATATGGTAGGGCTTAACTAAAGTTGATCAAAAAAAACTTATCAATTTTTTTCTTTTTAATTACAATTGTATGTTTTTCTTCTTTTTTCAATACATGCTAATTATGCAATAGGTTGTTGGTTTATGCTTCTTATATGCACTTATTTTTGGATCAATATATATTTATATATTTATATAAGTATGTATATGTTTTTGTTGCCTTTGCTCTCGTAGAACAAAATGCATTTTTTGTTGATTTTTTCTTAGTAATTTTTTTGTTTTTTTTTTTAGCGCATTTTATGCTTGTTGCTTTATACGTGGAAGGAGTGTTAGCTCTCTCTTTCTTCGCATCTCTCTCTCGCTCTCTCAACTCTCTCAAGTCCAACTATGTGTTTACTAACTGTCAATTTAATGCCGGTTTTAAAACAAATACAATTTTCGACGAATAATATAAAACGTTTTGTGATTATTAAATAAGAAACATAAACATAACTAAGTTTCAACTAGTTGGCTAGTTAATACATTTTAAGCGCATTTCAAACGCATTGCAACTTATGTCAGGTTTTAAAGAAATGTGTGTGTGTGTGTGAGTGCGTGGGCCTGCATTTCAACGCACATACCAATTCGCAACAAGTTCTAGTAGTCCTAGGGTATTCGATATCGATCAAACTACATATACATATATGTATGTATGTATGTATATGTATAATCATGTCTGTAGTGCCTGTCACCTAAGCTATATACAAATATGTTAGCTTATGCTTGTTTTTTTTATTATTTTTGTTTGCTTTTAGGATTTCTTTGTTTTTTAATTCGGCTAATATTCATGCAATTTTCTTACACACACTTCTGGTTGCTTTGTTGGTTTATATCTTTGTTTTGTTTTTTGTTTGTTTATTTTATCGCGAGGAACATGTCACCTAAATATGTATTCAATACGCCCATATTGCTCTGCTTTCGTTTTCCATATGCTTTTCACTATGCGCTCGAAGCCCGCTAGATATTAACTCTACTAAATGCTAATGAACACATCGAGTCAAAAATTATGATAAGTAACTTGTTTTGTTATTTTATATTCCTTTCCTTCTTTTTTCTTTTCTTTTCTTTTCTAGCTCCAGCTTTCGCTCCTTCTGGTACGTTAGTTAATTAATTATTTATATAATTAATAATAATGATAATGATAAAAAAAAGAAATATTTTCTTTGTGTGATGCATGCACACATAGTACATCATAAATGTGTATTTGCGTATGGTATGTATGTATATAATTATGTATGGTATATGTCAGTTAAACTCGGTTTAAGCTAGGCCCATGAATTGATGTGATTTTGGTGACTGTGACTGTTGTGACTGATGTGCTAAGTATGTATGTTATGTTTAAGCTATGTTAAGTTACGTTACGTTACGTTTTTATCTCAAATGTCATTGCAGTTATATATTTTTCTTTTTGTTTTTTTTTTTTGGCCTCACCATATATGGTGTTTCAGTTGGCTCTAAGAATTGCCGTGTTTAGTTAATCAGTCTTCGTTATAAAAAGTTCAACCAAAAGTCAGCGGGTTTCATTTAAAATTACATTTTTTGTTTTGTGTGTGTTTCAATATTTCCTTTTTCAAAGTATTATTTTCTTTTTTGTTTTGTTTTTCGTACTCTCACTTGCTCAGTCTCAATGATAAAACAATTAGTAAACATATAAAAATTTCAAATAATTCGTAATTAAAGAAATAAACTAAATACATAATACCAAAAAAACTTGAATATCTCACTAAATTGTTTGAAAAAATTCGTCGAAGAAATAAAAACCAAAAAAAAATATATATATTATACCACTTATGCAGCAACTCGTTTTTGTGTTCTTTTGTGTGTTTTTACTTTGCAAAGAGCTCTTTACGCTAAAGCAACTATCCCCAGCACTACTCTATCCCCCTAACGCTATCCCGTTTTCCACTCAGCTAGCAAACTGGCTTCAGTCTAACTAACAGGTAATAGTATTTTCATCTAGTACTTATTGTGTGTGTGTGTTTTAATCACACACTAATCTACTCTCCTCTCCTGTACTATCCTATATGGTGTGGTATTCGCTTTACTAGCTTACTCTCTATACTGAAGATGCGCAACTCTATATTTATTCCTGCTACTTCTGGCTCTTGGTATTTCACTTTACAAGTTTTGAGTGTTGTTTTCTAGTTCTAGTTGGTTGGTTGTGGTTGGTTTTTGTTGGTATATTCGCTAAATATATTATATATATATATATAGATAGATGTTTGGTACAGCCATGCTCAGAAAAATAGTACAAACAATGACAATGAAGTATAATCAAACTATAGCCTTGCAGAGGATACTATAGGTTTTGTCGTGATACTTGTACCGCTTAGAAGGGAAGGTTTTTGATCAGCTTGATAAGTCAAGTCGTTCGAGGCATGTCAGTTTTGAAATGTTTACCCATAGGCTTTTTCTTATGGTCAGTTGGTATGCATTATGGTATTTATATTAGAGGTTTGCATGGCTTCAGTCATAATGAATTCATTAACTTGGTTTCATAATATCGTCGTGATCGGTCGTAAAGGGAGAATGAGCGACGAAAATGAAGACGTCATGCATTTGTACATATCTATGTTTGTTTGTAAATGAAAAATACGAAACGAAACTCGCTTTCTCACTGATTTGCGGTCATGCGTCTTCATGAGAATGTTGTGCGACTTCATTTTAAAAAAGCGTTCATTTTTTCTTCTGCAATGTTTGTATATGTTTTCTATGATTTAAAATATGGTTTTCATGGTCATTCATGCACCTCATAACACTTTGTTCCTCACTTTTGTTCGCACCAAAGCTTATTTTTGAAAAAAAAAACTTGTTCTGCAAAAAGCTCTTATACCTTTCTTAAACTCTGATTCTTTTAGTTGTATAAATTTCAAATATAAATCAATTTAAACAGCGAACAAACTTATTTGTTTTAAGAAAAGTTCCGTCATATTCTAATATTTGAAAAAAGTTATATAAAAAGATTAAAAGATATTAGAGATTGATTGGCTCAAAGCCGTGCAATCAAAGAATCTATAAAATCTATCTATCTAGAATGAAGTATGCATTCAGATCTCCTTTTAAGAATCTCGGATCATTAATTGTAGAATAAATTTAAAAAGATACACTGTGGCAGGTCATGAACCCAACGTTTTTCGCTCAATATACTCTGATCATAATTTGCTCTATTTGTTTGACCATAGCTGTATATGTTATGTATGTGTTCGTATTGTATTGTAAATTACCAAATCGTAACCGTGGTTAATAACTCTTAAGCATTATCGAGGTAATCGTTGTAGCACTTAAGCTAAAAATTTTTACTAATTTCAATGCACTCGTGCTGTCACTTTCTTTCTCTGTTTAGACTTTCCCTTCCGTCACTTTTTGCTATCCGTTGTAAATGGTCGAAAAAAGTTGTTTTGCAAGTTCGGCTGCTGTTGTCAGGATTGGATTCTTAATTCTGATTCTGCTATCCCCCCTTAATAATTTGTGTTAAAACTAATTTAGAATACGTGCACAAACCGCTTGTAAGGGTTAGACCCTTCTTTGGAGTCTGGCGACAGTTCTATGAGGAATACAATGCGACCATCGGGCATTAGGGCCACATCGCAGGTGCGGTCCTTTTCATCCAACGTTGGCGGCATTAGCGGATTTATGGAAGGACGCACTTCGATCTAGAGAATGAGGAGTAAAATATATGAGAATATAGGAAATCGTTTCTTGATAATGTCGAAGTACTTACATCCCACATAAAGTCTAGATTCTGATTGAAAACCAGTATGCGTTGATTCTTAGAATCGGCCACTATAATGCGGCCCTCATCGTCACAGCATAGGCCCGAGGGACGATTGAATTCATGGAAACCAGAACCCTCGTGTCCCTTCACAGACAGAATCTAAGGAGCAGATGCGTTAGGGATAAGAATTTTTGAGTAAAGTTTGATGAATTGCACTTACATCATTGATATCCGGATCGATAAGATACAAACAGTGGTTGTCAAAATCAGAGACTATAATGTTGCCCGTCGGCGTGTAGCAGACGCCGCGGGGCGAAGCTATGCCCTTCGTTTGGCCATGATTGTCGAACACTATCTGGCGTATGAAGCGTCCCTCAGAGTCGAACTGCTGGATACGGTGATTGCGCGAGTCGGTGACCACAATTTGGCGTCTGGAATTGACGGCCACATCCCAGGGATACTGGAACTGGCCATACTCTTTGCCATAGCTGCCGAACTTGAGCAAAAAGACGCCACTAGCTGTGAAGATCTGCACACGATGGTTATCCTTGTCCACCACAATGATGCGATTGTCAACGTCCACGCAGATGCCGGCTGGCAGATCGAACTCGCCATTGCCAACGCCCTTGCGGCCAAACTTGAACTTGAGCGAGCCGTCCGGATTGAAGACCTGAACACGATTGTTGCGTCGATCCGAGACGAGCACGTGACCCAGCTTGTCCACACAAAGGCCCCACGGCCGGCTCACCTGACCCTCCTCGTGGCCCTCGGTGGCAAAGGACAGCGACAGGGCATTGGAATTGCGCACCTTGACCAGATCCATGCACCCGGGTATGGCCTGAGTGGTTCTTGGAGCACTGAAATGCAATCCCGGCGAGCTGCGCAGTCCATTGAGCTCCCAGTCCAAGGCAGCATTGGACATTCCGCAGGCGCTGCCACCGCGTGGAGGCTGCATTATCGGCGAAGGTATACGGAAACTGTTGTCCCGCAGCAGCGGGCGGCGCACATTGTTGGCGGGCACACCCACACCCCCCACACTGAGTGGATTGCTGGCCAGCTGAGTCATGCCAAAGGCCATGTCCATGCCAGCACCTACGGCCACGTTGGGGGCAACAACGCTGACATTATTGGAGACGATGCCATTGCTGCTGGATACGATGGGCATGTTCTTGTCATCCACCAGAATGACGCCGCCTTGGTTGCGAATATCTTGCAGCAGGCTATAATCCGGTGGGGCAAAGGCGAAGACCTCTTGCTTGGGCTGCAGATCCTTGTAGATGCCGGCAAACTGTTCCATTTGGCGCTGTCCATTGGTCAGCTTCATGGCAATCTCGATCTGATCCATACTGCAGGCATTCTCCGCCACCTTGCTGAGCATGTCAGAGGTTTCAGAAAGGCCGGCCAGGGCAGACTTCAAGCCGGCCATCTGATCGTGGAGTATGGCGAGGCGACGCTGGCGCAGCTTCTCCACAAAGTCAAGCAGAAAGCGCTCGCGATCCTCAATGGCAATGATAAACTGACGGAAGGCCTTCCGAATATTGTCGCTCAGCTCGCTGCAGTTGCGCTCAATGAGACGGATGAAGGCCAACGCCTTGTCGATGCTGCCCTTGATGCAGCGCGTGCCCACCTGGCTGCTCTCGATGGCACCGTCCAGCTTCTCCTTCGAACCCACCATAAAACTCTGTATGGAGGCGTAGCTGTGCTCCTTGTGTTCGTGCAGCGTGCAGCACTGGCACACCAGCTTCCTGCAGTAATCGCACACATAGCGCAGCATCTCGTTGTGGATGTCGCAGATGAAATTGGTGCTAGGTGGCGTCTGGGCATTGGCCGAGCTGCCGCCGGTGGGCGAGGCCGAGATTGCACCGATGGGCGTTGGCAGCGATACAATTGAATGATTAGATGAGAGTGGACTATTCCTGTGCTCGCGCAGGCAATCGTTGCACATGAACTCGTTGCACTCCAGGCAGCGTATGGAGGCGCTCACCTCGCACCAGCCGCAGCTGATACTCGAGTTGTTAGATGACTCCGGCGACATTTTCGGATTGCTGCGCGCCCCGCTGCCAATGGGGCCGATACTAAAATCTCCATGTGTTTCCAAGCCGCCCAAAAAGTTGTTGATAAAGAAATCCGTGCGTGGTGGCGAGCTAAGGGGAAGCATAGCATATATTCACTATAGTAATTAAACTCTGTGAGGATTATGTGGTTGCACTTACCTTTGACTCACCGTGGGCAGGAGGCCCACATTTAAATCCCAAGAGGGAAACGACTCCAGTATGCCGGCCAAGAGGCGCTCCGATGAATTGCTGGCATTACTGCTGACGCTCCCACTGCCATTGGCATTCGTGGAGGATGAGGTGGCGATGCCGCCGCCGGCGCTGGGCGCATTGCTGCTGGCCGCCATTTGTTGCGGAACCGAATTGTTTGACAAGAGTTCCATCATAAGAGATTTGGTGAGATCACGTTTTCAGTTGCTGAGTCGTGGCCCTTGGCAGTCGATGAGAGTCACTTTTAAGCTGCAATCGGTAAGGCAATGAAAAGGACGAATGAATCTACATATATCCGCCGCTTTTTCTCTATTCGCGTTTAAAACGCCTCTGACAATGCTAAGGAAAACGGGGATGAGCAGAGATGTTGATGATGACAACGACGTTGACAGTTGCCGAGGAGGCAGCTAACTAAATTGGCCAGACGCTTGGCTGTGTATTAAGTAGCTGGTTACGTCCGAAAGGAAAAAGAGGACGAAACGAAACGCAAACCGACGCGTGTGTGCGTCTTTTTCCGTTTTCCTTTTTGCCTGTGAAAATGCAGCTGCATCTAGGTAGAAAATTTTCTTTCCTTGCCACCCAAGCCAGGGAAATTCAGCCAGCGCCTTGCTGATCCTTCCCAAATCCAAATCGAGCAGATGTGTTTGTGTGGCTGTGGCGCGAGCAAAGAGCCTGTGCAGGTCAGATTTGTCTTCCCTCAAGAAGCCTACACATTATTGCTATGATGTCTGTTCTGGGTCTACCCGAATCTTGGAATTTGGCACACATTTATTTATGGCCTGGTTCTATTGTTATACTGATTCCGCTTAAGGACCTTCTCTCGTTTGCCCTGCGTTTCAAAATGGCCGCATTTCGCGCGCAATTCAACTTAAAGTTGATTTCGAATTCAGTGAAGTTTTAAGGTCCGAAAGCAATACCACATTCTGGCTGTACTTTGATAACCCAAATAAACTTAATGCGTATTTGGTACTCCGTACGTTGAGTGTAGCTGGAAAAGTGTACTTTTGTTTAGTTGGCAACAATCAACCCCCATGCTCCACAGAACGTCAGGTTTTATCGCGTAGTTTCCAGCGTTTTCCCCCATTGCAAGGAACAGGAACGTATAAAACGACAACAACACAACAACAGAGCTGAAACTGGTTGTTGTATTCGGTTGCCATCTTCAAGACCGACCAACCAACCGACCGACTTTCATCCCCTCTCACAACAAGAACGTCAATGAGGGGAAGGCAAAAAAAGTGGATTTCGGAACGCTTGCTACGTGCTACACTGAAAGAAGCCTCAGCTCCTGGTCCTGAATTTGTGAAACATGTTTTTGACCTTTCGAATTACTATGATTTCGGTTAATTATGCACTAGGACGAAAATATGGATTACCATGCAAAATCACTGAGTTTTCGTCGTGAAGTCCTAGAAAAAAACTCTGAAGTCCAAGTTACACCCCGAGAATCCATGGTAAATTGAGTAAGCAATGACTCTTTATCACTTTAGATCTGAAGAGTTAATCATAATTAATATTTCTATATCTTATTCAGAATTACAGTAAGAAGCGCCCCCCCTTTTAGTCTGTTCTCACATTGTTCAAATAAACTTTAGTTTAGTTGTCTAGAGCATAAGGTTGCCGGGCAGGTTATTTACGTTTCGTGTTGTCATCTTCTGTTTAACATTTTGGCAGCGCGGGCTGAATCTGGTCACATTGGCGCGCACAAATGTCAACGAAAGTAAAGAAAAATCCGTAAAAGGAACTCGAAATATAAGAAGGGTCGATGAAAGAACCTACTTGTGAAATTGAAATTGCGTTTGAATGTTAGCTCCAACAAGGAGATGTGACAACGTACCTAAGTGTTCGTGAATTTTAAAGAGATTAAGGTAAAAATTACGGAAAGGAGTAGTTAGTTAAGGCGAAAAATGCGAGAAACGAAATTACCAATATGAATTGGAGCTCTTCTCTTCTATAGAAAATAATATGATGATTTCATAAACTGAAATACAAATTTTTCTATCATAATTTGTATATCTTTGCATAGGGTATTATAATTTTGTCACGATATTTGTAACGCATAGAAGGAAGCATCTCCGACCCCATAAGGTATGACAAGCCGAGTCAATATAGCCATGTCCGTCTGTCTGTCCGTCTGTTTCTATGCGAACTAGTCTGCCAGTTTTAAGGCTATCAACTATTTCATTCGGATTACTGTATAGCTTCCATATAACCGACCGATTCGGAATGAACTCTTACTACAGAAAAATGTGTGGTTTTTATCCAACTTGACCCAAATTTAAAAGCCCCTACGTCTGCTGACCAAAGTTGATCCAGATCGGATCACTATTTCATATAGCCCCTATATAACTGACCGATCCGGAATGAACTCTTATATACCAGATTTTTCTTTTGTTTTTTTTTTTTTATACGAATTAAACTAAATTTGGAACGTGTCGGTCTTAGAAGCCTCCACGTATACTGACCAAATTTCTGAGTTTTCCAGCTGTCTCAGTTTTCCAGCATATGTACGCTATTATATTGAGTCTCATATTTGGATCCTAGAACAGATTCTCAACTTGTAGGACAAGACAATTACTCAAGAGTGTAGAATTCACGCCCATATCTTTTATTTATGTACATACGAATGTCATGGGGCATTCGGAATTATGAATTGGATTTTGAAAACAAAATTAGATATGCTCAAAAAAGCAATACATGTTAAAAAAAAAAACGATGTTTTAAAAAATGATTAATCCAATTTGCAAATACGTTATAAAAATACATAGGATATAATTTCAACACTCTTTTCATTTCCTCTTGCTCTCTCTTTCTCTCTCTACTCTCTTTTAAAATTTCTCACTGTCCCTCTCCTTTTTTGATCCTTCGAATACACATGCAACGCCCCCCAGAGAAAGATGCACTCCTAGGATTCCATTTCGTAAAAAAACCAACAGGCCTGAGCCTCAGCAAGAGCAAGAGAAACTACCCTCCTTGGCACCCTTGTACATTTCCATTGAAACAAGACGGTCTCAAAACATGAAGAAAAAAAACAGGACCAAGAAGTTGAAGTCCTTTTTCCATGCATACATACATAAATGTATATTTTAGTACATATATATGTATGTAGGATTTTGTATGTATGTATGTTTGATTTTCTACGTGCAGCTACAGCGCAAAGCGACAAGGGATGAGGGTTGTATTAATACAAGTTCCTTATATGCATGTGTGCACGTATGTGAGTGTTTGTGTGATACAACATATAAATACAACCCAAATAAACCCATCAGACAGGGTGGGGAAAAATCTCGAAATTATTGCAAAAAAAAAGTTCTTACTCTTCCACCAATCAATATCAATATTTGACATTCTTGGTGAAAATTTTGTGTATAACTTTGGGTTGCCGTTGTTTTCTTCCACCTTTGGTTTGTTGATTATATTTCTTTATATTTTTCATAGTACACACCTTATTTAGCAGCCTCATGCAAGCCGCTTGGAACGGAACTTGCACACTTTTTCGATGGGTATCCGTTGTATATGCCCGTTTTTGTTGTCTCCTAGCTCCTTAAAGTGGTGCAGCCCCCACAACACTGTGTCGTTGTTGTTTTTGGTTTTGAGTTTTTTTTTTCTTAATTATTTCAATAGATTTATGTATGTGATTTTGTAATGTTCTTTTGATTTTGAAATTATTGATTGGAATTTGACAATTTCTCAGTTGATTTTTGTGCGTTTTGTTTTTGGGAAAAATGCGAGATTTCGGATGCTTTTTATATTATAAGAAGATACATCTTATTCTTATGCGTAATTCGTTTTGTTCCGACATTCGTGTGTTGGTTGTATTCCTTTTTCCGACTAAAAGACACATTCGACTAAAAACACAACATAATAATCATGCTCCCTCGTGTCCGTGTCTGTATCTCTTTTAGCTGGCGCTGTGTATCTGTGTGTGTGCGTGAGTGAGCGTGTTTGTGTTTGCACTAGTGAGTGTTAGTTGCTTGTTGGTTCTGTTGTTGTTGTTATTGGTGTTGCTTCTGCTGCTCATCATCTAGCTAAGCAACAGAAAAAATAAAATAAAACCCAAAATGTATCTCACAGACGGTTTTTGATTTTGTGCGCGCGCTCCAAAAAGTTGCTCTCTTCTCTCGGTCTCTCTACACAGTGTGTCGCAGACGAGGTCTTTCACGCTTGCCGTTGTTCATATGTACAATGTATGTTTTATACACATGTATGTATGCACGTATATTTTTTTATCTTCTATTTATTTTCACTTATGCCGCAAAGAAGTGCATCCCAAAATGCGCCTCATACATACATTCATGAGATTACATACATATACATTGTACTTTTGTACATACATCCATACATATGAACAACGTATCAATCACTTTTCCTTTCCCGCGTACATCTTTTGCACTATAAACAATTAATGTTATTGTAAACTTTGCGCGTTCTTACTTTTTCAACGGCAGGCGTTCGCTTTAATCGTAACCGTTTGCTGCGATTTGTTTTGTTTAGCTTTCTGAATATTTTTGACCCACTTTGCGTGGCGCTAATGGCTACAAGGACTAGGACTCGATATCTTCACTTCCAACCTTCACTCGCGCATTTCAACAAACTGAATGCACGTTATTCTGCGCTGACGCTGACGCTGCCCCTTCTGGCTTGGTTTTTGTTGTTGTTGTTGCTTTTTTACTTTTCGTGTTATTCGCGCCAATGCTTGCCAGACAAAGAAAGACCATGCACGATTTGAGAAGCGGTTTGTCTAATGGTGAACTTACGACTGTTTTATTCAACAATTGGATTCATTTACTTAACCTAAGAGACTGTTTCTTAAAAAAATAAAAACAAAATGTCCCTAAATTTTAAATAGTTTTTTAATTTAGTTTTTCTGAGAAATAGCATATATTTTATATCCATTAGCAATATCACAGAATAATATTTACTACTTATTAAGGTGCAGCCCTTCAAATATATAAAATTCAACCTTATATTACTAGTAACATATTTTTCTAATTTGTTTTAGCCAGTATTTAATCTATATATGTAATATTACAATTAAATTGCAGAGTATTCAATGACATTGAATATATTTGCCGTTTACATTGCCGTCGGTGTGCTCATGCTCAAGCGGGTACAAAGAGAGAGATATGGCAAAGAGAATGGAGAAAATGAAAAGTCCGCTCGGCGCTCACGCCAACAGTGCGCATGGCGAAAAAATATGAAATGGACGTTACTGAGCCGGCCTCGAACTCGACCGGTGGTGGCTCAAAGCTGTTGTTGTTGTTATTGTCACAAACACCCTTAAGGAACTTGTTTTCATCTTGACAGCGGCAGAGCCCCTCGCTGCTCCCTTGCACTGGCAGAAAATTGTGCTACGCTGGCTGATATGGTCTAAAAATTTCAATTTTAAACGCTTCTCCCGGTTTAGCTGTGGCGAATCTACGAATTTTTCTTTGAAAATGGTGCTGCCGCAGGCGCGGGTATCAGGTATCAGATCCTTTGGGAAATAATTAAGCTGCGGCTGCGTGGTTTCTGGGTTCAACAGATATTTCTATTTATGTTTGCCTGTATATATACGATATATGTATTTAGGTCTTACAATTGTAGGTGGCGGCAGAAGCCGGAATGTTGATTACGTTCTAGGTATGTAATTTAAGTATGTGTGCAATAGCAGATCTACATGTGGTTCAGTCGCATCCTTATACATAATACTGTAAGCTAAGCTTATATGCGTAATCTATTGTTAATTATGTAACTAGGCACAAGGTTGGTTCAATCCATATTCCATGCCAGGCGATGTTAGCCAAATTCCAGTTCTTCGATGAGCACATTTTGTAGCTTCTGGCGCACGCGCAACTTGCGACGCCCGTCCAATTTTTGAAGGAACGGCATTAGGCTGAGCAGGAACATGCGATCGGCATCGTCCTGGAATTCGTCACCATTGGAGTCCGTATTGGTGGTTGCATCTACGCTGATGTATTTAAAAGGCAAATCTGTTGGTGGCGTCTGTGGCTGCGGCTTCATTTCAAGGTCACTTTTTGAGCTCTCATTGGACTTGCTAGTCTTGGACAGAGGCACAGCCATTTCCTCATCGTCGTCCAAAACCTCGATGGTGAAAACGCCTGCGTCCGGTGTGTCGACAGTCTCCCTGCGTTTGACGCGTTGGTCGTCCTCATTCTCAGAGGCAGCATCCTCATCGAAATCATCATCATTCAGCTCGTCTTCCTCAAATTCACCAATGCCGGGTTCCAGCTTAACACGCTTTCCATTTGGCGGCTGAGGCTGGCAATCCCTGTCCTCGAAGAAGGAACTAATGTCCGAGAAACTGGGCTGATGTAGCTCCGAATCATAGCTGTCGCTCAGCTCACAAATGGGTTCGGTGGCCACAGTCGGCTCATATTTGTCCGCCTCCAGCAATATATTGTTATTCTCCGTCCAATGGCCAGGCGGATGCTTTCGGTTGCCAGTGCGCGCCTGCTTCATAATATTCTCGTGCACAGCGTGCTCCATGAAGCGCATATCATTGTAGAATCGCCACGAAGATGGCGTCTCATTGGACAGGTTATTGCGTATGTAGACCTTGCGAAAGTTATCTCTCAAATGTCCCCATTTGATGCGACAAATGTCAGCTAGAAAAGAAAATCAGAAATCATTAGAAGGCTGAACTAGAGATCGGCGGAATCGTTAAATAATATACGATCCCAACCCGAGTATTTCAAAATTGAAACCGATTCCGCCGATGCGGAATTTGAATTCCATCTCTATGGTCTATCATGAAAATGTTCAGAAATTTACAATTTCTGGTTGATTTCAGACGTATGTGTGCGTGTTTAAAAAGACCGAGAAGCCATGAGTGGGAGTAGGTTTTCAAATTGCATTCCTTTAGCGGGATGCAAAATAATGACAATTCGCGCAATTTCAATAATTTATCGTGTCTGTAATTGGATCTTTGCACGTGTGTGTGGGAGGGAACCACGTCTGTGTGGGATCTTTATGATCTTTGAACATTCCACGTAAGCTTGCTTCAGAAATGCTGTATTTATTAAAAAGTAACAACATTTTGCGGGATCGTGAACCCGCATAATTTCAATGCAGTCCGTGAGTCTGCGTGAATTTTGGAGTCGTGAAGACATTGCCATTTACCGTTGCAAAATGCATACATACGTTGAATCGATCTGAGAACTCTATCCATTTCCTTTCCTCTCGCTCTTTCATATGTATTCATGGAAAAAGCGACGTCACGACGCAAATAATGGGCTCCGCGCAATTCGCAATCTTCTTTAACTCGAATAGTGGGCAGCGACATTAAAACCGCAAATATGCACACATACGCAGAGAGACACAAGTGTACATACACATGCATGAGCATGCAATCAACAGTTGCAACACACAGAGACAGATCAGCTCACCTGGCAAATTCACATCCTGGCCAACTTCAAACCAAATTGGCGTAATGTCGCTGCGCTTTTGGCCGCTCTGATTGTTTCGCAACCATAATATGGGCCTACGTGAAACGGCAGCAATCAGACGCTTCACAGTCTCAATTGGCAGCTTGGCGGTGTTGGTGATATTAATGGCGGATACGGGCAGCGGCGAGGAGGCCGAAAATGATGACGCATTGCTGTTGCTCATGTAAGTCAGCTCCATGATCAGCGCGACTTGCGGGCTCAAACGCTCAACCAGCACTGAAAATACGGATACCTATACCGACACTGTACGGCCAAATAAAGCACTCAAGCAAGCAGAGCCAACCAGTTTACGTGCCTTTTGGGTTTGGGCGAAGGCGAAGCCGAACGAACGTGAACGCAAAGAAGAGCGACAAAGAAGAGAATGAGCAGCACAGCAGCGGCAGGCAACGGCAAAGACGGCAACAACGGGAAAAGGCAACAGGCTTTGGCTTGGGAAGAACAACAACACGAATCGTCATACACAACATACCGGCCGTTGCTGTTCCTCTTCGCAACTGACGGTGGCAGCAGCAACCAGCACCAATGGCTATTATCCGGATGTAAAGCTTCCGCTGCTGGCTGTGGCGCTATTGCTGTGGCTGCTGTTGTTGTCGTTTTTGTCGCTGTTGGTTGTCTCGTGTTTTGTACGTTTCGTGTGCGCTTTACGGTTGTTAACTCTGGCTCGTTTTGAGACGCCTCTCGGCCGTAACGAATCGTAGATGAGCTGCACCACAACAGCTCCTAAGAAACTATTAAGTCTTGGCTTTAAGGAGGGTCTGTTTTTTCTGCTGAATGAGACTAGTACTAGAGTAGATCTTTTTTAGTGGAAGCGACGCTACTCTTATAAAGCAACAATGAATCCATGGTACATTTGGACGTAACCATTCACTTTCCTTTAAGTTTTCTTAATGACTCCATTTAAGAATGACTTAAACCCAGTTGGTAAGTCCATGCTTCTAGACTGGACATGGGTTTGGGTAAGAAAATTGGACTGTCTTTTTTCAGAAATTCTCTTGACATCTTGCCGCGATCCCATATCTATCTCCCTTCTAGACCCATGTTCTGTGCTGCCTAGCCCAACAAACCGTTTCAACTGCTGCAGTGTGATGTCGAAAGGTGCTTTCAGGTGCAATATTACCCATGGCCAAATATGCCGTACATCGCTTTGTGTAGAGTACTTGTTGCGCTTTGTTTATTTTTATCAAAACTGGATTTCACTACGGTCGGCTGGACTGCATGGCTTTGGAGAATGAAGTGAACGTAAAATATTCACGCCACGCCGAGTTAAGGTTTGCGGAAAAGAGAGAAGACGAGTTTACGCGAGGAGCAGCCCGCAACCGATCTTCTATTTTCGATCGACATCGACGGCGGTGACTTTCTAGGCCTGCATATGCTTGCTTGGAACTGGACTGCTGCGCTACTCCATTAAGTTATCTATGGTGTACGTGTGTCTGTTGTCCGATCTTTCGTGTACTATGCGGGTCTCTCTCTAAAGTCTCTGTTTCTTCTTGCAAGCGAAAAATGCAAGCAACGCAGAAGTGAGCATTGCAGGGTTACACTACGATACAAGAGGGACACTGATTCTGTTGAGTCTTGTGGTTAAGTTTTAATTGATATTTGAGCCAGTACATTAAGGATCAAAAGTAGATCTATAAAGAACATTGGTATTTTGGTGACTTCGTTAAACATAGAGGTTTATATTCGGATATTTTTGAGATTTTTCTTGGCCTCGTCAGCAAAGTACTGGTAATACCGTATACATACTCCTGATTTGGGGTCTAAGATCATATACTTTGGTTACTATCGTGCTACACCACTTGGAATACTGGAACATTATGAAATTGGCTTTAATATTTGTAAGTATATCGTTAATGAGAATGAATGAAACTTTGTGTACGAGTACAAATACGATTGGTAAATGGAAATTAATGTTTTAAAAAGAAAAATAAGAACGTTTAGTCGAAAATCCGACTCGTACTTACTAATTATTTCAAGCTTGACAAACTCTCAAAAATATGCAACACTTCCTTATTTTTCTTTCGTTCACACAAATTTTTGTTTTTGCGATTTTGTGTACATATCTTATTCGATTGAAATTTAGCAGATCGGTAGAGAATATGCCCACACATTTGCAAACCGAGTTTAAACTATATGTTAAAAAATTTTGGGAGATATAAGGCATGGCCAAATTTTAAGACAAACTTGATCTGACGAAATACTAGGGGAGTCTACATACCAAATTTGGTAACTCTAGTCTCCGAGATCTAAGTGTTCATACAGACGGACACGGCTTGGGCGACTCCGCTGTTGATGCTGGGGTCGGAAATTAAAATCAACTTTCACATTCTTTTACTTATTTCAAATACGTATATATTTACCATAAATCTCATTTGAGCTTCAAGCTTCATTATTCTTAAACAGTTGTAGGAATTATGTAATATTTACAAAACTAACAACTACGCTTCAATTGACAATTGGTAACTGTTATGCAACAGTTAACTGTATAAGTTGGGTTTTTTCCGGCTCGAGGCTCAATAGTCATAATTAAGTTTTTATGGGCATCGGCAAACGTCTTCAGGGCAAGCTTTTTACAAGACTGCTCTGTTCGGCATGGAGTTCTCAACTGTTTTCTTAACCTCGAGCCGGCAAAAAACCGATATACTTTCTTCTACGTCGTCAGAACCACACATCAGTTAACTGTATATTGAGAATGAGGCTGTAAAACTATATATAAGTACTTGCTTTAGTTGGGATTATCCCGATAACAAATAAACGCAAACTTTACAAATTCTTACATATACCAAAAATGCATATGAGAGAGAGAGAGATTGAGAGAGAGAGGTGTTGGATTTCAGTAATTATAGTGTAAAATATATACAACTAGCACGGTTTTTGTTTTGGTATTCCTCCAGACACTATAAAATAACCAATTTCCAATGGTTCTTTTTTTACCTTGTTCAAATACCTTGTTAAATACCAACTTTGTTCTTCTTTAAAAATACTAATTTCCATTCGAGCTTTGACCTCGATATCCACCCACTTACAGTCGGAACATCAACTTGTTAGTGTTTGCCTACTCCATAAACTGTAACTTGTATGACATTTTTAGCCTATTGCCGTTTGAACTGTGCGTTGAGCGTCAATCAAAGAGATTTATGTATAGATACTATTACTTAGATTATTTCTATACATTTAATATTATTTGCTACATTTAGCATGAATATAACTTTCGATCTATGCACTACGTTTCCATATCGAAAGCGCCCGCGCTCCATGCTTTTGATGATAATGATGATCCTTAATGGTTATGACTTAAGTGTCTAACAAATTAGCATCGACTTCGTGGTTATCCTCATCTTCCAGTGCAACGGATGCTCTACGCCTACGATTCGTGTTGGAGGCAGCTGCTCCCCCAGTTTGACTGCCGCCGCCGGTCATTATCGAATAGCTTTTCGTTGTGGACTTGCGTGTGCTAGTTGATATATCGTTATCCTGCAGTGCATGCTCGCCGTTGCTGTGGCCATTGCTGCTGCCACAACTGCTGGGCGATAAGCAGCTACCGTTGCTACCATTCCCATTACCATTGCCATTGCCAGCTTCATTGATAAATACATCCATGTGATCAATGGTGTCATTGAGCGCAAAGCTCTGATCCCGCCGCTCACTCTTCTTCCACAGGTAATAGAACTGTACCAGTTCGCGCATGGTCCTCGTGCGCACCTGAAAGACCCCAGAGTCGGGTTCATGTTAGTCATCGCTAGTGGTGGCCGCCAGCTCAACTTTTACCTGGTTCTGTCGTATTTGATAAAAGTCCTTGCCGAATTTCTGTATGCCCTCTTCGAATTTTTGGCACTCCTGCTCGGACCAGCTGCCCATGATATCGCTTAGGGGTAACACATTCAACCGCTTGCGACGCAGTGCCTCCTTGAAGTCATAGCCACACTGCACGAGCAGATGTAGCGCCTGCTCGTTGTCCTTTACAACCGACTCCAAATCGTTAGTAACGCTGAGATTTGGAGGTGCGGTGGCTGCTGCTGGTGTTGGTGTCGCTGGCTCAACTGTAGATGGTTTTGTGGCTGCTGCTGGTGTAGCTCCTAATGCCGCATTCTCGATAACAATCTCCACACTCGTCCCATCTTCGCCTATTACTAGCGGAGGCAGCGATCGCGTCTCCTGAATCTTTGCTAAGTAATCCTCCACTTCGCGCTCGCTTACTTGACTGGGCTCCCAAATAAGCTGATCCTCATTCTCATAGGGCAAAATGTCGCCATACTGCGATAGACCTTCTGGTATCTCAGCCTGGTAATCGGTACCGACCATTATCATCTTTCTTGCATCATCCGAATCCGTATCAGTGTCGTCATCCTCAGCTTCCACTTCTTCAAAGAACGTCTGCAGTGGCGTGACTAAAATGGTTAACATAAAGAGCGTACATAATTTACTTTCTTATATTTTGAAGCCATAGCTCACGTAGACTCACATCTTTCAAGATCTTCTGGGACGCCCATTGCCTGGGTGCTCTCGCCAAAGGATTCATCTGGATACAGGTCGAGCAAGTGCGAGCGATGCGGCTTTTTTGAGACTTCTGGTGGTAAAATAGCTGGCATTTCATCGGCATCAATTAGGCTTTCAGGAAATTGTGCAGTTGCTGATGCAGAAGTGGATGTGGAATCCTCCAATGCACTGCTAGCCGACCCCGGCCGTTGTTCTGCTTCTGCAGACTCTTCCATAGCTCTCTCACTTTCTTGTGTCTCAGTACAGACATTAGCGGAAGATGATGTGTGAGCAATTTCTGTTTCCTGATCCAGGTGCTGCTTTTTCGGAGTGGCCCTACGTCGCCTTGAGCTACTGGGACGCTTGGAACTACAGCTGGCAGCCAGGGACGGCGATGGAGCCATGCTACTATATTTTGCAAGCAACTCTTCAATCGGCATCTCACTCTCCTCGCGCAGAGTGGCTATCTCGTCGTCAGGATTGTGCGACTCGAGATCTGCCAACGCCTCCTCCTCATTTAGCGTCGCCTCATCGTCAAAGTCGTTGACCATCATTTCTACGGTTGGCTCAAATGTAGAATCTGCCAGTGATGATGTGGGTGACATTGGCGGAGCGTGTACATGTGCAGTGCTGGAGCTTGTGGCCGGCGATCGTCGCCGTTCCCGCTTTGTGGGAGTTAGGGTTAGTTCCATAGTTTCCCGCTGAAGAGATTCTATTTACGTTCTAGTGCTACTGTATAGTTGATGCCTTCGACTGACTTCAAGAAAATACAATATACCATTTTCTTGTGAGAAATATACTTAATGCCATCATATACGAAATATACTAAAAAATACTTCAAATACACATATCGATATTCGCATGTTGCCATATTTATTTAAAATAAAGGCAAACTCACGCACGATGTCATCGTTTACCATCAGCTAGCGCCAAGTATTTGCAGTTCGTTTTGAATGTGTCTTTATTTAAAATATGTAAAATGTTAAGCTTTAATTAGGAATGAAAATGAGAGCATGGATTATGAATAAAATGGACATGAGTCTAACAAATTCGAATGGTGTTTTTGCCCATAACGACGATGGCGCCTTCATCCTGCACCTCCTTCAGGGCATCTTCGAACTGTTCACGCGTAATTAACTGAAAGATTAAAAACACAATTTTCATTGAGTTAAATATAGAAATCTTAAATATCGACGTATGAATGTGCTTACGATTTGTGAACCCTCCTTGATTTCCTTTAATAGCTTCTGGTAGGGCACCGTAGGCACTTTGCCCTTCTTTTTCAGATTTTCTTTTATGGCCGCCACCAGATCTGCGCGTTTCTTCCGCGCTGCCGTTGAGAGACCAGTGGTCAAGATGCCCACATCGATTTTGCCTGACAGAGGATCTGTGGCCGACTGCTTCAGTGCCTCGCGATGCAAGCGCCAAGCCTCCTCCACATCCTGCAATTCCACTGCATTGCTGAGCCGCACCTTAGCATGCGCCTCTGATAAGCGTATTAGGCTCTCCAGCTGGCGAGGATAGGCCGAGATCTGACCACGACCAGCGCCCACTTTCCGCATGTCCACATAGGCCTGGATCAGTCGCTGTTGGGCCTCATCCGAGAGTGTGGGTGACAAATGCTCCCTAGCATAGGCAATATAGTCGCGCAGTACGCTCATATCCTGGAAAGGACCACCAATGTAACAAAATCCGTAAACCAAGGGTTCAATGGCCCACAAGTACTTACAAACATGGTGTCCTCCTCTTCATGGCGGGTTGCATAGTACAGGGACACCAAATGGCTGGCCAGACGCTTATCGAAGATCTCATCCTGCGGATCGAGCACCAAAAATATCAAATCGAATCGGGACAACAATGTGTGTGGTAACTGAACATTGTCGATAATGTTTTTGCGCTTGTTCCACTGTGACTCGGCAGGATTCGCTGCAGCTAGTATGGAGGTGCGGGCATTCAGCTGACAAATGATGCCAGCCTTCGCAATACTCAGAGTCTGTTGCTCCATAACTTCATGCAGGACACTGCGCGTGGAGTCGTTCATCTTATCAAACTCATCGATGCAGCAGACACCGTTGTCGGCCAACACAAGAGCGCCCCTGGAGAGAAATCGTTACATAGGAATATGACAGGATCCAATATGGACACTCACGTCTGCAGGACCAGTTGACGCGTCTCTGGGTCCTTGGTGACATAGGCAGTCAGACCCACGGCCGAAGAGCCGCGGCCCGAGGTATACTGCGATCGTGGCACCAGATTATAGACGTACTGCAGCATTTGAGATTTGGATGTGCCGGGATCACCGCATAGCAACAAGTGAATCTCCGATCTAAAGTTCTGACGGCCTAAGGTGGCATGTTTCTTTTTGGTGCCACCAAAGAGCTGTAGCAAGATGCCCTTCTTGATGTCGTCGTTTTCATAAATGGACGGAGCAATGGCTCGGGCCAAGCGGTCATATATGTCCGGCTTCTTGGACAGCAGTTGCAGCAGCTCAACGCGCTCTGGTGGGAAAATGTGATCTTTGCCCTCCTCATCCTCGTACAAACGCTTGTTGTCCACTTTGCGGAAGTGGACCACATCGACATGCGTTTTGTAGACGCTCTTGACATTTGTTCCGTGCCCCTTGAGGGGCGTGGCACGATAGATTCCAGTGACAGTGACGCGATCTCCAGGCTGGACCTTGTCAACCAGATCGTTGTGGGCATAGAGGAGTACATTGTGGGGGGTCTGGCCGGCGGCCATATCATCAGGCGACTCCTGCAATTTGATGAGCTGCTTGTCCGTGAACTCGGAACGATTATGAATAATGCGGAAGCAGTGATTGGTGTTGCAGTTGGTGCACAGTGTTGGCTGGGCAATGCGGCCGCGATCCACCTCCACAGTGGTGCAGAAGGAGCATATATTGCAAGTGAAGAATGCCTCACGCATCTCCGGGATGACGTTTGAGGTGCGGATGACCATGCCGCTAATACTGATCAACTGATCCATGTCCTCTGGATTCAAGGAGCGCATGTTGCGCGTCTTGTCCGCATTGAAGGGGCGCACTTGAATCTGGTGCTCCAGCAAGGCGGCCGGATAACGTTCGAAGAACATCTCGTTGATGGCCATGTCGAAACCGGGTATCACCTCTTGGGGATAGCAAATCAGCTGCCGATACAAATCCTGATCAAAGGTTTTCAAGTGGGCACAGTTCAGATTTAGATATGGCTCCTCTAGGGTATGAATCTCCTCTAGCTTTTGCAAATACAATGGCTGATTGACATCAATATTTTCAGAGATTTCATCTTGCTCCGCGCTGGGATCTATGAAACGCATTATGAAGGACTTGAACTTGGACTTACATTGGCTCACAACCACATTGGTTCCCCAGACCACAAGTTGTGGGGCAGCAGAAGACTCCGACACAGGATCGGTAGCCTCCGAGCCTTTCTCAGCAATGGGTTCCAGCTGAAACAAGTAATCAAAAATCGTTTATAGAATGGAATACACAGCAAGGTCCGGTTTACTCACACCCGAGGCACCACCAATGGCCACTTGGCGTATCCGTTTGTCCGTGCGAATATCTGGACGGGCACGCAATGGAGTTCCACGAATGCCTGACCGAGGTGTGCGTATAGAGCCCATCGAGCTGGGTGTGCCATAGTTCAAAGGCGAACTCAAATCAATTTCGCTCATGTTGGCACCCAAGCCGCGCGCAGGACTCGTGGCGGGCAAACTAACATGGGCCGGCGATGTGGGTGGCAGACTAATGTTATCCGATGCCCTGGCCCCCACCCGACCAGGTCCCATACGCATAGGCGTGTCCACATCCGGCTGAGCAATGCCTACCGCATAAACATAAATCGAATGGCATCAGGGTCACATCACATTTTGTACTTTTACATTTCTAAAATTTACCTCGAGTTGGTGTGCGCGCTCCTGGGCCCTGCTTTGGTGTAGCAGCTCCAACACTAGGTGAACGAGCGGGACTTGACATTTTGGATTTGATTTATAAATAAATTGTATATTATTTTCACAACAAACTATCCACGTTTTCAATTTTCACAGAGGAATGCCTAAATGGGCTCTCCGCTTCTTCTCAAAAGCGCGGGAAAAGGTTCCAACCGAAGCTATAAACTCAGCTGTTGGTGTTACGAAATACCGCCAGGTATGTATGCAAGTGTTGGAAAAACGCGTGACAAATTGCCGCGCAACGAACGATATAAATATAAACTGCTGTCGTCAAATTTCATTATCACATGGATGAAGTTTAATATTTTACATATTAGCAAACATAATATGTACTTGATAATTTGCTTATCAATGGCACTAGCTATATATAATAGTGTTTGGATTCTTTGGCTTAATTCAGATTATACATAATTGCAAGGGTAAGAACACATCGATACATGCTGCCTTTTAAGCTATCAATTGGCCCTCTTTTCAAATATCGATATCGAAATAGAACAAACATAACACAGAAACAGAAACAGAAGACGAGGCAAAATTTTTAGTCCTCTTTAAAAATTAATGTAGAATTACTAAATTTCAGTATTATTTTATTTTATTTGTTTTGGCTATAAAATTGAAAAAGATTAACGAAATTAATGTAATGGTGGTCTAGCGGCAAAAATAAAAATAATTCAGAGCTGGTGTTTTATTGTGAACCAAACTTAAAATTTGCAAGGCAACTTCATATATGCATAGATAATATAGATAAAAACTAACGGGTTCTCATATATGCATCTTCTATTGAGTACTGCAACGGTATAGTGGAGTGAAAAGAAGTGGAACTGCAGCACAGAAATCATGTCGAGCGAAGAGTTGTTATACGCAAAGGTATTTTCTATACATTATATTTGATGCCCTACAAGTGCATTGTTGGCAAATTGCGAAGGTGGCATTCGTTGCTGCTGTCAGAGCTCTAGTTTAGGGCGCCAATAGTGTTAAGCTGGGGGGCTAATAAAAACGTTTCATTTGCATATGTGTGCACGTCTGTGTAGCTGTGTATATATTTGTGCGTGTGTGTGCGCCAATTTTTTCATGTTTTTCCATTTCTACAATTTGTACAGCTTGTTCTTAAAAGACTCCCCAAACCAATGTTGACAGGTGTACCTCCCCCGCAATATGTTGATGTCATTCCATCATTGTGCATTTTTAGAGAAAGCAAAAACAAAATATTGAGAAATGAATCAGAGTCTTATCATAACCGCTTATGCCGCAAGCTGATAAGCGCACGATATGCACCTATACATAAGTACACCTATATATAAGTACAAGTATGAGTTTAGCAATTACCGTGGACAGGCTCTTTTCAAGCCCTGGATTTCGCATTGTTATACTCTTGCAGAGAGAGGGTATTACGTTTTATTACATAGAGTATTATAATTTTGTCACGATATTTGTAACGCATAGAAGTACATATATTCTTGATCAGTATGACAAATCGAGTCGATATATCCATGTCCGTCTGTCAGTCTGTTTCTATGCGAAGTAGTCTCTCAGTTTTAGAGCTATGGAGTTGAAATTTTTACCATAGACTCTTCTAGAAAGCTCCCCTATAACCGACCGATTCGGTATGTACTCTTAGTACATTTTTTTGTTTTATCCAAATTGAACTAAAATTGGTAAATGTCAGTTTTATAAACCTCTACGTCTACGGCCTTGTATAATACAGTATAACAACTTTATTACAATATCATAGGGCACGAGACACGATGAATTTAAAGCTTTTTATCAACATGTTACCTGAGAAAGTTAACACACAGATTGCGTAAATCCAAAGAATAGATGGAATAAATTCCTATAACAATTAAGATCTACATTTCATGAGGGCATATATCTGCAAAGGTATACACACTTCGGCTAGCCGAAGTTAGTCTTCCGTTATTAATTTCTAATTGTGTTCATCCAGACATGCGAAAGCTCCTGTTGTCATTGAGCCCCATACGTTTTAAACTTGACCGAGGTCAGGTCTTTTATTTAGCATATAGTAATAGTATGTTTGTTTGTTTGTTTATTGTTATTGATATTTTCCCTCGCTTTTCACCCGTTTTATAGGGCTCTAAGATATGGGTGCCACATGCAGAACAAGTCTGGGAGAGTGCAACGCTGGAGGAAAGCTATCGCAAGGGCGCTGGATTTCTTAAAATTGTTACCGAATCGGGAAAGTTGAAAGAGGTCAAACTCAAGGCGGACGGTAGTGACCTGCCACCTCTGCGAAATCCCGCCATTCTGGTTGGCCAAAATGATCTCACTACGTTGTCATATCTGCACGAACCAGGCGTGCTTTACAATCTGCGCGTACGGTTTTGCGAACGCCAGATTATCTATACCTATTGCGGCATCATACTGGTGGCCATCAATCCTTACGCAGACATGCCGCTATATGGGCCAAGTATAATACGCGCTTATCGTGGCCATGCCATTGGCGATTTGGAGCCGCATATATTCGCGCTGGCGGAGGAGGCTTATACGAAACTGGAGCGTGAAAATTGCAATCTTAGCATTATTGTTAGCGGAGAGTCTGGGGCTGGTAAGACCGTCTCTGCCAAGTATGCAATGCGTTACTTTGCAGCCGTTGGCGGTTCCGAGTCGGAGACTCAAGTCGAGCGCAAGGTGCTGGCATCTTCGCCGATAATGGAGGCCTTTGGCAATGCAAAGACAACGCGCAACGACAACAGCTCCCGCTTTGGCAAGTTCACCAAGCTGTTGTTCAAGAACAACATGGGCGTCATGTATCTGCAGGGTGCCACCATGCACACGTATTTGTTGGAAAAGTCTCGAGTGGTCTACCAAGCGCTGGGTGAACGAAATTACCATATATTCTACCAACTGTGCGCGGCACGAGGCAAATATCCGGAACTGGTGCTCGGTAAGTTAGGTTTTTTGTTGTTCATCTCTCGTCATCACTTTGGCTTATATACTTGTTTTTCCTGGACAGATCATCAGGATAAGTTTCAGTTCTTGAATATGGGTTGCGCACCGGACATCGATCGGGTTTCTGACGTGGATCAGTTCAATGAGACTGTTCAGGCCATGACAGTGCTGGGCTTCTCGATTCAACAAATCGCAGATATATTAAAAATTCTGGCTGGCATTCTTCACCTGGGCAACATTGAGGTGTGCAAGAAGTACACCGAAGGCAGCGATGAGGCGGACACCGAATCCTGTGAGATTTTTGTAAGTATACCTTTACAGCATTTACAGTAAAAACCTGACATCAAATCGGAATAATAAGAGATTCGTGGATGAGATTTTTCTTGCTCGTCTCTTCTTTCTTTGAAAGTGGGCCAGCGGATCAGCATTTTGTTTTCTGCTTTCGCATTTCGTGTTGCACAGCGCACCTCGGCTAGTTGGGCGCGAGGCGGTAGCTTTTTGCTTGTGTTTCGTGGCTTGCTGCCGGTGCGGGACCACTTGAGCGGACTGCGCATTGTACGTTAATATCCCGTTTTACATCTTAAAATGTTCTCATATAATGATGTACTAAATGTTAGGATAAATTACATCCTTATTATATCCTATATGTATATTAGTATTCCTCAATTTAAGATAGATTTTTTTTGTCTGAATGTTTATAAAAACTATATAGGGAAGTTCGACTGTAGTTATTGTGCTGCTGATTAGTCTAACCCATATTTACATCTTTCCATTTCAGCAAAACGATCTGCATCTAGAAGTGACCGGGGATCTGCTCAAAGTCAACCGGGATGATTTGCGGCGCTGGCTTTTGATGCGTAAGATAGAGTCGGTCAATGAATATGTGCTGATACCGAACAACATTGAGGCGGCTAAAGCGGCCAGGGACGCCCTAGCCAAGCACATATATGCTAAGCTGTTCCAGTATATTGTTGGTGTGCTGAACAAGAGTCTCAATAACGGTAGCAAGCAGTGCAGCTTCATTGGCGTGCTCGATATCTACGGCTTCGAAACATTTGAGGTGAACTCGTTTGAACAGTTTTGCATAAACTATGCAAACGAGAAGCTCCAGCAGCAGTTCAATCAGCACGTCTTCAAGCTCGAACAGGAGGAGTACCTAAAGGAGGGCATTGTGTGGACCATGATCGATTTCTATGACAACCAGCCGTGCATTGATCTCATTGAATCCAGGCTGGGCGTACTCGATCTGCTCGATGAGGAGTGTAGGGTAAGTGTTGCATCCAAATTGCTTTGTGGTGTGTGCGTTTACCAAAAACTTGACCGACCGCATGTCAACGTGTCGAATGAGCATTCATTAACAACTGATACAATGCTAGCCGTTGTCCACTTCAAAGTATTAACAGAACAAATATGATTATATGATTGTACCCAAAAAAAAAGCAAAAATTTGTTGATTCTATCCCGGATTCGTAATTGAAATTTCAACTCCGAATCCAGGATAAAAGTGTTGAATCAAGTAAAAGGCTCGAAAAAGGCTCAGCGAACAATTTAAGCCTGTCCAGGATTGATTTGAGCCGGTCCAAGATTGATTTGATCCCGGCGGAGGCTATCCAAGTATATTTTTTTTTGAGTGTTGCTCATATGCACACAGCCTGCAACTTACGCGCGTCGGCTGCAATAGACTAATTGGTAAGACGCTGAACTCCCAATCAGCGGGTCGATACAGAAAAAAGTTTGCAGATGTTTTTCAAAACTGTTTATTTTTAAGTGCTAAAGTGCAATGAATAGGAAAAATGTGTTCAGTTTATGAATACATAATAAATAATAAAAAATATAAGTAAATTAGAATTGCTAATATATTTCGTTTCGGCTGAAAATTCAATCCTGTTCTGGATTAAAGTAGAATTACCAATATTACCAGGATTGAAATACCGTTGTTGAATCAAGCCGAACGGAGTCGGATCAGCCCATTCACGTTATCGTTTCTTATTGATTCGGATTAATTCACTTTTGCATTCACATTTTACACTTTTTTTTGGCATTCGTTAGTTTAGGAACTATCAAATTCCAAGTGATAGGTCATTCATAACATTTCAACATCCATTTTCAGATGCCCAAGGGTTCCGATGACAGCTGGGCGGTCAAGCTGTTCGAGAAGTGTAGCAAATTTCAGCATTTCGAGAAGCCGCGCTTTGGCACTACAAGTGAGTCCCTCCATAATCCCATCGAACACACAGACATTGTAATCCCAACCGATATGCTCTTTCGATTAGGTTTTTTCATTAAACACTTCTCGGACACTGTGGAATATGATGTGAATGGTTTCCTTGAGAAGAATCGCGATACTGTCTCCAAGGAGCTAACGCATGTATTGGCCATGTCCAATATGTCGCTGTGCAAACAGGTCATGCAGCTGGAGGATATTGATACGCTCGGCACGGATGCGGATAAAACAACCACTTTGGGTGGCCGCGTTGTGATCAGTGCGGGCCGTAAACAGGTTTGTTGTCCATCTGGGTGTTCAATTGATACCATCATACTATAATTGAGCTTTTGTAAACGTTTTTCAATGCCAACTATGTAATGTTTATTGCTAATTTGTATTTCCATACGCTTGTCCACTGCCCCAAAATGGTCATGTAAAATCGAAACTTGAAACTGTGCCAACGCCAAACAGCAACTTAATGAGACACGTCGCAGAGTTAGTTACAATCATATCACTATATATATATCCCATATACTCCAACGACTAACCCATGATATATGTATTATACTTCTAAGATTAGTTTAAGATTAACCTTAGTTTTTAAATGTGTTTAACTCTTCACAAAAACGTCAAGCCTTTTGAGTAGAGATGGGATTGGGAAACAAAATTCAATCCCTACCAGAACATCTCGAATTCTCGACCATCCCGAATAATCCAGCAACTTTTTCGCATGATGTCGGTTCCCATTTCAACTCCATTTTCGAGCATTGATAAGTAGATTGTATATATAATATCTAGCTTGCTGGGTTAGGCGGGAGATAATACAAGATATTCTGGTCGGGATTGAATTTTGTTTTCAAATCCCATCTCTGCTCTAATTTTTCGTCACGATATTTGTAACGCATAGAAGAAAGCACCTCTGAGCCCTTAAAGTATATATATTCTTGATCAGTATGACAAGCCGAGTCGATAAAGCCAGGTTCGTCCGTCTGTTTCTATGGTCCATTAGGCAGAACTTATGAGAGGTAGTATTTATATTTCGGGAATAAGAGATAATATCAAACATTTTCTAATGAAACTGGCTTTAGTGTTTTTCAAAATGTTCCACTTGATGATCAATACACTTTTGCATTTATTCAAACCATTTGTCAATTGAGGTATCCAACGAGAGCAAATTTTTTGCAGAACAATGTGTTCATCTTGCATTATCAGTTCACGCACTGCATCGATGTTTTTTTTGGCACAACAACCCGAAATATGCCGAAATGCCGGTTCCCGAAATATAAATAGTTCCCTCGTACCATACACGGTGCTAATGATATATGTAAGCCTAAGATTTGCAGTTGATGTTCAATAATGAATGATTAATTAGTCTGACCAAATGTGGTTGGTTGCCTGCCTGCATTTTAAACGCTTTCTGCAAGGATATGTAAGCTTCTGGCCTCTGAAGTTCAGTTCTTTTTTTTTTGTGAAAAGTTATACAGCTTCGGTTATATCGAAGAAGCTATGTATCTTATTTTCTTATTTGTGTGTGTTGGGACGACTTTGTGATTTCTTTGTATTAATGTTACTTTCGCTTCTGCCAGGTGATGCCATCTAAGCAGCATAGGAAAACAGTTGGATCGCAATTCCAGGAGAGTTTGTCGTCGTTGATATCCACTTTGCACACGACTACGCCCCACTATGTGCGCTGTATCAAGGTGCGTAGTTCGTGATTATCTATCGTTAAGGAAACTATATCCTCTGTTCTTCCTTAGCCCAACGATGAGAAAATTGCCTTCAGGTGGGACACGGCAAAGATCATTCAACAGTTGAGAGCCTGCGGTGTGCTCGAAACGGTACGAATTTCAGCCGCAGGATTTCCCTCGCGCTGGCTGTATCCGGGTTGCTTTGCGCGATATCAACTGCTGGCCCATCGCTCCAAGATCGACAAGAACGATATGAAGCAGTCGTGTCGCAACATAGTGACCAAGTGGATACAGGACGAGGACAAGTATCGCTTCGGCAATACACAGATCTTTTTCAGAGCAGGGCAGGTGGCCTATCTCGAGCAGGTGCGTGCTAATCTGCGGAAGAAGTACATTACGACAGTGCAGTCGGTGGTGCGACGATTTATCCATCGTCGCCGCTACCTGCATGTGAAGAAAACTGTGGGTGGAATCCAGCGGCACGCACGCGGCTTTTTGGCCCGCCAGCGCGTCTGGAAGATGCGTGAAGCTCGTGCCGCTCTCATACTCTCAAAGTATGCCCGTGGTTGGCTTTGCCGGCGTCGTTATTTGCGTTTGCGCAACTCGGTTGCCGGCATTCAGACATATGCCCGGGGCATGTTGGCTCGGGCCAAGTTCAATGCGATGCGCGATCATTATCGAGCCGTTCAGATTCAGCGGTTTGTGCGTGGAGTCTTGGCGCGCCGCGCCTATCAGAAGAGGAGGCGAGACATTATTATCTGCCAAGCGGCTGTGAGGCGCTTCCTAGCGCGTCGCAAGTTCAAGCGCATGAAGGCGGAGGCGAAGACCATCTCGCATATGGAGAAGAAGTACATGGGCCTTGAGAACAAGATCATTTCCATGCAGCAGCGTATCGATGAGCTGAACCGGGACAATAGCAACCTGAAGCACAAGACCAGCGAGATCAGCGTGCTAAAGTTGGTGGCATTTACCTGGATGTACTCGGAGCAACGTTAGCTAATCTCTAATCTTCTGTATTTGCAGAATGAAATTGGAGTTGAAGAAGAACGTGGAAAGTGAGTTCAAGAATGTGAAAGCCGCCTGTCTCGACAAGGACAAACTGATTGCTGCCCTCAACAAGCAGCTGGAAGCAGAGCGGGATGAAAAGATGCAGCTCCTGGAGGAGAACGGACACACACAGGAGGAGTGGCAGAGCCAGAAGCAGCTGTGGCGCCTCGAAAACGAAGAATTGCGCAAGCAAATCGAAGAGATGATCGATATGGCCAACAACGTGGAGGCCAGCCAGAGGGAGCAGGAGGAACGCCTGCTCGCCGAGATCGACAACAAGGAGCTCAACGAAGCATACCAGCGAGCCATCAAGGACAAGGAGGTGATCGAGAACGAGAACTACCAGCTGAAGGAGGAGCTCAGCCGTTTTCAGCAGCAACAAAATGGAGTCTATCATCATATGCGCACCGCGAGCAATGCGTCCAGCCAAAACGAGGATGATGTGGGCTACGCCTCCGCAAAGAATACCTTGGATATAAATCGCCCGCCAAATATGCTGAATAAGAGTGGTAAGAGGAATTGTTGCTTCATTTATAGCGAGACTAGCGACCCGCCACGGCTGCTTTGTCTGTTTCGTTCTTTGTGGCTATTTCTCTTGCTTTATGGGATCCAAATCTATGCCTATCTCTCTTAACGTTTCGATAAGTTTCGGTTAATGTGTCGCGCTGCAAAGCCCTGTCAGTCCATCTGTCTTTATGAACACCTAGACCCGGAGAATACAAGAGCTAGAGGCACAACATTTTGTATGTGGACTCTCCCACGGTGTCGTCATCTCAAGTTTACTTTAAAAGTTTCCCACGCCTCCTTGCAAATTGATGAAATCGTATATTTATTTGCTACTTGGTATCTTATAGACAGGCAGACAGATAGATGAACCGACTCTATTTTATCTCTTAAGTTGCCCTCGCCACTTGGAAAATCTCCTTACTTTTTGAACACACCTCGTGTTCATTGTACTTTGTATATGTTATGACCATGACCATACGCTTTCGCAGATTCGTTTATCGACAGCACCAGCATTGTGGTGAAGCTGCGCTCCATACTCGAGGAGGAGAAGCTGAAGCACAAGTATTTGCAGGAGCAGTATATCAAGCTGGCAAGTCGCAATAAGCCTACTGAGGACTCGTACCGGTAAGTATTGCCCAGAATATGGGCAGGCAGGTGGGCAGCCAGACGCATTCCTGACCTGACCAAACGCACCACAAACACACTTAGAGATCGATCGGCTAACGAGTGTATTATTGCCACACATTACCCAATTGTATACTTACCACACATAGCGTCTCCGAGCTTGAAGTTGAGAACGAGAAACTCCGCAGCGAGTACGATCAGCTGCGCACGAGCATTAAGCACGGTGTTGAGATCAACGAGCTCAATGGTAAAAACCCAGAATGGGCCTGGACCCAATATTTGCTGTTGTTGTTGTTCTATGTAATTATGCCATCCCCAATTCCCCTTTTTCCTTCCGTTTCCCAATGCTATTGCAGCGCAACATGCCGCGCTACAGGAGGAGGTGCGTAGAAGGCGCGAGGAGTGCATCCAGCTGAAAGCAGTGCTGCAGCAGCAGAGTCAAACTTTGCGATCCTTTGAGCCGGAGAGCCTTCATCTAAGGGGCAACGATGCCAGCAATATAAACGAATTAATGGAGGCCTTCCAATCGCAGAAACTGGTCAACAGGTAAACCTCGCCATAATACCTAAAAAAATGTATTACCTAATGGTATATTAAGAGTTCATTCCGAATCGGTCAGTTATATGGGATCTTTATAATATAGTTAGCCAATCTGGATCAACTGAGGTCAGCAGACGTAGATTCTTCTAAAACTGAGATTTACAAACTTTGGTTCAATTTGGATAACAAAAAAACAACTAGTTTTTCTGTACTAAGAGCTCATTCCGACTTGATCGGTTATATGATAGCTAGTCCGATCTGTTCGATTTTGACATATAAACAGCTTACAGTAGAAATAAGTCTATGCTAAAAATTTCAACTCGATAGCCCTAAAACTGAGACTGACAGACGGACATGCCTATATCGACTCGGGTTGATCAAGAAAATTGTTGTATATTTTTTAGAGTTTGTCAATCTTGCAATAATTAGCGAGTGTACGAGTATCCTATATTCGGAATTTCGACGATAGCGTTCTTACTTGTTTTGTTTTGAGTATAAGCGAACGTGCAGTCTTGCTTATGAATCGAATCACTTCATTTTCCTTCTGCCAGGCAATTGGAATCGGAGCTGAAGGCCATCACCGAGGAGCATAACAGCAAGCTGATGGAGATGACCCAAGAGATTGAACGTCTCAATAATGAGAAGAGCGACTTGCAGGAGATTCTATTCAATAACATCGACGAGCTTGATAACGCCGATGTGCGCGTGCTGAAGCAGAACGATCGCTTCCTGCGGCGGGAGCTAAAGAAGACGATATCGCAATTCCTGCTGGTGCAGGAGGAGCTTAAGTTGGCCCATGCCAAGCTGAAGGCATACAGGCAGGATGGTGGCAAGTTGGAAAATCAGCTCGAGGAGGAGATGAGCCGCAACAAGGCGGCCGCGAAGACATCGTCGGATTCGCCACACAGAAACGATGTGATGGCCAATGTGGTTAAACAGAAGGCGCAAAATCCGCAAGGGCTAATGAAGTTCCACAGCAGTGATCTGGATAAGATATTGCAGCGGCTGCTGACGAATTTGATGCCACGCACTGCGGTTGGATTGCTGCCTGGCTTTCCGGCCTATCTAATCTTTATGTGCATACGGTGCGTGGAGCCAACTTATGTCCTTGGGAGCTATTATATTGTATATTCACTTACAGCTACACCGATCTGACCAACGCTGAGGAGGATGTGCGCGATCTGCTGGCCAAATTTGTATTGCAGATCAAGAAAATGTATCGCACTCCGCATCCAATCGAGAATCGCATCATTTGGCTGGTTAACTCCATAACGTAAGTGGGATTCTTTTAATGTTCAATAACGAGTTATTGATTCATCTTTCAATGATCCTTGCAGCCTGCTGAATCTGATGAAGCAATACGGTGATGTGGAGGAGTATGTCAAATTCAACACGGAAAAGCAGAATCAGCAACAACTGAAGAACTTTAATCTCTTCGAATACCGACGCGTCATTATGGATATAATTGTAAATCTATACCAGGTGCTGGTCATGCAGATTCAGGCAATACTGGAGCCCAAGATCGTGCCGGCCATATTGAATAACGATGAGATACAACGCGGCCGGCAGGCGCATGGCATGCGCAAGCGTACCTCCTCAATGGACTCGTCCTCCTCGCCGGAGCACGGCAATATGCCGGCCTGGAAGCAGTTGATTGGCCAGCTGGAGCACTTTTATAAGCAATTCCAGCACTTTGGTCTGGACAATTGCTTCGCCGAGCAGATATTCTACCAACTGCTCTACTTCGTCTGTGTCGTTGCCCTCAACTGTCTGATGCTGCAGGGAGACATCTGCATGTGGGAGACGGGCATGATCATACGCTACAATATAGGCTGCATTGAGGATTGGGTGCGCAGCATGAAGATGGTAAGATGTACCTCAAATAACTTATAGCTTAATTATATATGAATATGCTTTGTTTATCCGTAGTCCAACGATGTGCTGGCGCCGCTGGCACCTCTAAATCAAATATCCCAGCTATTGCAATCGAGGAAGAGCGAACAGGATGTGCAAACCATTTGTGATCTCTGCACTACATTAAGCACAGCTCAGGTCTTAAAGGTGATGAAATCCTACAAACTGGACGACTATGAAAGCGAAATAACCAACGTCTTTTTGGAGAAGCTCACCAAGGAGCTAAATGCTCGAGAAACGGTAAGATTATGTGCTGGTTGAGAAAGAACACATGACAATGTAGTTGTGGGGTCTATCGATTTATATATATTGCTAAGGATCAGAGAAGTGCCTAATTACGCCACTACTATTGTACCGGCTGTGCTGACTTCCTGACTATTCGGGTCAGTGAACTAGTCTTGGCGCAATGGCATAATAAATACCACTTTACAAAGAGTGTAAACGACTCCAAGATATGCAGCAAGATTGATTAACCTCACAATCAATATCATTTCAAATCAAATGAAATTTGTAGTAGAGTTGTAGTTTGAAAAAAAGTGGTTTATGATAAGGATTAAAAGTTCATGTTAGGCAGGATACTATTTAGGCTGCCTTTGAATATTTTTTTTGACATTCATTCGAATTTCTTTTCTCATTTTCAGCAAAAGAGCATTAATGATGAATTCACAATGGATCAAAACTTCATCCAGCCCTTTAAGGTGCTATTCAGGTATAGCGATATTCGGCTTGAAGATATCGAGCTGCCGTCGCATTTAAACCTGGATGAATTCCTCGAAAAAATCTAAGCAAAAATATTAGATGTACGTGGGTTTGTGTGTGTCCAAGATAATTATAAATTCTATAATCTATCTTTGAACGTTGCCATTTTGACATGCGATCGATCGCATTATGTTTTTTTTGTGTATTATACAAGTAGTACTATTATATATTAACTAGAAATTAACAATGTTAGAAAACAACTGTTCCTGTTTAGTTTAACGCGACCTACATTTTGATCAATCAAATCCTGTGCCGATGATTTCCAATCTAATTGCTTTCGACAAATATGTAAGTATGTTTAAAACATGCAGGTGATGGAACCAAGATGAGATAATGATGATGAGATGGTATGATATGATATGTGCCGGGAGCGAGGCTCCCGATGCCATTGCCAGCAATGTACATTCCAGAGTTGCTGTAAAAAACAAAATATTACGAAACCTTGTACCTTAGCAAATGTTAACAATGTACTTACATATAACCGTATTAACCTAAAATTATAGGCCAATTTGTTGCCTTAAAAGCTTGCAATACAAAGACTAAGTGCTAGGATAATAAGTGCGATTATACATATACATATGTTATATATACTATATAGAGAGAACACTTTCAGCATACGTCATATGTATGTTGAGTTTCTCATATTTTGTTTAAATCACATAAATATATTTTGATTTCTCATTTAGCGCAATTTGAAACTAAATACCCTCCCCTAGAAAAGATTTGTTCATGCCTGCTTTGCAGTATATATACCATATATAATATTATATACATACATATATATTAAATATACAATGTACAATGAAACGAAATAAATATGATAATTTGTACTGTTTATGAACCGTAAACATTTGGTGATGCAATTGTTAATTTAGTTTAATATCAATAAGAAGGGAAGGCTTACTTAGGTTAACCGAAACTTAGTTACCCTTGCAGATTCGGTTAAAAATAGGTCAGCATACGTGGAGGATTCTAAGATTGACATTTACCAAATTTGGTTTAATTTTGATAAAAAATAACGAATTTTAGTGTACTCAGAGCTCATTGCGAATAGGTCGGTTATATGGGAGCTATATGATATTGAGACCTGATCTGGATCGACTGAGGTCAGCAGACGTAGACGCTTCTAAAACTGACATTTACCAAATTTGATTGAATTTGGATAAAAACAATCAATTTTGCTGAACTCAGAGTTCATTCCGAATCGGTCGGCTGTATGGGAGCTATCTGATATAGTGATCCAATCTGGATCAACAAAAGTCAGCAGACGTAGAAGCTTCCCAAACATGTACGAATCACTTGAAATTTTATTAACACGATACTAAAGCTTTGGACAGTTTATTCTTGGGCAGATCCAGCGAGGGCAAACGTTCGGTTATCATGCCAGTGGCCACAGTAGCACCATTCTCCCGTATGGTGAAGGCTTGGCCCGGAGTCATCACCATTTTACGCAGCAGTGTGACCCGCACTTGACCGTGCTCGCCGGGCATCAGCATAGCATCGCTAGGAACTGCCAAAGGGATAGATTACCAATCAATCAATCCTTAGGGTACCATCCGCAGCAAACTTTAACTCACCAATATCAATGCGCGCCGGGACATTCCATGTCATGCTGAACAGTTGCTGTATGTACTTGGACAACATGGGCTTGAAGCGACCACCTTCTGCCCGCGACAGCAAATACATGGAGCCCTCGTAGTGATTGGAAATATCCTCCGAGCCTGTCGCACACAGCAACATGCCACGCTCCACTGCTGAGATCTTGATGCCACGCAGCAGAGCGCCCACATTCTCGCCCGCCACAGCCTGCGGCACGCTCTTGCGAAAGATTTGTATGTCGCTAACGCTGGTCTTGAGGTTTTGGTTAAAGCCTAATAGATCTGCATCGGCGTTGCGCAAGATGGTGCCGCGTTTAATCGTCCCAACCACAACTGTGCCGCGTCCCGGCACCGTGAATGCATTATCGATGGGCAAAATGAAGGGACTTTGGAAATCTCGCGTAGGAGTTGGTATAAAGTTGTCGCAATGCTGCAGTAACTGCTCAATAGCCGGCACTCCGAAAGCGGTTTGGTCACCTCGCAATGCCAGTAACGCAGAGCCACAGATCACTGGGCTGTTTATGCCGTCAAAGCCAAAATCAGTCAGCATCTCGCGCATTTCAATCTCCACCAGCTCAAGTACTTCCTGGTCCACCAGATCCGCCTTGTTGATGAACACCAAAATTCGTTGAATGCCCACCTGCTTGGCTAGCAGTAGATGCTCGCGAGTTTGTGGCATTTGTCCGTCCGTGGCAGCCACTACAAGAATGGCGCCGTCCATTTGTGATGCGCCCGATATCATGTTCTAAACGAATTCCTATTGAGTTATGGAGTTTCATTTGTTACTGCTGAGCTTACCTTGATGTAGTCCGCATGACCGGGGCAGTCGGTATGGGCGTACGTGCGGGCCGTTGTGGCGTAGCCAATGTGGCAGGCATTTATGGTTATACCGCGTGCCTTCTCCTCGGGCGCGCGATCGATTTGATCATAGGACAAGTACTCGGCCAGTCCCTTTGTCGACTGGATCTTGGTTATAGCAGCGGTCAGCGTTGTCTTGCCATGATCTACATGTCCAATTGTGCCCACATTACAGTGTGGACGTTCACGTAAGTCGGCTGCTGGATTATGACTGCTGCTGGCGCTTGTGGCTAGGAAGCGGCTAGTTATACAGCTCCGCCTATTGGCATTGGAAATTTGCTGTCGAAGCACAACGCTGCACTGCCTCCATAGCTTGGGAAGAAAACTCATGGCAACTGGAAGTAGACGTAATCGCGAAGCGCCCGCACATGCAACCAACCAACTCCAGCAACAGCAAAAGTGGAAAACCAAAACAAGAAACAGCTGATGCCAGTGCTGCACAAGTAAGCGACGGTGATAAGGTAAAGTGTTGTAAAACAGACAATAATTTTGAGCAATTATTTTAAATTATGTTAATGCGTATTTAAAATGTCATTTATTTGTTTGAAATGTCTTGATATGGTGGAATTGTTTGTAAATGAGAAAACGATTCGGATTCGCCTTCGGCGGGCTCATCGGTTTTCAAATTGTTCCTAATGATTTTATGTGTGCGTTTCATATGAACGCCCAGGCTGACGCGCTCCGAGAAGCGGGTGCTGCACAGTGTACACTGTAGCGTCTTCTCCTTATGTATGTGACGATGCTTGACCAGAGCATTGGCATTGGTAAATGCCTTTTGGCAAATCTCGCAAACCTTATCGCGTATGTTTAGATGGGCCTTAACATGATCCTTAAGATCGCGTTTGGTGAGAAAATCCTTAGGACACATGGTGCACTTAAAGGCGCGTATCTTCGTGTGGACTGCCGTCACATGATTGCTCATCTGAATCTTTTGCTTGAACGACTTGCCACAAAATTCGCACACAAATGGCTTTTCAATGTGCGTCTCTTCGTGGCTGCGCTGGTGAACGCTCAACTGGCTGGCAAAGGCAAAAGAGCGGTCACAGAGATGACACCTAAAGGATTTACCCATGTGAACGCGCTGGTTATGCTGCTGCAAATAACAGCGCCGCTCGAAATTCAGCTCACAGAGCGTGCACCTGAACCAGCCGCCCTCGCCCATCTTGTGGGCTCTGTATTGGTGCGCCTGCAGGGCATGATCAGTGCTGAAACTGGTTTGGCACACCTCGCAGGGTATTTTCAGACGGAATGTCTTGGTTGGCAAGAAACTCTTACATTTCTCAATGTACTGCTTCTCAGCTAGTACTAAGCCTATGGTCTGCACTTCGGTGAGGCCTTTGATTCTTCTGGAATACCATTGGCGCAGGCACAGGATGCTGTCGTAAACATCGTAGTGGCTTATCTGTTCCAGTTGCACCTTTGCGATGAGCTGCTCAGTCATCTCAATGTAGGCCGATTTGCGTTTGCTTAGGTTTGCAAAATCCTTGTGCGTCGGATCATATAAATGTGGAAGTCTTGCATATAGGTCTATAAAGAGCGTGGTCAGTTGATTAGCCTCCGTGAATACCAACTGCAAGAATACAATGAAGCAAGGATAGAATCAACTCGTCGCGTTAGTTGGTCTCTTAATCCATCTACCTTGATCTTGTTATCGCTGCTATCCTCATCGCTGTCGCCGCCCTCCTCGTGACAACGCTTCCCGAGGAAGCTGTACATTTCATGATAGTGCAGGGGTACTTTGGTCAGCTTCTGTTTTATCTTCTGTCGCGATATAGTTGCATATTGTGCGTGTAGACTTGCAATGGACTTCTTTAGCTTATAGGGCGTTAAATGCAAATTGAGGCTTGTCTTCAATTGCTCCAGCAGGTTGGCATACGCAACAGCTCGGTGTTCCTTATTTCTAAACCCGGCGTGCGTCGGGTCCCAAAGGCAGGGCTGAGCTTTATAAAGTTCAATGAATAGTGTAATACGGGGACTGCGTCGATAAAATGTGGGATGGAAATGCTAGCATAGACAATGTCTGGTTTAATTGCTAAATTGATTTGAAAAATCAACTGGCATTCGCTTACTTTTATTGTTGGCGGGAATTCGGTTTTTTCAGCTTTTGTAACCGTCGCTATCGCTGGTGGGTCTTCATCCATGTACTCGTCGTCATCCTGCTCAATGTCGTCATCGTCCTCATCAGAGGGTCCCAAATCCACGAATCCGCCTTCAGCCAAGCAGTCATCATCATCTGCTGAGTTAGCTGCCAATGCGCTGGGCTCATTACTATCGTTGTTGCCCCAAAATAAGCCATCACATGCGGTTGTCTCTCTTTTTATATCAGATTCAGGGACCACAACACTCACATCCAGTTCCTGTTCTTTATAGAAATGGGCACTTTTTATGTGGAAAACGAATTCCTGCCAGCGTTCAATATTTATGCTGACTTCCTTTTGGATGCACTCCGTGCAGCTTAAAACAAACTCATAATTTTTGCTTACAAGGATGTTGCCACAAATCACCATTGTAAACGAAATTCATTCACAAAAATTGCTTCTGTTTTCTTTCCTGCGGGTAGGGTGGGGGTTGTCAGGTATGAAACTAAAATAATAGCGATAACGATAAGTGGCGACGGTAGTTGTATCGATAAATAAACAGTGAACAGGGTTGAGCAACACTGAAAATTCCATGTCCATGCCATGGCAGAAGTGGTACTATTTAAATCGATTTTGCACATTCAATATACATATGTATATAGGAAATTAACGTTTATTTTATCATTTTGGTAGGTAGACAATAACAATAACTATTGAATACTTCGTTACACTGATTGTGAGTCAAATTTGTGTTCTAGACTATTTCTTTTTGTCGTGATGGAACCTGCGATGCCTTGATAGAGAGGAATGGCTAGAGAATGCAGCTTCACATTGATCACACTTCTTGTCGCGTATATTTAGATGGCCCTTGACGTGATTATTGAGTTCAAATTTTTTGCGGAATGTCTTGCCGCACATATCACAACCATGGGGCCGTATGTTGAGATGAACACCATTGATATGATAAGTTAGTAACAATTTTAGGCGGAATCCTTTGCCGCATATGTCGCATACAAACGGCTTCTCGCCCGTATGCACTCGTGTGTGAACTCGGAGGTCGTAGGCCTTGGCAAATGTGCTGTCACAAAACTCGCAGTTAAGCAACTTGCCTTCATGATCCTTTACTTTGTGGCGCTCCAAGTGAATTTGCGAATCGAAGCGCTCTGGACACTCGGTGCAGAGATATGGCAACTGGCCCATGCCATGTGTCTTGAATAGGTGCACCCACAGATTGTAGTCTGTAAAAAATCGCTTACGACAGTGGGGACAGAAGTGGACATGGCTTTCGCCTTTCGGCGGCAAAAAGCTGCACATCTGCAGATATTTAAGTTCCTGTTTAGACACACCCCTATTCAGTGCCTTGGCCTTGATACGCTTGAGAGCATTATAGGTCCATTTGCGCAATCTCTGCACAGCAAGATGAACTTCTGTTTCGTTAGCTTCTACATACGGCTCCAGCTCTTCAGACATTTTCATATAGGCCTCGCGCCGATCCATAAGTGAATCGAATTCACTATGACGAGTGTCGTAGAGTACAGGATAGCTTGAAAATATTTCTATAAATTTGTTGGTGAGCTCATTGTCCTCCTTAAAATCCAGCTATTAAATAGGGAAAAATATCAAGATTTAAGATACTTGAGAAGATGAGCCAGAAATCTATTACCTTAATGACCTCCACAGTGTTCTCTTCCTCCTCGTTGTCCGTCACCACGCTGCTCGATGAGGAACTGAGAAATTCACACTTGGCAAAGTAACGTGCTGCCAAACCATTAAGCTGATTATCAGCAGCCTTTTGAGCTGCCAGCGAATATTGGACGTGCAGCTGTTGTATGCTCTTTTTAAGCTCGAGCTCATTGAAGGACACATTAGTTTTTTGCTCCAAATTCTCAATTATCACATTATACGCCTCGGCACGAGCTAGGCTATTTTCGTAGTCTTCATCTGACGGGCGCCATAAGCAAGGATGCTGCTTGTATTCCTCTATCAAGTGCAAGACGGCGGGATTGCGGCGTATAAAGTTGACCTTTAGCTGGAAGCGGATTTAGTTCATATTAAATATTCATTATCATATTAAAATCCTTGTACATGCCTGTAGTTTTCGACCAACTCTCAGTCGTCTCGGTCGCCCGCGTTTCTTCTGTTGTACACACTCTTCGTTATTTTCACTTTCATCCCACGAGTTGTTCTCATCGTCATGTAGGCCCAAGGACCTTGTCATATCGTCTTCGCCATCAGTGACACAGTAATCGGTATCCAACTGTTCCTGCACCGTATAAACTCTCTAGTTAGTTCATTTTCTGATATGACCCACGGTATTTCCGAGCAAACCTCTTTTATTTCCTCTTCGCAAACGGAAACGGTGTCGGCATCCTCTTTGGTTTCTTCAAGTTCCGCTAATACTGGGGTTGCGTCACCTGCTTCTACTAGGTCATCTTCGAGGAACTGGAGGACATGGACGTTTGGTTATGCAAGCGATTAGGCAAATGCATCAAAGCACATTAGTTACCTCGATATTAGCGATATTGTCGTGTGGCCATTCCTCTTCCTTGTCAATAATGTTGTACATATCCTCGTTGTGTTCGGCGGTACTCTGATCTGTTTCCAGTTCTATCGTCGTCACATTGGTGTCCAAGGCGGCTTCCGTTTCTTCTTCTGCCGCCGCCTCCGCTGCGGCTTCTGCTTCGTCGTCAATGTAATGGGCACTCCGTACATGAAATGCAAAATTTTGCAAGTCTAATGCATTACTTTCGAATGAGCAGTATATACATTTTAAGCGAAACTTTTTATAATCCGCACTGGACAATATGCTGCCGCACACCTCCATTCTGAAGTTTACTGCGTTAACACAAATAAAATGCCTGCATTCATATTTATTTATTATGGAGATGTGAGTTTCGTTATCATTTATATCGATATGCCGTCTTCATTAGAGCTGGCAAACTATCGATGAGTTTTCTGTACTATAGACTGTAAGACATTACTTGCATTGGCGCAAAGGCAAACTACAATTTGGGTAAGAGAAATATTTCAAGTTTAAAGACAATACAGACTCAAAAAAGCAGGGAGTCTGTTGCACTTAAGGGTGTAAAACAATATAAAATTACACTGTTAAGTAAGCCTCCAGAGGAAACAACATCAGATCCGCCAGCACCAATGGAAGCATCACGATCGGCATTCCACCTCTTCAAATTTGTAAAAAGAATTATTGACAATTTGCCAAAAACAAGATTCGACGCAATACGGAAGCTTCGCCACAATGAAGTTTTAGCACAATGAATGCAGTCTGAAATCCGAGCCAAAAAAAGTTTTTTGCAGAAGAGAGGATGTGTAGCAAAAGTGGGCTACTAATGAGTGATCGCCGGGCTTCATTCAAAGCCAAACATGTAGATATGCTGCTGTTTATACATAAAGTCTACATGAGTCTCAGACGAAATTTAAAATATTATATACGTTATTTCTGAGCTTTTGAGTGAAATTATAATTTTTGCTTCTATTATATGGATATATATGAATAAATGTTTTAATCTGATTGTCAATGTTTAATCTGTGAAATCTGAAAATTGGAACGGTAGTATCGAATAATTTCTCTGGAAATATCGAAGGGCACCAAAATCGATAGTTTGCTAGCTCTGTCTTGTTATGCTTTCTCATTACCGTTGCTTGCGTTGTATCGATGAGTCGGAATCATCGATATCCAATATACAATAATAAGTGCGCGCAACGGTGTAATTTAAAATTTAAGTGTTTAAGCCTTTTAATTAAAAATTTTTTTAAAAATATTTGAATCAGAATTATCGATGTAAATTGCGAATTTGAAATGTAAATTGTTTATTGGCTTTGGGATTTTCTTAAAAGTATGTGGATTACATTACATATCCTCAGTTTGTTCTGTAATGGCAGTCTCATTTTTTTGCGCATTACCACGGACTATTTTGTGAGTGCGTTTCATGTGTGAATTGAGGCCGACAAATTGCGAAAACCTTAAATCGCAAAGTTTGCACACAAATTTCTTTACCTCCGCATGGATCTGACGATGTCTAATGAGCGTGTGTCCACTGGAAAAGCCCTTGCCGCAAGTTGTACAGATCTTATCGCGTATATTTAGGTGGCTTTTGATATGATCCGTCAAATGAACCTTACGCACAAAGTCCTTGGGGCACATGGTGCACTTAAATGCCCTTGTCTTGGTATGTATGGCGGTGACATGCATCTTCAGTTGCGATCTCAGTCTAAATGCCTTGCCGCACTGCTCACAAATGTAAGGCTTGTGGCCGGTATGGGTACGGATATGCAGCTTCAGATCCGACATTACGGCAAAGGATCTGTCGCAGTGTTCACATTTGTGTGTCTTGCCTATGTGCATACGTTGCATATGGGTGGACAGTTCAACACGAGCAATGAAACTGCGCTCGCACAAGTTGCACTTGAAGGGCAGCTCGCCAATGTTGTGGGCCTTGAAGAGATGCAGCTGCAGCAAGTGATCCGTAGAGGTTACATGCTGGCAGATCTCGCAAATCAGCTTCTGCCTGTACATCTTCGGTGGCAGAAAGCGGCACATTTTTAAGTACGCCTGCTCAGACTCATTGCCAGTTTTGACTGCATATCTTGTGTTCCTATAGTACCACTGGCGTAGCATTTGTATGGCGCGGAATATGTCATCGCTACTGATATCCTTTACCGCGTCAGCATTCGACTCGGCAATTTTGACAGCCACCGTTTCGTAAGCTTGCTTGCGAGAGCTCATATTTGAGAATTCCTTGTGCTTGGGCTCGTAGAGTTGAGGAAAGCTGCCATATAACTCTATGAACTTTGTGGTTAACTCATTCTTGCTGCAGAAATCCAACTGGAAGGAATGGAATGCATACATAGCTTCAATAGTTTACCAATTGCAACATCACTAATTTTACCTGGATCTTTTCATTTTCTAGGGTGGCCGTTTTGCCTTCGGTGGCCTTTAGAAAGCTACATCTTGTGTAATGACTATATGCCACGGAGTTTTCCTTTAGGCTGCCACAGAGTACTCGCTTTTCCACCATGTTGTATTGCATGTGGATCTTCTTGATGGCCGTCTTCAGTGAATGTTCGGTGAGAATTACGGCGACTTTGCTCTCCAAGTCTTTAATAAGCAGCTGATAGGCTGCCTTAGTTGCGCTTGGATTCTTATACTTGCTGTGCCCAGAATTCCAAAGACACGGCTGACTCTTGTACAGCTCGATAAACTTTAATGTGCGTGGATCTCGCCGAAAGAACGAGGGATTAAACTGAAACATAATAACACAGATTTGGTAATAGACGACATTAAATGAAACCAACATACCTTATATGTTAGTGATGTCAGAACGTTGCCTTCCCCATCGACTTCGCCATCGTCCTTTACAGATTCTGGTTGGGACTGAGAACGGGAATCTGAATTCCAGTCTGAGTCATCGTTATCGTCGCTAACAGACGAACTGGCATCAGAATTGGAACCGGACGCTTTACCCCGAGCAATAAATTCAGCATCCGAATCCAGGCTGTCGTCGCCTACCTCCGCCTCCGCGCTTACATCGACAGCCAATGGCAGCACTATTTCCTCTTCCTCTTCGTCCGAAAATTCATTCTTAAAATCTATTTCCACTTTGACTTTATCTGCAAATGCAATTTCTGGAGACTCTGGTGACGGCGACTTTGAATTTGCATTGCAAATCTTTTGTTTTTTCACATGAACATTCCGATAATGCAGCACAAATTCCTGCCACTTGGCTATCTCCACGTCTGTGGGACAATAGGAGCAGCGCATCAAGAAACTTTCGTTGTCATTGCTGACGCAAATGTAGCCGCAAGTAGCCATTCTTAAGTCTTTAATCGTAATATTGGTATTGAAAATAAAAATTGATTATTTTCCATCGCCTGCGCCTGCGACAGACCGACCAATCAGAATACGGCGTTCATCAGCTGTGCGACAGCGGCTCGATAAATTACCGATAGGTACGTGCTCTTCGACTTCTTTTCAAACTTGTCAACTCTGCCTCTGCCACACTTTTGTTTACCCCAGCTGATTCGGAAACCACCGCGAATTACTTTTTACTTATCGTGCTCTGGGTTGGTTTCCAATGTGCAGGCGAACGCAATGGATCAGTACAAGAGTCGCCTTGGTTACACCTTCTATATGCTAACCTTCTTCCTATGCGGTGTCGTTCTGTTCCTGATTGGATTTTTCCCGGCCTCCTATTCGATCGCTGAGGAAGATAGTACCGTGCCCATAGAGCGCCCCACTACACTGCATGGCGTTAAGTGAGTTTATTATCGCTTCAGCTGCAACTGATAATGGTTATGTATGCGGTGCGTGTCTCTTTTCAGGCTGGAACCGCCGCCGTCGAGCTATGAATCGTTTATACTTCTTCTGGTCGATGCGCTGCGCGAAGATTTTCCAAATGCCACAACAATGCCGGTTGCGTATGCCAAGGCCTGTGAAAAGCTGACCATACACGTGGACATACCTACCGTGACGATGCCCCGTCTGAAAAGCATTACTACCGGCACCTTGTCCAACTTTATTGATATTGCCCTGAATGTGGGTCAGGCTGAGCAGGTGCAGGATTCACTGCTGCATCGGCTAAAACTGCGCAATGCGATTGTATCGTTCGCTGGTGATCATACCTGGTTGCAATTGTTTCCCAGTGAATTCACGCGGCATGCGGAGAACAATGATTCGTTTTTTGTTAACGATTTCTATGAGGTGAACCTTTAATTGTGACGATTATGATTTCTCTTCAAAAACTTATTAACTCCCAACTGCAATGCATTTAGGGTGATGCAAATGTGACCAGAGTGCTCGAGTCGGAGCTGGAAAAGAACGATTGGAAGCTGCTTATACTACATTACCTGGGCTTGGATCACATAGGCCATGTGGAGGGCAATGCCAGTCCTAAAGTGACTCATAAGCTGAAGGAAATGGATGAAGCTGTACAAAAAATCATAGACAACAAGGTGAGCATCAATCGCTTCATCACTGACCATCACCAGTCTCTATAAATGCATCTTTAGAATATGGCCAACAATTTGCTAATGCTGACTGGTGATCATGGCATGGCTGAGGGCGGTGGTCATGGCGGCAATACGCCGGCAGAGACGCTTGTGCCGTTGTACCTGTACTCTAGGAACTGCAGCAAGTCAACGTGAGTAATGAAATAAGCCAACTTCCCATGCATCCACTGAGTGTCCGTGTCCTTCACTTTAGGGGCGGACCAAAGCGCTACAGTCAAATCGATATGACGCCCACGCTTGCAGTGCTGCTGTCTGTGGAAATACCCACCCTGTCCATTGGCTGCCTGATACCGGAAATGCTGCAGACGCTGTCCTTGGAGCATCAGATGTACGCCTACTTCTACAATGCCCATCATCTGCTCAACAAGGCCAGAGTTAAGTTTGGGTACGAGCGGGTCAGGCAGAGTTGTAAGTGTATATAGAGGTTGTTTTCATGTCCACATGCTCATATCCTCCTTGCAGCCTATTATGAGTGGTACCAAAACGCCACTCTGCTGCACAAGAAGCTGCTGTTCCCCCTAAGGGAGGGCGATGGCAGCAGTGCCAGTCATGTGCTCTATCAGGAGGCTAAGTTGAACTACATGCGCGTGGCTCGTGAGATATCCGGGCTGCTATCAGAGTCACTGGTCAAATTTGATTATGGCTTCATAGGCATCGGACTGGCACTCACCACTGCGGTGGGTATAAAGAGGCATCCTTTTTGGGTAACAATTATTAAGGTAATTTCCCCCACAGACCTCGCTTCATGCCCTGCTGAGTGTTCTGTTCCTAGATCTTACTCAGCAGCTGCGGCTGGACTGCCTGAAGGCATTGCAGCTACTGATTTCCCTGGCCATGGCGGTGGTGATAAATGTGGCGTGCCATATGCTGGACGTGATACTGACCAGCTCAAAGTTCCAAAGGTTCCTGCTCTTGGTGCCGCTATGTAGCTCCATTTACCTGTTCATCGATGTGGCACAGGCCTTGGCCAAGATAGCGCTGCCACCACTCTCCGCTCGACGGCTGAGGCTGTCCATACCGCTGCCACTGCCGCTGCTGATGGCCTTTGCCGTACGCACCCTCACCCTGGGCTCCTCGTCGTTCATTGAGTTCGAGTACAACACCTGGTACTATCTGGGAAACACGCTGCTGCTGTTCACCGCCTTTAGGACACTGCGTCGCCGAATCACCAAGGCCAACGTGGAGCTGGATGGCCGGCATCTGCATAAGATTGCCACGGCCTGTCTGTGGCAACAACGCAAGATCTTTGTGGTGCTCATGCTGCTCACCCTCATGCGCTATCTGCACCGACTGCAAGTGATCCGGAGCACGATGATGATATTCTCGCTGCTGCTACTGTGGGCGCGTCTGCGCAAGTTCCAGAACTTGCCGCAGCTCTTTGCCAGCGGCGCAGCATTCGTAATGATCTACTGTTTCCGAGGCCTCAACGGCCAGGTGCAGTTCCTAGAGCTGCCATCGTATGTGAAGTGAGTGTTCTAATGACCTGAAGGGGAGCAGCTTTATGTAGTTCTCGAATCTTTCCAGTTCCCGCTTACTGGTGCCCACTCTAATAATCTTCTGGTGCCTCTTTACCCTGGTGCTTGCCCTTGGCTATCGGGCAGCGTTGCCTCAACCCACCAGCACCGGTTACAGCCTACTGGACAGCATGCCACCGAGGAGTATAGTCCTCCAGTTGCTGCAAACAAATCTAACCTGCTCTCTGCTACTGGCCGCCTTGCTCCTCAAAGTGCACAACATTGTCCTGCTGCCCATCATGTTGATCACCTTGGATGAAACGTACAAGCTATGCGACGCCTTTGGCACCAGCGCTCGCAAGTTCTCCGTGCGCCTGGTGCACGTCTACAAGATCATTATGACCATATTCGTGGCCAGGATGTTCTACTTCTATCAGGGCAACTCCAACAGTTTGTCCACCATCGATCTGACACCCGGCTACATTGGCCAGACGAGCTACAATCCTAGCGTTGTGGCGTTCTTTGTGACGCTCAACACCTTTGGTGCTGAAATACATTCCTTCCTCTACCTGATTGTCCATACGCTTCGCTCCGATCTACGGAACGTCGGCATTATGCAGCTCCAGCCGCCGTATTCGATTGCGGCCGACTCGCTGGTGGTGCCCCTCTATGCGGCTTTGGTGATGCTGCCAGCCGCCTTCTACCTGTGCCTGATGGTCGGCTTTCGCTACCATCTCTTCATCTACTCCGTCTTTTCGCCGAAGGTCCTTTACGACTGTTATACAGTTCTGGTATTTTATTTGGTATTTTTAATAACGAGTTTGTACTTTAAATTGTTTAAACGTGACGCTTAACATAAATTAAATTATTCATTAAATTATAAATTCAAAAATTATTACACTGTGCGAAAATAGTTTATATATATAATCAGGGACACGTTGACGCACAAGTGGCTCCGCAACGACACCAACCCATGGGTCCTCTTACAGACCGAGGAGCGCCGTCACATAACGTACAATACGAAACGCGAGAATAAAAAACAGAAACGCTCGCAGACTCGTTCGCTCATTTTCAAAGAACAGAAACCAAACGTGTATCATTTTTGTACTAGAGGTCTGCATGGCTTCACGCATAATTTGACCTCAAATGAATTAATTTGAATGCTGTTGAATTGAATAACATGATTTTGAGTGTGAGTGACATGACGGCATTCTGTGGAAATGAAATTAGCATGAAAAATGCAACGCGTGAGGAATGAATTTCACATTGCCGAAATCATACGAATGATTGAATTTTCTGTTAAAATTCCATGGGTATCTTTCAGTTTCGTCGCACTTCTTGAAAGGCCAATGGTGCTGTCTCATAAATTTTTTATGAGAAGCATAGTGCCCACGCAATTTAAACGACCTCGTTGAGACTTTTAAAATGAGTGACACAGTGCTATGATTCCTTAGAAATACTTTAAAAAAGAACCCTAATCCTAGATCTACAAATCGGATGGTATAGATCGCGGTCAATGTATATTAAAGATTCTCATCTGTGATGTGTAAAAAGGGACCATAAATTGCTCTCCAACATATTTGTAAATTGAGAAGATCAGGCTTTCTGCACAGATTCGCTGATCTTCCGGCATTGCAGATATGCGAGAATGACCCAGCATTTAGTGAGCCATCTTAGGTCATTTGAACATTTAAGTTCCTTTCCTTCTTTTGGTATTTAAAAATCATTATGAAATAAGTCAAAAAGATCCTTGAGTTTGAACTTCTTCATGCTCATGTCCGTCTAAATCAGTTGCCGCCGCCGCCATCCACCCGCAGCGCGTAGTGAATATCATCCGGACTGACATTGAGCAGTATCTTCTGGAAGAGATCATTACGCGAGTGTTCGCTGATGATCAAACGCTCGGCGCCCAGCTTGGCGCACAGACGTAGCGCCCGCCCGGGTGCTGGCAGGGCCACGCCCATGAACGCCGCAATTGTCTCCACCTGCGTGTAGACGCCCATGAACGTAGTCTCTTCGACGCCAGTGCGCGTCACTTCGGCGGCCACAGCCTGCAAGAAAATCTGCTCAAGCCGGGAACAGTTCTTAATTGCCTGCACCTTGGCGCTGGCAATCATCTCCGCCAGTGCCTGCTGGACATGTAGCATGCTGACGCACTTCGGAACGCCCAGCTGCTGTTGCTCGGCGGCATCGGCAATCTCCGTTGCTCGTCGACAGATATCCAGGGCACGGCGTGCATCGCCGGAGACGGCGGCTACCTTGCGTGCCACCAGCTGCACTGCTTCGCCCTTAAAGGCATCAGTGGCGCCCAGGCGCGCAGTGACAATCTCCTGCAGCTGCTTGTGTGTGTACGGCTGGAAGGTGAGCCGGGTGAGTCCCAGTCGCGAGGTAACCTTGCCTGAAAGGCCAACACAAGTGGAGTTCTTAGCAAGGGCCTGCTGGATCTGTGAAGAACAACTTACCCATCAATAGGCGCTCGGGCAGATCCATGGTGTTCGCTATGGTCACTACCACCAACCTGGCGGCCGATTTGGTGGGCCAGTCGAGCAGATTGTATACAACGTCTTGGCGCCTGTTGCACAATATGTCCAGTTCGTCTACCAGCAGCACTGTAGTCACCCGTCTGGGCGCCGGCGTGGTGAAGCGCTTCTCGAGCAGCGAGTGGGCATGCTCCCACGAGACGGTCTTGCCCGTCAGCTGCTTGTAGATCTGCACATAGGCTTGGCGCGGCTCGGTGAGACGCATGCCGTTGATCTCCAGGAATTCAAAGGCGGGCAGCTTGTCCTGTCGTTGCAGCTGACGGATGACACCTGTAACGGTGGCCGTCTTACCCGTTCCGGGCACACCGGATACATACATGCAGCCACCGCATTGATCCTGAATCTTGCCCTCCAGAAAGTTGTAGATGTTGTCGAACTCCTTTTCGCGACAGGGCAAACTCTTGGGCACGACAGATACATGCAGCTGTTCCCGTGCCAATTGAAGTTGTGATTTGCGGGCGTCATCCATGGGCAGATCTCGTCGTTTCTGCATACTGGGACTCAGCTCGCCGGCGCGGATTTTTTTAGCTTTTGCGATGGTGTCAGAGGCGTTTGAGTTGGAGTGGCGGCTGTTGCTGCAGTCCTAGTGGTGGTGGACAAACGGCGGGCGCGTGTTGGTGTCTTTTGCGTGGACTTCTTGGGCGTGTATTCTGCATCGTCAGCGTCGGCGGATTTCTTGGTGCGACCGCGCTTAGGTGTAGCAATGATTTCGTCATCCTTGAATATGCGCTGTTCTACAATATTCGACAGTTGAATGCTGCGTCTGGGCGTGCCCTCAGCTGAAATGAAAAGCGAAACCAATTCAATAGGATGCCGGAGGAGGGGCTCATTTAGACACTTACCCAGTCGCGTGGTAGCCGACTTTAGTATACTCTTGCGTCGGGTGGAGGGAGTGGCCACGTCAAGTGTTTCCTTGGACTTCTTAGTGGGCGTGTGGTAAATGTCGCCAGTTGTGACACCCAAACGCTTGCGGGCTTGAGTGGTGGGCGTATCGCAGGCCAACGGATCCTCCTGCCTGCCATCGATGCTTTCCAGCCGTACTGACTTCCTTCTCTCCGAGATGCGCAATTTAATCTTCATATCGTTTGATGGCGTCTTTGGATCGGGCGTCTGCTGAACAATGGAGTAGTTGAGGCAATCGGAGTCAGCTGTGGTGTCTGCGTCCCTGTTCAGACTTAGATTCAGGTTACGGCGAGCAGCCGATGCCCGTGACTTGGGCGTGTTCACCTTGACTTTGGCATTATTTTCAGTCAGCGGCGATGCCGTCAAATAGTTGGCATTGATCTCAGGCTCTGCCATGGCGCTCTTCTTTTTCTCTGACAGCCGGATCACACTGCGTCCGCCCACAATCTTGATAGGCGACACCTTGTTTTCGCAGTTAAAGTAGCTGACGTCCACAAATTCCATTTCACTGGCAGTGGGCACCGCCATGGAAGCGCGTCTGCGCCTTTGTATGCTAGGGTGCACCGCAGACTTACGCGCTGACGCTGATCTTGTCTTTGGAACATCTTTTTGCGTTTCAGTCTTGGTATGGGCGGTTTCCTCGATCTGAACCTCCAGAGGAATCAGGCGATAGGCTTTCTTCACCTTGATAAATTTATAGCGACTCACGAACATGGGACAGCCGGTGGTCTTTTGGCGATAATCTCTCAGCAGTTTCGCGGCGCTGTCCTTGGAAGTCCCCTCCAGCACCAAGCACTTGCGGTAGATGGCACCCAGGGCCACGTCGTTGTCGTAGGGTCGATGCTCCTGAACAACCTCCAGTTCAAAGTCAATGGCAATGTCGTCCCTGTCAAACTCCTCGTGCGGTATGGCCTGAGGGCGTGAATACCACTGCACAATTGCGCGACAGGTCTCCTTGGAGGTCAGTTCCCGAAGTTCGTAGAGTTGCTGGATTCGAGCTACGTCGCAACCCTCCAAAGTGTCTGGTTCAGCGGCATCCGCATTAGAAACCAATATGTAGTCACCCACCGTCAGCGTCAAGGGGCCGTATATGCACTTTTTGTAGAAATACACGCTCTTGTGCTCCAAACTCTTGACGATCGGTTCGTTGCTACCCGTACCAATCCACTTGACCCGCTGACCAGCACTAATTGCATTCTCTTTATTAACCATCGCAACTTGGATTTGTATTTGGGTTGCGCTGCAATTTTTGTTGTATGTGTGTTTATAATCTATAAAATAGCCACAGTCAGCACTATTCAAGCCTTATATTTTTTTCTTGCGCTGTTTTACTTTGCTTTCGCGCCTTTTTCTATATCGATAAGAAGCATCGATATTTATATTCGATAATATTGGACGATAAGTTGAGATGCTCAACATAACAGCTGGCAATGTGAATCTTAGTGCGAAATTTAATCATATTTAAATAATTATATATTTTAATACATAATATTATTAAATAGCAGTATTAGCCATAAAATTTAAAAAAATGAAATCTATATTTAATCACGAAGCAGTAATATAGCATTCTATCGATAGGTAGCCGAGGGTGTGAAAACTGCATTTTAGTGGCAGAAAATATAATGGATGAAATATCCGTTACCAACTTCTGGATTTGCGGCTTGTTTTTGTCTACCGAACCATATAACTTATTTGCAATAAAATGCATTTTGTGCGACTGTATTAAGCCAAATGTAGAAGAATTCCGGACGCATATGCAATTGTTGCATTTACCGGAAGAAACGGAAACGAAAGCCAACCCAATTAATGAGGATGGCAAAGACTTGTTTATGCACACCTCTGATTCCGTTGATATAGCAACGACGGTGGGTATTATATGTATACAAATATGAGAATTATGCCTGTTGAATTCCATAAAGTGTTGTCATATTTGACAATTATATTTGGTTAGATGTAATGTAATAAACTTATCTATATACCTCATCTCTTTATAGATTTCATCTTCTCCTTTGACAAAAGATGTTAATTTCGATGTTCAACATGAGGTTTATATATACAAACCATAATTGTTGCTTGCTCCAATAATACTAAACTTTTTCTTTTAGCGATCTGTATTCAAAATAATCAATAAGAATGCGCCCCAACTTAAAATAGATAGCCTAGACGATGTTATGTTGTTGGATTTCGTTGGGCTTTGCAATTTTGAAACTGTGCTATGGAATCCAGAAAACGAGAACTTCTGTATACCAGAAAAAAGAGCTGAGGCCTGCCAGAACATAAGTTTTGGGTTGAAGTTGATTTATGGCACAGAATATAGCATCAAAGAAGTCCATGAAGCCTTAAACGAGTTGATTAAATATTATGTCAAGGAACACTCCAAGAGTGATGAAGCAGTTGATTTAAATAGTGAGAAACTTTCTTTTTTAAAGTCTTGCCATTATTTGCCCAGAACCAAGGAACAATTGGACTACTACCACAGACATGCAAAATTGCCTAGCACCGAGACCATGACCATAAACACAACACAGCACGATCTCATGTGTGATAGATGTGGTCTTAAGTTTAAGCAGAGCCGTCAATTGCGGGAGCACATAACTATTGCACATAAGGGCCTGCGTCCACATCAGTGCAGCAAGTGTTCAAAAAATTATGCACGCAAAAGCCATCTCAATGATCACATGCGCTCACATACGCAACAGCGTGATTACATATGCAAAATCTGCCTGAAGGCCTTCAAACGGAGCCAGGAACTCACTCGCCATAAACGGCTGCACCAGGAGGAGAAACCATACGGCTGCCCGATGTGTCTGGCCACATTTCGTCAACATTCCGGCCTGTATAATCACAAGAGAAGCAAACATGACAAGGTTCCAGTTCAAAGAGAAGGTGTTGCTTAGGTTGTAGTTCGGGGTTGGACGACCTGAGACGGCTTATACATGGGTATTGGTATGCTTTATTTATGATTAGGATTGGATTTAGAATATGTTAAGTATGTGCGAGTATAATGTAGATTTCTTGGGGTACCTAAGGTGTACAAACATTGAAGCAAATCGAATTGAAACATATTGCATCGCATGCATAACAATTTGTGTGATTTCTTTTTAAATATACATATAACATTTATTTGTAAAATTTCGCTGCTGCATTTAATTATGGCAAATAAACCTTGGAAAAGCATATCCACTCCCTTCTAATTTTGTTTGCATGACTTGTGTGGAATATAAAAACTATTCTAGCGAGGGCAGTCTGAATAGTAATTGGATCTAACAGGGCATTATGTTTTTACCATCTAGCAAATATTGAAGCAAGAGCTTTGCAAACATATACTTAAGTGAACTTAGGAAAAGGTGTTTTACCAAATATATACATATATGTATTAGCTACACCTTTGAAAAAGTGGAAGAAAAAACTATATAAATTTATAACATCAAGCAAAAGTTTCCTCAAAAGGTACATAGACAGCAACACTTGAACAAGATTTTACTTTTACTGTTTTAAATCTTGCTAAAAGTTCCGCAAACGATATCATTTGCTAGCTTTGCTTTCTTAATTTTTGACATTAATTCTTTTGAAATTTTGCTTGATTATGAAATGGTTTACCAACAACCGTTGTTCTATGTTAGATTGTCTACTTTTAGTGCTACCCTCGTTTGTGAATTAAGTCGCAGAATGACTGGGATTTTTGTTTTTGGTATTTCTTTTGGGCTTAAATTAAAATAAATCACAATATATATGTACATAATACTAACACATAATGTTTAAAATTAAGAAAATCAATGAAATGATAGTGCAAAGATCTGCATAATAAATTCACTGGGCGCAGCTGCTGACCAAATCAAATGCAAAACAAAGTAAGCAAATTGCTCGGGAGCGGTGGCCGCTAATTCGCCTCGTCCTTGTTGCCTTTGAATAAAACTAACATATATATCCATATTGAATACTAGATTTTGTATGAGTGTATGCTTATTATGTTTTTATAGTTGACACTGGGGCGCATCTATTCGATATCGTGGAAGCGTAGTATGGCGCGTCCAGGTATTTCGGAACTGCACAATTTCTGTATAACCTCGGCGGCCTGTTCACATGGGAAGACCGAGTGTGGCGGGGGCTCAATTTTGTTGTCTGCCACCAGCTGTACTAGCTCCGCCAGCTGCTCGGCGGTGCCATTCGAAATGGGTATAATCTCCTGCTGGTATTCACTGGAGAGCCTCGAGAATTTGGGCAGCAACTTCTCGGCCACCTCGTCACTGATGAGCACCACGCCGCCCTTAGACAGGCAATGCATGGAGCGGTGCAGACTTCTTGAAGTTGTGCCGAAATCAATCACCACATCCACGGGTCCACCGCACACATCCTTAGTGCGCTCAATCAGCTGCGGCTCGTAAAGACACTCGTTCCACTGCACAACGCTCACACTGGAAGGAAGATCAGGAAAAGCATATAAGACTGTCCACCACATAGATCCTTTTTGTCTACTCACTTCTTGATCTCTGTAGCAAGGCGGAAACCTTCATCCCGCAGACTGGCCACTGTTATGTTCACATTATCCGCTCCAGTCGATGCAAAATGGTAGGAAGCAATGCGCACAGCCCAGAGTGCCAGACCGCCGGTGCCGACAATTAGGATCTTGCACTTTCGCTTGGGCTCAGTGGCTGCCCGCTGTTGGAGTATCTGTGTGACCACAGCCTGGGCCTTGAATACTGCATTCATTGCTAATAGAGCGCCTGTGGGCAGCATGGCGGCAACGGCCATTGGGAGACTATCGGGGATCGGCACAATATACTTCAGATCAGAAACCACCAGGAGCTCAGCATAACCAGCTGGAGTCTCATCGAACGGATAGACAATTACTCGCTGTCCAATACGCAGGCCGCGATTATTGGCCTCCGTGATCTCCGAGCCAAGCGACTCAATTACGCCGGCCACCTCGAAACCCGGAAAGAATGAGCCCTCGCGTATGCCCTGATGAGCGGGCGATGACATCGATGTCACTGAAGGACAATAATCGCTCAATTCCGATGATACTGACGACACGCTGGTTATCGAATTGGAACGATCACGGCGGCGATAGCAGGCGCCAGCGCACACAATCCTGATGCGGGCACCATGTGCCGGAGTATCCTCGATGGGCACAAAAAAGTTAAATACGCAGTTCTTGGCACCCGGCCCAGGTGACTCAATTGACACTTGACGGCACAATTTGTTCATGTTGTGATGCGTGTGCTGTTGATCCGGATCGGTTGGAGGCAAACCAGACGTTAACGTTAATGTATTAAGCGACAAGGAGGAGGTATCTGTTGTGGCGCTGCAATATAGTATAAGAAAAGATAAAAGAATTTATTTAAAATATGTATATGGATATGTGTATATGTGGGAGTAGATGTGAGCATATAGAAAACTATAGACATTTCTTGGTATACAGGCGGTCACTGAACCCATATTCATAGACTTTTAGCACTGGATATTCATGGAAGCCACATCTTCTCAATATGTGGGCAATATTTATATTGGAATACCTATTTTTTTTTAAATTCCATATACATATGTCATATATATTTCTAATCGTAAAGCGTAGAACATTCGACTTCAGTTTTCTGCATATGCAAACGCTTTGTTATATGCGTAGAACATACATATATACAGCCTGATTTGGAACGAGGTCGTTATATTTATACATATGCACAATGTTGTTATGCCAAATTAATACATATATAAAATCTCAATTTATGTACACTAGAGTGTTTCAAACTTTTACAAATTTAATCGAATGTAACAACAGGTAAGTAGCAACTCAATGGCAGAATATGATATCATTACAAATATTCTTACATGAGTATAACCTGTGTTTACTTTTTCCTAAATAACACACAAACAATAATCTTCAATTCAATGCCAACAACATTGCCAACGATTTTGATGTAAATATTGTTATAGTAGTAGTTACACTTAGATAAGTTTTGCGTATCTTGCATATGTACTTGTATCTGAAAGGTCGAGTGGACTAACGTATCTTAAGTAGAGACAAAAGGAAGTATAAGAATTGAAAATATAATCAATCGTATTCATGAAGTGAATTCTCAAGACTAATCACTGGTGTTACCAATTGGACTGTAAACTTTCCGCTACTCCTATTTAAGTGACCAGCAGTGTAGAGTACCAGAAACAATTGGTATGACACTTGTGTATTTTTTAATGTTTTATTTATTGGACATCTGGTCAAAACCAATTATAAATTGATATGCCATAGAATGCCTTCAAATGCACTAGACGTACACGTGCTTGAAGTGATTGGCCTCTGGATATATGGCCTTCAGATACTAAGTACCATATCTAACAAGATAATTCTGATTAATATATACAAAAAACATATTGATATGAATCCTATCCATTCCACATGCCTCTCGTCTATAAATAAAATGCGACGAATCATAAAAATTTGTCTGGTTCATTAATTAAAGCTGATAAGGGAGCTTCTGCTTTGGCTAATCTAAAGCCATTTACGATTAATATAAAGTTCACTTAATACAAATCACTTCACATTTCATGAAATGGCACACGTTATCTTAGCAAATCGATTTATTGCAATTTCAATTACAGCAATTGATTTAATGCAATTGAAATCAATAATAGTTTACCTTATTGAACTAAGCAAATTGTGCTGTTGTTGACTGTAAATGTCGACAGGCATTTTGTTTTCTTTTTTCACTTAGATATATGCTCTAGTTATTCTAATTGTAATTTTGAATGGCACTTCTATATAGAACTGGTAAAACTTTCAATTTCTATTTGTTTAACACATCCAACAATTTTTTCTTTAATTCTGCTTCAAGCGTTAGCGACTTGACCAGCGCACTTCCAAAGAACAATTGAAGCTTTTTCTCAGCGCTCCACGGAATAAAAAGCAAAAAATTGAACGAGCGCGCGCGCACCCTGACGATGACAGTGTAGAAAGTGGCATGGGAATTGTGTGTGTGTGTGTGTGTGTGTGTATAGGTGTAAGTTGTATAAGTGTATGCAGATGCACACGCACAGAATGCGTGCACTAAGCGTGAACGTTAGGTTGCAAGATTCAAAATGCAAGGCATCAACACAAAGATGTATATATACTAGAGTACAAGTATAAAAGTGCATTATAATATTTTTCAAGAAAAAGAGTATTATTTATGGTTAATTTAAGTATAGACATACATATTTTATATTTTATCATATGTAGAAAATTTTGTTTGATTTCTGTTAGCGTATACAGCAAATAGAGTCGGCGTGTGTATATTGTTTATCATATATACCCTTCCAGAGAGTCCTATAAATACTAAGAATATAATAGAAATATCCTTTTTATAAATAGACCGAATATCCTTTTTCCTATGCCGTACTTTCGCATACAGATATGACACATCCATTTTACAGAAGACGATATTACTATATTGTGAAAATTGTATAGCTATTTATTGGTTCAGTTGTTGAGAGTAGAAGCACAAACATTAATTTGTATTTCATCTATATGTAGATAAATGCAAGGGTATTTAAGATTCGGCTACCGGAAGATACATAGCTTTTTTGCTCATTTGTTTTTGTTTACTCATTTTTCTATTGTTAAATTTTGCTGCTGTGGCTGGACAAGGACAGCAGCATCAACACGCAGTAGCTAATACAGAATCAACAACAACAACCTATAGCCATAATCATGTTAAAAACAAAAACAAATTTATTAGACCAATTCGTATGGGACAGATTTATGGCCAAAACAAAGTTCAATGAGCACGCTTCGAACGCATCCACTAGAATGTGTTACCAAGTGTTGTGTATAGAATCTTTCTGTGACAAACATCTCTAGTTGTGGGTTTTTCGAATGAATATAAACAGTCTAATGATGCCGCCTTAGTCACGTCTTCAAAACACACGGCGTGTGGATAGATACAGATACATATACAGATACTTACCTAGAATGTTATACCTATTTGAATCTATTGAATTGTAGAGCTACTTCAACGCATGCCCATTGATAATTTGCAATTGAAATGCGTTATGTGTGCTCTTTGCTGCAAAAACAAGCAAACAAAACAACTTACACAATTACACTTACACATACACTGCTATAGAGTAGGCTTTGTTTGTATTGGTGTTTGTTTTTTGTTTATAAAAGCGAGATGTTTGAACGGGACTGGGACTGTGTTGGTGCGCGGCAGAGTCGGGCTGGCCAAGGAGGGGGTCAAGTAAAAGCATTGTGCCATGTGATTGCTGCGTGATTATCACGCATTCGCTGCATGCTCAGAGCCGGAGACACAACAACAGTAACCGGCTCACAATGTATCTCTCTCTTTCACTCTCCTGCTTTGTCTTTGGCTCTCTATCTCTTTATAGCTGAGCAGCAGGCCAAAGTTATGGGTATGGGGATGATGAGAATGCGGAGATGGAGATACATACATGTATATGTACATAGAAAAAAAATCCATAAACACATCTCTCTTCCTTTGTATGTAAAATTGTCTTTGTTCTTCGGTTGGTAAACATCGCCATAATATCCAGCTTTGACATTTTACGCATTTCCCGAATTTTATTATACTATATGTACCAATAATAATAACTATATTAAGGGAGATTATAAATGTGCTAAGGTCAATTTCTAAATTCGAAAATGTAAATATTAACTCTCATATACAATAATAACTATATGTGCATATGTATGTAAAAATAGCTAACCTACTCTGATAATTTAAAGCTGAAGCAATTGCGACCAGCCTCAACAGCTGATATAGAGAACGGGGATCATGTTTATATACATAGTATGAAGTAGTCAATGAAACAAGGGATGGAAGGAAGGCTTACTTCGGATACCAGAATCTTACATACCTTTGCAAAAATAAGTTCTATAACAAGGACTGTAAACTTAGTATCCCCATCCTTAGTAGCCCGCACCGGATCAAATGGCTAACGAACTTGGCTGGTCGAACGTTGCAAATATCCTGATAAAATTATAATATCCTCGACAAGAGTATAACAAGAATAAATATATCACCTCTGAAGTGTGGGATATATGTATTTATCACTATTGAAATTTTCATATTCGAATTTGTTAACAATGTTATAGTTTAAATGGAAAAAGGTGTACACTTGTTTGTAAAACAGTACAAAAATCAGCAGATATAAGCTTAAACATTTAATGGTGGTTGAAATGATTGTTGAAATCTATAATATATTTCATACAAACTGATGGCTTGATACATTGATAGTGATCCAGGAGGTCAGATCTGGGATAAATTATAAAATTGAAATTAAAATTTAACCTGTTTTATATCTCAGTAGAGCGACAAAATAGATTCTTCTTAAAGATGAATACATTTTTCTAACCGAATCTAAGGCGAAAATCTCTATTGTTCCGACTCACTCGAGGGATGCTTTTGTTAATTCTATATGATATAATATTATAATCGTACGCTTGTGGGTGGTTTAATACCGACCTCAACCAAAAATCTATAGTAGCCCTTCATAAAGAGTATCAACAGAAGGCGAAAGTACCATAAAATTCGATGATGCAAATAATTTGACAAGTTGTTTATACAAATATTTCCACGAGGAATACCAAATAAAAATATTTCGCATAAACAACAATTAAGTCCAATTAAAAGTTTCTGTCTCAATGAAAAGGCACAATAATACAAAAAATAATAATTCCATAGGGCTTGCCGAAAGAGCTGTTGATCTGAAAATCATGAGATCAATGCATGAATTCAAATAATTGTTTATACATATGTTTATTATTATTGTTGATATTCAATTGGAAACAGTTGTCGGTCAATTCGAGTCAATTAACGACAATGCAAAAATGTGGGACACTTGGTTGTAGCAGGTCTCCCTAGCCTCCATATTACACGGTTCACGGCTTGCAAAAAAATGTAACAAATTATGCAGCAATGAAACATTCAATTTTATTAAAGTCGTTTTGCATTTAACCGGAATGAACTGTGGAAATTAAAAAAAAAATCAAGTACTTGGGCTATTTTTAAACCCTTTGTGTGCCGCTGAAACGATTAACGGTCAATCATGATCGCCAGCACAACAGCCTTACAGCCAGAGGCGGATCGAGAGGGTGTCCTGCACTTTAGGGGCTGCAGCAGCCTCCTCCGATACATGACAAAGGTTGGATACAAAGAAGTACGCACAAATACAAGTCTCAAAATGAATTGCGCAGAATTCAGCTTAAGGATATCTTAAGGACTGGACTTCAGTAAATATATGTTGGGAAATCGAATGTAGTATGAATCTTTTCACCATTTTATATTTGCACACTTTTTAAGGGAACAGAGTAGTTTATGTAAAAAAAATCTTATGGAAATGGTTTTAGGCTTGTTTTGAATGATTTCCCATATCTAATTTTTAAAACTTACAAAGCAAAAGTACGGATTTCAGAACAACATTAACCCGCCAATGGGATAAGAAATATGTCTGGAAATCTAAAAGTTTCAAATTTTTAGACCAGAACCCCTCCTGGCTGCATCTTACCAATATTGTTGTTATTGTCACCGGCACACGCAATGGTGCTTTTTGTTTTTAAACAATTTACAATTCTTGATTGTGCGTTGAGAGGTTGCTCGAGGTAAATAATACAATAAATTGTGAATTATTTTGGTTCCCATTTGGCATTGCTTGCAGTTGGAGTGTATCTCGAATGAAACAATCTCCAATTGCTGATAATAAGTTGCTTTTGTTTTCTAAGTTCTTGCTTGTACAGATAGAAGAAGCTCATTTATTTACAATACACTTGAATTGATATTTGTTGGTCATACCAAAACAGTTGTTTTGTTTATGCGACTTCTAACTAAGGTTCGCTAATAGTTGGCAAACTTCAAGGAGCGTGACGAAGAAAACAGTTAGGTATGTATGCATGTAAATTTGTGGAAAAGCAGACGCCCTGTTTCTGTTGCGGTCTCGAATTACGCAGCAGAAATGCGCCACAGGAGCCCCAATTCAGATTCAGTATGCAATACATGTAGGAGAAAATCTTTTGTTGAGGTAGCGCCATTACAATAAATGTATGTATGTATATATTGTATCTATAGAAAACACTCCGTCTACTTAGCGCTCCTTTTTATTCACACCTTCAAAGAAGATTGCGTAATATTGTTAGCTGTGTGTATATCCAAATATCTAACTTACCCGTATAAAAAGTAGTTATAAATCAAATACACTCAATTCGTAGTACTACCTTTGCACTTATTAAATTTTCAATTCTGTTTTATCAAATTTTATGCAATATTGCTGTTAACTGTTATTAATAAATATAAATATACTAACGCCTCAGCAGCGTTACTTTGTGTGCAATAATTTTTTGCGTTGTTTTTGCTTGTTTTTACTTTCACTTGTGTCAAACCGCAACGGCAGGACGAATATGACTTTGAAGTCTCCTTTGGTTAGTATAAACGGAGCAACGCACAAAGCAAATAGAAACAAAAACGCACATGCGCACTTTGAAGAGTCATGATTTGGTGTTTAAATCGTAACGGTTAATTAGTACTGTGTACTATGATGTTACCCAGCACTGAACTAATATCGATAACAGCATACATCGAGATGTGGTGATGCCATTATTTTGTAGTTTACCGCGAGTTAATTGCAACACAAGAAACAAACAAAATTGTGAAATAATATGCTGCAATTGTAGTAAATTAGATATTTTTATGGTTAGTTAGTTTGTTTCAGTTTTAAGTATGTATAGTGCAATTCAATTTCATTATTATTTATTTAATCGAATTAAAAAACTGGCTTACGATTAGATAAGGCTAGTATGCTATTCGTTGCGTTTGCTCTGTTGAATTCGATTTATTTTAGTGTTATTTAAATATTTAATTTCGCTCTGGATCTCAATAATTTAATTGTTAATCAAAATCAGTTTCACGAATATCACAATTTTCCTTGGTCACTGCTACTTACTGTGACTGTGTCCGTTTAGGGTTGCCAGATCATGATATTTTCACCCAGCTGGCTGGCACAGACCAAAACAAAAACAAAGAACACAAACATGGAAATTAATAATTCGCCCGAAAATCTTGTTCAAGTGAAATTGGAGCCTAGCACACCGGAAAAGGGCGCTAACAATATCAAAGAACGTTTGAATCTACACGTAAAGCGACGGCTGCAACAAGATATACCTGTCGCCAACAGCCCTGAACTAACGCTCAGCAACGACAGCAGCAGCAGTAGCAAGCGCAGCAACAAGGCAAAGGAAAAGGACACGACTCCAAAGACAAAGACACGCAAGCCTTATCAAAAGCGAGTCGATAATATAAAAACGGAGTCAAGCAGAAGCAAGAATGGTTAGTACTGCAAGTTCCATAAAGGCAAATATCTAAGTTTTTTAATATATATTTTTTAGCAACTCAAGCCAGCGCCAGTCCAGCAGAGCTGGATACTTGTGTGGATGAGGAAACTGGGGGGGCAGGTTCTCCACCAGATGCATCCGCATCGACGTTAACAGAGTTTAAAAGCCATGGCCGTACAGTTTATAAGAACTCTGATATACTCAATGTAGTTTTAAGTGCCAAAAAGCGAGCATTGCTCCAACATCCTGAGGTTCAGGAATTTTGGTCTCAAATTATGGCAGCAATAAAAAGTTAGTGATAAATATAATTTTATATATAAATTGTTGTTATTTTATAAAATAAATAGTTTATAGTTGCATATAATTCTTATAGCTTTTTTTAACATTTTAATTTTCTGCGCAAGCGCGCTCTCGCTGCCACTACCGGCCGCTGCTTAGAATCAGAAATTTAGCTCGCCAAAAATTTTTCGCAGCTCAGAACCAATTTCGACGTTTTAAGGGTTGGCAACGTTTTTCTCGCGTCGCGCAAAAGTGCTTAAAGTTAAAAAATACATAATAATAATAAATATATATATACTTAAAAAATAAAAAATAATCATAGTAATCTTTGTAAGAAAGGTATTAAGGATTTCCAACTTTTATATACATATATAAAAATAAACAACACTTTGCAAAAAACAAGTCAAATTTCTTGCATAATCTCGCTATGGAGAGTCTCGTGCTATCGATTTAACTTTTTTAGGGCTCCGCTCTCTTGCCGTGCTGCTAACGCTAAAGTCTACGTCCTTGCCTTTGCCTTTTTGCACCCCAGCCCTTTTGTTCGCCTTCTTCTTCCAATTTTCGCTTTCGATTCCATTTCGATTTGTGACCTGCTCTTTGAATTGTTCTTCAACGTGCTGTAATTAAAAAGAAAACTCAGTTTGAAAAATTTGGTTTTTGTTCCTCCCCCATAACAGCTCTTACGTAAAGGGCACGTACGTATTTATACAGGGCATTCATTGGATCATTCTTATGTGCACAATGAGCATACCATGTATAATCTAGCATTATATAATTGTGTGTGGCAAAAAGTGTCTCTTAAAGTACATTCAGTGCAAAAAGTGGTTATAAGGCACAGTTACTCTGACAAATGAAATGAAAAAGTGAATTAAAACTTAAAATATGTAAATTAATATTTTAGAAAACTGCTAAAATAAAGAATTTTCTATTTGTGGGCGTAAATAGTTTTTAAAAATATTAAAAGTAAATACTTTTAATTTTTAAAGAAATTTAAATTAATTTAAATACGAGATTTTAACGGGACATTGTTAAATAAGGAAAACAAAATTATTAAAAAAAATATTTTTAGAACGAATTTTCCAAAATTTCCGAAATGTTTTTAAATTCAACAACGGTAGCAAAAGACTTATAGATATAATTTGTAAGTAAGAACAGCTTCTTATCTTATCATCGAATAGTTTATGATATATAATTGCGTCGAAGAGGCCTATTTTAGTATTGCAAGTCTGATTTGCAGTACTGCGAGTTAAGGTTAAGGTTTCACTGAGCCGAGATTGAGGTCTAACTTCTTAGTTGTCCAGATATTGCTTGTAGTTTTCTGACTTTCTTCACCAAAGGATAACTGACAGTATGCTTGCCATTTGTTTTTAAATGGTTTACTCGAAGTAAAAAAATTTTAGCTTAACAATTCATTTAATAGAATGAATCCAACCAATTTCGAAAGTGGTTCTTCCCCATTACGATGCAGGAAATTTAATAAACTTAAGAGTCCAAAGAAAAATGTATTAGTTAATCTATCTATCTCTTTGTCTAAAGTACGTTTATATTAATTTTTGTTTAAGCTAATTTCTTTTCTTTTGAGCTCCCACCTTACATTTGTCCTTCCCTGATTCCTCGGTCTATTTATATTTATTTGATTTGTGCTTTTTGACATGCAACACTTTGTCTGCCTGTGTGTTTGTGCGTCTGTGTATGCCTATGTCTGTGTCAATTCCTGGGAAAATTCAATAACTGACCTAGTTCAGTATTATGCTCCCTTTTGGCATTTCCTGTGGGTAGGAAATGGAATGTTTTGGCTTTTGTTGGCTTTTTCTTTATTTTCTGATGCCTGTCGAAATGTCATTCTTTTGACCAGCTTTATGCTTTTATGCTTATGTAATAGTCATAGTCACACAATTAGCACAACAACAAAAAGAAAAGTGAAAACGTTTTCCCCCAATATCGATTTAGCCATTAAAAAGAGTAAAAAAGGAAAATGGAAAAACGTTGGCAGTTCAAATGTTGTTGCTCGGAACGAGTAGAGCAATTTTTGAAACACCCATAGGGAAGTCTGTGTGTGTGTTTGTGTCCAAGTCACCCCAAAGAGAAGTCAACTCTTTGACAAAGCAGGGCAATGTACTGACTGAAGCCTTATTACCAAGAGGCAGTGGATGGTGTCAATTCCTTGGCACACTCACACATTACTTCACAACGCCATGGCAGGGCTTTAGATACAATCTTTCTCCCACATACTCATACTGCCCATTCGAAATTTGGGTTTTTGGCACAAATTAAAAAGGCGGAAAAGGTAAATCAATATTGGTAGCCAAGGGAGGAAATTGTTGTCAAAGCCGTTGTTGTTTCTATGAATTTTATTATTGTTGCAGAAGTTGCTGTTGCAGTTGTAGTCTTTAATGGCTTTTTGACATGCTCAGTTTGAAATGTGGCTGACTGGAAGCCGCCGTGTCAAACAGCAATGAAATTGTCAATTCAAATTGTCAACTCTTTGATGTGCATTTGGGGGTTTCATTGTAATAAAGATCAGGCAGGATGAGGATCAATTTGTTTTACGGCTAGCAAAAGGTTTTTATATAATTCAAATGACAAACATGTGCAATTCGATTGAACATATAGAGACATACAAACTTTGTAATCGGGATGAGAGACTTCATATCCGTCCGTCTGTCGATTTGAAGAATTGAAACTTTTGCCACATGCTTTCATATCTCAATCAACCGGATCTTACCTCTATGTATATATAACTCTGTGTGTTGACTGGCTAAGTGTTTGGGGACCAACAGACAGTCCAAATCAAAAGAACTTGAAAGCTGAAATTTGCTTAAAAGTTAAATTTGATGGTGTAGTTGAGCACTAAGAAGATTCTAAATGCAAGAAAGTCAAAAAGAAGGTCAAAGTTTGTATGAAAATACATAGAAATTTGTCATAACTTTGAATCTATTTGCGGGGGACTGGGTTCAAATAGGGAATAGTATTTAATATACAACTGACATAGGAGCTAGTCAAGCAATTCCTCTAATATTATATAGAGTTGTCAAACTGGCGTTAGCGTTATTATCGGTAATATGGATAGCATAGGTTAAAATAATTGTGTTTGCATATGCAAAATAGATATTTAGTATATCGCAGTATATCGGATCAGTGTTCTAGAAAGTCAAATTTGGTATACCTATTCCGTTACTAAATTGATCTCAGTACAACTGAAACTAGTTAATCTCCACTGTGTAGTATGTTTGATATCATTATGATATTGCTTACGATATTATATAATTACAGGAATAAGGTCATGTAGTTATATTTTTTTATAAGCTTACCAAATTTATTGAGTTCTGTTCGTATTTTATTATTTTTTATTTTATATTGTTATATTTTAACCTTAACTATACGCGTACTTGTAGAATAAGAGACTATATAACCCACAATTTCTTAAATATTTCGTTGGAATTTGTTAGAGTTATGTATAATCGCTTTCCCTACCGATTTGTCAAATTTCTTAACGATCAGAAAATACATAATTGTAGTTGTGCAAAAACACTTTTTTGGTTATTTTGTAAAGTACGGGTATCTTATAGTCAGAATACTTTATTATTTGATTAAACTTTGCCTATGTAATGTTGAGTCAAATTGTGTCTTTCTTTGGTGCTTCGCGCAACGCATGTTGAGTGAAAGTCATGCAATGCACACGCAAAAAAAGCTACTCAAGATCCAAACACTCACCAGGTCCCACACACCCGCACTTGCACGTACACGTTCTTTAACTTGGGTTCCATGAATTGGTTCGTCGGCTGCTACGGTTGCTGGCATTGGCATCTACCCCAACTTGCCCCTACCCCACTAGTTGGCGTCATCAAAGACCATGGGCAAAAATTTAGCTAGGCTCAATGCTCTTGTTAACTCTCTCACTCTCTCTATTGCTCTCTGTAAAACGACTGCTGCAGCTGCGCCTGTACGAATTGCTGATAGTCCCACTCTCTCCCACTCTGAATGACTGCAGCCGCTACTGCAGTTTTCTTACCTATGTATGCATGTAATTTTTTTGGTTTTCCTCTTGCGTTTTCCGCATATGTATGCAGAACTATTTATTTGCCCGAAAACTATTTTCACTTTCCATTTAAAGTGAGGGAAAACTTAATCGAGCGCACTTCTCTGAATGCGATACATATTAAACACACAGAACTTTCTTCTTTTACAGGCAAAATATGTTGATTTAATTTCGAAAAAAGGCGAAATACACTTTTTCTCTAACGAACTAAAATAAACAACCAAACGCATTTGCAACAACAAACCAAAGAACAACAAAATGTCGCCCTTTATGGAAAAAACGCTGCTATTAGTTGGCCTAATGTGCTGCATACAAGGTAAGTTCATGCCACATGGCCATTTCCGCCCCCTCAAGTTTATGCAATACAAAAATAACAGACAACCTTTGCCTCAGAAGCGTAACTTAACTGTAGTCATATCCTTTCTTATTGTTAGAGCATTTGGTAGCCAGGGTCAAAGGGTCGTATACGTCATGTATAAATTGAGTACTACCGTTGGTATCTTAACCTAAACGGATTGTGGTTAGAGATCTCTTTAAAACTTAGCGGTCATATCCTCAGGGAAAGTAGATAAAACTTCTGTCAATTTTCTAAAACACAGGGTTTTACACTGCTTAGAAGCGTTTACTTGTATCATCGGTACAAGTTATTATATTTGTATATATGATTATGTTTGGCTTACTATTTTCTTTTCAGTATCCACTGCCCTAATGTGCTATGATTGTAACAGCGAATATGATCCACGTTGTGGTGATCCCTTCGAGCCATATTCGATTGGTGAAGTGAATTGCAGCAAACAGGAGCCCTTGGAGCATTTGAAGGATAGATACAAGCCAACTCTGTGCCGCAAAACAGTGCAGAAGAGTAAGTTGGCTTTTCATTTTCCATAACCCTAACCTTACATTTGTTATAAAATCCCTTTTTTATAGTTTATGGCAAGACACGCATTGTACGGGGCTGCGGCTATATACCGGACGAGCGTACCGATGCCGAGTGCATTAGGCGTTCGGGCACTCACGATGTGGCTGCCATTTACTGTTCCTGCACCGGCGATTTGTGCAATGGCGCCGATGCTTTGGTTAAAGCAAAAACTACACAAATCTTGATGGGTCTGGGATTCACGCTGCTGATCTTAAGGCATAGCATAAGATCATAAATTTGAGTGACGTTTTTTTTATGATTTTTGGAAAATTTTTGATTTATATATTTTTAGTTTCTTTTTTTTTAATTAATGTTGTTGGGCTAAAAAAAAGAAAAGAATAAATAATTTATTAAAATATTTTAATTATTAGTTTTTATTAAAACCCTAAAAAACTGCCATTACAAAATGTGTCCGCCTAAACAAATAAAAAATAATAAATATTTTCAAGGCCCAGCAAAGCAATTCATCTTTTAAAATATAAAAGAAAACCTTATAAAAATGGGTTTATATAATTTTCAGTCAATACACGTTTTTGGACAATTAATTTGTGTAACTTTCAGTCTAAAATAAATAAAAATGTTCATCAAAATAAAAATTTTACAAGAACCTTAACTAGAGCGAAGAATGAAGTACATAAAAAAAGAAACAAGAAAACTATTTACAAAAGAATACAAAATCTAACAAATTCATTAAAAATTAGCAAGAAATATAAAAATATTAAAAAAATCATATTTTGTCCATTTTAAAGCTTCATACCAAAAAAATAGACAAATAATTATAGCCTCAATATAAAAAATCTTCCTAAAAAATTAAAGTGAATAAAAAATACAAATTCTCGGGCTAAACATTTTGGTTTGACAAAACAAAAGTACATTCACCACTAAAAAAACACTAGCCACTACATTAACAAATATTTAAAAATAAAAATATCACATAAAAATATACAGAACAATGTCTAAAAAATATTTATTTAGTTAAACATATTATTAAAAATAAACAAACATTGTGAGCATATGTAGATAAAAACTTTACAAATATTGATTTGATATAAAACTTAATACGAAAGATGATATAAACTTCAAACAATGAATTGGGAATGATTTTTGTAACTGAGTTTAAAACATTTTAATTACCTACAAAGGCAAAAAATATTTTAAATTGAATTAATAACGCATTCAGTTTTATAAACAACAATACAAATATTTGCAAATTTGCAGATTAAGCAAACACAAATCTTTAAAATACAAAAGAGATACTTAGTTCATACCAGATTTGGTATTCAGACCGAATAATAATTATAATAATTTGGAATAAATAAGTTAAATTTATGAAAAAAAAATAATTTTAAATATTTAATGAAGAGTTCATTAACTTGTCTTAGAAAAAGCCTCAAAATATGCCACAAAAAATACAAAACAAAAAGAAGCAGCCTAAAAATTCATATCATTGAGCTTTCTAAAATTAAATAAACCAAAAGTATATATTATAAATAACAAAAACAAAAAATTCACAAAAACACACAAAGAACACACAAAATGTTTGCAAAAGTTAAGAAAAAAAATAAATAAAAACCTTTAATGCTGCGCTGGCTGAGTCGAAAAAAATTTATTTTACTTATAATTTTGAATTTCATTTTGGTCTTTCACAAAACCTAATCACAAAAATATACATAAAAAAGATACATACATATATCTAAAGGCAAAAACAAAAATGATTACAAAAAAAATTATGTGAACTTGTTAATTTTTAGCATTTAAGTCTGTAAAGCTCCGCTTGTAGATGAAAAATCAATAAATAATAAAAACTACAAAACAATGAAAAGAAAGATAAAAACACAAAAAAGTTATAAACTGTCACACCAAATATAAGTAGAAGAGCGTATACTTTTTCCGGACGGGAATCCTCATTATTTATACAGCATCCCATTAAGCTTATGTCAAATGTTTTTATTTTATTAATATTATTTTATTTTATTATATTAAAATTCATAAAATTTGTATCATTAAGCAAATGCATTTGGAAAAATAGCATTTTTGGTAATGCTTTGAGTGGCGCTACGTGCTATTTTGATGAATCCCTTGTCACCCCAGTCCTTTCCAAAGGAATTCAGGCAATTCCAATAGTTCAAATTTGAAGTGTCATCATGTCCGTAGCCCACAACGACCAGAAATTGCGAACTTATGCGAGATCTTGAACCACCAGTTGGGGGCACATAAACGCCACTCTTGTACTGCATGAAATCAAAGGTGCCTGCATTAAATTCCACAATGACGGGTATATAGTTGGCCACAAGGCGCATGAGAGTGTCATCTTCTCCATCGGTGATATTTGCATATGAGGCCAGTTGCACGGCTCCAACTGTTACAGAGGCGGGCACACACATTTCCTGATGGTCAAGCGTATTATTATTACCATATTCCGATTCTAGCACTAATTCCGTATCCATTCCGTATTGTGTGAGATAATCGAATCCAGCCTGAGGCACTTGGGTCGTACAGCCCGTGCCCATGCCAGCACAATCCAGTAATTGTTGAGCGGAGAATGGGTTCGGTTGCAAATTGTTTAGCTGTGCAGCATTCATGATCTCTATAGCCTTAGCCGTGGCATATGCCCAACTGCTACTGCAAACCGTACCCTGATCGGCAGCCGATACATTAAGGCCAAGTTCAGAAATTATATCAAATTGCGGAGGTGGAGACGTTTCGGCAATTGTCACCGGTGGGGAGGCATTGGATTCGGCGGGATATATCGCTTGGGGTAACAGCGCTGTAAATTGAATCAACCTCATGTCGGAGAACTGATTTGTGGCCAGGCGGTAAGTGCTACGATTGCGATCCGCTTGAACATTATGTTGATTTACCATATTCCGATTGTAAATATAATAATAGTTGGCATATGTTCTTGATGAGTTACTGGCATATGTCTTCTCATACAGCGCCTGTAAAATAAAAAGAAAATTAACTGTTTAGAAAAAATATTCATAGATCTATGTTGACTCAAAAACTCACCTCAAATGCTTCAAAGTCTTTTAAGGCTTCGCCATGATTAAATGCCGAAGTTCTGCAGAAGAATAGTACCAAAATTGATGAACAGCAGAGCCACAACTTGAACATGGCGACAACGTTAACTCAAAAGCGAATAACTAATGCTCCGGCAAATGTCAAAGCCTTATATACCGAGAGGTAAGACATCGGCACATTCCTTCTGATTAGATAGGCAAATATGAAGAGACGCCACAAAGTGAACTTTCGCAAGAAAAGTGCAAATAAGATTTCTATGTGGCATTCAATTTCGTGTCATATTCGAAACGCTCTGGAGAGGTTTCGAAATAAAAAGGCAGGGCACTGAAAAATTCTGGAGGTGTGCCCATTATAAATAAATTGAGTGAAAAATGTTGGACTTCGTGATTTGTGCAACTCAAACTGACTAATTAAGAGACCTATTAAGAGTGTCGACACTCAGAATATAAGATACATCTAACGTTTATTTTAAGAAATAATTCTACAGTTCCCAAAACTATTTATTTGTTTCTTGCTAATATACAAAATATCTTTTCGTGATTTTGCCTAGAATTATAATTAATATTAACAATAACAAAACTGTAGTTAATGTACTTATGCTTACATAGATCTGTTAAATTTCAACGTAATTTGTCAGAAACTTCATTAGGTCGTCTTACTATAGGAATATGTGCATAAGAAATCAATAAATCTTAGTTTTGGTAAAAATATTATACAAACAATATAATTTGTACAGCTCCCTTTTAAATCAAAATTTGAACACAATTTTTGTCTGCTATGATAGCCCCCTTGTTAAGGCTTAATCCGCCCCTGCTGCGTTCCCAGCTCTCGTTCTATGTGAAGCACATAATTTGCACTTGCCCATTTCTTACATTTGATATCCAAACATTTGCTGATTTATTACTTTTAAGGTCTGCCGATAAGCCTCGCCTAGCTAAGATTCTTTTTGGGAGCGGCTTAATTGTGTGTGCTTCTCATATCTCTGTTAATTCGTAATTTCAACCTGACCTAGTTCAACTTCAGAGTATCGTAAAAGTAACTAATCATAATCATCATGGAGGTCTTTTGAAGAACTGATTAGACACAGAAAATTTCATAACACTATTACCAAATGTTGTGTATGGCTTAAATATATTGACAATAAAAGTTGTCAGTATAGCAAAATAATATAGAATTAGATTAGAATTTATTTTTTATTTATAAGAAATTTCATAACAATAAATATATTGTAGTAAAACTAAATTATCGAACAAGACAATAATAGATTATTTATTTAGCATTTTTTCCAAATTTAAATAACATAATTATATTAAAATTATTAATAAATATTTGGGAGATATTGTAAAAGATAATTTTACAAAAATCCCCATAAAAATACGAAAATATATAAATAATAACAAAAATTACTAATGAAGAATTACCAATCGGTAGATATAGCCAATGGGTTTAAAAGGTTATAAAAAACCATGAAAGGCAAAGAAACCCTGAGGGCGGATATAAAGTACACTTATAATACAAAAATTATGAAGAAATGAATACATTTTGTTTACTGAGAATTAAATCGAACATACCTGTTATATAAGCTAATTTTAATTTCCATTCAAATTTATTATATGCCTAGAAATAAATTTATACTCGTACTCTAGTAGAGTAAACGAGTTTATTGTATTCGTGCAAATGTATGTAACAGGCAGAAGGAAGCGCCTAAGAGCCCATAAAGTATATATATATTCTTGATCAGCATCAACAGCCGAGTCGATCTAGCCATGTCCGTCAGTCCGTCCATATGAACACTTAGATCTCGGAGACTGTAAGAGCTAGAAAGACCCAATTTGGTATGTAGAGCCCCTTTATGGGGCGTCAGATCAAGTTTATTTTTAAATTTAGTCACGCCCCCTCCTGCCCCCGCAAACCGCAAAACTTTATATCTTCCACAAATTGCAACGCATTTATTTGAAACTCGGTTTGCATATGTATAAGCACATAATCTACCGATTTGCCGATTTTGTTAAGATCAGATAACAATTGTAGAGAAAAACAAAAAAAATTTTTGTTTTTCATACTTCGAATATTGAATAAATGCTGAGTACGAATATCTTATAGTCGGGGAATATGGACTATAGCGTTCTTACTTGTTTGATTGATTATTTATATTGTAACTATATATAATTTGTCTGCCTACTCGTTTTTATCTCGTCATAACACCTTTGCCACACTAAAACACACCACATAATGATACAAATTTACATTTCACATGTTCGATGAGAAATGCAAATACACATTTTCGAAGTTTCATTTTTCTGCTCATCGCGCAGCATCAAGTTTTGTTTGGCCCTTAGTCAAAGCCAAGAGCGTGGAGTATAAAAGCCAAGGCAAAGTCGCGAGCGGCGCTTATAGCGGGTTCATCCATTGAGATCTTCACACGAAATACGGAAAACATATCTCAGCATATAAATTGTGCAAAAGGTGATTAAGTTTCGCTTACCCGAACATCAATTAATAACCATTACAAAGTGAAATGATATTAAACTTACATCATCTTATTAATGGCCATCGCCTTTCACACACAACTACAAATTTTAAACTAAAGCAAATCGAAAGTGAAATTTATAGCCCCCAAGCTAGCAAAAACAAAACATCAGACGGATGATATTCAAATTAATCGAATGCGATTCATCCAGAAAGTGTAGCAATTTTATGTAAATATTGTGAATACAGCTACATATCATCAAAAGTAGCTCCATTAATCATTTGGCTATTACAAAAATTTTAAAAACCAACCGATTGACCAATAAGAAATGAATGAATGACAAAAAACGAAAACATGATGTTTCTAATTTAGTCACAGTGAAGAATGAATGCTTTGCAATGAAGTGAAGTAAACAAATGCGACTTGTGGGAAATTCGTATCCGGAAAATATAATTGCAGCATAAAAGGAAATATAGTTTTCTATAATAAATATTACAAAGTGCAATATAAATATTGTATACTCTAATTACTCAAAACAGTTTGATAGTGTAAATATTCATTGTGATACCATTTCCAAAAATAGTTGTAAATGTTTAATAGTGTGAATGTTAACAGTCATGAAGTTTGCAACGCATAGGAGGAAGTGTTTTCTTGATCAGCATGACGAGAGGATTCGATATTGCTATGCTGGTCCATATGTCCCACTGTCCGTTTCAATAGAAATATTTCAAAAGTCTTAAGATCTACAAAGCTGAAATCCAAGTTCTTTTTATATCTTCACGCTGGTTGAGTTTATCATTCATCTTGATTGAAAAACTATATCATATACCTACCATATAATGAATACTTTAGTAGGTAGAATCAACAGATAATTCTAATAAACAAAGTTTCAGTTCGATTTGTTTTAAAATTTAGTGCGAAATTTGACATAAACATTTAAATTAAGGGCTTGGAAAAATAGAGTACCTCGAGCTGTCGGATATGGTTTTGCCTACACGTCACCTATTCATACTTAACAAATTATAATTACTAACCTAACGTCTTTTCACTTGTTGACATAATAATAACCATCGTCTGGCCATTACAGATGCGCCTACGTTTTCACAGCTCCCTGCTGCAACTGCAATTGCAACTCCTCTTATGTCTGCACCTACTAAGCGCTGTGTCATTGCAAACGTTGCAGTCATTTCCAAAATTATGCGAAGTCCGCGATTTCGATGACTTTTTGCGCCAAACAGGAAAAGTGTACGGGGATGAGCGGGAGCGTGCCTTTCGTGAGAGTATTTTCGGGGCGAAAAAATCACTCATAGATCTCTCCAATAAAAATGCGGAACTGGGAGTATCCAGCTATCGGCTCAATTTGAACATTTTCGCTGATATGACACGCGAAGAGGTGGCAACTCTGCTGGGATCGAAAATATCCGCCCAGGGCGAGTAAGTATGGCATTATATAATACGCATACGCATAGGCAGTTTAGCGGAAAACTTGAACGGGTTTTTGTTTCCTGTGATTTTAAACTGGAAACTGGTTTTCATGCGGGCTAATTAACATAAGAAATATGTGTTTGTTTAGCTAATTTATGATTCATTGAGTATTAAATCATAGAAAGTTCAATGCTTTCACGTAAAAGTGTTAATTGACCATTTAATAGAAATTGTGTGTTTGTTTTTGGAAAAGCTATAGTTTATATTCAGGCCTGTTTTTCTTTTAGAAACTTCTTATATGTCTTATATGTTATTAGTTACAACTATTTTTTTTACTTTTTTCCTCCATTAGAGATCTCACCACACGGCACATCAACTTTGTAACAGCTCCACTCCCATCAAGCAGTGGTGCTGGTGGTGTCAACCTTCCAGACTCCTTTGACTGGCGTGAGAAGGGTGGAGTAACACCTCCTGGTTTCCAGGGCATAGGCTGTGGAGCCTGCTGGTCGTTTGCCACCACGGGGGCCCTTGAGGGACATCTATTTCGTCGCACTGGAGTGCTGGTTCCCCTCTCACAGCAGAATCTGGTGGACTGTGCGGATGACTATGGAAATATGGGCTGTGATGGTGGCTTTCAGGAATATGGCTTTGAATATATTCGAGACCATGGCATTACCCTGGCTAATAAGTATCCTTACGAACAATACGAAATGCAGTGCAAACAGAATGAAACGGCTGGTAGGCCACCGCGTGAAAGTATTGTCAAGATTCGGGATTATGCCAGCATCAGTCCTGGCGATGAGCAGAAAATGAAGGAAGTGATTGCCACTTTGGGTCCTTTGGCTTGTTCAATGAATGCCGCCCCCATTTCCTTTGAACAATACGAAGGCGGCATCTATGAGGATGAGGAATGCAATCAGGATGAAGTCAATCATTCAGTGGTCGTCGTGGGCTATGGTTCCGAGAATGGCAAAGACTATTGGATTGTGAAAAATTCATATTCACAGAATTGGGGCGAGGGTGGATTCATGAGACTGCTAAGAAATGCGGGTGGATTTTGTGGTATCGCCAGTGAATGCAGTTACCCCATTTTGTGAGCAGCAGTTAGGAGGGAACAATTAGGCAATTAGATAATAAACGAATTTACTTCTTTGTTAATGTAGCTACTAAAGTATTTTGCATAAGTAAACAAAAATATAAAATATATATATACATAGTATATAAATGCTGTTGCTGAAGTTTTACTGTATTTTAAATTCATAATTAATTCGTTTGATAACGTGTTCAAAGTTATGCTGTGAAACTTCGATGTTCAGCTTTTGTAATGGTATTGCATACTTTAGGGCTGCTAAAAAAATAGACAATGCTGCTAAAAAAAAACTGAACACAATCTGTTCCTGCAGGTTGAGAGAATCTGTTAACACTCTAATTTTAAAAATATTATTGGGAATGTTTAATGTAAATGCAATATTGGAAGTACATTATTTCGGGCATGTTCTTAATTTTGATTAAAATGAAAAAAATATCTGTGACAGTAATCGGAAAACGAACAAAAGAGGAAGGCAACTTCGGGTAATTGAAGCTTAAATACCCTTGTAGATTCGGTTGGAACTCGGTCAGCACACATGGAGGCTTCTAAGATTGACACTTCCCTATTTAGTTCAATTCTAAAATATACTAAAATACTAAAAGTACTAAAAGTACTAAAAGTTCATTCGAATACGAATCGGTTGGTTATATGGGAATTATATGATATAGTGATCCGATCCAGATCAACTTTGGTCAGCAGACGTGGAGGCTTTGAAAACTGACATGTACCAAATTTGGTTCAATTCGGGTAATTCGGACGATTTTGAAATATGACCAGCTTACAGCAGGAAGAAGTCTATGGAGTAAGAATGCTACAGTCGAGTTTGATCGACCGATACTGATCACATTTGGTCAACGGATCTATGGGAGCTATATGATATAGAAGCCCGATCCGGATCTGGACTTAATCAGTTGAGGTAGATGACTCCAGGATATTAAGCCCCAAATTTGGTTAAATTCCAAAAAAAAGAAACTAAAACAATGAAATAAAAGCTCCCTAAGAGCCTTACACATGTTTATAGAAAATAAAACTTCAAATTTAAAGTCTATCTCTTATAGTTTCCAAGATCTAGATTTTCATACATTCGGACAAACATATAGATGGCCCTGGCTAGATCGACTCGGCTTGTCATTCTGATCAAGAATATATACACTTTATGTGGCCGTAAACGGTTCCTTCTGCTTAGATCACAAAGTTTGATATTTGCTTAATAAGTAAATTATATGCAAAATATATATATATTTTCGATTCTAAAAACCTTTCAAGAATTACTGATGGTGCCAAAATCACAATTATTTTGTTCTCTGTACTCGTATTTACTTTCTGGAAATTTTAAATTAATTCCAAACGCCTTTCAAAAGTCGCAGTAGCTTAAGTGTATAGAGCCTTCGGTGGAATTATGATTGGATCAAACTCAGCTCAGATTAGGTAAATTGTAAACACTTTCTCATATTTAGAAGCAATTGAGGAAAACGATGCCAGTAAACAGACTAAGAGACTCACATTGACACTCAACTATTTATATTATTTAATATGCAAATTTCAATTTCTATGTTAAATATACAAATTGTATAAATATGGCTCTACTGAATCCAGTCTCAGTTCAGTAAGCCGAAAGATTTCAAGATGCATTTTCATTCAAAATCGCACTCGCTGATATTTGCTTTCAGAATTTGTGGCCTCTGTCTTTGCTTAGCAAGTGGCGCACGGGCTCGGGCTACACCCACAACAGATACCACAAGCCCAACGGTTTGGGATGTCACCGGTACTGATCCTGATCACTCTATAGATGATCGGTACACCACAGAGCTAGTAATACTTACCAGCTGCGATCTGGCCTGGACTAAATTTAAGGTGCGCTTATATTTTAATATGAGTACGTCTTTTCTTTTTTAAACATCAATTATATTTCCATCCTATATAATAGACCGACTTTGAAAAGGGCTACAAGACTACATCAGAGGAGGAATCCCGCCAATCCATCTTCTGTGATAATCTCGGCCGCATTCAAAAGCATAATGTCCTCTATCAGCTGGGTAAACAGACCTCGAAGATGGGCATTAACCAATTCAGTGATTTGACCCATGAAGAGTGGACCAAGAAATATTTGGCGCACCAAATATGAAGATTCAAGAATAAAATATCATTTTGGTGTAAAAATAAATAAAACGATTGAATCAGCAAATCTACGAATAAAACACAATAAATACAACATTTTAAAATAAATAGCTATAAGATGAGAAACCCGACTTATAATGCCATCGAAAAAAAGGAAATTAGAAATATACTTACGAATAAAACAACTGAAAGCGGATGAAAATAGTTTTATAAATATGATTATGCCGAGCTGAGTACATGAGTTCTGGTATTCTATGTTCATTTACTTCTTATTGTTTAAATCTGGGAGGTCCGAGCTTTCAGATATATCTCATTTTACCGAGCTGATGCCGATACTGCCATTTTACCGAAATTTACTCGTTGTACCCTTATAGAGGGTACTATAATTTCGTCACTATATTTATAGCGCATAGAAGGAAGCATCTCCGACACCACTATATGATATAGTTCCCATACAACCGATTCGGAATAAACTCTTAATATGCCAGATTTATTTTTTATTTGTTTTTTTTTTTATCTGAATTGAACTCAATTTGGAAGTTTCAGTCTTGGAAGCCTCCATGTGTGCTGACCGAATTTCAACCGAATTCGCAAGAGTATCTTAACTTCTGTTACCCGAAGTTAGACTTCCTCTCTAGTTTTTCTGCACATATAAAAAGAAGTGAACCATAAATGTTAAACCTCAGCATACTTGTATATTTAAGCAATTAGTTCCATTATTTCATTTCCAAACACAATAAACTTATGAAACATTACACAAAGCTTTTCCCATGTTTTGTTGTTGTTGTTTGACTAACTGTGCATAATACATATGTAAATACAGAAATACATATATGTATGAACTATAAATTATTATCATTTAAAGTATTTAATGAGTGTGGGTTTTTGTGGTTCGAAATTCCTTTGCTCTTGTTTTCAACGATGTTTTGTGACACATCATTTATTTTCGCCAAATGAATACATTTTGTATGTTTGCTGAATTTTTAATGTTTCATAATTAAATAAACGTATATATTTTCTTTGTTTGAACGCACACCAAATCTACAATGAGTATTATTATTTTTATATACTTTAGTTTATTTTTAAATATAATTAATTTCTTGAGATTCGTTTGTTTTCCCACTTGCCTGTTTGCACATAGAACATACATAAATACGGCTGGGGGTTTACATATTTTACATTTTACAATACATTTTTTCATATTTTTTTTGTTAATTATTGCTAACACAAATATTTGTTTTATATGTTCTGTTAATATGCTTACATTCATATGATATTTTGTTAATGTTAAGTGGTGGAACTACGATATATATATATCGAATGGAAATACTTATCTGTGGATTTTACACTTCAGTTAAAAAGTATGAAATTGCGAAATGATTAAATGCCGAATGGTTTTAAAGCTTTTAAAGATATTGCAGATATTTTCATTTATTAACTATATATATATATCTGGCTGCCTTATATATTTGGATTGCTGTATAATCGTTGGGGACCTTAAGAAGATGAACTTTTCATTTGTCAACCTGATATAAATTGGTTATTTTTTAATTCCAGTAACTGCTTTGGTCTGACTATATTTTCGGTAAGCAATTGTACATAGCTTAAGTATATATACCCGGTAGTCGTAGTGTAAAGGGTATATTGTATTCGTACAAAAGTTTGTAACATTCCAAAAGGAAGCGCTTCCGACTCCATAAACTATATATATTCTTGATCAGCCATCAACAGCGGAGTCAATATTGCCTTGTTCGTATGTCCATCCGTATGAACACCTATACACATATAACACACTATAAGACATAGACCAATGTAGACTCCATTAGTATACAGACAAATCAAGTTTGTTTTAAAATTTTGTTACAATGTTTTAGTCTCCCTCCCACTTACACTGATGCTGCTGCAACTTAATGACTGAACCTCTAACCCAACCCCAAACACAAATCGGCAATAGCATTGCTGCAACATTAGTGTTCTGTCTGTGCTTTTTCAAAAATTAGAACGGGGTTTATAAACAGCCGCTGATTGAATGTGTTTTGCACCGTCACGATATGAATTAACTGAGTACCGGGTATCTTATAGTCTGAATTTCAACTATAGCGTTCTTCCTTGTTTAAACCTATTTTGTCTCTTCAACATTTGATCAGAATTAGTAATTGGTGAAATTGTAGAGGAATTATATAATTATTTTTCTAAATTTCTCTCTACAAAACAGTAAATCGTCTTTTGGGCCGATTTAGGTAGGCAAATTTCGGAAATTAAATCGAAAAAAATATGACATTGCCATCTGTTTCATCGATATAGTTATCAAGCAAGCATTATCGGAAAATTATTGATACATATATGAACAATAATTGCCACATGTCGCATGGCTGTTTAACTAGGATTAAAATCAAATAAATACAAAGACCAAGCTAATCCTGTTAAGACTGTTACTATTTCATCTCTTATAAGTCCCTACTGGACATCGAGTAGGTTAATTCACATTAATTTTAATAAAAGTGCTTAAAAAGTGTTCGCATTTCCATTATAGATTTCTCATTAATCCAGCTTAATATCATATGACAATTAGTATTCACTGAAATTTATTGGCGTTATCCATTTTGACATATCTCAATCATTCTCGGCTTATAAAGTTGGTTTACATCGAATCTTACTTTAATTTTCCCATCAAAATACTGTTTAATTTCCATATTATTTGCTGAGCTTTTAGGATATTTAGGATTGGATTTTATAACAATTATCGATATTAGAATTTACATTTTCGTTTTTTATTAATATTTTTTTGGCGTTAAGTTCTTTTTAAGTGTTTCTATATTGATTAAGAATTTCAACTTCCGAATTTCATTTGAAATACAAACTCGTATCCTTCATTTGGGGGAGTCGAAATTGTAAATCAAAAATGTGTAGCTTCATTATAGTGTTTATAATGCTACGACCACCAAGCGACCCTGGCCTGGTATGAGTTAAAACCAAATGTTTGGTGTATACAATATGGATATGTTTTAGAGCTAGTGTGTGGGACTGTACTTGTTTTTGCATTTTGCATTGCTGTGTGTAAATTTATCTAAAAAACATTAAGTCAAGCTATTGTCAGATCAGACCAGACCAAAGGGCGTTTTCGGACCAGGGCCATCATTTGGAACCAAGAATCTAAATAACTAACAACGTTTAAAGCATATAGTTATACATATATAATATATACTCGTACTATATATAGCAACAAATATTTCTTCTACAAAAAACGTTTGCACACATACATATTTTGTAACTTAGAATTCTAGGCTTATATTATTATTATTTAAGCAAATTAGGCGGCATTTTTCAGCTCTGTAAATATGTTTTATTATCGGTGTAACTTTTCTCGCCAGTTGTTGCTCTACAAAAAATGAAAATGGGTGAAAATGTGAAAACGCTTAATAAGTGGGCTGCTGATATTCCATTCCAGATTGCTGATCCATGCCTAAAAACAATAAATTAAAAATTAAATACAAATTATTAAAAACATTAAAAATATTATATTTACCCTGCTGGGGTTGTCCAAACGGCGTGGCACTATATTGATCGTTATCATTATCCATGGAATAGCTATAAGCCTGCTGATGGACCACATTTGCCGGATCTGTCTCGAAGGCCGAGGAAAATTCATCGCCAGCTCCAATCAGAAAACGTTTGTAGGCCATAAAAGCACACAGAGCCTGCAAATGTTTTGGACCTCAACAAATCATCAAGGGTAAAATTGCTGATGTGACTTACCCAAGTGAAAATGGAAAAGAAACAGAATACTATGGCTGTCTTCATGCTGCCCGACCCAATGCCCAGAGGTGGTACTGGTGCTGAACTCCACTGCGACCAGAGATATAGGAAGGCTATGAAGTAAAAGAAGGCCCAAAGTGCTGAAAAAAATAAAAATGAAAGTTTTAAGAAAACCAAATTTGCAGAATTGTGAACCCTGCAAGGAGCTGTAGAAGTGCCTCCTCACTTCACTAAGCTTTTTAGGAAGATCGCACATTTTCAAATCTTCTCGATTAAGGCAAGTTCTAATTTATCCAGAAGTCTCATCTGGCAATTTTATAAACATAAAATTCACAAATGTAAAAGAAGATGAAAAAACTAAAAGTAATTGATGTAAGCCCTGCATTATCTTGAAGTATTAATTGACATAATTTTCTTGTTAAGTACATATTTTACTTACCTGAAAATCCCATATCAGCCATGACGTAACGCTTTCTGCTTTTCACAGATGACATGCGTTCGAAGAGAAATTCACCGCCAATAAAGCCCATTGAGGCTAAAAATCCGAAAACACCTATGGTATTGCCATATTTACAGGCCATACCATCCCCATTATAGAGACAATATTCTTTGCCTTCCTTTTCCGCCCAGCCCTCCGATGAAATGCAGCCAAAAACCACAATAGAAAAGAGCTGAAAAATAAGATGGAACAGTTTATTTAAAGAGCTCATTTTCATATTCTTTTCAAAAAGTTTTAGTACTTTGTAAGAACACTTTCGACAATTTCACTCTTTCTCGGCAGATCTAGCTATTTCTTAAGTTTATGAGTTTTTGCAAGCGAATTTAAAGTTTTGAGTGCTCAAAAACTCTGAGAGCTCTAATTACTTTAGTAAATGACAATCTGTCTTTGGTATTCATTGGTTTCTGTTGATTTTCATTGGTTTCTGTTGGTTATTTTTCAAAAACTTTTAACACAGAAGTGTTTGTACATCATAAAGAATTGAATGTTAGCTGGTCCCACTAATTCAGATAACACCTGTTCTTTGGGAACCGTTAGAAAACTCAACTCAACTAGTTGTAGCAGCGTTTCATAATGGCAAGAGAAGGGGCTTTATCGAAAGAAACTCAGGAAGTTGAACGAACGAAAACTATATAACTGCAAAAACTTATAAACTATATAAAAAGCAAATGTACAATAAAAAGTGAATGTAAGTTTATGCCAGAGAATACCAAAGGGAACTTGCAATTGTAACCTAATAATGGTTATTTTAACCTTGGCTAGAAATTTACAACGAAGCCCTCGTAAAGAAATCCATAAAAATCTTTAATTTATATATTTGTTCTTAAACTAGCTTCATTGAGGCACAAAAGTCGGCAGCACTGGCTGCATATACATACCTACAAACATACCTCTTTATATAAGTACATATGTATATAAATATGTATGTAGTATGTGTGACCCAATTTAGCGAGTGAAGGCCAAGTTTAGACCCAAAAAAAAAATAATACAAAGAAATGGCGGCTATGGCACCCGAAGGATAAACATGCTTAAATATGACGTAGCCAAAGTGTAATGCAAATGAAAAGTTTTCTCACTTGTCATTGTTCTTCTTTCTCCTACCCCATGCTGGTGACGCAAAGACAAAAAAGACAGAAAGCGTCAAAGTACCAAGGCCTGAGAGTTTTTATAGATATCAAGCAGCTGTATATTAAAAGTAAACTCAACTGGCAAAAAAAAGTGTGTTTATAAATTAAACGTTTGAATGACTAATATAAAACATCAACAGTAGCTATACTGTGTACAGGAAATGTGGGTTTCTAAATATATATTTGCTATGCATTTGTAGATGTCCGACTCAGCTGATTCACATTAATATTATAGGTAATCGTTTCTCGGGATCGTTTCTAAATCAATTGTAACATAGTTTTGCATTTGGCGTTTGAGCAGATACTGAAAAGCTTCCTTTATTAAACGTGACTTTCTTTATATAGTAAGATCATTTCTACATGTCACAGTTCAATATTAAAAAAATAAAATTAAAAATATATTTAAAAATATTTTTGTATGCCTCACAAATTACAAGTTGCTATTATTTTAAACTATAAATAGTTATTTAAAATTAAATCCTGATTTTCCATGATTTTCCTATAAGAGAAATATCATAAATATTTAGCTTTCACACTTCTCACAAAATTCTCACATATATTAATTTTGTCCCAATATTTATGGTGTTTCTGACTATATAAAAAAATAAAAATATTTTGTTGATGAACATCACAAGAGCAGTGATATAGCTGTCTTTCTGTCCCTTCGGATTTTAACCCGAATAATACATATACCAAAATATTTCCATAAACCAATTTTTTGCAAATATGATTATCTATAGGAGTTCTCACGAATATTTATCCTCATGTACCAAGGAATGTGCAAATTAATTTAGCAAAAATGCCATAAAGAAGGAATTGTATTACATAAATGTATACAATGAATTTGAGATTCATAGTTTTCTAAGCGTACATTTTTAATTACCCATACTCTTATATCCTTCGGCCCCCAAGCACAATTACACAAATCACTCAAAAAATCCTAGTCTAACCAATTCCCCTAACAACTCAGTCAACACTCACACACGTACATATATTTTGACTGAGTACCCCCAATGGGGAATGCGAATGCCAACACTTACCCAACACAATCCTCGAATGACGACTTGAGGTTTCATGGCAAAAGTGAGGGGATCAAAGGCGCCTCCCGCCTTACCACCGCCATAGGCGCCGCCAGCATTAATATTCAGTATTTGATTGAGAACATCCATTTTAAGTTTTTGTAAAGTTTATTTTATTTGCAAGCTTTTGTTGCGTTTTCACGTCTTGTTGTGAAAAAAATCGAATGCGTTCTTTTACTCAAGGGCAAATGCGGGGGCGAGACTTTTGTCTGTTTGTCCGTCCAGAGTGTATGTGTGTGAGCGTCTATATAGATTACAGCACAGGCACATAAAAAGTTACACACATTATACACACACGCGCCTCTGTAAAAAACTACCGTTGTCAAGCACAATGCAAACAAAAAACTTGAGCACGGCTCACAGAAAACACACTGTTTGTTGTTGTTTTGATTTCGTATTTTTTTTGTATTTTATTATTAATAATGCATAATTAATGAACGAAAAATTTCAAGGGCTCAGATTTTCACTTTTACTTTTCGCTTTTCTATGCTTTGCTCTCTCGTAATGGCTTGCCTATGCGCAGGACAATGACAAATGAATGTAAGCTTAAGTCGTGCTCGTGCACTAGTCGTGATAATATGGAAACGCAAAATTCTGCATAGAATTGAGTATCGGAATCACGTTATCGAATTGTTATTTGTGATGAATATTTATTTTTAAAGTCACGACTTGGAAAAATACTTGCTGAGGAATATGAAAATGGGTTACATTTTATAAATTATACTGATATCTTCACAAAAATATAACTAACTGCGTATAATGTCCATGTCCTTAAATTGAAAGTTAACTAGAGCGCTGAAATTTAGTTCCATAGAAAAAACACCTAATTTTTTATATATATTTTTCTGTTTATAGTTTGGTCACACTTTAGGTAGGTCGATAGGCTTACATAATTATCGATATTAGTATATATTTTGGGCTGAATCAAAATACAAATTGTATGTACATATTTAATATCAAAAAATTTAAAAATGGACAACTTTAATAACTTACTAAGGCCACCCAAGCGAATGAACAATTTGTGGCGCTTGCCTTGCACTGAACTCTTTGCCAAAAGAAGACCTCAAGTCAGACAAAATTTCAATCTCATCAAGAGCAGTCTCTACAGCGAGCACAAACCCAAACCGACACCAAAGGAGTATCCATCCTCGGGGCAGTTTGTACTCGACAGGGAATGCCTTTGCGAACTCATACGGAACTATGTGGGACGATTGCCCTTGCATCCACAGGCTGCCATGAGTGGCATGTCCAATTGCCAAAATAATGTTTCAATAAACTTACATTTGGACAACTTTTTCAAAGATGTCCAAAAATGCTTCAGTTCTCGACAACGGCAAAGGACCAAGGATGAAAATGTATACCAGATATGTTGTCAAAGAAAGAAAAAGCGACGCAAAAAGCCCGTTAGTTCGCCACCAAATGTCATCAGGTCAGGTTATAAGTCATTTGAAAACGTCTATTGGCGCCGAGAGCAGGAACCGAAGCCAAAACCGTTACATTCGCCGATGCTCAATCGAGAAGATGATCTGCCGCTAGCAAGATCAGTCAGCCAATTATACATGGTACCCCAGAAGCCACGACGCTTCCAACTGCAACGTCAACAGCCACCCCTAAGCAAACCCTTTTGGCGTCGAGAGCATGAGCTAAAACTAGAAAAAGAAGCAGAAGCTCAGAAATATCGTGAGCAAGCAGACAAATGGCAGCAACTGCACCTTAAGCGAAAGGCTAGGGAGAGATTCCAAAATTTCGTGGAACACAATCTCAAACGGAGTCGAAAGCGTGACCAATTGACGGATGAAACAACTCCTAACCAATCGCTAGGTCAAGAATATCTTGATAAGCCATATGTTCCACCTGAAATGAAGCAACTCAAAGGCGACAAGCTCTGGCGGATTAGTTCTAGATCATATCCTAAAGAAAAGGGAACATTGGTAGAGCAGACTCTCTTATCCATCTTTCCAAGCAGTAAGCGTAAGAATAAGAAAAGCTTGGGCACTCCATTTGGCAGATATGTGCGACCAGATGATTCGGTTAAGCCTAAGTTTGGGCCCCCTTTTGAGGAAATGTTAAAAGATGAAGCGGCTTTGAAAGAACCTGAACTGCATTCATTGCTGAGGAGTCAACATTTTTTACAGTCTCCACCAAAGACATCCTCAATTGCACCTTCACCAGACAAAACGCCAGTAAGAAGAGCCAGCGATTTAGCCAAAACACCACCTAAGAATGTTAGAGAAAGGTTTTCCGCAACTTTTGATGAAATGCTAAAGGGTAAGCTAATAAGGAAATGTATATAAAAATGGATAGTTCAAACTCTTATTATATATTTTACCCTCATATTTTTAGGAAAAGCTAGAAAAACACCTGAAATTATACCACAATTGAAGAGTTCCCACAAGTTGTCTGTTAAAAAACCTCTCAAGAAAATTGAAATTGGCTTGGGCAAATTCCTGAAGAATAAGGCAGGATTGAAGGGTAAGAAATTATCGATAACTATCAATATAAAAACATCATTTCCAATGTTTTCAAATGCGAAAATCAGTTTTCTTCATACCTAAAAACATAATTTTTATGTGTAAATTTGAAAATACGATCGCGAACGTTCACGTTTGCTGAAATGGTAATATCTTCCCATCGATTTCATTGATTTATTTGTCAAACGACTCCTAATTAATGCGGTTATGTAAATACAAGGATTGGGAATAAAGTAAAGAGCGTTTTGGTCGAACCCTTAAGTTTTTTTGCTTCTTTGTGACCGTCATTGCGCGACCAGCTATCATATCTGTTCAGTAAAACTGAAGAACTCACATTACATTGCATTTGTTCGGACTCTTATACGACATCTTTCCCACTTATTTTAAAGACAAAAAAATACCGAAATTGAAGTTAAAATTGAAGAGTTTTCCGGACTTATTCGACAAAGAACCAGAGAAAGAAATCAGCGAAGTGGAACCTCACCGCTTTCGTAAGCCGTTACTAAAGGGTAATTAATGTATATGAAAATTATCAAAGAGAGCAACCCAAATTAACCTACATTTTTAGTTAAGCCCAAAAAATCGCCACAAATGAAAAGTCCCCACGATTCGTCCGCCAAAAAGCATCACAAAGAAGTGAAACCCCGCTTTACACCCACCTTTGACAAAATATTAAAGGATAAGGGAAGGCACTATGGTAAGCAACATGGAAATATCGACGGCTCGTCTCTGATATTATTTTTCTCACTTAGGAAAAAGAAACACTATAAAATCATCGGAACTAATACCACAATTTAAGAGTACACACGACTTATCCGCCAAACCATCTCTGAAAAAAGTTAAGCCTCGTCCTCGCCACTCCCGGAAAATTAAGTCAGTGCCAAAGGGTAAGAAAATGTCAGTGTATATATAATATTATCAGAGTTTAAATATAAATGCTTCCTAGTAAAAACCACAAAACCACTCAAAGCTGTGCCAAAATTAAGGAGTTCCCATGACGTATTCAACAAAGAGTATCTAGAAACGATAGAGCCCTCCTATACATCCACCTTTTCTGAACTCTTAAAGGGTAAGAAAGCCAAAATACCCGAACTCCACTCCTCTCTAAAGAGTCAGCATAGTTTGACCGTCCTCAAGCCGAGTGACAAAAAGAAACACAAGACTAAGGCGGCTACATATCCCATAAAAGAAAGTAAAAGGATGGGGTCTAAGGCCAGCATTAGGAAAAAGAAACACAGAAAAACCTTCGAGGAGATATTGCAAAGCGTGATCAAGGCGGAACCTCATCAGGGAAGGGAGAGTAGGCCTGATCTGGGTTCGAGAAGGTCCATCAAGATAGAGCCTAGATTTACGCCCACTTTTGAAGAGATGTTGAAGGGAAAGGCTGCTAAGGTGCCAGAACTGCATAGATCATTGAAGAGTCAACATAGCTTGGACTTGTCAAAACCGATGGGGAGAAAGATATCATCATTATCAGGATTGAGAGGGAGCGGGAAAGTGATATCTGGTATACCTTCTTTTAAGGGAAAAAAACATAGAGATAAAGCCTCGCTAGATTCAGCCCTGAGGGCGGACTCTTCGGTCTGGTTTACGGCCTTTAAACTGCACAAGAGAACTCCACTTAAACCAAAAACGGACTTACGGACCCCACTTAATTCGGAAGCTAAGAAGAGACGAAGCCGTAAGTCAAGCAAACCTCTGGGCCCACAGGATGTGATTTCCCGATTGGGTCGTGGGATGGCGCCCAGAGAATACAATCCCACGAAGATAGTGCCCTACAGTTCCACTCACATCACAAAACCTGGCTATGTCGCAGACACCGTAGGCAGAACCCCTCATCAGGAATATGAAGTATTTCTTCCCCCGCCCATTCGTCCCGAAGACAATAGGGGTTCCACAAGCACCATTGGGACCGTGCGGATAAATTTACGGGACTTTTCGTCTTACATAAAGGACTCCCAACCAGATAGAGATATTGTCAAGAAGGTTGGGTCTAAGAAGTCGATTGCTTATTTGAGAACTAGAAGGGATACCAGGATCAAGAGATTCCCACGCCAAAGCAGATTATCTAGCACTGGTTCAGTGATCACCTCTACTGATATTACCCGCACGGAAATGATTGCGAAAAAGGCTAAAGAGGAAGCCCCCCAGCGCGATGAAGATGATTTTCTCTTCGACCTAATGCCAGATGTTTATATGGCCATGCCTTCACAGGAACCACGAGAGGGAGAGGGCAGCATTCCATCCAATCAAATTGCAGGCACACCGACACCGGAAGAAAATATTCCTGCAAGGCCTAGGAGACCCTTGTTGGTTAGTACTACCACTACGGAAGTGGAAGCTCCAGCTGATACTGAGCGTTCTACTTTCTCCTTTGCTCCACCTCCACCCCAAGAGGTACCCCCACCGTCACCCCAGCGTCGGAAATCTCTGCCACCTACCCAACCGGATATACCTTCCAATTTGCATGCGGAAGTACCTCCAACAACTATTGACGATTCCACCCCTCAGCCTAGAGTGCTCCCAAGCTGGCCTAAGGCTTCACATTCTCCCATACCACTGCTTGCTACTTCAGAACCATCTAAAGCTAAATTTCAAACATTCCCGAAACACACTTTAAGTTCATATCGAAGTAAGGGTGCCTTGAAAGACGATCCTTCCGTAAAAGCTCGAGAATCGCTAATAAAAGTAGGAAAAGAAATCCAGAAACAGGACCAGATCATCAGTGCTCAAGAAAACCTCTTGTCGACGGACGAACAGTGCAGGGAGACCACCAAAGAAGAACGTGCCGCATTGGAGGAGAAAATTCGTAAACTTATGGAGGTGGTAGCCATCCGAGAAGATGTCCCATACAAAATACCCGAACGTGACTTTCTGACCGAAGCTCAAACACGTCAATTTAAAAAGACGCCACAAAAGAGAGACTCACCTGTCCCTATTAAAAGAAATAAATATTATAGAAAGACAGATGAGGTGAAAATTTCCTATGAAAGCGTGAAGCTTCCGAAGATAAGCGAAGAGCTGTATCAGAGATGCATCAGTGAGTTACCCTCAGACTGGTCGTATCCCCTACTGGAACCCATAAAAACGGTAAAAATACGACGTTATTCAGGACCTATCATAAAATCTTATTCGGGAGACACTCGTCCAGAGACAAATCAATTCACTGGAAGCCAGGCAGTGGAAGAAGAAGAACCGCCGAAGAGTGGCGGGCGATGTTATTGTTCTATTTGTGATTTCTTTAAATTGGCTAAACAAGAACCGGATACTCCACTCATTCGAGAAATGAAGGCAAAATTGAGAAAGCTGGAACTCGCGACTTACTATCGAATAATGCGCGAAAGAGAACTGAGGGAGGCGAAGAAAACAAAGGCCAAGAAGTTGAGTAAATATCCATTTTCCGATGAAACGCCTTGTTTGGTCTTAACGTCGTGTTTATAATTAGAAGAACGACGACTTTAGGATTTGACCATGCGATTCCTGTTAGAATGGATGACTTCACTATTGGCTGTAAAAATTATTGATATGTAATGTTTATAAAACATCTGATTTACTACAAAAATTCACCTGATATACGATAGGCAAGATCATCAGATAACGATTGGGACTAAGAGGACTTATATATTTATAAGCCCCCTCAATTAAAAAGGACGATTAACTTTGATTTGCAGCCTGTTTGACAAGTGTCATGTCTTCATTGTAATAACTGACACTTTTCAAACAAGTTGCAAGACCTATGTATTCGCAAATTTCCTCTTTTTGTGAACTTTTTATTAATAAAACTGTATCGTATAATATTAAAACAAGGCTAATCGCCTGTTCATAATTAACTGCATTTGTATTCAAATTGAGCGTCATCGAAGTAAACTATCGATACTAGGATCTAAGTCAGCTTGCTTGCAACTTTAAGTGTCGAAGCGATATTTTCATAGGTATTGTCAAAAAGATTCATTGTTATCGATAAATCATCGTTTTGTTTATTTATGAATTATACAATTTCATCATCGGCTATGTTTACTCATTTCAAGCCATTTCCACTTCATTGGGCTGATATTTCAACTGTAGCGTTATAGCTGTGGGTGTGGTGACATCGGTAACAGTTAATTGTTGACCATCCTGCAGGCCTAACTCGCCCAGCGATTGCGTTAGATTTTTCCTGGTGGCTTCCTCAATGCTCTTGATGTTGGCCATATACAAAGTTCTTTGCTTTCCATTCGCCATAACTGTGGTAAGAGCTGGATTCTTTAATTGGAAACGCGGCGACTCGCACAGCAGATTTAACACATCTTCCAACGTAGTCGTATTGGGATCCTCAATGGGCAAGATTTGAGCTTGGTTGCTGCAAGCCAAACAGCTCTCCGATTTCTCTGCCTCATAGGTATAGGTGTAAATACCGTCCAGATCGTTGAAATTCAAATAGTTGGACATGCTGTCATAGCAACTGGTTGCCATTTTGAAGACCTCCATGGCACAGACAGCGGCAATTACAGCATTTGTGCTGGCCACAGCAGGAATGATGTGTTTGATCACTCCCTGAACCAGGCGATAGGTGATACCCGAAATATTGAACTGATTGGCTCGCTCCAGCGCTCGCTCATACACCCACGCCAAGTGTTGAGGATCGTCGCCATCGAGGGCCATCTTAAAGGGGCTCTCCTTGTCCCATTGTATGAGCTTGACATACTCAATGCAGTGCTCAGGCAGACGCGGCGTGTTAGCTATTGTGCATAAAGGATAGTTCACCTGTGGAGGAAACAAATTCAAAGTGCATTCAATGCATGCTGTGAATCCAGGCAGTATCACACGAGCGTTGCCCTTGAAGCCCTCTGTGCCGCCGTCAATAATTGGTATTATCGAGGTCACGTCCAAAGTTCCGTCATCCTCGTGGCGCAGCATTGACAGCAGCATTCCATTAATCCAGCGACGAGCCACAATGGAGTCTAAGCCGCAAACTATAAGATGAAACTGCTGATAGAAGTCTTCATCAAAGTCCTGAATCTTAGCAAAGTGTGGCGTTACGCGACATGTGGGAATCCTCCCATTGATAAAACGAGCCGCACATTCCGCCTTGGAGGCTCCGATGTCCGAGCGGCGAAACAGAAATTGACGATTTAAATTGGACAACTCAATGGTGTCCATGTCGATGACGTGCAAGTTACCAAAGCCCATGAGGGCTAAATCTTTCAGCAACTCACAACCCAGGCCGCCGGCACCAATTACCAAAATTTTGCTTTTGGTTTGCAGAAATTCCAAATTGTCAGCAGGTGGGGAAAAATCATCTTTGCAAAATGGTCCTTCGCGTTCCAGGATATGGCGAAGTCCATTCCACCGTTTATTGTAAGCGGGATTCGGAAGCGAAGGCGAAGCAGCTGACATGGTTTGGCTTTGCTTCTGGTAGTACAATTTTTGCGAGACTCGGAATCGAGCAATATATTTTATATCGATGAGCATAGTTTTAGCCTCAGTATCGATATTGCTAGCACTGACAACGATAATTTTGGCAGATGCGATATTTTTGACAGCGATATTTTATTGACACGCTGCCTGCAGCTGCTGTACACCGAAATTGAAAACAACGGCGCTTGGAAAATTGCAGCGGCGTCCTTTTTATTTTACCAGCGCGTATAAAAGTGCGATTTTGAAAAATACGCGAAGTTTAATTACAAATAGAAAGTGAAAAGATAATTCAACAGTTAATTCCAAATACTTCTTGAGTACCCATCCCTCTCATATCCACACCAAAATGACGCTCTCAATATTGGCGTCTTTTGACGATCTGCGACGCTGCATGCAGGTTTTCACTGATAGCACGGCCGAGGAAGAATTCCTGCGATTTCTGCGTATGTTTGAGGATTACCATGAAAAGGTATCTGGCTTTGCAGCAGAAACAGCGCGCATTCAAAAAGAGCTAGATAAGTCGCTCAGCAAAATGGGCGATCTGGAGGGGAAGCTATTTCATGCGCGCCGCATTATCGATATGGAGATCAAGGCAAGGCGCAACGCGGAGCACGAACGTGACGCCATGGAGAGTAAAATAATGGCTGTGGCGGATTTGCTACGTCACGAGCGTAATCTCAATAATGAGACGCGGGATAAGCTGGCCTTTCTCCATACTTTGCCCTCTGCATCGTCGCGCAAGAGAAAGTCCTTGAATACAGTTCGGGAGGACAAATCGTATGGTGAGATTAATTCTACAGGGTCGCTGCTGTCGGATTTGTCTATCACCCATTCGGAAGACGATTTCCTTGATATACGCCGTTCAAAATCCTGGAAGGAACATCGCCCGTCGCTGCCCAAGAATCAAGTACTTTATGTGGGCACAAAGAGATCACGATTGAGTGCTGGAGGTGGCACACCAACTACTACCTCACGCCGCTCCATGGGTGTGGGCGTGGATCAACACACCGTGGATGTGGTCCAAGGGCCTGGAGCTGAGCATTTTTGTGCCACAACGAAAGTAACGATTCCACAAGATGGCCAAGGCGTAATTCAAGCAGAATCTATCATAGAATCGCTTCCCCTGGTGGGATCTAGAAAGAGGGGAGACGGCTTAACATCAACACCTCGTCGCTCTGGACACATGATGGAGGCCACTGCCCCACCACTGACGCCCGCTATGATGGGCTCACCTGCACAGCATCAACGTCTATTGATGAGGAAGCACACATTCACACAGAAGAGTTTCCTGCGAGGCGACACCTGTGTGCAGTGCCAGAAACGGTAGGAAACGTGTATTGCTTTTACGTCCACCTGTGTTAATCTTTCCCCTAATTTTTGATAGCATTCGCTTCGGCTCGGTGGGTCTGCGCTGCAAGGATTGTCCAGTGCGTTGCCATTTGGATTGTAAGAATTCGCTAACAGTGAGCTGTGTTCCACAGTCTGGCACTCCCACGGCCAAGTTAATGTCGGGTTATCTATCGGACTTTGCTCCAAGTGTGGCACCACGGGTTCCTGCCTTGATCGTCCACTGTGTGAATGAGATTGAATCGCGAGGCTTAACGGAGATGGGTCTTTATAGGGTGTCTTCCTCGGAGCGGGATTACAAGGCGCTCAAAGAGCAGTTTTTGCGTGGCAAGTCCACCCCACATCTTGGCCAAACAGATGTCTTTGTGTTATGCTGCTGTGTCAAGGACTTCTTGCGCACGCTAAAGGAACCACTCATACCCACGAGCCAGTGGAAGGACTTTGCCAATGCAGTCCAAGATCCCAATAATCAGATGGTTCAGCAGTTGCTCTGTCGGCATGTTCAGGAACTGCCATCAGCCAATCGCGACACGTTGGCGTTCCTTGTCAAACATTTCCAACGCATTGCCGAATGCCCTGTTGTAAGGATGCCCATTGATAATATTGCCTTGATCTTTGGTCCGACCATTGTTGGTTATTCTTCACCTGATCCCGATCACCATGCCCTGTACACGGAAGTCTTCACCCAAAAGCAGGTGATGCTGGCCTTGCTTCAGCTGCCCGGCTCGTTTTGGGAGCAGTATTTGGCTATGGAACCAACGCCATTAGAACTAGGAAGCGCACTGAAGCGTGTGCCCAGCGCCAATAAAGATTTGTTTTCGCTTTATGGTGAGTTCCTCCGCACCACTTAGACAACTTGTATCACTAAGCACATATCACATAGAGATTTCATTCCATGTGATGGATTCATATACAAAATATTTTCCGAGTTAGCACCCCAGTGAATAAAGCTGTTGGCCGAAGAGAACACGATGCCCGATGTGTGTTCTGCCGCCACAGCGGCCGCAAAGCTAATGTCGTTGCTATTTGTATACCCTTAACCTTAACCCTGACCCTCAAAATATTTTGTATATGAATCCAGTGTTTGTATATTGCATAGTACTATATACTATATATACATTATATATATACATTATACTATATGTACGATTTTAATGTTTTGCAGCCACGCCTCTGAAGGCCACCATGAAGAAGCGCAAATTCTATGGTACTCCTCCGCCGTCGGCACACAAGAAATAGTTTCGAAGAGCAGTATGAATATTTTCTAGGTACTTAAAAAATTTACTCAAAGTATTTACATTTATTTTTTTGCTGCATTTTCGTTTGTTGAATAATTAATTAATTATTCACCCAAATTTGTGTTTTCAATTTCTGGGAAATTACAGAAAATGTTCAAACCCTTGTTTAAAATGTAAAAAACTAAGAATTTTCCAACGACATATTCAAAATATCTGATAATTTTTAAACGCGATATGAATATTGCATATAAGCAAAAACAATCTAAAAGTAACTTAACCTTTCTTTTCGTGTTTATTTATCTTTCAATGTTAATCATTTGCATTTGGTAACACAGTGAATTATACAATGAAAATAACAATGTACTATAATACAAACATACCAATTATATATGAAAATTGAACAAAAATTCGATATATTCAAGTTAATATTAATTTACGCCTTTTATATTTGCACACCTAAGAGCTATGTGATTTGGAGGATCAAAACAAAGAAAGGAAATAGCAAAAAAGGACATTAACACAACAAATCAAGGAATAGTTCAAATGCTTGTGCAGAAAACACTAGAGGAAAGTGGCAATCACGTTTGGCAGCTGCACTGACTGGGATAGCAGGAACATGGAGATAGCATTAGGAAGACAAAGGAGATCACAGGCAGGGGGAAGAGGAAAAAGAAAGAACACAAAAAAGGTTAAGAAGAGGGAGGATAGGGATACCGGCAGAGGACACTCAAAACGAATCTGTTTGGCTTATTTAACGTGGCAAGGTATATAGCCACCTCTACTGTTCTGTGGGACACAGCACCCAGTTGACAACGCACATTCACGCTGAACCGCCAGAATGACGACTTTGCCATCGTTATTGGGCTACCACATCCACCACGATACTCCCACAAGGAGGCCGACCTCAATGAGTCAAATTAGGGGCTCAGTAGGCCCTCCCTTTGGTCCCGACAGACACTTGGTGATGGGGAAACCAAGTTGATAGCTTCGGCAATATGTTTGCCCTGGATTGCCGACCCCCATGTCATTTAGTCGCCTCGTACGACAAGCTTTGACTTGCTGTAGTGGTATTCTACGACCGCTCCCTACACGGTGGAAGAGACACAAGAGAAGGTAGAGGGAGGAAGTAGAAGCCTCCACGTATGCTGACCGAATTGTTACAGAATCTGCAAGGGTATGTAAGATTCGGTTACCCGAAGTTAGCCTTTCTTGTTTTTCTTTTGCTTCTTGCTATTCTTTCTTTAAGATTCACAATATCTTTCAATTGGGCGAATCTGTGGGGCACTTACTAGTCTTATGTTTATCAATGAAGCGTACTTTATTTCCATTCAGCATAGTGGAAACGAACGTAGTAGGAACTGATGAAACCAGATCAAAATATATTTAAAACATGTGTACAATGGTATTATATACTTTTAAACACACTCCATGAATTATCAAATGACGTTCCTCACTACAAACTTTTCTTGCATGACATACTTGCATATAAAATTGCATGCCTAATAACGTTCTTGAATCTATTATAGTCTATTACGTCTATTACAATGCACTTATGACGCAAGCGATCACACAGCTTTCTCATTCTAGATTTTCCATTTTCCAGAAGCTTTTTAATATTTTTCTGTTATTGTTTTGTTTTTTGTATAATTTTAAATTATAATTGCACTTGTTCTATTTTTATACTCGTACTCTAGTAGAGTAAACGAGTTTGTTGTATTCGTGCAAATGTAAGTAACAGGAAAAGGAAGCGTTTCCGACCCTATAAAGTATATTAAATATTAAATAAATGCTGAGTATGAGTATCTTCTACTCGGAATATCGACAATAGCGTTCCTACTTTTTTTTCGCTAAATCGGAGACTGACATTGTTTTGTTAATTTCAATCAAAGTCAACACCTTTGTCGCGAATTTCAAGCCCAGCGTGTCACCCTTTTTCCCCCTTTTCTCTACTTTTCGGCATTCAGAAACGTCACTATCGTGACAGAATAAAGAAACAGAAACATAATCAGAATGAATCAAACTTTATCACGGTAATTGTCCCTTTGTGGTGGAACTTTTAGATTGCGAGAAAACTTGAACGTGTGCACTTTCCTTTCAGTGATTTCTTTCATTTGACTTTGAGATGGTATCTTTCTCTTTAGGCAAATGGATAAATCGTGATAATTCAATTTCCTTTGTAAATCCCAAAGTATAATTAATGATCGGGTCAAAGTTTCCACTGACGCATTGGGGAAGTCTTACATGTTGCCAAACCACTGCCTATGAGCATCACCGATTGATTTATTTAAAGAACAATTAAATCCAAGCAAAAACGGGTTTCTATCAGCTGAATGAAGCTTTTGCTTGGAGAATTCTGAGCTCAGTCTTGGCTCGAATCTGCCACTAAGCATGTCGGCCCTGGTGTTGCTTCTGCTGATCTTCCTACTCATATCGGACACCCACTGCCTCAAGCAGAACATCACAAATTGCCCGCATCGCTGTCGGAGTGGGGATTGCATCCAATTGGATGAACTCTGTGATGGTTTGGCCCACTGCCTGGACGCATCGGATGAGACTGCCCTGATGTGCGATAAAGTTTGGTGTCCTGGCTATAGTTTTCGTTGCAACTATGGTGCCTGCATAGCCAGCACTGCAGTGTGCGATGGTCAAACGGATTGTGTTGATGGTTCGGATGAGATGCGTTGGTTATGCCGAGCTCAAATGCAGCAGGCGAATTGTGATAATTGGGAGCTGTATTGCGCCTCTGGGCAGTGTGTGCCCTATGCAAAGCTGTGTGATGGAAAAAATGATTGCCTGGGTGGCGAGGATGAGGCGTTCGTGTTATGTGAGGGTGTAGCGACAACCACAACAACAACACAGAGAGCGGTACTGGCGCCGACACTGTCAAATACAACTTCGTTGACCAACAAAGTTGGGGAATGTGTGGTGCCTCAGCTGCCCAATGTAATTGTCAAGGATGCTTCAAATGCTGTGCTTCAAGCCGGCTCTGCAGTACCCCATGGTACACTCATTCACTATGATTGTCCTACAAATCATGAACTTAAAGGAGAACTAACAAATCGATGTGAATTCCCAATGTGGCTTAACAAGTTTCCCTATTGTGAAAGTAAGTCAAGCATTAGCACTAAAGCTGGAAAACAGTTCTAACACCATTATCATTTTCTTTTAAAGGTCCCACAAAATTTGTTTACCATGTGCTCATCACTTTATTTTCCTTTTTGATGGTCGCTGTACTAGCCCTTATATATCGCCTGCGAAAGGATGGCCAGCCGAGGCAGCAGGATGAACATATTTGGCTGGTGGAGACAACGTCACCCAAAGTGTGAAGTTTTTAAATAGAGAAACAATAACAGCAAACTTCGGCTCTTCAGATTGTCAAAATTTACCCGGTTCTTTATGATATAGTAGTCCGGATTGAACTTGGTGAGCGGGCGCCTTAAACTTATACATTTGAACGACGCGCGGCAAGGGCAAAAGCTCGCATCATCGAAGCTTTACTTCGGCAGTTTTCAATGTCTTTGGCCAAGGAGTTGGTTATTATTGATCTGTACATCATTTTCATCTGTACATCTTTGGCAATTCGATGGGATTAATTCGATTAATGCTCTTACAAGGTCGGCCATGTGAAACAGCCGGATTAGTTAATTGGGAGCAGAAGCAATTAGTTGGCCTTGATCTTGGTTGCGGTTAACGGCAGTGCTGGCTTCCTGCTGGGCTTAAAATATGTGCCATCCTATACCAGTGCTTGCACGAAGTCTTTTACGACTTGTGACTTTAATTTTAGCCAATATTCATTTTAAACATTTCAAAGCTAACGAGCACCTGTATACCGACCTGATGACTGTTATCGATATATTCCAATCGATATTTCAATACAAATTTTGTTGAAAATAATAAACAACAAAAATTAGCAAATTACCCAGATTATAAAGTTCATTTTATTCCTTTATCTTTGCTATATCACAACACCAACCTGTTGATTTACATCAGTTCAAAAATATCGAAAGCGTCTGTCGCCGGCAGTCTGTCACTGTCACCATTTCCAATAGAGATGAGCTGCTAATATAGTGACTGGAAAGAGTGGTCTGTGATATGCAGATATCATTAGATGAGTTAAAAATCACATGACTATGTATACACATATATTTTAATTCAAATAAATATTAATAAACATGAAAAAGTAAGTAAGTAAATAACCGCTTCTTTCTATGGAATGTTCAATGTGGTTAGTAATACATATATGTTAGTCACAGTTAGAGCAAGTCAGTCACAGCATATTCTCTATTCGCTCATCTCTAATTTCCAACCGGCTCTTAAGAATCGGAATCAGGCGATCTGTGTATCTGTCTTCACACCCACATAACTGCTCCAGTCTTTCAATCGTAAGTATCTCCCATATAGTATCCAAGAATAATTAGATAATAAATAAATACTATATGCAAATTATAGAAGAACATGGCTAACATTGCTAAGATCTTTGCTGTCCGCGCACAAAATGTGCTCCAGGCTGCGGCCAGACAGCCACAAGTGTCGTCTATCGCCGCTCAACGCTTCAGCAGCAGCTCAGCTTGTAAGTAAATCGAAATGGACTTTGTCCTGCTCTTTCACAACCTCATTCTCTCTGAAACCGGTGGACCACGGCTGCAGACTGCAGTGCAAAATGGAGAAATGCGGCATGCGTAAAGTTGATTTCAATTGTCATTATTACGTAACACATTTGCATTTCCAGCTGGCAATTGGGAATTTTTGAAGACGGAAATTGCTGGCGAGAAGAAAAATGTCGCAGTTATTACCTTGAATCGACCCAAAGCTTTGAATGCCCTGTGCAATGGCCTGATGAAGGAACTGTCCACAGCGCTGAAGCAATTTGGCAAGGATCGCAGCATTGCCGCCATTGTCTTGACTGGCAGCGAGAAGGCCTTTGCCGCCGGCGCTGATATCAAGGAGATGGCGCCGAATACCTATTCCCAGTGTATTCAAGGTAACTTCCTCAATGACTGGACAGAGGTGGCTCACACCCAGAAGCCTATTATTGCCGCTGTGAACGGCTACGCCCTGGGCGGTGGCTGTGAGCTGGCCATGATGTGCGACATCATCTATGCCGGTGATAAGGCCAAGTTTGGCCAGCCAGAGATTGCTTTGGGCACTATTCCTGGTGCTGGCGGCACTCAGCGTTTGACACGTGTTGTAGGCAAGTCCAAGGCCATGGAAATGTGCCTCACCGGCAACATGATCAATGCCCAGGAGGCGGAGAAGCTGGGTCTTGCCAGCAAAGTTGTGCCAGCAGATCAGTTGGTGTCTGAAGCTGTGAAGCTGGGCGAGAAAATTGGCAGCCACTCCAATCTGATTGTCCAGTTGTGCAAGGAGGCGGTGAACACGGCATATGAGACGACCCTCCAGGAAGGCTTGAAGTTCGAGCGACGCACTTTCCATGCCACCTTCTCTACGGTAAGTTCGAGGGAAGCGCTTTGATTTAGGATATTTATTTATTGATTCTCCTTTTGCAGGCCGATCGCAAGGAGGGCATGCAGGCCTTTGTTGAAAAGCGTCCTGCCAACTTCACCAATGAGTAAATCCGCGAGAATTTGGTCTTTCATTTGAAATTTCCCAGCCAGCATTGCATTTATCTATCCAAATAAAACCTTGATATTATAAAAAAAAACATTTTTTTTTTACTTTTCATTTTGGAAATGTTTATTTTGGCTTCATCCTCTTACTTTCTGCCCCTTCGCCTAGTTGCTCATATCCAATATGAATTTCTTGCCAGTGAATCCTTTAAAGTTTAAAGCAGCAGCCGCTGCGTCCTTGAATTGCTCTAGCGGTACCATCTCATGCGTTGGTGCCACAAATTTACCCTCCTCCATTAACTGGCACAACTCTTTCAGCATCTGGGCGCGCTCTGGAGCGTTGTAGTTCTCCTTAGACCAGCGTGTCATCCAGAAACCACGAAATGATATATCCTTGAAGATTAAGGGACCAGTTGCTACCGTCACGGGCTCGCGTGACATGCCTCCGTAGGTCACCATCACACCACGGTCATCCAGATGGCGAGAGACCTCAGTGGCGCTTTTGCCGCCCACACAATTAAAGGACAGACGCGGGCGTTTGATTTTGCCCGTTTTGAAGATGTCACTGGTTCGAATTTCCTGCTCGGTGAAGACCGCTGTCGCGCCCAAGCACTCGAGTAGCGTCTTCAGCTCAGCAATTTCAGGACGATCGCGAACAATGCCCACACTATTTATGCCCCAGGCTCGGCAAAGTTGATGTACCGCTTGGCCCACAGCGCTATTGGCTCCATTCTGGATGACTGTATCGCCTGGCGAGAGTTTTACAAAGTCCTTGAGCATACGATAGGCTGTGCAGGGATTCACCGTAATGGTGGCTGCCTCGGCCAAGCCCACTTTTTTAGAAATTGCCATCAGCTGATCCTCGTTGTAGACGGCATGGGTGGTCCAAGTGCCCAATCCAGTGGCCAAGGGGATTACATGTTCGCCTGCCTTTAGGCCTTTAACTTGATCACCTACACAGATGATCTCGCCCACAAACTCATTGCCGGCCACAGCTGGGAACTTGGGCTTCACGGGATATTTACCTGTAATTTTAATGTTATATATATTGAAACTATTTCCAAATGGCACCAGACTCACCCTGTATGGTGTTGATGTCTGCAGGATTAATTGGCGCCGCTAGAATCTTCACCAGAACTTGTTTATCCTTCGGGTCAGCTAATTTGTCCTCCACCAGCTGGAGCACGTCCTGTGGCTCGCCATGTTGTGTGTATTTCAGCGATTTTGCCACCACGGACATGTGGCGGCTAAGGATATTGGTTGTCGGCCTGAGGGTGTTTCTTAACATTATATGTACAATAATTTATATAAACAAGTGGATAACGATAAATCAAAAAACAATAACAAGAACAAATCACACAATGTGTTTTAGAGTGGCCGTATATTTAGTGTTGGGTAAGAATAAAAGTGAAAAAACATCGATGCTTGACGTGTCACGAAATATTTTTAAAGAAACGCGATATCAAAAGTAACTGGATTTAAAATAACGGCTATTTAATGGAATATTGGTACATATTTGAGTTTGTAACAAATTTTTTCTATCAAAAATAACTGGATTAAAAATTATGGCTAACTGCCTACTTAAGTACATATTGTTCTTAAAAACATTTGGCTATGCTCCTGCTGTATTGTTGCATAACATATATGTATTAGGAGAAAAAGGAATATTTATCCGCTATCTCCGTCTGGGCGCAATATGGATGGGCAGCACTGATGCATAACAGTATTGTGGTCTATGGTTACGGTCAAGTGTGCTAAGTCGTGGTTTGAGGGCCTGTAATCACAATCACGCAACTTCCTGTTGAAGGGGACAGGGGTGCAACCCTCCACAAAATTTAACTTTCAAAACAAATTAGCACATAAATAAAATTTAAAGAAACCACCGGGTAGTTCAAACTAGTGACTAAATCAAAACCAGAGTGGAAATGGAAATATGATCAGATAAATATTTTTTAAGAGACGATGTATGAACTCTAGAGACACAGTTAACTATCTGATATAGAAAGTGACATATGATAATATTCAGTGAATACTGCAAAATATCTATCAAGTAGCAAAGGTTTAACAAATGATTAGTCAAACTTGTTGCATATTACTGATAGAAGACAACAGTATACCTTAAACCAAACAATCGAAGCTCGAGCTCTCAATTGTTGGCTTTTGCCGCTAGTTTTTAAACTCATTTAAATATGAAGTGCAATTTTATATATTCAAACTGCTGTCATAATACAATGTCTTCGTTTATATTTCTCCTTCAACCGCAAATCAATAAATCTACAAAATAAGGCATCGCCGTGGGGGGTAAGGGTAAGGGCATCCTGCACCTCATGCCATAATTACACACGTCACCTGTTAGTTGTTGTTTTATGTTTGCCTACCAAAGACGTTGCACGGAAACCAACGAAAAATCCAATAAAAAAAAAGAAATGTATGTGTGAATATTTTGTTGTTGAACGTCGCGTGCCGTCGCCGACGCCGACTGCCAAGAAGCGGCTTTTAGTTTACTTTTGCTATTCGAGTTCGAAGGCTGTGGATTTGAAAGGAACAGAAAGGAAAAATGTCTGCTCTAAGTCCTCGGGCCAATGTTTTTATATTGGTGAATTTGGGCTGCGAAATGTTATATGTTATTGATCAGCGTTTAAAGGCGCAACAAATAGCTGCCGATAAGTCAGTTCAAGGTTAGTTTTAAAATTAATTGCTATTGCAAATACAAAAAAGTTATGAAGTTTTCTAAAACGTTTTATAACATTGAACTTGTATTAAAAACGTTGATAATACAATAGTAAAATATTTTAATATATTAAGTAGGTAGAGCTGAAACAGTAATACCCAGGGAAATCTCTAGAGATTTACATAAATGCTTGTGCAAAGATTTGAATGTTTAGGAGCATTTGCGTACCTTTGTGAAAACGAGTTCAATGGCTACTAGATTCATTTCTTGTTGAATCTACAATTGCTACAATTACGTGGCCTGGAATCTAGTAGCCTTTAAATTTGTTCTCTATCATCGAAGAAAGCTAAACAAATGAAGCTATACATTAAATTGTTCACACATGCAAATGTCAAAATCTATAAAGTTTTCTGAAAGACTCCCCCATTATTGTGTAGATGAACAGTTACAAGAAGGAAACCCGTCATATATTTACGTCCAAAACTATTTTTTAGTGCTCATCTAAGCCATATGCGTGAAAATTTCTGCCTCTTAGCTAATCACTGTCCTCCTCTCCAAACTCTTTTTCAGTCATTCACGATGTCACTACTGTGCTGTTGGAACCAAAATTCATTGATTCCTTGCTGAACGGATCTATTCATGCAAATGCGCAGCTGTTGACGGTCGAACATTGTAAATTTATGTTGAACGATATAGCAACCTGCTCATTGATGCGTTTGGATGACAATTCAATGGATAAGTTATGGAATCTCATGACTATGATGCTCAAGTGGCAACTATTTGTTTCTCAACATCAACATCATCTGCTGGATATCACATTTCGCCATTTGGAGGCAATCAATAAGTTATATCCGGAAGCCAGGCGGCATATGCTGATAGATTTCACCAAGAACACACTGCTTGATTTTTGGAATGCCAGTGGCGAGGATTTACAGTTGTCGATTTATACAACTTGCAAATCGTGGCTGGAATGTTTTAATACTAAAATTTCGCTACTCATACGCCTGGGTTTCCAAGCCATGGATGGCCGCTTTTTCCGAGATGTTGAACAGCCATATTTCGATGCGTTCGTGGATGGCAAAGGTGAGAATATTTATGTGAAAAGTGCAGAAATGGTAAGGGAAAGGAGTGCAGAGGCGCCCAACCGTATGGATCTACTGGCAGCCCAATTGAATCCAAATGCTGGCGCTACAGAAGATTTGCAGCCCATAGATGCGCATCAGTTTCAGCAACAATTGGAGCAGACATTTAACCATATATTGTTTGGATTTGGACAAGCACAGGAGAACAGTTCGACAACAGCAACAGCAACGGCTACGGCCACAGGGTGTGAATTTGTGCAGCTGCCGCAAACGCAAATGGAGAACTGAACAAGGCGGGCTTGAATACGAGGAGTACTATTTATATTTCGGGAACTGGCAACACTAATGTCAATAGCTAAAATGTGGCTGTGCCGTGATAAAGTTTGATATTTGGCCAAAAAATGGAATTTCAAGAGAAGGCTTATGTTGGATTAATTTTTACGACTTTCGACGTGGATTATCTCAATCAGAATGTATCAAGGAATTCAGTTCTTAGTATGGCGATAAAGCAGCATCAAAAAACCACTGTATGTCGCTGGTATAGTGAATTCAATCGTGGTCATAGTTCGGACGCCGATGAAATCAATGAAGGTCCTCCAAAATCGGGTGAATTTTTGAGCAGTCGACATCGAATTGATGACATCCTCCGTAGAGTCCTGGTTTGTCACCCAATGAAGAGGAATGACTAATGAACGAGGGGAATATTTTGAAAAACAAAAAAAGCCATTTTCATTTAGAAATGTTTGTTATTATTTGATGTTACCGAAATATATATAGTACCCCTCGAAGATATATATATCTTTGCAAACATTGAAATCGGTGGAAACGAGTGGTACAATTTAATATATGATTGTTTATAAAACTGGAAGTCGAGTTCGAATGAAAACTTTCGCGCCATCCAACTCGGATTATCATACTAATCTCGGATCATGAGGTAATTCACTCTGCAATGTAAACAAAATTCTATATTATTTATGTCAAAACAATGTTAGAAAACTATGTGTTGTATTTTTTGTTTTGTAAAATAATTACAAAAAATGAAAATCAATATTAAATCGTTTCTTTTGAGCTTGCGACAAACTTTCGTTCAAAAACATATCGATATCAATTTATACAAATAATTGTGGGTGTGGAGGGAGGTGTGCTGCGCATTAATGGCCACATACATATTTGTATTTTTGCATTCGTCCGATTTGGTGGGCAGGCAGGCTCTCTCTATGGAAGGACGTTTGTTTTGTTTGCGTTTTACATTTTTGCTTTGAGCGGCACTGCATCCACCATAATGTGCAGGGCCATCTTGAGGCATTCCTCGGCCGAACTAATTTGCTCGCAGGGATAGGCGGCCGAGTTTTCCGTGAGGAAATCACAATATTTGCGATAATTCTTGACGGCAAAATCATAATTATATGCACCCAACGATTTCATATCCGTGTCATCATTTACCGACGGCACCGAGGCCTTATGGGGCATGCGACCAAAGGTGGGATAGTCTCGTTCGCAGGCTTCGCATTTGCAATTGAAACGATACTGCATGGAGAGGGTGTCCTGGCGTTGTTTTTTAGTAAAGATGGCGAAGTGAGAGCTGCAAGCGTGGAAGATGGCATGGTGGCATTAATGGAAATCAGAGAAAAATTAGGCGATTCTCACAGAACTCACCCATAATTATCATAAAGCACCTCCCCTGCCTTGATGGGTCGCAGCACAAAGAGGAAGGCCTTTGTGCCTTCGTAGATTCGTAATGTATTTGGAGCACAAGAATGATTCAGCAGCGATAGGAAAGCATAAGCTCCAGATGAATGCGTCTGGTCATCCTTTGTCTCATTGATTTGCTCCACCAGATCAATGCCGTGCATATTCGAGGGCGATGTTTGCAAATGCCGGAACAGCAAATCCGTAAAAAAGTTGCGGCCATCCTCACCACCCAAATAATCCTTGAGGGGGGTATTCTCTATGATAAAGTGTTTGAGGATCGCACAGACCACCGAACGCTGGAAGAGATCGGATACAGAGCGCAGCTGTTGATTTGTGACCAGACCATGAATGGCTCTATAGTGCTCTAGTTTATTCAATTGTGTATAATCCAGATCGAAGGCGTTTTTGTGCTGATTGTGGGGCTGCTCGCAGTACGCCATCAGCTCCTCGATGCTGTCATGCATATTTAATGCCGCCAATGTGGTGCGCAAGGCGATGCCATGAATTTTGTTGAACATGCTATGCAAGAAGTCAATGATGGGACACTCGTACAGATGAAAGCTTGTAATGGCCTGCTCCTTGCACTCCTTCGAGCAGAACATCGCGGAGCAGCAATGGTCGCAGGGTATGAGGGTCAGGTAGTTCTCCTGCTTGCAGGTGGCACACCGGATGTAGCGCATGGGTGGTAGAAGAGTAGAGCAAAACGGTTGCTCAACAGCCACTAGATCGCCCACAACTAAGTCCTGCGTGGTTACTATAAAGCGACCTTCATCGGCAGATTCACGCAGCTCCAGGCAGTCGGCTATGAAGGGTACCTTTGAATAAAGGGGCAACTCATTAAACATTTCTCGATAAAACAATGTGCAATATACAATCTTACTTTCAAAACAATGAAATCAGTCGAATTGATCGTAAATTGTCACTCACCTGCGGGTGGGAATCAAAACTGAGCTTAAACAAATATGGCTCTACGTCGGGTGCTTGTTGATGTTGCTCCAACATTTGGTGGCAGTCACGTTCTCGCTTGTCTAGCTTGTGCCGCAAGCGCTCGGGATAGTTAGCCTGGCGGGCCAAATCTATATTGGCTAAGCACTCCCGATAGCGTTTCCATTCAAACAAAACGGCCGATCGATTGGCATAGCCTATGGACAGATGTTCCGAATAACGTTCGGCGTAACAAATGCTTTGATTATAAAGTTCCAGGGCTTGGAAGTATTTCCTGTTCTTCAGCGAGAATTGCTCGTTGCCTAGCATACGGAACTCCACACTGCGCTTATTGGATTTATCCTCGCGTAGGGTGACATTACATCTGATCTTTTCCATGTATTTGAAATCCACCAGAGCATGCTCCACGAAGTTAACCTTCGAGTAGTTCTCCTTCAGCTCATTGAATTTCCCCGATATAATGCCGATTAGTTTCCAATCATTGAGCTTCTTAACCAGATCATCGCTAACGTCGTATACATCCATTGCGATTCCACTTTTAAACAGCTTAGTTAGCTCCTTCTCCTTCTTGACTGGTGGGTCGGTCGCGTGTTGCCACTGCCGTCTGTTTTTTCCACCTGCAGTTTTGTTGCGTTTGAATGTGTTTGTAGGCCACGCAATGCTTTTGTTGCGCAGGTGTCACTTGGTAATTGGCAATTTCACAGAGAATTTCTGCTTAATGTGTTATTTTATAATTTAATATTTTGCAAAAAAAAACTTTTGCTGTATAGTAATCGATGGCAATGGCATCGATTTATCGATGTTTGCGATTTTAGTCGATTTTTTCACACATTGAAATACTGAAAATATCTTACTCAATCATGGCTCACTCGTGAAAATTAAATAAAATAAGAAGTGAAATAAGTAGAGGAAGAGTTTCAAAATATTTGAAAGTACATACTTCCAACTTTTTTTTTAATTTACAACTAAAATAACCTATCAACTTTACTTGTTTCGTTTGCCATGCTCTTAATCAAATTTTAATTGAAAACAGGCTGTAGTGGATGCTAACCAACACTAATTTTCAGCGCCAGCGCCTCCATGTTAAAACGCATAAACCGCTGTTCGCAGATTTGTATTCAAGTTTTTATTAAAATTTCATTGTGCCAAAAATGTAGTTTTTTTTTTTTACATTATCTGCTGCCTTTCATTTCTCCTCACTTATTTACATAGCACATTTGGTTCCCCTTAGCTGGCTAGAAATCATTTGAGATAGCAAGTCTCGTGAATTTCTTGTGGGGACTTGCTTTTGATCATGTTGGGCACCGACTTGTTGCATACGGCTATCAAACCCTGAATGCTCAGATAATTTGCAAGCAATAGCAGCTCGAACAAGGTGCATTGATCAACCTTTAAAAAGTCCACATCCCACGAAGATATGTCGTCTGTGCGCCTTTCCTCGGGTTCGTCTTCTTCGGCCTGCTGAGGATCATACTTGAGATATGTGGCCCACTGCAGGAATTTTCTGAAGATGGCTGAAAGAACATTAGACAGCGGTAAGGCCCGTCTTAATCGTCTCGCAACATTTGACTATTTCTGTCAGTCTCGATAATTTCTTTATCAGAAGATTCCAAAGTATTACGGGCATACGGGCATAGTGACACGACTGCAAAAATTTAGATATATTATATTTTTGAGAAACTTATCGACATATCTTACACAGCACAACAATAACTACAACCACACGAATGAAAAGAAGCTCTTCTTCTGGCGGCAAATATTTTTTTGCAAAGAAAACCTTAGGTATAATAATCGATGGCAATGGCCTCGATGTTTGCGATTTTTAATCGATTGCTCACACTGATTAAATACTGAAAATATCTTAAGGCCCACGTAAACGAGGCATCAGTGGCATAAATACAATTTGGTTGAAGGAATAATAGAAGAAAATTAAATTCCCCCAAGAAAACTAATTAAATAATTAATGATTTTAGGTGTTACTTGCAACTGGATATTGCTGTGTACACTGACTGATATATTAGCTACGTTGGTCCAATATACAATGTAGCACACGCAACCTGTCAATGTTAATGAAGGAAGCGGTTGTAAATGTAAACAGCCTGTATTGGACGCTAATCAACACTACTATTTAGCGCCAGCGCCCATATAACATTTCGAAAACCGTAGCTATTTTGTATCCAACTTTTTATTACAATTCAATTTTTCCAAAAATTTAATGTTTCGTTACATTGTCTGCTGCCTTTCATTTCTCCTCACACCACTCATTCTCCTTGCGCACTTGCTCTTCCTCAGCCGGTGAGAAATCATTTGAGATAGCAAAAGTTTCGCGAATTTCTTGCGGGGACTTGCCTTTGATCATGTTGGCTACCGTCTTGCAAGTGACGTCCAGCAAACCCTGAATGTTTAGATAGTTTGCAGCCAATATCAGTTCGAACAAGGTGCCTTGATCAACCTTTAAAAAGTCCGCATCCCACGAAGATATGTCGTCTGTGCGCTTTTCCTTGTTTTCGTCTTCTTCGGCCTGCTGAGGATCATCCTTGTGATATGTGGCCCAATGCAGGACTTTTCTCAAGATGGCTGAATTGACATTAGGCAGCGGTAAGACACTATTATCACTTTCATCGCCTAAATCTTCAAGGGCCGTCTTAATCGTTTCGGAACATTTGGCTATTTCTGTATCAGTATCGAAAATTTCTTTATCAGAAGATTCCAAACGTATTATAGGCATGGTGACGGAGACGACTGTAAAAATGTTGATATATTATAATTTTATTTTTGAGACACTTCTTGACATATCTTACAAGGCACCACAATAACCAAACGAATGAAAAGACGCCAGCCTCTGCTTCTGTCGGCTAGCTCTGGCCTACTGGCTAAAAATAAAAGAGCATCAGGCATAGTGCTCTTCAACTTGAACTGCAAAGAGCGCCTTCTGCGTTTGGCTTGTAGAATTGGAATATATGTAGGTTAAAATATATTTGTACAACCACAACCACCTGAGTCCAAACATATGTATATATAGAGACAATATGAAATTATGAGCTTCACATTCGAACGCGCGGCATCTGAAAACAATGATTTCGATAGCTGTGAAACTATCGCAAAAATCAATAGAAAGACCGCCACCGAATGAGTTCAGTTAAAAAGTCTTAATTTATTTATACAATATATAAAATACACAAAACAATATTAATATGCGGTTAATTTCAATTTAAGAAACTCGAGATAACTTCAACTGTTCTGGTTATCACCGCTGCCAATAGATAGGGTATTAAGACCATAGCGTCCACGAACATATCGAACATTTCGTTGATTTTATGGGTGACCAGAAATCGAAACAAAAGCAGAGCCACTACTAAAATGATCACAGGCCGGACCAGTGAGATTATAAAGCGAGCCATAAACCGGAATAAGTGCCAGGCGACAAAAAAGAATAACAAATATGCTACAATGGTTCCAAGGTCTGTTGGTATGCCGGCATTTCTTGTAAAGTAATCATACAAAGCTTTCACTTTGTCTTCGGGGCTGGTGTTCTCGTTGTAAGTGTAGTGTATGTTTGTTGACTTCCAATTCCCATTGTGACTGCTATCATGGCGAGACATTGCGTGGTTATTAATTTTGGTTTCGGTTGTGCTTGATAAGTTAATCGAGGTGATCACTATGTTGATTTATAGTTTAGCCGACAAAATGTGTGTGCTTTGTTTATGATTATTTCCACAGAGTGACGTAGAGGTCAAACTATCGCGACCATCGATATTTTCATGCCAATATCGGCTGCGTATAACCAATATCGATAAATGATATCGATATGATGAGAAACTGTCCGTATTGAATAAAATTTAAATGCTCATTACACATATAAGAATAATTACTTAGGGCTTATTCACAACACATTTCATCCCTGATCATAATCCTTAATTTTACTGATCATGATCAGTTGCAAGTGACTGTAAAATTTTACTAATGAAAGCAAAAGCGATGACGTGACGTTATAAAAATATAATTTGGGCTTGAGATGAACTTGTAAAAGTTGTTAAAAGTTATTTTAATAATAATTTTCTGATACAACTGCACTTTTACAATTTCTCTAAGAAAACTGAATTCTTGAAATTAACAAAACTAAGCAACTTCCACTTAATCGCTCAGTTACTTGCCATTGTAACTAAGCATAACTCTGAATTTCTTAGTATAAAAAGTTATAATTGTCTCACTTTTATAAAGAAAACAATTTTGGTATTCCATTAACTTTTTGGTCTGGGTGGACTGTCTTTGAAAATATTATTGTTTGCTAAACTTCAGCTTTAATTATTTTATATTTTTGTAGTTTATCCAAGCGTTATAACAAGAAAAATAAACAAATGAGCGCAGCGCATACATGTTTTTATTTACATTTCTTACATTCTTATTTAAATGTGTGTGTGTTTTGGCTAATATAATTACGTTGACCTCGAAGAAAGTGCACAAAAAGCAAATAAATATGAATTTCAAATATGTACATATGAGTCGTAAATTTTTCTCTTTAAAATTTTTTTGGTGGCTCAAGAAGGCAATCTGCTTTTTATATGCTGTGGGTATTATAATTTTGTCACGAAATTTGTAACGCATAGAGGAAAATATCTGCGATATATATTCTTGATCAGCATGACAAGCCTATAGTCTATCCGTCTCTCCATATGTAAAGATATCATACCAATTCATTCTGCCGTAATTGAAAAATTTATTTAAAAATTGTTAACATGGGACCATTCCCGATTCACCATGATATTTTATAATGCAAAACTTTTTTGTTTTTTGTCCAAATGAACATCCTTTTGTTTCTTAGTAGAATTTAACTAAAAATAAATAAAATAGGGTATGCTGATGTCGGCGTTTTAAAAGTTTTCTGCATCGGGCACCCAAACCTAGCGTTCTCTTCTTGTTATTATCGTTGTTGTTTTTGGTGGTTTTCTGCTTTCAGCAGCTTGAAATTGGCCAATTTATTGCAAATTTTATAACTCAAATAACAAACAGTGGTACAGCGTAGTGGAAAAATGTGACTCTTATGCGATCAGTTTTGCTAATTAATTTATTGTAAAATTAACAAAAAAATTATTTTAATTTGCCATTGGAATCTTTTAATGCAGTTCTATTGCAGTTTACCTTTGAGTCAACTTTCTTCTTATATAAGCTCTGATTCATGTTCATAGACTTCATACATGGAAAGCATTACGTGCTCAAATCAACTATACATAATCACTAATCAGAAGTCCCAAAACTTTTGTCTCATTTTAAGACTTGTTTATTCTCATTTTCAGATCGTTCGTTCTCATTTTTGCACCATTTTCAGAACCCTTGAGTCTCATTTTCAGATTTTGACGAAATAAAAAGACGATTTGAATATAAAATTTCAAACGATCGTTTCAACAAAATCTGAAATATTATGCGTATTAAAGTATATATATACATTAGAAAAATGTTCCATTCAAAGCTGTCGAATTGTACAAATTAGGCCCATTCACGCCCAAAAATGATGCCAAACGTTGGCATTTGATAAGAGACCCACTTATTATACTCATATGCCTATGGTAGTCAGATCGGGTACCATATCAAATAGCAATTTACTTGGTGCGGGGTATTTAATTGTTCAGCTAGCTCGAGCTTCCTAATATATCTTATATTTTTAATGCATTTTTTCACTACAATTGATTCACTGTGCCAGCAATGTGTGCTTTGGCGTTTTATACGCCGCCATTAAAATGCGATTTACTTTTTACTTTTTGGCTTGAACAAAGAGGAATCTAACAGGTGCAGGTATGAGGTCTACGTACATTGAACTCCAAACTCCACATTGAACTCCCAAAAAATGAAGAAAAAGGAACAAATTGCTTTCGCTGTTCTGCATCAGATATCAACTACTATTTTTAGATCCTTGGGGATGGCCCCTTTGTCTGAGGCCTTTTGGGAATCTTTGAAAAAAGGCCAGTTCAATGAACGTGCGTTAATCTGAGGAAAACTTTCAGTGAATTTTGAGAGCAATTTCTACAGATAGAGAGCATATCGATATAAAAAATGAAAACTTGTTTTATGCAATTAACTGTTGACTTAAAAAATAAACATGTTGATAAGGTAAACTCTTCATTATTCGCTTGCCTCTGGCAACTTTTTAGCTATGCTCTTTGAGCACGCAAAATGAAAATAGGACAAAAGACACAAGGCGACTTTGTTGCAATTGCAATATATACATATGTACATATGTACTATGTGTGTTCTATGGAGTCTGACTTTGACACGAAAAAAGCAAGTGTTGAATGCGAATGTGAACGTGTGTGTGTGTGTGTGTATGAGTGAGTGCCTAGAACTATGTCACGCCTTTATTTGTTTCTAAAACGGAACACAACAGTAACAGAGACCAGAAGAAGTGACAACGACAAGCTGTTGTTACCAACCATTGTTGTTGTTGTTGTTGCTGTTATTGTAACTGCTTGTTATTATGTATTTTGCTGACCTCCTTCATCACTCCCCCATATTGTTGCCAGGTTCGTGAAAGTTGTCACTGTGTGTGCGTGAGAATATTCCTGTTGCTGTTTGCTCTCTCGACTTTTTGCCTTTGAACATTTCCGTTTCCTTAGACATTTTCACAGGCGACAGCCCAGGGCAGACATTTTGCGGTACGTGCTATTTGTTTTTTGTCTTTTGAGGCATAAATCCATGACAGACAAAATAACTGAGAATAACAAACTTATGTAAAAATTGTAACCGAATGAAAATTGGGCAATGTACATTAATAATTAAAATAGATTGTTTTAAATGTCAATGAAAAACGCTTTCCAATAAAAGCAAAAGTGCATGCATTGATATTATATGGAGGCTACCCCAAAAAATGGGCGTGAGAAATGGACTTAATAAGTCCGAGTCGCATTCAATCTAAGCTGGGACCCAATAGTCCGCTGCCTCCATAACCTATTACCTCTATTAGCTTGTCTTAATTATTCTTCCTTCCTTCACTAACCCTAAGAACTATTCTTTGTGTTAGATTGAGGTCGACAATCCAAGCTAAATGAATATTGCAGTTCCTGTGATTCTCTATTTCATTATAAGTGTAACCCTAAATGTGCTGGATCTATACAAAATCACTATAAGCCACAAAATCACAAATAATAGTTGACCGTTTTCATACCCTTGCAGAGGGTATTATAATTTTGTCACGATATTTGTAACGCATAGAAGGAAGCATATCCGACCCCATAAAGTATATATATTCTTGATCCGCATGACAAGCCGAGTCTATATAGTCATGTCCTTCTCTCCGTCTGTTTCTATGCGAATTAGTCTCTCAGCTAAGTTTTGCTGTAAGTTGCTCTTATGTACAAATTGGCAAGATCAGATGTCTTTCGAGCCTGCTATTGCATGCCGTTTCCGTTCCACACCACAATATGAAGGACTCATCCAGCGGGCACTCACGTTGTTCGCGTCTTGCCTATAGTAATCGTGGTTTTAAATATGATTACAATTTTGTTTTCAAATTCATTATACTTTTCGTAATTTTTACAAAATATATTAATCTGTTTGAAATAAATTTCTTTGTTTTCACGGAGTGCTAAATGATATGGTTTTCCAAGCTGAATCCAATCCAATCCAGACAGTTTTTAATATATAGGCTAGAAAATCCGGAGCTACTGCCCTCCTTGTATGTAATGCTGATGAGGTTACGAATTTGAAAATCCTTCACCAATAGTTAAAAGTAATGAAGGCTCGGCGCAAGCCAAAGATTCCTCTCTAGACCCTTTCCTCTGAGGTACATGTGTTTCCTTAGGTTTACCTTAATAGGGTGGGGGTGGTGTTTCATCCACACCGATACCAAGACTAAATACCTAAGACTAACTCTGAGCAATGGGGTGACATGGATCCCACATTAAATAAAAGCAGATAGGAAAATTAGCCCGAAAGCTAGATAGGATGAGCTGACTCTGGGGGCAAAACACAAAATTCAGCTGAAACAAAAAGCTCCTTTTCTACAGCGTGCAGACAGCATCCACATCGGGAGATTTTCCCTAAGAGATTGTTTTAAGATTAATATATATTGATTATCATTATAATCCCAATATGATAAAAATAAATATGTGGGTTCTTACACATATTTAACACAATTACCAAAACGTTGCACTGCAATTAGAGCGGCTAAAAGTAATGAATGGGTCTTGGGAAGTTGTTTAATGAAATATCTACTAAAAATTGACTAAATTATGAATATTGATGAGATTATGAAAACAATATTTCGATGACAATTCACATAACTTCAAAGCAGGTGTTCTATCTTGTGCAAATGCTAAAAGTACATAACAGCGCCATAAAACACACGTCCCTTACATACAAACATGTTAGTGTTACCTGTTAAAGGTATGCAATGACATTTACATTACGACTGTCTGTTATACATATAGCCTGACATGTACAGTTATCCCAGTCATATAATGCGTGATACTTACATATATGTTCGCCATTGAGCACAATTAATATGTTTCGTATGAGTATTTGCCTTTAACCTTTACGTCACGTCAAATTCAGAAAAATATAAAGAAGTTCTTTCACTGACAGGCGCAAGGGCGTAGCCAGAGGGGGCGGCAACGACCCCTTCCTGACCTGATACCTAAGATATTGATATTGATCCCCCTTTGGACAAGGCTGGCTACGCAAAGGAAATTGTTATTAAAGGCAACATCAAAGACAACAAGAAAATGCCACTATTTGCGTAAGATCAAACTCAAACTGCGTAATATGATAGGTTTCGTGTGCTTTATTGCAATTGAGCATTGAAATAACAAATAAAACAAAAGAGGAATGCTAACAGAGCTTTGCTAAAATGTGTACTTTAATAAGTAGCCCGATCCTGATCAAATTTGGTCAACGGACGCGGGGGCTTCGAAAACGCATTTCCTGCACCCCCCAAAAATACATTCTCTAATGCATACACATTCTCTAATACACACATATATATATTCATTCATACATATATGCATGCGAACATACACACATATATACATATAGCATTCGAATTCGTTAAGCTTAAGGCTTCTTCCCTCTCTCTCACACGCACAGCGCATGGCGAACTGCGATACTATTTGTGTTGAGATAAGGAATTTTATATGCGAGGTAGTATACGATGTAAATGTCCGATTCAGATCAAATTTAAGGAGGCTTATAAAACGGACACGTCCTAAATTTGGTTCCATTCGGATTTGCTAACAGTTTTCATTGTACATCGGTCAGTTATATGGGAGCTATATGATATAGTGGTACAGCAGAAAGAATCCCAAGGTGGAAGTCTCAGAGCGATAGGTTTACAACTGAGACTAGTTCGCATAGAAACAGATGGGCACACGGACATGGCTATATCGACTCGGCCTGTCTTGCTGATCAATAATATATATACTTTATGGGGTCGGAGATGCTTCCTTCTATGCGTTACATATATCGTACAAATATTATAGTTCCCTCTGCAATGATATATAATGCGCATGAAATGAAATAATGCTTAGCAATTGCTTAGTTGTTATCCATTAACAAAGATCCCGAGGCAATAGTCGCCCTAGGATACCTGGATATTGAAAATCTCTTGGCACATTCAATATTGTATCTCATAATTTCGACTATGGTTCTTTTTGCTTACAATATCCGTATCTTTGAACGAATCATTTCAAGGCAACTGCTAGACTATCATGGTAGATAGACTAAAGCTGGCGAAGTACGCAGTTCCGCCATGACGTCGACAATGTACTACAACGAGGCAAGACGCAGGTCCTTAAACGTGCGATCGTTTGCTGGATATGTTCGTGACGTAGATGCGCAAAACGAACGAAAACTCAACCCTGGTTGAGATATCTCTCTACTTAATGCTAGACTGGTATGTACTTAAATATTTATAGAAATTCGATAAAAATCATTAGCTAGAATTTGGAGCATGGAGAGAATAAATGAAATGCCACATTATGCATAATTATTGTTTGAATTTATTTCGCTACAATTACTGAATCTTCTAATAATATTATCCAATTAAAATGTTTGACCAAGTGAAGGCTGACATGCTTAGCGTTGTTTTAAGATTGCATTAAGGATGCATGTAACAGGAGTTGTCAGCAAAAGAAGAAAGATGCTACTTCCGCCCATTTCGAGCCATTCCGTAGCAGTATGTTTTGGCTCTCAACCGCATCACACGTGTCGAAGCGGGGGAGACCCAAAGAGCAAACTTAAGCCGCAACCGGTCGGGTCAGAGCCTTAAAGTGCAGCAACGCGAGCTGACAAGCTTCCAAACCTCAACTGTGTTAACCTTTTTATGACAATAGCCTCTGTGGGAAGTTGGACATCATTTAAATGGGAACTCTTGGAGGAATTAGATTAAGTATAAATAAATTGATATTTTGTTCCAATATTTAATTAATACTTTATATTTTAATTGCCGCTTTTTAAGTTAAAATTTAATCAGCAAAATCAACATTAGTTGAACAACTTGCTGCATTGCACCCCAAATATTTGTTCAGTTTGCTGGAAAACAAATTTAATATGAGACGTTATAAATAAAATAACAAATAATGAATATTTAAAAAAGGCAAAACTTGTATTTACATTGCTTTGTGCTTTTGGGTGAAGACAAAGTAGCAACAGGCTTTCAATTTGGGCTAAAGGTGTTAACAGGCTCAAAGATATAATATGCAAATCGGCTTTGTCATCGCTTTGATGCCCCCTACAAATATTCATAGATAAGACTGAGAGACTGAGAGTGTAAAGTAAATATTAGTATCTGAATACTAATATAATACTACTGCAATACTACCTCCATAATATAGATACATGTGGAACAAAACTTTGGCCGATTGGGATTAGATACAAATCAGGAAAGTTTTTGCACTATAAGACTTAATGTTTGAATGAATATAATAGAGATTCCCCTTAAAAAGTGCAATCAAAATACAAATTTAATCTGCGTAATACAAACTTAATAAGAAAATAAGTTAAAAATAATTTTTTGCACTGTGTACAAAGGCAAAACCTTAAAAACCAAAAAAAAAATCAAATCTGTTGTCTGCTTCTAGGTGCTGCTTCTCTTTCTTTAACGTCAGACAGTGAGAAATTAAATTATTTGTAAGTAAATGAAATTGCGCAGTAAAATATGAACAGTTTATGTTTTTTGCATATATTTTTTATTCCATATTTCCAAATATCAAAGGTGAGACTGACGGCGCAGCGACAGGCAGGCAGGCAGGCAGGCAGGTTCTGGTTCAGCAGCAGGCGAAGTAGTTTTCAGTCTGAATTGGTTTGGGAGTTGACTTTGGCTTTCGTGTGGATGTTTAGAGGGGGCTGAGGCTGTGTATGGTTGTGGCTGCGTGTCGTCAATTCAATCAACTTGCCTTCTTCACTGCTCCTCTCCTTGTTTGGTTTACACAAATGAAAATTTATTGTATGTGCTTTTTATGCATGCGTCGACACAATATAAAGAAATAAGGCAGGAACAGAAGGCATAAGAAGAAGCATAATCTACCATAAAGCTTACTATATAATAAATTTTCAATTTGCAGCACAAAGACATACTTGACAAACACACGAGGGGATAAAGAGGCGTAGTGATATTTAAAAGAAAATATAAGCAAAGTATATTACTTTTATGTTGAAGCATTTCGAATTGAAATGAAAATGTTGAATAATAATAGAAAAATATAATGCGAAAATGTTGATTGACATATCGAATGAAAGGGCGAGACGAGTATTAAAAATATTGTATGGAAAATATAGAAAAGCCAGCGAAGAATGTCATTAATTCAAAATTATGAAATTAAACCATAGAATACCAAATTAATTGCTAAATATATAAATATCTAACAGTTCAAATATTCCAATAAAACGAGGTAAACTAAATTGCTATACAATAATAAGTGCACAAATGCATTTCCATACAAAGTTTGACCTCGATTTTGATCCCTTTTGATTCCTAACTAGCTCTAACAGCTCCCTAGCTCTTATGGTAAGTCACACAGTTATTACGATCCAATGAGAAATGTAATTTAAGTAACTGATAAAAGGCGGATTTATTAAAAAACCCAAAAATGTGCAAAAATTATACTTCAGTTTTGTTTTAAATATTAAAATTTATTTTTAGGCATAAATATTGTAATTTTTTAAATGTTAAAAACATAAATATTGTCAATATAAAATGTTCTGATTTTACGGGTAATCTCATATTCGTTTACATCTGTTTAGCCGGAGTTTTATTATTATTTTTTAATTCAAAATATTTATTCTTTCTTTGCCTAAATCGAAATATGTTTTACATTATAAATTTTTATTTGTGTTTAAATTTTGTTAGAAAATTAAAAAAGTTTTTTTTACGCAAATGCTTGGCCCGCCTATATATAGACTTAATTAACTCAGAAATTGGACTTTTTCATTAAAGTTTTTAATTCAACGAAAAAAGGAAAAAATGGAAATGGTTTCTTCAAAGTTTTTGCTAACTTTTTTTCTAAACCTTCTTCTTTGTGTAGCAAAAGGTGCAAAGTTTAATGTTTGAGTTAGGCCGCAGTTGTCAGCGCCAGTTAGCTATATGTATATACATTCCTACATACATACATATATGTTCGTACGTATACATATGTATCATGTTAGGTCAAGCTTTGGTGACCCGTTTACCTATGAATGTGTGGGTGTTTCTTTTTAATTGTACAAATCGGGCCTATTTTTTTTTGTTTTGCCAAACATTGTGGTGTGAGGTAAGGCAACCAACATGGCATGTTCATAAATGAAACAACATTTTTATATAATACCGCGTCGTGCAACTCGCAGCTTCTAAGTTGTAAAATTGTAAAATCGGTCTGCGACTAATTTGCAAGATTTTATTATTTTTCCATGATTTGCAACGCATTTTGTTTCACGTAAATCACGGCATGAACATTTTGTAGTCTCTGCCTGACATTTCTTAACCTTTTGGATAAGTCAATTGAGTTATATATTTGCTACTCCATCTTATAGACAGTCTTCTTTTTTCTAATGCTATGGCATCTCAGCCACCTGTCTATGAAATGACATGCATGACATTTACTAGGCAGAGATCTCCCGCTCCCCCTCTGTCCTCGTTTCCCGCTTTCCGCTGCCACCGCTTACAGGCAGCGTGAGACATAATGTTGGGTCACGTAAAACACGCTCGTTAAAAATTGATGATGTGCATCAACGCGCTTGCGATAGGGCTAAAACTGCGACACAAGGGCTATGAATGAGGGAGAGTGCTGGTAAAGCGTATAACCCATTGACTTGCCATCTTTGTCAAGCAGTTTGATATACTTACTCCAAACAGCCATTAAGGCTACACAAAGTTAGCTTAGAAACTTGAAGAGAAAACAAGTTTGGATGTACGGTTAAGAGGTTAAAGCATGATCGGTTAAAGTAGCTATAAGGAAGTCCATCTGGTGGTTCTAAAATATTTGTAACTTAAGGTATTGAAAGTCTCAGTTGTGTTAAAAATATAAGTAATGATAATTTTATTTATTTTAGGAAGGTTAGCTTCGGCTTGCTTCCTTTGCTTATTTTTTGTTATAATCTGGTGATGGGTGAAACCCAAAACTACTCTCATTAGTCCAAAGTATGTAGCTCTTAAGCTCCTCTGTAGCTCTTAAGATTTCTGAGATCTCGGGGTTGAAACAAACGGCCGCACATAGCTATATAGAATCCCTTTGTCATGCTGTTCAAGAATATATATATGCACTTTATATGCTCCGAAATGCTTCCTTCTGTGAGTTGCAAACTTCATGACAAAACATTAGTTTCTATTCACATTTTTTTGGGAATGGCATAAATATAATTCTACATATGAGAATATTGCACAAACAAATTATTTCTAAAACTTTTCTGATATTTCGTTAAAATTTCTAACTTTTACACTTCGAAATAATTGAAGCTCAGTGTATTACTTTTTTTTTGACACTTGATCTCAGCCACTTTGGGAAGCTTAAATGACACTTGATGCGTTTGGCATAACACTCGTAAAATATATACATAGCACACACACCCACACACATATTTCTGAGCATTTTCCATTATGTTGAAAAGCATTTTTCGCCGACACGTGGTGCCTCTCAGCAGCTGTGGCATATGAGGCAAACGGGCATGTATTTATTGACACACTCAAAAAGGCAGAAATTGAGATTTGGTGCTGCCCTTTCATTTTTGTTGGCTTGAGGTTGTCCCACATGGTTTTTGCTTAATGAGATCTAAAGTTGTTAAGCTCAATTAGTTGAACAAGAAAAAAAGTCTTCTAATAGAAAAAAATAAACAAGAAGAAGATCAGAAATTCAGAAAAGTTTCTTCTTGGGAGTGAAAATGTTTCGACAAAAATTGTTTAAGTAGTCAAGATGTTAGTGGACTGCAAAAATGGCTAAAGTATACAAATGCAATATCAAAATACATATTTGTTTTCTAATTATTCAAATAAGTAGTTTATTTAAACCTAGTTAGAACTAATTTTTTTATTTACAAATAAAATGAAAACATTAATTTTTGTAATGGTTTTCAGTTTCTTTTAAACATTTAATCTGCAGAGTATAAAAAACGTCAAGGGGACGACGGACATACAACAACATTAAAGCTATAGAGAATACGAGTGGAAGAGAGATAGATAACAGACGTCACTCTGTTTTCCATTTCAATAAAGTTAAGCACTTTGTGACGTCTTGCCATGAATATTTCAAGAACGCAAAAATGGCGGTTTGCATTCACTTCGTCTTTTTTCTCTGTCAACAACTGTTTGTTGTTGTTGTTTTGCTTGTGTCTAGTTATTTATATGTAATTTAATATGAGCGAAATAAAAACAATTTAATATTGTTAAATACAATTCAAATATGTGTTGTTTCGCCTATTTTTATTTTTTGAATTTGTAATTAGAATTTTCGCTTTCCAAGAGTATTCAAGCTTCAATTAGCATAAGAATCTTTTAATATTTTATGAGATACTTTCTGAGCATTTATGCAGGTGTCTCTTTGTTTTCTTTTTTTTATAGCATTTATGACAAATTTTAAGACCGCATTTAAACTCATAAAAAGTCAAAACACCAAAAAATCGTACAAGCAAAATACTCGACGCCCACAAATTTAGCTTAAACTCGTCAGATATATATATGAATACACATGTATATATATATATATTTTTTTTTTTTTTGATAAATATGTAATGCCAAAAGTCAGTTTAGCTTTGCGCTTTGATTTAACAGAACGAAATCATAGCAGCAGGAGCAGCAGCACCACGAGAGGTTTTTGATTTATGGCTGCCAGCTGAAAAGTATGCTACACATTTTCACATACGCTCTGCTAGCCTGCATTTGCATGTGTGTGAAAAAAAACCTTAGAGCAGGGCCGCATATTTAAAATTTAATTAGTGCAGACTCGGTGCTCAAAAAAGTGCACAGCTCACGCTTGGCCAAATTCTGATTTTCACTCCTGACTGCTTCTCCTCGCTCTTGGCCGTGCGGATGCGAATGGGTAGAGGCGTCTTTTAGGTATTGCGGTCGGTATGTGATGTGTTCTTTAAATTCGTGTTCGAGTACCAATGTGAATCTGTCTGGCAAGAAAAAAATCTCCAAGGATCTTCAGCTGTTATCAAAATTAATTGCTTAATTGAATTATTTCATTTAGAAACAAGAAGTGTAATTGAGCTTTGATCGTGATTGCGATTTTGATTGATCGTGATGGAACAAATCACAGGTGTGAGTATTTGCGACCTGAAGGTCTCATAATTTCGTAATCATATGTACGCATGATCGTGAAAATTAAGTAAAGCATTTTAATACAATTTCATGATTCTGAAGTATTTTATTTTTATATTTTTTTTAAAGCCAATCTATAAATCATTAAAATGCTCATCTTAGACCCTTAAAGGTGTACTAAGTACACTTTTAGTGGTACGAGTATATTTTTTCTGTTTCTGTTTTTCTGTTTTTTTGTTGTTTTTTTTTTTTTTTGTATTTTTTTGGATAGCTTTTTTGCTGACTGTACTTAAAACATTTTGCGTGGTCCTTTACTCAGTTGGACTTTAGCCAAAAACAACATGTACGTGTGGCATTGGTCTTCTGCAGCCGTTACAGCGGAAGTCGTCGCCATCATCTGCTGGTGCTTGTGCTTCTTCGCCTTCTGTATCTGCTGCTTCTTGCATTTCATTTTGGTCATTCTGCTGCCACGCACACAACGCACGCCCACAGAGAGAACGAAAATTATCGCGGCATTTGCCACAAATCGTGCGTGCAAAGTAGATGATGTCACTCGTGTATGTGAATTGGTTGATTCCGGGAGTTGCATGCGTCAGAGATGTGTATGATGCAATAACTGCATTGTGCAGTCCAACTGTAAGTCGTCAAATCATTGATTGAAGCAAATGTGGCTTTTGAATTTTCCAAAAATAAAAGCAGCATAATAATAGCCAAGTTCTAATGCCACCAAAGGATTCATGGCTTATTCTATTTTGGACGCAGAACCCCAATCTGGCATCCAATTAATATATGCAGATGTAGATCCTTGTAATAGTTGACCCAAAACACGTAAAGCATAGAAGCTAGACAATGCCATTTAACTATAAATAGTTTCATTTTTCGCATTCTTTTGTTCCAAACATAAATTTCACACTCGCATAAATTCCATTAAGAAAAATCAGCAAGGCACGACGAGAGCATACAGAATGAAGGAAGGAAGCCTTGAAAGACACAGCCGCCCACGCAGTGCCAGTAGCTCATGAAAATGAGGGGCGGGGCGAGCTGCTGCGTCAACTGTTTCTAGTTCGCGACGCTGTCATAAAATGAAACTTAATGGCAGACACACAGAAAAGAGATAGAGTAGTACATAGTTTACAAAAACAACAACAAGAAAATAGCAACAACAACTATAAAATGGTGGTCTACTACAAATATTTGTAAAGAAAAGCGCAAAAAGAAGAACTCCCACGCGTCCCATCAGCATTTTGGTGTCTGCCAAATGTATGAAATAGTAGAAAACATTCCAAGTTTCATTTTCAATATTAGAAAACTGTTTTCCACAAGCAGATTCGTACAGTTTTGGAATACATTTCCAATAGTAAAAATCTCAAGCTTTGTCAAATGGTAATGGATTAAATCATAGGATGATAAGTAAATATTGGAATTGGCCGAACGCAATGGGCACAAATTATGTTTGAATGTAATATTCCAATTTAACAAGGAATAGTTCATGCATTAGAATTGTTTTCAATTTTCCAACAGTCCACGCATTTTAGAAGAGCATCTATACATTGACAGTTTTGGCTATTTATTCGTGGCAATCCCTGCTATAGAGACTTCCACAAATCAAGAAACGATGCAGCAAGTATTTATATCTTTCTCAACGAGTGCTGAGGTGACTGAGGTGCTCGACCACAAAGTGAAATCTTATTATGCAAATTTCAGTCGCTTTCGTCTTTTTTTTTCCAGCGAAAATGTTAACCAGAAAAGTTTCACATATATGTATGTATGTATGTATGTTTGTTTGCGATTTGTCAATGAATGACTTTCAAGCGCTGCCCAAAAGGCCAATGGCAAAACCTATAGCAGTGGTGTGTTGAAAATGTTGCGTAGGCGTTTTGCCGCCAAAAAAGAAAAACCCATTCAAACCGCAATTGTTTTGATAAAAATTGGTACCATTGTTGCCATTGAGAGATGGCTTCTAAAATGTGTTTTTTCGGTTATGAAGGCCAATGAGTTCAGCTGGCTTATTTGTTGATTCACTTCTCCTCTGTAGCTTGTGGTCACGTTATTTCCAGGAAGCTGTTCTAGGTATTCATCTTAAGATTAATAATTAAAAGTTAAATTATTTTGATTTTATTTTGATTTTTCCCAAGTGCAATTATTAAAGGAAATTCAAGTCAGATACAGAAACAAAAATTGCATAAATTACCAGGCATTTGAAAGGTCATTCTGGTGGGCGCAATTCACAACTGTTTAGAAATACAATATGCTCTTTTTATTATCCCCATAATTTATAGTTTACTGTGGGGGCGTGGCATCTGCCCACAGACAAATGGCTTTTCAATCAATTGAATTTGGTGCAGTTATTGCACTCGGAGAATATTCCCCAAAAGCCAGAAAGAGATGAAAAAAGTACAGTCGAGCCATTCATACATTTCTTAGCCATTGACTGGCAAAAATGGCAAATTTGTTGAGTTTGCCAAAAAAGAGGAAGGATATTATTATATATGAATATTGTACTTTGTTGTAAAACAGTCCGCCCGCACCATGAGTGGGAGTCTGCTTATTTATGTGTCAGTTGATAATATCAAATAAATTTCATTTAAAGTACATTCTCTTGCTAATATTTATGCTCATAATTCTTGGCTTAAAAATTGTCGAGACACAGAAGTTTCAATGACTTGGCATAGTGGCTTAGGATATTAAGAATTGTGTATGAATTTTCGATTATATTTATAAATATTTTGATGAAACCTGAATTACAGATATTCTCGATTTTGTTATTTAAACTCTGTAAAAAACAACCAAAATTTCTAGCCCCACAAAGTTTTAATTTCTACCAATTTCCATCATATAAGTACCCTTGCCATAAAAATAGAAAACAAAAATTGATGTCCAAAACGTGTGTTTTGTCGAAATTATGATGTGGCATTATGAAATTCTCTTCACCTTTTTAGTTCCCACCTTCAGATATGTCTGTGTCACTAGCGTGGAGGGGGGTTGTAGGTAGGAGGAGGTCTGCGGCACTCGAGTACGTGCCATATTAGTCGTGATGATGACCGCATGACTGGCCTGGACCACGCCCATTTTAACTTAAAGGCTTCATCAGTTCAACTGTGGACGTTGTCGGCATTCCAGAGTTGTTGAGCGAGTGTTGCCCGTGCCTGGGCTTGGCGTGGCTTTCACTTGCCAGAAACCGATGATAGATAGACATATAAATGCGGGGGAGTTTCGTCGTTGGTTTGGTGTGCTGTTAGGACTGACTGCAGAATCACTCGAGCTTACTTGCTTTTGTGTTAATTTTCAGTTAATTTGAGCGTTAAGCATGTGTCTCTCTCTGTTGTTTGCTGACAATAGGAATGACAACGACAACAACAATTGACTCACCAAGCTCAGTTAGCCATTGTCAATTAGTGTCCAGTTTTGTCCTGCTGTGCCATGAGGACATTCAATGCCAAAAATCTGCACTGTATGTATATACATACCTATATGTGCGTGTGTATGTATGTGTATATGTATATGTATGTCTGTAGTTCTGTGTGATAAACATGCCTAATTAAAACTAACGGGCTTAGACCACAGATCCAAGGCGCACTCGAGCGCAGAGTTGGCTTTAATTAAATGTGTCTGTCTGTCAGTTAGCGAATCTCAAGTTGTCAATTAGCAAAAAAACGCAAAAAAAATATATAAATAAAATAGAAAAATAGGTAAATATTATAAATAAATAAATCTATTTATAAATATTGGATTGGGTTTTTAGAATAATTTGAAACTAGAAGAAAAATGGGAGTGTAAGTATATTTGTCGTAAGTATCATCTGAAATGAAATGAGCAGTTTTGTATTCGAAGTCATTGGCTTGTCAAACGACTCTCGTATAGCTTCTTATTTATAATCAATAATATTTTGCTGTTGATTTGCTTAAACATTCGAATCCAAAGTAGACAAAATCAAAGAAATACATGAAACTGTGCAATCGGCCAGGAGATCCAGCTCCGAAGAAGGCATATTACGGGGAACATCTACATCTACAGGCTCACCAGATATATATTAACATCGAGGAATGAGGTTATCGGAGGGAAGGGTGCCTATTTTGAGCGCCTTTAAAGCTTTTGAATGCCTTTGGATCCATGGATCCAAAATAATCTATATCGAAAATTAATTTGCAGTCCCAACAAAACTTTTTTTTTGCAAATTAAAAATTGCTTGATGCATTTAAAACTATTTTAAAATTTTTTAAAAATTTGTTAAACTTAAATTTTGTAAGCAATGTTTTTAAACATATTTATATAAGTTTGGTTCGCTGAATGGAAAGCCGCTTAGCTCCATAAAAATATATTCAACTTGTCAAATTTTTGTGCGACGATATAACTCTCATATGCTGCCATTGTTTCTGTCAGGCCTGTATGTATGTATGTATGTATGTATATATGTATTTATTTCCATGTCTTGATTTCAGGTAAAAGAAATAAAACTCAAAGTCATAAAAACTAAACAAAGAGAAAGAGTTCAAAGCACGAACTTTTTGTATCAAACACGATGAAAGGAGAAGCCATATAAGTGGGCATACACATGTATAAATATACATTCGTATATATATATCACATGTATTCAGTTAATTTATAGCTTTTCGACGAAAAAAGTTGCTGTCTGCCGGTTGCTTTTGTTAAATTTAGACATCGGTTGACATTGAAAACGGCTTAAAAATATGGTAAAAGTTTTATTTTTAGACTAGTTTTAGCGTCAACGCAGCGTAAGCTTAACGTATATAAAAATAACAAATTAACGTTTGCGTCCTTGCAAGCAAGGATTTTGTTGTGGGTACTCGTTTAATATTTATAAATGAAATGGGGAAAGAGTGTTTGAAATAAATCTAAAGGAAGGTAAAACAAAAATAATGTGTTGTTTTTCTAATAAATGATAAGTAAGTAGATGTCCACACCAATCCACAGCTTAAATTAACAATTTAAGTTTACGTTCCAACAGTTAATCGAATCTAAGCAAGGACAAGCAACAATAAGCTGACAACCTGACTAGATGTTCAGGCTTCCATTGTCAGCCTCCGCGCTTTATGTAAATTCTTTTCACTGCTGTCTGTCTGCCTGTCTGTCAGTCTGTTCGTTGTTAGGCGCTGCAAGCCCATGCAAAGGCCCCACCCGCTCCCTGCACATTTCTGCATTTCTGTTTGCCTTTGCAACTTTTCCCACGCAGCTTTTGTCTGCCACTTAACGATGCGCAATTCTCTAAATGTAAATGTAAAACTCTGTAACATTTCATTATTGTCATTGTCGGGCAGGACCATAGCCAACGATTAAGGGAACGAGTATGTCAACTTTGTCAATCCGTTTGTTGATTATACTGTCTATAATTGCGTTATTTTACTAAGCGTGAGAACATGATGTCTCTAATTCATATAATTTACAATTTTCATCTTAATATTGGAGTTTAGTTGGCAACATGTTGATTGATGGAAATTCCAAAAATAAATAAAATACCTACGTCCCATGTGAAAGATTCTGTCTTCCCAGATGATTCGTCTTCTCGCAAGCAAATCACATGGCCAATTATTTTTAGCTTAATATTGTTGCTTAATTTGTATATATAGTCTTCATTAAATTTGTTCATTAATTAGGAAAAATTCTATAATTATTTTTGTTTTATTATTTGAAAAGGGTGTTTAAGCGTATCCCAGTCTTTCACTATTGGACAACATTTGCAAAACATTTTTTGATGACGTTGATGAGAAGCATTTTGTGTTGTTTCCCTTTTGATGTTTGCCTGCCTTCGTCTTTATGCTGCAAAACTTTTTCCAAGCTGAAACTTTTCTTTTTATATCCTTGCTCTGTCATAATTTGTTGTTGATTTTGTCTTGTCAAGTAGTCATGAAAAGTTTCAGTCTCCTTTTGACAAGTTCTTGTATTTTTGGCGGCCGAATTCTGATGTCACCTTACTCGAAGACTATAAAACTATATGGAATTAGCATAATGCGAATCATTTGGTGCCCTTTTATCGACTGACCCATAAATTATTTACCGCCCACGAGTTGGGCAAACTAAAGCAATTTCAGCCACAGCAAGAGAAGGAGCAAACAGAAACAGAACACACATAATTCACTTTAGCACAGCCCACATAAGTAGGCAATGGTTTAGTGCAACAAAACAACTCATTCAAACATAGATCATTTATGTACATATAAGCAAATGTTTAGTCTCTCTCTATGTGTGGGTGTTACTTTTAAGTTTGAGTTTGCTTACGGAGAACAAGCACATTAAAAGAACTGATAACTCTAGGTAACACGAAAAAGTAGTTAGTGGGCGAAAAGAAAAATTATTCTATGGTAAGACTTTTTTTTCAAAGAACTTTTAAAATCTCGTTGTTTGAAGTGAGCTTGCAGTTTTGATCATTACTCGAGAATGCCTTAACTGATTTCTAATAATACTTTCCACACATGTTTTAACTTAAATGATTCGTTTTCAAACTATACAATTACGAATTTCATTATTTTTTTTTTTTTAATTTTTTCAATTTTTGATTTAAAATTAGAAAAAAATGAATTTCGCTTCCCAAACCAGCAAGGTTACCTCTTCAAAAGTGCTTAAAAGAATACTGGATTTTAAAAATTCTATAAAAAAGTCTCTATAGAAAACATTTATTTTTTATTTTTCTCATTTGGGGCCTCATTTGTAGGGGAAAAAGTTTTTTATTTTGCCACCAGCTCCTATATTATCAAATGTATAACTCAAGAAATTTTCTAAATTGAGTTTCTCTGATGTCTTCTTCTATCTAATTACTTAAGGCTGCCTTTTTACTGAACTCTATAAAAAAATTTAACACATTTATTGACACTTGGCATATCGCCTAGTCAGAGGCGGCAGCCCTCAAATGGTTAAGGATGAAATTTAACCCTGTTGCTCAATGTCTTAGGCAAATATTTATGTTTGTTTGTATTTGCTTTGAGTTTCGAAAAGCCGCAATACGTGGCAAAGTGTGTATAAATACGCATACTATTTTCTGTGGCTCAAAAATAAACAACAAATGTATGTGCATATTTGAAATATATTTAGAAATGTCACAAATATTGCTTTCAATGAATGCAAAATAATTCAAAGCACTTAATTAACTTGCTCATATAGTTGTGGTCTCTATAAAGTTTAATTTAAATTAAAACTGCACAGAGAAACAGTGTGTGAAAGGGAGAGGTAGAGGAACACGGGATGAAAATAGCTTTTAATTGTCATGACAACAGATTAGGCTTGGATATTTTGGGGACACTCACATAATTTCTAATTAAGTTAAACCAAGGCAAGTCACACAGAAAGCCAAATCAAAGTAAGGTGTGGGTGGTGGCTGAGCCCACCTGGCAACTGTTTAATGACAAAACCTTTCAAGCGCCACATACGTTGTGGACAACAACTTCATCAATTAGCATTTAAGTTGTTTTCAGTTTTTGTTTACCGATTGAACAGTTCAACTATTCTTATACCATGCACAACAAATTATGAATGCATGCTCAGAGAAGGAATATTTCCGACCAATGATATTACATATTCTTCCTTGTGTGGCTCTGTGTGGGTCATTCTCGAGAACTCAGAAATCTGAATTCTTGAAAAGAACGAAATGTTCTCACATGAAAATGCCATCTCTAGAGTTGTCTGTGCTTTATGATTCTCAAATGGTATGAACCTGTTTTTTTTTTTTTATCCAATTAACATTATCCACCGGATTAATGTGTCCTGATTTGCACAAATATCAGTACCCGCACGCCACTCACAGTTAAGCACTGACCGGCACTTCCACTGTCCACCCAAAATAATGTGAAGAGAATTATAGGCCTACTTAACTTGCTTTGTCATTGAATGGAATGTCATTTTGATTACTCGCACACGCAATTCGATTTTGGATTTCGATTTGTTTCTTTCTATTTTGTTTATTGATTTCTGCTTTGGTCTAATATCACCTATTTTCGATTTAATGGGAGCAAACATAACTACATCGAGTACAGCAGTAGGTAAAAGTTAGTTCCATTTTTGGTAGCTCAAAATATTTGCTTGCTGGGAAGGTGCTAATGAGAGATGTATGATTATTGAGTACTTAGTTAAATCAATTTACAATTTATATACCTCGAAAGCTGATTAGTAGAAGTACAATCATTTTTAGAAATGTTCTTATTTAGGAAGCTCGAGCTCAAGTGAGCTCAAGTAGCTCACAAATAACCTTCTAATAGAACTTGAATAAAATTTGCAATTGCATTTATATTTGAAAGAAAAATTGTATCCAAATAATTTATTAAATTTATCATGTCAAAATACGTCCACGTCCTTCTTATTTTATATAGAAATCAATTCAACTTATCAGAATTTCAATTGATTTAAACATCGTATTCCACTTCAATTCCTGAACCGATCAGACCGGATTATTAACGCTCAAAAGTATTCACAATTCGCTCTTGGCATTTGCTATTAATCCTTTGGAGAGTCGTCGGTGACTTCTTTATGAGGCCTAAAGCATTTTATGTTGGGTCGAAAAATTACAAATGTCATACACTTCCAGTCGAGCGCCGCAAGAGAAACGGCTTGAAAAGCATTCATTCGGAGACGTCGTCGATTTTGGCCGGAAACAAATTTAAGAAAATTAGTGGAGAACTCGAACTAGCGATGGGCAAGTGGCAAGTTTAATGGTTAACTTTCTATATGAAATATGAGTATTAATATTAAAATAAAAATAAGTTTTTGTAGAATTCGTAGTATGATAAATAGTTGAATATTTTTTGATATATAATAAAATACAAAAAATTAAAAAAAATGATGTTTTAAATGAGATTTTAAAGTTTCTTAAAATAAATAATAAAATAAGATGTCGCTGATTGAAAATTATGAAAAAAACGTGGGTGGTGTTTTATTTTTAGTGTCCCAATGATTTAGTTAATATTTTTCAATATGTAAATATATTTGTGAATTCATTCAAATATAATATGAAGTGAGCTGGATAGGATTGAGTGAGATTTTTAATATAATTTTATTTCTAAATATAATAATTTATATTTTAATAAGTGAACGCCACCTTGCCACTCTTAGTAAATGTTTTTTAAAATCACGCTGCCATCTCGATGACCAGACTGAAACCGGTCTTATTTCTGGACATCGCACAAATGCACAGAAATACTCACACACATAAGCTCGATTTGCTATTTGAAGCGGAAGTGACCCTTGAAGTTTGATTTTTATTTTATTTGCTGCGTCGTCGTCGCTTGGCTAGAGATTGTCCACTTTTTGGAGGACTCCATACATATTTATTTATTTATATTTATATATTTTTATTTATTTGTAGCTTGTTCAATTTTTAATCAACGACTCTTGGCGTCTTGGCAAATCGCCTTTGGTTGGGGTTTTTTTTTTTATGCAATTTCCTGCGATTTTTGCCTATTTTTAGTTTCAATTCAGTGTCAAACGAAAGCCGAACAGAGAGGGGGTGTAGGGGTATGGCTACGTCCACGGGATGCTCATGCCGGAAATCGGAACTTGTACTATAAATAGATGAAAACATGACGCCACTTAATGGACGGACACCACTCTATCTTTGTCGCGATGGAAGTTTTCAATTAAGCAAAGCGTCCTTTTTGGCAGTTGATAAGTGGGAAATAATTGTGAGTAAATAAAATCGGCTAATAAATCAAATTTAAGAAATGTTATTAAATGTTTTGTTTGTAAGTACTTCAATTGGAGCTTTCTTAGTTTTAGTAAGTATAAAATTTTCAAATTTTCATAAGATTTATTTATGAATTATGAAAAAATTTGTGATACGCAATTGAAATGTTTTACAACGATATCTATTTTTATATACATTTACAATAGCTCATGAGTGAAGGACCTTATGCTAATTTAACAGCTATATAATGTAGCAATCTAATACAGACAATCTTGATATATCTATTATTAACAAAAAATTTAAAAAAATCTCGAAAAATACTGTCTCACTAAGAATTGGGAAATTATATATTAAAATATATGTTAGAATTATATTCTGAGAAAGTCTTTTATAAATGATATTTGAACACATTATTAGAAATATCAACAAAAAGGTTCTCAAAAATACTAGTTTCCCCTGAAATACAAAAATGTACAGCACCCAGTTTTCACTATCCGTACGGAAAACATGCAACGAGTACAACGGCTGCCATTCAAATGAGCCGCAACACAAACACCAAGGTGTCGGTGTCATCAAAAAGCGGGGAGACACTTTGCGCTTCTCTATAGTTTCGCAGTCGACTTCGTTTCGTCTTCGTTTCGCAAGGACTTTTGCTTACGTCACAATTCTGCGTAGGCGTCATCATCGTGTGCGGCGCATACCCGGAGAGAGAGGGAGAGAGAGAGAGAGTGAGAGCAAGCAAAGCAGCAAGAAAGAGAAGGAGCCAGTCATAAAGGTCTCCATTTAGCTTACGCTTTTTGGCTTCTGGCGTTGCCATTGCCGTTCCCCAACCGTGTGTGCTTTTGCTCAATGAAACTCGTTGCTTCGATTTTTTCTGTTGACGTAGTCATTCGGTCGTCGTCGTCGTCGTTGTTGTCCTCGTCGCCATCGTGGCTGGGCCTGCGCAAGAAAGAACAATCATCTGTTGTTGTTGTCCTCCATCCTCTGCCTCTGCCTCTGCCCTGGTGTGCCTTAGTGAATTTCGCTTGTGGTAGGACAGTTTAAAATCCGCCAGGGGGGGATGTAGGGTGTCGGTGTGTTCTGGGCATCGCTTTTCGCTCGCTCAGCTGACTTTCTTCTTTTTGTAGAGTTTTCTATGCAACAAATTGTGTGTATTTATTTGAAGCCGGCTTTCAAAAACAGGTGAGCGGCTTTTCATATGTGAGGTTATGATACAATTTGCATCAGAGCTAACTTAAATAAAATACTAAAAAATACTTGAAGAAAAAAATGAGGATAAATTAAATAAATGAAAATATGCACAAATATTTTCCAAAAAGTACTAAAGCAAATAGTTCTAGAAAGCTGAGAAGGAAATTGCACAAGGTAATAAATAAATGTACGAGATAATAAATAAAAATGTACCTCATTTTCGAAACATTTGGCTACTGAAAATACTATAAGAAAACATCAAATTCTTAATAAACTAAAAGCTTTTGCATAGTTATACATAAATTATTCTTTTAAAATATATTTTTACCTTAGCTGAAATATTTAAAATAAAGTTTATCAATTTCTATTTGTAGTTTCCGTTTCCTATTCAAGATTTCAACTTCACCTCAAATGTTCACCTCTTATTAGACATTTTCTATAAGCGTCAAAGCCGTAGACATTGTGACGACAACAGATACGAATTTACGTCGGAAACCCATCTCTCCTAGCTCCACCCTCAACTGTTGAATCCTAAAGAACTGCAAGTTGATGACGATGATCCGTGTCCGTTCATAGTTTATGTCCCTATACTATATTAGACCCTAGACGTTTGCGTAGTTTCTCCTCCATTCATGTTCGAGTCGTGGCTGATGAGAGAGCGCATCGTTCGTGTTTTAGTTTTCTCTTTTATTGTTTTGATTTTTACTAGAAGTGTTCCATAAAACGTGTGTGTGGGCGTCATCGTTTTAACAAAGAAAATTCGAAATAGGGGTCAAAGTAAGGGGCTGCATATAGGGGATTTGAATGCAAGATAAACGTTCGGAAAGTTTAGCACTTAACTAAAATGGGGAAATTTTCAAAATCCCCAAAGATTCATTATTATTTTATCGAATATTTCAGAAACATGAAAGCATCCACAAGTGACAAAACATAGCTGTCTTTGGAAGCATAAAATATTGGAAGAAATTTATATGCATAACTCATTTAGTAATTACAATACACAGAAAAAAATGCCGGGGGATAAATTCAAGCCGAAACGTGTTGATTCTTAAGGGACTAAAATCAAGTACGGAACAAGAAGATATGTCAAATCAAGAGTGAAGGGATAGGTTTCATACAGATTTGGATTGAAATTAAACAAGCATATTAAGCCTGTACAGGATTGATTTAAGCCTGTTTAGGATTGTTTTGATCTCGGCAGAGACGGTCCAGTGGCTCGTGAATGCAACTGTGAACCAAAAGTATGTGAGTTTAACCCAGAACGGAGTCAGTTCTGTAATTTCAGGATCGATCGACTTCCATATATTGGCAGATCATACATAAGATATCCTGAATAAAAGAATTAATCATCGCATAGGGCTCACCACAACGGAATAGAGGAATGTAAAAAAATGAACCAATCCTTTTTGGAATAAATGCACACCGACCGTTATTTTCCCCTGAACATGGCTATATACGAACCACATGATAATTATCATATGGCACAATGCCGGCATATGCGCACACTCTCTTTTGCATTGCCTGCTTCTTCTCTCTATCTCTCGCTCTCTCGGAATCTCTCTCTCTATCTGCCCATACAAAACTCTACACATGACGCAGCAGTAGCAGCAGACAGCATTCGTCGTGATTTTTGGGCTTGAAAACAAGTGGTTGAGCAAGCCTTCAGTTTAGTTTTGAGCAACGAATACATCGCTTCGTGGCTCCATTTTTATCGCCAAAAGCAGGAAGCGCACCAGCACCAGTAAAGTGGTTAAGAAAGACACAGAAGCAGGCTGCTGCTGTAAAAGAACCACGCGAGGACGAAGCGAAGTGTAATTCGAGCATAGCCCGAAACGAGAAAAACGAAAAAAGAGGCGGCTTCGTTGGCGTCGTCGGCGGCCTTTCGGCTTGAAATACGAAACGTTACGCCTTGGAGGCAGCTACGCCTGGCCACAAAAAGGTAGTGTCTTCAAACAGTTGAAATCAGCGGAGACGAAACGTCGGAGTCCTAACTGGCTCCTCTCGGTTCACAAAAAACCGTTTTTTTGTGCGGAACATTTATATAAAAAAATAAAAACAATTTCTTACAACCAAAAATATATTCAAAAACTATTTAAACAAAATTAAATGCAAAAATTCTTGAATCTTTCGGAAGTTACAAAATAAAAAGTATTTTTAAAGTATTTGTGTTAAAAAGTGTTAAAAACAACCAAAAATATTTCAATAAATATCCACAAAAATCAAAGTAAAAGCAAGAAATTAAAAAACGAAAACAACATCGAAGTATTTCACTGAGGGTCACAAGGGCAAGTTACAAGTACATGCGTTGAGAAACCCTTTCTAAAAAGTACAAAAACACCCGGAGTACTTCTTAAAACTTAAAATAAATAAATATAAATAAATATTTCAAACAAAAATTCTCTCCGAATTGCTTTTAGAAAAGGTAGCAACATTTTTGGAAAACTATTTCAAAACACGTTCCGAAAAATTGATTGAAAAGTGCTTTTAAAGTTAGATAAAAAGATAAACATAATACCATGCAATATAATATTAATGAATTTCAGTAACCGCTTAATTTTAAAACATTCATTGAAAAACATGCTCCAAAAATTGTGAAGAGAACTGTTCCATATTACACAATTAAGATTTCGAAGAATTCAGCAACGTTAAAAGAATACTCTTAATATTTCATAGATATTCTGAAAAGTTCTACCAAGTGCTTTTAAAGTTCTAAGCTTATAAAATCCCATCAAGATTTCCGAAAATATTTCCCAAACGTTTTTACAAATAAATTCCCAAAATTTTCCACAAATGTGCTAAGCGTTAAGGTTTTTTGAAACATATACAAAAAATATATAAGAATATAATAAAAAGTGCCGAGTGCTAAGAAAAGTTCCTTAAAAATATATATTATATATTAATAAAACAAATATTATTATTACAAAAAAAGGTATATACAAATATAACAAAATATATATACAAAATATAAGAAACTAATTTCAGTATCAACTTCAAAACTGATAATGGATTGAACAAATAACGGAGACGGTGATCCAAACACACAGCCAAGCCGCTAAGGAAATTTTTGTGAATCTTTTGTTTCTTTATTAACTGCCAAGATAAGCCGATTAAGTGAAAAACTGCGTCAAATAAATAAAACAAAAATGTTCTTTTCGCTGGCACAGACCCTGGTCTGTGTTTTGCTCATTAATGGCGGGCTCTACGCGCTACACCTAGGGGAGAAGGAGAGGTCCACTGGTCCTGGTTCCCATCGAACAGCGGCCGAGGCTGCTTTTGATGCCACGACGGGTCGTTTGAATCAAGAAATCGCCGATATGGCTCAGTTGGAACGAGAACGATTGATGCTTCTCGGACTGGCCAAGCAGACGGCGGAGAACTCGAATCCGGGGGCACCTGAAGGACACCATGGTAGACCTATTATAGCTGGCCGCATACAAATGCAGCCCACGGAGGATCTGGAAGTGGGGGACTATCCCGCTTTGCTTCAACAGGCTGCTCGTGGTTTTATGTTTGGAAATGTTCAAAAGCAGCCACCAGCTCTGGGGGATTACGAGGAGCTGAGGGAGCTATCTAGGAGACCAATCAAATACGACTATGGTCGGGTTGTTCAACCGATGGATAGAGAGAGGGAGTTACAGGAAAGGGAAGACGACTCTTTTCATTCTTTCGGTGATTTTGATGACCTCTTGGAGTTGGAAGAGGCAGAACAGCATGCGGGGGGAGGTGGAGAAGATGAGCTGCTCAGGGAGCTAGATGCCTACCAATATCATGGCTTAGAGGATGATCTGCCAGAGAATCCTTATCGCACTTTGGAGCAGATGGAAGTGGCGGCTCCCGAATCTTTGCAGCAACTTTTTGAGCATCAGAAGGATCAACCACATCCTCCACCTCCACCTGGAGGGAACTACAACATTCGGATGCAACAGAAATGGGCTCGTAAGCGATCCCAAGGATTGAAGCCTAACCTACAGCGGAACATCTTCTCGCAGCACTTTAAAAAGGACGCAACGCGTGGAGAATCTGCAAAGCATCTAAAAGCAGTCGCTCGATCTGGATTAGCTTTAAAGGATAATGATAAGATCTCAAACGATGGTAAAGACGACGGAGGCGCAGCAGGAAAGGGAGGTGCTATGGTAGTAGCTGCTCCAAAAGGAGCCAGCGCCACAGGCGGAGGCTCCTCGATAGCAACACAGCCAAAAGTTGAAGCCGAGAAGCCGCAGCAAGAAAAAAAGGAAGCTAATCATAAACGTTCGGGTGGAATCATTTCGGGTGGCTCACTTTCGGGCTATAGCAGTGCAGCATCATCCCACAGTATACCCAGTCAACAAATGTTGCGCAAAGCCCGAGGTCAACGGCAATATGATGTCCCACAAATAGGTAAGTTGGATAAACTACGAATTTTTGGTCGCATGAATATTACACGCAGTCCTTCAGTTCTCGTGGAATACACAAGCCAACATGGCTGCGACGGTAAAATGATATGATGGCCAAATGTTATTCAAATTTGCTGAAATAGGATTTATAGCTCCAATTACCGATATCACTGTTGATTTGGCACACAAAGTAAAATTTTCCACTTAACTGAATTTATTCTAAGAATTATTTTCACAACACAATTTGAGGTTCTTAAGGACATTAATAATATGATAATAATATGATTGGAACATCAGTTGCTTCGTTATTTAGATATTCTCTTTGGTGGAAAATTGCCTCTAAACTTTATTTAAATGGCTTTTTATTATGCTCGACAGACAGAAAAGTCTAATGGAATTTTCCTATTATTTTTGTTGCAAGAAAAATTCAATAAGACAATCAATGAGTTTTCCTTTTCATGAGCATGTTTGAGCAATTTTCTTCTTATTCATGTCCTGGCATTGTCATTGAAAGTTTCACATATGTACTTATATTTATATATATATTTTTTTTCCCGAACGCACAAATTTGAGGCTAAGGCTATAATAGAAACCTTGGGCTCCTTTTAGCATTCCCATATAACGAAATGTAAAGGCAACAAAGGATGTCTTCACTTTACTTTCAATAAAATTCTATTTTATTCATTGAATGAATGAATGTAAAAATTTATAAATTATTTTCTGTTAATTTTATGCCTTCGCCTAAAACGTTTATAATTAATATTGGCCTCTAGAATTTAAAATTTCGCCATTCAAATTGTATATTCACGGGCGTCCATCAAAAAGTTGTTAAAAAGTAATTAAACCAGGGACAAAGTTTCATACAGATATTCAAAATTCTCAACTAAATTTTGCTTAAGGTTAAACAACAATAATAATTCGTTTTTGCTGACAAAATTATAATTGAAATGAAATGATTTAATGGATTTTAAATTGAACTCTGGATATAAATTATGTAAGGCTCTGAGAAGAAGACAAAAGAGGTAGCCAAAGCTTATAAACTCTTGTAGTTAGTATGGTACCTGAATGATATGGTTAACTCCAGCCAAGCCATATGATTTATCTGATTCACTAATTGGTTAGAATCTAATTTGAAAGGGGTCAATCATTAATATAATGAAAATACATGTTTTGAGTGCAGTTTGCCTTATATTCAGTCCTTTTCTTAGCCATAGTTATGCAAGCAGGCGGGCCGAGAGCTTGGGTTAAATGCTCCTTTGTATGAATTTATACAGCCTCCGCAATCTCTGCTAATGTTCAGTTGATCGCTAAGTTAAGTTGATCGCGTTGTTGTTGCTGGCTGTTGGCAGTAGCAACTTTGCTAAGGATCGCCTACCGTGGTTCCTATGCGGGTTATATGATATAGCGATCTAATCTGTGACATTTTTACATAATTCCTTACCTTAAGAAGCTTATTGAAATATTTTATAGATGTGGGCAAAATTTCATCTGGATAACATTAAAACTGTAAGAAGAGTTCGCATAGAAAAATGATGATAAACCGAAAGATTTCGGCCTTTACATGGCTGTCAATGTCGGTTCAAGAAGATATATTTTATATATTGAAAAATATCGTGACAAAATATTAAATACCCCCTGGAAGGGTACACAAAATCAAAATAGCCGAGTCCATTCCATAATTACCACATTTTTTTTGTTTAAGGGAGATGGCAGTTGGTGGCTCGACCAAAAGTAAGTCATAAAAATTAATAACTCTATTCGATATTTGTCGTGCAAGCACGTCAGGGTTGAGCAGGTCAGGTGAGAATGGATTGAGGTGTGGATAAACAATTACTGAATGTAATTGAATGTCTAAGGGTTACAGTTAATATAAGCCGAATATAATAAATACAAAAATAATATAACAATTTATAATGTTAAACTAACTTTGCTATCATAATCCTTTACAAAAAGTATATATATTTCTTCCTTATAAAATATTCCAATACTATTTTACTAATCCTTTAATTTGTTTATTAAGTGAGCACACAGCGTGTCTTAATTAAGCTACTTAATTGTCCATAAGAGCCATTTGTTCCTTGATCCTTTTAACACACTCGCACAATCAGGAATTCTAAGTAATCTATACAGTCGCATAGAGAGCACTGCAGACAGCTTGCCGTCGTCTTGAGAAATATTTCCACTCACACTCGGCCCACACACACAGCTCTACATGCACGCACACACACATGACAGACAGGATGCCGACTCGACTTCTCCAATAACCTTTCCAACTAATTTGCGTAATGTTTAACAGGCAGTGCCAAGAGTCGCCGACCACTTGAGGGTCTTACTCGAATTACAAAAATTTAAAAGGACATCATCACTGCTGCCTGCTGCCGTTCAGTAGTTCGTTCGTCACGCCTCCTAGCTCCTGTTGTTTCCGAAATTAGTGAGAAAAATAACACGAAAGGCTCGTAAATCGCCTCATTGCGTTTCCATGGAAAAATGAAAATAGATGAATGGCCGGAGTATAAAAGGCGAAAGCGAAAAGCGTTTGGCAAAAAGAGTTCTCCCACACAATCATAAAACCGCTGACTGTCGGTCATCGCGCACAGCATGACCCCCGCAGGACAGACTCATGCGCTTCACTCCACACACATTGACATGACAAATTTCCCAAACCCCGCCGCCGGCTGCGTAGCGGTAGTCTTGTTTGTGTGTGTGTGTCACTTTCAACGCAAACACTTGAAATAACAATTGTAGTTTTCCCATTTTCCAACCAACAAGAACAACAACAACAATGACAACAACTAACAAAAGTGTGAAACAATACAGGGCCACCGCTGACTGAGCGGCAGATATAGATAGATGATGACGTTATATAAGCATAAAAGTACTTAGTGTCAGGCAGATTTCTTCTGGCCATAGTTTAGTATAGCGAGAGGCGAGAGGAGTCGATTTAGCTATGACAATCTGTCTGTGTGCAGCAACCTCAGATATCAGTAATCTTACAAGCTATGAAGGTTTTTGTTTTTATATTAAGTTTTTACGCTGTTTGTATGTTTGATTCATCCAGATCGGACTACTATATGCCAAAGCTGCCATAGAGCCGGATATACTTTATAAAAATGTTGAAACTGCCTTGACGTGACATAGTTCTGTAGCCTGCTTTGGAACAGGGTATCAAGGACAATGTTATTATAACCTTGTTCAAGATGAGTAACCAATGTCCATGTCCAAGCCGCAAAAATGTCAAATGAATTGTGCGCTTTTGGGGCATTGGAATTAGAAAAGAATATTTTCCTTTTTTTGTAGGTCAAGGGGCGAGGACATTCATTTTTGGTAGCGGCTTAGGCAGAAACAATATTGGAGCCTACAAAAATGTCTAGCTTTTGTGGAGTTGTTTATTTAAAAATGGGTTACAGTTGATGTGGATATATTATTAAACTAATATATAGAACTGTAGAAAGGAAAGTTGTATACAGATGAGCAATATATAAGGAACAAGTGAGAACGCTATAGTCGATATTCTGACTATAAGATACTTGTACTCAGCAAATTCGACACACTGAAAACTATACAATACCTTTCGGTTTTTGTTTAGAGGGTGGGATGCTATCATACAAATGGGATATATAATGCTGTTACCTATTTGTGGGGGCGGGAGAGAACATGGCAAAATTTCAAAACAAACTTGATCTGACGCCTTACTAGGGGAATTTACATACCAAATTTGGTGACTCTAGCTATTATAGTCCCCGAGATCTAGGGGTTCATATACACGGACAGACGGACACGGCTAGTTCGACTCGGCTGTTGATGCTGATCAAGAATATATATACTTTATGAGGTCGGAAACATATCCTTTTTGCCTGTATACTCGTTTATTCTACTACATTACTCAAAAATTTTTATTGGCTAGTTTTAGAAGAATGTATTAATTACAACAAAAAAAGGAACAAAATAACAAAGGTTTATTTTAACTTAACACATTTCTTGAACACATTTCTTGAACTTGTTTCGTTCATAGCTTCACGTAGCAACTGAGAGACACCACGATTTGTTGGGCTTAGTCGGCGGGCAAAGTATTTTGCCATTGTTTTACTTTTACTGCGGCAACGTTGGGATTGCTTTCATGCATTAAGATCGCGTTGTTCTCGTGTTTCAAGTCCTTTCACGAGTTTCGGCTATGTGAAGCGCCTTGCTCTGTCTTAATTAAGTGGCAGCGGCATATTGGTTATAAAAACATGGTTCCTATTTCGATGTGCCTGTCGTACCTGCTCTCGAGATATAAGTGCAACCTATTAACATTTTTATACCCTTGCAGAGGGTATTATAAATTTGTCACGATATTTGTTACGCCTAGAAAGGCGTCTGCCTGTCCGTCTGTTTCTCTGCGAACGAGTCTCCTAGTTTTAAAACTATCGACTTGTAATTTTCAGCATAGGCTTCCTTTGCTGTAAGCTGCTCATATATAAAAATCATAAAAAGCAGACCACTATAACATATAACTTCCATATATAGAAATATAAATGAAAACTTTGTACAATTGATGTTATTTGCAAGCCATGCAGCGCTCTTTTTGCTAGCTCTGTACTCTGTCCCTCTCACTCACAAACAGATTTCTTGGAATGCTTATGTGTTGCATGTATGTAAATGTATAAGAGAGTTAGCGTGTTTGTATATCAGAATGCACGTACAAAATAATTGAAGGTAATTATAAAGAAGACTGCTTCTCCGCCCATTGCAACAGCTGAAGCAAAGAGACTACTAAGTTTTCATTCCATTTTAAAGTTCAGCAAGGTGACATAATGTGCGGGTATCCGAGACTAGCCTGCCTCTCTTGTTTAATAATTACATTCTTCTTAAACTCGTCCCTACATTAAATTAGTTCATCTTTTGCCTTATATATTCCTTATCTATTTCCAACTCGTTGTGTCCAACCGTTTCATATATTAGTTGTTATATATTAGTGATATAACCATTGCTCTTGTGATAATTATGGAAAGGATTATTGGATGCTGCAATACGCCTACAGTTTTGAATATGGAATTTCGAGTAGGTCGAACCACCCTATTGTTTCTGAAAAATTTGAAATTTGATTGAAATTCTGACTTTTTTTAATTCTCAATTCTCAAATTACTTTTATAATAAAGACAAAACAAGAACGTCGAATTATCTCTCTGTATTTTTCACCTTTAGCTAATTAGCAGTCAGCAGTCTGCTTTTTACTACCCCCCTTGTTTTACGGCGGCTAAAATGTTAATGAACTGTAAGCTAAATGAAGACCAAGTCACGCCTTCACACACACGTTCACACATACGTTCACGCAAAAGTACACACACACACACGGAGACCGACCTACCCACACATGCAATAGGGGAGGAGAACAAATTTGTTAATGACGAACATACACACTAAACATACTCTTTGGCTACTTCTAAAGTAAATTAGCCGTGTTTTATTTTTATCGTATATTTTTTTCGGTTTTCTGACCAAAAATAAACACAAAGTGTGTAGAAAGTAGACAGACAAATACTCATATGTATATTCACACACAAATCAATAAACAATGACATCATCGTCATCATCAGCCACAGCAGCAGCATCATGCGAGACAGAGATTTTAAAGCATACACACAGGCGCCTCTGCCCTGCCCTGTGCTGTTTTGCCCTTCTCTTGCATAAATAATTATGGCACGACGACGAACGTCGACGAAGAGAAAATATTTACATTAGCGTAAGCAGGGCCTCCATTGAGCAGGCCAATTCCGTACGCCCGTGTGTGTGTGACTGTGTGTTGCGGTGGCTCATTCAGTATCAGCCAGTTTGACGACAACAGCCCCAAAAGCTAGCTACAATAATCTGCTTTGCTAGTTGCTTGCGTCACAAAACTGTGCCTTGGAGAAAGTGGATAGATAGTATTCCGGTTTTGCATTTTCTTGTGGACATTTTCAAAGGAACATTAATTATTTTCGTTGTGTAATTGTTTATTCTTGAAATAATTTTACGTTAAATAAAAATTTGCATAACAAAAATTATTATATAAATAATTATCATTAAGGGTTATTTTTATTTATTTTTTCATTTTAATGTTTCCGTTTTTTATATAAGACAACATTTGGTTTAAGTACTTTCATTTTCTTAACAAGTTTTAAAAGTTTATCATTTTCTTTGATGTTTATTACACAAATTTTGGTAATAAAATGTTTTCTTTAGAAATTTTTCTTTTACAAATACTAATCAAGACTTAGACTATATAAGGGGAAAAGTAGAAGAGCCCACACACACTAAACGAAAATAGAATACTATGCATAGAAAATTTCGTCAGAAAAATCTTAGTCATGCTCTCGCAAATAAATGTGACTGAGTAGTTCGTAGATCTCTATATGTGTGTGTATGGGGCTGTTTGTGTGCGAGCGAATTTTTTAGTCAATGAAGCGTCAAGGACTTTTCTGCTTATGATATATTTGCTCAAGACGTGGATGATGCAATGCAAGAAACGAAAGGCAAGGAAAGTTAGGGAAAGAAGGGGAAAGGCAAGAAAAGCAACGAAGACAAAAAGCATAGTCTGCTTTTAGGCCAGGCCAGGCCAAGTAAGTAATATGTATGTAATTGTTGTTGCTGTTCTTGGTCGTTGTTGTAGTCGTGCCTAATGAGTTGTGAGCTGAGGCGGAATTTATGAATGAATTTGCAGAAAAAGGTACGTATGAGCATGAGTACAGCGAGAACATTGTGCGGCAGATACTTGCACTTCATCATCATTTCCTCCATTTCATTCCATTCCATTCCATTCTATTCTATTCCAGCAACACCCACATTGTTTCAAAGCAAAGTGTGCGTAAAATTAGCTAAGTAGTTGGAGTTTTGCATACATTTTGTGTGTAAATAATGGTAGAATCATTTTAAGTGTGTTTGTCTGTGGGTAATTGGCTTAAATAAATAAAAGTTACACAATTTTGGGAGTGTACTTAGCAAAGTTATGCGAAAACAGCTGAAAAACAAATTTAGAAAATCTTTAAAATATCTATATAAGCTTCGACAGCGACCTTTCTATTTGTAAATGTTTTTTTTTTTTGCAAACTCGAGGTCACGTTAGTGTGGAAACGCCGATAAAGTTGATAGGTTAAAGCTCAACTCCAACGGACAAGCAAATTTGAGCCGCTTCTCACAATGTAACATCAATTGGTATGTAACAGATTTGTTTTCTTAGACGTTAGGCTTTTGGTCGGTCAGATATAGCGATGTGTTTTTGATTTGCCGAATGCTGTGTTTTTTGGGTAGCCACACTTCCCTTCATCAGTGACCTATTAGCACAACCGTTAGCTTGCTTTTATTCAAAGAAACTTAGAATTAGCAATTCTGTATACTTAACGCTACAAATTTCATAGAATAGAATAAATACTGGCATATTTTTTGCACTGGACTCTTGGTCGCCGAGAGACACATTGACACAGAAATAAGTTCAGTAAGTTAAGTTACTCTATCAATCCTCCATAACATGCCACTAAGTTTTCAAATAAATAAATCATTTTCACATATTTCAAATATATTCAGTCGACTTCCCTTACAAGATCACAATGTAATTGCACCAAATGTTTTCTGTACCGAAAATGTGGACACATTTCAGATGAATTAAACGAAATTGTGCAGACATATGATTGACACAATACGATTAACTTTTTTATGTGTGAATTACAATTTTCAAATTACATTTTTTGTTTCTGTTTTTATTTTTGGACAATTTTAGTTTAATTAAATGCATTTATTTGCATATTTATTTAAGTGATTTAATTGAGTTCGCTAGCCTCTCGTCCTAGTTCACAAACAATATGCGCATTTATTATGTTTTTCCATTACACGCGTGACGCCAACAACAGCAGCAACAAGAGCAACAACAACAACAACAACAAATAAACAAATAAATAAACACAATAAAAATGACTATTTCTGTGCGTGGGACGCCCACGCAGTTCGTATTGGAATTGGATATGGAATTTGAGGCCCCATAAAAAATATTCAGCAATAAACAATAAATAGGAATAAAGTGAATGATTTGAGTTGGCAATTAAAAAATTAATAGTCACAATAATTTGATCAAAAATAAATTAAAATTTTTGTTAAAAAGAAAATGAATGGAATAGTAAACAAATGTGAAATTAAACAATTTTTGTTAAATAATAATTTGGGGCTAATCTTAAAATTAAGAGATTTTATTTTCTGCCTTTGCTGTATGGGGATTTGTATATCTTATAGACAGCTGCTTATATCTTATAGACTATTTTATTGTCTGTCAAAATCAATACGGGGCGAAGTGTATTGAATAGACAATAGAATAGAATAGCCTAAAGCTAAGCTACGCACTTAGTTTTATGTGAACTTGAACTTGAAAAAAGACAAATTACTACACAAATTTATATGTCTGCTTCCCAAACCAGCGAAAACATAAAACTTGCCTTTAGTAGTAAATATGTAGTCTCTGACAGCGTTCAAGTGAAACAGAGTACAAACAGAAAATTAAATGTCCTTTTTTGGTTTATTTTTCTTTGCAGGATTGGTAGTTTTGTGTGCTCTATGTGCGTCATAACCCATTAAAATCAAACGCAATAAAAATCATAAAGTAGTCCGAGTTCGTTCATATAAACATACATATATAGATATATATGTATATGAAATTGAAACTAGAGCAAGCTGGTGTCATTGTGTGTTGTATGTGTGAGAGTACTTGCGGCTGGGACTGTAGAGAGCCAGATCCTAGAGTGCAGAGCCATGCTAATGCAAATGATAGCTTATTTAAACTGACAGGCTCAGCTCTGCTTAAGAATACAAAAAATATGAATAAGATAGAAAAGTTATATGCAGTCCAGTCGAGCCTTAAAATACTCTTTCTCACTTTTTTTTTTATTATTAGTAGGTTTTGAATATGAATTCTTAAGGATTGCAAGAGCAACTTTTGCAGGGATTAGCTGCGAATATTTTTCAATATTTAAAAATTAAAAATTAAAAAAAGATGTAAGAGTTTATTTTCCATTGGATCTATCAAAATACTCTTCATAATCATTAAATTACTGTTACCTTTTCTACAACTGCAATCTAAAATGTTGCATTAAAATTGCAGTTTGCATTAAAATCGCATATCCAAATTCTGAACAAAGTCTTAAGACCCTCAGAACTTCTAAAATAATTTATAAATAAAAAAGCCTACTTTAAGGCGCTGGCCACCACTTTAGCATGTCGCACACAGCAAAAGCAGAAACTAAAAAGCAAAGTGCACTTCGTCTCCATAGAGTTCCTTCAAGAGAAAAGGAAAGGGGTAGAGGAAAAGCACGACATGGGTATAGCGGCTGCCTACTTAAAGGCTTCCGCTCTGGCAGATCTTTCGCAGCAGGCGTGCATAATGAGGCGCCTCGGCAACGGCACCAGCAACAGTAGCAGCTGCATGCATAATTTAGCAGGCTGCTTTGTAGCAACTGAAACATGAAGAGAAAAGTGTAGCCTACCATTCGGCGTTTATTCGGTGTGTTGTGCTTTTCTCCTTAACCCGTGTCTCGTTTCCATCCTACCATATCTAATAAGCCAAATGGTTTGGGTCTTCTCTGCAATATTTATGTTTGTTTTTGAATATTTTAATATTATAATCAAAATAGCACAATGAAAATCAAAAAAATTGTTCCTTAACTCTAATCATCAATCAAACGGCTGAGAAATTCTAACATGAATAAAAATGGTTTATACAACTTTATTTTAATATTTTTATAGATTTCATGTTAAATTTTCTATAACCGGATTTATATTAAAACGACTAAATAAAGTGAGCTGAACTCTTAAGCTGATTAGCAGCCAGCTAAACGTGGTTGTAGAGTTGAAGAATACGCATACATCAGCAAGATTGCCGAATTACCGGCAGCCAATTAGAATCTAGAAACGAAATAAATTAAATTGACCTTTTAGACAGAGACGAGAAATATATGCAACACAAATAACATTTGTGCTAACGAGGCAATAGCCACAAAGTGGGACACTCGAACAATCAGTCAATCTAAGGGAAGATTGGTCCACACTAGTGAGGAGAGCCACATGGCACAGAGAATAACAAAAAATGTATTCAGAGTTTTACTGAACACAAGTTTGATTGTCACCAGGCCGGGTTCTTCTTGGAATACGAATATCTATGAACTAATACGAGGAAGACATTTAAAATTTACATTTTATACTAGCAACTTCCCCCAGCAACCAATAACCAAAACACAATTTTCAGCGTATTTAAAAGTATGCCACAGTTTTTGCTTAGCAGTTATTGAGGCGTGTGTAGCATAGCGAATGTATACAATTTGACGGTTGTCAAACTAATTCTTTTACATACCATTTTTTACCCCGTTTTTGACCTACTTTGAGTTAGAGTTTCAAAAAAAAAAACCGCCGTAGTATGTAGATTATCTATAAATATTAATTTGTATGAATATCTCAGTCACCTAAGATTTATAGTTTGACCTGTGTGTGGATCCGTCTTATTCATGGGGGTTCTATAACCTTAATTACATTCGACAAGATTATCGGGATACAATATAATAGAGCATTACTGCAACCAACTCTTTCGGAAAGCATTTTGTAATTTATCGAAATTTAAGAAAAATCAGTCAATTCCATCCGGACTTCTAATTTATATAGCATTTTCTTCTGATAACCTACTTCGACTGTAAATCATACATATCCTAGAAATATCAGGTGTACAACATTTTAAGTCTAACTCAAAGTCTTCCAAAAAATTATAAGCAATTTTCTCACTAAACTTTTCCCTTTTGAGCTGCCACAATAATTCAATTCGATTCGCATCGAAGAAGCACTATTGTCTACCTTACAGCCTCCACGTGAAGCTTGTGCGTTTCTTTTCTTCCTTTTTTTTGTGGTTTTAATGCCTTGGCAAAATTAATGTCAACGTATGTCAGCGCATGTTGTGTTGAGCCTTTGTTGAAATTGACAGCTGGTTTTGCAATTAAATAAGATTTATGTATATAACGGGCTTAAGGTAGACATTCTTTTTTTGCCACCGCCATGTTATTCTTTCTTTTTGCATTAATGAAACTGACCTCGGTCTGTCAATGAAGACTTCGTGTTATATATAAATCACCACTGTTTGATATAAATAGTTTATATAATGTTTGTTTTCTCTTCTTTGTTTTCTTGCAGGTAAGTTTGGAATTCTGTACAATTTTGGAATCTAACTTTGGTGGTATTGAAAGAGGCACACAGGTGGGCTAATATTGTTTGTATTGCTTTCAATATGTACTTCAAAAAATCTGTTAAAATGCAAAATAAATGCAATTGCCTCCATATACATATATCTCAATTTACTTTGTTAAATAAAATCAAATTTTATAGGCGGCGCCCAGAGTATATATATATATTTTTTTTTAATATTAAAGCCTTTCCAATGCCAGACTTCACAATCAGAGAACCACAAACCGTTAAGCTAATGGGCCTGACAGCGCCATAGAGCCATAGCCACAGCTAGAGCCAGCGCCAGCGCCAGCGCCATAACCATAGCCACAGTGCTCCCAGGTGCTTCACAAGCTCAAGCCAGTGCGAGTACAAGCACACACATTGAGGCCAGACCAGGCCAGTCTACAGCTACACCCAGACCATTCTAAGGCCTCCTACCCAGCGCTCACCCCCTTCAAAGGCAAGCAACAGTCGTTCGCTGTGTATTTTTAGCGGCGAGAATGCCTAAAGCTATGCACCATTATCTATACGACTTACGCAAACAGACAGGCGAACACAGAGACAAACGGATATACAGACAGACAAACGGACAGACACACAGAGTTGGGCCTAGCTGGAGCTATGCTTCGTACATGGTCATAGAAAACCGAAGCGAAATTAATACGCGACAAACAGTTCGGCTTGCCTTCGCCGTCGCTGTCGCCGTCTCCGCCTATGCCTGTGCCTGTGCCTGTACCTGTACCACCTACTTCACAGTTCGTTCGGTCTTTAACCTGGTCGAGGCTGAGGCTTCTACTAGTTGTTGAAACAAAGGTCTGGGCTACTTAGTTATCCTACTGTTAGATTACTTAATCTTATGCTTATTTATATTTGAATAACAATTGAAAATCATAATTATTAAACGTGGAATGATAAGTTTGATACGAACTGAAGTACGAATGATAAATAGGCCGAATTTAAATGTTGCTTACTTAAATCAAGGAAATATCATATTCCAGCTTTTATATATTATATATATTGCAAGATGAATTGTAAGCTAAAATGTGTTTGCGCAATTCCGATATGCTCTCTATGAAAACTACCCTACACATATAGTTTTACGCACTCGGCAATGGCAAGCACACTTTCACACAGTCCGAGTACGTCTGTCTATCTCCATTTGTATGCTCGTATGTAATGAGGTCACTGAAAACGGTGTGTGCCACCATTTTGTGCTGCGCCATTTTTCCTTTTTTGTTTTTTTTTTTATTTTGCTTACATAATTCAATTTGTGCAACAATTTCCTTCAGTGACCAATAATTGATGAGGGCTCAGGGTTGTCAAATTGTTCGAAACGGGAAATAAATAATAAATATTTGAATTTTTATTCAATTTGAGAATCAAATTTTGACAAATAATTAAATTTTGTTGTTGTAATTCTACAAAGTACAACAATTCCTATAATGCGATTTATTATTACAGAGTTTGAAATCTTGTTCATAATTGCGATGAATTTCTAATTCTAGTCTAAACATAGCTTACACAATCAAAATTCATGAATGTAGAGGCAAGACATCCATTGAAAATCAAATTTGTCGCTATGTTTCAGTTCTGTTTTCCAATCAAGAACAACAACAGCAAAAAAGAGAAGACGAAAACTTAAGCAAAATGCAAACACAAAACAAGAGCCAAAACACATGAGCCTGAGCCACTGCCTAAGCCATAAACAAACAGTCACATCAGAATGCGATTGCTTGGCAGCCAGGGCGAGTGGTTTGAAAACAAAGGCAGCCATGAATGGACAATCCAATGGCCAACAGTATGGGTGGCAGGGGCAACACCACAATCAGAATCAGGACCAGAAAGCTGCCTGGCCTGTCCTGGCCTGGCTGTCTGTGAATGAAACAAAGCGTGAAAAGGGGGAGGGGGAGGGGAAGGGGCTGTGTGCTGGTAAAAGGGCAGAAGGGGATTTCGCTAGGTGACTTAGAGTTGGGAAATTTATTGCCAGTCACTGTGATTGAACTGGAAAATTGTATTTTTCAATACAAACGTGATAGAAACATTTGCATTTTTCACTGTAGTTTTTATTTATTTACAACCTTGTATCAATTGTTTAATGTTATATGAAATATTCAACAGTTTTGTTAAAAATATTATTCGATATTTTCATCGAAATTATTTAGTAATATATTATTTGACTAGCAAGCTGTTCTGGCTTTCCCGGATTCTTACGGTGCTCAAATAAATTCACTCCGATTCAAATTTCCAAAAACCCCACTTAGTACGGACAAATGATACTTTGTCAACTATCTTCTATATAAGATCACTATATAGAGAGCAGGATAGTTGTCCAAATAATGATATATAAGACCAGGCAACATTATCGAATTCGCAATTACGGTTTTGTATGAGAGTTTCCCAAAGACATATCTCAATTAAAGAAAAAACAACTACCTTATTTCCCAACTACAATAAAATTCAATTTTTTTGAACATTTTCATTTTCATTTTATATAAAAAATATTATAATTGCGTTTTCTTTCAATCACGCCTTGGTCATCTCTATGTTTAGAGGCATCGGCTTGACATCTTGCTTCTTTCCCATTTGCCACGCTTGACATTTTTGTAAAATATGCCAAGCTTCCTTCAGTTCCCCTCCTGTTACACGCCCTTAGCGCTTGTAAGTCCCACTGAATTTCTGTTAAAGGTCATAGTTCGAGATGAGATTTGGGGATATGCAACAAAATGTACAACAATTTGAACGTTTGAGATATAGCAATTTTGTGTTTTATACTGAGAACACCTAAGAGAACCTTCTAGAGCCAAGATTTAAATTCAAAGTTCATTATTTTGGTAAATCATAAGTTATGATTTTTCTAAAGACTATTCGGCTTACTTTTACAGCACAGTTGAGAAGCCCTAAGCCAGCACGTTCAGTCCACCTAAGTTTACCTTTTCGTGTGCATTTCTCAAATTCTTAATATAATTTTTTCCTCTTTTAGTTGGCCACGTACATTATTTTATACTCTTTATGAAGTTGGGAAGACACACTTACGACTTAGCTAGCCCCTAGCAAGCTAGCGTCATCTAAAGGAACATTAGTTCCTTTAGACATTAGAATTCAAAATATGCATTCAATATCCTGGCAAGCCTATACAACTTCTCGAAGGGTATAAAATAGCGGCTGCGAAGATTTTGTTGATTTCCTTACGTGTTTAGTTCTCAGTTGGCTGAAACTCAGACTTTTCATTAACACCAACGCTTCTGTTCAAGTCTCTTCATATTTTAGACAAGAGAAATGAGGAAACAGCAGAACCAGATGAAACAGGCGAAACATATTTATGGACGGTGCTTGAATACTCTTCCTGGGAAGAATATTGCCTCAGCATGTCAAACTGAGAAAAGTAAAAGTCATTTGCTGAGCTCGACTTTTAATATTATTAGAAAATCGTTAGTCAGCATATTTTATATGACGCGCCAGCAATGTACAGCACTCAAAAATCACTCAAAAAAGGAAATGCAAAGCTTATCGCAAAACTCGTATACCCCAAATGGCTTCACTAGGGCGAACATTTCATTAAAAATGTTGCTTTGCAATTTACTGCCGCGGAGGTGAAGGCGTTCAAGAAAACTTTTTCGGCCTCGTCTAAAAATAGCAATAGCCGGTAGAAAGGAGCCAGGGAGCTCTGGCTCCGGCAAGTTCCTCTTGTATGTGCCTGTGTGTGTGTGCGTGCTTTTCCTGGACAATAAAACTTTTTTTACTCCATGATATTATTTCACTTTTTTATATTGTGAAATATATTTTTTGTTACAAACTTTTTGATTATGCAGAGACTACGGTATTACTTACTTTTATTTTTTATAAGACCTGAGCTACTTAGTTACTTAATTTCCGCCCTCCAACCCATGACATCTTCTTAAGGACTTTCCGTAGAGCGCAGACGATGAAGAGTGAGAGACTGTCAAATGACACAATGCGAAAGCAACCCCTCCGTTGACAGTTCACCGCAGCCGAGACGGACGAGCCACTTAAGTAGCTGCCGAGTGTGCACCTTTGGCAATATTAATAGCCAGGCAAAGAAAATAAAAAATAAAACAACAACAGACAGTGAAAAGCCCCCCAACAAATTAGGATCCCCAGACAGTTCAGGGCAAAAGTGCATTCACTGAAAAAATAACGTAAAATGGGGGAGCTCGTAGAAAGGGCTGCCTGCAATGCCAGAGGGGGAATTGCATGCATTAAATGCAAGTCAGGGGAAAAAGAAAATAAAGCAACATTTAAAAATGATAAGACCCATAAAGTAGTTAGTTATGTAATCTTACGTTTTTTTTTTTTAAAGAAATTCTTAAATTCTTATAAAATATATTTAAATTTGGAGAGAGAATAGAGAGAGAATAGAGAGAGAGAGAGAGAGAGTGGTAGAGCATAAATCTTAAACTTAAAGGTAAACCGTTTTTCTCAGAACTGTTTATGCTTTTCCAGTTCTTAAAATGGAACTAAAAAATCTCTGTTGATTTTATTTGCTTAGTATTAAAATCTAAGAAATCATCTAAGTATTACCACAGTTCCAAGGTTTCATATAATACCAAGTTTAGAAAATTCCATAAGTAAAAGTGAAATAAAATAAAATAGATCCCCGTCTTCAAAAATTGCACTCTCAGAATGTTATACACAAGGGGCAATGGAGATGAATAAAGTATTTTCCAACATAAGTCTCACTTAGAATTCCCAGCTCACACATTGTCGCCTGGTTAGCATGTGCAGCATCCTAGTGGAAGCTATCCAAAAAAATATACATAAATATATCATTTTGTTCCTACTGGCAAGGATAAAAGACAAAAAAAAAAACACACACACACCTCAAACTGTCAAAAGTTATAAATAATTTTTCATATATTGAAAAGTGATATGTTCAAAACATGTTGTGGTATCCGTAGAAGTCCTGTGGTCCTCTTGCGATATTCCTGTTTCTGTTGCCAGAAAAACCGGAAAAAAATTGCCAACGCACAAAAGTTGAAAGTAAACAAACAAACATATCAAAACGAAACGATGTCAGAAGCAGCCCAGCAGAAGGCAGCAGCAGCAAGAGTCCTGTAGAGAGACTACTCGCATATATCCTTATGTTGATTTGCACATGTTTATGTCCAGTTAGAAGCACCTGCAGCGAAATCGAAGCGGGTGGCTCTGGCTCTGGGCGTGACTTGTTTTGGCAAGCCAAGCAAAAAGACGATATACAGCGAGAGAAAGAGTGAGAGAGAGAGAGAGGGGAGACGATTTTGGACAATGGAAAAACAATTGCGAAAAGTAGTTTTCCACGAAAGCAAAATCCTCCTGACACATATACGCACGTCCTGCCAATTGGGAAATTACACAAAAATTTTGTGAACATTTCTATAATACTAAAACTGAATTTAAAGCAGAATATTTGTAGGAAGAAATTGAAAAAAACCAAACTAAAAATATTAATTAATTAATTTTTAAAATTTTGATGATATTACAATTTCATATAGCTATCAGGGCTTCACATATATAGTACATATATAGTTGAAAAGGATATTTTGTGCAACTGTTTAAGAATAAACTAAACTTGCATACAAAATCTTGATATGGAAAGCCCCATGAATTAGTCTGGTGAAATAAAGTTACGCTCAAAGTCGAATGTCTTAAATTATTAAAAGGCATTGATTGCAGCCCAGGCATGTCCCAGGGTGTCCCGATGGGGGAAGTGGGAAAGGGGCCAGCTTTTTTTTTTGCAGCCACATGCCACAGCCACAACTGACGCAAATGACCACAAAATGTGGCGAAGGAGAAGGAGAGAAAGGGCAGACGACGATAATCATCATTAAATCAACGGCAGAGAGACCTAAAATTATAACCATTAAAGTTATAAATAAAACTTCGACAAGCTTCGAGACAGGCCTCCAATATTTTCGCGGGCGTGGCTCGGCCCTTGCCTGTAATTACATTTGATTTTGAAAATAGAAAGCAGCGTTACACTAAAAAATTGCGCATGGCAAATTAAATTACTTTAGAAAACAAAAACAAAAAAGGCATGTAAAAGTGAAATCAGATTAGGAGATGATTGAATACGCTTTTAAATGAAAATATAAGAAAAATAATTGATTACATTGAAAATGTTTTATGAAAATGTTCAAAAATGCAGACTTCTAAGATGGCTGTTATATATCCGATATATATATATATATATGTCTTCCAAAAGGCTGAAAATTTTGGAAGAACTACATAATGGGAAATGTTAATAGACATAATAATTCAGATATACTATTAAAAAACGTATATTAACTTGTAATATAATCCTTAAATATTCTTTATCTCTGGTAGAATTATATCTTAAAGTTGTGGCAATGCATGCAACTGGCAAAAGGAGGCATATATTGTTTGCTATTATTAAGCCATGAGGTCTTACATTTAGGTGTCTTTCACTTTGAAAGTAAGATCTAAACAATATATTTGTATCCTGTAGTATAACCTTAAGATATCAGAGATATATTATATATATATGACACAATACTATTACCTACAGTACACCCGTACGAAACTGGAAGGGTCACTAGTAGCATTATATATTTCTTAAGCTAAGGCACAAAATCATGGAAATATGAACTCGCTTCACAAGGAAAACACTTGAGACTGTGCTTAATATTTGGTTCACTCGTAGATATATGATCCAGTGTAGTCAGAGCGTTAGGAATGAAAGAGCCCCAAAGCTTAAAATTACTCAACATTGACGTTTTTATATTATCTGTAAATACACTCATATACATAGCTCTCTATCCTTTGTAGGCCTTTTGCTGACGTCAGAGCGGGCGGCGGCGGCTACGTCCTTGAGCCTTAAGCGGCGGCCAGGATACCAATTTAGGTTTCGTTGCTTTTTTTTTTTGGAATTGGGGTTGGGCCAATTAGCAATTGCTTGAGTGTGAAATTAATAACAACCTCATGGGGACCAGACACTCTGAAAGAGAGACAGACAGTGAACGAAGCATAGGAGTCAAGTATCGGCTACACTTTCACACTTGACTGCATTCTTAACGAGCTGAGTAATTAGTAAATTATTAATTGGTTTTGTGTGCGAGAGCAATATATATCTATAAAGACAGAAGAGCGAAAGAGCACTTCGTTACAATTAGCCAATTGATATATAAAAGTTTGAGGTTAAAGGTCATACAGCTTAATGATTTGTGCAAATGCATATTTGTATAGTTTTAAAAATTGTTCAGATGAATTTTGGTTATGAATTACACAGTAATTTATAGTCTTTTATGTAATAAAATAAATAACTAAATAAATAAAAATCGATCTGTCATCCGAACTGTCACAAATGCAATGACAATCCTCTTAGCTTTCACTGGAGACTTTTTTTATTGCCCTTCTCACTTTTCCGTTCGCCCGACATCGACACGAACAGCGTGTCTAATCACAGCTGATAAGTTAAGCGGTTCAACGAGAAAACACAATGCAATTGACAAAAGGGCAGGGAGGGAAGTAGAGAGAGAGAGAGAGAGAGAGAGGTTTACATTCAACTGCACTCACACTCACAATCGATGACAGTTTAAATTGCAGCTTTCAATAAAATATAGAATTTATCATTTATTAGCCAAATATATAAAATATTCATACTTGTGTAAAATTAGCTTGGAAGTGTGAACAAGTAATAGCTTGTAGCTTAATTAGCTGGAATTCGTTTTACAGACACATACGTATAAATTTGACAAGTTCTCTCTGCTGAAATTTGTGATATGGGTTCAATTTAGTGAGATCAATGAAGAAGGGAAGGTGTTAACTAAAGTTTAAATTTTCCTCAAACTAGGCAATTTTACTATTCACTATTTGTCTTTAGAAGTTAGGGAAACGTTCGCTTGAGTTAATGCAATGACAATGATAATCTTACGACTTATCTATAGGAAATTGTAATCTTATTGCAATATTTATTTCTTCCTAACATTTTGTACATTGTCTTCAAGTAAAGAATATTAATTTTGATTTTTCATAAGCTTCCTAAATGTGTCAAAAGCCAATTAGGGCTGTCAATTAAGTCTGACTCCCTTTAATTAGAGAAAATTGAAAAAAAAATCTGTGACGCAGTCATTTCCCTAAAAAAAAGAGAAATAAAATGCTCAACAGGTCGACATTGAAAATTGTTTTACCAAAAAAAAAAAAAAAAGAAACAGAGAAGGAAAATGAAGTCAACTCCTGCCCTAACCTGGTGCTGCTTTCCACTTAACCAAAAACCCAAGCCATTGAGCCTCGCACACGTCAAGCGGAAATGACGATGGTTTTGGCGTTGGCTTTAGGGTTGCCGTTGCCGTTGCTGTTGCTGTTGCCTTCATTTTCATTTGCAGCGGAGGTTAAAACTCACCGCAGACTGGTATAGTCGTTGAATGCTACATGACGTAGAAGAAACAAATTTTTAGCCCAAGTTAATGAAATATATAGAGGCAAATGTGTTGCTGGATAAACGAAGCAGAAATACACTTGGTCTCAGCGAACTCTGACATATTGAAAGTAAAAATAATTAAATCGATTTTCGACAAGCTGAACAGAACGGCTTTGGGTTTGACAATTAACATAAACATTATTTAATTGATATATCCTCGGCTCCTGCGTCATTTCCCTCATCATTTTCCCTCATACATATACCTTACCAGTAAGTCTTTACAACTTTTTTTTAAACTTTTCAACTTTTCAACTTCTTCAAACTTCGCTGATACCTTTTCTCTTACATTCCATTTGGAAAGGGTAGCGCGGGCGTAGCGACAAAAACGTAGCCTACCAAAAGTGGTCCTGCGCTTTTGTTTTTTTTTCTACATTTCCGCAGCGCATTTTGCCCCTGAGTTAATTGATGTAGGCTTCTCGCTCAGGCGCTTCACCCCTCTATTCCGCACATTCCGCACTTTCGACGCGCTTTTTTGGCCTTTTTTATTTAAAAAATTTGTTGTTTTTCTTGTGTGTCGTGTGGCTTTTGTCGCAGTTTAATCTGAGCCTAGCACGCGATTACTGAAGCGCCCTTCCGCCCCCCCTTGTGTGTTGCTGCGTTCCATTAATATATGTGAGAATTCCGGCAACAGTTCTGTACAGTCTGTATGTGTGTGTGTGTGAGACTTTTTGCATTGTCGGCGCTTAAAGGCGATTTACATGCAAATTCAACGTCGTCGGATTTTTGCCTTTTTTTGCTTTTGTGCCCGGACTTATTTTTAACACAGACCGCCAATTATAAACAATGGGCGGCATGTGTGTGAGGAAAGGAAACTATTTTTAGTGTTTTTTCTTTTAAATTAAAATAAATGCAACAATGGCTGGTTAATTTGATTTTTCTATTTTTCTCACACAAAATGCAATTTAAATGCTAAGCAGGTGAATATTTCCGTGTAGCATTTAAAATGTGTGGAAGAAATAGGGAGAATTATCAAATATGCATATATAGTATTTTTTTAATAAAAGAAGAAAATGAATTTAAAATTTATGAAATTCAGAAATACTTAAGAGAATAATTAAAGTGCTGCCCAGGGCTATTTTTATTATAATGAACAAATATTTAAACGAAAACTCATCACCAGGAAGAAAGTCGGCGACAAATTCAATTCAGTGTTTCTTTCTATGAAACTTGTATGATATAATGATCCGTTTCGACCATATCTGATAACTATGAGGGGGCTATCTAAACTCTCTATTATACGGTTTAAAGCGTTGTCTCATATTCTAAAATATATAACTTAAATTTATGCTTATTTCTACATTTAATTATATATTTTTCCTAGCATCATTAAAGGCAATGGCAATGGTTTTAAATGAGTAGAGCTCACATTTCAATTGCGAAGCGAAGGACCAAAGAAAAACAAAAATAATAATTAAGCACATAAAAGCTAACAAGAAATGTTTATTGCGTTTCGAATTTCAAGAAAGCAAACGACGATTGAAATAAACAATAATGAAAGGTCTAGCCGACGGTCAAATGAAGCTTCAGTGTCCTCTTAGCCAGCTTTAAGAGGTCTGTTTTTCAGCTGAAATGCTATGTTAGATGTTAGATTTAGTTACAACTAAACATTGATAAATTTGAGTATGAAGCATAATATAACATCTATTAACAAGTTAAATAGGAGTTGAGGACAAAATCAGATTGAAATCAAATTGAATCAGTTTTGATCGTGTCATTAGAGGGCCCTGAGAGCATATATATTACCTAATAACAAATGGATTCTTTCGTCTTTTCGACACTTTTGTAAAATCATTTGAATTAAATATATGTTATATAGCCATGTCCGTCTGTCTGTCTATCCGTCTGTTTCTATGCGAACTACTCTCTCAGTTTTGAAGCTAACGACTGGTAATTTTCGCCTTAGGCTTCTTTTTGCTGTAAGCTGGTCTTATGTAAAAATCATAAAGATCGGACTATAACGTACATACACCTCCCATAAAAAGACATACATTTGAAAACTTTGTACAATAGATGGCGCTGACAAAATTTTATTTACAAGCCAAAGAGCTTTATTCGTGCTAGCCCTGTGCTCTGTCTCTCGCACTCACAAACAGATTTCTTGGAATTCGAATATGTATATGTATATGAAAGCTAGTGAGCTTGTATATCACAATGCACTCACAATATATTTGAAGGTAATTAGAAAGAAGATTGGTTCGCTGCATATTGCTACAGCTGAAGGAAAAACGTTTTAGACTAAGTTATCTTCCTTCTTATAGTTCTGCAAGATTCGGCTACCCCAGTTATATTACATTTTTATTTATTATTTAATTTACAATACATTTCGGATGTCTACCTAATATTAGTCATCTGTCTGGTGTATTTTTGTCTGGTTATTATTATTATTTTGTTTTGAAAAACTTTCACATGCTGAAAGAGAAAGACACTCAAGTTGATTGTATAATTAATATGAAATGTTTGCCATACTCTAGATACATATTAAATGAGTCTGCTCTGTCGCCGAGCTGCCCTTAGGGAACACAGCTTGTTGCTTGGCAAGGGACCTCACTTTCTCTTTTCCCTTATTATTTTTCTCGTTCTGTCTTTTATATATTTTTTTTTCGTCTACTAAATATAAATTAATGATGTGCTGAGGGACAACACTTATGAGCTTTAAATGCCCGACGCTTATCCTGTTTATTTTTAATTCTTTGGGTAAATTGTAAAAAATTATAATTATCATTATTTTAATTGTTGCACAAAAGGGCAAACGCACTGAAGGTAATGAAAATTCCTGAAATTCTGCGAAAAGCTGAACAAAATGGGAATTGAATTCAGACAGAGAAGGGCCAAAAACAAGCGAGCATTATTTTGAGGTTTTGACGTCAAGGCGTCGACTAAAACGCCAATTACAACGTGACACTCACACACTAACTCACACACACACACACACACACACACTTGCACCCACAATTGACACAGTAAAATTTTAATATAGCTCACTTTGCAGGGCAAATGCTGCAAATGACAACAAAAGGCCGCCATTCCTTTCTTTCCTTTACTTGCTTGTTCTCCGTTTGTGTGTCTGTGACTTTTAGTGCCTACCTTTGTCGTGACCTCGCCCACGTGAACCCTGGAGCACACCTTGAGAACAGTGGGAAACTATTAGAAAAAAGAGAAAATTCGCATTGAAAATTAAAAAAAAAGATGGATTTTATTTTAAAGCCTGCTTACATTTTTTCCATCAATTGAAAATTGTTGGATTAAGTACGATATGCCTATGCAAATGTATGTAACAGGCAAAAGGAAGCAGTTCCATATGTATAAATACATTATCTACTGATTTTCCAAATTTCATTCTGATGTATGTATGTAAAGAAATGACGGAAAGGGTGATCCTCAACCGCATTCTGCAGCTTGAACCCGTCATTCAAAGAATTCAAAAGTGGCAGTTTGGATTTAGGCAAGGTCATGGCACGCCGGAACAACTTCATCGTGTGGTTAACTTTGCCTAAGATGCAATGGACCAAAAAATGTAATCAGTAGCTTTATTCATGGATATTCAGCAATCTTGTGGCTTGATAGCCTCCTCTTTAAGCTGAAGAGTATCCTAAGCTCCGCAGCTATTCCAGCTTGTAAGTAGCTTTCTTAAGGACAGAAGCTTCAGAGTTGTTTTCGATGGCGCAAAATCCTCGAAGCAGCGCGCAAGCTGCGCAGGCGTCCCTCAAGGCAATGTTCTTGGTCCTACGCTTTACACACTATTTACAGCCGATATGCCTACCTCAAGCGTTATAACTAGATTAGATGAGGACGATGTGCTGATAGCAACCTACGCGGATGACACTGCTGTGTGGACCAGAAGTCCAAGCATTATTCTAGCTACGGAAGCCTTGTGGACTGGGCTGTGAAATGGAATGTAGGCGTCAACAGCAGCAAATGCGCAAATATTACCTTTGGACCCTTACGCACAAGAGCTCTCACAAATATTTAGGTGTCTTACTGGACAGTTTACTAAATTTCCGAGTTAATACTACAATAGTTCGGCAATCTGTAATGGCAAAGGCTCTAAAGATGGCGCGGTTACTCCGAGAAATGGGCTGCCATTGTACAGTAAAGTCACCATTTACAGATCCAATCCAAGTCCCATATGGAAATATGCACTACAAATTGACGGCATTGCGGCAAAATCAAATTTAAGTAATACTAGAGTTGCTCAATCAAAAATCCTATGCAACGCAGCATGGTACATACGAAATAGAGATATCAGAAGAGATTTAAAGTGGGCGATATAATGCAACTACATGCATCGAATCACCAGCAACGCCTTGGTGGTCACCCTAACGACTAGCTACCAAACCATGAAAGAGAAGACTCAAAAGGTGACATCCATTGGATCTCCCTACCAGGTTCCTTCATTAATGTTCCAAACAGTCTTTTCTTTTGTAAATACAAATGCAAATAATATACATTTGCCCATATATGTGCCATAAATTCTATATATGTATCGCCTGTGATCAATTGTTCTTTCCGTTTTCTGTAAAACTAGATTAAGTTGCTATTAAAGGTAGCAGAAAACCTGTTTAAATCAAATATACAAATTTTTAACAACAAAAAAGAAAACATAAAATAAATCAAAATAATAAAAAAGTAATGCATACTTTTGAGTGTGTCAAAAATAAGAAATACTGATAAGTACGAGCATTTTATAGCAGGAATTTCGACAGCGTCGTTCTTACTTGTTTCTCGATTGCAGATGCTTTCTTTCCCACAGTTTTATTTTTGTGGCCGCAACAACAAATTTTTATACTTTTTGTATGTATGTTTACCTTCTCTTATGCTGTTTTTTTTTCTTTTTTCTTTTTTTGTACTGTGTTACTCCTTTGAGGCTTTGCCTCATTTTCGCTTTGTTTTATGTACAGAGAAAGAGAGAGCAGAGTGACGAGCCTGCCTGCTTGCCTATTTTTATCAAGACACGCACACAAATACTCACATGTCTGTCTTGGCTTTGGCAAACATTTGTTTGGGGCAAAACCATATAACGGACCGGACACCCTACGAAATTGCTGAGCAAACATTGCCATTGCCATCGCCATCGCCTTTTTGGGGTTAGCTTTTTGGCTTTTGTTGCCGTCACACGATTACGAGGCTTTCGGCTTAAATATGTGTGCGAGTGTAAGTGTGTGGCTTGTGGCTTTGGCTAATGAACTGGCCATGTCCTGTGAATGTATACTGTTAACTCTACTTGAAATTGAAGACTTTTTGTCTGAGCAAAACAAATTTAAGACAAATAAGCATAACATAGAAGGAGTGAGGGAGGAAACGCCGATATTGTTAAACGGGTTAGAGCTCATTTTTATGTTGAATTCCAACGGAGAACCAAAATGAGCAGCTTCCCTCTATGTAACATCAAGCGACAACTAACGGAATTCATTAATTCTTCATACGTTGAACAGAATTAATCACTTCTGTTATTCGTCATGCTGATCAAAACTATATATATATATACTATATATATTTTATAAAAGAAAACCTCCTGGTATTTACATTGCCCCCAACAGTTTGTTCCAATTATTTACTTTATAACTTATTATATGTTTGCTAATTGGTTATTAGAGACATTTTTTGTTTATTTAGATTTATAAATATTTAACTTATAAGATCAACTTCAACTTTTCATGCGGCCTGGAAAACTTTTTAAAGGACCATTTACTTTGTAAATATATTTTTCGCCATTTTAATTGGCAATTAAGAAAATTTTGTATTTTTTATGCGCAGCGCTTAAAAGTATGCTAAGGGGGAAATGGCCCAAAACCAAAATCGATCGACTGCTTCTTAAGCAGCCTGCCAGCCTGCCAGCCAGCCAGCCAGCCAGCCAGCAGGTTGGGTCCCAATTTTCGTGTGAAAGCAAAAGCCAAAAGCGTTAACACAATCATTTAATTTTTTTTACTGCCGCCACCAACAAAATATGAGTTTTTATTACAAATATACATATATATGTATACACACTCACTCACTCTCACACACATACACACATACTCATACATTCCAAAAAGTAACGAGAGGCTAAAAATAGAATTCTTGTGCCTGCCTTCCTTCAAAGAAGTAGGCACACCCAAAAAAAGAAAAAAGACGGAAAACAGCAGCAATAACAACAACAAGACGGCAAAGGCAAAGACAAGACAAGATTGCCAATGTGTGAGCAATTCCCAAAAGTTTCATTCTGTCTGCGTGCCAGTGTGTCTGTGTGTGTTTGCCTGGGAGTGTGTGTGTAAGTGTGTGTGAGTGTGAGATCCGCATAACAAAACTGAAACTGTAACTGTTGATGGTTGTTTGTTGCTTCTTTTATTTGTTGCTATATTTACGTACGTATATTCGTGTGAGTGGAAAAAGCCAGTCTTCATCCTTGGGAGACCTTTTGTATGTTTTTTCTTTTATTTTATTGTATTTTTCGCTTGTCTTATAGTCAACAGACAGACATCTGTAGATATATTTGTGCTTGCATTCATATGCCCATATGTATATACATACATACAAAGGAGACGCGCCCTAAAAGCCTCGCATGAGTTAATTAAAATCTATATATGGCTTTTTGGCTGATTAGCTCAAAATTATGGAAATAATCTTAAGTTCATATCACTCAGTGGTTAGATTTGATTTCCAACAGGGGAACTCAATCAATTTGTGAAGTGGATTTGTCTTTTAGGAATATTTCAACAATATTAACTGAACGTATATCGTTTAGTGTGGGGATATATCAAGAGCTCAATTCTTAAGCAGCGATAACAAAAGTCTTCGAAGATGTTAACGACAAATGTTACTTAAATAAATAACTAAAACAACTATTTTTGTTCTTTGTCATGGAAAATATATATCTAAAATTTTAGTTATTTATGGTCTAATTGACATTGATATTGATTATATATATATTAGTTAATTAATTAGTTAATATTTGTTAATTTATTTGTATATATGGCTAATATTTCATCAGACATTTTTATGTTTTCTTTTCGTTTTTTCTTTAAGTACAAATATCACGAATAAGACCCACCTTCCCCTGGCCAACTACACTCAACTATCTCTGCCAATTCCATATATTCATTCAGCCACTTTTACTGAGTGTGTTTCATAAATTTCCTACAGGTTAATAGACCATTTTTGGCTATCCCTATTTATGGGCTCAAGCCACATAAACATTTGGGTTCGCCCAGTCGCCATATATATATGAACACACACACGTATGTAAATGTGTCTGCACTTCCAGCTTCCTTCCATCAGTTCAAAAATGATTCTTGTCGAAATGTGTTTTAATTTGGCAAAAACAGGCAGCTCGTATTTTATGGAAAGTTTTTATGTAGCAGACACTCCGGGTGAAGCGAGGGGGAGGCATTTTATGCTGATGAGTGTGGAGCATTAAAAATGCATTTGTCAACAGTTGACTTTCATTTTGTGGTCGCTTTGGAGTAGATTTGTTTGTTATTCGCCTTCTTCTGGTGATGAAAGCATATGCAAGCATATGCAATATATACAAATTTTCATTTGCCAAAAACCCAGTAATGCCACCAGTATAATTAAAAGCCCCCTAAGGTATCGGAAAATTCACCTAAAACAGTGCCCTCTGGCAGTGACAAATTTTCAAAAGCGGTCCTTTTGCCTCTCATGAAGTGGCAAATGGAAAAGTGGAAAATGTGGCCACTAAAAGCTTTCCCATGTTTGAGTCACAAGGTCTCTGTGTATGCTATATCAATATTTATATGCACATACATAATTCCCAAGACCCAGAAAAAAGCAGCCCACATATCGACATTTGAGGCAATTAGCTTGCAGGCAAAACACATAAAATATAAGAAAAAAATATATAATACTCGCTTGCTTATTAAATTACAAATATATACAGAGTTAAGGAGAAGCCTGTGGCTACTTGGCGGCTGTTTAGTTTTGCTTTTCATTTTTTGGAAAAAAACAAAAGCTTAGCCCAAAGCCATGAGCATTTTTTGTTTAAATGATATGCCGTGGAGGTGTGAGGGAAGGGATACCAAAGAGGAAAGAAAAAATGCTAAGTTAATTGAAGTAACAAAAACAGCTGAGGCAATATTGAGCCTGAAGCCGCCCATGCCAGGTAGACCTAAAATAATATTTTAGATACATTTTGTTTTTAAGCCTGCATTCGACCATGAAATTTCATCAACAATTTACAAGAAAAAAAAGGGAAATATGACACAAACTGCCAAAGAGAATGACAAACAAGGGCTTGATGGAGGCAAATTCTAGAAAAGTACCCTGGACATTGTTTTCTCAAAAGTTTTCTCACGTAGTTCTAAGTAGAAATTTCCTACAAGAAAATCTTAAAATTTAAAAATGGGAAAAACTCATTGATGAGTATAATTATTTAAATTTTCACTAGAAATTCCTGTTATATAATTGCATTTGATTTCAAAAACGAGCTTCATATTTTTTCGACACGCACTCGTCTCTATCTCAACTTTGTATAGCAATTCCTAGTCGTTCATCGTGAGATGTCTTCACATTTTGTTGTTATAGAAATTTACCTCAATTTGTCGCCTTTTGACGGCAAAAAATTGAATACCAGTTTTGATGTTCGCCCCTAAAAAAGGATTCTAAAAACCGTTTGGAGTTGGGGGAAAAAGTGAAATTTTCACAACGGCAGGACAAATTTCGGGTGCCATCAATTTTTAGCAAGCTGCCATTTTTAACATTTATTTATTATTTTTTTTTTGCATAAGAATGAAAGCAGCAAAAAACGAACATTGGGTGTGCGGGCGTGAGTTTAATGGCCTCTTCTCCTGCTACGGGGAGGGAATCGAAGAGGGTGGTAGAGTGTAGGGCACACATAAAACTATCAATTTATTGCGTTGCGCGCTGTTTCCTTTTTTCCTTTGCTTGCTTGGCGAAGCTGCTTCCTCTTAGAATCCTTTTTCAGACGACGCCCTCACATATACATAGATACACATACACACACACACACACACACACTCACACACACACAGGAACGCACATATTCTCACATTTATATAGCGGAATGCATTTTCGCTGCCTTTTTTTGGTGGATTTTCTTTATATTATTGTTGGCAGCATTTTAGGCGCCAGTCGGACGAGACAACAGGCGTTTTGGGTGGGTGAGGGCGGTGGTTAGGACGCAAAAATAACAAAAAAGGTTCTTCTTCGCTCACAGAACTTTTACTACACAAAATTTGTATCCAACATTAGCACAATGGGTAAAGTGCCACAAAAATCTATGAAGCAAATTCAACTCTAGTAAGTTTAGGAACTTCTGATGCTTCCAGCAAATACACCAAAATGTGTACATTTATATCTTTCTTTTCAGTCTCGGCAATGAAAGCAAATATTTTAATATTAAGTTCTAGGTTTATTTTATAAATCTATCAGCATGTAAAGAAGATATAAATATATATTAAGTTTTTTAGGACCATTTTCATATCTTCCCATTGGCGCTAAGCTTCACTTTGCCTGCCATTTCAAAGGCAATTTCGTATTGACTTTGACAGATGAAGCGAAGGCTTTAACGATAACGGGAAGATGTAAAATCGGTCCTTAGAAGATTAACATAACATTTAGTTTTAACACTAAGAATTCTTAAGATAAATTATTTATTTATTTATGTAAAAGTAATTATAAGCATAAATTTGCAAGCCCAAATTTGATGATATATTTTCATTCACTTCTCATGTTAATATTTTTCTAAATTTTGAATACTTTTTACTAATTTCCCGTACATTTTCCAATATTGCTTCTAATATATTTCCACACACTTTTGCAATTGGTTCCATGGTGCACTGCGCTTGCATTACATTACGTATACGCCAAGTCTTCTGCTTGTGCGACAAAAATAGCAAAAATCTGAAAATTTTCTGTTATTTTTGTTGCTTTTTTTGTTGTTTTTTTTTTGGCTGCTGCTGAAGTCACCCCCAGAGGAAAAAAAATAATACCCAACCAAGCCTTGGCAACGGCAGCCCCAAGAAAAAATCCTTTTTATGCTTTTGATTTTTTGACACTCGACGTGTTGTTCAAAAAAGTTGTTGTTGTTTGTCAGAGTTGTTTTTGTTGTTGAGTGTCTTAGTGTCAACATGCGTATCATAGGAACAACAAAAAAACTTAAATATATAGTATAAGTAGAGGATTATATATATATATATATATATATTGTAGTTATGGTACAGTTGCCTCTGATGCGTGTAAGTCTGTCAGAATGTGATTTGCATGTGTGGATATCAAACAAGGAAGAAGAAGGAAATGTGGATGTGCTTACAAAAGCAACTTAGTATAAACCAATGCGGACATCTCGAGGGCTTCTAAGCTGTCATTGCAATTGCTTTTCTATTGGAAAGACCAGAATGTGTTTAAATATGTAGTTAAAGAAATAGTTGAGATTTTTTCAGACAAATTTATTGTCCACTTTACGTAGCCAAAGATTTCTCAACGTCTGAAATATAACCTTAGCTAGTTCATGCTTTCAATATTTCATGTTAGCACAATCACGAACCCTCTCAAAAATCTGAAAAGCCTACTTTTCGATGCCCAACAACTTTGACTACAAAAACTTGCCGTGAACTATTTAACTTGTCATATCCATCATCTGCTGTCAATTTGCCTTCAAACAGCGCAACTCTTATCCACATTTTTGTTGTCTTCTACCTTTGGGCCCAACCAACAACTAAAGTTTGCTGCAAGCAAAAAAAACGGCGCAAACACAAAAATCAATTTAAAGTTCAATAGCCTCGTGAGCTATCGCTATAGCTTGGCCCAAAAAAATTCCTTCTCAACATTGCTTGAGTTGCAAACTTGGTTTTTCACTCACCCCCACTCACACACACACACAGCCACACAAACATACATTGACTGAGAGAAAACTCTCTGCCAAGTGCAAGCTAGTTCTGCACGTGTGTGTGTGTGTGTGTGTGTTTGTGTGTTTGGCAAATTAAGTTCAAAGTACAAAATGTGGGTTGTGCAATAACAACAACTGAACAGGCTGAAAATAGTGAATTTGCTTGTTCACGTTGCATATGCTTAACATGCTCAAAAAATAAACATCATCTTTTGACTTATGTTATGAAATTATTAAATTATATTATTAAAATTAAAACAACATTTACATGTTACTTCATTCTAATTGAAAACAACTCCGGGACTCGCTTATTCTTGCCCTCTAAACTGTACTCAGACAGTTCAGTTTACAACTTCTCAACAAAGAGAACTTTGCAAGCGCTTGCATTTCTCATTCACACAATGCACAAAAGTAGGCACACTTCTCAGACACCCCCGCCACACACACACACACACACACACACACAGTGAGAGACGGGCACGCATATTCACACCAACTCATATACAGAGTCTGCAGTGTAGTTTACAACTGACGTTCCATTCATTAATGTGGCACTTCATAAATGTGTCTGGCTTGGCATTTAACAGAAACGTAAAACGTAGAATTTCAAAATGCAACCCCAAACTAAGTGCCTGCCTCTTTTCATGTTCCGAAGACCCTGTGATGTGACTGAGACTGGCAATTAGAGTTGGAAGCGTGAAATTCAATTCAATATGCTAAGGCAGCGGAAGTTAACATTAAATTGCATGATATACATATATAATTATTTATACATTATTAGAATTAACAAGAAAGGAAGGATAACTTTGGCTTGCCGAAGCTTATATACCATTCACATAGTACATATATACCCACTCCTATACTCCGATACACTTCCAATGCGGTCAGTGGAGTAGAGAATTCTCAAATGAAAAACAGAAAAGTTATATGGGAGCTAAATGTGGTCAGTGGACGATGGGCCGCTTCAAATAGATACAACCCGAATATGGTTTGGATGCAAAAACATAAATATGCTCCTAATTGTTCATTCCGATCTGGCTGAATCTCGAACATAGATGCATCTGGTAAATATCGGCTTCCTTGTCGAGTCAAACTTCATTATATGCATTGCAAGCTTCATAACAGAATTAATATACACTCATATTTTCGTGAATGGTGTAAAAGGATGCGATCTGAAGTTTCCATCTTGTTCTTTTCCTCTTTTTTACTTTTCTTTTCTTAATTTTTAACTTGATCCACAAGCCTCTCTGCAATAAACAAACCTATCCAGCATAAATGTTATTAGTTCACACAAAATCAAAAAATCTTGATTGAAAATATGCGTTTTTAATAAACTGTCTTCTGGTTGCACTAATTTGTATGAAAAACCTTGAAATATCTACACTTAAATTCTCGAAGTCGTGTCACGATTCGTGAGCAGCCCTATTATGCGCCCGTCTCACTAAAATGCACCTTTTTCATTCCTAGACATGAGGATATCTTCGCAACTTGATACTCAATTGTTTAGCAACCCCCCCTCTAACACTCGCGCACAGGTCTCTCCCCCCCACCCGCTTGTCAACATGCCAGCGCCTGCCAAATGAAGTTGTATATGCATTATGTTTTTGTCCTCGATGTTCAATTGATGAGGCTAGGTGCAAAAAGGCGTGTGGTCCTTTTTTGTACAAGACTTCAAGCTTCGTTAGCCGCATGGTTAGAGTGGTGAAAAAAGCGAGAGGCAGATAAAGAGGAAAAGGGAGAGAGATAGAAAATTATGTGGCGTGCCAAAGAGCCATTTGCATTTTTTCAAGAGACCATCCGCTAAGAGGAAATAATGGAAAACTTGATCATGATTTGCCATTTATCAATGCGATTCCAATTCAACATCGCGTTGTCGCTTAATTGCCAACAATGAACACTTTAGCACGTTGCGAATTTCAGACAAATTTCTGCAGCAGATATTTGCCTGCTCCTTAAAATCCTTAAAGAAGCTTTAAAATATGAAAACGGAAAATATATTCAATTTGTTCAAAAAATTTAGCAAATAAAACTTTATGAACATTTTTTCCATTATATTACTGATAAATGAAAAATTGAAACTAATCGAAATAAATTTATACCATTTATATTAAAATTATTTTATTATTAAAAGTCAATTGAAAACTTAATGTAATATAATTAACAATTAAAACATCGCGATAACCAATTAGTTGCAACAAAAAGTTGTCAATTAAATCAATATCAATGTTCACAATTAGCCGCCAATTTCTGTCAAAATCTATTACAATTACTATAAAAAAAACTTTTTCAACATGAAATAGCGAGGGAAAAATCTAAAAATAGCACACAAAGAAACTCTAAAAAAAGCAGCACTAAGCGTAGAGGATCTCCCTTCCATCCCAACACACACACACACACGCACACCGACGTATGCATACATTTGTGGAAAGCTAAACCGGAGGCGCCAACATGTCCTACAAGTGATTTATTTTTATGTATTTGTTGGTTGACTATAGCAAAAACAACAACAATAACAACATCGAAAAATCAACCGAAAAGCTGAAAATGCCACAAAAAATAAAAAGACTGTTTTTGTTGGCGGCGGCAGCAATGCAAGCCAAAGCCATTTTGTTCCTCCGCATGCGTCCTCTCAACTATTCACCTATCCTATTCACATTTTCCTGCATTTCCACAATGCATCCTCTGCCCCTCTCCCTCCACCCAAGGAACACACTAAAAGTAGTAAACTAGCAAAACGTTGAAACTATTTATAACAAGCAGTTCAAAAAATATCGTAGCATAGTTTTATGCGCTTCTGCTTCTGCTTCTGCAAGTTGCAAACATTTAGACGCAAATCATGGCCGACATTACGTGAATGTGTGTGCGCAAAAGTTTGTGTTTTTTTCTGCTCAACGATTTATGCGAAAAGTTTTGCACCTGCAAACATTATGCAAAAAAAGAGCGGCAGAAAAGTAACTTGAGCTCTCTTTGCTACTAAGTGAAGGAATGACAGTCAGACGACAATAATGTGGCTTAATCATATGCTGGTTGCGTCACAGGAAACTATGGGATCTATGTGATAACCTTAAATCACATTTGATATAGGGAAAACCAATTAAATAATATATTAATTTATTATATAAAATCATTATATTATAATATTTTTTTTATATTTTTTACATTTTTGCAGAATGTCCGACCGCTATGGATGGGATGGAACGATTTGCCTGCCCAACGCCAGATTTGCAGGGTAGATACCGTTGCATAGATGATCATGTACTATGCGATGGTTTTATTGATTGTCCTGAGGGAGAAGATGAAGATAGAAGATCTTGCATGTTCTACAAGACGGTAAGTGGAGCGATTAACATAGAATATATTCTATAATATAATATCGTTTTGGTATTTGTTATGATTTTTTCTTTGCAGACGAAAGCTCATTTGGATGTGTTAGCAGATGCGTTATTACGTTGGGCCCGAGGGCGTTAAATCTAACACACACACACATTAACACCTAATCACATACACATAGAATTCACAAGGCAAAGAGAAACCCACACTTTTGGAATCTAAACACAACATCAATTAAGTTTAAAAAACAGCAAAACAGAAAAACGAAAAATAAACAAAGCTGATTCAGAATATATTAAGTTTAAATATGGCTTCACACATACAAACCACCAGAAAAATTAAACCTCCCTCCCCTCTCAAAAAGAAATAAAAATAATATTACTAACAAAATCCTAAAAGCTGTGACATTTTGGAAGTAAATCTTTGAAAATAATTTCACAGCAAACTATTGGATGGATATGTATAATTATGAGATTATAATTATTATTATTACACTATTATTAATTACAAAATATACTACAAAATTAAAAAGTAAATGAAAGATTAAAGGCATTTTTTTTTTAATTTTATTTCATTTGCAAAACCAAAAATTGGGCCTAAAAGTACATATTATGATTATATATATATATATATATATATATATATAAATATATATATACATTTTCGTGTAAATTATTTATGTGTATTAAAGTTTAAATGTTAAAAATAACAATGTAAACCAAACAGCCGGCAAAGAAAGAGAAAGAATTATATATACATATACACAACCAGAAGAAAAGGAAAAATATTATCTAGAAAATATATACATAATTACAATACTACAAAAATAAAACTCGGAATTAGGTTTTATTGCTGATGAATGAAACATAATATTAATTAAATTTAAAAAATATATACAAACGAAAAACATTTACAAACATACTAAAGGCCAGAAAAAGGAGAAGGCATAACAAAAATAAAAAGACTTGACTTGATTTAAATTCTGTTAGTTTAATTAAAACACTATTTATTGGAGCTTTTCCAATATTTTGTATATACAAATTATGTTGAGCCTGATTTAAGATTCTTTTCGATATATGCAAATGTCTCAATAATTTCCATTCCTATTCTAAACTTGAATTCAAATAATATTTCTCTTTGTTTAAAGTTTTCCATTCATAGAAAAGTATTATAAAATTATTATTATAATTATATATTATTTTTATTATAAATTGAAAAAGACAGAATTTTATTAAAACTAGGTTATCAGTTAACGATTCAACCAAATTATTGAAGGAAGCGTTCTTTTTTGCCCATTTCTTTTAGCAGAGTTCTTTATTTGCATTAACGTTCACTATATTGAGGCTTGAATGTTACATCTTTGTACATAACCATTATAATTTGACGTTTGTATTTTCAACTTTCCTAATTTGTTTCATGTTTATTATTTACTATATTTTAAACGAAACAGTTCTCATGGAAATGGCAGCTATTTGTAATTAAGTGAAAAAATTTATTTACGTATATTTAAATAACAATGGACTTATAAATATATATATACATAGAAATATATAAATATATAAATGAGAACCGATAACGATAACTATAAATTAAAGAAAAAACTATTATACAGAAATTATATATACATATTTAAATGTGAAGTTTTTAGTTAAAAAGCCTTGTAAAAAATGCTAAATCAAAATTAAACTTTCCGTTCATATTTTTTTCTGGCAACTTTTTTTAATCCAAAAAGCAAATACAACCGTTTAAAAAATGTTCTACATTTTATTATTAAAAAATTAATAACAAAAACAAACAATCAATTAAGGAAACAATCAAGAAAAAATTTTTAAGACCCAATACCAGAAAAACAGAGAAGAAAAACAAACAAAAAAAAAAAACGGTTGTGTAGGCAAAAAAAATATAAATTTTAAAAAATATAATATATCTTATTAAAATATTTCGAAGCTTCATCCGGTCAATTTCGATTTTATTTTATATACACTTAAAAACTAAATGAAATAACATATGAAATTGCGAGCAATAAAATTTCATATCTTATACACAGTAAAAAAAATTAAATTTATAAAAAATTATAGTAATTAAACAAAACTAAAAATATTATGATTTCCCCTTCTGTGCTGGCACAACAAGTAAAATGTCTTACAAATAAAAACAGCTCAAAAATGCGCAAGTTAAGTCCATATATAGTTATTACATCACCAAGTTAAATTATTCAAAGCGATCTTCGTTTCAATTAATGTTTTAAAAAGATACTTTCCAGTTTCCAAAAATGTCGTTTTCATTTTCCTGATTTCTATAAGTAACTGCAAAATAACCCACCTTGAACTATATAAACATAATAATAGTTATAAAAAATATAAAAGATAAACAAAATATGTGTGTGTTTAAAAAAAAATAAAAAATTAATACTTAAATAAATAAAATATAAACACTTTCAAGAAAATTAAATGAGAGAAGACATTTTAAAGAGACATTTTTTAACTGAAACATAAATTGCTGGCAAACTAAATGAATACAAAATCTAAACATACATCTATTTTTGGCCTATTTTTCTATAACCGAAACATTTTAACACACACTTTTATAAAAGAGAACAAATGCCCGAAATTTCTAAGAGTTCTTGTACATACACATAAAATATAAAAACTTAAGTAAAACATTAAATTATCTCTAATTTACCTTTTATTTAGATTTCGCTATTAAGTTCAGTTTTAGACTTAACGAAGATCGTTCTCAACAGTATTTTGTGTGTAAAAAATTGTATATATGAGTAAATTTAATCATTAATATTAAATGAACTTCATTTTGTTTTACAAATTGGCAAAATTAATTTACAGAAATATCTAACCAAGAAAAACAAATTCAAGAAACAATAACATAACAAAGATATTGATTAAAATAAAGAAAAATTGTTAAAAATACATACATAAATGCATTAATATAGTATATACACATATATGCATATGCATTATATATAGGTATCTAAGTACATAAAACATTCATTAAACCAACAAGTCAATACTCAAAACGAAAACCAAAATAGAAAAAACATCCCTTCTTGTATTTATTTGTATTTGTATATTTACAAAAAAAAAACAAAGGAGAACAGAAACGAAATACCTAAAACCAAATCGTAGCAAATGGCTTCAAAACATTAAGCGCCATTCGCACAATTTTTCTACACTAAAAAAAAAGCAAGTTAAAACGCTAGTTAATTATAAAAACCTAATTTATCTCTTCTCTTTTCATTTTCAACTATATTTGCTGTACATAATTTTTGCGGCCACACAGACACATCTTTTCTTTAATTATATTTAAATGTTTGATTTCTAAATATATATACAAGTAAATATATATAAATTATTCTTAACATTATAAATATACGAATATATGGATTAAACAACAACAGCAAGAAAACTGAAATGAAACACTATACAAAAAGAAAAAAGAAATGAAAAACAAAAATACACAAGCCTATTATACACTGAAAAGAAAACACGCATTTCTTATTTTTCACAAAACAGGAATACACTCTTCTCTTCTTACAGCCAATTTAAGTCATTTGCTGGAGTTAAAAACGGTTCGTAAATTGCAGTGTGCTTCCTGAAAAAATTCTCCATAAAGTATCCCAAAATACTTAAAATTATTCTAGAAGGGTGTCAAACTTTTCTCCATCACAATTTTATTACAAATTTAAATCACTTTCAAAGCATTCAAAATGCCTTTAGTCTGAATATGTTGAGTTCTTACCTTTGGAAGTTCCATAATATTGAGCTAATTCTTAACTATTTGGATTCGGATCATTGATTCAAAACCCTTCAGAACCGATCAAATTATTCTATTTGATTTTTATTTTAGAAATACACATTCGTTGGGCAGTTAGTTTGCTTTTCAGGTTCCATTGAAACACATCCATAAAATATTACAACAAGCAACATAACAACACTACAACAGACGCTACACGTAAATGTAAGTTAATAACATTTAATTATAATTATATTTAAGTACAATATTTTTTTTTTAATTTTGTAGTTCTAAACAGCTGAACTATTCCTAGCATATTTTTATCAATTGGTTTTCAAAATTCAAAGATTTCGAAGCAATTTTCGCAGATCTAAGTCAGAATGAAATTTTGAGCCTTCTTTGACGAACGAAAACTTTCAACATTTTACACTGGGCTTATAAATATTTTTATTAGTCGTATAGAATCAGCACAAATGAATTTATGAATGTTAGAAAAATGCACGGAAATATGCTTATCAAAGAAAATATTAAAAAGTAAATGTGGGAAATATATATAAAATATATTAAAGAAAAAAAAAACTCTCAAATGAAAAACAAAAATTTGAAAAGAAAACGAAATTTTGAATCACTGAATTTAAAAAGTGAAAAATAAAATGAATTTGTGTCTATTATATTATTGAAATATATAGATGTAGATTTAAAAAAATGTATCAATTACAAATACAAACTTAAAAATTACAAAGATATATATAATATAAATATTTTAAAATATATGAATTGATATTTACAAAATTAATAATCGCACCTAAAATCAATTGAAAGATACATTTTTGCTGAGCACTAAAGGAAAATATTTATAGACACTATGAAGTTAATCATAAAAATATTCAAAAGTTTTAGGCCCGGTTGAACAATATGTTGAAAAGAATGAAGAATGAAAACGCTTACCTTCAAAATTTGTTTCAGCAATTGGAGGCTGCCTGTGAAAATTTGGAAACGTAACAACTGAGAACAACTTCACTGCAGGGCAGCAATTTTTGTGTCCGTAAAAAGTGGCCTTCAATTGGCTTCAGGTGTTATTTGTCATTGATTCTGAAATGCTTTTTTCAACAATAGATCAAATTAAAAGCATTACTCAATGTTTATAACCAGAGCCACTGAGGCAGTTAAATGCCCCTTTTATAAATATGAATAACCATAAATTGCTGTCCTGCGATAGTTAGAAAGCAATTCGCTTAGAATTGATTATAGCTCAAATTTTGCATGCAAATTGCTGAAATACATTTTGTTTGAGAAGAAGAAGGAGTAGCTCAAAAGTTTGGTCAACATTTTAACAAATTTCTGTAATTCACAAAAATTATGTTAAAATTCAATATTCAATAATTTTAGCGACCTTTCAATGAGAGAGCTTGCTTAGCTGCATTGAAACATTTAATATATAACATTTTTTTACTTAGTCAGTTGGCATTATAGCTTTATAAATGCTCAATTTAACTCTAATAAAAATGCTGGGTAAACCTTTTTTAGATATCTTTTGTTTTTAATTTTTTCGTTTTTCTTAAGTTTCGAAAAATTGAATTCGCTTCAATAATTAACCAAAATTTCGTCAACATATCACACATAAGGTTTTAGTTAGCATAAGGTAAATGAATTTGAGAAAACCATTTCTAAATTTATTTCTCTTACTAACAACTTAAGGTGAAATATCTCAAACTTGTGTTTTATATAGAATGGAATATTTTTAATTCAGGATAATTAACTTAAACTATTAGAATTCTTTTTTCATTTCTTTAACACAAATTGCAATTGACATTATATTTAATAAGTTTGGGCAGAAATTATTTTCAAAGCTAAAATCAAAGGATATATTTGATTTTTGCCATAGATTCTTATGTGGGTCACACAATATATCCGCAGATTTGTGGAGGAACATAAAATGTTATTTAAGTATAATTTTCTTAGATTATTCTCTACACCTTGATGACTTGTCAGCCATGACCTAGTTGTAAGTGCTAAATGCTGTACGTATGCATTGAGTGTTAAATGAGTGCACAAAACGTGTTCATTTCTCTCGCCCTACTCTGAATAAGTTTTTCGCATAGTTTTAGATTTAATTTCACTTTTCCAGTTAGTTTTTTAATTACGTCTAACATTTCATTTAAATATATTTTAATTAGAAAACAATTATGTGGGGGTGGAGTAGTGTTTATTGTGGCTTCAGTCATATACACGCACAGGATATTTACATAAACACACACACACACCACACAGACACACACAGAAAGGCTACCATAATTAAAACTCCTAATTAAAAATGCGTATTTTGCATTTATTTGACATTTTATATATATATAAATATTAATAATTAGCACAAAATTCAAGTGCACCGTTTGAATATTTTATGTGATAGAAAACAATTAATGCATATTACTTTGGCACACAAAAAAAAGTGTTGATGTAGCACAAAATTTGTTAGCACTCAAAATAATACAAATTAATTTAAACAAGAGAATTTTGCTAAAAAGGTTTTAAAAGGGAAACACATTTTTCTCGATAAAAGAATAAGGGAAAATCTGTTGGCGAATACTCTAAAAAATATTTTCAAGTCATAAATTTTAGTCACAAGTACCTTAAAAGGCTTAAAAGGAATGTTGAATATGGGCAACAATTGGAAATTGGAAATGGAAAATGGGCTCTACACAAAGACACTAAACTATCTATTTCTTTTCCACACACGCTTCTAAAAGCCATCCGTCCTTTAAACTACAAAAAGACAACTTTTACTAAGCTTTCTCTCTTTCTCTCTCTCTCTCTCTCTCTCTCTCCCTAACACTGTCCCTCACTGTCTCTTTTACACACAAGGCACGCTCTCACAAAATGCACTTAAAATATTGTAAATGTTGTGATTTGCACCGCCTCAAAGTATGCACCAAAAACCAATATTTATAAACACAAATTTTTGAACCATGTATTTTTGCACAATTTTAAAAAAGCACCAAAAATTATTAGAATTATATATACATACTTATATAAATATGATAAACTAAATCTTAAACGAAGATTTCAAAAAGTCTGCAAACAGTTTTCGTCAAATTTTCTTGCAGCTCAAAGCTCTGTAAATATCTCAAAAAAAGAGTCTCCAGAAACATTTGCTTTGTAAATAGCCCAATAAAATGGCCACCCGCACAACAAATATTTTTTAACCTTAATTAAAATATATTTCCAGGACCCGCAAAAACAAAATATAATAATAATACCACTCTCTAATTTCTAAGCCATTGAACATGTAAATTATGATGGTTATAAATGTAAAAATTTGTAAACAGAAGGCATGAATAGAAGGAAACGAAAGCGAAACGGAAACCGAAACCGAAACGATAAAGAAAAACAATTTACCTAATATATATACATATATATATATATATATATGTGCGGTTATAAATTATTTATAAAATACTATATATTACGTCTGCCTACACAATATAAAAATGGAAAAACTAAAACTGAAAAATTGATAAATAACAACCATATGTATGTATATGCGGCAGAAGAATTACGACAACAACAAAAAAATCAAACAAACATTATAAGTATATGTAACAAGACAAAAGTATATATACATATATGTAAAATTACAACAAAAACAAAAATAAAAAGAAAGCCTCAGTCAGTATAAAAAAATACAAAGCTTCATTGCCTTTTGGTTTTTCGATTATTTTTGAGTCAATTGGGCAAAAATACAAAGTGCAATTTTATATGTAAGTATTTTCACAAAATTTTAGGCAAAAGTATTTCCTTTGACTTACGGAAATCAAAATGAAAATTTAATATTTAGTCAGTTTATTCGCAGTTTAAACTATATATAGACCTTAAAATGGCATTTTCATACAAATATTTTGGCCTCTGAAAAATAATGGCAAGGGCAAGCAGCCTGCATCTTTCTGGTAAAGTCGTTCTAGTACAGTTCTAGTTCTTGTGCTTTATAAACCTTAAAAAATTGACTTTTTGTTTATTATATAAAATATTATATATTACCGCCCGCCCTGGCTTGACACTCTGTTAATCCGGGCAGGATTGCTCTAATACCACACCGAACTTACTGTTTCAATTTCAGCGCCTACCACTTCCAGTAAAGGTATCTTTGCCATTGACCAGTAATGAGTCGCAGGGTCAAATAAACAATGTGAATTGTCAGTGTTTTCCACATGGACAACTCTTTGTGGAACTCTCCATTCCTCATGAAAAACGATAACTATACTATATACTATATATATAGATTATTTTTATAATTATTATAATAACATTTCTTGCTCGTATTTCATGATAATTTTGCCTTGGCTTTGGGGCTGACAGCTACAACAAAATGTATATCCATCTTAAATATACGGCTTAACCATTTTCCAGGATTAAAGTCTCTTAAGCTTGCATCTTTGCGCATAAATATTATGTAAATACGCAAGTGTCATAAATTTTAATTAGCCTTTATCCAAAAAAAAAAAAACAAGTAAGAACGCTATAGTCGATATCCCGACTGTAAGATGCTCGTACTCAGCGTTTTCACACTAAAAAGTATGAAACAATTTTTTCCCCTTTTATGGGGAAATGTTTTTTACGTTTTTGTCTACAATTAACAAACTCTTCAAATCGGTAGATTATGTGCTTATACATATAAAAGCCCACTTTCAACTAAATGCGTTAAAATTTGTGGAAGATATAAGGATTTGCGGTGTGCGGTGGAGGGAAGGCGTGGCCAAATTTTAAAAATGAACTTGATCTGAAGTCTACATACCAAATTGGGTCTATCTAGCTCTTACAGTCTCCCAGATCTAATTGCTCATATGGACGGACAGACGGACATGGCTAGATCGACTCGGCTGTTAATGCTGATCAAGAATATATATACTTTATGGGGTCTTAGACGCTTCCTTCTGCCTGTTACATACATTTGCACGAATACAATATACTCGTTTGCTTTACTAGAGTACGAGTATAGGAACTAATTTCAGCGGAAACACAGGGTAAATGTGGGTGGGTGCGGCGGGTGTATCTTAAGTCAACTGACACACATAACTCATGGGGCTGTTGCTTAATTACCTCCAACTTTTTTGGCTGGTTTATTGGCTATATATATTCCCCGGTCTAATTGTCTATTTACCTTTAGTTTTAATGGTCGCTTTCAAAGGAATATAACATCATGGTCATCATTCTGAGCTAAATAAAAAACCCACCAAAAATGCCAAAGTTCATTTCAATGGAGGAGTATTCCAGGTTTTTCTAGCTTTCGGCGTTGGACACGCATCCAAAACAAAAGAGAGCAGAAACTTGTTGCCTGACCTTTATTATAGGGCAATTTGTAACCTTTTAATTAAAGTGTGACAAATGCAATCTGCAGCAGGCAGTAGGAGAAAGCCGGTCGCAGGCCTCCATGTGTGCAGTTGGAAAGCCAGAACAAATCCTATCAGGCTCAACACTCATTAAAAAGGGATTTAGCATGAACTCCCACTACAGGCCAGCAAATAGGCTCGCTATAAAACAAATGGCAAAGCCCTAAATGGCAGGATGTGGTATTTGGCACCATGACTTTCTCCACTACCCACGGCCACCATGGGGATATAGGTCATATGGAAATCTGCTCTAGTTGAAAGTTCGATTTTAAGGTCACCGTCTTCATGGCAAATGGCTCGATGGTTAAATCTAGAAGCTCTACTCAACTGATTGATACAAACTCATCGCAGTTTGTAAGCAATTTTCCATAGATCCTTGGAGTTTTGTATGGAAAATGTTACACAGTATCTTCCAGTCGAAGCATATTCAGTTATCAGCCTAGGCTTTGCTGCCTTTGCCTTGATGAATAAATTGCCCTTAAATCCAGTTGCAATTTGTTGCACACATACTCGCCTCCCCGCCACCACACACCACACAAATACTCACTCACTCCCACACCATTACAGAATGAAGGTGTAAAGAGAGGGCATAGGAAATGAAGTGGCGCACACGTGTCCACGTGAATTGGTTTTGTGAGATTTGACCTTGTGCGTAGGCGTAAGCCAATTTCGAAGTGGACTTATCTGCACACAAATGGGCAGAACAACAAATGGGAAGGGAAGCTATGGACAGCTGAAGAGTGAAATATTTTAACCATATTTTACCAGTATATCAAAAATGCTTACCGGAAAATTCAGTCAAACAAAATGTTATGTCAAAATTAAACTCTTGAAAAATTTATTATATTTACAAAACTCCATCGTGATGCCTCCCAAAGGTAAAAAGAAGAAGATAAAGGAAATTGACTGGGCCGACGATGAACATTTCACCAAAGACCGTTCGATGATCTACATAGAGCACACTTACGAGTGCCCAATTTTCCAAACGAAGGCTGACGAATGTGCTCAATTTCTACAGGAACGCATACCCGAACGTCTCTTCCAGTTGGTGAAAAACAAATATGGGAAATTGCAGCCCCGAGAAGGTGCTTTTGAAATAGGATTCTCGCAAAACGCCCGCACTTCGGTTCATGACTTATGGTCGGGACTGAACAGGGGTCCACCGCGCAGGGATAAATTTCCACCCACTTATGAGATAATTGTACCAGATGTTCAGCGAATTTTAAAAAAATTCTATCCGGATAAACCTGTGGGCGTCAGCGATGAAGAAGAGGAGGATATGTGATAAAGTCAAAATTTTCATTTGAATAAAAATATATTTCAAGCTATATATTTTCTGTTATTTTATACAAAGGTCTGTCCATCCCCAGTGCCGAATGTATCTACCTGCATAACAATATTCATATGAAGATGTTATATATATAAATTCATTATGGAAATCTTAAAAAGAAAGACTACTCACACTTTTTGTTTTTCAAGCATAAATTTTCTTGTATTTTCGGCCGCTTATTAAACTGATTGTTGGCTGACAGCTGTCTGTTGTCAGTCGCTTTCTTGACACCTCTTTTCAAAATGCTAAACGCTTAAATCAAGCCAGATAATTAACACACAACGCACACCGATGAAATTTCAAACTGGATTCTGTGTTCCTTTGTTTGTGTGGCGACCCCAACGAAAACAACAACAAAGTTCCCCCCTTGTTGACAAAAACAAATTGCCAAATGCAATTTCAATATACAAAACAATCGGGATACACACAACAACAACAACAACTTTGACAGCAACAATGGAAATGGAAATGGCAACAACAATGCAAAACTATTTGATTTGATAACACAGTGGCAATAAAAACAACTGACAAAGCGGCTATTCGAAAAGGTCGACCAGGAGATACCCTATCTTTTGTTGCAAAAATATTTCCCCTTATAAAGAAGGAAATTGTCAAATAAGTTCGGTTAATTCAGGGTTCTAGTTCTATAAAAGTGAACTTAGAATTTCAAGGGAGGAAGAGGGCCTGGCTTAAATTAAAAATTGAATTGGGAAATTATTGCCTTCTGATTCAGATAATTTTTACCAGATGGTTTATAGATTTTTAGTTATTGCATGCAATACAAATTTACAGAAAATACAGTTTTGGGCAAATTTATTGCAAAGGCTCTGACTAAACTCCACGAAATATATCTACGAGTGAGTAAAATTTTAAGCCTGTTCAAACATGTTCGTATGTTTTGCATTTATGAACAACAAGTCGAACTACTTAATACAATGATAGCTGCTATCAATAGCTGCTATCTAAAGCAAGTAAAATATGATGTTCATAGCGACACTATTAGCCGCACTCATCCATGCGACTCATCAAATTGCTCTTTTCAGTACGTTATGCCTATTCTATTTTATTAATTCTTGTGCTATAATCTTTATTCGTCGTAGATCGAGTAAAGATGATAGCACAAGGAATGCCAGCAGAATACGTTTGGCAAGGGATAGAGAATCGTCAGCTGAGCGTGAAGCTTGAATTGACATAATCACACAAATAATGAAGCAAATTTCTAGCTTTAAAATTGTGAGAGTGGTGAAATTTGCTTAATATTTCCCACACAGTTAGAAAAACGGGCATTGCACAAACCTAATATACCTTCTTTCCTATTTGAAATAGAGTATGAAAATGAAAAAAGTATAAGGTTAAAACAAATCGAGAGTCAATATATTAGAAACACACACAAACAATGGAAGAAAATGAAGAAAAAATGTCAACTGAGATTAAATATTTATTTACGAATTTGTTAAGAAATTTATATAATGATAAATCTATAATAAATCTAACAAAAGCTTGTGGCACATATTCTAACTATGTAGTTTATTTTCTTGCCTTTGAAATAAGTTGATATAAATTGGATGATGGCACTTTATCTGATCAGTGTATATATCATACAATAGAGTAGTTTATTATCCATTTTTTCTTAAAAATAAAATTATATTCATATAATAAGATGAATTACATTTTCTTTTCCGATTAAAGCTTCATACTATACATTCATACGATAACTTTCATTTGTAAACAAACCTCAAATGACACTTAGCTTCCTTGTTTTCAGAATTGCTCTTACACCATTTATGGATTGTCACCCATTGTTGTATGCCGCCAGAGGGCGCTTTGCGTTAAGGCCACAAATACACCCACACACATGCTGAGCTGGAGCTGTAAGCGACACCAAAGCCATAAAAATCTAGCAAAAACTCGCAACAACAACAAAAAAAAACGAATATTACAACGTTTGCAACAACAAAGGCAACAGGGTTTTCCATGGCGAAACATGAGTAACAGATGGCACTGCAAGGTAGTAGGGGAACGGAGAGTTTGCTAGAGTTTGCAATGGCAACGGAAACAATTTAATATTGGCTGAGGGCGAGCAGTTGCGGATACATTGTTCAACATTTGACAACAATAACAGAGCCAAATTATTCCTTTTTGATTGAGAAAATCAAATTCTAACTAATTTGAATAATTGGCAACGTGTCGAGCCAATATTCAGCATTATACGAATTGATATGCATGCATGTATATGCGTATATGTATATGTATATGTAGACAAAAATATATTGCAATATATGCTGAAGCTTGGTAAATGCGGCCGCACATCATTAATATTAATAAAAAGAAATGTAAAAAATGACACCAGAAAGAACACGAAAGACAAAATTTGCAGCCAAAAATAACAAAGCGAGAGTAAATGAGCTGTTGATGCTGCTTTTTCTTTTTCTCGTGGAGGGAAAATGAAGAAAATGAGGTTATTTTGAATTACATGAAAAGCCGCAATACTCTACCTTATGAAAATTGTGCAAAGTATGCTTAGCAGATTGTTTTACGTCATAGAAAGAAACCCTTCAAATGGATATATATTTTTGTTCTGCATTATGATTAGCCAGCTGCAAGGATGAGAAAAGTCAACGTATTTACAGCTCATTTCGAATTCCCAAGCTTCTGCATTTTGAATAGGCTGCTATTAGTAGGAAGTAAGCTTGAAAATATTTATATATATATATATATTTATATACTATGTACATTACTAAATTATCTTATTGAAATGAGAATCTTTCTTAATAAGCGAAAGCCACCTAAAGTCAGAGCCGCTCCATTAGTAAGTGTGTCCCAAATATATGCTACAACATGACCGGCCTTTGAAATGAATTTCCACGCACATTTTACTTTCGGCAGACAAAGAGATGTCAACATTTTCTTCTGCCCACTGGCTGCTATTTAATGATGACAAAAATCTGAGCCCCACAAAAATTTCAGTAAACAAAAATTGGGTTAATGCCCAAGTATCAGTGCACAAATCGAAGGCGAAATTTCGTTTTAAACCAAGGCCAGTAGATCGTAAACATTGCCAAAACTGCATTTAAAATGGAAACATTTGCATCACATCCAAATTTATTTTTATACAAATGCAACTGGAAAATGGGGGACAAGAATTTAAGAAAATTTAAATTTGTGGTTTTTTGGAGGGCCTTTAACTTTCTTAAGATGTTCAGAATATTGATAACATATCTATGAGTATTTTATAAGTAAACTTACAATATATATATATATATAAATAAAAATCCAATAAAATATATTGCATGCAATAAATATTTAATAAAAATTACAGGCCAATTAATTTATATTTTATTTTCACAAATTGATAACTGCTGTTCTTTACCGAAGCCTGACATGGCGATGATTTTCTTATTAATAATTGATTATTTGTATTAATTGTAAATTACATACATACATACATACATATATATTTATGTATACATACTTTTACATATTTATTTATTTTAATCTGTCATGCCCCATTAATCACTTAGGAACATTTTTAAAGTGCGCACTGAAAGTGGATTTCCAAACATATTTTTCCAACCATTAGCGCGGGCTATTTTTAAAATGCATGAAACAAAAACAAAAAACAACAACAGACTGTTGTTAATTTGGCAACGTTGACACAAGACAACAAGAAGAAAAAGAGAACAGACAAAATATGTGGCACAAATAAATGTCTCTGTGGGATTAAAGATATACATACGTACTGAAGTTTTTGTAACAATTGTCTGTTGCAGTGAGCTTTAAGTGTTACTCAAGTTATGTTATATAACAATTTAAAATGGATTTGAAGTTACAGAAGTAATTTAACATAACTAAAAAACGTTGAAATTAGAATAAAAAAAAGAATTTAGTCCACTGTACCCATATTTGCTTAGTTTTTTTCCATATACAAGCCAAAACTGCAATTTTATTTTCCACCCACATTTAAAATGCCTTGCCCTTTCAGCATATAAGCAATTTTCCAATTTTCACCGGTCAAACAAAACTGCATTTTATTTACCAACACAAAAAAAATGCAATTTACAAATTAACAAAAAACACAAAAATAAAAGATATATATAGTTAGTTTTTATACAAACTTCTACCTTTTTTTGACATAAAAATTTATGCGATACATTCATTTTGTACAGATCAAGATGAAATTGTGCAAAAATACGAACTGAAATAAATAAATAAATAAATAATAATGATGATTTTGCCGCACTTTTTGTGGCGTCAGCATTTAAAACACAAAAAATGTTAATAAATAAATGTATATATTCCACATGTATGTATGAATGAATTAAAGTATCTATAAGTAGATGTATCTTTGGATCTACATATATTCACACAGGCACATATTCATACACACACACACACAGACTATTGGCTGCCGCACATATTTCAAAAGATATATTTTTAACAAAAAATCAAAAATCTTTACGACAAATCTCGGAGTCTTTTGAGCGTTTTGAAATACAGCAGATGCCCCAGGGCGGGCAGAACACAGTGGTTTACGCCCATAAAAAGGAAAAACTCTGGTTAAATATTGAACAAAATTTGACAAATCTATCAAAATATATTTTAACTATTTCCATTCGTGGTTTTCCATTCAATAAGTTGTAACAAACTTGTACATGTTTATTGCACATATGCTTTCGTTTCGTTTCAGGACCATTTGAGCAGAACACACTAAAAACAGAGAAGAACATAAGCGACACCCAAGAAGAAAATAAATCATTTAAAATTGTATATTTATCATATAATCTTTGACCACTGTCCACAGCCGACGACGGCAGCAAAAGCAGAAAATTTTTGGCTGTGCGGTTGCAGGCAAATCTCCAATTGGATCCGCTTAGTGTCAGCCACGTCGCGTTTCAGTGCGAGCCGATCCGCGTAAACCGAAACAAATTTTTACAAACAATAAAAATATATTTAAGTATTTTTAGGAGAGTTTAAGCACCTCTTCTTACCTGAGCTGTGTAAGTGTGTGGCAGGTCGAAAGGGCAAAAAGCCACAAACAACAAAATATATACACATATTTCTGAATAGAAAACAAATATTTTGAAGTTTTTTCAACAATTTCTCCAACATTTTTACAACAGCCGCAGCTGACGACATGCAGGTTTTCGATAATAATATGGTGAGTAACTTCTGGAAAGTTGGACTTGCCTAAAACTTATACTGAATGCTGAGAAAGTTATGTGATATAAATAATTCTACAAAAATTAAAATTTTTTAAATTTTCCAAATAATCAATTCCCCACAACATTTGTTTCTCCAAGTGTGTCTGCGGGGTCCTGGTATTTGTTGACTTTAGCCAAAATAAAAAAAATTATTGCGGTTTGCATGCAAACAAGGCAAAGCCAAAGCCAACGCGGAGTCGAATAGCATTTTAGCCCAGTTAGTTTAACCCAGAAATGACAAATAACAAAAATACAAATACTTGCAAGGGCCAACAAAGAATCATTCTTGGTTTAGTTTGCTTTTCTTTTTTTATTGGCCACGCCCCCTGCCCTGTGTGTAAAGCAAAGTCATGCGGTGCCGCCAAAATTAATTACAAAATTCACTTAATGGCGACAATCCAAGTGGGTCAACCGACGTGAATGTCTTGATTTTTAAACAAAAATGAAATTGGAAATACAAATTGGGAAATGATGAAATGTGAATGAGCATGAAAGAAAACCTTATATATAGCAATAGGTGTGGGTTTTAGGGGAATCTGTTCATTGGAATTAGTGGAATTTGTCTAGCAAAATACTTATTTAAAGGCACTTGAGTTTCGTAATGAAAACCATAATTAAAAACTGAATCGCTTAAAAGATTTATGGAGAACATACTTAAACTTTTTATGTTCCACAACAATGTCGAGCAAAATGTGGAATACGTGATTATTTCAACACATTCTACAAATTCAAATTCAAAAAGTCACAGAAGCTCAGACGACAAATATTTCTATAAATATTTTTACTTTTTAATATATTAATAATAAGACGACTTGACGACCGAAAACCAAAAAAACCCCACACAAACTGATTTCATTTTGAATATTTTTAATGCTTTAGACGATTTTTGTCAGCCTATAAATTGTTAAACATTTAGAAAAATATGTCTACATATATTCAGACTATAAGCATATATATGCAGACTTTAAAATCTGTTTCAGTTTTTTCTTTTTTGTTTGTGAGTTACAAAGAGTTTGCTAACCGAAAATTGGTGGCAAGGTCAAATGTATTGTAAAATGGTTTTGGTTTGAGCTCAAAAGCCAAATCGTTCGTTCGATTTCTTTAGCCAAAAATAGAAAAAATTATGTATTTTTGGGCGCAAATAAATCAATTTGGGTTTTCTATTTATGCAGATGCCACCGATTTGATTATTTCACACTGTTTGTTGATTTATTGCCGCCGCCTCCCGTCCAAAAAAAAAGGGGTACCATTTTTTCCCCAATGCGGTTTTTGTGGATCATGTGTAATTGCTATATGTCAATGTCAATGTGCGGGTGGAATTGGTTTAGGGTCTGATAAATGGGGCCAGCAATTGAAATTTCAAATTCCGCCTTTAATGGCACAATTGCTGTTGAATGATTGTGGTTAAATATGTGCCATTTCGTTTGTGTTGGACAGGAAATGGAAAGCAAATTCAAATAATATTTGGAAGCAGCTTTGACTTTTTAAATAAATAAACTTAAAAGTCGGGGCAAAAGCTAAAAATAAATAAATAGTGAGGCAGGAAGATTGTATCAACGACCATATATCTATATGTATATATATACATATATTGCTGATCAGCTGAATCAATATATTCATGTCTTAATAAGCAGCAATAGCTAGCAATATTTATATATACTTACTCAAATTTTAGGTTTTAAAAACTGAAAATATTAATTAGTATTTCAGCCAATTAGCAGACATTTTATTTTTTAATTACAATTTTATGTATAAAAACAACAAGCTGTGATAAATAATTCATTTTATAATTACGACAATAATCTGCGATTAAAGCAGCCACGAAATAAATGTTCAAAAACGAATGGCGCCCCACCGACAGCAACAAACAAATGAAATAATTTTAACTGAAAACTGAAAAATTGGCATTGTTTACAAATAAAATTACCGGCCGGCCGAATGTTTAAATCATCTGCATACAAATACTTTTAATTGTTTAAACAGCAACAAAAACAGAAGCAACAATAACTAGCCAGCATTTGGCTCGCGTTGGTTTTATTTATAGTAAATATTTTCTTTCGTGGCTAATTAGGCACAGACAAATGAAAAATTAATTCACACACAAACTTATTTTAGCTGTATTTTCTATATCTACGCATAGCAATTATTTAACATAATTTTCTCGATTTAAATTTCCAGCGCCGTGCCTCACGCCGCGCTTCATTGCGCCGCGGTTCGATTTCGGCACTGCCCCAGAAATCGGCGGAGATACCATGGGATATATTCGAGCGTCTGTTTATGCCGTTCCTATTCTGCCAGGCGGCGGCCATTGTTAGTTCGCATCTGCTGCATGCGTTGAGCATTTCGAATATCTCCACCTTTGCCGTCTTCGTTTGGTTTGCCTTGGCAACTGTTGGCGCAGTGCTGTTTTACCACTTTGTAAAGGTAAGTCGGGGTTAGCCGCTCTATATAATTTTTAAAATTCCATCAATATACATATATACATATATATGATATAAAAAAAGTTAGTATCAAAAATGATACAATGCTACAATTAGTTCTTTTGCAAGGGTATACTAAGTTCTTTAATATTTTTAAAGAAAACTTTTAAAATAAATAACAATAAATTCTAAATTTGTTTATGCTTAGCTAAATATGTATTACTCGTTATGGTAAATGTCTAAGGTTAATTATTTCCAAGCTTTTTCTATTACATTTTCAACATTTAATATTTATTTTGAATTTTTTTAGAATTCTTTTTTACTTTATTTTTGCTTATTTATTTATTTTCTTTTTCATTTCCCAAGCCAAGGCAAAAGCGTTTCCAATTGCCCAAAAGAGCTCAGAGCTGGGACTCAGAGCTTCGACTCAGACATTCCTCGTCTCATCTCACACTTCTCTTGGTATTTTTAGTTTTGTTTGGGATTTTGTTTTGCCTACAACTATTATTCTTATTTTTGTTCCACTCTTTGTGTTTGTGGTTTGGCACTTGGTTTCATGACAACATTTTTCGTTGAGTCTCCTCAGACTCCGAACCGCACCCGGACCCTTGGCCAGACATGCCCCAAAGTTATGCCCGGTTCCGTTTTCCGAAACCAAATGCTTGTCCTTTTCTATTTCTCTTCCCCCTAACCCTATACCCGCTCCCCTATTCCCGTCTTGTTTGCGGTTTGGCGTTAAAAGGATTAGGAGTGTCTGAAATGGACTTGTGGCAACATTTCAAGACCTCCTCCGGTTCTCGTTTCGTTTCTCGTCTGTGCAGAAGGAAGGGCAGACGTTCAACTGTGCATAAAGTGTCATCCACTGTGGCTTTTGGCTTCACACACACACGCACACTCCGCCCTCGAGATAGTGTTGGAACTGCAAACGTATACTATGCTTGGTTTTATATATTTTAGCTTTAAACTAAGAGAGAAGTTTTCGCTGAGTTGTGGTTAGAGCCATGGCTGTCTGCGTAATCGAACCATGGCTGTTTCATGTAAATAGATTTTCAATTCTGAATTCATTGCTTAATAAAAGTGCTCCAAAAATACCACAGAATACATTATGCGAAAGAGTTCTAATAAATAATACCCCAAAATAAAGCCACTTACCCATTTTGCATGCTTTTAGCGAGATATAAATTGCCTAATTAAGACATAATGAAAATTTCACTTTGTGCATAAATTCAGATAATTATACGAACATCAATTAACCATCAGAGAATGTTATGACTTTTAACAATTTTCTCTAAGGGAAACTTTTCAAGCAATAGATGCGACCGCATCTCCCGTCCTATGTAAATGTTCAGGTTTATTCGTTGCCATCTATATATAAATGGTAAAATTATCGTTAATGTCAGGGGTCAATTTAAGCATGCGTGGATTGGTTTGACGCATATTGAATTAGGCGTTTGTTGCGGCTGCTGTTCCTGACGTTTTCCTTCAGACAAGCACCTGACATCAGGCAAGCCGCCTACGCAAATGTCTCATTTATATTAGAAATTTTTTCCTTGCAAAATATTTAATTTTAATTATTGAAGTGTTTTGGTAAAATTTTTGTCTAAATTTTGCATAAAAAGCTTTTAACTATCGTCCTTAAAATTGTTGCTGAAAGGCACCCGACAGCAACCGGAAGTTTCCATGACTTCTGGCAAGCTGCAGCTGTTAATTATCCTGCTGAACAGACTCTTTCTCGCTCTCTGTCTTTCGCATGCTTATTACGTTAATGTAGGGTTGCATATCGCTCGCCAGGACAATGGCAGGATATGCAACTGGCTGCAAAATTGTTGCCTACGTGACCATAAAATGACTTTTCCACTACACAGACACTGTTGCAGACGCAGTCAAAAGTAATTGCCAGCCAGCAAATGGCCAACAGAGTGTTCTGCTATCGTCCTTGTCCTGTCATGCCATGCCTGCCATGTCTTTGCCGCCATTGGGCAGTTAAGCTAATTAAAGTGTACGCAAATTTGAATTATCTGCAGCTACAACCATAGCTGCTATCTGAAGCCCATTTTCGGGCTCAAATGGAAATTGATGCGAAAAGAAACCAGCGCAAGAACACCCCGAAAAGTTAATTATATAGAAAGATAAAGCGTTAGTGCGCCTAATGTGCAAGTGAAATTGAGTAGAAATTGGAATGGAAATGAAATGAAATGAAAATGAAATCAAACGCACGATACCAAATGGTTACACATGTCGTATGCGCAATGTGAGCTGTCAATAAATTAGAGATGGACTTATTTAAGGGCTAGGAATTATTGTTATTTGTTTATGAGGAATATTGCTTGAAATATCTAATGATTAGGAAGGAAGGTATGAATAGATTTGACACAAGGAACTGATATGTTTCTATAAATTTAAATTTACAAGCCATTCTTAAAGATTCTATCGACAAGATAGTGTCTCTACGTATTTCTAAGCTTTTGTTTTCTTGAAAATGCTGGCGGAATTCGTTAAATTATCACGTAATTATCCAAATGTTTATATTGAATATTTTCAAAGCTCCACAGGGAATCTTTCCTAAATAAAATGTCAAAATTCTAAGAAAAGTTGGCTTGGCATCTTTTCGTTTTCTGTTTTGCCAGCTTTTTGGTATATTTTTAGTCATGGTAACAAGGCTCATCCAATCAATTCAGACTTCGCTTTCAGCTGCAGCCTTCAACTCGTGGCTTACCCATTACTTTTACAGTTGTGTTGGTGTTAGTGTTTTGAATTCGCCAGAAAGCCACAAATTCCTTTTGATATTCTCACTAAGAACTTTTGAGTTATTAAAGAGTCTTAGTTTGACACTTCATTTATTGATTATTTACAAATAATTTATACAAAACAACAGAACACACATATTCTTAAATTTATTTAAAGGGCTTCGTTTAGTCAATACGCCAGCATTGCTTGTGTTCTTCTAGAACTTGTGGCAGAATTTTGTTGCTTTTCCAATGCAAAAGTTTTTATGTTGTCTTTGGTGTAATTTGCCTTGCCTATCACGTTGTGCATTTCATTTTTATGTCACACGGCTGTCAAATTAAATTACACACATATACTACACACACATACAAACGCGCGCGCACACACAAACATGCTCACGCCTAAAATGGCCTAAATGAATTGTTGCGCCTGAGCGTATGCTATAGAAATGCCCAGGCAGGCAACAAATTTAATGCAATGAAATGTAAATTGAGCAGTTAATGAAATGTATGGCCAAAAGACTACACCCACAATTAGAGAGTATGGGTATCTAAGGTTAGGCAAACATAAATGCTTGAGATTACATTTTGTGCACAAGTTTTTGGAAAGAAACTTAACTAAAGTGTAGTGAAGCTATTTATAAGGAAGAAGAGAAAGCTGAGTTGATTTTAACAAAAATTTGCACATCCCTGACAGACACAAATATCCCTAATATTAATTTTTTAGGTATGTAAATGACAATAATATAGAATTTGATTGACTGTCTGATTATAGTTGACTGCTTATGATCTTTGAAAAAACATTTGAATGCTTTTCTTTTTAAAATTGTATTGTCTGTTATCGTTTAACTATCACAAAATCAAGCAACTCAAGCATTTCCCCTAAAAATTACATCCAAAAAGCTACCCAACTCGCTTAGAGCATTATTCAGTTTGCAGTTTTAATGTATGCATTTTTGCAGTTTCATTCGTGCGGCGAGGTACCGACGTATCCCAATCCGACGGCAATTACTTGACGTAATTCGCATAATTAAGCTTCATCAGCAGTGTGCGAATGTGGGAAAAACGAGAAGGCCATATGAGCGCACCTCATAACAGTTCTGGGAATAAGTAAACTTGTGTGTGTGCGAGATAGTTTGGGATAACAATGAGTGGACAGTTCGCTGGAAATAATTAAATTAATTGCCAGTTTTATGCAAGGCAAATTAGTAGACGATTAATTTTTCATTTCTCCTTTTTTTATGATTTATGGATTTGATTAGTATATTTTGAACAATTAGCAATGGCATGTTTATTTAACTTCTATTATAGAATGCATCTTCTGAACTAATTTTAAACAAAAAAAAAACTGCTGAATGAGTAATAATATGGTGACAAAAGCGCGCATGATATAACAAAGAGCAAAACAAATGAGAAGCATGTTTGGGTAACCTTTCTACTTCTTGAAATTTGTATTCTTTGTGATCCTCCACAAGCGCTTAATATCTACTTAATTCTTACTTAGTAGTAGAGTATCATTATTTATTAGATTTTTGTTTAAATCAAAGTTACAGGGACTAAGACTATATGATTGCATGAATTACCTAAATTATGATCTATATAAGAGTAAGATATCTGTGGTCTGGGATTGCCACATCATTGTACTTTGAAGTTGACTACACCTGGCTTCCCGGATCATCCCCAGATACCAGATCGTTCATCTGCAAAGCACGCCAATGTGCAGTAGTATTCCTTTAAGGAAACAATAAATAAAAATGAAAGAAAGTTGTCCTCCAGTATTCGTAGCCTATATTTCTGCGCCTCTCTAATGTATCCAACTATTTCTGCCCAACATTGAGAATGCATTGACGTTTGCCAAAGCTTAGCGTATTCCTATTCCATCACAATTGTCTAGCTTCTCGCAGGATTAGACATTCAACAATGAAATGGAATGAGTCCTCTCGCTTGCGCTGGTTACACTGCGTGCCTTCCTCCGCTTGTGCTTTTCTGTGGGGGTAAAGTTTAAATTAAGCAGCTCAACTCTACCTCTGAAAATAGAAGAGACTGAGTTTATATTCCATTTATCGTTGGCCAAGGTTGTAGTCCAATATACTGTATATTATCCGATGGCGGGTGAGTCTCTCTAGCATCACATCATGGCTCTCTCCCTACTTCCTGCGGTCCTCGAAATCGAAATGGACATCCAACTCCCTAGCTAAACCCTATCGCACTATAAAGCACTGCTTTCTATACAGCAGCATATGAGTATTCTTAGTTCTTCACTTTGTTTCCTTTCATATTTATTTGTTAGAGAATTTACCATAATTTTCTAAATGCAATTCTTGATACTAGTCGCAGTGAAAGTTATATTTAAATTTAATTTTAAAACAAATTCATTATCTATGACACCTAACTTTATGTGTCGCATAATAGTTACCCGTATATTCAAATTTATGCGGACATACGCATAGATGCGTAGTAAGCTATCTGCCAACAAGATATGCAATTTGGAATCGTAATGGATTCCTGCTATTTATAGATCTCAGCCGATAAATCTAAAATTTCTAGTTTATGCATAAATGTATATGTGTGTGTGTGAGTGTGTGTGTGTGAATCGTAATGGAAGTGAAGTGAGCGAGACAGATAGAGAAAACCGCAGCGCCCTGCTCCTAGCTGCAAAATGTCAAATGCACAACAGCTGCTGCTGCTCCTGGCAGTAGCTCTACTCTTTCACTTTCAGCCTCTGCCTTTGCATTTGATGACCTCTGACCTTTTGCCAGGGGCCAAACGATAAATGAATGAATGATTTCTTGTTCTTGTTGTTGCTACTGTTGTTCTTGTTCTTGGTTCTTGGTTGTTGTTGCTCTTGTCCTCGCCATGTGCAATTGGTTTTTAATTTAACTAAAGTGCGCAGCAGAATACAAAAACAAAACGGATATAGAGGGCGTAGGTGGGTGAGTGTGAGAGCGAGGGGGATTCAGGCGAGAGCTAGAGCTTCTTTTGTCAAGGCATATTTAATGGCTTGCAATTCTTAGAAAAAAACCGCGCGTTAAAAATGCTCTCTGGCCTCATGTGTCCTTCACTTCATTTCCAATGCATTGTCAGGCGATGTCCTTTAGCTGTGCATGCAATTGTTTGTGTGTGTGTGTTTGTGTATGTGTAAAGCAACAGGCCACGCGTAACACCATAAAAACGTAGAGCAAAAGAAAATAGGAACAAATGCGAATGCGAATGCAGCAAGAAAGTAGTAATGATTCCTTTTGCTTAGGAGAAGCCTGAATACACTATATAAAACGAAAAAATCGATAAAAGATAACCCTATATATATATAAATCATAACATTTTGATCCTGGTATTTCCTTCAACTACTTCCAGGCTTGTTTCTGCAAAACAAATACAACGTCTGACTTGAATTCACGATCACAAATGCCTGCAGCTTAGCAGGCAACGCCAATGCCACCTCTTCAGTGGCAAATTTTAGTTTTTTGAATTAGATGAAATGAAAGCTAAATGTAAAATTTTAAAACTAATTAGATCAAGATATAACATATATGATATAAATAACCGAGCAATCAACCGTTTGAACTTGTCAAAATGCATTACATATGCTGCATGCTCAACATGTGCCACTTAGAGTACATGGAAACTTCGCACATAATGACATTTTATGGCTTGTTCCCATGGAATTGGAAAACTGGTCGCGTTTTATGTAGCTTTTAGTTGCGCTGGGTATTGTCGTGTTGTGAGGCGGCTTGGGATAACTGGGTGGACCAGGAGGAGGGAGGCACATATGCGCAGTCTAATTGACAATGCAGCTGGAAGTTGTCATTGTGGAGTTGGTATCTCTGTTTTTGACCCCTCATCCCCCAACCATTTTTTGTCCCCAAATCAGCGTAAAATTTGTGTTTGGCAAGTTTTATGCGCAAGAAGCTGTAAACGCAACAAAGTAGGCAGAACAAGTAAGAACGCTATAGCTGAAAATTCCACCGGGTAGAAAAAGCAAACCGACTGGAAGAGAAAAAAATACATAAACGCCAACAGGAAAGGGTTTTATGCACTTGGAATGGCCAGAGCGAGAGATAATGTAAAAAGTTATATGGCGAAAGTCTGCAATTAATTTCAACAAAAACCCATAGGAATAGTTCTGCCATATCCAGTAACATATATAAAGCTGAAAATTGCAATACTTCAACCCATTTTCATTCATATATCTTTATTGTTAATATCTCAACGTTGAAGTAGAACTTTAGTTACTGCTTTCACCTGCTACTTAAGGATATTGCCTCAACCACGCATCTCAATTTCAAACAAAAACTTTTTGAGCACACAAATTAAAACAAATGTACTTCAAGGAGAACTATGAGGAACTAACAAGGAGGCAACTAACTGCTGAATCAAACTCTCCCTCAGCTCAGGTGTGTACTAAAGACAGTGGAGAAGTTTTTTTTTTGTCTATAATAGTTAGTGAAGAAAAGTTCAAAGGGCATGGCATACATATTTTGAAAATTTAAAAACAGAAACTTAAATTATGCAACGACTGAGGCTAACTAGGGAAAACTTCTTAGAGTCTGTGTCGTATGGAACACTCGCCCACATCTTTATATTGTTGGCACTTAAGACTGGATTGTCATGTCCTGATATTACAGCAGATCAGATGATATATCCATGCAAGCATTGTCACACTTTAGAGGCATTGATTTTTAAACAAGATCTTTCGAATTTTCTGGATCAAAAATGTGAGAATTTTGATCAATAATTAGGCATTCTGAAAAATTTCAGGCGTTGTTGTTTTGTCAACTAAACATTTTTCAGATGCTTGCGGAGATAACTAGAATTGCAATCCTTTAAATTTTAAGCTTTTGTCCAAAATCACAATTGGCTGGCATTGTGAAGTAAATTTTAATTAAACCAAAAATGCCTTTGGGGCTCACAGGTCAGAAACTGAAAACAAAAGCCACAAATATAATCATCATTTAAATATATATATGTGTTATACAGATAAATTTTCATATGCTAAAATTCCGAACGGCAGCATAGATAGAGTAAGGGGAATTAATATTAATCCTTTGTTTAGGCACACGTACACACACCCGTACAGTCAAGCAGACAGACATACAGACACGCACACATCGTCACAAAGTCTTGCCTTTGCGTGCTTCGCCCTGCAAATTGGCCTAGGCTTCGACGTACAAGGTACAACGCCACGTATGCGCAACGGCTGACTTTGTGAAATGGGCTTGGGGGGCTATGGGCCTTCTGTGAATGGCGTGAAGTTGCCAAAGGACACACGCTAGGATATTTTGGCGCGCGCGTGTGTGTAAAGAGAAACACTGAAATGGTTTTTAACTTTCCGGTTAATTAATTTATTACAGCTTTAATACGTTCAATGACTTTTGGCTTTCGTTTCCTGCCGCAGCAGTTTATTCTTTGGCGTTTTTATTTTTTCCGGTAATTTTTGTATTGCACAGCAAATTTGGGGGACGACAATCATAGACAAAGAATTGCTGGCAAGTAAAAACGAAATACATATAGCTTTTTAAATTATATGTTAATTTTGTGCCCCCCCCCAACGCTGTAGCTGTGTGACGCTCCAGCAACTACTTGTTTTCTGTCCTTACAATTTTTACTGTGTTTTTTTTGTGTATTTTCTGCGGGTGCCTGCTATTTTTAGCAACTGATTTAATATGCGTGCATGAATTGTGCGTGTTTTCCATTTTATTTATTTTTTTGGCTTTTGTGACAGCCATTTGTGTCGTTGCTCCTTCTCTTGCGGATTCTCTTTAGTTTTTGTTTTCGTCGCCTTGTTCACAATGTAACGCAGCCCGCAATTTGTATGCGGTTTGTAAGTCATTTTTCACTTAAACTCGGAGGCTCTCGAAACCTTCTACTTATGTAGGTTTACATGTTTATTTTCTTTTCTTTATGGTGGCAAGAATGGTCAAGAATGCAACAACACAAAAAACTGGAATTTGGATGTATGTGAAGGCAGAAAAGGAAATGAGCTTTGACAGTTTTAGACTTTTGACAGATCCAAAATTGCAATCAGTGCAGGATTTTACCAACAATTTGCAATTTTTACCGGAATTGAGTAACAAACGTTGTCAGTCTCTTACAATGAAGTGTAGCATCTACTGTTGCGATCTTAAAAGTTAAATTTGAAATTGAGAAATGTAATTGTAGAGTGCCTTGTGGTGATATACGTGAGAATCCGATATAACTTCTAACCAACCATTTGGCTGTTTTGGCTGTGCGTTAAGCTTAAGGCTAGTACTATTTCTCTCTCACACACATATGCAAACTACGATAGTATTGTAGAAAATCATTTATGGGATCTATATGATATACTTGTTGTAAGGCCAGCTTATTCTTGCCGAAGCTTATATACCATTCAAATTGTAAATATATATTCGATCTAGATCAAGGGATACAAGACAAACTTGGTTTGATTTGGCTGAAAGACAGAAAAGTTAACTCCTAAGTGTTTATAGCAGAATCGGTTATTTGGGAGCTATATAATATAGTTGTCTGATCTAGATTAACCTCAAATTTAACGAGATAGAAGACTATAAGGAACATCTGGTAAGAATTTCAGCTCTTGATCGCACAAGGCTTCTGAAATCTCGGGGTTGAAACACACTGACAGACGGACGGACATAACTATATCGAATCGCTTCCTCATGCTGATCAAGAATATATACTTTATATAGTCAGAAATGCTTCCTTCTGTACTTTGCAAACTTAATGACAAAATGAATATTCATTCACTCATTGTGTACTGAAAGTTTTCATTGTGAACCGGGGCTCTTTGATATAGTGATCAGGTAATGTAGACTTCTCATATTAAGGTATATCTTGATTGAAGATTGAAGATGCTTCCTTTTATTAATCTTATAAACCATAGGGAACTTGTTCCTTTATTTGGTTCAATAATAAATAGAATTTATGCATATTATATTATAATCAATGTTAAATATTTGAAAACTTTTATTTACATTTTTATCCTCTCGAATTCCTTTTTAATTTATTGCTTTTTTTCATAACTTGCTGGCTTTTACTTTATTTTGTTGATAATAATTCCCTGACGATTTTTTCTTCTAGAAATTTTCTTGACCCCATCGATTTCCGTTCTAACTGTTCACAGCCCATTAATCTTCGACTTCATTTTCAGTTTTGTGTGTTTTTCTTTTACCAACAGTTCGTAGAAATTTGCTTCCTGCACAGACACACACACACACACACACACACACATAGAAATACACATTTTTGCTGCGCTGCCCACGCAGATTGCTCAAATATAAAAAGCACTCTCTAGCATTATCCTTATAATACCGTATCGCTATCCTATACACCTGGCGGGCTCTGTTGCCTGTCATAAATTTTTCCTTTGCAAATTAAGGCGCATGTTGGAAAATGGCTTCCCCCACCACATGTGAATGACTCTTCCTGCCTTTTCTTGGTGTTGCTCCGCCTTATTGTTGTTTACATTCTACACGCATAACTTTTAACACTCCCACATGAATACCAGCGCTTACCTGCCCTCCTCTCTCATTATTATTTTTCACCTGATCCATGCGTCACATTACCCAGCGTCATGCAATCCTTACCCTTTGCTCTTATCCCTGCCTTGCGTTTACTATTTTATTTCATTAAGTCGTCTGATGCTGATGTGTTGCTAACTTGTTGCACTTTATGTACATTTAAGTAACTCTTTCACCACAATTTTCCCATTTCCATCAGCTGTCGAGTAATTGCATTAAATCATTACGCATACGCTGTGTAAATGAGATTACAAAGTTCAATGCAAATGCTATGTAATTGTTGCAAATTAACAAATAAATAAGCAATATTTCAATTTATAAATAAACAACCTTAAATGCTTATTCATAATTTATGTTCCTTCACACTTTGAACTGTATCAATATATTCCTAAGGAAACGTTCAGCGATCTATACTAGTTTAACTGCTTTAAACTTGAATCAAATGTGTAACCGCTGTGGCATGTCTTCTTTCGCTTTTCGTTCAGCTTGCGGCTTACCATCGATGCCTTTTTTTGTTGTAAAACCTTCTCAAAATAGAAAGCAGCTAAAAATAGCCACAAGGAAAGCATTAGAAAACTGTGGCAAGCAGTCGAAGGGAGTCAGGTGGATGCGCGGCATGTCAATCAACTCGCGTTTTAACATAGTTGTGGCTGCACAGGAAGTGCAAGTGGAAGTGTTTGCCAGTCATTGCGTTTTCCATTCGCTTCGCCTGCAGCCTTTTAAAATACTCGGCGTACATCCTTTATTGCATTTTAATTGCAAAGCAAAAGTGGTTGATTTCAGGCGCAAAGTTTAAGCATTATCTCCGGTTCTGATAAATGGGCAAAGGACACGCGATGTGTAAAAACAAGCATGGGTGCATTTTTTTGCAAATATTTTAACACACAAACAAACTAGATAGAAACGTCAGCAGTAAGTCTTGAGTAAGCTAAAGATTTTAGTTTATTATCGATATTTTGTTTAAGTTTTAAAATAGTCGATTCAATGAATATTTTAAGGGTTCATTATTCTATTACATATATATTAATATTTAAACAAACTTGGCATATCAACTAACACTCTATATATATACCTATGAACCCAACAACTGACCTTGAAAAGATCGAAGAGAACCCCTTCCATTTCATGCCTTATGCCACTTGCACGTAGCCTAAATTGAACTTACTGAAACTTTTTTTTATTTGAAAACACTTGTTGTTGTTGTCTTTCGGTTGGTTTTGCATGCGACGCTTCTTTTGCTTTGGCTCTTTTTTGTTTTCCCTCTTTTTTCGCACACGAAAAGCTGTTAAAATGCCACAATAAAGCGGCCAAGTGGCAGCTACACTTAACAGAGAGGTGGAAGGGGAAAGCAAGTTGCTATCAGGCGACAATTGCTGACACATTTGGCTGGTTATTTTTCTTTTTGTTAAGCAACAAATAAAAAATAAATAAAGTGCAGAGTACAATTCAATTGTGTCTTTATATTTGGCTGCCAGCACTATGATTTCTTCTTCATTTTTTCTCTTTTGCCTTGAGGCTTTTTATCTATTGTGAGCTATTAAAATTTCGAAGAAAATGTTCAAGTTATTGATTCCAAAATCAAAAAATATTCCCCCGGGGGTAAAATGGTTTCAGTATGTATTATATTTCAATTTATTTGCTTTTCTTTCTTCCAATTTGCGTGTACATAAAAATGTTATTGAATGTACATTGACTTGTGTTGTGCTCCTTAAAGATTCCGCCCTGCCCCCTGATCAACCCATGGATTGCACTTAATTGACTCTAAACATTTTGTGGTTGGTTTTTCGGTTTCATTTTAATTGCACACTTTACTTGAAATGAGTTTATTTTGTTACTGGAACAAAAACTTTTAAGTAATTTCAAAACAAAACCGCAATAAATTCCTGCTCTAGCAGCCCAGCATCCTGCACATCTCTGCAACAGGAAAAGTTGACCAAAAAAAAACTTGATGGCAAGGAATAACTAAAAGTCGCATAAAAGTATTAAACCACCAGAAGCTAATCATAAAAAGCAAATGCAGAAAAGAAAACTTTAAATAAAAACTTAAACAGCTGAAAGCCAAGGGGATTGAAGCCAGGGGAATTTGTCTCCTTGATTTTGATAAGACCAACACTTATTGGTGGCCATAAAAAAAAGAATGTCGGTCAGTGCTTAATGGGTGCCAACCACAACAAAAGCCAATAATAAATACACCACAGAATTCTGGCTTTTGCCTTCTCTTCTTATCCACATTATTTTTTCAACCATTTTTATGAGCGCTCTATAAGGATTTGATAGCCTGAACAATGAGTAAGACCAGCTCCCACCCCTTAAATTCTGTATGGACACCGATTTAAGGCTTTCATTGAGGAGAGTGAGAGAGAGTGAAGAAGAAGAAGATGAAAACTAACAGCGCACGTAGACAATCTCTAGAGAAATTTGAAGTAGATTTTAGCTTTTAAGTGATTTTAGAACAAAGCAAGAGGATAATAATGAAAATAAAATACCATTAGCCAGACAGAATTGCAATTACAAAACCTGTCATAAGCAAATATTGAAATCTGACATATTTTTAATTCTGCTATATCATACAGTTTGTAAGATTTCTGCAGCTATATACACTTTTTCAACAGCAAACGAAAGCTGTTTCAAATTGACTTTTAAATCAAATGTTACTATCCTACTCTACCCTTTAGTGGTAGATATAGCACCCTGCAAACGCAATATAATCTACTGGCAGGCTTATCCGACTTTGCCTGGGTTCTCTCTTTGTACTTCCTTCACAACTTCTTGGCTTCACACTGTTTTCCAAAAAATCACACTTATGCTGCTACTGGTTGCTGGTTGGGCCTTTTACATGAGAATTTTAACCTCGATGGGTCGACCATCTTGATTGAATATTGCACCGTGATGCTCAGCTCGTCAGAAGAAACAGACTTATACTATATGTAGATAAGAATTTGATAGACTTCTGTTTTGCTAATACAAAACTATCTTATTTTCGAACAGCCCTCGCGTTAAAAATAACTTAATGGTTTTGATGAATTATGACACACACTAGAAAAAACTGATAGACACAGCCTTAGACACAGACAAGTTGCCTGTCTAGGCTGGCTAAAATTTTATCCGTCTGTCTATTCAACTTGACTCGAACAAAAACTGTGACGTCTTCTATTGTTCAAAGCATCCGACCTACAAACACACACGAATACACACACACACACACACACACACATCTGGAGAGAGAAAGAGATACACGTAAAACGAGGCGCGTGTGCGGAAGTGTCAGGGCACATTTTTTCCTGCCTTGTGTGTGGGTGTCAGTGTTACGGATATGCGCATTTGTTTTGCCCCACTGTCAGTTGGTTAGAGTCAGCGCACGATATTTGCTGATGCCAAATGGTCAGAAACTAAACTAATTAACTAAAAACTAAAAAATATAAAATTAAGCATATAATATTACTGTTATTTTGTAGCAAATTAAACATTTAGTTATTAAAATAAATAAGAAATAAATCGTCCTTATTTTAGCAGTACCAATGAATAATTTTGTATAACTTATAACGATATTTGTAACGCATAGAAGGAAACATCTCTGATCCTATCTCTGATCCTGATCCTATATAGTCGAGTTGATATAGCCTTGTCCATCTGTTTCTAGGCGGACTAGTCTCTTAGTCTTAAAGCTTTCGACTGAAATTTTCAGCATTGGCTAATTTCTGCGATAAGCTGTAAAAATTGTAAAAATTGTGGAACTCACGATAGATAATAATGTTTGTCTACTCTTTAAACGGTCTTCCATCTTGTTTTTATATATTTTAAAAATTTTTTTAACCGATTACATAATGTATATATATATATCTCCTATTGTTTAGTGTGACAAGATATCTATGTCAAACATATCCACTTTTTATCTGTACTTTTATTTCCAGTTTTGTCAGTTCTGTTAAGAACATTTTCTTCAAACTTTTAAAACAAAATATATTGTTATAAAACAATATATACCTGTTACCACTGAGGTTTGAAAAGGACAACAAATGAGACTAAACAATCCATATCAACAACTCGAAATTGATTTTTTTGTAAAAAATAATCTTTAATAAATTTACATCTGATGTGATATCAATTAACACTTAAAACTCTTTACAATGAATCGAAAATATGCTGCAAAATATATGTCTGGTGATAAGTGCACGCAATAACGATAAAGTAGATAATTACATTTGATTCCGCAAGCCACAAGGCTAAACTTTTGAAGCCGCAAAGTTAAATGGGAGGCTCGAACAGTGGAAGGGGAAAAGCGAACAGGGTTGATAATGACTTTTTCCAGAGATATCCGAGTTTTCCCTTTTCTACTTCTCTAGACACGCTCATAATATAATTTTCCACTTTTATTGTATTCCAATTTTGGAACCTGAACTTTAAATAATAGATGCAAAAATAAGATGCATCTACTTAAACTCCAAACTCTGACCCCTCTTTCGAACAACTTGCAGGGGGAATTTTCTAAAAACGTATTTTCAGTCTTATGAGATTTTCATTTGAAATGTAAAAGAAGCTCAAGTCAAGAGATTATTTCAACTGTTTTTCCCCAGGGGAAACATTTCTGGCAAAAGGTCAAGTATCCTCATATGGCAATGCTGCGAAAAGAGCAACGCTAATTACAGAATACACATAAATTCGTTTAACGATTAGTTTTGGGGTACAGAAAAATCAGAAAAAGTCACCAAACTTTGAATGCATTCAATAATCATGATTATTTCTCTTGCTTTTTCAGGTATCAGCTTCAGGTAAAGGTGTCTTAATAACCGGCTGTGAAACGCCATTGGCCTGGTATTTGGCTAAGAAGTTGGATGATCTCGGCTTTACGGTCTACGCGGGCTTTAGCACTTCAATTGAAGACTCAGATGAGGCCAAAATATTGAAAGAGGAGACCTCCGGCCGTATGAAGCTGCTGCATGTGGACGTGACCTCAGACAAGACAGTGAGTTGAAAGCTTGAAAGCTTTTCTTCTAGCCAGGTTAACACTCGTCATCGCTTTTGTTAGCTTTTGGAAGCTGCTCGCTATGTCTCGCAACACTTGCCCCATGGAGCTGAGGGGTTGTGGTCTGTGGTACACTGCGCCCACTGGATAGCTTTGGGCGAGCTTGAATGGATTCCATTTGGCGTGCTCAGGAAAAGCTTGGATCTAAATCTACTTGGTAAATGGAGGGCGCCAGTGTTCTGTCTATGAAAGGTTTTAATTCATTTATTTTATTTAGGTGCCGCTCGATTAACTCAAATCTTTCTGCCGCTCGTGCGACGCGCCCATGGACGCGTTGTCTTCCTCACCTCCGGATTGAATCGTGTGCCATCGCCGGTGCGAGGTATTCAGTGCGCCACTCAAGCGGCTGTGGACTGCTTTGCTGCCTGCCTGCGCCAGGAAATGCGAACCCGCGGTGTGGATGTGTCAGTCGTAGCTGCTGGAGAATTCGCGCCTGGCAATGGCTGGCTAAATGAGACAGAGCTGCGCGACCAAGTGAGTGGGGAAGGGGAATACAGCCTTTCGGCAGTTAAGGGTTAATTTCTTGACCGACAAATTCACGTTATGCTGCTGCAGCTGGTGCAGCTAAAAGGAATTTTATGCATCATTCCGTGCTTAACGACAAGGACATGGACAAGGATCTAGTTTAACCTTCGGGCTTACAATCTATATATTTGAAAATGCTGAATGAAATAATGTTTGGGGCTTACATATTAAAATGAATAATAATAATTAAATTTTTAAATTAATTGTCAACAGATTTTAGTCAATTAAGTTTATAAATCTCTTAACAAATTGTTTGTTTCCCTTTCCCCGTTTTTTAAGGCCAAGCAAATGTGGAATCAACTGTCTTCGGAGCAAAAGAAAACCTATGGCGAGGACTACTATGAGGCAGCCATGACATCCGTAGAGAAATACTCCCGCCAGGTGAGTCAAGTCGAAGTGATTCCAGTCACACTTTAGCATAAATTGAATCCTCTCCGCTAACGTTCAATTTCTTTGTGCAGGCGGCCGACATTCAGCCCACATTGCGTGTCCTTATTGATGCGGTCACCCGTACCTTCCCTATGGCCCGTTATACACCAGTGACTGCCACAGAAAAATTGCAAATATTTTTGGCCGAACATTTGCCACCCTCACTGTACGAATCGCTCTACGGCGAGCAAAAGAAATTCGTCTATTAAAAAAAAGAAAAAAGGAAGAAATGGTTCTGCTGTAGAGAAAAGAAAAATAATATGAAGAGCATTTAGCCTTATCTGTTTCCTTCGCTAGTCTTTCTTCTTTGTTTTGTTTTGCCCAAGCAGCATCTGCATAATTTTATTTACATTTATGTTGTGTATATTTTTAGTTTTTAATGCGAATTTATAAATTTTACGAGAAAAATAAAAGTCAAAAAATGTAAAACGTAAAGATGCCTAGCTTTGGTATAAAAAATGGAATTTAAATTTGGATGAACACTTTAAGGTTCCACTTTAACAGTTTAAAACTTAAAAAGTCGTACAAATTAATATGGAATATTTTTAGATATTTGTAATTGCTGCTACATAAAAGGGTTCATTTGATTTTCCTTCCAACTACACTGAAGAAAAACTACATTTTGCGAGACATTCCACAAGTTGGCTTTAGCCTCTAAATATATCAGGAATTGCCACAGATAGAGGGGCTTAAGACAAATCATTCCTAAGCATGCTTCGGACTTGCTTTTGACTCTCTTTTGATACTCAAGGCTATGGCTGGCAAACCCTGATATATATATGTTCTGATTTTCTTTAACTGAAAAGAAAACTTTTTTAAATTATTCAGTTGGAAATTTGTTTCTGCCTTTAAGAGAATTATTAAAAATAAAATATTTCTTAGGAGTACAACATAACAACAACATAACCCACATTTCTAAGCCGAGAAAATAGTTCGTGCATTTTCATTTGAGTGCATCTTTGTCTGAGTACAGAATCTGTTAGCTTAAGCCTTTTAATTGCTTTCAATTGACATGGTACATATGTGTTGAGTGTCACTAAAGCTCCAGGCTGAGTGCATTGTCTGATCTATCAACTCTCCTGCTGACATGAAGACTATCAGGGCGGGCTTGCTGTGTATACCCCCAGCCCACCAATACTAAACACATTCAAGCGGCATTAGCCGCAACATATTTTCACCTTCGTTAAGCTTAAGTGCAGTTGACACTCGGAGACAATCCACAACAGGGGAAAAACAACTACAGCAAAAGTCGAGTAGAGAAAGCGGATATAAAAATAAATTCAATAAATACTCGCACGCCTTGTGGAGAACATCTGCTACATACCCATACCCCGACAAGTCTGGCTCAGCGTTACGGTAAGCTGATACTAAGTAACAATCGGAGCTCATAACTTAAGCATATGCCACTTTTCACCATCTGGTAACACTCTAGCTGAAAAGTTTTTAACTCACAAAACTCTTGCATATCAAGTCAGAGTCTAGAAAGTTATATTGTGGACTTTTTGTTAGCTGCTTTGTGGTTTTTTATGACTAACGAAAATTGTTACACACAGAGATAGTCTCAAAGTTTGAGTGCATTTTCTTTTTTCAAAATAAATTTCAATCAAGTCCATGTTGGCCATATATGACATTTTTCGGTTAGCTTCATAATTCCATTGCGGCTCTTCGACGGCAAATTTGTAAGCATCAAGAGAGTTTGGCAAGAAGGCGAAAGAAATGGTAGATGCACAAACGGTGGATGCATCAAAACTTCCCACCAAGCTCTGCCAGGTTATCTGTTCCAGGTTATCAAAAATGTGTATGGCCTAGCCTTGTAATGATAAAAGACAACTCCCATCCTGTTGGCTAATTCTGGTCGCTCTATCTTGATTGCTTCATTCAACCGGTCGAGTTGTGCACAGTAGAGGATCGAATTGTCCGTTCTAGCACCTCATTAAAGTCAATTTCCTTACAATCTTACCAAACAGTCAACATAACCTTGTTTTCCGTCAATACAGGCTTTGACGTGGAATGTGGCCATGATCTCTGCGTTGGATATTCTCGTATTTAATCCATATCTAATCGCCACATCTTATAAATTTCATATTTAACAAAAGCAAATGTTTGTAACTTAAAATTCAAAATGTTTAATAGAAAATAGTTATTTCTAATATAATGGATGCCATGGCTTTGTTTTGCACATTCAAGGCTTATTCAAGCATAACTTTTTATGATAATTTTGCACATCTTGTTGAAATCACATTCATATCTTGCAAATTAGACAAAATATTGGCATCTGCCATTTCATGTATTAATAGTCTGACTGTAATGACGTTTTTAGATGAAAATATCCACCTGACAGTGACACTTTGAATAATTAGGAAATTAAGATGGAAAAAAAAACTGAAATGCTATGTTGTTTCGCTTGAAAAAAACATTAGATCGCATCTTTTCGCTAGAAATACTTTTCTCCAGAAATGTCTGAGACTGAAATGGTCTACTTATATTATGATGTGATTGATTGGTGATTTATTTTGAAATACTTACCTAGATAATACAAGCAAGTGGTCAGCAGCGTTGTAAATATTTTGTATCTCGCTTTCTTTGTTTTTATTATTTGTTTTAAATTTAAATTTTCCCTTGATTTATTGATCCAATAATTGCATTTGCTTAATCAAACACTTGCCACCTCTCATTTTTCATTGCTGGTTGTGGCAGTTGCATTTTGTGGCTTCAATTTTAGGCCTGGCCAAGGTTCGACTGTTGACCAATGCAACCACAATAGGGCAAGTAATGCCGGATTTCCCTTTAGCAAAATCAGCTTCTAGCTAAGCTTAAATTTTCTTAGAATTCAATTGCTTCTCAGGGTAATTACAATTACAATTTTGGGAGGCTCACTTTGTTCTCGCTTGAATGCCAATTTCCAATTAGGCAAAGTAACAAAAATCCTATACACTTCTGCAGCTTTTCAAAAGCGAAGCTTTCCATTTCCAATGAGCAGATTTTAAAGGCAGTCTTGTGTAAAATTTAGTTTGCACCAAGCAAAGCATACAGCTGCAACTCGCCGGAGGGCACAAATTTCTACATATTTGAGCAGAGAAATACATTCATACTATATGTACATTAAAACAGTTATTTGTTATGCAAAGAACTTGCGAACAGAGTAAAATGGCTAACGGCCAAGACTGCAGTTTTCTGATAAATGGGTTAGAGTTAAGAGAAAAACAATATGTTGAGAATGTATATGTTTATTTGAGAAAAAAAAGAAAATTTGCTACAAGTTCAGCCAAATTTAAGATCAGTATAAAAAGTAGAAATGTTGAATTTGAAAACTTACAGAGTTCGGCATCAAAACAATGACTCAAAGGGAATACATAGATCCACTCAACATGAAAATAATACTAAGACAAGAAAGGAAGGCTTGGCGATGCTTATATACCATTCACATAGTAAATATATAACCGATCTAGATCAAGTGTGTTTGGCAAGCGTGTGGTTACAGATGATACAAGGGATACTTACCGAATTTGGTTTTATTTGGATGAAAAACAAAAAAGTTATGCTACTTAGGGCCGCTTTTACATCTTCCCTTTAGCGCTAAACTTTATAAATGCACATATGCAATTGCATTCTCTCGGAGCTTTTGATTTATTAATGCAAGCCTCCGACCTATATCGAATATCGTTAAAAGGTTTATGTTTTGGCTAAATTTTCCGGTTGTTTGAATTCATATTGAATAAATTCTTTTATACCAATTTAAGTACTAACACGAGATAATAGATGAAGAGTTTCATGATGGCAGCAATTCTGCATTAAAGTTTTTGGTTATATAAGATCCTTATATGAAGTGTTCATTATATGGTTATATGGGATATAATAGAGATATGTGGTGAATTCTGAACTTAGCCAGGGTGCAGATATAAGAAGCTCCAGGTTCACGTATCCGCTTTGTAACTCGTAAGACTTTTGAGATATTTGAATTGAAACGGACCGACGGATGGACGAATGAACGGGCAGACGGACATAGCTATATCGAGTGCCCTTGTTATGCTGATCAAGAATATATGGTATGATAGGAAACGCTTCCTTTTAAGCGTTGCAAACTTCATGACAAATAGTGTTGTGAATGGTATACAAATACTTTGTGATAATAAGCCAAAGATAGTTTTAATCAGGGCTGCAAGCCAATTCGAACCGAACCTGTTCCGAACCGTATATTCGACCTTTTTCCCGCTATGAACCGAATCGGGTTCCGAACTAAATTTAGCATCAACCGAACAAACATTTTCAGCTGGGTAAAAGTTCAACTTTTTTTTGGGATATTACAATTTTGGGGGTGTTGGAAATACGAAATTTTACATAGACGCAAATGTTTTTATGTGCACAGTTGAGACACATTAATCAATGTAATTGAATTATGAAATTCATGAAAATATATTTGAATATGTTAATGTCCTAGAGAAAATTAAATTTGGGAATAAACGAAAATATTTTTGGTTATGTTAATAAAAGTAGGGTGTTCCCGGCTTCAAACTGTAGCCCAAGGGGCTTGCTGCCCTGGTTCTGAAATATCGGGCTGCTTTATTATTGCAATTAGCTATAGTTCTATTTATATATGTCTTTTGAATTTCGCCTTTTGAAAGTGCCTAATCGTTGGTGGTATTCTGCGTCCTTCTACAAGGTTCTTAAGTGCATTTCCTCTTTCCTATAGGTGATGCGATGACGTGGAGCATTACTTGGCTAATTGCCGACACATATCAACCCCGCCCAAAGTCTTCATAATTATACCTTAACTTATAAATATATATATATATATACTCAATTGACTTCAATACACAAATTTATTTTTAAAAAATAAAACATACAAAACTGGTCACATGCATAAATTTTCTTCTTGCATAAAAAAAAAACAATTTAAAATATTCAATGCCTTAAGTAAAACTTTGTTTAGCATTTACATTTTTTTGCCAAAACCTTCCAATTAATATCCAATTTAAATTTATTTAATTTCGTTGCATTCAAAGTTTGTGAATTCAAAATACAAATTGAACTTAAATTTATAGATAAATACACATACTTGATTTTGAGGAAGGAATTCTGTTTTATAAATTAAAATCTATACATTTTTGCTCCCTAACAACCAAAATAAATGTGTGTGTTTTGTATGTTCTTACAGAAAAATACATTTTACATTTTGTTTTATTTTAAAAATTTGATTTATTGATAGTCTGCGAGTTGGGGGAAATCTGAGATTTTCTTGGGCCTTGGGCATTTCTTATTATTTTAAATATCGGTATATAAGTACATATATATTTTTGGTCTAGGAACAGTTAGCAGCTAATCAGATATCAATTAATTGTGTGTGTGTGTGTTTCTTTTTTCTGAAAATACATTTACGTGTTGTGTTGTATAAGCTTTCCAAACTTGTCGCTTAATTTGCTTTAAGTGCTATCAAAACGTGCTCCAAAAATACCCGAAGAAATTCGAATTGGAATTCCTTCGGCTTGACATACAAAAAATTTGCCATACAAATTTACCTTACTTTACTATCATAAGCGACAATTTCCATCTGTTTTTAAATACATTATATTTCGTTACATCTACTTAAAGAGTGCTAATTGTGTTGGGTTATCGGTAGTATTAGAAATGAAATAGCTTCAACGATAAACTATTAAAAATAGAATCGTAAAAATGGAAATAAAGAATTATATGAAATAGATTCGAACAAAATATAAGAAAACAATCATTATCCATCTGCTTGTAGCCATAACACGGACAAAGATCTTTTAATCTAAAAATTCTAAAAAAAAAAATATTAAATAAATTACAAAGCAAATAAATACATTCGTGTGCTTTAAAAATATGCAAAGATCTATATAATCCAAAGTTTAGTTAGACGAGCAAACTATTTGTAATATACCGCTTCCTTTAGCAGGACAGCTCTGTGGAAAGTCTCGCTGCTGTGTCACTTTGCAAACAATACTCTCCCTCCTTCAGCTCACGTCCTGTAATATCTGCCAGCGAATTAGGATCCATATTCGATAGTTTATCTAAGTCATCATCGTTCAGAAAATTCTGCTGCAATTTGCTGACCAATTTTCGAAGACGACGTGCTTCCAAAGATGAACGTCGAATATTGGCATTATAATCGCTGGCCTGTTTATAGAAAAGTGGATATGAAAATGTATATTTAAATATGAAGAAAAACAGATAGAATAACACCTACATCTCGCCACTGTTCACCGGGGAAGACAGCTATCAGTTCGGCATTTGGTTCTAGAGTGCTAAAATATTCTTCGTCATCAATTTCGGTGCCATCGCAGTCCAAATGAATTGTGGGCTGCGAACGTTGAAACTTAGCCGACACTTTGAAGCGCAGTTCAGCCAATGTGTTGGCTACAACAGCCTTTCGTATGTTACGTGTAATATCCTTGATCTGTAGAGTAGAGGAAACCGAGAATGTTAAATTGTGAAATATTTGAACAAGCATTATTCTAACACACATCAATGTCTAACGATTTGACGATTTGTTCTGTGCCAAATTCAGGCTCTTAGAATTCTTGAAATGCTACAATCAAACTCACAAGTTTTCAAGTTTCTAATCTGGATTCCATGCATACATCTATACATACTTAAGATATATATCAGTAGTCAATTGAAGTTTAATTTTCTATGCGAAAACCATTATCTGCCTTGTTTGGTCTGCCCTTCGGGCCACCATGAAGTGGAGGTTAAACAGTGGACGGCAATTGCATTCAGATACACAGATACACACGCTCTCCATGATAAATTCATGACTGCACTCTGTCCATTGTCCTTGCTGCCCTGCCTGCCCTCAGGTCCTGTCTGCTCCCTGCCATATGCAAATGATGGAATTTACAAAGCACAATATTGACACTGGACTCTGCAGGTACACAAAAGTGTAGCTTGCCTCATTTTAGCCAAGACAAATATTTTGCCAAAATCAACTGTGTATATGTATAGAAATCAGGATTAGCCAAAAATGGCTTAAGTGCAATTATCGCCGGCCATTTCAAACTGATTTACGATTAAGCACTTGAGCAGCCATAAAGATCAGAGGTTAAATTTGTTCTGTAAATTCATTCCAAGTCTAGCCTAAAAAGGTCAAAGTCAAGGCCAAGTTCAAGCACCAGCAAAAGTTACAAAGGCTTTTTGGCTTCACGAGAAGCTACCATTAGGTTGGGAGGGGCGAGTTCAACAACAAGAGTAACAACAAAAGAAAACAAGTCAAAAAACGCAAACAAAAGCCACAGGCGGCCATTGGCATATGGCCGAAGCCACCAATCCAGCCAGGAGAGCCAAACAGTTAGCCGGACCTAAAGTCAATGATGCTGTTTATTGTGTTGTGGGGGTTGGCTTATAAATTTTGGGTTATTAATTATGTATAAACGCCAAAAATGTAAGCATCAGAAAGTTAAACAAGTCAGCAAAAGTGTTTACTCTGCTCTTATAACCTTTAAATTTGCAAAAAAAAGAAATTAAGAGTTGCACTAATATACAACTCAAATAGAATGGTATTAATTGGTTAATTTATAATTCAATTAAGACAGAGTTTTTTATATAATTTTTTCGAGAAGCTAATTAGAAAATCTAAAGAAACTAAGAGAGAAGACTTTGTGAAAAAATAGGCAATCAAATATCTATTTTTTGTAATATTTCCCAAACTTTGAACTTTTGTGAACATTGTAGCTTAGAGAAGCCAGCCCACAACCTAAGGCAAACCGCCACATATTACAAAAGCACTGATGAGCAAATAATCTTTGGCCTTGGTGCAAACTTTATAGCTTATAAAACTTTATTGTCGGCGAATCTGGCAGCAAACAAATCTATTTACATATAAACTTTGTCTCCAACTTTGGCCCACTCGCCGTTGGTATTTTCTGCTTCCTAAGCCATAAATTCTAATTCTAACTTCTGACACGTAGCTATTGTGGCTTGGACAGTGCATTGTTCCTTAGCTATCCAGTCAGTCAGTCAGTTAGTCCTTAAGGACAAAGAGTTTTATATTCCTTTACAAATTTATAACTCTTAATTGATTTCATAATAAAACAAAGTGATCCCAAACCCAAACAAAGTGATTCCCCGCTTCTAAGACATCCATCCCTCTTATCTTAAGCTGTCAATAAATACGAAAACAATAAAAATGCCAAACGAAGCGCATGACATGATGATAAGGATACAAAGGGCATAGGGGCCAAAGCAGACAAAGACATCCAGCAACGGGCAGCTAAAGCAACTAATCAATTTATTATTATTATGTTATTTGATCTGAACAATGAAAGCCACCACAACAAAAGGGGGAGCATCGTTTGAATTTCATTTGGTGGGGATGAGTTATTAGGTAAAAGACTGCTGTTGAATATTTAAACGACAAGGTTGGTTTCATTTCCCAAAATCGAACAGAAAGGTAAATCAGCCTAAACAAATTATTGCTCTTCTAGAGCAACACCAATTTTTTGACCATTTCATTCATATTGACTGTGCGTCGTATGGAACACAATAGGCTTACCTTTTTTCAGTGATAGATTGATTGATTGATGAATGGTTTTGTTGGAGGGTCCAGCTGCTGACATTTGGCTGTCGGCGACCCATTTAATCGCATTTAGACCACATCATCATCATCATTGTCAACAGAAGGGGGTGCCAACTGGAACTGTTGTCCCACCAAAGCACCACGCCCTTTCCACCAATAAGTCAAAATGTGATACCCACTTGCACACATCAATCAATTCCCCTCACCCCCATGGTAAACTGCTCCCTTTGGTCTGCTAAACCAATTACATATACGCTGTCGAGCCAAAACTTATCAAGCATTTTATGAGAATTTCGCCCCCTCAATGCCCGCATAGGACTGGGACAATGACCAGTAAATGTTACTCTTACTAATGGAAAAAGGAAAGGCATATGAACTGTGAAACTCCCTGCAATTGTGAGCTTGAGAATTCTGCAAAAGCGAGGGGCGCTCTAAAAATCCTTCGAAAGTATTTTTAAAGGATTTATTTATTTGTATTATAATATTTTCAATATTCGGCAAATGTAAAACTGTGAATGAAATTTAACAACTTAACCTTAACTTTACTAATTCACTTTACTAATTTAACTTTACTAATTTAATATTAATATATTTCATATAATTTTATATTTTAGATTTATCGGAAACAATTCTTACTTCTCTCTTTCTTTCACTTTACAATCTATAAATTCTTCAATCAAGTTGAATTGCTTTTGAATCGCATTTCATCTTTTCCTCCTTTTGGTGCGGGTCAGATTTCTCTTTGTCGTGTTCACCCCTGTCCACTCTCCCTGATTGCCATCATAACTGCCAGGATAAGTTTGCTTCTGCATCCATCCTCCAACTATCTCTTAACGTTTATGCTGCCTTTGCATTGTTCGAATAGTTTAGCCAACATTCAGCATGCGGACATTGAGAAACACGAGATGATGATGCAAAGTGAGTAACATTGACACGCAAACTATTAGCCATGCATTGCTGGACCCCGCAGCCCCAAGCAGCCTTCAAGCACTTCTACCACTCTTCATTTTGCATGCTTGCCTGGACATGAATAATGGTTGCTTATTTGTTTTAATGCGACAGCCAAACGCTGCGTATACGCAATGTGAAAAGTTTTCCTTGGCCGTCTGGGTATATGTGTTTGTGTTGCTGCCGTTGCTTGGTAATTTAATTCCTGTATCGCCCAGGCGTGCCGTGCCCCGCCCTGCTCGGCGCTCATCTCTTTAAGCCCAAGGTGGGGCATAGGTACTGGCGATATTATACAAAAGTGAGAACGGGTGTGCGAGAGAAAAACAAATGCGTTTTTCATGTAGCATTCACTGCGTTGATGGGCAGATGGGAAGTGAAGCGCAGGTGAGCCAAGGACTACCCAATTTTACGATTTCAGTCATATATGTTATCATGTGCTCTGTTTTTCTTACTGATTTGTTAGTAAACTTATAAAAAACTAATACAACATTGTTGGAGTCCGCCAACCTTCGTAAGTCCACAGCATAAATAATTTCACAGGCCATTTCATTAATTACAAAACGACGGAAATGAGAGAAAGTTACTACCACAACAAATACAATAGCTATGTGTCTGTGCCTGTGTGTGTGTGTGTGCAACGTAATCATCCTGACATTGCTGTTTGCTTCGTAATTAGCTAGGCGTAACGCATAAATTACGTATACGCCACGTGTGTGCGAAGCACATTGACAAATTGCCAGACATTCGAGTATTCGCACACATGCCGACGAACACATTTCCCATTTCCGTGGCTGTCAATTAATTTCGAAGTCGTGGCCAAAAATGTACAGTTAAGATATGTTTTCCAGTCAGTTTAATGCCCGCTCAGCACACAATAAATCGATTAAGCGGAGTCTGCAGGTGGCTGTAAAGGGGAGAGGAACGAGCGCTGGCGCTTTCTGCCTACTGGTTGATGATGCGTGTCCTAAGTGCCAGAGCCATCGTTATCGCTGCTGACGGATGCTTCCAAGGATGCTTGCCACATTCTGATGATGATGTTGATGATAATCACGATGATGATGATGGAAAATATACGAATTTTACTTGGCTGCTGCTTGGTTCCTTTTGTGGTGGTAATTTCTGTCTCTTTTGCGTTGTTTGCTTCGTTTTATCATTTTAATTAACTTTCAATTGTTGGAAAAAGAAAACATCAGCAAGCAAGCGAAGCGCTTCTAACCAATTTGTAGCCAAAAAAATTAATTGTAATATTGCAAAGAAGAAACTTATACATCTTCGTTTTATGTTTTCGTTTGGTATCATCTGTTATAACTATTCGACCATACTGCTCGTAAGTCTCCCCCGAATAGTTCAGACTTTTAGGCAAATTAAAATTGTGGCCGTAGCTCATATAGTCGTCGAGTTGGTCTTTCTCATAAAAAGAGGAATAGTCATCCACCTGCACAAGCTTAATAAACTATTTTCCCCTTTGGGTAAAGAATATAAAAATTTACAAATTTTTTATATTAAATTAAAATACAGTGGAAAAGTGGCGCCTAGGGGTTAAGTCAAACTTTTCGCTTAAAACTTCTTTAACTGATTTTTTTCATCAACCTTGAAAGTTAAGCAAGCTTGAAAAGCACGGCACGCCATCAAAGCATCATCAGCCATCAATTCTCCACTTCAAGTATTTCTGAAGTGGCTTCAACGGTCAAGCAACAACAACAACAACAATGGGTTATAATAGAGAACCACTTCAGAAGTGGACAAGTGTTAAACAGGGTTTCCTTACCTTAAAGGGTTTGCTGTTGTCCAGCTCACCCATAACCTCATCAGCGGCTGTAGGCGACGGGGTTGGAGTGCCTCCAGTGCCAGGCGACAAAGCCAGCTCTAAAGTAATGCTGTCCTCAGCATCGTCTGCCTCAGTCTCAGCCTCAGCCTCAGCTTCGGCTTCAGTTTCAGCTCCACCATCATCGTCCATTTCGTGTGAACGCATCAAAGTTCGTTGACGGGAAGGAACAAGAAGTGGCAATGGAACAGCAGCTGCGTCTCCTCCATCCTCCGCGGTTGCTAATGTTTTTGCTTCTGCTTGCATTTCTGTCATCGTTTGTTTTATTTGTCTGGCAAAATGTTCTCCACGTATGTATCCTGGGTGTGCAGTAGCTATTTATTGCATTTATAGTTTCCAAGAATTCATTGCAATGCCGGACAAGACAAACAAATTTTAAATTCAATGTCAATTGAAATTGAAATTATGGTTTTCCTATTTATTTTATTTATTTTAAAATGAATTTATTTATTTGAATTTTTTATTTAAATTTGAATGTTTGTTTTAATGCTGGCTAATGTATACTGACGTTGAGGTCGGTAAAATGCTACAAAATGTTGTTTTTTTATAACTTAAGTGGTCTTAATACTTTTAATATAAGAAAAGTTTTTAATTTTTGCTATGCTTTTCCAAAGAATTTATTTTCAAAACAGGATTTAGACATTCTAATATTTCGATGTTAGAATCGTATATTTTCTTATTTTGCCTTTTGCTTATAATTAAAGCATTTAGTTATATAAATGATTTACCTGTGTCTCTTTAGGATAACACAATAATAGCCTGTTTAAGCAGAAGCCTAAATATAAAGAAAAATAAAGTCTCCATATAAAAACTAGTTTAAGTTTCCCGAACTTTTCTTGACTTCTTTGATTATTTTTGCTGTTAGAAGAGCATAGACACTAGATGAACACTAGATTTAGGATCATATCCAATTATTTTCATCGGTACAAATTTATATTTACTTTCTTTTTTCACAAATAAATATGAATGTATATTTATTGTGTGGTGAAGTTTGCTACTCGAAGAGGGAGTGTTTCCGATCATATAAGGTATACATATTCTTGTTCAACATAATTTGGGGAGTCGATACAGCCATGTTCGTCTGTCTGTCCGTGTGTCAATGTATGTCAGCATCGATATCTCAAAAGTCCTAAAAACTACTACTACCGAAATTTTCACCATATATTTCTTATATCTATACACTGGTCAAGTTCGAGATCCATCCTGATCAGCAAGTTATATCATATAGCTCCCATAGAACCAACTGCTTCAGAATTAACATAAAGTTAAACTTTGTTTTTCTCTTCTCCGAATTGAACCGAAGTTTATACGCTGAATAAATTAGATTCAGATCGGAAACCTCTATCATATAGATTACATAGAACACTTTGTATGGAATTGATTCAAATTTGGTGTGTATAAATCGTCCGCTGTTAATTTTATCCCAATCAGGGTACTATATATATCATATAGCTGCCTCAGAATGATTTGCTTAGAATAATCCAAATGTAAAACTTTTTGTTTTTTTCGAAATTGATTTAAATTTGATCCGGTTCAGGCTACCAATGAACAGGATATATATTTACGGCGTAAGTAATGTAATTGTTGATTTTTATTTTATGCTTAGATAGTTTCTTCACAGTCAGGTTTTCGTTTGATTCTCATTTAGTTTTAAGCAATGGTTCCAAATATTACTGCCAACATTAAATTAAATATATTTTGTAATTTAAAATTTTTCCTTTTGTATATAATTTTTATAAACATTTTATTTCATCATTCTCTTTTTAACAATTATTTCAGTTCATTTTAGAAAATCACCTTTGTTAATTAACTACCCAAAAAGTGGCAAATTTACACATTTACACAAATTGAAATAATATTTTCAACATTTTTCCTTATCTTCTTTGTTTAATATTTACGCATTTGTTCGCACACACAAGACCGCCGCCGCCCAACGCCACAAAAGCCGGCCAAACTTGGAATAAATTGCCAGACATTTCTGTCTGCTGTATTTAAACAGAAAGCAAAGACAAAATTCAAACTCAGCAAAGCCAAAAGCAAAAACAAAGGCCAAAAACCGAAAACAGCGAAAAGCTTTGAAGAGCAGGACTCTGTTAAATAAGGAAGGACCTCTGTTAAGCGGCTTCTGTTAAGTGGGCGTGTTTTATTTGCTTGCCAGTAAAATGTCCAGCCTGTCTGGCCTAGGCCAGGAATATTTTTGAGTTTTTTTTTTGAGGGGGTTCAATTGAGCTTGTGACCTATAAAGTGGGCCAAGTATTTACAGGGGGAGGGGGGCTGGTACAGACTGGCAAGATGAAATCCACGACGCTGGACAGTAAACGCTGCATTTTTTGGCAGCAAAGAAATCTGAGTTTTTCAGTTAGTAGAATGTTCAAATGCCTTACAATTTGATATATTTTGGAAAAAAGTTAATTCATTTTACAAGTTTGGTAGAAAAAAAAAGATTTTAAGTTGTCTTCAGCCTAATATTGTCAAGGAAATCTGTAAAGATTTGAAGCAATTAATGTGTAAGCACTTGAATATCTAGTTTTATTTGTTTTCCTTAGTACGAAGATAGGGAAAATTGCATTGCCTAAATTTGATTTTCTTTGTGAGGCATTTTTAAAGGGTCAAGCGCCTGCTTTTGCTGCACCTCAAATCAAATAGGCCATAGACTGCATCCTTTTAAAATGATGTCCACATAAATGAATTGAAGCGTTCACCCACTTAATGACAAAATCTCTAGAGCTCTCCGTGACACCTCCCAATTAATAGTTTTTTTTTTTTTGTTTAATGTAAGCAAGTTTTCTGCTACCTTTAGTGGCAACTTACAGTATTTACAAAGGAAGAGAAGGAACCTGGTAGGGAGATCCAATGGATATTTTGGCTGTATTAAACAATATTTGTGTATCCTTTTCACTCTTTGTGCAAACATGCTTAAAAATGTATAGAACTCTCCAACAATAAATAACCATGTACAAGTTATAAAACTAAAAGAAAAACATACATATTTAAAAGTAAATGTAAATATTTGAGCGTCACAACTATGGCGGTTGAGGGCAAACTTTATAAATGCAATAAAATAAAGTTTTTCAAAGTCCCAAAAAAAAAAAAAAGAAAACAACGTTGTGCATAGGAAGAAGCAGCATTATCCCCAAAAATGTCCCTTCAGCATAATGAGCTTGGCTCAAACTATTTCGCCTTCTTTGTCTTTCGACACGGCATAATTCAAATGCCGAAAACTTCAACAAAGGTGCAGAAAGTTTAGCCCTATTTCAAAATCGGTTGCAGATTTTCACCTTATGCATTTAAATTGAATATAGACAGCGCATATTCATTTGCCATTTTAATTTTAAGCATAAAATTGCCTTCAATTCCGTTAAGGCTTTGTTAAGCCTACAAAATATGGGCCGGGTTGGCAACAAAAAGGGCTTAAAATATTTGTCAGTCAGTGGAGGCAGCTTCCGTGCTGCTCGGCGTATCGCATATTGAGCGGAATTTTTCGATTGCGATTACGCTTGCGATGAGCACGTGACCGGCAAGCAAGCCATACCTAAAGATAGGCAGCTGAAATTGTATTATCAATTTTATTGTCGACACTTTTGGCAATAAAACCATTAAATATTTATATCCGAATACCTAATCGGAGCCATGCTCTTTGCCTTCTACTTGCAGTGTCAATTTCTGACAATCCCATTGCCATTTGTCCATCTCCAATTATCTTTGCTCCTGTGCTTTGCATCTGTCCTTCACACCTGACACGTGTCCTTGGCAAACAAACAATGGACGCCTAAAAGCATGCAACGCTTTATGCATATTTCAGCATATTTTTAACTTTTCGGCTTTTCGCACACATTTGTACTATTTTGGGGACTCTGGTTACAACAACAACATGAAATTTCCGTGTTCATTTCCTTTGCCGCAAACCAATAGTTTATGTGTCGCTGCCTTCACTCGGTGGCTAATTGTTCATTGGGGCGTGGCTGCAACTACAATTTTTTAACGCAGTCCCGCCGCCAGTCAGCAATTTAAATGCATAGACAGGGTGGTGGAGTGCTGGAGTCGTGCTGGAGTGATGAGGTGATGGGGTGGTCCTGGAACTTAAAAATAAATTGAAATTTATGCGTCGCGTCGTGCATGGCAGGTAGTGTTACAAATGTGTATGTCCGCGGGCACAGTGGGTCACAAATGTTGGAAAATATTAAGAGATCTGGTTTGTAAGTATCATCGCAGTTGATAAGGTACTCGTATGTTAAAACAATAGTCAGAGGCTATTGATGATGGATTGTTACGCACAGTTCTCCTGCGCACTTACTAGTGTCAGAGTTGAGTTCGCTGGAAAAGTGGAAGATCTAGATCCGTCTGTTTCAACACAAAGATCTCAGAAGTCTTAAAAGCTAAAGAATTGAAATTTTTACCAGATGCTTCATTTGTCTTCGCGCTGTTTGACTTCAATCAAGATCGGACAACTATATCATATAGCTCCCATATAATCGATTGTGCCAGAATGTTCATCCAAATCAAACAAAATTCGGTTTGTATCTTTTTGAGGGGGTATCACGTCAGCTGGAATGATCTGATCAAGATCGGATAACTATATCATATAGCTACTATATAACCGATTCCTCCGGAGTGAACACTTAGGAGCATAACTTTTCTGTTTTTCATCCAAATGAAAACAAATTCGTCTTGTATCCCAAGGGATCCCCATGCCCACCGACCAGATTTGATCTAGGTCGGTTATGTATTTTCAATGTGAATGGTATATAAGCTTCGACAAGCCTATCCCAGTCTTCCCTTCTTGTTTTTTATAATTTCTTCTTCAAAGTCTTAAATTCCAAATATTTTTAAACTTTTTAAAACTTCCAATTTTTTATACATTTTCAGCTTTGTTTGGCCTACGGTGACTTGTTTAATTATGCCTCACGACCTTCGCTCTCGGCACTTTGACAGCTGCTACTGGTTAGCCCTAGCTAGATTAATTAACTGCCACATGTCGACGCAACACTAGCCCAATGCAACTGCCCTCGCCTTCGTTCCCCGCCTCTGACAAAACAAAGGTCAAAACTCAACACATATGGCGAATGGCAATGATTAATTGTTTTTCAGCAAATATTTCGGGTTTTCGGCGGCTCCACCTTTGACATTTCAAGGCTCTCCCTTACGAGAATTAAAAAGAAATCTGCAATGGAATTCCACTGCAAAAATATTTCAATTTAAACGAATTGAAAACGTTTTAATTTAATTAAAAGTATTTTCATATATAAATGCGGGCTCTGTGCAAGTTTTTATAGCCCGCTTTTCTCTTATTTTCATAGCTTTCATTTTATGTATTTAATTTGTTTATTTTGACACAAGTAATTACATTTCCCCGCTTAATGGCATATTTAATTATATACATTTACTTTGAGTACAACCGCCATGGTTACCTTTATTTTATTTCCCATTTATTTCCATTTTATTTTGTTTCCCATTTAATACCACTCACATTGTATTTGGTTGATTTTGCAGATCAAACTATACGTATACAGGTATAATGTAATTATTCCATTTGAGCGACGCCTACAAATTGGGATGTAAATATAAAATTGTGCTAAATATAAAGCGTTTTGTAGATTGAAAAATGAAATTCAACTATCGAATTTTAAACAAAATCTACATCATTGCACTTTACATATACTACACGATATATATAAATAAATTGAAAATATGCGAAAGAATCTTTAGAATATTCCATACATTATTCTAGTTTTCCATTTATATTGTTCTACTCATAATATTAACTATATCGAAGACATTTTGTAATGAAACCAAAGTTTGCTTAGACGTTTCTTTAGATATTATCTCAAATTTAAACAATCTGCGTATGCAAATTTACCCAGAAGTTGATGAGCCCAAAGGAATGCTTTAAAAGTTCAAATTTCTTAAGCCTTGATTTTGACATTTTCCACATCAGAATCTAAATACACAAAGCAGCGTACAATCAAATTCCAGCTCGTATTGCAAACATTGCCGATTATCCTGTGTCACATGCTCTTCGTGCACATTCTGCTCGAGGCAATGCTCAATGCACTTTGTATAGCTGTCACCACTGACCAAATTGACCTTTGAAAGGGTGCTACGTAAAGGATCCATATTTATTGACATTTATTTGACCAACTCACTTGCGAATAAACCGTCAGCAGAGCCAGGATCATGAAACTGGTTAAATGCATCTTTTTGTGTATTTTTTTGTTAAATTTATTTATTTAAATTTCCATTTAAATGATAACTAAGGCAGAGGCAGGCTATATCTGTATATGTACATGGATTCTAATAATGACTTTTGGCTACGGCAAATGAGGCAGAATAAGGCAATCAAGGGGGATTGCCCCCTGGCTGTAACTACACAATTGTGAGTCTCAGTTTTCAACGCCTGTTTCGCATATGAGTAGGTTGGTTTTGTGCCACGGGGCGTATTAGTAATGTTAGCTATCACACACACACACACATATATAAGTATATACATAAAGACACCCCACAAGCTGCCAAACAAATAAATAAACACCACACGAACGGGTACGTCCCACCCATAGTACACCCTTGGCATTTATTTAGGAAAATTATCAAAAAAAAAAACTCAAACTGAGACTGTCGAGATTTAGCTTGAATGTCATATTTGCAATTATCAAATAATTTTTTATATATTTTAATTTTATGGAATTTTTATTTTTAGTTAGTTTTATTAGTATTTATTCAGTATTTCTTATATTTTGAAACTTTTCCAGTAAATTCCAAGTGCTACTTTTAACTAAATCTTTAGTACCTCTATGCCTCATCTTCAGTTAATGCTGCGACTTGATAAACCTCTTATCATAGTTCCCATACCCTAAGCTCAGAGTGTTCTAAAAATAAAGCTAGCAGTGGCAAAATTGTAGAAAATTATGCCCCTGTTTGTGTGAAGCAAATGCTGGGACTCGTTAGACTCGCAAAAAGAGCTTCATTGGATATGTTGTTTACCCATGACCACGCCCTCGCCCCCCGTCGCGTATGTGTGAGTGTGTGTAGTTGAATGTTTGACATTTGTGCTTAGAGAGCTGGCTGGCATTATGGTGCCTGAGATTTTTCATATACTCAGTGTTGACTGAGCTGTCTAAGATTTGCTTAAATTTGGGGACGATAAAAATGCAACAAGCGGATCTTACAGTGGTCTGAAAGCGCAAATTATAGCAGAATAAAACAAAAGAACAAGGAATATAATAATAATAATAGTATAATATATAGGGGGTGTTGCGAAAATCTTTAGAGATTTGAACACTTTAATTTATAGATTCATTTGGACATAACCTTAAAGGGATACAAATGAAGAATGCATGGATTTGTATGCAATAAATTTGAAGAATAGCAAATGTTTCAATGTCGTCGGTTTTAAATCTCGCAGCTATTAGCAGGAGCTTCAATGCTTCAAAAAGGATATCAATCTAGAAGCCGTTGAATTTTCCCCCATCTTTGGACAAATTATCCTAAAAATTCAAGTGTTTACACATTCATTTCTCCACAACTCTAGAGCTTGCCGTGAGACCCCCATTAACTACATTTTTCACCCATTATAATATTTGACTTCCTTTGAACTTGAATCTCAATTTATTTAAAATAATTTCAGGCCAATTAAGCTGCAATTTTCTTAATACAACATCTTTTAGCCCAGACATCAAAGATGTCGTGAAGACGCAGCCAAGCAAATTCGGCTCGGCCAGCATATTTAATATTTTATACACATTTTATACATATGTATATACGTGTGAGGTTTCTGGCTTTGCTTTTCGCTTAACTAAGGAGCAACGTCAAGGACAAACCACAGGAAAGTCCAAGGGGAAATTAAAAGCACATTTTCACTTAAGGTAAAAAAGAAAGCCCTTTGTAAGTTAGCCACAACAAAAATGGCTGCGGCGTGGCGCGGCGACATTTAAATAACAATTTCACAAAGGCTGATATTCCAGGGCCACAAATCCGCTCTAAATCGGATATCTGAGTTTTCCGCTTTAAACCCAACCAGATGTAGTTGAACCTAAACCTGAATCAAATACATATTATCATCTTTGTTGAAATGTTTTATACATTTTGGAATACTAGTTGACATAGTGAGCTTGTTGGGGGTTGCTTAACTGCGTTTAATATTAATCAGTCAGATTAATATAGTAATGATCTGCGGAGTAAAGATTAACGACACATTTCAGTGCCGTAGTAATGATATATTTGTTATCTAAAACTAAATTATACTATAAAAACGTCTTAATAGCTAAGCCATTTACTCCTATAGAAAGCGGCAGCGGCATTGGAGTCGCTGCAACCGTGAGAGCAACCGTGTCGTCCGTTGACCAACTTAATGAACTTCATGTGGGAAGCGTCGTGCCGTTCGATGTGTTGCTAGTCAACAGGGATACTATACATACTGAACATGTTTCCTTCAGCAACTAAAAAGGATGCACAATTGTCTCACTAATACGTATGTGTGTGAATAGCAAGAACGAAACTTTTCCTCACCCAGCAAACCGATGAAAGTTTTCTTGGTTTGCTATGGCAAATGGATTTCATGTATATATTATATATACAAATAAAATTGTAATGGAGTTTGAATTAAGTAAACAATTTAGTTTAACCATGTGGTTCGAGTCCTCAAAGGTCCGGGTGCCAGATCTTCAAATTTTTTAACTTTAATCTATGGGTTAAAGCCTGGACCCGAATTTTCATTGTGTAAAGTAGCAGGTTTCTTCATACCGACGAGAAGATCTTTATCCAATACTTCTCCTTGTGCGTCTTCCAAATAAAGTTTGGTTTTCAAAAGATAATTATTTTCCCCGCCTTCTTCTTTTCCGATATGGCTGATTCAAATATTAGTACAGTTATAGTACAATATTCAGCTCTATAACTAAAATCTTATATGAACCAAACGGATGAACTTGACCAAATCGAACCTACATAATGGGATTGAACATTTCATTGTGAAAAACAAGTTGCCCCTAAAAACCAAGAATCGCTTGAATTAGGTCAGGCTAAGGGCTGCAGCCTCAGCTGTTAGCTGCTGTATGTAAGTGTGTTAGTAGGCCAGAGCCGGGTCGGGTCCTCTTGGCTGGCCCCAATATCTCTTGCTCACGTCATAACATTGTGACGTCACAAAAAGCTGGTTGCCCGGTTGAATGCAATTAAGACGACTCTTTTTCTCTTTTGAGTCGCTCTTTAGGCTTCCTTTGTATTTTCATATGCCCTGTTGCACACATTTGTTTGTGAGCATATTGCTCATACGCCAAGTAGTTCAATTAACCTTTGCACTTGGGATTTTTCATATGCCATTTTTATTTATGCCTTTTTTTTACTAGATTTAATAATTGTTTTGTTTTATTGCTTATATAATAACTATTTGTCTGGGATTTGCTTGTGTATATATTTGTTTTAAATTCTTCACGTTGTTGAGTTTATTCATATATATTTTTGTGGGTTTTGAAATTGTATTTTTTTTAACAAATAAATTGATTCTACATAAAATACAGTCAGTCTCTTAATTGGCCTTTAAAACAAATGACATTTTTAATGGCATTCAATGTGCGTCAATTTTCGATTTTTCGTATGAAAATGCTTATGAACAATTACAGAAGATATTTATACACGTTGAATCAACTAGATTTAAATAATTCAACCACAAATAAATATTAATTAATATGTTATGTTAAATATATATAAAATCAAATTAAAAATAAATGTATTTTGAATGCAATTAATTTAATATAACATTTGTTTACCTAAACTACTTTAGTAAAACTTATTTATTTTAACCTCGCAGCATTTCTGACAATAATTAAAATTATCAATTTACGATATATTTTTGTATTTAAATTTCATTTTGTCTGGTTTTTCAACATGAATTTAATTTGGAAATGCATCGATAATGGTTTTTGGATTATCTATAAATAAATTATAATTGCTTAGCATCAACTACATACTTGCATTTTTGTACTAAAATTGAAATCCAAATACGAAATTAAGATGTAATTTCTTTGCCTTTTGCTGTCTAAATTCTCCACATATTTCTCGTCTTGCTACTGTTATATATTTTGTGGGATTTGTGGTTTTATTAATTAACCATTGTATTTAAGTGTGTATATTTCTGCTATATTCTTTTATCGGAGATTTCAATTCTCGTCTCCTTTTGTATAATATTTCTTATATATAGTTTGGAAATGCTTTAGTTATGATTGTGATAACGGTTATGATGTTGGAGAATCTCACCTAGCAGTTTTAAAATGATTTCCTCCTCCATCTCCTAACACTTTATTTGGGCATTCTACACATTCCGATCAATAAGTCAAAACAATCTAAATATTTCTAGAATGAACATATCGCTTCAATATATTATGCTATAATGTTGCTGTTTTGATTTACCATTAAAATGCTTCGTATATGAACCTAAGAAATCCAACGATTTCTGCATGAAACGAAAAGTTTTCACTAGCTATTTGTTATCATTTGTTTCAATTACAACTGAAAATCTGAGCCTTTCGGGATTTATATTCTACAATTAAAACTTAGAAGCAAACAAATTACAGAATATATTTCTTCACTTTAAAAACCTTTCAATCCTTCCATTAAGTGTAAATTGCTTTTTGGTATTAAGCACGCTCTTATATGTTTTTTATGATATTTCAATATTTAATTCCTAATAATTATGCTTCGTGTAATTTCTTTTGTTGCCGTTAACTTTCATTTGCTCTTAAATCTACCAAGCGAAGTTTCGATTGCGATTTTCAATATTTTTTGTTTGGTTTTTGGTTTGTTGGTTTGTTTGCGGCGCCTACGTATTAATGTTAACCCAATGTTGCCGGACTGATTACAATCGTTTCTTTAAACCTTACTCTTTGGCGGCCTGGCTTCATCTAAGGCTGCCCAAAATGGGCAGTCAAATGTCGCCACCGTTAACGGCCGCCTCATTGGCATTGGCCTCCACTGGAGTGGAGTTCGTGTTGGAATTGGAATTGGTGTTGCTGCCCACCTCACCCACAGTAATTGTGATGGTGGTATTCTGATTGTCACATTGCACTACCTCAATGGTGCGAGTATTATTGCCGGAGCCGCCACTTGTAGAGCCATTCTCTGCCTCATTCAGCTGGCGCCCTATTTCACGATCAATGGCCTCGGCATCTTCGGGATAACGTTCTGAACAGAATATAGCTCCGGCTTTTAAAAGTTTCAAGAGATTCAAACGATCCTCAGCATTGCGTTTGGCGCAGAGGGGTCTGAGCAACAGAAAGGACATAGAAAATATTAAACAATTTCAAGCCATAGCTATAAGAAATAACTTTCATAGTTTTCTTTCTCACCTGCCCGCATCCTTAAGTTGGTCCATAAACTCCTTGCCCGTAATATCCACCAAAGAATTTGGATCCATATTTGACAACGAATCCAAATCGGTATCGTTCATAACTGACACATTGCAGAGATTATTCTGCAGCTGCCCAACCAACTGTTTAATCCTGGCTGATTCCGAATTGTTGGCATCTGTGGTGTCTCCTCCATCAGTATCCATTCCATTGCCCGGCAAGCTACCTCCTCCATTGGGCGTTGTTATGGTCACATAATGGGTGGGCTGCAAAAATATGAAAGCAATGTGAGATGAAAATACATTTTCCAGGAAAAAAGGTACAGCTGGATCAATTCTAGGAAAATGCTAAGCAAAAAAAGATATCGGTTTGGAAAAGCAACGAATTACAAATTATGACTAAAAATTTAAGGGAAGGAACATAAGCGTAGGGTAGGTAAGGGTAAGGGTACAGACATTTTTAAATACGAACATTGTTTAACTTTGATATGGAAATTATTTTGTTGTTGGAAATATTTTGGCTAGTTTGTTTTTACCAAAATATTTTCGCCTCAAAGTCGAAAGGGTTAGTTCGTTCAAAATACCTTAATCCTCTTCCACGTCAACAAAAGTTTATTCTAAATTGATTTATACAAATATTCGTGTGTGCGTGTGTGTGTGTGTGTGTTCTACTCACATCAATCCAATGTTCACCGGGAAACACGGCCACCAGCTCAGTATTCTCATCCAGCGTACGGAAATATTCCTCATCATCGATCTCAGTGCCATCAGAGTCCAAATGAATGGTTGGTTGATGTTCGTATTTTTCAAATTTTTCGGCCACCTTTGTGCGGATTTCCTCTAATGTTGAGGCGCAAACCGCTTTCTTAATGTTGCGAGTGACGTCCTTGACCTGAATGGCAGTAAAGCAGCAAAAGGAAAGAGGGAATACATGTAATAAACATACACACTCACCCTCACACTCGTACACATTGAATGAATAATAAATTAAAACAACAACAAACGGCAGTCGGGGTCCGGTCCAACTGATGGGCTTATGAAATATTTAATATGGGACCTCTCGCTGCAAAGGATAGGCAGTCGCCCTTTTACGTGAGCCCACTTTTTGGCTCGGTTGCCAATGGGAATGCGAAATATTTAACAAAAAAAGGACTTATGAAAATTGCCGGAGTGAGTACAATCTTTTTTAAGACATTCAAGCTGAGAACAGTTTGACAAGCTCTTCTGCCACCGCAACAAATATTTATCTTCCTTTTCTCTAACAAGCTATGCCCCTCGGCAGTTTTGCCAACTCAGAAATTTTTCAAAACAAGGACATTTCACTACTATGTATGTATGAACTCCAAGTGCCTCGCCACAGCCGCCTATTAAGCTTGCATGTAAAATTAAATGGAGCCTGAGCGTTAAGGTTAAACTGAACATAAATTAGATGTGGACCAGAGGGGAAAAGCAGCATTCAGGGGTAGGATGAAGAACTGCATCAAAATACAGCCTGGCCGCACGACTGCACTAGCATGAAAATTTATCGCTCCATGCTGAAAGAAGCAGAATCAGACGTGAGGCAGCCGAAAACTCTGAATAAATAATTGACTTAGGCATACGAAAATGAAAATTAAATTGTTTCAGAGCGTTTGCCATAATATATTGGAGCTGTCAACAAAGTCATCACTCCTGGAAATGTCTATGTATACCCGCATGAGTATCTTTAATGATGGCATCATCAGGATCAAACGAATTTTTGTACCAAAGCCAATAATTATTTTAAATTATTTATATGTTTTCTTTACTAAATGTACTAAATTTCAGTCTTTAGAGAAATGGAATTATATATGTATATATCTATACAAATCTTTAACTTCATCCCTGATCCTCAAATATATACAAAAAGATGACGATTTTGGTATAGCAGTAAAACACAGCGGCAAACTAAGCAGCAAATCATTTGACTCACTTCCGGGTCGAATCAAAATTGCAGCTTCCTAAATATAGTTTAAATATAATTTAAATATAGGTTTAGCCTGTGAATTGTTCTCCAATCAGTTAATTAGTTAGTCTGTCTTTGACCCACTTCAAGATCGAACTTATCGAAACGCTGTAGATAATATGATGATAATAAGTTTGAGCAAACACCAGACATTGAGCAAAATAATAATGCTGTATTTTAATTTTAATAACTAATGCTTTGCCAAAAACAACATGCAACAAACTAAGCTCAACCGCAACAAGTTCAATATTTGCGCTTTTATTTTTATATAATTTGACGTGAAAATTAATTAAGTTTTGAATTATAGTCTGATAAAATTTGTTTTAATGAAATTGCATTTAATTTCATAAAATATCGAGCAGAAAGTTGGCAGCGCTAAGACGCAGATTATTTTCACTTAATATTTTCAGAACACACATTGTTAAGCCCAACCGGTTGGGTTTCACCCCATCTTCTTCTTCTGCTCCAAATCCAATCCCCACCTTAACAAGTAGTTTGGCTAGAAGTTTTTATTGTTGGCAAAGTTTTTCCAAAATGCTTGATATGATTAATTTTTGACATACGCCTTGTGCTGGCAAGGCACAAAAGTTATCCCTTTTCTATCTTGTTCGTTAACTTTCAATTTCTAGACAATTTATTAGCGAAAAGTTTACGACTCTTGCAGATCTTTAATCGAATTGAATTTAACGTTTATTTTTAAACACATAATTTGTGCGTACTTTTCTAGTTTCAAGTTCTTAATATCTTTTGTGAAATTGTTTGTCTTCTGGAATTTATTTTCGACATATTTGTCTTTTACTTTCTTTGTTTTCTGTCTTTCTCTTTGTTTGCTGTGTTTGTTCCTTCTTTAATTTGTTTATATGTTAAATAAATACATAAGTTGCTGCCACTTTCAAAGGTCTTTCCTAATTGACAAAGTAACGGCTGAACAATTTTTACAATTATTTCCATTAAAATGTCGCTCCTTATTAAACATATTTAATGCAAAAACCGCACAAGCGGCTTTTCCGGGGAAAAAAATCTGTCAGAAAAATGTACTCAGACAGGCGGACATGAAATTGTCATTAAGCGAAAGTTTTTCCAGCCTGTCATGTTAAATAATGAATTAATTAATTTACATAGTTTTGCGTAAGCGGAATTTAAGTTTTTTTTTTTTGGCTAATTTCCCCTGAGAGACGGCTCTGTTGTGGCCTGAGAAAGCCTAGCCATGCATAAATCAAATATTTAGGTGGATATATGTATAACTGTAACGTCTCACCCAGTCACGTCTATGTCTATGACAGGCTATAAATGTGTAAACGTCTAAAGAGGACAACAGGACGTGCTATCCCTTGCTTGATGGCTGTATTAACAGATGGGTTTCAGACTGAGATTTAGAATAAAGATGGAGTGATGTGCAAATAAACATATTTTTTATGATTAAAGCGAGTCCATGTGTTTTGAGATGTCAATGTGTGGGATAACTGACTGAACACCCTCACACTAATCATAACAGATATGGGTAGTTCTGATGAACAGACATTGATAATAATAAACACAACTTTTCCTGTTCTTTGCCATAGATACTCCCTCTAGTCAATAAAGACCGTCACATATATTTCCCTTTTTTTTATAAGAATCACCGTGGGAGTTGCTGTGACGCAGGACACTCACCGCCAGAACTATTGAGGTGTTCACTTGTGTACAAATTGACAAGTTAAGCACCAAAGGATGCTGCAATGTAATCCTATGTATAACCATAATTCATTAGAGGTATTTGATAGCTTCTAAATATTAACCTTAACGAGGCTCTAAATGTCTCTATTAGCTCTAAGCGGACGCTTAAGTAATATTTCATTTTAACGAAGCTTGCGGCTTAAGATCGAACGTATGAGACATATAGGTTTACCAACCATATATGTATGTATAATATATAAAAAAAAAAACAAATTTTTGAATTAAAAAACAACAAAAACTAATATACAAATTGCCAAGAACAAGAACAAGTACAGCATTTCGACTACATTTTAACACTTTACATTACATTGTTTTTGTTTTTGCAAAGTCAAATTTAAGCAAGTAACAGCTTATTACTTCGGCTCTCATTCTCTTGTTAAGAGCGCAGCTCAGAGCTTTCGCACTCTTTGGCTTGACTCGCAGAGTACCTTAACAGTTCACCCAGTTTTCATAAAACATGCAAAAAAAAAAAACACAACCAAAAACAGCAGCACGCGGCCAGACAACAAATAACAACAATGACATTAGAACAACGCCCTTTTTATGGGCATGTCCTTGTTTATTTGTTAATACGTTTTTTTTTTGTAACAACTTTTGCCTGAAACTTACTTTGAACGGCTTTTTGGATTCAGTTGAATTTGTTGAATTTTCCATGGCGTTTGGCATTTGTTGTTAAATATTAGTTAGTTTGTTGTTTTAAGTTTTGAATCGCTTGTATTAATTTAATGCGATTTTCTTTATAATTTGGTAAACACTTTTATGCAATTAATTTATAACTTCTGTTTGTTGTAAGTTTGCCTTTAAAGTTTAAACACTTCAATTTCTATATTTGACTCTTGTTCTTGTCAAGCTTTTGTTCAATTTTTGCTGTGAGAGCGAGCGGTTTCAAATGAATTTGTGTTCATGTTAGGCGCTGGCTTTTATAGCTGCCGCGCTCTCGGAAATCAGAGATGAGAGATTTGGGTGTGGAGCCGAATGAGAAACAGGAGCAGCTTGGAAACAGCTGGAAGACATACAATGTTTAATGTAAATACAATTGAAATTAAAATCTGTTGAAAATATAACAAATATAAAATTAAGAAACGGTACCGAAAATCACGAGGCTTGCTTAATAATATATTGACTCTCATTTACTATATATTCTTTAATAAACATGCACGTGCGCCCCCATTAAAATGGTAGCCCCCAGTCTCGCGTTATTTAAGCAACAAGAATATATTACCAATTAAAACCACAAACTAAAGCAAGACAATTTTGAATGGTTACCTCGAAAGTGTGTATAAAATAAACCAAACAATACTTAACATAAACTGAAAATCTGGCCAAATGACCATCTCTATCATTTTACTAAAGCAAAAGAGCACAGCTAAAGCTTACAAAAGGGCTATGGCTATACTCTTGACTCAGCCCATGTTATTAACAGAAGCAGAGCTATGTTAAGCGAAGATTCGAGAGTGTTAAGGCTTTTGCCTAGAATAAAATGTGAAACAGTCAAAGGCAAAAGTTGATTGGCCTTTAAATAGGAACTGAAAAGTAAAGCCCCAACATGTGGCTTAAAATATATATACGTTGTTTAACCATACATAGAAGGAGGTTTGGATATGCCATGTGTACCTTATCAAAGCTCTCCTTCCGCTCGAGAGTTTAAGTCTATTCAAAGGAAGGAATCTATCAAAGTTAAACTTTTTGACAAATAGCCAACAGACAAATGCAAGGAGGCATAGGTAGAGGGGGTATTGGGCGTATCATAGACCATTCATTGACTGTTGACTTGGCAGCTTGCCCCGTTAGCTGTCATTGCACTTGCCTTCTGTGGGGGGCTTCAAATGGAAAAAACCAAGCCAAGTCACTTGAAAAGAGACGCAGCAAGGACATAAGGAAGGTGTATATAAAGATACAGCTAGAGTCACGTTTTAAAAGCAGAGCATTGACCCAGAATTGGCCTAAAAATAAAAAGCCGTTTCTTGAAGGTAAATAAACAAACTGCCAAGGCGTTAAAAATTTAATGAATAAACTTCATGAAAAAGCTAATATACTATTAATGAATATGGCATGCTCGTTTCGATTTTATATCCTTGGGTATAAACGATACTGAGCACCTCTGACCCCCAAAAGTATATATATTCTTGTTGAGCATGTTAAGCCATGTCCGTCTGTCTGTCTGAGTGACTGTCTGTCTGTTTCTGTGCGAACTAGTCTCTCAGTTTTAGAGCTATCATGTTGAAGCCAAGACTTCTTTCTGCTGTAAGCTGCTCATATGTTAAAATCATCCAGATTCGGAATGAACTCTTAGAGTGAATTAGCAGCTACATATATTATTGTCCGATGCGCTCGCACATTCAGATTAGCCTGCGATATCAATGGTAGTTTTTGTTGTATGTGTTGTTGTAGCGTTCCCGATTGAACATTTGGTGCCCAGCGCTTCTTTATATGGTCGAAAACGCTTCCTTCTATGCGTAGCCAACTTCATGATAAAATTCATATACATCCATTTGTGAATGGTATAAAAAAATTATTTGCATAACACCTAAACCCAATCTGAAACAAAATAAAGTAAACTTTGTTAACATTAAAACTGATTCTCCAAGACTTCCTTGAGGTTTTATTATATCAAAACAAAAACCTTGTACTTATTATATTTTTAGAGCATTTCCGCCTGTCCCCTTTCTAATAGTTCTCCAGTATTAATTTGGGCACCACATTCATGCTGGTTAATTCCTGAAAGAGCAGCTTACAGGCATAAGGCATAGAAATCTTGGAAACGTTTGCAGAGCTCTGACAGAAATGGCACCAAGAGCAGTAGGCCAATCGTCCGCAAGTGCGACACACATCTACCTCAAAGGCATCGGAGGATATCATGAGGCGTTCCATTATCAACATGCTGGCGCCGTACGCGATGAGGCAATCACGTTCCATTTCACCCAAGCGGAGGCCGCCCTCACGACTCCTACCCTGGGTCGGCTGGCGGGTGAGCACGGCCTTGGGTCCTCTGGCCCTGGCATGCATTTTATCTTGGACCATATGCTTCAACTTTTGATAGTAAACCGGACCAGAGTATATGTAGGCCTCGAGAGGAGCTCCAGTTATGCCTGAGTAAAAGAAATCCTTTCCCAAGTAGTTGAAGCCATGGCGTACGAGTTCCTCCTGAATGTCCTCGACTTTAGAACCTCCAAAGGCGGTGCCATAGTGGAATTTGCCTTCAAGGACGCCCGCTTTGCCGCCAAGTAGTTCGAGGGTCTTTCCTACTGTCATGCGAGAGGGGAAACCATGAGGATTCATAATCATGTCAGGGCATATACCAAAATCATTATAGGGCATATCCTCCTGATCCACAATGAGGCCAGTGACTCCTTTCTGGCCATGCCGGGAACTAAATTTATCGCCAATTTCGGGTATGCGCGTTTGCCGTAGCAGGATCTTGATGAGGAAATCCTCTTCAGAGTTGGCAGAGACCATAACACGTTCGATATAGCTGGGCTCCGAGCCTTTATAGGATATAGGGACAGCTGTGTACGGCACCTGAGATTGCCCCTCGAGCGGATTGATGGAGGTTATAGCCGGCATTTCCTTATTAATCATAATCTGCTTGTTTTGAACCTGTTCTCCGGGCGATACTATGCCGTCTGTGTCCAAGACGTCATGCTTGAAGACCACCTTATTCGTGAGAGCATCCTTGACGGGGCCCATGATGCGATCGAAGGTTTGGTTAGCATATCTCTTGACCGTACACTTTGAGTTCTTGTATACCAAACATCTGCCATAGCCTCGGTCAATGGAGGCCTTGTTCAATATCAAGGCATCCTCAATATCATATCCAGAATAGCTCATCACAGCCACGGTGGCATTTTGTCCGGCGGGCAGCTTGTCAAAATTGGTTAGCTCTATGGTGCGGGACTTGACCATAGGCGCCTGGGGATACACCAGGTTGTACATCAATGAGTCAATGCGATTCTTTTGATTATAACCAATCATACCCATGGCTTGCTTGCCCATGGCGCATTGATAGGTATTCCTCGGACTCTGATTGTGATGCGGATAGGGCACCAGGCCGGCACACACGCCGAGCAGCGTAAAAGGTTCAATCTCCATATGCGTAATGTTTGGCTCGAAGTGTTCCTTCTCCTCCCAGGCTATAAAGGAATCATTCTCCTCATTGACATCGAGATATTCGATCAAGCCATCCAGCAGAAAGTCTTCAAACTTTCGTATGCCTCTCTTCAGCTCGTCCAGATGTTGCTGCTTCACTCTCGGCTGGCCGTTCTCCACTATAATATATGGCCTGCAGAGTCTTCCGCCATCCGTGTGTATGAAAACACACCTCTGGGTGTAGGATGTGTGTATCGACACATAGCTCCCCATTCGACCCTTTCGTCTCATGTACCTCAAATTCCTTACCAAATGGCGATGGTTGAGGGTTAATCCAAGTACGTTGCCATTGATGAAAACCAGAAACACATTGGGATTGTTGATGGGATTGCCGCTGACTTCTCGTATGTCCTCCACACCCGCATTAAAAGCCAAAACCATTACAGGATGCTCATCAACTTCTGTTGTGATATGCGTCATTAGTGCCAGATTCTTCACCAGACCACAAGCCTCTCCCTCGGGGGTGTCCGAGGGGCATAGCATGCCCCACTGACTTGGCTGCAGGGACCTGGGTCCGGAGACCTTTCGCGTCTTCTCGAATTGCGAATTCACCCTCGTCATCATGCCCAATGCAGATATATAACTCAATCTAGAAAGCACTTGGGTCACTCCGGCGCGCTCCATTTTAAATCTCTTAATAGTCCAATTTCCGGAGCTAATGGCCGACTCCAATCCCGCCGTTATTTGCGCTGGCCTCATATGCTTCACCACATCGAACTGTGCCGCCTTCACTTTGGGAATATTTTTGTCTGCTATCATTTTCAGCTCCCAGTTCATCCTTTTGAACAGATCCTCGAACATAAGGGAGATGAGTGAACCGGCTAGCTCTAATCTTTTGTTACCATAATAATCCCTATCATCAAAGAGCGTCTTGTCCAGCTCCGCTGCCATCACCCGACGCACCATCAGCGAGAGATAGATGGCCTTCATTTGGAAATTGAAATTGTCCACAGGCACATGAGCCAATATGGTGGTCAGTAGAAGCTCTCGTGCTTCTTCTGAGGGCGATTTGGTGGTGGCACTTTGGAAACGTTTGACTACCAATTTGGATCCTGATATATGTGAGATAAGGGGGATAGGGTTAGAGCAACATAATGAAGAAATTTGACCACTCACCCATATAATCCAATGCCCGCTGCTGGGTAAATATCTTCAAGCTGAATCCCTCCAAAAGTGAGGCGCCGAAGCGACTTTGTGAACGCGTATCCAAGCCAATATGGGCCATAATCTCTTGATCCGAGACAATGCCCAATGCTTTGAATATCACCACAATGGGTATATCATCAGTCATGGAATTGTGCTTCAGATAATATTTGCCGTGCTTGCTCAAAACCAAGGTTCTGGATTTCTTTTCATGCGTGGACGACGTCACTTGGCACTGCACTACGCCATTAAAGTCCTCCGTCAACATTTTATTCCATGATAACTGCTCTTGAATGAGTATGACCTTCTCCTGGCCACGGACCACGAAATAGCCACCTGGATCCAACGGGCACTCATTCAACTTGGACAACTCAAACTCGGACTTGCCAGTCAGTACACAATTGGAGCATCTCAACATTAAGGGCATGCGTCCAATTAAAAGGTTATTTCGCTTAATCCTTTGCGTGCCACGTGTATATTCAATATCCACAGTAATGGGCGCCGAGTAGGTGGTGTCCCTCAGACGGCACTCATGTGGAGTGGTCGGTTTCGTTATATTAAAGCCATCATCCGTATCCGGCTTTCCCACACGCACATCCAAGTATTTGAGATAGAACAGCGGATCGGCGCCACTGGTCACTATCTCATTGGCGCGCACAATCTTCTTGATATCCACATTTATGAAATGATTGAAGGAATCAATGTGCTGCTTCACCAGACCCTTTACTTGTAGAAAGGCCGGCACCAATTTCCATTTCTCCTGCAATGGTTTGATGGATGCGGACCACTCTTTGCTGTCGCCAGTATCCCACACATTGGCTTCCAGTTGCGCCTTTTCTTTGTCTCGTTTGAGTTCCACCATAGTAATTAAAATGTTTAAAATTATATACACATAAATGAATCCAAATCCACGCCGCCCGAAATCAGCTGGACCAATAATTGACAAGATACGGTTACACTAGAATAGCAAAACATATAATATCACTAACACTAGTTAGCGAGTTGAACAGCACTAGAACATTGGCGCGAAAATAAATGCATTAAGGAACTGTTCAAAAATATATTTTTAAATTTGGTATAAAAGACTGATAATAATATTTATTTATACATAATTTGGGTTCTGTTCTATACATATAATTATGCAACAATACGAGTATGACTGCAGCTACACCACCATCCACCACCAACACCAACAACTCAGACTCAGCTGATGATGGATCATCTTGAGTTGGTATCGCTGCCTGCTTAATTACTTAAATCATTACAGACGGTCAATCAAGATCGCCGCAGACTTATGCTTGTAATTTTGTTAATAAAGTGTTTTAAATAAAATTAATGTAATTTTTAACCATTTGGGAAGTCCCACGTCCGCGGACACACTGCTCGCTATTAAAACAAATCAGTCTCAGAAAATCAAGAGAAGATAGCAAGTGTCTGCCCTGTTAAACGCTGCACGTAGGCGGAAATGGAGTCGACAGTGATGAAAGAAGATGAAGAAGAGCCGGTGCTCCGGTCGCAAAATACAATCAATGTGTTACCCAATGTATAACTGCCAGCAACAACTGTAGCTTCCAAACTTCCGTAGCCGATATCATTTAATTCAGTCGATAGTATCGATGTGTGTGCGACATATGCATATGCAGAGGCATTCCATTAAGAAGAGTATTGGACTTATCGATAATATCACAACTCTAACCAGCACTGCTAAGTCCAGTGTTGGCAAAAACTTGGTGTCCACGCTGTCTTATTTTTATTTTCTTTTGTAATTATAAATAAATATTAAATATTTCTATAAAATTTTGATATTACATAACTTAAGACCTAGCCATGAGTACGATCCTAGAGAAAATTGCGGCCATTGAGTCCGAGGTACGTATGCAGCTGCTCAATGACAGAGTAGAGTAGCCGGCCTGCACACATGCCAATATGAATCTGTGCCAAGTCTTAACCTCTCCTCCTTCTTCGCCCCTATCCATAGATGGCGAGAACGCAGAAAAACAAGGCCACCTCCGCGCATTTGGGTCTCCTGAAAGCCAAACTGGCCAAACTGCGACGTGAACTTATCTCGCCTAAAGGTGGCGGCGGCGGCACTGGCGAAGCTGGCTTTGAAGTGGCCAAAACTGGCGATGCTCGTGTGGGATTCGTGGGCTTCCCTTCAGTGGGCAAGTCCACATTGCTCTCGAATTTGGCTGGTGTGTACTCTGAAGTGGCAGCCTATGAGTTCACAACTTTGACGACGGTGCCAGGCTGTATAAAATATAAGGGCGCCAAAATACAGTTGTTGGACTTACCTGGAATCATTGAAGGAGCCAAAGATGGCAAAGGTCGTGGTCGTCAGGTTATTGCTGTGGCACGCACTTGCAACTTAATTTTTATGGTCTTGGATTGCCTTAAGCCACTGGGCCATAAGAAGTTGCTGGAACATGAACTGGAAGGTTTTGGCATTCGCCTTAACAAGAAACCTCCAAATATTTACTACAAAAGGAAGGACAAAGGCGGCATCAACTTAAATAGCATGGTTGCCCAGTCGGAGTTGGATACGGATTTGGTCAAGACCATTTTGTCGGAGTATAAGATTCATAATGCGGATATAACGCTACGCTACGATGCCACAAGTGACGATCTCATTGATGTGATCGAAGGCAATCGTATTTATATACCCTGCATATATCTGTTGAACAAAATCGACCAAATCTCCATTGAAGAACTGGATGTTATCTACAAAATACCCCACTGCGTACCCATTTCGGCTCATCATCACTGGAACTTTGATGATTTACTGGAGATGATGTGGGAATACTTGAAATTGGTTCGCATTTACACTAAGCCCAAGGGACAGCTACCAGATTACAGTTCACCTGTTGTGCTCCATAACGAACGTACTAGCATTGAGGACTTTTGCAACAAGCTGCATCGTTCCATTGCCAAGGAGTTTAAATAGTAAGCATTATAAATTTCTGGCTAAAGTGTATATTAACTTGGATACTCTCTTGCAGCGCCTTGGTCTGGGGCTCCTCGGTCAAGCATCAGCCGCAAAAGGTTGGCATTGAGCACGTCTTAAACGACGAGGATGTGGTGCAGATTGTGAAGAAGGTTTAAAATCTTACAAATTGATAGATAACTTCAAGTTTTGCATTTTTTCTAAATAAAAATAAACGGAAATCGGCAGCGTTGCCACCTGGTCAAACATGAGTGACTGCGATATTTTTGTTGCCATTTCAAATATTGTCTACTTACCAAATTTTTAAAACTGCTTAATAAGTAAAACGCAAATTCAAATTGCAAATAATCGTGCTGTGACAGAACGATGAACAACAACAACACAATATACTCGTTTAGTCTACTAGAGTACAAGGATACAAATTTGAACCCTTGCCGAGGTAACTAATTAATACGGGCATACGTATTTACCAAGCAGACAACTCTAGCTATCAGTAAGTAGAATACCCTCTATTAATTACGATGCAAAACGTAAGCATCTCAATATAAAGGTGCGTTTCCGCGAATTCGATTTCGATTCTGGTCAATTGGTAAGTCCCGAAACTAATGGCTTTTGGGTGGGCAATGATAAGGCTAATGTGGATGGCCGCCAAAAGTTAATATTGAAGGATACGGATGTGCCAATTGCAACGGAGATCAAATCTTTGCCTTTATCTAAAGATAATAAGTTTATGGATTTTATTATTATTTATGGAGTGTACCTTGGCGGAAGTGGTGACATATGATTTTTCGTATACGCTTTTCAACTATGTTTGTATATTTAAATGCATTTTGAACGAACACAAACCATTAAATATTGCAAGCAAAAATTAAAATTTTAAATTATCTTGTTCTTTCGAACGGAATGGCAGCTCTGCGATGGTAGCGATATATCAAGTTTTGTTTCAGTAGCAGTCACGAAAATATCGGAAACATACCACAGCTTAAAAATATTTTTGTGATAAATAACAGCTATACCAAACTGCCGTTAGAATTTTTCTCTGCCCAGAGCAAAATGTTCGCCAAAGGTAAGCAAGAAAAAAATAATAGTTATATACAATTTTACTCAAAATTGATGTTTAAATTCAGGCAAGCCAAACCATTCATTAGCTCTAAACAATAGCCACCAAAAATTTCGTGGACAATTGTTGGCAAATAAATCGCTTTGCAATCGGAGCTTTGAGACAGCTGCTGAGAAGTTGCGCCTGCGTCAAACCAAGCTTAATATATGCCAAAAGGATAATAAGCTTAAATATGCTGGCTTTGTGGATGAGACTAATAAAGTGAAGCCCAAACATGAATTTGTGTATATGCCTGCACCGGAATCGTTGAACAAAACTTTTTGTGGCGCAATAAATGAGAAAAAATTTATGGTTAATCCTAAGGTGGAACCCGGACAGCAAGTAGCGTTGCCACCAAATCCCATCCATGCCAAAATGGGGCGTAATCTGGTGGCCTTGGTGGGGCGCGTTAATTTCTGCTTGGCAACTCATATTTTATATCCCGATTTAAATGCCATTTGGAACGTTTATGGTGAGTAAGACACCATTTGATCTAGACTATAGCTTTATATATATTTTTTTAGGAAAACTTTTACGAATAATCGTTGGCAAAAGATGCGAACATAATTTGTTAATGAGAAATGATAATGAAGGCCCCATATTGCAAAGCATTTATTATGACTTTGAAGGCGACCTGCAATACTTGAAAATTGGTAAGATCTAAAAGAACCGTTATGGAAGCTGTTTTAACGTCTTCCTCCATCTCTTTCAGGCTCTTATGTCCATGTCGTCGGTCGTTTTATAGGTAATAATCGTTTGCAAACATTTCGCATCTGTGAGTTGAACGAATCAGATTGGCAGCAAAATTTTATGCGCATCGAAAATGTGACTTCATATATTTTAAGACAAAATTCAGCACAAAATTAGATATAAAAAATAGTGATGTATAATTTGTTAGTATTTGTACTTTTCATAAACACTTATGAAGTGAAACTTAGGAACTAAGTATTAGCTGACAGCGAACTACATTTTTTAGCTTCTCTTTTCTTATAAATTCATTTCACAAATAATAAACTACTTTTTTCTACACTAAAAATACTGATTTAACATACATATTTTGACTATAAATAGAACTTCAATCTTACAAGTCGAAATGCATAAAAATTGTGACCAAAAGACCAGCTGCGAAGGCACACATGTATGACAACTGTAAAGATGAACGCTGCCGATCATAACTGTAAATGAAAAATGTAATTTGTGAGAGGCTGAGCTAAAAAAACATTGAATTCTTTAAGACAGCTTACCGCTCTTTGGCGCCTTTCGAAAAAGGTGACGGCGGATTCATACCCGGCTTGGCGCTATCCAAGTATACCATCGCATAGGAAAATGCAGCCACAATGAGGCCACACATTAGTGGACTTAACTTGGGACCCACTTGATGGTCCTGCAACCAATCTACAACAGCATTCCATTCCGTCTGCATGTAACGGGTAAGCTGTTGTATGTTGTTGCTGCTGGCCTCGATGTAGGGCACTAGTTGGTAAGAGTGGGAGTGGAAGAGGTACTGCAATTAGCCCTTGGTTGTACAGTGTGCAATAAAATATGCTTTCTAATTATGGACAGCAGTTCTATTTTAAATTTCTAAAGTTTGGTGCGGTGAAAATAACGGTTCTGTTTAAAATTAACAGTTAATACATCTATATTTAAAATCATTCAATTGGTTTATTTTGTGATATATTCATTATTTAAAAAATAAAGTTAAACAAAAACAGACCCACATGAATCATAATCATGAAAGCCTTTGAGTTTTGTTTTTAATTTTTTATATGCAGTGGGTTAATCAGTTAACTGTGTATGAGCTCTGTCAAGGCCATTATTTTTACCAATTTTGTAGCTTTTTATCAGTCAGTGTGTCGCCAACAGATAAATACATCAGACATGACATCAAAGTATACCAAAAGCAATTATTCTTAAACTCCCTCTCTTAAGCTCACTATTTGCTTCGGCTGCTCTGAAATGTAACTGTAAATGTAAATGTAATGTGTAGATGTAGTTCGAAAACGCCCACACATAACGTCGACGTCGCTTTGCGTGACTAGAGCAGCTGTTGAAGCAAAAACAAAAACCGTTAAAGCCCAAAGCGAATGTCACGAAATAGAAAGAAAAGCAAAGCCACGAAAAGCAAAGGTCTAAAAATAATTTCAAAGTCAAACAATTGCCTTTAACTATTGACATGCAAATTAAAAATAAAAATCAATGCGCAACACACAATTTCCAGCATTTATATATTTAGATTCTTAACTCATTGCAGGAAACTGCTATAGCTATGGCTATGAGATCATTCAAACACTAAAAGTAAATACAAACAAAATTGAAACCTTGGAATACTTACTTGTTAATATTAGAGTTTTGTAGCCTATAATAAGTATGGATATGAATACGACAAATGGTTTTAAACGCGGATCAAGTGCACTCAAAATACTTCCCACTCCAGCACCCACGTTCACATTCACATCCCCCTTTTCAACAGCCCTGACACCACCTCCGTCTCGGCCAACACAAGCGTTGTAATATTTAGATGGAAATATATTGAAGAAGTTATTGCTGCCTCTGCCTTTTCGTATTGGCGTTGAGGTATAACTTGGACCGTCCTGTTCTGCGTTTGTTGTTGGAGTAGTCGCAATTGCTGCCGCAGCGCCGGCGTATACCAATGAATCGCCATTGCTTGTGACGTCATAGGTTGGCAAATGCATTTGCATATTGGCTGTTTATTATTTTCTATTTGTTTGGCCAAGTCTATGTCTCTCTCTTTTTCTCTATATCACTGCTTATATTGTTCATACACTTTTTACGTTTTTACACATACTAAGGCACTTTTCGTTTTATTTATACAAGAAAAAAAAACAAAACAATTACGTTTCCACCCCCTCCCCGTACGATAGGCAACAAGCATCGATCGCTATGAAAAGCGACTATCGATATGTGGCGACGATATTTTTTGGGCTACACACACCTGTGAGATCCACGCGATGAGGCGCGAGGATTTTGAAAATGATAATAGAAATAAAAGTGTGTATAACATATTCTAATTTTATTTAATAATAAAACATATAAGTAATTTATTTTCTATATAAGAAAAGATTCTTACCTTTTCAGCGTTTATGAACGTTACTGAGTTAAAATGGATTTTGCCATAGATTTGTACAATATCTGGTTATAAATGGTAGCTCTAGTTCTTTGGAAAGAAATTTCACACCCAAAAACTAAACCAGAATACAGTTGCCTTCTTTTTTTTTTTTTGGTAATTTTACTTATCGTTTTAAATAATATTTATTTTGTATTTCGAAAAACAGTTAATAATATTTAAATGTACACAATTTGTTATCGCTTTAATATTTGTAAGTAATTTTCGCTTCGTTTTTAAAATTCTGCTTACAACATTTTAATACATTTTCAATGCATTTCGTCTGTAATCGCATGTGTGTTTGTGTGTGTGTATATATATATTTATTAACTAAATTTTCAATAGAAAACTTATTTAAATTGTAATTTCATAGTAAGGCTCGCATTTATATTTTTATTTACGTTACGCGTTACGTTATTCATTTCCTTCTCATTTATTCGCCGATGAGGTTGTATTTTCAAAGAATTTAGGCATAAACCCACACAATTTATAAAACTATAAAAGACACGACAGAATTCTACAAATGTGCAATATAATAATTGTTTAAATCATATGTTTAACAAATTAAGCGACACACGTTCACACAAATTGGTCTGAGGGAGGAGGTTTGCGTTTCTCGTAATATTTTCTTGTATATAGTCCGTGTACAATATTTGTGTAGGTAGTGTCGGTCGGTTTAACAACTATCATAGTTCCCAATCCTACAATCTTAAATATTTAGTTAACTTAAGGCGCCTAGACTAACAAATAACTAAACTAACAATTAATGCGCTGTTTGTATTTTTCTTGTTGATTTTTGTTAATTTTCATCCGCGTTCTTTCGCTTCTTTCTATGATTTTGCAGCAGCGGCACCGCCGCCGCGTGTTCGCTTAGCCATCGGTTCTGTCGTATCGGCTGCGCGTATATTATCGAACAGGTTTTCCTGTTCATAGGAAATTGAAAATTCATCAAATTGCCCAAACTGGTTGCCCACGCCCACTCTCACCTGTGGATTCTCATCATCCAATATAGCTGGCCGTTTGGTTGCCGGAGCCGCCGCTGTAATTCCCATTCTATGGCCTGTTGCTGGGGCTGCCGGTGCAGCAGCTGGCGCCCTGCTGGTTTTAGATGCCCCCTTGCCCAATGTGTAAACATCCAACGGGATATAGATATCACTGTTTTGGAAATTGGGTTCGGCGGGCTGCTTGTAATACATTTCAGGCAAAGTCAAGGCCATCGAAAATCCGCTTGTATTGCCATCTCCGTGGCCCATCTTGGCATCGATAACGTAGATGGCGAGATCGCAGAGTGCCCACATTCTCTATATTTATGTATACATATATAACAAGAAATCAAATCAGCTTACAAACTTTAGGATTACATATGCCGGAGGCATCTCGACTCACATAGTTGGTTTCCTGATCCGTTGCTTGGAGCGATTCATGATTTTTCATCATTTGCAGCAGCTGCTTGTAAAAGCCATACACAAATGATTCTCGCTTGGCCATTAGAGGCTCAATAATGTAACGCAGGCTCCTCTCCATTTTGCGCAACTGCACAATATCCTCATGATTCGTATAGCATGGATTGTGCAGCAGTACAGGTATAGCAAATGCAAGCATATAGTCAGGTAGTATGTGCACCGATTGCGATTCCGTTGAGCTATCGGGTGCTGGCAAAGCAAAATATACTATTAACAAGTAAGAACACTACAGTCGAGCTTGCTCGACAGTTAAATGCCGTGTACGTCATAAACTGATAATCATAGGATCGTCGAATTCGATCAACGCACGCGGGGCCTCCCAAAATGGATACAAACTGAGTTTGAATTTGAAAAGCAAATAAGTTTTCCCACTAAGTGTTCATTCTGAGGAAATCGGGAGCTATATGATATAGTGGTCCGATTTATCAGTGAACTTGAAGCGTTCTTAAATGCATAAAAACCCAATTTGTTTCGATTTGGAAGAAAAACAAACATTTAGTGAATAAAATCTGAATAAAATGTATCAAAAGGCTATCAAATAAAATAAATAAATACACTAAAGAGGGCGGTGGGTTGGTATGGGGGCTACCCTAAAAAGAGGTGTAACAAAAAAAAAACAAAATAAAAATAATAAGTAAATAAACTAGATCTGCGTACATATTTTTAGAAAATTAAAACCCAAGTTTGAAGTTGTATAGTTTCCAAGATCTAGATTTCCATACATCCGGACAGACACAGATAGGCGGACATGGCTAAATCGACTCGGCTTATCATGCAGATCAAGAATATATATATTCTTTATTGAGTCTCAAATAAATGTGTCAAAAATTGTGGGAGATATAAGGATTTTATCGATTTGTGTAGGCGGGAGGGGACATGGCCTAAGGGCTCATACACACAGACATGGCTAGATCAACTCAGCTGTTGATGCTGATCAAGAAAATATACACTTTATGGGGTTGAAAACGCTCCCTTTTGCCTGTTACATACATTTGCACGAATACTCGTTTACTCTACTAGAGTACGAGTATAAAAAGTGAATATAGAATTAGAACACAACATATAATACTTACTCGTCATTGCGACAGTTTTCAGATATTCACGACGTTTATTCACATCTGCTTCCACATAATGACGAATTTGGTCTTGCAATCTGTTGATGAATATGAACCGAAGAATTTAGTTAAATGACCATCATTGTACTTGTACTCAATGTCTTTGATATTGTTTGTATAACAAACTGTCTCGCGCTCCTCTTATTCTTTTCTGTTTTTTTTTTTCGCTTTACTGATATCGCACTCACATTGCCATTTATTAGTCTGGTCTGAATATAATCAACTGTAGTTAAAATGTTGCTATACCTTGTTCTGCGCCTAAGTCCGAATTTAACACCAAAGACTAACTAATAGCTCTAAGTACCAACATAATGCGTAACTAAATAAAATGAAACCATAAACACCACAACCCACCCACATGCATCGTCAAACCCATACAGTCCACTTATTCATAAACACAATCTATAAAAGGATATAATACAAAGTCTTCAAATGTTGCCCAATTTTTTATAGCTCTCGATCTGCAAAAGCTGGATAGATAAATCGGATTATCTAAAAAACTAACAAAAGTTATTTAAAAACAGTGTATAACGAGAAAGAATAGCTACCTTCGACTTGACGAATCTAGATGAAAGCGATCTAGATGAAATTTGTTTTGATTTGGATGAAAAACAGAAAACTTATGCTACTAAGTGTTCATTCCAGAAAAATCTGTTATATGGGAGCTATATTTTATAGTTGAGCGACCTGGATGAATCTCGAACTTAACCAGTTTCAGACGACAAAAAAAAACACCTGGTCAAATTTTCAGCTCTGTAGCTTTTAAGACTTCTGAGATCTTGTGGTTGAAACAAACGGACGGACGGACATGGCTACTTCGACTCCCCTTGTCGTGCTGATCAATAATATATACTTTATTTACTCGGAAATGCTTCCTTCTATGCGTTGCATAGATACTTGCCTCCGTAACCTTTGACCTCGATTTCGATGGCTAATCAGTCAGTCAGTCAGGCAGGTCATAGGTCATTTTTATACATAAACTTACTCTAAGACCAAACCCTGATTAACCCAATCCTTGCACTCACTTTCTATCAGTCTCCATTCCAGCCAAAACATAGAAACCCATAAAATCCAAGGGCAGGCAATGGCGAGGCAAACTTTTGCCCAATCCTTTGTGCAATTTGCGGGCAAAAATGTCGCGGACCTCGTACACCGGATCCACCTAGTCGAAAAAAGGAGATAATTATATGGACTGGACTCGAGTGTTCCAGTTAAGCATAGACCCACCATTACTTGCGATAACTGCAGATACTGATCGGCACTGTATTGATCTCCGACACCCTTTTGTTCGCAGATTTTGAGCATGGCGCAGGCGGCGCCGAGGCGTAGCCAGGACTTCTCTGCTCCACACAAACGATTCTGAGCTAGGAGATCACCACGCTGATCCACAAAGGCAGCCAACATGCGGAATGTCTTCTGGGCGGCATGCTCATCCGTACGCAGTCCAAGCAGCCAACGGGCCATGGTCTTCAGAGCATCCAGCTTGCACAAGGTGTCCGGTGGTAGATGTTCCTGTGGACACCAATCCCTCTCGGGCAAATGGTAGCCCCGGTTCGCCGGCACTTCCTGAATGAGCAATTCCTTGACAATGCGACGCGCAATCATATTCTTAATGGGCGTCAAAAAGGCCTGCGGCATATTGAAAGCTATGTGGCCCAAGGTCACGATCTTCGTACGGTGATGGTCACAATTTGGCGACAATTTCAGACGCAACGTCTCAATGATGTCATTAAAAATGGGATGAACTGTCTGGGTCGTGGTGGATGCACTGCCACCGGCGGCACCATCCGTAGCTGCCGACGATTGGCTGTTGACAAATATGCAGCGCACAGCATGCTTTGCCTGTTTTGGCGATCCAATCAAAGCGAACTCCCTGCAAATAGAAGCCAGCGCGTTCAACATGGTGGGCCTGGCCGTGTCATCTATCAGAGGCTGATAACGGCCCAAGTGGGTCAGCGTTTTGAGCACCAACGGGGCCACGTATAACTTTTGATGGGCAAGCAACGATATCAAATGTCGCAGCGAGGTGTCCGTAAAGAAGTGAGCGGAGAACACATATGAGAGCATCTGTAGGGCGAAAGTTGCAATAGCTGGCTAGGATTAAGGGAAAAGCTCTACACAACATTCGAAAGCAAGACTCACGCAGAGCAATTTGAGGCCACGTTCGCCAGCCTCTTGGGATGATATGCCGATCTCCTCGCAAATGGGACCACCTTCAATGCACTGCTCGATGAGGCTGCAAAGGGTAAGAGTGAGATATTTACTTGATGAGTTTGAAATGGAAATAAATAATATATACGCTGCATACACCCATGCTGAACAAATGAAATTATAGAACCGCAAGTGTTTTAATATTAACTTCACTATATCTTCAAAAAGCTTAGGGATACCAGACAGTTTAGATATGCCTCTGTGGTTTTGGGCATCTGTCTTATTCCCCTTTTTATAAAAACTCCTTCCAGAAAGAAGGGAAAGACGAAAAATTTAAAGATAGATAAAAAAAGCTTCAAAATCGGCTTACAAAGCGCATCAGCTCAGAATCTGAGAATACACCCCGGAACGCCATCAGCACCAGGGAAAAAGTTAGGTTTAATAGAGGAGTATCCATAGTAACGTGTAATGATGGGTGAAACTGACTCTAGAGACCATTGAAATGGAAGGGTCAGAAGCAAATATAAAATCAAGTTGGCGATTCAAGGAGTTTGTTACAAAGCTGTTGAAATCACCAAAAACCAACAAATGATCAGTATCAGAAAGCATTGACGCGATCGATTGAATAGCATTAAGATGATCCAAGTAAACAGATATATCAGAAGGTGGAGGAATGTTAGCGGCAGTGATAAAGACAGAAAAACTTTTAAGAGACACTTTAGTACTTATAAATTCAATTACGTTAGGAAAATTAGCAGAATTGATTCCGACAGAAGGCCGGAATCAACAGCAATCAATCGGCCACTACCCTTTCGGGAGGGACGATCAAAGTTTTGTAAAAATTAAAATATGCGAATAAAAAGTAAGGCTATCAGTGTAAAGTTTAGAATTGCAAGTCCTCAAGCGTACAGCTTTTGATTTGGTGCTATTGTTACACTTCTAGGACGTCTAGGACGCCATAAAGTCTATATATTCTTGATCTGCATCAACAGCAGAGTCGATATAGCCATGTTCGTGTGTCCTTCCGTCCGTCCGTATGAACACCTAGATCTCGGAAACTATAAGAGCTAGAGAGACCCAATTGGGTATGTATACTCCCTTTGTGGGGCGTCAGTTCAAGTTTGTTTTGCATTTGGTTGAAACTCGGTTTGTAAATGTATAAGCACACCGATTTGCCGAATTTTGTTAAGATCAGATAATAATTGTAAACAAAATCGTATAAAAAACATTTGGTATAAAGAGGATTTTATCATATTTGGCAATTTGATTTCAGCTGAACACAATTGTGTCTTGAGCCAAGATCTGACCCATAATAGTTGAGGTTTGACATTTCATTTGAATTTCTACCAAGGTTCTAAATTGTTAGTATTAAGACATCATATATTGCTTTTGCATATATCTAATCATATTTGCTTTGTTAAATGTTATACCGCTGCTTGAGAACATTGTCAGTTGTTAAAGAACACTCGCACGACATCGGTAACTTCACATCTCCACGTAGTTAATAAAGGGCAAGAAATGTTGTCCCAATGGTTATGTCTTACCCAATTAACACACCAATTGATTCCTTGTCCACCATCACAGATGCGACACGCTCGATAAGCATTTTCACCGTGTTGTAGTAGAGATTTGAATGAACATGGGCGCCAAGTTTCTTGAGCAGCACACTCATGGTATCGGCGCACTCGCGACAACTGACATCCCGCTTCAGGATAATATTAATGCAGCGCAACAGCTGCGCATCCTTGCGCAGATTTGTGCTGAATTGAGTCAGAAATTCGGTAGCCTTAATAGGATCGGGCAGTAATCTGGACGAGAGTTTAAAAAACAGTTAAGGTGGCTTAAGGACTGGGAATGTCGATAGAGAGAGGGAGAACACACTCACTTGGCAATGGTGGCCTGTTTGGCCGTCAGTTGGCTGAGTACACGCGGCGTAAATTCCTTGGAATGATGCAGCTTGATCCAATCACTAACCGTATTCCTGGTCTTCATTTGATTCTTTTGTAGCTCCACAAATGCCTTGGTGGCATTGGCATCCAAATCGCCCAACAGATGGTATAACTTTTTCATACGCTCCTCCGGGGCCAATTTGTAGGGCACCAGACATGTGATCAGCAGCCGCTCAACCAGCAAACGATCCTCCAAGCCCACCTTGTAATAGCCATGCAGAATCTTATTCTTGATCCAATCGACACGCTGCTTGACTTTGGCATCCAAATCGTTCGGTTCGCATATGGCTCGCTTGTATATATAAGCCAGCCCGTTCATGGCATCCCGACGAATCTTGTACTTCTTATCGAGCGTGCGTTCGCGCACAATCTCTAGCAGATCGGGTGATTCTAGGATTATGCTGAACTCACGCTTTGCCGTTTCCACGATGGCCATTACAACCTCATGGCGTACCACTTCGTCCAAGTCATGATTGCGCAGTCGCAGCTTTTCGGTAATGTCGCTTTTCATATCCGGATGATTGAGCAGAAAATGCATTGAGGATTGAACGCATTTTATGCGGACCGATTCGGTGATGTCGCAAAAGCGTCCAAGGAAGGTACGCAAAAGGCTTTGATATTTTTTCGATAATTGCGAGTCCTTTTCCGAGAACATGCGAGCGACCAGAGTGGTGGCCTCTGTTGTTTTTTTTCGGGGAGAGTTGGATAATGAGTTGTTTTAATTGGAAATTAACCTACGAGCAAGAGAGAAATCTCTCAATAGGAATGCCACACTTACTCAGCCGCTCAGCATCATCGGTGGATAGCAGTTTATTCTCCAGCTGGGGCAGCACAGAGACTAGCAAGTCGCCATTAATACGGTTAAGCTCATAGATAACATCATAGATTTTGTTCGTAATGGCTAATTTGGTATTTGGCTTATCCATGACCAGGACGCGATTGAAGAACTGCAAAGTAATTAAAGTTAGAATAGATCTTTCTTAATGAAAGCTCAAAGTTTCTACCATTTTTATGGTAGATTCTAATGCGTCGCCAGTCTTGGCCAACAGCTGTTCGGTCAACTGTGAGGCGTATTTGTTATTGGACTTATTGGGCTCCACAATGTTGATCAAAATGAGATCCAATAGCTCTACAGAAAGATTATCCGCCTCGGTTATTAATGGACTGAGCACATCCAGAAAAAAATTGGTGACTTTGGCGCTATGTTGATCGCTGTGTGGGGAAGATATTTAATGAAATTTATTATTCTCACACGGCTTTCCCCATTCTCCACTACTCACTTGACAATTTTGAAAATGGTGCTAAAGAGTTCTTGGCATATTTCTTGACAATCTTCCAGCTCCAAGCACATGTTGAAGGACTTGACAAAGGCCAAATTCTCTAGGAGATAGAAATAGCGCTTAAAGCTTGGGTCTCTAGGATCCTTTAGGCCATGCAGCTGTTTAATGAAAAACGTGAATATAGTCCTGATCTGTTCTTGGTCTTTGTAGGGAGCCTCTGGTGCATAGACCCTCAAAAAATCTGCTATACAGCAAGCGATCAGCAGCTGAACATCTTTTGAAGGATGCTGGATAAAGAAATCATCCAGCAGATGCAAGCATAATGGTATGTACCGCTGATATAGATTATCATCCTGATGCATGGTTTGTAGGACATTGGCCAGCGTCTGGGAAGAGTGGGCGTTAAATACAGTTGTAATTTATATAGGTCTCGTATTACCTTGAGACGCCTTATCAGCTCATCGGTGCCTAAAGCTTCTACCAAAGGCCGAACGCCATTGGGATAAACAAGATCCGCCATGGCGAGCAGTTAATTAACTCTTTATATTTAAAACCAAACTGTAAATATAAAATCAGTAATGCGTTATTTTGGCGACCCTCAAAAAAAAAAGTATAAAATATACGTCGTCAGTCCGGCAGCATTGGCATTGCCAAATCAACGAGAGGCAGCAGCGACGTTGACAGCGATTTGGATTTGGCATTGCCAAGCCACAGCAAGCACACACACACGCACACACACACACGTATGTTCAGGCAGCAGCTGCAAACACACACTCACACACAAATATCACGCAGAAATGCATTTTTTCGACAAAAAAAAAAGTAAAATTCTTTTTGCATTTTAAATAAACTTGCATGTCCACCGTTTGTAAAATCCCCTCTCTTTCAATGCCTTACCTTTTTGCAGCGTTGCAAACACAGCAACAGCAAGAAAAAAAAAAACAGCAAATTCTTTCAGTGAGGCGGCTGCTGGTTGGGAAACACGCACACACTCACACTACGAAAACCCGTTGATAACTACGGCCTGTGCCTGTGCCACATCCGAAATACCTTTAAATAGTTCAATTATACTGCCATTTTGTTTAGTCTTGAAGGTTTTCCAGCAAGCAATTGTTGATAACAAAAAAACAAGCAGAAAAAATTGCACCGCGAAACATTAAAAACTAAAACCGTAGCCTTAGTGTGACCAAAAAATATATAAGACACGGTAACACTACAACAGCAAATACAAAAACACTTATCTAGTGCTTCAGTGTTTGTGGCCAGCACCAGTTTTGTGCGTTTAACAGCTCCAAAAGTAAAACATACCAAACGCAATACTTAAAATAAAAATAATACCAAAAACAATCAAAAAATGAATCCACAGTTAACTTATTTAAGAAATGTTTAATACTGTGAGGAAATCATTTTTAATTAAAATCACATATAATATATATATTTATATTTCGGGTATATAGTATAAATTAATATATTTGATCTGGCGTCTTCCTATTTATATATATTTATTTTACATTTTTTTCATTGCATGACAATTTGAAGTTGAAGTAGTCAACTGAACCATATTTTGTAATAAAATAAGATAGGCACAATTCATCCATAATGACACTGACACCGCCTGGCTCATTTCATTGGGTATTTATATTGATTGAATATGCCTTCCTAATGGAGCATTTACTCTAGAAATTTTTTAACTTTTAATTTGGCGGTAAACTAATTAATAACGGAGAAAAGTGTGAGTAAAGATTACCGTTATAGACTGGCAATATTATATTTTATTTTCAAACTTTATTTGTTTTTGTCTACAATTACTATCCGATCTTAAGGGAATTTAGCAACTCCGTAGATTATGTGCTAAGACATATGTATACCAAGTTTTAACTAAATCGGCCAAGAAGATAGATAGATGGGAGATATAAGGACTTTATCGATTTGCGAGAGCGAGAGGGGGCGTGGCAAAATTTTAAAACAAACTTGATCTTACGCCCCACAAGGGGAGTCTACATAACTCTGATAGTCTGTGGTAACTCTGCCTCTTATAGTCTAGGAGATCTAGGTGTTCATACGAACGGCAGACGGACATAGCTAGATCGACTCGGCTGTTGTTGCTGATCAAGAATATATATACTTTACAATATACTCGTTTACTCTACTAGAGTACGAGTATAATTAAGGAAGCAATAGGGACAGGGATAACAAAGAAGCACAAACATGCAGTTAGAGTTGCTCCAGACTCAAATGACACAAGTAACACAGGCAAATAGGCTCCAACTCACTTAACCCTGGCCGCTGTTTCATCAGCTGGTCATATCCGCATCGATCTCAAAGATAGGCCCTCCACCACTTTAGCTAAGGTGGAGACGCAGACACTTTAAAGCGGTGGAAGCAAGCACAACTTCGTTGTACTATTCTCCGCTTAAATCAGAACTATGGTCTAAAACTTATTTTTTTTAGTGCATTCTTTAAACATATTCTAATAAATTTATATAGATCGAAATTAGCCTGAGGGATACCAACAATTTGAGTCACATAGTACACAAAACTAAAAGTCACAGTTCGCTTTTGTATGAAAAATACAGTTTTGCAAAAGAAGTGTTGAGTAATGCTTGTGTTTTCAGTGTATTGTTATTGTTTTGCTGTCGGCTTTAGTTTTATGAACATTAACAATTACATTTAGTACAAAATCATGGGTTTTCTGTATATTCTCAGTTGGATATCATTGGGCTTACTAATTACTTTCTTCACACTGGCCATAGGTAAGGCTACAAGGCGTAACGTGCCACTGAATCATTGCTTATCTTTGCCTGTATTTGTTTTTGTGTTTTATGCAGTGGCTGGTCTTTATTACCTGGCTGAGTTGGCGGAAGAATATACAACGCAAGCACGACGTTGCATACTTTTTATGATAAGCTTCACTATATTTGTGTACATTATGTTCATGGTGTTTGAAGATTTCCCGTGGACTATGCTGCTGTGTGGATTGGCGGCACAGGGATTCCATCTAAGCATAATGAGCGGGTTTCCATTCATACAACTGCTATCAGTGCCTTTTATAGGGTCGTTGGGGATGTTGGTTATTAATCATGTGTTAGCCTTTCAGTATTTTACAACCATTTATGTGCCGTTCACACAGGTGAGTCAGTCTTAACAGGATTGCTTAGAGCTCCTCTCATAATGAAGTTATCCTTTAGGTGTTGGCCTACTTTACAATATGCCTGTGGATGGTGCCCTTCGCCTTGTTTGTGTCACTCAGTGCCAATGACAGTGTGCTGCCCACGGTCAATGAACAGAGCAGAAGCCGGCTGGGTCAAGGCAGTCCCGATGTAGTCAGCAATTATTTTTCAAGGAACAAGAAACAGGGTCTGCTTTCGCTGTTCAACTATATGAAAGACACTTTGCTGCCAGGACGCAGTAAGAAGGCGTTTTAGGGATTTGGGATTAGACTGAGATGGGGAAAATGGATGTGATGGTGGTTTAGAGGATTTTAAGTTATTTATTTTGTAATAAAGACTTACAAACATCGAAGCAAAACGGTAACTAGACTAAGGAATTATGCCAGGATGGTAGCTTGTTACGATCGTTGAACAGGTGATAATATGAAGCAGTCAGAGATTTTAGTGGATTCAGCTTTAATAAATTTTACAAAATTCGATTTTTACATGAGAACGAACTCAAAAATGCAAAATAAAATATATATCCAACTGGTGGATATGTTATAGGCTACTTTACTACTATGGGCTATGGCTATGGGTCTTGACAGTGCCATCGGCCATGCCGAAATAAGCCTTAAATGCCATATCCACAAACAGGCCTGTTTCCATCACGCCGGGTATCATTGTAATAGCGCGATTTACTTGATCCCAGTCATACTCGCGATTGGCCACAAATCTCCAGTCCAGCAGAAAGTTCCCATTATCGGTCACTATGGGTCCAGCTTTGGCTTTGGCCATTCTCAGCACACACTCGCCGCCATACATGGCCTCAATGCGCATCTTCACCGGCACATTGGCCATGGGCGCCACTTCAATGGGTATGCCTTTGCACCATTGCTCACCCAAACGCAGCGATTTCTTGGTATAATCCGCAATGACTATAAAACGCTTGGAGCACGAAGCCACAATCTTCTCTTGTAAAAGGCATCCGCCGCCACCTTTAATGCAGATTAAACGATTGTCTACCTCATCGGCACCATCTATGCTGACATCAATCTCCGGATTGCGATCCAAGTCGCCCAGGTTGAGGTTATTGTCCAAAATCAAATGACGGGCTTGGAATGATGTTGGTATGCATATGAGATCGCCGAGTCCTCCCTCCTTCCACACACGCTCGGCTATGCGCTCCACAGCAAACACAACTGTTGAGCCACTGCCTATGCCCACTACTTTGGTGTCCTCGGTAACCCATTCATCGACTGCAGTGCGGGCGGCCAACTTTTTGGCTTCGTCCAGGGCTATTTTGTTGTGATCGCCCATAGTTCTTGCGGTGTATGCGAGAGATGAACTCAAATGTGGAGCACGACGAAGCAGTGCTAACATGTGGGGTTTCAAATTACTTAAAATTCAACTCCAATGTCACAAATGTCAAAAAGGTGAAGTTTGGAGCCGGCTCGGAAGTTATCGTCAGCTAAAACGATGAATGTGAATGACAAATATCGAGGACCCTCAGAAATATCGCAGAACAGCTTGTACACAAGAAGTCTAGTTGCAAAGATTGCAAAGTGTATTCCAATGTGCAATATAAAGTATGTTACTTTATGCTTTATATCGAAACGGTACTAATGTTAAATAACAGTCCCTCACCAATTTCCATTTACTCAATGCTTGGCTCACTCGCCAAGATAATCTTAATGGCGTTGCCACTAAGTGAAAAAAAGAGCAACAAGCAATTTAATTCGAATTTCATTTGACTTTTAGTACCTAAAATGGGTTGTTTCGTTTCATTTGTACAATGTAAACTAAGGCGCCTTTTTGTATAACAGTTGCCAGATGTTTTAAGATATGGACACAAGCTCAAACGTTTGAAATTTGAGGCGCGTTTCTTACAAAAGTATAAAGACATTTATTAGCATTGAGATAACGTGGTTTAGTTGATAAATATATTTAAATATAATAAATAAATCAATTTATATACGAAAAATAAAAACTATTTTCAAAGAAATTAAGCACTGATAAAAAACAATATTAAGGTTATTTTTAAGAAAAAGAAAAGCCATTCACAAACAATTTTTAAGCTCATAATTCTTGAGAGAACTTAAGATTTTTAAAATTTTCTACCAAAGCTTCGCATTAACCGCCTGCTTGCTGGATATTCTGTGTTATATATTTACCTGGTAATCATGATAATCACTGAAGAAAGGCCAAGCCAAACAGAGGTACAATCCTGGGGACAATACAAACTCAGCCCATAAACACAAACAATGACAATGGAGCACAACGAAATCTTGGTAGCCAGTTAAATGCCTTGCCACAGACCGATAATGACTGCAACAAAAAAGGCATTTAGTTTTCGGTGAGGAAGCGAAGGCCAAGATGAGCTGCAGCTGGTAGCTGCAACCGACCGATATAACGGGGATGCCACGGCAAGTGCTTGGATTATTTTGTAGAATATTTTGGAAGAAATTTAATACTTTTAGTGAGTCCACAAAGCGAGCGCTTTTGTTAAAAAAGCTGAAAAGCAAAGCTGCACAAATCCGCAAAGGTGCACAAAGGTGATTGCAGTGTTGGAAAGGAAAAGACGAAATGCAAAAAGAGATTTGTGTTAATAGATTTTACCATTTACTACAAGAAAATGAATGGTGTAAAGGATGAACCCATTTTAACTATTTTGCATGATTGGACATGGATAACATCAGCAACAGTAAAAGCTTCCTGGTTTTCATCATATTTAGTACTTTTCATACTCGTACTCTAGTAGAGTAAACGAGTATTTTGTATTCGTGCAAATGTATGTAATGGGCAAAAAGAAGCGTCTCCGACCCCATAAAGTATATCAACAGCCGAGTCAATCTAGCCATGTCCGTCCGTCCGTCCGTCTCGGAGACTATAAGAGCTAGAGTTATTAAATTTGGTACGTAGACTCCCCTCGTGGGGCGTCAAATTAAAATTTGGACAAGCCCTTTCCCGCCCTCCTACAGCTCCCACAATTTTTAACGCATTTAGTTGAAACTCGGTTTATATATGTATTAGAACATAATCTATCGATTTGTCATTAAGATCGGATAATAATTGTAGACGAAATCGTGATAAAGCGTTTTGTATGAGAACATACCTTTGAGTGTGTTGAATATTGAATAAATGCTGAGTACGAGTATCTTATAGTCGGAATATCGACTGCTGTTCAACGTGCTGTTCATATAAATAGTTTGTTTGTTTGGAAAATGTTGTTACTTTTAAATTAAAATATATACTAAAGTACACAAGATTATTGTAAGTTTAATAAATATTTTTGCTGGGCTGTTTACTAGCGGCGCCTAACCCAATATGGAGCAACACGGTGGCACAATTTGTCTCGAACAATTAAACTTTCCTTACACTATTTAACTATTCCAAAATACAAGTAGCAACCATGTTAAACTTTAGCTATTTCAATTTCACAGCTTTTCTGGGCCCGTTATTATTGCATGTTAACGGTAAAAACAACAATTACCCCAAATGCAAATAGCAATTAAACGAAACAAAAGGCAGGCCTGAAAATAAAACAAACCACCAAATGCAAATTGTTAATTAAAAGGTATACGGCGTTGCTTAATGCAATCCAAGTAAGGGGGTTAAGGGGGATGGGTTCGCAAATGTGAGCGTAAAATGTTCCATTCGAACACCTCATCAGAGGTCCCCATAGGGGTCTCCAATTCGTTTTGCCTTTGTTCCCCTGCGACTCGATCCCAACGCAGCGGTTGTGCATTGGCAATGGCGTCCATTAAAGCCAAAGAAAAATGGCTGAATCTGAGACTGATGACAAAATCAGGCTCAGCCGCGACCTGCATTGAATGACTTTTCCGAATGGTTAGGAAATTTATAATTTGATTAGCACATCGCTGACTGAACACACTTAGAATGAGAATGAAGGAAAGAAAAATGGAGGCCCTCAAAAGTTGAAGGCAAAAGGAAGTGCAATTGACTGCATTTTCGCCGGAAGCCGAGATGGAAGCAGGCCGCCGCTTATCTTATCAACCTATTGAAAAGGATGGGGAATAGCAAAGGGAAATTACACGCCGTTAGACCCCGTCAGAGACAATGACAAATGATGATGAAGTGTGAATGAGATTTTCATAGGCAAAATTTTATTATACTTTTTTTCAATTAATGCCGCAAATGATAATCAAATGTCCATGTCCCCGCACATAATAAATGAGTGTGTGTGGAAGACAAAAAACACAACTAAAAAGGGTTTCCCATTCATTAAAACCATAAACAAACAATGCAAAAAAGTAGGCGTGGTTGAGGCCTTTCAAGAAAAATAGATTAATGGGCCGCCGCATGAAAATATAAGACAAAAGCTGACGAAATCAATTAATTATAAAATGAGACAAGTTGACCAAGTTGATAAGAAAAGAAAGAAAAGAAAGTCTGAAGAACAATTTAGAAGAACAATTTTATGTAAGTAAAACAAAAATGGTTTTGTATGGTTAAGTAGTGTTTTTTTTTTTTGATTTTGTTGATGAAATATATAACAACAAATAAGGTATTTTGATTATCTTTGGCATTCAACCAATTTGCTCAGCTAACACTTATATCCAACAGAAAAACATGAGTTCAAGCTTTCCTTTTACTATTTCTTTCTTTAGACGCACTTTTTCGCAAAATTTTAAGTATTGATTATTATGCCCAACTAGCCCGCAGTCTATCTTGTCTTTGGCCTATAATTTTTTTTAACAAATCTTGCTTTGTGATTTTTGTTTTAAAATGTTAATTAATTTGTCATATTCTTACAACACAATTTATTAAAGTTACATTTTTTGTTTGATTTTTTTTGCAAGTTTTTTGTGTTTTCGTTCTTTTTCATTTGTTCCAGCAAAAATGCCAGCTAATTTGTAAGTTTTGCCCTTTGTTTTACCGTCCAAATCTTCAACACCTATCAATGCTCTACAGGCTCTACTTGTTGGCCAATCGGGATTTCACGCGAGTGACCACAGGCAGTGGCATACTCAACTCCTTGGTGAAACCCATGAGCTTTGAACTGAAGATATCCCAATCTGTCATATTAAGTACACGACGTCAGAAATTGAGTAAATTCTTAAATGAGGAGAAGCTTCTGGAGCGTGAGGAAATGTCCAAGTTGAGTAAAAGTTATTTAAAGGATATTTATTGCTATTATAAATGCCCAGCCAAAGGACAAATGCCAGATATTAAGTAGAAAAAATTGTCTGTAAAAAGAGAGTGTTAAAATTCTTTGCGGTTAAGCTTTTGGAAATTCATTTGCCAAGAACATAATCGCCAAAAATTTTAACTCGCTTTGAAAATACCATTTTTCGAAGAGAAGTCAACATAGCAAAATAATACTAAAGCAATATATACTTCCAAAAACTACAAACAATTGTCATTCACTGTATCCTGTTGTTATTCCCTCGTAATCCTCACACAAAATGCACTGCAATGTGGCAGTAGAGGAAAGGAGAATGTGCAAAATTGGCAGACAAGCCAAACACAAATCGTTCGGTTATTTTCTTTACATACAAACACACACGCACACACACATACAGCGAAATGGAACACTCAGGTGTGTAATTGCAATCTGAATTGGTCAAGTGTAACAATGTTAAGGAACACACCACCCTCCCCCCACCTCTTATCCTTCAAACACCTGTGTATGTCGATATGGAATCAATTTGATCCTTGAACTTATGCAGAGCCAACAAACTGGAAAGAAACTGCTGGGGTGGAGCCCGGTCGTGGATGGCTCTGTGAACTTTGCAGGCGAAAACGAAACAAAATCAAATTGCAAATTGCATCCCCAAAAATGTCACGTGCTTTGTCACAATTTTTCGTGGTGTTTGCCATTTCGAAGTACATTTTGTGAGGGCAGCGTGACACGAATGGGAAATGAGCGTGCGAGAAAATTTATGAGAAATTGTCGACCAGTCTAATAGAGATTGCTCTTGGGATTCGAAAAGCCTGTTCAAAGCCACATCTTGGAAAGTACTGTAGCATCAACATTGAAATTTGGTATGTAAAGTAATGAAATGGATATTAATAGAAACTAAATCGGAAATGTGTGGAGGATTTGTTTAGTTTTTATGATTTTGCAAGCCAAGCCGCTCTTTAGCTTTTGGAATGTGCCTGCGCTCGTGTTTGTTTTATAAGAAGAGTTTCCCATTCAACAAAGCCAAGACATATTTTCTTGCACTCACTACGAGTTGGAGCAGAGATGGGCAACTTTCATAAGTGTATCCCGTGGGGTAGGAATATAGGATAACGCCGACAGAAGAGGTTTTTTATTTTTGATCAGCATCAATAGCCGAGTCGATCTAGCCATGTCCGTCTGTCCGTCCATATGAACACCAAGAACTCGGAGACTGTAAGAGCTAGAGAGACCTAATTAGGTATGTGAGGCGTCCCTTGTCCCTTGTGAGGCGTCAGATCAAGTTTGTTTTCCGCAAACTGAAAAACTTTATATCTTCCACAAATTTTAACGCATGATGTATGTGTATAAGCACCGGGGAGAACGTTACCAGCTTGGTAAATAATAAAAATCATCTTTAATCTCGCACTCTAGTTCCATCTCCCATCTCTAGTTCCTGCGTTTGCTGCCGCCTGGCCCTGGTGATGTGTCGTCTCGTGACATTTGGGCGCCATTTCTCGTTCTGGTTCTGGTTCATGACATGAAGAAAGGTTATTGCAATCGCCATCGTTGCCGCCAAAGCAATCAATGGCAACAGACATGAACTCGCAGGAACTCCCAAAGTGCATGTGTTAGATCCGTACACACAGAGACACACACATCCTGGACACATCGGATACAGTTGGATACTTTGGGCCATGCACAACTGCACCTGCGTTACAAGCTGCACTTTTCGCTGCTTTGTTGGAGCTGGAGGTTGCAGGTGCAGGTTAGGGGGTTGAGGGATGGCCAGGCCCATTCATTATGTTGACCACGCTGTCGCATTTGCTACGTGACATTCTGCTAACTGGCCTCGAACAGACTCCGGAGTCGAGCCATTGTAAACTGCAAATGCGCCGAAATGGTAGGGCATACTAAGGTAGGGGGTAATGTGGGGGAATATGGGATCTTTCCGCTAGACTCCGTTTCTTCTAGTTGTTAACTCAATGGGGGAAACAATAGTTGATAAGGATTGCATTAGAAATGGAACAATGGTAATGACAATGGTATTTGAGAACTGAAGAAATTTTGAAACAATGGGAATGGAACATAAAGTTCTTAGCTAATAGAGAGTGTCTAGCGATTATACAATTATAATCCGATCCGATATCTGATCTTAACAAAACTCGGTAGTACGGTAGGACGGACAGACGGACATGGCTAGAGCGACTCGGCTGTTGATGCTGATCATTTGCACGAATGCAATATACTCGCTTACTCTACTAGAGTACGAGTATAAAAATGATATGAATAAGCTTATGCGAAACTTGGAGCACTACAATAAAATAAAGATAGCGTGAATCTTCAATGATTTCAGCAGCTCTTATCCCACACACTCACACACACACACACACACATAGTGAGTGGCGTTAAATGCCAGCCGCAGTCACATCCGCATTCTGCCTCATCTGCGCTTTGGGAAACGTGAGATTCGTTTGTAATTTGATATGGAAGTTTAAGTTTTCTATCGTTTTGTTTAGGTTTCCTAATTTTATAAGGTAGAAATGTTTCAGATATACGAAATTGATTTGACCAAAAAAATATTTTCGAAATCAAATTGCGATTTTATAGAAGAGCAATTGGGGAAAAACTGCATAGCCACACCTGCTGCCAGCCAATCAGGCGATATATTAATGACTTTTTGAGCCTAAACCCTAAACCCCTCAGCCCTCACTATATTTTCTGCAAATTTAGCCATAAAATTTGAAATTTGAAGGCTAAAATATACCGATGACCACCGCTCTGCTGGTCTAGCAGACATAGCAGCTGCTCCTCGCCCCATCTATAGTGTCGTTTGTATACTTTGTCCAATGTCCATTTGGGCAGCATTTGTTCAGGTTACCAAAAGCACGCCAACACCACCCAGCTGCTTCTGTGTGAAATCAGGGCAATTGCAGAGTGCTTTAAAAGTGCTCCAATGGCCATGGCTGGCTACCATGGATGTGGATGTGGATGCTGCCACATAAATAAATGTTTGCGCATTTACTACGAGTACTGCCCTTCTTCTTCCTCATCTAGTTCAGAATCTGTGTTTCGTTTTCGTTACGCTTCCTGTTCTCCCAACACGTTCATAACTCAACTCTGGGTTGGAGGAGGTACTTGCTTGGTAGTCGCTTTATTTACTTGTAATTTGAAGCTTGGCCAATCTCAATACACAAATCCCAGAAATCCCCACAGCTGCTGACTGCAATGCAGGCCTTCCTACACTCAAACAAAATTTGATAAAGGTAATATTTTAGTCATTAAAATGCACATGCAATTTGTAAGTATTTCTTGATTTTCATATATTACTAACTTAAGAAATATATATTTTGCCACAGAGTTCCCAGAAGTTCCCTGACTTTAAGATGTTAGTTAAATATCTACTTGATAATTCTACGAAATTTTTTTGAATTTGTAGGTCTAAAAAAAATAACCCGTACTCGATATATAGTTTCGGATTGCCCCTTTTTCAAGTAAATTTCTTAAATACTGATGATATTTGTATTTGAAATTTTCAGCTTTAAAGAAATTCTGTGGAATAAAATATATTTGTTTATACACTCAGAGACAAAAGATGATCAAATTCGAAAAAATCTTGATTCAAGTACGAAATTCTTAGTTCACGTACGATAATACTTATATTAAGAATGTTTATACTAGCTCGAGTAATTCTAAAAAAAAGATTTTGAATACTTAACTTAAGAATTAAGAAATAAATGCTATGAACTATAGTCAAATTTTTCACGGAAAGCCAAAATCAGATCTGCTGCGTTTTGCATTTCAATTAACTGGGTTACCAAAACATCTTCTAAACTTAATAAAATTTTGTTTTTAAACAAATTTTCATGGTTTTAGTGTTTTATTTTCAAAGTGTAGTACGGTTACGCTGTGTGATTGCAGTCCGTGCAGCCTCGGCAATCAAAATGGTTGATTAATGCATTCTTTGGCCAATCAAAAAGGTTTTCATTCTGTCAGCTTTGAAGTGTTTCAGTTTATTTCTGGCATTTGTAAACGCTTTATTTGATTTGTCTTACATTTCTTCATAACATTTTCAATTTTAATGAGCACTACACATTTTTGTAGTGGCGAACTTTAATTAACAAACAACAGAAAATGAAAATGAAAAACCTTAATTTATAGCGAAAGAGAAAAATCTACGGACCAGAAAAACAAAGAGCAACTAAAAACAAAGTGAAATATGAAGACACATGAGAGTTCCGGGCGTACATTTCAAATGAAAAAACGTCGCCACTAAGTAGTGTGTTTTCTTTTTTCAGGCTTGGCCCTGGCCATGGCTAAGAGCTGCTGAAAGTCCCCTCCTATCAAGTTAAAAAAGCGTAAAATCGCAGCACATTTTTACGTTTTTAATTAAGCCCTCAATTTTTTTATGTTGCCTTTCGAAAGCGACACTCCGTGATTCCTATGTTAGCATGAGAAGTGTGAAAAAAGTAATTTATTTTTGCACAAAACTCAAACGGGGTGATAACGTGTTATATAAAGGTCACAATAAAACTATAGGCTACAGGATTAAAAAGACTACCAAATAGGTTTTTTTTTGTGTTTTTGTAATATTCAACATATCCATTAAGGTAGAAACTCGTTCCTAAAAGAAAGCCACAATATATTTTAAGCCCAACTCTTTCCGGGTTAGCTTGCACTCAGACATCATTTAGCAGCTTAAGCCATAATTATTTATTTAAATTTTCTTTTTTCGTTCTACAAAAATTAAGTTTTAGTTTTAAGTTTTAAGGCAATACATACACGTGGCCCTGATTTAACATCTCGGTAGAGCTAACTATACTTAAATACCAGTTTTCGTAAGATCAAAGGTAGGCTTTGCCTTGTTAACCTTAACGAGATGTTCCCCTTTAAAATGTTTACCTTCTCCTTAAAGCATTGTCACATCAGGAAAAAGCTCGGCTTCCCTTTAATTGATTTTCAAATTTTGTATTTACTCGTAATTTAATTTAATTTAATTTACTATAAGCATAAAATATTTAAATTAAATTAAAATTACCCTAAATTACAAATTGATACATATGTGCTTCAGACTTCAGTATGCAGCATATCCAGCACTGGTTTTGATTTTTGTGCAGCATTATTAATGTGTTTATATTGATCCCACTTACACAAGCTGCTTCAAATTCACAGTGGTTACGGAGATAATTATAAACTAAAATCTAGACAAATTATAAAGTAATACCTCAACCATGCCTTCTTTTCTCTTCATGACTGATTTACTGTTAAATAGTTTTTTTTTTTTTTGTTTTCAAAGTGATTTACAAGCTGTTTACATTCCATAAGTCTATAAATTGTTGAGTGCACGAAGCTAAAGCTTACAGTCTTAATTGGTAGCTACAGCTGCACAGAACGAAGCAAAGTGGAAGGCAGAGTCGGAATAAAACGTGAACCGCCTTTATCACAAAACTCCGACGCAGTACGCATTGATAAGTTTTGAAGCAGCGATTATTGAACCGGAATGTAACCGAAATCAGGTAAGCCTCTTCATTAAACGGGTTTCAGAAACTCAATGACACGATACTGCAAGGTAACTGGACTGTAATTGACCAGCTTAAATCTGTGGATCTTGTAGGCGTCTATAAGCCAACCATCACTTTCGCCTTCAATGTGATTCAGAGCTTTGCGGAAAGTTAAGACAATTTCGCCGAGCAGAATTCTCCGATGGCCAGGAGGTGGAATCTCTTCACTTGTCTGCGCCTCCGCCAGCACTTTCTGTATTAGTTGTAGCATTTCCTGTTTCTCCGAAGAGTTATCAAAGTCCAACATATTCCTTAGACCCACAAAGGCCATATCTACATAGACATAACTGTGCCCATCTGGCGACCACTCCCACTCTACATTGATGGGCAGAGCCTGGCGTAAATGTTGAGTTTGAAAACGCACCAGCTTTGTATAGAGATGGAGCTTTTTGGTTTGGGTCAGGCCGTAGATATTGCACGATCCCTGCTCGGTACAGCAGCTGCGTATGCGCGACCAGTCCGCCTGATGCACTGCCTCCAAAATCACAGCCGTTGCCTGACGTGTGCCCTCTAGAAACTCTCGCTCATCGAAGTCTTCGGGGGACATCAGGCGGCGCAGTTTCCACATGCAAAACCGGCTTCTTAGGCCACTCAGAAGATGCAGGAATGCGCTTTTGAAACGTGGTCTACTCTGGCCTAAGTAGCTTAGATCTCGACAAAACGGATGTTTGATTGTGACTGATGGTGAGACTCGCGGTTGTTGTTGGGCTAGACTTAAGAATTTTGTAGGGCCGCCATTAAGGCCCAGAATGCGCAACGATTTCAACAGCATTTTTCGAAAAAAATAATAAACAATATACAAAACTATAATCGAAATTTTTTTGAAAAGGTGACACATTTAGTCTAGCCCGAAACTAAAGTGAAATGTGTGAAGTTCAACTCGTACTATATTTGTATTTAGAGAGACTATTATCTTTTGATGTATGTAGAGCAGGGATGGCCACATATGTGAGGGTTCAGGCAGAACACGAAATTAAGGGACGGTTTTCTTGCTTTATACAGAAAAAACCGCTGCTTAACCAAAGTAGCATGAAAGCAAGAGCCTCGTTCAAAAAGTACAACACGAAGATTATATAAACCTCAATGAATATGGATAGAGAGGGTTCAATTATCCATAGATCTCTCTTTGGTGTACTTTAAAAACGAGAACAGCGAGTGCTATAGACATATTATATGATATTCATATATTTCGTGCCTCAATTGAATGGAGTGTTGACTGAAGACGATTGCATAAACATCATATGGCGAGATACGATCCTCATTGCTTGAAAATTTGTGGAAAATTTTGCTTTCAGAATGCACCACATCCGAGATAGTCATGGCACCCCCATATTTAAAGTTCTATTAGCCTAAAAACCACATCTCCTTTCATACCCTTCATCTGAATTAGACAACTATATCATATATCTTCTATAGCTTCCATGGCAAGCCAACAATATTTCGCTTTTTGAGTTAGGGCTGTGTGTGAGATAGAGTACGAAGCGACGAGCCTTCATTGGTGGCGAAAGCGACGAGTAGAATGCTCTGTCTCTCTCTCTCACACACTTTATATTGCAAGCAGATTATACTGTCTATGTTCCAATCTTGTTAATACTGTTTTTTTTACAATTATTGTTTATTTATCTACAAAATCATCTGCAGTTTTTCTGAAAAGAATAATTTTTCATTCATTTTCTTCCACAGCATGCGGAGCCTTATATTGATTTCGAGTCTATCAGCTCTATTGATAATTTTAGTTCCTGTATCACTTGCTAGCTACGATCATTACCGCCTGCCTGAGTCCATTCAACCCGAGCACTATGATCTACGCATTTTAACCCACCTAACTGATCCGAAAGATTTGCGTTTTGAGGGTCTTGTGAAAATCCATTTACTTGTTTTAGAGACAACCCAAAATATAACCCTACATGCGAAAAATCTAACTATAAATGAAAATAACATAACAATAAATTCAGAAAAGGATTTTAAAAATTGTATAAATAGTACAGAGCGCATTGATCTGCACGATTTCTATATTATAAATCTCTGCGAAGAATTGAAAAAGGGCGAGCAGTATGAACTGACACTATCCTTTGAAGGTCCCCTGAATGTGAGTAATACGGGTTATTATAGAAGTTCGTACAATGATACGAAAACAAATGAGACACAGTAAGTAATTGCACGTAAAGTGTTCTCTGAAAAACATATTTAACATAATTTAATTTGCAGTTACTTAGCGGTTACTCAATTTTCCCCTACCTATGCTCGCCTGGCCTTCCCCTGCTTTGATGAGCCCTCTTTGAAGGCCACTTTCAAGGTATTCTTGGGTTATGATAGCAACTATAAAGGCCTCAGTAATACTCCGGTGATAAAATGTGTGGAGCAGTAAGTATTCCATTTGGAAACCAAGTTGAGATATCCACTAATATATATAAAACTACTTAAACAGTGAAACCCTCAAGAACTACATCTGGTGCGAGCATGAGAAACTGTTAAGGACCTCCACATATCTAGTGGCCTATGCCGTACACAACTTGACTCTATTTCCATCAACTAACTCTCACCTCCTACCAAGAGTGTCCTTCCAAAGTTGGATGCAACCAAAATCGGTTCCACACTCCAACTTTTCTGCAGATATAGCCCCTCAGATTTTGAGTTATCAAGAGAAACTTTTCCATCGAAATTTTCCTCTAAAAAAGATCGATCAATTAGCAGCCCCCTCACATGCATTCTCGGCCATGGAAAACTGGGGTCTGGTCACCTTCAATGATGCCAACTTTTGCCACGATGAATCCTTTGATACTCAAGGGGATAAGGAAAGGAAGAGCATTACTCTGGCCCACGAATACGCTCATCAATGGTTTGGTAATCTTGTGACCATGAAATGGTGGAATGATCTGTGGCTCAAAGAGGGCCCATCAACATATTTTGCATATTTAACTATGGATGCTTTAAAGCCCGATTGGGGCTTGGCAGAAAGAAGTATAGGAGAGGATTTGAGGAAGTTCTTCCGTAAGGATTCGTGTTCGGTTACAAGGTCAATTTCCAGAAATGTGACCACACCCAAAGAGGTTAGAGAACAGTTTAGTGATTATGTTTATGATAAAGGCAGCCTAACGTTGCGCATGGTACATAAAATATTGGGTGAGGAGGTGTTTTATAGGGGTTTGAGAAAATATCTTGAGAGATATGCCTATAGTTCAGTGGAACAGGCTGATCTATGGGAGGTTCTAGAAGAAGCAGCGAGAGAGCAAAACGGGATACTTGCTTCCAACTTCAGTCTAGCTAAGGCCATGAATTCTTGGACGCTTCAGGAAGGCTATCCTTTGATTAATGTTCACCGAAACTATGAAGATGGCAAGGCCACTGTAAATCAGTCCCGGTTTTGGTCAGCTAAGCCACTTGACGAAGCCCCAGAGACTTGTTGGTCTGTGCCTTTAACATTCGTTAGCCAAACCGAACCTAATTTCAACCAAACCCAACCACAGCATTGGTTGGACTGTCCCGTAACTAGTCAAATTTTACAGCTTTCAGTCAAGCCAGATAAGTGGATCATACTGAATCCCCAAGTTTACAGTATCTATCGTGTTAACTATGATGAACGCAACTGGGAAATGTTAAGTTTCACCTTGAATACGGAAGAGAATTTCGGAGGCATACATCCTTTAAATAGAGCTCAGCTCTGTTCCGATATCTTGGCGGTGGCTTCCAAAAATATACAGAGCTATGATTTGGCTCTGCATCTATTGGAGTATTTGAAACGAGAAGAGCAAGAAACACCCTGGCAAGTGGGAATTCAGGGTTTGGAGAGAATCGGAGTATTACTTAGAGGCGATGACAAAAAATACTTTGAGGTGGGACTGATTTTGTCAAAAGATAATATTATTTTCAGTTAATAATGTCATACTTGCATTCCAGGCTTATATGAGGCAACTCCTCCATCCCATGTTCCAGCTTTTCACTAAAATGCAGCCACTTCAAAGTAGCTCTCCCAACAACTTTAAGCAACTCCCACTACAACATCTCATTTACTCTGAGGCTTGTCTTTATGAGGTGGATGATTGTATAACACAAATGATGAATCTTAAATCCTCGGAAGTTTCGGTAAACTTTCGTGATATTCTCCACTGTACCATCATTGAGCAGGGCTCTGATTTGGAGTTCCAAATGTTGTTTGAAAGCTTCAAGAATTCCACCATACCAGGACAGCAAGATGTCTGGGCCAATGGTCTTGGCTGCACTCGTAACTATACCCAGTTAGAGGACCTGTTGGATTACACACTTCATTCAGATGAAAAGCTGATGGAAGATTATTTTATCCAGGTGGTAATGGTGGCCTTGACTCGTGCACACATAGCAAAAGAGACCTCCCAATATATACTCAACCATGTAAACATATTGCAGTAAGTGGAAAATCATTTATTTAAAAATTATTTGTGAATATTTATTTTGTATTTCTTTTTTCAGTGAAAAATTTAATGAAAAAGATTTTGGAAGTATCCTTAATTCGATGGTTAATCATATGGATACGATTGAAGATTTGGATAAGCTCCAAGAACTTTTGCAGGGCTACAAGAAGTTTGAGAAGCCCTTGAAGATGGCTCTGGAATTGGGTCAAGTGAATCAACTGTGGCTTCAGCAACGCTCTACAGATTTTCTTAAAGCCTTAAGAAAATATATTTAAATTCAAAATGAAAAATATTTAAAATAAAATATAAGAAAAATATATATCTTAAAATTAAAAAAAAGAATAAGAAAGGTAAATACATAAATATTTTGAACACTTATAATCCTAAATTCTAGAATGAACTATGTATTCTCAAAAGTGACCTTTGCATGGGCTTCTCTTCTTTGACCAAGCAAAACTTGTAGACGAAGGAAGGGGCGGTGAAAGACATTTGCTGAGTGATTGAATTCTAAAAATAAGCCTTGCAAACCTTTAGGCTCATACATTTAGCTGACATTCTAAGAAATTTCAAAGTAAAACTAAAGCTCCGCCAAATGCGCTGACATTGTCATGTTGGCAAACATTGTTCCTTGGGTGTGAGTATTAATTAAGCCAATGGTGATGAAATTCTTGATGGAAGGCGAAAGTGAAATTGAAAGCCCACAGCAGGAGATCTTCGCCACATTCGACTCTTGTCGTTGTCGTTTTTGGTTTGCCTGTCGCTGTCAGAAACTTGTCCAATGCCATGCCTTTGACTTGTAAATTGCTTGACACAGGACATGCTGGATTTCATATACACATACATCGCCACCCTCACTCACACCTTGCTATGTTCTGTCCTTTGCTCGGCGCCTTCTTCTGCGCTTTGTTAGAGACGTCAAAATATTTCGTCGCTGCTCTGTGCCCTGGGCATGACATTCCATGATAATGATGATGATGTTGGTGATGATGATGTGGCATGTCATGTGAAAGGGGCAAACGGAGAAGCAGAACCACACCCATTTGGACTTGGAGTTGCCTGGGCATATGTTGGCGGCAGCTGTCTCCAAGAGATTTTGCCAATTAGTCAAATTAATCGGAAAGCAATTGACAATGTTTAGCCCCATTGGAAAAACGAGAAATAAACAGCAACTTAATATGTCAATCAGCTGATAGCTATATATCAATGTCATCCGATAATTCCGTTTTGAATATCTAATATCAAATTAAGCCAGGTAATCGAGTCAATTGTTCGAATTTTTTAAAAGAAAGGCTCGCTACGGAGTAGGTAGAGGTTTTTTAAAGTGTCATCTCATCTGTTGATGGACTTGTGCCAAAGTTTGAGCAAGCTGCGTCATCTAGTTTGTATTTAACAGCCAGCAGACAATCGTTAAAAAAACACCACTGAAACCAAAGGAAAGGCTTGATAAGCACTATGTGGACTCTTCACCATCAATTTCCATGGTTAAGAAGAGGTCTACTTAGTTCAATTGTGGCCGTAACAGCAACAGAGCTCGTTAATCCAAAAATCGTTGATAAGATCCATGGAATCAGATGGACGGATTGGTTAGTGCGAATGCATAAAGTAGCTGAAGCTGTAGGCCTGAAAGCTGAGCAGTCACATCACATTTTACATGAATATTTGCACGTGGAAAAGCTATCCGTGCGCTGGATCCTGCAATTGCTCCCACTTACCGTGGCCAAATGCCTTTGGAATTGGTATCTCGCCCAGCATATTCACCAGATTTAGTAACGCTCTGGCTATCTCACTTATTTCAAACATAAAAAATGACTGGAAGGTAAGACATTTAGGTTAAATGAGGAGGTCATCAATGAAACTAACTCCCTTCTTGGAGGGCTTTGAGAAAACCTGAAAAAATAAAAAAATGTTGAAAACTCGGGACTAGCTGCATCCGGCTAAAAGGAGACTACGTTGATAAATAAAATGCCCCTTTCGCTTATGAGAAAAATCACGAACTTATCTATTGACCCTCGCAAAATAAAAATGTGGCACGTGAAACTCACACACATTGTGAGAATGCACTCTCAATGTTTTTGTAAATTAATTAAATGTGATGCGCAGAGAGATGTCACATGGTGTACATTTTACACACGGTTAATGTTTTTAACGTTAAATATTTATGTTGCAAATTAATTGAATGGCAACGCGTGAATGTGACACTTTGCATATATTTAAGTGTCAAATTAGCAGATTTTAAAATCGACAAATAAATATTTTCGAAAATTAAATAAAAAATGGTGCTTCTTTCCTTTTGAAATTGACAATTTTTTACATTGCGGTCTTTCAATCAAACACTTAATTGTGGCTTACATTATTAATACATATTAAATTTGTTATGACTTTTAAATAGATTAAAAGATTAAAAGGAGCTGCAAATTGGCAGCAAACTCAATATGCAGAATTGAAATTTGAGAACAGGCTTCCTTTTTTTGAATGATATTTTTACGAGCTTCCTTTAACATTTGTTTTTATGGCAAAGTTAAAATTTATTAAATTTAAAAATAAACTTTTTTAAAAACTCTTCCAAAGTCAACCAAATTTGGCCTAACCACGTGTTTGGTTGTATTTTTCTGCATGTTAAATTTCTCAATTTATTAAATATTTAACCTTAAATCGATTGAATACCAAACCTCCTGGCCCCAAACTCCTTCTGCGGTCAAAAGTTTTCTGCTTGGTTAGTCCTTTCCATTGTCTAGTGCTTCCGGCAGGATAAACATAACTCAACCTCCACCTCCTGTCTTTGCTTGTGCTGTCTTGGCATCTGCTGCTGTTGCTGCTGTTGCTGCTGCAGCTGCAGTTTGCAATCAAGTTTTGGGAGAAACATTAATTAATATGCATTCAGTGTAAGGACCGAGGCACTAAGGCCAACGACAAGGATCAAATTATGTAATAGCGGGGCATTAAAATTGAATTTCTCGATGCGTGCGCCAGATTCCCCGATTCTGAGTTAATTTTGGGAAATTCGATGCTAATTCAGAGCCCCATTTGCTGACCATTTGAAAATGGTCTAATTAGCTCTAATTGAATATGGCATAATTGGTTACTAGTTTATGGTCTTCCACCCACTTCGTCCTGTCACCCCTTCACTCTGAGTCTATCTATTGCTGTTTATACCAAATGATTTGTATGTTTGGAAATTGATTTTAATGTGAATTCAATTTCACTTGGAATGATTATGATTGTGTAAGCGATTCCTTATTACTAGATCGAAGGCAAAGCTGAAGGATCATATATTTATGATCTGAAATCTAATTTGAAAACTCTAAGTAATAATATTAATAACTAACTAGGGAACGGATATATGATGGCAATGTTTTATCCGCCAAACGAAGGCCAAAGAACGGAACTAGTCAGCTTATGAGGAAAGGTATGTTTTCAGCTTCCTTTGGGTTGGTATTTTTTAGTTACTTGATCGCACTTGATACTACAATTTCAAACTAAGTTTTTTTCTTCAAATTGAAAGCAAAATAATTTCAATTACAAGCCACAGAAATGTTTAAGTGCCAAGGAATTGCTTGAAAACTAAAATACTATTTATATTTGCAATTTAATTAAACGAAATTAAACAATCTGTTCAACATTTGTGTTCAGCGTGTGCGCGTGTGTGTGGGCATTTGTTGGGCTGCGTCTGTGTTATCTACATTTCGTAAGTTGCCATCCGTGACCTAACCTAGCCTTCTCATTTGGGTGCAAGTTTGTGGTTTCTTTGTGGCAAGTTTTCTTGCTTGCAGCCTAAGGGCGCCAGCACAAAGATGTGGTCCAAGCATTGCAGAAGCCAGAGAGGAAGTAAGGAAGGACGGAAGACAGCAATAAATGTTAAAATAAAGTTTTAGTTTCTTGCAACTGATAAAAATGAATAATTGTTGGCTGATTCAACAAATAGTATTTACTAATAAGAAATCGATTTAAAAATCAACCGAAAACTATATTATTTTGTTTTCTTTAGTTAATTCTGATTTTTTGCATAAGTAAACAGATTTTAATGAATTTATTTTCTCTGCGCCATTAAAATCAACAACTAAATAGCTATTTGGCTTTGCTCTGTTACTGATTCCCTCGCCCTCTCTGCGGCAGCTTCGACTTGTTCTGTTTAATTTACGATGTAAACAGAAAATGTAATACGCAAGTTAGACAATAAAAAACATAGACATGCAATTCAATGTTCTGCATCCCCTCACTTTCAAACACCCGCCCCCTGTTGTTGCAAAAGGTAAACACAAGCTGCACACAAAATTTACAACAAAACTTCTTGGAGAATATTTTGAACAAACAATAGGGTAAGAACAACGACTAGCAGAAGAATGAAAGAGAGAGAGAGGAAATAAGTAAAGCAAACTCCTGCCAAGGTGAAGCTAGCTTAAGGTGTGGCTGGCCTAATTGAAATATACGAGTATACCGTAAAAGGTCAGAATGGGTTAAGTTGGTAATAGAAACCCCCAGTGGCATATGAAAGTACCGATGGATTCTCCTATATGAGAAATTATCTTGCTTAGAAATTATCTTTGGAAATTCATTATATATATATAGCTTGAAGTAAAAATAATATTTTAGGAAATTGAAGTGATAATCTATATATATATAAATGAATTTCTGAACGTCTGAAAATTGAAATGTTACATTATTTTTGTTAAAGTTAGAATTGAATCCGATCGTGTTGTACGAGCCCGAAGACCACGCCACTTAAATTGATATCTAAGTTCGTTCTGTTACAACGTCAACTATAACTATATCCTTTAAAATGGATGACATGTGCACATATGGCAGAGCAGAGGGAGACAAAAAAAGTGCTGCGCGGAAAGGAAAGTTAGATTACCACCATTAAATTCGGTTTTGTCCTTCGGAAATACAATTCATATTTCCACATGACTTCCTTCCGGGCAGCAAACGTTGTGCAAAACAATTTCATGCCCACAGTCAAGGTAAAGGGCCAAATATATCATCAAGCTGGATCACTGCTACCATTGCCGAATGCGGCTCTATCCAAAACCTTGTAGAATACCACAGAAACTTCTGGTAGTCGGGTAAAGCAAGACTCATTGTAGATCATTAAAGCAGCAACAAATATAGGTCTATCTGGTTTATAAACTATAGACTATAAACTGATATACAAACTAGCGATGATTTTAAATATCATAGCTCTGAAAGGAGAAGAGAAAAATAGTGAATATAATAGAGGAAGGCTGGCTTAACATATATTTCTGTTCGAAACTTCAGCTTCTCGTAGTAGGAAAAGTCACTTTTAATGAAAGTTTGCCTTTATATATATATATGGAGATATTTCCTGCTCAGCTCATTCATTTCGGAAAGCCACATCCTGTTGCTGCCCAATAATATTATCGACATTTTCCACGGCTTCACAAGCACAACTGTGCACAAAATACATATAAAAGCTGCAATCGGAAATGCGGCAGGAAAACAAGTAAATCGAATGGCCATGAAATTGAAGCCAATGTCATTAGAAATCTTGGATTTGGACCCACAATAGCAAAAGGCAATTCCTAAAATGATTATTTGCATTATTTTCATGACAATTCACATACATATATATATACAAATAGAACGAAAGCCTGGCTGGCACAATGGTTCCCTTTCCTTCCAACAAATTGTCAGCGTCTGGGGAACGATGAAAATTGATTTTAATGCCAAAAATTATGTGATTCGGGCATGTTATGGACTTAAAGAGGCCAGACAGCCAACCAAAAAAGTGTATTTATATATATATATATATATGTACAAGAACACTTGTGTGCGCACTTTGTTGGGTGGCCCTAGCCCCCATTTACATAAGCTTCTCCCTGCACAAGTACACCCACACACTCATAACAATAATTATTATTATTATGAACATGAACTTGACTAAATTACAAACGACTTACAATGCGTGTGAATTGGAGTTTGGACAATTGCGTTGATGATAATGATAATAATGATGATGATGATGATCACGCTGTGTGTGTCTGTGTGTTTGTATGATGGGACAGTTTGGGCAATTGTAAGGAATGGCTGAATGTGAAAGGAACTCAGGACATGACAATAAGATTTCTGTAAAGCAAAAAGGCTAAGAAAAGAATTTCTATTTCATTTAAAACGCTAAATATTTAAATCATTTTCTTAAAATCCTTAAACGGACAAAATAAAAACTTAAATAAAACTTTGCAATATAATATAAAAGCAGAATATATACAAATATGAATATGGACATACTACTTTACTTAGCAACAAACGTGGGCTGTGTGTGAAAAATGAAGGGAAATGCCGCGAAGCTGAAGCGGAAATGAAAAATGCACGAATTCGAACAACAACAAAAAAACCAACAAAACGGAAATGCTACCCAACAGCGATAAGAATGCTTAACGGCAGCAACAACCACAACCAAAAGGAGAAGCAAGAAAAAAAGCAGAAAAACAAACCAAAACAGGCAACGCAATACTTGAAATTCAGTGTTGGGGAAAAAGAAAGGCAGCATAAGTGTTTGAGAACCCTTGAGAATTGTAAGTTAAAATGGGATTTGCATTTGAAAAAGAAAACAAAAACTATATTTGGGGTGGAAAATGCAGTATTTAAATAATAGTGGTGACTGACATTGGTTATATATATATATATATGATAGGTTATTATTAATAAGCAGACACTTATACAGGCTTATATTATCTGAAAGTATTTTCAAAAGCGCATTGAATAAATGAAAATCTTATATAGTTGTCTGAGTAACTGAGAGGAGAAAACTATAATTATATTAAGAATATAATAGCTATCTCTAGATTTAGTAAGTAACGAGGCTCATTTCCGCGAGCAACAAAAACCAAATTCAAAAGTAAAAATATATATTCACTTCAATTCGAAACCCTCGAGATCAGCATTAAGATTACGCGATGTATGGTCTAAAAAAAAACAGCTTACAATCTCTCTCATTAATTTCTACTTAGAAATTATTAATAATTGGTTTGGGAGTGCTCTTTAGAGCCTAACTATGTAAGGTGTGAGATCTCTGTTCTGAAATTTCGGAATCCCTTGTACACCGATGATACAGATCTAAATAGATTTCAATAAGCTTTACAAATTACACATCCGTACACATCAAGGCATTTTCTTAATAAATATAAAAAATAATATATAAATATATAGAATATAAAATAAATTTTAACAGAATTATAAAACACCTTAAAGTGGGAATTCTAATTTTCAACATGTTCAACATATTTCAAATCAATTGCACCATCAATTGCACCACAAATTCACCTATGACTTCCTTTATTTGCAGTTAACTGTAAAGTGGACTTGAAAGCAACCCCCCAATTCAGGTTGAAGTTGAACACGACGTGCAGAATCAGAATCAGAATCAGACATGGAACAATAACGATGGTCCTTCTCCTGCCACAAAAGTGTGCTGCGTGATGTTTTGTCTTTGCTTTTAACACCACCAACTCACCAAAAACAACTTATCAACTTCCGGCTAACCAATTGAAGGGTCTCCAGAAATAAGTCATTAGGCAATAAACAAAGCACTTGGAACAAACAAAAAAAGAACCAGGAAAGAAAAAAATAATAAACATAAAAACGAATACGAAATTTGCACACGCGCTATCAATTTAAGCCCAAACAATGGGGACACTCAAGCGAAGAGGTGGTGTAGGTGAAGAAGCACGAGGACATCTTTGTCTTACGCCTTTCGGACGCGTGCCGGCAATCAAAAATAATAAACACCCCTAATTTTTGGGGAGAAAAGTGGCAGAAAACAAAAAAAATTTACCAGCTGAGTGGCCTTGGGTATACTGTATGCAGGAAAGGGTAGGTTATGCTTGCTGAATCGGAAGTGCAGAGAAGATAGGATATAATATAATATTTATATGTCAAAAAGGAACTATTGGTACATTTTTAAATATGAAAATAATTTTTAATTTATTTGAGGCTGTTTTAGGAAAATCATCAAGTAGCAAGTTGGTATGACAATACAACGAAATTGGTAAAATCCTGGTAGGAAATTTTGTTTATCAATGTTTAATTTGAAGATCAGGACTAGCAATTGAATTTTAAAGAGATGGCGCACCAGCTATTTGTTATGCACCCCCATGATATGGGTATCAATTGAAAGTGCATATAACTTCTAATTCAGCTTTTGCTGAAAACTCCAAAGAGTATTTAAATCTTCTGCTTGGCCTTTGGCTTTACCCTTCTTTCGATTGTTGTTGTTCTTGTTGCTGATGCCTGGTCTGCTTGTTGGGTCCTCTCAGACGGTTCCTGCTACCCCGCCGTCGCTCATTAAAATCAACACGAGAAACGATGATGATATTCCAGACGCTGTCGCATAGTCATTAATATTTGGCGCTTAGGCAAATGCAGGAACAGGAACAGCAGCCGCCAGCCGCCACTGTCTGAATTGGACCACCCATTGGCTTGTGCTGATGCGGGTGAAGGCTTTGGGGAGGGGTCCCGGACTGGTAGGGGTTGGGGTGCCAAAAATACAATGCCCAGGGATGACGCATTTGTTTTTGTTCCCTGGATGGCAAGGCAGAGATTTGAATATCTTTTGGTGCCATTGTTTTGCCCCGACAGCGGCATCGAAATAATGCCGTTTCATGCATATATGCATTCCGTGATGGAGATGGAATGAATGACGTAGGTGTGTGTGTGTGTAGACAATCGAATTCGTTGTCAGAGTGTGTGACTAGATGGGTGTGGGAGTGTGTGCATGCGCATGTGTTTAATATGCATAATATGCATCAGAGTTCCACTTCCACAACTCAAAGCGCATTAAATTAATGAACAAAACCAAAGCCAAAAGTATGCTATAAATGAGAAACTTTTTTTTTAAATAAAACAATAGACTAATGGGGATACATACGTATGTATTATGTACATATTAATAAGTAAAATTGAAGCTCAAAATAAAGATTAAAAAAATGTATTTAAATATATGAAAATTAGCTAATATAAATTTAGATTTTAAAATTTGTTGCTTGTAACGCATTGAAAGAAGCATCTGCAACCCCATAAAGTATATATATTCTTGACCAGATAAAAAGTCGAGTTGATATAGAAATGTCCGTCTGTCTGCCCATGCGCCTGTCCATCTGTTTCTATGCAAACTAGTCTCTCAGTTTTAAAGCTATGGAGCTGAAATTTCTACCCCACACTTCTTTCTGATGCAAAGTGGTCTAGATCAGACTACTATATTATATAGCTCCCATATAGCCGACCGACTCGGAATGAACACTTAGAACACCGAAATTGCTTGTTTTTTATCTGAATCAAACCAAATGTGATAAACGTTAGCTTTCGAAGCCTCAACGTCTGCTGAACAAAGTCAATCCGAATCGAACCACTATATCATATTATAAATTATAAAATTCTTAAACCAATCTTATTGGCTCATAAAATTCAGACTTAACTTGAGTTCTCTAGATTCTGAAATCTAAAATTCGCATAAATTGGTTTATTTATTTACTTATTTAAACAAATAATCAATTACTTAATGCAATTTTGTGGAACAGTTACCCCATCTTATTATCCACAAGGTCTACATCCACTAGCTTCCTAGTACTAATTGGGAATTGAAAGTGAAAAAACGATATTTTTCAACAAATTATGAAGTAAGGAAAATTAATCTTTTCATTGTATTTCAGATTTGATTCAAAGTTTCCGTTCTTATTATGTATTTTGGGATTTCACGAATGCCTAAGAATAATTTTTAAGCACATCTACTTCATAAGTCAATCATAGTACATATAATAAGAATAGTCATGTTTCGCTACTGCTTTATATGATTGGGCAGTTTTTCACTCTCTTATAGTAACCAATTACAAACAAAGTTTAATAAATTTATCCACAAATACCTTGCACAAAACTTTGTATAATCTTCTAAGCTAAGAGTTTTACCCACTCTGTATTTTATTGATCCTTTGAGAACACAGAGTATAAGCAATTTTATAGTCTTTCTTATCTAATATTCTTATTTATGAAACAAGTAAAGTTTTAACCTGAAATTGTACCTTCTATTCCACATATTATGAATATGTAAAAATGTACGGTTGAAACTTGAGCAATTTCCTTAATTTTCCTTAAATTTGCTAATGTTTCAACCTTACATTTGCGTATATTTACCTATCCAGTTGCTGTAACTAAACACAGACGAAGAATGAAGCTATTTTGGCATGGCTTTTAATGTCCTCCGCTCCATTCAGAACCTACGCTGCTCTATTGGTTTTTCTACGCCAATATGTGTGGTTGAAAGTGCTATCTTTAGAAAACGCCTGTGTCAACAAGGACAACAAGGACGCGAAACGACGACGATGCTGCCAGTCCGTCCACATCTATTTGTGAGCTTTCTCTGTAGGATGGATGGATTTGTTGATTTTTCACAAAGTTCAAGGTTATTTGCAAATGTAGGGAGAAATGGCTATAATTTGTTATTCATTGGAAAATTCAAAGAAATCATTTAAATTATTCAAAAACGATTAAAATTTAACTTATATATTTACAATATTTATCATATTTAATATTAATACTTTATAGCATTTCATAATTTTTTATTTGCAATTTTTTGCTTGAATTCAATTTGCTTCAACATTTTATGAAGAATATTGAAACAAAGCTATTTCAAACAGGACAGATACAAATGGAGTGTGGGGGGTGGATACAGGGGAAAGCCCAATTTAAATGCTTAGCAGAGTGACAGAACGTAGAACGAATTGTAGCAGCAGCTGAGGCGACATTGCGCTGGGGCAAAAAAAAGCAGCAACAACAAAGCAAAGTGGGTCAAAAAATGAGAAAAAAAAATATATTCGCGGGTGTCACTTGCAATACACAGACACGCACACACTCGCGCACTGACATATACAGACAGACAGAGACTCTCACACTGACACACACTCGCACTCACACTCATACACATGTTCAACATTCGCCTTTCTGCGCCCTTTTGCCACGCCTCGAAGCCGCCACAAAGGCCCAGCGGTGTCAGCGGCGCGGCGGCACTTTGACATTTTTGGAGCAATGTTTGCCACCAGGCAGAGGCAGAGGCAGAATAGGAGCAAGGAGCACCAAGAGAGAAAGTGGTTAGGGAAGGGTACGAAGGCGCCGCTGGTGTGGTTGGAATTGTGGGGACGAATCACACAGGGAATGCCTGAAAGGCAAATCATGTGCGGCAACAAACACAACAACAATGCATCATGCAAATAGAATAAATGAGCGACAGCGGGAACCTTAGGATCACAAATTACACAGACAGAAAATATTAAAACCCAAATTTCATCTGAAGCAAACATTCAAATTTAATGGGCTTTCTGGGGGCCATAAGATTGGGGGCTCCGAAATTTGCATAAAGTTACTTTTTTAGGTAACCTGCAGTGGGTTAATCATTGGGAGAGGAAGGTCACTTCTTCAACTGCTACTCAAGCGCTAGAATATTTTCAGAGTTATAACTGAAGTCGATCTATGGAACTATGGTTCCAAGATGTTAAGTGAGAATATCTAAAAAGACAATAAATCCACTAATTTTTCATCTAATATAATTGTGCATACTCATATTATTATTTTGAATGTGTTGTTTTCAGTGCAGCGAGCTGGATAGCTTTTAGGTAAGAGACACCAACCGCGACATTGATTTCGCATTTGGCATTCCGTATGATCCGTGGAGGGCGTGAATCCAGTTTTACGTATGTTGCTCACATTTTTTAGGACGAAGAAGTCTGTAATAAAATTTTATGAGTGGCGGTGTCAATTTTTATTGTTATTCCAACCCCGTCGCACTCCGTTACCTCCTGCTCATCTCCAAGCATAGACTTGAAATCGATTAGCAGAAGGCAACACAAAAGTTTTACTTTATTTTGATTTATGACTTGGGAAGTCATGGCACAAAGAAAAGCAGGATGAAATCAAAGTCATTCTGAGATAAAAAGCAAGTCTTGCCAGTCCAGGACTAAATAAATCACACAAATTAAACTCTCCGGCAAAGGACTTTCCAATGCAATTTCTCCCAAGCTTAACAAAAGTTTGCTTAAAAAAGAAATAAAGAAATTCTAGACAGGCCATGAAGATGGAATTGGAACAGGAACAGATTGCGACATTTTATGATGCCAGTCCAGCATTTCGTTTTCTTTTTTATTTGTTTATTTTCTTTTTTATGCATTTCTCGTCACACTCTCCGCCACCCTCCTGCCCATTGCCCTAATGCGTAATTGCATTAAGCAACAAATTCGAAGTAAAATTTGAGTTTGGTTTGAAATTAAGGTTTACATGTGAATGCGGAAAATGCAGAACATGGTCTACTTTTAGGCTTGGAAATTTAAGTTTAAGATCTTTTAACTTTTAGGAATGTAAGCATATAAGTATGTAAATTAAGTTCTAAGAATTTTGTATGCATTTCAAAAACAATCGCACAATAATTTGATGTAGATAATACTAAAAAAAAAGCTTCTAAGTCATTGAAATTTGTACATAAACAAATTCTTAAAGTCGCATGAATATTTATTAAAAATGTCTTAAATGCCAACGGCTGAACTACCTCAACCTGCATCCCTTAAAGTGCAAATGACATTATTATGCAGGCATATTTAGACCAAGGCATGAGCCCCAACATCAAGTAGACTAGACCCAATTGCACTTACGTGTTCCGTCTAGAGGCATACTCAGGAGCCAAGTCTGAAAGTGGACAAAACACAGGTTGGGTGCCACAGGACACACGACAGCGGGTGCCGGAGCCGACAGCCACAGCACACGAAGGACATGAGTACACCGTTGAGCTAATTTGCATAATAGAAATTAAAAATGGCCTGAGAAAATGTTGTTTTTTTTTTTGTTGCTTTCTCTGTTCTTTACTTCTGACGAGGTTAATAATTCACTCATATTTAACTTGCAAAGTTTAAAAACTGTTTTAAATTTTTGTTTCAAACAGAAAATGTTCCTCAAAAACATAAGCGCAATTTTATATTTTGAAATGTTAATAAATATTAACTCATATAAAGGAGCGATTGGATGATCAGGGCTAGATGTTTGTAAATACAGTTTCTAAGAGAACCTGTGATAGATCTGATAGAGTCCTTCCCCCTTTAAACGATAGAACGATATCTTGGATATACCTGTGGAAGATAACTAATTAGATTATACGAGGTGTGGCAACTAAGTTTCGGGATTTTTTTCACACTCAAAAACATATTCTTCTGACAAGAACAGAATATAATAATTGTAGTTTGCATTTCATTTAAATTTGTGATGATTTTCTAAATTAATAGTATTATGATTTTGCATATAGCTGTCAAATTTCTCTCTCTCTCTCTTAATTACATACGAAATCATGCATTCACATTTTCGATTTGTTAAAATCGTTAAAGCTGTGAGTGTCTGTGGCTAAGCCGCTAGCTAAGAACATAGAAGCAGTTGATAATATATATTCATACAAGGCGGCAAGGCATATAATCTTGATCAGCATCAACAGCAGAGTCTATATAGCCATGTCCATCTGTGTGTCTGTATAAACACCTACATCTCGGTAACTGTAAGAGCTAGAGAGACCCACGAGACGAGTATCTTATAGTCGCAATATTGACTATAGCGTTCTTACTTGCTTTGAATTTATGTTATAACAGATCTTTTGAGTATTAGCTAAATCTAAAAGTCTGGTAGTATACGTACATTCTCAACAGAGAGTGTCTCCCAAAGTTTAAAATAAGTGCCGGAGCATTAGAGTAATCCTGTTCGGCTGATTAACTTAGGTTTCTGCTTTGGCAAGCCAAATTATGTTAACAGACATACATTGCTCATAAGATTATTTGATAATTTTAAATTAATTCAATAATCTAAAAGTACCCATACCTGCACTGCCAGGATAAGTAAGTAAATACGTAAATTAATAAATAATTTATGAAATTCATAAAAATCTTAAAAATCTAGTTTAAATATTCAATAAGATTTACCAAAAAATTATTACGGCTATAATTTTTCTGCTAACAAATTTGTTTTTCTTTAAAATATGATAACTACTTTAGGGCCTGTAATTACCGCAGTCATAAAAACAAAAACAACAAACTTTTAACAAGAATTAGCCAGCCGAGTGAACAGTCTTGATGTTTAACTAGCGAGAGCCAGCGCTGACGGCTATTTATCAGGTTTATCCCCATCTAACATCTAATCTAATCCTTTTAGTGGTCAAATAAATTAAAATGAAAATGCCTTTCGTTACGGCGGCTCCATCCACTAAATTACGCGCAGAAAGATAATTAACCTGTAGAAAGGACTACTAAGTCGAGTCCTTATAGCACTTTATTAGGTCTGTGCACATTCATGGAAGCGGAAGCAGAAAAACGAGACGGCGACGAGCCGAAAAAAGGGAATGAAATTACAAAATGGCGCAAATTATAGCGCATCAGGAGAGCAGGAGACGACGAACATGAAGAAGCAAAAGGAAGCAGAAATCGCAACTGCAGAAGCTGAAAAACCAGGCACGAGAACGAAGCGACATTTGGACAATTTCCGGGACTTTTTATACTCTCATTTGGGGAAGGGGTACAAAAGTGTATCGATTCAAAGCAAATGTTCAAAAATGTAAACAGTTTCTTACAGTTTCTTGCAGCATTAACCAGCTATAGAGGAATAACTTCTTATCAATTTAGTATTTCCTATAATTTGGCAGCAGGGTATCTGGCCATTCGCTGCCCAGTTTCCAGTTTGAGCCAAAATGAAGTTTGCAAAAAGTAATCATGGGCAAAGGTAATTTAATAAAAGCAAAATCGAGAAACATAAAACTAATTTACGGCCCTGAAATTGCCCTGTGAAAAAGCAAAAGCAAAACCAAAAACGAAATGAAATCCCCAAAAGAAGAGATACAAGTACATTTTCCACACAAAAAGCAAAAATGGAAATCCACTTTTGGCCATGCCACTTAGGTCAGGTTTTGTGTTACATTTGGCTTATTTGAAGTTCAAGGTTAAATGGAAAATCATGCTCATCAAATCATATTTCGGACTGGAGCTGCAGCTACTTCCTTGATGCGTAATAATGTACTTGACTTGGCTGTACACTGAGTGAGCAATTCTTAAAGCTTCAATAAAAAGGGGCTAAGGACACAAAGCTTACATGCATAAGCTGCTCTACTCGTATTTCATAATATAAGCCACACGGAAGCACAAACATGTCCAGCGAACATAAGCTTCGAGGGGTTGCGCAGGGCAGGAAAATGAAACAACTTGCTGACACACAGTGCTACCTAGCCCGACCCCGACCGAAAGGGGGAAGCCCTCTCTCCTACCGCACATATGACAAAACAATTTAAAAGCATATTTAGTTTGGCCACTTTTCAGTACGCTTACGAACATGGCGGGTAGTTGAGATTTTCCATATATTTGCCGCCAGAAAAGGCAAGTCATATGTTGTACGACTATTTTAAAGTACAGTTAGATTTTAGAGTTTCAAGCTTGGAATTCTTATAAATATATAAGCTTCATCAGCCAGATGATGAGGATGATTAGAAAGTTGTTCAACTTAGATAGCGTTCTGATCTGCTGATCTTTATTTTAATCGATGTAGCTTGTCACCAATTTTATGGTTACCGATGAAGATTTGGACATTATCTGATATCCTTTGGACTTTGGCCGGTTATTGAATGAGTTCTGAGTGGGTGTGTTTATTTTATATCAGCCTTATATGAGAACTATATGATATGGTGGTCCGACTTTAGCATATAAGCAGCCTAAAGCAGAAATAACACTACAGTGCAGGCTTTAAGGCTGAGAGACTAGAATGCATAGAGATAGGCATACATACATATATCGACTCGGCTTGTTATGCTGCTCACGAATATATATATATATATACTTTTCTTTCTGTGCGTTACTCTCTAGAGTATTCAAACTTCGTCTACAGCTTCAACCCAGCTAATACCTTCTCATATTTTTTTCTAAATTTTATTTTTCTGCGACTTTTTGGCCAGCATCCAGCTACAACAACGACATCACCAGCACAGAGGAAAAAAAATATGTTACAAGGCCAAGAACTGCAGCAAAACAGACAAAAAATGGCTAAAAATGCTCGAAGGACAACATGTTAAAGTTTAAGCAAATACCATGGAAGGCACTGGATGTGTGTGCGTTTCATATATGGCATTCTTTTGCCCTGGCATTCCTATTTTTTATGCCATTTTCTGCAACGACCGACATTTTCGGCTGCAATATTCTGACATCGCCTGCTTGTTTCTCGGACCACTTGCGTATTTGAATGTGAATTTCAAATACAAGTTATTTAAGCCAAACCCTTTTTGTCCTTCATGCTTATTTAAAATTGCCTTAATGCCATTTTAGTTTTTAAATGAGCTGTGTAAAGTGGAGAAACTTTTGCTAACGAATACAAACAAAAACTGCAAAAAAAAAACTGTACAAATATGAGGCCAAAGTAAATGTGCTCCTTTTTAAGGCTGAAGGCTTACATTTGAGATGTTGTGCAAAAACTTTGGCAATTTTTTTCAATTTAGAGGAACTTTTTCTTAAAGAATTTTGAAAATTATAATTTAAAAATCTCTTGGAGTACATATTCTATAACCTATTGTCGATCAGATTCGCTGAGAACTGCTTAGCGACTAAATATTTCGAAAGGTGATTAATATTTTCGGCTTTAAATACAGACAATCTGTGGGTCTACTCTTGTTTTAGTTAATATAGCAAGTGCAGCAAATGTTAAAATTATGTTGGTTTTAAGTCTCGCAGCACTTATTGAATACTCAAAGCATCCCAAAAACGCTTCAAAAAGTAAATCAATCTAGTATAAGTATATTTTTTTTTACAAATCTTCGATCTCAGGTACACAAATGAACTTATATATTTAAGTGTTTTGTTTACACCTTCATTCTCTAGAGTTTTCCGTGACGCCCCCCAAATACTATATATAGACGTAGTTATATTTATGTCACCAATTTCTGCAGAGAATTATGCTAAAATTTGTATATTTATTTGAAAATTTTCTTCTTCTGCAATTCATGTCATCTTTTCACAGGACAAACAGGTAATATTTGCACATACATTACGAAAATTGAAATCGCAAAGCGATGCCAAAAGTCATTGTAAAATGATGTATGTATAGATATGGTATGTGGTATATGTATATGTGTGTATGAATTTATAAATCAACTGTGGAATGGCCAAGTGCCTGCGCCGAAATACAAAATCCGACTGCTGACAAGTGTCACTGGTGGAGATGCTATGACAAAGTGTCAAAAGAACGTTTGACATGTTGTCTGTCTGTCTGTCTGTCTGTCTTGTTTGTTGCTTGTCCAAGCGTACACATTTCTCATATCTGGAACTGGTAGTGAATCGCCTCCTGCCTCTGCCAGTCCGACTGCCTGACTATAAAGGCTTTTGGTGTTCGCCGCTTTAGGGCATATTATGGATATTTCTGCTGGAGAGAAAGAACTTCACACTTTGTTGTTTACCTTTTTGATTTGAAGGAACTGTACAAGTTATTTCCTGCTAGTACATATTATTATCCAAGCAGTTTAGAAACTGGTTTTGGTTTTTAAATTAAATCACACCGTTAAGTGTTTTTTCTTTGGTAGCAATTTTTCAATGAATCGGCAAGTATGCAAAGGCTTATCAAATTGTATGGCCATGCCAAAACGTCAATGAACGAAGAGCAGATGTAGTGGAAGACAATCATGGAGAGTTTAGTTAAAGCTAAACGAAGTTTTAATACTCTATGTTGCTTAAGATTATGATCGAAATAAGACAAATAAGATATCAGAAAAGTCCATAGAAATGCAAATTGTATAATAATTGTATTTGTATTTTGTATTGTATTTAGAACTAGAAATTGGACACAGCGGTTTCAGCTAAATTGGAAAGAGAAATCATATTGTTATACCACTGTTTGGGAAGAACACTTATTTGATATAAATTACATCATTTACTGGCATTTTTAATCATATTTATATTCAGTAAGATAACGAGTTCAGCCATCATTTTGCAAATTGTAATTATTTGTTACGATTTTCTTATGTACATAAACATTCCCTCTAATTTAAATACATTGTTCTATGTATATGCAATGGCAAACTTCACTCTCTTGCGTAACAGACTATGTGCCGCGCTGATCAGAGCATTGAAATCAGTTGCAAATAAAACTTCAGAGAAATCAGTTAATATGATCGTTAAACTATCCTTACTATGAATTTTCTTATGATTTACAAATAGGCAATCTATATTCTATTATTCATAACTGAAGCTTGACCATATTTTAGAAAATACTTCAAATATAATTAGCGCCCCATCCCGAACCCCGTATTAGCCACTCAAGTGAACCAGCTTCATTCAAAATTATAAGTAGCCTCTGAATTTCAAGCCTTTAGAAAGAGTACACGAAAGACACATCTCATCGTTTCGATGGCTGTTTCGACAACTGGATCTCACACTTGTTTGCGACTCCATCCTTTCTTGGCCACCTTTTTCTGTCTCTAATTGTCAGTTTCATGGTCTTCTTAAGGCTGCTTTTTCTGCATAATTTCTGCGACGAAGAAGAGCAGGAATTAAAAGAAGAAGTAACTCGATTTTAATTGGTAGCTGCACACGCTTAAATTCGCTCTTTGTCGCTTAATTAACAATGCATTTATTTTAAAATCGCCTGGCCAAATGTCAGCTTTAAGTGGAGGGACATCCACCCCCAACTACACAAAAAGTTGGCTCAAGACTAAAAGTTTGGCTTTCAAGATTCCAGGTGTTGACACTGTTTAACAGTGCTGTTAACACTTTTGTGGCAGGTAAATTAACAGCAAATGGGAGTGCGAAAAACAAAAGAAAGAGAGATGCTAAAATTAAGAGTTAGTCGCTGACTAAAAGCAAGTAAGATATTTAATATACGTAACAGATTCTCTTTCGACCAGCTTTGTGGATGCCAAGTTAACAGTGCTGTAAAGACTTACTTGTTGCAAGGAGAAAGTCATGTAAAGTGTGTATAAAATATTATAATGTCTGCTTGAATAGATACTTGTTGCCCAAAATAAGGGTTAACAAAATGTTGGCTGTCTTTTTGAAAGATTTCTATTGTCGCATAACTGCAGATTTTGACGAATCTCAGGCAATCGTATTTTTTATACGTATGCAAAGACTAAAGCTCGCTTTTTACCACCAAATTAGATTTTGTCAAATCTGAACATATCCGTCGTCGAATTGAAATTGATAAAGAAAAGAAATATATAAATATTCAAATTAGTCGAATATTAGTTAAAATATTTTGGTTTCATATAAAAACAAAAATTAATTTCTTCTTGTTATACAATATTTTTATAAATTATAGATAAGATATTTATATTGTGAATTTCAACTCATTTCACAATTTGCTGCTTAAAGATCTTCCTAATAAAAGGCTGTCTTATTATGTCAAACTCAAATGTCAAAAGCTAAAATCTGAAAACAATCAAATTCTATGGCAGACTCATAAAAAAATATCCTTCAGGGGGAAACTTCCCAGTTACTTTTGCCACTTCTTGCTTTCGTTTTATGGGTCAATTCAACATAAATGTCGAAACAAAAATAATAAAAAAACAAAAATGAAATAAAAATATTTACTTTCATATTGAATGCAAAAGCGTATGAAAATTTGTTGACATGTGGGAAATTCGAACTTTATTTTTTTTTTTTTTTTGCCTCGGGAGAGGTGTTCAAGGAAAAAATGTAAGCAGAAAAAGTGAGGCCAAAAAAAGCAGAATATATGCAAATGAAATATTTGCGCAACAAAAATTTATGCAAACCGCTGTTGGGGTTGGAGCTAGAAAAAGATGCCGAGAGTTATGGGCCCCAACCCAGCAGCTGACATCAGCAGTTGACCAAATTGTGGAGTAGGACATGTTTGGCCAAATATATATATATATATATATATATATATATATACTTTTTTGATGTTTGTGTGAGGCAAAGAAAGGTCTGCTTGCATTATGCCACAAAATTAGATTAACTAATTCAATCTGTAAACAGTTTTCCGACCCAGTTTTAGTTTTCAACTTGTTCGCTTCGAATTATGTATGTATTTTGGGTAAAAAGGTTTGGCTGATGTTTGAGGCAGTTTTAGCGTTGAATGTGGTTGGGGTTGAAATTAAATAATTTGCCTGATTTATATTAGAAATTTAGATTTTAGATGTCCTTGGCTATCGCGATATTGCTGTCATTTCGTTCAGAAAAAGTTATGTTAAATGCGTTAGTAAAATAAACGAGCTCGCTCAGGAGTTCCTGATCAAATGTTCTCGTTTAGTTGATCTTGGTGTTATTTTTGTTGAGTTATTTTAGTGGTTCCGGTTCAGTGGTTCCGGTTCCCTTGTTTTTACTTAATTTATATTTATTTTGTTCAATTGTTCTCCTTCTTGTTATTGTTCCTTCAATTGGTATTGTTCAGTTATTTTGCTTGTGTTATTGCTGTTCCGTTTTTCTATTCTTTATTTTTATTATTTTAATTAATTTAATTTAATTTAATTAATTCTTCGTCTCTTACAATTGTTTCTGTTTGATAATTCCAAGCTCCGTTGTTCTTTTTTGTCTTGAATACGATAACTGACTTAGTCTCCTGTCAGCAAGTTAAGGCCCAGTAGGCCTCGATATCATAGTTTGCCTTGATTTTGTCGTTTGTTTCCAAAATCATTTGAAAACTTTCTTTAAATCAAAACTTTTTTATTTAAATCTTCTAAAATAAGAAGGAAAATGTCTACAAAATTCTTGCGTAGTTTGAATTCGATGTGGACCTTACAAACCGCCGCAGCCCACAAAATGGAACAGAATTGGTTGGTCTACACGAAGGCTGTCAATGGGGACTTACAGAAACGGCATTTGATAGCACCACCCAAGGACGCACCCAATGTTAGTGTTGTGAGGGATACGTTTGTACCCGAATTGGTCTTCAAATACAATCCTCTCAAGTACTATTTAAGCAAGTTGAAAATGTGGAAATTGCGTTGGACGTGGGATCGCAGCTTTCGGGAGCATGACTTTGTGGAGCACTCAAAGAGAGCGGCTGCCAAGCTAACCGATATAGTGCGGCTCCAAGATGCGGAGAATATAGGCGAGTTCTCCACATCGAATGCCTATTACCAGATGGCCAACGAGTCCATAAATTTTCCCCATGAATCGTGTGTGGAATTGTTGCGCTTTCGCCAGCAGGACATACGTCAGGCGGTGCCAATCAAAGTGCAGCTACATAATATCCTGGGGCTGCGCTATGCTGTAATTGATGTGGTTATGGTAGGACTACGTCAAGTGGGCGATACCGAGTCGCCTGGGGATCTGGATAAAATGAAAGTGGCTCTAATGGAAATGGATCCTGAATTGAAGGAACATTTGGCTGAGCCCGACTATCAATTGCCCTATGTTTTCATAGAGCTCTTTATGCGTTTTAGGCGCAACTATTCGAATGCTGAACAAATTTCTGCAGAGGAACTGGCTAAGCATACAAACCGCTGGTTGGTTTCCGTTTACAAAATATGTAGATTCAATATATTTACGGTGCCACCACAAGTTGTAGCCAAGTGATAAGGCCAATCGAAAATTTAAAATATTGTTAAAAATTAAATAAATAATTTTTTAAAATATTTCCCTTTTTCGTAAGCACTGCAATTCTCTGAAAACCATCTTCTCCAAGTTGGGATTTGCAAGAGCAAACCACTGTCAAACGAACGTTTATGTGCAACGCTTTACAACACTAATCGATTTATGTACTGTGAACAGAAGCAGCAAATCCCTGTCAGTGTGACGTCAAATGTGTGTGTTTTGAGCTAGCATTTCTGTCCAACGCTTTTCAACACTAATCGACATATGTACTTACATCGATATTCATTTGTGTAATGTCAATTGTCAAATTGACATTATACATTTTCAACAAAACGGAGTAAAAAGGTAAATTTTCATTTGCATCATTAAATAATTTCTAATTTATTGCCTTGCTGCTTGGCAAAAAGAAAATGGTGAAAGAGGAGAAAGAGGAAGAAGAGCAGAAGGAGGAAGAGTGGCAGAAGCCGGAAGAGGAGCAGAAGAAGGAAGAGAAGCAGAATGAGGAGAAAGTGGAAGAGGAGCAGAAGGAGGAATGGGAGCAGAATGAGGATGAAGAGCAGAAGGAGGAAGAGGAGCAGGATGAGGAGGATGAGGAGGAGGATGAGGAGGATGAGGAGGAGGAGGAGGATGATGAGGAGGATGAGGATGAGGAAGAGGAGCAAAAGGCGGAAGAGGAGCAGAAGGAGGAAGAGGAGCAGAATGAGGAAGAGGAGCTGAAGGAGGAAGAGTTGCAGAAGGAGGAATGGGAGCAGAATGAGGAGGATGAGGAGGAGGATGAGGAGGAGGATGAGGAGGAAGATGAGGAGGAGGATGAGGAGGAGGATGAGGATGAGGAAGAGGAGCAAAAGGCGGAAGGGGAGCAGAAGGAGGAAGAGGAGCAGAATGGGGAAGAGGAGCTGAAGGAGGAAGAGTTGCAGAAGGAGGAATGGGAGCAGAATGAGGAAGAGGAGCAAAAGGCGGAAGAGTTGCAGTGGGAGGAAGAGGAGCAGAAGGAGGAGGATGAGGAGGAGGATGAGGAGGAGGATGAGGAGGAGGATGAGGAGGAGGATGAGGAAGAGGAGCAAAAGGCGGAAGGGGAGCAAAAGGCGGAAGAGGAGCAGAAGGAGGAAGAGGAGCAGAATGAGGAAGAGGAGCTGAAGGAGGAAGAGTTGCAGTGGGAGGAAGAGGAGCAGAAGGAGGAATGGGAGCAGAATGAGGAAGAGGAGCAAAAGGAGGAAGAGGAGCAGGATGAGGAGGATGAGGAGGACGAGGATGAGGAGGAGGATGAGGATGAGGAAGAGGATGATGAGGAGAAGGAGGAGGAAGTGGAGGTACTCACAGATATAGAAATCTGCCAGTCAATTATGAAGGAAATACTTTCGCCCAAGTACAAAGATGATGCCTGGATATTTTATCATAAGGTTGATGCTGTGCTCTTAGGATTACATGATTACCATGTCATTGTCAAGAGACCCATGGATCTAACCACTGTCAATAATCGCTTGAATGCAGGATACTATAAGAATGAAAATGACTTTGCCAAAGATATGCGTTTGATTTTCCATAATGCGTATCTGTACTCAGAACCGGGACATCTGTGCTATGAAATGGCAAGACGATTGCAAAATGTATTTGAGTATATGTTCATCAAGGCGCGATTTTGTAAGAATCTTTATGGGGATGATGACGGGTAAGTACATATACATTTTTATGCCACATATTAATTACACTAAATGTGCTTTACATAATTATGACAAACCAGAAAAAAATGCATTTGGGACCATACACATATTCTTCATTGATTTCATCAGAGCATTTGATATACAGCCATGTCCTTTTTGTCAGATATGTATTTGTTGCCTTTAGCACTGTAATGCTTGAATTCTTAGCCGCTTTGCATGACTAAACGCATAACTTCTTTATAAACGATAGGTTGCAGAACCACATATACCACAACAATATGTTATTGCAATGAAAGCAAAAGAATTATAGACGCCACATTGATTCACAATTGGCTAGTTTGCTTTTATTCATTCTATTCTATTCTATTATATTTTTCAGTTCTAGTGACGATAGCGAAACATCTTCGTTAGAATCGGAATCAGGTAAGAAAAAGTTATGTACTTTTACCATCTTCTGCTTTGTGCTGCTGCAGTCCTGCGGCACTTCTCCAATTGAGAGGCAATAACAGGAGCAGAGCATTTTACATTGCTATGGCTACTGCAAAAATCATCGCATACTAATTGCATGTGTTTGCTTTTAACCCCTTAATCCTTTCGTTTCGAAAAAAAACAGGATAACAATTAGATTTAATATTCTAGAAATGTAAATACATATTTTAAAATATATATTTTCGTTGTTTTTTTTACCAATACTTTTTACCAGCTCTGAAGCGGCTCTATAGCTTATGGAGTGAGGTGGCGATCAAGGAAAAAGTAAACAATTCGTCGTTAAAAATTTATGCTAGGAAGTTTCTATATGAAATATTCTTGAGTTATTTTTATAAGCAAAGGTGTTCTAAATATTTGAATACAAACTTGTAATTGCCTTCACTTCGAATTCGATTTAATTTTTTTTGAAAAATGTAATTAAGTTTTAAGGATCGTTTTAAGATATAATATTTACTGATATCAATCAACGCCTTAATATAGCAAGCGAGTTAAATGAAAATATGCCGATTTTATTTAATAATATACTTAGAAATAATGAATTTTAATATTATCGTTAATGTGAAAATGTAATATGGAAGGTGTAATACAATTTCGATTTAGATATTACATATATATTTACTTTAAGCACAATACATAAAAAATGAAATGTAATCCTAACAATCATATTTCGGGAATACACGACCTATATGAAATTGTAGAACCTTTTGTATATTTACATAACTGAAAATGTTCAATTTTCAACAGATACAAGTACAACAAATGCTACTTCCTTATCATCCGATGAGAAAAGCAGTGGTGGCAGCCGCAGCAAGAGAAGTACCAGCAGCAGCGTATCCAATTGCAACTTCAGCTTGCTTAATGCCAACATCAAATATGCTCAGCCAACAGTTGCCTGCAACGACCACAGTGAGGAGGACTACAGTTCCGACGATGACATTTTAAGAACTTTTTGTATATTTATATTAGTGAAATTTTTCAATTTTCAACAGATACAAATGCAACAAATACTACTTCCTTGTTTTGCTATGAGCAAATCAGTGACGATATCAGCAGCGTATCCAATTGTGACTCAAACTTGGACTGCAGTTCGGATGATATAGATTTGCAAGCCAGAATCCAACAACTTGATAGAGTGATGTTGTTAAATGTAATCCATATAGTAGATCAAATGGAGGATGCGAATGTCGGCCATGATAACAAGGAGCTGGAGCTTAATGTGAACACCTTGAAAACCGCCACAAAGCGCACTATACTCAGATATTTGGATAGCAGAGACATCCTAGGTAATTGACCGGCACAACATAATACTCGAATTATATGCAATTTGTGGAACTTTTTGTTTCTGTTTATTACTGAAATTTTTTAATTTTCAACAGATACAAAAAGAACAAATGCTACTTCCTTGTCATCCGATGAAAATCGCAATGATGACAGCAGCAGCAAGAGTAGTTGCAGCAGCAAGAGTAGTTGCAGCAGCAGCTTATCCAATTGTGACTCCAACTTGGCAGACTCCAACACAAAATATGTTCCACCAACTGTTGCCTACAAGGACCACAGTGAGGAGGACTCCAGCTCCGAGGAAGATATAGATTTGCAAGACAGAATCCAACAACTTGATGGGGTGATGTTGTCAAATGAAATGGAGAGTGCGAATGTCGGCCATGATAACAAGGAGCTGGAGCTTAATGTGAACACCTTGAGGACCGCCACAAAGCGCACTATACTCGGATATTTGGATAGCAGAGGCAATACGCGAATTATATGCAATTTGTAGAACTTTTTTTGTATTTATAGTAGTGAAATTTTTCAATTTTCAACAGATACAAAAAGAACAAATGCCACTTCCTTATCATCCGATGAGAAAAGCAGTGGTGGCAGCCGCAGCAAAAGAAGTAGAGGCAGCAGCGAACCCCATGGTGACTCCAACTTGGCAGATTTCAACACCAAATATGTTCCACCAACGGTTGCCTTCAAGGACCACAGTGAGGAGGACTCCAGTTCCGAGGAAGATATAGATTTGCAAGACAGAATCCAACAACTTGATGGGGTGATGTTGTCAAATGAAATGGAGAGTGCGAATGTCGGCCATGATAACAAGGAGCTGGAGCTTAATGTGAACACCTTGAGGACCGCCACAAAGCGCACTATACTCGGATATTTGGATAGCAGAGGCAATACGCGAATTATATGCAATTTGTAGAACTTTTTTTGTATTTATAGTAGTGAAATTTTTCAATTTTCAACAGATACAAAAAGAACAAATGCTACCTCCTTATCATCCGATGAGAAAAGCAGTGGTGGCAGCCGCAGCAAAAGAAGTAGAGGCAGCAGCGAACCCCATGGTGACTCCAACTTGGCAGATTTCAACACCTGGTGACTCCAACTTGGCTAATTCCAACACAAAATATGTTCCACCAACTGTTGCCTACAAGGACCACAGTGAGGAGGACTCCAGCTCTGAGGAAGATATAGAATCCCATGGTGACTCCAACTTGGCTAATTCCAACACAAAATATGTTCCACCAACTGTTGCCTACAAGGACCACAGTGAGGAGGACTCCAGCTCCGAGGAAGATATAGAATCCCATGGTGACTCCAACTTGGCAGATTCCAACACAAAATATGTTCCACCAACTGTTGCCTACAAGGACCACAGTGAGGAGGACTCCAGCTCTGAGGAAGATATAGAATCCCATGGTGACTCCAACTTGGCTAATTCCAACACAAAATATGTTCCACCAACTGTTGCCTACAAGGACCACAGTGAGGAGGACTCCAGCTCCGAGGAAGATATAGAATCCCATGGTGACTCCAACTTGGCAGATTCCAACACCAAATATGTTTCACCAACTGTTGCCTACAAGGACCACAGTGACGAGAGCTCCAGTTCCGAGGAAGATATAGATTTGCAAGCCAGAATCCAACTACTTGATGGGGTGATGTTGTCATCCGATGAAAATCGCAGTGATGACAGCAGCAGCAAGAGTAGTTGCAGCAGCAGCGTATCCAATTGTGACTCCAACTTGGCAGATTCCAACACAAAATATGTTCCCTCAACTGTAGCCTACAAGGACCACAGTGAGGAGGACTCCAGCTCCGAGGAAGATATAGAATCCCATGGTGACTCCAACTTGGCTAATTCCAACACAAAATATGTTCCACCAACTGTTGCCTACAAGGACCACAGTGAGGAGGACTCCAGCTCTGAGGAAGATATAGAATCCCATGGTGACTCCAACTTGGCTAATTCCAACACAAAATATGTTCCACCAACTGTTGCCTACAAGGACCACAGTGAGGAGGACTCCAGCTCCGAGGAAGATATAGAATCCCATGGTGACTCCAACTTGGCTAATTCCAACACAAAATATGTTCCACCAACTGTTGCCTACAAGGACCACAGTGAGGAGGACTCCAGCTCCGAGGAAGATATAGAATCCCATGGTGACTCCAACTTGGCAGATTCCAACACAAAATATGTTCCCTCAACTGTAGCCTACAAGGACCACAGTGAGGAGGACTCCAGCTCCGAGGAAGATATAGAATCCCATGGTGACTCCAACTTGGCTAATTCCAACACAAAATATGTTCCACCAACTGTTGCCTACAAGGACCACAGTGAGGAGGACTCCAGCTCTGAGGAAGATATAGAATCCCATGGTGACTCCAACTTGGCTAATTCCAACACAAAATATGTTCCACCAACTGTTGCCTACAAGGACCACAGTGAGGAGAGCTCCAGTTCCGAGGAAGATATAGAATCCCATGGTGACTCCAACTTGGCAGACTCCAACACAAAATATGTTCCACCAACTGTTGCCTACAAGGACCACAGTGAGGAGAGCTCCAGTTCCGAGGAAGATATAGAATCCCATGGTGACTCCAACTTGGCAGATTCCAATACAAAATATGTTCCACCAACTGTTGCCTACAAGGACCACAGTGAGGAGGACTCCAGCTCCGAGGAAGATATAGAATCCCATGGTGACTCCAACTTGGCAGACTCCAACACAAAATATGTTCCACCAACTGTTGCCTACAAGGACCACAGTGAGGAGAGCTCCAGTTCCGAGGAAGATATAGAATCCCATGGTGACTCCAACTTGGCAGATTCCAACACAAAATATGTTCCACCAACTGTAGCCTACAAGGACCACAGTGAGGAGGACTCCAGCTCCGAGGAAGATATAGAATCCCATGGTGACTCCAACTTGGCTAATTCCAACACAAAATATGTTACACCAACTGTTTCCTACAAGGACCACAGTGAGGAGAGCTCCAGCTCCGAGGAAGATATAGAATCCCATGGTGACTCCAACTTGGCTAATTCCAACACAAAATATGTTCCACCAACTGTTGCCTACAAGGACCACAGTGAGGAGGACTCCAGCTCCGAGGAAGATATAGAATCCCATGGTGACTCCAACTTGGCAGATTCCAATACAAAATATGTTCCACCAACTGTTGCCTACAAGGACCACAGTGAGGAGGACTCCAGCTCCGAGGAAGATATAGAATCCCATGGTGACTCCAACTTGGCAGACTCCAACACAAAATATGTTCCACCAACTGTTGCCTACAAGGACCACAGTGAGGAGAGCTCCAGTTCCGAGGAAGATATAGAATCCCATGGTGACTCTAACTTGGCAGATTTCAACACAAAATATGTTCCACCAACTGTAGCCTACAAGGACCACAGTGAGGAGGACTCCAGCTCCGAGGACGATATAGAATCCCATGGTGACTCCAACTTGGCAGATTCCAACACAAAATATGTTCCACCAACTGTTGCCTACAAGGACCACAGTGAGGAGGACTCCAGTTCTGAGGAAGATGTAGATTTATAAGCCAGAGTCTAACAACTTGATGGAGTGATATTGTGAAATGTAATCCATATAGTACATCAAATGGAGGGTGCAAATGTCTTCCGTGATAACAAGGAGCTGGAGCTTAATAATACTCAGATATTTGGATAGCAAAGGTATCGCTAGCAATCGATTGACACAACATAATAAATAGCATGGATTCGACTATAATCAAGATTGATATATATATATATATATATATATATATATTTAGATAAACACAATTTCACAATAATTTTTATTTAAAGAAAATTAATTACCATTGACCATTTTGCATGTATTTTCTATTTGGGCTTTTGTCGTTCTTCCAAATCGCGACGCAAATCACGTATTTGCTTATAGTTTCTAAATTGTCCATTCCAAACATGTTGGCGTTTGACATCCTGAAATTTGGATGGCATATAGGCATAGAATGTCTTCCTTGGCGGCTCGCCGCGGTTCAAATAGTTGCCCATGGCATACCAGCAGGTGTTCATTTGCTCCATATAGACATTATTTAGCTTGTCAAAGTAAGCTTTTTTAATTTTCGCAGCCTGTGAAGGGGAGAAAAATATTTTAAAAAATTAATGAATTGAGAGAATTAGATGTGAATATACTTATATATATACTTATATATGCAAGAAATTAAAATTAATCAGAAAAAAAATCATGAAGGCTTTTAATTTCAATTTGTTCTGAAAGCCAAGCACAGATATTCTGACTAAGAACAAAGTGAGAGATCTCAGGTTTTCTCCCTTGGCCTAAGAGTTGTTCAACCCTGTCAATTCGCCTATCTAACTTACCAGAGTCACAGCCTGACGTTTGGAATTATAGTTCTCTATTTTTCTGTCCCATTTATCCATACCCATCAAATCTGGATTGGGCAAAAATCCTTGCAGCAGGGATACAATATCGAATATTAGTATCGATTCTTCAATATTCTTTTGCAACTCTTCGGCGGTATAGGCTTTACCATAACGCCGCTTAATCCATTCCCTTAACACCGGCAACTTATGGGAATCAGGCAGTGAAGCCAAAACATAACGCTGATCCTTGCGTAGTTCGTGCATGCCATCTTTCAGCATACGATCCATAAGCTCCAGATTATCTGGGTCAAAAAACTCCACATCGTATGTGAGCTTCGAAGGTTTCGGCGACACGTGAACGATCTCTTCTCGCTCCATTTCAGCTCGCTTGATAGTGACCTTCTTGAGCCATATTTCCTTAGCACACTTGACCACCGCTTCGACAATCTCTGCCTTGTGATCGATATGACTACGACTGCTATGATCAGGAGTATCTTCAGTGGTTTCACTGCTGTCCGTGAACTTGGTACACATAACATCCATTTGCTGAGCAGGGGAGTTCATCTCTTCGGTACTCAGGCATTCCAATTGGGGCACTTGGTATTCTTCTTCCTCAGGTTTCTGAAGAGCTCGCACAAAAGCCCTATGGATGTACTTCACCGGATCATAGGGCTTCTGGAAGCCAGTTTTAAACACTCTCCGGTATTTGAATTGATAGGGAGTGTGATAAGTTGTTGAGACGAAGAATGACTTCTTCGTCTGCTTCGAGCCAAGGTAGACGTTGCAAGGTCCTTGCGGTTTTTTGCGGATCTTCCGTATCTTTTGGGGACCCAATAATTCAAAGATGCGTTTGCATTGCTGATCATCAGGCTGATCAATGCAAACGCCAGCATCCGCACCACCACATCTTGATGTTTCGCCACAAGGATGAAATTCCCCTTTAAAGCAAACAGGTTGAAGGTGTAATCCACCGCCATCGAGGCGTTTATTCCTGCTGACTGACACCAGTTCTTCATGTTCCGCGATGGCGTTATGTTGTTGGGTATTCATGGGATGCTTGGGAAGTACTGTCTCGTCCATTACACCACCACCACACAACCGTTTGCCATGGTTGGTGCCATCTTGGTCTCCTAAGCCCCCTCCCATTAAACGTTTGCAAGTGAATCGTTTGTTCTGGGCACGCTCGGGCTCTCCTTTCCAGCCACCGCCTATCATCGTTTTACCCTGGTAGTTACTAATAGTTGCTGCCTGCGTCAACTCCCTGCAGTCGTCTACCATAAGCATACCCTCCTTTAGATTCGATTCAGGTCGGGCCACACTCACCGATGTTTCCCGACACAGGACACAATCATTACCACTTAACGTTTGCACCTTTGTACGGTCGATTCTTAAGGCCCTCTTGTGACGTTCCATACACTCCTCAATATCATGCTCTAGCTGTTCCACAATTCGCTTTTGTCGCAGCTTACTTTCGGGATACTTAAGATCGATCATTTCATAGCAGCGATCACGGGCCTTAACTATCAGTTCATCCCTTAAGATCTTGGCATGTTCAACAAGCGCACTGTGATAGGTGCACACATTGGGAGTGTCCTCAAACTTTTTCTTGGCTTTCAAGTAGGCAATGGAGGCCGCACGACTACTCCTGGCATTGTCTTCTAGAAGTTTTAAATTGAAGTACTTGTCCACAGCTTCCACAACGGTGTTCCTAACCAGACGGGTGGCTGGGTTTAGTTTATACGTAGAAAACCAAGGTGGGTCACATGGCTGCCCATATTTTGGGGGACCGTTCAGGGGCCAAAACGGAAAGCCCACAATCAAAGGAGAAGGTTGGCTCTTGCAATTAATGTGTGTCTCTGCCGGTCGCCGCAGGCGCATAAAGTAGGGTGACTTCTTAGAGTTCCTCACGTTCTTCTGCGGCGGCAGGGGAGGTGGAGCCAGCGACTGCTTCCTCTCCCTATCCATATCAAAACGTGGCACCATTGTACGTCTCTTATCTAAAGCACCCAGCTGTGGTGGCGGCAGAATCCTATCCAATTCCCTTAAAGTGGGCAGTAGGTCTATTTTAGCTATGGCTATCATCAGCAGCTTCTCATTTTGGCTATAGACGCCTTTGGTTTGGCAAGTCTTGTAATATCCCTCCAATATAAAGAAGAGGAATGCCAAATCATTGCCACGACTTAGCTGGACCATGGTGTTTATTTTCTTCTTACTTATCATCGGGTAGAGTCCTAAGACTTTCAGCGACTTCTCCACTCGATAACTGGTGCCCTGTTCGTAGTCATCGCGCAGCTCCGATGACAATTTCATTACTGTCTTCGATTGGTAATTGGAGATGCCCGCATACCATTTGGCCACATCTAGTTTCTTCACATATGCATCCAATCGTTTCTGATACTTTTTATAGCCCATCTTGCAACACACAGCAAATGTAATACATAATTTCGAAAATTTCAAGAACGCTCAAAAATGTGCAGAACAAAACATTTAATCACAACCTAACACAAATGTAGACTGAGAAGGAATGCGATATATGTAGGATTTGAGATTTATAGGAAAAGTGTTACTGGGATTTGTAAATATTAAAAATTCTTGTTTTCTACAATTATATCAGAATCGTTTTAACATTTTGAGAATGTGGTTTGGACTTAATTTGTAACTCATTTGCATCTCCAATTGTTTATATTCTCATGTATTGTTTTCATCACAAAACTTGTTCTGATTATTACAATTTACTCAACCATATACACGGCTAATGCCATAGACTTAGCAAGCATTAAAGAAATTTGACTATCAACGAAATCACTTCGATTCATTTCTCTCTCTGCAAAGGCAGAGCGCGTACAAATTTAATTATGAAATTTCAAAATTAACTATAAAAAGTGTCTGGGTTTCTTATTTATCATTTTCCAGTTGTACAATTTGTCAGTTGTAATTGAATTCCCCTGGCTGGATGCTGCTTCATTGCATAAACTTTACCAAAATCTAATTTCATCTTTATTGACAACGACAATGAGCTCTAATTGTGCAAACATGAAGAGGCATCGATGCCAATGCCACCTGCTTCCGCCTATCCTTGCAGTTTGCATCAAGGAGTGAGGCCAGTAGGCAAATTCAGTGCGCATTCGCATTGGCATTCGCATCGTCAGGCATCCCGCAGGAGTTTTGTAGACATTGATTCAACATCAGGCATCAGGCAGCAGCTTGAAGGATTCAATGCAATTATCGAACGCATTAGCAAATGCGAAACATTTGTAACGCCCCAACTGAACTGTATCAATGTGTTTGCCCAGGTCTGAGTCTGAGTCGGAGTCTGAGAGCTGTGGAGCTTCGCTTAACGAAAACAAACAAGAGATGCATCCTCCTCTTTGTCCGGTCATGTTTACAAACTTATTTCATTTTGAACTTAATTGCTTGACAATTGGCCTGCAACTGCCAGTAATTTATGTTCATTGTCGATTTCAATTATAGGAAAGACAGACTCATGAAATTTGGATAAGAATTGTCTGTGCCTAAGGTTAAACAAGGATGCACAACTAGAAATTTGGTTTTACATTTTGTAAAGCACTTCCACGTAATAATCCTGATAGGCAGGACAAAATGTATGTATAAATAACAGAGCTCGCAAATAACAGCTCACTCCGTCCGTCTTGTTTAAGTTTAAGTCAATTTATGGAACAATTAAGATGGTTTTCTTTTTATTAAGATTTTGTGCAAAAATTATAGAGTTTTGAACACATTTTATGAGTTGGCTCTAACAATTTAAAAGCATAAGATGAAATATGGACAAATCTCCTGCGATTACAAACGTATCGCGCAAAGCTTTGATGGCAGTTGAAAACTCGATTTTTTTCTGACATTATTTGCAATTACTCGTTCTGTTGCTGCTTTACATTTTTATAGTTAGGCCATGCAAATCCACAATTTAAACCCTTCGCATATCACTATTTTCAGTGCCTATAAATGTTTACGAGGTTGTTTTCACAGGCTACTATAAAACTATGCTGAAATAAATAATTCCAGTAGGATATGTTCGCAGAAAGGCAGCACACAAATCCCAAAGTAATCCCAGCAGCAGCACCCCAATCCGCCCCCACACATCACATGATAGAAACAGTAAAGTATTGCAATAAAATATGTTAAGTAAATACGGAAAAATACCCACACAAAATACACACACACACACACACACACACACATAGAGAAAGAGATTGGGAGAGGGAGTGGCATGAAGCTAAACAATAAGCCAAAAAGTACGCTTGATTAAGTTTAACTTCCGGTTTGTTATAAATTGAGTATTTATGTGAGGATTTGTTTGGCGAAAAACTCTGTTTGTTTTCGGCCTCCAAAAATCAACTAAAAATGAGTAGAATGTTTGAGCCTGTGTGTGGATTGCTCTCTGTATGTCTATTTCCGTCGGAAGTCGTGAATAAAACATGAAACGAAAATAAAACGGCAAATAAAGAAAAAGGCTAAAATTTGGCCATATGGTAGCTTGAGTACCCTCGCTTCCTTAAGAGTTAAGCTCATAGAAAGTGTGAGTGCATTCGTGTAGATGTATGGAACATGTAAAAGCATGCGTTTCCGACCCTATAAAGTATATATATATATGCTTGATCAGCACCAACAGCCGAGTCGATCTAGCCCTGTCCGTCCACCCGTATGAACTTCTACATTTCGGAGGCTATAAGAGCTAGCGTCACCAAACTCGGAATATAGACTTATCTGGTATACACGCAGATTAAGTTTGCTTAAGAATTTTGCCACGACCCCTGCCATCCTGGAAAATCAATAAAAACCAGCTTGTCCTGATAGATAGGCTCTATATTTCCTAAAATCAATACAACCGACGCTCCTGATTAAAAGTTATGGTACCCTTTGCTGGGTGTAGGCTGCCTTCCAACGAGTTCAGTGGCCAACTATTGTACATCCGTTTTGGTTTTACTCTTGGAATTTTATGGATCCTTTTTGTAAATGTCTAAATTATTCCAAACTCAGTCCAAATCAAAAGAGTCAAAGAATTGAACCACACAAGCACACAAATGTATGCGACGGCCTGCATATATTGTTGTAAACTTTTTCTGCACTGCCTGCAGCATGTCAACATGAAGAGGAGATGCCTTCCAGGAGCTTTAAATAAGGAATTTAATATCCGTAGATAAAATATTCAATTTCCCTCCCAGCATGACAAAGTTAGGAACTGGCCAAACTGTGATGTAACGTCGTTATAGTCGTACCTGAGGTATAGGTATGTTTATTTGCATTGGCTTTGCCATATCGATTTCTGCGACATTTTGACATAAAAGTGGTGTAGATAGATATTTATATAAGCACCACAGCCACACCATATTGCCTTCCACTTGAAGCTTAATGGCACTCAAATGTGCATTCGATTATCGAAATTGAATGGCTCTCATTAGCAGATACTCGAAGTAAACCGCATTCACAATGGGTCAAGCAGCCAAGTGCCACACATCGAAAGGATGCGCTTAGAAACCACGCTCTCAATTGCACTTGGCAGCGGCGTATTGAGGAAAATCTCAGCACTTATTCTTTTGGAAGCTAATGTGGTTTCCATTTTTGCATTCTTGCCTAGACAAAAGTGTCTAATTTGGTTCAGCATAGGCTTGCGAGGCTCATAAACATGAAAGCCAAAATGCGCATTTAATTTTGTTAAGTGCAATGTGAATTTGGATAACTTTGGGCTTTGAGCTTGGTTTTTGTTAATCGTTTGCATCACTAACGCAAATTGGTTTCAATATATTGCAGCCTTTGAGCCTATTGCATACAGCGAGTTCTCAAATCCTTTAGGAGAGTCAAAGGCGTGGGCCAGCCGCTCAGCTAGGGATCATAGACCTGCAAAATCACAATTAACTCTTGAGTTCAGCGACCGCCCACGATTGGCATGGGCTTTCGTAGACGCGTGGGGATGCGGAGGTATGCGAAGAGAACATTTTTCGGGTGGACGCGAGGGAGAGGCGTGAGGTGAGGACAGTTTTCTGCCTGTCTGCATGTAGGCTCTTGCCAAGGGCTATGTTTATTTTTATCTCTCTATATCAATTTGATACACCAGAAAATCGCCAACTCAGACGATAACTAAGATTTCGCAGACGTTTCAAGAACGCGTTAACAATAAGAGGCACAGCTTCGTCGAAATGACGGGACGTACACTTCGAATATGCAGACACACGCAAATAACATTGCTTGTATGTTAAGTGACCGCGTAGTGATGCGTAAGCGATCGCAATTTGCAGGTCTCTGGTCTCGAAACATTTCAGAGGGAGCTGTCCATCTAACCAATCATCTGGCTGCGTTCAACAGGAACGGAATTAAAATACAAATTATAATTCCCACTGCTGATCTTAATCATTACCTCTCATCAATTAAACTTCTGTAGGAGCTTACACTATGAAAACAATACACAAACATATCCTGTTGGGCACTTTTATTTGATTGCTTGATAGATTTCAGGCCTGGAGCAGTCTACTCAATATGGATATATGCTTTTACCACCAAATACATAGACAGGATCGCAGCAGCGTGCACAGCAGCGTGGCTCATATTGTATTCCACATGGCGGCATACCGCAAAAATTGAAGCCGTACATGCAATGCGGACAGATGTAAGGACAACAGTGAGGGGGGCCACGGCAAAAACTGTAGCCATTGCAGCAAGGGCGACCATTCTTCTTAGACATAGGTTCACCCGAAGGATATTTGTTTTTCATGGTGGTGCTCATACGCTTACGCGGCTTACGCTTTTTCTTTGACTTTTCTTCATCCTCTGCAATGGGCTCATCGCCTTCCTCCGCAATGGGTTCATTGACTTCCCGCTTATACGGTGTGCTCTGTTCTTCCGAATCACTTTCTTCTAAAATGTTCATTACGGTTTTGCCCTCACCACCGACTTCTTTCTGCTCGGTCTCCTTGCGGTAATGCTTCTTTACACGAACTGTGGAATAAACTGAAGCCCTGTCGTCCACGTCTTCGTCTGATATTTTCGTAGCTGGAGCCGCAGCTTTATCCTCAGAAGCAGCTACTTCACTTGCTGGAAATTTTTCTAAGCTAATTGAGTGGGATGCTAGCTGTATTTCCACACCTACTGGTTCCTGTTCGGAAGCCGTCTTATCGTCTGGGTGAAGACCCAAGCTGTGTAGGATTTGTGATCGCTCAGAGCGAAAACTTTTGCCAGAATCGCGAGGTTTCATATTTTCCAAATCTTCATCGGGCTCTGAATTTGGTGGCGACTTTTTCTTATCCTTCTCAATGCTAACTCTCTTTGCGGTATTCGGAGAATCATTTCCCTTACTGGGTTGAAGTTCTATCTCCTTTTTCACAGTGCGCTTGGCGCGCCTAATTGATGGCATAGGCCTGGACCCTGTACTGGTGCGTTTCTTAGGGCTGGCTGCCTTTTCAGTCTCCGAGGGTAACTTGGTGTCATCTTCTGCTGAACTGACAATATCCTTCTCGGACATGAACAAAATTTCGGAATCATATTTAGCATTCTGAGCGGACTTTGTGGACTTCTGATCGGCCTCTTTGGATCGGCCTTCATCACTTTCTAAGGATTTTCTTATTTCATCTTTTTGTTCGGCTGCGATATCCGTTTGTGTTACAAATATTTCATCTTCATCCAAATCGGAGCCTTCGCTTTGTTTAGTCTTCGTAGATTTTATATCACTTGGAGTCGACTTCATGGATTTTTTCTCATCCGCCGTGTCTTCTAATTTAGGTGTTTCACTCGGTTCGGACTTGATGTCATCAATTATTACGGATTTTTTTACCTCGTCGCCATCTGAAGTAACGTCTGGGTCTTTCTTGATATTTTCTTCTGCCTCGTCCAGATTGGCTTTTGATAACAACGTTTCGTCTTCGAATTCCGTTTCCGATTTGTCAGCCGCTTTGCTATCAAATTTCGAAATTGTGGTTACTGTGACGGGTTTACTGCCATCTTCACCGAATTTGGTCTCGGATACTCTTCGGCTCAAGTTATATTCCCTTTCCCCAGTTCGATGAATAACTTCTGTTTCTACCAAGGTCTCTTCTTTAATGTTAACCTCCACCAATTCCGGTTCTTCGTAATCATCATTGTCAGGAATTTTTGTTAACTTATAGGTCATAAACATGTCAGGATCAATGGAGATATCCGTCTGGGCATCACGTTCCGTAGTACATACTTTTCCCCCTCCTGGTCCTCCTCCTGGTCCCCCTACTCCCCCTACTCCTCCTACCCCTCCTTCCTCTTCTTTGGGGCAAGGGTAACTACCGGATCGCGGAACGTTTTTCGGCACCGCTCTGTAGATCGTCTTCTTGCACTGGTAACAGCCTACAAGTTGTGCCGGCTCATTTGCTGCTCTGACATAGCATCGCGGTGGTGGTGCTTGTGGTTTGGCTACTGGCTGTGGTGCGTTATAATTTGCATAACGCGGATCAGGATAAGCATTTTGTTGTTGAAATACTTGGTTGTTATTCCATTGGTCGGCAAGTGCTGGTGCAGGCTTTGGGCGTTGTGGACAAGAACATACTTGCCCTTGTGGTACACCATTAGCATTACCATTGCCATTGCTATACCTGGGGCTCTGACCGTCTTGCATTTTGAATGCGATGGAAGATGATGGCAGTGCGTCAAACGTACATTTCTAAATCTAACACTAGACACTGAAAATTTGTTGTGCCAAACCCAACACGAAACAAGGAAATTGAAATTTATTGAGAAATTTGAAATTTGAAAAATGAATCAAAACATTTTGATGGAATCTAACGATTTGTAGCCCTCTATCATAAAGCTAAACGATGATAACCCCAATGACAATGCAGGTCCGAGTACAGTATATGGCTAGCGATCGTATGATCAGATATGTGGTAGATTGATATATGGTAAAAGTTGATCTTTCAGGGGGAAGGTTGTGTGAGTTTTGGTTGAGCATCTAAAATATGTTATACTATTACCACCACACTGGCTTTGCCTTCCAAGTCAAGTGTACCCCTTTCCAAACAAAATTTGTTAAAACCCAAAAATTCTAAAAGTAGTTAACCCTTTTGGCCATAAGTTTCTTCAACAAAATTCTAAAAAATTGTAAAACTAAATTATGTGACCATGCCAATAAGGACGAAGTTTCCACTGGGCCTGTGCCACCCCATGAGGCTTGGTCTTCGAGTGCTGAGCAACAAGCGATCTTTGAATGCCGTCCTTCGCCACTATGCTCGCATGCCAACTGAGGTGCCCAACAAGCAGGTCTGGAAATGGAGTCACCTTTTGAATTGGGAAGTGGACATACAGCAGTCGAAGGACAAACCAGGCCCGGATGATCTGCCCATGTTGGTTTATTTGTACAGCCCATGGAAGACGCTGGGCACCAAGCTGAATCTTTGGCAATTGAAGCTAATGTGGGATTGGAATTTTGTCGAGCCGAAATTTTTGGGTAATTCGAAACTGGCTGCAAGTCTTATTACGAATTTGATACGCCAGCAGCGTGAAGACTGCATAGAGAGATGCACCACGCCCATGGGATTCAAGCAGATCAAATGTGATCTCCTGGAAGGGGTACACGATTGGCGCCTGCCATTGATGCGCTTCGAAGGGCAACATATCCGTCGAGCTATACCCATGAAGGTGCAACTGCTAAGCCATTACGATCACAAGTTTGCCTTCATTGATGTGATATTTGTGGCGTTGCGGCGCAGTAACGACTTTGCCTCCCCTTGGGAAGTACAAGAAATGGAAGGACTAGTGCACACCTATGGTAATCCCAGTGTCCTAGCTGTGCGTCATCCATTGATCTTTGCCGAGATTTTTATGCGTTTTCGTCGGGATTATTCCGTACAGCCGACGGATAACGCACAAAGGAAAGATTGCCGCTGCATGGGTCACTGGCTGGTGTCTACCTATAAGGTACTGCAGTTCGATCTGCTTAACTATCATCCCATGTTTGATATACCCAATGATTCAGCAAAGCTTATAATTTAAGTTTTATTAAAAAAAAAAAACATTAAAAAAATAAAACATGAAACTTGTCTAGCAAGTCTTCTTTAGATAAACACCAAAAGCAAGCCAACAAATAAGACTTCCACACTTTTTTCAGCCTCTGCACTTTGTTCTTGGAGCAGCAGGTAATCCTTCAATCAACCTGACAACATCTGCAGCCAGAACTGCATTAGAAATTCATGAACTGCGTGGCGTTTGGCTCATCATCAAAGCGACACGAAATCAACAACAAGGTTTTAAGAAAACTTGCAACTTCCACTTTATTTTGCGATTCTCTACTTTTCAGCTGCGGCGCCTGAGGGGGGAATGGCGCCTGCAGGTGGCACGTTGCCTTCATTCGCGTTGCATAACCCAAGTCTCATTATAGCTGGAGATTATGGAAGAAAAAACGACACAACAGAAACAACAGCTGTGAGCGTGTTTTCTTGCGAATTTAAGCACTCACTGAAGTCCTTTTCAAGGTAAAGAAACCTTGTTAAAGGGGTGAATGGGGTGGTAAAGTTGCATCGAACAGAAATGCAAGTTGGGGGTGGGCAGACGTTATAATGCACAATTATACCATAAATCCCAGAAAACTTTCGCCATTTCCCAAAAATTTGCCTTGGTTCTCGACAAAGCCCACAATTATTATCCGATCGTTATGAAACTTGCCAATATTTTCAATCTCAAGAGATTTGTATAAATTAATGTGTAATAGATATATATAGATATATATATATATATACAAAGCCTTGGCCTAACACTAGTAATTTAATTTTCAAATCATACCAGTGCTAACAATTTGAATATTATCGCAATCAGGAAATTACAGATATGTATTATTTTTGCCCATTAGTCGATAGAGAGAAATTTATTCGATTTGTTATCGCATGAATTCCACTCGAGTGTCATAATTCTCAATGGGCAGACCCAGAGGGCGTCCATTTTCTAAGCAATCTCTTATCAAGTGGCGCAAACTGCAATGTTCCAACAAATTCAACCATGGGGCCATATTTTCCCAAGTGGGGCAACGAGCAGCCCACAATAGCCGGAAGTAGAAGTAGGAGTAACTGACCATCACGAGCACAGCGGCTCTTATCGGAACACGTGCCGTTTGCAGCACAGCCTGTCAATAAGTAGAATTTAGTATGCGCCAAGAGTTGCTCTTTCAGATTGGAATGCACTAACAGTTTGCCTCGTGACCACTTTCAGTGTATGAGTGTGGGTGCATTTTGTGTTTGCCTGTTATCCCTTTGTTCCCTTTGTGCATTTAAAATTTAAAGCAATGCAATTTTATGCTTTTAATTTTACGCTCAATAAATTTCTTTGTGGCTTGACTTGGCTTGGCAATTACCCTGCCAAACCCCCCCTTTCGAACAAATGACATTCAGCAATATTAGCTTGAAAGAGAGGTTGTTGCTTCGTTTATTTCTTTAATCAACGTCTTCCAAATCCAGCAATTGGTATTTAAGTTGATAATATTTGACAGCCGATTCCGGACAAAATATATTAATCAAGTCCCCTGGCAGCCATGTAGGATCTGTGGCATCAATGAGCTGTTGATAATATTTAATTACCAATTTTGGCATTTTTGAGTTCACCAAGTCCTCTGGCAGCCATTCAGGATCTGTGGCATCATTGAACTTGACCAGAAAGCTAACTGAACCATTGACGGCGGCACAGCGCATGTCAAGTATTTTGTCAGCTTGCCACACACGTTGGGGATTAAATGGATATGCCTGAGATTTTAAAACGTTTTCTGCCATGATTTTTACCTGATATATACTTTTCAGATGAGCTAATGGAATGAATATACGACATATACAACGTAGGTATGTTGATGTGATGCTTAAAAGTTATAAGCAAAGCACTTGCCTTTGAAATCGACAAGTGGGGCGGTGTCGCATTAAAAACTTGAAATTGTTTTTCCAAATTGTAATGTCACGCTGACCGCTTTCAGAAGGAAAACAAAGAAAACGAAATAAGGAAACTTTCTATATTTTAGAAAACTGCAGTGTTTTGCACTAGCAAATACTTCATCGCCAATACTTTTGCCAAGTAAGGAACAAAAAACAAACAATGTTAACTGGCTGAGACACTGGACGACCACCACCACACACACATTCTGGTCATTTCCAACGATGACAATTTCATTCTCAACTACGAACTGCGAACCCGAGACACTCCTGGCTGACCGCGTTGCGAGGAGGAAATGGTCAACAAAACAAATGATGCCATTGACAGCAACACTTTCAGAGACGATGACAATGAGTTTTTAAATTGTTTTCATGAAAGTGTCAGCTTTGGTCAAAAAGTTTAGCAGCCAGCTCTGCCATCTGCTCAAAATAAATGACCAAAGTAGGAATTGCCATAGTTGAGCATCATCATCATCATATAGCAGGCAGCCGAGCATTATTTTGAAACGTTTCACATTATCATGATTATCATGGCCATTACACGACATGCCATACGTGATAATGAGCCTGCACAGAGCAGCAGGGGCAGAGGCGCAGAGAGGCATCAGCCAGCATCAGACTTTATGACTTCATTTGGCAATACACACACACGCACACCTACATACATTTAGCAAAAGCTGCGGTTGCCACGTACACCCACACACACAGTCGCAGTCTTACCCGCGACTCAAATTGCAGGTGTGGCGGTGGCATCTAAGGGAGATGTGCTGCTGAAAACAGCTTTCAGCATTTCATTCACAGCGAAACAGTGACTTCGCACTAATAGTTGCGATACTTTAAAAATATAATAATAATTTTATTTTGTTAATTTGTAAAAGAAGAATTTTTCCACAATTAAAAAGCGAAAATCATCATTATAATAAATTTAATCATAGGTTTATTACATACAGGCATAGACAAAAACTTTTGGAAAATTTTAATAATATTTTTTTGTTCATTGTTGTGAAATTATCATAATATATTATTATAATTATTATAAGGGCATGTGTCCAAAGAAAAAACTGCGCATAGTAAGTAAATGAAAGAGCTTTCAGCTACCGATTTTTTGTTGTTGTTGTGTTGGTACACATGTCCCGAACATATGTTCACAGTACATAGCACACTTAGTTTGTTTTTAACAAATAAAAAGGTTAAACGTTGTGCTTAGCGATTTTCTATCATAATAAAAAATGGACCAAAGAATTTGCATTAAAATTTTTGTGTGAAAAATAGAGTCAGGTCCTCTAAATCACTTGAAATATTGACAGCGGTTACGCCCCAGCACATCAACAACAGAAGATATTGTCGAAGCTGTGAAGAAAATTGTGTTTGCAAATCGTCGATTCACCATAAGAGAAGTTGCTGAGGATGTTGACATATCAGCCGGCTCTTGTCATGCAATTCTTTCGGATATTTTTGGCATTAAAAACTTTTGAATTTCTATCAGAAGAACCTCGGCATGAGCATCGCTCAGGACAACACGACAATCAACCATATTCAACGGATTTGCCTGTTCCGAAAACTTAAAAAACCTTTGAAAGGACGGAGATTTGCAACGTTTGATGAAATAAAAACTTCACCACTAGAGGAGCTCAAGGCTATACCAAAAAGTGTTTATGAGAAGTGCTGTGAAGATTGGAAAAAGTGTTGGCACAAGTGCATTGTATCTGATGGGGACTACTTTCAAGGGGACAGTTGAAGGGGATATGTTGATTTTAAACTACAACTCTCATTCCAACCGATCATTCCTATGGCAGCCGATAGTACTCCTATCGATGTTTATAAAGTGACATTATTGCTGGCCTGGCACATGGATTTTGTTTATTTCTCACATCTTCCATTTAACATTATTTTAGTGCTTTAGCATATTTCCAATTATGTGTCACAAAAGCTTGACTGGGAACGCTTGCTAATCTGATCACACAGGCTTAACACCAAATGCTTTCCCTTACAATGCGGTTTAGCCCTTACAAAACAGCCATGTGATTTTGTACTACGAATACTCTTGCTGATCACGTAACCTGAAGTTGCAACACTGTGACTCTTGACGGTTACCTGTTTGCAGCTGTGACTGGGCGTATCCCCATATCCTCCCACTCCCAATCGCTGTCTGCCTCGTGTCCGTGTCAGTTAATGTGCGCTATTCGCCATTCGCCTGCAAAGTGCATTTGAAGCTGCCGACTAGGATGAAGCCTGACTGGCCTGACTGGCTGGTACTGCCTGGTGCTGGTATTGGTGCGGGGGCGTCTGCTCTCTGCACTTCACATTCACATCGACAAGCAACATCGTTCCAGACACAATTAAATAGACATTCGTTGGCGCCAAAGCAGATGCGTGAGTGGGACTGCGGCCTGAGGACTCAAGCTGAGGACTCTCTGGATAACAATTACAATTTTGAAATGTAGAAGCTTAAAATCTTTATGATAGCCTAAGTAATGATGGAATCAATAAACTAAAGCCGTAGGGCATAAGAAAGTGAATGGAAGGAAAATTATGACAGATATAGTAGGTGAAATAAAGAAGCTTAGCGCTAATATACTTATACAGACCTATGTGCAGTTAATAGAGACATAAAGAAGGCTTCATGGCGGGCAACAGAAATCTTATATTAACTCTAAATTATGTTTTTATTTTAGTTTTGAAGAAATTCTGAAAAATAACCAATTGGTTAAATTGTAACATATATTTTATAAGTGAGAGTAGACATTTCCCTTTCACATTGAAAATATAAAACATATGTAAGGTCTAGGCCGTTCCGCGGGACGATATTGTAGGCTACTCCGTAGATGGGATTGGCTTGTTGCAGATGGCGCTGCTCCTGTGTTACTCCAGTCATTGCACGCGTTTCGACCATGTGATTCTCAGCAAAGTGAGCCTCCGTGGTGGCCTGGAACCTTAACCAGTCGGCCTTACAGAAGTTGAAAAACCAACCCAGATTGTTATGTGTAAGTGATCCGAAATGAGTGCGATATCAGCGTGCAATGATGGCAATGAGCTCAGGGCTGACAATCGCGAGGCCAGGAGAGCTGTGGCAATTTGCTCTGATACGTGTGGCGTGATCTCCATTGATAACACAGACAGTAAAAAGAGTGAAAAGCCAGCAATAGGGAGGAAGAGCGAAAAAAACATACAATAAACACTGTAAATATATAGCCGATCTAGATCAAATCTGGATGGAGTGGATACAAGGGATACAAGACGAATTTGTTTTAATTAGAATGAAAAACAAAAAAGTTATGCTCCTAAGTTCTCATTCCGGAACAATCGGTTATATGGGAGCCATGAGATCAAGCCAGTGGACGTGGGGTTAATTCAAATTGATACAAACCGAGTTTGATTCGATTTGGAACAAAAACAGAAACTTATGCTACTAAGTTCTCATTCCGGAGCAATCAGTGATATGGCAGCTATATGATATAGTTCGCCAATTCCTAAATATTTCAAAGAATTTAAGACTAGGTCTTAGAAAATTGAGAAGAATCGCTTCTTTCCATAACCAAAATAAAACTAGAAAGCCTTTTTGATACAGTCACTTTTAGCGCATTATAAAATGTCAAAGTTTGAGCAATATAACTTTATAATTACATTCAATCCAAGCAGAGTAAAGTTCCCATGAAAAGCAAAATTGAATTCTTATTCTCACATGCAAAACTATTTACATTTGAAGTTTATCCACACTTGAACAGCAGCTGAGAAGTTCGAAGAATGTGGAAAGCCACTGCAGACATTTCCAAATATATTTTTTTGTGCAAACACATTCTTTTCTACATTTTGAAACAGTAAAAACTGCAGCGGAAAAACTACATTTCATAATGAGCAATATTTTTGCGATGTTGTTTTTTTTTCTTCACATTTCTCAACAGCTGTTGATGAAAAATTACTTTCATTTTAATTAGGAAGTGCAGCAAAAAGTGGAGAAAATTTAAATTAAAACACTTTTCGCTTATTTAAGCAAATAAAGTGCCCCCGTCGCAGAGGCAGTGGCTGCTGTCACAAACGCCGTTAAATATGAGTGCGTGTGAGTGTGTGCCGCACTCACGTGGCTGCATTTTGAGGTTATGAAGCAAGCGCCAGCGCCGCCTGCAAACTGCGTGTGTGTATGTGTGTGTGTGCGTGTGTGGTTTCGTACGTGCCGTAGCGGAGTTTTATTTTTTAATTAAGCTGTTTACATTTAGTTGGTAATGTCCTTGCTGGGCTCCCTTTATATGTGCTAGTTGGTGGCGCTTTGCCTGGCCTGCCAAGGTGCTAAAGTCTGTAGTTTGCTTTTTATAGTTCCATCAGTGCAAACCCCCCTCTTAAGAATATCTAGCGAGCGGTTTTTGTCGCCTGCAACCAAGGTTGTACCGAAAAACACCCAGCGCCCACACAGACTCTTACCTCTATGACAGAGCTGAGTCAGATCGCTGTTTCAGTATGCATTTTTTGTGGTTTGCTGTGCCAATAGGACATACCAAAAGGACATCCTGCTCAAGCTTACTCCTTTCTTACAGATATCAGAATTTATCTAAACATCCTTGTCTTTACAGCCTTCTTATCGGTATCTTTAGGTATGTAAATAAAGAGTGGATATTCAAAACTTACATGACTAAAATGAATTTAATTTTCTGTAAATTTTATTTTTAGAAAACATTGAGAAACATCAATGAATCGAAATTTCCAAAACGACTCTTAATGATCGTCCCAACATCGATTTCTATTTTGCATTTATATATTTCTTACCTAAATGGACATCGCTGCTTTCTACCAATTATTTCAATTGTTTACAATTTCTTTCATGTGGCACGCTCATCTACAGCTAATGTTGCAGTTGTCCAGAACAACAGAAAATACGCATAAATAACCCACAATTAATAAACACCTTTGGGACACGGCTTGTGTGCTCTCTTAGGTAATTTTTATACCAATCTGATTAATGCCGGAGTCATCAATTTTTGAACCAAATTGCTCGGCAACTAAAATTTTTTTTTTTTTTGCTAAAAAAAAATTAATTAAATTGTGCAGGAGCAAAGTCAATTAATTGTTTTACATTTTTGGTTAATTAAAGCCATTGAAATATTTATGCATGTGGCCGTAGTCCTAGCCAGTCAAGGGGAGGATGCGGGTGGGTGTATGCTTTTAAGCCATGCAAAACGCAACGCACAATGCAATTAATTAAAATGTTTTTGCCCCGCTCCACATTTTTCTACCTAATTGGTCTCAGTTGGAAGCCGACGTAAAAAAAACAAGTAACGAAAGCTAGCTTGGGCCTTGCCGAAGCTTATATACCATTCACATTGAAAATGTATAACAAATGTAAGGTCTCCCCTGTTCCGCGGGACGATATTGCGCTGGGATTGGTCCAGTCATTGCAGGCGTTTCACATGGCTTCACCATTAATAATTGTTCACACGAATCAATAAAATCAAATGATAACAAATTATGTGAGATGTGGAAACGGAAAAGGCTTTTATGTCATCGTATTCCATTCTGCTTTTCTATGCTGAGCATTCTGAAGCATTAAGTTAAATGGTAAATGTACGATATGGTTGTCCGATCAGGAGGAATCGTTAACTCAACCAGAGTGCAGATATAAGAAGCATTTATAAATTGTCAGCTCTATAGCTCTTGAGTCTTCTGAGATCTCGGGGTTTAAGCAAACGGACGGACATATCGATATCAACTCCATTTGATATTCTCATCAAGAACATTTATACTTTATGCTTTCGTTTGTGCGTCGCAAACATCATGACAAAATGAATATACGAGTACATTCACAATATATTTTTGTGAATGGTATTAAAATTTAATAGGGTAGAAAAAAAATGTTATTTAATTATTTTAGCGCTTAAAAATACATAAAAACAAGTAAGAACGCTACAGTCGATATTCAGACTATAAGATACTCGTACTCAGCATCTATTTAATATTCGACAGACTCAAAAGTATGCAACCCTTTTTGTGAGGGTGGGGAGGGGAGCTCTCATACACAATGTTTTTATACGATTTTGTCTACAATTGTTACCCGATCTTAAAGAAACTTGACAAATGGGTAAATTATAAGCTTATACATGTATAAACTGAGTTTCAAATGCGTCCAAAATTGTGGGAGATATAAGTTTTTTTTGATCTGGCGCCCCACACGGGGAGTTTACATACCAAATTCGGTGACTCTCGCTCTTATTGTCTCTGAGATCCAGCTGTTCATACAGACGGACGGACGGACATGGCTAGATCGACTTGGTTTTTGCTCCTGATCAAGAATATATATAATTTAAGGAGTCCTTTTGTCTGTTACATACATTTGCACGAACACAATATACCCTTTACTCTACTAGAGTATGAGTATAAATATACAATAACTAGCAGCCGCTTCGCACGGCTGGTGTGCGATTTTCGTTCTGGGTGACTATATTTGTGAAAATATTTCTCAGACTCTTTGGCAACTATGCCTAAGGTGGTCAATTGTAAAGCGAGTCTTTAATCAACAGGGGATTCCTTATGTAACTGGGATCTATGCTTACCCTAATCAAGGTTAATGCGATCCTCTCTTTCAACAGATCATTCTCTATTTCTGTGGACCAAGATCATAGCCAGGGAGGGCCATTATCCCTCTGCTCTATAGCTCGCTTTTCAGTACAAATTCATTATAAATTGCCTAACGAATCTCTATCTCCTTGTGCTACCCTTGTGCTACGATGTATATTTAAACTACAATGTCTTCCAGACATGACTGAAATAGATTTAACATATGTAAACAAACAAAAAATGCCTATCGATAACAAAGGATAGATATGAAGTACAGAAAAGTGCGTTTTGGTGAATCACACTGAAAAGTGTATTAAGCAATTCGATTGTTAAAAGTGACTCGAACACTCAACGATCGGCTCAATCGTCGATCATACAAACCAAATCATACGAACACATCAGATGGATTACTCAAAATTCGTCTCACTCGTAGATATATTTCGTAAGGCAATGAAAACACTAAAAATTCAACTTTTTCACGAAAGTGGAAGACAGACAATAGACAATAGATAGACGCGTAAAACTATCGATTAAGCAAGTAAGTAATATTTAACTTCATATTTAATAAAGGACAACTTTTCAGTTCGTGAAACTCCTTTGTGTAGCGTAAATACATACATCCCTGACAATTTGCCTTCATATTGTTATGTATATCAAAACATCAACAGACTCTGACAGAGCCAAAAACCTAATTAGTGCCGCTGCATTTTTGGCCTTTGCAGGATTTGGAGAACATTCTGCATCGAACATGGTACAAATACGGCATTGTGATTTGTGTGCAGGCAAATTAGTGCCGACCAATGCCAAGCTTTTTCGGACAAAGTCTAAACAAAGGTCCCAAAACAAGCCCCACAATAGGGAAGGGGCGCTTTGTCCATGTTCGGAGCACAGCGAAAATGCACATTCAAAAATAGCCAACAGCAGTCATATGTGAAATGCGAAGCCCTCTGCAGTCGCCATCGCCGCTTGAATTGCACTTCAACAGAAGCGAGGGCCGCAGTCAAAGCCATATTAGCCACTCTTAGTGGTCATTACCTATATCTTTTGGAGGGCATTTTGTAAGAGTATTTATGGCTAGTTAGAAGTTTTAGCTCAAAATGTATACGAAATTGAGATTTTTAAATGATATGTTGATATACAATCTGCTCAAGGACATCTTCTGTAGAAGATTTTCTGTCAACTTTGTTTTTGTTTTAATGTAAAAATTTATGTTTGAATTTAGGAATTTCATCACATATTATGTTATAACTATTTCATCAAAAAAATGCCCCGGAGAGGATCAGTAAGTAAACGATCTAGACACAAGTAATTCATAGCTGAAACTTATGAAGAATAAAGTCAAGAAATCGTTCTAATAAACTTTGAGCAAACAGAAGAGATGAGAAAATATAAAGGACGAGAATAAGAAAGACAAGCCAGAGAAACGAAAAAGGGGAGAAGATACAGACTTATAGAGAAAGCATTCAGTGAGACCTCCAAGCTTCAAAAGCGATCCCAGTTAGAGTATGAATATTTCAACGACCCATATGCTATACTTTTCTTATCTCTTTGTTCGTCAGCCTTCACATTAGTGGATGTTGTACCGCCTGGCTATCTGTCCGGCCGACTATTTTTTGCGAGGCCACGCGTGCCTTGTACCGCTCTTGGCGCGTTTGGCCAAAACAATCACAGTGGATTTGCATTGTTCCTAACAGCCGCTCTGCATGCTACAGCACGTACCAGTTGCTCACTGATTTTTTCAATACTTTCGCCCCCCACCGTTCCAATTTTCAAAAGCTGTGAGTGAACTGTGCCTGCCTAAAGAGATTGCGTCAGGCAGCCAGTTTATATAGGGACGATGTTTTTGATGCTCTGCAAGAATAAGGATGCGGGCGAGAGTTGTTGCATCTGAGTAAAGGAATATTTAGCTAACCGCCATCTGCTCCAAATTGGTTATTAGCAGCTACTATGATAAGCGTCTTTTAAGAAACCATAAGAAAAGCATAAGATAGTTTTTGAAGTCTTTATGCAATGGCAATGTAATACAAGAAATTTGGTATCCATCGTTAAATGCAGCTACTTTTCGTGACATAAAAACTCCAAACTAATTAAGTATGTACATAAAATGCGGATTAATGGCTCTTCGAAGTGTCGTTAAAAATGTGCAAAAGCCCAAACAATTAGCCGAAGCTCTGTTGGAGATTGAGGATATGTTTCGATTGTTTGCTTTTCTTGGGAGGAGGAGGTGGCCATAAAACAACTTGGCATCTCTACGAAGTCTTCTTTTCGAGTAGGCATGCGAAGCGACTGCGATTTTTTTGGGCCAATGGAAAAGCCATTAAAAAGCAACAGAAAAAAAATAAGTTGGAAAGCGGCGGCTTTTGACGGAAAGTGGACAAGTAAATGCCCTTATTGTGACAGCAGTGCGGGTGAACTGATTGAAAAGGTTTTGATTGTGATCATGAGAAGGAATGACAGGCATTTGCTTCAGAGCTCAGAAGGGCTAGTATCATTTTGGAATTCTGTCTAAGAAAAGTCTGCCTAACAAAATAAAGTGCATATGAGGTTTTTTAAGCTTCCGTTAGATTATTAAACAGATCTGGCAATGCTATTGTCTATTGAAGTTAAGTTTGCCTTTATATTTGTAAATGACAGTGAGTGAGGAAACGCGGGTCCAATAGCAGCCGGGCGATGATAATGACAACGCATATAAATGTAATCACCTGTGAAAGAGCAATCAGTGAGAATGAATTTGATTCGATAGAGATAGAGAGAGAATGGGGGGGGGGGGGCTGCAGTACGTCATATTCACCTTAAGCAGCCTGGCAATCATGATCGTTGCAATTGTCGCTGTCGGAGCCGTTTTATGCCCTGCTCGAAGTAAAACAGCAGCATGCAAAAACAACAGCAAGTGGTCGGTCGGTTTGTCGGTCGGTTTGTCATAATAAACTTATTCCAAAACAACGCTTGCAAATTTTTCTGTTCAATGTTTAGGCTTATTTTTGGCTCAATGAGGATCTTTGTCAATACCTCTTAAACAAATGTATGCTTCAGTTGAATGAAATGTTGATTAAAGACGCTCCATTTTCATTTGGCAACCGAGTTGGTGCTATTTGAGGACAACGCATTGGATTATGCAAAGAAACTAGCTACTTGGAACTTGCCTTGCAAGCAAGATACATAGTTCCTAAGCAGCAGCAGGCAAACATTAAAAAAAGTCTATCTATCCTACGGTATAAAAATTAAACCAGTAAGAACACTATAGTCGAAATTCCGACTTGAATTTGCCAAGTTCAAAGTATGCTACACTTTTTGATTTTGTCCTTTTTTTGGGATGGGCTGTTTATTCGAAATGTTCCTGTTTTAAAATTTAGCAAATCGATAGATAATCTGCTCATACATATACAAACCGCGTTTCAACACAAAATGTATTTATAAATATATGAAATCAAACATACAAATATAGGCAGAGACATGCACATATTAATACATTCACACATTTCGGGCATGCCACATTATTTTCATTGCTATTTGAGATAGACAGCATTCTGGTGGGTTGTAGGCAGGTGTTCACCAATTTGTCATAAAGAATGTTCCCTGAACATGTCATTCCAACATAGTTTCAGCAAGCCAAAATGGTATTTTAAACATGTAGAAGGATGCTTACAAACGTGTTGCAGGATGCTACAATCAACTATTAGACACGTTATGTAGTTGACGTTACGTTAATGGAATTGTTAGCGAAGCCCATTAAACTAAAGGCTTTGTCCACAAAAAGTGGTCTGATTAATTGTCATATGTGCTGAAAGTTACTGAGTTTAATGCGATCCAGAAACGAAGCGCCAAGCCAAGGAAAAAAATTCTGTTATATGCCAATTGCTGTTACGTAGTGAAAAACTATCGACGTTCCTCACACACTAGACCTAGATCTGACTAAATAAAAACATTTGAATTATTTAATCTATTCGAAATATATTTCTAGCAATTTCTCAGTTCAAAATTCAGTATCACATAGCTGCCACAATTGCATGATCCACAGAGTCTTCCTGTCGCACTTTCTGTCAAACAAACCGACTGAGGTAGTAAATCTACCCCGCAATCAAAGTGTGCTTAAACTGGGGCATAAAAAATGAGACGTAGGTAGACGGGCAAACTTTTTAATTTAATGCATCATTGTAAAAATTTGATACTTTGTGTTAGTCTGTTGTGTTTTCGGAGGCTGAGAGGAGCATGAGAGGCATCCAGCATCACTGGGAGGCTGTAAAAATAGTTTTACTTTTGCTTAGCATATCCCGCTGGCTTTGACTTTGATTCTCTGTTACGGATACGGATACGGATACTTACATTGCTCACCAATGCCAGGACCCAATCTGTTACGCCTGCTGTCGGCACAAAAGTTGACCTAATAAGCCACAACTTGGTCAAAAGTTTTCGTTCAGTTCGTTTCAGTTTCAGTTTCATCAACAGCCTCAACTTTGAACTTTTATAGTAGCCCCCATCCGAATGTCTGGGTCCGTCTTTCTGTGTCCAGCATTTCGAGGATTAAGGCAGCTAATCCTTGGCCCGGGTCTGTTTTCAATTAAAATAAATTAAATGCGGCGTGTCGCGATGGCAAATGTCAAAACTGTTTGCGGCTCAATTAAGCGCACTGTCAAAATCTGCGTACAGTTTTTGCTGAAGCTGAAGTTTGAGTGGCCTGTGACAGGCAGGCAGGCAGGCAGACAGACAGAGGGGACAGGCACGCACCACGTCGTCTCACAGATGATGAACTGCAAATTGGATGTGGCAGAGCATAAGAGCAGAGATGGCGAAGGAGCGCGACAAACTTTTATAAGCGCTCCCCCTCTATCTGCAGGAAATATATCTAGAAAAATTCCTTGATTTGAAATTCGGCATTTGCTGCTTGCAATTTCATGAATTCAAGAATGGATTAAATGAACCATAAAAACTAAACTTATTTTTACATTGGTTTAAACATTTAAAATTTATTAAGATAAATCCTTGTAAAACTTTAATGATGTGTGTGTTTTTTTTTTGCTAAATCAGCTTATTGAAATCAGCTAAAATAAAAAAATTCCACTTTTTTCCTTTGCTAGTTTCGACACCTGCACACTGAAGCATTTTGGAAATAATTTCTATTTATGTTAATATTCAGAACTAATTCGACATATATACTACAGATGATTGTATTGGACTCAAGCAAACTTAGATATATTATGCATTCACATAATCTTTCGATATACTATATAACATCATTATTATCAGCCTTAATTGTGATTCATGTATTGCAAAAGGTTTAGAGGAATACCCAGCTCACTTTAGAGAAGAGCTGACACAGATCCCGAGTACTTATAATAAAAATCGATCTATAAGAAAACATTTATGAAGGCTTTATGCAATGATAATGACAATCGGTACCAGTGTGCACTGCCTGGCATTAAAAAGATAATGCCAAATAAAAAAGTTTGGGATATAATAAAACTTTTGCCTAAAACTCAAATAAAAGCTGAGACACAGAAAGCGCAAGCCAAGAAATATTTTTCTTGTACATTTTATTTATTTTTATTTTTATTTTCACTTTCATTTTATTTACTCAGCTGCTTAACATTATTGTTTTAAAATCCTTCAAATCCTTTGTTTTTACTGCTTTATTGTCAGTTGCCAACTGCTTACTTACTGCCGCTTACCCGTACTTACTTTTGCTGTTGCTGCCACGGATGCTGCCTCTGCCTTGTCTGCCTTGTGGAGCAACTTTGTAATCTGCAGCTTAAGTCCGTAGGTACAGCGAGCCAAGTTTATGAAGAAGAAAGCGTCAGAGCTTAATGTTCGGTTGGAGTCAGGCAGTTTGGAATTCGGATTCGAGTTGAGCTGCTGTCTAATTCGATTTGTACAGCTATTAATTGGCATTGTGTTATTGTAAGTCATTCAGCTTGTGCACGACACCAATTGCCCAATGGCCAGTGCTAAGCAGAAAACCGCCCACTAAGTGGAGCAACTAACTGCATCGACAATTCAACACTCGCCAGCAAACGGCACCGCTCTTAGCTTTTCTCGGTTTCTCGCCAGCTCTGAAAACACACATTTTAATTGGATGCAATGCTTATGTTGCTGCTGAGACGCCAGCCAGCGGCTTCAACACCTGCAGAGAAGGCTTAACCTTAGCACCTCACCACCCACTCCCATTTAGCCACTAGTTCAGCTGCTCCAAACAACAGCAATGCTCGAAAGGATTATTTACTAATTAAATGACCATGCATTGGGCGCACAGTCCAAAATGTTGCGTGACTTTTGCCTCAATATCGATATTACCGCGTCGATATTTGATAGAAAATAGAAGTGAAAAGTATGGAGCTTATGAACATGTTACCTATAAGCGGTGTGGCGACAACTTTACATGTAACCTATTGTACATAAGTATAAAATATTGTAAACTATCGATAAGAATGCCATCGATAAGACAAGAGGCGAAAGGAGAGAATAGACACCGTAAAAATCATTGTTCATTGCCATCCCACCGACTTCAAAGCTGAAACAAATGGTAGATTCTAATGATCAGGAGCAAGTAAAAGCAGCATTTGAAAAACGGCTGTCATGAGCCAGAGGTCCATGACGATTGGGAATCGTGGATGATTTCGTAACAGCTGTAAGATTTTTTTTTTAAGTTTTTCACTCAGAGTTTAAGCTCCATATATACAAATATTTTAAACCAAGAAAGGAAGGCTAACCTAGGGTAACCCAAGCTTCGAAATTCGGTCAGTATAAGTGAAGGCATCTAAGACTGGCACGTTTAAAGAAAAGCTGGTATACTAAGAGTTCATTCCGAATAGGTCGGTTATATATTAGGTATGATATAGTAATCCGATCTGCATCAACTGAGATCAGAAGACGTAGAGGCTTCAAAAACTGACTATTACTAAATTTGGTTCAATTTGCACTGATAGTTTATTCCGAATCGGTCGGTTATATGGGAGCTATGTGATCCCATCCGAATGAAAGTTGTTCAGCACACGTGGAGGCTCATAATACTGACATCTACCAAAAAGTTGTGAATACTAAGTTCATTCCAAATCGATCGGTTAGGCTATACCCTTAAAACTGAAAAACAAGTTCGCATAGAAACAAGCCGACAGACAGACGGGCTTGACTATATCGAATCGGCTTGTCATGCTAATCAAGAATATATACTTTATGGAGTCGGAGATGCTTCCTTCTATAAGTTACAAATATCGTGACAAAATACAAAATACCCTCCATGGACTTCTTCCTGTACGTTCCGAATTCCCAGGGAAACGCTTGATTATTTAGAACTGCCGGAATGAACATTCGACCGCTGCCGACGGCAGCTTTTGTTCGATACAATCTATATTCCAATATTACGATGAATAGCCAACAAAGTATCGATGAACAACTTTAACAAGAACAAACATTCTTCATTGTAATTGAAATTTAATTGAAATATAATATCCGCAGTTCTCAAAAGACTTCCCAAAATGATTCCTTGAATCAAATAAAGATGATATATGTATATCATCGCTTGTCTTGGTGGTAACTTTGGAATTCCATGAGTTAAATCTGTATTTTATTTTACATATTACAAAGTTACCGGCATTTCTGCTGCCCTTTTACATATATATAGCCCCTCTCTCCTTCACCATTTATATTACTGAGTCTGAAATCATGTGCAAGATGTAGCGATTCTAAAGCCAGTTGTTTGTTTCCCGTAGTTTTGGGTTGCCAGTTGATTATTAAATCAGAGAGCAAAGTCCTGGTGCCTGCTGCAAACAATCTGATATGCAAAATCTCAGACTAGAGCTAAAGAGAGATTGTGCATGCAGCTGCTTCTCAACATGCTAGTGCTTCCTCTTGCTGGTTCCCTAGCTCGTTAATTATAGGGCGAGGAGCTCTGGGCAAACGGCAACTAGTTGAAAATTTCCGTTGCCAGTTTATTAGAGGGCAAGGCTGTCCAAGCCTTCATCTTCCTAGCTCTTGCTTTTCCCTCTTGTCTGGAGCAATTAATTGGAGCTTAGTTGGTGGAACCTGTTTTAATGGCCAAGTCAAGTGCGAGATTTCAGTTTTTTTTTTCAGCTTGAAGTTTGCACTTGCCTTCAAATTAAGTTATTTTTTGTGTTGTGGAAATATTTAGCCTGCGTTAATGAGGAGATTAAATCAGGTTTAGAGGATCTGCCATAATCATAAAAGCTATGTACTCAACATATGTTAAGAGATTCTCAAGAAAAGTGAAGTCTGCTTTAACTGGAGTTTTTTTTGTAGAATTTTATATAAATTTTCCCCAAATCTTCCATGGAAAATTTGTCAAAGTGTATTGAGCTTACTTTAAAATTGTACATTACATATTTTATACTTTCCATTCTCATAATTTTCAATTCAAAATTTAATAGGTCCATTCAATATGGCCCTAGAGCAGATATGCGGAGTCAACAAGTTGCCATTTATGAAGCGTTTCGATGACTTTCAACACGAATGTTATTTGCAACAGGTTCAATTGGCCACAAGCAATTTTACAAATCCCTATGCTTTAATGGCACCACCATTTGAGAAGGTAAGATTTTGGAATATAGGAAGGAATAGACTTTTCATATATGCATGTATTTCTTGCTGCCTCAATAGCTCACTTACCAGCGAGCACAGCCCAAACAGTTAAAGCTAGATCTATTAGATATATATATTGGACCGGGAAATGTCTGATCGTTTAGGTAATTTTCCTTTTATTGTAGAACACATTGGACTGGGAGAGTGAGATATATTGAAAAAGTGATCATTTTATAGGATAAAGGAAGTGTGTTGGAAAGGAAACATAAAGAAAAGCCTGGCAATGCCATTAGTTAACATTTTCTATAACTCATTGTAGTTTATCTTATAGTATTTTAAGAAGTCCATAAATTATAATATGTGATGTCTCCTACGAATTAAGACAGGGATCCGTAAAACCTGTCATGGCTTTTGCCTAATATCCTTCTACTAGTTCCGAATGATATGCTGAAGACTCATATTATATTATAGGCATAGGGAGTTTACTGATAGCCCGTGTAATTTTACAGTTAAGCAGTATTATAATCAGAAAAAAAGCCTTCTATAAACAGCTTTAACATATATAGATATAAATCTATTGTCAGATCAGGTCTTTTGAACATTGTAATTTCCAACGTCTCTCATACAGCCGTTGGAGAACCTTCCGAAAATAATGGAACACTGTAAAATACAAATGGATTTTGCTCACGGCACCACAACGTTAGGGTTTCGTTACTATGGTGGTGTCATACTATGTGCCGATTCCCGTGCCACTTCAGGTCAATACATAGGCTCGCAGACCATGAAAAAGATCGTTGAGCTGAATGACTATATGCTGGGCACATTGGCGGGCGGAGCCGCAGATTGTGTATACTGGGATCGAGTTTTAGCAAGGGAATGTCGATTGCATGAGTTGCGGTACAAGCAAAGGATCACAGTGGATACGGCGGCCAGAATGATGTGCAACATATGCACGGAGTATAAAGGCATGGGTCTATCCATGGGCATGATGCTGGCGGGTTATGATAATGATGGACCCAAGCTCATCTATGTGGACTCGGAGGGCATGCGTTCCCATGGCAATGTCTTTTCGGTGGGCAGTGGTTCACCCTATGCTTTGGGTGTGCTGGACACGGGCTACAGATGGGACTTGGAAGATCAAGAGGCTTATGATCTGGCCAAAAGGGCCATCTATCATGCCACCAGTAAAGATGCCTACTCCGGTGGCATTGTACGGCTGTACCATATTAATGCTCAGGGCTGGAAAAATATTTCCAATACGGATTGCATTGAATTGCATGATTTGTATTGCAAGGAGGATCACAAGAATCCGGATATGCCCTGCACGAGTAGGAAGGCAATTATAAGCGAAAGGAAAGTGAAAGAGAACGAAGTGGAGGCTCAGGTAGAGGCAGTTACCACTGAAAAAACTGCATAATTTAGGATCCGTGAAATAAAAATTAAGTAGAAAATGTAAAGCATTCTGAATATGAAATAAAAATTATGTAGAAAATGTGAAGAATTCAGAATATAGATCGATGATAATTTAAAAATTGTTTCAAAATATTATTACATTTTTCTGTTAATAAAATAAAGTTTGATTTTTTTTAACTTTAGATCGAATTTCGCTAAATCCGTGCATCTCAGCTTAACCCCCAATGTGTTACAACCAATCCTAACATATTTGTGGAAACTTCCACAGCTTTTAACGCTCTGCCAACATTGTGACCCTTCGATAACCCCACACATTTATTCCGAACACCAACTTTGCAGCTGCACTCTGTTTAGCTAAACTCTAGATAACCTGGCTCTACCTTAGTTTGACCCACAAAATCCCAAAATGGAGCATACCTATTACAAGCTAACACCTTAGTCTACGTCCTGTGCTCTCCAGCTTGGTGACCATTTTCTCAATTATATGCAGTCGCTGTCTGTCCTGTCTGTACCCCCGCTGCCTGTTTTGGGCTTAAGTAATTTTCTAATGACACCGCAGAGGAAAAATGACTTTTGCGTCGAGGGGAGTCGAACGCCGTCATGCCCCCTTCCCCGTCCGTCCCCTCTTGACTTCCTTCATTAGATTAAAAGCAATTTACAGTAAAACTTTTGCCCACAAAACGCAAACGATGCCTGCGTTCCAAGAGCCAGAGCCTGATGGCAATGGCTCCACACACACGTGCTGCACGGCTCACATGTCGCCATGTGCCATTTGCAGTCCTGCTTTAGCTACTCCTCCTCTTTCTCCTAATGCTTGCCAGTCATTTGGCATGGCATCTTCCCTTCCTCTTATTTTTTTTTTGGGCAAAGCTAAGGTGGTTGGGTGGAGTGGTGTGTGGAATTCAACAAATTTGCGGATTTGGTTTGTAATTTATTAAATTTATCGCATGCTCAACGCGCCTTAGCAAGACGCTCGCTCTGTCTGTGGTCTGCGCCGCCTTCCAAGCCAACTCGCTGCAACATTTGTTGATGACAACCCTAAAAAAAAAATAAAAAAAATTAAAAGGCAACCCAAAATGCAACATCTCGTTTCTGGTGGAGGACTGGGCGGAACTGGAAGAGTAACAGTAACAGCTAACAGCCAGGACCAACAACCATTTGGTAAGTCGTTCGAAGCAGCTTAGAAGTTATTATTTTGATTTATAGAAAAAGTTCCGTTTCGCTACGAGACGTAATGTTGGGCAACAGCAGGAGAGGCAGCAATGGGAAGAAACAGAGCCAAGAGAGGATGTGTAGAAGCGGATGTTTGTCCTGTTTCGTTTGTTTATGTATTTTGTGCTTTCAGACATCGATAACTGGCAGAAGAGAGACAAAATTTGAATGTGCTTCAATTGCAATCGAATAATGTTCTATAATTATATAATAACTAACTATTTCTCCCGGCGCGTTGTTTAGATTTTGTTGAGTTTTTCCAGATAAGCTCAATAGAAAAATGAAAAGCTACTAAACTAGGTAAATATGTCAGCGAGGCATAGTTATTTCCTCGATCCATTTAAAAGTGCAGCTGTCACCTCATTTACAAACGCTTGTAAAATGATAAATGATATAGTTGTCCGGATGCAGATGAATCTTAAAGTCAACTAGCCTGCAGATATAACAGGCATCTGGTAAAAATTTAGCTTTGTAGCTCATCAAATTTGAGTTGTAAATATGTATAACTTGCCTAGATAGGAAATCATGATACCGTAGTTAAGCTTTTCTATCTTGCTCAATTTAATTTTACCTCAATTTAACTACAAGAAATAGTTTTACCTCACATTCCACATGCCTAATTGACAGCTAAGAACTCTGCTCTATGATGTGTTAAGCTCAGCTATAATTAACCTAACTGATAACTAATTTTCATAATGCCTTTTTGCAAGCAGCAACAACAACAACAACGATAACAAAATCAACTGTCTCAAAACTAATTGCCATGAATTTCAACAGATATTGCAACTAATGTGCAGTTGCCGCCACACACATACACGGCGCGGCGGCAACATCTGCGCTTTGAAGTTTACCACACGAAGCCATAGCTGAAGACGGAGTCAACCCAAACCAGGCAGGACCATGGCTGATAAATTGGAAGTGCATTTGATGCTAAAGCTGCTGTTACAACTAATATTGTTGTTGTTCGCGCTCGCTGCTGTTGCCGTTGCTGATGCAGCAGTACAAGTTGATGCCGCCGCTGTTGCTGTTGCAGTTGCCTAATGTGTAAGTTGTTGTTGCTATTATTGTTAATGCAGTATGGCGCGTGTCTTTGCCTGCCTGGCGAGGCTCAGCATTTGCATTTGCAAGTTGTTGTTGTTGCTGCTGGTGTTGCTATTGCTGCTGATGTTGTTGCTGTTGTTGCTTGCACGCTTTGCTTTCTTCTGCTGCAGCTTCTTGTCGCGGCCCTGTTAATGAAAATGCCAAACGAGGCATTGCCAGCCGCATCAGGCAGCATGTATGTGCTCTTTCATATAACCCCGCCATTCCTTTCCGCCTTTACGCCACTTTACTGTAACCAAAGTCAACCATGTTGCTGTCGTGCCTTGTGACAGCAGCAACAGCAACAGCATCTGCAATAGCAACAGAGCAGCAACACACATCGTTGCCAGACTTGGCCATGCTGGTCGCGTCTAAATGAAGATGCCTTGCCTGTTTTGTCTTGCCTGCGGAGCTTTAACCGTCCCCATATCTCCCCCCTCAACTGCCTGTACCCCTTGCCATCTAAATTGTCAAACACTTTGCCTTACGTCTGGGCAAAAATCCATTTGCATATTTGCATCCTTATGCCAAGGCAGCTAACAGCAGGTACCCCCCTTCCCCCTCTCCATACATCAACAACAACAACGCTCTACTGCGCCACCGCTTACCCCCTCATAGTGGCGGCGCGCTTTTAACGACAAAGTGTGAAATTTCATTGAATTTGAGCTCGTTGACAAAAGTGGAATGACAACAGCAACATCAGCAGCAACACACATTTGTATGGCAGGTGCTGCAGCTTGTTTTTTGTTATTATTGTTGCTGCTGTTGTTGTGAAATTAATTTAAATTATAGTTTTCGTTATCGTTGCATGCTTTTTATGTATATTAGTTGCAATTGAGCAAAAAAATGCAGTTGGAAAAAGAAAATGAGGGCAAAACGGTGAAAACGTAGAGTAAAGCTGAACAAGGGGGAACCACTATTGCAGTGGCAGGGGGCAGGGGGCAGTGAAGGGGAGGGGAGGGGGTACTGCTAGAATATCTTTTTCTATTTGGAACCAGCTAATTTGGTGGAAAATGATAGCCGCAATTAATATGCCATTGCTGTTGTTGCTGCTGCTGCTGCTGCTGTTGTAGCTGTTATTGTCCTTGTGCATTATTATTTTATGCAAATTTTGCGTGCCACATACCCAAGGAGGGGAGGCGGCATATGGGGTTTTAATGGGTAAAATGGAAACAGCAAATACATAGTTAGCCCAGACTATTTTTCACAATTTAAATATGGCAAAAACGTGAGCGGGAATTGGAGTTTCGTAGAGGTTTTTGTTTGGCTGCGATAAAACAAATGTTGAAATTCCATTTGATATGTGCAGCGTTTTTGTGAGAAATGTCAACATATTAAAAGACTTATTTAATTTATTTAGCGGCGTTGACAAACATGAAGAAAAGCTCAAATGCTTTAAAAATTAATTAATTAGGTTACAGAAGTTGGAAAATGAGGATTGACTGAATACAAGGGCTTACTAATGGTTAACAATGGATGGTATTTTGGAGAGTTGAGAGTTGGTTAATCTTTAAGTGAATTACTTGGAGGCTCAGCTGTTGTCCATGCAAAGAGAGTTTCGATAGTTGTTTCTATCTTAAGTTTGTGGATTACCGTGAGGCATCAGTTAAAGGAACTCCTCAGTTATCTAGGGCACTGAAGTATACTTCTTGTGGCATACTTAAAAGTGCAGAGCTCGTCTAAAAGGCATGATGCAAACTTATTCATTGGTCGTAGCTCTAACATTCGTACGGATGCCAATTGGATATTGCTAATGTGGTCTTTAGAAGACTCTGCTGAGACCAGTTGCACCATAAAGGATAAGGCAGACTACATTAGTTGTCAGAGAAGCTCTTTTCCTAAAGTTAAATCCTTAAGTATATGCTTAAATATTAGCAAATTAAAGCCCTCCTAACTAGGAGGGTCTCTCAACTGAGAGACCAATTGAAATGCAAACAACCCAAATCTATGTTAATACATATTCTGACTCATTAATTTCCTGACATCTTCTCCTTTCCACTATTATGATTCAATCAAATTTTCGTATTCCACTTTCTAATCATTTTTGATAGTCTTTTGTCAGCATTTTGTAATGCAGCCGAAAATAAATGCTGACTTTGTCATCTATTTGTCGGCTTAACTTTTCTTTTGGGGGCAATGTTACAGTTTGGAAGATTTCATTCCTTTATTTTGGCCCAACTCTTCAGTAATATCTCAATGCAGGCAGAAATCCTTGTGATTGCAATGAATAATATTTTTAATGCAAATAAACGGATGGACAGGCAGAGTGAAGGGTGCTGAGTAGGACACACTGACAGCAATCACGTTGAAAGGCAGGCGGCAGGCAGGCAGGCGGCAGGACAAAAATGAGGATGAGGAAATAAAGCTGCTGAGCTGACAAAAACGAATTTCTCGTTCCAGTAGTCCTTTAGTTTGCTGCACCTACATCCACCGCTGTACAACGCGGCACACTTATTCATATTCTTTTCAATTTCAATTCTTGTCAAGATTGCAGGGCAATCCCCAGCACATCTCCACGGCTACATCAACTGCCATGTTCCTTTGCAGTGATTTCTTTCATCCATGGTCCGGTAATGAAATTTTCTCATTGTTTCACTTTGGCACGGGCCATTCTATACTTAGCTCAGTGAGTTCTACTAAAAGGAATCGCGCTGGACTTTCGCCTGGGCTATTTGGATGATAAAAAGGAATGAAATGAATGCAATAATTGTGTTTACTCATGATTATAGTACTGATATTTATAGCAAATTAGGTTGGAATATAGCTGAATGATACTTCTGGAATATGCTATGAGACACTTTGGGGTATCTATGACCAAATTCTGATGGTATGATGGTTTTTTACTTCCAATTTCTGAGCAGCTTGCTTTTAAGCGTTTTTTTTATTATATTTGGAGCCGAAGTTATTCGTATGTGGAAATTCTTAGCCAGAACAACTAAAATAAATTCAGTGATGAAAATTGGTAAATAATCAAAAAATGATGAAAAATATCTAAGAATGATTTATAAAAATTTTAAATAAAGCTATATTTTCTACATCATTCAAACTACTTGTCTGACCACCCTCTTGTGCATACTTTGCCTACTTATGTTTTGGGGCTGTTCTTATTGTTCCAACGCTGCTTGTCAACATTATCATTGTCATTTCTTGTGTTTTATCACTTGCCCATTTCCATTTCCACCCTTTTCCCCCTGCTCCTCATCTGATATTCATTACGAAAGGCTGCTCAGCTCAGGAGGGGTGTGGAGCATGGGACTTGCACTTTATTATTATTCATGTCGAGTAATCTGTTATCTGTATCGCTCTACTCCCTCCTTTTCATCTGCTCATCTGCTCTATTGTTTTGGATACAAAATGAAATTGCACTTTTTGCATGTGTCAGTTGTCGTTCTCATCGACGGACAGTGGAAAATCTGTTTTTCGGTTGGGAAATTAGGTCAGCTATAGCTGCTCATTCTCTATATTTTGGGAGGGCTTATTTATTTTAGTTTCCACAACATTGACCATACAACCTAATTTGTAGTAGAGATTTTCACCTCCCCATCCCCATTCCCGCTTCGTGTCATAGTTTCACAGGTCAACCCTTCCCATTCCCCTTCCCCTTCAACTGTCTGTTGTGTGTGTATATATAATTTATGCAAAAATCGACCCTGACAGAGCCAAACTGGCCATATATTTTAACTATTCAACACGCATGTAAATTTTACACAAAATAGAACGTTGAGCATGCACAAACACCCCCCCTAAAGAGCGGGGTATAACTAACATAACTGGCATATTGTATGCAAATACAATAATGAATAGATGGCATCAAGAGTGGTTGAGTAGTATATGAATATGAATGGGAAAATATGTTTCAATTTACAGCAATGCGCCAGCAAAATAAGTAAATGTGTAAAATACAAATTATATTAGAAATATTACAGATTACAAATGATTATAAAATGGGATAAAAGTAAATTAAAAATGGCTTTCAAATTTGATTTATATATAATAATGAGATCCAAAAGTATTAGGCCCAAATTTGATCAAGAAATTTTTGTGTGAAATTTTCATGACGTGTTTAACTATGTGGCCTAAGCTTCAAGCGTGTACAGTAGAGAGAGAATTGCAATGATATGTAAATATACATATACAGAGCCCTGCATGAATGTATTCGAAATGCTTAACGAATCATTCATTAGAAATCAATTGGTCGTCCATACTGGAATGATTAAACAAACGAATATTTGTACTAGTCGAAAGCAAAAGTATTTGCACTATATTTATTCGAAAACAATTGGTACATTTCGGATATGGTGTGCAACAGATGCAAATGATCACGATTGGAATCGATAATGTGTGAGATAGTAAGATATAGTCAGCTAATTTGTCTATATGCTCTTTTATCGTTAAAAAGAGATGCACTCAAATGGAATTGACCGTTCGGCTCTGTCCCTCTCATCTCATTGAATACTACCAATCGTTCTGAAGGAATATTGTATTGACTTGCCCAAGTAGTCATTTGTAGGAGTACACCAATTGGCGAAATGATTAGCCGACAGTGAATTTAGTCATTGCATTGCTCTCATACATATATTTGTTTATGAGCGACTACAAGAGAGATTTGACAACTTGAGCAAAATGCCTAACAAATTGAATAGCTTTATATTGCTATAAAAATGCCAGCTTTAATTATTTGCACACATTTTACTATGTACACTCAGTCTTTGTTTTCTTAAAATAATCTAAGATTATAATTACTTTCTGTATTTGATAATTCTTTGCCCCATTCACATACCCACCACTGTCAGTCAGCATGAAAACCCATTATGCAAAATATTTTCCAATAAAATTGATAGGCGTGAATTTAATAAAAATCAAATTGTAATTGCATAATAAAGCTTTTGCTATTCGGATTGCAATATTCAATTTTGTGTTCCGATTGGAACTTTACATCAAAAATTTAATTATGGCCATATGCAATGCTGATGTTGAACGTGTTCAATATATTCATATTTTGCTTTCGGCAACTGACGCAATGTTTGAATTTATTATAATTAAATATGAGAAGCTAAAAGAATGTTGAAAGCTTCCTTTGAGAATATTAAAATGGATATTTTACAGAAAAAGATAAAACAAGAAGTGAAATTGTATGAAAAACATTCCACATTAAAAACATTCACTTATGCAAAGGCTTTCAACATTATCTCATCGTTAGAGCAAGTCTTAATTATATATTTAAGTAAATATATAAATCTTGAACAATCAATTTGTTGTTCGCTTTATAATATTGGATTTTCGAGCTAATTTATATTATTAATATTATATTATATTCATTTCAGTTTAATTTTTTTTCCTCAAACTTTTGTTCCACTTAATGAAGTTCTTTCCATTTTTGTTATCTTAGTGAATGACTATATACTATTAATGGTAAAGTCGGTGACAAATTGTATAAGGATATGAACTGAAATTTTTTACATCTTTGCATCTTGCGGTACAGGTCTCCAATTTGGAATATATGTTAATGGAATTGGGGGAAACGCATGATCTGGGAAAGTTGAGCGCGAAAGTGTGAAACAAATTTTAAAAATTAACAGGGATATTTGATTTTGATTTTCAATAAATAAAAAAAATAACAAAAACGCAAACTCCATTTGGTTCTTCTTTTAAGAACTATTGCCTATATTACATTATTGTTCCATTGTCTGCACAGTCGTTATAAAACCAGGTTTCAGAATTCTAACAGAGCCATTCTAGCAAATAAGTAGTACAGCAGCACACAAGCAAATTGAAGGAAACTCTCTAGGGATATAGAATTAGAATGGTATATATGGAATTTCACTTACAAATTGGATTGTCAGCCACATTCAGTTAACTAGTTTAGGCCAACATACAAACGAAAAACATTTCCATTAAGCCCAAGTCAATCCACCTGAATATACACTACACCCCAGAGGAAAAATATATTTACACACACACACACACACACAGAGATATGCACGCATACTAGCTCAGATATTGAACGGGAAATGAAATGTTGAACACTTGAAAAACTGAAATTTATGTAATACTCAGCCAGAATATATGTGTACATTGTGTGTGTGTGTGTGTTGGTGAGTAAAGGCCAGACATGCAAAGCATGTGGGAAATATAATAAAGAACTATTTTTAAATCAACATTGACTCCCCCCGTATGCTCATTTGTTGTTTTTGGTGCTGGTCTGGGTAAATCCCAAGGGAAACGTGTATGAGTGTGTGTGTGCGGTTGTATGAGTGTGCTCAGGTATGTATAGACTGCAACAAATTTCATACTATTGAGTGGTTTTTGAGTGCATTTGAAATAAATGTTATCAATGAAGTTGCATACTTTATGGCGCTTGCCTGACGTCTGCGTGGCATGCCCTTCGTCCCAGAGGTTAAACACCACATGCGGCGGGAAGGGTGGGCATTTTATATAAAATGAAACGCTTTTCAACTTAAGTGCAGTCCAGCGAATGAACATCCAACGAGTGTTTCAATTTGTTTGATGGAAAACCCATTGTAGCCAGTGGAAATTGTTTTGATTCATCTCGTCCCATTAAAGAGATACTTTGCCCTGGCTTGTCAATTTCCTATTCCTTCTCCCTTCCTCCTTCGGGTTGTATCGATTGGTTAAAACTGAGTTTTTTGTTAATTAAAACAACAAGAGAAAAAACTGTTTGTAGGCAAAAACAATTTCAGTTGATTTTCTACAGTCTTTTTTTCAGCATCAAATAAATCACAAAAGAATGCTAAATGCCAAGAACATATTGAAAGGAAAAGAGATGGCATATACGACAATGAAATGCTCTACGAAAATGGTTTACATGGTTTAAATGGGATAAAAGAAAATATGAAATTTGCGAAGAAATAAACAAATTCTTGCATTTTTATGAAAGAAATATCTATTCAATGTTCATGTTCTTGGCGGCTTTTTCCAAAACTCAAACCGTAACTGGATCAAAATAGAGGTCTACATTGGTATGACAATGAATTTACTCGACGACCGTAAAGTATGCTACTAATTTACTTATTTTATATCAAGTCTCTTGCATTAACTGCCAAGCACAAACTACTTTTAAATGCAACGAGGCAACAACAATGACGCGCAACCATATTTACGCTTAGAATATTAACAGCGTATATGGAGAAGTACCAAAACCGGAGAACACCGGCAGAAGTTGCTAGCACTTTATGTGTTTCCATATGTTTTCGCACTCTTAGGTGTTACATAGGTGTTTACTTTGTTAAACAACTTAGATATTCCCGAATTTCTATAATAGTTAAAGCAGTTTCTGTTGAAGAATACTAAAATACTGTTATGTATAACAAAAAAAAGCTCATCCAACCTCATCATCCCCTCTTTGCTGGCAGGTTCGCGCGACCCAATTTTCCATAGTATACTTTTGTGTGCTGATTGAAATGCCTTTTCCATTTTTGATGTTTCGGCTTTGTTTTTCACCGCTTATTTTCTTTTGTTCTGCTTGTTTTTTGTTTATTTATCGAGTTCTGTTTCGCAACGCTTCGCTCCGCATTGCTTCTCATTCGCTTGTTTATAAATAAATGTTTCAATTTGAAGTGCGCGACGCGAGAAATGCAAATTCCATTTGCAATTGAATGAAAATTGCGTTGCGCTCAACAAGGACAACAACAACAACAAAAGCACAGTTTATATATATAGTCCAAAAAAAAGAACAAAAAAAAGAAAACACATCGCATTTCAAATTTACCACGCCCCAGCGCCTAGCCTAGAGTCACGTCCACCCAATGGAGAAGAAAATTTACCCCTTGGGCAAAGTGTTTAATTTCATTTTGGGTTGGAGATAATTGATTCGCAATTATTTGACAAACAGTTCTTTGGCTTTTGTCGTTTTCCATTGAAAACTTAGATTGCCATCGTTTGAATCTATGCTGATAATATTGCAAATTAATTATTTTTAGATTATTTTTAAATTCATCAAAATTTTAAACATAACAAATATAGAACAAATGATAGAATTCATTTATGGATTGATTTTAACTAAGGGACACGTTTTCACATCTACTCAATAAAGTGGAAGTGGGTTTTAGTTGTCGAGAGGATAACCTGGTCAAATACATAAATTACAATTCGTTTTCAAATATTCTTCATAATTCTATTTACTTCGTGTCTGAGGGCTATGGGTGACGTGCTCCGATTTACATTTACACTACATTTTATCGGGGAAATCTTGTCCTAACTATTTTTACTCAGACTTTCTCTTCCCCTTTTGAATTCCCATTTGAATTCCCAAAATCCTTTGATTACTCGCTGACCATGCCTTTGGCTAGATATCCTTGCCATTTGTTACCATTTCACCTTTGCCAGACTAATGAGCTAGTTTCCTTGGCAATTAAACTCCTACAATGTGGAACTCTAGAAAAGACTGTAAGTTGGCTGGGCAATCTTCATTCTAAGAACTTTTAATTAACCCATAAAAACGTATTTAAGGCAATTTTGTATGCCAACTTCAATATTGTTGTCTTGGTTACTCTTTGCCTATTTTTTCCAACGAATTACATCGATTTTACTTGCTCTCTAATTCCTTCAATTAACTATACCTTTCGCCTCTCCTTTTCTTAGCTGTAGCTTTTATCACCTGTTTAACAATGTTCGCTGTCTTTAATTAAAGCAAATCAAGTAATTTTCATGAATAAATCATGGTGGCTAGAAGCCAAAGACACCTTTTTTTGACCAAAAGCCAAAAAAACCAGATGTCCTCCATCAGCCGGCAGCTCCGACCATCTCCAGCCCGACCGTTCCTTTCACACCCACTGGCAACTAGTCCTGCCTGTTCAGAGATTGATTGAGCGTAACCTCGACGCGTTTCTCATTGTCAAGTGAATTGCTGAAATTTCTTGGACATTTTTTTTCACTCTCTATATACATATATATAGGTGTGTGTGTGTGTGTCTGTGTGTGTAAAATTGCTGGCATTGCTTTTGTATTGAGGAACTCGAGAGCTGGTGGAAGTCCCAACAATGCATGCCATATATTAGAGATGAGAGCGTGACTAAATATGCGATAAGTTACAATTGGGCAATTTGTATAAACAGATGCATGAAGAATTGTGCATATACAAAGATATATAAGATGTTGAAAGATCAACTACAAAGTCGAAAAGTCAAAATCAACAAACTACAACAAGAAATTAGAGATACGAGTAAACTACGGGGTGTAGAATATAGTTTCTATTTGATATACATATATAGTTTTACGGATATGAATCGAAAAGTAAATTTTAGAATGCTGAGATAAAATAGAAACAGATTCAAAACTGAGAACTTCCAAATCTCCGTTTATTCTTGACTTCAGTCAACGCCAACATTTGCAATCATTTTCGTCTTTGCCTAAAACTTCAATGTCGACATCATTATTTGAGAGAGACAGAAGAATCCTCTCTTTACTTTCGCCTTAAGCCAGCAGTAACCAGTTGACCGTTTCTACATTGCTGAACGCTCAATTAGGATGGACGCGTTGGAAAGGCTAAGGGAAAGTCTGCTCGCCTTCACGTTGCGCTGTCATATTCTAACTGTAGATTTAGCTGTAGTTGTTGTTTTAGGGCTCCCGATTGAAAATTTGCTGACCATCGTTGATCTATATATATAAAAACCTTTGTCCTAACTTAGGACTAACGCACAGGTCAAAGGGAAATAGGTAGGATGCTGAAATTGTTACCCTAGGTATAATTCATGGCCTAGGAGCGCACTAAGAAGCCGTTTTGCAAGTAGTCCCAAAGAGTCCTGCAACGCCGAGTAAACTGGCTGGTTGAAATATAAATAAAAGCAAAGAAAGCAATGCTAAGACAGAAACTATAAAGGACTCTTTATTGAACAACATCAAAAGGCAAGGGGCAAGGGGCGACGGCTAGGCATATAGTACAGTTTCATTCAAAGCCACGTAATTTCAAACAAACTTCTTCCTTTGCCAATTCTATATCCTAATTCTAAGTTATTCCCTGTTTACTTTCGTAGCGAGTTGTAGAAGTGTAAAGTTGAAATTCAAATGTATCACGAGCTCATTACGTGTCACGTACACATGTCTAAGCTGTGTCCATCTGTCCACCGGTCAGCGGTGACTTTTAAGCATTTCCAGTCACCGTTGCGACGCTTCTCTACTGTCAGCGAGCTGACAACGGAATTGATTTAATGCTTTTTTCGCAGACCCAGGCCAGGAAGAGCCAGCCAGCAGCCAGCAGCCAGCCACAGCCACAGGTGGAGTCCAGTTCGCCGACTTGGACTGGATCTTAATTGGCCCCACTTTGGCGGTGTTTATTCATGCGTTTTGTGGCTGCCTTCTTTTTGCGTCTCTGCCTGACTGCAAACATTTTAATTATTGGCCAGAATGGATAGCCCCAACAATAAAAAATTTGATAAGCGTATAATTGCCTTCAATTATGTTGGCCTCAACGTGCAAAAAGGCGACAGCAAGAAAAACAAAAACTGTCGCCCTCCGAGTTGGCAACTTAATTGAGTTGCGAATTAGATAAAAGGAGAGCATTGTGAGCATTCGTTGAAAGTTGCTTAAAGCCAGGCTATGCGGAGTATTCGAATTTAAAAGCTTAGCTAATCTTTAAGCCGACTTTAATGAGGCCCACAGCCCACAATGAAGGCTTTGTGAGCTTAATTAAAGCCAAACATGTTGTTGGGGTAAGCTGAATATCTACGTGAAGTTGAGAGCATTGAAAAAATGAATGTATAATAAAAAGGTTAGTCTTTTTTTATGCAGGCTTAAAAAATATTGCTTTTGAGTCATTTTAAATTGCACTTTATTTTTCATCGTTCTGTTCCTTTCATGTTAGCAAAAAAAATAGTGTTGTTTTTAATGCAATTAATGTAATGTTTTTAATTAGCTTAAAATTTAATTAAGTGTTTGAATTTCGAATTATTAAAAATATTTTATATATAAAGTGTACTTTTACAGTCAAGAGTTTGGCCTGACTAAGGTATGAAGCAATTTGGAGCACAATTTTCAGAGTAAATATATCCTCTGTGGTATGGGATGTGGCAATTGTCTATTTGTAGATGGGAAATTACACGTGCTGTGTCCTCAGTGTCAATCTTTATATAGTTCGGTATTTACGTAGGAGCGAAGTGGTATGCATCCGTGGCTATGGATTCGGCAATTTACTGGTTCTGCTGCGGTGGCGTATGTCTACTGCCTAGGAGATGTAAATGTTAAATTCTCCTGTCAAATGCTTTGCTTTTAGATTGAGCGGGAAGTAATGAAGGGAAGTAACAATGTATGATTGAATTCACATTGATTTCGGCATTTGCAAAATGGTATAAATAGCCAAGCCTGAGCTTGGGTGGAACTGAATCAACCTTGAAATATGCGAAATTTTAAGAGCTCTTAGGAAAAAATATTGACTGGCAACCTCTCCCGGCGTTGTCTGGATTTCGTTTGGCCCTTCACTAGATATACTCAACGATATGAGGTAGTTATTGCGGCTGGCTGTCAAATAAATTCACTCTCATTAGAAACTTGACCTTTATGTTGACCCCTTGCATATACGAGTTGACCAAAAAAGCAGCTGAGAAGTGCATACTCAGCCATTTCAGAGGTCTCATAATAATGGCTTGAGCTGTGCATTCTTCCTCAATTAGTACACGCAGTCAGTCAATTAGTATATAGATTTTATAATTAATCAGACTTGATTACAGACTTAAATGAGGAAAACCATCATGTTTTCAGAATTTGTGGCCTAAGAGACTTTCTTAAAAAAAATTAATAATAAATAATAATAATAATGCACCCCAGAAGACTCTAGAGATTTTCACATTTTCATATATGAACAGTTAAATTTATAGCTTCATTTGATATAATAATCGATAATATAATCGCTACTCTATATATTGAAATAGCAGCGATTTCAAATGTCTTAGCAATCAGCAGGAGTTTTCCTTCAACCCTCCCAAAAAGCCTCAATAAGAAAATGAATCTAATAATAGTTAAACTTGTTCTTACTCTTCGTACAGAAGTACATATTCATTTATCAAAAGCATCTAGAGATTTACGTGACAACCCCAGAATAGGAACTACAAACTTTGACTTAAGAAGCTCTCTTGATCTTGGAATATCATTTCTTCATATCATTTCCAGCTATATTCATCGAAGAACTATATGTCTGTGTCAGAGAACTGGCTATTTATTGCTACAATTTGGCGTAAAAGATAAGTTTTTTCATTCATGTCATATAGCTACCACATAACGAATGTTCGGGATTGAGCACTTAGGAGCATAAATTTTCTGTTTTTCATCCATATCAAAACAAAGTCTGCTTATATCCATTTGAGGATTTAACACGTCCGCTGACTTATCTGATTAAGATCGGACCATTATATTATATGACTAACATATAATCGATTGTTCCTGAGTGAAAACTTACGAGCATAACTTTAATGGTTTTTATCCACATCAAAACAAATTCTGCTTGTAACCATTTGGGGCTCCAATCGTCCGCAGGCCTAAGCTGATAAGGAGCGGAAAGCAATGACTTATAAACATATTTCCCATAATAAACACATATCCTTCAATGCCTTTTCCTTTTATTGAAAAAGCAGAATCCTCAAAGTCTTTCCTTGAATAGAATCTGTAACAGAGCTGCTAGAACAATCATCGGACAATTCAGTAATCAAATTGCTTGTTATTTTATCATTATTAATTCCAGCTACTGCAAATATAACACGTTTATATAACAATTAATTTATTTACCAAATATCTCAAAGAGAACATATTTAGAGAATATCCTTTTGATAAAATAGCCAAGCCAAGCTTTTGCATTCACTGTTTTACCTCGTGGGGGCAATAAATTATAATTGTAATTTAGATTTCCCCTATTCCTCGCCCAGAACCTTGAAATAAAAGCCCTTGTGTTTCGTAAAATAGTCATAATTGCAAGATGGCAAAGGAAGCCCTTGTAGATGGAAGAACTTTAATTGCCGCCCCACATCCTCACATCCCCAGTGCCCAGTACCTTAAACCGATTTGTTTTGATTTATGAGGCTGGGCCACTTCAACTATAAAGCTTATTGAATCAATAAAAGCCTCTGCATAAAAAAGTTGGCGAAAAATAATTTATTGTACTCGAGCTTGTATTTTTGCCCCCCTTTTTTCAGTTTTTGCACTTGCAATTAATGTCAGACACACGAAGGAAGAGCAGCGAATGAGGCACTGAATGAATGAATGTGAATAAAAAACAATAAAAGGGAATTACATTAAAATTACACAATCAGCAAAAAAGCAAAAGCTGCAGCGGTGGCAAAAGAAATGGAAACCTTGTTACTGCTTAAAAAAAAAAAAGAAGAGAAATATATATCTATATATAAAGTAGGGAAAGGAAAGTGGAAGAGGGGAAGGAGTAAAAGCTTTGGCAACAGGTTCTTGAACTGCACGCGTAGCGCCAATTGAAAATGTTGTTAAACGAGTTTTAATTAGACAACGGAAGGACAGCAAGAACAAGGGCAAAGAGAGAGAGAGAGAAATGAGAAGAATAGCAGCTCTTAGCAAAGCCGATAAAACAATGAATGGAAATGCGGATAACAAGCGAGAAAGAAGGGGAAACTCATTCCAGGTAATTTCAAATCATGAGCCACACTCCTCCACAAATGGCATACTAATTAGCTGGAAATGCTGGAGATCCTGATGCACTGCAGCCGTAAGAGCAGAAGTAGCAGCATTAGCAGCTAAATGCAGATGTGCGAATAATTTTGAATGATGTCCGTATTAGTGCGGATAAAGTCCTGTCTTTGCTGCAGCTTCATCAACTTGCTCGTGAAAATCAAATTGGGAAATGCAGAGGAACAGCTTCGCTTAATTACTTACTTTTTTCTCTTTATGCCAAAGATGAAGCAGCAAAATTAGCAAAATGTAGGTAAAAAGGATTAGAAGATTGTGGCTGCGATATGATATGCTGCATAATAACATATAGAAAAATGAGAAGAAAAATGAGAGAAAAATGAGAAGGATTGTGGCTGTGATATGATATGCTGCATAATAACATATAGAAAAATGAGAAGGAGAAAGCTTTTGCTGTGCTGTAATATACATTTAGAAGACATGATTAATAAAAAGATCATTTTATTTTTAGAAATTCGATAATTATTTGATATATCTTTTGGTTTTCTATAAAAACATAACTTAATCAACTCAATTGGCAATCATCCTGCCTTTCTAGTTTTCAAAGAAGTAAAGACCAACGATTCCACTGACCCAAAGACCACATCAAACAGTGAGTTTTGATGGAAACTCTTGTGGATTCTGTTTACTCCAAATCTGGCAATTGCCCATTCCATAATTATAGCTATAACAGAACCCCCTAAGTTGACTTTTAGAATTTCCCATTATTAATCGAAACTTCCATAAAGTTTCTTATACTAGGATAAATTTATGACATGTATGAAATAATTATGTCTTCTTTTAAAACCCTTTAGTGAATTATTCCACACCCATCTCTCTCATCTTAAATTTCGAACTTGTTATTCTCATACTCCTTCAACATTAAACTAATCAAAGAGAGCTTTTCGGCCTTCGCCAGACATAGTAAAACATTTTTGGCAATCGCATTAAACAGGACGCTAGTAAGGAGGAGAGCTCCCTCCATCTTCTGCTTCGGAAAAGTGCAGACAAACACGAAAACCTTGTTGGAGTTCATCAAAAAGGGATTTTGAAATACAAATGAATTTTTCGGCTGGCAGACAACCAGCCGGCACGGGCAGGCGCCTCCTCAAATACACATTCAAGGGAACACAGAGGAACTCCTCGCTCGCATACACCCGGCCCGATAATACGGCCAACCAAACATGTTACACAAAATGTATGTAGCACTCGCAATCAGCCAAAAAATGAAACACTTGCCCATCTGGGTCTGGGTATGGCGTCGGAGCTTCCCAACTGGTGTAGGTGTTGACTCACAAAAAAAGAAAAACAAGAGAAAACAGAAAGTAAAGACGAGTATGCCGCAGTGAAGCAGTGATGGACTTTGTGATAGTGTGTAAAAAGTTTAGAGATAATGGGTTAAATATACATATATGATGGGGAGTTGGCGTACAATGTGCATTACGTTCAAGTGGCCCCTCAATGATAACCGTCTCACTACTAGCCGAGGAACGCTTTCCAGCAGAGTGCGATGTCAAACGCAGGAATGGAAAACAAAAACGTGGACGTTTAACATTATTTAAGGTGCTAGGTGTGTTAATATATATTCGGTAGTATAAAGAGATTATTATATAGTTACAACTAAGGAAACGAAAAGGTAAGGCATATTTAGAGTTCCATTATTGACAAAGTTTCTAGCCTATTCACCTATTTGAATATGCAGGAGGATTCCTCATAATCCCTATACCAAAATGTATGAGATGCTTACCCACTGCTTACTCGCTGAAATGCTAAAGCAACGAACATTTGCCTGATTCCAATCAACTTCTCCAAGCACTTCCTTTGTCCACAGCATGCTCGCAGAAAAAGAAGCAGGCTGTTTTTTGCTTGCTCGGCGAGAAATGGCAATCAACCCTTTCTACCCCGCCTTTGCCCTGGCACGAGACGACCGAAGAAGGAGATGAAGCAGCTGCTGGAAGGCTTGAGGTACTGTCAACAGAAAGCAAGAAAGAAAGAAAAGGCCGTAAAACGTCGACTCATTTGTATTTCCTCTGTCTGCCCGTGTGGCTTGGTCCTGGTCCTGGTCCTGGTCCTGAACGGGTCCTGTGCTGGGCTTGGTTGTTGTAATTTTCCAAATCATTTCAGCGATTCAGTTGGAAAACTTTTCAAACGTTTAACTAGCCCAACATTCCTCACAGGCAAGGCGGCGGTGACAAAGAGTGGAAAGCGGGCAGTGGCAGAGGCACCGGCGCGGATTTAAAAGTTTAAATAACTTTTACGTATCTCATTACTCAGAAAAAGCGACAACAGAAATGTTTCCCTTTTGCGCAGCAGTACGGCGCAGAGAGAGCTTTGAAAATAATCACAATAAAATCGCATAATTCAATTACAAGCCTCGTTAAGCCGGCTCAAGCGATTTTGTCACACACTATGCGTCGCGGGGGGCGTTAAGGGGAGCGAGAGAAACAAAAGCAAGAACTAAGTCGAACTTAAGAACCGTTAGAGTAGAGTAGAGTGATTTGTGCGAGACTTACAACTGACGATTATCGGCCATGATACTGTTTGGAGAGCAGCAAAGCTACGAATTGATGACAAAAGCATTGATAAGCCGCTTTTGAAAAGGGTATTCCCCGAAGCAGCAAATTAAAGTTAACAAAGCCGCTGCTAGGGAGTGGAAAGAGGCGCCCAAAGAGCTTGGAAGTGAGAGTACATGTTCCTGTACTAGAATATATTTCATTTTAGAACGTTGTACATAGAAATAGAAGGAACTATAAGAATTCTATTAACTGCAAAGGAAGTTTATTTTTTAGAGGTTAAGAACCTTAGGCCCAAAGGCTAAGCGTGCAAATTGCGTTTTATCGCAACACTCTTTCCAGTGATGAGGATCATTTTTGACTCAATGGCATTTCAATAAACAAAATGTCCGCTTTTGGAGTGAAAAGAATCTACAGAAGAGCACTGTTTGGTGTGCTTTCTGGGTCGCTGGAATCCTTAGACCTTACTTCATTAAAAGTGAGAACGGCGGAACGGAATCTCAATCATTATACCCTTGCAGAGTGTACTATAATTTGATCACGATATTTGTAACGCTTATATTATATATATTATTGATAAGCATGACAAGCCGAGTCGATATAGGCATGTCCGTCTGTTTCTATGCGAACTAGTCTCTCAGTTTTAGAGCTATCGAGTTGAAGCACCGCAGACTACTTCTTCCAGATCGGACCACCATATCATATAGATCCCATATAGTCGACCGATTCGGAACGAACTCTTAGTACAGTAAAATTGGTCTTTTATTGTCCAAATTGAACCAAATTTGGTAAATTTCAGATTTAAAAGCCTCAACGTCTGCTGACTAAAGTTGATCCAGATCTGATAACTATATCATATAGCTTCTACATAACTGACCGATTCGGAATCTTTATCCGAATTAAACCAAATTTGGAACATGTCAGTCTTAGAAGCCTCCACATATGCTGACCGAATTTCAACCAAATCTGGAAGAGAATGTAAGCTTTGCTACCAGAAGTTGGGCGTCCTTTCTTGTTTTTAATTAATTACGAATATGCCTAGTTGTTTCAGTTAATTTCTTGTTCTTTGTAAGCAAATGAAATACCAACAAGAACAACATTTAACCTTTATACTAAAGTTTAACTTTGAGATGTTTGAGTTAAATTCCCATTTTTTTTTTTGTTTCCTTTGCTTTGCTTTGCTCTGACGACTGTTCAAGCCTTTTTCGCTTTGACTTAATTGAGGTGCAACTTTTTGACCAAACAAAATAGATAAGGGTAGAGCTGCCACAGCACACCAATCCCCCCTACCCCCTGCCTGTCACTTCACTAACAACAATTACAAAAACAAGCTGGCAAAGCTTTTAGTTTGCAACTTTCTGTGTTTTTTTTAGCATAGCTCACCCTCTTAATTGTGTGTGTGTGGGTTGAAGAACTGCTTCATTGGTAGAGAAAAAGCAAGGAATGCCACAATATCCCTACTCGTTCTGGAGCCCCCCTCCGCAGTGTCCTTGTAGTGCTTTTATTTTGTTTTCACAACGACCTATTTCATTCGCATTCGCATTCCTCCCCCTCTAGTTATTTTTGGTTCGAGGTTCGTTTGCATTTTTAGTTTCTTTTAAGTGAAATCTAAATGCTTTTACTGGCCAACTGGCTTTTCCTCCTCATCCTCATTCTCATCCTGCTTCTTTCTCTGTTTCTTTTTCACTTTATTATCACTGCAGGCGTTTAACATTTGGGAAACATTTGGAATTCATTTCGTTGTCGTTTTTTTATTTCGATCTTCTTTTCGGTTGCATTTTATGCCCTTGCCAGTGAATGTTAGGGAAACAATCAACAAATTATTTTGATTATTTTAATCGCAAGAAAACCCGCACTCTTGCAGTCGGAGCCACGTATTACCTAATGGTGACCAAGCATGTGGTTTCATTATGAACTACAGTGTGATGGAAGGGTTATGTTAATTATCTGTCCAGGGATCTATGTTGCTAGCAGGACATACAACAGAATCCTTCGTTAGTTGTCAACAATAGCAACATATTAGGCACCTGCAACTTGCGATTGAAAGCGCATCAACACCGTCGTTGAAGTCTTACGCAATCACGAAAGCGAATTCAATATATATGCGTTCTCTGAACTCAAGAGTAAAGTGTGATTTCACAGGACTCTGCAACACATCGGACGGCTACATTATATCATTACATCAACCATACTTTACAGTCACTAATCCTGTCCTTATCGAAGTTACTGCAACAACAACATACTCTTTCGCCTTAAGAGCCCATCAATGTAATATAGCTTAAGGCTGTACATTAATGTAGGAATCCCATGCTTTGTATATGTGTTAGTACTAATAATACAGCTTAAGGCTGTATACTAATGACCTTTAGAGTATACATCACTCACCTGGGCTGGGCAAACGCTTGCCAACTGGTTTCAGATGGACACGTAATGCTTCGAGGGTATTCGATGTCTTTAGAACTTTTCCAGCAGACGCAATTTATGCAGGCACACTTCCATATGAGCTTCTGGCTATTCCATAAGAGTTCAGGCATGGCCTGGCAGTATAGCGAATGGCAAGCCGAAATCATGACATACATCTCAATGGGACACTTTTTTGGGCAATACGCAATCCAGAAGGCAACGCGTTCCGGAGACACCTTCACAATTAGAGTAGACGCAAGGCTAGCTAAGGGATTGCCGTCGCGAAAAAACCATTAGACGTCCAATAGATGTTTTAATAATTGTCCAAGCTACTGTAGAAGACAACACCTCTACAGACGCTCTAACAAGTAGGCTCGTTAGAGTTAGTGAAACCATGGCCACACATCCGGGTGATCTTTTGCCGGAAGGTGAAGCTGCTGTACAAGGCAATGCAATACATTTCCACAGGCGCCTTAACAAGTAAGATTTCAAGTTAACAGTCCATCGAAGTGGTTGACCAGGTGTGAAGCATCAGATAATGAACATGGGATGAGATGATTTGAAGACATTGAATGGCAATTGACTTAAGGACATACCTGCACTGATTTGTCTTCTTCCAAGTGAACAGAGCTGAGTACAATAAGATGTACAAGCCCCATTGTCAAGGCAACGAGCATGGAATGCGATTAATGTTTCACTATCAAATGGCATATGGAAAACAACCTCCTTCTCCAAAAACTCAGCAGTCTTCATTTCATGTAGATATGTGTGGGTGAGGGTGTGGGGGAGGTAACTGAGCAAAACACTATTAAACGCAACTTGTTTCTCACATCCACATCGCAGAAAAGAGTAAGCCAGCCTCAGATACTTCGGTCGAATAGCCTTTTATCTGAATATCCAAGCAAAAATTACGCTAGCTAATTATTTACAACCGCAGCTGTATGTCGAACGCCGAAAAAAATAGGTAAATACAAAAAGAACAGTTAGAAGCACACACAAAAACACATCATATTGCGATTCTGCCCAACACTATGACTCAAATCGAAATCAATTATCGATGTTTCTTTTTTACATCGATAGCTGCAATTTAGTGTTGCAAGTGCCAGCTGCAGCTGTTAGCGAGCACTAAACTCGCACGATAACAACCAAATCAAAATTAACGCTTCTTTTTCCGCGTTTTTACACCCAGCGAACCGAATCTGGCTAAAAATTAATAAAAGAAAAAACGACCAACAACAATGGAGGAGCACGACAGAAAACTCAGCATTTTGAGTGTAAGTAGTGAACCATTTGCAAAACAACACAATAATGCTTACAAAAAACGTAAATACTTCTTAGCTCACCATAAATAACAACTTGGGCACACAGTACGTACATTTGACATTCTCGCAAGTGGATAGTGTCCACCTGTTACTCTACAAATTGACCCACAATTTGCAAGATAACTCCGATAGCTACAGCACACTTTTGTCCGTAACACCAGTAGTCCATGCCATTCAGCTGCTCTGCACGCTTGATTTTCCAGACAGGGAGAGTCTGGGGCGTGTACCGCTGCTTAAACTGGGCCAGGGCCATGTATCCATTCAGTTTCAACTAAAACGCATGGTGTCACCGATACAATTAACAGACAGTGACTTGGATATGGAGCCGAGCACATCAAAGCAGGCCATCAAACGCCAGGAAGAGCGCAAGCAGCAAAGGGAGCGTTCCAGCTTGACCCTGGTACAAGTCTTGCGTCGCTTTGATAGCTTGGACCAGCTTACATGCGTTACTGTGCAAATCAATGATGGAGAACGTCAAGTAATGAGCCTGCAGGAGTTCCACAAGATGTTCTTTGTGCAGCAGCAACATTCCACAGGCGATCTCTACGCGTTGTTCCAGAAAAAATGTGCAGGCAATTGGCTCAAAGTGATCCAGGCAGATAAGAATGGTCTCCATAGCTTAAAGTAAGTCCCGCCGCAGTAGTAAGTAAGCAAAGATCTAATTAACGGTTGTCTTATTCTTCGCAGAGGCGATGATAATCCCTTTGACGCGTTTTGCAAGCTGGTGGAGCGACGTTCCATGTTGGCGGATGACAATGAGGAGGGTGAATATCTTTACAAATTGGCCTCCAAATACATGGAAGCTCAGGAACGCACGCGTCTGTGCGAGCGTCACTTTGTAATTGGAGTCTTCCAGCAAGTGCGCCAAATCTTCGAGTTTATCACATTTGGAGAATACACCGTCTGGTTCTTCATACCCCAGCTCAAAGGCCATGTGCCTTTGGAGCAAGTGGTGAGTGGAATAGAGCAGCCGAATCTTCTTTTCACAAACATCATCTAATGCTTTTCCCAGGCCTTGGCTAACTTTGATTTGAGCCAAGTTCACACCCACATTAAGCTATCTGCAGATACAAGCGATACATTCCGACAGCAGGCTGATCATAATATTATGGACATCCTGCTTGTGTCCTTCCAAATGGCCCTGGCCCATTTGGCCAAACAGTCGGTGTTGGTGCTCAGCCAGCTGGACAAGCTCAGCGAATTCATATGCTTCCAATATGTGACTGCCTCATTTATGAATGCCATCTATGGTAAGCAGCTAAAGGGCGAGGTGAGTGTTGGTAAGGAAGGTATCCATAGTGGTATACATAGTGTAATGTATTGCTTCCTTAGCAGAAATGGATCTGTCGTCGATATTTGAAGCGTATGCTGGATATGTGCGATGATCTGGGCATGCTCACCTTTATCGAGTATCCCAGCTCGTTGACCCTGCTGCCGGAGAATCGCCGTGTGATTAAGTGTCGCCAGCAACAGCATGAAGAAAGTGGAGAACTAACATGGGAAGTCTTTGAGGATGTTACCCAGAGGGCAGACAGCGGCATGAGAAAGCTTAAGGAAAGTGTGAAAATATAGAAGGTGAAGAGTGTTGATATACCTGTATGAAGATCAATAGGATAATACATGTGTCATATTCTATAACCGGAGCTCCAGTTCTTTTCCGCTCAGCGCTTTTTCAAGCCCGACTCATTTTTTACGTGCCAAATGGGTTTACTCCTTTGAGTTCATTCTTGTCTCTTTTACTCGACAGCAGTCGTCGCTGCCTGTGCGACCAATCCGGCTAGAGTGTCTTCAAATATCGTAAATTTTTTAAAGATTTAATGAATAATTATTAATAGCTATTTAGTTTATAAAGAAATGTAAATGTAATTCATATATAAACTTTGCAATTTTATAATTTCAAATGGATTTCAGTTTGGGGCATTTATACATTTATTTTGAATATATTAAGTTACGTCTCTTTGAATTGTTTTCCGACGAGGTATGTGTGCTTGTGGAAAATGTTGCCTTGGGGAAAAACTCATCAACCATTCAAAGTCAAAAGTAGATTGTTATTTGGCTTTTGCCAGGCAGCTGGCAGCGCATTCCAAGTGGTTTTCGGTGGCTTCTCCTGCAACTAATGCCCATACTAAAAGTTTAGCAAACAACCACCAATCACTCAAGTCCTGGAATGAAGTCAGAGTCAGTCAAGGATATGTATCCAGCATATCTCTCTGTCTGTTTGTTTTGTTCCTCTGTCAGCTGCATACCCATCCCTGGATCCTTAACCAACTGCAACTGCGGCTACACATATTTTCCACTTGCCGCACTAAATGCATTTTCGTCGGCAAATGACGCGCTTTTTGACTGGCAGCCAAATGCTGTTGCTGTTTTTGTTGTGGGTTATCCTCCATGTCAGGACTGCAGCATTTGAAAAGACAGCGCTTAGGCAAACCTAATTGAAACACAGCTGAAGAATGAGTCGCCAGTTCTAGGCGTAATTAGAAAATGGAACATGAGCGGAAAGATATTTTCACCGCAGACTGAAATTAGAATGAAAATCGATTGTATATATATATAGGAGTATGAGAAAATAAACTGCATTGGATGAAATATTTGAGACTCTTTTTTTAGATTTGAACAGGGAAGGAAGGCCAACTTCGGGTAACCGAATTAACCTCGGGTAACCCTTGCAGATTCGGTTGACAATTTGGTTCAATTTGGATAAAAACGATCACTTTTTCTGTACTAAGAGTTCATTCCGAATCGATCGGTTAGCTTTAAAACTGATAGACTAGTTCGCTTAGAAACAGATGGACATGGCCATATCGATTCGGCTTGTCATGCAGATCAAAAATATATGTGAAGTCGGAAATGCATTACAAATATCGGGCCACAATTATAATACTCTCTGCAAGGGTATAACATTTGCAGTTTTCATTTAGGCGAAATAGTAGTAAAAGGAGCGATAGAGTAGCAAGAGAAACGAAACAGTGGAAGAAGTAGAACAGTAGAAGGAAGAGTGAGAAAACGCAGGTAGAGAGAAGAGAGTCCAGATACTGATGAATCAATGAGAAATACATAAGGAACCCGTATCCATATGGCAATAAGAGGAATTCCAGTTATTCCAGCAACTTTAAATCGCAAAGCATTCCTTAAACAGTTGCATATAAATGGCGTTCAAATTGCCAACCGCCGCCACTGCCACTTTGCTACGAAAACCCAAGGAAACCAAAACAATAGCAAATTACTCACAGTTGAATGCACTTTATGGCTGGCTGCCACGCCCACAAATACAACTACTGGCAGCCCCAGTCAAACGGCTAGTCGGCTTCAGTTCACTTGAACAATGTTCCCCCCTAAAAACACCCCATCCATATGCAAATTTTTCATTAGTTGGAGTCGAAAACGATGCCTCCTCTCTTTTAAGCTTGGTTCTGCTTCTCTTTCTCTGCTAGTGCTTCTTCTTCCTCCTTTGCCCTGTGCGATGATTGTGCGATTTTTAATCAAATCGGCGCCCCCCGCCTTCTTTTATGGGCCACGTTGAGTTGCTGGAATCTGGTAACTATAATTCGAGTGACGCTGGATAGCGGGGCAGAGGCTCGGGGCGCCAACAATTTGTTCGGTAAAACAAACTTGTGCTAAAAAAGAGCTCAATTTTAACACATTTCATATGTAAATACCGCAACTACAACGTGCAGCACAGCAGCAGGCGCAGGGGAATTGGCAGTGGACGCGGACGCACTCCCTTGAGGGTAAAAGGAGCTGGCAGTAAATTACCACAACACGCAATGTCCAGGACCCCAAATGGGGCCCGGGCTCTGGCTCCACAACAACATGGTTGATTCGAACCAGGCCATAATAATCGCCTTTAATAAATTATCGGCTTGTGCGGCGCGAAAAAAAACACGAAGGCAAGCAAACAAGGCATAGGCAGCGGGTTGGTGCTGAGTTGGTGAATGATAGGGCAGGGAAAGAGGGGTACCGGCTGAGGAATCACTCAGCGGTCAACAATGCAACAAACGGGAGCATGTCAGACATTTAAATTGGAGGCTCGCTGGCTCTCTTTCAACTCCTTCACATACACATAAGCCATGTGAGAGTTGAGTGCGTGACACGACTTTATTCATATGCTGAAAAATATCGTAACAATTGCAAAAATGTCAAATATAACAAATCAAATATGAATTGTCAGATCAGCTTAAGGTTTGTTTTTTTTTTATGATCTGTATTGCTTTCAGAATTTAATACTGTCTCCATCTTAAGAGGACCAGCTCAAGAGGGTTAAAATTAATGGTTGTTGATCCTATCGATAGATCGTTAATTTTACACTGGATCTAGATCTAAATGCCCAAGAAGTCGCCCTAACTATTTTGGTTTATTCCAACAACCTTTCATCGCTAGTTTCTAAATCTCAGCGCTTTTGTTTCAGACACGTATCGGCAATTATCCCATATCTAAAATTACTTCACCTGCTTTTTGCTTGCACTTTTAACTTGCGTGAAATTTCAATTCATGACGACGGCGCCGCACCGCCATCAGCAGACGGTAAAGTGTTGGTCGGAGGGGAAGAGAAAGGGAAACAAGCACAACCTGAAAAAGGTTTTCGATCATACTCAGACCCAGAACGAGGTCCAATTGGGGCAATTGGTATAATGAAGTGCTTGAATGCCAATCAGAAAGCGAGCAGCGTTGGTTTAACCTTAACCCCTTTGTGGCGGTGGCATTGGCGCAAAAGCAATTTTTTGTCATAATTTTGATAAGTTGTTAACAAAACTGAGTTTGCCAAATTGTTAAGTAAATAAAAGAGAGGTTGTTGCTGTTGTTGTTGCAGTCACGTAACAACATGCTTCCTGGAAAATAATTGTTGGTGTATGTTAACCTGGTTGTAAATTTATGAGGTGATTTTTCATAAACGATTTCTGTTGTTGCTTTTTTTTACATACATATTTTGTTGACGTTAATTTATGAATGATTTTCTCTAAAATACCAAGAATAAAAAAAATATAGCAGGAAGCGGAGCAAAGCAATTAAATTGTTTTTGCCCGCAGCAGCACGCTTGGTGCAAGAGAAGCTAGAGCGTTTCATAGACCGTCTCTCTCTCTCTCTCTCTGTCTTACACACACACACACACAACTCTCATACTCAGGCGAACAAGAACAAAGCAAAACACACAAGTCCATATGCATATAAGCAATTCTGGTTGTGCATTTCTTGGTTTGATTAATTTTTAGCATTCACGAACAAAACATTGATATCTTGCACAACATTGCCCATACTTTACAATGGGTAATTCAAAGAGAGAAAAAAAAGCAAACTGTGTATACTAATACTACTACAGTATGTTGTCAACGATTTACCCCATTCCTCTTCCATTCCATTTACATTTACAGTTATAAAATAGGCAAACGTAAACAATAGTGTTGCCAGCTCACTTCAAATGTTTGGCGGCATCTTATTTTCAAATCATAATTTGAAATGCCATATGGAATGCTAAAACATAAAACAAATTAAAAATGCAATTTAAGTTGTCTTGCAGATGCTATAATTTAGTATTTTGGTGACAATCTTAAACAAATTGATAGCACACATTCAAATTTGTTGCTCTTCTGCGTCTGCGTAGGCAACTCTCAGTTGTTTCTACTTATCGATAGTTGTGAATCGTTTGGCTGGTTTTTTGTCGTGAATGACTTAGAATCTATCACAGATCAAATGGAAAGAGGTACTACGACTATTAAATTTGTACACAAGGTGTAGTTCATGGCAATTGGCAGAATGCCTTCGGCTTTGCCGTAAACCTTTTTCGTGTTGGTTTCACAGCGATCCACAGTGATCCATTAGCATCTGAAATTGTTTTATTGAATACAATTTCGTATTCGTAGATGCGCGCGTCGAGATGTTGTTTGTGTTCTTTGGCATAGACAAACTCTATGGCCACCGATCCACGAGCATCCACCTCCTGCTGCTGCTCCTCAACCTGTTGCTGTTACTCCTCCAGTTCGACGTCCTGAGCCCACTGAAAAAGGAAGAAAATAAATATTTGCATATTTCATAATTCACACATTTCTTTCACTTACCCAATATTGGTATTCCTCAGGAACGTCTGCGTTGTTTGGTCCGGGAGGGGCAGTAACGTCTACATCGCGTGGTGGTAGAAGGGCACGAACCGGAACATTCCGAGGCTACGTTGCGCGATGGTGGATGGTTCGAGCATCATCACGTCGACCGCCACCGACGCCGCCACGTTGAATGCCGCCGCCCTAACTTGAATGCCGCCGCCGCCACGTCGAATAACACTGCCGCCACGTCGAATAACACCGACTCCACCGTTGCGGGTACTGCCACCCCCATATGCAGGAGGTGCGCTTCCATCATCATCTGGAATAGTCTTGAACTGGAAAATGTTGATGTTGTTCATCTTCATTGTGGCGTCCTTTTGCAATCTTCTTCACCTTTTCGCATAGCAAAGGGAATTTTTCGCGAACAATTATCGTTTCAGAAGATATCGTGATCACGATCTGAAGGGATTTCGTGCGCCGCCCCGTTGACCGCCACCGCCGACGCCACGTTGAATGCCGCCGCCACGTTGAAAAACACCGCCTCCACCGTTGCGGGCACTGCCACCTTTAAGCCGCCTCAACATATTTGTATGGCTTTCTCCGCAGTTGTAAAAAATATAAAATCTAAGCTCTTTGGGAAATTCAAGAACTCTGAAAGATCCTCGAACTGCTCGCGTTATATAGCTGCTGTTAACTCAAAACGAAAATCATATGTCGTACCTTCTTCATTATCTTATATAAACACTTAAACAAATGCAGATCAACGCATTCCCGATGAGTTTGCAGAGTTTTTCCAAACAACTTATTCCTCTCTTAAGTATGGGTCCCATCAGATATATCCTTACGCAGGTCTAATAACATCCTAACTCCTCTGGTTAGTGAAAGCTCATGGCATGCGCTATGAAAGCCGATATGATTTATCTTTGAACTCTTCGTCCCTCCCGTCCCGTCCCGATAACCAAATTCGCCTTGTATTCGCTGTATCCACCGTGGCCCCACGGTATTCTCTCTTTTAAGTTAGTGGCCTAGAAGTCGTAAGTGAAAAAAACCGTTACTTTTCGAACAAATATTTAGAAACCACCAAAAAATGAGCTAACTTGAAACCCTTCCTTAATCCATTTGCTGCCCATTGCTCAATTAGAATTACATGTGCTTGTAACAAGTCCTTTGTCCTGGGAGACTGTGTGCCCACATCTCTAACCCACAGCGGCTTGTCAATTCTACCAAGTTGATTTTATGGCCCGCAAAAACTTCTCACGCAACTTCCGCTTCCGAAATATGTGTCTTCGTTGCGGCCCCCAAAGGATCTGTCCAATTTGTCAGGCGCAGGCTGGAAGCTGGCGTCCAAATTGAAGACATGTGCGGAATTTTATGGCTTTTAAATAAGAAGGAAGGCCCATAAAAAGAGCACAGAGCAAACGCCAGGAAAAGGAAAGGAGTCAACAAACCGGAAACTGTCAAAGGAATCAAACTACGAAACGAAAAAGCGAAAACATTTTCGTTTCATTTTATATTTAAAAATAGAATGAAACACATTTTATAGGCACAGATTGGCCGGCATGCGTTGAGGTGGAGGCCGGAGGATTGGCTGAGAGATGTCCATAATGAATGCCCGCGTTGCGTCGCCTTGTTGGTTAAAATTACAAGTCCCCCCGGGGCGGGTAGAGGGAGGCCGGTTTGGCGTAGCGAAGCATGGACAGGGTCAAAGAATGTGAAAAGGAATGCAATGAAAATAAACGAAACGAAGCGAAATGTAACGCCAGGCATGGTGAAAATGTTTTTATCTTTTGCGATGGAGTCCGAGCGGCACAATGTCATTTATAAAATCCACAAAAAGGCCGGGGAAAAGCAAGTCGACGTTGAAAATATTCTAAGGAAAATTGTTGATAAACTTGAAAATGAATTTTTAAATACAATAAAATTCAACTAAAGTTATATAGGCAACGGCAGCGATATCTGCGTCTTTATTTTTGCTACTTTTCCGTCTCTCATGACTTTATGGATTGTAGTTTTTCCTGATCCAATCCCAAATAGATGCAGAGATATATCGATATGTTTCCTTACATTTCCAAACAAACCTAGACTCACTTGCGGGTAGAATCTTGCAAAACGGCTTCTTATCGATCATCTGTGCCATGAAATCTTATTTCTGTTTCTTAGCTATTATGGTTTGGCCTGCACCTTGTTATCCAACCATATATTATTCAAGAGTCATTGTAAGATTAAGAAATGCCCCACTTTCCAGTGAGAAGAGGCGAAAATCATGGAAACCGACGGACTCCTAAAAGTATTTCAGTGGCTACAATGATTTTTCACAAAAAGTTAGAACGTTTCAGGTCGCTAGAAATTAATGTAAAACATAATAATTCATTTAAAGATGAAATTATTGAAAATTGTTCACTTTTAATGATAAATAATAAGAAAATAAATGTGTTTTTAATGTCCATTGTAACTTAATTACTAACTTTTAAAAATAATAAAGCAAGAAAGGAAAGCTAGCTTCGACTTGCCAAAGCTTATATACCATTCACATGGTAAATATATAGACGATCAAGATGAAATCTGATCGACGGGCGAAGATGCAAGGGATACAAGCATATATATGATATAAAACGGTATCAAAAATTAATGATAATTACTTAAATATCAATCATATATGAACCATACTAGTTCATTATTGTGCTCCAGGCGCATCTGAAAGCATGTGATTAAACTATCAGAATTATATCTCATCGTGCGCATGGGCATCTCCAAGAACTTGAGCACGCCGAGGATGTTCCATCGCTTCTGAAAAACAAGCATATTTGTTTGTATTGGAATTTTCCGATAATTTTCCAGCTACAGGACAAGCGCAAATAGAGTACTTACTGTCAGTTGAACCTGTTGCTTAGAATAGCCTTTGGCCAGTCGGTTAACATTGTTCACATTGGTGCACTTTGCTATTCGGCCGTTCCTGAAAGATATAACACACATAAACCATGTTAAATTAAAAAAAAGAAGTAGGTACGAGAGCCTTATATACCCTTGCAGAACAAAAAAAAGGAAAGAAAACTTAGTAGTCTAAAAGTGTTGCCTTCAGCTGTAGCAATAGACAGGCGAAGCAATATGCTTTTGATTACCTTCAAATTTGTGCGTGCATTCTGATATACAAACACACAATTTCTCATATACATGTACATGTACAACTCTGTTTCTTATTCAAATGCTCTTCAACATTCCGTGGGCTTTTTGCCTCTCTTAAAATTTGTATATGAGACAGCACCCTTGGTCTTTTAATAAGTGAGAAGAAACGGAAAGGTGCCCACGGAATTTTAACATTCGCTGTTAGTTAACATTTAAGCAACTCCTTTCCTAGTTGATGATCTGCTACTGTAGTTTATTTATGACAGAGCACATGGCTGGCATAAATAACGGTGCTTGGCTTGCAAATATGTGGCGATCGCGAATGGCCCTCTAGCGGCCATTCATTGACAACAAATATCGCAGCTATATTGATATGTTAGAAATATCATAAGATCGCAACTATCGATGTCATCGATGATTGCGTTTTAATTGAAATACAATTTTGCTAGCGCCATTTATTGTACAAAGTTTTCATTTATATGTATTTATATGGAAGCTAAATGTTATAGTGGAGCGATCTTTTTGATTTTTACATATGAGCAGCTTACAGCAAAAAGAAGCCTATGGCCTATGGTATCTTTAAAACTGAGAAACTAGTTCGCATATAAACAAACGGACAGACATGCCTATATCGACTCGGCTTGCCCTGCTATGCTGGGTTTGGAGATGCTTCTTTTATGCGTTATAAATATCGTGAACAAATTATTATACCCTCTGCAAGGGCATACACATTTTTTTTTTAAATCCTCCGTGTTGACTTACCTCGAGCTCCTGGCATGTGCATCACAATTGATCCCATGTCTTAAATTAAATTTGATTAATTTCTTTTCGGCCAGCTCGACTTTTAATCGTGCCTGCTTCAAGTACTTGCTGTGGAAGTCCACAAGTGTCATTTCCTTAACTTCACCAGTCTCGATATGCATTGTTACATTTTTCAGCACGTCGCTGTTATTAAAATTACGAGTGACGGTGACAAGCTTAGGCATTCTTTTGAGCAATTGACGTTGCCTAGCCTGCTCCGAAGTGCTGGGCTCCAGATCCAGATCACTATCTGAATCTTCACTTAGTTGCTGTTGAATGTGCATCTGGACGTAGCCCTGGCCCAGTTTGAATAGGGGTAACCGCTCCAAGCTCGCCTTGTCTGGATAATCCAGCGTGCACATTAGCAAGAGGGCTTGGATCACTGGTGTCTTGGGCAAAGCGGAAGAGTAATGATCGGGCTCAGCTGCCACATCCGTGGCTAATTCGTAGTTGATAAAATGCAAAGAATTCTCTGGGGGAAATGTTAAATCCGTATGGACGCAGCCTAAATTTTTGCTTATAGTTAGCTAAAAATGCAAGATGTAGTTATTGATGTTATATATGATTTATATTTAACTCGACTTACTCCGTCAATAATAAGATTTTCCATTTCTTGAGTCATTTTTATTAAGAAACAGTTTACCAATATAAACAGACGCGGATGCCGACACAACACGATATATAGAGGTTCAAGAGTTGAAAACAGAATACATATCGATTAAGATAGACGTCAGTTGATAGACGATAGCATTATCATCGACAGTGCATACAGGTGTTAGTATAACAGCACTGTTAAAAAATATGAAATGTGTTGCTTTTTAGTTGATATTAATGAATAAGGGTTTTATTTATTTGTAGTTTCCTAAGTAAACACCAATCTATCGATATCTAAATTGCAGTATTATATCGATATTGGCAGCACATTATCACGCACACACACACATCCTAATAGAACGCGAGGGCCGTTGCGGAATTCAACACGATCTCATTTGCACTGGTTGTCCTCATTCCCAGTGTTGGTTTATAAGTTTAAACTACTAAACGCAGTTAACGTATTAACGGTTCAATCAATATGATGTAAGTGAATATGATATACATATTTGTTAATGCAGCAAATGCATTTGTGAATGACTTTTACAATAAAACTAATACGCAATTTGAAATAACCTCAAATACATATACATACATATTTATATACTCACTCAACGTGTTAGGGCTCAATTTTAACTGTTCATGTACATATGTGTGTGTAGTATGTATGTGATATAAGGAATGCGTGGCATATGCATGTGATATTACGATATTTACGGATTGTGGCACAACTATCGTTAATTAAATATTCAAACGAAATTTAATTAAATCAGCCCTATACCCGTTTCCACTTCCATTCGAATCGAATCGCTTATGAAAAACAAGCAAGTTTGTATTGGATAGTTTGGAACTAACGATTATTTTGCAACTACAGGACAAGCGGAAATGGCATACTTAGAACCTGTTGCTTAGAATAGAAAGTCGGTTAGCATTGTTCACCTTGGTGCACCATTTTAAATTCAACAAAAGAAGAAGGTACCCGCACCTTATATACCCTTGCAGAACTATTAACAAAAAATTTAGTATTGCCTTCAGCTGTAGCAATAGACAGGCGAAGCAATCTGCTTTTTAACTACCTTCAAATATTTTGTGTGTGCATTCTGATATACAAACACACAAATTTTCATATGCATGTACATACATGTACATGTGCATACAACGCATTCGCATTCCCAAGATTCTGAGTGAGAGAGGCAGAGTACATGGCCTGCAAATTCAAATTTTGTTAGCGCCATCTGTCGCAAAAAGTTTTCATTTATTTGTCTTTACATGGGGAGACTAGTTTTTATAGAAACATAAACTGACGGACAGATATGGCTATATCGAATCGGCTTGTCATGCTTATATATACTTTATGAGGTGCTTCCTTCTATGCGTTACATTATGAAACCCTCGTATGTTTTTCTTCAGAACTTCTGGAGATACCTCGAGATACCTTGCGTGCTAAGAGCGTTTTCAACTATTAGGACATACCGCACGATCGCACTGGTGGAGTGGCTTTATTATATCTTAGTAAGACCTAGTTCCGATTAAGTAGTCAACTCATGCGTTTCTTTGTTTCAGACCTTTGACCAACGCTTTGAAATGCTATCTGATTGTGAAACGCAGAATCACTCGGATATATATGGTGGACCAATTTGCGTTCGAGGAGATCTCCATGGGCAGATGTTTCTTCTCCGTTCGTTGGATATAAGTGAAGGTGAAGGTCATGATTTATGATCATGTGAATTAAAATTGAACAGGGACTGATCACTGATCTGTTATCAAACGTGTCTAGTAAATACATTCTATGCTCTGAAGTAACTCAAACACATTTTTTCCAGATTTTCGTGAATATATGATATATGTCGATATTTATTTGTCTACATACAAGTCTATCCAGATTCCGTGGCACCACTCGGATATACACACGATAGCTCAATTATGGAACGTCTATTTGATTTCCCAGGGTGAGCTGATAATCTTCTTTACCTTTATTCCGTAAGAAAATTCTTTATGTATGTAAGTAAAAATTTTAGAAAATTTATTTTTTTTTGTTAAATAATCGCAGTGATTTTTGTGTCCCTCAACAAGTTCTTCTCTTATCTTATACTCTTCTACCATTTTTCATTCACCGTTAATGTAAATTTATGAATCCAAACATTCGCTTACAACTTGGAACCGTTAAATTAGTACATAAAATTACGATTAACGGCTTTCTAAGTGCGCATCAAATTCCCCTCTCTCTTGTTCTGGCAGAAAAATTCCCAACGCAACAATTAGTCCGAGATTGCCATAAAAATGCTGAGGTTAGATTTGGGTTTGAGAAACTTTTTAATTCCGCCGCCAAATCGTAAAATTCTCAACAAAGTAATATTTATTTTAAACAAATAAAAGCACGAACGCTAAGGAGAAGGCTAGAAATTTTCTTTTTTTAATTTTTATGAGCCTCCGACTGCAGTTTATTTTTTATGAGCTTTTTGGCTTTTGAAGCTGAGACAGCAGAAGGAAATAATTTCCAGTATTTTTTTTGCAGTTTTTTTTTGTTTTGGCTTTTGCTTTTAATGCTGATTGCCATTTCTTGAGAGCCCCGGCAGTAGCAGCAGCAGCGCAGCAGATGAGGGAATTTATGATGGACAGAATATGGCAGATATGTATATAAACATATATGGGGATGTTTGTGGCTGGGCCGCCTGGCTGGGTGGATTATGGCATGTGTATTTTTTGGGTCATATATTGGTTGATTTTTGCAAGTTCTTTGACATGTGCGCCCCATATGTATATATTAAGGTGTATATACTGAGAATATAATTACAGTTGCTGTTCACGGATGAAAGTTTGAAAGAAATTTTATTTCAATTTAAATTACGTAGCCTCGAGAAATTGCTTTAGTACACATATATATCTGGACCACACACACACACATAGTATTTAATTGTAGTTGAATTTCAATAAACATTTTCCATCATATCAAAGCCACGAAATGTCTAGTTCTTTTGCCAGCTCGTAAAGCAACTGGAAATTATGGCAATTTAACAGACAATTTGGTCAACTCGTTGCCATGCCCGATCCCGATTCCGATCCTTCCAAACTCCAAGCCAAGCTCCAGCCCCAGCCAAACCAAGCTTACAATTAGACGCTGTGAAGAAACCTGCCGCCGGGCGAAATGGTCCGCCTGCACTTCTTCAGGTAGTCGTTGAGATTTTTATCGCTCAACATAAATTTCGTTGAATAAAAATGCGCGAAAATGTTGCAGAAGAAGGCATTTCAGGTATTTCCCCGCCAAACATTCGCTTGGTAGAAATTATAGCAATTTGCTTGTCAAATTGTTCCAGACTTGGGCCATAAATTGTCCAGCTTTACGATGCCATACGCGATAGAGTTGTTTTAGAAATAAATTGTGCGCGGCCGTAAGCCGCCTGCTCGTAGCGATCGTTCGCAGACTTGTAAAGCTGGCCAGTCCTGGCTTTTACTTAAGCGCCTTCCAATGAACATTTTTAGTGCACTAATTTAATGGTGATTTACCATTAAGCGATTGGCCGCCAATTCGCCAATTGAATAACTAGTTGAAGTCGGCACTTGGGCGATCGATTTGATTGAAATATTGCTTGAATGTTGATTTATGACTTAAGCGGGTGGTAATTTGTAAATGATTTTTCGATGAAGATCTCCTGGAAATTGCGAGGCACACTTTTTTGTTGAATTGTCCACTAAATTCTAGTTAGATACATATCTTTGGATGCTGAGTACGAGTGTCTTATAGTCGGACTATCGATTATAGCGTTCTTAAGAACTTTGCCATATTTCTGTATTATTTATTTATTTCTATACATTTGAAGTTTCAGCTTCTGGATGGATGCCCATGAGATAAACATATAAACATGTATGTATGTCTATATCCTCACATTCCTGGCTATTATCTAAGTCCATACAGGCAGACACTTGACAATTACGTGGAATTTTATTGTCTCTCAATTCTGGCTTTGCACTTGTGTTCTTTTGACGCCCAGCCAGCCATGGGTGTAGTTAGCATATATTTCATAGGGAGACTATGATGGAAATGCGAACTGAACAAGAGAATTGAGCAGGACTGATAATGCAAATTTGCGGGCGGGCATGAAATTTTCAATCGGGAGCAATCGGGACCCCCCTATGGGTACACCAATGTTCCCATGTTTATCAAAAGTAGCTAAAGCTCCTCTCTCTTATATATATATATTTCTCTCTGTGTCTCTTTCTACGCCAATAGCTCGTAATTCGTAATGTTTACGGTACATTTAATTTCATTTGGATTATTACAATATGTTTTAGGTGCGGGGCGGCGGTGGGCGCTTGGCATCGCACACACATTTTTTGGCAGAACACTGTTGTTGCCAACGTTCTTCCAGCCTCCTTCTCTCTGCATGCTCCATTTGCCAAACCGAACAATGAGCCATGAAGTGGCTCCTCCTCCTCCTCTCGTTCCTCCTTCGGTCCTCCTAGTCCTGGCCAGGTGTAACATGCTGAAAATATCTCATTGTTGCTTTTGCTTCGCTTCAAAAGCGTAATTGCGAAAATGCCAGACAGAAATGCGAAAATTTGAATTTACAAGCATTGTGAACTTTTCTTCTACTTCTGTTTTCTGCTCCTCCTCCGTTTTCTTGGTTCTGGGGTTCCTGCTCTTACAAGGACTGCTCCTTTTTATGTGTGCTCGTTGTGACTCGACTCGACTCAAGTCGTGTCGAGTGTGGCTGCAGTTGGCGATTCCTGCTTCGACTTAGTTCATTTGTTCCATTTCAACGCTCGTGTAGGGCGGGTAGGGAGTGGGTAGGGTACCGCATAAACAAATGTACTTGCTGTTGTTCGCATTCCTGGCTTAGGGTTTCAGTTGCATTGGCTTCGATTTGTCCAACATGTTCCTGTGCTAAGAACTTTCAATCTCAGCCTCCGCCTCAATACACCATGGCAAAGGCAACCGTTGCCATATTTCCGGCTTGTTTTTGTATTGTAGTTTTCCTTCTACTTCTACTTCTGCCTCTGCATGTTGTTCTTCTTCTGCTTGTGCGGAGGCGCTTTTTGTGGACCAAAGTCTTGGAATCATACGAATCAGTACCACAGCATCAGGAAACTGTCCGAGCATGGCATTTGCAAAGTCAGAGTATGCCAATTCTTATGGACGTTTTGTTAGAAATATATTGTAGTAGTATATTATTGAGTATATTTTAGTATATTTTGATTTAATTGGGTATATAAATGTGTATACCATGGGCTTAGATAGCTGATAAACAAGCTACCAATGCGCCTTCAATATGTTCTTAAGAATCCAAAGATATTATAATTTACACGAAATTGTTCAAGAATTATTTTTGTGTTTGATGCTCCTCTGATTTATTGTTAATAACAAAATTCTTAAATATAGAGTATAAAATTCAGTCTAATGCAGTTGAGAGTTGAGTTTTTTGGTGAATAGAGTGAATAAATCCTTAATTTCCTCTTAATATTACTGGAAAAATACATTAAGAAAAAGAAAGACAATAATAAAGTAACAAATTTTGTTAGAAAATCTTAATTTTAATTATAATAATACCTAATAATACCATGTTCTCGATATCTAAACTCTCGAACTGTTGTTTATCATTATAAAAACCTTCTGGAATCACATCCAGAACAATTTGGGAACACTTCAACGTTTTAGTATCAATTAATGAAATTTTTCGAGCGTTTTGAAAAAAGAACGTTTGTCCTCCTTTTTAAGAAGCGTTTGGTAACATTGTGAGATCGATTTGGTCTCGCAATGTTGATAAGAATTTCAATTTAGATATGTTTAAGAAATGGAGAATTTTTTAAATTTTTTTTTAGTTTGCTTTAGCGATCAAGTTTATATTATATTACAAAATTTGAAAAATAGCAAAGTAGGATGAGTTTGCTAACATTGTTATAAAGTCGCTTGATCCATAGATATAAATGCGTTGTCCAGAGATTATAGGAATGCAGAGATTATAGGGATGCAGTTCTCATATCCCATTACTAACATTTTCTCCGAATTTCATGAGATTTTGTTAAAAGTCAGTAGATTTTGGAAAGCTGATCAAAGATATTATTATTCTGGAACTCTTTAATCATTTCATTTGCGGAATTGCCTCAAAATATGTTTTTTTTTGTATTTCTTTAAGATTATCTTTATGAAGGATCCATCTAATTATAAAGAGAATAACTAAATTTTGTTGTGTGAATATGAAGGTAGAAATATTTTCTATTAACTTCTTTGAGGGCTTGTTGTTTCCCAGAATAAAGATAACTTTTCCCAAGGTGTGTGCCCTACTCACCCATAGGTTCTTTGGCATTTTGTCAATTATTATTTCCTGTGCCTTAATATTTGGAATAATATGCGATACCTTTATAATAATTACAAAAGTAATAAGGTGGAAGATTAATCACCTTTTTATTTTATTGAAAAGTTAACAAAATTTGTTTGATATTTTCATTCATTAGGAATATTTATTTGAATGTTTTCTTTGAAACATATTTATCTAATTCACAATTCCTTCCTAGTATTCCATATATTCTTTAAGGGCATTTAAATTCCGTCTTAGTTCCGATCTCTTATGCATTATTTGAGCTCTCTTTGGGGTTTTTGTGCTCAAGCGTTATACCGATAAAAACATTGCATTTCACGTCTTGTTGGTTTCTGTTTTACTTCTGTTGATTCCCCTAGCTCTACTTCAACTCCCTCCACCCTCCACGCTCCTCCTTTATTTTCTTTTGGATCATGTACATATGTGTGTGTTTACGTATTTTGTTATGCCTTTACGCTTGTGGCACTGTTTCTCTTGTAACACTGTGGGCTTGCTGGCCGCCTTTAGATGCTCAGACTCAGACTCAGACTCCAAAAAGCCAAAGTGCTGCCGTTTCCGGCTTGCCGCATAAAACACTAAAGCACGCCCACACACACACACACACACACATGCATGTACATATACACACTTGCACAAATACAATTAAGAGACTTCTTGGAGTTTTTGTTGGTTCAAGTTGTGTTTGCTTGCATTTTCATTCAAAACTTCAACGATAGTTTCCGCTTCTCCACTCCTGATGAAGTTTTATACCATTGTGTGTGTGGGTGTGTGTGTGTGTGTGTGTGTGTGACTGTGTGTAGAGCTACATCTTAACTTAATTTTGTGGATTTCTATGCAATGTTTGCCCCAAATGTTGCATAATTCACTGATTTTCCTGTGGTCTTTCGAAATGAAATCAGTTAAGTTGCATTTCATTCAGTCAAATAACATTCATTTGTTCAACAAATATCAAGTTGGCAGCTCTCTCTTCAGCTCTGCAATCTATTTCTAGAGTACATACTTCCTTCCAACCACAGTTTTGCGGTTGTGTGTTGCCGTATTGACTTTAAACAACAGTCAAAGGCAGAGCATAAATCGTAAGTCCATATTGGCAAAGCCAAATTTATAACATAGCATTCAAATGTAAAATGAGACACTCATTGCGGTGAGTGGTTAGAACTGCAAATGAGTGCTTTGAAAACTCTCTGACATGGAGTCTTATAGAACATGAGTTTCATGAATCCCCAAACTTCAATTGCCTGGACATGACAGTATCCATTTGAGAAGGATAATAACTTGTTTCAATGATTCATTTCAAAATCATTTCTGCTCAACCACATTTTGAATCATTCCTCCAACTTTTCCTTTTGGGTCCCATAAAATTAACCCAGAAAAAAGCAAAAGCAACAACAGCGTCAGCATCAGCATCAGCACAAATTTATTGGCAGCACTTATCAGATTCGCTCATAAATCTTGAACCCAGAGAAAAGCCAACTCTTTTTGGGTGTGCGTGTTGTTGGCGTTTGTGTGTGTGTGTGTGGGTTGACATTTATTTTGCATGTTGAGGCCATTTGGAGCAGTGTTTCTCCCAGTCCAGTCCATATTCAAGTCCAGTCCACAAATTAACATGACGTTTTTACAAGCACAAACATGTTGTAGTACACATTGGCTACACATTTGGATTCGAATTTCGCTCCAGCACAAGCCCGAAATTAATAGTCCAACTAGAAGAGATTGTGGGGCTGCAAATGTGAACTCGGATAGACATAGACATTTATGGATTTCGAACAGGTTGCCAATTTTAGTATATGCATCCATGAATTTAATTACCAAAAAAAGCATCATTTGTGCAGGCTCAGGTGAGGCAGAAGAAATTGTTGTGGTCCAGTTGCTTTCTAGCTGCATGTGGATGCCCTTGCAAAAGGTAACTCTAGTTTTGTCATGATATTTGGAACACATAGAGCAAAGAATACAGAATGATATAAAGAATAAATACTCTATGGATCAGCACATTATATGGCGGATATCCAATATAGCGAGTCTATCTAAAGGGACTCTACTCTGTCAGTTTTAAAGCTACACTTTGTACTTTCCTATTGGCCTTCTTATTGCATTAAATTTGTAATAGGTATATAAAAATCGGCCAGATTTGCCTACTATTTCATAATAATGTTACTGAAGCGATCATAAGTTTATTATGAACCTTATCCTTTCGCCATTATGATCCGGAATGATCTTGTAAGCATTACTTTGTTAATGCGGAGCAAAGCGATCCTTTTTCTACACTGATTTAAGGATAGCTAAATAATAATGTAAAAATTGATAAACTATTATAATAAGGGAATCATTATAGTCATACAAATATCATTTCTACCCTGATAATATAGATAGAAAGTTGATCGATGCTTGGGAATGCTTTCCTGGCGACTTAAAAAACATTCAACTTTTTTAGCCACTGAGTGTTGACCAACACTGATTTCAAATCTATTAATCTTATATTCAAATATATCACATGTTTATAGTACACATCTCGGAAAGGATATGTAAGCTTCGACCAGGTAAAGTTAGTCTTCCTTTCCTTTACAATTTTGTACTTTTTCTACCATTCACAAATTGGCATATTCATTTTGTCAGAAAGCTTTGCAACGCACTGTAGGTGATTTTTTCGACCAAATAGCATATATTCATATTCTTGATCAGCATCCGGTCCGTGTGTCAACGTGGAGATCTTAAATAATCTGATTGCGAGAAGAAGCCAAAGATTGTTGTTTTTCATCCAAATCCCCATTTGAAGAGGCTGACCAAAGAGAAGAAAATTCTTCGCAAGATCTTCGATCCCATTTGGCCATACCTATCTGTTCGATGGCACGATGAGCTGGATGAGCTGTACAGCGACATTGACGTGGTCAGGCGAATGAATACTATGAGACTTCCCTGGCTGTAGAAGGGCTGTTAATGCCACAAACAACTACTATATATTTGCTATGTGAATGGTATAAAGGCTTCATCAAGCTGAACTAAGTTTTTCTATCTTGTTTTTATTTGGTTTTTTGTTTTCGTCAATCTGGGGCATGTGAATGGATGGCCAATGATAGAAAGCCCTTTGCCCAATGAGTTTCAACAAGCCATGAAGATGAAGTTCCCTCAACTTACCTAAAAAAGCTGAAGTTGGCGCAGTTTCAATAACAACAGAAGCAAAAATTTTGGTTGCCAATTTCAAAGCAAGTCACAAAAAGTTTATAGTGGATGGCGGCGGGAGTGTAAGTAGGAGAGTAGAAGGTGATGAACTAGAAGCCAGACAGTATGTCAATAAGCCAACTTTTTTTTTATGAAATCGGGTTTAAATAGTTGATAAAGTTATTGGCACTTTATATAAACACAAACTTCAACTTTATTAACGTTAGTAATTTTTTATACATTTTTCAAGGCGGAGTGGAATGCTATTTGAAATTAGAAGCTCGGAAAATAATATGCATTTTTTAGAAGGCTTAGATTGGTCCTTACACAAGTGGGAGATGTTCCTTTGTGCAGTTTTATTAATTTTTAAAATCAGAAAAACATTAAAAATCTAAATGAGATCAACGAAACAGCGGCCATGTTTCATTACATTTTTACCTCGTCAAACAGCTGAAGGGCTGCAAATGATTGGAGATAAAGGGATCATGACCAGTGATCATTCCAATGGGTATGAGTGATTCCTTTCCACTGTGTTAGATCATTAATTTATTGATCCCTGATTATTGTTTAGTGATTCTGAGTGTCTATTGAATAAGGCAAACCTCACTCATTTTAAACCCATTTTCCCAACGACAACGATTCATTCCCAGTTAAAATTTCCTAACACTTTTTCCTCGAGCTATAATAATTTTGTTAAAACCCTTTATTATCCCTTCGTTTTCAAAACCATAACCAATTTTAAGCTGAGCATAAACAACATTTCCAAAACTTGTTTTGCAATTGCAAAATTACATTCTTCTTCAAAATTTTGGAATACATTTGGCATTCAAATTGTGAGTATTTTCAAATTCAGCCCCACCTGACTTGCCCCAAAATGCCAGTAGCTGCAACGACATCATCTTGCATTTTCAATGCCCGCTCTGAGCCCACTCTCCCCCTGCCCCAGAGCGGGAAAATATGACGTATGTTGATGCTAACATGAAAGTTGCCCGCAAAATAATAAAATGATTCTAATAAATTTTGTTCTACGAGAATACTGAAAATACTCCCAATGCCAGGGACGCCGACGCTGACGCTGACGACGACGATGAAATTTGGCTCTCCGCCTTCAAGCGGAAATTGCACACTTTGCAGAAAGTGGTTACTCTGCGGGGAGAGAGTTTTGCCAGGAGCATGGGGCTAGGGACTACAGTAGTATGTGCAGTATAAAAGGAATTAGGAATGCAATTTGAGGTTATGTTGGCAAAATGTGCGCTCAGGCGAAGCCGAAGCCAGAATTTACCCAACCTACACATGGTATATGCAGTAAACCCACACAGCTGCAAGTCAGGGTTGGAATAAAATTCTCAAAGAAAAGCCTTGAATTACTAGTTGGGCTTAAAGAATCCAAGAAAATTCGGTCAGTTAAGTTTGAAATTCAAATTTTTGAATACAGATTTGATAAATTTGAAAATCGTACAATCGTAAGGCAAGTTCTAATTAAAACCGGAGAAAAAATCGAACTTCAGGTAACCGAAGCTTACATACCCTGCAGATTCGTTTGAAAGTCGGTCAGCACATGTGGAGGCTTTTAAGACTCACACCTACCCAATTTGATTCAATTTGGATAAAAAATCAAAAAAAAATCCGGTATACTAAGAGTTCATCCCGAATCGGTTGGTTATATGGGAGGCATATGATATGGTGTTACGCTCCGGATCAACTTTGGTCAGCTGAGGTAGAGGCTTCTAAAACTGACATTTAACATATTTGGTTCAATTTGGATAAAAACAAAGAAGTTGTTTGTACTAAGAGTTCATTTCGAATCGGTCGGTTGGTTATATGAGAGCTATATTATATAGTTGTTCGATCTTGACGAAGTCTATAGTAAAAATTTCAACTCGATAGCTTCAAAACTGAGAGATAAGTTCGCATAGAAACACGTGGACAGACAGGCAGGTAGACGGACATGGCCATATCAACTCGGCTAGTCATGCTGATCAAGAATGTATACACTTTATCGGGGTCGGAAGAGCTTCCTTCTATGCGTTACATATACCCTTATACCATATACCCTTTGCAAGGGTACAACATAAATCCAACCCTGTAAATATACATATGTGTATGTATATGTATGTTTGTGTGGGTAAATTTGTTTGTGTTAGTGTTTGTGTCAGTTAGACAAACAGACAGTTAGACTGACACTTGGACAGATGCAGCAGCACCACCACCACCAAGACCACGACCAGCAGGCAGCAAAATGGACGCAGCTTCAACCTGACAGTTGGATGTCCCGAGCTCTTCGGTTCTCCTCTATGAACTCCAAAAACACAACTGGTCTCTTCTGCCTTGCTGGTTTGCTTAGGGCTTTGGCCTTTTGTTTAAGCCGCCTGCTGGTAGGTCCAACTCCCACCACACCACACCACACCCCATCCGACCTACACCCACACTTTGCCTAGATATTAATAGACAAAATTTGAGTATTGCTTCCGTCATGAATAAAATTTGTGGCCAGTGAATGTGTGTGTGGAGCAACGCATAACCCAAGCGGTTGAAGGGCTTCGCACAAAACTTTGGACAACATCCCCTCGAGGAGCACTGGCAGTTGCATTCATTGTCATGGTGCATATATGCTTTCAGCTATTCGTTTTTGGAAGTTTTACATTCGCAATGTCCATTTCCATTTCCAGCTGTCTTGTTTTTCCTTTTTTTTTGCATTATTTCATTTTTCTCTAATTTTAATGATGCCTTCTCCTTGGCTTTTGCTCCAACCACAGGAAAAACCATTTCAGTGCATTTTGTGGGCGCATGGGGAAAACTGGTGGGGAAATTGTGGGAAATGCTCACTGCACTAAAATGGTTTCCATTTCAATTTTCAGAGAAGATTATTTCTAGGTTTTCTTTCTTCAGCAGAGATAAACATTTTCTGTGGTTGAAAGATGAAAGCTTTTGAGTTGTTATGCGATATGATATGCAAATGCAATAATCGATGCAACATCGATGTTATCAAAATCGAGTTCAACATCTCACTTATCCGATACTCAGACGTTTATCTCTCTTTTCTGTTCTCTTTTGGAATGTGAAAGTAACAATGTGTTAGAATGAAAAAACATCAAGCAGAGCATTCTGTCAACTAATTTACTGCATTTGCAATGGTTTTGTTTGTAATCTTTGAACCAGGTGAAAATTGAGAATAAAAAGCTGAAAAAAGCAACGCTGAATGCGCTCCAAGAGAGCTTCGGTGACCACCTGGCTGGGGCTTATAATACACTTCTGTGCTTTCCATTAATCAATCGCAGAATAAGTGACATAAGCAGAACAACGCTCCAGCTAAGCGTTTAGTAGGCGACTCTTAAGCAAAGCTATTGGACGCGCCATTAATTGGGCTTCTTAGTAGCATTGCTGACAACAATGGCACCAATCTTGGAAAGGGAGACCTGGCGTACATCGGGCATATCTCGTACATATCCCAGTTATCGCAGTCGGCTGCCCATCAGCAATGAAAGGTTGGTTTTTGGATATGATTTATGTGTGGAAAAGTAAAATTTTTTAAACCTTCTTTTTCTCTTCCACAGCTGGCTGGAGGGCAAGCGCGCTGACGATGAGGCCGAAGGTCTGTGGCGCATACAAGATAAGCTCTATGATTTAACCGAATTTGCCCAACGGCATCCGGGTGGCTCCTTTTGGATTGAGTGTACCAAGGGTATGGACATCACCGAACCTTTTGAGTCCCATCATATTCTAGAGCATGCAGCACATATGCTGGGCAAGTTTGAGGTCCGCGCTGCATCGAAGACACGTAACTACAAGTTTACAATGGAAGAGAAGGGTTTCTATCTGACCCTAAAGCGACGTGTGAGGGAGAAGCTGAGGCAGCTAAATTATCGGCCATCGAAAAAGACCGATGTAAGTATGTGGTCATGATCAGTTTGAAGCTCAAGTTTTCTGTACTTAGATCCTTCACACTGGCATTCTTGTGGCGCTATTTGCCTTTAGCTGGCTGGCCACAATAACTGGCTCATTGGTGCTGAGACTCTTGGCCGGAGTATCCCTCTCATGGGTAGCCACGGCAGCTCACAATTACTTTCACCAGCGCAACAATTGGCGCATGTACACCTTCAATCTGATACTCATGAATGTAAGTGCTTGGAGAGTATCGCATGCTCTCTCGCATCATGTGTATCCCAATTCGTTACAAGATCTGGAAATGTCCCTATTTGAGCCGATCCTTTGTTGGCTGCCCAGCAGGCACTATGCGGGCAAAATGCATCGCTGGCTCTCTGTGCTGATATCACCCTTGATTTATACCCTGATGACCACCATTCAGTTCACCCATCGGTACGTACACCTAATGTGTAACCATGACTCATCTAATTTTATTACTTCAACAGGCTTATATATTCCCTCTTGAAGACCAACGTCATGTACTGGCATGATGTTGTGTGTTTCAGCTTACCTCTCTACCTATATCTTACCACAGGCTTGGGTTTGGATGCGTCCCTTTACAGCTGGATGAGTATTGTGTTCATTGGTAGTTTCATCTTTGCCTTCATTGCTTTGCTTCATTTGCCGATCGCGATTGGGGCTTATACCAATTGGATTCGATCATTGATCGAGGGGATATTAAATGGTCTGACCTCTTGGTGCTGACACATTTTGGTGAACATGCTCTGCATCATCTGTTTCCGACATTAGATCATGGCATACTAAAGGAGCTCTATCCGGAGTTGCAGCAGACATTGCGAGAGTTCAAGGTGGAGCTTCGTGAAGCCAACCATTGGGCACACATTAAGGGTCAGCATCAGCAGATGTTACGCACTGAGGCGAATCCCAATCCACCAGGTAGCAATAAGTTTGAATAGAGAAAACAAATTTGAGTCAATTTGAGTTTCAAGAACATTATAGAAAAGTGGATTAGGCATTTCACGAATCGATAAATACATATGCATATATAAATTTGCAAAGCTTATCACTCTCTTTACTCATCATATCGATCAGTTCTACGACTAATTACACCGTCACAATAGAAAACTTTGGCTCTCGAATGACAGAGAAAATGTCAACAAATTTTGACCCTGCATTAAAAAGCTTTAAATGAAAGCTTATAGATGTAATTGCCCAATGACTTTAAATGAGAGCTTTAATTCTTAGTTCTGTTTCGTTCATTGATCACTGAGAACTAGTTCAGGTTCAGGTTCAGCCGCTAAATTGTTCATTGAAGATTGTTCAAATGTTTCCTATTTAGCAAGCTCGAGGTAGAGAGGTAGAGTCCAACGGACAACCAAATATGAACCGCTTCTCACAATGTAACAGTAATTGGCAAATAACACCATTTTTTTAATACGCTGTTTTTTGGCCAGTTAGACAGAGGGTTGTGTTTCGGGGTAAACACTCTTCCCCTTATTAGGGATCTTTTTAAAAATCTAAAAGAAAAAACAGATAACGAAACTGAAAGGCTCATCCTCCTCCTGCTTTCTTCTATGTATTACAAAGTTAACCCTTAGGGGGTGTTATAATCTACCCATACCCACAATTTGCTGAACATATAATTTTCGATAGCATCAAAAGGTTTGACCTACAGTCTACGTTACACACAAATCTCCCACCTTTTAAGGCGCCAGTCAGCATTTGGCCAACTAAAACGCAGCTAAAAAAAGAAAAAATTGGCTTTGTAAAAGGTAGTGAAAGATTTATGATATCAAAAAATAGTGCCACATAAAATATTCACACCTTTTTTTTGTTTTGTTTGCCGGCCAAACGACGGGCAGAATATCTAACGACGGCTCCAGATCCGGCGCCATGTCCTCGGAGTACTCAATCCCAAACACAATCCCTAGCACAGCCAGCTGATGCCTTAGCCTTGATAAAGCCATTGTTTATATACAAGCGCTGCGGACTGCATTTTGGCAGCATTTTTTATGCGTTTCATCATTTTTGCGGTCAAGCATAAATTTTTCATTGAACGGAACGGAACGCCTCTGCTCAGCTTTTTTTTCTTCGACTCGCTTTATATTTTTTATTTTAGCAACACGTTGCCAATTTTGATGTCTGAATGCTATAAATCAAGACAGTTAAACGCGGAAAAGGCACAGCCAAACTGCAGCAGTGTGAAAAGTTTTCGCTTTTGGCCAAATACAGCCACCATTTATTGACACTACATATGCGTACATATCAGATATATACGTATTTTGTTGGTTTTCAGCAGCAGTGCTGTGGTGTATCGTGCCTTGTGTATCGTGCCTTGTGTGCGTGCCTCTGTCCATGTAGGCCAGATTTTCAAAACAAACGACTTGTTACTGCTGGTTTAAGTTCAATGCAAATTCGCGAAGATTTTTTTATCCGCCCCGTATCAACGCCAGTGTGCAACTGGTTTGTTGGGTTTGCCTGTAAGGAAAAGGAAATTTATTTGGTAAAAATAAAAAAAAAAGGGAAATATAGTTTAGGAAATATGAAAAATTGATTTATGGCACTTTATGAAGTTCAGCACTGAACTGTTGTTTGTGTTGTGCTCTCAAATTGAAACAGATGAAATGTTTCTCTTTATTGTATACAGATGCGGGTATTGTATAAAATATTTATGGCAATTTTGCTGGAGAACTATATTTGGGGAAGTTTTCACAACGCCATGAAAATTATGTGGTGTTAGTCAGCCTTTGTTCAGACAAAAATGTTAAAATTATGTTAAATCGAAGATGTGAAAACAACATGTGATATATCTGTTAACCAGCCTTATTTGCCAGCCAACTAAATGCCACACTATCAAGAAGATGAGAACACGACCCTTATCGGATGTTTTCAGTTTCGTTTTATTTGGTCGCTGCTCGGGCGTCCGTTTAATCCTAGTTGTGCCCACTACATTTAGAAGCTAAAAAGTAGGAATTCTTATTGACTTGTTTATTTTTTTAATCGGTCCATTAGCTAGATCGATCCACTCTATAAAAACGAAAGCGCTGATATAGGAACTACAGTTTGAAATAGAAGCCCTAAGATCGGGCTTAATTACTATCTAATTTAAATGCTAAATTATTTATAGACTACTATATAAATAGTCAGCATTCTGCTTTATTTTAACTTGGTCCCTGCTCGGCCGTCCACTGCTACATTTAATCGAATTTCATTCAGTCTTTATGAACCGTTCACTGAATATTTTCAAAATGGCTTTATATTTCGTAACAATCCCCAAAACTTACCCAAGCAAGCTGTGCTCCCTTTACGACTCAGCGTTTCTTGCATATTCGGTGAGCTGTCAAAATTAAGGATAACTGCATTAACTACTAAAGGCCAATGAACCAAAATGTGTTTTATAAATGAACTCACTTTAAACCATTGCGTATCTCCCTGTAGCCCATTTCATATGGCGACTTCATCCGCTGCTGCTGCTGTTGCTGCTGCTGCTGTTGGGGATTTTGATGTGCAGAGCGATAATTTTGCGAGTGCTGCTGGGAATTATGTGAATGTGGCTGCTGAGTCGACTGCTGGGTGGAGAGGTTTAGATTAGTATAACCTGCACCGGGCGTATAAGTCCACATTTGAGGCAGCATCATGGTCCCATTGTTGTTATTAGTGTAGACATTGGATGATGTGGTGGGGCTGCCACCACCTGCTTGTCGATTTTGTTGCTGATTCAGTTGTGGCATTTGTTGCATCTGGGGCATTTGCATTTGCGGCATTTGTTGCAATTGATTCATTTGTTGCATTTGATTCATTGGTGGCATTTGCTGCATGGTCGCCGAAAGTGGCTGCAGATCGGCTATGACTGCATTCATGCCGCCCGCATCTATGGAGCCCATAGGTCCGCCCATCATTGGCATCATTGTCATGCTATTCAGCGGCGTGACAGCTCCCGGTGGCAATTGATTTGTCACCGTTGACATGGGGGCCATGGCTGGCATGGACATCGATGCTCCTTGTGGCATCATGCCCATTGGCATAGATTGCATTGGAAACGACATCTGGCCTGACACTGGCATCGCGGACATCGTAGGCATCGTAGGCATCTGTACTTGACCCATATTCATGGGCATGCCCATCGACATGCCTGCACTATGATTCTGACCCTGTTGTGTCGGTGCACCGCCATTTGACATAACCATTTGTCCTTGCTGTGGCATCGGCATCTGCATCATCTGCCAGGATTTGAGTCCTTATAGCTGTACACAAAGGAAAGGCAAGACCTTACCTTACTGCCAGCGCTGCCATCGATGCCGAAATCAGCTTCATAGGGTATCGGGCAAAAGTTCATGTTCATGTTCATTTTAAAAAATCTTCACAAACTTTAAACTTTTGAGTATAAAATAAAATCCCAACTACAAATTTTGTATTTTTATTTTTTGACTAAGAAAAATATTTTTTGAAATTTTTTAAGAAAAAAGATTTTGCTCTGATTGTTTCAAAGAATGAAATACGACTGAAAATTTTAAGCAAGGGCTCGTCTGAGATATCAAATCAAATACAATTTTTTAACAACAAACGCAAGGCCAAACGTTTTTCAGTTACCAAATTTTAGCCTTAGTGAAAATGGAAAATGTAATATAAAATGGAAATATTTAATATCTTTTAATGCTTCTTAGGTCACATATTGATCTGTCCTAAATACTTGAATTTCACCGATTCATTCTGATAAATTAATTCCCTATATAAGCTTGATCATTTCTTTTGCAGATCTTCCACTTGTCCTGTCCCACCGAGTCTGTAATAGGGCCGCATAGCAGCGGCCTAATTGAAGAGGACCAAGAGGGACTAACAGAGTCAATTTGGGGACCTGAGACGTGTTGATGCAGACACTTAACTCTGTCACAGAGTGCGGCTTGGAGACCGATCTCAAGGTTAGCAGTGATCAGCTATTAGAAAGCCCAGCAACCGCAGCATCCAAACACCGCACAAGTACGAAACTTGCCATGTAAATTGCTGCTTCTACAAATACAAGCCACGTTCATTGCGAAGTAACCAATTCTGTTTGGGCACTCAGTGTCCTTCTCCCTCAATGGCAAATATTGGCGAGGTGCCCCTGAAGACGGAGAACGAACAGCAGCCGAAGGATACCCTTTATGGCTAGTGCAAATACACTAAGGCAACCAAGACAGAGCCGTAAAAATGCGGAAGTTGTATAAGAACACATTGATCAAAGTTTCTGTTCCAACTACATCGGAGAATGAGAACGGTGGTGAGCCGACAGATCCCGACAAAGGCGAAATGTGAAGGACTTACAAGAAAGGACAAAAACCATTCCATATGGTGAGTGACATTGTAGATGAGGAAGACTCATTTTGCTAAGACAAATGGAAGGATGCATAGTTGGTGTTTTTTAACATCAAAAATGGTAAAAGTTATACAAAAATGAAGAATTTTGTTTTTATATTTAGGAAGTCCTTTTAGAACTAATTCCTGTGAAGAGAGTAGTCCGAAGTGCTTTAAGGAACATGATTGTGTAGGAAGCCAATATTGAAAAAAAGAATCTGAACTCAGAATATGTCTCTGAAATTATCATTATATTTCATTTAGCATACAAATTTCAATTTATATTCCTTCCTCTCCTCTTCTATGAACGCCACTGATTAACTCAAAATATTCATTTTGTTCTTCTGTTCGTTCCGCTTAACAATTGAGGTTAAGTGGCTTTTGGCGTAGTTCCTTTACTCCCTTAACCTCGTCGCGCCCACTACGTTCTCTTGGGCATAACGTGATCAACTGTGTAAACCCACCCAACCTAACCTAGTTTTCTCCCGTGGCACTGCAGCAACAATTAATTTCAACCATTTGCTTGTCATTTTATTGTTTATCTACATAAATATGAACACCACATAGTGTTTTTTCTTTTCTTCTTTCTCTTTTTTTTTGTCCTGCTGCCTGTCATGTCATTTATTCACAGACATCGAGCTGAGCAACTGCCACTGGCACCGTCTTCCTTGGTCCTTCGCTGTCGGATATCCTTTTTGGCCGTGTAGTTGCCACACCATTTATGCCATTAAGTCATTAGCTTTGTTTAACAAATAACAAACTGTCAATGAGTTGATTAACGATGTTTTTCGCATGAACTGCAATTAGCCGCAGCCTGAAACAGCAGCCAAAGCCAAACGCCAAGCCAAGCCAGTCGTCTGTGTACGCACAGTGGGGCCAATATATGTCAAATATATAATATATAATAATAATTATGGAAGTGAAAAGTAATCCAAAAGTTTGTAAGTTAGTAAATTCTCGCCGGAGGCGGACAAACTTTATACAATGTGACCTATATGATGTAAAAGTCCGTTGCGACTTATTAGACACTTGATGATCTCATCTAAGAATCCTTTGAAAATAACCAGCAGTTTTGAGCTCAACGTCTCATTTTGAATCAAAAACGTAATTAAAATATTGTTGGGTCAAAACAAGTTTTAGTTTGCAGTGTTTGCAGCTCTTGGCTTTTCTGGCCATAGAAACCACAAATAATAGAAATTTCTATAAAATATGTTCGATATTATAAACAAATATATCAATCTGTAAATCAATCAATTATATTGTCAATAACATTTAAATTAATTTGCGAGAAAATTCGAAATTGGCAGTAAGGTTATTTAGGGCTTCTCTATAAATAAAACTTCCCGCAGTCTGCAAAAAGAAAGTGTCATATCATTGTCTAAGATTTTTGTTTAGTGTTTTCACCCTCTAGCTCCCAATCCACATATCTCGACTCATTATACTCATCAGCATTGTCTCCACTAATCTGTATCTCCACATGTATCTTCCAGGGCTTTACAGAACTCCATTTCAGCCTTGGCCTCTTCTAGGTGCTGCTCATTTTCTTTGGCATCCTTGGTCAGGTTTTCAACAAATTTCAGCCAGTCAGTAGCACAATCACTAGTGGTCGGCTCAGGAGTAGCCATGATTATCAATGAGCTCTCCTTCAGTGGCTTTTGTTGACTCAAAATTTTGTCGTCCACGATGTACAGCTTGACATGGCTTGGTATATACGTGACTTTGTTGTCTTTCTTGGCAAATGCGACCAACGGTCCATCCTCTAAAACGACTTCTCAAAGCACCATTGAATCCAAGTTTGAATTTGGCTCATCCGTCGTGGAATGCATTTGATAGCTGCCATCGTCCGGTTCATTAATGGAAACGAACGGCTTCCACCCGATTCCCTCGCCCACTGTGGACTTTGGAACACTGCAGTGAACATGAAGTGCGGCATGAGAATTTGTTCCAAAAGATATCTACTTGGCTTACGCTTAGCATTTGTCCTTCTTGCGTGCCATAAACTCCTCCAAAGCTTGCAGAAACTTCTTTGTTTCGTAGACGTTCATATTTTCGGAGACTTTTATAGCAATATAGATCTCTAAACGAAGCGAGTTGTTTAAATATTGGCTGCTAAAATATTTTGTTCGTGCCAGGAGAGAATTTTCTTTACTCTGATTTAACCTCACTTATTTGCTGTCATACTTTGACAGTGACAATTGTAATGTTGGAGAATTCGTCAACAGATTTCCACACTATAGTTAAAACTCCGACTAAAAGATACTAATCTTTTACCTATATCAAAAAAAATATATGGTGTAATTTATTTCATACAAAAAGTGGCAGGCCCAGAGGTAGGGATGTCCAAAAACATCGATGTTTATCGATGCATCGATGTTCTCGAAGGTAAACATCGATTTTGTCCGAGGTTTTTTGGTTTGCGATGTTTTCTCGATGTATCAATGTTCAGCCAAACATCGAATCCAAAATTTAATAAAACTTATTTCTGAAATCCATCTAAAATGTTATATTATTAACATATGAATTCTTTCATCAAGCTTTTCACCAAAGAGTCAACTAATTCGCTGAAGTCTGCAGCAAAAGAGTCATCCATTTGGGACCATTTGGCGATATTAAAGAAGAGATGAGCTCTTATTAAAGAATGCCTATCGTGGACCTTACGTCTAAGCCCATTGATTTGTGGATTTGAGTAGCAGCATTAATCAATACTGGGAGCATGAGTTTCCTCAGAACGAGCTTCTTTTTTTAAAGGCAACGCACCCGAAAGACTGAGCCGTATAATGTTCCTACATAGCATTGACAAAAAGGATTTGACCTAACTTATGATTTTGCTACGAAAGCAAATTGGTATATTATTTTCTACTAAAAGGGATAAAAGCCAACCTTACATACAGAATTATAAGCCCCTCTGCAAATGGCTTCAAAGTTCTTGAAAGTTCTTAAAATGTTAATTAATATTTTCATATATTCATTAAGCACTTTCAAGCCACTGTTTTCTATCACTTGATAAATGGGTGTGATTTTATGTGCCCCGCTCCTTTGTGCGGCCAGCCTGGCCGCAGTTGACTTTGTCTTGGGGGCACAATGGCGCACATTGGTGGCACTCTCCTGATGTAGAGAGCTCCTGAAAGTTAGCGATTCGCGTTGTTGTTGCTTGTCACCCGACAATTATTGTGTATTGTGCTTCAAGTCAATGGCATTTTGTGCTACGCAGTCATAGTCTCATCCTCATAGCCATGCTCATCATCATCATCATCATCATCATCATCGCCCCATCATCATCAGCACTGGCACTCAGATAGTACTAGCTCAACAGCGGCACTGGCGTCCTCAACGCAATTACACCCGTTGACAAGTGTAATGTCAGGCAACTGTGGCCGCTCCAACTCCACGTTCTCTTGTCTTTGGCGTTGCGTCTTCCTACTCCAATTGTCATCCTGTTGCTGCTGTTTTTGCTGTTGACGTGACGCGCTTCATCACTCACTCACTTACGGCTGACACTCGTTCTCCGGAGGCTCATTTCGATTTTTGCAATTTATTTTACATAAAACAGGAGCGGCAGCCAGTGCATTTCGGCCATGGATATGGGCCTTGAATAATATTTCAAATATATTTTAAAATCTATGTTAAAATACTTAGAAAACTTATGGAAAATCTTGAAACTATTTTGAAGTGAAAACTTTCATTGTTCTTTAATAATAATGCATTAATACTGAGATGTATTATATAAAGTGTCACAGCAATGTTGATCCATTTGAAGGCCAAAGCTTGTAATATCGAATTTGTGTAAGTATTTTAGTTTCCTAGATGTTATTGTTTGGACTTTGCGTTGTTTGCCAGTCATTGAGGATAATGAATTTTATGTAAATTTAGATTTTGAGCACAGTCGAACTGGCGTTTAATGTATGGAAAGGTATTACATCTTCTTGAGTTTATTATTGACAAAATCCGTGATCCCCCAGACCAGCGATTTCAAATTTGGACGCCTAATATGATATATGATATCTGCCATTCCGAAATCCGGTCCTGTGTTTGTGTAAAATATTTACCTTGTAATTATTATGCAAAATGCATTTCGAGTCTCGCTCTCTCATCTATATTGTAACAACTCTTTATTGACTATGTAAAATGTAAAATGGGTCTCTGCCAAGTGGACACTGACAGTGGGTGGCATTACGCGAGGTCTGAGGAGCAGGAAAGGAGGCAATGATTTGCTGTTGCTATACAAATAAAATAAATTAGTTTTCTCCATGCTCCGTGAACCGCAAATTGCCTTCACTTGGAAAGTTAATTATAATGGCAAAAAATTGTGTGAACATTTTGCACAAAATTGGATTTGTCAAAAACATTTTTGACATTTCCATTGCTCGAGCCCGACCAGAGGAAATTAGTTTTACGAACTTTAACGCTTTGCATTTTGTTTGTTTATTTTCATGCGCTCATTATGGCATATTATTGCTCGTATTTGGCATGGTGAAATTATATTTATATTCATCAAGTGCAGCAGTGTTAATTGTCAATGAAATATGTAATAGAACACCCTCAACGCACAAATGACCACAGCACTTAATTAAGAGCGAGCCTAATAAAGGCACTACAATCTACAATTTCCATAATAATTGCATTAAAATTGTATGGGTTGTTTGAAATTGGGTCGCCAGAATGTCAGGCCTTGTTTGCTTTCAAAAATTGTTGTGAATTTTTGTGTAATTTGATGGGCAGCATACATACATATATGTATTATTTAGAAAATTCAGTAAAATGAGGAGATTTGTAAATTGAATAGGAAACCAACGATGGACAGTTGATTGAGGTGGGATTACACAGGCAATGTCCAAGGATTTTAATATGTTGGACAGAGTTTGAAATGTTGAAAGCTTTGGTTGAAAATTTCGCAATAGAATGATTTGGAGATAAACGTAAAACCAATACAATGTTTGGGATTGCACGACCTTAGAGCAGAATAATTAAAAAAATAATAATTCCTCCAGCATCTTTCTTTCTAAGTCCTGAAAGTACGGTATATATTTGCTGTAGCTTTCTAGTAGAAATCTCCATGCGAAATTCAATAAAGTGATACTTATACTAGCTTAGATAGATTAACGTATACATGTATCCTATATATCTACACCATACTTCAAAAAGTGGCTCATTTGTGCTTACTTCATCGCTAATTTCTAAAATTTTTTAAAATTTTGCAAGCAAACATTATAAAATCTCATAGCTTAACTGCATACTTAGATTACAAAGATTACAAGAATAGATTACTAAGAACGGATTTTAAATTCTCTTCATCCACAAAGTCTACATTTGGAAATCACAATATAAATGATGAGAAAGTCCTCCTTCTCGTTAATTTGTATTGGAAAAGTTTGATTTACAAATCTTGTGATTTCTATTTCTTCAGAAAAATGAAGTAGAATATGGGATATCACGGAACTCTTCTTATACTGCCTTACAATAGAAGCTGCTGCTTTTGACGAGTAGCTCGAGCGAAAACTTTCTTAGCTTTCCCAAAATATTCATTATCATTTTCACATTTTCTCTGTCAATTACAAAACTTTTACTTCCCTGTTGTATTCTGCTTTGTAATTTGATAATCGGCTTACAAAAATGGGCAAAATTAATGAGCTGCCTTCACTTCGAACAACAAAAGTGCAGTGCTCGTTACAGTCTACCTCCGGCGGTGCTTCCCGCACCTTCTAAGCCCCTCTCACCCAGCGTCTTCCTATTTTTGCATTACGCATGCATACCTTTTTGGCAAAGTCTTTGATTTAACACCTTAACTCAACTCAACTGAACAAAGGCAGCGAGAAGAGCGCCATTAATTAGGAATGTTGCGATGATGAAAACTAATCTGCTAAAAGCTCACTTTGGTGATGGTAGGGAGGGAGGGCGCCGCGGACGGGGATGGTTAAGGCGTGGCATTGTTGGCAAAACTTAATGCACTCTGGTAGCGGATGGTTGTACGATGTGGGGAGCTTCGGAAACTGTTCTACGACGACAATGTTGTTGCAGTATAAAATGCACATGGAATCGACAAAGCAAGCAAAGACGACAAGCAAAAATCTGTGCAAATCACCAAATGTGTGGGAGCAGGCGTAGCATAAAAACGTCCAGAAAGTGTGGGGGGGGTGTGGTAGGTATGGTGCGGTTGTTGGTGTTGCAGCTAAATGCCAAGTGAAGTAGAATCTGAAATCGAATCCGCTTGCGCACTGCAAAAAAATTGTATTAAAAATTTATATTCATTTAAACTTTTTTCGACATAATTTCGATATTATTCTCTTTGCAAGAGCAGAGCATTATCACAGCAGACCAAACCGTTTTTAATATCGCTTGCGAAAGTTTAGCGAGGATTAAATAAGTAAAACGCTCACAAACGGAATGACATACATATAATTAACGATGATTCAGTTTGTGGCTGTGTTATATAGGATAGAATCGCTTTGTGAAGCTTTTGAATTTTTATCTGCAAAACGTTCATATTTTAGACACTTTTCAAATTTGTGGCGAATACATTCACTTACGAATGGTTTTGTGAAACTCAGCTTACTTGATGGTTCGCCTATCGATCCATGAACTCATTTCTGATATGGGTTTTCAGTGGTTTTTGTAGTTTCATCTTCGTAGAACTTTCAAAAGAAGCGTCGCCTTTTCACCTTATCTTGCACCCAAGATGCATATTTTCATCATAGAATATATATGTATATAGATTTTCATTTCCCGCTTTCTTTAAAGCTCTAGACAAATTAAGGCTTTTGTTGGCCATCAAATTCTCTGAGTGTAATCTCTTTTAGGAGTTCAGTTGGAAATGCTAATAGAAAATATCAAATGAATTCCAGAAACATTTAACAAGGCTAAAATATTTAACAAATATTTTTATTAAATATCCCATATAGATTTTTATATATTTGCTGTAGATATTTTCCAAATTTCTATCTATATTAAACTTCTTCTCTTTTCTCTGAGTGTACTGCATTGAAGTTGGCCATAAACTAAGCAAGTTGTATCGGCTGCTAGTTTCGCTATCCTGCTCCCCACCTCCTGAACGTTGCCGATGCATGACGCTTGGCTGAGTGCAAATTCAATTAACTTGTTACAACACAATCTCAGGATCAGCTTTAGCATCATCAGCATCAGCATCAGCATCAGCATCGGCATCAGGCAGGCAGACGACTTTGACTGCAAGCAGGGATTGGCATTGGGATTGGGATTGAGATTGGGATTTGGCTTGCTTGCGATTTGTTGCTGCTGTTTTCTTGGCCATGTCCTGCTGCTGTTGCTGCTGCACAAACTTTTGTTTATTTTATTTAGAAATTTTAATTCCAATTGGAATTGGTTTTTTGCTCTTCGCGTTGCGCCATATAACTCGAATTCATTTGGCTTGTTTGATTTGATTTGTGTAAATGCATTTTTCTTATTCAATTAATAAAAGATTTGTTATGCCTGCCTGCCTGGCCTGGCCTGCCTGAACCAAGGTAAATATTTTCCTGACATTTGAATTAGATGGATCATGGATGAAGGATTTAGAAAACGAAATGAATTTCTTAAAAAGATTTGCCAATATTGAATTAATAATTCAAATTCGTTTCAATTAAGTCAAGAATTTCTACTATTATTGGTAAACAAATGGATTGGTTGGAATGAAGAGATTGAAGGGATTGAACAGTTTTAGGCAGATGGATAGTTGATGGATAGTTTGTTGGGTTGATAATGTAGATAATGTTGGGATATACATAGCTACCGCTACACCTAAAGAGTTCTTCAGAGCTTCGTTTGCGAATGTCCGTCTGTACGTCTGAGCGTCTGTCCGTCCGTTTGTTTGAATCCCGAGATCCCTTGAGTCTTAAGAACTACAGATGCTTCCTATATCTGCACACTAACTGAGTTTAAAATTCGTCTTTAAATACCCTGAATCAGAAACAAATAAAGCTGTTTAAATCTATGCATTGAAGTATCTCCTCCCTGCAAATATTTAAACTCATCTACTCTCTCTGCAAGGACATAAAAATGGGGCGACTAACTCACCCAATTTTTTAGTATATATTTTTAAGTGGCTTCTAAATTTAACCATGAACTTTAACCTTTCAATTTGATGTGTATTTGCATACTAAGAACTTTACATCCAAGCAAAACAACGCAGCCCGGACAAATGATGATGTCGACCCCAACCGAATGTCAGGACGTGGGGCTGCTTAAACGGGGACATCCCCATTGTGCACACAAATCAATGGACAATGCTCGGCACGTTCCACGCTCTCTGCAGTCTCCAGCTGGGTTTGGGCTGCATTTGCAATTAGGTTTGAGAGTTGTCGGAAGACGAAGAAGACTGCATTGGCAGCCTTAAAAGAGAGAATACAGAGAATCAAGGGTTTTGCAGAGATTTGGGCGAGCATTAAGTGAGACACAAGTTAAAGAGCTGACCGGCGACCACATTTTATGCTCATGTCAATGTCAGCTTTTAACAGGCCTTTACACTGTCTGTCCGTGTTGGTCTTCGTCCCCGTTTCCGTCTCGGTCGGCAACTGCGTCTCAAATCAGTGTCACGTAGTCCAATATATCCAATAACAGGGCTACAACAACAAAAACAAACCATAAATGATGCTTTGCACGACTTGACGAATAGTTTTTTTGCTGACTGCTGCTCGATTTCTTCAACTGTGCGCACTACGTGAGTTCAACGAATTTCGGCGGTGGCAAAGTGCTTGCGGGCATGAGGAGAGGATGGGGTTAAGTTTAGCTGCAATGGCCAATTGGTTGACAAATTTATATGGATTAAATCAAAAAAATGTGTTCAATGACTGCAAGGCAAGGAAACGATATATTAACTTACGATTATCTTCGAAAATATTAATGCTATTAAAGATAAACTAGATTTAGCAAGCACGACTTCATGGTAGATAATAGGGTTAATGATGTGGTATAAGTTGCCTTACCATCTTGACAAGGGCTCGTCTTATAGGCCAAACGTGAATTTAAGAGTGAAGGGGCAATTGAAGACCTTCCCTTATGGCATTGCTGGTTAGCCATCCAGGCAAAGGGATTGATATTTTGGTGAAGACCTGGTGAAGCCTGTGAAATTTCAGAAAAATCACTTGATTTCCCATATCTATTCATTAAGCTTACGATTTTCAGCACGTTCAAGTTTTTATACCCTTGCAGAGGCTATTATAATTTTGTCACCATATTTGTAATGCATAGAAGGAAGCATCTGCGACCACATAAAACATATATATTCTTGATCAGCATGCCAAGCCGAGTCGATATGGCCATTTCCGTCTGTCTGTATGTTTTTACTCGAAAGTCACTGAAATTAATACCATTTTATACCATCTGCTGTAAGCTGCTCATATGTAAAAACCATCCAGATCGATCTACTATATATCTACTATATACTGAACGAACTCTTAGAACACCAAATTTGTCTTGTTCTAATATTTTATTTGAACATATATAATATATATACATACTTTATCAACGAAATATTAAAATATGCAATGTATTACCAAAACCTAGGAACAACTGTCTAACAGGGGGGTGCCTCTGAAATCTCTAGAGATTTGGACAAATGTGTAAATACTTCAAATTATAGAATATAATATACAATTCGTGTAACTTAGCACATAGTTAGAGAACAACTCAACCGTCTACTAGATTGAAGCTCATTTTGGTTCATCAAGTTATACGGACCACAACATTTAAAACGCTTCTCACTATGTAACAGCTATTGGCATATAACAGACGTTGCGCTTTGCTGGTCAGATGGAGCCCTTTGTTTCGGGTTCGCCAGAAGCTCCCCTTTATTACTGATCTTTAGCACGTATGCTAACTGTTTGATGCCAGAATACATAAATTGAAATTAGGAATGGCGAGTTCATAAACGCCTGCCATTTGTGATGAATGTTTTGCTTACTCTTTATGTTTGGATGAAAGAAGCATGGTTATCTAAGTGACGTGATTTGAAATCTAATATCACGGACTATTTTTATGCATCCCCATAATATGATCACAAAATAGACAGTAATTGTCTTCCAAATGGTAACAAATTTTCTTCAATCCCAAAGCGGTCCTTTTGTGTCTGAAATCGTATTTAACATTTCTGGGTGCACAAAGAAGGAAAACGTAGTATCCCGCTGTCGTGCATTCTCAACTGTAGCTTGGTTATTTCTGTGTTCGTCTGCGACCCGAATCTGAAACCAGTTGCTGTAAGGGAACCCAGACTAATTTAAATACCCGCCTTTGGGGCGTGAAAAAGCATAAGGAAGGCAGCAAGGCGAAGGTTAAGCCGAAACTGGGGCGTGTTCAAATTTAAACTTTAATTTGAGACCTATTGACATTTGGCGGGTTCTTTTCTCTCGTCTGCTTCTGCTTTTTCTCGTTTCCGTTTTCTGCGAGCCCGCAGGTGCTAATGAATTCATAATGGCCAGCAACGCATAGCTCTTGAGAATTCTTTTTTTTTATATTTTTGTATTCTTTACAGAGGGAAAAGGTCATAAATTATGAAGTTGGCTGGCATTTCGGAAAAATACAAACGAAAGAAAGGATATTTTTGCCAAAGAGTCAGTTGGAAATTGGACTACTTTTTTTGTGTGTAATTTGCGACTTCAGAGTGTTATTAAAAAATCTTGTGTGGAAATTAAAGTTTCTGTTTTTTTTTAGTTGATGGTTGAAGTTATGCAAGAAATTGCAACCAAGTAAAGCTAACAAGTATATATAAACCAGCGACCAATGCTAACACCTCCACTAGGAAGCTAAAAGCATAATACAGCATTTACAAATCTTTTAAGGAAAATCTGTGACAATTTTCGTATTACCAACACAAGAAAGTCTCCTAAGGCCTCCTAAAGGCTCAATTATCTTGTTTCCTTATGTCGTTTTGCAGTTCCTTTGATTCATGTGTTTTTTGCCTATATACGCAATTTTTCTTCTACTCTTTCTCTTGCCATTAATTGTCGACTTTAAATGTCACTAGGCTGCAATTTCCACACAAAAAATCAAAGCCTCTTTTGAACTTTAAAGCTAAAGCTGTTGTGGTCTGGCTTTTTCTGTGTCGCCTTTACTCTCCACATAGCCTATAGAAAGCCAAAGTTTTGTATTTGTCATGTGATGATTCTCAATTTGAGACTGTTTTTAAAGTTGTTTCATTTGGAAGAGACCACGTGGGTTATGTTAGGCAGGGCTGGAATTAGCTAAAATCAGGATGATTTCGTAAGTAGAAGTTAGGGCTAGCCCTGAGATCTGTCTCTCTCAATCAGAAACAGATTTCTTGGGTCTTCGAGTGCAAAAGAGTTGTACGAGGTGTGTTCAAAAAGAAAGGTGACTCCAAGTCACGTACATTCGATTATAGAATTTCTGTTGTTGTTGTGCTAGAACGCATGTTTAGTTTCAAGTACATAGCATACTTAGTTTGTTTTTGACAGATAAAAAGGTATTTTGTTGTGCTCGGCGATTTTCTGTTATAGAAAAAAGGAGCAAGTGCTCTAAAACACTTGAAATATTGATAGTGGCGTACGGAGATTCCGCTCTAAGTATAAAAGCTGTTTACAAGTGTAAACAAACTCTTCCCAGATGGCCGAGAAGATGCCGAACCTTAGATTTTGCAGTTAGAAAGAACATGCTTCGCTGCCTATTGATATTGCTTAAGGAAATATGTTTTGGAAGCCTACACATCCGCTGATGAAATGTTATGAGAATCGTGCTACTTAGTTTTCCTTTCTTTTTACAGTTCTGCAAGGGTATATAAAGCTCGGGTACCTGAAGTTAGCCTTATTCTTTCACATTATATCCAACAGATTTACAAATATTAATGAATTCTCGTTTACCTTTTTATTTGCAATTCCGTTCCTGCAACTCATCGAGGCCACCATTTTGTAGCACTTGATGTCGTTTGGTACATTTGCCCGCCTTTGCCTACTGCCAATCCTCGTGTCCCCTGTTCATTTCCTTGTGTCTGTCAGTCGGCCCGACCTGTCTGTCTGTCCCTCTGTCTGTCTGTCTGTCTGTACCGTCACCATCTCCACTGTTCATCGGTTTGTTTCCCTTCAATCAGTTGTCGGTTGAATGCTTTCGTTAAGTGCCATCTTTGCATGTGTCATCTGTCCGCCTGCCTGCCTGCCTGAGCCCAGCTCCCTCGACCACGTCCTACATCAGCACGCAATGCATAGCCACCACCTCCCTACTTCCACACGCCCTCTAAAGTACATAGCAAATCATTTGGGTCTGTCACTGTCGTGATTTGGTCTTTTGATTACTTGATTACGTTTGCAAGTGCGTTTCCTCCGGCTCTAGTCTGCGGCTGAAATCTGAAACTCTATCCCCATCTCGATTTGCCAATCTGTTTGCGCCGCCATTTGGCGGCTGCTCGTCAATGATTTAAATGGAGGTCAAAGTGAAGTTTCCGTTGGCTTGTTGCAGTGCAACACATGCAACAAAAACGTCGCCTGCAAAACGTAATTTCTGCAGAGCAACTGAGGTCCGTTCGTTGTATTGCAATTTGGAGCGTAAATGAAGTGAAACCGATTGGCAATTTGTTGATAGTTTCCCCAGCTGCACATCTGCAAATGGGTCGCAATTATAAGTACACCGAGATGAAGACTAAAATGCCAACAAGCGGTGGAACTAGATGTCAAGGTATCAAATAGAATTTCTTGTCGTAATAAAAACAGCTACTTTTTTCAGTAAACTAACATGGATAAGCTTCTACCGATACGCTCAACGAAATATAGAAATGGAAGACAAAAGCGCAAAACAGGGAAAGCTACCGACACCAATAAGGTTTAATTGTGTGGGTGTGGTGTTAACGCGACATTGAAGTTGCCTCGCTGCACTTAAGAGTATGCTATAGTCTTAGCTTAAGAGTTATTGAATTAGGCTCATTTTGCATATTTTACGGTCACGAAAACGCTGATAATGACACACTCCGGTTTGAGTTTTTCAAAAAGGCGCCTTAGTAGGCCATGAACTTTATCTGATGTAGACATTTCAGAGCTCTCAGACTTATGGCTTGCTCTCTGCATTGCTCTCTTATCTTTCAGCCAATTATGTATAAAGACGACAATTGACAGCTGAGTTTCTTGGAATTTTATGTTTTGTAAGGATATTTAAATTTTGTTGATATTTCTTAATTCATCATTATCATATAAGTTTCACGATCCTTATTTAAATTACCAAATATTTGCAACTTTTTGTTATTGTTGAAAAACTTTGTATCTTGTGAATGTGATTAAGCACTTTTTGATTTTTATGAGATTTTTCATGTCTAAGACTTAGGTAAATAATTTCAGGACTACCAACGCCTTGAATTATGACATTAAAGTGAGGAAATTGTGCAGAAGCCTTGCGCTTTGATACGAATTCTTTTTTTTATTCCATTGCAGAGGGCATTATAATTTTGTTATGATATTTGTAACGCATAGAAAGAGCATCTGCAACCCCATAAAGTACATATATTCTCGATTAGCATGACAACCCGAGTCGATATAGCCATTTCCTTTAGACAGGGGTCTGTTTCTATAAGAACTACTCTCTCAGTTTTCTATATAAAGACAGATTTAGAATGAACCTTTTGTACGATAGATGGCGCTAATGAAAGATTTTGTTGCAGGCCAAACAGTTTGAGCGCTGTTTCTACTAGCGAGAGCTGACGAGCCTTCATTCATGGTCAAAGCAATGAGCAGCATGATCTGTCTCTTTCACACTCACTCAATTAGCATTGCAAGTAGATTTTTATGGAATGTGTATGTATGTTTGAGTGTTTATTTATGCAAGAATGTATTTATGATGTATTAATGATGGTACTTTAACAATGCATTGAAGAAGAACATGTCTTGTCGGCCTATGTCATTGCTGTTCACGAGTTTGTTGAGGCCTAATAGATGGAAAAGAATCAAATTCATCTTAGAAGTCCGTTAACGGACAGGCGACTTAGATTTCCATCCTTGTTTTAGGTCTCCAAGATTATATAAGCCAATAATCCCACAACCACATACTCATTGAAATGGAAATTTGGAGCTTTGTAAACGAATTTATACGATAACTTTGTATATGGAAGATTTCCACAAAAGAGCGATTAATTACTGACAATATGATATTGCCAACAAAATGTTATTACTATTATTATGTTATTAAAATGTTGTTATAAATCATTAAGTCAGTGTTTAATTGAAAGCCTGTGTGCTGTTTTCTTGGAAAACTTGTGTTTCTGTTTATTTTACTCAATTTTCCACTCACTCGCATTTACTGCATTTGCCTTGCAGCCTCAAGTTAGCTTACACATCCAGCAATATCAAGCTATAATTTATTTTTTTTTTATAAAGGTTTGTCATATCCGTGGCATGTAGTTTCTATAAAGTAATTAAAATATACCTTTGGGTCAAATTTTCCACATAATATTTGCAATTTATTAGATTTTTGTACGCCTCAGGGGTCAAGCGGGTCTAGTCTAGTCCAGAGTGTATGAACAGGTTTGTATTTCAAATCAACTGACGTGCCAGGTTTCGCACTTTAGTGTAGAAAAAAAAAACAGGCACTCTCCACAATGATTGACAAGTGTTTTTCCATAGGGGGGTTACCCCTTACTCAGCCTAGCTATAAAACATTTAATATTTTGCATAAATTCAAATCCGCTGAACTCTGACTTTCATATCAAAATTTGGCAGGCAACAAAATTGTACAATTTTTGGTATAACACTGTTATTAGCTGCTGTCTCTAATTGCTGCTGCGAAACCAAACCAAACAAAAAGGTCAAGTCCATCTTCAAAATAACGACAAATTAATTAACAGTGGTTAAATTTCTTTTTTTTTATATTTTTGGTCTTTTAAAGAACAGCAGCTGGTCCATGTTTGGGCAATGCAAATCTGTAATTATAAGCAGCAGATTTTTAATACATCTGGCAAATGGCACATGGCGGAAGTGGCCCTTTTTAGGTTGACCCTTGTAATGCCACCCTCGCCCTCGCCCCCGCCCCCGCCCCCAATTCCCTTTTTAGCGGCTGCTAAAAGCTCAAACGAACATTAAAAACTCGTTTCAACTAAATATTTAAACAGTTTATTATGCTGGCCAGGCCAACATATATATACACACACACACACACACACACACACCCACACATGCGGCAGACACTAAAAGCCGCGCAGCCACAGCCTGCGCCTGTTACGCTCTTGCTGCCGCCCTCCCTCTGACATGAATGCGTTTAAAATGGCGCGCTTGCAATGCGCCAAAAGGAAATTTAAATTTGAATTAATTATGATGCAACCCGCACGTCGCGCCTTGCTTCACATAGGATGCAGTACGTCCAATGCCATGGTGGCTCTGTCTCTGTACCTTTACCTGCTTCTCTATTTCGCTATGCAATATGCAATTTGCTGCTGTTGTTTTTCCTCTGAAGTACTCTGGCCGAGGGCAAAGTATGCTGATTTTATGAACAAGTTTGTCAGCCACAGACTGCAAGTAAGTGGAGAGCTAAGCGATGAACTACTGTGAAGAACTGTTGAGTCACATTCAGTCTTATATGTAATTTATACAGATATATAACTAAAAACGCTATAATCGAGTTCCTACTATAAGATACTCGAACTCAGACAACTTTTTGTGAACAATCCTTATTTTTTGAAAGTCCTTAATTTAATGAGCTGTTAATACAATTCCATTAACTAAACATGAGCTACATAACGTGACTGAAAGCTGCTTGTAGCATCCTGAAACATGTTTGTTAGCAACATTTTTGGCTCGCAGAAACAATGTCGATGGCTTCTTCTGGCAACATTCTTTAGGACAACATGTCACCATGTTTACAACCCAGCTGAATGCTGTGTCTCTCTCTCTATCTTTCAGATATCAGTAATGTGGCATGTATACACGATATGTATGTATTAATATGTGTATTTCTCTGCTACTATATGTATGTTTGATTGCAAACTTGATCTGACGTCCCACTAGGGGAGTCTCGACATCAAATTTGGTGACTCCAGCTCTTATAGTGTCCAAGATCTAGGTGTTTATACAGACGGACAAGGCTAAATCGACTCCGCTGTTGATGCTTATCAAGAATATATATACTTCATAGTGTCGACAACGCTTCCTTTTGCCCATTACATGCATATTTACGATATTTTACAAGTATAAAGAGTGGCTTTCCTCTCTGCTTAACGACGACATTGTCAGAATTTTTCTAGACTTGGAAGAAGAAGTTTCAGACTCTCAATTCCACTGCTTTTACATTGCTTTAAACCGCCTAATCAATAGGGTAGAGGTCCATCAAAGATATTTCCGAAGTTCAGTCAAGAAAAACCTTACCAACTTTACTCATGGACCAGCTCCTTAGTTATTTACCTTTTCAAGCTTCGAATGACTGTGACCTCTGTGAGCCAGAGCCCTCCAGCCATGGCCAGAGAGAGATATTGTAAAAATAATTTAGATTGACTTTAGAATATAATAATTTTATACATTTCTGTAATAATAAAATTCTTTCTAATAAAAATCTTAAGTTTGTTTGAGTTGCAAGAACCCAATACAATGAGCGCTTCAAGGTTTTGAGAAACATGTCGCCTGATGAGAGATCGTTGCTTGCCCCGAAATAGTCTTTAGGGTCTTCCAAGGCATTTCAATGGCTGCTGCAAAGCCTTTCTCGTTATCGCATAATCACGATCTCGAGCTTGCCAACGAAGAAAACGAATAATGAAACATTTCATAAAGAACAATTTCATATTATCTTAAGCTTATGTCTGAAACTTTCAATGCAGCACTTCCGCCGGTTCAGTCTCCCAAAAGAGACTACAAACTTCGTCTAGACAATTTTGAACTTCACCTTTGCTCGTTGCTGTGGTTATATGCGGGCTTCCCCCATCTCTCTCTCTTTCTCTCTATCACTGTTTCTCTCGTGTGATCCTAAACCTACATGGCGTGTTAAATTTACCAAATAACAAATAATAGCACTTAACGCCCCGTCTGGCGTGTGAATATTTTTTACTTAACACTCCACTAATAAATGAGCAGCATGGAAAATGCAAAACTGCCAAATAGCAAAGATTGTGGGAGCAAAAGTTGTTTCGCAAAAAAATAATTTCAATTGTACAACATATGTGCATGAATATTTTAAGTATTTGGCAATTTAAATGAGGCAAAATATTTGCTTGATAAATTAAATGACAATTTTAAGGTGTTTTTGAAGATTTCAATATGAAGATTTCAATAGCAATACTGAAATGTTTCCAAAATTAAAAAATTTGGTATGGTTAAAAGGTAGAAAATCTGATGAATTCCTTCTCATTGCCGAAATCATTCGAATACTTCAATATTTCATGATTTCGTCGTGGTCTTTCGCAAAGGAGGATGAACGATGAATATGAAATCTGTGTTTGAAGGCGAAGTCGCTTTCTCACTCATTCTTCTTCATGCCTCTTTGTAAGGCTGTTGTATGACTGAGTCATTAGAATTCACAAGAACTCTTTCGGCAATCAATTGTCAGTCATATGGCACACAATCGCTGTGATAAGTGCCCCAGCGAAATGGTATCTGACTATGAAGACTTGGCAGTCTTTCGAGTGCTTGTTGTTGCGACTTCTAAATCACATATAATTTCCACAAAGACAAAAAATGCATTTGGAGAAATGCTTGGACCAATATTTTGGACTGCTTTTCAGCAGCATGTAAAATTCTCCTTGTCAACAATATTTTTCTTACTCGTTTTTCCTATGTTGCCCCATTTTTTTGTTAAAGGCGCTTAAAAGGCATTAAAATTAATTATGGGCCAAGGACCCACTCCACGACATTTGCATATTTTGAGCATCGTGAATCATATGTGTAGTGGCGCAGCTTTTTTTCGCCCATTTTCGGAAAGGATTTTCTAGCCTGTTTTTTGCTTTGCCGTGCTCTCTCGGTCTTACTTCAAAGTTAATTATGTTGACATAGTCAGTTTTTGCAGTTATTTCTTACTTTTCTATCCTACTTTTTCTGCCCACATACACACACACACACATATATATATATATATTCGTATATATACAGCATGCATTTAGAATTATAGTCAAAGTGTGGGCGAGGCCCAAAGGCCGGCTGCCAAGTTACTCAAATTAATTAAGTTTCGCCTTTTGCCAACATTGCGCATACGCCCCATTGCGCTAAGGCTGCCTCCCCACTGCGCTTGCCATGTCCTTTCAATTTTTTAAGTGACATTTGCCAGACATTGCCCTTTCTCTAACCCTCTCCCTCTGCAGCTCCTATGATGATGTTTAATATTTTCTAACCGCAGTCGACACACAAGAAGACAACCTGACACGCCCCCCCCCCCCTCTCCCCTGCTCACCCACACTCTTGAAATTTAAAATTAATTGCTTTAGCGCAGTTTTAATTATTAAAAAACTATTGATGGAGCAGCAGCTCCAAAAAAAGGAAGCAGTCAAAAAAGGGCACCCAAAACTTTTCTACTTAACTTTACCCTGCTGCCATGGCATTGTTGAGTCAATCAAATTGTCTTTTTAGGTTAGCATGGGGGGAGGGGGGGGGGCGGAGTTGCGAGTGTGAAGCGGGTGTAAGTATGTGTATGTATGTGTGGAGTTTGAAGTAGCGACTTTTAAAAGCTTTTGGTTTTTGTTTGCCAATAAAGACTTTACAAGTGCTTTTTAAAGCACTGCCAAAAGTTTTTCAGCAATCAATCACTTATCAAGGCATATATGTATATGTATTAATGCTCATATGCTCATATACTGATATCACTGATTGTTGTGGAGAAACTATATGGATATAATTTTGAAATATCGGCGATGCTAGTAATAATAATCAGCAATGAGACAATGGCAGCATAGCTTATAGGTGTGGACAAATTAGATGGTTTTCCAAAATAGAAAGCCACTTTGCCATATTATTGGCCCCGTAACGACACCAATCAGCAGGACTTAAAGCCAAGCACGGGCAAAGAATATGCAGCTCCTTAAGCTGATGAAATTACTGTAGAAAGTTATAAAAGGAAGTGATTGCACTTAACAAATAGTTTTACTGTTTTGAATCAGTTTGAACTAGAGATGGGCGCGGAAAATTTAGACCTGCGGGGGACTATTATTATCTGATCGTAATAATAATAAATTTAGGATATGGGTAAATGATAATTTATACAAAGGTGTACTTAATGTGAATTAACTTGGTCGACAATATGTCAGAGATATAGGCCTTATTAATTGAACTGCGTGTATATCAGGGTAATTTTGATAACAAATTTTAGTGACTCTAGCTCTGATGTTCATACATATGGTGGGATCAAACATATGGTGGGATCAAACAAAATATATATATTAGTGATTAATTAATATTAGTGATTAAAGCATTGGCCACATTTTGCGACCCGAGCATTAGTTTCTCTTTTTCAAACATATCTTTCAAAGCTTAAAATTGAAGTTTTATTTCATGAATTCATCTACACATACAAATCAAAGAGTTTCCTAATCAGATCACTACGATCAAGCCAGACTATCATAGCTACGAGGCAGCACTTCTCACACAAGTTAAATTTTGTGGCACAGGAAAGATTCCACCAGTCATATTCTTGCTCAAAGTTTGCAAGGAGGCAAGGATATTCTCATGTTTTTACATATATTCGAGGGGCTCAACTTTGGTTTACATGTTAATTGAATAGTAAAAGGTCTTACCTAATTGAAAACTGAGCGTTGCCAGAATGATTCCATAATGAAAGTTGATATTTAAACACATGTAAAGTCAGCCAAGCTTCAATTTTTTGGATTTTGTAGTTGTCAAATACAATGAGATATGGTCGAAATCATGGAATACTCTTGGCAGACTCCTAAAAGTATTTCAATGGCTTACCCAAACAATTAGAATATTACATATTATATTAATAAATATTATTAAAAATAAATTTCAAATTAAAACGAAATACTTTTCTCGTGTTCGGAAGAGTCCCAAACAAACTACCCGAACAAATTTGAAATTATTATAATTAGACAAATTGCCATTCTTCACTTTGCCAAGGGGCAGAGTATATTCAAACACTATTATAAGGTTTTTAAGCTTCTTCACAATAAATTTCCTTTCTTTCTTGTTTTTTTCGTAAGCCAAAATCGTTACGCATCTGATTGCGCAAGCCATCAAATACATTTTTGGATGCATCACTTCAAAAAATAGCAAAATTTGGCATTAATGATTTTTTGGTGTTTTCCAAACAGCACGTATCAAAGCCTACGCGTTCCCCTCTCAGCCACACTTCGTCCAAGCAATTAGCAAAGGCAAAAAAAAAAAAAAAATAACTTATGCATATTTAAAGAGCAGCTCGTTGAGGGTTGGTCAGGGGAGATGCAGCTTGGGTTCACTATTATTTACCCATTTTTGGTGAGTCAGAGTTGGTTAATTGAGCGCCAAGAGTTGGCCAGCAGCAGACCCACACTCAGCCATACAGCCAGACCATATTAGCGCCTGCCTATATGTTGATGGCGGCAATTACAATTGCTTGGCGGGGGGGTGTTGTGTGTGTGTGTGCGCGAGGAGAGCGGAAAAGTGTTGCACGTGCGTCCAACGGCTGCAAATTCAATTTGGCTATGCGCAAAAATTAGCAACAATTTTCTAAAAATATATATGTATGAGTCTGTGGGTGAGCGCAAGTCCGACAGGCCATAGCAATGGCAAACAAAAGCCATCTGTGTGCGTGCGCGTGTGTGGGTGTATTCATATTGGTGTTACGGCACGCGTTTGGGCCAACACAATTTTTGTTGGCCAGCAACTGTTAGCAGCGCTGCGTTTCTCTTGAAGGCAAAAAGCAATTTCGGTTGCGCTACATTCAAAAATTGACTCATTCAGTTTGGTGACTGAGTTTTCCGTTGAATTTCGTATTGTTGTAAAAACTAACAAAAAAATGTAGTTTATTATTCAGAAGTATTTTGTGAGTGAACTGTTTAAAATCTAACAGATCCGAAAAACATTCATTTTCATAAAAAATACCATCTTTAATATAAAGCTGTGAAAGTTTTTTTCAATATTATTAAAAATTGATAAATTGATTTTTGATAAAAATTTCACATTTTGCTCGATAAAACTAATTATGCTTTGGATGAAGAGAATCGTATGGTTAACTCGAGGTTTTCTATGCCCCTGCAGAGCGTATAATAATATTGTCACGATACTTGAAAGCATTTACGATCCCATAAAGTATATATGTTCTTGATCAGCATTATGAGTCGATATAGCCATGTCCGTCCGTCTGTCTGACTGTTTCTATGCGAACTAGTCTCTCAGTTTTAGAGCTATCGGTTAAATTTTACCTTCTGCTGTAGGCTGCTTATATGTCTAAATCGTCGAGTTCGGACCACTATATCATATAGCTCCCATGTAACCGGCCTATGCGGAATGAATTCTTAGTACAACAACATAGTTGTTTTTTATTCAAATTGAACCAAATTTGGTAAATGTCAGTTTTAGTGGCATCTATGTCTGCTGATTAAAGTTGATCTACATTGGACCACTATATCATATAGCTTCCATATAGCCGACCGATTCTGAATGAACTCTTCATACAGCAAAGCTGATTGACTTTTATCCAAATTAAACCAATTTTGGTAAATTTTAGAAGCATCTGCGGGTGCTGACAGAAGTTGATCCAGATCAGACCAATATGTCATTTAGCTATACCGGATTTTTGTTTTGTCTAGAAGTTTGTTTTGTTTAGAAGTCTCTACGCATGCTGACCGAGTTTCAAGCAAATCTGCAAGGGAATGTCACCTTCGGCTACCCGAAGTTATCTTTTCTTTCCTGATTTGTAGCATATTTTTACCGCAATTATGATGACCTGTTGATTATCTTACTATTAATTCATAGGCAAAGAAATAGTCAAAAGTGTGGATTTCTTTAGAAGTCCAGCATTTTTATCGGATCGGGCTTTTGATGACATCTTCCTCTCCACAAATATAAACGAAAAAGATATAGTTCAAACAGATAACAGCACTCTATAGGTTAAGTAACAAACTCCAGAAAGATTAGACTTAAGCAGGTGAGTGCTCAGACTAAATGCCAAAGCAAAAGAGGGAGAAAGAGTTCATCATACCAAATAGAGAGAAATTTGCAAAGACAGGGATCAGAAGTACAATGATGGGCGTTTGAATGGTGTTGATATTGAACTAAATTAACAATTACATAAGTAAAGGATCATTGGTTTATCAACAAGGGCTTTTAACAATTGAAATCTAATAGATATGATTACTAAATTGAGCATTCTCTAGCTGGTTAGTTCGTGGTAAAGAACATATCTAAACGAGATCCCATGCAATGCCTTCAAAAAATGCTAATCATATGCACATATGTACATATGTATTACCCCTCTGTCATACACTTTACAGGGTATTCCATATGTTCTTATAGCAGTCAACAAATGTATATTACTCGCATTGGCAGCATTGGAAAACATTTGTTAACGAATTTGTTTGCTTGTTGGACATTGTGAGCCGACGATGTTGCATTGTTCATTGTTTTGTTTTTGCCATTGTTGGCAAATGACGTGGCGGCCTGCCGGCTTTAACAGAAAGGAGCCGAGCATACACACCTCTGTCCCGGCAGTCGCCTCCTTGCTTCCTTTTACCCCTTTCAGCCATCGCTATGCTGTGTTGTTACGTGCCTCGTTGGCAATGCGACGCGTTTAAAAAACAATCAATTTTAATTTCAATTTAAATTAGTTGCCTTTTGCCTGCCTGCTCTCCTGCAGGCTCCACCTCCCGCTGCTGGTTGGAACCGCAGCCAACTTAACCCTGCTGCAGAGTTGGCCATAAAATAAATTTCTGCTTATTTCTGTGCTGTGTTGTTGTGCGCTTTGTTTGTTATTGTTTGGGTGCATGTGCGAGTGTGTGCGTGTGTTGTGTGTGTGTTGTGTGAATGCAATTTAGTTTTTGGAATAATTTCGTTTTTATTGTTTTAGCTGTTGTTGCTATTTAATTGCATTTAATGCTAAATGCGAATGCATAAAACGCCATAAATTCTACTTAAAATTCTTCCATTCTATGCATTTCAAATTGCATTTACATTTTTGCATTGCAGACAAACTGCCCCTTGACCTTTAGCCTGGCCCACCCACACTTAATTCTATTGTTCTCACAGATCCTCACATTTTGAATTAAAATTTGCACAACAATAAAGTTATTTGTTCATACACATATAAATTTTAAATAGAATTGCTTAATGAAATTTTTGTTGTTTTGGTTACATTTTGGAAAATCAAAAGGTTAAATGCAGTAAACAATTCCATTTGAATTTGCAATTAAATTAAATTTTCTGCGGGATTTTGTATTCAGTTTAATATTTTTGATAGCTTTAGCTGTGTTTTTTTTGGCTTCTTTCTAAAAATTGAATTGTTTAATTCTAATGAAAATGGAATGTTTCTCAAAATATGAAGAACTAGAAGAAAAGTCTGCAAAAGTGAAAAATGAATTAAGAATTGCCTGCTTGAGTTAAGTAAAAAGTCCTAGTGAAAGTCAGATAACGATGCTTCTGCTTCTTATTTAAAAATTTGCTTAAGTTGGAGAAAACTTGAAATTCGATGGTTTTGGAATAAATGAAGTACATTTCAGACTTCAACAGGTTTGAAATCAAGATTAAATGAATAAAAATGAAAAACATGGTATATTCTTATACCAAAAACGATGTATTTGTGTAATAAGTTCTTGGCTTGACTTGTCTAGGGTCTGAAATGAAGAATTCCCAACCTTAGAAGCAAAGCTAGAAAAAGTATAAATAAATTGCAATAATCAATTTTTTTTTTATGATTTCGGACATTCTATCCACTAAGTCCACTATCCAGCTGCAGACTCGAGCTAAAACCAATTGAGAATTGTAATCTCAATCTAGCTGAATGAAAATTACCAGTTTTATTTCACTTTTCCATTCACATTTTAACATCTTAAAGTCGAAATTATTTTTTTCTTAAGAACAATTAGAAATCAAGCACTTATAGATTCCAGCATATTCTCTAAGTGTAATTACAACTATACTTAGTTCTGGCCATGATCTGAGATTTGAATTTATTTTGCATTCCGAATTTCATAAACTTAAGTTTGTAAATATTATTATTAACTATTATTAGTAAATTTTTGTAGAAACTAACAAAAAATCTCGAAACTTGGTCCCCTCAAAACCTTTTAATGTCACAAAACGTTCTGCTAGCAAACTATTCCGATACATATATACAAGTCCATCACGATAGGCAATTCCCTAATTATTGAAAATATTGAAAATTTTACCTTTCTACGATTAAAATATTTTTCAATATTATCTCTGAATTTCTTGAACCGGAAAACTGCAAAATCTTGCTTCCTTTTCAAGCGAACCCTAGGGAATGAACATTGGACACATTGCAATGTTCGCAAACCACAACCAATTGACTTTGACATTATAAAATCAGTTAACCTTCTGTCTCAAGTACACATATTCATACCCCCATCACACCCAAGCCTAACCCTTTCCCTTCTTAAGTAACTACAGACCACGTGTATTGAATGAATGTGTAATTTAGTTTTTGCGGCCTGCAAGTAAAACTGATTTGTACTCTGGCAAATTGGGATTAAGTGTGCTGTGTGGATATGTGCTGGCCTGTGCAGGTGGAAGTGAGAGAGGCTTTGCCCCTTGGGGGCTCCAGCCCGACCTAAATCAATCAGGCAGCGCAGAGGCTCTGCGTGCGGATGTGCCAGGACACGCAAATCAGTCGCCAGCCAATTGGGTGCTAAGGGAATTGCAAATATAACGCACTTGTGTAGGTTAAGTTGAAGCCTTGATAATGTTCTGAATTTGGTTGAATTCGGTTTTTGTGTCAAGAGATATTGATTTTAATTTCCAACCTTTCAGTTATTTATATTTTCGCAGTGTACGGCAGCTTAAGACACTCCTTTGTATTCGGTTTTGGAAAATCAATGTAGATTTTTTAAAAAATTCATAATCACGCAGGCTCACGAAGATTGATGCACACCTCTAGTTGGAGATCGAAATCATGTCGATTTGCACAATCGATTTACTTTTAAGAACATATGTATTAAGCAATGGCCGCTAGCTATATTCTACTTAACCGTAATTTAAGGTAATTTACGTCTTAACCATGTGGGAAGAGGAGCAAAAGCAGAGGAATTTAATATATGCCTGACCCAAACCAGGGCTGAAGCCAAAATCAAAGCCCAAAGCCCTTCACAAATAAGCTACGCCAGAGTTACACAGTTGAGGTCCGAACATAAGTTATCCACTGGATACGATGCCAGGCCGGCTGCTGCTGCTGCTGCTGCTGCTTGGTTGAGCCACAAAACATGTGTTCCTTTAAGTAGCGTCAAAAACAGAGGGCGTAACTGAGACAGAGACAGCGACTGGGTATAAATTATGGGGTGTGTTCTGCCTTGGCCAAAGTATATGTATCTGTATCTGTATCTGTATCTACAACATGTGTATCTGTATCTGCCAGTTGTATCTGTAGCTTTGTATCTTACACATTTGCGTATCTATGGCGGCTGCGGTTGCGTGGTCCAAAATCAAAGCATTTAATGGAGCTTTTAATCTTGTTAATCGCCTCCGCCGCCGGCTGAAGTTTGCCCAGAATAGTTTCGCGGACCGAAGGCTGGTGGTTCTTTCTTAATGGGTGGGGCGTAACACCACATGCTTAATGCAAATAGATATAGCACTAGTTAGCTTGTGATAAGTCTTCCAAGGCTTAGCTGGCAAATGCAAGTGTTGCCTACTTTCCGGCGTCTTTAAACGAGCTTTAAGTGCCGCCAATTTCATTTGTAATAAAACGATTTCTTTTCAAGCATACCAAGGACAGTTTTGACATGTTTCAAATCCCTACTCGTTGCCTGGAATATTATTTCTTTATGCAAATTTCCTTCAAGGCGACGGACACTTGTAGGATCTGAAGGTGCCCCCTCCTACTATTTTGTTGAGCAAGACAAATGATTTCCATTTAATTTATTTTCGCTGCTTAGGTTCCATTGCCTTTGCCTTGGCTTGGTTTGGTCTGGTCTTGTGGGTCTGTCCTGGCGAAAGGATTTAGCTGAATAAATTATAGGTTGAACTGTTATATCTTTCCGTAAAAATACAAAAATACAGACGGGGGCGGCGGCAACCGCTGACAAATGCTGCACTCCCTTTGCTTCTCATTGTAAATGGCAAGACAGTCAACGAGCAGCGATATGAACACTTGAATTTATAGTTATTTTATGGATTTTAGTCTTAGACGAAATCTTAGTTGGCAAAATACAAGAAAATCTTTAAGCGGGATACATCAGAGAGAGGAAGTGATGTATGTTTATGTAATGATGAATTCAAGAGGTTTGTAATACATTTCCTGACAAACCTAGAGATTTGGAGAAAGGAATGCCTTCATTTTAAGAGCAATTGTGTACCTTTGCACGATGATACAGGCTGCAAGCCTAGAAATTTCTAGCAAAGATCTCAGAGCTGAACATGACTTCTCAGCAGGTATTAAGTTTTCCCCATTTTCAAGTTAGAATCTCAAGAAACACAATCTCTTATATTTGTCAAACTCTCAGTACAGTAACTTTGCTTTCCATGGACATTCTGGCCGCGGCGACAGCAAAACTAATGATCCAAACAGTTTATTAAGCTTAGATCAGCCTGATTGAAGTTGGAATATGCATATTACCTTGGGCATGTAAATACATAATCCCCACAGCCATCAGCTTATGCTATGCTCCATTTGAAATCTAACCACAAAATGTCAATTAGGCAATCCTGTTCGCATTTTGGACTTGGCCTCTATGATGCTCATAATGAGCGCAAATTTGCCAGCGATTAATTTTCCACTTGAGCTGCTGATTTCAAGCAAGCAACCCGACAATTGTAATGTCATCCACCACACACAGCATCATACTCGTACAGTGAGTGAGTTCCAGTTCCAGTTCCAGTTCCCGAGTTCCAGAATTCCCATAAATCATTTGGCACTGTCATAGTCATAGAGTCTAATCTTCATCCGAGTAGAATTTAGGAGGTGGCAATCGTTTCAAGCCGGCAGAGAGTACAGTCTCAGTCTTCAACATAATAATTCGTACAGAGGCAACGCTGAGTTGTCGCTGCGTATCACAGACAGAACTCACGTCAGATGTCACTAATCTAAATTTATGCAAATTGCCAACTGTCTGAATGTCTCTCCGTCTATCTGTCTGACTGGCATCACATGCTGCTGATGCTGCCAAGGCAGGCCAGGCTCCTAACTCCTAACGTAGCACCCAACTCCATGCACAAAGTCGACTTTGCAACAGTTGTAAAAATGCAGCTAAATTCAAATTTGACATGCCGCATGGCGAACTCAAAGTCGCGACTCGCTCGCTCGCTATGCTCTTTTATTTTTTTACTCCTACCCATTCATTTGGGATGCAGAACTCGTTGCTGCAGTTGCCACTTGCCACTGCTGCAGAGTTTGGATTTGGATTTGTGTATGGGTTTGGGTTTGCTTTTGGACCGCCAAGCTCCAGCTCTCTTATTAAATTAAAACGAAGGCGTTTAAGTGAGCCCCAAAGCTACCAACTTCAACTTCAGAGCTCCTCCGTTCTCAATCTGATATGCAAAACATTTTTGAAATAGCTCAGCCGTAAACTGTTGCGGAGGGGGAGGTTGGTAGGTTGGCGGGTAGGTAGGTAGGTAAGATGGTGCACAAATACGAGTCAGTAAAGATACACTGGGATATAAAAAATTAAGAATTCGCAACTTAAGTGATGAGCAAATGCGCTGTAAAAAGTTTCACAAAATTAAATAAAATGTGCGCTGAAGTGAATTTTCATTGTTGATGGAAAGCTCAAATAATTCTTGGGCTTAAGACATTGAAATTGTTTCTAAAATCTGCATGAGACGATAAAAATCATTACAAGGTTCAGTTTATGGATCAAGAGCGTTCGGAATAACAAATAATCCAGGATCCAGGATGGAAGCGAACCTCTACTACATCTTGTTCCATGGCACGCGTTTCGTCAGATTGTCGTAGGTCAAATCCACTGTCTATTAAATTGCACAAATTCCCGACGTATAATAAACGCGCAAGAAGGAGACGAAGTGTTTGGTTGTGTGGCTTTGATTTAACTAATTCTTCTATCTAAACAATTATAGAGTTAAGATTAATGTTAAGGAAAGCGCAGCCAGCGAAAGCCGAGCTGCGCTGTGTGTATGTATTCGCTGCCTTAGTGTATGTGTATATAATTTAGCTTTGGGCATTGTCAACGAATGCTAGGCATGCAGACATGCTGACATTGCAGATCCCACGCCGTGAGCGCTTTGCTTGTGTGTACGATCATATTACCTTTGCACTTGACGAATGCTTGGGCAATTGTGTTCTTACATATTCGTTGCAACTGAGTGTTACAGTGTTTACTTATTATATACACATATACATTGCAACAGAGTGTTACAGTGTTTACTCATTATATGCACATACTACAAGATATAAGAAGCATCTATTAAAAATTTCAGCTCTATTGGTCTATTTAACCAAACGATTGCTGAGAAATAAAACTAAAAACTTGATTATTTAGCGTTATTTAGGCTAATTTTAGACTTTTAACTATCACAGTTACGTTCTCTAATGCATAATAACTTTTTTCATTTTCTGTCCGTGTAGTCAAAACTGAGCCGCAAATTAATTGAAAAACTTACACGCATCGCTTGGCTTTGGCAAGTTGCCGGCGAATGCAGACTGCAAATCCATACACTCGGAGTTGATTAGTTAGGCCAAAAGTAGCAAAATCAGCACCAGTACAAGGAGCAGGAGCAGCAACAGCAAAAGCAAAAGCGATTGCCAAACGGAGGACTTCGGATCTAGATTTTTGGCTACAGAACAGCACAGCATGGCGAAGAGATGGCTTTGCCAGTGCTAGCCTTTCAGTTTCAGTTTCATTTACGTGGTGGCGCGACGTGAACTCCGAGGCAGGCGGCAGTCAGGCAGTCGGTCGGCACGCGATGCCAGTGCCAGTGCCAGTGCCAGAGCCAGCAACAGAAACAGAAAGAGAACCAAAGCCAAAGCCACCGCCCGTGTTGGCCTCCATTTACAAGTCGGCGCGTTTGTAATCGCTGTAGTGCTGCTTCCTCTTTACCCCCCTTTTTGGCTGCTGCCATACTTCTTTGATTCTGCCACTCACGTGCCCATATGCAAAAGCGACAAAGTGTGAAATTTCAGCGAATGTTATCCCCCCCCTCCGTACACACGAACACACACATATGGGATAAACAGAAGATGGGAGGGGAATGGTGGAGTGCAAATCCTTAGCCTGGCCAGCTGGCATGTTTTTGCATTTTGGGTTTCAATTTTTTTTTGCGAAGTGGTTGCGGATGTGTGGATGTGGAATGGAAGATATTAGCATTGGCAGCTGGAGCCCGCTCAGGCTAATTGATGGAGGCTCAAGTCTAATGGAAACTGGAACACAAACGCATCCATTTAATCTGGGTCTAAGGTTTCGCTGCTTTTAGTGTTTCCTTTTTTACAATTAGGGGGTATTTTAATATGCATTTAATATCATTTCTATAAAAGAGCAGATAGTAAATGTTTAAAGATGTTTAAAGCCCTGCCGGAGTCTGTCATCTTGTTGTTAAGCAGCTCCCTCCATCTGATGGCAGGCCACCTAAACCTTTCAAAACTGGACCCAAATGAATTGTGAATTGAAAATTGAATTATTGTTTTGGTTTTTGTTATCTGTGTTGTTCTATAATTGCATATTTATAGGTGTTTCTCAAATTTGATTGATTCCGGCAATTCTAAAACCATATTTAAATCCATAGATCCATGAAAGTTAAACACGATTTTGAAATTTTTAAAACTCCATCAGTTTAGCAATTGCTATATGGCTTGATATTTTATCTAAGATGCTTGTAAAATGATTTCGGGTGACTTTTTACAATCAAAATGTCCATGTCCCTGGGCCCAATCATAGCCCACAGCATAGGCAAATATCTGTCCGTCTGCATTGAAGCAACATTTCGTAATCGATTGACTCAGGATTGCGCCTTCCTTTATCTTGCAGTGGGCATCTTTGTCACAGAATATGAATTTACCATCCGAGCCAGCTGTAGCCAGGACTCTGCTATTGTTGGGACAACAACGCACATCGTTTACCGCATAGACGTCATAATATCCAGCGGGATTTTTCACGCGATGACAGCGCATATTTCTGTTATTGATTGCCGGGTCCAGGTAATTCAATACCAGAGAGCCAGCGGTGTTGCCCACTGCAAAGCCGGCGGGTTCACCCGCTGCATTCTTAAAAATTGTTGTGCATCTTGGTTGATGCCTTATCACCTTTTCTAGGCGCGTAAGTTCTACAGGTCCATTATTCAGGGTGTAGACGATCATGGTCTGATCGGCACAGGCCACGACAGCTAGAGGATAATCGACATGAGCTGCATAGCATCTCTCTGGTAAGTTAATGGTCATCATTGGCGTTGGTGAACGCGTGTCCCAGAACTGGAAAAACTTAGGATTGTTTTACATGTTGTAGGATTGAAGAACATCCTACCTTCATAGTCTTATCCCAAGATCCAGTCATCAGGCAGGCATAGTTACCTGCCATAATACAATGGCAAGTTTTTACAGGAGCCTCATGGGTTCCCACCTGTACAAGGTGATCCGCCTGAAGGTCCCATTGAAGTACTTCCTTATCGGAGTTGCCCACAAAGATCTTACTGCAATCAGGACTCCAGCAAACATCGAACGGTATCGAATTCAATTGTCGCTTCAGCTTGCACTCTGTGGTCCCATCCATATTCACATTCCAGACGTGCACCGTCTGATCCCAGCTAGCACCACATAAAGCATTGTAAGGGTTGGGCGAGAATTCAAGAGCCGAAATAGTGTCCGAGGGCACTTCTTTGACTTTGAAGCTGTTGGATTGTGTGAGTTGCTCTGACATTTCTTTGATTAATTTGGAAACGCGAAAGCAAAATGTTTAAATTAAAATTTCTCTTAGTTTTTAATTTGACTTGCGAAGTTTTCTGTTTTCACAACGAAAAAATATAACTAATAAGTTATCGAGTGACAGCTGAATGATAGAAATAAAAGAAATATAGTACTAAGCCTACTGTGATTCAAATTTGTTTGCTTATTTCTATTGGTTTTCATATAGCTAAGTTAAGGGAAATATTGAAATTACTTTTTTGAATGTAAATGTGAATATGTTACTCTAGTTTCTTTCGACAGAATGTTTCGCATATTTTAGTATATTTCAAGCCAGCCTCATAGGATCCAATAATTACTTCGATTCTGTAGCCTAAAACAAACTTCAATGCCTTTCGCTCCATCATAAATGGAACCAATTTTTTTTTTTATAAATTTATTAAGACATTGCATTGACCTTGTTCCGATTGAACTGTGCTTTAATCACATTTATCCCTGCATTTCTCAATCTTTTCACATTCCCATTAGTATCTCAAATTGAAATTATGTGACCTTCTACTTAACTGTATCTGTTTTCAGTCCTCGGGCTGAAAACAATTCCCCAGTCAATGAACGCGAGTGAATGAAATGAACACCCAGCGGCATCTTAGCCGGCACAGTCAGTCAGATAGCAAGTGGCAAAAAGTATCTGCAAGATACACGCACACACACACACACACACATACTGAACGCGAAAGAACGTGCAAATATTTTAACTGTAATGTGAAGCGAGTTACTTTTATCTCTCCGCTGGCAAGAGAAGCGGCAGTATGAGTATTTGCCACGCCCCCATGGCGCAACCAGCTGCCGCTCAGTCAACATAATTTTACTACTTTTATTGGGGAAAAAAGGAAAGAAGAGAAGAAAATAATGCCTGAGAAAATCCTGCACAATTTTCACAATTTCCACATTTTCATTCGTCGCCGCCGCTGATGCCGCTGCCGCCGACGCCTTCATGTGTTTCCCAAGTTTAAATTTTAGCATTTCCTTTCATCTCACGCGTCTCACTTGAGCAGTATACAGAATGTGTTGCTCCCTTACCCCACCCACACCCACACCCACACCCGGCCCCCTTTCATGAGCCTGAGTTTATTGGCTTCGCAGCATACTCTGAAATTTACTGTACAGGCGGAACAGAAACGGAAAATAAAGAGAGAGAGAGAAACGGAACGAGAGCTGTGCTTGTAATGCTTCGCAATATTGAAATTAATTACAAACAAAGGATGCCTTTGCCTGCTAGATTCAACAGTACATGGGCTTTATTTTACACCCCTCACCATCCACCATGATGCTATATCTTCATTCATATGTGTGTGTCTGTGTGTATGTGACTCTGTGCAGCCGCCAAAGGCAATATTTCTTGGTTTTTCTTCCAATTTCTGTTGTTCTAACTCAAAAGTACAGATAAATAGTAGTTCTCATATGTGAAAACAACTCGAAATTTGAGAAGCTCGAAACAGTTTAATGAACTCAATTTAAATTCAATTCCCATTTTCCGCTAAAGCAAGTTAAATTGCAATTAATAAATAATATAATTAAATAATTATATCAATGATTTTTTCATATGGTTTTAGTTCACACTATAATCGGCTTAAGAATATAATAGAAACCCTTCCTACATATTGGTGAGTCTCATTAACTTTTATAGGGGCTTAAATTGATAGCTGAAAAATATATGATATGATTTTCATATTATGCAATTAACATTTTATTTATAAACATTTATAAATTGCCAAGGTTGTTTGTCTTTGGTTAAAATTTGCATTTCAAATTTGTTGTCAGACAGTTGAAATTTTTGGTCCACACAATTCGTTCTAAGTATGCCTAAAAGATAGCAAGCGTATGCCTAATTGTGTGAGCCAAGGACACTTCCTATACGATGAGCTGCTCAGCCACAAGACTGCCCATAACTACTTTGAAGTCACTGTAGACCGTCGGACTCATGTCCTGCAAGTCGTACACAACATCAGGACCAAGGCGAGGAGGAGGAGCTGGCGCCTCAACAGCGGCCACAAGCTGTCCCTGAGGAATAACATCGCCATATATTAGTTGATATTGGCCCCATTATGGAAATACGCCATCCAAGTGTAATAATTAGCAGCACTATCACATCTCCTCTGCATTTGCATAAAGCAGGCCCGCATTCTGAGGCGTATCAGAGGCCTCAAAAGAGACGTGGGCAATGCCACCAAATCATAGGCAGCAAGATACCTCGATAAGCTTGCCAACTACTCCAACAATCTTGTTAGACGTCTGGTGAAAAGACGCAGGAGACACAGAGGGCTTCGCAGGCCTCACCGAGAGGACCTGCCACATCGCGGCATATAAATGAGTAAAATATTTCCCTTTAGTGCTTAAAATTTGAAGAAAAAATATACCGCATTGTGGTGATCTTAGAGAGAGCGGGGAATATTAGATACTTTCATTATAAAAATTATAATAATCAATATTTGTTATCATTTTTATTTGTTAACTTTCGTTCAGATTTGTTGCTAAATTGGTCTGAAGAAAGATCAATTTCTAAATATTAAAGCCAATATATTATTAAGCGAATTAAGAATAATTCAGAAACATGTATATAGTTTTCAGACCATCTCAGATTCATTTGCAAGCTCAGAATTCATATGGTGTTCATAGATCTGGAAATAGTAATGTGATTGTGTTTGAAATGTGACATTTCAGGCTGCACTTTTTGGGTGGATAATAAATAGTTCCCATGTCTATGACCTTAAGGTCAATTAAGCACAATTATAAACATTATTCCTAAGTATATTTTAACCCTTTACGCTGAGTTTAATATTCTAATAAATTTATTAAATAAATTTCATGTTAATATAAAACTCACAAGAACAAAATTTGAGTCCTTTTTACAATTTTGTAAAATAAAGTTATCAATTTAGTAAATTACAAATTCAAAGGGATATCCAATACATTAATGAAATTTTTCTTTTATTTTTGTAATTTTTAATGCTGAATTATCTTTATAAATCCTGCACAAATGTATGTTCAGAAATAACTATTATTTATTCTATGATATCCAATGATGCATGTCCTGGCTATGTTGAAATCAAAATATTTATATGTATTTTTTTTTTGTGCAATCAATTATGCGCCATTGATTTGCAAAAGAAAATGTGTAAAAAATGAGAAAACTAATTGAAAATGCTTTGCAAGCAAACAAACAAATAAACAAACAAAGCAAATGTTTCAATTGTATTTTTAGGCAGCAAGGATATTACTCTGTAAGAGAGACAGAGACAGAAAGAGAGGAGGAGAGAAAGAGAGAGAGAGAGAGAGGGAAAGGAAAATAATTGTATAATTGCATAAGTTACTTGGTAAACTTTTACAAAGACAAACACGAGACGAGGCAGAAAAAGTAAGCTCGCCCTCATCCTCAGCCTCATCCTAAAGGCAGCTGACAAAAAGTCAACAAAGCAAATTTGACTGAAAAATGTAAGAAAGAAATACGCACACACATACACAAAGGCAATTTCCCTTTGGCATATGTTTGCCAAACAAATATGAGGATTATGTGGGCGGTGTGGGCGTGGCATGGTAGCCAAGGCAATTAATTGAGCCATTTTAGTAGAATATTTTCCAGCGCTGTCAAAATGGCGCCGCAGCAATTAGAAATCTGATTTGCTATCCCAGACAGAGCGAAAAAAAAAACACAACAAAGAAAAGCTGAGAAAAGAAAACACGAATCATCTTGGGCGGTTTTTTTTTGTTTTTGATTGCGTCTAGTCTGGCTTTGGATATGTTTTTATGTCTGGCAAAGTTAAAAAATGCTAATGAAATTTTTGTCGCCATTCATGAGTTTGTAAATTGTTTTTCGCCATGCCAGAAAATCCAGAATGCTAACTAAAACTAACATTCAATTCAATTTGAAGCCCAGATGAGATCAGTTCAGCGGGAAAGCAATTTAGAGGCTGACCAGAAAATGTCGAAGAGATGACAGCGTGAGGGTGAAATCGCTGAGCTTGCTCAGATTTAGAAACCCATTTGGAGTTTTATTGATCTTAAGATAAAATATGTTTTTCATATTCGAAGAAGGAAATGCGAAATGCCAATTCTGAAAATTATTAAGATTTAACTACTCTATCTTATAGATACCATAGGAACGATCGGCTTAATTCAAATGTAAATATCAAATTTGTGAAAATCGCTTCGGACTACAAAGTATGTATAAATATCTCACAGATTTCGTTCCTGTTCGCTGTGTATCCTTGACTTCCTCGCTCACGTAGCCATCGCTAAGCCCGAAAGGCACCACATCTAATAGGCCATTGAGGATATGGCGGTGTCGAGCGGCATGGCGGTGGCGCGCCGACTGCGGTTGAAATTAAAAAGGAATTTAAGCAAATTGCTATTGAGGTCCAGGTCCAGCGAAGTGAAGGCTTTCTGTTTTTGCTTTTGCAATTGCTTCTGCGGTTTTTGGGCAAAATGCCAGGCACCAGGACCAGACCATACCAGACCAGACAAGAGCAGCCAGGGCTGGCCGAAGGCAGGACTAAACTGTTGCGATGATGGTAATGGTCCGAAGTAAGGAGCTTATGGTAGGCCTTTGCATTTGCTGGGCGACAGTTTAATTGGGTTAGCGACGTCAATGGGCAGCAGCAGCAGCAGCAGCAGCAGCAGCAGCAGCAGCAGGAGCATGCATCATTGGCGCTGACAAGAGACAGTGCAGCGCTGTGGAAAGTGGCTAGAATGAAACGCAAGGCTAAGCCTGAGCCGAGCCGAGCTGAGCTGAAACGCGCCAAATTCAAATTCAATCCCAATCGATTTTCGCTGGATTATTTCGTAATTAAACGCAAATGCAGCGTCCAATGATCTCCGCCCCCACCTCTCCTGCAACTTTTTTTTTTGGTTTCTCCAAATGAAGCGTAGCGTAAAAGCAGGGGCGTGGCCTTCTTCCTCCTGCCACCAAGCAGCCCACCAAATATTGTTTTTGGTTTGACCACCGAAAGCGGTCACCGTTGGTTGTTTTGGGCCATGTTTGCTGACTAATTAATGACACTTGAATGCTTGATTTCATGTCCAAATTCAACCCCCCACCCTTCCTTCTCCACCCCAGCATACACACTCTGTTGCACGCAGCAGTGTTTGCGGTCACCGTTAAATGTTAATGACCTTGCGGGTGAACCTCGTTTTTGTGCCACTTTTTTGGGCAGTTTGTGATGCATTTGCAAACGAGTTTGGTTAATTTAGAATTCTACACGAGTTTTGATTCGCAATTTGTTTGACAAATGCACGAATGCGGATGCGGCATTGAAACTTTTATTTGTTTACTTGTGGATGGAGTGAGGTTAGGTTAAAGCATATCAAGGGGGAATGGTTAAAAAATTGAAATAAAGAAAATGGTGTTAAAGTTATGAAGTTGTATGAATGAAAATTTTAATACAAATGCAGAAACTGATCAAAGTAGATCACAGATCTAAGAGTAAACTGAGAACGAAGTCGTGAGTCGGAAGTTATGATGCATTCACTTTCGTTATTGTCTAAAAAAGAGCTCAGAAGAGGCGAAGGGGACAGGTTATTCTTCTCATTCTCCTCTTTTTGTGTTTTCGGGTAGCGACTGCCTGGCAGTACACCTTCTTGACATGGGTTTGCTTACATTTCCAAATTTGTATGAAGAAATTACCATAAAGTTTGTCGCATTCGTTTTTAATTTTGTCTTAACACGAAGACGAATATCGCTAAAACTGCAAGCAGAACGAGTCAAGCTTTATTTTGGTAGTCTTCTTCTTCTTATCTATACCAACTTTAAGCATCGTACCTAAGCTCGAATTTGACTTACTTGTAGGTTGAATTTTCCAAACTTGTTCTTAGTGCTCACCTCACCTCACACCATAACCTTAGTCTTGTGTTCTTATAACGTTTGGGCTGTGCGTTACGCGCAAATCAGTCAGCCCGTAAATCCTTAAAGAAGTAGAGTTCAATATATATTTTGATACTGTTTCAATTTTCAAATATTATCAAATCACTGCAGAAATGAGTCCACGGTAACAATTCCAGCTTGATATCCTTTTAACTAAGATATTTGAGTATGAGAAAAGTCTAATCTGTTCATCTCAGATGTTTTCAAAGAGCGATCATTATTGCCTATTAAATGTTTATTGCGAATGCAAGTTGAAGTCTTTTAAAACTGAAAAGGTTAATATTTCTATTGCCATTTCTATTTCCATTGAATTTCCATTAACTATCGCAATTGTGTCAAAGCAAATGCTCTTATTTTGACTTTCACATCTGCCGCACTGCATCTTCAGTTCTCAACGAGTTTCACCTGACCTGGAGGAGAGTTTTCACTGATTGCTCAATTTGCAGCAGAACTTTAAAAACAGAGTGCACTTATGGTGGCTTAAGGATATTCACATGGTCCAATGGCCATTGGTCAGTTTGGATTTTGGAACTCACACACACACACACACCCACTGCTTAGCGTTGCTTACTTGACGCAACAAAATAAATGAACAGACTGACAACAACTGGCAAGAGGGGGGTGGCGGTGGCATAGTGAAAATAAGGGTTTTCAGAATGACTTTTAAATTGTTTTATTGAGGTGCCAGTTGGATGGTTGGAAAGTTTTAGCCAAAAAGTGAGTTCCAAATAAATAGCCATGGCAAGTCCATTTACAGCAAGCCATCCTTTCGTCCTGCGTTCAGCATACAAATTGATATTGCTGCAGGGGCATCGCTGCCAGCAGTTTGCTGCCTGTCAGCCTCAGCCAGATCCAGCTAGCCAGCCCTAAGTAGCCAGGCCAGAGCCAGAGCCAGGGCCAGGCGCCGACATGTGCCCAAAAAACTTGCTCATAAAAGTGCGGCAAAAGCAAACTAAGCTGCCTGTCAATTGGCATTAGGCGGACGCCCTACCAGAGGGAGCCATAGCCGTGCAAGGGGGTGTAGGGAAAATCCTTGCTTGCAATTTTCATCGTATGTTTGGAAAAGTTAATGCTGTCCTACCGCAACTGTGTGTGTGCAGATTAAAATCCGAAACATGCCTCAGGTTAGGTTGACATCGAATGTCGATTTGGGGGAGGCAGCCCCCGCCCCACCCACAGGTGTCATATTAGCCAAGAGAACAGATTTTCGTAAAATGAGCCAAAGTAATGGAAGTCTATGACAGCAGGCGGTAAGTCGGAAGAGCACATGTGTCAAATGTGGAAGGATATGCTGTTAGTTGCAATATGTAAAGCTACCGAAAGAGGTGTATATTGATCGGACTAAAGAGGAATATATTTTGAGATCTACTTAAAATGCAGATCTGTTAGAGTTATCTACCGATGGAATGTAATATATTTTAGTGAAATTCATATTGATTACCAGTATCTTATAGATGCATTACTACGACAGTGTGCTTACCTGTAAAACAGTGGACTCAGTATCGATGATGACTCCGGGTCTATAACATGGCGCTTGGTTTCAATAGAAAACGATTCGTGCACCAAAAGATGTTGGTTTGCCTACCGAATTTCAGAATTTCTAGCTGAAATAGTTAATTTTGCGGTTTCGAAAGTGATCTTTCGCCGTTTGTTAAGAGTTCCGTATATAGTTCTATTGAGTTTGCTATATGCAGCGCCCAAGCATTATATATACCCCTAAAGAGAGCGAGCTCAAAATAACAACCCAAGGTTTCACGAACATCAATCAAATGTGTATTATTATTTTGTAGTTTTCCAATCCATTCCTAATCTTATGAAGCTTTCGATTGCTTGATTGTGATCCGAAATGATTCAAAAGATTTTCTGGCAGCACAATATAATATTATTTGTTCTAAGGATTGTGTTTTATTAACTTTTCTGATATACATAGATGGATTTTAAATTCATAAATAGATTTTTCAAAGAAATTAAGTTTTCTTGTCGGTGCCCAAAAGTATGCTAAAATAAACTAAAAATCCAAATTTCAAATAAAACGCGAAATGAAATATTAACTGACTTTTGCGCTGCTATAAACCAATTAAATGACAATCAGCGTGAGTTTTGACGATGCTTTCTGCTCAATTAGCTGCTGCTCCACATCGACAGCCCAACAACCAACATTCGCAACCCCTCCTATTCTATTCCATCCCATCCCATCCCATCCAGTTCAGATTCAGAGCCAAATCAATAACTGCAACTGGCAACTGGCAACTGGCAGCGGCAGCAGCTTTCAATCGAGCGCTAACAAAGATAAATGGCTGAAGCCGCAAAAATTGATTTGGTTGACAGATGAATTGTGTATGTGTGTGTGTGTGTGTGTTTGGCGGGGGCGGAGCGAATGGACTGCGACTGCCAGCTTGCAATAAACAAAAACAACTACAACTACAACAATAACAATAACAAGTGCAACTGAAACAGTTGCCCTGGGTCAGTCCGCACAGCGACAATAAAATCAAAAGCATATTTTTCAATCATCCAATGAATGAATGAATGGCCTGGCATGGTATGGTTTGAATGGTCATGCAATATTTGCTATAAAATGCTGAAGGAGGAGGATAACTGTAGGGGGGAGATGTCTCTCCTGCATGATTGTCACTAAGACACATTTTTGGAATATTGAATGAAGCATATTTAAACGCATTTCAAACAACGAACAGGCCAACTACAACAAATGCAATTATGAACGCAGAGAGCGCCCAAAGGGACAGAGAAAATATAGACAGAGATGTGCGTGAAACTTGAGCTTGCATTGATGAAATCACGACGACAGTTTAAGGAAAACTATCTACGAAAAAGAAATTAAATGTGGGATATAACAACGTTTAGTTTGGTTAATAAACAAAATTTCAAATAAGCAACTAGCTATTGCACAACCTACACCAGAAGCCCACCAGAACCAACAGAGCTAATCAAAGCTATCTCTCTACTACGTACATCGAAAACAGTTGAGCAGTTCGAAGAGCTACCTCTTAAGTGTGTGCATCTGAAACAGTGCATCAACAAGAGGTCTGACTCATTGCAATTCAAAAGAATACAAATTAAAATAGTCGTGACAAAACTTTTGAGTCGTGATTGAGCGTGAATATGAAAAAATGATATTGCCCGCGCACAACTCTATTTGCAGAGACTTTCATTTCGAGTGTTGGCAAACTGGTCGTCCAGTCCAATTGACACTTTGACGCATAAATCAACTTTATTGTTTATTGATTTCCATATTTCAGCTACTGTTTACTTTTTTTCTTCATTTATTTATGCCCGTTATTAAATCTGATGCCATTTTCCAATGAAAAAGTCCTTTCATTTATTCGAATTTATGCGTTTTTAATGAAATTGGGTTCAGTTTCAGCACAAAATGCAGTTGCGGAACATGCTCAACAATTCATAAATCGATTAAAGATGCTTTCCATTTTTTGTTTTTCGTTTGTTTTGTCCAAGCAATAAATAAAAACTGCCCTCGTTCGATTGGAAATCTCGTATGTTAAATCTGTGGCTTGAGTTTGGAGAGTTTTACATATTTTAGTGATTGATTGATTGATTGATTGACATGTTGTGTTTGAGATGACTGCCAGCCACACTAGTTGGGAGATAGATTTTGGTAGAGAATTATGTGGGAAATTATTCAATACTAAAAAAAAGAGAAAAATGATTTACATAAATATATTCTCCCCATCGTATTGGGACTAAAACACACATATGAAGAATTAGACCATTAAAACTATTTAAACTAGATACAAGAATAATTTGTTAATACCATAAATAAAGTTGTTACAAAATAAACTAAATTTAAGCTTTGTCAGAAAACACCATTAGGACCCATTTGGTCAACTAACTTTTTCACTGTATAAAAAAATTATATAAATAAAGTAACTCTGCAACTCATTTAAGTTGAAACTGTAACCAAAACCAATTTTATTAAATAATCCCCTCCCCCACACTGTCCCTGCCTCCACCCAACTTAACTAATCAACTAGCAAAAGCCAAAAACTTTGACTTTCTCACCGCTCGACGCGCCCCATTCAAATCCGTTCCGAGTTTTATTCAATCAAAGCTGTGCAGAAAACCCGAAAATGTATTCATGACCCGGTCCAGAAAGTCAACTGGAAACGCTTTTGAAATATAATGGGAATTCCTCAAAAGTTTTGCTGCCGGCAAAGGCGTGCACGAGGCTGTCAATGACTTAAAACTTTTCCAGCCGCCAACCCCCCTTACCTATCGGCCAACAGCTAAGGAGAAAGCAATACAAATTAAAATTTAAATGAGCCGTTCGGCCCTGCCTCACCCTGGCCAATATTGACACGTGACAAAGTCAAAGCGAAATGAAAAAAAAAGAAGAATAGAATTGGCCCGCAGCTTTTTGTCAAGAAGCGCAGAAGGCGTAAAAGTCAAATGTTTGAAACAATTTCAATAACCATTTCCTGCGGGGCCAACTAATAGAAAGAGGAGAGGCAGCGTGGCAAGCGGCTGAAGACATTCAGCTAATAATAGACAATACTCTGGCTCTGATAAAAAATAGAAAAGCTAGCTTCAAAACCTTGGAACAGTTTTTATACTCTATATGAATGTGCAAGTTCATGATTTGGAATCCAGTTCAAATTTGTAAATGTCTGTAAGACCTCATAAACTATATTATTTTAAGGAAATAATTATATATTTCTATACAAGTTTTTAAAAATTCTAATTCAACTCTTTGTAGAGAGCAGCTTATATTTTGATTTTGAAAGAAATTTTTTTTTGTATATATGACATATTTTTGTGCAGTAAAATAGTAAAAATTAAATTTGAAACCAATTATTGAAGCTTGAAATAATTTAAGGCTGCTCTTTAAACTGTTACTGTAAAGTCAAAGTAAGGTTAGGAGAAACATTCTCATTCTCCTTCGCATCTCATTTGTTTCAGTCTATGAATTAATACAAATTTTTCAATTGATATCAGACTAGCAACCAATACATCCTTTAGTTTGATTTGCCTCCTCATAAGGGCGCAGAAAATACAAAGGGAATCTAGAATATAAACTATTACAGCTCCGTTCACGTTTTCACTTTCACTCAAGTCATGGGGTTTACCTTTTATTAGGTGTTTGCTTTCGCAATTCCAAATCCGATTCAGCCTCACATTTCTTTTAGGTTTATCATTTGCAATATATTTTTGTATAATTTTTTAATTCATTGGGAATAGTTAAAAGTGTTTATTAATATATCTCATATGTCAAATTGACATGAATATGAATGAATATTTTTTGCATAAAAGAAACCTAAGCGAGCTGAAGGAATCCGCTTGGTGTTGTTATTGTTCATCGTTCTGCATGTCTCAGCACGATTATATGTAATTGGAGCATAATTTCGAAAAATCAATTCTACTCTAAAGCGCCAACACCAATTCGAAGTGAAAGTGGATTGGAATTCCCTTTACTTTGCATCCAAAATTAGAGACGAGAACAAGTCTGAATAACTCGAATAGCTTGCGGGAATTTGAGAATTTTGTTTCTCTTCCTCTTATCTCTCTTATTTTGATCAAATAAAAGCAAATTTTTTCTTAAGCATTTTTATGGATTGATGCAAATAAGCAGCTCTTTATTTATCTGCCTTACTTTTGGCACTAAAATTAAGAAAAGTGCACTGGTATTTTGTGGCCACTCTGGCAACATGAGCAAAGTTATTTATTTAGTACAAAAGGCAGAAATATATAGGATGAAGTTGAATGCAAATGAAAATTGAGCTGGTGTGTGGTGAATAGAGTACGAATGACTGTCAAATATGTCAATGAGTGTCTAGAAGAGAATGCTTATAGGGTCGAGTTGAGGGCAAATTAACAGTGGGTTGAATATGAAATGCAACAAATCTATAAAGAGCAAACATCAAATATGCACAACATTTGGTGTCAAAAGAATCTAGGTAGAGTATATGAAATTGGAGCACTTGCCTTTTGCAGATGCTAAATATCGTGAATATTCCAAAAATAATTTTAAAATTTTTAGGTAAATCAAATTTCTGGGAAATCTGCATACTTCTTAAATACGGAATTATTTTAGAATTCTGAAATTTTATATTAAAATTGAGAAATAAAATATGCTTAATCTACAATTCCTAAATGAGCACTACAATGCATATACTAAACCATCTGGTTATGGAATGCAGAGAGATCCTTATATTAATCAGTCACGCTTACAGCATATTGTCCTGATCTTGACTCGTTAATGGATTGCCAGTGCTGCCAATTTCATAAAAAAGTCATGATATCCTTTCGGGGCAGGGTACAGAAAAAACAGAAACAAATTCTTTGCATTTAATTGAAAAATATTTTCATTTTCATGCTGCTTCCTGAAATCGATTTCAGTTTTTTGTATTTAAATATTTACATACATATAGAATATATGTATCTATTTGCAATGGCTGTGGTTGTTGTTGTTGTTACTCTTGTTGTTTCAGTTTGTTATTGTAAACAGGCCCATTTAATTGAAAATGCCAAAGGGCTCACAATAACGTATTTTAATTGTTGTTTTATATATCTGAAAGTTAACCTGATACTGAAGCGTTCATCTGATGCTTTTTATTGATTTTCTTTATGGAAAGCTAACTTGAAATATGATTTAAAACTGATTTAAGGCCAATATATGCACTTGCTGTAACTGATATAGCATCTTATGATAGATAGATCCTGTACTTAAATCCATTCAAGGCTTGCAAATATCCACATTTTAACTCACTTTTATATGTGTTTTTCTTTTCAGGCTTTGCATTCCAAGTGTTTTCCTTTCGCTTTTGTTTTGGCGCACAGCCAAAGTAATCAGCTCAAGTGGGGATTATCTATCTATCTATCCTATTCCCAGCCCGCAGCTGAAGTTCCTACTCCAAAGAAAGAGTTTAGATAGCGAAAAAAAAAAAACTGCAATTCATCAACTCAAATCAGAAGAGACGCCACAACAAGATGTGACTGGCATGTATGTGGCTGGCCGGAGTTAGAGCTGAGGTTGCCACCCAATGCGGCCAGCCAAGTCAACGAGGTGATTTGCATGCAACAGAAGAGACGCCAAAGCCAGCAGGCGGCGCCGGAGGAGACGGATTAGGCGCTGATTGGGCTTGGAGCCAAGCAGAACACAAACACTGAGCAAAAAGAACGTATCTCAGGCTCAGAGATTGCTAATGCTGGGGGTCAGTAGAGTAGCAGCCACTTTGCTGCATCTGCTCTCTCACAGCTCTCATTCTCCCTGTGTGCACACGACTGTAGAATGTTTGAGTTTTTGTATATATTTCAGAGTTGCACCTTCAAAACTGTATCTGCCAGTGCTCACAGTGTGACTTCTTTCAGGCAGCCTGCCAGAGGTATGCCGCTGTGTCGCCAACTGTTCAGCTTTGATGCAGTGCAGCATAAATATTGTTACGCTAGTTGGCCTCTTCCTGCCCAGGACCAGAACAGACCAGATAAAACTTTTGAAAAAGTAAATTCGGCAATGCTGTGGCTCTCGCTGGCCATTCTGGCAGTCCGAAATATCAGAGACAAAGCACCCATTCCCACCAGTTCAGATTCACCCATTCCATTGGCCCATTGCATGCGTTACGCAAATTGAATTCGCCTGGCTGCAAATTTATGCATCGTCGCGTTCGCCAAAGAGTAGCAGCAGCAGCGGCAGTGAGGAGGCGGCGGTGGAGGCGGCGGGCCAGGACAAAAATGTAACCCACAGCTCGCAGATATCGAACAGGCATCGAATGGCATTGCAATGGCATTGCATTCGAAATGCAAGTGGAAGTTTCATGTAAAGCAAGCTGACTGATAAATTTATGCTTTGTGTTTTTTTTTTATTTTTTCTTTTATTTGGCCTTCGTTTCGCTCTTCTCCAAAAAACATGGAACATCAATTCTCGTTAACTTTTCATGCACGGCTGGGTCAAAAATGGACAGAGAAGAAGGACATGAAACATGTAAACATTGGTCGGCAAATGTTGCGGGCTTTCTGGAAATGTTCTTTTTGCTCATTTTCGGTATGGATAAGAGCAATGATAATGGCAACGTCAAGTGGTGTGAAATTAGTGCAGCGATTCAAAGGAACGTTAATGGAAACTTAACTATACATATGTGTGATAACAAAGCAGAGATAGAAAGAGGGAGATTAATGGGAAATGCGATATTCATATTCATACAAGGAAGATATTGGGATATTGGCAGAGAACTCTTCCTAGAGACCTAATTCAACCTACTTGCTAGGCGAAAGGGTTTCAGCTAAACCTAAATTGTAGATTGATAGCTCATTGCGGAGCTAGTCATTAAAGCCAGAGGGCAAATGTATGATATAGGGATATAATAGTATTTGGTAGGTTTTCCTTGAAGTACCTGTGCATCCAAATGAGAAAGTCCTCTTCGCTTCCTTTCAACAATTCTCCAAACAATTCTCCATCTAATCATCGTTCTTAGAAGCACAATCCCTTTTGCCATTGCCATCCATCGAAACATTTGCTTAACTATATATTTGTTAAATAAATATTTATTTATAGATATTTATCCTTTAAACTTATTGTGGTTTCATTCTGCGCATTACAAAAATCAGTTTCGTATTTGAATATCAACAAAATATTTACATTTCAGCACACTGCCATAGCCTCAGCTATAATTTTTGATTATTAATAAAATAAAATATTAAAAATATAATTAAGGATATTAATGCAAAGGCCGCCACTAAAATTGCAATTTCCTCGCATGAAGACAAAATCTTACGGCGTATGCGATGTGAAGGTTTTGAATTCCAGCCGCCTCTCTCAGTCATCTTTAATATACCTAAAATATAAATGGGAAACATCAAAATAAAACCTTCCAAATAATGTACAACATTTGCTACCAGTTTGAGCTTTGCTTTCTTCCAACAATTTGCAGGGATTTCCAGATTCTCAGGTCAACTTGACATAAAAATAGAAGAACAGAAAGAGGAAGACCACAACCGAAATGATAAACACGATAAGCAGCGTCAGTTTCACAGTGCAGACTGAGCCCTCGGTAGCGGAATCACGTCTAGAAGATGGCCCCCGATTCCAACCGCCAGTGCCAGCAGCTGCTCCATTCGCATTCATATTGATTCATATTTGTCCAGATCTTATGTAGAATTTTGTTTTCCAAATTTGTGACTTGTTTTGAAAAGGTGGGCTAATAAAGGCATTTAATATAAAGTTGTCAAATAACTGGCTCCTCGCAAATACACCAGATAGGTGAGCACTATAATAATTGTCATATAGATGCCCAAGGCTATATAGTTTTTGAGTGAGTCTATTTGAGCTCTGGGATGGGCGGCGGGTTCAACTGATATCGTCAGGGGTGCATTACTTTGTGTAGGGATGGGTATTGAAATTGGCAGTGGTTCAGACTCCACAACTTCCAAGGCCTTCACTGTCATGCTGGGATCATTTGAAACTAATAAATAATCTTAGAGTTATTGAAAGTAAATTGCTTGCTAAGATATTCTCAATTCCTCTAGCAAGGGATCTTCTTAGTGAGAGAGAATGAAATTGGTTTTATAGTTACAATGTGGCAAATTTGACATTCTGGTTCTTAACTGATAAAAATGTTAATAATTTTAGAATGACAATTAATTGATGATGGTGAAATTTGAATTATCCATTTTTTGGGGATTTTATGGCTTAACAGGCTCGAGGTCGTAAATGAGTGAATAAAGATGATTGTTTCGGCAGCTCTTAAATGTTTTCGAAAATCATTGAACTTTGTAATTTCAGCGGTTTATCATTGTAAACAAATCTTTGAGATTAGCCACGATTTCTTAGCTCAACAAATGCACGTTATAGCTGAGCATCTAAAATCTATAGAAAATATTATAACATCCTGTAAATTCTAAAATGTTGAAGTGACTCAAAACAATCAAAAATTGTTCACTCACTTACTAACCCAAAAAAGTTATAAGACTTAGGTCGCTAACAAATAATATAATTCTTAAATTTATCTACTATATTTTCCTAAAAGTTAGTAGAAAATTTAACAAAAATGTATATAAATTTATCATTAGTTTATCTAAATTAAAAATGTATATATAAATAGAGTGCTTACTTGTATATGTTTTCATATGACGTTTTGTTGTCAAGAGTCTGGGGTCGAGCAGGCTGGGCCTAATTTCGCCAACAAATTGTGGGAATGACATGGTTTCATTTGGATAAATGTGCATCGATACACAAGTGAACGATGTCAATTTTCACACCAACATTAAATATATTTAACCATTTTGAGTTACTTTCCACTTAAAGGATTTTTGTTTGTTTCAGAATTGAGAATTTGTTTTTAAGTCGCCATCTTTAATAGATTGCTTTGGAATTCGAAGACCTTAATCGAACTATAATTATCATTATGAACTTGGAAAGATATTTACCTCAAGCCAACTGGTGTTATCAAGGAATATTAGAAGAGACTACAATGTATTAGAAGGCTTCTCAATATCCACAGCAAACTATTAAAACTGAAACTGGCATCTAAAATGTAAATAATTATTATGCACCTTGCAACCTGTGATCAAGCTGCTCCACTTCTGATTCCATTCGCCTGTTCAATTCCATTTCTTTGTTTTCTTGCAATGTTGTAGATTCATAAATTTTTCAAATTGTTTTCTTTTTTTTATGTATTTTTTTTTGCTATTTAAATCGCCGCCTTCTACCGACTTTCACACACAATTGAGCTTATATAGAACAGTCGATTTGCTAAGCACATAAACCACAACAATTTATTTTTATGAACTGGACAAAAATACACAAAATACGTTCTATATTTAAAGCCCAAGAAATTCTATTTCAGTGTTGCGGGGGGTTCACCCTGCTCTCACAAAAATATGTAAAACGCTTTGGCCTGACCTTCGTGACACTCGCACTCCCACGCGTTGCCAAATTGTATGAGGGGGGCCATTCAATAAAAATGTAAATTAACTTATCAATTACAATACCAAACAACAACAGCAGGCAGCAGGCTGCAAACTTGCCGACTTGGACGCCCCCACAGGACTGGTGGACTGAAGGAATTCCATCTTGTGGCCACTCTCGGCGAATGCTAACGGCTTTCTTATGCAAATGCTCCGCGTGTACGCGTGTACTCGTGTACTCCTAAAATATTCTTGCTCATAATTTTTATTTCCGTTATTCAACTTACAAGATTGTATTGCCCGCTTTTTGGCGCCTGGACCGGGCCCAGAAAATTTGCCTTGCTAATAGGTCAGACATTCAGACTTTCAGATGCCGCCTTGTATCTTTTGTGAGACACTCTAAATGACATAAGTTACGACTGTCTGGGGGTGCATTTATTTTATTATAAAGCCTGATATGATCTTGTACAGATATCTTAATTAGCTAGAGAGTTGACTTTATGGCAAGTTGCCTGGAGTAAAATTAAAGTTTACTCTAGGATGTGGTTAAAGAGGCATTTGGGAGTTTCATAAACAAAAGGGAGTGCTACTCTTAAAGGGACTGCAAAGCCAATCTGAAGGTGAACCTCTTTAACCTCTTCGAGATGTAAAAAAGGACTCTAGATTGAAATAAAATCCATAAAAATAACTATTACATTACAGTCACAAGGTGAAGTGTTGTGAAATTTCCCTAGCCTCAGCATGGAAAACCTTTACCAATATTTGGCTATTGTTTTCTAAAAGCCTTATTAAATTGCCTACAACCCAGTCTATTCATTTATTACACCCAGAGTGAGAGATATGTTCGATGTTCCAGTCATTTAACTCTCGCTCTATCTGTTCCTCACTTGAAAAACAAATCCCCAAATTGCATAACATATCGCCACGCAACGAGCTTCCATTTATCAAAATTCAAATAAAAGAGTTTTGGCCACGAGAAGTGGAAAAAAGAAGAAGAAGCAGCAGCAGCAGCAGGAGCACCAGCGCCAGCACCGGGTGATGGTGAAGTGTAGAGCTGGAGCCAGTGAATGCCCGAGTGCGAGTGCCAGGCAGAGGCAACGCAAACGCAAAGTGAATTCCCGTAGAGCGTTTAATCAAAATTTACCGTCGAACCGCGTGGTTGTTCGCTGACAATGAGAAATTGCAACAAATTCGCGCAACACAAAACATTTTCGCCATTGGCCATGTGGAAAGTGTGGTGGCCAGGGCCGTTGCCGGGCCACACCAAGAGCAAACACAACACACAACGCAAACCCAAAAGATTAGTAAAAAAATGTAAGAGCGCTATAGTCGAAATTAAGACTATAAGATACTCGTACTCACTATAATTAATCGCTTCTGCGTGTACGAGTATAACATTAAGTTTGCATGCTCTGTGTGTGAATGAAAGAGAGGGAAGGCTAAAACAACCATTGACTCAAAATTAGCCTTTCTGTTTTTTATTACCCCCTACTCCACCTCCCTCTTTCGCATAACCCGCTCGCACTATGACAATTTGGTTGATCAGGTAGCACAATTTTTTTTGCAGCAGTTACTCGATCCTACCCACCCATACATATGCATATTCGCGCATGCATTGACATGGCTTGTTTATATATATGTGTTTATATTAAAAACAATAAGCAAATGAGTGTCTGTTAACTGCCTGTATCCCCCTACACAACAATAACGCAAGCAAAATCGAACTAAATATGTAGTTCAGTCAGCATCAGCATAGGCATTAATGGGATTTAGACAGAAACAGAAAATGTTAATGCTTATTCTGAAAGTGTTTATTGGGCGATCTTAACAACATTTGGTATGCCCATAGAAAATAGTTTAATTTATAAGTGGTTTTAATTACACATTAATATCTTGAAAATTGTAGGAGATATAGCTTTTTCGATTTATGGGGGCGGCAGGGGGCGTGGCAAAATTAGAGTTGTGTGCGGATTAGATGAGGCTACATACCAATTTTTGTTACTTTAGTTCTTATAGTCTCCGAGATCTATGTGCTTACAGACGGTCGGACGTTCGGGCGGACAGACAGATAAGGCTAGATCTACTCGGCTTTTGATGCTGATCAAGAATATATATACTTTGCCTGTTACATACATTTGCACGAATACAATATACTCGTTTACTCTATATAGAATAGGAGTATAAAAAGTAAAACGAAAAACGGGATCGGGGTGAAATGGGGTACAACAGCAGCTTTGATTAGAGATGTTGGGGCCTGACACGGTACAATGCAAAGGATTTACACATATAAGTATATAGTTGTGGTTGAGCAGTTATAGAGTTGCTTTAATGGTGGTCAGAATGATAAAGCTTAACTGTTAGAAAAATCAACCTACAGATTCTGTGTTCAGTATATTAAGCCAGCTAAGCCAGATATTGTGTCACAATAAGCTGTTCAATTGCTTTTGGGCAATATTATATGGTTTCTAAGTTCAACATATTTACCTCTGGTTCACACCGAAACCCATCTTCGATTTGTATTGGACAGCGATTTGGCGGTATCTACGCTATGCGATTCAATAGTGAATAATAATAATATATCTATTAAAATTTGTAACATAATTTTTCAAAAAATTTTCATTAAAGATGACTTCACATTTGCATGCGTTTAAACCAATTTTCGAATCACCCAAAACTGAGATTTTTCAGTTCCGTCATGCCAATTCCATATCTTCGCTATCATTATCACATCTTCGTGTCACGAAAATGCCTCACGCACTCAGTTCCCATTTCGTTACGCGCTAAAACAAAGCGTTTTACCAAGGCTCAGTCGAAAAACATAATAAAAACTGCGATCAGGTATTCCTGCCCCTCGAGAGGCACTAACTGGAGGTTTGCATCCCGCATCTCCTGCTGGCCTGCTTGGTGCTGCTCGATTTCCATGCTGCTGATTCGAGTGGATATTGTTTTGCTGGTTTTGGCTTTTTTGTTGTTCGCGTCCTTTTTTTTTTCTTTTGTGGATATGAAAAATGATGCCGCAACAATTTCTACAACCAAAAGCGCTCAGAGGCCTAAAAACCAACCGATGGAGCCTCCATTTAGACGTTGTCCCCTTCCCGCTCTAAACTACCCAGTTTTGCACACTCGAAGTTGATTGATGGGAAAAAGGCAGCCTTTTGCCTTTTTGTGGGCGGAGCCTTCTGGAAATCCGCCAGACAAAATGATCATCGAAGTCGTGCCGAGGCTGGCCTGAAATCAATCTAGCTCTAAACGGTAGCAAATGGGCGTATGGGAATTAGATTGGGTGTGGGTTGTGGTAGATTCTGCGGTAGCCAGCAGTTTGGGGATATTGATCACTACATCTGGTGGGCAGCGATCGGAAGAGTTTAATAGATGACTGACAATATGCAAATGCAAATGTTTGAAGTGAGGATGGAGTGCTGCAATGGATTAGGGGAAACGAATTTGAAAATTGGAGAGGAAGCTGAGATGTATGAAGGTGCTTAGCTATTAGATTACTTAGGAGATAGCCAAGTTTTACATTTCATGTAAGCAAAGTATATTTTTAGTAAAATTTGCAAAAAGAAAATTAGGTCTACACTTCGATTGACAACACCAAGTCCAAAGGCGCCTCTGCACGATGTGATTGCATAAACTATCGATAGTTCCGTGATGTAAGGAATACAAGAAACACGGGCAATATCTGCAGAAACACAGGAACAACGCTTTCATCATGTAAGAAACCAATCCCAGCGTCGTATTAGCTTGCGATATCGTGCCGCGGATCCTGTACGGGACGCAGTAGACCCTCACAGACTACAGAGAGGTTTCGCTTGTTCAAGAAGAAGAGTAATCGCACACTGAATGAGCCCTACATATCGTACCGCCTTTCCTTTCTTATATCTTTTTAATGTGAATGCAATGCCGAAGTTAGTCTTTCTTACTTGTCAATAGTCAAATGAAGTACAAAATGGCTAATTGAGGAGATTCATATCTTATCATCTGCGAGTCCAAAGGGTTTCAGGAATAACATCCAACTATATTTAGAAACAATTGCATAAATATACATTGAATAATCACACTTATGCAGCTTAGGAAATGTATAATTTACGATTAAAATTGTTCAAAGAGATGGTTTGCTTAAAGAAGATTCAATTTCAACTCTTAGCTAAGTAAAATCAATGCTGCTGCTAATCGACACTTTATGCGACCGTCAAACCTTAATCGATGCCATCTATAACCAAGAGTCCAAGCAACATTTCAAAACTTTGCCAACAAAATGGCAACTGAATAGCCATCTATTAAGATTTCCACACCACTTTATGGTAACCGAGAAATCGTAGTCCACACAAATACACACAAACTGCGATAAGTTGTGAACTCAAATATCAGCTAAGTTGAAGCTGACGCTGAGGCTAAGTCGGAGTCTGACTCTGAGGCTTTGACTCACAAACCCAAACCAACCGAAATTGGCAGTTGCTGCGGTGCGACGCGGTTCGCAATTCCAAATTGGAAATATGCCAACGAGTAAAATAAACAGTTATTGAGTTGACTGTTTGACACTTCCCGCTGCGATAAGCGAAGGCGAAATGTTGCAAATGGAAATGGATACAAGCTACAACACCTGGACGCTGGACGTGCGGCTGGTCTAGATCTTGAGGCTGCGGCTGGACCTGGGCCCAAACTGAGCCTATTAATTAAATTAAATTTCGATATAAATTCAAAATGGGCAAAGCGTGCCCGCGATTACGAATTCTAATTGGTGTAGGTGAAGGTGCATGGTTGAAGAGGCAGGGGTTAGGAGTAAGGGAGCGGGTGCCCACCCATTGTGTAGTTAGCTTTTTGTAGACCTAATTGTTTATTTATGGCAAGGCTTTGAGGCAAGTTTTGCCTTTGCCCACGCTTTCAACGCCTTTCTCCTTGCAACGGCGTGTCCGAGTTTGGGTCTCAAGCGAGAATCAAATTTCATTAATCACGCAAATCGCTTATCGCAACGCAACAAGGCAGAACACTCGCCCGCAATCGCACATGCCGCTTCCAAGAAGCACTACTAAGTGGGGTGTCTCTCAAGTCCAACAAGTAGTCATTCGGCAGTCATAATCATAATTTGTCTGCCTTGCCTTCTGGGTTGAGAAAAGCCAGTCCAGGAAAATCGTCGTTACCAGCTCTTTTGGGTGTGAATGTGAAAATGCGGTTTGGTTTGGCATGACCAGGCGGCCTCCGTATCAGAGACCATTATTAAGCAGAGTCCATAGGGCTGTGTGGAACCAGCTAGGTGGAACTATTAGTTCACTTCAGTTCAAGAAGTCAAACAGAATGTGATAAACAATAAGCTACAAAATTATTTCCTTTATATTGGACATTTTATGCAGGTTTCCAACTCTGCATGCATTTTTGTGACGACACATTTTCTTTGATTTTGATTATAAAAATGAATAAAAATATTTCCATTTCATAAAAAGTTCCCGAACTAGTTACCAAATGCCCAACTCTAAGCATAGGCCTTGTCCAAGCAGAGCCCATGTCCAGTCTATCTTTTGCTTGCTTCGTTGAGAGCTTTGCATTTTGAGAAGGTAGCCAGGAGCTGCAGGTCCAATGATTATGCTTGCACCTCGGCTTGGCCTGTGTAAATTGGGATGGTTCAATTCTAGTTTCCAGTGGCAAGATAGAAGGAGGTTAAGGGGTAAGGGGTTTGAGGGATCTGTGTGAGTGTTTCATATGTTGCATCTGTCTGTGAAAATTCTGTTAGGAGACTTATGATATGATATGTAGTGTGAACCTTTTCATAACCTAAACTGTGAAAACTGGAAGGGAAGTTGACTTAACAATTACAAAAGCAATTTGATTTTAGTAAAGGGAAGAAACAAACTGCATATTGTCAATGGCAATAATATCGTTGGGAAAATAACTAAAACCAACTGTAGTGACACACATTATCTGCCTGCCTATCAGCAGCAGTTTGAAACTCCTTTTTTTTTTGTAAATTTCTTATGAAATTGTTATTGGCTTGAATTATGTATTAAAGATAGCCGCTGGTGTTGGCGCTGGCGTCTAAGGCTCAAACCTTTGACGTCAGGAGATCAGCAGCAGTCGCGGGTTCGAATCCCGCGCATGGGCTGGGTGTTCCGTGTTGTATATATATATGTTTGTGTTGTGTTTGTTTGTGCTCGTCCTCGTCCCTGTCAATTGTGTGTACCCCTCATCCCTTCACCAACTCACCCCCTCACCACCTCACCACCTCACCACCTCGCCTACTTTCACCCCTCCTCAACAACTTGACACAAGTTAATGTACTTTAATTGCCAATGTAAAAACGCCATACAATATACTGATTGTCCACATAACAGGACAGATTGTATATAAAGAAAATGATATAAATTTTTTTATGTATTAAAGCGTAATGAGGCAAGTGTTGTGGCTGCGGCTGCCAGTAGCAGATATTATCCACTTAAGCAGGACCAAAAGAAAAATGGAATATAAAACTCGGTCGATATCGAAATGAAATCTCAACTTGCGGTGCTAATTTAACGCTGATTAATTGGGTAAAAGGGTAAAATTATTATCACAGACTGGTTTCAGGTGTTTTCTGCCTTAATGATGGGCTATGTACTTACTTCCAAGTAGGACAAAGCTGGTTTGTATATTTTTTTTTTTAGCAGATAAGCGCGAACCTTTATTAAAAGAGAAATGTGCCCATAAAAACCATTGTTATGTAATGAAAAACAGGTGAGAGCGCCCCTGCAACGAGATGCTGACAATCTGTCAAAAAATGGCTTGGGGTTTGCTTTAAGGCTTGGACGACAGAGTATTGATAATTACTGTGATTGATAAGCAATTAATTTGAATACAAAGTTTCATTAATATAAGAAAAGGGAATCTGAGTAACCCACTAATTGCGTAGACATATTGTCTCAAAATTGGACTGTTCTTGCCCAAGTTACATTATGTAAAATACTATTTATATTCGTCCTCTAGTAGAGTAAATGGAAGGAAGCGTCTCCGACCCCATAAAGTATATAAATTCTTAATCAGCATCAGCAGGCGAGTCAATGTAGCCATGTCCGTCTATCCGTCCCTAAGAAAACCTAGATCTCGGAGACCATAAGAGCCGGAAAGACCACATTTGGTATGTAGTCCCCTTTTGGGGCGTCAGATCAAGTTTGGTTTAAGATATTGCTACGCCCCCTCCCGCCCGCAAATCGAGAAAACGCTATCCACAAAAACTACTGTATCTCGGAGCCTATAAAAGCTAGGGCTCCCAGAATTTGTCATGCAGACTTCCCTTGTAAAGCAAACTAATACAAACCTTATATCATTTAGTTGATATGTATTAGTTGATTAGTCCATAATCTACCGATTTTGCAAATTTTATTAAGATCGGATAATAATTGTAGACAAAAAGAAAAAACACATTTTGTATGAGAACACCCTACCCCCAAAACAAACAAAAAATCAAAATGTGTTGCATACTTTCGAGTGTGTCGAATATAAAATAAGTGAAGAGCACGAGTATCTTATAGTCCGAATATCGATTATAGCGTTTTTACTTGTTTTATGTTAATTCCTAATTCATTGGAAAGAGTTTCACGTTTTCATTGATTTTCCTCAGATGTAAATTTACTTAAGAATATTTTTTTTTAAAATTTAACCCATTTCTATCGTGCATAACAAAAAAACAATGCCCAAGGATTGAATTCACTTGGATTTGTTGATGTTCATCGTTCTATCTCGTTCTGTCCACTGGCACCACAGCACGAATCGGACATAAGTTCGAAAAACCCAAACTTTTTGAAGTGGAATTCCAATTCGATTTACTTCTATGCACTTTTCGCAGTGGAAAAGGGAGCAGGCCTGATTTGTCTGAAGTACTGGTACATATTTAGAGTATCAGTTTGATCCCAAATTTCCCTACAACCAACAAACCAGGTATATTGTTGATTTTCGCATCTCCTTACAGAGCGGACCTCTATATCATACAGCCCCCATAGAACCGATTCTCTTGTAATTAACACAAATTAAACTAAATTTGATTTGTATTCATTTTAGGAGGCCACAAGTCAGTTGACTGAAGTTGATCAGGAGCGGTTTGCTATATTATATAGCAGGCTTATTACGTACAGGGTATTTAACCGTCTTCTTACTCTCTTCTTGCTTAAAATAAAAAACATTCAAAGTGACTATTTACCAGGTTTAGCGTTTCATATAGATTATAGAAACACCAACATTGAATTAACTAAAAGAAATTTGAACTCTTACATTTAAAAAACATTGAAATCATTAACTCAATAACAACTGCATTTATCTGTCTGAAATTTACATATATGTATTTATTTATTACTTCTTTTATTATTATTGACATTTACAAAACACTTCAAAACTTCAAGGCATTGACGTTGACAGCCAATTGTCAAGCAATTTGCATGTCGTCAATGTTTTTCTTGCCTTTTAACAAGTGGATTTCGGCGTCGATTCCGAGTCGTTGATTCGTTTGGCATATTTCATTAGCTCTCGTTATGGGGGGCCCCGCCCTGACAGACAGTTTATAAGATTTTGTTATTTTTCTTCTTGGCCCCAGGTAAGCAAGACCCACAACGAAGCAATTAACCTGGCAATCGGTTGCTAAAAGCATCGAATACAATCAGAAATACATGAAAAACGAGGCAATTTATAAAAAAAAGGTAAAGAAAACAAGTCAAAGGTACGTCCAGGCAAGTACAAAAAAAAGTATGTAAGATAAATAAAAATACTTTAAAGTAAGCATCCCAAGCACCAGCACACACATCAAATGTCAAGTTGAGGCTGAATGAGTGAATGAATCTGCCAATTGGCATAAAACTGGTTTTCAATATGCGAAAGCATAGATATCAGACCTGCTTAATTTGGATTCCGATCGATATTTATGTTTATATTCAATCAAGCTATTGATATCGATGAAATATATATATATGTATAACTAATATTTACAAAAATACGAAAAATATCATATTTAATATTGTATAATATGCTACAAAATATATGCTTCTCTCTTTGCACCGCCAAAATAATAATTGTAAAGTCAACCGCTGCAGTGTTGTTTGTCCGTGCTCCGTGCTGTGTGTTGAATTTGTGCCATAAATAAGTAAATATTTATGCAGCTCCGCTTCCCACTTCCTTCCTTCCGCCACCGCCTGCCTTTGGCTGTCTGTCGTCCTGCCTTGGAAGTGCAGTCAAAATGTCACGATACACGAAAATCAAATATATATTCACCATAAACAAACCAAGCAAAAGCCAGGCGATTTCCAAGAAGCTCTCACTCAACAACAGCATCCAACCCATCTACATCTCGTATTTGCATCCCAGAGGCGCGGCGGCCTTTTCAATAATATTTCGCTTTCAGTTATTTTTTACACCTCAAACTGAATGCGAAATCGAGTCGCATCTGTACCTTGATATCTTATTTCGTGCAGTGGCACCTTACCTCTTTCGACCCAAGGGGCGAAGAGGGAGACTGCATACAAGCATACATATATTTATGTGCCTGCAAGTCGCAGACGCAGGTGTGACAACATGAAAATTTATCTGCAGAGCATCGTTGTAGGACAACAACAGCACCATCAGCATCAACAGTGGAGCTCCTCCTCTTTCAAAGGTGGCGACGGCGACCGCTGTGGATTTATATGCGAATTTCGGTCTGCGGTTGGCCCTTAATGCGACTTTAACTTTTGCACAAATCTGTTTGCCAGCAAAAAGCAAGATGATGATGATGTGCATAAAATATTGAAGTTTACCTAGTAGAAGTGTTACATATCAATTATATATCGGTTGGACTTGGCATCTGCAAGCATATTGCTTTCGCCATTACCTTAGCTGAGGTTAAAAATAATGGAAGAGATGGAAGACACAGGTGAAAACAATGCAGAATGAGTTGCAAGACTCTAAAGGACTCTTAAAACCCTTTCCATAGAATCTGTAGATGCTTTGTCTCTGCGAATATCCATTTCTGATAGAAAGAAAATATACTTTTGCTCAATGACACTGCCCTGGTGCATAAGTGTTAGAGGTCTGCACGATTTCATTCAAAACGACGTTCTAAGCATCGTGTTCAAAATGAACTAAGACAACTCAGTTAGAATGTGAGTTGGTTTCTAATTATTTCAAGTTATTTAGAATTATTTTTTTGTTTTAATTTATTTTATAATATATATCACTTGTGAATTAACTATTTTATAAAGAGGAAAAACAGTTTGGAAATATATTACGAAAATAAGGGAGCCGACAATAGACGACGGCTTGCTTCAGTCGTCCGAATCCGAACTGTTTAGCGCTATGGCAAGACTATGGCACTACATACAAGAGGCTTACTCCTTATCGTCTATGGTCAATTCTTTGGTTTGGAAGCGCATACGCTTTGTATTTTTTACTATCATATTCGGCAGTAAATTGGTGCCCGATGTGCTGGAGGGTAGATCAGCCCACAGCCGCTTCACGCGCACAACAGCCACCGAATTGAAGTCATACTGTTTAGGGGGTTCAACCTGCTTTGGCTTACCCTCACATGGCATAGGCATTCTGCGCAGCTTGACCACAAGCTTTTTCTTGCTGTTCCAGATGCCAGATGCATTCTCGGCTTTCTGCTCACTTGTCTGGCCGTTCATGTCAATGGCGCAGCCCCGCTTCTGACGCGTAGAGCGCGTAGACATTGTTGATTTCGAGCTGGAGCTGGAAGAGCATATAATCAAGTGAAAATGGGATGTGTTAAAAAGTCACATTACTCTCACCTCTCATCAAGGTTGGCGTACTCGTTAATGGTTGGTGGCGCGGCGGCGCATACTTTACCGGGCTCCTCGGGGTGGCAACCAAAGTCCTCGCCACGCAGCCAGTCATCATAGCGCTCCGGCTGAAAGCGACGCACAAACACCTCCATGGATATTTTAACCATATCCGAGCGGCATTTGCATTGGCTCGCCCGCTTGCCATATTCAATCCAGCGCTTGGAAGCGAAATTCGTGGACTCGGCACCATTGAAGCCATGGTTGAAGCCAGCATGGTAGCTATATGGAAATGTAATCATTATTTCGCCAGCTTCCTGGGTGATCTTATTGAAGGGTATATTGTGCTCCCTGAGCACATTTGGACTGATCACAGTCATCTTGTGGCGCAAATGGGCATTGCATTCGGCATGGTTGTCTTTGAACAGATCGTTGGCCAAGTTCTCCAGGCGCCTGCCGTATGCTGGCGGTACGGCATACCAGGTCTTTGGCGCTCCAAAATGCAAATAATTGATGGAGTACAAGTCCATATCCTCGGTGTGCCAGGCAAATGTACTCTTCCACATGCCAAAATACAAATAGGCGGTATTCACGCCATCTATTTCGATACCGTAGTGGGTGTTCACCAAATTCAGAATCGTATCCAATTGGCCTATGTTCCACACATCCAGATCCTCGTCGCTCAGCGAGCCCTTGATATCGGCCGCATACAGCGGTGATACGTAGGAGATATTCTTCCAGTACTTGCGTTCAAGATCCTCATAGTCTACGTGACGCGGTGTCTGATGGAGCACCGAGTTTGCCTTCTCTTTGAACTGGCGTAATGTCATACGACCACGCTGCTGTTCATTTATCTGTTGGTATACGCCTCGTTTACTAAGCGAGTGTGGAGGGGGTGGGGGCGGTGTTAAAAAAAGAGAATTCAATACATTTACAATCATACATGTTTAGCTGCCACTCCAAGCCAAAACTTACCCAAGCATCACCTGCCGGATAGGTGCGGGTATGGTCATATTGATGTTCTCAATATCGTAGCCCGACTTGCGGGGCACCCACTCCTTTGGAGGCTAAACATGGACACGCATTTAATTACACTTTACTGCAAAACACAACTTTTTCACACTTAACCTGTATTTTGGCCAAGCCCGCTGAATGCGCACCCATGGACTCCATGTGCTCAATGTACGCCGCAAAGTCTTTGAATTCCTCATAACTGGGACGGAAAGTCATGATCTGGGGCGTGTCTTGAGCTAACAAACGTGACGACATTTTTCAAATTCAATTCGATGCAAATTTTTAATTACGAAGTTTTCAACAAATTTCTCTGCCGGCCGGCGAAAATCAGGGTTGTCACGCTTTTGCAGCTATCGATGCGCTTTACGATAGTTGCGCTTGTGAGTCACAATCGATTAATTAAAGCTACTATCGATGGTTAATACTGAATCAATTCAATTTGTACGCAATTACGTATAAAAATTAAATTAATTTAAATTAAATTAAAATTAAATTAAAAATTAAATGTGTATGTATATGATTATATTTTTAAATATAAAATAAATAAACTATATATACAAATTTTGTTCATTAAGTGTCTCAACTCGACGGCATTCGAATTAATTAATTTGAACTAAAATCGTGAGTGAAGCCATGCAGACCTCTATTACGTGTGTTGTTGACTTGGTAAAAATATCACTAAAATTTGGCTGTTACGTCATTTAATTTATCCTTCAGATTTAATTCCCAAACCATCAAGCCAAGCTGACCTCGTAATCTTCACAGACCTCGATTGATTCGATCGATTCCTGGTTCTCCTCTGTTGTCCATATTCGGTTTATATTATAATTATTATTATTAATAGCTTGTCATTGCTGGCAAGATTTCTTCATTACACGCACATTTCATCTGTGAGAAAACTTTTTGTTGAATGATTTCCATATAATTACAGTTATGACACCACAAACAAATCCAGAAAAGGGGAGCAAAAGTAAAAACAAAGCAATTTACAGCATGGAAATCAATTAGCAAAAGTCTACAGAGTATACCTGTATAAATGCCACCCAGGTGGAGGCTGCTGACAATGCTGCTTGCAACAGAGCTGGGACCACACAGCAGGCTCAGGTCCAGGTTGTGGCTGGCTGCCAAACGAGGCTAATGAAAATGAAACCTGGTCACGCACAAGACCAACAAAAAAAAAAAAGGAGAAGAGCATCCAACAACGGTATGAGCAAGCCCTGAGCTCCTTCAATATGAAATTATTCAAATGTAGCATATAAATTCAAGTTAATCCGCACAGCTGGAGTTGTTCCTTTTGGATTTGGGCCTGGCATTTCGATCACTTTTACTTCCAAAGCCAAGGCTCTGGCTCTGGCTCTGGCTCCGGCTCTGGTTTCGGTTTCTGTTGAGGTTGAGGTTGAGGCTTAGGCTCAGGCTGTTGATGGGCGCCAGCTTTTAATCATTATTAATTATATGCTGTTCTGGTATATAAATCATTTATGCTTACTCTGCATTTACCTGATGGACCAAACATCCTTGGGCGCCATCTAGGGCTAATCTATCTGCTGACTGCCTTTTGCTGCTCTCAGCATAAAATGCTGAGAAATGTTCGCTAATTATATGCACGTCCCACGCACACCCCACCCCCTGGCAACCAAGAGCAGTTAGTTAATTTGTTTTGATGAGGGGGAAAAAAACTAGAAATTATTTCAGTTTTCTTGCGGAAAATCTATCGAAAGGTTTGCTGGAAGTTTGCTGTAAATTTGTATTGCGGAATCTACTGATTCTTCAATCGCGGCAGGATTCAACTTAAGAAGTGAAGTGTGAAGGATGCAATAGTGGAGTTCTTGTCTGTTGCCAATTGTAAGACCTGGAAGATAGTTACAACCATATCGCCAATGTGTCTTCTCAGAGACTTTTCCGCAACTCTAGACTAAAATTTATATATCTTATATCCCTGCCAATATCTATAAAAAATGTTATATAAATGGCTTTGTTTGGCTGCCTTCATTTATAATTCTCAAGCTGCTGCCTTTTTTGTGGAACTTTTCTGGCTTTAATTGTGAAACTTTAACGTCTTTTCAGCCATTGAGACCCTTTTTTATATCGTTTAAAAAATTATGCATAATTATTGATGACATTATACGGAGCTGACCTGCCATAGCGTTTGCTAACTTTAATGAAAGTCGACATGCAACATAAAGTAATTTAATTTTAATTAATTTATAAATGCAGCGACATCAAAAACTGCTGCCGAAAACAACTACATATATGCATTAACAACAACAGCAACAACGTCATGGACAATGCTTGATTATCCCTTACTCGAGAATTAAGCCAACGATTTTTTGTATATTTATTCTTTTTTTGTTTTTTAATTTTTTTTTTTGTTAAATGCAACAAGCATTGCGAAGTGTCGCTGACAGGCGTGTCATCAGCACTTTGATGCAGTTTTGCGGCAGAAGCGTGTTGCAGATGCAGCAAATATTATGCCACGCCCCATATACATGCATGGATATGTACATATATGGGCGGCGGGCAGGCAGCCAGCAGCAACAGCAACAGCAACAATTCACAGCAATTTCATTAAAATTTACTGCACGCTGCAGCATAAAAAAAATTGTTGCGGTCAATTAACGTCAACAACAAATGGGGCTGCACCCCTACCGCCACCCCCCTTGGACTGGCCCAAACAGCTGTGTGACAGGCTGAGAGTGTCAACCCCATGCTCTGTTGCTTATTAACAAACGTTGTGTCAGCTTGTGGAGCTGTGTTTGCATTTGTATACTCTTGCTTATATAAAGTGGGTCCCTGCTCGGGCTCCAAGTTTATATTTTAAGGAATTCTTAGGCCAGAATTATATTATCGTTAGTGTTGGCTAATTTGTACAGATTACAAAGTTGTTCAAGAGAAGCAGTGTGAGAAAATACTGAACAAGTGTCGCAGACTTTCTACAATAAAAAAGCTATAAAAGCCTTCCAAACTGAACTCTATTCGATTCCTAAATGGTAGCGAAAACTCACATCAATTACTCTTGAGGTAAATTAAAATTTGATTTGATATTTGTCTTGTTAGGGCATTCAACTCTTCCACAATTAAGTAAATTTTCTTACTAGTCTTTTACAGGCTTATTGCTGCTGCTGCTGCGAACAAATAAATAAATTTCATTGGCATATGCTCAAATAAATAATAGAGCGTATTTTAAATTATGGCCCCCAGCGAAACGGCGAGAAGCGTATCCTTCTGACCAGTATAAATCGCTTGACTGTGGTGTGAATTATGGTTCAGACTGGGGGCTGTTCTGTCTACCCATCTCATCAGGATGCGGGTATCTTCTGGCCACAAACAATAATATAGCCTCTCAGACGGCCGATGCTTATAATTTGTATTTTTAATTTAAACTTAACAAAAGGCAACGGGCAAGGAACAAAATGTAAGTGGGCAGATTTTAAAATTTAACCGAATAAAAGCCAGAGCAGTTGCAATAAAATTAAACGATTTATTCAGAAGCAAGTTATAACAATGGAATCTCAAAAGGCATTTTATCTGAGAGGAACACAAAGTCAACTAACATTGTATCCTGCACAAGAAACAGAGTGTGTGTGTCTACGAGGCAGATTATATATATTTTAAAACAAGAAAGGAATGTTAGTTTCGAGGCCGAGGCTTATATACCATTCACATTATAAATATATAACCGATCTAGATGAAATCTGATCGGCGGGCTTGGGGCTGCAGTGGATACAAGACTAATTTGGAACAATTCCTTCTGGAACAATCAGTTATAGCTATATGATATAGTTGTCCGATATGGATCACATCAGGCCAACAGACTTGGGGCCTTCTCAAATGGATACAAACTGTATTTGGTTTGATTTGGGTGAAAAACAGAAAAGTTATGCTCCTAACTAAGTGTTCATTAGGGAACAATCAGTTATATGGGAGCTATATCATATAATTGTCCGATCTGAATGAATGTTGAACTCAAAGAATTCTGGTAAAATATTCAGCTCTGTAGCTCTTTAGACTTCTGAGATCTCGAGATTGAAACACTAAGAGAATCTGACTTACATAGCTATATGGAATCCTTCGTCATGCTGATTAATAATATATATACTTTATATGATCGGAAAAACTTCTTTCTGTGTGTTGCAAACCTTATGACAAGATTCATATATATACATTCACATTTTGTTGTGAATTGTATAATAAAGCTAGCTTATAATATTTTGTAATTTTTTAGCTGCTCATTAAATAAGTAAACATTTTTATTTATGTCTTTTTATATAGCAAGCTTGAGGTCAAGTCAGTAAGGAATGCCGATATATATCGGCCAAAGCTTACTTTTATATTGAAGTCCAACGGACAACCATTTTAATTTATATTGAAAAGCTCAAGAAAAGTGCATTTCCAAAATAAAAGTTATTTCATTATATTTTAATACCGCTCAAATAGTTCCATTTAAATATAAGAAAAATACCAATTACATAGTTGTTTAAGAGTTTTATAATAAGTTTCATGAATTTATTCTGAAGTATTAAGCAAATTTTATTTGGGGTTTGTATTTTCCCCTCAAAAAAGAAATTAAAACAATATTCATTATTTCAAGGAAAATGTTGTACGTCCAAAAATTATGTAAGTATATTTGTTTTAGTTTTCCATCACTATAAAGTAACAAGAAAGACCAAGTATTGAACGCACATGCGATATTTTTACATACCATCCATAATATACCGATATTACCTTATCGATATTTATCTGACGCCATCTTCACGCACTTCCGCAAATAGCAAATTTTAATTTCGCCATTAAAAAGCTGTGATTGATGGTCAAATCGAGGATTATCTGAAGCATCGCATTCTTATTCAGGTAAAACGAACTTGGCAGATGCTAATTAGCAGATTTGTGAGTACGTACAGGTAACATTTTGCTTACAAGTCGCGTTTAATTAATGGCTGGCCAATAAAACACAGGAGCGTTGGCAATAAATAGAACCTACTGGTCTTGTCTTGCAGCTGCAACCTGTAGTCGTCTAGGTCTAAAGAGGATGCAATGAATCTTACCTTAAAGTAAACCAGTTCAAAAGATGCAACAAAAATGTACATGGGCGTTGATGACACTCACTGGCAGTGGCGGCGGCAGCCACAGCAGCCTCGGGCTGTCAATATCGCTTACGCTTGCGGCGACAATTGTGATGTGCTGCCAAATCGTTTTGGTGTTTTTGTTTTGACTGGCAACGGGGCCACCCACAAGGTCCAGCAAACAAGCTTTTTGTGTTTGACACTTTTTCACTTGTTAAGCTGCTCATGCATGCATATCGCCCTGCTGCTCAACATCATCTTCAACTCGCGGTCCCACACTTAACATTAGCCATGGGGCTATCATTTACCTATTTGCCTTTTCGAGTCTTTAATATGGGCTTAACGATTTTTTTCATCTTAATTTTTTTACAGCTCATTTGCTTGGGAACATTTTTAACTTGATTCGAATTTCTATAGCGAGGCCAAAAATGTTAACGTCTAAAGGGAAGTTTTATAAGAAGTATGACAGGTAAGCTATGAAGAAGATCGTTCTCAAAATTAAAAGAAGAAAGCTAAGTAAATATATGTTAAGACCGATCGAAGCATATATGGCTGTAACCACCTCAGCTGCGATATTATTGATAAAAACCTTTCAAATTTGAGCGCAATTTGCATACCATAATTTCCTAAGATTAAGAGATCAATGTTTTGTCTTCGATTTCTTAACAATATATATTGTTATACTACATGCAAATTGTTTCTCGATTCGGCCAAATGTCGGATATGTTTTCTGCTATGCTACACATACTCTCTCTCTCTCTCTCTCTCTCTCTCTCTGCATGCCTATTTAATCCTTTTATGCTTCAAGTCCCAACCCAGCTGCTGCCGACACCATGGTGGGCATTAAGTTTAATGAAGGCATAGTATTGACCTCCAATGCGGCCGAAACTATAATTTACTTCATCTATGAACGCATCGTGTAAGTAATATATACAACTATATATATATGATATATACAAAAAGCATCTATTTCTTATGGAGGCAAACTTTTTGCTATTCAATCCTAATGGGGTAAAACAACAGGCCCTCCATATGTCTGCCTCTATAATTCGAGACTCCGTGACATATGAAATTTCCTCTCTAATCGAATCTCTTTCTCCTGTCCTTAAGCTGCATTGCCAGCCGCAGTGACAAAGATCGTGAGACCATTTGGGAGGCAACCGTTGCAGTGTATGACTGGAGCGAGAGATATAATGGCAACAAGCCGGTGACTGTGGCCCAGGCTCGCCATATGCTTATCGAAAAGTACGGTTCATCAGAGTCAGGGCACTTGATACTGGCAGGCTCGGACTGCCAAGGGCTGCACCTCGTTACCTTGCACCCAGACTCTTCGAACTACCATTGGCTGGTAGCGGGCTCGGACATCGTAGAAACTGAACGGTTTTTGAGAGATGCGTGGAAAAGTGATCTGAATGTACGCCAGGCAGAAAATTATGCACGCCATGCCATTTCGTTGGCTGATACGAAGAAGTTGGGCAGGACACCAAAATTAGAAGTGTGCATAATAAGGCCTAATTGAACGATAATGACAATGATAAAGTACGTATGATTGCTATAATGTACATATGTATATTCTTAGGCTTCCGTTAGATGGAACTAGAAAAGTTTATCCAGTTTTATAGAAATCGAACCAAATTTGGGGTAACTGCATTTTGGATATCATATAGAAGGCATAAACCTGAGAATACTTCATATGGAAACAGTTTTGTTTACATCGAATCTAAAAATTCACAAATTTTTTATTAAAATTTTCACAACAGTAAGATAAATTTGATCTCTATCAGGATGGTATCATATAGATGACCTAGAATGGTCTCTGCAACATAAAATGGAACAAGGAACACTTTCTTATTAAATCGAAACAGCATTTCCGACTATATAAAGTATATATATTCTTGATCAGCATTACCAGGAGAATCGACACACAACACAACACAAAGATCTCAGAAGCCTTAAAAGCTACAAGGCTAAATTTTTTACCAGATGCTTTCTTTGTCTGCAGACTGGTCAGTTCGAGATTTATCCAGATCGGACAACTATATACGATATAGTTCCCATATAACCGATGGTTCCGGAATGAACACTTAGTAGCATAAGTTCTGTGTTTTTCATCCAAATCGAACCAAACTCAGTTTGTATCAATTTGAATAAGCCCCACGTCCACTGGCCTGATCTGATCAAGATTGGAGAACTATATCCAACAGCTACCATATAACCGATTGTTCCGGAATGAGCATTACTTTTCTGACTTTCACCCAAATAAAACCAAATTCGGTTTACATTCATTTGAGTAGACCCTACGTTTGCTGGCCTGATGTGATCCATATTGGACAACTATATCATATAGATATAACTGATTGTTCCAGAATGAAGACACCAAATTCGTGTTTTATCCATAGCAGCTCCACGCCCGCCGACCAGATTTCATTTAGATCGGTTACCCGAAGCTAACTTTCCTTTCTTGTTTTGAATGTCCTTAATAGTATTTATGTATATCAAAATGTTTCCCCTTCGCATACCCAGATACATACATAAAGAATTGCCATATTTATAAAAAATTATCTGATTAGCCTTCTGATTGCCCTTGTGTGGGCTGAGTCGTAGTTATTGAATTGTTCGTTTGATTTCATTATACAAAAAATGATTATAAAATACAACAAATTGAGCTCTCAAGTCAATTGGATTTTTGCGTCAAATAAACTTTCCACTCTTCACCTTAGGTCAATATTATTAAATTTAATGTTGCTCAATCGATTAATTTCCCATTTTTTAAATGAAATCAACTCGTACATGGGCATGTGTTTGCCATTAAGTGCCAATTTATTGACATACAAATTGTTTGAAATAATGAGAACAACACTGAGGCGAAGTGGAGGGCACTTAATGAAATTAAAAAAAATGCTTTTTCATATTTAATTTTCAATGCGGCACTTAATTTTAAATGGGAATTGGCACAAACGATGATATTCAGAAGCCACACCACTTGGCAGCTTCTGCAGAGTTGTTAAATTTCAGACACCGCAGCAATCTCAAAACAGCGAATTTAATACCCATATGGAACATTATATAGGCAACACTTTTAATATACGTATTTATATATACATCAGATCACAAGGGGTATATTTACTTTCACATGAAGTTTGTCAACATCGCATAGGAATTCAGGGCATAAAACATTTCAACACAGAATTGCCTGGCCACTTCCCTTTGGTGTTTTAAGCCAAACATTTCAATTTCTATTCGAATTAGAAATCCCTACTAAAATATATATATTCACGTGTTTTAAGAGAATTCAAAGTTTGCTTATTTTTATTTCCTTTCAGTTCCGTATGCGTGAGTTGGGTTTTATATGCGATATGTCTGTTCAGCAAATACAAACGAATACAAATACAAATATGTGATATAATGTTAAAATAAATAAATATACATGCGAAATTCTTTTGCTTGGCTCCATTATTAATAACAAGTATCTGTAGCTGAGGCATTCGAGGATGTATCTGTGTCTGTATCTGAGTGCATATTTGTTTTGGCATGTTTCGCACATGATGATGAAATTACATATACTCGGTATAAAATGTCAAAGTCTCAAGTGAAATCAACAAACGAATATCCTGCGGATATTTTCTCCAACATTTTGTCATGAATTCTCTACGATGCCGGAAGGAGGGAAGAACAAAAGGGGGGGAGGCTACACAGAAATCTGAGAAACACACGTTGCGCTGCTTTCTGACGAAATAACAAGTGAAACTCTGAATAATGAATTGCAATTAGCGCAATTACAACAGATTGTGACAAAACTATATACATACAGCTTAGACACGGAGCTTCATACCTTTCCCCCTCCCCCACCCCATAGACACAGGCACACACCAAACTCCATGCACTGCTGTGCATGTAGAAAATAAAGCCATTTAATTTTTGCCAAGTTTGGGGAGGAGACAAAAACATTACAATTTGAATAATATAACAAACAGGTGGAACTTTTATGAAGACATCTGTCATGATATGGAATTTGAAATACTCTGATATATTCATTATCTGATATGTCATCAGGTGTAAGGTATTGCGTAATCATACAACATTTTTGTGTAATCTAAATGTGGTTAAGTTTCACAGTATTTGGAACTTTGAAAACTTGTATTAATTTTAACTTCCTTAAACATATCTTTGTAGTATGGCAGTTATATGTATATTACAGTCTGTATAGATCATTTGGTAACCCAAGAACGACCAATTCAATATATTATTGCTGCTATAGATTTGTATTGTATCGAACTTATGCTTGTATTTACATTTAATTGTGCTGTGGCAATCTTTTATGCACGCAACAAATATCTTACATTTTTGTAACAAAACTATTCACAAATAAACTTGGAAGTCAGGTATATAAATGAAGGTTTAAAACTCTTTCCAATGAATTAACTATAGATTATATGTCTCATGATAAGTCCGTGCAATGACGAGAAACACTGAATGGCTTTTGATTTCGCCAGCTGCAAGGCAAAACTTTGGCAGAACTTTGGGAATCGAACTCGGAATTGTGAACGATTTGAGTGGAAATGGAAAATCGAACATGGCTGATAGTTATTTATTATTATTAATAATTTCTATTCTATTTATTTAATATAAATTCATTTTAAGTAGACATTTTTTAAATTGTAGAGTCTAAAATTTAACGAATTTAACGGGAAAGTTAAAAGTTGTATATGATTGTATCGTGATGTTTATATTTATGTTTCCATTGAATTAAGTTTTCATTCATATTTCATTAAACCATGATATATCCCTTACATTTGCCAAAGACCATTCTAAACAGATTCCGAATTGCCATCAAAATAGCTCCACTATTTATATTATTTTAGGAATTTAGTATAGAAAACCAATGTCTCCGAAACTAGAAGCGCAATTGCTACAAAACTCTTCACCCATGCGTATGGCACAACTACAAGAATCTACTTAAATTGAATTGGAAGTGCTTCAAAACTTTGGTAAGTAATTAAATCACTTGCACAATACAGTTTCTTGAGCTAATTTCTTGACTCTTCCAACAGGTAAAGCAACCCACGATAAATTCTGAATACCTGAAACCCCCACAAAGCGTCGTGTCGTCTCTCCCCTTCGTGGGGCACAACTTGACAACTACGTTAATTCCCAAGCATATTGCATGTACTTATACGGAATTTGGTTCTAGGGCACAGCTGCGCTTTACCCTTTAACCCTTATATGTAGCTACCTATAACCCGATTTCGAAGCCAAAACGTTGTATCCTTCTGCCGTGTGCACAGTGGACAAAGGGTGAAGGTTTCGCCCCAATCGCTTGCCATTGTTTACGTTTGTGTCGAATTTCGGGGTTAGTGTGTTTTTGTTGTCGTTGGGTGGGTCCATTGGGCACATAAATATTTATACAGCGATAGGTTTTTTTTTTGATATTTTTTTTTGATATTTGTATAAATAGCAGAATTTGACTTGGGTTAACCCTTAGTTAAATAAAGTGGATAGCGGTTTTCATACGGAAATTGTAAATGTCAGGGGAGCTATAAAAGCAGGAAACGTTGCAGTGTTTGATGAGGTTTTAGTATTAAATATGATATTAGCTAAAGAAATAGGGAAGGAAATAGTGGTCAGCGTTAAACGATTCAACGAATCTACTTCATATATATATACATATATACATATATCTTACTATCTTACAACTATTTGCAGATCACTGTTGCATTCATTTGCACTGACTTGAACTGCAAAAACCGAGAGTATGAATCCCTGTCGATGTTGTTGGCCTGCGGCATTTACCGCAAAACAATGAAAATTACGTGGAATGATGATGACAACGAGCACAAGCGCCGCCGCCATCGCCATCGCCAGCACCATCACCACCTAGGTCGTCGTGCAGGCAGAACACAGGTAGCCCAACCACCACCTGCTACTCTGCCCAGCCTTAGCCCCCCAGAGAGTTGCGTCTCTGCTGGCCTTGAGTCAATATTTACACATACCATATCTTTTTATGACATATTTTTTGGCTACTGTCAGGTCTTTTTCAGTTTTCCCCCTCTATCCGCCTGGTTTTTTGGGTTTTGTTTGCATTTTCTTCTACCTCTGGGTGAAGATGATTTTATTTTTCTCGCTTTGAAAAAGTCTGTTGGCAACAACAGGAAAATTATTTAAAGAGGGGATTGAGGTACAGGGGCAAACGGCTTAGGTGAAATAATTTGTAAGACAAAGTCTAATATTAATTTTTGAATTTTTTAAAGATTATTTTAGTACGATTTTAAGCAAATTTCTAAGTAGGAATAAAACCTTGTCTTCTAATTTCTACAATTTGCTTCGTAAAAAATTCTTTATAAATCTGTTTATATATTTAAGCTACATTTGTATAACACATTCTTCTTGCCTAGGCTCCACTGTACTTCTAAAAGTTCAAACAATAAAACAACGAAAATGCCCAAAATTTTGCCTAAGCTTTGCTTTTGGCCCTCGTTTTCTGATATTTATACTTAGAACTGGGTTAGTGGGAAACTTCACTTGCAGTTTGAAGATTCTGAATTATGGAGGGGACTTCCAGAAGAATGATTTTTACAACACATTTGCATTATCAGAGCGTAGACAGAGACCGCCCACGAAATGTGTTGAATGCGTTCAGAAACACAAGCTGAATTAGAAATTAGAAAAGAAAAACAAATCTAGACCCATAAATAAAGAGTTGTTGGCTCAATTTCGAATGGAATTCGGAATGGTCTGAATGGATTGGCTGGGTGCAAAGGTTCGATCGGTTGTGGGTGATTTTCTTGGAACGTCACAAATCAGTTGGCCCTGTCAGTTAGGGCTGACTTAAGTGCTTATAAGGTAGGCAAATCACGTGATCAATGCGCCTGACAGGTTGCAGGTGTTGGACGCTAGGTGTCGTCCACTTGACAGGCAGCCAGACACTGGCCTGGAATTTTAAATGACCCAAAGTTGTAAGAGAAGCAGCAAAAAGAATTTCACACAATCACCAGGATCAGCTCAGGCGTGAGGGTATTCAATTACCGAAAATTAAAGAAATGCATGCTAAACCGGATTCGATATTTCCGATTGGACAAGTGGCAATCGATTTGCCGTAACAAATTGCCAAAGGCCACTGGCTGAGAAATCCATACGAAAACCGAAACCAAGACCACAGTCGGAGCAGTCAGAAGTGACAGCTGAAACCGTAGAAGTTTTTATTTTGCACAATGCAAATCATGATCAATGCCACTGCTCACGATCATTTTGAGCAATGCCCTAGCTGGAAACGAGTATAATGACTTTCGTATGATATTTGACAAGCCGTTAGGGACTCGGGCAACGGAAAGCCAAAGACAAAAATTTCCAAAAATAAATCAAAACTGAAGCGACAAACATTGCGAAAGCATGAACAAATTCATTTTGCTGCAGTGAAGACTTCTTCTACTGTCTGCTCCCTCTGTCGTAGTTCACCTCTGATATAGAGTAATTCATGTTCGTCTGCCTGTATTGGGCTGGTCTTTTGTACTCTTCCCAATTCCCTTCGCCTTTTGTATCACATTACCATGACGCATTCGCAATTCACATTCCGCGCTTTGCAAGGTTTCTGCAAGGTACGAGCTGAAGTACTATAACCTAAGTGGATATAGTTTTCACGTCTTGGCCTACTCTTGGCATTGTTCCAATGGCACGCTCTCCTCCATCTCAGTCTAAGCTCAAATGAACTCAACTCAGCTCGGGTTTGATTTCATTTTGTGGTCAACTGGTTTAGGCCTGACTATTTTTTCGGTAATCCAATACGAATTTGGATAAAAACTCAATTAATTTGACTTGGTAGAAAGGAAAGAAGTCACTACATTTCCGCTTGTCGTCTGCCGACAAAGAAACCAACTACAATGGCATGCCAAGCGACGAGGCACACACTTTCCTATCTTGTCAATAAATCTAAATATCAAAATATGCTAAATGACCACCCGTATGCCTATGGTCTCTCCCCGTATAGACAATGCTCGTACTCAGACATCCAACATCAAGTGAGGTTCCAGCGAATGCGCTTTGGAAAAACTAAAAAATAAAATGCAAAATAGTTGCACGAATGGCAAGCTATGGAATAGAGAAAGATTGAAGTATGAGGCGACCTGTCAGATACATGGCGAAAAAAATGGTTAACTTCAGAAATGTTTGCTTAAGTTTCTACTTTAATCCCAGAACCCATGAGGTACCTCTTTTAACAGACATTGCCTTTAAATAGGATATTAGATAACCCAAAAATTCATTAAAAATATAACAAAGTTACACATTTTGTTAATCTTAAATATAAAGAAAATATGTCATAATAGTTAGTCGATTTTTCATAGATTTTTATCGACTTAAATATCATAAAACACCTGGATTATATTTCAACTTCAATTACTTTCATCTCTTACACATTGCTTGCGCTCAGTGCATTTCGCATAAATTTACCCAACCAGCATAAAAAATCATAAGATACGATTATTTTACAAAACCTGGACTTCAGAGCGGTGTCTCTTGCCTCCACATTCGTCCCTCCTCCCTCTCTCTCTCTCTCTCTCTTTCTGTCCTGAGTCTTTTCTATAGTTTTTCATTAAACAGCGGCGGCTTCGATTCAGTTTCAAGCAAAACAATGAACCGTGTTGACAGGTCTCCGTTTCCAACTCTCCTCTGTATGATTGATTTAACCTGAATCGTTTGACAGGTACGAGAAAACACGAGTCTACAAAAAAAAAATGCTATGCTACGTTTATGGAAATGTTTGTGGAGCACACATGAAAGGAGATGTTTATGCTAACAACTCTTAACCATTTTGCAAAAGCGATTTGGAAATTTAAAACTCAAACTGTCGATCAACTGCTTAGAAAATAGACTGTGACAATCAGAACGTAATATGTAGATGTATCTGTGAGATACATATTCATAAACTGAAAGAAATACTTGAGAGCATTGCAGTCCATAAGATATTTATGTACATTTTGTAAGAAAAGTAGGATAGGAAAGAGAATAGATTGATATCTAAGAAATTTTTAAATTCGAAGTAGGGAATACAATTAGAGAATCAAGATACTTAGAGGAAATCATATAAATCTATGTTGTAGATATAACATTTTCTATCAATAAGAAGTTCAGATGTGAAAGGATATATATCTTAACTAAAGCATAGAATTGAAACTTGGAATATTTCGTTTGCATATAATCCTCGGCAAACCTATCAAAGCAATTTATAGAGTATTTTACATTACAAGTTCTTAAATCTTAGATACTAATTTTCTATGGGACTATCTATTACACCAGTCCAACTGCCCTAAGAGCGACAGCATCTTTCTTGATCTTCTTTCTTGTGCTGGTCTTCAATAGAAATAGATGGTTCTTTGAACTGTTAGACAACCAGGACAAAGATTTGTATATTCTATGTACATATATATACATATATACTTATCATACTTATCATTATTTCAAAGCCACTCTCCTAAGCAAATCAATCAAAATTGTACAGTTATTTCTATAACATACTCAAAATGCTTTCAATTTTAAACGGTAGATTGTTCATAATTATGTCCAGCAGATAGAAGACAAGCCCGCTAGATGATGACAATTAGAATGCAAAGAAAAGACCACAAAAGAAGTGTCTTCTAGATGGAAAAATGAAACAAGAGAAGAATTCGTCTGACATGATGAAGCTGTGAAGCTGATGCTTCTTTAGACCCACAACTTAAACCGCAACGAATGGTTAGGGTAAATTGATTGACAGTTGAATGATTTAATGAGCAACAAGATAAACGATGCATTGCCCCTGGCCCCAGTCGCTGCCTCTGAAGACTTTCTGCTGCTGCCAACCGCAGCGCAGCGAAATGAATTACTTTTTTCATTCGAATTCGTTTTTGAAATTTGAATTTTGAAAAGCGTGGTCTGCCTCTGCCTCTGCCTTTTTGGCTGTGTGTGGTGCATCTGTGAATGTATCTTGTAGATACATCTGTATCTGCTTGTTCATGGCGGTCCATAAAAGATGCTTATCTGTATATGTTGTTGCTGTTGTTGTTGTTGTTGGCTGCGTTTTCGGTAAGCTTTCGTGCGCTGTCATTGTTGATGACGACAATGACGATGATGATGATGATGATGTTGATGATGACGCTGATAATGTTGACGACGACCACGCATATTGTGTCAACCCAGGCTTTCGGAGAGCAGTAGCAGCATTTGAATTGATAAATCTATGTTAGAGGAAGTGAGATGGGGCTATGCTTATGGAAATATACATTTTGAAGTTTCCACAGTTGAACATTTTTCTTTGCCAAGCAAAGAAGTCAGTACGTCAGTTGGGAAATGTTAGTTAGAATTCCATTTTATAGAGAAAATGTTAAAATTTCCTTTAATGGCTCATTTGTAGTTATAATTATATGTATGCCAAATGTATTCATTACTCAAAGGTTAGTATACGAATAGATATGAATTCGAATTTAGGCTTTCAATTTCATATGCATCAAATGTATCGTTATTTTATTTTCGATATAATAAAATCTTTTCAGTGACCATTTATATGCTTCAGCACCTTAATCTACCTATTAATATACATCCCTTTCTATTACCAATTCTGAAGAGATTTGTTAGAACAGGCTTAGAATGAAAGTAAAAGCTTTGGCATTTGCCATACCTCTACATATTTTTTTTGATTTCTTTCAAGAACATTCAAAAATTTATATCACTTAATATGCAATCATTCTCTCTTTTCATTGCTCTTTTACTATTTACTTTTGAAGCAATCATTTACTAACAATTTGCTTTGACTGTAAGCGCTGGTATGTATTTTCATATTTATCATCTTCATACACAATTAACGTATGCGTATGCGCTTGATGCTTCTGTTTAATTTTCCATTAAATATCTTTAACACATAATTAAATTTGCTGCGCCATTTAAATACACATCTCTCTGCTTCGAACAATTGCATTCAAGAAAAAAGTTGAAAAGTTTTCGTTTTGGTTAATTTTTTGGTCGTTTTCGGGTTGGGACTCCACTTGCGTGTTCAGCTGCCCACACGGAGCACTTTTAAAAATAATTTATGTATCGAAAAATAAAAATGTTTTATGACGTCCACACAGTGTGGGGGCTTGAGAAAATTTGTTGTTTTTCCTTTTCTACTAACAATTGTCTATTTTCATTGTTCAAAAAACTAACTGCCATTATTTTATGTCTCCTTTTTGTGATATAGATCAGTTGTAAATATTAAAAATTCCGATAAAATTTGTTAAGCTACATAAAAATTAAATTAACAAATTAAAGTGGCTGAGAAAGTTCGATTTCCGGATGAGGAAATCTTTTGAAAATATTGCTGCAAATCTACGGCTGAGTGCTGAACCGCCTTCATCATCTGCAACTGCTGGCATCTAAGGCCAGACCCCATGGCCATGATCACATGAATCCTGGTTTGTTTTCCTCCTGGCTCTAAGTCCTCATCTTTCTTGTGATCCAGGAACTATAGGAATATCAGTTTCAAAATTTTAAAGAAAAATTGAAAATAAATTGAAGTAAAAATGTGTCGTCTCTTCATGTTTCCAGTTCTTGTTTTCGGATGTCATGCGGGCTTTTACAATTTATTGCCTTGAAGTAATGGTCACACCTTTTTTTTGGAGCCAGCACACAGCTAAAAGAGGTGAAACCAAAGGTTTTAATACTCTATGAAAAAAATGTGATCTTCAAGAATTGACAAGAGAGGATTAAAATTTGTAGCCTGCTTGATCTGCTTCAACACCTTTCGCCTGTGAAAAGTCATCTATGAAGAGATAAATTGTATTACAAGCATCATCATCATATGAACTCATGCCAATTAAATTACATAGAAAATATTGGTTGGTCCCTGCTCGGGCGCCAACGTCAATTAACTTGTATTCGGTCAGATTTCTAGCTGTAATATTAATTTATAAAAAATTGATTGGTAAATCCTTCAGGTTGGCTCTATATAAATATATCTCTAAGCTATTAAATATTCAGATTTAAGATTTGGATTGTTTGTGAAACTAAGTTTTCTGATATCAAAACTATGGGGTACTTGGGTTCTAAAGATACTCAAAGCGTCTCTTTCGAACTGCTAAACTAAATCGTCATACCCTTCTTTTGATCTTCAGTTAGGGCATCGAAAGAAATGGGCTTGTTACAAAATGATGTTGTAATTGAGGCCGAATTACATGATTTTGAACTTGTTGGCTCTTAAAATTACAACATTATAGCCTTGCTGTTGTTATTTTTTAGCCCTAATTGATTTCCCAAACTTGGTGTTGGTCCAATATCAATTTGCATTGAAAATTATATACAAATCAACAAGAAACATTTGTCGTTTGCCCTCATACTTAACAGTTTTTTGCATAATTCACAAGCAAGGTGTGTAAGACCGCGGTTATTTTTAAATGTTATCAATTTTATGTGCTTCCAAAGAGCAGCTTTGAAATTTTCTTTCAGCTATTTGCTCAAGCTAAGCAAAATAATTTCAAAAACATCTAATGGCAAAATTCGAAAGAAAGACAAACAAAAAAAGAACCCGAAAAAATAACAAGACGTCAAGGAAAAACTGATTTAAATATAAGAAAACACAAGCAGCTGTTGCGTCGGACTGCAAAGCTGCAAAGATGGAAATATGCCAAACACTCAGACACAGTGCCAGTCCCAGTTACAAGCAAAAGGGATAATCTCATTATAATGAAAGGCAAGTTATGCACGCGCAAGTTGGCAGCCGCTAGATGGCGCCAGCCAGTTCCCAGGCGTCAGTCAAGTGTCGCCCATTCGTAAGCAGGAGGAGCAGAGACTTAAGCCCCCAAAACAGCGGCACAAGGAGAGGGCCAGGGTCAAGAAGACGCAGATGGCTAAGACTTTAGCCCACTACTTCTGACATGCAAAGTAAACTGGCAAACAAAAACACGAAGCACGCCGAATGCTAAAGTCGAGAAGTCCCCAGGCTGGAAGATACTCTGCAATGTAGCTGGGATTGTTCAAAAGAACAAACTTCAGGGGGGATTGTTTTAAGGGAAATTACTTAATTTGGAAAATGAAAACTTATTTTTCAACTCGAGCTAGATAATGCTTCAATTATGACTATGTGGTTTCACCCCATCGAGAAGAGCCAACACCTTTCTAGTGCCTAGTTTTATTTAAAGTGAATCCATATGAAAGGAAAGGTTTTTAGCTATAAAGAAATTTTAAAATAAAGTAGTTTACTTACTATAAAGTAGTTTACTTAATGTGTTCAATCTTAATATGCCCTTTGACTATTGCATTTCTAGGTGATAAAATAAAGAATAAAAGAAATTATAAAAATTTATGTACAACTTTTTTCTGCGCTCTTGTTGGCCTTGTCCGTTCATTCAATCTCTGCGGCTAGCTGTCTGTCTGTCTGTCTGCCAGTCCGTTTTGGTTGGGCCTTCGTAGTCCACGTCTAAGATGTCAGCTGGGCCATGGTGCGAGTCATGGTACGAGCCATAAATAAAACAAGTAAACGAAACTGACTTTTGCTAGACGAAGCTCAGGATACTCTAAGAAAATTCACAAAGTAAACATTACTTATAAACAAAATTCTTAAATTTTAATGATGAATTTACTTTTGAGTGCGATTAAAGTAATTTTCAAAGCAGTTTTGAGCATAGGTATAGAATGCTAGGTTGAGTTCTGGCGATTTTATTTACCCTTTTTGGAACTTGCCCATCTCTGCTCTAGGGCGACCCTTTTGAGGGCTTCAACAGCCTCTTCTAGCCTCGAAAAATGTATAGGATTTATTGAATTTATTAAATAAATTTATAATTAACATTTCATTTATAAAAATATATATATTCATCGATATTCAAACACCAAATTTTCTATGTGTTTGGGTATAATAATTAATATGTAGATGTATATTTTCTTTACTCATCTTAGCAGATATTAAATGTTTCACCTCCATAGCCTTAAAACTGAAACAGTTGAAGGAGAAGGTCAGTCAGATTTACAAGGCATATTCATATTACATAGTCGGAAATGCTGCTGCCCACAAAATTATAATAGCGCCGCCAGAGTTGGAAAACCCTTTCAGGATTGCCTAATTGAACTGAAGAGCAAGCAAAGCATAAAGAATTTCTAAAGCCTAAATCGTCTTAATTTCAAACTCATTTGCAAATATTTACACTCAAAAATCGACAACGTTCGAAGCAGACATAATCCGGCCGACCTTTTTTAACGGGTTCCGGTCCCTTTTTTGTGTGTGTTTTAATCCGTACACGAGCTCGAGCCGTGTAATAGGTGGCGTGCCGGCATACAAAAGTTTTTCATTTCTCGAGATTAATTACAAGTCAGGCGTAATGAGCGGATTTCCTGACGCCAGTGCCACTCCTACCCATACCCATACCCATTCCCATTCAACACCGCCAGCTCCAGCTGCCCCATCGTATATCTTGGCGTTTAATAAAAATTGAATGAAATTTATGAAATATTTGCGCTAGGCGATGCCTTGCGCATAGAAATTGTCTTGCAATGGGGTAGAGGTGGACGCTGGTGGGAAGGTGGCAAGCGGTAAAGGGGCAAGGTGAAAAGAAACGAAACTCCATTGCGACTTCCACTCGTTGATCTTCATTAGCGTCGCGCGGGCTACAATGTCTTCATAGTCTTCGCCGCCGCCCTCGACTAAAGCTTTAAATTTATGGCAACACATTTGCGGCACAAGCCGAACCAACAACAACAGCAACAATAACAACAAAGTGGCGGAGCTAATAAAGCGTCGGCGGCATCGGCGGCTGCTTCAGTGCGTCGACTTTGTCGTCGTCGTCGTCTCCTTTATTAGTTCATTGCTTGGCGCTGTCTCTTGGCTATACATCGGCGTCTCCGCCACGCCCCCCCTCCCACTGAGGGTATCCATTTACACTTGGATATTTATCGTCGACCACCTTCTGAGCCGTCTCCTGCCTCTCAGCCAATAGAGTTGTCCCATAATTTTTCCCATAACTAACAGGCTAAATACCGCATTTAACAAGACATTTTAAAAACGCAAAAGGAAAGCCTAATGGACATGTGGCGTCATCTATGATGAATGTGAGGCAATGGGGGAACCTTATTAAATTGCTGAAAACTATAGGATATATAAAATAATAAAACAATCAAAAAGTATTCATAGCAATTAGTCAGAGATGGCAGCTCTGCCTGAACGTTGGCAAATTGCGTAGTGAGGCTAATTTTTGGCCCAAATGGGCTTGTATATAGGCGGATGAATAAGAATTGGTCCTTACTCCTTAGAAAATTGATGAATAGAATATTATTATAATTCTAGTTATTAATTTAAAATTTATAATGATACTTTAGTGACCCTGGTTTCCACTTAAGTCTAAATCATCAAATATATATTTCATTTTCAGCAAAAAAAATTTTTGAAAAATGTCTGAAAAAATATAATTTCCTTTCCTCAAAATGTATACAGTTCAGCATATTATATTCGGGATCTTTAATCTTTTTAGTGCATTTTAAGGCTCTTCAGCCGCATCATAAAAACCTCAACAGAAAATACCTTAAAAGACAAGGTCGCAAAATGCCGCGTCACAATATTTATGACCGACACTGTGATTTAGGCTGCGGCTCAGTTTGAAACTTGGACATTGCTAAATTGCCATTTGGCGCCAAAAATTGAGCTGAAGTATGGGCAAGGCAACACGGTGGGGGCGGGCGGGGCATGTTAACAGCCGTCTGCTGTCAACATTAAAAGAATCTGCATAAATTTTGTTTTCGTTTTCGCACAAAAAAAACACCGTTTTTTTTTTTTAATTTAAAACACATTTTATATGCAAGGAGCAAGGCTGAAAACAAAAAACTGAAAACATAAATAAATCGGAAATTTTATGCACTTCAAACACACACACACACACATATACACATGTAGGCAAAGCAAAGCTGTTTTTGTGTCTCAAAAAAAAACTTTTGTTTTTAAAAGTTCTTTAGGGCTTGGCAATTTCTTTTTGGGTTTTGCCTGCCATCGATTGCTGTTGTGGGCAGAGCACGGAGCAGAGCAGTGGAGGGGCAGCTGAAGTGCAACAACAACAACAACAACGAAAACTACATCAGGAGAAGCAGCAGCTGCCAAAACAGAGGGCGACAACAAGCACAAGCTCAGGACAAAAGCCAACAATGGATTATTAGTGCCTCTTAAAGCAAACACACGCCCGACATGTGTATGTGTGCATTGCCCCTTCCCTTCCCCCACCATCGGTTGCCACAGCCACTGCTGTTGTTGTCGTTTAATCTTGCCCTTCGCTCGGCCCTGATTTATCGCTGAAATGTGGGCGTTTTTAATTAATATCGCTTGCCACTCGCTACCAACAGATTTCGCCTTGCCTTGCCTCGCCTCGCCTTAGCTTGACTCATAAAATGTTGTAATAAATAAATGCATTGCACTTTCGATTTAGCTGAACATTTTCAGCAAATTTTGAGCACACTTGCAAATGAAGTAAATGGAAGCTTCAAGTGCACTTCGACACCGAAGAAACCGCAAAGCTGTTCAGGCTCAGTGTAAAATGGGGTAGGAAACTTTGAAGGGTCGAGCTGGAACAGAAGTGCATTCTGTGTGGTTAGGAGGGAAATCGTATTCAAATTTGCGTTACTCAATAAAATTATTTACTGTCTGCATATATATAATATAAGTACATACTTCAAACAACATATTCTTTGAATATTCCTTGTAGATTCACATTCTTACAAAATCTATTGGCGTACTGCGTTCCCATAGCTTATCAAACAAAGCTTGATGAGAATTGATATCTGTATGGTTCGTACCGATTGTTATAAACTCAATGCAGCCGCGACGGTTCATAATATAGGCTCTCGTATTCCAAATGCGGGAACAGGGACGCCTCACTTCCATGCCCAGCTGAAGAATGCGCTGCATCAATAATGCAAAATTTGTATGGTTTTAAAACACGCCCTGAAGCAGGATATCTACGCACAGGTATTCCCAACAAACCCAATCGCAGCACTACTGGAAAACGCCGATATATGTCGTGGGAAGTTGCCAAAAAGCATATGTTAACCCCTCGCAACCAAGCTGCTAAAATTTCCTGCTTGATATACGAATTCCAGGAGGTGGGGATGACCATATCAATAGAATACTTTGCTGATTTGATGAAAAACAGTAGGCGTTGATTCACAGCGCATCTGTAACATCTGTGGTTCGGTTTTCCGTGTAATAATAGCCATAACTTATGCAAGTGATATTCCAGGGTATTCAAGACGGTTAGCAGGATCAGAGATGGTGCTCTCCCCTCGGGCCAAAGGCCCTCCGAACTCAAGCAAGTGCGTATACTGCGTGTGAAAGCGAAAACAATTCAATATGACGATGTATTCCACGATAATATCATTATGCTTAACTTAAACTTACAAAATAACCAATTTTGTGAAAAAAGTACGCAGCAACTGGCCATTGAAAAACATTTTAACACTATGCTTCGCCAAGTAAAAGTTGCTAAAAAAAAAAAGGCCGGCCTGCACTCCGATTGACAATTGACAAGTTAGGGACGCCTCTGCACGAAGTGATTACATAAACTATCGATGTTGCGCGATGTATAGAATACAAATATTTTTAGAAGTAAATTAGTCACTGTTTAGAAGTCGCAATATTTTGCGTGTAATGCGACAGTGCTTTTGTGCAGGAGAAACATCGATGTTTGCCCACACCGATTTTTCGATGTTTTTGGAATCCCAACATCGATAAAATCGATACATCGGCGCAGTTTTTATTTAGTTATTAGTTTGGCATTTTACGATTACTCTAGTTTAAAAATTAACCTTAGCCTGCCGTGGTGACTGGCATCCAACCAAACAGTTGAACTGCCAACTTGCCTCCAAATGAATTCGAAGATTTTGGTTTATTGTTTTAAATTAAAGTAAAAAATGTATTAATAACGTGGTCGTTTGTGAATGTCAGATAAGAGAAGAAGAATAGCCGATACTTAAGAAATGCAGCACGTTTTGTATCATCTTATATTAGATTCAATTTCATCACAAATTGTATGTAAATCATCACAATGCGAATGTCAACACGAACAGTTAACATATAGCAATTTTGCTCTACTCTATGAATATCGGCTGAGCTAAAACTGGGACTTTTGTTACGTCTGAGCATCACAACCGTTTGGCGCTTTCTTTGAATGGTTTCCTCCAGCATTTATATTTTCCGAAAAAATCCATTGCAAATAAACGTGCAAATAACAAACAGCTGGTCAATGCAGAGTTGTCAGGCCTGCTAAAAAGTTGGTCGCCCATTTGAAAAATTGAAAATTGCAATTTTTTGTTTAATTACAATAAAAAAGCATTTGCAGATGCTTAAGTGTTTTACATGCAACCTAAAAACTTTATTACTCACAAATAAGAATATAAGCGAAAATAAATATTCAACAAAAGTCCTGGTAATCCTATAAAAGCATTTCTGAATTCCTGAAAGCATAGATTTAGTGGAACGTGTGTGAACTTAAGAGTTGGAAATTGTAGCTCCACTGGCGCCGTAGATATGCGCTTGATTTCTTCCTTCAAAACTCTATCCGAAAAGATCTGCCGAGGCACTCCACGTCTTGCGACAACCGCTTTCATGATACAAAAATGAGTCAGTGGACAGTGATGGCGCAATCTCTAAGTGAAGACTACGTCTACGACTACGTCAATAAGTCCGAAATAATTTACTCTCGTGTAGGTTTACATCTCTGGTGGCATTGGTTGTGCGCTTCGTATCCGGCATCTGGGACAGTTCTTCGAAAGATATCTTACAAATGCTCTAAGACAAATTCGCAACTGTAAATATAGGAAGAAACCATGATTTGGATCTGGATGGTTGCTCACATTTATCAAATTTTCCGATGTATCCATTGCACGCATTATACATAATTCATTATAATTCGTAGTTTAAAAAAAAATACTTTTTCTAATTTTCCTTTTTATCTATTGATAAGGTTCCTCCTTTTTCGTGACTTTCTACAAATATTATGAAATTGGGCAAGGTATATGAAGTGCTTATACATATGCAAACCGAGCTACAATGTAAATGTATGTGTTTTAATCAATTTGAGGATCCTCTCCTTTCCTCTTAGACACTATAGAGCTCTCCATGCCAAATTTGGTAACTCTCGCTCTTAGTCTCCGAGATCTAGGTGTTCATACAGAAAGACGAAATCTAGCCCTGAGATTGACTCGGCTTGTCACGCTGATCAAGAATATATATACTTTATGGAGATGTTTCCTTCTATGCGTTACAAATATCCTGAAAAAATATAACCTTTGCAAGGGTATTGTTTACTTTACTACCATGGAATAAGAACCACAATTTCTAAAAACAAAAAGAATAAAAAACAGGAGCACCAGTTTTTGTGGGCTTCTTTTAGTTAAATCGTTAACTCAAGCACAAGCGCAATTGGAAAATTAGATGCGAATTGGAAAATTATTTGTAAGCATTATTCTTGAGGACAACAACCTTGGGACCGTCGTTATTGTCATCAAGTTGTGGTAATTGCCCCGGTTCCGATTCGAACATATTCGGGTTAGCGGTAGAGGGCGCCCCCATATCCGGCTCGTCAGTATACATTACAATTCGCTCGTCTCCATCGATCATCTCTACAGGTCCATCTTGAAAATATTGCATCATTATATAATTGTTGGGGTCCCCCTCATTCATGGGCACACAAACCATGCCGTCATCCTGCTCCTGGGCTAGGGCAAACTGCTGCTCAGAAGGAACAGCATAAGTTACACTGCCATTTCGGTCCTCCTGGGTATTTTTGGCCTTCGCCGCAGCTGATTCCAGCTGGAATTTCTGCATTTGCATCATCAAGCGCGAGTTGGCATCCAAATGGGCGTGGCGGGCGCGAATATGTTTATCGCGGTCCCCACGCTGACGGAATGTCTTTGTGCAGAAGAGGCAGCTATATGGCTTTTCACCAGTGTGGATGCGCTGATGATTCTTCAAAGCATCGGCGCGATAGAAGCGTTTGCCACACTCCACGCACTCATAGCGCCGCTCACCACGATGGATAAGGCGATGCTGATAAAAGACAGAGCCGGTAAGGAAACGCTTGCCACACACCATACAATGATAAGGGCGCTCTCCAGTGTGGCACTTGCGCACATGATCGTGTAGATCGGGACGAATGGTGAACTTTCTGCCGCAGTTCTCCTCCTTGCAAACGAAAGGCTTGACTCCTGCGTACAAAATGAAATGTGAATAATGCCTACGAAAGAAACAAGCGTAGGTGAAGTGATTGCTACTCACCCTGGTGGAAGCGCAAGTGTTGCCACAAATGGCTGGACTGTGTGTACGACTTGCCGCACACGTCGCACAGATATTGGCGCGAGCGACCACTGCCGACGACTTCATTCCCAGCGCTGCCGCGCACATCCTTGTCACGCTTCTTCTTATTCAGGTGCTTCTCTTCGTTGTGCTCCTTTATCTGGTGGGCGAACTCAAAGTTCACTTCACAAAATTCACATGGCAGCAGCAGTTTGTTCATTTTGCCGCTGAGGCGTGGAAAGTAGTGGTATCTGCTGTAGCTGTGGATGAAAAGTAAAATACAAATATTTAGAAAATCACAAAGCCCAAAATGCACTTGGCAGATCCTGTGACTACCGATGCTCCTGCAGCTGCTCCGAGCTACTAAATTTCCGCTCACAAACATTGCACACGAAGTAACGACTGATCGAGACGTTCGCTTGCTTCAAGCCTTCGCGCATGAAGATGCAGTCGTTCTGGAAGTGAACACTGGCCTCCTTGGCGGTGCTCATGACTATGTCGCAGGCGTTGCACTCGAAGCGACGTTCCGGCACATGGGTAGCCGCGTGCACCAGCAGATCGGCTATGTCTGCGAATACGTATTCACAGAACTCGCACTGCAGCACGCTGTCCAGAATGAGAGTGATGAAAAAATCGTTCTGTATACAGGGTGGCACCTTCCCCTGCTGAAAGGCCAGTTTCATGGCATCCAAGTGCAGTTCGCTTTGCAGCAAGATCTGCTCCAATTCCTGAGCCGACTGCACAGTCGGACACTCGTCTAACGGCTCTGACTGGATCAGCTCCGTTTGCTTCACGTAGTGCACCAGGTAATGGTCCAGCGCCAGCTTGAGGTCGATGAAAATGCGACCACAGGCACGGCATTTGATCGCCACCAGTAGACCAGGTGAGGCCGGCGGCGGTTGCGAGCTGGCCTGCGTGGGAATCATATCCAGCGCATGTTTCTCCATGTGACGCACCAGGCCAGAGGCATGTACAAACTTGCGCTCGCACATGGTGCACTCGTTGGGGCCCTTACTGGCCTTCTTGCCCCGTGCGCTTTCCACACCCGTAGTCACATCGAACTTCAGTTCCTCCTTCATGAAACGTCGCAAGCGTATCTGATTCTCCATTATGAGGCGCTCACTGGCCGGCTTCGCGTTCGGCGGAGGGGCCATTGCCTTTGCAGGCTTACCCACAGGCTGTTTCTTATCCTGCGCTCCTACATCCGCCATCGTGGTGTGGCATGAACCCTGCTCGCAGCCATGGTCCTGAAAAGTTTGGGCGTCGAATAGGCCTTTGCAAATGTTGCACTTGATAATGCGATTGCTGGTTGCAGATGCCATGGCTGGTCGGTGAGGTCCTGGTCGAGATAGGCACGAGTTTACACATTGAAACGCACACTAGGGCGGTAATGGCCATGCCAATGGCTACCTACCTCGGAAAACGCTCTCCTCGGTGGTCATTTTATTGGCGGTCACACCGGCCAGAAAATCACGGATTTTCATTTGCTCGGCTTCCGGATCAAAATCGGTCTTGCCATCGAATTCTTCCAGTATTTGCTTTAGGGCCGGGTCAGCCAAGGTACGCTGCACGGCCTCTTCCATTGGGATCGGGATGGCATTCGAAGCCAATGTTGGCACAGTCACGGCCATCTGTAGCGGAGCCGGTACCACGGTAGCCACGGGACCAAAAATCTTTGAAAGCTCCTCATGGCTGACAATGCGGTCCACACTGCCGTCTCCAACGTTGGAGGCCAAGACAGTAGCTCCCGCTTGCAGTTCGTTGGCATCATGCAATTGGACTTCCGAGTCTATATCGATCTCAGCCACCGTGTACTCACCGTAACAATCCATTTTTTTTTTTTTTTATTTATTTAAATCAGAGGAAAATTTTAGACAATTTTTTTTTCACTGCGTTCAGGTTTACGAGTCGTTTGGAAATGAGAGAATGACTAGACAATGTGCTTCAGCTCCAGTTTGCTTGACGGAAATGTCAAAGAAAGTGACAGGTGATGGGGAAAAAGTGTTTGAAAAGTTAACCAATGTAGAGTGACAAGGCTGCTCTACAAGAACGAATTGCAACACTAGGCGTGATTTCCGGCTGAGGGCGACAACCGTTAAGCCAAATAACGACCGACAAATTTCAACTGAATCCAAGGAGTGGTGACGACCCCTAAATAAAAACTTGGTTTCGATCAATTGAAATTTAATTTAAACATACCATATAAGAGCTAGAGCTACCAAATTCGGTATGTAGACTTTCCTTAGTGGGGCGTCAACTCAAGTTTCTCTTAAAATTTTCCCTCCCGCCCCCACAAAATTGATCAAGTCCGTCTATCTCTCACAATTTTTGACAGATTTAGTTAAAACTCGGTTTATATATATATCTATGAGCACATAATTTACCGATTTGCCAACATTTATTGAAATCGGATAATAATTGTTGACCAAATTGTTTTTGTGGGCTCCGCGCATTACGTCATAAATATATCGAGGCACCAAACGATCATGCGTAAGCAAGAGCGCATGCTTGCGTGTGATTTTTGCCTCTCAAACTTACTTGTACGCTGGCGCATTGCGCTTCACACACACAAAGAATCCAAAGCTGCATAGGAGTTCGATAAGTTATTTGGGCTTTTTTTGGAATTTGCAAATCTCTGCTCTAGAGAATGCATTATGGAAAAACGTGGACAAAGCAAACCCAAAAAAAAAATGTAGGCATTCAAATTAAAAGCACAAACTAAGAAGAAACAATGGCAGCGCAGGAACAGACAGAGAACGAGAACTGCTGCTTGGTAAATTGGAATATTGCAATTATATTCAACTTGTGTTTCATATTTATGGCTTTGTTGATTTTTTTGCGATTATAAACGAAGTTTTCAGCATTGCTTATAAAATTGCATACTACGAAAATAAACTATACAACCTCCCGAATTATTTAGGAATTTCGCTTTCGTTTATTGAAGCGCTCAAAGCGAAACACATGTATGCATGTGCGGGCGGCTAGCAGAGTTACATATGTATGTATGGGTTGTGTGAATTCCACCCTCTTTGAGTGAAAGCAGCACACACCCACGCACATCAAGAAACAGTAACAGAATTTGCCGTTGTGTTGTTCTTCTTCTGTGCCGAGAGCAAACGATCTCAAGGCAGAGACAGCGGCCGTCGGCAGAGCAACGAATAAAACACAAGAACAAACACATACACACTCGGAACCGAAACAGTACCGGTACGATGTTTCGGTTCTGGTACGGATTTCTTTAGTTCTAAGGACACCGGCCCTCTGTTACCGGTTTTGAAAAAAAAAATTGTCGGTTCCGGTTATGCTTCTGATTTTGAACCGGTTAATTTCGGTAAACGGTACCGGTACCATTTCGGTTTGATTCCCTGGTTGTAATACATAAATGTATTGCACTTCCGATATAGTTGAATATTTTCAGCGAATTTTTGAGCACATTTGCAAATGATGTAAATGTACTTCAAGTGCACTTCGACACCGAAGGAACTAAAGAACCGAAGAAACAAATAATATTTTTCACTACAAATTTTAACGTTTATTTGTCATTGCACAAAAATTGCAAAAGTTCCGGAAAATTTCATCTTCTTCCACCCACACAGACACACAAAATAATTTAATTTTTCGGGCTAATTTCATGGCTTGAGACGTATGAAAACTTTGTGCTTTCATTGCTCTCGTTGTTATTGTTCTTATTTTCAGCTTTTGGCAACTTTTTTGGCACAGCTTTTAATTCTAATTTTCACGCTGGCTAATTTGCATTCCAACTTTTCGCAACTTGAATTTCCAGGGAATTGAACAACAGCAACAGGAACGCGACAGTAGATAATCAAATCTGTGCTAGCTGCTGCAGATGGGGTTGATTTGTTTATGCATAAAAGCAGTCTCGGGGATATATGGAAACCTTAAACCGCGCTCCAAAGCCATTACACAACTTTAATGCTGCCCCAGACAATAAATTCATTTTGGTTTCCAGTTAAATATTAAAATTGCTCCATTGCTGTACAATTATGCGGAAGGAACTAATTAGGGGCGCACCCGCATACCCATGCCCAGACCCAGACCCAGACCCAGTTCCAGTCCTGCCCATTCTCTGGCTCCCTGGTCCTGTTCTGTAGGTATATTAAATTTCATTTTATTGCATGCTAAAGTTCATTATGTGCCGCCCACGCAACGCAACATAATTGTGCAACCATGCCCAGGCCATAAACCAATAAAATTCATAAGAAGCAACAAGAATTAAAAAATGTTTGCAATTTTCTTTTTAAATTTATGGAGCTCCATGAAAATGTGCACGCTTTAACTTAAAAATATTGATAATAATGCTGAGGCAGTAAAGTTGTGTTAATTTTTCAACACTGAAATGAAAACTATCAATTGCTTTTCCAGGACATGAACTCCAGTAAAGATTAGCGATACAGCCATAATTATATGAAACTACAATTGAACATATGCTTAAGGTCTTATGTCGCTCACTGATCAAAAGTGAACATGAGCGGCCAATTGGCAAACGAAAGTTGAAGGCCAACCAACTTTACTCATATCAGAGCCCCAAGACGTTCCGCATAGGAGCATCCTCAACGCCTTCAACTTCATCTCTGTCTGCATGGCGGCTCTCCCTTTGAATTCAAATTTAGATAAAGCCTATGCCTGGCCTTGTTCTGTCTATATATTCCTTAATTGTCGCGCCTTAGCGCTAGGAGAATGATAATTAAAACACATAAATAATGCAACACACTATTATATACTCCTATTTGTGTGAACTTCAAACTGTCTGGACCCACTCCGGGGCCAGACTTTAATTGATTTATGACTTTCATCATCATCTCGAGCGCTAAAAACAAACTAATTTCTAGCATAGAAAGCTTGAATTGGCCAACGGCCATAAAGTATTTTTATGACCATAGCGAGTGGAGCTTCAAGCTACAGCCTCGAGTTCTTCAATTAGTGTAAACACAAAATGTTGACACTGTGGCAGAGACAGAGACCAAGCCAGAGGAGCATGCCAATACCAATACCAATACCAACTTCAGCCCCAGCACCGCAGAGTAGGAGACTTCTTTGCTGAAGCTTCAGCTAAAGCCAATTTCCACTTCAACCAGTAGACACTTTAATATTTAACGCCCTTTTGGGACAATGCAGTGCTGACACTGGAACCAACTGAGTACCACATCTTCCTATACATGTGTATGCATATGTACATGCACATATACATACATACTCATATAATATATGTATATTCCACGAATATGTTCCATGATCATAAAATTATAATTTATGCGCTGGTGGCGGCGAGAGGCAGCGGCAACCACTTGCTTTTGGACTGCCAAAGGTTTATCTGGGGTTGGAATCTCTACACGCTGTCTTTGGAGCTGATGCAGATGCAGTTCCAGATACAACCACAGTGACGATGACAACGCATTGATGGCGATTTTGGAGCGCGCGCGCGCCCCGGTTTGAGGCTGATAAAGAAGGGGGAAACACGGACATCGAACGGCAGTCAGAAGCAGGCATGACAGCAGCAGCAGCAGTGGTCGTGGTCCAAAGTGGATGGCCCCAACAATATGAGGGCGATTGTTGTTATTGTTGGCTCTGTGCGTTTCCAGGAAAGAGGCGACGCCTTCGCCTTTAGGGCTTCATAGGCAGCAACTTATATGAATGTATGTATACTTATTTATACCCTATATAAAGAGAGGTGAAAAGAGTAATCGAATTGTAGAGTGGGACAGAGGGGTTATACGTTTAAGATGCAGCTAAAATGTGATTTGCTTAGAGTTGTGGACTAGTTCTGTTCTAGAAATCAGGCAGGTCAACATTGCACCTCCATTGTCTTAGCAATTTTGTAGCTGAATGTTGAAATTTCGGAGCTATCATTCTGAAATTTCGTAAGTAGTCTTCATAAGTAATTGAAATACTTAAGATTTATCAAAGCATAGATAGATAGATACTTTTAGAAATTGAGTTTAAAATATATTTTGAGAGTTTGCGCCAGTATAAAGCTTTTTCATACCGTGAAAATGTCTATCATTGTTAAAATTTCTACCATTATTTTAGGGTATTCACTTGTTCGACTTCATTCAGTTAACCTTAAGCCTTCCTTGTGTTCGTTCATATTTATATTGGCGCGTCTCCTCTTCTCGTCTTCATATTGGTTTTGGGTAGCATTGGGACTGCGAGGTTGCTGTGGCTCTTTGCCCCACTTGACATTGAGGGCAACTCTTTGTTGCTGATGTTGTAGTTGTTTGTTTGTTGCTGCAGCAACTAATTTGCGGGTGTTGTTGTTGTTGTTGCGATTTCTTAGTCTGCAATTTCCGTTTTCAGTTTTTCGTCTCTTGTGCTTAATAAGCTTTGTTTGCGTTTGTCTTTCATTTAATTTTTATTTTTTTCCTCAAATTAAATTTGAAATTAGCTTAGGACTGAGGAGAATTCTGTTAGGTATAGTTTTGAGTTCCTCGTCAATTAGTGAGAATCCCTTTTAATCTGTGAAAATATAAAGAAAATATTAAGTAGCCTCTGCTCACTTAACATAAGCGACAGAAGAAGCCCTTTTTCTGAATGTCCTTGACTTGTGTTCAGTCTCACGACCCCAAAAACAACTATCCATTGGGTCCAAAAGAAAATATTTGTATTTAATAAAGCGCAAGCCAGCAACAAGGGCAAGTGGGGAAAGATGTATGCAGGTTTGCCTTCGAATTTCCTGAATTGACTTGCCACAAGGTCTGGAAGTCCTTTGGCTCGCTCCGGGAAATAACAAAACAAAAAAGGAATGCAAAAAGCGTCGAGTGCCAACAGAAAACAAACAACAAATGAAATTCGAACATGAAAAGCCTATTTAAAATGCTGACATACGAAATGCGAACACTCGAGGGCGCCACTGAGCCAGCCTGGCCCTAGAGCCAGCCGGAGGGGTGTGAAAGGCAGGCGCGCGGGCTGGCATTACCATAAAATGAAAACAAAGGGCGCGAAGCAGCGGCAACAACATCCTTTTTCCCCATTTGGCCGCCAAAGCTGAATGTGAAAATATGAAAATTGAGTGAAAATATGTAAATGTAATGAAATATTGTTTCCACTCGAAACAAAGAGATACGCTGAGGACCTCGCATATGACATCCAAGAAGGATATAATACACTTCAGTATTGCAAATGTCACACAAAAACTACTACTTCAATTGATTTGCCCTTTGAAGAAATCCTATCGCAGGCATTTAACAAAAATATGAAATAGTGTCAGGGTCAGCCATTACTTAGGCCCTGCTCGGGCGTCATTCTAACATTTCCACGTAATTATGTATACATAATATGGTATATGGTGAAATGTTAAGTACATATATTTCATAATCCTACACATAATCATGCCATTATAGCCCTTTCCTTAGTGTATTTCAATATTCAGCTCTGTGCTTTCGACACTTCGCTTACTTGTTCCCTTGTGTCCTTGGTACCAAAAATTTATGCGTAACAAGTCGTTGCTCCATTTATCATTTTACTCGTTTTTGGGACTCTCGTTTTTTTTCATGGGGGGGTTAAGTTAAGGAAATCCTCATCCCTGTCAGACAGACAGACAGGCAGGCAGGACGAGAGACAGGACCCCATTGGCAGGCAAAAGTATTGAAGCCATTTTGTGCGGCTGTTATTTAAATTATGAAAATTATTCAAACCGCAAATGGAATCATCATCATCAGTTATGGCTTCCCTTCTACTCACCTCACCCCGCTCTTGATCATATAAAATACAAGCACTTAACTATACCGGCTAGGGATTTCCAATGTGGCACAGGCGTCGAAGAGGGCGAGGAACACAAACCCACAACTGGCTATCAAAGAGAACAGAAAAAAAACTCATTTAAGTGAAAAATGTGCTGAGATTTGGATATGACAACCATTTGGAATTCAATGTAAGCAGTTGAATGAGTGCTGCTACTTGTCCGAGCACTGGCGTGCACGGGGGCTCAAACCTTAGCTGAGAACAGAACAAAAATTTTGTATAATCCCGCAATCGCCACTGACACGTGTAGTACTATCACAACGATAATATTTATTTTAGCTATGGCATTGGGAAGGTTTATCAAGAATTGTATGCTTAAAAGAACTAATAGTAATCTATTATAGTGTGGATGAAAATATAAATAGAAAAACCTTTTATGATAACACTTGGAATTAGACGAAGCTGAGAAAGATCTACAAGTGGCTATCTAAAAATGTGAGAAGAATTTTATATGGATGATGAAGTGGAAAGTTAAAAAAAGGATAAATACACAGGTGCACTGCTTTGATTACACTAAGAGAAAACGGACGTTCCAAAATCAGTCCAATTATAATTGAACTTGTAACGTGTCGTTCTTAACCATGTTCATTCACAGCGTTCATGATTCCGTTCCGATTTCGCCAGCTCGGACGGATAAAATAACATTGATTTATTTATATTTATATCAGTTTTACGCAGTTTTTCAGACATTTATAAATTTTTATAATTAAAAAAACATTTCTGGCAATTAATAACAGAATAATAATTTCCATTATACAGCGGAGTAGGAGGGTAAAAAAGGGTATTGTATAGTAGCTGAGAAGTAATTATTGGGCGGGGGATAGTAAGGAGTAGTGGTTAGGTAGGTTGATGTAGTGTTGTTGAGGAGAGGGAGTGTAATTAAGATAAAGGTAGTGAGAGCACAAGGTTCTCAAAATAAGGACACAAAATGAGAACAAAACAAATCGGTTCTTAAAATGAGAAGGTTCATTCTTTTCTTTCAGAACGCTGAAATGATCCAAAAGTTCTTGAAATGAGAACAGAACGTTCCTATTATGTTCCCAAAGCATTCGAAAACAAAACCCCGTTCTGAAATCGGGATAGGGCAAAATGGGGTTACCAAACTATTGCGATTGATCCGGAAAAGATTTTCGAGTTATCAAAACTCATAGTTTGTTGGCCTTTAGGGAAGAGATCCTTAGTGAGATCTTTAGTTAATATTTTCTTTAAATTAATGTTTCACTTATACAGACATAATTTCTATTTATTTCGATATCAAAGTCATAGACATGACTCCTCTTTAAGTAGTTCTTCACAAGGTTCTATGGCAGCCATGAAATTTTGACCAATTCGGTTGAATCTTAAACTCAACCAGCCTGCAGGTATAGGAAACATCTGGTTCAAATTTTAGCATCATAGCTCTTAGGACTTTGGAGACCTCCGAGATCAATAATATATATGCATTTATTTTTATATTTTTTTATATCAATTTGGATGTTTAAAAAAAGAAAACTAAAATATCTGAATTTGCAGTGCATTTCTAGTTTTTGGAAATATTTGAGCAGCTTTGAGCTGAGCGATTTTCAACAAATTCTGTAAATGAATAGTCAAAAGTGAAGCGGATTAAAGTATCACATATATATTAAAGTTTATATGTATATTTATTTGCTTTGACATTTTGCTTGAGCTTATGCTAAGCCTGAATATAATTGTTTTTGTGCATTTGTTTCATTTTGAAAATTGAATTATCTAAAAGACAATTCCAGAGATTTCAATTCTCAGCTGCATTTGGACGAAGCAGAGGCGGAGGCTGCCCTGTCAGCTGTCAGGCAATTGTACAAAATTGTTTGCACATTTTGTATCAAAAAGCACTCAGATTAGTTAGATTAGAGAAACACACACACACACACACAGACACACACAGAGGAAGAGAGCGAAAGAGAGAGAGCGAGACCTCTCCAAATAAATTAAATGAGTGTTAACCTCAATTGGAAATGTCATTAATAAATCCCAAGCATGGAAATCTCTTGGAAAATGTTTGGGCGCAAATGTTAAAACGACATTTGTCATGTGCTTGAAAATATTTTGTATGGCACATTAGGTAGTCTTGCATATACTTAGATGGACAGGGTTAGATATATTTACAGATATATTTACTGCTAATGAGTTAATTCAATTAAGAGAAAGCCACACAGCCAGCCAGCCGGCCGGCCGGCGAGCGGGGCGAGCGGTGCGAGCATTTGACTTGCCAATTTGACAGTTTTCAATTAGTCAAAGTGTCATTGGGTCAAACTGGAGGAGGTAGAAAAACTGACCAACCAGGTAGGACATTGAACATTTTATCAATACGGATGGGATGCTAATGGCTCGGCGCCCACCCACTGTGTTTCTGTGCGGCTAAATGGGATGGACCATAGATTTTACAGTCTGACCATGGGTTTCAGATAGAAGACAACGAATTGCCTATGCACTGAAAGTGAAGAGGATATAGGGAGAAAGTGGGATTTTAAAGTAGTTAGGCTCTTTATATGTGGACATTTCAACGCAGAAGTTTGACAAGAATCACTTCTGAATTTCTTCTTCTAACCAGTTGACGGATTTGCTATATAGCAATGTGGCTTATACTGATACTGTAAATATTGTGGAGTTCTTATGCCACATATACTTGTTTTTTATCCAACCCTAAATTGAAATTCTACAAACTCCTATTCAAAAGATATTCAAACAATTTCCCAGCACATCATATATGTACCTACAATTCGTGTTTATTCATTGATAATGACTCATTCATTTATTTGCCATTGCATTCTACTCGATGACTAGTCGAAAGTATCCTGCCATGTGAGCTGCTGCTCATACTCCCTTGCAGCTCCTCTGCTGGCTGGCTATCTGGTGGACTAGCTTGTCCAAGTCTCACTTCAATTAGCCATTCGACACAAATGTGAAATAAATAAAATGACAGTTCGCATGACTTTTAACCTAGTGCGGTTCCTACGGTTGCCCTGGGCTAGTGCTAGTGAGGTCCAGGTCCACCCCAATTTGACTAGTGCCATAGTAGCTGTTAGCCAGAGCCAGCCGTACGTATCCTGAGCGGGCTGTCAAAAGCATAGCCGTACGGGTAAATAATTCATGAAGCCTACTTCGTTCTCCAATGGCAATAAAATCGACATTCTGGCTGCTAATTTAATGAGTTTTCCTCTCTTTTTTCTTGCCTTCAGCATAGCGCCCCCTGGTGAAAATAAACACTCGAGCGTTAATGCACAAAATATTTAATTTATACTTACAACAACATGGCGGGCGGTAGGAGAACGGAGGACGGACGACACTGACTGTTTTTATGACCAAAGCTGAAGATGTTGAGCGGATGATGAATTTTTACCCAAAGGCTCGGCTCAGCTCAGCGCCTAAGAGCCGTTGGGCTAATAAAAACTCAAATATGTGGGTGACAGAGCCATGCTTTTGTTCGTCCTGCTTCACTATTTAGCTGCCCGACTCACTTTTGAATTATAAGTTGGGGTGTTCTCACCTTCACCTACTCACTCACCTGACGACACACGACCCCGCCCGACCCACCTCTTGTAAATAACGTAATGGCAGTGGCAGTGTCTGGTGCTGGAGCTGGTGCTGGTGCTGATGGAGGCACGTGTTGCGATAAAGAAGACATTCAGCAGTTTGTTTCGGGCTTGGATCAGAACCGCCGTCGCCGGGGCCAAAGCATTAAGTGGATTTAATGTAAAGTTGATGTTTTCTCCTAAGGTTACGGTTACGTGGTCGATTTCCGTTTTATTGCCTTAATTAAAAGGTCCCGTACGGATATTTATGGCCGTTTGAAATATTTATTCCTCGGCCTTTTTGCCAATTTTATGGTTGGGAGTAGAGCAGATACCAGCTGGTCGCAGCCAGTCTTCAACTTTTATGACCAAATTGGAAAATGTGCACAAAAATTAAAATCGCATCAATTTTTACGAGAGGCAAACCCATACTGGGAGTAGAGGAAATTGTAAATTCCAAACTGCAAGACCCCAGATAAGTAAAGCAAAAGCAAAGGGTTTAAGTTTAAGCTTGATATTTTGCTGGAGAGTTTCTAAAAATGTACATAAGAGGAGAGAGACTTAAGTATGTCAAGCGAAAGGAACAAGGAGAAGCAAGTCATGAGGATACTCTCCCTTCTAAATTTGGAAAAGAAATGGGTTAAAGTAATGCCCCCCGCTTTCATTTCAACTGACTGACTGATTTCCCTTGTCTGCCAGCCACAGCTAGAGTACATCTGTTAACATAAACTGTTACAAAATTGAAAAATTATTAATATTATGACTAAATTCCTCGAGTTTTTTTCAGACAAATCAGGGACTTACGCTTCCAGATCCGTTCAGCTACTTTAAAATGAAATCCATGTACATTACCACGACGCGCCCTTCCTATCAAATTCATTGCCATTTCTCATGCTTACACAATCAAGGCAGTATAAAATGTTTGTCACCAAACTTTAGATAACGATATATTACCAAATCCACACTTAATTTTTCACACCTAAACGCTGGCTGGCTGGCTGGCTGGGTGGGTGTTTATGACTTGTGCATTTTTTTTTTAAAGCCAAGCAACCGGACGGAGTGAGGGGAAGATCAGCCAATAAATGCCCAGGCGGACATTAAACGACCAACGCAATTTGCCAGAGCTCAAGCTTTAGGCAGAGCTTATCGCGCAGATAAAAAGTTAAAACCCAAAGACAAACACAACACAACACAACACGACACACTTTCATTTTCACAGCTGGGGCAAGATGGAAAGCATAAGGTTAACGGCTCAATATCGAACTACCAGAATTGGGAGATTTGTTTATTTGTACATTATGTGTTGGATTATCAGAGATATGGTCGTAAAATAAAGTTGTATAAATGCATCAACATTGTAACAGCTGAGAGCTCTGACTTCAAATATAAATTTATTTATTGATCATAAAAGATGAGATTTTCAAGGCATTAAATATTTTAAAAATAGAAAATCTGGTTGAAGTGAAGGTTATCTGCTAAATGATGAAATTATAATACCTTTGTAGGTCTGAGAAAGAAATTTTCTAACAAAAATATAATGCAATTTACTATTTTTTTCAAAATTTATATTACTTTTAAATCAGTTTGTATTTGGGCATAAAAAACAACAGCGTGTTCAAACTGAGATCGAGAAGGTAGAGCTATCTATGATTAACTCCATGGAAACTTAGGGTGAATGTAAAATTTCAGATCAATTAGTTGAGGATAAATGTGGCGAAACGAAAATTTGATCAACTCAACCATTCAATCATGAAAATCATCAAAATTGGCCAACAATGCTAGGCCAAACAATCTTTTAAGACCCGGAACAAATTGACGGAACTTGGTTCGGAAGTTTTGATCCATTGTAATAAGGTTGAGAAATAAAGAACACGAGTGCCAATGGGAGCCTTTGAGTCCTTTATTAATTCTGATTCTTTAGATAATCGCTTACATTTGGGCGGTGGTCATCTATGTACATATGCATAACTATGCCTTGCAAGGAATCCCACTACGCTGCTAATGGGAGCGCCCGAGCTCGCTCTGTCAGTATTATTTGCCTCCTATCATGAGAACATATTTCGAGCCACAAAACTTTATGAAAAGGATGCTCACTTCAGCATCCTTTCTCTCTCTTACTAACATTCGTTTTTGGTCTCTGCAAAACTCTTTTGATATTTGTTTGATCAAAAAAAACTGCGGAGACCTTCTATATTCCTTCTATGCCTTGCAAACTCCATGACAAAGTGAATATACATTCACATTTCTTGTGAATGGTATAAAAAAAGAACAAATAAAAATATTTATCTATCTTTATGATGAAATTATGTACATTGCATTTGCTACTTCAATTTGTTAATTCTTTGCCTTACGTTTACATTTTCCTTTACTTTATGCTGCATATTTAAGTAAATATTTTTTTTCTTAAACTCTCCAAATCCACTTGCAGAGGCAGAGGAACAACAACAACAACAACACACACATTTTGTACTTGTACTCATGTTGTTGTTGTTGTTGTTATTGTTGCTGCTCTTGACAACCCACTTGTAGAGCTTTTTGGAAGATGCAAACATGAGGCCTGGCTGAGGCTGAGGGGGGCTGTTAAAAAAAAAAAAAAAACCCAGAGACGGAAACTTAGTTACCGAAAGCCTTTTTTGGATAACAGCGGCAGCTGATGGGGCCAGGGGACGGTCGGCTGCTACTTTAAGGTAAACAAAGAAGGTTTACTTGGCTGGGCAGGGGCAGGGCAGGATGGGGAAAGACGACACTACTTACTACGTGCTGCCTTTCACCGTTCACCGTTCTGTAATTGCGTAGGCTGCTGGCAACAGTGAGTGCGAGAGGGAAAGGGTATCATCTGGGGGGAGCCTCTTCAGCAGTAGCAGACTCTTCAGTGAGTGCGGTACTTCAGCGCCAAACCTCGCAACGCCCCTGCCTCTGTCTTACACCTTTTTTGTGGCCTGTGGGCTGCTGCCTCTGTTGCCTCTTGTTGCTCCTCTTATGTGTGTTTACATTTTTTACTAATTTACAACAATTTTCGTTGTACTTGAATACGAAATGCAGGTCTGCCCCACCCGCACCTGGAGCTGCCCTACTTTATGGGGCTGGTGCACCTGGAATTGTGTAAGGAAAGAAAGCAAAAATATTTAAATGAGGTTAAGTTAGTGTAACTATTTAGGGGGCTCGCTCTCGTGCTTTTCTTAACGGCCAGCCACTTTTTGCAGGGCCCAGAGCTGAGATTGTGGCGCCACAAAAGGTACCTGCCAAAAATTGTATGCAACCTATGTAGCAACCATTGTGTTCATTCATATCTAGGGGCTGGCATTCTTCATATTTTAAGCTAATTGGGTCAAGCGTTCCATCCCGCCCTTCCCCCACCCACCACCACACATCTATACAAATAAACCTGTTGTTACATTTGTGTTGCTGATGTCGAATTTTTACTATTTGTCTGGGAAAAACATTTCATAAAAGTCTACAAGGAAGATAATTTTTCCAAAGTCCAAAGAGATTATTGTCAAATTATGTGTAGATTTGAAATTGATCTAATTTTTAATATTCTTATTTAAAATGTCAAATGCTAGATTGATTTGATGCTAGATGAAATAAGTGAACCGGAGAATATTTTTGTGGGGAAATGTTTCTTCAAATCAAAAGTAAATATTCTTTGTTAATGAACTGAAATTTGGAATAATCTTCTACGTTTCTTCTTCTAAATTTCTCAAATGTTTTTGGTTGAACCTCTTAATACGACGTCCGAACAGGCTCTTTCCCTTCGCCATGGCAGGACATTCATTTACAATTCATTCTCAGTTTCTTGCAAATCATTCATTTATACCTTCATCAAGAAGTGTGCCATATTTCTCTACCATATAGAGGCCATTCACATCCCACATGGATTCACTGCTTTTTTTTTGTTATTTAAAAAAAAATAAAAATGTCCAATGGGCTTAAAAATCACCATGGCAACGCAACAAAAAACAACAAACTCAAAAAAACAAGGAAGCAGCGACGCGTGCAAGCAAACACGAAAAAAGTGCACGCATGTATGTTCAACTGTATAGGGTGTGGGTGGGGTAGAAGGGTTGGTTGAGGGGGAAGTGCGCAATACATACATATAAATAAACTGTACTCCACAAGTACTTGCCAACTGGAACGTCTGTGTCGTTGTGCAATAATTTATTTTTGTTGTTTTTTCTTTGCATTTCACTTGAAAGAAGTCAAAAGGGATTGGCGGCGAATGAGGCGGATTATAAAGCATGCTTTAATAAGGAGCAGAACAAGGGTATTTGGAGTTATTTTCCATACGCAAATAAGTACATATGTATGAATGCATGTGTAGGTATGTACTTTTGTTCTTGTCACTAAAAGGGGCTTTTTTTTTAATAGCTACAAATCCTCCATACATTGCTGATAAAGCGCACATCTGCTAGCTTTGCTCTTGTGGTGGACTTGCGTTGCTCAGTTGAAACTTGGTTTTGATCCAGTGACGGGTTGGCCTATCCAAGAATTCTAATGTAAATGTCTTTCGATTTTGGCATACGGTGCAGGAAAATGGAACTGAAAATCTACCGATAACAAGAGCACACATGGGGGTTATCAAGGATTTCAAGAGGATTAGTGAATGATGAATGGAATGACCAGTGATCGTGATTGCTAATTATAATTATAAATAAACAACATTTTATTTTTGCTTGTGCTTAGAAACCAGAAGCAAAAGCAGTTAATTAAATATCGAATACTTTTCACATTTTAAAGTTTCTTAAAATTGATTTTTATGTATTTTTAGTCCGACAAGATGTTTGGCGTTCTATTTAGACAAGGACAAGAACAAATGATTAAAATATCGATATATTATATAAATATCATTCATCACCAGATACTGACAGGTTTTGTGAAATCAGTGATAATGTGTGCCTGGTAAATATGTCCATTCCATCTTATATCAGAGAAATAACGAATACTTACCCATAATTCTGAGCTCAAAAACTTGTCGATTAGGCATACAAATTGGATAGTTAAGATATGCAGAAGATCCGCTGAAGCCATTTACAGTAAATAATAACATGGAACATGGCCAAAGGGAGAGCCAGCCTGTTCAAGTGGGGAACATATCATATAGGGAATCCTCATCTTTCCCCTTGTATATATTCGAGCTGTCAAAAACATTCGTCTTGATTTTGCATATTGTAGATTCCCATATTATCCTGCTTACAAAAAAGATGCAGTGAAATGTAATCCATATCATATCGAATTTGTATTAATACTTATAATATATCATATCAAATGCAAATATTGTTTACCAATATTCTATAAAATTTCAATCAATATCGATACTCTATATCTGTAAGCCATTTTGCATCCATTTGAATTGAATAATTTTGCGCGCTGTATGTAACAGAAACAGCCTATGAATAGATATGTTAACATCATAACAGAAATATCGATATCATCTGATGATTTTGCGTTGCGGTTTCTATATATCGGCAGTAATCAGCTGGTCTGTATTCGCATACCTAAAAGAATTCGCGTTTAACAAATTTACATTTACAAAGACTTCAAATTGTGTGCCAATTTCATAGATCATTATTTGATCCTCGAACTGCCATCTAATGAGTGCAAAACCCAATGTGGAAACAAAGGTATGTACATGTGTGTGTGTCTGCTGTGCGTTTCCTGGCCCTGGCTCTGTTGCCACTTTGGAGATCTGATCAAAAATTGACACTCGTGCCTAATTTGAGACCTACTCGCTGTCGTTGTGGATGACAGTGCTTCCTGCAGTGTGTGTGTCCCACATGGTAAAATCTAAACAAAAGATTAGCAGGCACCAGAGCACCGCACACAATGAAAATGACACGAACTGCAGTCGCAATCGCAGACAGTTGCGCGCTCGCCGATGGTCACAGGGGAGGGGGCAAAGAGGTAGTTTGCAAAAATAGCTGGCAGCGTTTAATGTCGGAACCCGGACCCTCAGCGGACTTCACTGGACTCTGGGCAAATAAGCAGTAGAAACGAAAAAAAAACCATTGTCAACAGACGTACGTACGTTGGAAACGTGACCAACGAATTTTACGCACAATTTCACTTTATGTCAGGCGGCAACGAGAGAGGGATAGAGAGTAGAACAAAAGCCGGGGAGACCCAGTCAATGGTTAAACCAGAATTTCCCTGGTCCGTTCTGTCCTGCTTTAGAAGTGCGCAGACATAACGTGGCAGCAGTTATTGTTTTGGACCCTAACTAATGTGTGGGTCGCCGATATATATATATATATGATGCGGTTGGCTAAAAGTCATCTATGTATATTATAGTTCCATAGTGCATGCCAACTTCGGCTTACCTCCTTCACACTGACCCATGGTCAAAATCCAATTAGGCATCGCAGAGAAATCATTGTTATGGCAAAAGAAAAACAGTTGGCACTGACAGTCTGACAGTTTTAAAACTAAACCAGGAAGTGCGTCCGTCACCTGATGATTCTTCGATAAATATATGAATCATCGTCACTTTCATATGATTTATTCGACAGCATAGCAGCGCATATTCCGCTAATCATAAAAAATGATGGCCAGGCGCTTGCTTAGACAATTGCCTGGCAGTTGCCATTGGCATAGCTCCTACATTGTTGTGTGGCTGGGTTAGCCGTGTGTCTGTGGTTTATGTGTGTCTAGAACTTCCTCAGTTGATGGTGATGGTAATTGTAATGGGCCCCATAATGCATTGTGAGGCGTCGAGAGTCTGTTTGCATGGCGACGACTTCTTGCCTGTGTCTGAGTTTGTTTGTCAGCTGGGTTCATTGGCTTAGAGGTTGTCTATGGAAAGTGAGAGAAGAGAAATGTTGTTAGCGGGTGTTGACATGTGTGTATAAGTGTGATTAATTAATGCAAAATTGTAAACCTTAATGTGTTTTGAGTATATCTTAATGTTAATTACAATTTGTTTATATATAAGGCCAGATTGTTCCTCAATCGAAATTTAATTAGCTATGATTTAAGTAGTCCGGATATTGTTATTGTTGGTTGGAACTGGCTTGACCTATATAACTTCTGTGGAGGTGCGTGTTTTCCCAAAACCCGGAGCACATATAGCTCGTGCGGCTTTTGAGATTAGATTGGCAACTGCTTTCATTGCTCTCAGGTAGCAACTTAGCTGCCGTCGACTTCAAGCATGTAACAAAGCAAATGCGATAACAGACAGTTATGATGACAGCAATAATATTAGAAGTTTGTGAGTGTATGTGTACAAGAGAGAGAGACGGATTTGGCAAGTTAACTGAATTTATATTTGTAGTATATTTTTTCACGAAGGAAGCATCTCCGATCCCATAAAGTCTATATATTCTTGATCAACATGAATAACCGAGTCGATATAGCCGAGTCCGTATGCCTGTGTGTCCGTCTGTTACTATGCGAACTACTCTCCCAGTTTCTAAGCTATCGACTTTTCGCCGTAGGCTTCTTGCTGTAAGCTGCTCATATGTAAAAATCAATAAGATCGGACCGCTATAACAAATAGCTCCCATATAAAGACAGTTTGTGTATTTGTATATCAGAATGCACGCACAAAATATTGGAAGGTAATTAGGGAGAAGAAAGCTTCGCTGCCTATTGCTACAGCTGAAGGAAATACGTGTTAGACTACTAAGATTTCTTTCTAAGATTTTCTTTCCTTTTTAGAGTTCTGCAAGGGTGTATATGGTTTGGTTACCCGAATCAGCCTTCTCTTGTTTTGTACACATTTAGGTATGGAAAAGGAACGAAAACGTGAACCTAGAACAATACTAGTTGTACGTTTTCGATATGTTAAAACTAAAGAGCATTGAATTGGTGCACAGACACAATGGGGGATATATTTTAATTTGAACGCATGCCAGAGAAGTTTTTCTTTTTAATATCATCATATCAGGAGTTTCCTTTCTAAATCATAGTTACTTTTTCACGGTGCTTGCACTTAGGCTGCAGAGTGCACCCAAAGAAGAATTGTCAAAAGATACGCAAGAGGAAAACTTGAAATGCTAATTTGGAAGCACTATCAGCTTATTGCTGTTCTTATTCTGATAATGATAATGAATACACTGCAACTCTCAAATTGGCGCTCATATTGGCATTCCGCAATGAGCCCTGAATTTCGGTTCAGCTTCGCCTTCGTCTCCAGCTTTGTCACCGCGAGCACTCTGTAGCCTTAGAATCCTCAAGGGATATAAGGGATATTGCATCTGATAAATAATTCCACGTGGTAGTTGATGAAACTGGCAAGGTCTTTAGCTCTTCTGTTTTTATACCATTCACAAAATGGTATATTCATTTTGTCAGGAAGCTTGCAACGCATAGAATTAAGAGTTTCCGACCATATAAAGTATATATATATTATAGATCAACATAACAAGGGGAATCGATATAACCATGTCCGCCTGTCTGTCCGTCCATCTGTCCATCCGTCTGTTTCAACACAAAGATCTCAGAAGTCTTACAAGCTTCAGAGCTAAAATGTTTACCTTATGCTTCTTTTGTCTGCACGCTGGTAAAATTCGAATTTAATCCAGATCGGAAAACTATATCATATAGCTGCCATATAACCGATTGTTCCGGAATGAACACTTAGTAGCATAACTTTTCTGTTTTTCATCCAAATCATACTAAATTCGGTTTGTATCCATTATATCCACTGTAGCCCCACGCCTATTGACCAGATTTGATCTAGATCGATCATATATTTACAATGTGAATGGTATTAAAGCTTCGGCAAGCGGAAGCTAGCCCTCCTTTCTTGTTTTTAGTAAGATTCCTCAGCCATGGTCTGTTATAATTGAAACTTGTTACTAATGTTTCTTTAACAAGCTTTTCAAATATTCGTTGTTTTTTCTTATTCATTTAAAATTATTCCATATTTAATCAGTTGTCAGTATCATCGACTTATTGATTTATAGAGTTTCCTTTCTCCACTAACATGTTTTCTTTTTTATTCAATTGCAAAATGTAGCTCGCTTGAACACATGTTATCCATTATCATCGCCTAGGCAGAAGTTTCACATTTCCAACCTGACAATGCGACGCCGATGTGCTGTTTTTTCCGAGTTAATGATGATGTTGACACAACTTGTTAACAGCATAAATTATGTGGCACAGATGTTAGACAGAGATGGCCAGAGCTGGCCAACTGAAGCTATTGCATATTTAATGACACGAGTTTGGCCAGAGCTTTGCAATTCCTAGGGATAAAAATTAAGAGCAGCTTGAACCACAAAACAACAATAACAACTTCGTATGGATTGTGCACATAGTAAAGACAATCATGTGGAGACAAGGACAGGGGCAGGAACAGGGGCTCAGTGGGATCTCCCATCCTTGCAAATGTGGCCGCTGCCTGGACGCAGTTTTTTGTCATTTGTCAATGTCGCCAAAGATTTTTGAGCTGCTGCTGCTGCTGCTGGGCTGCAAACGAATGTAAAAAATGATAAAACGCCTTTGCTTATGATGTGCAGAGCTTTCCATAAATCATATTTTCCGGGTAGTAGTAGTAGATGGGGGATGGGTGACAGAGGGGAAAACTCTTGAAGGTTTGCGTGTTTGCTGGCAAAAGATCACCAGGGTCGTTGCCAAATGCCGCCGCTGAGGTCGAAGTTTGTCTTCACTTTTGGCCGCCAGTCGGTACAGCATTTGTAGACAAACAAGTGTCACTTTTGCTTGATGTACGAAGTACAGCTTGGAGATGGAGGGAGGCAGCGGATAACTGAGTGCCGTTGCGATTTATGAACAAAAGTAGGTTAACTTGTTTTCTTATATGATATGATGCGAAAGCATAGGCTAAAGCTGAGCTATCCTACAAGTTTAAGGTCAAAGTGGAGTCTTTTTTTGCTTGGGGAAAAGCATTTAGATTCAAAGGAGGATGGGGATTCCTCTTACTATTGCAGTTTGGCTAGGATAAAGGGTCATCTGGGCGCTCCATTCATAATCTAGTCTTGCACCTACCTCAGATTCAGACTTGTGCTGTGCCCTCATGCAGGACTCTACTTTGTGGTTCTTCAACTACAAAACGATTGCTTACGACCAACTCTTTAGAGATCGATACTGCTTTTTGGAAATGTTATTAAAATCGTATTAAAGCTTTAACAATACAAAGGCTTAGAATAGGGTCTTTCCCCCTCTGCAACAAAATCTGCTTAAACTTCCCCCACTGATACTGATTAAATGCCTAAACAAACTTTATATCCATTATGTTTCTCGTTCTACTTATACATATATGTATTCTTATCTGTTGACGGGTTCCCCGAAATAGCAATCGATAAAGCAGGCAAATGTGCTCTAATAATGTGTTCGGCATGTCAAACTAACTGTTGTTGACTTGTCTTTCAGCCACCGCTTTCACCCCCTCTTAGACTTTAATATGGGGTGTCAACAATGGCTACTTCACTTCACTTCACTTCACTTGTCCTCCCCGGTGCACCCTAAACCCCAAAAGCTACCACTTATGAAATTGAATGTAAACAAAATGAGCCGCTCAAAGCTCAGTCTCCCCTTTGCCATTGTCGCCCACTCTCGTGGTGCAGAGAGTGACATTTGTTTGACCAGGAACTGGAACTCCCCCTGGTTGAAAGTGACATATCAGTATATGGCTGGTGGCGCCAAGCAGGCAATTAACATGCAATTGTCATAAATTTTCAAGCCAAATGCACAGATTATTAAACATTCATAAAATAAATTACATGCCAAAGGACGCATAAATTTTGAATTGATTTTCAACGCATCCAACGGGTTCAGTTGTTGTTGGCAGGCAGGCGACTGGGCCAGCGGCCAGGGGCAGGGGCAGGGGCAGGGTGTGTCAGAACAATGGAATCTGCTTATTGAATTATAACGATTTCGGTTCGGCACATAATGTCCACAAGGAAAACCATAAATTCCTTGCCTTGCCCGCAAAATTCTTTACACAACAAGAACAACAACGACAGCAGCATAGAAAATCAATTTTGTAGAAAAGCGTTCAAGGGTGAAAAGGGGGAAGTACAAGCAAATAAATATTGTAAATGCAGCGAACACTGGTGCCAAAGGGGGAGGATATGTCTTGTAAGCAGTGCAACGCAATGCAAGCTGGGGCCGCACTTGAAATTTTTATTGCCCTTTATGTGCGGAGAAAGATATTTCTTGTGCTTATAGTTCCTTAGAGATATTGCACTGGCAATGATATAGAGCTGGTGGCTTAACCCACGCTTATGTTGCGGATAAAACTTGAATAAGTCATGAATATAATGTTTGTAAAATCAAAATCGATTGTTATCAATGTAATTTTGGATAAGCGGAATATTAAGGAATATTAGATGAAAGGGATGGCAATTATTATATAAAGATATTTAAGCTTAGGAAAGTTTTCAATATTTGAATTGGGATGGGAATGGGTCAATATTTTGTGAAAGCATTTACTTACTTTTATTCTAAAATGCCATAAGCATGCCATTTCATATAAATACGGAAATTTAAACATTTTTCTTAATACTCTGTGAAATTTGACTATGGAATGCGGTTTGCTCAATAACTTGTTGAAAAGCTACGCTATTTGGTCATTTATCATTTACCCAGAGACGAGTTATTTTTGAAGCTTTCAACGTAAATTGATGTCTGCTTCGGGTGCATTCCAATTGGCTAATAATCATCATTATGATGAAGATAATTTCTATTAATAATGCGTTAATCAATTATAATTAATTGGCAAAATAATCATGCCCGCAGGGCGCAACACAATAATAGACAAAAATTAACATGAAACTGATTCGTGCCCTAACAAAAGGCAGCACATTGTGTGGTCCAAAAAAAACAAAATAAGAAAAAGAAACTGAGGGATGCTTGGATATAAAGGTTTCTGTATTCCCTAGAAATGACTTCATTTGGGTACGAGAAAAAAACCTGCGACATAATAAAAATGTCAACCGTCCGAGACGAGCGAACAAACGAACGAACCTCCCCACACCTACACACAGCCAAGGGAAACCCTTGCTTCGGCAACTCAAAAAGTCATTCAAATGAAAGACTCAAACTGCGTGATAATTAATGTCCTCAGAGAAGATATACATACAAGATCACCTACAGAGCTATGCCGTTCACTTCAGGGGGCTTCCATATAGGAGTCTCTTATCCTGTTCTCCACCGATTAATGGGTTTTTGATGAAGCCAACATTGATGCCAGCGATTAAGTGAGATTTTTATACGAGTACGATCGATACGATCCTTCAATGCTGAGTGGGCCATAATTCAACACTTTGAGAAGGATCTGCGCGTAAAAAGGCAATCGCTGTCTGCTATTAAATGCTACATTAAATATATTTCATCCACTTGTCCAAAAACCAATTAATTTGTTCGCATTTTTCTTAATTTCTTTTTATTTTACCAGAAACTGTCCAGAGCCGCAAGCCTGACAAACGCAATTAATTTGTCCATTTAAATTCAGGCAACGCGCGAAGGTCTTCAAATAAAAAGAAACACAAGAAAATAAAAACCAAACGTTTTTTCCCCCGATCGTTCACTTCGTTTATTATTTTGATTACTTATTTGAACGCACCACGAGAGGTAATAAATTCATGTTTTTGTTGTTTTTTGTTCGGTCTTGACTCAATAAAATTCATAAACAGAAACTGTATGGCTTTTGGCTTAGGGAAGAGGCAAAATATTCTATTCTGTTTAACAGCTTAAATTCTTTCTTCAATTGTGACTGAGTGCAGCACAGAGTTGAGCGGAAATTATTTGAATAATAATAATAATAATAATAAAAATAATAATAATAAAAATAATAATAATAATAATAAAAATAATAATAATAATAATAAGTAGAGTCGTCGAAGGTATGATATATGAATCGCAGAAGTTCTCCTGGTAGGCGCCTTGGTGATTCCTCATCGTTATGCATCGTTCGCTGTTAAATTAAGTCTTTTCTACATACGCTTTACGACATCAGCTTGAATTCATCCAGGGTTTTAACTTGCCTTAACAACCTTATTTTAATGGTATTATTACTAACTTATTCGAAGCTAACTTAAATGAAATTTGATAAACTTCATGAAATGACCCACAGAGCGAAGCATTTCCGACCATATGAAGTATATATGTTATTGATCAGCATGACGAGGGGATTCAATGTAGCTATGTCCGTCCGTCTGTCCGTCCCTTTGTTTCAATCTCAGAAGTCTTAGGAGCTTCAGACCTGATGATGCTCCTTATATCTTCATGCTCATTGTGCAACTTGCAAAATATTTCTAACCACTTTGCCCGTCGAATGAGTCCTTCATTTCGTGGTGTGGAACGGGAACGGCATGCAATAGCGCGCTCGCAGGTTCGGGAGAACCCTCTTGCTTGTGCGAGAAGTAAAGAAGTAAATTGCAAAACTACTAGTGCCGATTCTTCTCGCCGAATGAGCCGTAAATATCGTGTCTTTCCGTTGCTTCGTGAAGCAATGATTTTTTTTTGTTTTTGGCAGTTTGAGGCGACCACAGATATTGGTTATAATAAAGCAGCATTAGAGAAACCATTCAAGCGCTCAACTAATCAGGTATAAACAAGCATATATATCATTAACCTAATTTGTTAGATGGCTCAAGGTCTATTGGCTGTAAGGATATTGTTGTTTTTGATGATTCGAATGCATTAGGGATCCCTTAGAACTGCTTGTCCATACAATATTTCTTAAAACAACCCAAAAGAGGCAGGAATCGGTTATCTATAAATGTTTCAAATAAAAATTTAACCGCTACCGCCTTGAATACCTCATCTCTTTTCCAAAGGATATCAATGCATTGCAGTTCAGCTCATAAGGCAATTACTCATCACCTCCTCAAATTTCCGAACATTAGTCACCGCATTAATTCGCTGGGCATGTGGGGCAGATGCAGCTGTCGTTCCCAATTCTGATTCACACTTCACAACAACCGCTTCATATTTCTTCCCTTTAATTATGTTATTTTATAGGCGTTGACATGTTGCCAATTTTTTGTTCCCACAACACACGGAGTGGAGTGTCGTGTCCTTTTTCCATTTTACTTTGTTGCGGTTTGTGTGATTTCGAATAGCAAAAAATGACTATTTATATTGAAATGTTCATAAATATTATGCTAACGTTTTTTTTTTATCGTTTCAAATGAAATTCAGCATATTAAACCATAAAAGTTTTTGACCGCACACAGTGTGCCGAAGGGTGAAAACAACAACAACAACAACAACAACATCAACATCAGCAACAAGCTCCGACACCTTTGAACTATTTGTGTGTGTGGTGCGGTTTCTGTTTCCACGAACTATCAGTTCTTTTTTTTGTCATTTGAATAAAAAATTTTAATGAACTGGTTTTTGGGCTTTTGGTAGCTTATTTTCATGTTTCGTTTCGTTTCGCTTCGCTTCAATTCATTTCGTTTGGTTTTCAATTGATTTTGCGGCCGAAAAAGCGTGTGAACGTGATTTTATTATCAAATCAAAATCTTCCAATATGTGTTCAATAATGTTTTGAGCAAATGTTAGTTTTAGTAAATTAAATAAATCAATATGGCAAACATACACCAGCACACCCGCACACTCGCACACTCGCACACGCACAGAATTCCATAGTTTTTGTCAACAAGAAATGTTTTCAATTTATTTTCTGATGAATCAACAAAAAAGACCAAAAAATAACTGAAAGCTGAGAGCTGAAGCTCTATCGAAGCATTTATACTCTGCACATAGTTTATGGGCTGGAATTAGATGGATTATAAATTAGAATCTCTTTGATTGGTGTTTTTATATGGAAAGACGAATGATATAGTGCTCCGATTCTGAGCAAATTTGACAACCTGAAAAATAAACTAATTTCAATTTTCGCTCAAAACTAAATTTAACTAAATTCAAATATTGAATATATTGAATATTGTTCTTGAAGCTATCCTTTTTATACATACTTCAGTTCCAAGATCTGTCTCTTTCTTCCTAATTTAAGCAAGCTTTTAAGCTCTCTTTCTAGACCTACTTTGGCCTGCTGCAGGAATCTCTATGTTCCAAGAAAACAATAGTTATTCGAAGTAACAAGCCGATCCGATGACTCCCAAAAAGCATTTGGTAAAAATGTTAGATCTAGAGCTCTCAGGCTGACAACTATATCGTATCGGCTCATCTTGCTGATCAAGAATTCCTAACATTTCTGCATTACTAACTGCATAACAAAATCATAATATTCTTCTTTTTTAGTGAAACGCTTAAAAAGCAAGGGAATAAATTCTGTGTGCCCCTTTTCGCCTTTTGTTGCTCATAAATTTATTTTCGAGTGCATCCGCAAACTACTTCAGATTACAGATTTTTTCAGCATAACAATTTATATTTATATTTGTTGTTGTTGTTGTTGGTGTATTTTGTATTTTTTTAATGCAATTTCTCGACAATTTGTCGTCGCTCAGTCTCTGTCTCCATGCTTCATTTTTCGTGCTGCATGAAGAATTTGCATCATAAATTGTCAGCCATGTCATAAAATATATATTTTTTGTTTCTGTCTCTTTTATTTTTCGGGTGCATTTTTTGTACGCTAGCTTCCAAATTAAAACGAAAAGAGATGCCGTTTCGCCAGCTCCCGCTCAACGAGCATGAAAAAAGGAATTCTTAATGATGCTTCTTGGGAGTCGTCCAAAAGCGTTGAAATTATCAGCTTAGAGCAGAGCAGGCACTGCAAGGGGGGAATGGGGTAGGCAACTGGGGCTCAGATGCAGTGCAGCAGACGTAAATTATATTAACTGTAATCCAATCACATCTACTGAGATGGGCAGAACATGGATTATGCTTATCTTGTTTTCGACGAACTGTTTGGCTTAGTTTGAGCCTTGTGTAAAATATAGTGGAGCCCCACTTTGGGGTGAGAATGGAAATGTTGATTGGTGGAAATGGAAATATTTTGCTTAGACTTAGGATTCATATAAACAGGGCGATCAGAGAATGCAGTCAAGCAGGGATGGGTACACACAAAATTGAAAAACTGCATATGTGAGCGTCGTCAGAAAAAGTGGTTTAGGCGCCGCGTTGCATCGCAAGATCCCCGCACAAGAGCATAACACGATTTGATGTGATTATATATGTGCTTACTGCGTCGCCGACTTTTTCTATTCCTAACCTACTTTTATGAAAGCTGCCCATCTCCCATCTTGTCATCATTCTCTTCCGTAAGTTAACATATGTGTTCCATTGTTCACTCTTGCTAGAAGAATGGATTCCCCAAGAGAACACATGCCCGCTCCTTCAATTTAATATATTTTATATATAATTGCTTACATAATCTTGTCTCTCTATTCATATTCCTATATTCAATTAACGTAATTCGTTGCTTTTAAACTTTTTGACATCGAAAAAGGAGGTCACTACGATGCGACCGCCGAACGTTCGACCACTGAGAGCGCTCAGGGCCTTCTGGCACTCCTCCACGGATCCGAATCGGACAAAGACCTTGCCGCAGCCCGGCTGTGGGCTTTCACCAATGGGTCGGGGTATTTTGAGACTCTTGACAGTGCCATACTTTTTGCACTCCTGCTTGATGTCCGCGTAGATGTCCTCGTACTCCTCATCGTCTAGCAAATCCTCAGGTAAGACCATATTCAGCAAACAGAGCACCTCGGTGGCCTCACCCGTTGAGACAACATCGGGGAATCCGGGCACTTGCAATACGGGCGGCTGGTTCAAAGCGTAGCGCCCGGCGATAGAACGCTGCACAACCAACTTGCGGTCGCCCAACTGCATCCCATTGAGTCCTGCAATGGCTTGTTCGGTTATATTTACATCCACATATTCGAAGAAGGCGTAGCCCTTGCTTAGCCCTGTGTTAGCGTCCCTGACTAGATTGAAGCCGCGCAGTTCGCCAAAGGATATGAGCAACTCCTTGATCTGCTGCTCATTCAGACAGGCGGGCAGTCCGCCGATGTAAATCTTCTGTGGCGAGTCCGGCACCATATTGGACACAACCGCTGGCGACACCTTCACTGCTGTGCTAACAATTCCCGCAGTTCCCGGCAGTGCATGATAGTCATGGGGTCGCCGTATCTTCAAGTTTTGACCACGAAAATTCATGCCATCGAAGGCCATGGCCTGGGTAGTCTCATCCATGGAACGGAATTCCAGAAAAGCAAAGTTTTTCTGAAGATTCGTTTGACAAGTAAGCACCGCATTGCCATCTTGGCTCTCGTTGCCACCCAAGGCCCGGAGCTGTTGATTGAAGAACATCATCATATCCTCCTCAGTGACGCCGAACGGTACATTTCCAACGTACAGTCGACGCGCCTGACGCGTCACCGTGGCTATAGAAGCCGACTCCGCTGACACCGGAGCATCGGGTAAAATTCTTGCAGCTATTTGTCCGCTTGCCTGCATAGCCTTGTATTGCATGGGCGTTAGATGTTCGTAGCCCATTGGCGGTATGTCCCAGGAAGAGCAGGCCCTAGTGGGACGGCTCTGATATTTTGCTTTGCCCAAGACAATTGTATTGGAACGGCTTGGACGTACCTTAGAACGCGAACGAGAACGCGAACGGCTTCTATTACTGCCCTTACGTTGATGGGAACGTCGGTGACCTTGACCCATGGCTTGCGCGGTTTAAAGGTTCGGTTAACTTTTTTTTTTGGAAATTCGAAATGGATTACAATATTTTGAGTTGCTTAGGCAAATGTTAGTTGGCAAATGATAAATTAATACATTCTTTTTTTTTGAAAATTCACCAAATGGCTACTTCGATGATATACATATTTTTAGTAATTTTTCTTTTGTCTAGAATAGGATAACTTTTAAAAAGTGATGAAAAAAAAGATCACAAATGTTACATTAATTACTTTGGGGGTTTCTGAAGTTTATTTTCAATGGCTTTACTATAGTGTCAGATATAGATATAGACAAGTTTGTTGACTGACAATCGGCTGGTAGCATTCTTATGTGCTACACAAATTGTATAGTCCGGGCACAGTTTCGGGCTTCCATAAGATCCAAAAACTGCAAAATCGACGACTTCCTGGTTAAAGCTCTATTTCATGGGAGAATTCAATAAGCAATAGAGCCTTCAGTATGGTTTTTCTACAGTACCGCTACAAATTTAGACCAGGCCTTAAATTGCTCTGGAATATCAATGAAAATTGTGGTATTTGAAAATCTGTTATTCAAAACAAATTTTACTGTTTGAAAGCTTTAAAGTGTAGATAATTTTTGCAGATTTCATTAGCCAAGCAGTCCCCACTAAATATTCAACTTCGTTATCATAAACGACGATTTTATAATAAATAACTTAATTAAGATCAAATAGTTAGATAAATTTGTTAATCATTAGCTGAACAAATTCTTATAAGTTTATTAGTAGGGAAAAAACACAAAAGGAAATATACATAAAAATCAACTAATAGTTGAGTTTCATGTAAATCTAGATGATAATCTTAACAACAAATGGTTGTGGGTGACTCTTAAAATATCATTAAGAACTGAGCCCAACTTGTTTCAGAGGCGAACACCAAATTTCAATACAAAATCACCGTTCTGTATACCGAAAGTATGTAGTTTTATTTGGTTATCAAACGGCTCTCAGTTTTCAACAACCTTTAGTATAATGACCATCATCAAGATTACGCCCCTGAATGGAAATGGACGTAAACGAAACCCCATAATTATCTACTACATCATATTCAAATTCTCGCAATTAAAAATGCCTAAGAAAAAGTTCACTCAACTTATCACAAAGTCATGGACTTTGGATTTGATTGCTTAATTTTCCTATACGCCGTCGATTACCTAACAACCCAGCCCATCCAGAGCCAGGCCATCAGTCCGCTTGCAGTCATAAAGGTGGCGACAAAAGTTAAAAGAAGGTAACCCTAACCCTAACCTAGAGCAATCAAAGAAGTTGTTCTCCAACCGGTTGCGGGGCACAAATCCGAGCTAATCCCCCACATGGCAGCTGCAGCTCATAAAACGCATCCAATCTCCTCATACTCGTAAGAGAAGAGGCATCAAAGAAGCCCTTTTTTCTAAACAGAAAATCAAATCAAACCGAACTGAAACTGAACTGAAGAAATGTACAAAGTCAGCTCCATAGATATTTCCCCCAGCAGCTTCAGCTGAGTTCTCAAACTGTATTGGAATTTTTATTGTATCCGCATCTTTATGGGCGTTTATTAATTACCCTTTGGAGGCATTGATTTCCAAAAGAGAGGCACCTAGGCTATAGCTGTGAAGAGAAAGAGAAGTGACGATTCTCAATTAGTGTGCGCTGCGTGACACGAAAATGTAGGCTTGTTTGCAACACGAAATTTGAATTCTATTTTAAGTAAGTGTGGATAAATGTGACCAAATATGATTTGGAATATGATTAGTAATTTGGGTAATTTGAGGAAATCCGACCAACACAGGATTTTAAAAGAGAGAGAGTTAACAGAATCGTTGAAGTTAAAGATAAGATGAAGATTGTGAATGAGTCGAATGAACAAAGCAGCTGCCTGTGAATATTGTAAAAATATTTGTATAACCTGCCTAAGGTGTTCAGCAATGATCATCAGGGAAATTTCTGAGTCCCCAGAAATCTTTATAGTTCTCTTTGATGTCATTCAAATGTCATGTTGAAATATGAAAGAGTTAACTCGTTCATCAGACTATGTTAGGGTCGACCTGCCCGCCTTCAGATTCTATTTGTTGGACTCTACATGAACTACTACGAACCGTCTTCCACTGATATAAATTCCCTAAAATCGAAGCTATTGAAGGTTTGCTAATTCCATTGCATGTGAATGGTCAGTGGCTCCCTTAACCAGCTGATTCGTTTGATTAGATTATACATATTCAGGTGGGACTTTCGATTTTACGAAAGTAAGTCTAGTATTTTATGCAAGTATATTAACAAAACGAATGCAAATATATTCGGTGAACGAAAATAGGAATCTGCCTGCACGTAACATAAAACCTCAAGAAAATGTTAAACGCCTTCCATCTCTAGTTCCAGCTTCCTTTGCTGCTCAACCCGTCGCCTTCCTTGCTTCATGCAGGCGGCTTTACGCTTTTATCGCGTCTCTACAACTGACAAATCCAAGGCGTTGAATTAATTTGTGTCTTCCAGACACGGCCTGGGACAACAACATCAATGTTGCTGAGTGCTCCGCCACAAACCCAACCCAAGCAGAATCGCCATTCCAGTCGAAGCTTTCCGATAAAGCGTTTAGTTTTTTGGTCGTTTCCACTGATAAATTGAAGCCCAAGTCCATATTCGAGTTGCATTTCATTTTATTGATGATCGGCTGTCTCGGTCTCAAGCCCAAAATGAGCAAGGTATAAAGATAAGAATTAGGTGGAGCCGAATCCCGGGCACGCATATAAGAAGCTGAGAAAATTTAACCAGAAGCGGGAGATAAGAGGAATGAATAGGATCGCCTTGACAGCAAGCCACGGAAGCAGAAGCAGCAGCAACGGCTGTAATGAGCTTTGCTGCTGTCTGCACCTTAGCGGGGAGGTGTGAATATGTGTGGGTATGTGTGAATGTGTATTTTATGTGAATGTGTGTGAGAAATGCCAAAGCGATAAGCGTAAAGTTTAAAAAAATTTTAATTAAGCAACACAGTGAAAATGAAGCATCAGCTTTAAGGATTCCTTTCTTATGTAAGCCGTACAGGGCTGCCTAATTGAATCAGGGCGTTGGGCGCAAAGGCGTGTCCTGGCATGCCTTCAAAGATAAACCAAAGGCATTAAGTGGCAGCTGAAGAACGACTCCAAAAGAGCAGACGTGTTTTTGTATGCCAATGCTGGGATTATGTTCATTATCTGAGCATTTAGCAGCGATAGGCGATGCCGAGATGCTCGCAAATTGAATGAGGTCGTCGGCGTCGGTTGACATCAGATTTCCAGCGAAACACATCTTGAAAGTGGTTCTCGAGGTCAGCGGAGGAATTGAGTTAAGACTGAACGGAAATTAAAAAAAATTCTGAAAATACAGTATTAGACTACACTGCCAAGGTACTGATAAGATATGTGGGTCTCTTTGATGAAGAAATTCTTTTGGAAAATATAAATTTACAGTCAACTACACAGTGGTAAGGGTAGTGGAGAGATGTGAGCTGATGATATTATTTGTCAGTCCGTCTGTATGAATGTTTCTTCTTTGTTGTTATTGTGGGATTGAATCGGGATCACTTTAAATCTTTATAAGGATACTCAAGATTCTAGTGGACTCAATAAATACATGAAAAACCAAAAGGCAACTGGGATGCAATTGTATAGCTCAAATTTAGACATACTACTTTCGCTTCCAAAATTCACAAATGCTTTTAATTGCATTCTTTATTTAGAATTTGAGACATTTTGAGATAGGGTACATATACAGAGATGGGCACCAAAAGTATAGCAAGCACAGGAATAATAAGAATCCATAACATATCATGCCAGAAAACGACTGTTGTTAAGATCAAATTCTTAAACCATCCCATATAACTTATAACTGTTAATATTATTGAAACCTTTCAAATCAGGCAATAGCTGTACCATGAAATTTCTACTACATATTTCTTGTGACTTCTCCCCCCTTTGGAAAAAAGTCCTGAAATCATTTCAAAACACAAACTGCTCAAAAATGTTGGTAGAAATTCAACATTTGTGAGCCTATTTGCCATTTATTATGGGTTCAAAGCGTCAAAAACGTACCGCTATGAACAATTTAATGAATTTTTATTTGAGAAATGAAACCAGCAACACCCTCTCTTAAAGAGAGAGAGAGAGAGAGAGAGAGAGAGGGAGAAAGAGGGAGACCGTGAGAGAGGTCATAAAAAGGGTTCACAGACGATTTGCTCGAATTAATTGCGCGGCCATTAACGAAGCGCGAGACAGCGCAAAGGAACGAGGGGGAGGGCAGGGAGTTAGGTTGACTGGCAGAAGGGCGAGAAGAGGGTTCTTGGTTTTGTGTCCCTGCTCCTGCTTGCCAAAAAATTTCCTGCCTGTCGAATAATTCGCTCAAATTATACGCTGCTTGTAATTTGTTTTACGCTTTTGTTGTGCAAAGAAATTAAATTCTCGTTTTATTTTGCTCTCGTGTTTGGCAATATTTGTTTATGGGATTTTATTTGTTTTTTGTTTTACTCTTTAGTATGCATTTGGTTTGTTGTTTTGTTTTTTTTAGCCCTAGACAGGAAATGCGAACTGAAATTAGGGTAAACATTTGAAAGGGCTGCAACAGGTTTCGTTTAATTGAATATTTCTCTGTCTTCTTGTTTTTTTTTTTTTGTGTTTTACTGTTTCTGTTGAACTTGTTGAAGGGGCAGAGAGCTATATTTAAATGTGTATTGACATTTTGTAGGAAAGATGATATATAAAATCCACCTAAACTCAGTCTCAGATTAAATTTGTTATTGAAATGTTTCAAAGCATTTAAAAAGTAGTTGAGATTATTCCAATATTTGGTTATTCCCATCGATATTATCGAATGACAACTGTAGGTACAACCTGGAAGCTGAAAGTACAAATGTAGTGGATCATTCTGGTTTCATAAATGCATCTTGAATACAGAATTTTCAATTGAAAATCAAGTAATTTGCGTTATCTTATCTAGGACCGCATATATGAATCTCTTCCAATCTTGGCATCTCTTCCATCTCTTGGCATCTCTTCCATCTCTTGGCATACTGAACCTATATATATTGTGAAAAATATCTGCATAAGAACCTTGACACCAATTCTTATTTAAAACATTTGCGTTAATACTTTGTCTGGCCATGATATGCTGTGCATCCTGAAATGAAAACCCTTAAATAAATCACAATAAATTTACAAAAGGAAGAAATAAAACAAGTAAATGCTTTAAAATGAATGAATGAATTTGAAGAAACGCGAAAAATACCTGTCTGCCGTTTAATGAGGGGCCATAAAACTCAAGCAAGCGCCGGGCACATTCACTGGCACCTTCGTCTTCGCCCTGATACCTTCGACAACAACCTGGAAACAGAAAGAGACAGACAGCGACAGTATACTACGGTGTAACAGGTGCGATAACAACAGGAGCCGCCATGGAAGCGGTAAGGGCGGCAAAAAGAGGGAAGACAATGAAATTATAATGCAGATGATGTGTAACAACAAAGTGGTAGCCCAAAGGCAACAATGAAAGGACATTACGAACACGATTTGAAGACGAACACGAAAACATTTTGTGTGTCTCAAGTATTTTTCACTTTGATATTTCACCGCCAGCCATCCAGAACGGCCTTTGAAATCGCTTGTTTTCGGATTTCGAAATTAGAATACGAAATACACACACCAAAACAGATATGAGAAACATTCATTCTTTTTCTATGCAAATGCAAATGCTGCACTCTAAACTGAGGGCGTGGCCGTGTCCAGTGGCAGTGGCAGAGGCAGAGGCAGAGGGCTGACCTAAGTGCATACAATGGAGAGAAAAATACAATTTAAGCCGAGATTCAAATGTAAATGCTCTCAATTCTTTGGTCGTAATCCAAAACTAAGTATGTGTCTGGGATGACTTAATTTTGTTGGTCCACTTGGTCCACTTGTTGTTATGACTTTGGTCTAGTGTCATATACACACGGAGAGACATTTGATAAGAATTTGAATGAGCATTTAGTTTTCATTGTTTTAAGTAATTCAGTGTTGGTTAGCATCTAATTTATGTACCTGTATATATATATTTAAGTGTCTAGCTTTTGCTAATACATCTTAGAATTGAGCATTATCACTTTAAAATAAGACAGAAAGGCTTGCCCGATGCTTACACACCCTTGCTGAAACCTGTTAAAATGGAGTGCTATCTATCCTGACTTCAGCATACCTTCATACTAAATACTCATTTATATGAATGGGTCCTTTATATGGGAGCTGTATGATATACGATTTGATGATTTTTGCAAATGAGCAGTTTAAAACAGAAAAAAACTCGATAGACGGCAGACGACAGACGGGCATGGCTTGATATGCTGATCAAGAAGATATATATTTTATGGGGTCGGGATTCTATGCGTTACAAATATCGTGACAGAATTATAATGCCCTTTTAAATATATTTAAGAATCTCTTTAAGGCATTAAAGATCTTCAAATTACAAATTTCTTTCCAGTATTTTTAAGCATTTGAAAGAAAGATTTATTAAATTTATCAACTATTTTTCCTTCACAGTTTTTGGAAAGTATCCTAGAGTGAATTAAACGAACCCTCTATTATTTTTTAAACCTATTAAGAACTTCTCTAAGAAATCAAAGAAGTCGATTCATATCATATTTTTGTTTCAAATCATCGAAAAATATCATGTTTTTTGATACTTCTCCAGAGGAGCTCAACGAAATTTCATCAGCTTTTTCTTCCTTGCAAAGTTCTTGTTTTTACTTTTATATAGTTTAAGCCTTTACACACATCTACTTTTTTTTTATCAGTGTAGTCGTATATTGTTGCAATAGTGACAACCCTCCAGAGGGACACTGTCATTTTAAAAATTAACCCAGAATGGTGCAATAAAGTGAACTAGAAGTAGACAAAACCAAACGAAACTTTATCCTCTCGACAACTAAACCCTACTTTTTGGTGCAGATGTGGAAAAACGCCTAAGTACTATGCAATTTTCTATAAGATTTTCTGTTGTGTAGAAAGAAAGCAGCCTACAAAGTCTCCTCCTTATAAATGAATGTATATGAATACAAAATTTCAACTTTATAATCCAAATGAAATGAATCCCTGTATGTACTTGATATTTGTAAAGCTTATCAAGAAAATATCATCATTACTCATAACATATCCAGCCTATTCATAAGGTCTCCTACATCTTTCATCTTACAGAATCCATACCCAAACCTTTGTTCTGGCATCCCAACTGATGACTGACAACTTTATTCTATCCAGTTTATTTTTTTGCTGCTGAGAGTATTTTGCTCTATCATAATAGCTAGGCAAGGCCAAACGGCCAAACGGCAAAGAATTTGCACTTATAATTGTATCCCCATCTAGAGCCTGGGCCTGTCTGCCCCTGTCCGGTTTAAGTTCAACAAATGTTGGGGTCAATGAACTTTACTTTTGCTGCTGCTGCGTTGCCTATCCAATTTTTGCCGTGTAATGCGATGCTGACTGAATGAATGAATGCGCTTTGCTTGATAGTAGTCCACGAAGAGATACATATACAGGTCCAGGCTGAACTCCCAACTACCATTTGTCCTGGCGACTGTTTTGTCTGTTTTGTGTCCGGTCCAGCACCTCACCCCACTGCTGCTGCTCCTACTCCTCTTGGCACAATTCAACTTCCATGATATTCATCTGAATTTGCATTATTTTCTTTCGCTCTTCATTTCGCTGTTGCCTCAACTTTAGCTCAGCTCTTCTGCTGTCATTCTGATTTTAATCTTCAACAACTGCTGCTGCTGCTGCTGCTGCTTCTGCTTTTCGCTTCGCTTTGCTTTATTTAGTTTTAATGTGTTTTCCTCTGCTATATATATACATATATATGGGGATACCTGCCCGAACAGGTTTCATTTCTTTTGTCATGACAGAGCCAGCTCTGCTCTGCTCCTACTCCTGGTTCTGCTGCAACGCACTTTTCCCTCTGACTCTTACCTGGGCTACCTGTAAAAAAATATCCTAATTGGTATTAAAATCGCTGTTATTCTTTTTGTTTCTTTTATTTTGTTTGGTTTTTCTTCCACCGTTTTTGTTGTATTTTGATACTTTAAAAGCCATTGCCAGAGTGCTGCTGTCCTTCTTTATTCAAATTGCATTCAAAAAGTTAAGTTCGGGCTGCGCATTTTTCAGATTTAATCATACGAGTTTTACAGATTAAAATCAAAATAAACGGGCTTCTGTGCGCCGTAGCAATGCCAATGATCTGATAAGCTTTTGTTTGTTTTGTTTCCATTTTTTCCACATTTTTATTTAAATTTATTGGCATGCTCGAAATGCGCATTTTGTATAGGCAATTTGAGGATATTTGAACATGAACAATTTACTAATTTTGTAAACAAAGAAACTGCGGCAAATATTTTCATGTTATTATGAAAGCTTAATACATTTTTTATAGCCGATTTAAATGTGATAAAAAAATGTAAAATATGTAAATATAAGCAAGAGGTGATGCGCTGAGCCTGAAGTGGCCGGGATTTGAGCAGATTCTGACTCTTTTGTGATATTCGGCACGGAGTATCTAACTATAGAATCCTCTGGAGAGAATCAATGCAACTCAACCACCTCAATAAGATTCGATTATTGCTGTTTTCTTGCATCCTTCCATGTGATTGCTGTCTCACAATAAGACGGAACGTCCAAAGAAGCAACATATTTGTGGCTCTATAGTTAGATACTCATTGGTCTTGTTCCTAATCCTCGCTTGGCCTACACAGACAGTCTGTAAGATTGCGCAAAGAAATCTTTTTAACCCTGAAAGACTGAGGATGCTATTTGGAAGCATCAGCACGTTGGGTTGGCTGGAAATAAACTGTTAATGAATAAGTAAGGGTCTCTACATTTCTCAGTATAAGCTTGGTGTAGATTTCCACCTGTTGATCGCCCAACTGGGCCAACAGTTCCTGGTGGAAGGCGAGTTCAATGACAAGGGCAGGCTTCGGCTTAGTGTCCGAGAGGACGTATGATCCACGCCTCGATCGCCAACAGTAGAGTTGTTGTTCTAGCTACAGGCTACCCTACCTACTACCCGTTCAATAGGAGAAGTCTTCCGTTGTAATTGGGCTTCTTCCTGTACAGTAGCATCCGCTCGTCACACTCATCTCTCAGGATTTGTCATCCGATGACTTGGCTCTGCGGGTCGATATGAGCGTTCAACCTCATCTCGCCTCAGCGCCTGATTAAGGAGTATATCCGTATTCTCGATCCTCGGTTCGACAATCGAGTCGTCTAACTATCTGAAATTTATCATTTCCTTTAGTGTAGGTTGCCCAATAGTTTATATATATATATATATATATGTGTGTATATATATGTATATATTTATTTTTTATTTGTTTGTTATTTCATATTTGTAATGTAAATAATACTCACATTGTATAGGTCAGTTCTTGTCGTAACTGCTATTACGATGTTATGTTAAATGAATACTTAACATCGCTTTAACAGTAACTCCGAATGCCTCTCTCATTTTTTGATAGTGTTAGCAGCAGTTTACTCTTAATTTGCTTGTGGATGGCATTACTCCGAAATTGTCAAATGTTAGGAAGTTGTTAGCAGAGAATAACATATATTTGTGTTCAACATTTCAACAAAAAATATTTAAATTTTGGCCACAAACAAATTTTTTTATTGAATTTATTTTATTATTAGATAATGTAGAAAATATACTAATATAATTTTAGCTTTTTTTTTGATTGTTAACCTAGGTTAGCTTCCATGTTAAATTTAACAGCAGCAGAGGCATACTCCACATAGCAAGAGAGCCATCAATGAGAGACAGAGAGAATCAGAATAAGAGAATGCATTTGTTTTGGGTTTATTTGTGGAATTCATTGATGAATGTGTGTCATCTGTCGCAGTCGAAAGTAATTCAGTTTTTATGCAAATGTAGAACATATGAGTTAACATTAACTATATATAAGAGTATTCAAATATTAAATGCAATGCAGTAAAACAAGCACAGTAAAGTAAGAAGTTAACATAAAAATATGAATAAAAAGAAATGCTTATTTGAATTCGGGCCATGTTAAAGGAAATTTGATAATAAAAAGAACTAATTATTCAGATTTATTTGTTTTGATATATAAAATTATTTAAAATATTGAAAAAATATAATTTATTCAAAATTAGAATATAAAATGTAAAAACAGTATTGAAATAATGATACTAATATAACCTATATGTTTTAAGCATTTGATAGAATTGAAAGAAACTTTCATATTGAATGAACAATCACTTATTTTTTTTTATATTTTTATAATAAACAAATAATACACAATATAATTACATAGACTAAATATTGCATTGATTTAATACAAGAATGACTTTATACCTGACATCAACTTATCAAATTTTAGCTGCTTTTGCCGTTTATGGCCAAGCCATTTGCATCCTTTAACAATCTGTCCTTCGTACGGCCTTTTACGTCTTTCTCATTCAAAACATAACAGTATGTTTTTATGGTTACCCCTACCCCTCTCTGTTAATCAATGTGTTCTCTCTTACATTCCACACCGATTTTCCATTCGGCAGCCTTAACATTTCAATCCACACTTCGTGTGTCGCCTCACACAAAATTTATGCAATCGTTCCGTTCGTAAGGTGGTCGAAAATTGTTGTTCGTTTGAGAGAGTGAGAGGAATTGCTGTGAGGTTTGCAGCATGTTGCTAAGGTGTTCAAGAACCGAATATGAAATTGCTTATAAATTTAGTTTTTAACACAATTTAATAATGTAACAATTAATAATTGCTTATAAAATCTTTGGTTAGAAAAATATAACGATTCTTAGTATAAACACAAAAGTTTAACAGCTCCCTTTCACATTTAAATAGCGCTCATTGAGATAGAAACAATAACAATATCAATGTATATCCTTGAATGAAGCGATCCTCTGTCCAACGTTTCCTTGAATTGATCTGCTACCATGTTGCAGCAGCAATTCTCTCGCCGTGAGCCAACCGAAACAAAACTGAAAGAGCTAACATTGATGCTTGGCATCCAATTGCAAGCACCCGATTAACATTCGGCAAAGAGAGAGAGAGCACGAGGCCAAGACTTGTACTCCTGTTAACATATTCACTTGCAATCCATGTTCCACTGTGAGAGAATAACAGCGGCTGTTTTTATCGAAGTTGCCGCCAAGCTGTAACGATTACTTTACTCTTTGTTTGCCCGCGAAACCGTTAAAACGTTCAAAACGCACGACGGAGAAAAGCGCGTACGTAGCGTGAAAAGCTGGGGCACAGCAGCGAAAGCGAAGCCTCAATTGCCGACAATTACGTGAGTTCGCAGAAAGTTTCGTTGCGTTTTGTTTTGTGCGCGTCGTCGTGGGGCAAGTTTGAGGAGCATAAGTGTGTCCTGTCTAAAAGTTGATGTATTTTGCCAAAAAGGTGCTGCGTGGTGTCAAAAATATTGTGAAACAAAGCAAAAGGTTGGGGCCACGGCAGCTGCGTCGCGTGCTCTACAAAGTGTGAGCAAGTGTTAACTCAAAACAGCAACAACAACAACAACAACAACAACAGCTGAAGAAAAGTGTTTAATATATGAAAGTTCAAGTCAGCCATCTCCAGCTCAACTGCCAAGCGGATTACCTAAAAAACGAAAAAAGGAACGGATTAAATAACAAAGTAATTTGCATAACCTTCATAATCAACTTGTACAATATAAATTCAGCCTACTTTAATTATGTATATGTGGCCGCCACCCTCCCCCGAAGGACCGGCCTTGGAACGGATGTCCGTTCATGTCCATGTTGCGAGTCAATGAAATTTTTAATTGTGAGTGCGTGTGGAGGCAACTCCGCCTATACCCGTATCCCCAATATTCCCCTCTCTCTGCCCGTCTTTATGCATGTTATCCGCATATTTGTCAAGCGGTTCCCGTATGACAGGCTGCTTTAGAGCTCCACCCTGTGTACCCTGTGTCCTGTGACTGTAATGGAGACCGCCAAAGCCAATTGGCAAATGAATGCCCCAAGGGTGGGGGGCGTTGCTTGGAACCTGTAGAATCAAGCAAATTCTTGTTAGAACTATATGAGACGCAAGATAAATAATAATTATGAAAAATGTATGATATTTCAGATGGGAGGTATGGGAGTATGGAGTGTATATGCGGTGTTATTCTTATGATGAATTTTCCAGTGAAGTGCAATGAGAATGCGATGAGAAATTGAAGAAGCGTTCTATGAAATAACAGAAATGAATGTTGTTTATATGAATTATGAGTGAAGTGCGCTAGAGTTTTGGTATTGCACTTGTGATATTATTGGTGATACTCAGAATATAATAGGCTACCTGCAAACCATTTGTAGGCGACTGTCTTTGCTGTATTTAGCCGTGCTCAGAGGATTTTCTGGGAAAAGAAACTGCAGTGTGACCTAAAAGATTTCAAATCCTAGGCAATTAGTCGAAGTGAAGTGTTATGATTCGTTCGTTTTCTGGGTCATGCAACGATTGCATAGCTTGCCACGATTTTAGTACCTGAAAAACTGATTCAGATTATAGTCTCAATAGTTTTGTAGGAAGTGATTAGGTTTTTGTTTCTATTGCCTAAGTAGCTGTTTCGAGAAAAAAGGAAGAAAACAAAACACTTAGTTCATACATAATAACTCTGTGAGCTTTCAACCAATATTGAACCGTAATAAAGTTTCAGATAAAGTTATAAAATCTTTTAAAAATTACGCGGCACAAAGTTTGTGAACAAATTATATCAAAAATAAATCCCAAAAATAGTTCGAATAACAGAATTTAAAGCTGCTACGAGATATCTGCCAAGACCATTCGTATGAAGAAAGTGACCCGTCAAATGGTTGCTTGGCATTCTTGGCATTATTTTCAAATGTTTTGATTATATTGTGAGAGTTGTGTCTGGTTGAAATTTCAACTTAATATACCTGGTTGGTTACTAGCCGGCTCGAGGTCAAGCGGCCTCAAGGATAATCCCAACAAGGTATACTAGGTCATTTCAAAGGTGCTTTCCCTTTTGAGAATAGTTTCGCCCTGCCTTATCAATTCTTAGTTCTATTCATGTCTAAGCCGCAAGCAAGCTATTAATATAAAATAATAAATAAAAAAAAATAATCATATTTTTTTTGAGAATTTTTCACAATTTTTATTAACCCCCTTTCTAGTTAAGCCTCACATGATCTTCAAATGGAAAGTTCTCAAATCTAACAACATGACTTTGAAAAACTAACAACTTTTGCACTAATTAGAACATTAGCATCAAGTCAAATACTTTCTTTCTTATTTAACAACTTGACACATTTTTTCCGCTCTGCTCTATTCTTTATGCTTCTTGGCTAATTTGCTGCTGCTTGGCATACAACAACAAAAATCTGAGCAGAGTAAATTTTACACAAATTAATTAAAACAACAACAAAATGAAACAATAAACAGAGCTGCTAAATGCTGACAAGCAACAGCCGACAGAAGGCAGTCGGCGGCAGGCAGAAATCAGCAGGCGTGCAGCAAGGAAGGATGCTCGAACAAAAAAAGAAAAAAAAAATAACAAAAATTGTCACAAAATGTTTATATACAAAATAAAGACGAAGCAACCGCAAAAACCAACAACAACAATGACAACAAACCACAACATACACTAACAACAACGACAACAACAACGACAACAACAAACAACAAAAAACAAAAGTGCCAGTCAGAGGTTGTGTCGTTGAAAAGGCAATTTTCACAAGCGCGTCTCTTTTTTTTTTTGTTTTTGTTTGTGGACCAGAGAAGTAGCGCCCATCCAGGAGTCAACCCAAAGCCAAACCCAGCCCACAGTAAAAGGACCAGGCCTCACCCAGTAAATGAAGGGACACCGCAACAACAACAACAAGAACCACTAGCATAACAACATGGAAACGTCCGGGGACAAGCCGCCGGCAAATGTAAAAAGTTCCCCAAAAAATGAAAAGGAACAAAAGTAAAAAAATTTTTGGGGAATGCCAAAAAGCGCGTAGAATGAAACGCACTGAAATAATAACAATAACAAGTAAAAGTTACATCAATTCGGTCTAGCAGCATATGCAATACTCTATAGCTATTGTTTATAAGATAATTCTGATAGGTCGATCCTAAAATCCTTAAAATTTAAAAAAAGTGAACTTTTGGCTATGTTGATGGAGAAGTTTTCTTATAAAATAACAATTTTCATTTGCAATATTGTTATATAGCAAATATTATGAGTCCAAGATCAAAGTTTCATACAAAATATTCAAAATTTTATACCAATTGATGGGGAAAATAGATTTTCTTAGAAATAATAATAGTAAATAGTATGAAGAGTTTTATATTTTTGCATTTCAAATATTCTCACTCACTCAAATAACAACTTTTCTACTAAATTAAAGCTTTCTCGCTTTAAAAACTGAATTTACCACAAAATAATTAAGATGACGCCCGAGCAGGGACCTCCTTTAAAATGTTCTATGATTAACTTGCAACATAAATATTCTGTATTCCGCTCATCAAGTTATAAAACCCTTCTCCTACTTCTGTGAGTGAAGTGCACAGCGCGACCTGCCCTTGGGGAGGGCTTGGGAGTAGCTACGGCCAATTGGGTAGGGGAGGCAGGCAGGCCTCTCCTCAGCCGAGGTCCTCAGTGAGCTGCAGAGTAAATTATAAATTAACGCCGCAGGCGTTGGCGAGGTCAACTTCTTTTATTCCATCAGTCCACCCTGCCCCTCCCCACTCTGTCCATTCGCCACTGCGGTTCGTTTGGCATTGTGTGACTTTCTGTTTTTGGGTTCGCCTTTTGCGTGCGACTCCTGGTGCGTGTGTCCTTTTCAAGTGACCGCAACGACAAGCGGGGCGACAACTGCCAACTGAAAGTCGCTGTTCGGAGTTGAAGTGTGGGGATTTTGGAATTAAGTCGCAGAAAATGCAGCTGCCAAAGCGCCGAAATTGAAAATAAGTTTCTGATTTAAGCAGTGGACTTAGCATGGGTTTACGCTGAAGATTGAAGTTGTCAAATGGAGTGGCTAAAGGTTGAATTAAGTTTCACTTAAAATGCGCGAGCCTTGGAAACATTTGAATAAATTGTTTGAACGACGCCCGAGCTGGCACCGCTTTGAATTGCTTCAAATTGATCTTGTAACGAAATTTATGCGGAATTAGTTCGACTTTTAACATCAATCTAAATTTCAGTATTATGTTTTCCCAACTTCATAAAAGTGACATAACAATAGCGATATAAATCTAAAGTTGGCAAAGCCCAAAACTAACATGAATGCTAAAAAAAATGATGAAACAAAAAGCCAAATTTGGCTTTCTGTTTAAACAAACACACACACACAGACACAGTCTGAAAAGTTAAACTGGGCAAATTGCGTGCAAAAATAAAGAGGAAAATTTATTGGAAAAACGAACGCGCAACGTTCTGTGCATAAAAAGCAGGCCTCTGGAATTATGCTGCCATAATAAAAAGTTATGACTGTAAAAGATATTTTTTTTAATTGCACATTTGGGAGTTTTGTGTGCGTTTATTTAATTTTAAATTCGTTGAAGACAGCCAACATTTCCATTGGTTGACTTTATGAAAGACAAAGTTTGTGGCTGGGCTGCTTTGTATATTCTTTAAAAATTGTCTTCCTCTTGTCTTAAAAAAGTTAAACACTTAAAGTTTAACAACACAAGGATACAACACAACCAGCTGGGCATTAATATTGTCCTTGTGCAAACAATTTTCCAGACAATACCAAAATGAACGATTAAATGTTTTATTCAGAATTTAGAATTAGTTTTTTCTTGGTTTTATTTTGTTGGAATTTGAATAGAAAATTTGGATTAAGGCGAGATTGATTGATGCGAAGGGATATGCAAAAAGGGACTTGGATGCCTACAACAAATTAAGATGGATGTGGATGGTAATAGTTAGATTAAACAAATTTGTTGAACTGATTTTGTTAGCTCAGAAGGTTTTCGAAGTGATTTTGTTGATTTTATTTCAATTATTTAATATTACAAATTATTATTAATGATAGATAAAAATGCTAAGCTAAAGATGAGTGGCCTTTATTTTCTTAAGACTTCTTTTCTGAAATCGAAGATATTTATTATTTGTGACAAACTAATCTTTTCTAGCCAGGCTAGATGAGAAGGTTCCAACACCATATTGAGCAAACAGCAGCCGAGGCTGATCGGCATCAACAATATCAAGCTATAGTTTGAATTCATGTTCAGCAAACAGCAGAGCAGAGCGTACTGCTTGCAGATTCACTGACTGGGAATACAGAGTGAGCATTGAGAAGGCACGGGAAAGAGGTTAGAGCAAAAGGAGACACAAGGGAATGAGCAGAGTAAATGAGAGACTATGAATGTAAAGACTATGAATACAATGTAAAGGATGATATATTCCTGTCAAAGGGTATTATGACTATGTCACGATATTTGTATCGCATACATGGAAGCATCTCCGACCCCATAAAGAATCCGTGTTAATGATCAGCATGACATGCCGAACTGATAAGGCCCTGTCCGTCTGTGTATCTGTTTCTATGCGAACTTCTCTCTCAGTTTTAAAGCTATCGACTTGTAACTTTCGCCATAGTTTTCTTTCTCCATCGCACCACTACAACATATAGCTGCCTTATAAAGACAGATTTTGAATGAAAACTGTATGCGCTAATAAAGGATTTTTTGTAGGCCAAATAGTATCAGCTCCTGCTAGTCTTGCTTGTGGTCACAGCAATGAGCAGAATGCTCTGTCTCACTCATATAGAGATTTTCTTGGAATTTGTATGAATGTTTTTTGTTAATATATGTATGTATACTCGAATGATGGCTGTATTAATAAATTTAAGTAAATTTGTAATGCATTTGGAGAGATGTCTTCACTGCCTAAGCAATGGCTGTTCACAATTTTGTTGAGAGTAATAGTTGTCGCTCGGTTAGAAGCCTGCACGTCGGTTGACGAAATTATATAAGGATCGGGCTACTTAAATTACCTTCCTTGTTATAGTTCTGCAAAGGTATAATAGCAGCGGGAGCCCGAAGTTAGCCGAAGATAACTTTGATCTATCATTTCTACTCTTCAGAAATATATATCTAAAAAAACGGAATTTTAATATTACAAGTCGCTAAAACTAAATTTAAAATATATATTTAAACACCAAAAAAATATTTTGAAAAATATAAATTAAATTTCTTTTATTTTCTCATAAATTTTTCAATGTTCCACATTATATTTACCTTGATACATACTCGTCTATGCCCTTATATATTCATTTAGTTCTAAATTCTATAAAAACTAGTTTTTCCAAACCAAACTTTTTTGGGATTTGAAGCCATTAGGATTTTTTATGTTACTTTTTAAGCGTTGTCTTTTTTTCCATTTAATATTTCATTTTCAAAAAGTTTCCTCTTTAAAAAGCAAAAGTGTAAATCCTCACATCATGACCACACACAAAATGTGGCCCTGTCAAGAGTTGAATGATGCAAAGGGTTAAAAGAGATGTATACTTTTTTTTATACCTTTGGAGCACACATGGCAGCCATTATCCTTTTGGGGGGCGCATCATAAAACTGCCTAACAACCAATAATTGTCGCTTCGACTAAATAATGCATAAATAATACTCCCACCTACATGTCGACACACAAATAAGCTACAAAAAGGCAACTCCCCAGCTAGGGCAGGGGCCGGGGCCGGGGCGGACGCAAAGGGTTACAAAGCGGACCAACAAAAGTGAAAAACCGCAGAGCAGAGTTGAGCATAAAAAATGCATAAAACGAGGACAAGAATAAAGTCATAAAGTAAAATTTTGTAGAGCGGGGGGGCTTGAAGTGGAGTGAAAAAAAGAGAACTGTGAAAGGAGTGTTTGAGTTGTTGTTGTTGTTGCTGTTGCTGGTGTTGTTTGTTGCAGCCTGTTGGGGATTGTTTGAGGTTTCAATAGGTCATAATTCACGCCTAGTCGCCACCACGTTAGGCGCCAAACGACTAGGGCAAGGGCGGCAAATGGCAAATGGCAGAGGGGTAGGTGCGAGGGTGTTGCTTCTACTGCTGCTGCTGCACTTGGCGCCACATTCTACATGTGTGTTTATAGAGCTTACATATTTAAATGCAGAATATCCCTAACAAAGTAAGGCCCAACAGTGGTGCCAAGTCTATAAAAATTGTGATAAGAAGTTGTAAAAGATATTTTTGAATAAAGTTTTATGTTGATTTTGGTAGATTTTTAGTTAACTAGTTGTATTGTTGGGTTCAGGAATTGTAAGTTTTTCATTTCTCAAAATATTTCAGTATTAAAATTTAGAAAATTCTGAATTTTGGACGAACTCAAATTCAACTAGAGCAAATATAAGTTTAGTAGGTCGTTTTACTTTGGGCCTAAAAAATTTGTAATACAAAGTGAAAAGTAATAATTGTAGAAGTCTAATGCATTACATAATGTACAGTCTACAGCTGGGTTAAAGGAAATCGCTGGACCCACTGGACTTCATATCATAAAACAACCAGAATGCACGGGATAGCAGAGGTTGGCCAGCACTTTCAGATCGTCGTCAACACATGTTTATTCTAGCAAATTTCGGAACGGATAAAAACATGGGAAACGATTTTAAACCACTGTAAAACATATTATTTGTTCATTTCTTGACTTCTCTGAGTTTTAATTTCAGTTTTTTTTTTACACACATTTTTTTTAGCACACACAAAACATGTGTTGTTTGACGGTTGTCATATCGTGACTGTTCTTTTTTTTCTCTGATTCTCTTTCTCCTCCCACGCGCGCCTTTCTTCATCTCAGTTTTTGCATTTTATGCAAAAAAAAAAAGAAAAAATGTTTGTTTTTACATTAGTTGTGGTTTGTCCACTTGGGTTTGCCTTTTGTTGTTGTTGCTCCTTTTGTTGTTGTTGCCTTGGTTTTGTCTGCTCTATGACCGTTAACGATGAGAAATGTGTGCCATGTGGTATGTGCGTGTCCTTAGTTTTTGGTACCCCTACTCATCCTCTACCTCTTAGCCAGGACTCTCTGTTGTTTGGCTCGGCGCGACTCAGCATGCATGCTTTGCGTTCCAGCTCTTGTTCATATGTTCCTGGCTCTAGCCCAGACCCAGGCCCATGCCCAGTCCCAGCTAGACACCCGCACTCAGGAGCTACCAAAATAGGAATGTAGCTCATACACACCCTGTTAGTCAAAGTCATAAGAGATATTATTTTTAAAAAAATGTCTATAAATATATAATAATATTATATAAATATATATTCATATACATTTTTGGGGATCTCTATTACAGTAGGACAATGTCTCTAAATAAATGGGCTAATATTAAACATTTCTTTAAAATTATTTTGTAATATTTAATTAAGAAAAGTCGAGCCTAAGCAAATTTCAAGTCTCTTAAGACGATTTCTGTCGGCGAGTAAAATATTGACATTGTAAATATTGACAGAGAGTCTTCTACGATAAACATTTTATACAACTACAAATGATTTACTATATCTATAGTCCAGCATAGGCATAGGCCTTACAAATTTGCATTTTCACTTTGTCTTCACACAGTATCCCTTAGTCGAGCGCTATTAATCAGCTTGTCTGGGGTTAAAGTTAATCCCCATTATAGTGGGGTGTGGCTTCAGTTCAAGGGTCTGTCTGGTAAAGTCACTTGCCATTACATTTTACTCGCTGACCTAAGTGGCTCTGCCTATTCCTATTCAGGTGTGGGTAGTTCCAAAAACATAATTCATATAATAACTTTGGGTCCCGCCTCCGCTATGATTGCGTGTTATCTGGCGGCTTATTTAAAATGCAATATTTCTCTTGTTAAATACACACACACATAGCCTTAGATATTCATTTTCCAACTGTACTCAAAGTACAACCTATTATGTATTGATGTATCTTAATGTATCTAAAATAGAAGAGACTTAATTTTGGTAACAATTGTAAATCCTTCAATTATAAAGTTTGTAATTACAATCTCGGAAAGGCAGAATATAATAAGCATACGATCAATATTATAATCGCTATCAAAAAATACCTTATACCTACCTACCATTCAGCCACCACAGTGTGATTTGTCTTGAGTGTTTCAACTCAGATGTCGTCAGTGTGCCGATTGCCTCCATACAATCTTTGACCTCGATTTCAATCTACTTGCAGTTGAAATTTGGTAAAGACTTTTAGTTTGTGTAGTACAAAAATCTATCTTTCAATATTTTCAGCGAAAGTGCACTGATCTGATAGTCTTCATCGTGAAACTGCAAACTCAAGGAGATCGAAGAGATTAGCTCTCACCTGAGTTTAATCTCGCTCTCTACCCAATAATAATACGATGTGTCCATATATTTTACATATACTTCTAAAGTATTTGAATACCTTTTCAATATGCTACTTTTTTTGGCACGACGCTGTCAACGCGATGCGCTCATAAGTCAAGGCTCTTCCTCCCTCATAGAATTACACTAATGAGTAGACGTGGCAAACAGAATCACGCATTGTGCCAACCATAAATGCTCTACTTAAACATGCTATAGTAACGCTTCTTTTGAACGCAGTTTTTTCAAAAGAAGCGCAGCCTAAACTCTAGGGAGTTTTATGTTCCAAAAGGACACAAAATGTCGCCTAACGACCCCCACAAAATGTAACAAAACCAAACAAAACGCATATACAAGTGCACAATTCCCGTCCTTGTGACTCCCCATTTCAAATGGATAACAAATGGGTGTGGAAAATGATTTTCAAATGTGCTGCCAGAGAATTTTCGTAGACTTTGGCGCGGCAACGCGTGTCTAAGTTATAGACGCTGGGCAGACAGGGGTTAAAGCATACTTTATTGGCAGCTCCCACGCTTGTTTATTTGCCAGCTATTTTGTTTTGGAGCAGAGTGAGACGGAGAGTGAGAGGGAGAGGGAGAGAGAATGAGAGAGCAAGGTGGCTAAAGAGGAAGCATGCGACATGTTTGCTTTGATGCGGTGTTTGGCATTTCCTCAAGGGAGGTTTTCATGGCCTACGCACGTGCCTAGGGAACTGGGTGGAGGGTATGGCGGTGGCAGCAGCAGCAACAGCAGCGGGGAGTATGTGTGTGTTAATTGGCGGTCTATGCTTTCACAACCAAACCCTGGATGAATATCATCTCTATGGCAAAAAAAAGAAAAAGTGGGCAACATTTTTCTCTCTCCCTATCTCGCTTAGGATTCCCCCCGTTCTGCCGCTGTCAAGTTAATTGGCTTCGGGTGTGAAATTAATTGGATTTTTGCGCACTTTATCTGTGTTTTAATTACCGCCCAGGCAGTCGCAAGCCAGAGTCACCGTCACGCTCATTCATAGTCACCGTTTAGCAGTCACTGCAATAATTGGCCATAACTTGAGTTGACTTTGAAATAAAATATTTGCATATTAATTTTTGTCTTTGATATAAAAATATATGAAAAGGTTGCTATTATTTTTTATATAAGCAAATATCAGTTAGGTAAACATAGGCATGTGTATGCATATTGCGGCTTTTTTCTATAATTGCTCAGCCGGGTTTGCCTTTTGCTGCTTTTGTTGACACTGAAGTCCTGTCAGAGTCACTTTTGTGCCTTTAATTAACAAAAAACAAAAAAAGATCACAACAACAAACAACGGTAAATATTATGCATACAAAATGTGCATAAAACTGTTTGTTGGTTTTGCATTTCTGAAATCTGCTGCACAATATTTGCGGGCAATTTTTCATTTTATTTTCTTTTCATTTAAAAAATAAAACACAACGCACTCACAGCTTTAAATTTTCAACCAGCAATTTGTGTGTGGTTTTGTTGCAGTTGCTATGATTTAAGGCGCAGGATAAAAGCTTTTATGTGGCTTTTTCATAAAATGGTTGCTTAAAAAGCTATCAACTTTCTTGGCATTAAATTTTGATTTTTTTAATCAATTAAGAGAATATTTCCAAACAAAAAGAAGACCTGCCAAGCTGGAAAATGTTTATGCGAAGCAATTATTTAAATACTTCAGCAAAGATTTAAGTTTAGCTGGGATTCCTTGGACATTTATAGAAGAAGGATAAGGAAAGCACAGAGTTTATACTAACTTGAGTTTATAGAAGAAGACAAATGGTAAAAGCAAGGACTACATTGATGTTTTCTAAGGTTGTTGTAAGTTTTTGGTTTGTTGGTTTTTATATGAATCTCAGCGGCATTTTTATTTCTATTTCCAATATATATTTTACTTTTAGCTTTAACAACACCTCTTGAAGACATTTTCCCTAGCTGACAACATAGGTGATGAATCAGCAGTTCTAGGCGGCGCACGGCCAAACAATCAGACAAAATCCAAAGCCAATTTGCATAAGTGATTTGCTGACTTTGTTTCCTCCTCAACATGCGCATTCACCAATCATAAACCCTACGTACGTCTGTGCCCTCCTTTTGTCAAACTCACACACACACACATACAGGCCCAGCTTGATCTCTTCATTTCGCATCCTGCGGCGCATCAAATGTTGGGGAGTGTGCAGAACCAAACACAGACAGATAGATAGACAGACAGACAGAGAGACAGACCGACAGGTGAAATGTATGACAACCCCAAACAACAACGTGACGCTAACAAATTTATGAACAAAAACTTCACATGCAAAAGCGCATGTAGGCCCCCTGCCCAGGCCCAAGTCCTCTCATTGAAACAATGGGAGACTGGACCATGTTATATTGACAGCTTTTCTACACAGAAAGAAATATATGAGAATAACATGTAATTGGGCTGAAGCATTTGTGGTAAAACCAAAGCTTAATGTTATTTTAATCGCTATTTTCATAGACTTAATTTGTGTCAGTTTATGCCTGGCCTGGGAAGTCCTCAGCAGTAGTAGCTAAGGCCTCTCAATTCTCATAGTCTTAAATGTAGAGTAGCAAAATGAACTACAAAAAAGGCAGAAGCCTAGCCAATAAGGTATGAGTGTACGCTTCTGTCTTTCACTGGCTTGTGGTATTATATTTTTAGCTGATATCTTGAATATTTCATCAATATATGTATATCCTCGTTTGTTCAGTATTTTGGTAAAATATAACATTTTATTTAGTATTCATAATTCTACAAATTCCAATTTTCATTTAACATTTACCTCTCTTAATTGGCTTCTTTTGTCAACTGTATAAGTTGGTTCAATTAGTCTTCCTTTATAACTTTCATAGGGCTAAATGCAACAATTCTCTCTCAGTGTGTTTGGAATTGCATTATGAGGGAAAATGCGAAATGGAGAATGCTGGGAAAGCACACTCCAGGCATACTGCAGTAAGTGAAATTAATTAAAAAGGACGAATAGCGTTAGTCAAGGATTGTTTGGCAGACAACGAGAACAGACAAGAAGACAAGAGTGGCACAGCTAGGAAACGGTTAGGACGAGCATGAGCAGACAAAATGACGGACGTGATACCCAAGTCAGAACTCAAACTGAGATACTGCTTTCAGGCTCAGGCTCAGGCTCATGCTCAGGGACTCCTGGGCAGGCACAATGAATGGGCAAAAAGATGTCAACACTTTGTTCAAGATGATGACGTCGTCTGTCGTTTGTCTCCGCCCTTCATTTCTCCGCCTCCATTGTTGTTGTCATTGTTTCATATTGCTTAGCTCATTCTACTCATTCCACTCGTCCTGCTGTTTGCTGTGTGTTTATGAAGTGCCAGGACGAAACGAAGCATTGTTAATAATAGAACCTTTACTTCTATTTTTGCTCGTTTCGCGTTACAAGAAACACTTATTCTTTATTTTGTTTCAAGTTTCGCGTTGCTGTTTGGGTAAATTCCTTTCTTATATTATTTGGAAAGCAGAGAAGTTTTGTTTTGTTGTCAATTTTTGGTTTTTGGTAACTTTTGCTTTTTGCCATACTACTCCAGAGTTTGTTATCCTTAAATAAAATGGGATGAAATTCAGGATTAATTTTCAGTTGCTTTAAAAAACATCGTAAGCTTCATTGAGCTAATTTTCATGGTCAAATTTAATCGTTCAGAAAATATCCACATTTTTCATGCATTTTTCGAAAAGGCGTCTTAACAGTCTACACAAATTTTCCATCAAAACAAACATCCTGCGAAAATTGTTGTATATGGTTAATCTGGGCACTTAACATCTCTTCACTTAACGTCCATCATTGTCTGAGCTCAAGTTAAATATGCTCTTTTCACTGCTGAATTATGAGTTAAGTTTCGTTTGGACAGCACTTCCTCTGGCGTGTGGGTGTGCTACGAAAATTAGATTTTTCCGCCAACAGGTTTCCATTATTAGGCCACCCTCTCCCCCTCTCCCTCAGCTTGTTTTCTTCTTCTACTTGCCATTTTTGCATAATACATAAATATTTTCTATTTGCGCTAGATTCCTTAAGTGTGGGGTTGCCAGCAGAGGTGCGTCGGGTCTCAAGTGTTGGCAATAGGCACAGCATAAATAAGCAGCAGCACAGGAGGTCCTGCCACACCATCATTTGCCATTCGCACATTTGCCATTCATGCGTCGTCCTGTGTCGTCCTTCTCAGCCACCTTCTCCAGACATCATTCATACGCATTTCTTTCCAACACAATTCTGGAGCTGGCTGCAAACTCTCATTTTGATTATTTATGTTACTCATTCGACTCGTATCCTGCCTGCTTGTTGATTGCTTTGCGTACACGTGTAGTTTTCTCTTTTTTTTGTTCCTTTATTTACGAATTCGTTGGGTCTACAAAACCTTGTCGTCGTCATCGCCGTCAACGTCCTTGCCAGGGAGAGTCTCCTTTATTTGCTACGTCTCGGCGCGCTAATATTATGAATGGCAACTCATGCATTGTATCCAACTTTGCCAGTTCCAGTTGTTGGTTTTCTTTTCCTGCTTCCCTCTTTTGGGGCTAAACTGGTGGCCTGCATGGCTCACCTTATGTCCTCAGCTATGTACTATGGGCTGAACGACTCAGTGGTGTAGCGAGGTTGGCTGAAAAGTCTCAGAATGCCGCAATCGAAAGTGCTGTATGGCAATATGTTCTTTTCTAGGTTTGACTTTCTTAATAGCAATGTAGTGGGCTTGGTAGTTCTGTGGTAATCACATGTTCAGGTGGCCTTTGCCGTTTTAGAAACAATATAACTAAGCTTTCTAGCTGTAGAATTGTGGATATAGGGAGTATTGGCGATTTTCAGGGACGGAATCGGGCGTACGGAGTGTCTGCTTTAAGTAAAAGAGTATTTTATTAGTGATAAAAACTCTTTCAAGATGGCCGAGAAGTTGCCGATGACGAACTTCGCTCTGGACGTCCCAGTACATTAACAACAGAAGATATTGTCGAAGCTGCGAAGAAAAGTGTTTTGAAAATCTTTGAATTATCATAAGACAAGTTGTTGAAGATGTTGGCATATCAGACGGCTCGTGTCATGCAATTTATTCGGATGTTTTGGGCATGAGACGTGTGTCAGCGAAGTTTACTCCGAAACTTCTCAATTGTGATCAGAAGAACCGTCGCATTAGTAGCACTTAGAAGCTCCTGAATGACGTCAGTGATGATCCTGATTTGCTCAAAAGGATGATAACTGCTGATGAAGCCTAATCGTCCAAATGGAAGCACCCACGCGTGGCAAGACCGAAAAAATACGTCTAACCTTTTTGTCTGTGAAAAACAAACTAAGTATGCTATGTACTTAAAACTGAGAAAATATGTTCGGGACAACACAGCAACAACTATAAAACGATAATCGAATATGCATTGTCCGCGAAACTTAAAAAGTCACCTGACTTTTTGAACACAAATATATATTTTTTGATTTTGATTTTACTTCTTCTTCTTCTTGGTTGTTTTTTTGGGTACTTTTATGCTCTATTCGTTTATTTAATTTGTTTTATTTGAATTAAAGAGGAATACCATTTTATGACCTACTCACTCTTCCAGCACCTAACCGCTCCTGTGTGCCTGTGCGAAGTGTCAATGTGCGGCGACTACCTATCCGCCATTGGCTCCTCCCTCTTGGAAAATTTCTTCCACAAGGAATAGCAGAAAATAAACTAGAACACATAAGTAACAAAAAGTAGAAGTTGCAGACCAAGGATGGACGCAGTAGACCAAATGAGATGAGCAAGTGGAAGAAAAGCAATTTAGTGTGGGTTAGGGGGGACGGGAGAGCTGCTTGATTGCTACTTAAATCTTTGTATTTGCTTCATATTAAGTTATATTTCACCTGGCGGGGCCACCAACTTTCACTGCGTCTGTGACTGACAGCCGCCCCCCCTTGCTCAAACACACACCCCACCCTTCCCCTCTAGGCTATGTGTGTTTGCTTACTTTGTGCATTTCCATTTGGTTACATTTGTTCGCCTAAAGCTCCGCCGCTCTCCTCTTCCATCGCTCATATGTAATAAAAAATTGAGGTCAATTTATTTTGGCATGTTGAAAGGTTGACAAAAATGTCGCAGTCCATCCCTGGATGACGGCTTGTCCATTGTTTCTTGTAATATTTATTTTATTTATTATTCACTAGGAATTATACCCTGCAGGCATTTTTAGACATTTTTCTCGCATTCTTCAAGTTATTTAAACTGTAATCTATCACAAAAATATTATTTTGGCTCGCAGGCATTTTTGAATGTGTGGAATATGTAGGTATATGTCCTTTAAGAAAGGTTGTTACAACTGGTTTATTCAGTTTAAACTGCAAATAAAAAAGAGAGGGGCATATGTGAAGGATATGGTGAAGGGTATCACAAAAAATGTAATTTTAATTGCAGCTAAATCTTATCTTCGAAATAAGAAACAAATTATTCATGCTGTAAATGGTTGTATGCCCTAGGATAGCCATATCCTTATCGAAAATTTAACTAAAAAAGCTACTTAGATTATCTTGAATCTGTAGACAGCATCATTATCTGTTATCTAACGATAAGTATCATCAAAAGCTGCCTTCAAACTAAAACTTACACAAGCAATTTGACCATCTGTCCCAAAAATGTTCTTTAACTTTTTGAAGAGTATGAAAAACACGATTCGATTGTTTAAATTTGCCTTAACTTATCTTAAATGTTTAATAATTTGTATACCCTTTCAGAGGGTATTATAATTTTGTCACGATATTTGTAACGCATAGAAGGAAGCATCTCCGACCCCGTAAAGCATATATATTTTTGATCAGCATGACAATCTGAGTCGTTATAGCCGTCTGTCTGTCTGTCCGTCTGTTTCTGTGCGAACTATTCTTTTAGTTTTGAAGCTTTTGGACCACTAGAACATATAGCTCCCATATATATGTAAGCTTTGTACAATAGATGGCGCTAACAATATTTTATTTGCAAGCCAAGCCAACTTTTTTGTGTTAGCCCTGTGCTCTGAATCTCTCACTCTTGTTATTCGAATGTGTTGTATGTATGTATGTGTGTTTGTTTGTATATTACAATGAATGCACAAGATATTTGAAGATTGCTTCGCTGCCTATTGCTACAGCTGAAGCAAATGCATTTTGAACTCCTAACTTTTCTTTCACTTTTATAGTTCCGCAAGGGTAAATAAGGTTCGGATACCCGAAGTTTGCCTTTCTCTCTTGTTTGTTGTTCATTTCGAGGAATTCTAGCTCTACATGTTTTTGGTATTCTCTATTCAAAATATTTCATTTGCAATTCCAGCATTGTGGAAAAATCTGTGTGCATAAATGAAAACTAATTTATGATAAATAATTGTTCTTTGTTTTATTTTTTCAGTGGTGAAAATCGAAATGAATTGAAAAGAAGGAAACAATTGCAAATTCCAAATATTCGAAAGATGAGAACAAAATGCAAACAAACGAGGAAAAGCTGCCAGGCGAAATGAAAAACTTATGAAAACCAAAGCGAAAAACAGTTCGTAGCAGAGAGTTGTTTAAGCTCACACACACACATACTCTCACATACAGAGCAAAGCACTTACCGGGCCAGAGTTGCCCCCATTCCATATAGATTAGGACTGCCTGAAAAATCATTGCAGCGAAAAGTAACAAAAACTAAAAAAGAAAAGCCAGAAGTGCAAAAGAAAAACTTCAACAAAAAACCGCAGCGTAGCAATTGCAAAATGTTGTGTGGCAACGAGAACGGGAAGGTGGCTTCTTTCTGGCTGCTCAGCGTGTTCTTCTTCCTAGTCCTGGCTGTGGAAATAGTGCAAGTCCATGGCGAACAGCACCCCGCAACGGCAGATGAAGGTGAGTGAGAAATCTGATATGACTCTGCTAGGTGTATAAGCTTGAAAAGTTTCAAACATTATCAGAATTCGTTCAAATATGTTGTGCTCGATGCCGCATCGACTGCATCGTGACACGAACGCAACCCCAAGCAATGAAGAACCTTCCCCGTTTGCAGCGGAAACGGCGGCATAAATAAAAAATAAAACATTCTCATTCTCGTCGCGCTGTGCGTGAAAAACCTCAATTGAAAAATAAACAGCGTAACCGCAGAACAACAAGTCGAGAAATGTTTTATTTTCCGAATACGTACGCAGCGCAGGGTTGCAACCACAACCAAACCCAGACCCAGACCCAGACCCAGACACAAACCAATACCAAGACCCACATACAAAAGGGGGAACAACACATACCAATTTAGACATTAACACGGCTCTGTGCGGGGGTTGTTTGTTTCGGTTGCTGGTAAAGGGTTTCCAAATTAAAATATAAAATTGTAATAACTTTTTATAATATCAGTTAGTTAGGGCTTGGCGGTTTGCAGAGCATTAAATTCAGAATAAAAATTTGGAAATTTTGTGGTTGCAGCACGAGATTGAAAATATAGAAAATAATTTCTAAAAAAATAATTTCTAAGCTCGACTTGAGCACTCTTATGTATCATATCCGACTACGTAATTTGCTGTATTTCAAGTTTATCTTTGGGAAAACTCTGTGAGATTTTCAGAAGAGTCTTTAAAGGGTTAAATCTACGTAATTGATGGTGGTTGGGTGTCTGAATGAACGCTGTCTAGATAGATAGACAAGCAGGGCACTTACAATTAAGATAACTGACAAATTCACATGAATTGAAATGAAGATGGGAAATATGAAACGGCTCACATCTGAAAACACTTCAATACGGCTCAGCCGAATGCCATTCATAAGGAATTAATCTTTATTAGAGTCGGAGTTTTGGGGGCGAAAAGTACTTGAGAATTGAGTATTTAAGTATGTACTCCATAATACTCCATACAATATGGTTGAGCCACACAGCAATCCCCCCAAAGGCAGAAATCAATTTCAATCCCAATGAAAGTCCCAAAACAAATCCACTCAAGTGAACCAATAATAAAGTAAAAGCAGGAGGCAAAAAAGAAAAACAAGAAACAATGAAAAAAAAACGAAAAATAAAAAAATATATACACACCGAGACTGAAACTGAAATGAAATGCATGTAACAAAATAATTGAGAATAATCGAATTTAAATCACACGCTGATGAAACGCAGGGGACGGCAAGGGGACAAAGTCAAGCCGGGAAAATTGACAATGACAATTCATGTTGTGATAATAATGATGATGATGACGATGATGCTATGTTGAGGGTTAAGTGTGCTGGGTGTAGGGTGTGGGGTGTAGGGTATTGGGGTGCAGAGGTCTCCAGAAGTTTGTCACCCAACGAAAATACAAATTCAATTACACATGGCACGATTTTCGATGTCAGTGAAAAAGGAAAAACTTTAATGGCAATTTCTATGAAAATTTAACAGTAATCGCATTAAGTTGCTACATTTTATACCCATATCCAAACACTCCAGCCTGTCCCTTCACAATCGCAGTCATTTCCTCCTTCCGCTTTTTGTTATACCAAGCGCAACATTTCCGAACTTGAAGTCAGGAGGGGATGGCAATGGGATACAAAATAGTACATTCTCTTGTAATTAAACAGTTGCATGTGTGTATGCATTTTGAAGCCAGATGTTTGTTTTTGGAAAAGGTTACGCCTTTGATTCCCTAAAACATGTACGAGGCAGTATATATAGACTACGAAGTAAACAAATACAAACCGAAATACAAACCGATTGACACATTTCTCTAATTTCATTTGACGGCCATGAAACACGTTTTGGTAAATTTAATTATCGATGGGTTTGTTGTTAAATAAGGCAGCTGTAAATTTGTTTGGTTAAATATTTGAAAGCAAGTTTTATACATTACAAATAAATAACTAAATAATTACAAATTTCATTCTCGAAGGACTGTAGTCTAGCACATTTTTGGAAGAGTTGCAATCTCTTAATCTCTATTTTATATATAACATAATTTGAACGGTAAATCATTTATTTAACAGTTATGAACAGCTATACATCTGGTATATATCGGTTGTGAATATGTTTTCCTTAGATTTTGAAGCTGCTTCTTCCTTTTGGTCAACATCTCGAACTTCAATTATCTAAAAACTGATGCCATTTTACATGCGCTCGCATTTAACCTCAATTACAGTTTACCCCATTTAAGAGTGACTTCAAAATGAAAATCATTTGTCCTTTTTAGTGGACCTGCTGGCTGCCTGCCTGCCTGAGCTTCCGGGCGGGGGCTATCTCATCAAATATTCAACCTTTTTTATTTCGCCTGAACTGATTTCAGGGCTATGATAAGCAAATATCTGCCATTCCCCGACAAATTACTTGTTAACAAGTGCATTTTAATGCGAAAAAAACGAAAACGAAACTGAAAAAAAGCAAAACTAGGCATTTTGCCTTTTTGGCCAAATTGCGGCATGTGTTTTGCCTTTTTACCGCACTTGCTCCGCTCGCTGCCCCCGCGCTCAATTGTGGCCAATAAAAAATAAAAAGCGGCCCTACAAAACTGAGACTCCTTCTATATGGCGAATTCTTTCCCCTAACCAACATTTCCTATGCATGTATGTGTGTGTGTGTGTGTGTTTGGCCAATGGGAATAGAAAATTGACATGGTTTTTGTGACGCCTGCCGCTGCCGCTGCCCCACCCATTCCCCTCGTGTGCGCTACGTTGTGATTGTGGCTGCTTTCCGTTTCTTTGTGTTTTTTGGCTCGTTTTCGGTTCTATTTTTAATGTAATTTGAACATGCAAAGCGTTTGGCGAGTTTTGTTTTAACTGCAGTGTAAAAGCAGAGTCTTTGACTTCAGTTTAAATGACAGAGGGGCGGGGGTCCCTAACCTAATGAAAAATAGGAAAACAAAAGAATATAATATTGTTTCTATAACTTTCAAACTTCCCTTACTGGTGGTTTGCATTGACAAGAAGCATCTACATATAAAGTCATACTAAGAAAAGTTGATCTAATGATAATGCTAAGCTTTCTTGTATTACATTAACCCCCTTTCATACTCCGCCTCTGGCCCATTTAGCAATCATTAGCGCGTCTCTTATATAGGCCTTTGCGATTTGGATATGAAATTGAAATTTTACGCAAACTCCACAAATTAAATTGTACATTTCCATGTAAATATTTGCGCCGGCTTCAAATTCCCCTACTCGAAAGAGGCAAAATATGGGGAGAAAAACAAGTAAATAAATATGAAAACGAAGCCGAAAGTGTTTTGAATAAATAATAATAAAAAACAACAAACCAAAACAAAAAACAAACCAAAAAAATATACGAGAAATACGTGTGGAAAGCGCAGATGTTTTGACGCAGAAATAATCCATTAATTCAATAAATGCGTAGCGGGAAATTTTTACCGTTTTTTGTAAGCTCCAAATATTTGTACAACAATTTGTGCGGGAGCGAACCCCCGCAGAAAACAGAAAGCATCTGGGTCCATGAAATCAAAACCGACAGAAATAAGTTAAGCAAAGAAGCCTCGGTCGTGGCTCATTTTAATCTTTGATTTCTAGTCCAACGTATTGGAGGAGCCAAAACATAAAAACCATAAAATATACAAAAACGGCGACCCTTTTTTTTAATGCTTCAGCAAAGGGTAGTGAAGCTATTCGGGCTATGGCATACAGTTTGCAGGGAATAGTAGTATTATGATGTATATTTGGGAGGAATATTTCGAGAAATGGCTTTCCGTTATTTAAGATACAATTTTCCTATTCAACCAATTTTGTTTCTTAGTAATTCTGTTTTAGCCTTTATAGCAGTTTGTTATTATTATTGGACTCTGACTTAGGTCTATGTGGCCCGGTAACGACACCAAGCGCGAAACCTAGACATAATTCACTGCTTTAACATATCTCTACAAACCAAAAGTAAAAATCTGAATTATCGAAAGTCTGGTTTATAAATTTTTAGATTAAAAATGTTCCCTAAATATTTGAATAATCTTTGGATTACGTTCGCATTTCAGATTTTTTGCTGGGTTAAACTCAAATAGGGATAGCTCAAATATGTAATATGACTATGCAGTTGACCAGATCTGACATTTGAATTTGATCGTTATCGAAAAATGTAACCTTGCAAAAAAAGAAAAGTTGCGTCAAGGATTAATTATCCTGTAAAGTTCATATCAAGGCGGCAAACCAGTTCGAAACGAAGCTGTTCCGAACCGGATATCAGACCTTTTCCTGCTGTGAACAAAACCGAATCCGAACTACAATTTTCAGCTGGGTTCAAAGGTATTGTTGAGGGTATTAGATGTGTTTTTTCTTATAAAGGATAATTACATAAATTTTTTATTTTAAACTTATGGGTGAAATTCGGCTCGAACCTCCAAAGAACTTTTTCGGTTTGCAGCTCTGGCATGAGTCATAGGAATATGAATTCCATTTCATGTTATTGTAAATTGCTTATTGTTTTATTTAATTGATTTCTTTAATTTTGTCTTAGTGAATTATGAAATTTAATCTTAAAGCTAACATCATGCCACAGAGATATACTTTGGATACTCAGAAATTCTATTCACGAAGTCCGATGGACTTCCAGTACATTATGAGCAGCCGAAAAACAATTTTTCTCTCACTAACCTTGACCTTGAGCCGGATAACCCAGAAAGCCAGCCACAAATCTTTGCTCGCCAACAAATACTTTTACTTAAATTAAATTTAAACTCTCCGCATTTAAACTGAATCAATGCTGAATCAATATCGCATCTGTTTTCTACTTTAAGAAAGAAAGAATTTCAAGTATTTCCTTTAGGTTTTAATTCCCACAGACTCTCCAACATGAGTAGAGTATTTAAGCAGCTTCAGCTGATCCTTGCTGCCCATTTTTTTCCGGCACACAAGCTAAACAAACAGGGGAGTTGGCAAGCGGGCAAAGCTGGTTTAACATGGGAAATGGAAATCTATACTTGAAAAATTACTCACCCGCAACAGAGCAGCACATATCCTGTGCAGCCTTCTCTCTATCCTCTTGTGTATGAATGAAAATGCGGTAAAGCCAAAAAATATATATGTGCATGTGTATTTTAAAAAACAAATACACATTGGCATAAGCGAGCAGGGTGGGGGGCAGGGGTGTCGGTGTATGAGGAAGCGGTTGTGTTCGTGCTCAATTCAAAAATCAATGGGCTCAACATTTTTTAAAGCGCTGCGCCTCGAATTTCATGTTATCCATGTTTTCACGTGCATGCATGTGTGGTGGTCAGTGGTTCCATTGTATATGTATGCGTGTGTGTGTGTCTGTGTGTGTGTGTGTGTGTGGATTGGCGGCTGCCTTTTCGATTTGTAAATTGCTACTCAATGATTTTTCGTTTTCAAAAACTGAATTGAGGCACAGAAATCGCTCTGCTTGAACTCGGTTCAGCACGTGGTTTTTCCTTTTATTTTCCGTTTTCCTTTTCTGCTTGTCTGCGTCTGCTGCCATGAGAACTAGTATGATGTGTGCGTGTGTGTGTTTAACTGATAAATAAGTGTGTGAGCAGCGCGAGGGTGGGTCTTCACATTCCATTATTCAATGTTTGCCATTTCTCCATCAGTATTTCCCATATCCAGGAACTGATCTTGCCACCCAGGCAACTATTTACCAAACTGTTTTGACTTTTGAAGTCACTGGTTTTGCCCTCTCCTTTGACGGCGGCATTTCTCAACAAATTTTTGGCATACGCTCTTAAAGTGCGAGCGGCGGTACTTGACCCAGGCAGAAAAGCAACCGCGCCAGCAACTTGGCTGGAGGCGGAGATTTCGCTGTTGGGACTGCTGCAAAAAGTGCAGACCCATTTTTTCGGCATGTTTGCTCCATTTATGCACTGATATACGGAATTATGCTGAAATCACGTACGCTCAAGCCAGCGGGAGCGCTAAGGATAAGAGCCAGAGCAGAGCCAGAGCGCCTTCCTGCTTGTGGATAATCTCAGCAGGCAGCTCTAAAGAAAAGTGCTCACTTCCTGCATAAGCGATTTTCCCTGCCAGCGCGGATTTTCATCCTTTGATGTTGGTTTTCTTACTCTTTGCTGTTCTTGTTGTTGTTTTCATTAAAATGCTTTTACTATTTTCATGCCTCGACAAAATTTTTACTTAAGGAAATCGATATGAAGAGAAAAAAATTCCTTACAATTTTGAAAACTCTTTTTTGCTTTGTCATGTCGCATGTTGGGAAATGAAAAATCAGTTCAATTGTGGGAAATGTGTAAACGATGAAGGCCTGTCACAAACATAGTAAAAATAGTTTAACAAATGTGTAAGTAATTATATGTTTGATTGATTTATATTTGATGGTCAGGGTTGTCCTTAGGCTCTTAACTGTATAATTATAGGAAATTTGTTTAAAAATAATCCAAGAATTAAATTTAATTTATGCTGTTTAAATAAAACCCAAACAAAGCAATTGAAAGAGTATGGAAATCCCTAAAAATGTGTACATATATGGAAATTCTTTTACATAGTTGATTTTACTATCAAATTACAAGAAAGTTAGGACCTTGACTATGGCTTTAAATGACAACTAATTAGTTGAAGTTTTATATTTAAAGAAATTTGATACACTGCTTAGAGAAGTCTTGAAATATATTCATTAGAATGAACAAGTTAATAGTTTAGTTTAGTGACGAAATCCAAATTTGTGTAACTCCGTATTAATATTAAGCAGTTTTTTGATCTTACAATGAATATGCCGTACAAGTTGGAATCTAAATTAATGAAAGAAATTGTCTCTCATATCGCAAACAAAGGAAAACTCTCTTCAGATGCTTATTTTTGTAACGTAGATTCTAGTTCTAGTAAAACTCCATCAACAAATCCTGAAAAAAACAAGAAAATATTATTTGTATAATGTGACAAAGTAATCTACCTAAACTATACAATTATTTTTATGTCACTATATCAAAGATACAAATTCCTTTTACCTATACATATTTGTATAACATTGTTTTAAGGAGATTTTAAAACTTTGATTTCGAGCAATTTTCTCCATCTGTGGAATTTCTAAATTTCAAAAACAGATATAACCATATATCTTTTCACTTTTCTCACTAGCATAGCTTACCAAAGCCCGATCTGCCATACCATCATACCCATTTTAATGACCTCAATTTAACGATCCTACCTCGTTCGCATACCGTCGAACCTCTTGAATTCATCTTCACGGCAATCGTCTTGTTTCGTCTGCCATGAATGAGTCTGTGATTTAGTTAAAAAATGCCAATCAATCGACATTTTTATAGCCCTCACACGAGCCCAAAAACTGTGTGCGTGTGTAATTTGGTGAGCCTGTCAGAGTCACTTAGCCTCCAATTTTTACCTAGTGACAAATGAAGAACTCACAAATCACCAACAGAGAAAAGAGGATGACAATGACAAGGCTTGAAATCAAATCATTGTCTCAAATTAACTCACAGGAGAGGCTATGGAAAGTAATAAAAGGAAAGGATGGCATTCCCTGTAATGGAGATTTATCAGGTTGGGCATTATCTAACCATCAATCTTGTCAAGATGAACTGATAGATGAGGCTCTTTCGCCCACTTGACAAATGTGTTGGCAATGAGTTTCAAGATTTACAAATTAGAGACAATATTTTGACACACAAGCTTAATGGCAGCACGCAAGCAGCACAAAATAGAAACTTAATCAAGAAAGATAATATATTGTTTTATCAAGACATTTTTGTATAATTTTGTACATGAAAATAAATTTAATTTATATAATTTAAATATTTATTTAAATTTTATGCAACCAAATAAATTTTATTTATGAACTTCGAAGGCGTCTTAAGCCTCATGAATACTCATGAACCTTAACGAATTAGTTAATAGCTTCCCATTTCTGTTCGACTTTAAGACAAATCATTTTTCCACCATTTCCAAAACAGTTTTTCTCCACCTTGTGCTTTTATTTATGTTTATAAGGTTCATAATCTTTGTTTTTATAGTTTGTTTACTTAATTTTGTTTAGCTCTTTTGACATTTCTCTTGTGCTCCAAATTAAAAAAGAGCCAACACCAGCTATAGTTTATGGGGGAGCTGGGTTGGTCTGGCAGCCGCAGTCGGTCTGGCAGGCGCTGACGTATAAATATTCCCACTGCCATGCTCCCCCCCTCCCCATACGTTTCCAGTCCAAAAGTTTTGTTTTTCGGGGCGGAAGTGGCAACAGAAAAAAAAAACAAAAACAAAAAATGCAACGAAAAAAAGAAACAGAGAAATAATAATAGAAAAAGCGAAAATGAATATTGCCAGCCAGTTTTTATTATTATTTTTGTTTTTGTAGAAGAAGGCCGAGTTCTAACGAGAAAAGTGAAATGAAAAACCCTGGGCAACAAATTTATGCACATGAATTTTCGTTTCAGTTCTACACAAATCGCAACAGCTTAAAAAATATCTAGAGAAAATCTAGTATAACTGTTAAATGATTAAACTAAAGCAACCTTTTCAGGGCAATTTTGAAGGACTTTTTGTTGAAGGATTGTTGGCATTTAGAAGGCAGTGTATGAGGGATATTAAGCAATGTTTATGGCCAGATGGCATGCCAATAAATCCTTCCAAAGTCTAAGAAATAAAAATTGCATTATTAAAAGAATTTCATTGTTCATCAGGACAGTTTTAACATAACCCACTGTTGATATTGATATTCATCGTGCGGTTTCGGTAGGAAAAGAGGACAAAGGAGTTTGCTGAAAGGTTTCCTATGCAAAAAGTAATCCTGGCTAAAGAAATTACTATACAAAAATTGCAGTTCTGGCTTTCATTGCTTATATAGTGCCTCAAAATCACCTAAATAAAGACTGAAATTAATAAAAACCCTTCTAATTCATGATATAAATCCTATATTATATTTTTACAATGGGATCCAATACAAAATCAGGGCAATTTCCATACATATTTTGACGGATAAGAAAATAGTTTTATGCATGAGTTTTTATTCAAACTATTTCATTGAATTGAAACATTGATTGATTTGATTGTTTGATCATTTATATTTCATCCACTGATCACTAAGGGGAAACCTTTCCCCTAAACTTTCTCTCGTCACCACCACACCATTTCAAGGAATTGTGGATCACCCTAGGGGAAACACCACACAGATCCAATCAGATCAAATCATTTGCTGCCGTGCCCTGCCTCTAATTTCCACCTAACTTTATATTTATATACTCCCTAGACTACGCAGCTTGCATTTTTTTCATTCATTCCTACAGTTTCGTGATTAATTTTTGCCATTCCCCAATTTATGCCACTCGCTCTCTCCTTCTATGTATGCGTATCTCTGTCTCTCTGGGGTTGTTCTTGCTGTCTGTGCTGGCATTTTTATTATTTCTTTGTTGCTGACAACTGTCGACTGTTGTTGTTGTTATTGTTGTTGTTTTTGTTGGTACGCCCCATTCATGGAGTCCTAAGTGGCCCGAAAATGTTTTTGTGTTGCGACGGACGTTATTAATGATCTACAAATTCCCCTGACATTTCGGTTTATTTTGAAGTTTGACACACACCAAAGAAACAACAACAACAAAAACAATAACAACAAACGGGAAATACGACTGGCTGGCATACGGGGAGACAACTGAAACCGAAAGTTAAAATTGTCCAACCAACACGGAGAATGCGATCGGGTAACTGAACACACTGAAATTACAATGTTGAATTGGATTAAAACCAGAATCATTTTCCAAAAGACTTTGAGCCCAAAATTGCCTTGTTGAAACCACGTCTCGTCCACAGTAAATTCTTGCAAATTGAGATAACAAATTAAGAATAAGAAGAATAAGCTAAAGGTTAGACTTAAAGTCATAAAGTTGCTTAGAAATTTATAAAATCAGAAAATGGTTTGAATTTAATCTTCATCTATATAATCTAATATGGGTTTTTTTTCATAATTATTCAAAATTAATCTTTAATTTTCAATGACAAAAACCTCGAGAGATTTTTACATATTGGATGTATCACAGAAAACTCTAGAGATTTGGACATTTTCATGTAAAAAACAATTCAATTTGTAGCGCCATTTAGACATCAGCTTAGAAGAATAGCAGAGAAGTGATGGCCTACTATATATGAGATGTAGCAACTGTTGCAATGTGGTTGGTTTGAAATCTCGCTTTTCTTGAACCCTAAAAACACCCCAACAACGCTTCAAAAAGAATATCCATTTAGCAGCCGTTGAGTTTTTCCCTATCTTCGAACTAAGGTACACAAATTACCGTATAAGATTCATTTGTGAACACTTCAATTTATACAAGAAAAGGATACAAGAAAAATCAATGCTGAAATGTCGACTTTTCAAATCTCTCAGCATTCAGCAAGTGCTTTAGTTGAACCCTCAAAACACCTTTAAACCCCTTAAAACAAAAATCAATCCAATAGCCATTGAGTTGCTCTCTATCTTCATAATAAAATACAATAATGAACCTATAAATTGCATTTACAAATTCTTTTCTATAAATCTCCAAAGATTTCCGCTGCACCACACTATAATAGTTTCATCAAATTTGATTTTATTGTAATTTTTTTCGCAGTGTAGTTCTCTATGTTCTGCTTTGCCGCTTTAGTGGAAAATGATTTTGAGTAATTTATTTTATAGTCGCGCTGAAGTATTTATTATTTTCAAAAGCTTAGCAACAATGCCATGATTAATTTTTTTTCTTTGGGCGGGCTTACCCCAAATCTCTCAGACGCTTCTATGGTTGAGCAATGAGCCCTTCTGAAAAAGAAAAACAACAAAAAAGAAAAAAACAAATTCCTTGCGGCCACACTCATTCAGATGCAGGCCAATCATTCATTCATTCGCTACCATCGTGTTATTTATACGATTTGATGTCGGACCGCAAAAAAAACGTATGCCGAGCAGCGGCAAAGTGGCCTTTGAGGGTCCCATCCATATATGCCGTGTACCGCCTCCCCATTTTAGGTCATAATTCAGAATCAATCGTTATATGCTTTTGGCAGCTTGCAAATTTTTCTTTATTAAACCATATTAATTTTATGAGAGTTGTGTGTGTGTGAATTTTTTGTGGCATTTGAGAGATATATTTTTTGTTATAACCATTGAAGGTTTTTTTTTTTTTGTTCGTTACAAGCCGCGAGCAGCAAGCTTTTTATTCTTTTGGTTTTTTGCTAAATTTCCTAAAGTCATGCAAACATTTTTCACATACATATATCGATTTTTAGGCAGGCAGAGGCAGGCTCCTTGTTTATGACAGGCGCAAATTGGGTGCTATCAAAATTATATATTATTTTTGCATAATATCTTATTGGCCCTGCTCCTGCCTGCTCGGCCTGCCTCGCTTGTTTAATTTGAAGCCGCATGCAATGGCCGTATCTTTATCTAAAGAAATTCTAGCTTCCCCAACTTTAAGCCGACTTTAAAAAGAATTACTTCAGCGACATTCATTTAGAAATCACGAAGCACTTAAGACTTGATTTCCGTCAAAGGTGAGTCGCAGACAGAGACTTTATTTAGTTTCCACTCCACAAATAATCACACTGAGAGCACACATAATGCATTCTAAAAGCTTTTTACTCTTTGAGCAAACGCATTCGGGAAATGTGACTGGAAATGAAGATAAAAAAAAGTAAAGTATAAGAAGAGTTGTGGAAACGTAAAAATCTTGTACAAGGAAACAACAATGAACAATAAAATATTAAATCATCTTAAATGAAGAGGAGATCTTGCCGAAAGGTAAAATCCTAGTAACGACAGCGCAGTTTCAGCGGATTCTTCTTTTTTTTATTGAGCACAAAAATAAATATATTTACTTAAAATGAATTGTTCTTTTGATGGCATTTGCTCAAGTTGATAGAGTTTTATATAATTTGTATATAATAGCTTAGTGATTCACAATATTTATAAATATTTCACATATATATATAATGTATATATATAATGTATATAATAGCTTAGTGATTCACAATATTTATAAATATTTCTCATTTCACAAATAAGTGATTCATAATTACGATAAGGGAAAAATTCTTTTTTACACAATTATTCTTTGCTTATAATCTTCGAGTTTATTTCATCTTATTTATTTCTCATTTTATTATACCCATGCAGAGGGTATTATAATTTTGTCACGGACTTTGTAAGGCATAGAGCGAAGCATAAAGTATATATATTCTTGATGACATGACATGACAAGCTGAGTAGATATAGCCATGCCCGTTTGTCTCTTTCTATGCAGTTTTTGAGCTATCAAGTTGAAATTTCGACCATTGACTTCTTTCTGCTGTAAGTTGCTCATATTTTGAAATCGTCCAGATCGTACCACTATATCATATATCTCTCATATAACTGACCGATTCGGAATGAACTCTTACTACAGAAAAAATTGGATGTTTTCTATCCAAATTGAGCCAAATTTGGTAAATATCAGTTTTAGAAGCCTCTTCGTCTGCTGACCAAAGTTGATCCAGATCAAACCTCTATAACGCATAGCTCCCATATAACCGACCGATTCGGAATGACTCTTAGTAACCCGGATTGTTTTTGTTTTTTATCCGAAGTAAACCAAATTTGGAACGTATCAGTCTTACAAGCCTCCACGTATGCTGACCAAATTTCAACCGAATCGGCAAGGGTATCTAAGCTTCCGTTACCCGAAGTTAGCCTTCCTCTCTTGTTTTCTTTTCATCTTCGAGTTTACTTCATCTTATTCATTTCTCATTTAATTTCAAGTTTATTTCTTATATTATCTAATATGTTTAAGTTATTTGAAGATTGCATACCACTGCTGACTTTTAACTCTAAAATTTTATCATAAAGTTAAGTTGAATCTTCAAGTGACCCACTTCAGTGTTCCTATTTAGGCCCATTTTCACATCTTCTATATAAGGTATGGTTGGGGAACGAATAAGGAGGACTTATTCGACTTTCTGGTTCGTTTTCGCACCTTTTCTTTAACTTTTTTAAAATGTTGTGAATAATGATAAACTGTGTTGTCATACAGCTCCTCCAAATAGTAGACAAACCATGTTTATAGACGACAAATATAGTAAGACCATGGCCTTGTCCAGGACAATAGCATTTACTCATGATTCCATCTTAAACGAATACTCCTAACTAAATCTATCCAAAATCTTTATCCATTCTCATAAATTTGCAACTGAATAATCGCTTTTGGCCTCCTTCAACCTATGAAAGCTCAAAAGAATCCGCCTTAATGGTAAAACTTCCTTCCTAGAAATTTATGACCTTTTCGGGCCCATAAACAAGTGTAAATCCCGTTCATTATGAAAAAGTCACGATTTCTAGTGTCAATATCATAAAACGGCAAACTCGGAACCAGCACCATAACGATTCTAATGCAATAAAATCGAAACTAATTGAAACTTCCCTCTTGAAAGGGCCAGAGCTCGTGGTTGATACTTCTATGGAGCCCGCCTAGAACTGTGCGCTTGAACTGCAGTTCGCATTATCTGTCTGCGCCTGACTTTCCTGCGATCTAATCACTTTCAGTGATGTCTCTAAGCATTGCGAGAGACAACCCCGAACTGCTGTCCATCCTATTCTCCGAGTGTTCCAATACTCGTATCTATATCTTAACTTTGCGTGTTGTGTGTTTGCATTTTACACAAATGTCAACAAAAGTCAAATGCACTTTCCACTTAGTTGGCTAGCGGGGGAAGTGGGGTAGCGCGGGGTATGTGTGATAAGCGTGTCGAGCCTCATGCTGCACTGCATTTTCCACTTTTCTTGATGGACAAGCGATAAGTAAGGGTTTCGGTTTCAGTTTTCAGTCTGAGACACGGAGTGGGAGTCACCGTTTGAGGTAATCCATCATAAAATTAGTTTTGCTGCCCAGCGAGATTTTCCAATCTAGATTAAAGGCAAGCCAAAGAGAGTGAGCTAAAACTGTTTGTTTTCATATAAATAATATAAGGAAAATATTGTAAAAGCGGTTATATAAATATTGCTGCACCTCAAAGGTGAAGGTGGTGGTGTGTGTGTGTGTGTGTGTGTGTGTGTCGGAATGTGTGTCTGAGTGGAAGAGGATGATTAGGAAATGCACATGGCATGAGTCTAAACGGCGGTTGAAGTTGACTGATTTGGGTCAGGAGTTGAGGCATGACATCAGGCAAGCAGTTGAAATTATTAAGGAAGTGGAAATTGTATCAAGACGAACTTGTCCTTCTTAATATAAAACGAACTCAAACTTAAAACTAATCATACCTACACTCTGTTAACTCTGCTAATTGGCTGTTTTGTTCTTTTGTCTGACCCCATTCCATTGCAACTTAAATAACACATTTGCCCCTCTTTGATCTCTGTTGCACTTCTCGTTTCTTCCGCTGGGGGGCACATTCATCTGTTCAGCTCATTTACAATGTTTGTCTAACAAGACAGCCCCGAAATGCGGCTAAGTGCAAGGCAATTATGCAGTCAATCGTTCAATCAGTCAACTTCTTGTTTTTAGCCCAAAACTATTTATTTATTTATTTATTTTGCCAGCAGCGAGCTGCTTCGCTCCGCTCAACTCCTTCTTGAATATTGGAAATGAAAATATTTTGACAAACGATTTAGAGTTCGATGTCAATGAGGTAATTATTCAGATAATTTGTTTGTTGTTTCTTAACCCGCTGGGGGAAATTCGATTAACAAGCATATGTGTGTAGGATCGGAAAAGCTTTTCGTCGATGGCATAAATAAAACTGAAAACACAAAACCCACCAAAATCTTGGCGCCTCTACACTTAGAAACTCTGCTTATCGAAATAAATCAAAGAGAAATGTTTATGTTTTTTATGGAGCAAAAGAGGAAATTGAAATGCCACATGGAAATGCTTTTGGAACAGGGCTGGCTATAAATGCATGAACAGTGCTTGTCAATTGAATAGGGTCAATGGGAAGTCATAACTTATGAATTGCCAACAAAAATTGATTCTGATGATGATGATTTTATTATAATTACACTTATCACAGTCGTGTTGTGCTTTAGTTCGGGTCTTTGCCATCATGCGACGCGTCGCGGCACCACAACTTCGAGCTATTCGTATTGGTATGATGGTATCCCCCCTTGACCATTCTATAGTTTGGCTAATGTGAGCATTAGTTTTGTCTTCTAAAGTTTTGGTCTAAAAGTGGAATATTGAAAACATTAAGACTAAATATGGTTTTATATAGTAAACTTTAGCTTTGTTGTATACAGAATTGTGGGAGCCACTTATATAAATCTTATAATCACTCAATTGCTAATATTCTCTTGCCCTATTAAAATGACGGGCGGTGTAAGTAACGGTGGCAGCAAAGCCATTTCCCCCATTGTGTGTGTTGTGCAAAGTCTGTCTAGCTTTCAATCAGCTTAATATCAAACCTCAAATATCACCTGCCTGATGCCTGACAATAACAGAATCAGCAGCAACAACAACAACAACAACAACAACAATAGCAACCAATGCTAGCAACAAATTGACAATGACTTAAAATGGCTATTTTCTGGGCCACAGCAGGAAAAACGGCAACATTGGCCAATTGGCCATCAAGTGTGTCTTGCTTTTGGTCTTTTATTTCTTTATTTTCCACAATACCAACAACATATAAAGCACAGTCATAGCCAACAACAACAACAACAACAGCACCAGCAACAGCAACAGCAACATGAAGAATTTTCCGGGGCCAAAGGCAAAGCCAAGCACGTGACCAATGACAATTTGCGATTCAAGTTGAGTTTTGGCCATTTATGACCCGCCTCAACAGAGTTCGCCTTCCTTTTTGTATTTTATTTTGCTGTCATTATTTCCCCGTTCCCTTCCCCTTCCACAACTTTCCATGTCCCACGTTACTTTGCTGTTGATTTGAGCTTTAATATTTCCTGCAGGCGCTTTGAGTTGACTTCAGTTTTTTAAGGCGCCTCCCCATTCAGCCATCAAATTTGTAGGCGGAAGTTTCAAATTGATGTCGTCTTGGGTCCGCAAGCCCCTCGCTACCCGCTACCCGCTAACGACCTTACAATCGTAGAGTCATAATGTCAATAAAACGATGGCCTTATATGGAGAAAATGGCCAGCAACAGCAACAACAACAACAAGAACAAAAACTTGAAGAAAATTAACTCGCAAATTAGCCACAGCCAGAAGCTAGAATCCGGCATGCCAATTGCCGGCTTTAAGCAAGTTAAGATTGTGTTAGGCGAAGAGTGGGAGAGTGTTTCCCAAACCAACTTTATTTTGCAGGAAGTGTGTTAAATATGCTAAATTATTGGCTAGAGAGTTTTGAAACTGTATGTGGGAGGGTGGGTGTACAGAGAATTGATTGAGTTGAAGTTGCGAGAGAAGTTTATAAGCGTAACACGAGTGTTAAGGTTAGAAAATGTAACTCTAACATCATTATTATATGACTATATAAGAAAATAATAATAACATTTTAAACCCTTTGTCTCTAACATCTGTGCGTTCATCAAATATGACATATAATTCGGTGTAATTCCCAGAACTTCTACACCCCCCTTTGAGCACTATAAAAATGTATTTTTATTTCCGATTGAAACTGAAATTTCCATGTTTTTCCAAGCACAAATGGCTCGCTTTTCATGTTGACGCCCACATTAAGTGGCACAATTATGAGGCGACAACTTGAAGCAGAACATCCAGATCGACCCAAACATATGCAGTGTGTAGATCTCTTGTCGGATGAGTCCATGCTGTGCTTAATTATAGACTACATGGAGCGAGAAATTTCGTTGTCGGCTCCATTTAGATTAAAAAGAGGCGAACGAAATTTGTCAAAATACAAATAAAAACTTAAATGCGATCTGTTCCGTGCTGGCAAACATTGAAATGCACTTTTATGCGTGTCTGTCATTCAATCATTGAATCATTTCCAACCAATTCAGACCGTGTGACAATAAATCGTCTTGTCGCCCCCAGGCCCCTCCATTGTATTTCCGCTCTGAACGAACAAATGCAAAAGCTCTCATTAGAAATTGTAGTCAAATTGTAACATTTGTACATTTGTTTGTTGCAATTAGCCATGCGAACTCAAAGGTTGCGACCCCAATACTTATAATGCCATAGATTACACATTGCCCGATTTCCCACACACCCCATTTTTTTTTCTTCAGCTGTAAGTCATTAGCTCCTCCTGCCTGCTGCTGCTGCTGCTTCGTCTTCATCTTCTTCTTTTTATTTATCACTTTGATCTGCTTGACCCAAATTTCGGCTCGCTTCTAAATTGCATTTTGGCCTCAATGAATCGTATCAATGAATTATATCATTCGTTCCGATTTACCAATTGCGGCAATATATTTCTTGCTGTTGTTGTTTCCTCTATCACATTTGCTAAGTGTGATTTGACGCATCTTTCGATAAGTTCGAAATGGGTATTAATGGGCAGCCAATTTTCTAGGCCTTTTCAATTTGGTTTGGAGACTCATTGCGGTGGCTTAAGTTATTAAGCTATAACTAGAGAATAACAATGCTAACATATATGTATATATATTGGATTTTAGATCAATTTCAAGCATACATAATCGTCTAGTTATAGTTAAACTTACGCTGATGTTGATTTAATCTGCAACGGCCTGATTATTTCTCTGTTTATGCAAACAACATATGTGTGAAACAACTTTGCCCTCAAGTTAACTCGTTTTATATGTAATTTATCAATTTTTAATTAACTAACAATCTACAAATATAATTTCCCCCCACCAAATAGAACTTCTTAAAATATGAAGCGTCCTCTGTAATAGCAGGCATCGTATATAAAACTGACACCACAGCTGAACCTTTGCTCAAAGCCCATTTCCTAATTTTGTATAAAATGATTAGGCCTCCATTATTAGACATCGTAATCTACATAAACACACTACCAATATTTTTAAAAGCCCAAACAAAGTTGTTTGAACAACTGGGAGGCACCAAAAGAAAAAAGATATTAATGAAAAACCTAAGTGAATGAAGCAAGGGTTAGGGGAATGACACATATAGACACGTACGACGCGCCCATAGCTTGGCTATTGTTGTTGTGCAATAATGGTAGAAAATATAATTTGTATAATTACAAATGCTTTGATAATACAAAAATGAAATACCAAATACCAAGTTTCAATCAACATAAACAACAACAAATAGTAGCATCCATCGATTATTAGTTGGCTAGGGATGGGAATGTGACACGAAAACACGCAGCGCATATTCTGTACTTCTATATAACTGAATTATTCTATATAACTGTATATGTCAATTGAAAATTTAACAATGTGTAAAATTTAAGCCCGCATAAATAAGTTTGAAAAACTATAAATTCCAGTCTGTTTATTTAAACATTATATATTATTCAGAAATCTTTTTAAAATTTCTTAAGTGTTGAATTATTATATAGAAAAACAAATCTATAGAAAATTTCTTGTATATCTACAATCAATAGCTACTTTCGACTACCTATCTGATCTCCAAACTTAAGTTGCGGATCATTGAATTGTCTCTCAATTGTCTCTCAATAATTTCAATCACGTTCACTTCTCTAATCACGCGCAATTCAAGCGACTAATTGCCACCAGCAGAGCAGTGCCAAACGGTATTTTTTTTTTTGTTCATAAGCCCCTACTCCAAAAAACTCAATGCCCATTCCCGGTTCACACAGCGGGCGGCGCCACGTCGCGCACTGGAGGCGCCACACGAAGCCAAATCCAAATGCGATGCGCTGCGCTGTGCTGTGCTGTGCTGTGCGTTGACATTGCCGATTACGATTGCGTTGTGGATGATGATGATGACTGCATGTTGGAATCCGCACAATGGCCTACACGGGGGTTTGGGCACGGGGAGAATAGCCCGTGCTGTAACCCTTTCAGCACCCGGTTCTTTTTTATCAACAAAGTAAATCGAGCTGTCAGTCAATTTAGTTAGAGTTGTATATGCGCATACTCGTTTGTGTGCCCGAGATCTGAGATACTCGCATATGTAAACCCAAGGCAAGTATCTCGATATGGCACGCACAAACCACTTTGTAAGCGCAGAGGAGGCCCCATATGGAGTCAAAGTTCGTATACATACAAAGAAATACATATTTCAATTAAGCGAGGCCAAGCCCAAATACAAATGTAAGTGTCTGTATGTTTTCCATTTGACATTAGCTTGACAGTCAATAAACCATGGTTATAGTTATATATAGTATATATATATATATAGTATTAATATGAATCTTGTCTTTAATTATACTTTTAGGTCCTCTATCAGAGGTACTCACTGCTGTCGGTTCTGAGGTGGCTCTGCCGTGCGATCTAATGCCTGGCACCATGGTGGCTGACAAAGTTCAATTGGTCATCTGGTATCGCCAGGGGAATGTTAAGCCCATATATACGTAAGTATTAAGTATTTAAAATATGATATGGAAGCAATAACTTTTCCTTAAAATGAATGAAATATTATAATAAAGAAAGAAAATACACATATAACAAAATCATTCCAATGTTTTGTCTTTGAGAACTGAACAAAATTGATAATAAAAACCAAAAATTAAAGCTTGCCTGACTTGCAGTATTTCAATTGCAGCTGAAATAAGAAAATCAGGCTTGCTTCGGCTTGACGAAGATTATATACCATTCACATTGTAAATATATATTCGATCTAGATCAAATCTGGTCCGCCAATTTGGTTTAATGTGGATGAAAAACAGAAAAGTTATGCTCCTAAGTGTTCATTACTGAGCTATATGATACAGTTGTCTGATCTTGGTCAAATCAGGCCAGCAGACGTGGGGTCTCCTCAGACATGGCTATATCAACTCCCCTTGTTGTGCTGATCGAGAATATATATACTTTATATAGTCGAAAGCTCTTTCTTCTATGCTTTGCAAGCATTCTGGCAAAGTTAGTTTACCATTTTTTGAATGGTATAAAAACAAAACCCAACCTTGAGCCCGCTATTATTTGTAGAACTGATATATAATCAATAGTAGAAGAACGGCATCGAACGTAGACTTCTATTCCTGTCCATTGCATCGACTTCTTATATAGATTTAACAACGTTTCCTAAGTATAATAGATTTTAAAGCCCAAGTATCCTTTGGACTTACATTTAGTGTAAAAAAATACCCTGTAGATTAATATAATTTTCCTTAATATATATTTGTGCTACTTATAATACTTATAATACATTTCTTCATAGTCTAAAGGTCACGTCAGTCAGACTTCCACTAATCGATTGATTGATTGAATAAATATTACTAAATTACATTAATCACTTTCCACCCTCATTCCCCCTCATCACTTGACTTCTTGCAAAAATCGAAATCGAAAAATCTAAACGTATTTCCCTTAAACAACCATTCCAAAATCATTTTAATCTAACATTAAAGTAAAGCGGCTCAACCCTCTGCATAAGTTAAATTAATTTCAGCTAATATTTTCAAAATATTTACCATGACAAGCCCAATAGAAAATACTTTAGACCTTGCACCCACCCACCCAAAACGCTCTATACATATGGATTCCCAAAGCTATTTTTTGAGGGAGGTCTAGGGGGAGGCGAAACCAATTATGAAAACCTGACGATGAAGAGCGATACGCGACACAGACTGAAGATGGCGCTCATTATAAATTCTATTAACGTTAGACATTTATGTTGAATTTGACGATATAAACATTACTTACACTCGTTGAGGGCGAGAGGGGAGCAGGAGCTGTGCTATGAGAAGCTATGTGCATATATTTCGGGGTGGGGAGAAGCACAGTTGTTGGCAAAATTAGGAAAAGGGAAACCAAAAAAAAAAAAAAGAAAACAATTTTAACAAGCTTCTCAAGGCAAATATCAAATATGTAAGACAAGTTTTAAGGAAGCTAAACGAATTTGAAATGTTCTCTAGAAGTTGTTAAATATAAAACTGTCACATTTTATTTCAAAGAAATTTAAGAAATTAATAAATTTCTTGGAATAAACTGGAAGAAGAGATGCCTGCCTCATTAATTTCCAAATTCCAATTTTGCTGTTTGAATCATTGTTTCGCCTGTAGTTTGAGTTTCCCCAATTGTTTAAATTACTTTTATAATTCCAATATTATTCAGCTATTTATAAATACTTTGAAATTTGAAAGCATTTCAAGCCTTATGGGAAAACCGAAGTGCCCTTTGCTGAAGTGTTGCAAATATATATATAAGTCAGTGTGCCAAAGTCAAGTCACAGCAAATGTCATAAGGTAGATGGGGTTTATAGAAATACATACACCTAGACATGCTCCTACCTGCTTTAGCTTCTGTTCCTGCTCGCTGTAAAAAGTGAACACATTTTCGCTTGTTAGAAGTTCTCTTTTTCAATGCACAGAAGAGGAAAATATTAAAGAAGAAAGGACACACAGGATGGCAGGCATGCAGGCAGGCAGTGGGAGCGGCAGCGGAGCAGACGAAGCATTCACTAGACCAGAAATTGAATTTACATTCGGTAGAGAGTGCCTCCTTTGCAGCCCCCACCGCTCCACGTGCCTTGCCTTTATCAACTTATTTTTATGAGGTACTGTTTACTGTAACGCTCTATGCTGGCTCTTCTGGGAGCTCCTACCTAGTGGAAGAAATCGATTATGTCATGGCAAAGTGTCAAAGTTGAAATGCGCATTCATGTGTGTGCCACGAATTGATTTACAGTGTGACCTGGCTGCGGTGGAAATGGCTGGAACCTGACACTGCTGGAATTACAGTTTTTATGACCGCATAAACTTTACGATGGCCATCAGTTCAAGAATATTTTGTTTAGCTTTCACCCGCATTTTTATTGTTTTTCCATCAATTTCTTCCACACTTCATAAATTCTTTCCATTTTCCAGATTAATTGCATTTGAAATTTGTTTTTGGTTTTGTTTTCTTTTTTTTTTTTTCTTATTTTACTTTTCAATTGCGAAGCCTGAAATAACTTATGCCCTCAGGTATAAAGCTTTTGAACTTTTGAACTGCCTAAGAAAACATGCCTTCCTTGAAGGCGTGGGGAAGGGGAACTTAATTTAATTAGCTTTGAAATCCATTAAGCACATAACCATCCATCATTTGGCACTTACTTCTGTGGCTGTTATTGCAGCTGGGTTGGGGGTTTCGGATGCCCTTTGAATGGACTCATGAGTGCATTTCTTGCAGTAATAAATCACCAGAAAAGAAAACTAAGAATGAGGGCGACCAAATTGAATGGGGAAAGAGAGCAAAGCTCTTGATATATAACAAATGGTATGATAATTTATATAAGTGCTTTAAGCCCATATCAAAGATATCTCTGGATTAGCGTATGACAATGCAATATTTTGCAAGAAGAAAGTTTTAGCTTGGGCGTTTAAGGAGAAAATAGTATCAACACGGCGCAGTTGAATAATTGATTCACCTATTTGAAGTGTGAACAGATAATTAAACATTCATTATGGTAATTATGGTTAAGGGCGATGTCACTTGTAAGTTTTATTTAGGAGTTTACGATTCAAAATAATGCCCTAGGAAAGCTAACTCTGTTTGTTCAGCTGTTCTTGATCAAAAACCAATTTTGATCAGCTAGATTCCACTTCCACTTTTATAGTTGAAACTATACTTTGTTATTATTATAAATAAATATCTTACTAAGAACAAGAAGAAATGTTCGATACTATTTTGATACATTTAAAGTTATATGCAGCCTGCGCTCATCTAAAGAGTTGTCTCATCTAAATATTATATATACCAACTCCCTTTTATTTCTTTACAAATCTATTAACAAACAATTTGAAATACCTTCTTAAGGGCATAATAAAATTGTAAAGAATACTTACCCTTCGAATGCCTGCATAGTTAACCATTTTAACACTTTTTTATAAACATAAATATCTTCTAAACTAAACTGTAATTGTGCTAATAAAACTCTAAACACGTTTTGTCCCACTGACCATTTAAAGGTTGTAACTCAACCAACCAACCACACCTTCCGCTTGATAACTAGCTGATCCACCGGCAATCGTTTGTCCATCGATTTTATTTGACAGCAATTAAGACAGAAGACAAGACAGCAAAAAAACCAAAACTAAGAAAAAAACTACCAACACTAATTTGTGTCAAAGCAAGAAAATCCACTTTGAAATCGACCATAAAAATAGAATTGAATAAAAAATTAACTTTCCCTGGAAAAACAAGCAAGAAGCGCACAAAAACTATTCTCAGTTTTTATTGTTAAACGTTTTTTGTTTATGACTTTTGTTTGTAGATTTTTTGACAAAATGTGCCCACTAAATGTCAGCACGCCCAGAGGCTCGCTATAACTAACAAATCGTAAATAAAGCGAAACAAAAATGTAGAACTTTTGATATTTTTTAAATTTTAAATTGCATTTCCTCTGTGTGGCACTTAATTTGATGAGATTTGTTAATTTTTTTAATTTGTTTTTTCTCCTCAACTAAAAATATAAGTTTGCTTTGTTTGATGTTTTCTTTTTTGCTTCCGCTTTTTATGTTAATTTTGTTCTCTGCTGCCACAGTGGCTTTTTTTATTTTAATTTTATTTTATAGCTTGCTTCAATTAATTAATTGAGCAATTTAGCTCTGCTTGTTTTCAGGGCTTAAGCGGATTTCCATTTTATTTTATATATACACATATATATATATGTGAATGAATGTCTGGTTTGAGTGCCTTAAATGCATTTTTATTGTTGCTATTATTGGCGTTTACTTGCCGGCTTTTAAATGCCAGCCCAAAATGCATTAAAAAATTTAAAATATATAGATAATACTTTATGTAAAGAAAGGCATATGCTTTCATTTGAATTTTTATATCTTTCCATACGAATTGATTTGAAAAGCTTGAGCTAAAATTATGGCGTATTCATGTGGTAGGGAATCAAAGAGAACTCTAAATTTTAAACAAATTTTTGTCATTATTTTTTTTTATTTATTGCTCAATTGCGAAATGAAAATCAATTATATGAAAAGCCCCAGGATTATTGTGGTTTTCCTTATTCACTTGTCAAGTAGCACTTGAAAATATGTAAATGTTAAGCAATAATATAATTGAAATAAGTTTACTTAGCATACCCATACCCATGCCCATCTCTCACAGATTTCTTACTTTTCTATTTGCAGCTTTGATGCCCGCGGTCGTCCCTTGCATCAGGCCGTACCTTGGGCCGATGAGAATGTATTTAACAAGAAGGCGCACTTCTACTATGACACAAATCCGCCGGCTTTGCGCATCAAGAATATACAAACCTCAGATGCCGGGCTCTACAAATGTCGCGTTGATTTCCATAAATCACCGACCCGAAATTGGCGCATTAATGTGACAGTCCTGGGTGAGTTTTGTCAACTGGAGCAGCCAAGGGAAATCAGTTTCAACTCAAGCTTATTTTATTCCCACCTTAGTGCCACCCAATTCGTTGACCATTTTGGATCATGAAGGCGCCTCAGTGCGCGACGAGACCGCCGGACCATATTTGGAAGGCGACAGCATCAATCTGACCTGCCTGTCGAGTGGTGGTGTGCCGCCGCCTCGGGTGTCCTGGTGGCGCGAGCATGCCCTCGTGGATGACTCCTATGTGGTGCAGCCTGATGGCTCCGTGCGCAATGTGCTGCATTTGAAGAATATACAGAGGAAGGATCTGCTTACAGTAAGTCACAATTCTTAAGCCTTATTTACGGTTGCTGTGCCGTCCGTGTGCTCGAACAAAGGTTTGAAGGCCACACAATAGACACCACTACCACCACCACCAGCAGCACCAGCATCGCCATCGCACCGTTGGCCATTTATTTTCAGTTAGGCTACCACAATAGCAGCTTCAGATTCTGATTCTCAGTCCCAATGCCCATGGCTGCAATGGACAAAGGCTAATAGAAATCAAACTGCTTAGCGAAGGCAATGGGGAGCTGAAAGTGCAAAGATGTTTAGAAGAATTTTGTATACTCTGCCGCCGCCAGGTGGGGAAAGGTAGATCAAAGATTTACATGTTGGAATGCAATAGAACTTCCAACTGACAGCTTAATTCGGAACTTACATTTGGCTCCCGAGCGAGAACCTGCTTCAAATAAACTCGAGATGATTTTCGCCAAGCATTTCCAACTCCAAGACGTAGCTTAGCACACTCTTTCCTGCCTCCCTTTATGTATTTACAATGCGAGTGCCTTTTGGTTTGAATGCAGAACGGGGCCGAAGCGAACAAAAGTGTTAGCGGCTACTGCGCGGCGGACTCCATCCTCAATTGTTCAATTGCTGCGGCTCTTCTGCCTCTCTTTAGCCCGTTGTTGCTGCCCCCCTCATGTTGATTCTAAGCCGATTTCGCTTCGCTTCGTGTAATGAGCAATATTGTTAGACCCGCTAAATCCAGCCATTCACAATTCAGAATTTTGTATGTGGGGCAGCCCCCCCACAAAGAGCTGGCACTGGCAACTGGCAGAGGTGGCCCACTTGTACAAATTGTGGATGTCCCATTGTGGTTTAAGTCGTCTTTGTGCCTGCCTAACTCCAAAATGAATGAATAATGTTTTGTGCAGGTCTGGCAACTTGAATGCCGATTGTGGCTGTGGTTGTATTTATGGTGTAATACCCAAAATTATTAGTTCACAACACAAAGATGCGACGTCTCTTGGAATAGTTTACCAAGCTTAAGATTTGTGAAGAGGAATTAGAGCATAAGAACAGTGAGAGAGATAGATTTATATGTTTAAAAAATGAGAAATGGTAGGAAAATGGTTAAAATGTGAAAACGGTGACAAAGCTGTAAGAATTTTTAAGAATTCATTATATTTCGAAGATATATATGTTCATTGAGCATTGTTCAACAATGTATAAGAAAGATAGGTTTTACGAACTTAGGTGAAGCAAATTTCTGATTTATCTGGAAATCGTAGTTACAAGTTCAAGGTGAGCTTTCTGTTTCAACCATTCTGAGGGGCGTTGTTACATCTTCACAAAATTCGAAAGTAAAGCAACTTATGAGTTTGAAAAGGTTTTCATCGAGAAGATGTGTTAACTGTGTTCACAACTAAGAGGGAATGGTCTAGTAGAATGATAAATTATTTAGTTTCTCAATTTGGTTTCTTATCGAACATCACCGAAGGACTCAATTGTTGAATATTTTACGAAATTTACTTAAAATATTAAAACATCAAATGTCAACATTATTCATTATTCGATTTTCATCACAACCAATCCCAGCCATTTACCGTTAAGCCATAAACACATGAGCTCGAAATATGCTGCTCTGCATGCCCAGAATACTCAGGAGGAGCGGAGCACTCCTCTATAGGCGGTCAAATCAAATAAATAAATAAACATTGTATAATCTGTCAGATATTTATGATCTAATTTTCCAACTCTTCGTTTAAGTTATGCAAATATTTGTATTATTGTCGTACATCGATACCAATTTTCGTGGCGGCTCTCCAATAAAATGACCGAAACGTATCGCATTACACAAAACGACAACAACAACAATAACAACTACCTATAGAAATTTATGATGTTAATAAAGCGAGGTGGTGGAGAGGAAAGGAGGAGAGGGGCGACCTTTTGAACTACAGTTTTGGAGAAGCATAATTGATTAGGCTTTTGTGTTCTCGTTCTCGTTCTCATTCTCGTTCTACATAGTTCGTTCGTGTTTGAAGCAATTAAAATTAAATGTTCAGATAGGTTGATTTATCTTCCTTATGTATGGGCATTATCATATTGCCGTCTCGTTCACCCATTAACGCCTCCATATTTTATCGCCCTATTGTTATTAATAAAAGGCAGCCAATTATTGGTATTGGGGCATAAATCATAGCCTAGGCTTGACTCCTAATAATCGTTCCATCCTTCTTCTTTTACAGATGTACACCTGCCAGGCCACCAATGGCCATGTGGTGCCGGCCCTGACCAAGAAAGTTATCCTAGACCTCAACCGTAAGTCCAGCGGCCGGCTTTTTAAATATGCATGTCCCGTTTTATATTAAAATTTTATTTTTCGGACCAAAGTTCCGTTGCCGTTTTATTTTTATGATTATGTTTCCTGGCAAATGTCAACAGTTCAAGGTTGCGCCTGCCTCCTGGCCAGCCGGACTGTCGGACTGTCGGACAGCCTGGAAATTAATGTAATTAAAGTTTCGCCTGTCCATATTGGGGTGGTCACTTTTACGCCTCTTTACTCGTAATCCCCCGCCCCACATATTTATGCATTTATAACTAGCTAAAGCGGACAACGGGACGGGACGGGGACTAATCGCATTTGTGGCTCCCCCGAGTGGAGCTTTCAGTGTGTGGTAATAAAAAGTGTGTCGTGTCGTAAATGCTCTATGTTTGACCAGTTTAATATGTTGTTAGTCAAAGTGTGTTCCGGGAATTTATGCATAGCAGAGGGGGGTGTGGCGGAATGTTGGTAGGAATTATAATTGCACCTTTTTTACATTTGGGAATTTATAATTGGATAGCAAATAAATTGCTATGAAACGAAAAACACTTGGAAAATTACATTTTTTATTGAAAAAACATAAATGGGAATCATTTTGTATATCGTAAAGAATATGATGGTGACATTCATAGAAAGTTGATTACAGACATCGTACATTTCGAAGGTTCAATTCAGGCGGGCGCAACTTTGATTATATTGCTTCAATGATTATGTTTAACATGATATCGTTACGTTGAATATCGCTGACTATGAAATGGGATTGAACATTTTGAATGCATTAACGTAAATACGAATATCGTAATTTTGAATATCGTAAATGTCGACGCCACAATTTCGAATATCGTAAACAAGAAAACATGTCCTAGTTATTATTAATGGAGTATATCGAAGGTTATAATTAGTAATTTGACTTTTAAAAAAGAAGTACTGTAAGCTGAATATCGTAGAAGATGTGGCATAGTGGGTATTCAATATCGTAAATAGGAAAACGTTATATGTACTCTGAACTAATTGATGTATCCTAAGAATATAACTAGTTTGGATCGCGGTGTTAGCTTACAAATTCAAAGATCCCTTCGAAAGATACAAAGTAAAAACAAGTAAGAACGCTATAGTCGATATTCCGGCAATAAGATACTCGTACTCAGCATTTATTCAATATTCGACACACTCAAAAATATTAAAAAAACGGACATGACTAGATCGACTCGACTGTTGATGCTGATCTAGAATATATATACTTTATGGGGTCTAAGACGCCTCCTTCTGCCTGTTACACACATTTGCACGAATACAATATACTCGTATATTATAGTGGATCTTTTTCGTTATACTTCTTAGCTTTTGGTATCCTTTTTACAATATAACTTAAGCTTAATCGAAATATCATATCCCTTCCAGTACCGCCATTAAGTTTGCTGTTGCAAGGACTCAACCATGCGGTAATTGCTGGCACTCGCACCCATGTGACCTGCACGGCCATTGGAGCTCGTCCACCGCCACATATTATATGGTCGAAAGCGGGACAAATACTGAAAGGAGCCACCCAATCGGTAAGACATGTGAACACGGATCCAACCAACTGACTTACCCAACCATCATATGCGAATCTCTCTCTCGGTAGACCGCTACTGATGGCAATACCACCATATCCGAACTGATGCTTATACCCGTGCCCGAGGACAATGAAAGGCAGGTGGTGTGCTCTATTTCCCTGAATGCGGCTATGACCTCCCAACAACTGCTTGAGGGACACACCACAGTGATGACAACGATGGGTAATGGTAATACGGGATTGTATCTGAAGGATTCGCGAGTTCTAAATGTGACACGTAAGTCAAGCTTTTGTCGCCATTAAGATGACATTAATTGTATGGGCAACTGTTCCTATTGCAGATGCACCCATTGTGAATTTACAATTGGGAGCGCCACTGGATCCCAATAATCTGCTCAAGGGTTCCGATGTGTATTTGGAGTGCGATGTCAAGGCTAATCCTGCTATAACTCGTGTGGAGTGGTATCACAATGTAAGTGTACGTTTTGGATTACTGCAGAGAGGGGGGAAATTCGAATTTCATAGACTAATTTTCTACTCTAAATTATGCCAATCTTCACCTTTTGCCCAATCGCAGGACAAACAACTGCACTCCTCGCGAGGCATCATTATCTCCAATCAAACTCTCGTACTTCAAGGCATCTCCAAATCCTCGCATGGCCAATACTTTTGCCGTGCCACCAATCTCCAGGGCAGCGTGTCCAGCAATGAAGTTTACCTAGATGTGAAATGTAAGTGGAACACTCAACAGCAACCTTTGCAGACCACTCAACCTTTTGCCCTCTTTACCCTCCTTCCCCTCCCCCTTGCCCACAGATCCACCCGTTTGCAAGTCGGATTCGACGATTATTCGCGCTGCGCTCAAGCAGACAATCAACATCACGTGCGAGGTCGACGCCAATCCACTCGATAATCTAAATTACAAATGGCACTTCAACAACTCGCTGGAGAGTCTCATCGAGTTGCCCGTTACCCTGCCCCTTCAGCTGCAGTTGCCAACAGGATATTATCAGCGCAGTAAACGCAAGCATGGCGGAAGCAGCACGCGTCTGCTCCATGGCCGCCACGGACGCGTGGCCAGTATTGTGGACACGGTACGTTTTGAAGATGAATACGATGAGGTTGGCGATGGCGATGGTGAGGACTACAGGGACTATATGGAGCTGCCCTACACCCAAATGGTTTACTCAAACATGGTACACAAGAATCATGTGGCGGAGAACAAGCAGCCTCAGCGGAAGCAGCAGCACCAGCAGCAGCAACAAAGTCAACAGCTGGGCGAATCTTCATCCAATAGCGGCGTACATCACACTTCTTCCTCCGCCGGCAGCAGCGGCCTGCAAATGGCAGAACGCAAGCGCCTGGTCGCACTCCACAAGCAGCAGCATCATCGTCAGCTGCTCCAGGCCACGCCCGCTACAACAGCAGCGCCGCCTCTGAACAATGTCTACAGCTATCATGTGGACAGCTATGAAAGTTTCGGAGCCATTTCCTGCGTGGCCCAGAGCCCAATGGGTCACAGTCAACCCTGTTGGTATCACGTCCAGCCGGCAGGTAAGTTCAAACTGGGTTGCAGAGGAAGGCAAGCCTTAATGACTTTTGAAAATCGGGAGGCAAGGTTGCTGGAAAGTTTGGTGGGGCAGCATAAATTCTCTAATTCAAATCAATTTTGGTGTTCGAATTTTGAAAAATAGATAAGCAAATTTTCTTAGACACAAAGATAATTTACAAAACGATTTCAAAGATTGAGCTTATGCGGGATAAATAGTTAGTGAATCTCTGGTTGGTTCTTTCCATTCCAAATGCGACAATTCCAGTGTATTTTTATTAAAAATTCCTCTCTTAGTCGCAGGATTAGAATATTTTGTCCAGCGTGGCACGAACAAATTCCCAACGGCAGTAGGCCAAAGCCAACACAATGTTTACGAAATCCCACGCTGCAGCTACGGTGCAGGTGGAAAATGCTCGTTGGCCAGAAGATAATTGTTGAACGTGATGAAGCTGCTGCTGCATCAGTGGCTGGCAACGTCAACGTCAGTGGCAACGGCATCGCTGCTGCATTCCATTCACCGAAAGTGGCAACAATTTTTGTGCGTGAGAAACTCTGCGCTTTATTTACATTTGGCGATGTGTGCGATGCGAGTATCACAATTGTTTGCAGTTTGTCCATTCATCCGTCGTTGGCATCCGTCCAGCAGTTCCGCTTGTCCACCGTTTCATCCCAGGCGAAGGCAATAAAAGCCATGTTTACCAACTTCATGCGCCATGTTGCTGTTGATGTTGCCTGCGTTGCAGCAGCAGCAATCTGTGTCCTGGCTATAATCTGATAATCAAATGCAATAAATTGCAAGGCGCATCATTTATTTACCTACCGCCACTGGCAGTTTACCACTAAAAAAATATATATACGTATATATATAAGTATATATACATGCATAAGCCCGTTGGCCCTGGCCTGGTTGCTGCGGTAAATGGAAATCGCCAGAAATTACCAGTCGAAGGTTACTTCAAATGTCATCAGTTAAAGTGATTTGTATTTTTATTTTCCTTTTGGCTTATAAATTGAATTTAACTTTCTTTATGGGCGTGCGGTAAATGGATTTATAACAATCATCATACCTATATATAACTATATATATAAGATAGTAACTGCTATTCACATTTGACTATAATTCCCTGTTTTACTCTTGAAATTTTTAGACCTGCCCGAGCCGGTGAAAAACTGTTCGGCCTACAATGCCACAGCCAATTCACTGCAGATTCAATGCACCCCTGGCTACGATGGGGGCATACCGCAGCATTTCCATGCCCAAATCTATGATGAGCTCAACCGCCAAATACTGTACAATGCCTCGTATAAGTATCCGGACTTTACGATAAAACGTTTGCCCAGTGATTCCGTGTTTGTCATACGCGTGACAGCCGTGAATGCCCAAGGACCCAGCAAGGCGGCTTTTCGGCTGCGTGGACGCACACTTTCAGCTCCGCTGCTAAGAACAGGTAAGTCCGAAACGAGCGCGACCTTAATGGGATGCACATTTGAGGCCAGAAAGGTGAACTACAATGGAAGGCTACAAATATAGCTGTTGCATAAAGAATGGTTAGCAGAAATTCACTGACTTATATGTACTTTGATCAGAGGATTTATAAAAAAACAACTTTGTTTTAGTTTGATTTTTAAGGCGTCGCTGCTCGCGCGCCTTGTTTAAAAGTGTAATTTAGTAATCTTTGTATATGGACAATACAAATTTTGATCTGGAATCTTTCATATATCTATTTAGGATACTTTTAGACAGACCTATTCTTGGAAGCTTCAAACAACTTATTATAACATTAGCTCCTGCTATTAAAATCCTTTTAAAACTTTGTCAATCATTAGGATTTTACACCATACCCAAACCTCTGGCAACTTTCATAGTGTAATCAAACATCGACTTCTTAAAAACCCTCTTTCACATTTTTGCTGTTCGTTCAGCCTCTTCCACAGCTGTGCTGGTACAATTGACTCCCCTGCTTGGTGCCTTAGTTGGCGTCATTGCCACCCTATTCCTGGTGGCCATTTGCGTGGTGATCTTTATCAAATTCCGCAGCAAGCGGAGTCGTCGACATGCCAACGGCGATGCCACCACCACCGAGGCGGACAAGGGCAGTGCGGAGCCACTTTCACGCAATATGGGCAGCCATTCGAGTCTGGAGGACAAAAACCCGGATGTTGTTCCACAGGAGGCCAACAGCGAGGATGAATTCCATTTGGAGGAGAAGGCATTCGACCGACTGAATATGGAATCTCAGCGGATTCTGTATACGCCACCAACGCGCATTAATGCGAATGCCAATGTGACTGTCTCGGGCACCTCATCGCCGCCGCCCTCGCTTTCCCCCACATTTGGCAAACAGGTGAGAAAACACTGCGCAATTGTTACTTATGCTGTTGCTCTGGTTGTTGTGCGGTTGATAGTACGATTGTGCAAGACCTGTTCTAGGACACTACGCATGGCAGTCGCAAGAGAAAGCATACTTTTTAGCGACCAACATGAGTTTTACCTTCTGCAATCATTTTTATATCCATAACATCTGAAAATTGCCATAGAAGTATTCGACAAATATAGAGTGTCGCACTCTCAACTTTGCCGCATTCAGGCTAAACAAATTTGTCTCCTCTACACTTGTCATTTATGTGAGCCTTATAATTTCAAAAGCACCTGGATTTTGATGTCTGGCAAATATTTGTTGTGTCTGGTTCGCAATGGCACACATATGGGCTACCCACACACATATGGGCATATGTGTATATATATACATCAAATCGATTTGAGGCACGCAATTCATAACTCAGTCAGCTCGACGGCGACAGCTGCTAATGGCAATTTAATCGGAATATGATTGCCAAAAGTTGAGATAAATTGTTGTTTGTAGAGCAAGCTTTATCCGTAAGTCACTTGACTGGATGCAGAAGCTAAGCTGAGCAAAAAAAATATATAGGCAGAAAATATGCTTAACCTTGAGAAGTTGTGTTTTGAGTGTGGGAAAGTGTAAGGGACATGTTGCTCCTACAAGCTGTTTCAATCAAAGTTAGACACCCAAAAAGATATTCAAAAAGATGCTTAAAAATATATAAAATAAAAAAATTTAATGTAATTTTTTTTAAATGTAATTTAATTTAAAAGATAAATAATGGGAAGGAAGACATTAAAGACAAAATATATATATATATATATTTTTAAATATTTTAAAAATATATAGGAATTTTGTTATTTTATTGAACATTGTCCTAAAAAGAGCTTACAATTTCGTACTTATGGTTTGTATTAAAATACAAAAATTATAAAATATATTTTACATTAAATGAAATTGTTTTTGAAAGTAGTTGCCCAAATTTTGTATATCAAAAATATTTCAATTCAAATATATGAAGGCTTTAGAAGATAGTATAATTAGGCCTTCTCTTAATTTACTTAGACATTTGCTGTTTCTGAAACCTAAGTTTAATTCATTTCCTGTCGTTTCATATAAAGGGAAAACTCAGCTCAACAGCATTTTCGTTTCCTCAAATGCCAGCCTTATATGTATAGACTTTTTGCTAACCTAATCAAACCATGACCCTCATTTAAGCCCCCATCCATCGGTGCATCCATCCAAAACGAAACTACTTCAAGTTTGCCTTTATCCTTCTGCCAACTTCCAATATGCTTAATAGACAAACAAACAAATGCCTACCGCTACCCCTTCCCCTACCATTACCATTCGGCTCTAAGCAAGCTTATTATTATTACGCATTATTGGCACAAACATATTGCATACTTTCAGGAGGCGCATAAAAGTTTTCCCTTTCCCTTGTGCACACACACACACACACACACACACATATTTGTGAATGTGGAGGGCACCCCAATTAGCCCTGAAACCGTAAATAAATTACACAAATTAGTTTATTTATATTTATATATTTTTTTTTGTGTTTATTTTGCGGAACGAAAGTTCCGGATAGTGTAAAAATGTTGTTATCATTTGTTGGTTTTTTCGGGCAAGCAAGCATCCACATTTTTGATGAGGCAAAGTTAAATTTTTGTAACAATTTGTTGGTCTTTTTTGGGTTGTGTGTTGCTGTGTGGTTTAGGTTTTGAGTTGCAAAAACTGCTCCTCTCTAATAACACAGCACAGTGGAAGGACAGTGTGAAAGAATGTATCAGAGCGTGCAAAAGTGTGCAAATTAGAAGGTTTGATTTTCATGATTTTTTGAAATTTTGGGCTTAACGATTCATGAATAAAGGGAAAACAGTGAAAACATTACTAAGAATTGTTTTTGGGAAGTTTGATACTCAACTCCATTGAACAAATGGTTTTGTAGCAATTTTTAATTTGGAGAGAAATTATATTTGCAATCAAAAATATATATTTAATTAGAATATTAATTTTCTCTTTTACATTTTCCGATCACTGTAGATCAATTTTTTAGCAGTATCATACGATTCAAAGCGCTTTCTGAATGGGATTTTTTTCTACTTTCTCTAATTGAGTTGGGACAAGAATTTGTTACTTTTAAAGTTTTCTAAGTTCGTATGTGGGTTTACTTTACCTTTCTTGATTTCATAATTGGTCTATAACAATTGTATGAGAAAATCTTTCATTTCTCGTCTATAAGGCTTCCATAAGTCTCTAGATGTATTCCCACACTTCAAATCCTGAAAAAACTTTCTCAACTCGAAGATAATAAATTTGATAGGACTAAATAATTTGCTAATAATATATGTTTTTCCTATACATTTTCCTTATACCTTCCGGTCCACTGTGCCGTGTAAGATGACCAATGTCCTAACAAGCTCATTAGAAAGTTATTGTTGTTGTTGTTTTTGGTGCTGTGGTTAAACAACTCCCAACTTTTGTACCCCACACACATTCAAAAAAGCAAAAGTTGCTTGTCAGCCATTTAAAATATGCTTGCAGTTTTTGAATTTTAATTATTCACAAGCAACTCTCCCCCTCTCTCTCCCTCTCTCTTGTTTTCTCCGTCTCTGCTTTTCCCTCTCTTTGCAGTACGGTGAACTTTCCCTGACTACAAATCCAGCCTTCAGTTTGTACAACACACCACAAAGGGCACCCGCTGCCCAGCGGCCCGTGTACACAGCTCCACCCCCGCTGCTCTCAACCCGCACACCGCCAAATATCTACACCAGGATTCCAGGACGGGGTGGTCCATCAGGCGGAGGAGTCACCGCCACCTATCTGCCAGCTTACGAGACCCGCACTTCGCCCACCTCGCCGTATGGATCGACAACAACCTGCACAATGCCATTGCTGAGTGGGCAATCAAATGGTTCGCTCCAAACCAACAGTAGTGCTGGAGGAGCTTGCAATACTCTACCCCATCCGGGCAGCCTGCATGTTGGTGGCATATCAGCGGCCCTTACCAGTTCGGTGACCAGCGGGAATATAACAATTGGTGCAGCTCAGTCGCTGCTCACCTCGCCGCGCGCTCAGACTGCATACAGCACGTTGGGTGGTGCCCAATCGCCGCTCCTAAGCGTTGCTGCCGCCGGCCTGGTGGGCAGTAACTACGAAACGGTGAGCTCCTGAGAGTTACCTAAAGAGGACATCAAATGTCAGATTGTCTGCATAGGCGGCAGCAGCACGTGCACCACCACCGCACTGGGTGCGGAGCGCACCACAATTGTCTAAGGAGAGCAAGACAAGCGTTGGGCGCCACGCGTGGCAGGCGCAGCAACCTTCCCCCTTTCTGTATTATAGTAGTTAAGACTCGGACCCATGAAGGAGGTATGTTTGTTCTTAATAATTGTACTTTCTTTCGAAACGAACAAAAAAAAATTAAATAAAATTAATAAGACTTCCAAGATGGCAAAAAACCCCCCATATAGATATACCAATACATATATAAAAATATATACATACATACATATATATAGAGAGAAAGTACATGATGTAACCGTATTAAAGCCGACTTAAAAGTTTAACTATAAAACCACAAAGAACAAAGAACAAACAGCATTTATAGTTTACTCGCCATAGGAAAAGCAGAACGCGGTGTTTGGGTTTTCTTCAAGCGAAAAGTGAGGTTGGCATGGGAAAAGTGATGTAAACCGATGGCCTCGAACGAGAAATTATTCTTCAAACTGTGTTGCTTTTGATGTAACTGCTGTTTATACGAAAGCAAGGCGAGAAAACCATAGGTGTTGGCCATATCCTACATATAACTAACATGGACAAAAGTTTGAGAAAAATAATCAGATTAGTTGATTTTTCAATCAATTTCAAGTCCAATCACAGCGACAAGAAATGCAAGGTATTTTTAGCAGCTTATTCGTAACAATTCCTAACCAGCCTTAAAAACTTCCATGATATTCTCTCACCAAAGCACCTAAAACCAGAAGTGCATTTTCCCAAAGAAAACAAATAAATAACAAACAAATTGGAGAAAACAATTTGTTCAAAGTAATAACTTAAGTCCAACATTGATTTCTGAAGAAAATCCCCCTGCAATTCCTAAACATACAAAATTTAGAAATACTTCAGTGAAATTTAAAGAGCTATGCTTATGGTAATTCATACAAAATGTAGTCTAAATAAAAATACTAAAATTGAAATTAAAGAAGAGAACAGTTAAGCAAACACATATACGAGTATATCAAGCTCAGCTAATAATGTTGTACATACAAAAATAATAGTTTAAACTAAACGAAAAATTAATACCAACTAAATATACTTATAAACTAGTTTTAATTCTAGTTATTAAAAGATCTTTGAATGTGTAGTCTTAAACTAAATTTAGTTAGTCACAAGGAATCTACGAAAAGACTATCCCCTTGAAAAGAACAAGCAGCCGCAGCAGAACTCCTGAATATCAACAAGAATACATTTAAACAAGTATATAAACAAGTATATATATAAAAATAAAATATTAAAAACAAAATATAGCACAAATATTTAAAAGTAACTGATGGAAATAGGCGCAAAATATTGCATAATTAAAAGTATATATATATATATGTATATCTGAGTGTGCATAGATCGCTGTTAAAATATTTTGTTAAATGTGAAAAAAAAAACCGAAATTTTATTGAAGCCTCAGTCTGTTGTGGAATAGTTTATCATATAAATAAAATATATATTGTAAATGTATGTAAAAAATATATACAATTTGCCACCCGCCCAATCTTTCAAGTCAAAAACTATCTAAGATACACACACACATACACACACACACACTCAAAACTAAAAGTTTTTGCCCCAACTTAAAGCAAGTGCTTCTTCATATGACAAAGTAAATATATATATATATATAAATATATATATATATGTAAAAGCCACAAAATCAAATTTCTAAATTCTGACTCGAATTGTAAATGAAAATTTTTAAATAAAATTTAAAAAAAATGATATATGTACATACATATAATTTTGTATTATTCTTTTTGCATTGTGACTAAATCTAGTTTTAAACTTTCTGTCAATTATTTTCAGTTTGAAAGCAATTTGAATATTTATTATTTTCCTAAATGTAATATTAATAATAATATATTAAAACAAAACATTGAATAATGTGGAAAACAAACCAACAAAGATATAAATAAAGAAAACGAAAATCTACAAATTTAAAATCGATTGTTTTCTTTAATAAATTTTATATGAATAAAAGGGCATAATTATGAGCAATACAACAGATCCCGGTGAGTGTTTTTTGTTGTTGTAAAATTACAAAATAAAAATTGCCTCATTTTCACAAATACGCAACAAAGTCAGGTTTATACATATTTCATCATTTAAACAATTTTGACAGCTGGCTTGGATGGAAATGAACATGAACTTGTTGGTGTCCTTTTTGTTCCTGACATGACACGCAATACTCATATATATTTTTTTGTTGTTGGAATTAATTAACGAAAATCCCAGACGAATGCGAATGAACCAAAGGGTGGGAGTTAGGCTTATTTGTCCACATGCTCATATCCTGGGGCGAAAACTTGTCACTGTCTAATTTCGTGTCTCAGCTCATAAATTGATATTAATGAGTGCAGTTATATATGTATACATACATACATACATACATTCATATGTATATCATATACATATACATATCACAATACACATACATGGCATATTCATGCCATTTCATTGCTGGGAGTAAGGGTATGTGGGCTTTGTAAAGTAAGTTGTCAAGGAACGTGTTCCAAATAGTAATACGAACATGTATTATTCAGTGCGACAACAAGGCCTCGACCTTTGGCTGCAGATGACCTTCGCGTCGTACGATTTCCTCAAGGCGGGAGTGCCAGTACTCTGAACTTGAGTGTCTGAGGGCAGTTTTTTTCGTTTAAATCAAAAATATAAATATAAAACATATATTGAATGTTTTACAATATTTTAGAAATAAATATCTAGTCCTTTAACAATGTTAATAACGGTGAGATATGTAACCTTATAGCGTACTTTGGTAGCCCTACATCTATGACTAACAATCTTATTAAAGAACAAACTAAGGAACTTCATTTACTATGGAAACTATATCTTTTTAGGTAGGCTCTAGGGTTTACAAGCAGTCTAATCATTAGCAAAATTCAAATTATATTCAAGACTATTTTTGATCTTGAATAAAGCATATAAGTCCGACATACTTATTATAATATAACTTTAAATTTCTGAGATAATTAGTGCTGATCAGAGTTCTAAATGAGAATTCACCTAATATTCAAATCTTATATACTAAGTTTAACCTCTCTTTGAATCTGTATCTGAAGGCAGTCCCTGATCGGGCCCCTAGTGAATTGGCCTTAGTTACAAAACTCTGGAATTAATCCATTTGACTCCAGATATAATTATCTTAGACCTTGCCTTTTAACTGCCAGCGTAAATAATCTTTTCCAGTGGATGGTGAGGGCATTCATTCTTCATCTAGTTGTAAGTCATCTCTTGCTTATTTGTGTACATTTGTTTTGCAGTTTTCCTACTCAAATTTCTGGCTTCTGACAGTTACAAAGTGGCCACCAAGTAGGCGTAATTTGAGCTCCTGTGGTTACTTAACATTCAAATGAACGTAACATGTGTGGCATGTCCAAAACTTCTTCCCGCACCCTCTTTGCATATTAACCATCTGGGATTTCGTGACACATTTCGTTTGTAACAACAAATTGACCAAGAAATTTGTTGCGTTTGGAGGCCTCAGGAGTACATCCTCGACATCATGTTGATAAGCAAGAAACCAGGAGTTGATTTATAGGCCAACTTAATTATTTCAGGTGTTCTTTGACTTTTAGTTAACAATGTGGCCTATTACGATTCTAGCCAGAGTGCCTCTTCTTTCTGAACTGAAAGAGAGTTTCTATAAACTCCGCCGATAATTAAAGTTCAGTTTGGTATTATATTATCTGATAAAAGGAAAGCCTTTCCTTCCTTTCCTCAATCTTAAAATAGCTTTCTACTTTCAAACCCCATAAACCCTTTTCAATGTCATTAATAGCATCTATCCATTCAGTTCATGCCATTTATTTTTAAGTTTCGACTATTGTTAAAAAATTCATGTGCCATTGGATTGATGGATTGATTGATTACTTCTTCAGCAAGGTGGAGACAACAGCGGGGGCCGCAGCATAAGTGGTTAAAGCGGGTGCAGCATAGGCGGAGTACACGGAGGGAGCTGCCACATACGAGGCTGAGTAGACCGAAGGAGCAGCATATGCAGAGTAGGCACGGGGCACAGCAGCCGCGTAGGTGGTCACAGGAGCAGCAGCAGCATAGGTCAGAGCAGGCGCAGCTGCGTAGGTGGTCACTGGAGCCACAACATGAGCCTGAGCAACGGCAACGCAGAGGAGAGCCAAGCAGATGAGGAACTGCAAAAATTAAGTTGAATTATAGTTAATTTTCTTATAAATTTTATAAAAATTTGTTTACAAAACTCACTTTCATTTTGATTTGCTTTGTGTTTTGTTGTTTTGGTGTTCGACGAACGATTGCTGTACGTTGAATGATGTCTTTCTGCTGAAAACTCGAACAATTTATAGTCGAATTCAAAGAACAAGTTGCGTTTGTTCTGCTCTGCTCTGCTCTGCTCTGTTTGCGGATATGAAACTGAAACTGAAACTGGTAGCTTTGACAGACACTAATCTGGCATATCAAATGGATTAGCATTGTTCGACATTCGTCTCTTGTACTCTTTCAATCTCACTAACCAAATTCCAATGCGCAATGTTCGAGTTTGTTTATTTAAGGGGGAAAAAAATCGAATCATGGGAAATTGTTTTTGTGCCTTTCGATAAAGGTGACAAGCACAAAAGTTATCTCAGCGAATATTGAAGCCAAAGAGGAAATCGTTAAAAAGCAAAAATAATTATAAATAGACAATTACAATGGATTTGACGTCAACACAAAATGTGTTTACAAATAATGCTTTTGGAACAGGCTTTTGACACCTTGGCAATGAAATGAACTTAAAAGATGATCAATTTGTGTTATAATAATTTCAAATTATATACAAAAAATTATATTAATAATAATATAGAAATATGTCGTCAAACTAAATATTTTAAAAACTTAAGTTTCTAATTGGAGTAAAAGGAAGCCCGGTTTTTGTTTTGTTTTTCTTATCGCTTTTATTGGGTTGAACATTATATTGGTTGGGAAATTTTGCTACTCTCTTGCAAGTATGTGCATCATGAGATTAGTACCCTTACCCTATTTCTTTGGCTATTTCTATTTCATTATTGCATGCAGCTTTATAATTTTGTTCTTTCTTTTTCATTCCTCAAGAAAGTAAACATCGATACGAAATCCGATATATATTTTGGCTATTTTATTTATTGCCAGGCAAATGCAATTTTAGTCGTCTCTCTTAATTTGGCAAATTGTTTCATTCACCAAATTTGTTTATATCTTTAACTATTGCAGTACTTAATTTAATTAATTGAATCATACTTCGAGTCTGGACTATTCTTGTTACAAAATTGCTAAAAAGCTAGCAGACTTAGGAAAATAATTGCCACTTTTCTATGAAATAGCGAATACTTTGCGAAAAACTTCAAAACAATCGAGTGACTTTCCAAGCAAACAGAAGATCCACACCGACTGATGCATAAACTTCGCACGACTCCTAAATGAAAGAGAAACTGGTTTTAAAGCATTTTATCAGAGGTGTAAAGACTAATTAGAAAATACTATAAGGTACTCTTCTAAGATGCTCTTCTAATAAGTATTTCCTTCAGCTGTAGCAATAGGCAGCATAGCAATCTTCTTTTTAATTATGCATCTTCAAATATTTTGTGCGTGGATTCTGATATACAAACACACAAATTTGCCTATACATATGCAGGTACACACATTAAACACATTTGCATTCCAAGAAATCTGTTTGTAGTGACATAGACGGAGCACAGGGCTACCCTGCACTGCCTGGCTTCCAAATAAAATTTTGTTATCGCCATCTATTGTACAAAGTTTTCATTTATATGTCTTTATATAAGAGCTATATTTTATAGTGGTCCGATGTTTGTGATTTAGACATATGCGCAGCTTACAGCAAAAATATAACTATGGTAAAACTGAGAGACTAGTTCTTATAGAAGCAGAGGGACAGATAGATAGGCAGACAGGCAGACAGAGAGACACACATGGCTATAACGACTCGGCTTGTCATGCTGACTAAGAATATATATACTTTATGAGATCGGAGATGCTTCTTTCTAAAAATTACAAATATCATAGAAAAATCTGAATACCCTCTGCAAGGGTATAAAAAAAAAGAAAGGAAGGCTAGCTTGGGCTGCCGAAGCCTATATACAATTCACACTGTAAAGGTGTAATTTAACAAAAATATCAGCTCTGTAGATCTTAAGAAATGTCAAGTTATTTGGATTCTTGAATATTTTTTCCAGTTGTTGGAAGATTTGTGGTTTCCATAGAAAATCATTGTTATGGAAACAGAGAAATAAGCAACTCGAGAGTGAAATTTTAAGACATTCAAAAGGAGTTGATAATTTGTTCTAACTTGAGCTTAAGGGACGGAAATGAATGCAATAGACATTTCCTTATGAACAAGTTGACCACCTTACAAACAGCTAAGATTCTAACAAGCAGTTTCATGTTTTCATGTCGATATCCTTGTAACCCCTCTTTAAGTATATCAGATTATGTATTTCATCATCTCCTGTCTTATTGCATTCTAAGACCGAAAATGATTAAAAGGTAAATGGCTTCGCTCTTATTGACAATTGGCTGAACAAGTCAATATGTGTCTGCCAATTAATTTGTTCAAATTATTATCAATCAGCATCAGTAATCGGCAAAAGCGGAAACCATTTTGTTGGCCAGGCCAAGAAGTATGCAATGCGTTTTGTACTCGTTATACGAGTAATGCAGATGCAGGGGTGGTTAGAACAAAAAGCTGCCAGCTGCTGCAGCAGAAGCTTATTTTGCAATAAGTCAAAATGGAATGCAAACAATACGGAAAACATGACAAAGAGCACGAGTAGCTTCTGTGAAGGATGAGTAGCTGGAGGAGCAGGAGTGCGACGTGGAATGGCAATTGTCAATTGACAAACGACAGGGAACTAATCCGATATTCATTTCCCATTTGCTTCCCCCTCCTGCACATTTCCTGCCATTGTTGCATAAATTGCGCAAAAACATCTTGTAAAGAATTTTACACAATTTGTGCTTCTGCTGGGACTGTGCGAGTTGGAGATAATTAAGCCTACGCTGAAGTGGAAAGGGGCACCAAAGTGAGGCCAAAGTGAAGTGCATATTAAACACAACCGCGGGCACTTTTTGACAGTGTCTCAAGAGGGCTGCAGGACACGGAAAAAGTACGGCTTCTACACGTTCCACCTTCCTGTAATTTCTGTGTCTTTTCTTTTTGGCTCACTTGTTTGTTTGTTTGCTTGCCATGCCTTGCCTTGCCTTGACAATGGCGACTCCGTCACGGCCACGTACTCCAAAAAGGATTCTGAGAGATGCTGAAATCCCCCTAAAGAAGACAAAAGACAAATGAGTCTGAAGTGCAGCTGTGCAGAAAGTCAAAAGGAAGCAAGGATTAAAAGAAACAGGGAAGGTGGCAATCTCCAGTCAACCGAATTATATATACCCTAGCAATTACATTGTCTTTTCGCTGGTCGGGTTTGTCAGACGGAGCTTTAGTGGAGAGTATATCAACGGTTCAAGGACGGCATCAGAGCGGGTGAGTCAGCATGTTTGCTATATAAAGAGTTTCCCCACTAAACATATGTAGTTTCTATACCTTCACCAGATACCCATGGTCAAAGTGGTGAAATGCCAACATTTTAATGCCTTTTGTAAGCGTATTAAAAGCAAATTTACTTGTACTTTACGATATGCTCTGAATATTAATTGCTGGAGTCCATTTATGTCTTAATATTCGCATGTCATAGCATTTCCACCTGATTTCTTGGAAGCTTCCATACAGATGTCTACTTCAATTTCAATTGAAATCTTATCAAAATATATATAAAGAACCTCCATTAACTTCAGACAAAGGCTAAATATAAATTTAAGTCTTGTGTTGGCTTGGCTTTTGTTCATTTGCCAAAACATTTATGAAAAACTCGTCATAAATACTTATTCATAATATTCTCTCCTTTATTTACATTTGCCTTTCAAATATCCTGCTTTTGTTTTCACAATTAATCTTTTAAATACTTATCGTATTTTTGGTCACTTAATTGCCCTCAATTGTTTGCTTGTTTTTGCGAAATTCTTTAGCAGATTACTTAATATTGACTTTTTGGTTTTTCTTGCGTTTAAATTGAATGGATAATATATTGCAGGAAATCATATAATTGCACATGAATGTGATATGAAATGTTTAAGAAAATTGGCTGAGCCTTAATTTGATTACTTATGGAATTAAGGATTTCAATTCGAATTTAATATAATTTTTATTTAAACACAATTTCAATCGGGTTTTCAACGCGTTCAATCAAAATACCTGCATGCAGTTACATTTATCCTGGCAAATTAATTTACACACACACATACTCAAATGTAAAATCTCACTGTCGTTGCGAATGCCGCATAAATAAAATCACATTTTCCAGGCGTATTTTGGACAAAAACTGCTATTTTGGCAAAAGTTTTTTTTGCTTTAGCAGGAAAGTTTCGGTTCCCGGAGTCTGCATCATCTACTGCTCTGCTCTGCTCTGAGTACTGCGTTGATTTTTCGACATGCGCCGACACTTGTTTTGGTCTAAGTGATTTAGGCAAAACTTTTACACAACACCCCGGCAGTAGCAGTAGCAGGAGCAGGAGCAGCGGAAATGTTGTTACCCAAGTGTGGCAGCAGGAAGCGGGAGGGAGGTACAAACTTTTGTTGTTCCATAATCGTTGCTCGCCCCGGCGGAAGTAGATCAAAAGAAACAGTTTTGCCAAACAGTTTTCGAAATGAATTTTTCAAACAAATCTTTATGCGAGTACAATCACGACTTCTGCCTGAGAGGCTAAATGTAGTACACTGAGAAAAATATTTGTGGTGGAACTTCTCAAGTGAAAATACTGACAATGTGGCCAGAAAATTATATATTGCTAGTATTTATATTGATTAACTTTTGATTAAAAATGTGCACTCCGAGATACTTTTAAAAAATATTTATTCAACAACCGTTTCATTTCAGCCTATAAGAAATATTTTATAAAGTATTATGTGCGTTCCCTATATTTACATTAGTTTCCTTATCTTTTGAAGTTAAAATCATTTGAGTCAAGTACAAAATCAATAAATTTACTTAGAACTGATTAGTTGCTGAGGCCCTAAACTCGCTTTGCGCTAAGCTCCATGTTTGTACAGGCGTTTATGGGCGGAGGACGGATTAAGTGAGGACTGTTGTTGGGCCTGGGTTATGTTTATGCTCTCGGTTATGGAAGCAGGGCTCAGCTTCAAGCTCATGTCTGTGTGTGTGCGTGCAGGCATGGGTGAGGCAAACACGTGCCTATGTGTTTCTGGCTCAGTTCAGTCATAATTCATTTACATAACATTAAAGGCTAAACAGAATCAGCTAGGGAAAGGGTATGGATAAATTGCGTGGAGAAAGACTAATATTGTTTTCAGTGGAGTTAGTTTAATTAAAATATGTTTTAAAGTATTTAACTTTAAAGAAGGACGGCAGGCAGCTGCTTTAAGATTGAATTATTTCATTTTTCATAAATCAGAGATCAGAGATTTATTACGGACAAAATGATTTTCAGCAACATCTATTCTCCGCGTGCGCATGGCCTTTTCTATAGCCCTTTTCAATAGAGTCCTATTTTGTTCTTGACCACATCTTTTAGCCCTTGGCTGGGCTAACTATTTTATCCTTACACACACACACACACGCTCCTTTTGCTGACATAAAATGCATTTTAGCAAAAACTTTTTTGGCAGCTTTTGTTTTAAATTAATAAAACATCAGCCAATTTAACATACTTTGTTAAGCAAACACAAACAAATACAGGCGCAGCCACTCAGATACACACACACACACACACACACGCACATATATATGCACACATGCGTACACAAACTACATACTAACTAAAATTAACTAACATTTCGGAGCGCAGCAGCAAAAACATTAAGCAAACAGCCCAAAAGTATGCTTTAACTTTGCGCATTACATAAATTCATTCAAACACAAACGTACACGCACACATGCGCGCATGTCGAAACAACAACAAAAGCACATTTAAGCTGGCTGCATGGGTAAGTGCCAAGCGCAAAGGGGGGAGAAGGGAAGCGAACTAAACTAGAAAACAACCATAACATTTATCATGTTCACTTAGAGGATGCCTCACAATATGTGCTGCATCCACCTAGGGGTGGAGAGGATTATGGTCGCTGAGAGGGGTTAAAAAATAATGGAAAATCTGATCAAACAAACCGTTGATTGTGACGCTTTGAACGAATGCATAACAAAATAATGAACGAGGTAACGGAAACTAGAAACGGAACAAAGAGAAATAATATCCAAAGCTTTGCATTCTCTCTAACTTATATAACTGTTGCATCGGAACATGATGAACTTAAAGTATTATAGAAAAAATGCAATTAGTGAAGTGCTTCATTCTCATTTGCTGAATTTAGATTCCGTCAGACATATGTATGTACTTCAAGGTAGCCGTTTTTGGGATAGTTGAAAAATTTCGTAATAAATTAATGAACTTGTTCTCGGATTGTTAACCCACCACTGTGGCAGTATCTTTTATCTCTGCTGTGGTTCTATTAGCACTTCGTAAACTAAAAGACAAATTTCGTGGATGAGAAAGAAAGGGCTTCTGATTTGAGGCAAAAGATAACAAAATTAAGATGAAGATGAACAACGGCAACGAACTGGGCAAGAAAAGTGTCATAAAGCAAAAGCAGGAGAAGTAGGATTTGGGGAGCGCACAGGCAGATAACAATGCCAAACGGTGCTGCGGATGGACAAGAAAAGAAGGAGGGGATGGGAATAGGACTGATGATGACAATGACATCGAGTGTTTTTGTCTCTTTCTCTTAGTGTGTGCGTGCGTGCGTGCGTGCCTTGAATCCTTTTTGTGTGCTGCTTTTGGGGCTGTTGCAAACGACCTTCATAAAACAAACACGCCGATAATGAGTGGCAGGCAGGGCAACTGGCGGACGAGCGCGGCAAGAACGCCGCCTTTTTGGTGCCAGTCTCCATTCGTTTTCAGTCCTTTGGGGGAGTCCTGGAGACCTGGCAAACGGCTGTGAGTGCAACTAACTAGGCGATAATCGACATTTGATTTGGTGCCGCACAAATGCTTACAAAATGCTTCAAAAATTAAGAGTTAAATAAGTTGAAAGCAAAGTTTGAAAGGATTCCAGAGCAGGAGAAATTTAATAGAGCAAATTGTCAAGTAAAATTATCAAGTTCGACTTGACTCATTAAATTCAAGTGAGATTGCAAAGAAGACAACTGAAGACAACAACAAGACCATTAAATATTAATTTCCATTTATGAATCAGAACTTTTCTTAAGCTAATTATATTTGTCGGATCACCTTAAATTATAGTTTTAATAGCTGAAAGTAAGTTGAGAACTACCAAGCGATTTCAATTTACTATTTCCTTTTAATTATGCCACCGCTTGACTTGTATAGCCTAAACCCTCTTAAGTCGCTTTTTTATATCCATTATCCCTATCACCAACAAGGATAAGCTTACAAAGAATTTTCACAATTTTTGCTGGCTTTAACTTCGTACAAATCTGTTTTGTACCTTTTTTGCTGCCAAAAATTAAGCCAGTTAAGCATCGGAAGTCATGTTACGCTTCTCGCCCCAAACTTTCTACATCTGCCACTTTCCTCTTGTTTCCTCTTCACACCCGTTTTGCTACACCTGCCCTTGTGCAAATTTGCATAAAAGACGAAGAAATGAAATGAAAAAAAAATATATAAAAAAAATCAGAAAAAAGGCATCAAAAATTTCTTCACTTGAAGTAAAATATTTTTTGGGGGCAAAAACTAAACAGCAAAAGCATAGATAAAGAAAAGGCACAAAAAGGAAATAGCAGCACATGGTAGAAGCAAAAAATTTACCTTTTTTGTGTGGAATTAAGTTAACGGAAACGGAAATGGAAATGGAAACCGAAGCTTGAAGCTGCCCATTCAGCTGATCGCCAACAGCTGTTGGAGATTCCTCCTTTCCCCTTTTATTTATTTGAGTTGTATGAAAATGTGGCCTCTTGATAATGTTAGACCTCTGCAAGCAAAGGCTGCATTCTTATACCTAACTCCGATTCCTCAACACTTTCCACTTCCTGTTGCTGCTGCTGCTGCTGCTGTTGGTCCTGTCTGCTGAGCGGCGACCTAAGTAGTTGCCAATAATTGCAGCAATAAATGAAGAAGACTGAAAAATAATGAAAAATTTAAATACCCAGAAGCAGAAATAGAAAATTTAAAGACTGACTTAGACAGATGAGCAGCAGCCAGGTTAAGTTAGTTAAAGCCACCATATGATTATAGTTTGAGGTTTCTAAAATTGACAAGCAATTTAAATGAAAAATGTTTAAGTAATTAATACATTTTTAAATTGGGCAAACCTGAAACTTCATTGGAGCTATCTGTAGCGGTAATATTTTCTATAATTATATCAGAAATTGGCATAATCACAAAATTCTCTGAGCTTAAATTCTGTCACTTTGAACAGTTGAAGGCAGACTGATTTTTAAACGAGGTCTTACAGAAAAATTAATCAGAATTAAAACAACGAACAGCTGTAAAAATATTTATGGAATTCTGCAAGTGCTTCTGTTTAACAATTGCAAATGTTTTTCATTTGAATTCCTATTGTAGGAGGAAGAGGTGCAAAACACCTGAAGTGGACCAGGCCTTTAAAGCAGTTAAGAGCAAACAGTATGTAAATTTATCACTGCAGCCGAGATAGCTGAAGATACAATGACAAATTTGAATATGTTAAGAACTTAGCTATAGCTAAAGAGAAATGACAACTTAAGACTAACCTGGACCTTAACAAGCTCAACCAACAATTTACTACAAATTCAAGTAGCTGAAACTTGTAGATTTAGATAGATAGATTTAGTTTTGTGTGTGCGAGTCCCTGTGATGTTCTAGAATATATCCTAAAAATTAAATCGAGTAGGGCTTGACAGTATTAATCCTGTAGTAATATATAAGGCACTTTGCGGGAGAACGAGGCTTATGCATATACACTTGCTGACGCACACATGTTCATCAGAGTTCTTTCACTCCATACTACTATGTACCTATGAGGGCTCTCGTTGTCATTAGGCTTAAGCCACAATAAAGGAGAAATGCAACTCAGTCTCACAGAAAAAGAGATGTGTCTTTGATTGAGTATAAATTTGAAGAGTCACATCCCACCCTTTTAATCGTAAATTTTTTAAAAAACTTTTCCCACTAAACACATCTAATGAATACTATCATTCCTACCTCCTGTTTCCCGAGTGTGTGGAAGTTATTATTCCGAAAGCTGTTAATGAGTTCAGGCCAAAATCCATTTTGCCAATTTTATCAAATTTTTACCAATCAGATTAAAAACTTTGAACTGCTAATTTACTTCTGGAGCACATCCAATCGTGTTTAAAAAAAATCAAAGCTGCATTACCACTGTGATTACTGTTAGTGAAGTTGTTCAACGACAAATGGATAACAGTGAAGTATCGTTCCTTTGTCTACTTGATTTTAGTAAGGCATTTGATGCTGTCAGTCATGACATTTTGTGCACTAAGTTCTATGAGTTTTCCGAAAGTCTTGAGTCTATGAGTTTTCCTAAAGTCTTGCCTTAATGGTAGACAACAGGCTGTTGCATCGCCGCATCTGGCCTTCTCTCGATTAAGCGATTTATTCCCCGGGGATCTGTTCTTGGACCTTTGTTGTTTTCCCTATATGTTAATGATTTGATTAGTGTCCTGTCCTGATGTAAGGTGCAAATGTATGCTGACCATGTGTAGACTTATGCTGTATTGTTATATGGCATAAGAAACTTGATAAGATAAGCAACTAGGCAAAGAAAAAATGGCTTAGGTCTTAATCCTCAAAAATCTAAGTGTATACTCGTAGCTACATATAAAAGTTATCTAAATGTACAATAGCATCCTAAGCTATTCATTGATGGTATACCAATGCAATATGTTGAAGAGACTACAAATCTGGGGATCATTGTAAATAGCACTTTGTCGTGGAATAATCACATTAACAAAGCAACTGAGAGGACTTATGGACTGTTAAATCAGTTATCTGTATCACAAGAGTTTTTCAAAATTAAAGTCAGAATGATGATTGCAAAAATGTAACTGATTTCATCTTTATTTGGAGATTGTATTGGTGTGTATGATGATATCAGTATGACAAAACTAAAGGTTGCTTTATAGCTAGGTTTATATATAATGAGAAACGAAACCATTGGATTAAGTCTAGAACATTTTGAAGCATCCGCAAGAACAAATAACCTGATATCTCCGAAAATTAAACTGTCGAGTTTATAAGGACATTTCTTTATTAGTGCTGCTCGCTCATGGAATACCAAATAATATAAAAGCCATTAAAAACGCAACGCAATTTAAAATAAAACTAAGAGAGTATCTCCAGAGATAGGTTACAGAGACAGTATGCTTAGGTTGAGTTCAAAAATTGTTATTATAGCACTGGGATTAAATTCTCAAAAAAATTCAAATTAAATTCTAATATAACATTCTATATATTTATTGAATTGAGTTCGATAATATCGGCAGAATATAAACACATTTTGAAAATAAATTCTAAATATTAAATTCTGTCAAAATTATGCCAAACCATTTTACAGCCAATTTTTCAGAGACAACTTTAAACATATTTTGCATTTTACATTGACAGTTTTCCTTTTCCCTCACATCTTGTCGGCTCAAGTTTCAGTTTTCTTTATTCAATTTATGTAAACCTGCCCTCGACATTGTTTGGTTTAAGTTTTTTTATTGAAGGCGTTGCCGTTTATCATTTGCCATGTTGCATGACTTCAGCTCGTATATCAATATCCACGCCAGTCGAAAGCAGAATAAAAGGAAAACAACAAAAATAAAGCAAACAAACAATGCTCGTAACATTGACGAAATTATTGCCGGCGCCCCACAAATCGAATAACATTGAATTTTTGGCATCACGAGTATTTTGTCTTCTGAACCCTTCGTGACTTGCGTGAGCAGTTCGAGTTCGAGTTCTAGTTGAAGCTTCCATAATTAGAGTAGTGGAAGGGGTTTGCCGGCAAATCCTTGACGATTTTGTGACAATACTTGCCTACCCTCCACTTCGGCGCTGCCAATGCTGTGCCATTTTAATCGGATTCTACAAATATCCGCAAAGGCGGTTGGAATTTCTCCTTTCTGTTACACGTATGCTTGTGTTTGACTCTTCCGCTATGCGCCTTACGCCACTCGGTTCGCAATATCCGGCGGAAGTGGTCAGCAGCGTTTCACTGTGCTCTTGTTGAGAGCTTAAAGGCGAAAGCCACAATAGTAATTTGAACCATGCCGCCATGCCAATGGATGTGGTTGGAAATCCCAAATGCATTTCAATGAGGTGAAACTAATGTCATATTTTCATCACTTAAGAAAGGGTTTTTATATAGACACAAATTAGTTTAAAGATTTCATTTGTGAACCGATTTCCATTTCATTTATGTAAATTAAGAATACTTTCTTAAGTTCTTAAGCACAGCAATTCTTAGGAAGACTTCAAAAAGTTTCATAGGAAAATTCCTGATTTCAACATTTACTGCATAAAAGTACAAAGAAGTTTTTTGAATAACGAAAAAATCTAAAATTTTCCATATTAAAAAGGGTTACTTTTATTTAAAATGATTCATTCCCTTTCTGCCAAGTATCAAAAGTGATTCTCTCGTTTATTTAAACAGAAATAACATACGAGTATTTCATAGAAATCTCCTTTCAAATTATTGCTTACATTAGCATCATCGTGCCTGTAATTATGGGAAGCTCCTCTTAGCTAGAGTTTGCCACTCAAGTCCTGAACAGAAAAGTATTTCAAAGAAAGGCAACTTCAATAGAGACTGGTAGAGTAGGCAAAATGGCAGCCACATTAAATACCAAGTCCTTGCCTCCGCCACCAGCCAATTTGTTCGTATGTATTCGACAAGTGCCCATCCTTAAACTGTGTGTATGCCTGATCTCTCTGGCAGAGAGACGACGACGGCGAGCCAAATACGAATATTTATGTAAGAGTACTTGCATGCTTATGTCAAAGTCTCCTTTTTTCTGTGCCATGATGTAATGAAATTAAATATTTAAGCTCGCAATGCTTGAATGGGCCAATTCGCAGAGAGTTGAGCAGGGCAGCTTTATGTGAATGCGCAACGAAGGATAAAAGCGAGAATAGCTGATTCAGGGCATGCGAGATGGAGATGCTCTAGCAATTGCAGCGATTAGGTGAATGCTGTAAATACATATATACAAATATATATGATAAATATAGAAAAGTGATAGTAAATCCTATAAAGTGAAATTTTCTAACCAAAAGGATATTTTTATTTATTGAATTTGAAGATATTTTTCATTTTATATGGTAGTCGACCATTATTCGTGTGACGAAACTATGCTTTCGCTGGAATCTGTCTGCAGTTTGGAGGCTTCATATATAGCACGGAAACTAGAAGAATGGAAACATCTGAAATGGAAACATCTTATGAAAGGCTTACTGATCAAGAGTGATGCATCTTTCGAGTTGGAGACACGAATTTTTATTGAATCATTTAACCAGACAAATTTGCTCACTAATTCGTTCAGTAATCCTTTCCAAATATAATCTATCTATGAAAGTCTTGCTATAAATTGGCCAGATGACATAGTGCAGCTGTGAAACTATTGAGAATTAATTTGGCATTTTTTCTTTCCTGTCGTTGGCAAACCTCAACACCAAATCATAATGCCCCTCCATCCAACTGTGCTGCCACAAAAAGGATGAAACAGTAACTTTTGTGGCCATGTTTCATAACACGCTGCGCTGGTTGCAGGTTTTGGCCATCCATTGCGTGCATTAGGATTAGGATTAGGGCACAGCTTGCCAACTGCAACTGCAACTGCGGATTAGTTGTTGCCTCCACACTTAACATAGTCGCTCGCTCTGCCGCCTGGCTGACTACAGTTTCGGGCCACGTCATCATTTCCAGCTCGAGTCCACCTGCGACCGAGTCGAAGAACGTGCTGATGCCTCACAAAAAAAATATCGTTGTCGTCACCAATTTTTGCCATTTGCCATTTTTGTCGAATATTTTGCTGTCAAATCAAAATTTATTTCAATGTGCAATTCCATTTTTTGGCAGCTAGCAATGGAAAATCTATAAGAGCAACGACTGAGAGCAGCACGTGAGGGGACTGAGTTTCACTTAAAGTTGAGTGAATTTAATGCCTGAACTTTAAAATGTGTTCTTAAGTTGGAAAATGTGAAATAAAATATGGAAATCAAAATGGAAATAGGATTTAAATCGATGACAGAGAGAGAGTAGAGTTTACAATGATAGGAAGGCAAGCCAGCCTTAAGAAATGTATGGAAGTATGGAAACATTTTGAAGGATTTCAAATTAATAAAAAGCCAAAAAGAATTAGTATGAGGAAGTAATTTAGTTGGTTGAATAATATTAATTATAAGAAAAGCATTCAAAGTTTGTCTACAAATATTAAAAAATATGCTTTGGTAAATTCAAATTTATTAAAGTTTAAATAAAAACCAATCCAACCAATTCGACCTTCATTTTTGAGCCCAAAGTTTTCCCTGATCTCTGCTGCCCTTTGCCTTCATTTCGCTATCTATTTGGCCTGCTCTCTGTGTTGCTGTCTGTTGGTGTCTCTCATTGCGACCATTATCAAAAGACCCATTTCAATGCTTATCCTGAAGGTTAATTACATTTATCCAAACGCAACTGAACCCGCAGGACATTGACTTAATTTCCCTAGCGCCGCCATTTCAGCTTCTTCTTTTTTTGCCTTTTAATTTTTTAATGCCTAAAAAATACAGAAGCCAGGCTGAGGCAGACAGCAGCGGCACCAATATAAAAAAAAAAACAAAATGTAAAAAATGGGAGTCCTGCCAAAACGCTTTGAGCAATTTGGGTTTATTTTTTTCTTGCGTTTTTTTGTTGTTTTTGTGCTTTACGCTGGTACTTTTTGTTGTGCCCCGTGCTCATTGAAGCGCCTAAATGGTAATTAAAAATTGTTGCATTGCCGCTCGAATGCGTCTGCTATTTATTTATTTATGTAGTTTCTGACGCTGTTTTTGCCAGCACGTGCTGATTTTTTTTATTTCTTATATGTACTTTAAAGAAAAGGTTTTCTCAAATTTAAAGCAACAATTTTCTTCTACATAAGTTTTGCATTTATTTTGCTCAAATTGCTAGAATTCATTTTCCTACTTTTGAAATTTGAGCAAAGCTTTTAAATAAAAGCTGATCACCCTTAGCAACATTTCTTATGATTTTCAAAAAACACTTTTAGCAACTTCTCTTGCCACCTGCTTAACTAAACTCTTTTTCCCACAGACATTCCCCAAGACAAGTGCTTAAAAGCATTTGCATAACGAGCGCTTCTTGTAGTTGTTTGTAATTCGCAATTTGCCGCATAGTTTTACAAGTTTTTCACACCTTTTCCCACTTGCAACAATTTGGGTCAAATGCGTAAACAAAATTCTACAAGAGTAGCATTCCTCCATAGGGGAGGCGACTCGGAGTTGCTTGTTTTTCAACTTGTATGGGCCAAATCAAAGACTTTTAGCCCTGAGGTGGGCCAATGTGAGAACGTTTGAAAGCAATTACAAATTCCGGCTGTCATTTTACAGGCGAACCGGAAGTCATTATCAGGGCAAACAAAGCGACTTCGGCAGGGTTCCCCATATCACCTCCCCCCCACACTGAAAGCCACCTTAACCACACGAACAACAACTAGACCGGGTAAGGGAAAGCTAATGCTGGGTGAAGTTGGTAGAAGTTGGTATGTCCTAAAAACAGGATATGTTTTCAACAAAATAATACCTATATCTGTATATATAGGTAGGAACTATTTGTAAATAGATATACAGATGTAATTTTAGTGATTTCCTAAGAGCGATACAGGATAACATACTTAGCTCAAGCAATATTCTATAGCACATATCATCTTATCCTTGTCAAACCTTATGCCATAGTTTAAATACTCTTCTTGTCCAGGCCATGACCACAGGAATAGTAACCAGCAGAAATACTAACACACCATTACAGGCATTTGTGCCACTGTTTTCTGCCTCATCCTTATTCTCAGCTCTTCCCTTTGCACATTTCTCCACTTACCCTGAGCAGGTTTGCCCTCATTATCGAGTTAATTATGTGTGTGTGTGTGTGTGTGTGTGTACCTGTGTGTGTGTATATGGCTGAGTGAATGTGAGTGTGACCATAGGTAATTAGAGCCAAATGCTTCCATTGTTGGCCAATCCAATTCAGAGAGTCGACTTTGCCTTTGCCTTGTCAATGCATGCATCATGCCATTCCTCTTCATCTTGTGTCTCCATCACCATTTCCACCCGTGTTCAGCTTCTTGCGAATTTTACACCTTTGCCTCATTTGTAATTAATTCGCAAGGCGATGGCCTTAATGATGCGGTTTTGCTCTATTTATACTGCTGAATATCTACGTAACAGTCATGCCCAAGCCACGCCCACGAGATTAACTATGTGAATTTATCTGTTTGGGTGAGCGTGTAAGGGCCGAGGGGTTTCTTGGTTCTTAAAGATGCGCGAATAAGCCTCCGTAGGAGTTTCAAGAAGGATAGGCGAGGTTTAAGAGAACAACAGTTCTTGGAATAGGTGAAATAGGTGTACACCCATCCTAAGTTTTCCCATTTATGACGTCAAGATTTTATTCCCTTTCATTTGTTTGCTTAAATTTTGCAAATATCCACTAAAGCCACTGACCTCTAGGGCATATGGGCTATAAATATTAAACCAAAATATTTTGTTTTCTTTTTGGTTAACATTTAAGTCAGCCAAAGCCAAATCCCAGGACACAGCCAATAAGCAGAAGTTCAAGTCCAGCCCGGCAGCATTTACGTAATGCGCTATTAATATTTAAGCCACGTTTTTAAAGAGTTTTTCAGCGCGTGGCTTTAAAGAATTTCCCTTTTTCCCTAGACCATAGTCATTTGTCAGGGTGAAAAGTTTGTGCCACAAAATGTGGAACAGTGGCGGCAAAGGCAACCGCTATTAATTAGCATTTTACCGCAATCTAACGCGCTTTCTTTGGCTTTCCCCCTTTTGAAATATTTATTTTCCAAAATGGCGAAATTGGAATGTTAAAATGCGATAAAAGAAAACGGGCCAACCGCTGCGGCAACGAACGGCTGCTGCCAACAAACTAAAACTCACGATTCAGCACACAAATTTAAATAAAAATGTTCACACTTTGTTTGCAACTATTTTTGTCCGTGATTAGTTTAATTGTTATTCAAAGACTATGGTGCTATATACTTAAAGAAAATAACACGTTAATAATTGTTGGGTAATGCAACCGATAATTAAGTTCACATAATTGATTAGACTAGCTAATTGTAAACACGTTTGTGGCCCATTCTCATCGGTGAAAGAGAAGAACTTAAAGCAATTATGAACTAATTTTCGTACCTTAGTCGGATTTACATCCTTTGGAAGTGTACTGCTTAGACTGGCTGTGGAAGTATGTATCACAAAAAGGATATCTTGGCGATGGCTTACATTGCCACCGTCTAGTAGTTTCACCGCCTTTCTTAACTCTTTGTTTTGTCCGTAGTTAGACAATTTAGAGGCGTTTAGGAATTAACAATTCCCAATTCAATAACTTAAAAGATAAACTATCGACGTTCTTCCTTTGCTAAATAAAAGATTTGGATGAAAAACAAATAATGTATGCTAATAAGTGTTCATTCCTTTACAATCGGTTATATGGGAGCTATATGATGTAATTGTTCGATCTGAATGAGTCTCGAACTTAACTAGCTTGCAGACTTCTGCGATTTTATGGCTGCTACAGACGGACTTATGGACGGACATGGCTATATCAACTCTCTTTGTCATGCTGATCAAGAATATTAATACTTCATTTAGTCGGGAACGCTTCTTTCTATGCGTTGCAAACTTCATGACAAAATTAACATACATTCACATATTTTGTGAATGGTATAACAATTTCTTGGCTTGAGAGTTACTGTTTTGGGAGTAGCCATAACCGTCTTCATTCGACACCCTTCAACTTTTTTGTTCCCAAAGAATTTGTGGTCACAAAACAACCCAGACTAGCACTTTAGTTTCAACATCAATATCTACATCATATCAAATGAGAACGGACACTTGGAATAGCAGCAACACTTAAATTGAATTACCAGAAATGAGAAGCGGAGGAAGTATTGCGTGAGTCGAATATGATTTCAAGGAGTTTCAAATAGATACCTTGGAGCAAAATTCGCCCTGGCCAAAATACCCAATGACACAGACACATTTGGGCACATGGTGCTGAAAGAGATGAAATGAAATGTTCCTGCACATTTGGGCAACATGCCCACAGTGGTTCTCTTTATCGGCGTCGCCCTAATTTGTGGTGCCCATGATCTCGGAACCCTCATCCGGAACTCGCCAGCTGCAGTTTGTGGGTGGTGCCAATGCTCAGTTCTTCTGGCTGTCTCAGTTCGCCTGGAACCTAATCATTTATCTCTTGATTGTTCTTTATATATTCGTAATGCTACTCCTGAATGCTGCTGCTCTTTGTAGTATTTGACCTAGCCGTAATGCCACTTCTTTACCTGCTGACCTTCCTCTTCGAAAGCGGATTGAGTGGCCTTTTGGTTGCACTAATCGTTTTGATAGGCCAGTTATCTGAGCATGGAATATCCAGGCGTGCTTCCTTGTGTTCGCTTACGGCCTGCTCTTCATTTAGTTCTGTCATCCGTTCGTGTTGAACAACTGGCAAAGAAACATACGCATGAAAACAGCAAAGGAACAGCATCCGTTCACTCCGGAATCAAAAGCTAGGTTCGTACCCTCTTGTTTTGATGAACGTCAGCTATACAAGTTACGTGCACGAAGTTTCGTTTGCGGTTGAATGATTTATTTGGCATTTTTGGCCAATATGGGTCGAGTAAGTCCAAGATCGTTGAACTCACCAAAGGCTCATCGAGGCGGGTGAGGTCTTCGTTTATGGCCTCAAAGTGTGACTCAATCTGAAGCTGTTTGCCTTTATGCCTGAGAAAAGTGCGCTCTTCGAGTTCATGACAGTCGCCGAAATCCTGCACTACTACTGCATGCTGAACGGCCGCACGGCTAAAGAGATCAAGAAACGAACGCTCTGGAACTCGAGGATAAGCTTCATGTGCAAATCAATAAAATCGGCTTTTCCTTAAGCTCACCCTGGCCATTGCCGTGAGCTGCGTTACCCAGGTGGTGCTGATGGGCGAGCCTATACGGGGTATGGATCCTCAGAGTCTAAAGCAAGTATGGTCCGTGATCCATCAATTGAAGAGATGTAGTCGGACCATTTCTTGGCCACACAAAGTATAGAAGAGTGCACCGAGCTGTGCAGTCGCATTGCCATGTTGGTCAATGGCCGTATTCATGGTCTGGGAACGGAAACACTACATCTTGCCTAAAAAGTACAAGAAACTAAATGCTTCGCAGATCAGTTTGACATTTGACAATTCACAAATATTCAATTCACATAAAATCAAAGAATCAACCCGGAATATGCCGGATGGGAAAAGTTGCGTTCGATGAAAGTTTTGGTTTAGTTATAAAATACGATATTCTGTAAAACTGGCTTCTACAAGAACTTACCACTGCAACAGAAGAAAAAGGACGCACACATGTTATTATTTAATTTGTTGTCAAAGATGAGAGAAGAATGTATGACCATGAGTAGTTTTAAAGTCATTGAACTTACTATTAGTGAATGATTTATTGATCTGTTATTATGCTGCCCTCGTTACTGCAAAATTGTCTTATCTTTGAAATCTTTGAAGTACATTAAAGTAAATATATACCGAAAATATTAAGAATAACAGTAAGAAATGTCCCCTTTCAGTTCCAAAATTTTCTTTTATTAGTTTTACACAAATTTAAAATCAAAATTCATAAATCAATCAATCATAAATTCCCAACCAATAATAATTTAAAAAAAAAAAACACATCTCCTAAGGACATTTCTAATACCTGCCTGCAACATCGACAACATTCATTTTAAATATTCAATAAGCGTAGTTTGCCTTTTAATGAAAATGACTTTCAATCGAAACAGTTGCAACAGTTTGCCAAGTATTTTGGTAAAAATATTTGGCAAATGCTGCACTTTCAGCTTAAAAAGTGTCAGTCTTGATGATAATGATGGCAAACCGCAATTTCCTGCAGCTACGCTTTCTCCGCAGCTAAAAGCTAAATGCTAAAATTTGCCCCTAGATGCCAAAGATTGCAACTAATTTCATGTGAAAGGCACAGCCAAGGCAAAATCAGTTGCGCGTTGTAAACTTTTTGAAACTTGCCGCCACACACACACACATATACATAGGGAGAGATAGACAGAGAGAAAGGAGAGAGAGAGAGAGCAAAGATCTCATTTGGCAAACTTTAAAATTAGTTAAGTTACGCTGCTCGGCGAGAGAAACCAGCAACAATAAAAGCAATTCGACAAATGTGAACAAACAAATTTGAGAATTTGAGATATTTTACTCCCTGCGGTGGGCATGTGTGAGTGTGCTTACATTTGGAAGGATTTGTGGGCTCTTTTGGTTTACAACTTTCAAGCTTTGATGTGGCCTCTCCACATATGTATGCATGCATGTAAGGCGGCTGTAAGTAAGTTTTGCCATCAATCCAAAGTTGGTTTCTCAGACTAGAAAACTTGATCAAAAACTTTCAATCAAATTAGCCAAAATACACACCAAAACTTACAATTCCGCCTTGATAGATGTTAATTATAATGGGAAAGCTTTTTTCAGGTGATTTTCTCAGGCCACCTTAAAGTCCTTTCGGATAAAAGTGAAAGTCGCAAAAGGACAATTTGTATTTTTCTTTTCACCTTTGCAATGAACGAAAAACAGGAGGCCAACAAAAGCAGCGAAACTCATTTTCCAGCTCAACTTTGTTGTACCTTAATACTCTAATAGCAGAGGAGCAGAGGACATTCTGATTTTGAGATGGAATAAGAGAGATGATGACTTTGTTTTAGGGATATTTGTGGACTTCAATTGTGTTCGGCGAGGTTTTAGTTTGAAGAAAGAAATGAAGTTAATCTAGTGTAAATTTGGAGACATTCGGTAACGCAGTTCAAATTCATATTCGTAGTTGGTCCATGCTCGGGCGCTTTGTATTGCACGTCGATTTTTCTGTATGATTTTCGAACTTAATATTCAAAGCAAGCTTTCAGTCATAGATATTATTATTTAATATAATATAAAAGATTTAATAGAAAAATATCAAATTGAACTTCAAAGGACAAATTCCATTTGCTTCTTACAACTTTTGCCTCTATGACATTAACTGCACAAATCGAAGACATACTATATACTTTTAGCTACTATAGTTTCGTTTATTTTTTGCCTTAGGGCATTTCATCTTTCATCAGCTTTTGGTATGGGTTTCTTTTTTCCCTTTTCTTTTTTTTTTTTGGTTTTCTTAAGCCTTTCTTCTCTCGCTTTGCCGTGTTGGTTCGGATTTTAGTCGGGCCAAAAAGCACTGCAATGGCAAAGAATTTAAGTTTGGTGGCAAGGGGTCTAAAAGGGTTTGCGGGGCTTCGAGGGCAACTCGAAGCAAAACACTTAAGTTTTAACCCAAATTGTTGCCAACAAAGCGGTTTGTCTAACATTCTTTTGAGAAAATGTTTGTGAAAAAGTGTTTGCTGCCAACGGAGAAAAACACACACACACACACACACACACTCACGCACAAAGCACAAAAACAAACATGGCACACGCAGAAGGTGGTGGCTGGAGAGAGAGAGTGAGGGGGAGTCAAAAGGCAGAGACCCAGATAAGCAAGGGTAAGCAGCGAGAGTTAACAATAAAGCGATGCAGCGGTTGAATATCAGTGGCGTAGGCAACGGCAGACACATTTGGTAATGAAAGTTGGGAACAGGTAAATGAAAATAGACGAATGGCGAGGGCATATGATATATTTAAACATATTAAAATATCGAATACAAATGCCATCCCCTTTGGGAAATATTTATAGATGTCCGACTCATACAAATGTTTCAACAAGATGTAAAAGTTGACGAATTCCTATAACATCAAAAGTATATCTCAAACTGACTTTTCTACGCTTGATTAACCCAATTAGTAAATTGCTTATCAAAGGCGCGATATTTTGAATCTTAACCTTAACCCCATATCTAGCTTTTGCCTTTTTATCCCCCCTTTTATTATCTCAAACTGCACCTCTGATTTCGTTTACTTTGTCCCGAAAAAGCAAGCAGTTGAAAATGCATTTTCGGTAACCCGCTGCTTGAATGGGATCTCTGTTCCAGTGGTCGCAAATGCAGCTGTAATGAATTACTTAAGACTCAGGCTCAAGGCGGATGGTAGATGAAATAAGTAGAAGAACTGAGAACTAGAATATTTTCACAAACAACTTTAAGTTGTTGAGCTAAATTGATAAAAACAGCTGCTGCTGGAAAACGGAAAAACGATAGACCATTTTCAGCGCCCCAATTTAAGCTATTGATGAACGATAAATGGCAAGACAAACGACAAACTCAGACACCGACAGACAGGCGTAACTAATATATGATCTGGAGTGGGGACAGGATCCCATACATTGCTCTTGCTTTCTGCTTTCTCTCTTACTCACACTCATCCTGGCTGGCTGGCAGCGACATGTTGACCTTAAAAACTTGACGTGTTCAAATGTTGCAAAACAACTCGAGGGCTTTCGACTTGAGCACTTTTTCTGTTCTGTTCTCCGTTCGGTACGCTTTTGATGGCTCCGATCCCATCCCCCTTCGGACTCGGCTCTACTCTCCTCACTGCCCCTGCTACTGTTTGACGCACACATGAAGTGCCGCACTTGAAATATGTTTTTTTTGCCTCGGGCCAAAAGCGAAAAACGAGACGAGTTTGGTGTCGAGGGGCTAAAGGTAGGGGGCAGCAGAGGAGAGTAGGTGTGGAAAATGTGTTTTGACAAGTGTCACTTATGCGTAGCTACTATGAAATATGCAAACCTATACCTAGAACACGATACCCAAAGCAAAGCATAGTGGAACCAAACCTTTAAAAACAAGTACCAAAACTCTGACAGGCTGGCGGGTTTAGAGTGAAGATTTTTTGCTGCCATTTGAATTTTCTAGAGCTGCTGAAAAGGAACGCCATTTAGCTTAGGAATGGATATTTAAATATACAATAGTTTCAGGTATTTGTGGTATCAGTTTAAGAAACAATCTCACTTCAACTGCATTAACATTTATATTAGTAAATATATTTTAACCAAAAATTCACACCAACCTGCACCACTGTGTCGACACTTTTACCTTTCCGTTTTGAGTCCTAACTATGCGGCTTGTTGTTGTAATTGCAATTGAGTAAACTGCAAAGGGGTTTAGGCCACGGAAACAGAAAGAGTGAAAGAAATGATATGAATCAATGGAATGGATGTTGCACCTAACGAGAGACCGAAAGAAGGATGTAATTAATTTGCAATGAGTAAGCACTACTTCGAGTTCGAGTAATATATCAAAGCACGTAAGTGCATATATTGAATATGTGGTGTGACAAGTTATGCAAGAGAAGCAGCGGAATGAAGTGTCATACAAACGGAAATAATACACAGAAACATATCAAAGCCAGATGTATAAATAAATGAAGGCTTTAACTGGGTGCTCGCTAAGTGTAAGCTTGGGTCAGGCTTTGGAAATTGATAGCAATACTTACTGGTTCTATTTTGGGAATTAGTTATTAGGGTTTAAAATTAGAAGAAAATTCAATCAAGGCAAATTTTCATTTCACTCAGAATCTTGCTTTTATTTCCATCATTTCATTCACTTTAAATTATTAACTTTAAATTAGATGTTTTAGCAAATAAAACCTCTGGAGGCTCTGTGCTATTTGCACACCAAACGATGCCGATGCTGTTCTAAAATAGTAGGGTTCATTTTCTTATCTTCATGTCAAATTTTATATTTTGTGAATGTTTGGCAGTGCTGCAATAACGCTGATCATGAGTATAGTATCCTTTCATTATCGGTTGATCGGTAGAGAATGCATATACATACTGAGTGTCAACTAAATGTGTAAAAAATTGTAGGATATTCACGTTTTTTATCGATTTGCTGTGAGGCAGGGAAAAATTCGAAAAAATATACTAGGGGATTCTGCATACCAAATTTGGTGACTAGTTCTTATAGTCTCAGAGATCTAGGTATTCATACAACAGGCAGACTTGGTTGAATTTATAAGATCTTTCAAAATTGCACCTTATCCACTATATCCCGTGCCACATCGTCAAGGGATGACATATCAAACCAAACCACTTGTTTATTATTTTCCTTTCGTTCGAGGGGCATCTTGGCAATGATCGTTCACTACAACGTTTACGGCAGGAATCGAAGAGGGATGGCACATCGTTATTACTGATATCGTTCTAATTTATTAGCTATAGGTCCATCAGATTAGTAAGCTTAAGAAACTCCTATATTTCGCATCTAGCAGACAACTTGGGCCCTCAAATTGAGCCACTTGGAGAAGCATATCATTGATTAGTACGTTATCTCCAACACATTCAAAGATTTCCAGTTGATGCTGGTTGAGTAACCGCTTATGCAGCTGAAGGCTTCCATACACTCTGATCATTACCATATATGTAAAATGGACTATCCTAAATCATTTTTCCATATTATACCTACGAGTATATCCGTTTTCTGCACTTTCATTATTAATATAAGCTTCAAAATTTAAATAAATATAAAACAAGAAAGAAATGCTAGCTTCGGCAAACCGAAACTTACATACCCTTGCAGATTCTGTGGAAATTTGGTCAACATACGTTCCAAACTTGGCTTAATTCGGATAAAAAACGTCCTGTATACTAAGAGTTCATTCCGAATCAGTCAGTTATATGGGTGCTATGTGACATAGGGCTCCAATCTGATCAACTTTGGTCAGCAGACGTAGTGGTTTCTAAAACTGGCATTAACCAAATTTAATTCAATTTGCACAAAAACCAGCCAATTTCGCTATACTAAGACATCATTCCGAATCGGTCGGTTATATGGGAGCCATATGATGTAGTGGTCCGATCTGGAGGATTTTTCAATATTAGAAGCTTACAGCTATTAAAAAAAAAATTAGCTCTCATCAAATATAAAGAAAAACTAATTTTGTTGCCTAGTGTTTTTATCCACTGATTGAAATCCAAGTTGCCTTTTCCTGCTTAAACAATAAATTTTTTAAAGTTGGACCAAAAATTCAGATGCTTAAAAAAAAAATAATACAAAATTTTGTCATAGCGACTTACCTAAATATATGGGCATTGCTTCAGGCCTACATTTAATTTGATTTTTTGTTATAAATTAAGGATTTGAAATCATCAAACAATAGTTGGAAAGAAAGGAGCGAAGCCAATCTAGCCATCGCTGCTTTCCATGTTCCATTTTCAGTCAACAGTTTGGAATGTCATTTCAATCACACACGGCTCACAGCATAGAAACTGTTTAAGTCAACACCAGGAAACATTATTTAACTACAAAAAAAAGTCCGTTCGGTTGACTCCCCAGGAGGTATAGCTTCCTGAATAAATTCTAATCTCAATAATCTCACTAATTTATAACGAATATGTACTCCTGCTTGCTTTTAGGAACGCCGAGCCACAAGCAGAGATTAGTGCTATATGGAATACGTAAAGATTGGTCAAAAGGTAAAGATTAAACGTTCCGACGGACGTATACACGAAGTTGTGGTGACCTCCAAGAACATTGAACTCAACGCTATAACCGGCGAGTGGACGGAGGGCAACACCGTCAAGGGTAAGGAAGTGGCAATGAATGTAGTATTGGCGCTCAACTCTCATCTGTTTGAGGAGGCGCAAGCTCAATCAAAGGGCGAGGACCTGCCAGGAGGCACAGGAACTACGGTGCAAGGCCTTCCAGAGGCAGCTGAGACTTATCGGAAGACAGCAGCTGTTGATCGTGTCCTTCGCACTGTGGCTGAAGGCAAAACGATGACGCCGCATTCCGGTGCCCGTGGCCCCGCTCGGAAGGCGCAATCAGCCACAGTCGAAGGTGGAGCTGGGGGCAATGTATCCACGTCCGCTCGAGGTCAGCGTAATTCCAGCCCCTTGGGCCGCCCAGGCGCACGTAAGGTGCCCCAAGCTGGCACTCCACTGAGCAGTTTGCGCTGCTCGAATGTTGTACGCGAGGTGGAGCGTATGCGGGAACAGCGCGAAAAGCGTCGTGCTCTTCAGGACGAACAGCGTCAGGTAAAGACTGCCCTAAAGAGCATTTATCCCGGCAATCCCAATTGGGAGGCAGCGCTGATGGTCGACCAATATCGCGACCAGCTGCAGCTGACCCCTTTGCGTTGCCTAAGTCCGCGTGGCGCACGCATACAACAGATCACCGTGTGCGTGAGGAAGCGCCCGATGAGCCGTCGAGAAGCTCTGGCCAAAAACGTGGACATCATCACGGTGTCATCGCACGATTCGCTGATTGTCCATGAGCTGCGCAACAAGGTGGACCTGACTAAATTCTTGGAGCACCACAAGTTCCGCTTTGACTACACCTTTGACGAGCACTGTTCGAATGCCGTCGTTTATGATCACACTGCTCGTCCTCTCATACGCACCATGTTCGAGGGCGGAAATGCCACGTGCTTCGCCTACGGACAGACGGGCAGCGGCAAGACGCACACTATGGGTGGCGAGTTCTATGGAAAGGACGGGAAGGTTCAGGACTTCAGTACGGGAATCTACGCCATGGCCGCTAGGGATGTCTTTACGGAGCTTCAGAAGCCGGAGTATCGCGAAATGGGTGCCAAGATCACATGCAGCTTCTTTGAAATCTATGGCACCAAGGTGTACGACTTGCTGTGCTCGGACAAGCCCTTGCTCCGAGTGCTAGAGGATGGCAGACAGCAGGTGGTTGTGGTGGGCCTAACCGAGATGCCCGTCACCAAAGTGAAGGATGTGCTAAAGCTTATCGAGTTGGGCAATCGAGCGCGCACTTCTGGCCAGACCTCGGCGAACGCAAAGTCTTCACGCTCCCATGCCGTGTTCCAGATTGCCCTTCATATGCCCGATCAGTGGGGGCCGTGCGGCAAGTGTTCCTTTGTAGATTTAGCTGGAAATGAGCGCGGAGCGGATACACAGTCGGCTGACAGACAAACGCGCATCGAAGGCGCAGAGATCAACAAGTCATTGCTGGCCCTGAAGGAGTGCATAAGAGCTTTGAGTCGTCAGTCCAGTCATTTACCATTCCGCGGCTCGAAGCTAACCCAAGTCTTGCGTGATTCGTTTGTTGGAGGGAAGCAGAATAAGACCTGCATGATAGCCATGATATCACCGGGCTTGAGCTCCGTGGAGCACACGCTCAACACTTTGCGCTATGCGGACAGAGTAAAAGAGCTGGTGACTAAAGAGGATGAACACAAGGTAACTCCTGAAAAGTCTCCTGTAAATGAAATTGAGAATAATGAAAGCGTAGAACTTGAACGGGAAATTTATGAGGATGACAATTTATACGATACTGAGGAAGATGATAACCATGATGTAAGCGAAGAAAAAAGCGATCCAAACAATTTCCACCTCACAATTTCCTCGGAAGAAATGGAGCTCACTGGCGTAGGTGGTTCCTGTAATCTTGATAGCGGACTAGATTCCACCACAGCCATATACAATATGTGCCCTGCATCTGCACCAGGCAGAGCGCACATTCAGCTTTCTCAAGTCATAGTGCAGCATCGCGTGCTAAATGAGTACCTGGAGAACTTTGTGCGCAACTTTCAAGATCTGCAGACTCATACTTTAGATGATAATCCGGAATTGTCGAACTACCTCCACAATGCAGATTCCAATTTCCATGAGCTAACCACTTTGGTTAACTACACACGCGATTTGCTCGCCAAATTCAATGCCCAACACACTATCTCGGCGATTGTTGAAGAAAATGCTGAGAAGTAAACGGGACGACGCAAAGCAAGGGACGAAGGAGGCGTTCAAGTAATTACATTTATTTTCTATCCGATGACATTGTGTATTTTTATGTATTTTCATTATTTCTCTGGAATGACGCCTTGGAAATTTGAATGAAATTTAAATTCGATAAACGACGTTATTGAAAATTGGAAGCTGAAATGCGAACTTTTCTTTTGCTGTTTTTTTTTTTTTTGTGTTTCCCTAAGTTGTAGTACTTTCTTTTACTCTAGCTTCACTTTAACTCGCCGAGGTAAAATAAAAACTTTTACCCAAACTGGCAGAAGTTCATGCCGCGCTCTCTGATACAAATTTATGACCGACCAAAGTGTAATCTGGACGCAGCCCGACGAGAAAACAAGGCGGATTTCTTAACTTGCTTAACTGCCGAAATTCCCCACCGTCTGATGATGGGCAAATGTAACAGGTCAAAAAAGAAATATGTACAAGAAGCAGGCAGGGAAGGTAAAACTTTTCAGAGCAATAAACGTCAAGAGAAAAGTAAGTAAAACAAACAGTTTAGAGGGACAGAAAAGCTGCGAAAAACGAACAACTAAGTAGGCGCACATATTTAAGAGGTGTAACTCGATACAAGCTAAGCAGAGCAGCGGCTTTTATTGGTTATACAATTTTTTGGTTTAATTTTAGAATTTCAAATGATTTCACATTCAACAAGAAAAGAAGGCTTACGTGGGGTAACCGAAGCTTACAGATTTGGTTGAAATTCGGTCAGCATACGTGGAGGCTTTTAAGAATCTAAGGTTCCACGTTTGGTTTCGAATCGGTCGATAATATGGGAGCTATTTGATATAGTGATCCAATCTGGATAAACTTTGGCCAGCAGACGTACCACATTTGGTTCAAGAAACAAGAAACAACAAATTTTGCTGTACTAAGAGTTCATTCCGAATTGGTCGGTTATATGGAAGCTACTTTGTTTGAGGGCCCATATTTTAAGAACTAGAAAATTAAATTTAAGAATTTGCTCTAGAACACTAGAGAAGAACGGGATTAGAAGATTAGGGACACTTGATCTTAAGAAGATTTAAATCTTTATATATATATATGCTATTTTTTTAAAGTAGATGAAGCGTTTGTGTATGAACTAGTCAGAATCAACATTGCCGCTTCAAAGAGATTTTTAAATTGAGATGTACAAAAAAAATTGAAATTTAAGCTATAAGCTTATGTTGTGCTCAAGACATCGCAATCCTTTTTTATGCACAAATCTCTCTAGATAGATAAAAACGAAATCAATTCAAATCTGCTAAAATATCAACTTCATAAAGTGAAAAGGTCGGAAATAAGGATGCCAAAAAATCAACAATTTGTTTCTGTTTAAATTAACAGTTAAATCGGACTAATATTATATCGTACCACAGAGACGACTACGCATAGTAACAGAATAAATAAGTTTTACACACAGAAATTCTTTTGAATATACAGCTTTTTTTAATGAGTATTTGTTAGTTATTGATTGACAGAATTTAGACAGTTTTTTGTTAAATTTCCTTCACCATTTTAGTAGCGTTTTTTCCTCCATACGTAATTCTCAGTGCGTTTTTACCAGTTTCCTCAGTAGGACGTCCCTGACATGGTAAAAACTGCTCCTCTTGTAGTGGCGGATACGCTTGCCACAGCTTCTCAAAGTATGGCTCATACAAATCGGTGACTGAACGGCTTGAGGTTATCATCACACTCTCAAAGTTTAAGCAGCCCTGCTTGGTCCAGTTTAGAGAGCCCGTCATCATATAGTGTGTACTATTCCAAATGCGAGAGAGCAGGCGCCCCTCCTCCTTGTCAAGCTGTTGAATACGCTGCACCCCATCTATGATGCAGAACTTATGATGCATCATAATGCGGTCTGGAGCAGGATGCACAGGTATACCCAACTTCCAGAGGTCCATAATAACGGAACCATGCACGCAGACCATTTGGGCATCGGCCACAATGCGTATGCGAACGCCTCGCTTAAATGCATCCTCTATAGCCTTCTCAAAAACAGGGTGCGAGAATGTCAGCATAGCCAAATCAATAGAACACTTGGCCGATCTTATATAATACACCAGCCGATTCAGTCGGCAAGTTTTGCAGAATTTTTTGCGGCAGCCTTTGCGTGTATGTATGCCTTGTGAGGTGCGCTGCAGCTCGTTGAAGATTACGATATCCCAATGACTAGGAGTTGCCATGACTCGGGACCATAATTTCTGCAACGGATTTTGCAGGCCACACATGGCAACACGTAGTTGGAAAGCCACTGCATGTGTCAATGCGCTCAGCAATTCCAACTTAATGCGCCAGAATTGGCCAATTCTGCGGGTGAAGGGGAAAATAATATAATATACCTATATGTCCTCCACGGAGTATGTCTTTTCTTAAGTTCAACTTACCGAGCAGCCAATAATAAAAGACAAGTAAAAGTCATTTCAATCAGTTTCGGTAAAAATTTGCAAAAAGAAAAGGCGCCTCTACACGATGTAATTGCATAAACAATCGATAGTTCCATGATGAAAGGAATAAAAGTATTTTTTTTAAATGTCACTGTTAAAATCACAGTATTTTGCATTTAACTGAGTATTTATATTACCTTCACGATGTTTCTGATCACGAAATGTTTACTCATACAACATACAGACGTAGATTTAAGTTTACTGTTAATGATTACGAAATAAGCCAGATCTAATCAAATAAATACGTACGGACTAATTCAGAATCATCAGCTGTTTGTGGCTGTGTAAAGTTAGGCGACGATCTAAAAGGGGGCTATAAAAGTAATACTTATATGCATAATTTGGGCAAAATATATTTTTGGCATTGTCCAACACTGTAATTGATTGCATTAAGTTGTCAGTATAGCTCAGCGTTGGTGTGAATGGCAAATAGAAAGAAGAAGAATGTTTACTTTTTGGATTTTGCAAATCATTTTAAACTTAAGCCACAAAACTACACAATAATGGAAAATTCATAAAATTTAAGGAAAATGTTCTGCTTTTTTAAACTAGAACTAAAACTTTGCCTGAGCACTCTACAGTTGTGGACGTGTACTCAGAAAAAGATGTTTTGCGGTTTCTAAGCATTTTTACGTGTTAGTTGTTATTGTTGCTGCGGCTGTTGTTGTTGTTATTGGGAAAATTGTGTAAATTAGTTTTCTACACCTGACTGCATTTGGTTGTGCCCGTCCGGTCGGCCGTCTGGTTCACATTTTGAACTTTCAGGACACATGTTGTTTGATCCTTTGGTGCGTAAACCTAATTTAATCGGCTCAGCCGAGCCCGACTGCGAATCTGCTTTAATTGTAATTCAATCAGAAATGCTTACGGCATGGAGTCACGTCTAGACGGTAGAGTGTGTGTGTGAACCGAAAAGCTTTGTCAGCTCTTTTGTCGATTGTCTTCTAACTCATACGAGTGAGTATCTTGCTGCTTCCTGGTGGTGGCCCAAAAGCTTTAAATTTCTGTTGTGTAAATATTTTCGAAAATAGGAAGCCCCAAGCCGGCTGGCGGACCAGGACCGTTTGCTAAATCTAATTTGAAAAGTACTAACCCGTAACGCAGCAATGGCCATATATCAAAAGAGCAGACCCACACACACACACACACACACACACATGCATATAGCCACACATCCTTGCTCGCACATGGAGAGAATTGTAACCGTAACCTTCTCTGAATTTACGAGCACAAAACCTCCCACCTATAAAATTTGTCTGGCCAGACGGGGGGCGGTGCTGCAGGAGCAGGCTGTGTTGTATTGTGTTGTGCACATAAACGTGTTCGCTTACAATTGCCAAAAAGCCGGAATAAATAGGAGGAACAGCAGCAGCCGGAGTAGCAATTTTCCTAGACAGGTGGAGCCACTCACGGCAACTGTTGGCAGAATTTGTCAACTGCGGGGCCGCGCATTTACCTTATTTTTGATTAATGCACTCCAGGTGAAAGTGGAAAACGAAAATGCCGCCTGCGGGATCAGCTACTTATATATGGAACTAGTTTATATGAGCTAATGGGGCAGGAGATTTTTAACTGAATACATTTTAAGGGAATTCAATTCAATGGTTTTCCCCGACAGTTAAGTTGTTACATTTTTATTTTAGCTAATTTATTTTCTATAAATAAATACCCAGATCAAGTTTATTTTATACAGCTTTAATAACACAAACACTTGCATATATATTTTCAAATTTGACTGTGTTTAGTTTAATGTCTTATTTAATTAGTTTAACATTTATATTTTCCCTATTTATGGCAGTGGCAAAAACGATAGAGACTGCAAATGGCAGCCCAAGTGCTAAGGTCAAGTTGTCGTTGCACTTTTTTAGGCCAGTAATAAATTTCATAATAAATGCCATTAAGGGCGGCAGGAGAAGAATTGTAGGAAATGCAACCACTTTAAATGAAAATCAATATTCAACCTACATAGTGGGAGATGTAACAGTTTTTGGTGGCAGCTCTGCAGGGGTACCTCGGCAGTTTCCCAATCCTATTCTCATTATGCGCCACAAATGAACCACACACACACATATACACCCACATAAACAACGGAAATGAGACGGAAATTCTCATTTATGTCGCCCTTGACGCCATTTTGCAGTTGCCCATATCCATTTCCTCCGTCTCTCACACCGTCGCAACAATCCTATCTATTGCCTGACAAGTTGGCATTGCTTTCTGATTTTGATTTGGTGGCGAATGTGGATTCCGTTCCTGATTGCTCTTTGCTCGTGCATGAGATTTATTGACGAGGTTGATGATGATGATGATGATAAGCACGAAGAAGATAATGATAATGGAAATTATTAACTCGGGCTGTGGTAACTTGTTAAGCAAAGTTTGTAAGCAGAGAAAGCCGTCTTTATAATACAGAACATGTATAAATAATTAATGTTTTACAAATATTTATTTGGCTAAGACTAAAAAAACATAAGAAATGCGTGAAGTATTGGAACAATTACCCATATTATTTAACTATAAGCAAATGGTTATAAATAAATCCTTACTTCACCTTTTCTTGATATTTCTTGCTGTGTAGTAAAACGGCTCATAAATTTCCTACCACATTCTCCTAATGCGATAAGCGCAAAACATGTTGATACTAACCAAGAAAAGCTGAAATAAAATATGTCCCCAAAATGAAGACACACACACAGACAGACAGACGAGAGAGAGAGAGAGAGAAAGTGTGAGTAAAGTGAAAGCTCGCGAAATGTTCTTGCAAGAGATTTATGCTAATTTAATCGGAGCACCATAAATAACAATGATTTGGGAATTCTCTCACAGCAAGAAAAATATGCTATCCAGGAAATATTTGTCAGAAAAATAAGAATAAAAACTATCTTCAAAAATGTACTCTCCAGCTTAGGCATAGCTCCACACAATAAAACACATTCAACTACAACACAGCCACAAAAAAAAGAAGACGAAAACTGGAGGGAATACATTTCAACCATATATACTAACAGATATTATAGAAACACACAACCCTTATTTAAGGCACACTCTCTAATCTATGCAGCCGCCGAAGAAGGAGTCGCTGCCAAAGGTTCCGCAAAGCAAACTGAAACCAGATAGCACCATCAGCATGTTTCGCGACACGGTCGCCATGATGAGCAACACCCGCAAGCCTACGGGGGTGGCCAGTCGCACACTGTAAGTGTTAATTGAGGATTAAAGATAGTTGGCTTAACTGAATTTATATAGTGATTCCTTATATTCAAGAAGCGAATCGGAAGCTGATTTAATGGAGGAAGATCAAAGCGATCTCCGTGGACATTTGCAGCCAGTCTTATCGCGGTAAGTTCTTTCCAATTGTTGTGTTGGTTAAAAGCTTGGCAATAATTGGTATTACTCAGGCTATGTTATTTAGAAAGGCAGAAGGCAGATGAATGTCTTGTAAATATTGCTTAGTTAAACTTGGAATTAGCCAAAGTGATCATATCGATCATATCGAAGTTGTCAATGCTAACTTCGCGAACGTTTCACCTTTTCCTAGTCAAGTTATCTTCCTTTTCTCCCTTTTCTTTTGCAGCACCTCTGTGGTGATACTAGACTATATTCAATTCAAGGCCGCCCGTACAATACAGAAACTGTGGCGAGGCTTCTACAGTCGCAAAACGTATCTGAAAAGAAACAAGGCGGCCATAACCATACAACGCTGGTGGCGCGGGTTTCAAGCGCGTAAGACTTACTATGCACGCGTGGAGGCAATGCTGCAGAAGAGCATCTTCGAGCATTACAATAAGGCGGCTATCAAGATACAGGCCTTATTCCGGGGCTGGTGGATACGTCAGACAGTGCACGATATGCATAGTTTGAAGCGTATGCAAATCTGTGCCGCCGAGGATCTCTTGAATTGTGTGGCCTTTAAGCTGCATCATTTGCTGCGTACATACTCCATTCCAGGAGTGTATTCCTTAAGAAATTCACAGTAAGTCTACAGATTAATTGCCAACACCCAACTGTTCTGTAAAGCAACTGTCCAAAAACCAGCTGTCTATCACGCGTGGAGAAGCTGCTGGCCAGCCTCAACTTTCGCTTTCACAATGGCCGTGTCCGCACGGTGATGGCTAATCGTCTGGCCGATGCTGAGGCTCAAAGGGGTCGCTTCAAATTGAATACTCGTTACACTGACGTGCCGTACCATGGGCCCAACTTTACTGGTTTGTGTAAGCCACAATGCGAGGAGTTCTTACGCTCCAGCAAGGATATGGACAGACGTATGTATAAGATCATTGCAATGTATGAAGAATCACAGCGTGAAAATTATGCGCGCAAGGTTCACTTGAATCTAGCTGAGAGTAAGTAGAGTTATATGTGTCATAACATCATTTGAAGTGATATTTAATATGCATATATTATTCTCCATTTCTTTGCCAAGAAAAACGCCGCAAGCAATTACAGGAGATTATGGCACGCCACGAGAAGAACAAGCATGACTTTTGCGGCGATGTAGTGGCCAGCATGCGTCGCTGGAAGCTTTGGGATGGTCGAACATTTAGCGTAGATCGCGATATCTTTCGTAATCCGGAGAATCTGGATAGTTTTCTCACTGAAATTGCTGATATAGTAGCGGCAATAAATGCCACGACTTGCTATTGTAAAATACCCGTGCATGATGTAGTGTATTGTCACGGAGTTTAGGTGGCCAAAATGAAAGTCTAATAAACTATATCAAAGCAATTTCTTTCACATTGTTGTTTTATTTAGCAAAAAATCTGTTCCACATTTTATTGTTTCATTAGGAAATAGAAATAATTAACGGAATATTTTGCTACGAATTCTTTTGGAGCAGGGCTGCTCTTAAGTGAAAAAGGCTCTGAAGCAATCCACTGCAAAATAATAGTTATACACAGATCAAATATATAATTATAACGCAAAATCTTCTCTTACCGAAAATATTGCCAAAGAAACGCAATAATATGGTCACGAATGATGGTCGATTGGGATCCACCCATTTGGAAGTCATCTCATCTAAAAAGGAATATAGAATTGTATATTTTCATCTAGTCATATGACACGATGCGAATCTTACCCAGATGCTCGCAATCCAAGCGCTCATTGTTCAAATTGAGATTGTTGCCCCCGCCAATCTCCGGAGCCACAGTCACATCGAATTCACTTAAATCGGGATCAGCCATAATGCCAAAATTTCAGCAACTAAAACTAGGAATTTCGATACAATTTCTTTTTTTTAGAAAATTTTAAAAATATTAAACAGATCTGAGCCTTAACATCTGGTTGATAGAATACTGACTTTTTCGAAAACTTTTGTTCGGTTAAATGAGGCCTACTACGTGAAAAGCATATTCTCAAATATTGCAGATATAAAGTCTACAAATTTTAAGATTTCCTTTTATATTATAAACCAAAGCAACTCTCTTTACATATTGTTGATTTTGTAGAGGCAAACAAAACAAAGGCAAAGGCAAAAAATACAGCTTTAAAGCAGTGCATAAAGGCAGAGGAAATACATATGTATATAAAGCAGTGCAGAGCAATTTTTAAGACGTTGTGTAAGCAGTTCATTACGAAATCAGTTGGAATATTATGGCTATCGATGGAAAATTATAAAGGATCAAAAAGGCTCTAAATTACCCTATATATTTCGAAATTACAAGGAAGTCGACTTAGCTATAACCGTCCGCCTATCTGTCTGGTTGTCCATTTGTAACAAAAGAGAAATTTCTTAAGTATTAAGAGATACAGATCAAAATAGTTTAAGGCGCCACGCCCTCTGTCGAAATTGTATCCCGATCAGTCTACTATATCATATGGCTGCCCCTCAGAACTAATTGTATTAGAATGAACAGTTTGCATGTAAAACTATTTTTTTATTCACGAAATTTAATCAAATTTTATCTGGATCAGGCTACCATGGAACCGTATACTTACAATAACTATGATAAAGTGACTATATTTACAAATTTGCCATAAATCATAATTCTTTCATGTAATATTTTTCAACGAAAAACTTGTTTTGATGTTCTTACCTTTAATATATATGGCCACTCTATCGAAATTTTGTTGGCGAGATTAAAACTTTGGATAAGAAGTAGGCTGACTCCCGCCAATCCACGCTTACCAGCTAAAGAACTTTTCGTGGTACTTGAAAAGCTTGTTATTCTTAGAAATCCAGGACTCCCTCCAACGATATCTCAGATTCTTAATATATTTTTTAGTTTTAATGGCATAGTGAAGCTTCCGCAAGAAGTACGCCACAGGCCGTTTAAGGCTGTTTAGGCAACTTCATTTAGATGCGATTCCATAAGGATGCAGCTTCTCTAGATGATACAATACGAAAGAGCGTAATGGCTACTGAAGTGCCATTTGGGGTCGAAACGAAAGATTGACAATACAAAATATGGGTCCTCGTTTATATGGTCAACAATCACGGTGAGTTACTCTTGATAACAAGGAACATATGCAGCAATCGAACGTCAGTGAAAATTGGCAGAGAACTTAATCATTTTTGTACGAAAAAATCGTCACCTTTGTGACATACAATCGTATATAACATCATATTTAGATTGGTTTTCTATTTACCATCGATGCATTGAAACTCTTAAAGGGCCAAAACCATGTTGAATCAATTGCTGTTTTATGCTGGGGCATCACAAAGCAGAATACAGTAAAATCACACAGGGCATTTAAAATTCGACCAGCTTTACATTTTACATTCTTTTTTAACAGATCTCAAGTGCCGCCAGTTGCGAATTACGAGCATTGCCCGACGATTTATGGCCCACAGAGAAAAAGTTTTGAGCACAGCATTTTTGTCTTGAGAAGTAAAAATATAAAAATTTGTGATTTCTTGGCCAAATGCTGCCTGTTGTCGACATGCATAAATTAGCAGGCTGGAGCAGCAGCCCGAGGACAGTCCTTGGCCTCGTGCTTTCAGCTTTTAATTAGACACTAAAACTGCCAGATCAGAAAAAGAAGCCCAGCAGGAGATTTCAGTCTGCCGACTCAAATATGCAATTACCGAGTGACGAAAAATGTGTGGTTTGGTCAGCGCAAATATATATATATATATATATATATTTACAGAGATATATATCAGTTTATATACATACAATGTATATAGTTAGGCAGAAAATTAGCCAAATTCATCACAGCAACAAAAATTGGAACAACAATTTTGCGGCTAATGAGACTTGGAGACTTGGAGTTTGGGGAATTGGAGTTGTTGCTGAAGCTGAAGCTGAAGCTGGTAAAGGTTGTTTGTCAACAGCAGCAGCAAGCGCATTTCATTCTCATTTTCATTTCGAACATTTTCATTTGACATTTCATCTTGCCCTGGGCAACCTCTTTTATCATTAAGTTAATTACTTATGTATGTATTTGTGATGGACATGCGGATGGGCAGGATGGCAGGGAATCGTATGTTTGACCAAAAGCTAATTCGACTTGCCATTGTTAGTCTTTCAGAAAGACCACAACCACAGCTACCAAAATATTGTATGTCTTTGTTGTTTTGCCAATTATTTTGTAAGAATTTCCAATTTTACCTGCAATCAGATGGACAAAAGCTGTCACTAGCAGATTTGATGAAGGTCCTTGAAGGAGTTGGGCATTTTATTGATACATTTTAAGTACTTTGTATGCCATTTAATATTTAGAATATTAGGGAAATTAAATAAGGATGATTAAAACTTAAAATTTTCAATCAAAACTTGACTTTTGAACTTTACAATTAGTGTTCGTTTGGCATTTCCAATTAAAATTATAAATATTTATATATACAATTAATTAACACTTTGACCCAGCTTTGCTTTTCCACTCACGCTCGCACATTTCAAGCTGTCCAAATTCAACTGGGAACACATATGCCGCATTAAGTCAAACCTGAAACCCTTGTAAGCTCATTAAATGCTTCATGTCAGACTGTCAGAGTAAAGTGTTTTGTAAGAAACCCAACAAGAAATATAATTTAAATCATTTTCCACTAAATTTCGCTGAAGATGTTTATTTTTTTTGTGTTCTTTTTCGGAAAATTATGCTAAGCTCTTCAACTTTCTACACGAGAAACTGTCAAAATTGTCTCGGGGTTGGAAAGTTTTCAGGCACACGCCTCTTTGACCAGCAAAGGAAAATACTCGTACCGAAAAACCCAACAGAAACAAATAAAAATGCGCAAACTTTTACTCTCAACACATTTAATTAAAAAGCGTACAAAAAATTTCCCAAAATTTCAACCAACAATCCATTAAAACTGACCAAATGAGTTTCGTTTCGTTGCAAAACTTTTGTTACATTGTTGAATTTTTTTTTACATTTTTTAAACAGAAAAAAATTTGTTTGTAAATCTGCTTGAGATTAAGCTGGCTAGAAAGCTTTTAGCCTTCATTTTTTTTTTTTAGTTTTCAATTGTCTTCATTTTTTTATTTCAATGCAAAGTTTTTAATAAGCTTAATTTTTTCATCAATATAGCATTTATAAGTTTCGGAATATGCAGCGAAATGTGCATGGAAATTAGTGCAGGAAAATGGAAATGCTCTAAGCTTTTAAAATGAAGTAAAGCCAAATGTTAGCAAAGTTTCAGTTGCATTAGTAAAAGTGAAGAATTTTGTTTAATGTAATGTTAGATATAAAGAGAGATCTGTGTGATTCAAATATATTGCTCGGGTTTCAGTGTCAGACTCCTCATGAGTTGGGCTCCCATATGGTTCATATATACATAGATTTTTCTACATTTTGATCCTTAATGAAATCATTGCTTCTTGAAGATATTGATTGAAATTAATCTTGACTTGAAAGCTTATAGTAAAAAATTGAATTGAAATTCCAAAAAAACTACTTAAATTACTCAGATAAAAAGTGAACGAAATTTATCAGAACATAGTGTTATGTAAATGAGCAAGTTTCGAAACTTCTAGATAGAAGACAGGAGATCCTTTCATTAAAGTAAGACACCTGTTCGAAAACTGACAACAATTTCGGCTGGCCAAAAATGGGGAAAATTGACTTAATGGAAAAGTAAATATATGAACAAATTTTGAATATTCTATGAAACTAAGCAGACTAAACTAAGTATTTTATTTGAGTGTAAAACGGCTTAAAGAAATTTATGAAGTTTCGGTATGGAAAACGAATTGAGCGAAATTGAATCAGATTTGGTATTTATGCATTATAGAAACCTTCACATCACTCAGCCACATTTTTTTGGATCAAACTATTGTATCATATAGCTAAGGGTCTATTGAGCGTGGAAAGACTTGTGAAAATGTAATCAAATTTGGTAGATAATATTTGCTTTTAAGGTCTCCTATGGATTATGCTAGAGTTTACCTCGATCGGGTTACTACATCATTTTGCAATTTGCTTATGACATGGCATTTGCCTGCGAGCAACTCGATGTGGCCCTACTTGTAGTAGCAAAAGGTATACAATAGGGAGATTAAATATCTGTATTCTTGACTAGCTATTTAAATTGATGTTCTTTTTATTAATAATGGACAACTACATTTAAATTAGTCCCAAAAATAAAATCAGATTTTCGAACAAGAAATTGTTTTCCATATCAAACTGAATTCGTCCCACGTAGTTCCTAGCGTGATCACTGGCCATTACTCGGAGTCCTGAGACAGAATAAGAAAAAAAAACGCTACTTTCGTAATAAAGTAGCCTCTTTAACACAAGTAAACCTTTTTTTATCCAAAATCTTAGAAACAATTAATTCGAGCACATTCATTTTGACCATAATGAGTAGTTCTCGATTGTACGACAAAGTTGTTAAACATTATTAATCAGCAAAAGTTTTGGACAGTACCCGAAAATCGATAGACTCTCGACAAACTGCATTAGCACTTCGTAAAAGATGTACATGTATACATACATATCTCTGTGTGTGCGTTCAAAGGTAAAACCACATCAGAGGGATTTCCCTTTACAGTGCCAGCCTCAAGTTGTAGCCAGTGTTTTGCTTTCAAATTAATGACAACTCTGCGGTGAGCAAAGTGTTCTTCATTCAATTGGGTTAACAGGCAGCAACAACACCCACATCCTTGAAGGACCACCCACTGGGTGCACCCCAAAGCCCTTCCACTTGAAATCCCTGTTGTAATTGCCAATGCTTTTGGCCCAAAACAAACATATAATTAACTTAATGTTAAGAAGACAAAACGACAGAAACATTTTAATGGCTTCCGGCCGCCATTTGGTCTTGCTTAACAGCCCATATATACAATAATTGCCTTTAAATGTTGTTCAAATGTTGCGAAATATTTCAAAATGAATATTTCGACCTGCAACACGTTTGCTGTTTTGTTAAAAAAAACTTTTCCCTTTTAATTTATTGGCCACATAGTCATAAATTTTGTAAACATGCCCATCATTTGCACCTGTGACGTTCTGTTAGAAATGAAAAAATAATAAGAAGTAAACACAAAAGCAACTCACAAATGTTTTTTTTTATTTCTTTGCGCGTTTTTGCATTTGTTGTTATGTTTGTCAAAAGTGGTTATGATTGTTAATAGGGTATGTGAAATTTAAGAAATGGCATCATCTTATCTCTTATATCATTGTTAACTGGCAAACGTCATTCATAATTTCTTTTTAGAAGAAATATAAAGACTTATTCGAAAGATTTTTCTGGTACGATCTCACATTTCCGTTTTGAAAATACCGATAAAACTCTCTATCTGTGAGTGTATATCGAAAGTTTTGCAATTCGAGAAGTACAATTTTGGTTTCGCAGTCAGAGAATTTTTCTTTGAGCTTTTTTCATTTTGAGCTTAGCATGAGTTGTATAAATTTGTGTAGCATACTTTTCAGCCTCCAGCACTGTACTTTTGATCATAAAAACATTTTCTATTCATTTTCATTTCCAAACTACAATTCCTTTCGCATTTTCGCTGTTTTTATACATTTTGTTAGACAATTCTTGTAGTTTTTATTGCTCTGCTCTAAACGACATATTTATGTTATAATTTACACAGGAACTATTCTGATTTAGGTGCATATTAACATTTTGCTCAGGAAAGTATATTTTTTTTTGTTTTTCTTATTATTATTAAAACTTTTTCTCATATTTCACTAAAATAAACTTAAGCAATTTTCAGCTTCTGTTTTTCGTTTCGCTTCGAAAAAGTTTTGCATTTTACAAATCATTTTTAACACCTGCGGCGGGTTAAAAGTTCAGCTACAGCAGGCCGCTGAGCTAAAAAACTTTTACGAATTAGTAGCCAAGTTTTTTGTTAAACATTAACTATACCTGCACAACATAAACACCCACACACAAATTTATATGCAGATGCTTTCATTTAAAATGAGTTAAACTGTTAATGGCACAATGATGGCGGCGAGGTCAGAAAGAACACAGCTCGTAAATCTGCTACGCTCAGTTCATGAAAAGATAATGCCTTGGCGTCCGGGCGTTTACAGTTCACATGTCGCTTCGTTGTTCACCCCTGCCCCTGCCACCCTCGAGGACGGGATGCTGCTGCTGCTGCTATTGCTGACCATAAGCAAAATGGCAAAGAGATTTATGGCCAACTAATCGAGGCGGCCAATCGCATAAATCTTCACAACAAACCGCAAAAACCAATTCGAAATGTCAAACCAAAGGCCAAGTCAAGGCAAACGAAGGTGAAAGAATTTAACCCACTTTTAGCCAATTTCTTATTAATTTTATATGAATCAAATGAAGCCGATTTCTAGAAAATGTTGCAAAGAAAGTTCTTCGCAATTTCATTGCATATGCAATTAAGTTCTGCTCGAAAAAATTATTCACATCACCATTGAAATCCATCAGAGTGAATAGCCAGGTGAAGTGCGTACTCAGATAATCAAATCGAAGACTGAGACTTCGCTTTTCGTAAGCAAGCTAAGCAGCAGTGGCCTTATACAAGAGCAACCTTTTTGCGATCATCTCTGCTATATATCTATCTTCAATTATTCCGAATAATATATATAAGTCAACAATCTCACGGAACGTCAGCAGCGCAACAAATGTTAAGAATGGTGCAAATGCATATTGGGCAACCAGTAGAGCCAAGATCTCCTGGCTTGGGAAACCAGGGGAGAAGGGACTTGGAGAATGCAGGAAACAAGAGAGCAAGAGGAAACAGATAGAAAAGAAACAGATGAAAAAAAGAATAAGAAAAGGGAAATGAACTGGGAAAATCTAAGAATAAGTGTAAAGTAGGTTACAGAAAGAGTAAGCATAGAAGAGAAAAAGAAGAATATGAGGGAAAGGACGAAAAGAGCGACACGATATAACGAAATAATGGCAGAGAGATACGTATGAGGTGGAGTTCAAGACTCACACAAGAGAGAAACGAGATAGTGCAAAGAGAATTGAGTAGAGATGAGTGAAGACTAATTTGGAACAGGGCCCCTTTTTGACTTTCCAGAGCAAAATAAGATCCGGATAAAGCCGTATGAAATATGTAGTATCTTTATACATATATGTATATCAATATAGAATAACATATAGTATACCAAAACAGAATATCCACAGAAATCAGGCTGGAACATGTGTGCAACTTTCGCATAAATAAATACATCATTTATTCTTCTATAATTTGGCATTATTTCCCTCGTATGGGATAAGCATACTTATAATTTATTTATATTTTTCTAGGAAAGTTTGCTTTATAATTCACCAGCTTATTCATACAAATGTTCTACCTATGGAAAAATAAAAGCAGCCGCAAAGCTACACAAAAATAATGCATAAGGGGAAAAGCAAATGAACAGCGCTAAAAAAATGAACAGAGAAAGTCAGCAGCTCAGAGGCACTTTTTGCTCTCGCTTTCGGTTTGCCTTTGTTTGCATGTGTGCACATATGTATATAGTAGTACGTATAAGTACGTTTATACATAGTACATGTGTATGTGTGTGTTTGCCTTTTGCTTTGCTCAGTGTTCAGTTGTTCACATATGAAGTCCGTCGGTAAATTGTTTGGCGGCATTTTCTGAATCCGAGGTCTGCCACTACGTTGCGCTGCCTCAGGTGGCAGCAGCATTTTGCTAGTTTTTGTTTTGGTTTACGTTTTTTTTTCTTTTGTGGTTTTTCTTTTTCTTTATGTTTTACTCTCGGTTTCTGTTTGTTATTTTTGCTGTGCTACAAATAGACTTTAAATATGTTTGCACTAAATTTATGTAGACAGTTGAAAGTATTCACACATTCACATGGCAAGATTTATGACAACCCTGCACCAGAGTTGTCAAGTCCAGTGCATAGAACTGAACATGCAGGCGCTTATTATGATATATAACAAATTTGGGGAGAGGCATTTGGATTTACAATTCGGTTATTAGGCCATTCACAAAATATGTGAATGTATATTAATTTTGTCATGAAGGAATCCTTTCCGACCATATAGAGTATATGTATTCTTGATCAGTTTGTCAAGCCGAGTCGATATAGTCATGTCTGTCTGTATGTCTATCCGTGTTTCTGTCTGTCCGTCTGTTTCTATGCGAACTTCTCATATGTAAAAAGCGTAAAGATCAGACTTCCATATAAAGGCAATAGATGGCGGAAAAAGAAGTTATTTGCCAAGCCAAGCAGCGTAATTTGTATTAGCCCTCTGTATTAGCTCTATCTCCCTCACTCACAAACAGATTTCTTATAATTCGAATGTGTTGTATGTATGGGTATGTACATGTACATGAAAGTTTGTCTGTTTGTACATCAGAATACTCGTACTAAATATTTGAAGGTAAATCAATAGAAAATTGTTTCGCTGCCTATTGATACTGCTAAAGCAAATACGTTTAAGACTAATAAGATTCTTTCCTTTTTATGGTATGCATAAGCTATATATGGTTTGGATACCCGAAGTTAGCCTTCCTTTCGTGTTTGTAATTCTACGTTTTTCTGCGTGTGCAAAAGTTAAACTGAGACTTTGCGTAGGATGTCGTTGTTGGCTTGTTTTAAGCAGCATTTATTTTAGCTTGCAGAACATCTTGAATAACAAAGGCGGTGTGAATTTTAATACTTACAAAGAACAAGAATTCATTTGAAGCTCAAGTATCTTTGGAATTTTCGTCAAAGGCTCAGTCTGTGTAATATATATCTTAGTTTTGTTTTAACAAATAATTTAATGCTGCACAAAAATAGAAATTAAGCAATTTAACTCAGTTATGCTCCTAAGTGTTCGATTCGGACGAATCGGTTACATGGGAGCTATATGATATAGTTGTCTGGTCTAAATGAAACTCAGGCAACAAAATGTAGCTCTGTAACTCTTAAGATTTCTGAGATCTTGGGTTTGAAATACACGGACTGATGCATGGACATGGCTATACAGAATCCCCTCGTAATGCTGATCAACAATTCATATACTTTATGCAGTCGGAAATCCTTCCTTCTATGCGAGGCAAACTTCCTGACAAAATGAATATTCCATTTTGTGAATGGTTCAATGAATTCAAGATAAAATGTTGATTATATTTACTATTTTGCTTCATATAAGAGGTTCGGTGAATTTTTAATAACCTTCAACACGAGGGTCTCTCTCTTTTCTGGTCTCTCAAATTCAAACAACTTCAGTGACAACGCGTTGCAAAACTGGCGTTTTCAATAGTTTTCAACCAATGGGGCGTGTTGAGTATAAAAACATGCTCTAAAAATATATGTAGAATTTTGTGGCTGTAGTCTGACAAAGAAATAAATAAAATACTAAAACATAAACAAGTTTGTACTTCCACAGCCCTCACTATCTAAACCCTTAGCCCCGCCCGCTAATCATCACTTTACTGTCGGATGAATTAACAGAAAACTGTAACTTGGGACTCATCTTTGGGCATAATTACATATATGTATACCTACTACAAACTCCTAACTATGGTCGAAACACTGTTAACATTTATGAGCCTGGCAGCTGTTAACAGACAGGTAAAAACAAGAAGAGACGAGAGCTGCAGAAAACGGTTCCCATCAACGAAGCAGCTATTTATGTCTCCATCAACGGAGGCTGCATATAAAAACAGGAGCATGGAAGTTGGGTGTGATAAGGTGAAGTTTGAATGCCCTTTCAATGGTGTTACCTATATATTTGGCAATAATTATATACGAATATTTGAGAAATTTAAATATTATGAAAATAGTTTGAATATTTTTATTTTTATTTGCTAATGAAATGAACTTTCATAAGGAAAACTTTAATATCTAATTTGTATCTTTAAAATCATAATACTTGTATAAAATTATGGCTCTTTGCGCTTTATTCAAAAGTGCAATTTGTATAAATATTTTATATATATTTTGGAGTTATTTGATATAACAAAAACTTGCGTAATAGATTTCATGTTTTCTTAAAGTAATTCATCGTGATAAATCCACAAAAGTGATAGTTTAAAATCGAGCACGGACCAATACGAATGTAATATAACAAATATGTATAGAAATTTCCGAAATAAATATATATATTTTCCATTTTTCATGCTCAACTTGAAAACAAAGTCGTAATACTTCTCATGGTTAGGCTAGGGCAGCCAGGGTGACAGTTTGAAGGAAAATGGCTCCGTTGACACAGTTTTCTGTTTTGTGGGACACAGCTGAGACGGCGCTGAAAAAGCCACCCAGGCTGCGGTTATGGAGCTTGAAAAGCAGTTGTGTCTGCAAAGGGGTTTAATGGGAAGACGTGAAACTTGCTTAAATGGTCCGCGCAGAAAACTTGAAGTTAAAGACTTTTCTCAACTGAACAAAGATGCACCACATAAAAGTTGGCATAAAAATACTCGTAACTGTGTAAAACCAGAACTTATATGAAGCTGTTACTGTGAACTGATATCACCGAAATATGTCAGCTTTTTTAAACTATTTAATAAATATGCTGCTCAAAATTCAGGCAGGATCAAGAATTGCTTTCCCCCATCATCTCTCTTTTACAGTCCCATAATGGGAAATCGTATCATGTTTTGCTATTTACACTTGGCTTACGCTTCGATATGCCTAGCTATAAAAGTTATTTGGGAGCATATCAGCTTTCACTGAGTATTAAATTACGCGGCAAATGCAAGTTTTCCAAGTATCGGGATGAGGCGAAAAGTTTGAGGAAGCGGAAATCAGATTTCAGTTACAATGAAAGGAATGCTTGCTTGAGCATGGGGTGAGGGGTACGCAGACAAGTCTTTGGAACTATGCAAAACTATGTAAGTGCATTGGGCGGAGGAATGAAATCAAGATAAACTACTCACAATATTTACTTTTAATTGGAGAAGTTCAAAAAGAATAAATAAAATGCCAAAGGAAACTTTTGTTTTTTGTTCTTGCTTAACCATCAACGGCCATAGAAGGGTTAAGAAAGGGATATGGCCGAAGAAATGGGGTCAAGCCAGCTGAGCATACTTTAAGCTAACACTTAAAGGTAAACAAAAATTAAAATTCAGACTACATTTGCCCGAATTATTTTTTAGTCTGCTCTTTGACATTTTTTAAGCCGTAATTAAAGTACTCGCACCTTGATGTCTGGACAGACCAGACGTGGGTGGGCGCTTGGGCGTGTCTGCGAGGTCAATTGGTGCCTCCTGATACGGGTCAAAGTGTGAAACGTTTCATCTTCATTTCAGCTTTAGCTACTCCATATAGTTGAAGAGAAGAGTTAGTTGGCTAATAAGAATTTTTAATTGGAAGAGCGGAAATATGAGGTATGAGATGGGATTTATTTATTGCTTCTTTTAATTCTGGGTTTTGAGAACAATATTCAGGTTAAAGCTCATAAACTGGCCTTTATTTTATATGTTTAATTTCATTTACCTTGAAAATATTACCTTAGATCCTTCGAAAACTTCCAAAATGTTGAAACTTCGAGAACAGTCGATCCAAGCCAAACTCCTTGAACTTTGCAGAACACTTCAACGCCGGCTGTCAGATTTTCCAAATAATCTTAGACATTTTATTGAGCGAACATCATATTCCAAGCTAACAAAACATTTTTCGGTATAATTTTATTTACGATTCAACTTTGTACTACAAAACGAGAAAGAAAAACGCACGCTAGCACACACACATGAGTAGGAACTTGTATAAGGTGGCAAGTTTTATTGGCCACCGAAATGTAATAAAAATCCAAAAACTGTGGGGCAGGGCATACGGCATTAACATGGCTTGGCCTCCTCCAAGTTTATGTAGGGAGCTGAAACTGGAACTGAAACTGAAACAGCCTCATATTAAGTTTTCTTTATGCTGGCTGTGAGCGGAAAATATATAAAAACTCCAAATTAATGCACGAGTTTTTCTTTTTGTGTGAAGCAAACAGATGTTTGGTAAAATGAATTGGGCAGGGAAACGTGGGTCGGTGTGGCAGGGCAATGCGTGTCTGGCATAAGATTAGAAAGTGTGCAGGGTAATTTATGCAGTCCAAACAAAAATGCAAAAATTTTTCTGCGAGCGGTTTTAAAATGGGAAGCTAAAGAAAACCAAATATTTTCTTTTGTGTGGAAAATTGTGAAATATTAAAATAAGTGGAGCTGCCCCGTTTTGATCAGGCATACCTAAACTTCTACTATATTTATGATGAAAATTGTACAAATTTAGGTGCTTGAGACTTAAAAAGGTTTCACAAGGATGTGATGAATGAATGATCCTTGCTGAAAGAGTGACATTGGACAAGCATCGAAGTCCCAAATGTCCCTTAAGTTTTATGTCATTTAAGTCTTGGCTCCTACACCCGTCAATTCCATTTCGATTTGCTCTAATGACTTGCCCTTCGTCTCAGGAACTGCAAAGAATATAAAAAATAAAGCCACAATGCATACCACACAGAATACAGCAAAGGCTCCATGAGTTCCGAACAAATCTAGAAAATATAATCAACCATGAGAAAATGATTTTAATAAACTACTAAATACACATACCAATCATATCCTGGAAAGTTTTCGTTACCACAAAAGCGCAAGCCCAATTGAAACCAACCACTAAGGAAGCAGCGGGTCCCCGGACGCTTGCAGGCAGAATTTCGCCCATCATTAGCCAAGGTATGGGACCAAAGCCCATGGAGAAACCCAATACATAAATAACAAAGGCCAAGAGTGGTAGCCAACCGATGGACGAGGTATTCATACCTGTCGACTTGCAATAGAAGAATGCAGCAAGTACACCAAGCGTCACAATCATGGCAACATCGGAAACATAGAGAAGGATCTGTGGATGATTTTAAAATATAAAAATAATCTTGTGAATTCGGAAGACGATCAAAAAGAAATTATCTTTTGAACCATCCCAACTGAACGAAGAGATGGGCTTCTCAAATTTGAATCTATACTCTGCTCCAAGCAAATTCCCAATTTACACTCGCTTCACAACCAAAATACCCAATCATCTCACCTTTCTGCCCACCCTATCAATAACCACTGTGGCAATCAACGTGGCTATAAAGTTCACCAGACCCACAATGATGGTGCACAGATTACTCTCGATGGTGGAGCCAGCATCATTGAATATCATCACCGTATAAAATATGACCGCATTGATGCCGCTCAATTGCTGGAAGAACATCAGACCAATGGATATGGAAATGGGCTTCAAGTTTCTTTTCAAGAACATATCTGTGCAGCTGTTCTTGGGTGCATTCGTTTCGTCGTAGTATGTGCGCGAGAGTTCCTTCATCTCCGCATCCACATCGGCATCCTTGCGACGCAGCCAAGTCAACGACTTCTTGGCTTTCTCCTCTTTGCCGCGGGATAGATACCAACGCGGCGTTTCCGGTACAAAGAGCATCAGAATGAGAAACGGCACACAGAGCGCACCACCAACAAAGGCCAACTGGGACCAGTTGGTAAAGGAACCTATGGTGAAGCACATCAGCAGCCCCAGATTACCCAACAGTGTGGGCATTAGACCTAGAGTGCCCCTCACCATCGGATGCAATGTTTCGCCCAGGTATACGGGTAAGGCCAACGAAGCCACACCCACTGCCAAGCCGCCCACTGTACGTCCGGCTAGAACCATGGCAACACAGCTCGCCAAGGCGATCAACATCCAGGCGAGTATGAAAGGTGGCGCTGTCAGCAAAATGGTCCACTTTCTGCCTATGATCATGATCAGTGGACCTCCGCATATGCCGCCCACCAAACCAGCCAATGGCATTATGCCGCCAGTCCACGAGGCGGCCTGGGGTGTCACTTCAAATGAGGTTATATTCGGATCCATCATGGTGGGCAGTGCAGGCGAGGTGTAAGCATTCGTAAAACCCACGCAGAATGAGCACATCGAAACGGCAACGGCTGCATGAACCTGATAAGCGGGATGGAAGACATAAGATGTAAAAAGGGGAATACCAGTGATGTTACCTGGGACAAGGAAACCACCTTCTCATTCTCAGCTTCGCCTCCTGTTGGCGGTGCCATAGCAAAGCGAGAAAAATGTTTCGTGTGTGTTTGTTGATCAAATGTTATAACAAACACTGAACAGTCTGTCTGAGTATGACAATAAAATCAACATCCAATAGGAAAGGAATTTTCATTCAGAACCGCAGATTGCTTGGGAGGATTCTAATCAGGTCTGATCAGGTCTTCCGGTTCTTTATGGAAACATGTAATTAATGGCATAGTTGAGGTTTCCAAATGATTAACTTTTGTATTAACTTAGAAACTCTGCCATATGCTCGCCTAAAGTAACCTGCTCAATGCTCGAGCTCCAAAAAAAAAAAAAAAATGGAACTTCCAATCAAATTTTGGAAAGCACATTTTTGTTGGCCTTTTTGCAATTTCGCCACTTTGCAATTTGCATTCGACACCTTGAAAGAGTTTTTGACGCCGCCGCAGTAGTCATTCAGTGAGAAGAGCTTCCATCAGAGAGACAGAGAGAGAGAGAGAGACGGACACGGGCACGGGCAATGAAATGGAGCCCATTGTTTTTCAGCGTTCGGTTTGGCCTTTGCCTTTTGCACCCAACTCATTAAAAATTCCATTTTCATTTCGCCCATCATCCATTTTGATTTCATAGTCGAATGACAATGGGAGGCGGGAGGGCAGAGATAGCGGAGAAGAGCCGGAATGCGGATTCGTTACGTTACGTTACGCTTTTTGGCTAGAGCCAATTTCAAAGTGTTTACTTTTTCCTTTTCACATTGATTTTTTGCCGACCGCCCGGGAAAAACTTTCACTTCTGACTTGTGTGGCTTTCGACAGAAGCTTAATATTTTATATAATTTTTTATTTTATTTCGGCTCATAAATGAGTAAATACTTTGACTGCGGCGGCAGTGGGGAAACTTTAAACGGTGGCCGTAATTAAAAAATAAATAAGAACAGCAGCGAAACTGAGTATATGAATGGATGCGTCGGATAAACGTGAATGCAAACAAACATATAGACATACTTATATGCATGTACCTACACACACACATACACACGTATGCAGCTGGGAGCCAACGAACTGGCCACAGTTAATTAAAATATTTGCCAGCCAGTGTTTCCGTCCTACGTGACGTATTCGTAATTTTTTATGATGCGTTCGTATTTCTGTGCTCCGTGTTTTCTCTCATATTGATGAATTATTTGTTCAGAGCTCAATCAACATATTGCAGGCATAGTGAACCATAGGCATACATATGCAAATACATATATACATACACATACATTTATACATAGTTCATAAATATAAATTTGTTGGTTTATTTGATGTAGTCGCTGTTTTTGGGCCCTTAGGGAAATGGGGAAAATCTGTATGGAAATAAAAAAAAAAAGGTAATAATTTTGTAAAAGCTTAAAATTAATAATGTGAACATTACAGAAATTGCACTGTGAATATTCTGAGTGTTGAAGTTTCTTCATCCATACGTACGATGTGTTCATTCACCTGACCACATCAATGTGGCCTTACAGCTTCTACAGCTCATAGTTCCATCGAATAAGGGCTTGCTAAGGCAAATAGGACCAAAGATCTTGCAAAGAATCTTTCTCTCGAACACCTCAAGAGCAGCTTCGTCTGATTGTGTTACTGTCTAGGCCTCAGCACCATATAAGAGCACCGGAAGGATGAGCGTCTTGTAAAGTGACAGTTTCGTCTGTCGAGAGAGAGAGAGGTCTGTTCAATTGCTTACTGAGCCCATAGTAGACCCTGTTGGCCAGAATTATTCGCCGCTTAATCTGCACGCTGACATTGTTGTTGTTGTTGTTGAGAGCAGAGCTAAGCTATAAGCTCCTTGACAGATGCAAAGTTATATTTCAATGCAGTCAGCTGAGAATCAAGAGTATACCATATATATACCACTTCCACAATTCTCTGGTCACTATACCTACTTTGGCTGACATCGCATTTGGTCTGACCGAAGATGATAATCCTGGACACATTTGTTCGTCAATATTGTGCTCCGGCTTTCCTTGTAATGCTCTCCATCAGAAGATTGAAGAGCGTACATAAGAGCAAGTCAACTTGTCTCAGAATTCGCTTGGTAGTGCAGGTTTAAGAGAGATCTTTTGCTAACTTAATGGATCTGATGGTATTGCTCAACGTCATTTTGCAGAGCCGAGTTCGCTTTGCAGGAATACCAATCTCAGATATATATATAGGCGACCCCTCAATGGGCTATCGAAGGCAATCTCATAGTCAACAAAAAGGGGGTCCCTGTCGATCTGATTATCATAGGTCTTTTCCAGAATTTGGCGTAGTGTGAAGACCTGGTCAATGGTGGACTTGACAGGTTGAAAACTGCCTGACAAGTTTTCATCAGTGATTTTGCATGTGGATTCGTCCTCTCACACATATACGATCGAAAGAAACTTATATGCCATCGAGAGAAGGCTAGTAACACTATAGCTGGAGCGTACAGTAGCATCGCCTTTCTTCTTGGTATTGAGATTGCAATCCTGGATCATGGTTTTCGTAAGCGATATCTCGCAGATGAGTTGATGCATGCACCTTAACAACTCATCGCCACCAGACTTAAACCATTCAGCAGCCAGGCCGTCAGCACCTGGGGGATTGTTGTTCTAGGGCTTGGGACCGGTACTTCAATGCCATCTTCATCGATTGGGGTTCGTGAATCATCATATCCGATGCTGTAAAAATGTCATCTAGGAAATCAAAAGTTATATATTTAAAATCAATGCTAAATTTCGGGCAGAATTAAATGTATTTATACCAAATAGAAGAAGAAGATTTTATGTTGTTGATTGTCCTGAGGGATGTCATTCATTCAAGAAGTATTGCCTTTGTGCTGCTCTGTCCCTGAATCTTAAATGTTGGGCTTTAAGGAATTGATGTCAAACTTCAATTTTCAACATCTGAATCTAGCAGCCATTCCAACATGTCAATCTAGTTTCCATCTTAAATATATTCCAAAATATACTGAATCCCACTCAACACTTCTAGAACACAATGGCTGAGAAATCAAATGTTTGCATTATTGGCTCAGGCAATTGGGCCACAACTATTGCCCGCAACATAGGCAGAAATGTAGTCAACTCTCAGCTTCTCAATCCCAGAGTGTATATGTATGTTTACGAAGAGTATATAGAGGGGCGCAAATTAACAGAAATTATTAACACCACTCATATAAATGTGAAGTACATGCCCGATTTTGTGCTGCCTGAGAATGTGGTAAGTAAAGCGATGATGATACTATCCTTTGACATCACCTAATCTAATTGCAACTACCAGGTGGCCGTGGATGATGTGGTGGAGACGGCTCGGGAGGCAGATATCATAGTATTTGCCATACCACCTACCTTTGTGAGCAGCTGCTGTAAGACCTTGCTGGGCAAGGTGAAGCCCACATCTCATGCTGTATCGCTGATCAAGGGTTTTGAGCGCAGCGATGATGGACAGATTATATTGATATCACAGATTATCATGCGGCAATTAAAGGTGGATTTGCTGGATGTAAACAAGAGGTCAGCTGCTTACTAAATTAAGTGTTTTCAGATACCTTGCTCCGTATTGGTGGGCTGTAATCTGGCTCATGAAATCTCCAATGATAACTTTGTTGAGGGAACCATTGGCTGTCGCGATCAAAAGTTTCTAAGGGTGCTCCATGATATCTTCAAGTCGCCCACCTTCCGAGTGGTGGTCACCGATGATGCTGACTGTGTGGAGATATGCTCTACATTGAGGGTAAACTGTCCTGTATAAATTCCAATTCTTGTTAAATTAGAAATTCTTTTACCAGAACATAATCGCCTTTGGGGCTGGCTGTGCGGATGGTATGGAGCTAAACGAGAATACCAAGGCTGGCATTATACGACGCGGTTTCCTGGAGACCATACAATTTGTGGATGTCTTCTATCCGGGCAGTCGCATGGCCACTTTTTTCGAAGCATGCGGTCTCTCCGATCTTATCACAAGCTGTTATGGTGAGTACGGCTTCATTTACCAAACCCTAATAATATTCTTTGGCATTTAGCAAATCGCAATCGTAAGCTAGCTGAGGCCTTTGTGAAGACAGGTCAACCTTTGAGCGAGTTGGAGCATATTTTAGTGCCAGGACATGAGCCTTTAGGTCCTGTAACAGCTGAGTTAGTTAATATTATGCTGCATAAAAAGGGCTTGGAAGATAAGTATGTATAAGCAGTGCTTTACCAATGAATTTGTTATTAATATTTAGCTATAGATTCCCTTTATTTACAACCATATATAAAATCTGTCGTGGGGACATGCCTTTGACACGTCTGGTGGAGACCTTACGATATGGTCGAGAGGATATGTAAGTGTAGATCTATTGCTCTTATTGATCAATTAGTGAAGCGAAACTAACAATAGTAATGTTAAAAAGTTATTCATAGATATATTTCACTAATTCATTCATTACTATCGATATTTTTCCAAGCACCATATATCATATTTTCTCATATTATAAATATTTTATACTTACATTCCTTTTTCTATCTATCTTTCAGCTATCATCCACAGCACACATTCCAACTGTAATCCTATATCAAAATTATTTCCGAAGTGGACTTACTATTCAAATATATTCCTAATGACTTTGGAATTAAGAACATCCCATCATTTCTCATTGAAAACATGTATTCTTTATATTGCAAGCGATTGCATTGAATTTACATTTTCTTATTGTTTGTTTGCCCCTGTTTTTCAAATGGAGCATACAATGCTTTTGCCTTTCTAAATTTATCGCCATATTTTGAAAGAAATTGTCCGAGAACATTTTGCATTTGTTTGATGAACAATGCCCGGCAATACAGCATGCGGAATGCGGAATCCCAAGCATCCATATCGACAATATTCAAACAAAAGGCACATTTTATTGTTGTGCGTCTTTTCTCTTTCTCTCTCTCCTTTTTTTAGTTTCTATTTTCCATGCGGTTCAAGTATTCCTTGTGGGTGAAAGTGCACTCCATTCAACGCTTCAATGCGAAGCACTTTTTAAGGAGTAGCAAGTGGAGGCAAGAAGAACAACTACTACAAACTATGAATGCAGAGGAAATCACTTCACTCATAAATGGGTTGAATACAAAATAGGGGCAAAGTGGAAGGCAAAGGAAAACTAAAGCACATTTTGTTTTGTTTCACCCTTTTCTTCGCAGTTATGTATCGATATTGTATATTTTTAAGGTATTGTTCTTGCATTTTGGAGGGAAGGCAGCCCCACCCAAAGGGAGAGAGACGTTTTCTAATGGCTAAGCTCAGGCAAAAAACATCACAATGATTGATCAAAAGTGCAGACTGAATGACCCACATATGCAGGCATAGTAATAATAACAGTTTATTGAACTTTTTGGAATACAATAAACTAAAGTATGTTCCTCATGGGATATCTATAAACTACAATATATTTTCATGTAATAAAACTACAAATTATGCTTTCAAAAGGTGATTAAAATCTTTTGTTTTATTTAGAATGCAAGAAATTCTCAGACAAAAAAAGGGAAACACTAGCTGTAGCTTAAATATAAATATCCTGGTAAATGTTTTAGATTTAGAGCAAGCAATGGGAACCGTACCTCAGCATTGGTCTGCTCAATAAGGTATTTCAAACAATCTTAAGTTGCTACCTCTTTCATAAAAACCAATGCCTTTACTTAGCCTAAAATGAAATCATTTGAAGGTTCTGAATCAAAAGTCCTCGGTGGCCAATAGGCTGATCTATTTCGAGAAATAACGCCTTCGCCAAATGTTTTCATAATTAAGCATCTGGCGTCTATAAAACCCTTTAGTAACCCTATAAATATGGCGGAATTCTACAAGTACTTTTAACATAAAATAGACTCACTTTTGCCCCACATAAGGTCGCAATCTTCATATTGAATATGTTGACAAACACAAATATATATCTATTCTATCCATTCGCTGCATGTGACAGTAGAATATGGCACAACAACACTAATTTTGAATCGAACTCCTGGCCAATACTGGCCGAACGCTCTCAGTCATTCAGTGTGGGCAAGGACGGAGCCAGCTTTTCTCGTAGAGGGGGTCAAAGGGGGTGCCAACAATAATATATTCCCTGCCATTAGGCACATTTATAGAGAATTTATACTGAAAGCCGATGTGTAGGGCGGGCCCCCGCTGGCTACACCCCTCAGTAAGCAGCTCGTTTGCCGGCTACAGTTGCTGCAAAGAACAATCGGACATGACAATATAACTTGTAAGGTTTTCAACTTCTAACTTCTTTGACCTGAAAAAGTGGATTGTTTTCTGGCAGTGCATAATATACTAAAAATCCGTCGGACTTTGTGACAGACTGTCTCGATATCAACCACGATCTCTTCGTCTGCAGTTTTTTCGTTCAACAAGTCCACCTTATGGCTGGCTACCAAATCACTTCAAAACTAGAATTCTAGGCTGTTCTAAGCCCTATTCTATAGGCATTACGTAATCGTGATGAGCATATTAAAAGCAAAACTAATTGTCAACTTGCCCAAGTGCAGTCACCGGCAGGCACAGCCGCGTTCTGTAATCAAATTGAGTAATTTCGGAATTTGAATTAAGCCGCTTACACAAAATGCCTAACCAAATATGCATGAACAAATCTATAAATCTGTATATCTATATAGCAGGTAATCAGAGCTAAGCACTTTTGTCATTTGATTTAATTATGGCTGAAACAACACACAGCACAATTCAATTTCATGTGCACCATTATGCAATATCCATTAAAAGTGCAACAAAATTGCTTAAATAATTGATTTACTCAAACAGTTTTACAATCGCACAAAATGTGTGGATTTTTTTTAATTATGTAACAAATTTAATGGACTTTGTATTTGAGTCGAAAGGCATCTTATTGGAGCACTCTCTGCTTGATTATTTTCCATAAGCGCTGAATGATATTTTGATCCTCATCTGGAACTGGGGGAGGTGGACGGAAGTAATTGTACATCTTATCCCACAAATAAGTGGCTTGATCGAAGATTCCCTCCGGCTTCTTTTGCTCTTCTTTCTCTTCTTCGGCATTCTCCCAATAATGCCAAGCTAGCACAAACACCACGGCGCTGAGCAAAACCTGAACAAGATATCCCAAGTGGCGCAGCATCATACAATTGTCACGACGTTGCGGCATATTTGCTGCCCCAAAATGTCCCGGCATGGCTTTCAGTTTGATTTCCTTATTGTTCAATGCAACTGGATCTGGTACCGCTGGGTTGGAATGTTCTTTAGCAAAAGCAGAGATGTATTTGAGCTGGAAAATTCTTACTTACCAATAATATATATAAAATATATATGAGAATAGCACAGCACAAGTTTCGATTGTAGAGGTGACGCTAGACTTCAGACTTCAGAGCAGAATCAGCACAGCCTGCTATGCCTAATCCCTAAATATTTTTCACACAAATCGAATATCGAATATTTTTCAGGCTCAATTTTAGAATCTAAATCATAGGCTTTCCCATGCCATTGTTGACTAGTGTAAGCTGTTCTGAAGTGTTCGAGGTACTGGCACATTCTGTGGCAAAAAAAAATCTCTTCCAACAGCATTGTTTGCCTTTTATATAACAAAAGCTACCGATCAAATCTCAATCGCGTACATCTAAACCAAATAAGAAGCACCGATAAGAAAAGCTATAAGGCAATCTTAAATGGGCAAGATGAGCTAATTTCACGTATTTCAATGATATCAACGTACGCAGTTGCCTTTGCTATAATGATAAACAAGGCACAGGGACAAACTAAACTAAAAGTATGTGAATATAATTTGGAAAATCCGTGTTTTTCACTTGGGCAACTCTACTTTGCCTGCTCTTGGGCTAGAAACCCATTGGATTTATAATAACGCTGTATACGCTGTGTTTTATACAAGTCAATTAAAGTATTGATGGCCTTTGACCCGCTAATTTGTTTCAAAACTCTACTCGTTCTGTGCATAACTGCCTGCCTTTATACAGTACTATATAAATTTCTAACAGGAACATCATTGTGTTTATAAATTGCTTTATTTCAGAATTTGGGAAGTCAGACAGTTATAACCAAATATGCCGCTTACGTGATATGGATATGCTATATGGTGTGAATAAAAGCTAAAATGCAAAATGGAAAATGAAAATTCAAAAACTCGAAATGTAATTCAGCTACGGTTTCAGTTTGGTCCAACTAAACAAATATGTCACTTAGGCAAACAATGGCTACCGTCACACGCACACTCGCACACGGACACACACGCATATGCATATACACATACACACATATAAGCTACAAAATTTGCATATCACGAGTCAGACAGAATAGGATAGGCAGGACTATGCCTGAAGGTAGCCTGTTTGGCGCTTGGTTAGGGATGGGGTGCGGGTGCTGAAGCTTGTGCTCTGTTTGCCCATTTCTTGTTGCATTTTGGGGCAGCATTTAAAGCGTTTCTCGTTTTTGCTGATAATTACACGGTAAATTTGCCAAATGTGACGACGAATGGTAAACTTACGAGCTACACGTCGCCAATTGTGCAAGTGTGTGTTTTGTACATGCTAGAGATGGGCGTTTTATTCTGATGCAACGCTTGGAAAATGAGTGACCTGAGGAATATATATTAACTAATGATGTAAATTATATTAGATTTCTAAGAAGAACTAAACAATGTTCTCCAACAATGTTTTCCTTCAGACGTATACCCGACTAGGCTTGATGGTCTTCCAACGCGAGAAGAGGTCAAGTAGAGTTGTCCATGTAATAAGCCCGGCCACCAGCGATTGCCCACTTGTCTTTTTTTGTAGTCTTATAGTCATAGCACACGCAACTGGTATCATTGTTATGTTGATACATGGAAACAGCTCATCTTGCCACTTAACTATCGTCTTCTAGTCTTTTCTCTCGTTGCTTAACTCTTACAGATGCACGCACTTGAGAAGTAGCTTCTGGCTTTCCTAGCTCTTTACTTTTGGTATCTTGTTTAGACCGTGGAAGAGCTAATTTTGTTGGCATATTACTTTTGAAATTTTTGTTTATTTATTTACGAAATATTTTTTAACATTTTTAATATTTAATATTTTAATATTTTACTTTTGCTAAGCTTCTTAATTACTTAATTTCAGGTTCCGGTTATTTAAATATTCAGGTCTTAACCGTTTACTTCAATTTTTTTACTTTTCTTAAAACGTTTCTTAACACAAAAAAGAGTTTTGTTATCCTACTCTTAGCCGATATTAATATACTGTTCACATTTCATAGCGATCGGCCCAATAGGTTAGACACCTATTAGGTCAGATAAAATTACATTAATTTGTATATAAATAGATAAGGTCGTCTCTAGTTCAAGGATCGTTTTAGTTCTCTTAAATCAAGTTACACCAATTTGTGTTAGTTTTAAATTCATTTTGATAAGTTTTATTGTCGATTTCTAAGGCTTTGTGAAAGGTTCTTAATCATGCGTGATCCGAATACCTTCACAACATATAATATATCATATTAGTTTACTATCTTTGGTATTTAGTCATTGCAACAGTTAAACAATTAAACAGTTTATTGTCGGCCTCACTAAATCGTCTTCGTGTCACGAAACACTGCCAATATCTCATAGTTACACCTGCTTATACACAACAGCAAACACTTACTGACTCACAGGCCGATACACACACACACACACTCAAAAACACACGCACACACATATATATAAATGCAAAGGCACTTCAGAAAATAAATAACAATTTCGTACGTTACACACGTCTCTGCTTACACAAACGAAAGTATCTGTAGCGATACGTGTGTGTGCATGTGTGTATTTATGTGGAGTGCGCCTAAAAGTATACTTCATTTTGTGTTTTACATGCCCAAAAACCAAAGCCACCAAAAGTACCCAAACCAACTCCCAACCCCACTTAGTAAATAGTACTTCATGGCATGGCTATGGCTGGCAAGGCCACTTCAAATGGCAGCTAGTTGTTTGTTGGCTTCCTAAATTGAACAAGCCCAAAAAGGGAAAATAGATAAATCTCTTATGTTATAAAGTATGAATGGATTTGTGTGAAATAAATGGACAAATAATTTTTGTGAAACAAAAGAGCAGCCAAAAATGCAGAGCAAAAATTGGTTCTGAAATTCAGCAGAAGAGTTTTCACCATTGACCACAAATCAGGGCAAAAAATCAGTTTGAAATGATACGATAATATACTGTAAAAAATCAAAAGCTTACTGAAACCAATTTCGAACCTAACTTCTGAGGTATTATGGCAAACTAAACCGGTCTATCAATGCTCCACAGTCTTCAACAAAGAATCTTGATTGTAAAATCGAAATTTTAGGACTGATATAGCTTATCAGAAATGAACCCGTTAATAAGCTCTAAATGCTTATCAATCTTTAACTATTATAGCTGTATATTATAGCCTATGGCTTCAACCTATTATAGCCCCAGTGCCCTACTTTAATATTGCCATATATCATTCAACATTTGTCTTTTCCGTCTCCCTCTTTTTTTTTTTGGTAAACATTCGGTGAGCTAAATTAAGACGGCGCTTAAATTTCCCTCAAATATTTAGTTCGAGAAAATTATTTGACAAATACACAAAGAAAATTTTGTTGTAGAGATCACAGGAAGTGGCGAACTTGTTTTTGGGTCCATCTCGCACTCCTGTGTTCACCCACGCTCACTGAAAAACCACCTACACTATACATTTTTGGCCATGGATGCGCTGTCGATCAATCAAGAGGTTTACATACGTCGCTCCGATGGTCGGGTCCAATATGCGACGATCGTTAAGCTGGATGGAGGAACCCATAACATTGTAACAGTAGAGTGGTCTGAGGATTCTTTCATCAGAGGAAAGGATATACCCGTGGCCAGTATCGTCGCGATGAATCCACAAATTTACGAACGGAGAAGGCAACCTTCAGCGAATCCAACGGCTTCCATAGCGCCCCGAGCCAATCGTTCGGTGATGCCATCTGCCCTACGCTGTACTCGAATGACGGCAGGAAGCACACGGCGCTCGCCGCCGCGGATTGTGACGGCCGCACCACGTCAGGTGCCCCAAGATGATGTGGTTAACCAAATCGACCGTCTCAGGCAGCAGCGCGAGCAGCGCCGCGAGCTCCAGGCCTTGGCTAGGGAGCAGCGGAATCAACAAAGGAATGCTGAACGTGGAAATCCCAACTGGGAGATTACACGCATGATTCGACTGCATCGTCTGCAAATGGAATTTGAACCTCCACGCGGCTGCGGTGTCGGTCGAGGTACTCCACCCAAACAGCATCAGATCATGGTGTGCGTTAGGAAGCGACCACTCAACCGTAAGGAGATCGTCGATTGGGAACCGGATGTGATAAGTGTGCCCAGCAGGGATCTGCTAGTCGTTCATGAGCCTCGAAGACAGGTCAACCTCACAAAGTTCCTGGAAAATCATAATTTCCGCTTCGACTATACCTTCAATGAGGACTGCTCAAATGCTACGGTGTACGAGTACACGGCGCGTCCGCTGGTGCAGCACATCTTTGAGGGAGGCATGGCCACTTGCTTTGCATATGGACAGACGGGCAGCGGCAAAACGCATACAATGGGCGGACATTTTGCTGGCAATGAGCAGAATTTGCGGAACGGTATCTATGCCTTGGCTGCCGGTGACGTTTTTAACTTCCTGAGTCAGCCCAAATATAGCCGGGGTGATCTAGTGGTCACCTGCAGCTTCTTTGAGATCTATGGGACACGTGTGTTCGATCTGTTAATGCCGGGAAAGCCAATGCTGCGTGTCTTGGAGGACGGAAATCAACAGGTTCAGGTGGTAGGCCTCACCGAGAAACCGGTGAAGGACACCACCGACGTGTTGACACTCCTGGAGCTGGGCAACAGTGTGAGAACCTCGGGCCAGACGTCGGCCAACTCGAAGTCGTCGCGTTCTCATGCGGTTTTCCAGATAGTGCTCCGCCATATAAGCGGCCGTCTTCATGGAAAGTTCTCCTTAATTGATTTGGCTGGAAATGAACGAGGAGCGGACAATTCTTCAGCAGACAGAATCACCCGCTTGGAGGGCGCCGAAATCAACAAGTCCTTACTGGCCTTAAAAGAATGCATACGAGCCATGAGTCGGCAGTCAAGTCACTTACCCTTCCGTGGTTCCAAGCTCACACAAGTTCTCAGAGATTCCTTCATAGGCGGCAAGAAGGTTAAGACCTGCATGATAGCCATGATCTCACCCGGTCTGCATTCAGTGGAGCACACGCTGAATACGCTGCGCTATGCGGATCGGGTGAAGGAGCTCACTGCACAGGCCGTAGCCAACAGGAGAATAGTGAAACCCGTTATCGTAACCCGACCAGATGCCTTCTATAAAGCTGAGAGCGTTATATCGTTAGCCCACAGTAGCTCACTACCCGATATAGCAGGACAGGCTCAGGCCAGTCTCGAAACGGTGGCCTCTGCCACATCCTTGCCAGATATAGAGAGCCAGTGTAATGGGCTTTGCCCTTCTTGGAATTCTTACAGATCGCCTACCACTCTCGAAGATGACAAGCTGGCTTACTTCAATGAGGTGACGAATGCCTATGAGAGCATGCAAGAGCAAGCTGCTCAAAAGTCGGATGCCGAGGTCGAGTCGGAGCAGACTTTATGTCCAACTAAGTCGAACGACACATAGAAATCCAGCGCATTCATTTCTGACAAACGGCTTGGAAAACTTAACAGACATAAGGATATGGGAGGCGATTTCTACGACGGCTACCAACAAGCCCAACTACAAACAGAACATTCTCGTACTTAAGAGTCCAAATTTTTGTGATTTCTATACTAAAGTTGAACAAAAATGTCTTAGAAATTCATTGAAGATAAAATTTGATCAAGATAAAATCGTATTTGTATAGAAATTATTATTCAATCAGTCATATATATATCCTGCACCCAAGTAGAATCCTTAAATGATATGTATTTCGATCCTTACCTGATTTGCAAGCCAAATCTGTTGTTAGCTTTAGTATACGGACAAGCATACAGGCTGATTAGGTATATAGAAAGTCGGTAGTCAATTGAATCCAAGCAATTGTTAAATGTTATTGATGCTTATTTCCACTTAGTTCATGGTTAGCGACTCAACTCATCAAATATCGAGAAGAGCTATAGTACATGCAGCAAGAAAATGCAATGGTAATGTCCATTCCGTGTGTCAATTTTCCAAAGAGAAATGCAAATAAAATTTCCAGAAAAATAACAGAAAATTACGAAAAAGTAATTTAACGAGTGACAGCAAGGAAACTATGAAGATGAGAAGAAAATAACAGTTGAATGTTTTAATTAAAAAAGATTTCTCTCCATCAGTTAAAAGTTTACGTGGCGTATGAGCAATCTGAGTTGAACAGGCGATGCCATAACTATTTATAGTGGCCACAGGGGGGGTTAGAAATGCAAAATAGAGACACACCGCCACATTTTGTTTAGCTTTCTAGTTGATTAAAGTTATTTTAATTGGTTTTTGATGTTAATAGCAAAAGTTACATCAACAATTTTTGCATTTGCAGAAAGTTGTCAGCTGTGGAAAAAGAATCTGAAAATAAATATGAACACAAGTTGACGTGTTTTGCAGTTGGAATGCTAAGAATACCACAAAGGCAGAATGCAAAAATTCATTATTTAAATATTTGTCTATAATTATATAGGTAAATTTTATGCCATTCAAGAACAACAGAACCAAAGAAATGCAAACACCAGAAATCCCCTACATTTATTCGAGGATTTGCGAAGCAGGCAAGCCAAAAAGTTGAACATCAACTTTGGGGGCTCAGAAGGAAAAGCCTTTAAGCCATAATTTAATATATTGACACAAAGCTTTTTTTGGCTCGTAAGTCGTCATCGTCGTCCTGTCTTTGCCATCATAATCCCCGATATTGTATATTGACAGCTGCCTTGACTTGCCCCGCTCCCCTGTCCAACCATCGCAGCGACTCATAAAAAGTACGAAAAAGAGAGAAAAGTAAGTTTTTGGCTTAATGCTCAACTATGCGGAAAATATTCTGTGCGCAGCGAATTTTGGGGCCAAGAGCTAAACAAGACGACACATGTACGAGTATGTAAGCCAAGGGAAGAGAAAGGTAAACAGGTTGGCAGGCCAAATTAACTAACGGCAAATGCTGACATACAAATGCAAGGTTAAGCCTTAAGGAGTTCATTTTAGCTGAATGAGGTTTTATGTAGGAACAATGTAGATATTACAAATATTCGATTGAAATTTCGTTAAGACTAAGGTACTCGAAATATGAATTTCTAGTGTCTTAATTTGTAAGTTTTACTTGTAGCACTAGGAAGCAATTAAGATTAATAAATATAAGTTTGAGAAAATGTTTAATAATAAGAAAAAATATCATGAAAAATCTTTAATGAAAACTTAAAGCACTTTACAATGTTTTAATCCTCTACAATTTTTGGATAAGAATACAAAACAAGTAAGAACGTTATAGTAGAGTCTAATATTGAGTGTGATCTGTGTGTGAAAGAAAGGGATGGCCTAGAAGTCAAAGAATCAAAATCTCTCTCTCTCTCTCTCTCTCTCCCTCTCTCTCTCTCACAAGCACATAGCAATGATATGGCAAGTATGCAGGGGCGTAGCCATAAAGGGACAGTATAAGGCGTTCAGTTTAAAGTCACTTTAAGTTGGCCTAATGGTACAGAATATGTTGATGTTGACAATTAAAAGAGTCTTACAATTCAAAGCACAGAAGCCATTTTCTATATAATATCATACTTTCCTATTTCAATCATCTCCAAAATAGATAATCTGCTTTGGCACAATCTTAATATACTCTCCCACAATTTTTGGAAAACAGGGTGCATAGTAAATGCCTCATGAAGAATTCTCTTCAAAATTTCTTCATAAATTGTAGCTACACCAGAAATTTCAAAGTCTATAATTTAATGCCTTGATATATCGTTAATCAAAGGCAGCGTCTTTAATCTTACGTCAAGTTATGTAAATAAACAATTACGAGCAGTTATGCAGGCACACACATATATACCTAAGCAAACACACCAACACATACGCACACACGCGTAAGCATGGTGTGTTACAAATTTTGCGGCTTAAAGTTAATTCGTTTCGAAAGTGTTTACCTAACCTGGCATTAAAATGTTCTAAAGACATTTCCCTAACTCAAAATTCGATAAGGCACACGCACAACACACACACACACATACACACACAAATCCACACCCACACATAAAGATAAGCAAACAAACCCCCCAAACTGGCCTCACTCCCTGGCATCCCTTATGGCTCGCCTAGAAGCGGAAGGAAATGGCGAAATGCAAAGCAGAATTCGAGATTCAGCCAAGTGCAAATATTTCAATTTGAAACTGATAAGTCTTATTAATGTGCAAATATATGTACGATACGAGTATCTAAATACATATATACATACAAATGTACCTACAAATGTGTTTATTCAAATATGAAAAGTTAACATTAGGTAAACAGCTTTTCTTTGGCCGAATTCCCACAAATTAAATATTTTATCATTTTACATCTAGCTGAGTTTCTCAGTTCAAAACAAAAAATTAAATAAAATGTTGCAACTAAAAGGCTGGCGGCTCTCTGCAATGTGAAATGTTGTATATCGATTACTTTGTCTAATGCACTTTGGGTAACTCCAAAAACAGAAAACTGCAAACTGCAAACTGAAACTACTTAGCCAAGTAGCGTCTCTTGTTGGCCACCAAAAAGTGCTCCGAGCAGTTGCTGGAATCGATTGCCTTGCCACTTGAAAGTGTCTGAACTGATGGAAGCCATGACAAGAGTCTGGCTGAGAAATTTGAGGAGACAGAAGCACAGAGCACATTGTCGGGCCGGAGCCAGAGACAGACCCAGAGACAGATGAAAAATGGCGGCAAACAGGGCAAGAATTTGTATTAAAAAGCAATAGAAAGAGGTTACGGAAAAGCATTAGAAGGCGACAAATTAGCTATGAAGTTGCAGAAATTTGATAATACTTGGAGAAAATGGAAAACATAGAATGAAGAGTTATTGTGTTTTATACTGAAATTATAAAAGCTTTCTATATTATTGAAGGTACAAGAAGTGTTCTGTATAGATGCTGTATAGATGCAAGGATGTTAATACAATTTTCGAAGTTGCTTTCAATTAGAAAGAATTCTTGGAATAATTTTGATATTTTAAATATACCTCAAAGTGGCTGAAATGGTTTTAAAAATCAAAATTTACCTCAGTCGGAGTATAAGCTGTAGATTGATGTGAGAAATGTAGATATATTGAACAAATTCTAGAGCAAATTGAACAACAAAACAGGTAAGAGACTGAGATCGTATCTAGCACACAATAGACATGACTTACTCTGAAGTATGTTTATTAAGATAATACTTCCCTAAAAGGCATTTCTCTCTCTGGAGCAACAACACAAACAAATCATACTCAAATCGAATCTCAAATATTTTTTAAAAATTTACCCGAATGTTCTTATTTTTCAGAGATTGAAAAGTTCAACGAATTTGTACAACGTTCTCAAATTTCTTTAAAACTCCCTCCCATAGCTCACTTCATCTTTAATTTATAAATTTAAACATTTCCTTACAGAACTCGAGAGTCATTAAAAACTTATGGCTGCATTTTTTTCTTAACAGCCTTTGCTCATACGTCATGTTTCTGCACTCATAGATGGGTAGAGAAAACCACAAAAAAAAGGCGAGAAAAAACCCCCAATCTTTTTATTTGTGTCAATCGTTTTCTCTGTTTTGGGTTCGTCTTGCTTGCCTTTCATACTTTGTTGTTATCATCGATTTATTTACACTCTTTTTTGTAATTTCCTGCCATTTTTGCGAAAAGAAATGTTTACAATGATAATTGTGCTTGCCTTGGCTGCAATCCTCCAGCATCGACTTTACGTCTTTGGCAATTGTTGTCATTTTCAAGCCAATAAATTGTTGGCAGCTGCATGTTTGTTGCTCCACCGCACTGCTCCTCTCAACCGCTATGTATGTGTATCTATATATATGCGTGTGTGTGTGTGCAACAAATTGTTTTTCATGCCGTAGGATGAGAAAAATGAAAGGGTATTTACACTGTATAAGAAGGTTAGAAAACAGCAGGAAAATATATCAAAATTACCTTGTTATACTTATAAATTCTGAGTGGCCTCTACTTGGGCATCCATTTTTTAACAGGATTTTAAACGAATTCCTTCAAATGTCGTCTTATAAATTAGATGTATGTAAGTATATATGTTAATATAATATCTAGATCAGAATTTCATTGCAGGGTATTGCATCTTCCCCTAACCAAAGGTAGGCTCATATTATTGCTGTTGACTTTCTCTGTCTGCCTGTTTGGCCGATTGTTGGCACTGCCTGCTGCCTAGCAGAATTATTTATGTTGAGAATTACAGTTTACAGTTACAGCTTACAGTTAAATAATTCTCTCTGTTTGGTCCTCGGCGACTCAGTGAAACAAGCAAATAAATAACAACATTCATCCCTTTCGGCATTTAAAATTTTTAAGGCTTTTCTTCTTATTTTGCGCCCACACTTAAATAAATGAGGGAAATATTTGTGCACCTGCTTCGCAGAATGCACTTTGCTGTAATCAGTTTGTTAAACAAGTTGAAATTTCTTTAAAACGAGCGAGCCCCTTCTCTTTCAGCTTTGTCGTAACCTCAATTTGTTGGCCATTAAGACGTCAAGTGTTAAAAACATGCAATCCTTCGCCGAAATCGCGTGTGTGGATATGGAAAATTTTAGAAGAAATGCCTGAAATATGGAGATAACAAAATCAACTTTGCATATTTACCAACACTGTCAGAAGTGGAGCAATGGAACAATATGGGTGCACTCAATTAGAAAACGGAAAACTGTTTTTTTCTTGAATAAGTTGTAATAAAAACGCTAAGAGCTAAAATGTGGAGGTGTGCCCAAATCGTGGTTGGATTGTGTAAGCGTGATGGAATTATAAAAATACTAGCCAGCTTACCCAGCGTTGCAAGGGCAGTCTTTTGTTGTTTCTTTTCCATATGGTATAGTATAATGTATATTTAATTTGTCTAGATGTGTGCAAAAGGACATAATTAAACGATCATATCATTTGTATCCCTCATTGTATCGTTGTATCATTTGTATCGCCGCATTGCCCGTCTGTCTGTTGCTCCGTCTGTCCGTATGAACACCTAGGAGGGTATGAATTCCAAGATTCGAAACAGACGAAGAAATATATATATAAATATATATATATAAGGCTATATGCCTTAGAGAGCTCCGCAAAATGATGCTAATACACAAGCAGACACACAAAATCTCACAAAATCAAGTAGCTAATATTGCCAATATGTAAGTGTATGTGTATGGTAGCGAACGATTCGTGTTGTTGTTGTGGCTAAGTGATATTTTGTTACTGTTTTTCTTGCAAAATTTTAAACTGTTTTTCTAACTTCTTAAAGGAATCAAACCAAAAAATATGCCTAACCCTATTTTGGGCAAAAGAGTTTAAAAACGAAAACGAAAAATGTCGGAAGTGTGAAGTGAAATGAAAGGAGCAGCAAGAAAAATAACCCTCTGATTGCGACAACAACAACAACAACAAGAACGGCCTGCCCAAGAACTTCACAAACCAAACAACTTTGGCCAGCAATTCTGCTGGCATTTGTGTATGTATGACCATTAGTGCATGTGTGTGTGTGTGTGTTTGTGTTTGTGTCACGCTAACCTCAAAATTGCCGCCAACAATTTAACAAGCAGAGAAGGTTGTGTGAAAAATATGTCAAACAAGCAAGAAGAAAAGCAGAAGGAACAGCAGCACCAGCAGCAGCAGCAACTCTGGAACTAGAAGAAAAAGAAATAGTGGAAGGCAAAAGCAGTGACTTTTTTATACGTAAATTGCGTTAACACGCTCACAGCCACATGCACACATACACAAATACAAACACATATGCAAACACGTCTCTGTAGTCGAATTACCACATAAAAAGTGGCTGCCATACAAACATTTACATATATACATATATATATACATATACAAACACACACAGACACATCAGCCAAAAGCCAGGCCACGTTTTGAATTATGCATTTGTGACATACATAGTTTCCCCTGGCCCCGTTCACGCCTCTTTCTCACCTACCAAATATCTTTCCACCCACAAGAAAAATATACATATTCACATATAAAATGGCTGACAACGAGACACCAAAAAAAAACAAGAAACAGGAGGGAAAGGTCATCATCTAAGGCTAGTTATAACTTAAATACTCTTACAGAAAATAAGAAATGATTTGAAATGATTTGAAATGATTTCATCGGTGAACAATCTGCGACTGCGAACCATTCATATTATGTGGATTTGTATGGTTCTCCGTGATTTAAAATCGAATTCATTTCATAGTTGATGTAGCTAACATCGTAAGTTGTTAAGCGTAAGTTGTTAACATTGAGCTAAGGTAAAATTTCAAGATAAGAAAATAAAAATCTATATAATTTAGTAAGTTTAAGAGATGAATGCCAAACCCATTGCATAAACTTGAATGCGTAAATTCAGGCCTCATCTAATTATTGTTTTCAAATGACTTCGTGTAAAGTGGTGGCTACAATGCATCCAAAACACTGGATGAAGCATTCATCTCAAAATAAATGATTGAACAAAGAATTATATGTGGAAAATTTTACGAAGTGACTTAATTAATTTATTAATAAAATACATTAGAAAGCTAATTTTCGACTTCTTTGAAAACTGACAAATTTAACATACTACACATGTGGCCCGAGCATAATTTATACTACCAAATGAAAACTGTCTACTTCTTGTAGGGCAAACTCAACAAGGAAAGTATTCATGGTCTGTTTTTTTTTTTTTTTGGCCAGCATGCAAATATGCTTCAGCAGGAGCCCAAGCCCAGGCAGGACCAGCCAACAGGATGGCACACAAGCACCAGGAAGTATATGTTTGCATATTATGCTACTCATAATGACTAAATTCGCTGTGACAAAAAATCACGGGGTCATATTTATTTTTCAAGGATAGAGCTATTTACTTCTACGTATGTTTTTGTTAGATTTTTATTCTAACAAATAATTTTATTAGAAAAACACTTGATTTTTTTCTATTTGCATCATATTATATATCTGCTTAACAAACTGTGAATATGTGTTTTGATTCCCTTTATGGATGAAAAGATTGATGAAGGTCAATTAAATTTGACATCAATATCATCCCTCGGGTGCCGCCTCTTCAGCCTTCTTCTCCTCAAGGGATAGAAGAGCCCTAGCAAAATGTTTCTTAGCTGTTGAGTTTAGTTCATCTCCCACTTGTCTGACACCCAGGTCCTTATGAAGAATGCTGTTGCTCGCATACCACGGGGCGGCACACATTTGAAGGAGTATCTTATTTTGAAGAACCTGTACTCTTCTTAGCTGGAATAGGATCCCCATATGGGTAGGGCAGCTGCCTATAAATGAGCTTCTTGTCAAGGTGGACTTCAAGACAGCAGTACGAGTCGTTAAGAGTGATCGCGTGCCTAATATGGTTAGGGCTCTGCATGGTTTCTTGCAGTGTGTGTATGCACCATTGCAGCAGATTTCTCCGAGCATCAGCTATCAAGTTATACACTACCTGTTGGCCCATGTGGCCACCACATCTGCCATTTCTTCCAGTTTGTTAACCGCCTCCTCAGAGGTTGATTGAATTCAAAAACCCAATAACTTTGTCAATATGAATTGCATAATTTGTACAGAATTGTACATACTTATATGTATGCGCCGGGCTGAGCCGAGCACATCATCTAGCACTGCACTTATCGTCCTAACGAATATAATTACAAGCCGGCTAGCAAAACAGTAATTAAAGAAAAATATGTAAAAGCAAAAAAAAATACACCAACTGGCAAAGGCTTCTTCTTGAGAAAATCGCGTGACTTGGAGGCCAAGAGAAGCCAAGCCAGGCAGGCACTTTCTACTCATAAAGACGGCACGTGTACTCGCACATATCTCAAGCATGAGGTACTATTTATAATTTGCATTTTACCAAACTTGACCTTGGGCGCCCCTGCCAAAGTTTTGAATTAATGTTGATTATAAATTCCATATTGATTTCAGCCTACTACAAATAATAAGAATAAAGCAAAGCCAGAAGTTAAACAATGCCAACGGAAGGCATTGAAAACTGTGCATTGAGAATCTCAAAACGGAACACTGAAACTTTATTGACTACGTTTACAGTTACAAATTTACTGAAACGAGTACGGAGTATGAGTTCGGAGGGTTGTGAAAACTTTTCTTTTTTGGGAGATGCTTTACGATACTTGCACTTGTTGGTTTTTGTTTCTCTTTCCCTCCACAAATTCATACAAGTGTTGCGCAGTTCCTGAATGGCAGCAAGAACAATGTGAACGAAGTGATGATGTTGAACCACTTCTTCTTACTTTTCTTATGATGCATTAACGTGGTATACGAAGGAGAAGTAGTGTTGCACAGCCTCTGAGCTGCAGTAAGAACAAAAGAAACGAATTGCAGGAGTTGAACCAGTTTTATTCGCTGTTTGTTTTCTTAATTGCACAGATCTTACTATCTAAGGTCTCTCTCTCGTTGTCGAAAACTTTCCATATAATTCAGAGTAATTACCTTCAAGAATGAGTCATATTTTCAAGCTAATAACTAAGACTAATTCAAATACATCGTAATAGATATTAATATTGATATGGAAGTACATTCAGCTTACTGTCATAATAGCTTCACACACACACACACAGATACAAATGAATCAACGAATGAATTAAGAAGGTAATCATACTTTTTACACCCATGCCACCACTCGTGTATAAGCTCTCTGGCAGGCTGAGCTAGAGAGCACAATCGGTGTCGACCATTGAACTAAGCGCATCCTTGTGAATGAACTTCTAAACCTAAACCAACACTGTTAAACATCTGCCCAATTGTGGCCAACCCAAAGAACGAGAACAAGAACAACATAATTTAGCCAAGGCAACAATAAACAGCTAGCAACATTATTTGCCCCAAGACTTGAGATTGCTTATACTCACACACACACACACACACACAACACATGGACGATGGCAGATCGAGTGGTTTTGAAGGGGGTTGGAGGTGCTGTGTAGAGTAGTATACTCTGTGACGGTCCGTTGAAGTGTTGGAAAAACTTTTTGTTTGTCAAAATGTAATAAAGTGCAAACAGCAGCAAAAATAATGTGAACACATAAAAATGCGTGAAGTTTTTATTTGTATGAGTCGCATACTTACTTCTTTCCTGACAACGCCAGGCCGCCCTCACCATCCACCGCATCTACTACCGCCAACAGCCGCCCTTTCATTCCTCTCAAAATTCCCCGAGGCAGCTTATTGTTTTATATTTTATTTACCCTTTTTGATATAGTCGAAGAAACTTGAGCCTGACATTGACAAGCGTTGAAAGGAGTTGTCGAGAGCCACGGACAGGACAGGCGGGAGGGGAGCTTCGGAATTTTATCTTATCATCGACAAACTTTTGACTAACATGCGTTTTGGGGCTATTCACAGTTTTGAAGCATTCGAGTTTGGTCTTGCAGCACAATATGTTTAATTAGTTGAAAAGTTTGTTTGATTTATCAGTTTTGTGATTTTGTGAAAGCTGATTTAATTTGTTGAAAGAGGAAAATTATTGGATTAGCTGTATACTTATATATTTAAATTCTTGATCAGCATGGAAATTCCAGCACTTAGGACTGTTGTGTGACACAAACCTCTAGCGATTTCGATATTTTCAAGGGGGAACACTAGAGAGAGAAATTCTAGCTTCAGCATGTATTCAATCTGTGAGAAGATTGCTCTGTGGGTTGCAGTAGAGACGATTCATTTGATCTCATGATCTGCGCAATCAACACTGTCGAAGTGAAAATGCCTATAACTGACGAAGTCGAGATGTATCTATGGTCGTTGGACAGGAAAACTATCGCAGAAGTGCTCAAAAATGTAATTACACAAGAGGGATTCACTGCCAAAATGTCCCCTACTTTTCTAAAAGCCCGTATAAAGTGTAGACCTGGCAACAGTTATTATGAATTGGAAGATCTCCTGGGTAAACTGAGTAAAAAAATATCACGCCAAGGATATTAAACAATCATCACAGATTTTCCTCTTCTTCCAAGCGCGAATCACCCTTCTTATAGCTTCATTTTCTAGCATCTATATCCTGAATGAGTATGGAATCACGAGAATCATTGAGCCCCCAATATCGTTCTTTTTTATCTTTTTATCCATTCATCGCCAACAATTGCAAGTACAATGGCATCTATAATTTTTGGAATCTATGAACTGATGTCTAAACAATAGTTTATGGCAATATTACTCCCTATAGGAGTTAACTTTGATGAAGATTTGGGAACACTGAATTAATTTTTAGGGGATATTTGTCGCACCAAGCTTATCAGCCTTGACCCCCATTTTTATGCCAAAGAATGCCCCCTGAGGCTATATCCACCCCAATACTTATGACAAATTGTTTGGTTTCTTTCGGCTCTCCTTATGTCACACTTGAAGTGGAAAATGAAAGTGGGAATGGGAATAAGGGGGGTGTGGGTGTAGCATATTCTTATCATCATCATTGTTATCTAGCCTGGGGATACAAAAGAGAAAAAAAAAGATATTGAAATATGCCAAGCTGATTTCCTTGAATTGAATTTTATTGTTTTTAGACTTCAGGCCTTTTTTCTATATTGATTCGTGGTGGGAGGCCAGAGAAAACACTGGGAAATTGCCTCTGGTAATTCATAGAAGCAACCGAACACTGCCACAATTTAAAATTTTTAGCGCGAAACAATAATTTCTTGTACTAAGATAAATTTCTTACACATGTTCCAGTATTAATTAAAGTTTTTCAAACTTTCCTAAGAAAAAAAAAACGAAAACTTTCAAACATTACAAGAAAGAAATCTTACACACACAAAAATATTTTGTTCGCTTAAAAACTTTTAGTTATTTTTTGAAATGCTTCATTTTTGTATTTTTCGATTTAATATGCAGCCGCTACTTCTCCGCAGAGCTGTAAAAAAAACACAAGAAAAAATATGTGCTGCTTGCTTTCCACTTACTTTTTCGGAGTCGGAGTAAAACTTATGCAAATGACTTATGCAGCGCATTTCTCTTTTGATCCCCAAAAACTCTGCCCGCCTCAATCTGTTCTAGTATTTCCACCGCCCCCCCCCACAGAAGTAAAATAAATGCGCTGCGAACTTTTGTTAGTTTTCGGTTTAAGTGCCCGTGGAAAAGGTTGCAGGCAAAAATTCTAGGGGGGTGTTGGATGAAGAGTCGAGGCTTTTACTGGGGTCAGTTCTCTTTTCACGCTCGATGGCTGCCTTTGTTTCGAGCGACTTTGGAATAACAAGAAACGGAATGCCAAGTTAGCGCGTAGCGAAAATTAAATACTCTCACAGAAAAATGCATTTCAAGGAAATATTTAGAATTGTAATATATTGTACTAGATATCAGATATAATGCTTATGGATACTGATATATAAAGAACTTAGATGTTTGATAACATTTAAAGATTTTGAAATATTTTGACCATTTTAGAACATTGACTAAATTCACTTCAATTGAATAGTTTAACCATAACTTGGTGAGGTTGAAATCATTTGTCGAGCAATTGGCAATATATATTTGATTGGGTAGTTTAGTTTGCTAGACTTTGTCACGTCATAGCTGCTGAATAGTTTGACAAACTTTAAAATAAACGCTTGCCAGATCTTGACCAAAATGATGACAATTTTGGCAAGACTTTATGTGTCACTTTAGTTGTTATGAAAAATCTATTTTCTATGTCGAAGTGCATGGATTCCATATTCAATTCAAATTACTTTTATTTACCTACTTACAGGGTATAAAGGGAAGTTTGCTTCCACAAAAAAAAACACACACACACAAATGGCATTCTGTGAGTTACGGGCAACTGGGCAAAAATAGCTCAAACGCTCGCTGTCTTTCAACTCTGAATTTCATTTTTGCCGTTTTTTTTTTTGGCATTTTGCAAATATTTTGAAAAAACTTCCCTTTATGGCATAAATCTAAGCCACGCACATATATTTCTTTAATCCTTGGCAGTGAATGGTGAATGAGTGCAATGCATCCTCTGTGTACGCCTGACAGCCAATTTGTGACCACTAATTTTGGGCTCCTTTTCTTCGACGAGCACTTTGCCCTGCGAACTGCCGAGAAGTGAAGAAAAGCAGAAGTACTCGTACTTGTCAGACTTTTAACGATGTCTCATTGCTGTAAACTTGCCACGAAGACCCTCATGGTTCATACTTACAGTCTTACCCTCAGCCCTCATCCATCGTCTATTTCTTTTATCAATTACGCTTTTTTTTTAATGATTTCAACTGCCTTTACGCTGGCATTTTTTCTTTTCGTTTTCTTTTGCTGACAAGTGCACAAAAATGTTTCTTAGCCCTGTTTTATTGCTCAAGACGAACAGAAAGAAGCAAACTTTATGCTGAAAAAAAGTTTCGCAGAAAAGCTGCATGGAGCATACTCCCATAGTAGTAATTTCTACTGCTTCTGCTGCTGCTCTGGCCGGGGTTGGGGTCTCTTTTGCAAATTATTCAGCCGTAAACACTTGCAAAAGTGCTTCCCTTTTGGCTTTTCTTCGAGCGGCTTCGAAGTTGTGCAAATTTTTAATTAATTGGCGGCTCTATAATTAATAATCATATTTGTAAGTGATTGGAATTTTTCTAAAGTTTTTTTTCATTATTTTTTCCCCAACACATTTTCTTTGAGAGCTTAACGTACTGCAAGCAATTTTCCCCATTTTACATTCACAACACAAATAGAACTTGTACTTACTTTGATGTCCTGCTCTTGCTTTCAAATATAAATTCACCTCATATTTTTAGCTTTTCATTTCGGCTTTCATTGGGATTTTCATTTCCTCTCTGTGTTTGTGCTACTTTTCCAAAGTTTATCTCAAAGCTAGATGATCAGATAAATGCCGAAAGCCAGAGCTCACTGCTCTTAAATCTCAGCACAAATATGAAAAAAGTATTTATCACATCATCTGGGCAGGTTTGCAGAAGCAAGGATGAGGAAATGGCAAGGCGGGCCACAGCCACAAGCACAGACACAGCCACAGACACAGCAGGCGCAAATGTTAAAGGCAACTTGTTGCAAATGCTTATCAATTAATAAAAATCATTGCCTACTTTTTTGCGCTTTACCGCTTACAGCTTTGCTTTGCTTTCATTTTCCTGGCCTTGCCCAAGGGAATTAATTTTGCCTCTCTGTGTATGTGAGTGTGAATATTTTTTGGGAGTTTTTCATTTATGTGCAGGCTTTAAGACTAATCATACTCATTTATACCAATTTAGGGCGAGATAGTTGCCATATGTTGTGGCATGAGTAAATGTTCGTAGCTTGATGAGTTATGAAATGTTCAAAAGGGAAACAACTTATGATTGTATAGGCGTAAATGTGAGTGAGACTCACGAGATTATATATATATATATATTTTATTTAAGCCATAATAAATACAATTCCCTAGGCTATGCAAAACCAAATTCAGGAATTTTAAATCAGCAAATACTAAACAATTCAAATCCGAAATATTATTAAAAATTATTTTAAATGGCATTAATTAAAAAAAAATCAAATATAAATTAATACATTATAAATTTTACTTAGTTAACATTTATATAAATTTTAATTGAATATTACAAATAATCATTTTTTAATGTCGTCAATAATTTGTAAATCAATTTTGAAGTGAAACACTTTACACATGCTTGTAATTGTATTTGCTTATTTGTTTGTTTGTTTGCATGTTTAATACATTATTTGTTAGCAATTGTGAAATGTGTAATGGCTAATTAAACAACGCTATGGGCTTGTGTGCGTTTGTTTGCGTGTGTTTAATGAAAAAAAAGTAATAAAATGAGCTGCAATGAGCGTGAATGTAACATTTTCTAGCTAGTTGAAAATATTTGCAAAAACCATTGAAATGAATAACAATGGCAATTGTCTGTGTATATGTAAATATGTGTGTGTGCGTGCGTGTGTGAGGATTATCAATGAGATTAGCATAATTTTCAATTTTCTAGCGGCTTTGAAATGATTCCAGTTTAGTGATTTTTTATATTTTGAAATGTGAAATGCAAGCTCAAAATTTAAGCCTAAATATGATTACAAATTTATGAAAATTTGCAGTCAATTTTGTCTGTTATAATGAGGATTGCAAGCCAATCCCAAGCTGAGCCAAGCCATTATATTAGCTTGGAGAACAATAATGAAGAACATATATCGCAGAAATAGAACCGCTTTGCAATTTACTGCTTTAAATAACAATTCAGTCACCAAATGTCATTTCATCAAGGGAAAAGGTTTACTTTGTACACGATTTCCATTATGCTACTTCTAAGAACTCCAACTTAGCCTTTTTTTCATGGTTCATAACCCTGATTCTAATTTACATTTTCCGCATAAAGTCTCAACACTTTAGTGTTAAAGTGTTAAAAGTTTTGTATTAGTTTGTGAACCTTGTTCTGCCGCTGCTCTAACAATTAGGCCGGAGAAACTTCTACTGTTTCCACTGCTTACTACAATGTCACATTCGCATTAATAAATAAACTGAATTTGTGCTCAATTCCGAAAGCTTAAGTACTTTCGGCTGCTTCCTAATTCACTTGAGGCCCTAAAAAGGCAAATAGAATAAATTAATATAAGACCAGATGTGGCCAAACAAAAAAAAGGAAGAAAACTTAGAGCCTTCATTTGCCGACTGCCTGCACACCCTGAGAGTTTGTGTCCAAAAGTGTAATTAATAAAGTTATTAGGGCCGAACGGAGAGTTTCGGTTTCTGTGCTCTGGGCCTCCATGTGAAGACCATTAAGCCGTAATTATGGTTAGTTCAGGAGCTTAAGTGCCGAGTCCCCCTCTGGCTACCTGTAGGGCAGAGTTTATGGCTCAGCGAGAGTTTATTGCTGGCAATTTTCGAATATTGCAAATTGCAGCCGCATCACACGCACCCACAGAATTCGTCATTTGTGAAACTGTTCGGCATTGCAATATGCGATTTCCAATTTTGTTGAAGCCTTTTCGCAAATGCCATGGTTTCCAATCAACAAAACAAACAGTTACAGCGGCAGAAGCAAGCAATTAGACCAGGGCCACTCCATTTGGATGTATGGAATGAGAGCACAAAGCTAGACTTTGCATAAGGCAGACGTTTTTGTAATGAAAAAGAAAGCTAAACAAAACTAAGGCTTAATCAAAGCTAAAAAATCTGCGTCTTTTCGATTTTCTTTTAAACTTATTATTTTCTCGGCTAAATATTCTAGCTAACTTGATTGAAAATTTTAAACCAGAAACGACTCAAATTATCAAATTGTTTGTGTCAGTCCTAAGCCAAAAATCGTTTATTGTCGCACACACATGTGCGCCAACACCCACTCATATACACAGACACAGGCAATTTTCAAGTGTTTCGCAATAACAGAGACAATATGCGAAGCCCACGCATTACAACACGGCGTATGTGTAATATTCGGTATAGCTGGCAGTTGACAAGCTAATACAGCTTATTGAAAAATGATTGCATACTTTTGAGGGCCAAGGACAGCAGAAAACGGACCGGCAGCAGGCGTAGAGCACCAGTGAGCTATCTAGACTAATGATTTATGCGGCCACATTTCATTTATTGCACATAATTCGTGGTAAACCAACTTGAGAAAACAAATTTCCCTCCCCTGCCCACGCCCCGCAACCGCAGACGTTGCCCATTAATCTTGACATTTGCAACAACAAAAAATCATTTGCTAAATAATCGAATGCCATTTTTTAGTGTCGCTTAAATAATATTTATTTACAGGCCAGGGCGTCAAAAAGTAAAACTTTTGCACGTACTACACCTAAGAGATCAAGAGAGAGAGAGAGAGAGAGAGAGAGCGAGAGAGGTAAGGAAACTTGTCGTTAACATATTGTGGCATATTTATTTCTTTCATGCCGTCGAATGTCAATTTTGCGAGCAAAAAGAAAGAAAAGCCAGTCGAGTCGAACGAATTCCTTTGGTACGTGCCTGACATTTCATTGTTTTCGATGGTTTCCCAGTGTGTGTGTGTGTGTGTGTGTGTGTGTGTGTGTACGCGTGTGAAAGCAGCCGAAAGATGGGTGTGGATGAGAGTGAGGGTGATGAGGGTGTTAGGTAGAGAGCCATCAGCCATGCCACCAACCTACGAATGTAGAGTTTCCTAAACCTAAACGTTGTCGATACATTGTATATGAAAGACATGCATGTAATAGAAAGACAGGTCATAGCGACTATCTATATCAAGAAGGATTTGAACTTTTGTAAGATGCATAAAATATGCTATGAACGTTATTTGTTTTCTAATTATTGTTGTTAAATAATATGAGGTGTATTTTAAGCAACTATTGTATTTTATGGAAGAGTTTTGATATAGTCCTCAGATGTAGTCGACTTTATTCTTATGTTATACAACTATCATTAATATGATATGATAAATATGATCATTATCATAGTAAAAGAGGAAGCAATAAAGCAACAACAATTGATTAGAACTTTGTAAACAATTCAAATTATGGTTTAATTTATATATAGAAATCCATTTGCAAGGCGAATTGCTGCAAATTTCACCAGTTCAATGATATTATATTGTAATTTTCATAACCAAATCACTTAATTCACTTGGGCAAATCAAGGAACGTCCATTTTTAACTTATATTTAATTATGATAAAAGTATGCAAGACTTTATTTGCTGACTTTATTGACAATATAAACACATATATAATATCTGATTGATTGATAGACTGGCTTTACAACTTCTCAAAGATGACTTTTCTAAGTAAAAATATTATCAAAAATCTATATTTAAGTCAATCGGAAACTTTAGAAAATATATATATTAATCTACTATTATCTAAAAATATAATATGAAATACTGGGATGAAAAACTTTATCAGAATATTCCGCATAATATAATTTTAACGAATGATTGATAGAACAAATTCTAATAATATAATCCTCTAGAAATCCCATTCGCCGAAAAACACAAACACTTATAATCTGAATTGTTTATAGCATATTTATAATACTCTCAAAGCTTATCTAACAAATTCAATTAGCAATGAAAACAATCGAAGCTCTCCTACAAAGCTTTCCAAGTTTTATAAAATATTTTAAATTGAGAGAATCATAATTTATTTTCAAAATATAATCACAAATATTGAAATTTATTTGTATCGACCTGTAATATTCTAACTGTTTCGGCCAGCGGGCTCAAGGTCGTGAATGAGCGAAAAAAAGTTGGGTTCTTTTTTTTCAGCTGCCATTGAAATACTTTGGGAGTCCGTTGGGTTAATTGATTTTTCCCTTATCTCAATTATTTAACAACAGCACAAAAAAGATAACAAAACCCAAAAATTGAAACTTTGGCTGACTTAAAGACTGTTTTCGTCTTCGATTTTTGGTTTTTGTTATCAATTTTGTGCTGTTGTCAAATACTTAATCATAATCACAAATATTCAATGTTTAGCAATATTTTCGAAATTTCTAATTTAATTACAAAATATTAGTACATTTTTACAACATTTTTACCTGAAGAGTATTCCAATTTCGTTCTCCAAACTAGCGAAGTTTTTCATTTCTGTTGCTATTTTTCCTTTTAGATTTGGTGTTAGTGTGTGTGTGTGTGTGTGTATTTGTTCGACGTCGCTATCGCAATGTGGCATGTCAATTTATTTGTCAAAGCGCAAAATAAGGCAGGTAAAAGTGTAAGCGAGTAAAGAGAAAGAGAGAGTCGAGAAAAACACATAAAAGCCTCAAAGATACGAGCCCAGAAGTAGAAGTGGAAATAGAAGTAGCAGAAGCCGAAAACAATGACAGCCTTAAGTTGCTTAACATTGTCAGGTGAAAGTGTGTGTGTAAATGTGAGTGTCTGTGTCTGTGTGAGGGCGTATGTGATGGTAGCTTCAAGCACTCAGGCAGCAACAATAACCAACAAAAAAAGAAAAGTAATCGATATTTATAGTTATGGAAATCGCTACCAAGGGCTTCAAGGAATTAAGATGGACAAAAGCAAAGAAAAAAGTAGAAATAGAAATACTCAAACCATAGAAAAGCATCACGTTTGACTCACAGATAAGAAATAATATCATACATTGGCATGAAAATATTTTTGCGCAGGCATAACACAGCCATATATGTGTTTGTGTGGGTGTGTCTGTTTGTGTGTGAATTTTCCCTGGGGCACCCTTTGTTAAGGCTTTGCCTTTTTTTGCAGGTGGTTTAATAAATTTGTAGACTTTAAAGCGGGCTAAGAAATTGCCAAGATGAAAGTGTTTCAAGCAAAGCAAACAAAGATAGGAAGAAATATATTTTGGGTTAAAAGAAAATATAAAAAAAAGCTAAAAGCTTAAAAACAACTTTAAATTTAACAGCAATTCAGGCAGAATAAAAATAAAGATAGTTTTTTATTATTTATAATCACTAAATAATTCGAGAGTGTTACTAATAGTGTATGAAAATCTGATCATATGGAGAATGTTAATCATGATGGCAATGGCAAAACATAAACAGAAGGAAAAGAAGCCTAAACTAGCGACTGTATCTTTCTTTAAGATATCTTTTGGCAGCCAATAGAGATGTTTCCTGATCCTAGCCATCACTGGTCGAAAAATATGTATTCTATTGTATATTGAGAATTACTTTCAAGTGTATGGTATTTCAGCTCCATGGTTTTAAAACTTGGAAAACGACAAGCTGAAACTGACCATTTTTTTTTAAATTTTATTTATATATTTACTCGTACTTAAAGCTACACGATTCCAAACCTTAATATTCAACACTTGTCACCATTTGCCCACTCGTCCGACTTACAAGTCATTTATTTTCCTTCGCCCTTCCAAGCAAAACTCTAACTCCAAGTCAACTTCAACTTTCAGCTAAACAATTTCTTTCCCTGACTTTGACTGGTTCATTGATATGGAGAGAGTACTAGGGTGTATGCTTTGTATGAGTATGAGTGTGTGTGTGTGGGTGTGAAAATGTTCTAAACTCATTCTCATGATAATGTGCAGCATTATTGACAGCTTATTAAATTGATTTCATTTTGTATTGCGAATTTAACAAAACATGTCATGTTGCAGCGTCATCATCTTCACTTGTGGGAGACGCGTTTGCACGCACGCACAACTTTTATCTCTACACACCCACAACACCCTCACAGTCACCCTTCCATTTCAACACACTTCTCCATTAACGCTATACTTCTAGCACAACCAAAACATAGACAAAGTCGTTGACTTTTTATTGCTTGTCTTTCGTCTGTGTGTGTGTTTGTGTGGTCCAAGTTAAGTGCTCATAAAATATTTGTTAAAAAATAAAGAACAAACTTAGCTACAACAATATTTTTAAAGCATCCTTTTGGGGGACATTTTGATATATATATATATATATATAGGTATGTACTTATGTTTGTATGTATTTTTTATAAGCATGATTTTTGTAGCCCCACTTTAGGCTGTCAATTAGGCCTGCTAAATTGTTAAACGGCACAAATTGAAGAGTTCGTTTTGTTTCCATGAAAACTGTAACAGTTTCCACTTGTTGGGTTTTTGTTGGCTTTACTGGTTTTCTGGCTTAGAGTTTCTGACAAGCTGTGCAAAAGCTTATACAGCGGTGGGTGTGTGCGTTTATGATAAACTTTTACTTTTCATTAGACCCTCTTAAACCCAATAGGCAGGATGTGTTATTGAAAAAATATTTAAAAAATTAAATAAAATATAAAGAAAACTATCAATGACTGCAAAATATTTGTTAAACATTTCTGTAATTATTTTAAAGCAAAATATGCTAAAATTGTGTGAGATTTGTATTTAGAATATGAATGCTTGCAAAAAGTATGTGCAATAGTTCTTCTTCGTTTATATGCTTATGTTCTTATGTTCCGGCTGCCTGTGCTTTCGTCGCCAATGCTTTCGTATTGTTGCATAAATATATGTGATCATTAACTATTTGACCTCCTCATTTACAATAAAAATACTTTTATATGTATAAATATAACGCAATATAAACGAAATTTTCTAGGCTTCGATAGCATCAACAATTCATATCAACTATATTGCTGCAATTGAATGATGCAAGTATTCCCCAGGATCTTTTTATCCTTTCTAAGTTTTCATTCTCACATTATTTATATGTTGATGCAATAAGATGTCCCTCATTCAATACTCTTTGCTCTTAATTTTTTCAGCCTACCAAAAATCCACGTTTTCGTCCCCCAAAAGTCCTTTACATCATTAATTAGAAATGTTGCTGCATACTTTTAGGCAGCGTTGACTTGCCACATGTCATATGCAACAATGACTTTTGTCGGGCCATTTTTCCGCCATTCTCATACGTGCATTTTTCATTTCCGCCACGGCGTTGCGGCATTTCCCGTTCATTTTTCACATATTTTACGGCGACGAGACGATGTGTATGTGAGTGCGTGTGTGTGTTTCTGCGTGTGTCTGTATGTGAAAATGAAAGCTTTGGTTGGTTTTCTTTGGTATTTCTTTCTTTTCTTTTCTTTCTTTTTGGCTTTACAATTCATTTTTCATGTCGTCGTCTTCGTTGTAGCTAACGCTGCTTTTGGCTTTGCTTTTAAAGCCTTTTGGTAATCCGTTTAGAAATTACATTTCTTTCTTCCTTTTTTTATAATATTGCTGCAGGCAGCTTTCCAGTTTTCAATTTCAATTGGAAAACTAACAAAAAATTGTTTAGCAAATGCAATTTGCTAAATGTTAAAGATGCTGTGCATAAAACTGATGAAAAAATATGTTGATATTTTGATACGACTTTCCAGAAAGATATTTCGCTTCACAATGTCGATCTAAATTCATATTTTTGGCTTTGAGATAAGACTTCTAGCATCCATCAGTTATACAAAAGTGAACTAAAAGAGTCTTAAATATAAATATATGACCAAAAATATATTGTTTTATATATCCCAAGATGATATTTCATTCTATTTCGAAAGAGATTATCGTTGACTTCCAAGCGATCTTATGTCTCAGGCGTTCGTTTAACCTACAGCGAGCGAAGCAAGTCACGTCAAGGAGTATAAATCTGGGACGCATAATGATATGTACTGAAGGTAAGGTATTTCTTTATAAATTTCGAACGAAACCATTTACAGTATTATTGATTGTGTACATTTTCGCCATCACTAAATATTTCAAAGGATTCTCCCTGAAATATTTTGCTAGAACATACTCATTTACTATTTATATTTTACTTCTGTCGTTCAACTTTTGCCAATAGTTTCTCAAAAATGAGCTGCAAAACTCAAGAACTTGACATTAATCTTAAACGGACTGTCAACTGTGGTACAGCTCAGCTCCACCTCTCCGTTGCCGCTGAGGCTGGTAAATCCTTTTGGCTATACCTTTTAGTGTTGTGAATTTGTAGGCAGCCTGAAGGCGGGCGCCATAAGAAGTCATAAACCACTCAGTGGCTAAACTGGAATGCCCGCAAATATTTGCCCGCTAAAACCAACTGAAGGACGACGGACTCACAGCTCGGCCAGAGCAAATCTCTCTAGCTGTCTCAGTCTCAACTTCTTCGCCTGGTTTATGTGCTTTACTCTTTCGCCTTTTGATATATGAAGCGGCTGCCACCTTTCCAAATTACCTTTTTTTGCAAGGTGAAAGCACGTTTGTGTGTGTGTGTAAAACCGAAAGTGCTGCCATTTATTTTATTGCCACCTCAGGAGAGACCAGACCACGACAGAGCGGCTGCTGTTCAGACGTTCAGCCTTGTCCAATGAGTAAAAACTTTGAAAGCTGCCATAAAATAAACTCAGGTAAGGAAAAGGTGACCCAAATGTTGTATTTTTTACAGTATTTTTGGATTTGCGGTGCAGGCATATCCAGCGCTTGCTCTTTTATGATAGGATTTTAACGAAATTTACTTGTCTGTTTTGAAGGTTTTCCGTTTTTTCATGATGGGAAGCGACAACCCGAGAGAACTCCAAATTCACTGAAGGCGTCGTCACATAGCCTTGGGCAATGTTAGAGGTAATCATAGCATTTTGAGCAGCTTTTTTGTTATATTTGAACATGTGGTTTGGTATAAATATGGAATACTTTGGAACAGCATTTAACCTGGAAACCTTTGTTTGATAGTTGGGAACAAAAGCATACTTTGACAAGATAAGATAAGATAATCCTGGGTTGGGAGGTACAGGAACCATAAATGTGACTCAACATAGTGTTATCGCAGCAAAGGTTTTCATATGTGATAAGGAACCCTGTGAAGGGAAGTTCTGGCGGCCCAGAAACAAGGCGCTCTGTCTGGCCAGCCAAGCCTACCTTCTGAGGCAAGTAGTTTGTTATAAGCCAATTGCGGTTACAATGCGCTACATCGTGGTTGTCCCTCAGACTTCATTATAAAACTCAGCTTAACCCTTAAAATATATCGGCGTTTCCTCACTGATCTCGACTAACAACTAAAATCTAATTTCGCCCAGTTAGCTCATTCTCAAATTGTTATATATGCCTTTGATATATGCAGATAACTGTTCTGCTCTCCGTAATGGTAATGATACTAACCTATTGTTCTCTAACCGTAGGCTTTCGTATGCCATTGGATTGGCCAGGCTTGCTCTATTTCCATTCACTTTAAAGGGTTTTATTTATATACACAGCTCACCTGTGTCAGTCAAACTTATAGACTACCCGCAATCAACCAATTGTCAGCTTACTCTTCTCCCACTATCTTAAGCTTCCACATAATGTTTTCACCTTTCTTTAATGTAATCTTAAGTCTGCCACATGTATCCTCTTAGAGACCAGGCACTTACACCTTCCATAACAAGGGCTTAAACCCAATTTTGTGCGTCGAGAAACTCAACTCAATTTAATTGAAAATCAATGTTCTTACATAGTTTTATGCTTAAAATGCGATTACATTAATTTCACACACCACAAAACAGATGACAAAAGTCAGCACAAATGCACGTAGTTATATATAGAATGGTCGGAAAAAAGGGTTTCCTGGTTCTGGTTAGGTTTCTGGTTACACAATTGGCAGCAGGCAGCATTAAATCCCCAAAACGCTGACAGCAAAAGTAGACCCCAAAAACTTGTTGAGAAAACGAGGAAAACTCTTGAAAACACACACAAACACATGCATGCACACTTGAACAAATGTGTGTTTGTATGTTTGCATGCAGGAGCAGATGGCAACCGAACGGACTATCGAAAAGCCACTCAGTCAGGTGTTAAAACTAATTTACGACAATTTGACCAACAAACAACAATGGATGCGATGAGTGGCGAAGTGATGAGACGGGGGCGCCCTGAGGATAAGGACACAGCAAGTGTCTCGCATATTTCACACATCCAGCCTGTAAAATGACCCCACATTAGAGATGAAAGCGTGAGCGATTGGGTGCGTTATACAAAAGTTTTAAAACTATTTTCTTTGCAGCTCTTTACGGCTTTGCGTCTAAATGTCTTATGTTCATTTATATGTCTATAAAGCACGCCTATTTATTTCGATTGTTTGTTTAATATTTAATAATATTAAGACACTAATACAGTGCAAAATAATAAACTTGAGCTGAAACTGTCTTGTCTTTTATAGTTTTTGGATCATCTAATTCGCTGAGGCTCGTGTTAGGCTTCTATATACATAGCTTCTGTTGGGTTTATGTTTCACAGTGCTTTAGACTTTAGGCTACGAGGCTGAATTTTGAGGCGGAGGTGAACATAAAAAGGTGTTTTGCAATATTCCACCTGTAAGTGGGCCAAATTCTGGGGCACACTTTGTATAGAATTGTAAGGAAATTCGTCATATCCGTGCATCTATTTTAAATACAGGCCTTAAACTTGGCAGACATGTCAATGAGACCAGAAAATGACAGATAAATTGGAAAAGGAGGCCATGGAAAGCCATATTAATAAGCAACAAGAAAGGAAAGCTTGCTTTGAATGGAGTGGATACAAGAGATACAAGACGAAATTGTCATAATTTGGATGAAAGACACAAAAAACTATGCTCCTAAGTATTCATTCCAGAACAATCGGTTATATGACAACTATATGATCGGTTCTCCGATCTCTATTAGAACAGGCCAGCGGACGTAGGGTCTCTTCAAATGGATGTAAACCGAATTTGGTTTGAACAATCCGGAAAAATCGGTTAATGGGAGCTATATGATATAATTGTCCGATCTTGATCAGATCAGTCCAGTGGATGTGAGGATTATTCAAATTGATACAATCCGAGTTTGGTTTAATATGGTAAATAAACAGAAAGGTTATGCTCCTAAGTGTTTATGACGGATGAGTCGGTGATATGGTAGCTATATGATATAGTTGTCCTATCTTTTATCAAGATCGAACTTGACCAGCCCACAGACAAATGAAGCATCTGGTAAAATTTTCATCATTGTAGCTTTTAAGACTTCTGAGATCTTTGTGTTGAAACAGACAGACAGACGGAGAGACTGACATGGTTATATCGATTCTCCTTGTCATGCTCATCAAGAACATATATACTTTATGCAAACAGAAACGCTTCCTTCTATGCGTTGCAAACTTCATGACAAAATGAATATGCCATTTGGTAAATGCTATAAAACGTCCCGGTTAAAAAAGAAAAGACCTAAGAGGCGTTAAAGTCGTGATAGTACATGTGGGATAGTGTTAATTTTAATTCAACAATTTCAATGTGCCGTCTTTTGCCCAAAAAAGGTGTTCAAATATTTATAGACAAGTATAATTGTATTAAAAACATTTAAATACTATTCAGTAGTTCTAAATATTGTTACAATAGTGTTCTACACACACACATCTCTTGTCCACGCAGGTAGATGAAAGCAAAGACTTTCAACCACAAAGCATTGCAATCGAACGAAAACCATGTCCCACATGTCCTTGTCAGAAACTTCAGCATAGAGTCAACTAACCGCAGCTGATCCTATTTGCAGTGAATTTTACTTCACACTTTGAACATTTCGTTTTCTAGAAATGAATAAGTTTTGCCGTAATTCGATTTTCGTGTCGCTTCTAAAGAATTAATCTGGTCATTAAATAAATGCAATTCATTGAACGACTGCCGAATCATTCATTTATAATTAGCATATAATTAAGGCTAGGCCACGCCCACTTGTGCACCAAAAAGTAAAATTTGCGTTAACGATTGTTGGCAGCCGTAGAAAGAAAATTGAAGGCGGTATAATTAGCTACGGCTTAATGCTGATAAATGACATGGGCGAATTTTTCGCTTTTGCAATTTCTTTTGGCTAATTTTAATATTAATGATCAGGATGGTGCAAATGTTAGTAGAGAGGGTTATTCGGTGAGGGTAAACAGTGTTTATAAGTAGCATTTGATATAAATGAATGTTAATGAAAATATTTGAAAAAATGAAAATGTAATTTATCTATGTATAATTGTGATATATTTCAATGCATTATTTAGATGTTTTTTTTTATATTTATACAAACTATGAAGAAACCAGAGAGGAGAAGTTAACAAAGAACTCTGTTCAAGAAAACCTACCCTAAGTATGGAGAGCAAGATTTATGAGAACATTTTATGCAATTGTAATATAAGCTGCATATGTAACTTCTTCGAGCTTTGAGTCGCACTATACTTTATCCAACTTTTATATGCATACATAATACCATCAACATCAGCCCCAACTTAATACTATTATTTAATGTCTTTGGGCTCAAGTACAGACGCCATTAATTAAAATCTAACACTGCGAATGCTTTTCATGTTTGCCTGCCCAGCCATAAACTCGCGCCTAATCACTTAGGCATATTCACACACATCCGAGTATATACATATATTGTGTACACACACACACACACACACACACACCACACTTATTATCCAGAAGAAAACTAACACTCTGGATGTGTTAGTGTGTAGGAAATGTTGTCGCGTTTGTTGGTTGCCATTAAAAAAATAAGCAAAAGTGCCTCTTAAATTACAACCCATAATTTTCGCATATTAGTTGAGCCTTTGCTTTTGGTAGAAATTGGACGAGGGGGAAATCTGAGGCATTCGAATCATATGCATTTAACATGCAATTGCGTGCAGAAGGACGAAAGTACGATGTTGACGAAGCCAAACCAACCTCTCCCTCTCCAAAGCTAGACTGGAATGAAAACATTATTCATAAGCAGACAGTGAACAGTGGGACCGAGATGATTTTGTAGTTAGTTGTGAGAAAAAGCAATCTATATATTTGACATTTATAAGGTAATTATAAAAATGACCAAAAAATGTATTATATTACTTTATGTATAGATTAAAAGTGGGTAGATTGTGTCTAGGGAAATTTCTTTAAAATAAAAAAAAGGAATCTCCGACTTATCCTTTACTAAGATTTAATACACACCAGAGAAAGTACATCCCTCCTTGGCAATGGATCACTATTTTCCACCACATTTAAAGAGTCAAGCAGCCAACTAAAATCAAATCAAATCTATACAATTTTTATAAAATTACTTGAATTTATGTACAATTTTCATCGACATTCAATTAAGATCTTAAATTGTAATTTTTATGCAGCTTCACATTTAAGAGACCTATTAAGATACTAAGCTAAGTTCAAACCACCCTTGTACCACTGTGCAAATGTTGGGTAATGGCCTTTGGGTGCTGGCAACCTGTCTGGCTATAGTTTTTCTTTTTTCCCTGCGTTTTTTTTCACTTCATTTTCAAGTCCTAACGAGTCACAAAAACCTGGTAATTGTAAACTTAACGTGCTGGCAGCTCAGTTGCCAACTACGAGTACCAGCATGGAGGTGGAAGTGGATGTGTGGCAGTGTTAGTTGATTCGACACATCTTGAATGTAATGAACAGAGGGGAAAATGGCAAAATCAAAATCCCTCGAGAGTTTCTAATGAACTGGTCGGGTTTTTGGTTTGCTTTTGGTTTGTGTTTTCTTTCTGGCCTCTTCTTATGCTGCAATTTATTGAGCTATAAAGGTGTCAAAATGTCTGCCTCTTTCTCTGGCTTGGATGTAATGCCATATTCGTTCATTGTGAATAATTAAGATACGGTTTGCGTGTCTCCTGCCTTACCTCACTTCCCCTTGCTTTCCCAGTTTCACCATAAAGAAAAAAACTCATTAGGCCAAATGTGTAATATAATGACTTTGCCTTTGCCTTTGCTTTTGCTTTTCGGGTACATTTTTTTCCAGGCTTGTATTTTTTCTACCATGTTGCACAGTGTTTGAGCTTCGTCTTGTAATTCATTAGGTACATGTGAATGAAAAGGAACGTGAATGGATGAGGTTGAAGAAACGTGAATAGAGTTCAAGGAAGTATAGCAAACTTTGTGTACAATCCATATATGTGTTAATTTTGCAAGTCAATTACCTAAGATTTAGAGGAATGCTGACTATTTTTAGTATTGAGAGAACTTGATGGTTTTATTTAATAGGAAATTTATGAAATTTTTAGGATAAGATATTAACATTTTATAATAAATTTAAAAAAACTAAATGAGTAAGACTTAAGCTGCTTTTTTCTTGATTAAGTTATGATCCATTTTATAATTTTCTCCACTTTAAAAGTTTTGATAGCTTGCTGTTTCTTTCAAGAACACAAAAGTTGCCAGTCCCATTGCCATGTGACAATATGTTTCCAAAGGCTTCTTTTGTCTCACATTCTAGGGTGTTGCCCCAGTTTTATTAGTATGCTTTTACTTCACTTTCACTTTTGTTTTCAAAATAGCAGCATACAATTCTACTTCATTCAGAAATACACACGACTTACAAGATTTCTGTCTTTCAAAAATAAATCAAAGATCTTCAAGAGGGAACACCTCAACACACATATAAAAATGAGCAATCTGTAAGTAAACTTTCCTCAGTTTACCACCACCTTTCACAACCTGATCTCTTCCTTTGCTTCAGCCTAATCGAGTGGATTAAATGCAATGGCACTAAAGAGCCTTCTGCGAATGCTCCCAAGTCGGTCCTGCTGCGACCCATTGCCTTTGAGTTGCGCAGCCTGGAAACCTTAGCTATTATAGGACGCAAGCAACAGATGCGCAATCTCCTGCTTGGTGAAAAGGCTGCCTACGAGGAGGAATTGAGTGAAATGCAAAAGGCTTTTGTTAAAGATGATGTCTGCGATCGCTTGCAATGTGATCGTCGGGGCTTACAAATGCAGTTGCGGGGAGCAATACAATAAAGCGTGACATGTTACGGTAAATGAAAATGTTACAATAAATCTTGAAAAATTTGACTGCCACATTCAATTACCCAATTCTGGCATTTTATGATACATACTAATTATTTACAACTAATTACGAATAGTAGTTGCCTTTTTGGCCGTTTAATTCATTAAAGTAATTTAGTTTTCAATAAATTTCGCTGCATTTCAATGCACAGCCCAAAAGTATGCAACAGTTTTATAGGTCGCATTTCAATTTCATTTAATATTGGCATGCCAACATTTTTGGTCGTTTCCGTTTCCGCTTTTTGGTCGTTGAGTGGACTGTTTTGCGTTTTAGTTTAAATTTCATTTTTATTTATTTGTGTTTGGTTTTTGATTTTATGAATTTGGTTTTGTTTTTATTATTTCTGCAATTTGATTTGTCACCCAAAAATACACAACAACATTTTGTGACAGCGCGAAATTGCAAAAGCAAGAACGCAGTGCTTGTTTCTGGTATTGTTGTTGTTGTTGTCGCAGTTTTATGGCATTTGACAGCGTGACAGATGCATAAAAGTTCATTTAGAAAAAAATTTCTCGCTGGCCGCATACAGGCATTTTTAAAACAACTGCTCTTGGCATTTTGTTGAAGAATACTCTTTAAAAGCAAAGGAGTAAAAGTCTATTCAATTTGTGAAAAGTTGTCTTACTTTATTTATACAGTAAGCAGTGACTTTGTTGAATAAATGTATATAGTTGGACTAACTGTGTCAGTTTATTTAAAAAAAAAACTGTTAGGCTTAGTTTAATTGGTTTGAAAGAGTAAGCTGTACACTGCTTTTTATCTAGACATAATAAACTATGCAGAAAATGAACAAAAATGGTATATTTCAGGGGTTAAGAACGTTGACAAGTAATAAGTGAACTTCGTATGAAATATCATTGTTTCTTATATATTCTTATAAATATATAACTGCCTGCTGCTTAAACCTTTGCGAGTACACTGCTCTACAGAGCATCTCTAAGTCGTTCCAGCTTGGACCCACTCTCAACTGACAACTGGCAATTTCCATTTTGCATTTCTAACACTAATCGAATTTAAAGAGATGAATGCCAAGAATTTAAGCACAAAATATGCATAAAATAATTGTGGGTGAGCATGTGGGTGGTGGGATGTATTTTTTGGGTGATTTCGCCTTCCACACCTTTTGCGTGGAGGAGGCCCACTCGAGACATATGCATTTTTGATGCACCCTGTTTAATATGCACTTGAGATTGGCTTGGCAAACGACGAACGACATCGACATCAGTTTCAGTCACGCCTTACCTTGTCCTGGCTGGCTGCTGCTGAGCTTTTCACTAAAAATAAGTGTTGTGCAAACATTTTACGGGCATAGAATTTCCAAGCCAAACAGGGCCATGTTTGTTAAGCTATGTAACTATGATATGGGGAAACGTCAGGTTGAAGATGTTTTAGAGCACTTGACAGACAGCGAACCATTCAAGCCAAAGGCTAAAAGGAGGTTAGGCCATATTGACTAAAAGCTTACTTATATAACTATTGAATGTAACTAGGGGCGAAGAGAAGAACACTAATTGTCGAATGGCAATGGAAAAGGGAAACCTGCTGATATATTATATTTATAGAATAAAGAAAATGTCATGAATTCAGCTTTCTCATAAACAAAACTCAGAAAAAACAACAAAATATAGCCCAGTTCTTAGGCTGTGAGAGAGAGAGAGAAGGGAAACGACTCTTCCTTTTGATTCAAAACAGATGAATGTGCAGTCCTAGTCTTTCACTCAAAAATGAGATTTTCTTAGCTTTATGCTATTTAGAAGCTGCCTGCCCTTGAATAACCGGAGTTAGTCTTCCTTTCTTGTTGAACTAAACTAGTTTTTGATATAAAAAAACTTAATTAAAAAAGAAAAACCGCTTCTATAAAAATTGGATTAAAAACAAGAAGAGATAAAGCATTCTCTATCTTACTTGAAATTCTCTGTGCGTTTTAAACATTTCTAAAAGTTTTTAATATCATATTGTATAAGTATAACTGAATTTGCTACCACTGAGTTGGCCATCTTCATAGTCAATTTTCGATCCAAGTTGTAGAGTCCTAGAACAGGTACTTTCAGAGGATACTCCGCCAACCGAAGTTGAAAGTATTCAAACTGAAAGAAACAAAATAAAATTTCCATAACATTTAAATTCCTTCACCTACTCACCGATCTTTCGAGGCGTTCATCTAAGCCAGCTGGAAATAATGTACGATCTTGTAGAATTTTCACCATCTCCTCGTGGACTTTCAAGACATTAAGCACTATTTCTGAGATAAACCTAAAGTCCACAAGGAATACGACAGTAGCCAAGGTGATCAACACGAATGAGAAACTGGATTCAGGAAATATATGATATTTGAAGTTGGCGAAGTAAAAGTATATTGTGGAAATTAAAGCCATGTATAAGACGGCGCCAAAGCTCAAGGCTTGGAAGCGATATATGTGTGCCATCCGATTGACTAGGCTCTGCAACTGAAATTGCGTTGCAGCTACCCGATCCAGGCGATCCGCCAGCATACAGCATTTGCAGGCAAACACACCTCTGCCATAGTTGGACAGTGTAAGCGTCTCTTTAATAATATCACGCAATTCTTGATTGAGCAAAATATAATGTCCATGCACATTCAGCATAGCAAAGTAGCTCTGAAACAGAATAATACTCAGCAGCGTTGTAAGTAGGTGAATCAAAAATATATTGATGATCATGCTGAGACTTAAAGCGGAACGCAAAGTTCCCAGAGCCATCGCATATTGTAGGCTATCCGACAGAAGTCCAGTTAGAATTTTACTTATAAGACCCTTACGCCACATTTGCTGCACTTGCGGCTTCTCCAGAAATAACTTGCGAAAGTCATGCACCAAAGTGATGAGCTCTGTGCGCTGCCACCAGCGGTGTACCAGCGTGAACAGGACACTGCCTACCCGTACGCACAACGAGGCCACAAAAACGTGCTCGTACAGCAAATTCGTGCGCCTCGAAACCGCTTGAGAAAGAGCCGCTTGAGACAGCTGGTAGGGTACTACGCAGAACGTCAAAACATTGACTATTGCCGCATAGATGGTAGCCGATGGAGTGACCTGGGCTTGTCCTGTCCGCATATCAATTTCAAAGTTGAGTACTCCAATAAAACGCGAATAATTATAGGTGAGCCGCAGCAACGAAATGGCCAAGTCAAACATTTTTGTAGGACTGAACAAATCAGAGTACAAATGTGTAAGAGTCAGCCAAGGCAAAATTAATCTAGATCTGATGGCAACGGGCAGGCCAATAAACTATTAGTTGATTACGAAGGTGATTATTATAGCCATAAAAATGCATAGGTATGAAATGAATCTGTCCTTGTAATGAAGAATTTGCTGAAGCTATTGACCGACACCATTATGCTGCCAAATAAGACTCTACAACTCGACTTTCAGTATAAATTCACTATAAATTTGCCTAATGGAAGAGAATATATTAATGTTGCGCAACTAACCCACCGCCAACCACCATCCCCTCTGACAAAAGGTGGCCCTCTCTATGTTCATAAGTTCAATATTTAATGGTTAGACTAAAGTACGATTCGACTAAGCTCATTCATAATTAAATATCATTATCCGCTGCCTGGTCTAGAGTAGCTTATTCCTATCTTTGTTCGTAACCAATCATCAATTGATTCAACGTAAAGCCATCCCTAATCTCAACTAGAATAATTAGGCAAGTACTGTTCTGAATAGTTTAGTATTACAAATATGTGTCATACAAGCAATGTAACAGGATCAAAAGCGGCAGTACCCTATAGTCTAGCATTCATTGTATCGTTGTAGAAATCCCTGAAGACACCAAACACCATTTCGTGGATTACATTAACATTAAGGATCTTCACCATATACTCTTTTCGATATGCTTATCGATTGAAATGAATAAATTGAGCATATTTAAAAAAGGCAAAACCAATTTTGAAATAAACGTGATCTATATTGTTGAACAAGTCGGCTCAAGGTCAAGAAAAACCATTCGATTTAATTTTATTCCAATATATTTCGATCCCCTCCGGAGTTCGTCAACAAGGGATTGATTTACACTTCAGTGCTGACTGTCAACGAGCTTATGAGAGGGAGGAGGGGGGTACTGCCTTTTGCTTTTACTATAAGATATGAAGATCACCCACGTACATCACCACCTAATAAAGGTTTTTGGCCAGTTATAGCAGAAAGTGGGTCAAAATCGCGGTCAAAAGTTGTACTTAGACAAGCGGAGAACTGTTCGTTTCTTGGCGCCAAAACTATAAAACCCATCGCCTTGCATACTAATAACGGCCAGGGGAAGATCAAGATCGTTTTTAAAAGCATGACACTGCCCCCTCATATAAGGGAATGAAAATACTTGCATGTGTTATATCAGAATTTCAGCCGAACCAAGAGATTTGCAATTTGTAGTATTCGAGTTCAAGCTTCACGCAGACACGACCAGGATCAACTAGTGTGCTGATCCTGATGAAATAATATATATGCTTATGCAGAAAGGCTTCCTTTAACCTGTTGCACGAATATAATATAATATATAAAAATAAATAATTATTATCTTGTCTTAAGGATCTTATCAATATTTAAACTAACTCTCGATTCTCACAGCATTGTTTGCTTTTCAAAAGTGTTGCATATCATATTGTATAAGTACAATTGAGTTGGTTATCAAAGAATTGGCTAAAGTCACAATAAGGCTTCGATCCAAATTAAAAAATCCCATAACTGGTAATTTCAGAGGATTTTGTATCAATTGTAGTTGAAAGCATTCGAACTGAAAGAAAATAAAGTCAATTTATATTCTTATAAGATTACAACCTTAACACCACCTACTCACCGCAGTATCCAGTCGCACATCCAAGCCGAAGGGAAACAAAGTACGATCCTGTATTAGAATCAACATCTCTTCATGAACATCTAAAACATGAAACATTATATTGATCATAAAGCTAAAATCCACAAAGTATATGACAGTCCCCAAGGAGATCAAGGCCAAAGTAAATGTTCCACCAGGCTGATCAAACATATCATATTTGGAGATGCCATAGTAGTAGTAAATTGTAGAAATTGCGACCGTGTATATAATGGCGAAGGAACTGACTGCTTGTATGCGAAATATGTGCCCCATGCGGCGTATTAAGCTATGCAACTGAGATTGTGCAGCGGCTATTTGTTCCAGTCGATCCGCCAACGAACAGCATTTGATGGCAAAGACACCTCTGCCATAAATATACAGGGTACGTGTCTCTTTAATAACATTACGCAGCTCCTGATTGAGTAAAATATAATGTCCATGCACATTCAGCATAGCAAAGTAGCTTTGATACAGAAAAACATTCAGCAGAGCTGTCAGCATGTGAATAAGGAGAATCGTCAAGGCCAAATTCAGACTCAAGCTGCCACCTAGCGTCTCCAACGCAATGGAAAATTGTAGGCTGTCCGATATTATTCCACTGAAGATTTTACTTATGAGGCCTCTGCGCCACCATTTCAGGACTTGAGGCTTCTGCAGAAATAGCTGGCGAAAATCGTGTATCAAACTGATGAGGTCTGCCCGCTGCCACCAGCGATGTGCCAATGTCAACAGGACACAGCTTATTCGTAAGCACAACGTGACTAGAAAGACAATCTCATGCAATAGATTCGCTCGGCTCCAAATCACATGAGCAATATCACTTTTAGCGAGCTGATAGGGTAGCAGAAGGAAGATCAGAATATTAACCACCGCCGCATAGATCGTAGCCGTTTGAGTGATACGCGCTTGTCCTGTCTGCAGATCAATTTCAAAATTGAGTACGCCAATGGAACGCGAATAATAATAGCTAAGCCGCAACAACCAAGTGACCAGGTCAAACATGTTTTTAATACTGACTAAAAGGTCAGATGTGTAATTCCCAAGGCACATCAAGCGCAAGCCATCTAGATTTGATATCATCAGGTAGGCTAAATAACTATTGATAGATTGGAGAAAGGCTGGCCAAGGCATGGGGGTGATATCATATAATGAGATATTTGCCATAAAAGTAGGGTGCTTCATAGTAATTTTCACAGAACTTAGACTCAGGGGTGACATTATGATATTGGTAAGGCTAAACTTATACTATTATTACAGGTAAGGGGTGTACCGGAAAGGAAACTGCACAATCACAACTATTCTGTCATTTGTTTGCAGAATATCGAACGCACTTGCGCAAATAGATTTGTGCAATCTTTAATATAAAACAGACTTCTAATTTAAAATATACAAAACATCAAAAAATACCAAAAACAAATGGGCGGAATGGCGACAAGTTCAAGTATAAATATGGATCTAATGGATCCAAATTGAATTATGCTTGCAGTTTCTTTTCGTTGCAATCCTTAGAGCAATGAAGAAGCCCGAAAGGCGAAATTCTTTACTGAGCCTAGCTCAAATTAAGTCTTATGAAAACCAGAACAACATTTGATTGTCTCATAACCAGAGTAAATTTGACTATCCTCATTCATTATCTGTCATCAATTGATTAACCGATTTCAACCCCCTAGACGACTCTTCATTAATTACACAAGCTCTGACCAGAGACGGCGGTCCGACCTCAGCTCAGTCTTAGTAAAATGTCTGGTCTACTCACGTCAGTGTTGCGGATGAATTATCGGTACTCCCGCTTAATAGGAGTACTCAATTTCGAGATTAATCTGCAGACAGGTCGAGCACGAATCACTGGTAGTGCAACGATCTATGGGGCCGTTGTTAATGGTTTGACATTTGTCGTTTTGGTGACCCAGCTGATCTATAGCAATATAGCTAGGGTCGGCTATACGAAAGCAAATCGATTGCACGAGTACGTCTTGTATGCCGTATTCTTTACACGCATAATATGTATCCTTGCCACGTTGATGCATCGCTGGTGGCAGCGTCGAGACCTCATCCGTATGGTGCACGCCTGTCGCCGACTGTTCATGGAGAAACCGCAAGTGTTGACTATGTGGCGGAGCAGTCTTTATAGCAAGGCCTTATCTGGAATTCTAGCAGAGCTCACGCACTTCATTGTGAATTTGAATTCAATGCGAATCGATATGAGCTACAACTTCGTATCCAGTGTGACAATGATGTATCTGATGACAACTTTGGTGAATGTGATCATCTTCCAGAGCCACATTACTGTGGTGAATGTACACAGCCATTATATACTAATCAATCAGGAGCTACAAGATATAATAGATGAGATTAAGACTTTATCCGGTTGTGGTAGAGGTGTCTTTGTTACCAAATGTTGCTCACTGGCGGATCGCCTGGATCGCATAGCCGAAACGCAATCTCAATTACAGATTCTTATAAACAGCATGCAACAAATATTTGGTCTACAATTCTTGTGCGTGGCTGCCGTTACCTATATGACCTCAGTGGCTGTTATTTTCTTCACCTATGGCCACTTCAGATACCACACCTATGACATGACCAATCTGGTCCTCACGCTGCTGGCATGCATGTGTTACTATATGGATGTTTTCATAGGTTCCTTCAGCGTTTTCCATCTGCTGAAAGCCCATAAACATATGCTGGAGCTGCTAGAAGAGTGCACTGTGTTTGATCCTGGATTGGATGTACGACTCGAACGGGCTGTGAGTAGATGAAATAGTATTGATATTTATGGAAATTATGAGGGATATGGTTTTCCTTACAGTTTGAAAACCTTCAACTACAGTTGCTCAGTAATCCGCTGAAAATATTTGTAATGGGTCTGTACGAAGCTGACTATGCGTCCATATTGATGATGGCCAGCTCGTTGTTGGCCAATTCAATTATTCTCATACAATACGATTTGAAGAATTTTTAGATGTAAATGCAACCAAAACTCATGGGACTACTTTTCTTAACACACTGGCTAATAATTTACTTATAACAGGAACCGCTATATATCATTTCTTTTGAATATATACATACCATTTATCTAGGCTTATGCCGCCAACTTAAACCAATAAAAAGAACACATTTAGAACACTTTTTTAGTATCCGCAATATCTTTGTTTTTATTTTTCCAATGCACGTGGACGGAATCGACTGCACATAACCTCAATTTAAGTTTGCGAATTATTCCAGCTGCTGCCTCTTGAGCGCCTTCTTCATGGCTTGCTTGCCTTGGCCCTTTTTAACTTTCGACCCGCCTTCACGCATTCCATTGCGGAAACGACGACGCAGGTCGTTCAAAAAGCGCATGCGGCCAGTTCCGGTAGTATTACGACGCTTTGCCTTGGTACTCCAGTTGTAGGAGCGCTTCTTGGCCGCCGGATAACCACAGCTGGCGCATTTCGACTTCTGGATGTGAAACGATGATTTGCCACAGCGGCGGCACAAGGTGTGCGTCTTGTTATGACGCTTGCCAAAGCTGGTGGTGCCTTTTGTCATCTTGAATTGGAAAATTTGATGGAAATTCACGGAAAAATGTGCTCGCTGCTTGACGGATGTTGATAGAAAGAAAGAAGATATTCGGCAAGCTAACAGGGGTGGTGGCGTATAAATATCGATATATCGATATATTTAGAATATATCGCAAGCCAAAAAGGCCTCTACACACGTTCAAATTTGCAATACATTTCTTCAAGCCATATTTTCAGTCACAGTTTGAAGAGCAAAATATCTTCGAATCACGTACACGTTGTCACATTTGCCAATTGCTTGGAAATTGTGCACAAATTATATCAATTTTTGGCCAGGTAATCGTTAAGAAGCATCTTTTTCTCCAGCGAAAATCAAATATTTATGATACGTTTGCCTCACAGTTATTTCAGTTTTATTTATTTTTTGAAAATGCCGCCTGCAGCAATGGCAAAACTACAAATTTTCTTTTCGCTTTTCGCGTTGTATTTGGATTTATGTGCGTTTCGGCGTTTGGGGAAATTCAATTTAATTTTCATCTTTTTTCCAAGGGTCGTGCTGTGGGAATTCCTATGAATTTTGGAGGGCGCGCGAAATGTGTTTTTGCATATTTATGCAACGCGTTATGATTGCAAAGGTTTCACTTTGGCTCTGGCGAAAGTTGTAAATTATTTGCCAAGACAGCGCAGCGAAAAGGAAAAGCATTTGATTTGTGAATGTTTGTGTATGTGTGTGTGTGCAGGTGTACTTAAATGTAATTGTTTCTAAAATTGGGCTTAAAATATAGTTTAGGTGAAGCACACGCCGCTTCACAGCTCTACATTTGAATTACAAGAACAATAACAATCTACGCAATGTTTAACTGAAAGAGTTTTATGTTATGTTTTACAATCTTATACCAAGGCTCATCAGGCCAAGATGTGCTTTGCCTTCCCTGTTCTCTGTTATTTTACCGAACATTTCGCAAAGCAGTTCGCAGTCCCATCACTATCGCATTTGTTCCAATTCCATTTTCTATACCCTTGATTATGATTGGCAAACGATAAATTATGAAGAACATCGAAAGCAGTTTAGTATATTTTGGTGAAATTTAGCAATAATAGTGAGAGACAAATAAACGGCTGTTCTTAATGCTAACGAGGTAACCATCACAATCCTGGTCAGGGCGACATGTATGAAAGAGTTGTCGTAGTATTAAGACAGCCAACATACAGCATGTTCCATGCTTTTATATGTTTCTTTTGTTTCAGGAATGAAAATAAAACGAGAGAGTAAGGCTAACTTCGGGTACCCGAACTTTTCATACCCTTGCAGAACTGCATGAAGCAAGAATATACATACATATATACTTATTGGTGTCGGAGACGCTTCTTTCTATGCTTTACAAATAAAGTGACTAAATTATTATAGCCTCTGCAAGGGTATAAAAAAAACAAAGCAACCAGTTCTGTATTGTGTTTCGAGAACGAAAGTAACGATGAATCGATGATTCTGCCTGATTGTCCTCACAACTTGAATTCCTCTGCTTAAGCATGATCTTATTTGCTTTCGCTAATGATCTTGCTTGCTATCTCATTGCCAATGATTTTGGTAACCGCATTTATGGACTTAATATATCCGCTAACCGATATTTAAAGGTTTTATGCGATAGTATAATATGATTTGGCTCGACGATATTTCAAAAGTAAACTATATAAAAAGCTATATAAAGCCATATTTCGTAGAATTTGACCATTAGGAAATTTATGCCACTCCAGGCATAGCACGGGTTTTGGCCATGTGAAATGCCATAACAAATAAATCCTACCAAGTGCGCATTCTGAAGGAGTTGGTTATATGGCTATATGTAAAATGAACCAACGTGCATGTTTAAGAAGTTCTTGGTTCAAATTCACCTTCGTAGCGCTTAAGACTTTTGAGATATTTTAAACGGACAGACGGACGGACAGAGCTTTATGGACTCTCCTCGTAATGATGATAAAGAATAAATATACTTTATATGGGCGGAAATGTTTCCTTCTGTGCTTTACTTCATTACTAAAGAATATACATTCACATTGTTTTGTGAATGATATAAAAATTGAAAAGTTTAATTTTAGTCAGAATTTCAATTGCAACGTTTTTACTTATATCCATATCTTGGCACACAAAGTCGGCTGGAATTATATCAAAATGGAGGTCAAGGTTGGTATGGGAAAAGAATTGCTTCGACAAATGTAAAGCATGCTACAAATTGTATGTATTTGCTTATTGGAATACTACACCTGCTGCAATAACTGCTTAACAAAAACCGTAGCCTATGTTTAAATGCAACAACAATGCCGCGCAGATACATTTACATATTAATTTTTTCGGGTCTTTACCCTTACCTTGAGCATATCTGGAGGATTACTAAAAAGGAAGAGTTGCTCATCGCATTTATAAACTTTATTTCGCAAGGTTCTTTAAACATACTTATAATTTTCTTGGCATTCAATTGTTATACGTACATGCCCTCGCTATGGGAAGATTGTGTTCAAACATTTTCTATTATCCTAAAGCCAATTTGAAATGAACTTTTCTCAGACCGCTTTTATGTAAAACATGTGTACATATTATGGCAAGCCGGACATTATACGAATACGATAGATAAACCTTTAAAGCCCCCATTCAAGATGCATGCATACATTCTACACTTGAGCAATGTGTTCCTCCGTGTGCAGGCCCCTCCTTTTGAATTTGAAGTGTCAGTTGCGACTTGTCCTTGTCGTCCTATAGCCTGTTGTTAGTTTTGGCTGCACACAGCAAGAGAGGGACAGAGCACAAGAAGGAGCAAGATGAAATGGAGGAAGCCTGCAATGCATTATGCTAAAATGTCATTGCGTGCTTATTGGCGTTCCCCGCCTCCCACTGTCTGACTGCCAAAGTAGTTGGCAATGCATATTGTGGCCCTGCCAACAGTTCCCTGTTGCCTGTCGAGGGCAGGATTAAACTACGACTTATGCTAAGCAGTCAGGATAAAAGGGAAGCTAACCGAACTTGAATGCAATGACGCTGCAATACCCTTAATATATATATCAGATTTCAGTGTAGTTTGTGGACATAAATGTGTTTAGCTGATTTATGAGAGATTTATGTTTAAGAAAGAGAGATATATACATATATTTGTAGTATATTTAAATATAGTAAATATGGTAGTTCTCATCAGAAGAAAATGTTGTTTAAATTTTCAACTCGCTAGCTGTAAGATTGGGCCTTGATTTAACTATTAAAATTTAAATTAAAGTTGAAAATTCAAATTTAAGCCGCCCATCCAAGTTTACTTGGTAACCTGAAAAGCAAGTTCAAATAAATAACCAGTTCGCAATACCCTTTGGCAGAGTATTAAAACGAAGGAGGAACTTCAACTAAGAGTTGAGTTGAGATGAAATTGAATGGAAGCTCGTTTATTTTCTTGCTCTTGCGGCAAAAGAAATTGACGTTGCATCGAACAACGACGAAGCTGTCAGTGGATTTGTCAGTGTCAGATGACATCAAGGAGTGGATAGGGTGATGGTAACGGGGACAAGAACGGGGACGGGGACGGAGACGGGGATGTATTTCGCTATCCAAGTAGCCCAGTTATAAATGCCTTGGCAATTGCCATACACAAAGGAATCCCGACAAGCTATTCTCACATTTTCACATTCCCCGACTGCATGAAATGGCCATTATTGGTTACTTGGTCGCAATTACACATAACATAACACACAGGACACTACAAAACTCCTGCTGGTGCTGGCTGGTGCTTGCTGCTGCCATCTCTACTCATTATCCTGTTTATTTTATGAGGGTCGTGCTTTTAACAGCTACGCTTCGTTTCACAAAGGAAAATCAACCAGCCAGAGGCGCCCGGAGGCGTATGTGTATATGTACGATGCTTCGTATTGAATTTTAGGCGTATCTTGATTTCTTCTATTGATTTCTTTCTTTACTTTCATGCCAATGTCAGTGATTGAGTGCACGAACCAAAATATTGTTCTCATAATTGCCTGCGGGAGTCTGTTTCCATTATTGTTATTCAGCCTGAATTTTATTAAATTTGTCTAGACTTATTGAAAGTTTATTAGAAGATGAAATATTTAAGAAAATGTATATTTAAGGAGGAAGCAATTTCTTAGAACTTATTATACGTATCCTTAACAACATTTTGTTCAAATTTATGAAGACTATTTTGTACTAAAATGCTTAAAACTGCCTTAAATTTTTGGCTAAACACCACTTCTTGAATCCATATTGCCTGAAAGAATAAATAAAGGAACAACTTAAAATATCATATGTATATTCAAACAAATAATTTAGCTGAAATAAATAAATAATACATTTTTAATCACAATTTACCACAATTTACTAAACCAGAGACCTTCAACTGCAACTAAGCTGAATTTTATATAAGTGTGGAAAAGTAGACTATTGTGTTCACGTTTTCACATTTTTTTAAGCTTGAAAGACAAAAATATTTATTAAATTTGACTTATTTCTATGACAAATTTTCAAAGTTTTAAGGTTGCAAAAATTGGGAATAAGGAAAATTATTAGAAATTATTTTAATACATTTTCCTAATTTTGAAAATCCAACTCAAAGTCAACTCAAAGATTTAATATAAATTTAATCTCAATAAATTAAAACTATAAAAAAAAAGAATAAAAGAAAAAAACAAAGAAAGGAAGACTAGCTTACTTCTCGCACAAGCGGGTCCCCTCGCGCCTGAGCGAGCTATTCCATTTCGTTCCACATCACGATATAAAGGACTCATTCGGCGGGCAAAGTGGTCAGCTTTTGCAATTGCTTTACTTTTCGCACAATCGGGGTCGTCTCTAACTCGTGAGCAGACTTTATTCCGTTCCCTCTCTGCTCCACGATATTGCAAGCCCTGGCGACGCTGGATTAGTTTCTTGCATTAAGATCGCGTTGTTCCTGAGTTTATTTCTTCTGTAACAATCGGTTCTATGGCAGCTATATAATATGATTGTCCAAATTGAATCCTATTCAATCCGAATGAATCTTAAACTCAGTCAGCTTGTGAGCTGAGCTCTTAAGACTTCTGAGATCCCGGGGGGTTGAAGCAATTGAACGAACACACGGTCAGACGGACGGACATTTCTATATCAAATCCCCTCGTCAGAATATATATACCTTATATGGTCGGAAACGCTCTGTCCTGTTCGTTGCAAACTTCATGACAAAATTAAAATGTATTCTCATTTTGTATGAATGCTATAAAAATAAGAATTAAAGAGCTAACATAGGTCCGATTTGTTTCGATGAAATTCAAGCCGTGCTTTCTTTACTTTGAACCACTTTTTTAAACCGAAATCTGAGCGAAAACTGGTGCCAAAACTTGCCAGTTCTGCTTAGCTCTCATTTAAAGCTAACGAGCTAAGAAATAAATCAACGAAACTTTGTTGCTTTTGAAGTTCTTCTACATTTCTGCGGTTATATTTCATGCGCAGCGCTTAGCACAAAGCCAACGCCCATCATATGGATTAGTCCAGGCCCAGATGAAATACGTGGCAGAAGCGTGAGAAGATTGTGCATGGAAGCTTAAATAGTGCCATAAAGGTGTACAGCACTCCTGTCCGTATGTATGTATGTTCTGTGTCCTTTGTCCTTTGCTGTTGCTGCCACCACAGCCAACCACTTTTTATGACATATTTCTCGGCGTTCTGGCCACCAAAACGGCACCTACACATACAAAATGACTGTGCATAAAGTCAACGCCAGGTGGCGCCACTGTATATGCGCAACGAGTATGTCTACATTAAAAGACATAAAAAATTCATAAAATGCAGTTCGCACGCCAAAAACCAAAAAAGCCACAACATAAATAAATATGGAAAAGGCAGCCTGGCCAACTGAAGATGTAGAGGATTCCAACCTGTATACAAAACATACATTTTCAAAGTTTATAATATGCATACGAGGGAGCGAGAGGGAAGCTTGAGCATAAAAATTATTTATGAGATATGAACTTCCACACGTGTGAGTACTTTTTGCTTAACCCATTAAGGTCAGCGTCAGGCAAGTTTTGATTAAAATGCAAAAGATATCAGAGATAAAAGAAAGCCCTGAGCAGGTGAGCATTTAGTGACAGAAGACCTATTTACTTCTGTCCCTAAAGGGATAAGAAGTTCATATTTTTTGTTTTTATTTTTACTATTTTATTTTTCTTTTACTAAAAACCTTACTTTAGAGAAGAACTCAGTTGTTGACAAGCTGCCTTCGCCAGCTCAGAGGGTTATCTTTCAGCCTTTGATAGGGAATTTTCCACTAATTTCGACGAAGAAGATTCTAATCTCTTTTTATAACCTTGCTGCATAGCGGAAAGCATCTCCTACCAGACAAGGTAGATATATATATTTTTTTATAAATAATTCTATAATTCCCAGTTAACCAGGGAGTTGGGAGCAGTCCGAGTTCATATAATCTGAAAGCAGCTTTGGTTAACTTCCGTTTCATTTATAAATATCGCAGGGTCAATACAGTGCCATATGGTAGAGTCTATCGGTTCAGCTTTTATTATATCACATTGTTATTATTATATGTATAACGTTCATTTCGATTCACCATCATTGGATTAGTTTTACTCATTATACAATTTTATGGCCTTTAAATGTTTCAAATTTGAATGTTTTTTTCAAAGTATATATAAGAAGGCAACATCCACTGCTAAATTTAATTGATCAATATATCTTTCTTCTTCAATATATCTGTCTTGTTGAAAAGTGTGCAAAATGAATCTGTTCCATTACATTACTAATCTATTGCATACGCAATGCCTGTAAAACAAAGTATTAGTAGTTCACATAGGTTAAATTCATTATATGTATAGACCGTTCATTGTCGATTTCAGAACCAGCATGTTGCCCGCAATGTTACCTTTATGACTGCTAATATATATATTCACCTATGTAATTATGGCCATGAATTAAGATGTATTCTTAAATCTTGCATGTTTTCGGCCTTTCCATTTATAAGTAGGTATTCTACCCGGCTTGCGGTCAACACTTCTTGCACTGTTTCTTAATAGTTGCCCTGAAGACGGTTGTCGAGTGCAACCGAAATAAATAAGGTAAAACTTTCATTTTTATTAACATTTTCCAAACACACGAAATTCATATCTGTCTTCTTGAACAGCATGTGCAAAATGACTCCGCTGCCTGTGCTCATTGCATGCTCACGAGTTCGTTGAGTATAATAGTTGCAGCGCAGTGAAAAGAAACCAATATGTTTTAGAAGCCTACAAGTCAGATAAAAGAAATTGTATATGAATCGGACTACAAAGGTTTTCTTCCTTGTTATAATTCTGCAATGGTAGCTGAAGATGGCCCTCCGCTCTTATTTAAGAATATGATCTGACCGAGACCTTTCATTTTAAGCTCTCAGAATATCTCTCTAATTGCAAATGATTCTCCATTTTCCATATTTCTAAGTTAACCTGTTATTGATTAATAAATAATTCTATAATTCCCAGTTGACCAGGGAGTTGGGAGCAGCTTTGGTTAATTTCCGTCTCATTTATAAATATCGCAGGGTCAATACAGTGCCATATGGTAGAGTCTATCGGTTCAGCTTTTATTATATCACATTGTTATTATTATATGTATAACGTTCATTTCGATTCACCATCATTGGATTAGTTCTACTCATTATACAATTTTATGGCCTTTAAATGTTTCAAATTTGAATGTTTTTTCCAAAGTGTATATGAAGGCAACATCCCCGTCCGTATGTAATTGATCAATATATCTTGAAGTCTTGTTGAAAAGTGTGCAAAATGAATCTGTTCCATTACATTACGATCTTAATTATTGCATACGCAATGCCTGTAAAACAAAGTAATAGTGAGTTCATTAGGTTAAATTCGATCATATAAAGAAGACAATTTTTGTCTTTTTCAGAACCAGCATGTTGCCCGAAATGTTTGCTCTATGACTGCTAATATATATTTACCTATGTAATTATTGAAATGAATAAAGAAGATTTATTTTTAAAACTTTTGCATTTTTTCGGCCTTTCTATTTTATAAGTTGGTTTTCTACCCGGCTTGCGGTCAAAACTTCTTGCATTGTTTATTCAATAGTTGCCCTGAAAACATTTTCAATTTTGTTAACATTTTCCAAACACACGAAATTTGTATATATATTCTTGAACAGCATGAGGATTATGTCTCCGCTGCCTGTGCTCTTGCTGCTCATGAGTTTGTTGAGTATAATAGTTGGAGCGCAGTGGAAAAGAAACCAATATGTTTTAGAAGCCTACAAGTCAGATAAAAGAAATTGTATATGAATCGGACTACAAAGGTTTTCTTCCTTGTTATAATTCTGCAATGGTAGCTGAAGATGGCCCTCCGCTCTTATTTAAGTTAAAATATGATCTCCCCGAGACCTTTCATATTAAGCTCTCAGAATATCTCTCTAATTGCAAATAATTCTCCATTTTCCATATTGCTAAAGTTAACCTGTTATTGATTAATAAATAATTCTATAATTCCCAGTTGACCAGGGAGTTGGGAGCAGTCCGAGTTCATATAATCTGAAAGCAGCTTTGGTTAACTTCCGTTTCATTTATAAATATCGCAGGGTCAAGACAGTGCCATATGGTAGAGTCTATCGGTTCAGCTTTTATTATATCACATTGTTATTATTATATGTATAACATTCATTTCGATTCACCATCAATGGATTAGTTTTACTCATTATACAATTTTATGGCTTTTAGCTGTTTCAAATTTGAATGTTTTTTCCCAAAGTATATATAAGAAGGCAACATCCACTGCTAAATTTAATTGATCAATATATCTTTAGAAGTCTTGTTGAAAAGTGTGCAAAATGAATCTGTTCCATTACATTACGATCTTAATTATTGCATACGCAATGCCTGTAAAACAAAGTAATAGTGAGTTCATTAGGTTAAATTCGATCATATAAAGAAGACAATTTTTGTGTTTTTCAGAACCAGCGTGTTGCCCGAAATGTTGGCATTATGACTGCCTATGACTTACCTATGTAATTATTGAAATGAATAAAGAAGGCTTATTTTAAAACTTTTGCATTTTTTTCGGCCTTTCTATTTTATAAGTTGGTTTTCTACCCTTTATTCTAATATATATATTTGCAGGGGCTGGCTAGTGGTGTAATTGAGTTGCTGCATCTTTTTTTAAATCATATCGATTCTCTATCCAGATTCATTGTTAATACATATCACTAAGTAGCTCAAGTTCAAATAATATCTTTATGGAAATGAATTGGTTTTCAGTTTCTCTTTACATTTTGGAATACTTTCACTGTACGCTCTGGTTCAAGTGGGACAATTATGTATGTATTGTCAAGGCCTGGGTATGCTTGCAAATCTGCATAAAATTGTTCTTGCTGGCGTAAATCATGCATGTGACTTGGCAGTGCATCGTCCTCCACCCAACCAACATTGCAGTCATTAATTTGCGGTCGACCAAGAGGTCGGGGGTCCAAGGCGAATTGTAAATGCTTGCCGCCACATCCTTACGCATCACTGAAGGCATCCGAGTGGATTTAAAATAATGATGTCTCTGTCTCTGGTTCTGGCTCTGGCTCTGTCTCTGGCTGCCATCTCTGCATCGTTCGGCCATCGAAGATTGCAAATTGCAATTGCAATACACGCAGGCATTAATAAATGCAAAGGGCAGCCAGCCGTTGGAACAGCAGCTACAGCTGCCAGCAAATTCTGAAGTGCATTTGCAGTTAAATTATTTGCATAACGTGCGACAGAGAGGGAGTTATATATAGTAGATTCAGTGATGGAGAATAATGAAAATAAACAAAATTGAAATTGCTCTTTGATAAAGAAGTGAAATATTGTGAGATTACAATATTGCATTATGGTAAATGAATTTAAATTACAAGAGCAAGATAATGAACAAAAAGCATTAAGAAAATGATTAAACAGGCTTAACAGAAAATTGGTTCTACTAGTAGATGTAACACTTGACCAATACAGAAACAATTTTGTGCTCCCAATTTATTGTTCCCCAATTATTGAGTCTGAAATTTATTTTATAAAATTATTTACATCTAAAATATGCATATTTTTATTTACTATAAAGATTAATTGGGAAAGATAGAAATTAAAAAAATCTAAATTTTATTTTTCGACATCTGAGAAACCTCTATTAATATTAGGTTAAATTTAATTACAAATAAAAAATTTTAAAAAATTTATAAATTTATATAACTGTTTGGGTTAGCGGACGCAAGGTCGAGATGAACAAAAAATCGTTATGTTTTGCTTTTTACAGCTTCCACTGAAATACTTTTAAGAGTCTGTTGGATTCCATGATTTCGGCCGCATCTCCCTCACTCACTCACTCCCATCTGACAACAGCACAGAATTGATAGCACAATTCAAAAATTGAAGCTGTTTCATGACTGCTAGAATAAATGATCAGAAGTTTTGCTGCTTAACTCCATCTCATGTCGGTTTACCTAATTTAAAGTCTAGAGCCCACTCATAACTGCACACTCACCACCTTGAGCCCGCTAACCCAAACAGTTACAACAATACAGATCCATAAAAATAAATTTCAAATAAATGTAGAATGAAGCTAATTCTTTTTACTGATTTCTTGATATTTAGCAATGGTATTCGGGCTTCTTCTTCCTTATTAAACCCTTTCATAATCTTAAGATGCCTTAACGCTCCCATTAACAATCTGTTCTAGATCAGACAAATAATAAAGCTTTTCTTTTTGCAAATTCGACTTTGCGCAAATGTATGTGTGAAATTTATAATCGTATTAGTAGCAATTTAAGATCGGCTAACATAAAGTTTACATAAATTATTCTTGTAATCTTAGAACAAAATTCCTTTCAAATGTTATTTTGCCGGAAAGAGAGGAAAATACACATTTTTAAATCAGTAAGTTGTAATTCATTTTCTATTGACACTCTTAGTTATCATTGATGGAAATCTTTTATTGTGTTAACAGTGCCAAGAAGAAAAACTAACGATTACACTAGAGCAGACATTTTGATTGTACATTTGCCATGACATTTTTCCAATCTTACTTTTCCTTCTCTTTTTTTGTGCAAAGTCAGCGACATTTAAATTTTGCTCACGATTGTCGTGGGGGGCGGCGGGGCACAACGAAAACAACAAAAGAAAAATCAACGGATATGCGAAAAACTGGGTACAAAAAACTGGCGAAAAACTGTCAGAGCAGCAATCACATGCAATTAGGGCTCAGTAAAAGTAAAAGAAATGACAGTGAAATTGAAATCGTTCACGTTCACAAAAAGAGAAAGGAGAAATGTTCAAGTCACATTGAAAATCAGGTCAAGTATGGAGCAGCATGTAATTATTTTAAGTAATTTCTGGTGCTTATTGAATTGAACACTTCATAACTCGCACAGTTTTGCACTGAACATAAGATGTTTCATAATTATAACGAAGCATTGAGAGCATGTTTGATGGCCTGGCAACCAAATGGCCAAGTGAATTGGAAATGCAATGAAAAAGTTTCGTATGAAATTTTCACTTAAAATTATTTTTGCTAAATATGTATGCAACTAAAAAGCACGTAGTTGTGTGCAAAATTAGTCAATAAAAAAGCTGTTAATTAAATTATATCGTAATGGTTATTGATATAACTTGAGCATTAAAATTGACAACGGACAATTGCAAAGGTCTTCCTTATTGTTTTTCCTAATATCTATGTATGCATGAAAATTACTATGCTTGTCTGAGTGTTTATCTGTTTGCTTGGGTTTCATCTGCAAATCACTATCAACTACAGTATCAGTTGACCAAACTTATGAAAACTTTCAAAATCAAACCAAGGAAGAACGGAAAATAACAAAGACAGACATAATTCAAATCAGGACTGCCAGCCTGGTTCAAACCGAAGCCGTTCTAAGCCATATATCTAACCAGGTGTAGGTGATCCTAAGCCTGAACCAAACCAAAAGTGTAAGAGAGAACACACGGAAAAGTAAGACAAGAAAGAGGTAAGCAAATAAAGAATAGCGTGAGATTAAAGATTAAAGCATGAGAAGAAAAGAGGCAGACAATCAAGAGAGATGAAACAAAAATTTCCGGGAGAGGAACTGTTTTCAACACTCCAAGAGTTTCTTACACCAACAGCAGGCCCGGGCAAAGCCGAGCAATGCCAGGTAGTTACTTTATAAACATTATTATTTAACCTTCATTTAAGTTGTTTTCCTTCATTTTCCATCATATTTTCCAAACCTAATTTGACAGGCAAATCAACTTTAACAGCCGCAATTAAAAAGGCAACCAGCCCCTCCTCGCTTCCTCCCGCGCCATTTACAGACTTTACTAAAACTATTCCATAGCATTTCAATTTCCTTGTCGGAACAAAAAGCGTGCGCGCGAAAATTGTAAAGTGAACAAAGTCAAAGTGAGCAAAGGGAAATGGGAGCGGTTGCCAGGGGTTGCCACCGTCTTTGAAGTTTATGTTGTTTGTCAAGAAAATGAATTTCACTTGACGGCAATTATGTGGCAGCCATTTGGTACAAGTTGAAAGTTTTTAAAACATTTCCGATGTGTTTCAAATAACACAACGAGAGGGAGATGAAGAGTAAGAGAGAGAACAAAATGAACCAGAGTATACAAGTACCAGCTCCCGTATTCCCTCATAATACCAAATACTCTTGACTTACCAGGTTTGTTGACGGTGGGCCGTGTAGTCATCGTCAGGGTTGCAGTAGCAAAAACTTTTGCCTAAATCACTTAACAGAAAACAAGTGTTGGCATGTGCCTACTAAGAATCCACCGCCTCCGCCCAACCCTACGCGACTGCCTTCCACTCTGCAAAAACTTTGGCTACTTTCAATGAAAAGTTTTGTTGTTGTTGTTGTTGAGCTGTTGTTGTTTTTTTTTATACAAAGCACAAAAGTCGAGGCCAATGAAATATAATAACGAAAAATAACCGGAAGCATCATGCAGGAAACTGTCAGTAACCAACCCCACACCTCCCCCAACCAACCACCTCCTATACAAAACTGCTCACTTTGTGCGTAAACAGAAAATCAATTACAAAATTGTGCATAGAAAGTGCTTGCGAGGCCCAGGCCTCCTCGAAGTGCAACTGAGCGGTGGCACAGGGGGCGTTAAGGATTTACATTAATTACGGCACGCAAAAGCTTTTTCCGGACTTTTATTGTGACATAGGGCCTGGGCTAACTATGTATATGTATTGTACTTACTATATAAAATGCATGAATATTTTATTAGGTCGGGCGGAAAAGCCAAGTAAGTTTTTAAAAGCATGTTAAGAGCTCTGGGACCCCAGATGTCCATTTAGGCACAAACACACGCAGACACACCCACTTTAGCACACTCTGAGTTGGGTCATCCAAGCCTTTTTTTGGGAAGGTCACTTTCACTTGACATTTTCTTATATCAGAAGCTGCTAAAGTTTTTAGCAGCTGATAAAATTGATCAATTTGTGCGAATGTTTTTTCTAGAAATTTTGCACAAATCTTTTGAGATTTGTAGCTGAAATGAAAAGGAAACTTTAAACAAAAACGTATTTGGAAACTGTCTTGGAATTGTTAATATTAAATAGAAACAGGCGTCGCATTTTTTATGGTGCATACATACCATAAAGGCAATGGATTCTTAAACCAAAAACTTTCTTCTAATAATTCTAGTAATTCAGGTCTGGGCTTCGAATCATTGCAAGGGATTTTTCTCTCAACTTCAAGCAACTCCAAATATCTAAAAGGAGAAGATGGTAAAATCTTATCAAAATATCACAAAACTTATTGATCGTCCTAAGGTTGAACCTTTTCATCAATTAGCTCAAACTGGGATACCCAAATATTTTCTGCCTTTGTTCAAATTATTCAAATTTCCTTTCACTAAGGTTCACTTTTATCCTTTTGATTCCATCTCTGTACTTCTTTTAAAACGAAAATTTCTTGCAATATGAATGAAATACTATAAAAAAAAACACATATACCTGTGATTCGTGTTGAGTCAAGAATTTATCTAGTTCCAAATTGTTAGAATTACGAGTACTCTATATTGTTTTGCACAAGTAGTCAAATCTCTCTTGTATTCCCATTTTGCATATAACTACCAATCTCTCTCTCTCGTAGTTGTGCACCCGCAAAACATATGTATGTTCACATTTCGTTGAATTGCTCTTATCGGATATCGGAGACTACAAAATTTGGTATGTAAACTCCTCTAGTTTTTCTTCTGATTCTAACTGCGCCGCAGCTCAAAACAATCAAAATTATTATTAAAGCACATTCTCCCACATGGTTACACAGAACAATTCTACTCTTTTATCGACTAGTCCTTTAATCTCTGTTTGGATTCAAAAAGTTTACTTTAACCTTTAAAACTGGTTGCTCGTTGTAGATGCATATTTTAATTAGCATTTTTGCCTGAGGCTTAACACATTGCGTAGTCGTTATGTCGTATCTATGTCCAATCATCTCTCTTTCTACATGAACTTTTTGTGCGGCAAATTGCGATTTATGTAGCATGTTGCATGTGCAGCGCCCCGCGTGGCCCTCAACCCAGAAAAGGTAAAACCGCAAAACACGGGCAAAACACCACAAAATGTGGTCGCATTGGCCGTCGACAGCTATTGGAGGCCAAACGCAACCCACTTGGCCACCCATTGAGTGACCCATGTTGGACCTAATAGTGCATTTATGAAAATTATGATTTAGGGCCTAACAAGCGAAATGTTGGATGAAACTTAAACATAGCACAAGTTTAAAATGTTTTTAAATTTTAAATAAGTTTGCTTTTCATACAAATTTTCATGGAAGAAATGTTTTTGAGCTAAGCAAAGTAAGAGTTTAATATGAAGTTTTCTATTGTTTCAGAATGTTCCAGTACTTTTTGATTAGTTAAATATATACTTATTCCTGTTTTGCCATCGCAATGTCATTCCATTAGCAGCAACACAAATGCAAACGTTGCAATTTAAACGATATTTATTCATGCGATTACGATCACTTTCTCTGTTGAAGATGTGATGGGAATCTATATAAACTCTTTATCAGAAATGCTGCCAACTACTAACAAACTTATCCTTGTATAAGATGACACTAAAACTCCGAAAAGAATTTTCCTTTAATTAAATGTCAAATTTTCCAAACTTTCTCAAACATTTGCCATGTTAAAATTCAAAATTTTCTTCATACTCATTAGCACAATATGGCAAGGAACCTTAAAAGCAGCTACTCATCACAAGAGGACCGTTGCTAAACTCCAAACTAATATTCTAATATGCCCTAGTTACACACCTGTCTTGGTTTAGCTCCCCGCCAGTACCCCTCCCGTTAGTCTTACCAAATTGAGCTGTCACAAAAGTTTACCCAAACTACTTGACACTCCAATGCGGTGTGCTTTTGCAGCTCTCCTGAAAAATTATCTCACGTTTTACGTGCATGCGAAAGTTCCTGAGGAATGTTGCGGTGTGTGTGTATTTTTAATAAAACTTCAAAGTTTTCCAAGCTAGATGGTGGCGGACAACAAGGGGCGGCTGGTGTTCACTTCAGTCTTACACAGTTTTTGAAATTCTTTGTCACGAAACATTTCTCGCGTGCTGTTCGCCTCCCAGCTGGACGAGACGAGACAGACGGGAGCAGGGAGCCTGAAGCGTGGACTTGGGCTTGGGTTTATACTTACGGTTACCCAAACATTCCCAAAAACACACACAGATACACACGCAGACACGTAAACTTTTTGCCTGCACAAATTCTTCGGGCAAGTTAGAATTTGAGCAGACAGTTTTAATGCTGTCAGATAGCAGCAAGTAACTGCACTTTAGGCAGCAGGAGATGCCGAAGGACAGGCTGCTTAGGTATCTCAATAATTTAGTGGAACCGCCCAAGATGTTGACTTGTGATGTGTGTTGCTTACTTTGTTTTTTTTGTTGTCAGAAATTTAGGAATTAGTTGACAAAAAAGTGTGCATTTCGAGTGCTTACAAGAAATACACGTTTAATGATGCGGCCCCAAAAAGTATGCAATGACAAACCATTTCACTTAAGAAAACAGATCACAATTTGCATAACACGAAAACAAGTCAAAAACTTCGAATAATAAACTCTTCTCAGAGGTATATAAGTGTGATTGATAGCTTGACAGTTGGTTTAAGGTTTTTTAAGTTAATTGACCAATAAAATCTTTCGGCTTAATTTGATAGCAATTACATTAACAAGGTGCAAATGTTTATTGTACATTGTGGGGTAAACAGCCATCATATGACCTTGTCCATTGTTATTTTAATATTGTAATCCAATTTTTATAGAAACAAATAAACAGATATCGGTCTGAACTGTGCATGCATCCAACAAAGTGGACCTACAGGCCATTTTTCTTAAGATAAAGGGACATGTATGATTATGTATGATCATAAGAACCTTAACAACTTTAGTCAGCAAAGCAAGCCCGTTCTTAGAACTGTTTTTACTTGCTACAAAGCATTCGATTCCACAAATGGTTTCAGCTTTCAGTAATTTTGTAATTTTTGTTATTTTGCTGTTGCCATACAGTGAGAAGCGGCTCTCATAATGTTGTCCGTGGGACATCTAATCAACCTTAAGCCTGCTAAATGAAATAATTTTTAAAAATAAATCTAAAAACTGCTTATATCTCTGCATTCAAAATCTTAACAGCAAAAGGTAATGATTGCACTAAAAAATGCATTCAACTTGGTCACATAAATATCCTCGTCCCTTGCCCGTCCTTCTTAGTAGTTGTAGCTCCAATTTTATATGGTAAGACCACAAAAACTTTAGATGTCACTGTTTACTATCGCATCAAATTTATAATACTATTGTTAATGTGTTGTGGCACTTTTAGTTGGTTTTTAGCTTTATGTTACCTAAACGTCGAATGCATTAAAAAGTTAGTATGCCTTATAATAATCCAGGTGCATTTAATAAAAATCTTTTTCCTGTTCAGTGTGTTCATATTGTAAACTGGTTTTCATTTGCCTTAAACTTTAAATCAATTTGTCCTGTCGATCGATTCTCTTATGTATGTATGTTCTTGATAAACATTTCAATTATCTAGGGACACCTTGAAACCAAACACACAACGTACACACATTTGGCCATGTTGAGACCCACCTAGAAGTGGTACAAGAACCAAGAACATATCGAAGCACTTAACCAAACAGTTAAACAGTTCCGCCTTCGTTCCGTTTAGCTCAGCCACTGCCCCGCTCTCGCTCTCTGTCACTGTCCTGTGCAGCCAATTCATCTCTTGGAAAATTAACAACATGTTGTGGTTATGGAAATTAGCTCAAAAAGGATGACAAACATTAGGCGTGCCAAGATTTATGCCTCATGTCCAAAACGAGGCACATCCTGAACAGCCGCAAAATGGAACATAAACAGTGGCTAGCTATGGAACACCAACAACCATAATACGTGAACGGATGTGGTGTAAGCAAGCAGAAGATTGCATACTCTAACCAATTATAGAGTAATGGGATTTCAAAGTGTACAGATAACCTGAAAATGAAGTGCCAAAAATATATGGGAAAACATCTATAATATTATATCTATAAGACTAGATTATACTACGAATTAAAGAGTATATATCCTTTAATTATATTATAAAACATCTATCAATTGCTTGGGCTCTCTTTTTCTTATACAGACTTAAAGGCGGAACAACGCTCACTTTCCAATGGATCATACTTTTCTGAGTTAAATGAATGAGCTCTCGTTTCCGCGTAAACAGCAAATACATTACCATTTACTTTGATTTTGACCCAGTGGAATTTTCTTTATCTTCATAAGGACAAACTTCAGCAAACCGATTAACCAAGAGATTCTTAGAAAGAATACCAACAACTAATTACAAAGCTTCTAAAATTACAAAAATAAAAGTGAATGAATACGCAGGTTCTAAGATTTGCATATTATATAACTGATCGAATTCGTCAAAGAAGTACCTATGCCTTAGTTTTCCTTCACTGTGTTGACAACCAAGGACACTGTGTCAGGATGAAATCTCTCTCCACCTAATTGGTATTTATTGCCTTCTTAAATGTCTTGTACGACTTGTCGCTACTTTTCACCTCATATTTCAAACATTTTCCAGTGTAGTGCAATATCAACGCCCACCAAAATGTCGGAAAAACTGCGTCCCAACCAATCAGATTAGCCTCTGGCTATAATTAAACCAACTCATCTCGAACGAAAGAAAGAGAGAGCGCGAGAACGAGAGAGCGATCTGTTGTGACGCGCCGCAGTTGCGTGGAAAAAGATCTTTTTCCTTTGCGACTCATTTTGTGTTTTGAGGCTAATTTCAGTGGGCAGACGACTTTGGCACGGTTTAGTATCGCGGCAACAATTATCGTAATTAACTCGTTTATGTGTTGTGTGCTAATCCAATTACCAATTATCTTCACTATCGTGCTCTCTTTCGACCTATGATGAAGCTAAGAATTTAATTCAATCACTAAATCAATTAAGAAAGAAATTGTCAATCTCGGTGACCTTAAACCAAATTCAATTACAATTTAGTTTCGAAAAAGAACTAAAACAATGTTAAACTATCAACAACAACTGCAAGCATTGCCACCCGTCGGCAATTCGAGCAATTTTTATTATGCCCCGTCGGCATCGGGTGCCTCCACATATGTGCCCAGTCACAGTCAGGCTCAATCCATGGAAGCTGTGGGTGTGGATAAACAGGATAGAACTATTGCTGCCGGCAGTTTGAGTGCCAAAGATTTGGACAAAATGCATCGATTTTCAGTTGATAATCTCATTGAGCTAAAACAACAGGATACGTTTACCAAAAGTAAAATGCAAATGGAATTAAATAATAATTATGGTGAGTTTTTGGATAGAAAATTTTAGGGGGTGGCTGTGGGCGTTAGGGATGAGGTTGGATATACATGGTTACAAGGATATTAGTTGTTATATTTTTTGAAATTCTTGTGTATGTCATAAAATCAATATTTAATTTTAGGATGATTTCAAATTGGGAATTTGAGTAGTCATCAAAGAAGGACAATCTTGTCGAGTTATGTTATAGTTAAGTTCTTGTAGCTGTGTGTTTTGAAAACAAAGGACCACTTACCAAAACCTAAGGAAATTAAGTATGAGAATAAAACTGAAAGCTTTATTGAGTTTTTTACTTAGCTTAGATTGAACATCTTAGTATATAGAAAGTTATAGAATCTAATAAAAAGAGGTATAACATAATATTATTTATGAGAAAATCTTCTCCCATTTTCTAGTTTTTTTAAATTTCTAAAAAGTAACACCTAAGCAAGGAGCTTCACAACAAAAACAAGATTTTGGAACTGAATTCACCTGTCTGTAGATACGCCCTACCAAAATGGGGATCCTGTTCCAAAACCCAGCTTAGAAGAATAAGACACTCCTTCAAATTTGTGGCGTCCCGTTTTATGTGAGCAACAGCAGTCTTCATAAGGACCTGGCTGTTAGATAAATGGCAGATGAAATAAACTGAACAGCTACGAAACATTTTGACAGGCTTGAGGAGCACCCTAATTCTTCGGCTAGGGTTCTTCTTTTGAGGAGAAGAAGGCTGAAGAGGCGGCACCCGAGGGAAAATATTCATGTCAAATTTAATATTTTCATTCATCTTTTCTTGAATACTCAAATACAAATAGAAAACGCTGTCCCAAAAAAAAACGTTGAACTGGATTATCCATAAAATTCTTACTTATCATAAGTTCTGAAAAATTTTTAAGAATTTCTTAAGACATATATTTATATAGATTATATTAATATGATATATATATATAGTTTTGGAAACATCAAAGATACAATGCTTTCAGTCTCCTTTTTCATCGGTTATTAATATACAAAATATTATAGAAAAATTGACCTTACTTAAAATGATATGTTTCAAATATCTGAAGCATACACAACTCTTTGATAATAGTTTCCACAAAACTTACTTTTATTTCCTAAATAATAATTTCGTTTATACATCCAAGTCATCATTATTTCGGCTCAAGATCTTATATACTTACTTTAAATGTCCCACATTTAATTAAGAATACAAATGCATATCTCAATTTCATTTGGTCGTGTAGGAGGAGTCTCTGTGCATGATACTTATTTGCGATTTGTGCGTTTTGCTTAATTCATAAATGATAAATTCATTTGAAATGAGCTGAGAATTTCTGACAATATGCACGCACATGAGCACTATATTATATATGTGTGTGGATGCATATGCCTATGTATGCATGTATAAATGTGTGTGCGTTGAATTTTGAGTACTCATGCATGACATTTAGGTGCCATATGTGGGCGACATTCGCTCATTTATGCCGCCGCCAATTGTGCTCAAAATGTTGCCTGGAATTGCAAATGGGCTTGGAATTGGCGTAGGGGGAAGCATATGAGATGACAGTGCCATCTTCATGCATTTTTGCTGTTGCGGTTGCGGCTTAGCCTCATTTCATAGCAATCTCCCCTACAGCTGTCAACATAAAAGTTGGCATATCATCTCTCTGGGTTTATAACTAATTTTCAAAGGCAGAAATGAGATATTTAAGTCATGCATTTATGCATCTATGCAGCCGCTTATATATTCTATGAAAAAATTGCATTTAAGGTTTTCAATTGCTACCCCAAGGGTATTCATGTGTTCTGGCATGAATATGGAAATGAGTCTTATAATTTGAATTTTCTAAATTAACAAAATATTATTAAAATATAATATTATTATTAACAAATAGTTATTATTGATTTCTTTGGATATCTTATTGGTGGACAGTGCTCAGCTCAAGCCTTAGGAGCTAATAGGCTGAAATGTTTCCACTAGCTACATTATAAAGCAGATGAGCACTAAGAAGCCGTAACTAAGAGCATTCGAATGTCAAATCTTTGAATCTTTCGAGGATCGAGAAAAAGTATGACCCAATAGAAAAGAAGGCAATACAACGCAAGTAGATCCATAAGTTAATTAGGTTATAGTTCTTTTAATTTGATCCCAAATTTACAATTGGATCATTTTCAATACATGAGCAATTTAAACAGATCTTAAACAGATATTCCGATTAGTCTCAATCTTCCTTCATTAGAATCATTAGAAACTCTGATGCCGACCGAGACTTATACAAACTTTTATATTTAAATTAATTTCTGAAGGCCTAAAAAATGGAAAATCTAAGTTTGTAGTTCATAGAATATCTTCAAGTAATCCTTAAATGGACACGTATTTTTTTTTTTGCTTGCTTCATGGTGGGCCTTGCTCAAGGTTCTCAAGAGTCTCACATCACTCTCAGTTTCTTCCCCTAGTCCACATTTGTCTCAATTTGTCAGGCCAGCTGTCCAATGTGTTGGAGTTAACTCATAGATCAGCTCGGGAGTAGTTTATGGATTGTCAATGAATGATATGGCCCCAGGGAAAAGAATGGTAAAAAACGAAGATCTTTAATTCGTTTAGTCAAACCAACAGGCAAGCGATACAAAAAACAGTTGCAGCTTAATAAAAAAAGAATCAGAGAAAGGCAAAGATGGAAAGGGGAAAGAAACCTCAATCAGATTTCAGTACAGAAAACGGGGCACATGTTAAAAAATCCGACGAAAATAAACACACGCCCAAGCCATTTAGTAGACACAAGGGAAGCGCAAAATCTAGAGATGGAGGGAAATGGTGGATACTGCCGCTGCAACTGCGACTGGTTACATGGCTTCACTGGGTATGGGGTATGGGGATGTGGATGTGGATGTTTGGCTGGCGTTTTTATGCTCCACTTGAAAAATATAGGCAATGGGCAATGCTTTCCTTGCGTTTCAAAGCGGCGGCATGCGGCATGCCTCTCTGAGGGAATATCATGTCAGCTTTGATTACGTTTTGTCATGTTGACAATGTTGAAGTGTTGTCTACGCAGCACACCGATCTCCCTCTCCTCCAGCTTGCCATCCTGTATAATGTCGGAAATGTTTTCCTTTACCGCAGCTTTCTTCTTGAACTGCAAGAAGAAAAACTCAAAGTTTTGCCGCTGGCGCCTCTTAGAATTAACACTTTTCCATATACCCAAAAATATGTTATAAAATGCTTATTTCCATTGAAAATCAATTAGTGAAAAACTCACACAAATTTCATTTTAATTAATAGCTCGTAAAAGTGTTTGTTTCTAAAATTATGCCCAGGCAGCTGCCCAAAAAGATATTTTATGACCTTGCTTCCACCCAAGAGAGAAATGCAAAAATTTTATATCTTTCACATACGACCCATAAAGGCCAGCCAACATTTAATTGTTATCGATTATTTATGAGGCAGCCCTGCTTAAGATAACATTTTAATGTCATTCCAACTTTTGCAACTACTTCCAAGAAAAGTGGGAAAGTGGGGACTGAAGTGAAAGCAGTTTTAATGGCTTCATAATTATCTTGCAGGCGGCGATTATGCCAACAATCTGTCAACATCAGGAAACCATACGTCGAGAAAGCCGCGACGCAATCGCACCACCTTCAGTTCAACCCAGCTGACGGCTCTGGAGAAGGTATTCGAGAGAACTCACTATCCGGATGCATTTGTGCGCGAGGAGTTGGCAACGAAAGTTCATCTCAGTGAGGCTAGGGTTCAGGTAAGACTAATCGTCCTGTACCTAATATTGATACAAAAATATAGCTGTCTAGCTGTCGATACAGTATTGTAATCCTTATACGATGTATGCTCACCTCATCTAAATTATATTTCCGCTTCCTTTTTAGGTCTGGTTTCAAAATCGTCGTGCTAAATTCCGGCGCAATGAACGTAGTGTTAGCAGTGGACGACCCCTGCTGGATCCCACACCCCAACTAGTACCTGCTCCCATTTCTAACAGCAGCATGCACAAGTACACAAATCTCACTCACGCGTCACCAGCCAGTGCCTATGCCTTGAATTTCGCACCACTTGAGCTGCGCTCTTGCCAAAACTACACCAATTGCTATGGAGGATTTGGCACCAATCCGGGTGGTGGTAATGGTATGTGCTCATTCTTTGGAGGACCCAACTATTGTGTGGCTGCCAACTATGCAAAGAATGGTTATCCACCACTTTGATAATGACGGTGGAGGGGCTCCAAAAAATGTATTTAAAATTTAGCGAAATTTAAATGAAATTTATATGCATAATAATTTGACTAATATTTATATTTTTATAAGAATTAATTAATTTAAATTTAATATGTGACTAAAAATAAACACAAGCAATTGTGCACTGTTTTTTAAAATGAGTTTGATCAAATTCAGAAAATGATAGATAGAAACTTGTTAAATATTTATGGGGATGTTTATGTTAGAATTGTCCTGTTGGCCTTGTTATAAAATGGTATTTAATTATAATTATTTTTAATGGAATTGCATATATATATAGATTTTGGGAAAGTTAATTGGCTCATTTGTATACATTTATACGCAGGTAAAGAAAAAGTTCAGTGGCAACTTGATTGATTTATCTTATTTATGACAAAGTCTCTAGCGGTTTATTTTTTTAAATAGAAACGGGACGACGTACAATGCGCAGCACGTTCAAGTGGTTCTGCAGCGACACCAAGCCACGGGGATTATTATTCCGGAAGCCCAAGGTAGAAGCACTCACCTACCGCCCAACCGGCCGAGGGGCGCTGATTCAAAACGAGCGACACGAAACGCGGGATGGGAACCAAAAAACGCATACACGAAAAGAGATGAGAAAAAAAAGCACGGGCTCGCTCGATTACTTTCAATGAAAGGAAAGACGGAAAGACGAACAATAAACAATTATAGTATATATTATTTGTATACATTTTTTATTAGAATTAAGAGAGTTGTTCATGGAGATAGAGTTGTTATAGTTAGAAGAGGTTCATGCAACACATAGTTTGAGTTAGATAGGAACGTAGTTTCTAGTGGTTCTACGATGGACAAAAAAATTAATTTGGCTCATCAAAGACGGTGAGTCAATTTCACCATTTATCAGCCTATATATATATATTTGGATCCCAGCCACGGAGAGCAAATAGCAGACTCAATGCGGTCCTGGTAATTGCTGTATTGAGGACACCAGACACACCATGCGTACTCTAAAATAGGTCGGAACAGAGAAGTGTACAGAAATTTAGTTGTATAAGGGTCATCGAATTCCTTAGACTAAATCTTAATAAGACCAGCCTTATTGAAGGTACTCGAGAAGTGAGGATCAAATTTCAAGTTAGGGTCAAAAAGAACTTCCAATTCATCTTCGATATAGATCCGATCATGGATCCTATCGTTAAGAAGGTACGATATCTAAAGCAGTAGGCTACGACAAAACGATATGAATTTGCATTTAGAACAGTTGAGATTTGGCAGGTTGACCTGTCAGCACGATTGGAAAGCATCTTGCAGCCTAAAATGGGAGGAAAAGCACTGTTTAACATCTTCGGCGTACATTAGTACATGAGAATGGGACAGTACCTGCCTAAGATCATTGATTAATAGGGTGAAGAGAAGGGGGCCAATGTGGCTACCCTGTGGTACCCCTAATGTAACCATAAAGCGCTTCGAAAAAATTGGTACTCTTATATATTGTGTTCGACCTTTTGGCAAGATTTTTTTCTATTCTTATCGGCTTAACTTCTATTTCAAATAATCTCAGCTCTTTGCAAAAATTTCTTTTAATGAATTACAATTCATATTAATCTTCGTCAATTGTTTTTAATTTTTTTTTATTCGCATTTAAAGTCTTGTATCTGGCTTTACCCCTTTGGTATCCATTTCCCTTAGACTCATAACTATTTTCCCTAATTAATTAATTAACATTATGATATGAACTCATCAAACATTAAACAAGCCGTATAAATATTTTCACCTTAGAAACTTATAATTTATTTAAAGCTGTCAGTGGCTTATCAAAATTGACATGACTTATTAAATAATTCACATATTAGATGTACATAGATATAAATTAATTAAAAATGCATGTGTGTGTGTGTGTTTGCTTTTGTGTGTGTGTGTTGTGTGTGTTTTTCTTGATGTGTGTTTGGTGATGCTTTTTACCCGCATGTGTTAATTTGTATAATAAAACTTAATTAAAGTCAAAAGCAACAAAAAAAAAACAACACCAACAATAACACACAAACAAATAAACAAACACACAAGCACAACACAACACAACACACACACACAAGGCAAAGTTTCGTAAAACCGCATGCTTCGTCGACGCCAACGCCCGCAATCAAAGTACATTAAGATTGTGGCCAAGTTGGTTTTCAACGCAATTAAAAAGACAGATTGGCATAATAAAAATAAAAACTAAAATCTACAGCTAGGACAAAAGTCTATGGGGAAATGGCTGCCCGGGTGCAGAAGTGTACTTGCATACGGTATGTGCCAGAACAATAAATGGACTAAGTGCTTTGGAAAGTTAAAGAGTAGTTTAAAACACGCATCTTGAAGGGCTTTTGTGTGGTTAAGAGAGAGATTTTTAGCATTGTTGCGAACACTTTGAGTTATTTTAGCATAGTTAAAAGAGAGATAGTTCACTTTATATTGTTCTTTTATTAATTAAAACATTATAATGTATCGACTAAGAGCACATGTCAGTCCAATGGTATTCTAATATATGATTAATATCAACACCTCTGCGCTCGATGTAACAACGGTATTCTGTCACAGTAGATACGCGGGCTACAAGACGATTTTCTAGCTATATGATATAGTTGTGTGATTTCGACCAGGTCTGGTCAGCGCACGTGGGGCCTCCTTCAAATGGATACAAACGAAATTTGATTTTACTTTGATGAAAAGCAGAAAAGATATGCTCCTAAGTGTTCATTCCGGAACAATCGCTTATATGGTAGCTATATGATATGTCTGATCTGAATGAATCTTGAACTTAACTAGCGTGCAGACTAAAGAAAAATCTGCCAAAATTACAGCTCTGTAGCTCTTAAGACTTCTGAGAAATAGAGTTTAAAACAGAAGGATGGACTGACGGACGGAAATAGTTGCAACGAGTCCCCTCGTCATTCTAATCGAGCATATATATACTTTATATGGTCAAAAACACTTCCTTCTGTGCGTTGTAAGCTTCATGACGAAATTATATAAAAATATCCAAATTTTCCCATGTTTCAACTTCATTTAATACGAATCACTAACCATATTACATAGCACCAATGTGAGCAATCAGACAAGATCTAATCATCTAATAGAATTTCAACAATTAAGTATCACCGACATGTAGCGATTACTCGTGAATTTCTCGTGGTTTATCTACACTGATATGGCCGTACATTGGACTAGTTTTCTAAGTATATTTGTAGCCAAGCCGCGCCAAAGTTTTGTACCTCTGGTTGTGCACATTGCACCTACTATATAAACCTATAACTTAAAGAAATCACATCTTTGATTCATATTTCAACTACTTTCACAGCTTGATCACACTAACATATGTATTTGAAACCAAATTGAAAATGTCCTCTCGTTCGTTTGAATTTGTCAAGCGTTGTAATACCCTTTTTAATGCCACATTGATATTTCTCTGCTCTGGCGAATATCCCGAAGACATAGACTTAAGGTACGGCAATAAAATGGTCGAAGTGGGTGATGTATTTAGCACCTTTGCCATGGAGAATTCCCCCTCTAAATATCTAATTGTGTTCAAGAGTCCTGAAGTTGCCCTATGCCATAAATTGGTACTGACCAACATGAAGCAATTTCTATGTGACGAAGGTGTGGGCGATAAGTACAAGATCGAATTTCAGAAGAGTCATGCTCAGTGCATGAATTTCCATATGCATATGGCGGATGAGCTGACGGCAAGTTGCGGTGGAAAGGACATTCCGTGCAACACTTTTGCGGCGCTCTTCTACGCGAACACGGAGGAAATGATCGAGGAAGTCAGTGAGAGTGCTGGTGTGGCTTTGGAGCATGCAAATATTTTAATTATGGTGTTGGTAACTGTGATATGTCTATGGATTTTCAGACGTTGGAGCCGCTGACTACATATTAGAAAATTTATGAAAATATATATCTATATATATAAAAATGAATGTCTGTCTGTTTGGCTGCCTGTCTATCCTTTATAGGCGCCTAAGTGATCGGTATGAACTTTTTACTGTATACTAAGACGGAACAGGGGAAGGTCAAGGGCTATATATTGTTTTGGCACAGCCCCTCATATAGGCGATAATAAACATATCATGTGTTATGATCTCTCTATGTGTTATGTGCTTAGTAATCAAAGACAAAGTAAAAAATTGAAAGAAATTGTTAAGCTCTTTATATTTGACTTTCGAGGTTATAAAGTGTATAGGTAGAAAAAAGAATATTGAGGATAAAGGAAAACTTCAAAAACAATATGCCACCAAAAAAGCGACCAACTCTTGCCCAGTTAGCTTCATAAGAACGAAACAAAAGAGCTAGGAGAGCTTTAGAAATATGCTAGGCTAAAAGCCTTTGCCTTTGTCTCATTATCCTCTGTAGCGAAAGCTGAGAATATATTTAAATAATGATCGGGGAGATATCACAGAATATAACACACAAAAGTGCATTTAGGAGGCGTAGCGACGTACGCTGGGTTGGCTAGCTAGTAATGACATATGATCTTCTGTATATTATAAGATACGTTGTAACAGATGAAACCATCAAAATATCAATGCCAAACCATTCTTTCTAACATGCATTTCAAAAGCTCCACAGTTCTCAAGGATACTTCTCCAAAAATATACACTGGCTTTCTTTTTAATATGGGCTAACCTTAAGCAGTCCTTCAAATTCAAAACCCAAGCAATTCCTTAAGAAAATTACTACTCATACATTACTTTTTCTTCAAATCCCCCAAACATATTTCCATTCCACATTCATATCGTAACAACCCTGGACTTCTAAGTACATTATCCAAAAATCTATAAGTAATTCTTAAACAACATCATACAAAATTGTAAAAGTTTTCCTTTTTAAAAAATGGCTAACGCATCAGCATTTTCTCTAAGACGCACACTCACGCACTATGATAACTTCAACAGGCGTTGCGAGCAGATTTTCAATAATGACACTTACAATCTAATATGTTCCGGTGAATATCCTGAGGATTTATTCTTAAAATATGGCGGTCGCCTGGTGAAAGTTGGCGAGCCTTATGCTGTCTTCCAATTGGAACAACGGCCTACCACATTCATGCTGATCTTTCGCAGTGAAGAGATTACCTCATGCAAGACTCTGGAAATAATACGTATGCGGGCATTCCAGTGCTTTCAGAGCGTGGGCAATCCCACCATTATCAAACACGAGCACAGCCATGTAATGTGTGTGAACTACAATTTTCGATTGGCTGATGAATTGGTCTCATATTGTACGGATAGGCGTGTCCAGAGTAACAACTTTTCGGCTCTATATTATGCGAATATTAATAAGGTCTTGGAAGACCTCAATAAGCCAACACAGACGAATGAAGCCATAATATTTACTTCAAATTGTTTAATGATTTTAATCATTGTAATAACTGTATTGTTCATCTTATACCGTTGGAGATAAGCCAGAAGAACAGGGACCGTAAAAGCAACTTACCAATAAAAAAGAATATTTCAGGACACTACTCATACCTCCCTGTGCTTTTCAAACTTTGACATTATTATGACAATGTTGGGCCCCAGGAGTGGCCACAAAGCAAGCAACTCATCATCATCGCCCCTCATCATCGGCCCTTGTCGGCAGGGACTTAAAAAGCTGTCAAGAGGTCTGGGGTCTGCGGCTGCGCTGCGTCTTATAGCGGTAAAACGGATCACTTGCATCGCAACGCATCGTTTCGCCTTTCATCTGACAGTTTGTGAGTTGCCCTTGTCATGACGTTTCCCGTTTTCCAAACATATGTTTGGCCTCCTCCTTGTGTTGTGTGTGTTTGCGTTGAGGCACCCTCAAACTCAAACATAATTCATATACTTATAAGTAATGGCTTTTTAACAGACACAAAATTATCACCTAATTATAGAGATTGTGTGCCGCCAGGACGCGTGGCAAGCGCTTTACTTATGATGCTCCCATTTTTAGGGGTCTACGAAGAAAAGAATTATTAAAATGTTTATTGTATGGCTGGGTTGATATATGCAGGTGCTATATACGAGTACATACTATACTGTAGACAGGTCAGGACTATACTGTAGATACTTCAAGTGTTCCTTAGCTATTTGGGCAGATTGCAAATAAAGAAAATATATGATAAAAACGAATTCGCAAAGTATTCATAAAACTTATGCAAATCTCTTTCAAATTTGAGAGTACGATATCTGTACGATAACTATTATATAGCGGCGCACATCTATATGGGGTGCGATCATAGCGTGCACAAAGAATCCACACGTAATCAAACACTTTCGTATATGGCGTTGTGCATGGAATTCTATTTATAACTTTTCGAAGTGGCAACAATAAAACGTTCGGTTTTTCTTATAAAATTTGTGCTCCCACTTTAATATCTTGTATATATTGTTATTTATGTAATCTTCAGCTCTTGAGTTTTCATTTGCCCCATATCATTTAATTTGTTTCTTTTCCATAAGACTTGACAGCATTTTTTGTCGCGCGATGCCTTCCTAAGAATTGTGAATTCTTTCTGCCATTTTTATATGTGAACACTAGATTATAGCTTCTTTTGGACATTTTGGACATAATTTCACATGAAAAGTGCATGGCCTACCAGACTTGTGGAGTGGCAAATGCTGACATGTCGATGGTTTCTAATTTCGCAGCAATCAGCAGGCGCTTTGTTGAACCAAACCAAATCAAAACAATACTAAGGTACACAAATGAGCCTATAAATTCAAGTCTTTACACATTCATTTCCCCAAATCTCTAGCGATTTCCCTGCACCCACATTAAACTGTATTTTTCACACATTTCCAAAGTTAAATTAATTTTTTGCAAGGAAACTAAGAGTAATAGTTTGTTGGAATTTTGTATTCATTTGTATGACAATGACAATTCCATGTTTTTGCAGTGTTTAACTGCTTAAAAGTATAAACCCTTTTATTATTTAACCGCTTCAGAATATATAAACTTTTTATCTTTCGAGTGAATCGCATAAATTCCATGCTCTCAAACCCGAAAACTATGCCAACTATGGTTTAGAGAAAAAATGCTTGCTTGTGCCCTGACATTTGATTTGAAATAACTCCTCTGCCTCTTTTGCCCAATGTAATTCCTTTATGCAAAAACTGCTGCCACATGTTAACTGTCAACAAATGTCAGCTGTCCTTTGTTGCAACAATAATTCAACAAACGCATTTTTTCATTTTGTTGACTTCCTCTTTCAAACATTATTGAAATTTTTGTAAATATTGTAAAAATGCTTCCACACACACACATAGAGACAGACACACATAGTACATTATATAACTGCATACATACAACCATTCATGGCTCTCTTTATGCAAATTAGCTGCAGATACTTCCTCTGCCTTCGCATACCGAATGTTAATTTGCATTTTTTCTGCCATCATGTTTGCTGCTTGGCTTGGGCTTGGGCTTGGGCCAAAAAGGAATTTTTTATTTGCATTTAAATTTTTACATACTTGTTAACCTTTTGTCTAGGCTACTCCTCAAAGAGAGCATGAGTATGGGCAGGAGAGATTTTCTGAGTGTAGCTACTTTCTGCAGTTATTTTTATTGCTTCTTATGGGTTTGAGCGTATTTATAGTAGAATTTTTGTGTGAAGTCAAGTTCTTTGGAAAAGCTTTCTTTATGTTTTGTTAAGCCGCTAGATGGTCGAGCGTTGTGTGTGTTTGGGGAAATTTATACAAAAGAAACATATTTGAAGAAAGTAAGCTCATGTTGCATCAACAACAATAAATTTTAGGACATGGATCCATGGAAAATTAACTTGAATAACATTTGAAAATTGAATACAAGTTTGGAAACATAACATTGTGCAACAAGTTCATCATGAACTATTATTACTATTATTATTATTAGTATTATTTTCGAATGTGATTGGCTTAGTGTTTGGTTGTTTTTGGCTGTCTTTCGTGTTTCTTAATCCGCTTCAGATCAGTTCGACAACGTTTAGTTCTGCTTTATATTTTTTAATTTCGTTCTTTTTCTTCTACACGCTCTTTTCTTCAAATTTTGTGCTTCTCTTTATCTTTTTTTAGTGCTGAATTATATTAAGAATGGGTCAAAAATCAGAATTGACTAATTTTAGACATCATTATTGAGAATATTTTAATCGGTTTCGAAGTGATTTTACCAATACTCTACAATACAAATTTGAAACAATAACTCTTCTAATTTGTATACCCTTGCAGAGGCCATTAGCATCTCCGAACACCAAAAAGTATATAAACTCTTGATCAGCATGACAAGCCGAATCTTTCAGCTTTGAAGTTATCGAGTTGAAATTTTCACCATAGACTTGTTTTTACTATAAGCTATGTAGCCATATACGATTAAGAATGATTTGTTAGTATACAAAACTTTTTTGTTTTTGATACCAATTAACTAAATGTGGTACAGATCAGACAACTATATCATAGTGATCCCATACAACATTGTTTTTGCGCTAAGCGCAGTGTGTGAGATAGAGATATAGGGATACAAAAGAGCTGCCCTTTGCTGTCTACGAGTCTGTTAAGAAGTAATGCTGGTCACCTAGCTTATAAGCAAATGCGTTTTAGCAACCTCTGTTAATTAACTTTGATCAGGATCGTGCTACTAAGTTATCCTTGCTTATTATTGCCTTTTTGAGAGGGTGTGTAAGCTTCGGGTATCTGAAGTTAGCCTTTTTCTCTTGTAGATATATGCAGCTGAACTACTTTCGAACCGATTAACCCTCTGGTTAGTGTATAACTATATATGTCATATAACTGTCATATCTATGACTGTGGTATTGATCACATTTGTTTGTGAAAGTCACCGTTTGTATAAGTATAACTTACGAATTTAAATTCGTTCGTTAATCTTTGGTTTTCCGTTAATCTATAAATATATATCTAAGTCAAAATATTGGGTGATAGTGACCATACATTTACCATTTTTTACCAAAAATAAAAAAAGAGAAAAAAACCAATTAATTCGAAAAGTAATTTTTAAATACTTTCATATTTGTAAAGAAAGAAGAAGACATTGGCTTCAGTAGAGAAGATTTAAGAAGATAGAATTTAGGAGACTGAAAACTTTATCAAAATAGAAATCTAATCAAAGTTATGACGCACTGAACGCTATTTTAAAAAACAATTTGCAAACCTCTTCCTAGCATTAGGCACATTAAATCTAAAGTATAAAATTATTGTGTCCAAAGTGAATTTCATATGTTAATTGGTGAAAAATAACAATAGAAATCCCATTTAACGAATTGATTAGCATATGTTTATATGTTTATATATAACAACAATCAATATGCTATGACTAACTGAGGCCAAGTTTAAAAAAAGTCGAAATGCGAATGGAATTAATTTTATGTAAATTGCTGTCGTATATCGAAACAAACGAAAAGTGATTCCCCAAGTCCCAAGTAAACAAAAAAGAACAAAACAAAATACAAAACATAAAAGAGCAAGAGCAAACTCCAGAAAGGTTACAAATCTCCCAAAAACTGGTTGCTCAGACCAAACTAAGAATAAATATACATATTGGCTTCAGGGGATTCTACGCAATATGCTGTTTTTTTTCTTTGCTTTTGTTTTGCCAAATTTGTCTCAAACACTTAGCCATTAATTAGTGGCAGAGAATGAAAAGCTTGAAACATTTCGCCCAGTCCAACCAGATTTCGACCACAAACTTGACTGTCCACAAAATCTGGCATATAAATGGAGCCTATACCGAGCCACAAACAGTTTCAAAATCACCGTCCAACGTTTCTGTTTTGTGGATATCAACATCAAACCCGCTCTAGCAAAATGCGTGCCGTTTTTGTGTGCCTCGTCGCCTTATTTGCGCTCTGCAGTGTCCTGGAGGCAGTGCCTGCACCCCAATTCGGCTTTGGTGGATTCCCAGGCGGCTATGGTGGCTATGGCGGCTATGGAGGCGGCGGTTATCCCGGCTATGGCGGTGGATTCCGTGGGCGCTATCCCGGCGGCTACGGCGGTTATCCTGGCTATGGCGGTGCCAGTGCCAGCGCCTCTTCCTCGGCGTCAGCTTCGGCCGGCGGAGGTGGCTTCGGCAACTACTATGGCTAAATAGATATAGCCAAAATAAATATATAGCCTTTAAAGTTTGTTTAGTTTTGTGAAATACAAGTAAAGATTTTTATACATACGTTATTTAGCGCTGTCTGGATCTTAAACTTTCCTTGGTTTCAGCTTGGCTGCTTTTCCAAAGCAATTTCACTTCTTAACGTCATAAGTTTTCTTCTTTTTTTTTTTGGTGTCAAGTTTCTGCACTTGAAAACAAACAGAGCTGCATGGGTATGAGGAGATCGTGGAGTATGAGTGTCTCTGTGGTGTTCCACTCTACCATAGGCTCTTGTTGGCTTTAATGAATAACTTTCCCTGATCCAAGCTAGTAGAAAAGTTTTGCTGCAAAACTTTACACACAAAATAATAGGTAAGCAAATAACGAGGAAAATCAATGCAAGCCTTGCAAAGGAGAGTGTTCCATATTCATACTTACTGAAGGCTGAAGTGATGGCAGACGCGTCTACCAAATTTGGACATCCTAAAATAGAGACTGGGTTGCAATTTCTGCAACATATGCAGCCATTTCCAATAGGTCTGTCAGGGCTTTAATTACTATTTTTACAGCTACTCAAAAACTCGGCGAGTCTGGCTTTAATTCTAGACTTACACCTATTTTCACTAAAACTGCATTTTTTCTTAAAATATAAATCAGGTATGAAGTGGCTCGACTGAGAAAAAGAAATTCCCTTCCCATACCAGTAGTCGGTTTACATTTCACTACCAATTTCACATGCCATCCGCATGGCACAGCTGCTCGAATCAAAGCCAAAAACTGCCATCAATACTTCAAGTTCAACGACTTTGCGGCATCATTAAAAGTTCTACTGCGTTTGGCAACGCCTTGAAAGCTAGCCAAAAGTTGTTGGTCTCGGTTGCCTGTACACACACATACACACACTAACATCCGCAAACACACACACACACAAACACCCATATAGTGCAATTCATATTGTTATTTCTTTTTTTAAATTAATGTCGAGGACACAGAATGCAAGTCAAAGCTATTCAGCGATTTCTTGACTCTTGGACTCATAGTTGCATTGATGGTCCTGCGCTTTGGCTTGGGTCGGGTCTGGCCGGCCTGTGCTTGGGCTTGGGGTCCTTGTGGCAGACATTGATGTTCACACAATGCGACGACGCATTCGGCTGCTGTTCGCCATCTTGGTTTCTCGTCCTGGGCCTGTGGCTTTTGAAAAGCATAATATAAAATAACGCGTTTATGTCCTTTCAGCATTTTTATGATGCCTGCTGCCTTGCCAATAAGAAAGCCTGAGTAATGATGAAAAGGTTTTTGCGCACAGGCACAGACTGCGAAGAAATAATAGAACCTGGAAAACAAAGTTGAGGAACCACTGGGCGGGCAAAGGTTATGAATGCAGTGCCAAGACTGGTTTCACGGTAAGGCAACGAAAGTGGTCTTGGAAACTGCACTAAATCGTTGAGATATTTGACACGTGTCAAGGATAACAATGTTTAAATAATGCATTTTAGTATACAAAGTTGTAAATTTTTGACAATTTGATAATTATCTATATATGATTAAGCTGACTTCATGAGTGATTGCCTGATTAGTATAAGTCTGAGAGCTCTGAAATTTCAACACAGGCTTGCCTTTGTGGCCTAGATGCATACTAAGGCGGCCTTTTGGATAACTCGAACCGGAAGTTGATCAGAAATCGACTTCGAAAATTAGTATAGAAAAAAAATGTACCTGACAGCCGTAAAATATGCTGGAAGCTCATATATTTATCATACTTTTAAATTCAACGCGGCAACAACAATACCGTGCAGAGAGTAGAAAAGGCTTGAAAAGAATCCGTGCAACACCTGCAGAAGAAGATATATATTTTTTTAATTATTTTAGAATTTTGTATTGTTTTCTATATAAAATGTGAACTTATTCACCCACTGACTGAAGAATAACGTTAACTTTGGTCCCGGAAAAGTAAGATTCAACTTAAAATCTGAAAAATATGAACTATATGAAAAATATGAACAGGCCTTTTTAGGCAAATAAAATATTTTAATTTCAATTAAATATAAAATTGTTGTAAATTATATATTTCGAATTTATTATTAGTTTAACAGCTCCATTTCCAACTTAGGAACATTCCAGAATATTTGAATGAAGATTACAAATATTTGTCCCACATTGAAATGATAAAAAATGGCTAACAATTTCTCGTTTGACTTTCTAATCCTTTTAGCATACTTTTATTTGAAGAATTTCTGTCAATTTCGTTGACATGCAAAGGGCGGCGAGTGCAAAATGGTTCGCCTAAAATATGTCAATCGAAATGTAAATCATTGCGTAATTTGCATTTTGAAGCATTTTCAGCTTCAATTGAATTGATGATAAAGGCTGTCGTGTCTGTTTCGTGTGGGTGTGTGAGTGTGTGTGTGTTGCTATCTCACTCACACTCTCTCGCTGTCTCTATCTGCTGTTGCTGGCAACACGTGAATTATGGGCGACAATTTTGACAATTGTCAAACGGGCCTCGACCTCGGCCTCAGCCTCGAGTTTTGAACATCAGCATCAGCCACACCTCCCAGCAGACGCATCCGTTACGTGTGTGTTTATTTGGTTGTTGCTGGTGCTGTTGTTCTTGTTGTTGTTGTTGCTGCTGCAAAAGCATACATAAATCTTTACTGTTGTTATCCAACATAATTGTGTTGACGTGTTTGGATGCTAATTTAAATGACGTTACGATCTTAGAATATTCAATTGAGCTAACAATTGTGGAACTATATAATTCTCGATCACACGTGTTGAAAGTACTTCTACCAAAGATTTGTCAAGTACGAAGTTTTAGCTCGAATTCTTAACCTATTCTTCCTCAGCTCAAGTATGTGGAGCTGCGGGCAAAGACTTAACCTTACATTTCACCCATACATTTAACACCCATATAAATTCAACTATTTCATTGTTCTTTTTCTTCTCTGGTTTTTAAACTGATTTACATTTAGAACCGCAAATCGAATTTCATGTGAAACAATTTTTGCCCATGTTTTGGAATTAGATTTTGCATGCAACACTTTTCGATTTTTTTTTTATTTTTATTTTTAACAAATTTATGGCAAAAAATTATGTTTCAGATTTATTTTATTTCATTTTATTTATGATTCCAAAAACCCCTTCCTTCTCCCTTCCTTCACCTGCCTTTGCACAGTGTGCGTGTGTGTTTATGACATAACTTTCATCACGTACATTTTGGTAGAGCAGATGTGCATACGCCAAAAAGTATGCAACAGCAAAACGTGATTTCGTTTTAAATTTTCTGGCTGCTTGCGCTGAACGGTGGCTGTTGCTGCTCTTGGCTGCTGTCAAAGCAAAAATTTATATTTGCTGAACGCATTCATTTGGAAATTATCGAGCAGCAAAATTATTGGCTCCCTGCAGGGATTCACAAATTGTTGTAACAACAACATTTCACGATGCAAATTCCAAGCAAAGTAAAAACCAAAAAAAAAAATGTATAATATCAAAACAGCAAAATGTGAACAATTTCTTGGCATTTCCTACGCGATGGGTTAAATTCTGTAAAGGAGAAAACTACTCAAAACAAGGCCATGATAGGCTTCTAAATAATCATATAAATTGTAAGTTAATTTGGTTGTTATTATTTATCACTTCTAAATTGATATTGATGGCTTTCTCTATTTTTTATACTCGTACTCTAGTTCATTGTGTAAAATTGATTTAAAGCAAAAATCCCCTGACAAAGAATAAATATATAAATAGCCTATTAACTTCAATTCTATAAACATAAATTAGTTTTCATTTCATATAAAAAATTTCGAACATAATCGCCTAACTTTTTCCTATCTGTTCCGGTTCTTTTAGTTTCCAAATACTTTCATTTGTTGCTGCAAACGTCAGGAGTGTTCCACTACGTCACATCACATGAAATATCTAAATACAAAGGCTGATGGCGTGGCCCACAGAATGAGCTCCTGTTTTTTGGGGAAAATTCTTTCAGTCACGCCAACTGCATTTGGCCATCACGTGACTGCGAGGTAGTGGCCAATTCCCGATACGTTTAAAATTGATGAAGCCGAGAACGAAGTATGGCTGCAGATTCCAAAATATTATAAAACAATTATTAAATTATCCAAAACTGTTAAAAAAAAAGCTTCAAAACAAGGACAAACTTTTAACACTTCATCCTGTCGAGTTGTCTTTAATTTGACAAAAATTTTGAACAAGTTTTTCAAAAATATCTGGCAACCAAGAAATTTCTTTGCTCAACTTTAAAGTCGGCTTTGTTTACCAATTAAATTGTTAACAACAAAGACTTAAAACATCTTAGTATGTTCCACTTTGCTTAGTCTTGAGAATAAAATACTTCTTTATTATATTGCTGATCATTATTAATTATTATACAGATCCACACTCCTCACAGTTTGAATATTTGCGCGCTACTAAAATGCTGCCCTACAAAAAGGCAACACAGGAGGCATTGCAACTCCACAAACGCGCCGCCATCGCTGCTCATATATATAAATGTAATTAAATATATGTATATATATTTACATATGCATTTAACATAAATTTCATATAGATATGTAAGAAGTCAGAAAAGTAACGAAAATGCTATTCAAGTACTAGCCGCTGTCCAACAATGTTCATTTGCCCAGCACGCTCAGCAAAGTGCTGAGCTGTACAAAAATTTGTTTTAACCCTGTAATGCCAAGCGCTCTGCTAAAAATAATTAATCTATAACTAAGAAAAACCCACAAATTGACTAAATGTAAGATTATAAGCAGTCAAAACTCAGTTTTCGATGCGACTTCCATTTGCTAAAACAATAAACAAGGCAAAAGGGCAATCGATATAACTTTGTGGTATTAATTTGGAAAATCCGTGTTTCTCACATGGACAATATGACCTGTGGCTCTGGTTGCAAAAACGTTATATTCTAAAAAGCTCTTCAATAAAAGAGACAGGAAGCAGGAGGCGTAGCGGTGCACACCAGGTTAGCTACTATGGCATTCTCATAATTTGAAAATTAGTTCTTGAATTTTCTAATCAAAAAATCTGCAGGTTTCATTCGCAAAAATACAAGTTTCATGAGGAGCGTTTTATCAAGAATTAGTATTATTTATTTAAGAAAATTTTGTACTTACAAATTTTAGAACTTTCATTCCTGAAAATTTTTAAAATTAAATTTTAAATTCCAAATTAACAGTTATTGTCCCAAAATAAGAATGAAAGTCTTGAAAAGGGGAATTTAATCAAGCATAAACTGCTAAGTTACGATTATAAAGAGCTGGACTTAAAAACTTGTACTGATTCCAGTCAAAAACTTTATATTTAGACAAAACAATTTTTGCTTTACGAATTCTCTTCAACATTAGTTAAATTTCATCCCATTGACTGTCATGGGTTAAAGTGTATCTGGCTGCCTCTGGAACTATGTAGTGTAGCTAATGTTTTTGTTGTTGCTGCACTTCAGTGTAATTGTAGCTTGGCTGCCTGGCAAATGCAACAAGTTGGCGGACAAAAAATATGCAACTTAAGCTAAAGATTTTCCACAGTTTATCAAGCATTGGGCTTCATCGTGTGAACTACACTTATATAACCAAAAGACTCTAGCAAAGAAATTTACTTACGTACACATAGTATATGTATATATGTATGTGTAATATATAAGATGAACAGCAACATATGCTTATCAATTAAATTTAGAATGCATTGCAACATTCTTGGAATTTATGTTAAATTGAAATTGGATCAGCAGTTTTTTAGTTTTTGTGTAGTTGCATTTTTCTCACGACGCGGCGCACCGTCTCGCTAGCTTCATTGTGGCGCTTCCTGTACTTGAGTTCTGCTTCGATTTTAAATAACCGAAAACAAGCAAAGAATTAGTGGAGGAATTTGCACAGGTTTGCTGGAAATGAAAATGAAGAGGAACTTGGCTATCCAATTTTGCATGCTCCAAGAAAAGTAACGAGATGGAAAGATAGAAAGAAATGCATTCGGCTGCCAGGCAAACTTTGCATAGCTGAATTATTATGCCCTTACTTATAGAGTAAAGGAATGTATGTAACAAGAATAAAAGCAAATACATACTTATACCGCATAAATTCGTATTTATATTCTTGATCAGGATCACCAGCCAGCCATGTCCATCTCGCTGTTCGTTTAACATTTAGATTTAGATTTCGTAGACTATAAAAGCGAAAGTCTATCCTAGCTTACATGTAGATCAAGGCTAGCTTCGGGTATCCGAGCCTTATATACCCTTGCAGAACTATAAGAAGAAAGAAAACTTAGTAGTCTAAAACGTATTTGCTATAGCAATAGGCAGCGAAGCAATCTTCTTTCTAATTACCTTCAAATATTTTGTGTGCGCATTGTAATATACAAACACACAAACTTTTATATACACGTCCATACATACAACACATTCGACTACCAAGAAATATGTTTTGGAGTGAGAGAGACAGAACACACGGCTACCACAAATAACGCTGCTTGGCTTGCAAATTAAATTATGTTAGCTTTTCTTTATATGGAAGCTATATGTTATAGTATATAGTTATAGCTATATGTTACATATGCAAGGGTATAACAAGAAAGGAAGGTTAACTTCGGCTTGGCGGTAATTCCCATTGTATAATTTAACAGATCTAGATCAAATTTGGGTGATACAAAGGATACAATCGATTTGGACGAAAAACAGAAAGTAAGCTCCGGTACCATCGTTTATATGGAAGCTATATAAAATAGTTGTCCGAATTTGATCTGATCTGAAGCGAACGTGGGGCCCTCTCAAACGGATACAAAACGAAAATGGTTTGATTTGAAAGAAAAACAGAGAAGTCATGCTCCTTTATGGAATGAAACGTTCATTCCGGAACAGTCGTTTATATGAAAGCTATATAATATAGTTGTCTGATCCGGATGAATCTTCACCTAAGCCGGTTTGCCCATATAAGAAGAATTTGGTATAAATTTCAGCTCTGTAGCTCTGAAGACTTCTGAAAAATCAAGGTTGACGGAATGAGCTCATCGACTGGGGGTCGTCATGCAAATCAAGAATATATATGCTTCATATAGTCAGAAATACTTCCCTCTATGAGTTGCAAAATTAATACATATGGTATTTTGTAAATAGTGTATAAAAGTAACACTATTACGAACTCTGAGAATGAGAAACAGATGTTTTGAGGCTAAAACAAGAAGGAAAGGGTAACATCGGATAACTGAAGCTTATATACCCTTGCAGATTAGTACAATAACAAACCTAAAAACTTAGTTGCACGTTCCGATTGAAAATCGGTCAGCACATGGAGGATTTTGGGACTGACACGTACCAAATTTGGTTCAATTTAATTTAACTTCGTTTGACCGAAGATTACAAACCCTTGCAGATTCGTTTGAAATATGGTCAGCATACGTGGAGGCTTCTAAGACTGAATAAATTTTGGTCAGCAGACGAGGATTCTTCTAAAACGGACATATACCAAATTTGGTCTAATTGGGATAAAAAGCAAGCAATTTTGGTCTACTAAGAGTTCATTCCGAATCGGTCGGCTATTTGGGAGCTATATGAAATACGTGGAGGCTTCTAAGACTGACTAAGACTAAGGGTTCATTACGAATCGGTTGGTAATATGGGAGCTATATGACGCAGTGATCCGATCCAAGTCTAAAACTAACATGATTTAATTCGGCTAAAAAAACAAACGTTTTGTTTTTTTTTTTTGTGAATCGGACAGTTGTATGGAAGCTATATGATATAGTTATGATATAGTTAGATCTTGTCGATAACATATGAACAGCTTACAGGAAAGAAGTCCATGATAAAAATTTCAACGACCAATTCGCATAGAAACAGCCGGACGGACAGACAGACGGACATGGTTATATCGACTCGGCTTGTCATGGGCTTCTAGGGTCGGAGATGCTTCCTTCTATGCGTTACAAATATCGTGGCAACATTAAAATACCCTCTGCAAGGGTAGTTAATAATACATTACACAATTTCTTTAATAAATTTAAAATTATGCAATTTTATTCTGTTGTCTTATCTTAATGACAGAAAAGTATGTATGTGCTACGTATATTATATACAGTTATATAAATAATTAAAATTCAACATTTAGTTCAATTTCTCAAATAACGAAATAAGCATGTACAAGATCGACTGAACCAATACATATATATGTATGCATGTATATACTTATATATGTTTGTACTCGTATATACATATTATATGGCTGACTTATAAGTAGTTGCTTCTACTCCAGGCTTTTACCTGGGTGGCTCCCCACTATTGTTGTCGTCGTCGGCTTGATTGGCGTCTTGATGACCTTGGTCTCCTGTTGCTGCGGTTGCATGGCGGATGGCAGACCGCCCGGCTTGGAGACGGCGTTTATGTTGAGCAAACGACGTACGGCAGCCCCACCGGGCGCTGTGACTGTGGGAATGACAGTCGATGTTGTTGCTGTTGTTGTTGTTGTGCCAGCTCGGCTCGCCATCATATGGATGGGCACTTGCTTCAGGCCCGTGGCGGATTTGAAGTAAAAATTCCTGATGGCCGCCTTGCCATCGCCGCCTGGCACAGTCGAACCGCCGCTGTGGTTAATGACTTGAAATTGCGTATACGGCTTGCTAGCTTGACGCAGTGCACCAACACCAGCCACTGCGGTGGTGCCCGCTTTGATGGTCTGCAGACCCAGAGTCTTGATATTGGCAGCCGCTGTAACCAAGGCCCCCGTGTTAGGATCTACAACTAATTGAGTGGTTGTTGTTGTGGGCGTGACTGTCCCCTTGGGACTGCCCACGATGCGTATGGGCATCCGTGCTGTGTTGGGTATGACACTGCTGCTGACGGGCTTCATGGTGCTGCGATTAAGATAGACCACCTTGTTGGCACTCTGTGTGGTGAATAGATGCTGGACGCCGCCTTTGTTAATCACAATGTTTGTGCCGGGTTTTGTGGAGGAGCAGGAGCTGTTGGCTATAGCCGTTGCCGGTTTGGCTGTGGCATGTGTGGCCTCTTTAATGATCTTTTGGCTAATTATTAACGGACCCGTGCTGGCTGCTGGAAAAATGAAGGTATTTAACTAAAGTTCAATATAATAGGTCTTATCGAAAAGTCTCTGCGGATTTTTGTGCATTTTACAGTGAGAATGAATGATGTGAGTAAACGACGGGCCCGGACCCAGAAGTGGTTTGCTCGATTCCGTTCCTGAAATTTCGATGAAAAAGATGCACCTCGCACTGGTCGGTCTGTCACTAAAAAAGTCGATGACACTGCGGTACTGGCCAGAGACAGTTGCGTCTTCACCGCTACAGATCTCATCCAGATCTATTTAAAAAAATTCGAGAACTGGGCCTGTAGATGGAATATTGCCATAAACACTGATAAGTGTGTACAAGTCACATACACTCTCAGAGCGCAAACCTCTCCTGGGGTATTTTTACATGGTAAACTGTTAGACCAGAAGGAAGCTCACAAATATCTTGGAGTCACTCTGGACAAGCGACTAACCTCCCAGCGCCATATAAATGATGTAGTTAAGCGTCTGAAGACAAAGGCGAGCAGTTTGGCTTGGCTTCTTAATGCCAGGAATAAACTGTCATTAACCAACAAGACGCTCATTTACAAAGTCATTCTGGCACCCATTTGGAGATATGGTATTCAGGTTTACGGCATAGCGGCTAAGTCGAACCTTAATAAAATACGTGTTGTGCAGTCCCAATTCTTGCGCAGAATTTCTGGTGCGGCATGGTACATACGCAACAGCGATATCCACAAAGAACTCCATGTACCGAGGATCGGAGATGTAATCAATCGCCAAGCTTCTGCATATCTAGACAAACTAGCACATCACCCTAACCAGCTGGCGCAAAGGCTCCTAAGAAGCAGACGTATCCACGGAGTAAGAATGAGAAGGAGGCTCAAGAGAGTCCACCCAACCGACCTGTCCCACAGAACCCTTTAATCTTCCCCTTTTGCCATCCAGTTACCCTATCATCTAGGTTTAAGTATATACATATATACATGTTGTTGAAAATTAAATATCCTATAGTATAAGTTGTTAAAATTAGTAACAGTAAGCTATATATTTTTGTAAAGTAATAAACAAAACATGATAAAAGATGAAAAAGATGCACCTCGCACTGGTCGGTCTGTCACTAAAAAAGTCGATGAAATTTTGCAACAGATTGACCAAGACAGCCACAGAAGCTGTCAGTAGATAGCAGAGGCAGTAACAACAACCATATGACACCGTTTGGGATCATCTAAAAAGGGCGGGCTACTTAAAAAAGCTCGATGTTTTGCTGCCACATAAAATAACGCCAAGAAATTTAATTGATCGAATAAACATCAGTTAAACGCTGCTGAAGCGTAATGAAATGAAACCATTTTTGAAGCGAAGCATTCATTAGGGACGATGAAAAAGGGTGAAAGGGTAAGGGTGAAACCGCCATACAAAATGTTTTTTTACGATTTTGTCTACAATTATTAACCGATCTTAATGAAAGTTGACAAATCGGTAGATTATGAAATAAATGTGTCAAAAATTGTAGGACACATAAGGTGGCGTGGCAAAATTTTAAAGCAAACTTGATCTACGGGTGCGAGTATGAAAACCGCGAAGACTTTTCGATATGACCTATAATAACACATGCGCCTGCCACTTACCCTTGAGTTCCTGCTCTGGCTGCTGCTCAGCAATGTTGCCCTCATGGTCGGCAAAGACAATGGGCATATCAATAATGTTGGAGAGATCCATATTTCCTGCTGCTGCTGAGGTTGAAGTATTCTTGGTCCTCTGCAGCATGGTCATGCCATTGGCATTCTTGATGACCGTATACTTCTGCTGCGTAGAGGATGAGCCGGCGCCGGATGTGGAGCCAGCTTGTCCAGCAGTCACAAATTGCGGTGTTTTGAGTGTAAAAATCTGCTGACCACTGACCGATGTTGTTGTGCTGGGCAATGTCTTCACAATGTTGGTGGCGCCCGCTAGTGGTGTCGCCTTGTTGATGGCATAGTTAATAAGCTTGCCCTGCGCGGGCAACGTCTTCAGCTGCACAAACTGGTTGGAGGGTAGCATCTTGATCTTGGTGCCCGCCGATAGGTTGACAGTAGTTGGCGTCTGTGTGACCTGTTTATCCTTGGCATGGGCTGGCAGGGGACTGGGGCTGGGGCTGTCATCGTAGTCAAGCGCCTCATCCAGTATGGACTCAAGGGATTGATTTAGTTCCTCATTGCTCAGACTGAACGGCTGCTTATCTGCAAGGGATGTGGAGACAGTGGCTCCAGTTTTCTTGGCCACCGCCGCCTGGGGCAGCAGCGGGCGGGTGCGTGGTCTTCCAACTGGGGATGGAACAACTGTTAGTCGATGAAATTGGGGTACAGTACGGGGCAAAAGCTCGACTTAAGGAAAATAAATATGCGCTGGAAGCTGAGGTGCAGGATTTACCCTTTCGCTTGGCGGCAAATGGATCAACGAGGCGCGGTGGTTTGGGTCTTGATGCCCTTGGGGGGCGCGCTTCTAATTTATTTTGGATATGGATTTGGATTAATGCAAAAGGAGGGATGTTAGTGCAGGCAAATGGAGAACATGCAGGAGTGGATGATGGTTGATGAATGATGAGAACAAAATCAGATCGGATTAATACTCACTGTGCGGCACCAATGGGTTTTTCACAGGTACCCCAGCCTCATCTCCCTCCGGCTTGCGTTTGCGACTTGGCCCAGGCGCGGCCCGGAGACCTTGATTGCCTTCGGCCATTTGCTGCTTTGGCCTCTGGTGAGCACTGATCGGCAGTATGTTGGTGAGGATTCGCGGTCCTGGTGGATTGCTTAACGTTTTAGTCACAAAGTCAAAGACCTCATCCACCACCATGGCGTCCACCATGGACTGGGTGACCCCTTCAATGCGTCGCTTGGCCTTGGGCACGCGCAACGCATCATCCGCACTGCCCACAACAACCAAGGATGTTTCGGATTGCATACGCTCGCGCATGCCCTCCATCTCCTCTTGACTGGTGCGTGCTGAATTCTGCCCTATGACAAACAAAATGGGTGCCTTGATGTCCAGTAGGCGATCATCCGGTGTGCCGCGTGGTCCGCGGAGTGTATTGTAGGCGAACCCCATGCAGATCACGCAGGCCACACTCTCCGACATGGCCACCTGCAACGCCAAAGATGCGCCCGCATTAAAGCCTATCAGGATAATGCCACGATTGGGGTTTTCGGTGCGTAGCTCATGGATTCGTACACGGGCCAACGAAACGATGGTTTCCGCCACTTGATCCAAGCTCTGGTGGCCAATGCGATCATCTGAAAGAGGGGCACATAATTTAAGTATTTTGTTAAAGGATGCCCCTCTAAAGAGTACTCACTCGAATTGGGCAAAGTGACCTGCAGGACCTGGGTGATGGTGGCCAGGGCCTGGTACCATTTCTGCATACGCTCCGGCATTTGTCCACTGGTTGGCATCGTTGGCAATGCCAGCATGATGGCATTGTGGGTGAGATGGCGCGACTTGGGCAACAGGGCTGGTGCCCAGCGCGGCTTCATGACGGGCGCCAATAACTCCTGGCTGTTGTTTAGGGGTCGACTGAATAGCATTTTATCCGTCAGCGTGGGCAATTTGCTGTTCAGAGTTTGCATAATATCTAAATAAGAAGCCATATAGGAAGGCGGCAGCTGATCCATGAGCAAAGTGTGCAGCCACTGGGTGGTGCGCGGCTCCCAACCCACATGGGCCAAGGCGCGGCGCATGCGGGAGGCAGACTTATCTACTGCATTGCGACGATGTACTGCCTCATTTTGAGTTTTCTCATTGGCCAAACGCGCCAACTGATCCTGATCCAAAATGGTGGCCACGCGCTCAAATAGCTCTGCTTGGGCAGGCGTCCAGTCCAATCTGATGATGATGGCGGAGGCAAAAGGCATTGATTAGATGCGATTATTGGTGCGTATAAGTCACCTCTACTCACCGATTAATGCGCGTCTGCCAATCCTGTTCGTCAGGATTGTTGTTCTTCACATATTTGGCTATTCTGGCGCACTCGTTCATCATTTCCTTGGCCGAAATTTCATCATATAGGGGCACCTGGGTCTGTTGCCACTCTGCCAGATCTTCGTGATGTGCGGGATATGTATGGCAGGAAGGACACTGCGGCGGAGGACGCACCAGAATATTACGTGCCGGCGCCAGACCACTGTTCAACTCCGCCCGTGGTGCAGGCTCGCGCATATAGCTGTGCTCCATTTTCTCATTAAACGAGTTTCCCGAAACTGCCGATATGGTGCTTGACTGTGGGAAAAAAGCAAAGCAACATTACCACTGTGTTGTTGACATGGATTTGGATTTGTGGATATGGATATGTGGCTATGAGTTAGAATTCTGGACTCATGCAGGATGATTTGGATTATAAATGCATTTAATTGGGTTCATTACACTCTCAATAGGTGGAGAGGGCGCTGCAGCCGTGGCCTTATGTGGCGCTGGTGCTGCTGATGATTTCGCCTTGGGTGGCGAATTCAAGGCGGCACTGCCCAGTTGGCCCGCTTTGACAACATAATAAGATGCAGTTGTTGTTTTGACAGGAGTTTTATTGTTATTGTTGTTGTTGGTAATTTTTTGTGTTGTTGTTGTTACTGGGCCCCGTCCTGGTCTGTTTATGTTGTGTAATTGCAAGTGTGCATTTTTGGTGTATGTATTGCTAGAACCCAAAGCCGTGGCTGTGCCAGGTCCGGGTCCAGCTCTGGCTATGAATTTGCTGGGGCTGTAAGTGATAATCGAAGAAGCGCTGCTGGATGACGAGGTAGATGGTGCCTTCAATTTAGGTTTCTTTTCAAACGCCGCTGGAGCTGCGGCGGACGGGCGCTTTGTCGGTAGCATGTTGTGTTTTGGTTTTGCCTATGCCTACGTGTATGTATGTATGTGTGTTTGTATTTTTTTTTACTCCCGCTCTGAGTTTTCTCTGCTTCTTCTTTTACGTCGCGAACAAACTTGGCGGCGCCTGGCTATACGTATATGCTACACATATATCCGTTATATTAATTAACACGATTTCTCTGCGCGCACTTTCAAATGCACTATTTAATGTTTTTCCAATTTTTTAAAATTATTTTTCATGCACTAATTCGGGTGTGATGCGATTTTTGCAGCTCTCGTGCAGTAAAATATGGCGTGCTTGCTACTGCAGGGCTGCCAGACTGTCAGAAATTGTACAGCAAGACTGGCAGCCTTGCTGGAATACGCAGCAGCCAAGAAGCAGCTAAACAATTTCCCACCAAAAATGCAATGCAATTACAAATGTTTTAACGAAATACGAAAAGGACTCACACTCTCGCTGGGCGTGGGTGTGCTCGGCGCTGGTACATAGTCTACATCCATAGTGGTCTGATCCTGCTGTATCTGTTGCTGCGATTGGTTGTTTTCGTTGTCCGCTTGTTCTTGTTCCTCCTCTGCACTAATGGGCTCCAGCTCTTTGTGTCCTCCGTTTTGTAAGAAATTGTTAAAGCACTCAAAATACGAAGACATTGTATTTGACAATTATATCGTAGGCTTTTCGAATTTAAATTTAGCAAAACATCAAAAAAGCAAAGCAGCGATCAAAATATGTCAAAACTTTACAAAGTGTTGCCACTTGCGGCCCAAAGTGTTTACTAACACTGCCTCGAAAACAGCTGTTTGGTTCCTCGCATGCGAAGAGTTGCATTCTATTATTTATAAAAGGCAATTGAAAATTATCTGCAATTTATCCATTAATAAGTGAATTTCCAACATGGACGAGCTGCAGCAGTTGGAGTACCTATCGCTGGTATCAAAGATCTGCACTGAGCTCGATAATCACTTGGGCATTAATGACAAGGATCTGGCCGAGTTTATAATCGATTTGGAGAACAAGCATCGTTCGTATGAGCCCTTTCGAAAGGCACTTGTGGACAATGGAGCTGAATTCCCAGATTCGCTGGTACAAAATTTGCAGCGTATAATCAATTTAATGCGCCCCAGTCGTTTAGGTGGCGGTAGCGATGAGCAGCTTACCCTGGGCGACTGCAAGGATGACAAGAAAACGCAGCTGAAGAAAATGTTTCCTGGTCTGGCTTTGCCCAATGACAAATATAGCAAGCAGGACCCAGCAGAGGAAGAGGATGAGCAAAAGGAGTCAAAAAGCAAGTCCTTAGAAATGAGTGATGTGGACGCTGCTATGCTAGAATTAGAAGCGCTGGCTCCAGGTGAAAGCAAGAAAGAAATTAAAGAGTCGAGAGACAGCGGGCGGAGGCGACGCTCTAGTTCGCGGGAACGCCACAAACGCAAAGAACGTGAGCGCAGCAGAGAACGCGAGCGCAGCAGAGAACGCGAGCGCAGCAGAGAACGCGATCGGCATGGTGACCGGGATCGGGAAAGAGAGCGTGACCGCCGCCGTAGTCGCAGTCGGGACAAGGAGCGAAAACGTAACCATCAACGCAGTCGCAGTCGAGATAGAGAACGGAAACGGGATCACCGACGTAGTCGCCTCAGCAGATCCAGATCTAGATCACGCGAGGATCGGCACTCCCGCCGTCGACGCAGCCGTTCCAGATCTGACGATCGCCACAAAAGCAGCAACCGTCGGCAGGACCAACAGAAGAAGATGCCCCCGCCAGCGGCTGTAACCGCCGACGATCCGGATGCTGGTAAGATATATTCCGGCAAAGTGGCCAACATTGTGCCATTCGGCTGCTTTGTCCAACTGTTTGGACTGCGCAAACGCTGGGAGGGACTAGTACACATCTCGCAGTTGCGCGCCGAAGGACGCGTCACCGATGTGACTGAGGTGGTCAGCCGCAATCAAACGGTGCGAGTGAAAGTGATGTCCATCACCGGCCAAAAGGTGTCGCTGTCCATGAAGGAGGTGGATCAAGAGACTGGTAGAGATCTGAACCCTCTATCCCATGCCCCGGAAGACGATGCTGAGCTAAGGGATCGCAATCCGGACGGACCATTCAGTAGCAGCACCTCCATGCTCAATCTGCAGGGCAACAATCTCGACAGCGATGAGCACGAGTCCCGAAAGCGTGTGACGCGCATCTCCAGCCCAGAACGCTGGGAGATTAAGCAGATGATTAGCTCCGGTGTCCTAGATCGCAGCGAGATGCCCGACTTTGATGAGGAGACGGGCCTGCTGCCCAAAGACGAGGACGACGAGGCTGATATCGAAATAGAAATTGTTGAAGAGGAACCTCCCTTCCTCTCGGGACATGGGCGTGCCCTCCATGACCTCTCGCCCGTGCGGATTGTGAAGAACCCCGATGGTTCGCTGGCCCAAGCAGCCATGATGCAGTCAGCCCTATCCAAGGAACGCCGCGAACAAAAGATGCTTCAGCGCGAGCAGGAAATGGAGGCGCTACCTACCAATCTCAACAAGAACTGGATAGATCCGCTGCCCGAGGACGACTCCTCGCGCCACTTGGCGGCCAATATGCGCGGCATGGGCGCCGCCCCTCAGGAGGTACCCGAGTGGAAGAAGCACGTGATTGGCGGCAAGAAATCCTCGTTTGGCAAAAAGACGGACCTCACCCTGGTGGAGCAGCGCCAATCGCTGCCCATCTACAAGCTGAGAGACGATCTCATCAAGGCCATCACCGACAACCAGATACTAATTGTGATTGGCGAAACGGGGTCTGGTAAGACCACACAGATAACCCAATACCTGGGAGAGTGCGGCTTCACCGCTCGCGGCAAGATCGGCTGCACCCAGCCGAGGCGTGTGGCTGCCATGTCGGTAGCCAAGCGTGTGGCCGAGGAGTACGGTTGCCGGCTGGGCCAGGAGGTGGGCTACACCATTCGATTCGAGGATTGCACCAGTCCAGAAACTGTCATCAAGTACATGACGGATGGCATGTTGCTCCGCGAGTGCCTCATGGAGGCGGAGCTGAAGAGCTATTCGGTTATTATGCTGGATGAGGCCCACGAGCGAACCATTCACACTGACGTGCTCTTTGGGCTGTTGAAGACGGCCGTGCAGAAGCGGCCGGAGCTTAAATTGATTGTCACATCGGCCACATTGGATGCCGTGAAGTTCTCACAGTACTTCTTCGAGGCGCCCATCTTTACCATACCAGGACGCACGTTTCCTGTGGAGGTGTTGTACACAAAGGAGCCGGAGACGGATTACCTGGATGCCTCGCTGATAACCGTAATGCAGATTCATCTGCGTGAACCACCTGGCGATATACTGCTCTTCCTAACGGGTCAGGAAGAGATCGATACTGCCTGCGAGATCCTGTACGAGCGCATGAAGAGCCTGGGACCAGATGTGCCCGAACTGATTATTCTGCCGGTGTACTCGGCTTTGCCCTCCGAGATGCAAACACGCATCTTTGATCCCGCTCCTGCGGGCAGCCGCAAGGTGGTAATTGCCACCAACATAGCTGAGACGTCGCTCACTATTGATGGCATCTTCTATGTGGTGGATCCGGGCTTTGTCAAGCAAAAGGTGTACAATTCCAAGACCGGCATGGACTCCCTGGTGGTCACGCCCATATCACAGGCGGCGGCCAAGCAGCGTGCCGGCCGAGCGGGACGGACTGGACCTGGAAAATGTTATCGCCTCTACACGGAGCGCGCTTACCGGGATGAGATGCTACCCACGCCGGTCCCCGAAATACAGCGCACTAATCTGGCCACCACAGTTCTCCAACTCAAGACCATGGGCATTAATGATCTGTTGCACTTTGACTTTATGGATGCACCACCAGTTGAGTCCTTAGTGATGGCGCTGGAGCAGCTCCACTCGCTCTCAGCCTTAGATGATGAGGGTTTGCTCACACGCCTGGGCAGGCGCATGGCCGAATTTCCACTGGAGCCCAATCTCTCCAAAATGCTGATCATGTCGGTGGCCTTGCAGTGTTCCGACGAAATACTCACCATCGTGTCCATGCTGAGCGTGCAGAATGTCTTCTACCGGCCCAAGGATAAACAGGCGCTGGCCGATCAGAAGAAGGCGAAGTTCAACCAGGCGGAGGGTGATCATCTGACCTTGCTGGCCGTCTACAACAGCTGGAAGAACAACAAGTTCTCTAATGCGTGGTGCTATGAGAACTTCGTCCAGATCCGTACTCTAAAGCGTTCCCAAGACGTCCGGAAGCAGCTGCTAGGCATAATGGATCGCCATAAGCTGGATGTGGTGTCGGCTGGCAAGAATTCGGTACGCATACAGAAGGCCATCTGCTCGGGCTTCTTTCGCAATGCAGCCAAGAAGGATCCACAAGAGGGCTACCGCACGCTCGTGGACTCCCAGGTGGTTTACATACATCCCTCCAGTGCCCTGTTCAATCGTCAGCCGGAGTGGGTTATCTACCACGAGCTGGTGCAGACCACCAAGGAGTATATGCGTGAGGTGACCACCATAGATCCTAAATGGTTGGTAGAATTTGCGCCCAGCTTCTTCCGCTTCTCAGATCCCACCAAGCTCAGCAAGTTCAAGAAGAATCAGCGCCTGGAGCCGCTCTACAACAAATACGAAGAGCCCAATGCGTGGCGTATATCAAGAGTGCGGCGACGTCGCAATTAACTACCATTTCATTTTGTATATTTAAGATTTAACATAATTAAATTAAGATTTAAAAGATCAGTAGCCTTTTCTTCCGCGAAAGCGTTGTCGATTATCCAGCTGGAATAGTATGGGTAATGCATATTATAGGATATAGGTTGCTTCTAATTTGCCTTACCAGTGATCGCTTGCACTCATAGAAGGTGTTGCGCAGCACCTGGCACTCTGGTGGCACACTGTTATCCTGCAGACACTGACGCGGCGTCTTGCGATCCAGACGACAGCATTCGCTCTCCAGCAGGCACATTTTCAAATCTGCACGCACTCCCGCACAGGCCGTTTCATCGGCCAACTTTTCATTGCCCTCATAACGCATCATTTTGGTGGCTTCCAATGATATATTCCTTAAGAAAAGTTGATGTAATTGTTATCAACTTATTTATTATTACAAAATCGTTTCGCCTTAAATAAGCTGTTAGTTTTAGTTGTGCTCAGTGTTGGTAAACATGTGTTAATCGCTTTAAAATTAGGCTCCTTGAAGTCAACAACATCTATTCATTTATTATTGTTTCAGTTTCATCATATTTTAGCTGGGGAAATGCAGTACGCCCCTGGCTATCCAGTTACAAACTTGGGCTGCAAAATTTTGATGACTAAATTAAAATATAGCTAGAAACGGCTAAATTGATTTTTAAGTCCATTTCACATTGTTCAACACAATTACCGCTTGCTGTTTAGAGCCGGTAGACTATCGAGTGTGCTTCATTCGATATTTTTCATGTTTTGAGAACAAAAATTCGAAACTATTGGTATTGCCATCGATAGTTAGCCAGCTATAATCCTGTTTTTTATTTACAAACTGCAACAACTCGATGCATAAATATTTCGCTTGATTTTACTTAAATGTAGTTATTGAAAGCTTCACAAAATGGTGCTCGACGAACGTAACAGTGATGGCAACAGCTCCGGCGATGCCCAAGACAGTGTAGCACGAGGAGCCACAGCAGGGGCACCTAAATTCGGGGGAGGACCACAAAGCCAAGCCCCTGTGGTGACAATAATGCCCAAACATATACCCTTTCCAGAGCATTCAACCACATCGGAGTGGGTTAGTGAGCTAATCATGTGTGCATTTACAATGGGCTCAGCCATAGTGCAATTCATCAATATATATCGCACCAATTGGTGGATTGGAGGAGGAGCAGGTTCAGGATCCTATACGCGACAAATGGTGGTGGGTAGATCATATAGATGGATCTGCCTGGAAATGTATTAAATCTGAACTTATGTTTACAGAACATTGAGCAAATTGATCCATATTTAAGATATTTGATACTTATATTGAACACTCGGAGACTGCTTTACTGTTTGCTGCTGGCCAAGTGGAAGAGCAAGGAGCGTCGTCAGCAGTTGGTGAGAATGGGCATCAAGTACGGATTTGGTGGTGCCGTACAATTGGGTCTGTTATTCTGCGCATTGAGGCTGTACCAGAAGCATACACATATCCTGCTCTTCTATCTGAGTTATCCGTAGGTGGAAAGATTCATATGACCTATATCATCATATTATATGTCCTAACATACTCTCTCTCGCTCTCTTTAGCATTCTGGTGTATTTCCTCATCTTTGGCTTTCAGCTGGAACCATTTCTGCGCACCAGGTTTGAGCTGCCAGGCGTCTATATCAACGATATGCCCGTCCATAGCTGCACCACAAGTGCTGTGCAAATCCGGGAGGAGATTGAAACGCTGCGCCATGACTTTAACAAGCGCTTCAAACAGCTCATCTTTACCTCCATGCTGAATGCCTATTATAGCGGCCTGGTGCCATGCTTCTTGGCCATGAGTGTCCACTACAATGTGCTGCGGGCGGCCCAGCATTGCATCATCGTCTGTTTGGGCGCATTCAGTTTGTGTGCCGTCTTTCTGTATCCAGCCAAGTATAGTGATACCTTGCATCGGGCCACCCTGCATTTGGGTTGCTGGCAGCGCATGGATCGGGACTCGCAGGCGGCACCAGCTCCCTCCCAACTAATTGTGGCTGCCAATGCCATGGCTTGGTCCAAATACACCGTCTATGGTCATGGGACTGTAGTCAAACACAATGGCGGTCTTTATCGCAGTCAGGGTTTGGTCACGGTGGCCACACCGGGCAATGCAAGCCATGCGCGTTTCTATGTGAGTTGGTCTGGTCTGTAAGGGTAACCTCATCCTGATTAATTTTGTATGTTTTGCCATAGAAACTCTTTCACAATCCCACAATAATCTACTCTACACTGGCCACCCTGCAGGCGGGTGTGCTGCTGGTGGAGATTGGCTCGCTTAGCGCCGCCAGCATTGAATGGCATTTTGTGCTCTCCATTAGCTTTGTGGCCTTCACCAGCATGGGCGCCTTCTTCAAGCTTGTGCGCGACTATCTCATCACCAAGCAGCTGTACAAATCGGAATATTCTACTTCCTCCTCCGCCATTTATAATTAAATTGGACATACTCCTATATGGAAAGCCAAAGACATTAAATCTAGATTAATTTAAGATTCTCAAGTGGAGACCAGGAGAAGGGGTTCAGCTGCAAAGACAACACTTTGGAGAATAATCAAAGAAGATCTGATATAAAGGAATTGCATAAGAAAAAACAAGAACCCTATAGTCGATATTCCGACTATAAGATACTCGTACTCGGCATTTATTTAATATTCACCACACTCAAAAGTATGCAAAACTTTTTAATTTATTTTTCTTTTGTGGGGCTGTGGTGCTCGCATAAAACCAACATTTTTGTCGATTTTGTCTAAGATTATCCGATCGTATTGAAATTTCACAAATCTGTAGATGACGTGCTTATACGCAAGTATAAGCCAAGTTTCAAATAAATGTGTAACAAATTATGGGAGATATCAAGTTTTTATCGAATTGCGGTGGTGGGAGAGGGTGTGATCTTGATCTGACGAAACACTATGGGAGTCTACATACCAAATTTGGCAACTGTAGCTCTTATAGTTTGGGTTTTTATACGGACGGGCACGGCTAGATCGACTCGGCTCTTGATGCTGACCAAGAATATATATACTTTACATACATTTGCATACAATATACTCGTTTACTCTACTCGAGTACGAGTACAATAAAAACATTCAAATCCTTGTCAGCGCCGCCTTCTTGGAAGACTTTGGGCAGATTAGTTTATTGTTTAACATTTAAATTGATCAAGTTTTTATACAGATATTTGCATTTAACCCGTAATGGTGTCACTCTTACTATCACCGGCATACACCCAGGAGCTGCCCTGCTTGTGGTCGCGCACCCGTATGCCGTGGCTTTGTACGAGATTGCGCAGCTCATCGCAAACGGCCAGCAATTGTGAATTTTTAGCTGCTCCACTTACAGCCTGCTCACGTAGCCTCCCCCGTATGGCCAATATATCGGCCACCAAGGCATTAGCATCCACTCCATGGGGCTGGTTAGTGATTGTCCGTAGCGGCAGTTGCTGTTGCGATGCCGTGGCCGTCGCCTCCGTGATGCCAAAGGTTTGCATAGCTTTGGCTATGAAATTGCCTGCGGCCAACAGCAAATCGAAGCAGTGAGCCGGCTCCTGCTCGGCATCCTTTTGCTGCTCATTGATGCAGCGACTGATGCTGCTCATCTGGTCCATCAGGACGCTAACGGCACGAGCCGTGTCGAAGTCATCCCGCAGACTGCTATCAAACTCGGTGACCATGTGGGCCAATTGGGCCCGCAAGGCGCCCTCATCCATATATTTGAAGGGCTTGAGAAACTGCGTGTAGGCAGCCAGATCGGCTTGAAAGTTCCCGAACTTGAGCAGCGTTTGGCGGGCGGTGGTCATCAGCTGTTCGCCATAAGGCATGGCATTGCGATAATTGGAAAGCAAACACGCCATGCGGAATTCATCGGCCGTGTAATGCTTCAGCATTTCTGCAATGGATATTGTGTTGCCCAGGGACTTGGACATTTTCTGCTGATCGCCCACTATGTGCAGCTGTCCGGTGTGCACCCAGTAGTCTACCCATTGATCAGTTTCGTAGCGAGCACAGCACTGAGCCTCCTCGTTCTCGTGATGGGGAAAGCGCAGATCCAAGCCGCCCGCATGGAAGTCCAGTTTTCGGCCAAAGAAAAGACCTGCAATAGCACTGCATTCAATGTGCCAGCCGGGACGACCTTCGCCGCCCCAAGGCGCCGGCCAGCAGGGCTCATTTGGCTGCTTCTTTGCTTTCCACAGAGCAAAGTCCGCATCATTGTTTTTGTTCACATTCTCATGCAGCTGCTTCCGCTCGCCAGCACTCATGCCAATCTTCTGTAGCTTGCCATAGTGCTCGTACTTGGTTATATCAAAGTACACAGAATGGTCTTTGGCCACATAGGCCAGACCCTCCTCGATTAGTTCCCGAATGAAGTTTTGAATGACGCTCATATTACTCGATACCTGGCTGCGTATGTTGGGTGGCTGTACATTCAAACGTTGCATATCCTCTCTGAATTCAGCTTCAAAGGTTCGCGCTACATCCAACCAGGGACGACCTGTCTCCTGGCTGCGTCTGATTATCTTGTCATCCACATCCGTAATATTCATGGCCGTGACCAGATTGATGTTAAAGTAATCCCGCAGTATGCGCTGTACGATGTCCACCTTGACATAAGTGCTGGCATGGCCAACATGCGCCGAGTCATAAACTGTAGGCCCGCATGTATACCAGGTGGTTATGTTGGGATTACGCAGCACCAGAGGAACTTTTCGCCGCATACCATGGTTGTAGATAAATATGCCGGTGTGCCGGCCGAACGGCTTACGCCAACTGTAAGCGGCATTACTGGGACTTTCATTGGTTGCTGCTGGGGGTGGTGCTTCCTGTTGGTTAGAGCTAGAGCTGCTGCTACTTCTGAAACTGCTATTCCAACATCTCAAATCCAAATCGAAACGCCGGCACCGCAGCTGTCGGGTATTATTTAATGCCGCATTACTGTAAATATAACTGAATGAAGCGGGTGGCGGTGAAGAGATCTCTAAATATTGAGGTAACTTACAAGTTCAACATATGTAACTATATTTATATATAGTGTGTTTTGTTACATTGAATTTTATTTCGTAAACAAAAGCAGATGGACTAGTTTTGATAGTAATTGGGCTGCCAGCTTTGTTCAATCGAAATATCGATATGGAATCGATATTTCCAACACATTGAGTCTGCTTATCGATAGTTGAAACGGACCGAAGCCGGCATAATGCAGTTACAGTGGCTTGACTTGAAAATATATTTTATTTATTTAGTTTTTCTATTACCAACAGCAATATGTGCCGATTACGTGCGGGATCCCAACGGCTATTTAACTTACTGCCCTTGCATGGGTAAGTCGCAAATGTTTCTGTTATTCAGTGGCCAAAATAAAAGTGTCTTTTTTTAACAAAATCCCAAGGACGCTTTGGCAACCAAGCAGATCACTTTTTGGGTTCATTGGCCTTTGCACAGGCTCTTAATCGCACGCTAATACTGCCACCCTGGGTGGAGTATCGCAAGGGTGAAATGCGCTCCCACCAAGTGCCTTTTGACACGTACTTTGAGGTGGAGCCGCTGCGGCAATATCATCGTGTTATACTCATGTCGGACTTCATGGAACATCTGGCGCCTGAGGTGTGGCCTGCAGAGGATCGTGTTGCCTTTTGCTATGTAGAACGTAAGAGCCTGCAGCAGGAGAAGAACGACCCGGACTCGCCCAGTTGCCATGCCAAGGACGGCAATCCGTTTGGTTCCTTCTGGGACACCTACAACATCGATTTTGTGGCCTCTGAGTTCTATGGCCCCCTGCACTTTGATGTCCATCACAGTGCTATGGCAACCAAGTGGCAAAGCAACTATCCAGCGGATTCCTGGCCAGTCTTGGCCTTTACTGGGGCGCCTGCCAGTTTTCCAGTGCAGCAGGAGAATGGCGCCCTACAGAAGCATCTACAATGGAGCCGCAAATATAGAGAGGCGGCTCGCGAGTTCATACGCAGTGTGCTGCCACGTGGCGCTTTCGTGGGCTTACATCTGCGCAATGGCATCGATTGGGTGCGCGCCTGTGAGCATGTCAAGCACAGCCAGCACCTGTTCGCCTCGCCCCAGTGTCTGGGCTATAAGAACGAACGCGGTGGGCTCTATCCCGAGCTCTGTATGCAGACAAAGGAGTCCATAGTGCGCCAACTGAAGCGCACCATCAAAAATGTGCGCCAGACGCAGCCCACGAACGAGGTGAAATCCGTATTTGTCGCCTCCGATGCGAATCACATGATAGCCGAGCTGAGCTCAGCGCTCAGCCGGATGAATGTCACAGTGCATAAGCTACCCGAGGATGATCCATATCTGGATCTGGCCATCCTAGGACAATCGAATCACTTCATCGGCAACTGCATCTCATCCTATACGGCGTTTGTGAAGCGGGAAAGAGACTCGCATGGCTTTCCAACATACTTTTGGTCCTTTCCCAAGGAAAAGGAACGGCAGCAGGCCAAGGTTCACGAAGAGCTGTAATTGACGAATCTCTCAGCATTTATGAGCATATACTCCCACATAGTTTTAAGCTAAAAAGTATTCCCGATCCTGATTTTACTTAGAAATTTATTCAAGCTTGATTTTCCAACAATTCTTGAAAATAATTTAATGTTTGACCTTTTCCGAAGCTTTTGATTTGTTCTGGCAATTTCATCCTGGAATTAATGGGGTGAAGGGGGTGGTGTTCTAATGTATCAGTTTTTGGGTGCGCGCCAGATCCAATTGCGCGGAGGCAACATTCGTAAGGCCGTCGCGCACCGAGCTGAGGTTCTCCTTCCAGGCCTGCAGCAGATCACGCAGCTGCTCCCATTGTGGCGCTCCAAAAGTCCGGTGCATGGTGGATGAAATGTGCACCTTACGATTGGCCTGATCCAGCCTAGCGCGCACCAGCTTCGTCTTCAGCACCTCAATGACAAAGGGTTCCACTTCCTCTTCGGTGATTTGCAACTCCTTGGTCAATGTTTCAAAGGACATTTCCGCATTGCTCTCGGCCAGCTGCATAAAGGTCAGCAGGCGCATTTTCTTCATGTTCTGTTCGTGGTTCAAGCCCTGCGAGTTGACAAACTCCCTGTGATCCTCATAGAACTGCACGTAGGAGGGCAGCTTGTCCGACACAAAGATGGACAACAGATCGTGTATTAGGTCGCCCTCCAAGAAGCGCACTGGCTTCAGCGATAGCAAGGGATCGAGCAGGAATGTGTTGGGATCGGCCAGGGCGGTCACAATGCACTTCATGGCATCTTCGCGTGCAACGCAAGCATTGTCCGCCGTGTACGTGCCCAATAGCTCGATCATTACCTTGGAAGACAGCTCCAGGTTGGTATCCTTGGTTACATCGTGCAGCAATCGATAGAGCTTCTGCATCTGTTCGCTAGAGGGTGGGCAATTGGCGAACTGCGTCTTCAGTTGATCCACGCCGGTAAACACTTCCAGGACCTGATCGCATTGCTTGGCCACCTGCACCAGATGATAGTAGACATGATAACGCAAGGGCGAGGCCGTGTCCAGGTTGTTGAATAGGCGCCACAGCGACTGCAGGCAAACTTTGGCCAAGGGCTGGTTAGGAGCCTTGGTCATCTTCTCGCAGTAGGCCAACACAATGTTCTCCCCACGATCCAAAGGTATCTGAAGAAATAACAATTAGTTTCAACTTAAGCAACAACTATACAGCAGACTTACCGTAATCATAATGGAAACAATGCTATTCAGGATACCATCAATCTGGGCTGGTTCGCCGTCTTTAAAGCAAACGTCGCAAACGCCGATAATTTTGTGCAAATCATCTTCAACGCCTTTGTTGGATTTCTCCGATGAGATTTCGGCTCCCAGTTTCTTGAAATACTTGCGCAACTCTTGCACCTGCAGGTCACAATTTGTAAATATTTGATACATTTAAGAAATCGGTTATTTATCCCCAATTTTGTCAGCCAATAACATAACCTCAATGCCTTTATGTACACACAAATTAGATGTCGCAGGCCGCCAAAGATTGTGGGATTACTGCAAGTGTAATTACCTGTTCATCCAAGGACAGGTCTATAAACACTGGATGGGAAGTCATGATTGTATCAAATGTTTATTTAAATAACTTTTGCCAAAAAAAATGCACAAAATAACAAGCACACGTCGTTGTTGGCTGCTTTGACAGCTCGAAAGGAAAGAGATGCAAGACAACAGCCGAATGTGGAAAACTATCGAGGTGCAGAAACTAAGGTATATCGATATGACTGCAATACCTATTTGACGATATCGATATATCCATATTTACATTTAACTAGCGCCAATGGACGAGTTTGCAGATGATTCATTTGATGATGTCCTTGCGTCCTTGGATGTGCCCACTGCTCCAAAACAGCCTAAAGTGGCTACCATGAGCAGCAAGCCGACGTCAACTACAACGGCCTTTAGTAACAGCAGCACTAGCAGCTCCACTTCTACCACTAATACTGCAGCCAAGCCAGCTTCAAATCCTCATAGCGTGCTAGTTCACAGCAAGCAACGCGGTAATCCCATACTGAAATATATACTAAACGTACCGATGGAGTTTTGCGACGACATTGTACCCGATTACGTGGTTGGTCGCACTTCCTGTGTGCTATATCTTTCGCTCAAATATCACAATCTGAATCCCGACTATATATGTCAACGGCTCAAATCTCTGGGCAAGATGTATGAGCTGCGCGTGCTGTTGGTGCAAGTAGACACACCCGAGCCGCACAATGCACTCAAGAGCCTGACGCGCATATCCCTGCTGGCAGATCTGACCATGATGCTGGCCTGGAATGCCGAGGAAGCCGGCAAAATCATTGAGACCTACAAAAAATTTGAAAAACGCCCGCCGGATTTGATTATGGAGCGTGTGGAATCCAATCCGTATCAGAAGGTGAAGCCTAGTAATGAAGGCAAACTTCGTCTATCGACTAATTCAGTTGTCCCTCTCCTATTCCCAGTTGGTGTCGGCTCTAACAAATATAAAACCAGTCAACAAAACAGATGCCGTGTCGCTGCTGCAGACCTTTGGTAATCTGGAGAATCTGATCAATGCCAGCGAGGACCGGCTTTCTCAGGTCATGGGTCTGGGACCACGCAAGGCTAAGAAGCTGTACAAAACACTGCAGGAGCCCTTTCTCAGTAACAATATATAAGATTAATAAAAATCCTTTGGAATGATTCACTGCCACAGGAAAAGGAATATATTACGATAGACAACTTAAGCTCTTAGACATAAGACACACATCCTGATCCCGCTCACTCTAGCACCTTCCAGATCTTAATGGTGCCATCGTCACTGCAGGAGATTAGCTGACCGGCTGTGACGGGATTCCATTCCACCGAATTGACATCCTGATCGTGGGCACTCTCCTCAGCAGTCACCAGCTCGAAGGTGGGCTCATCTCGTTGGGAATCGCTGCTTTCTTTGAATATCCTTACACCATCATCGCCGCAGGCACTGGCTATCAGTCCCGTCAACTTGCACCAAGAGACATCGTAGATGGCTCGTGAGTGCTGGCCAGATAGAGTACACACACACTTCCAAACAGTGGTCTTGTCCGGAGTGGCGACGCCGGCATCGTTGCCTGGATGATAGGCTCGCCAGATCTTCAATGTAGCGTCATCGCTGCAGGAGACCAATCTCTCGCCATCCGCATCAAAGTCAATACCCCAGACGGTGCTTGTGTGTGAGGACAATGTGGCAGTGCAATCCCAATCGCTGTCCAAAGAGCTCTCGGCAAACATTTTGATAGTGTTGTCATATGAGGCAGAGGCCAGAATCTCCTTTGTGGGATGCCACACCACACGCTTTACATCTTGGGAATGCGCATTGAGCACGGCGGCGCATTCAAACTCATCGTCGCCGGCCACCTCCCAGATCCACACCGACTTGTCGCGCGAACAGGTGGCCAATAGGCTGCCGGAGCGGGACCAGCTAACACTTTTCACTTCATTCTCGTGCCCCTCCAGGGTAGCGTTGCATTCGAACTCGCCCGACGACTTTGACCAGATGGCTGTAGTGGCATCAAAACTGGCCGAGGCCAAGAACTGACCACACGGTGACCAGCGTATCTCACGTATTGTGCGTTTGTGTCCATCCGAGAGTATGGTCCTCGTGCTCCATGTCTGCCCCGACAATGTCCAGATGCGTATGGCCTTGTCCTCGCCACATGAGGCAAAAACGTTGCCCTTGGGATGCCATGCCACGCCCCAAATGCGCCCTTTATGGCCCTGCAGTGTGTGCTCGAGGATTAGACGACCCATGGCGAACTTTTTTTTATTTTCTAGTGTGTTTTGGTTTATCAGCTGCACAAATATCGAATGTGTGGGAACATATCGCTGCTGTCAACCATATCTTTATATGTATGGAAAATTTAATAAAATAATTAAAATCTCAGAATTTAAAAAAAGACCCACATTGTTTAAAAAAACACACAAATGCACATTTAAAAATTAAATTTAATTTAATTTAAAAAATATATTTTCAAAACTTCAATTTCGGCGCTGCAAAGTCACGAACTGCCGATGAATGTCTTGCCTTACTAGCACCAGCTGACATATAACATACCGATAACAATCAACAATCGATAATGACGTAACGACAGTTGCACTTGCATTTCTCCCTTGCGGTAGCGAAATATTATTATTATGCAGCATCGAACACCAAACCCCCCCATATTGCAAGCCACTAAACAGAGCGGAAGCGGCTTTTTTAGCTACTTCAAGACTCTGAAAGGACGGAATGTAGTGTTTTATGCCGCCGGCGTGGCCACAGCCGGCTTGTTTGTGGCCAACTTTCTGCCTCACACAATGGGACTGCCATATTATCGGAATTTTGTGCAATGCTATCAGTGGGTATTTGTAAATCCTTCACAGCTTCGGCTTACTATAGCTAACTTTTTCCATTATCCTTGCGCTACAGGAGCGGCATAGAGCGACCAGTGCCGGAAGCAGTGCAACGTCGAGTAGAGCAGGCGTTGAATACACTGCAAGTGGATCAGTTTGAGCGTAAGTTCGTGAAAACGTTCACCGTATTTGGCTTTGATCTGTTCCAAGCCGGCACCACAAAATACCGCTTTGGCGCCCTCCTGGGCATACCCGTGAACTATGGCTATGAACATTCTGGCGAGATTAAGCGTGGGGACATACGTTTCCGTGATAAGCAAATTGATTGGAGTTCGCCCAGTGGCCAATTGCTGGAACAGGCCATTGTGTTAACCGAAGACGAGCAGGTGTTTGGCCTGAGCAAGACCATTCTCCAGCTGCAGACGCATCGTGTGCTGCTCAATTCGATATTTCCTAGTGCGAGCTTCCTCTTGGTCTACACCATTGGTCACTATCTAAACCAGAGCCTCAATTTGTTTGCCCGCCATGGCAGCGTAAGTTCCGAAGCAGTGGTGATGAATCCTAAGCTTATCTTTGTATTCCGCAGGTGCGCTTTGTTATGTATAGCATTTTGGGCCTATTTGGCATTGGCAGCTGGTCCTTTATGAAGGATTTCAATCAGGTGGCCACAGATGCCCAGATCGACAAAAAGTTGGCCTCAATGGGTCCCCAGTTTGTGGCCGCCGGCGTCAGTTTTTATGACAAGCATCTGAAGAAGAACATGGCGCTGCGCAATCTCATTGGAGACGGTACATATACGGCCTTGGGGAATGAGAATTATATGCTGCGTCAGAAGTCTATGCCCCTGACGGCGCGGAAGTCCTTCTTCGAAGAGAAGTGGCAGGAGCTGCAAAAGGCTCAGGCACAATAAAACCACCAAAGGTTATGGATAGTATACATATATTTATAGTTTGACTTATCCTAAAAAGGGTACAAGTGCAATTTCGCAGGAAGCGGAAGGATTAAGAGTGACTAGCAAAGGGAAGACGCTTCGGGTCGCTGGGAATGTAAGGATAAGAATTACATTAAAACGACTCCTCGCCAATAACATCGCTAATGGTGGCCACCAGACGTCTGGCATGCTCTACGGCACAGGTGGCAGTCACCAGGCCCAGGTGGATGCAGAATAACTCATACACCCTTACCTTGCCGGGCGTCAGTTTGGGAAAGCAGAGCTCGCCCAGCTCATGATAGTAATCCATGGTCAAAGCACCCGGCTCGGCTGGCGGCTTCAGTCCATTACCTCCAGTGGCTGCTCCCAGATTTGTGGCCAGAAAATGCTGTTGCAAATCGAGGGTGGACTTTAGTATTCCGCCCGACTGATCCTCGAACCAGAGAAAGTAGGAATAATGGAAGGCCTTGTCTTTCCACATGACAGTCGTTTGGCCCTTCTTCAGGTAGGAGCGCGTGAAGTGCACCATGTTCCAGAGCTTCCTCTTGGGCACCAGCTGATGCTGGTGCAAATCGGGCGCCAGCATTTGACCCGTGCTGCGATTCACATACATGAAATGCACCAAACCGGGGAAGTCCTCCAGATACGCCTCAATTGAGATGTTCCTGGTGGCCTTGACGGCCAGGAACTCTGCGAATTCCAGCAGTTTGCCCTCCACGAGTGCAGCCGAGTCTGAGAGCTGATCCAGCTGGTGGATGCTGGAGCTATCGCAGCAAGCCAGCGTAAAAAGCTGCCTGAGTTCGTCCACAAAAGATGGCACATTGGACTCGATGCGCACCAGCAGCTCCCGCTCGTAGCTCTTAAAGAACTCTGTATACATTTTTCGAAGATTCTCCCATTTGGCTATGAATTTTCGAATGCAGCTCTCCAGCTCCTCTGACTTTTGCTTGAGGTGCTTCTTTAGGGCAACTAGAGTCTGGTTGACAAACGACTCGAGACTCTCGTAGGCGGGCTTCAGGGCATCTGAGTCACCCTGCAGCTGAACGGCCACGATCTTCTGCAAAACGAAGAAGGCATCGTAGACGCAGCTGGTCAAGGGCATATTGGCGTACTCTATGACTTGGAGCAGCACTTGATGGCCACGCAGTCGAGAGATGTGCACAATGCTGGGCACGCAGCCAGAGTTTACATCGTGCGAAACGCCCTGCAGGAAAACAGCGACGGCTCGTTGAGACTTCTGTGGCTGGAGGGCACGTGTCAAGATGGCCAGAAAGAGTAGATCAGCGGCAGCCAACGGCAGGGCCTGACGAGTGCTATTAGCGGCCACCAGCTTGTGGGACACTAAAAGCAAGGCATGGGCTCTTGTCTGACCCGCCTGACGCAGCTGCTCCAGTGTGGCGTCCAGCGTCAGGTGTACGGTGCGTTTTAGTTCTGGATTAATTAGCAGCTTTGGCAATGCTTCCAACAGATAGGCTTGCTCCTCCTGCCACAGCAGCGTCTCATAACAGTCCAGACACTGAGTCAACAGTTCCTCTTGCATGGCGCCTGCCTGGGAGCCAAACAGATTGCCTCCATAAAAATACTTCGCTAGGGTAATGGATACGCCCAGCTGACGCATTAGTTGCTCAATCTCCATCTGTCCAATCTTTAAAAACGTGAATCCCAAAAGCTCACCAAAGGCCAAATTAAAGCCGTTTTCGCATTGGAAACTTGCATAGGCATTGTCGAACTGGCAGTGCATGATGCGCTGCGAATTGATGATGGGACTAAAAATCTGCAAGAGAATATTGCTGTCCAAGTCGAAGGATGAAGTGGCATTGGAGCCAGGAATGTTAGTGGACGACGGTGTCAAGCCCTGCGCCACAGCCACATCACAGATCTTTTGAGTGAGTGGTATGTTGAGCTTCTGGTACACCACATCGTTGGCAGTATTAAAAACAATTAGACCGTTCATTTTCGTAGCGTAAGACACGCTAAGAAAATAAACAAAATAAATGCAATAAGTACACAAACTAGAGTTGGGCGATATTTACGCTCATGTACAAACCATGACAGGCGATATGTATGTACATTCGATATTTACGAAAATATAAAGATCTATCAAGTAACATCGTGACATCATAAAAGTAACGGGGTGGTGGTGCTAGTCACAGCATATGCAAATTTTTGCTATCTGTTGTTTTCCAACACTAACAAGGAATATTTTGAACGTTTTATTTTTGGCTATTGTAGATTTTATTGCACTAATAAATATTTAGCTAATTTCTCAAAGAATTTGGAATTCTAGTTCGAAATTGGTAAAATATAACTAATGCTTAGAGCCAAGCAAGGCACAAAATTGGAGAGTCTTCCATCCACCTCTACTATTCAGTCCAAGCATCCTCATCCTCCTCATCACTAGAGCCTGCACTTGCTGCGCCCTTTCGTGAGTGCACCGGCGGCGGTATTACCCTGGATAGTTGGAGCATCATGGGGTTGCCTGACGATTGTTGCTGGGCAGAGGAATCAGCTGGGTTTTGGCTTCCGGATATGCCTTTGCGACGCAGCATAAGTTTGTTGTGGAGATCTGCCATTAAATCACCAGGAGCGCCACTAGCACCAGCTTTGTTTCGTGCTGCTGAAGGTCCCGACTTTTGATTATCAACCACGTCGAGTGGTGCCGCCGCTGGAGAGCGCAGGCGGCCGCCATTCGCTCCGCCAGCTTTCCGTATGGCAGCCATCAACTCGGATCGTGGATCTGCAGGTGGGGGTGGAGGTGGTGGCATTATTAGCGGTGTTTCCGGTGATGGTGATAGAGGCTTGACTACGTCATCAGAGGGTAGTTTTGGTGGTCGTGACTCTCCTCGTATCGAGGCAAGGGATGATGGTGCCGGCGGCGGTGGAGGCGGCGGTGGTGGAGGCAGTGGGGCAGCAACCGGTTCAGTCGTTTTCTTCTTCGCTGGCATAGGATACGGTGGTACAGCTAAGGCTTGTACCGTTATATCCTCAGTAATCTTTTCATCAGTTAAGCCTGGTAAATCAGGCAAATCACCAAATTGTTGAGATGGCGCTATGGGTGTCTGCTCCTCCACTGGCTCGTATTTCAGGTCATTGGCAATGCCCGGAAGATCGGGCAAGTCCAACGGCACGTCCATGGCCGGCGCAGCCATGGCTGCCGGTGTGTAACGTAGGTCTCCTGATGGTGTTGCCATCTTGGTGGTACCATGGGCTAGGGAATGTGGCGCAGGCGCCAGGAGTTGTTCCTCTGTCGGCTTTGTTTGGTTTGCTGCCCGTTTCGGTCCCTGCGGCCGTGCAGAACGCTTCCAGGCATTCATGTCTTCGCTGCCATCAAGGCCACCTCCATAAGCGAAGTCGTCAGTGCCAAAGCGCATCAGCGATTGCACCGACTTGACGCCTGGCAGACCGCCCAATCCCGGTGTGCGATTGGTCAACTTGCGTTCGGCAACCAACGGCGTCTCGTTCTGCTCCTCGGCCCTCACGTGGAAGAAGATCAGATCTTCATCCGTCTGCTGTTCTCCCGTTTGCACTGTAGGCACACTATGTGGCTGTCGCAGGCGTTGGTGCTGTTGTTGTTGATCGTCAGGTTCCATGAGATTGCGGGCCAACTGCGGAAAGGTGGCCGGGATGTTTACCAGTACGTGCCCGGCTGGAAATCGGGCTGGCGCAAAGATTTTAATGGCCCGTTTGGAACCCACAAGTGCATCGATTTTCGCCTGCGCTCGCTTGACACGCTCGTTTATGTCCTGGACCTTAGCACCATTTCTCTCCAGGCGAGCATCTATCCGCTCGAAGATTGAATTTATTGTGTTGTGCAGGTTGTCAAGGGTCTGGGTTGCTTGGATGATTGCCTGTTCATGATGCAGGTCGGTTGGGATTATCGATACCTGGTACGCGCTGTGTAGATAGGTATCACTATCGTCCATTTTCGCTAAATAAGTATTTATAAACAAAAATTCTAATTAATTTGGTTTATTTTCGTTTGTTTTTATGAGGCTGTGTTGTTATTCAAGAAAATATCGAGAGAAAATATCGCATATAAAGATATTTCGTGTACTATCGATAAGCAACCAGTTATCTAGTCGATGCTATCGGAAACAGCCCTACTGCTTCACACTCATCAAAAATACATCGCAGTTGTTACGTGAAAAATTTTCAAGCCGTACAATATTAATTTAAAGTGTCAAAAAATTGTATATATCTGCATAAAAGTGTGTTTAGTTATTGTACAAATGTATTAATATAGAAAGGTATGTTTGCAAATGCATTTAAAGCGTGAAAATTGACTGCAAACGTAGGCACATGTCTGCGTGTGCATGTGTACATATAAACGTGGCTACCTGAAACATATCGCAGAAAATGTGGAATAATAGCAAAAAAATGGGAATAAAATGTGAAGCATATTTATTTGTGTTTGAGCATATGCATTTGTGTTGAAGGTTAAAAATGTGTATACAATAACAAAACGTATGCGCGAAATAAATGCAAAAGTGAAAAATATGTGCACCCGCTTTTCTGACACTGACAGTCGCCATATTGAATTTTTGTTGAGGCTTCCCCGAACCCGTCTACTATGGCAACGCCAAGTGTTTATTATTTGCGTGTGTTTGTGTATGCGACGCGCGTGATTGTTTACGTGTGTGGCGGCCATGTCAACAACAATAATGCTATCTTTGTATATACATATGTGCATGTACATATATTATACGTATATGTATACAAGTGTGCTAATTTATTGAAACGTATTATCATGCATATTTCTTTGTTATACATACGGTCATGATTATATTAATAACTAATTTTTCTTCACTTTGCAGCTGAAACCCACAGTAATATTGCAATATTATTTGTAAACGCCCGCGACCGGGATCTGGAAAGGATTACAAATTTTCCACTGCAATTATAAGGAGCAGACACGCATACAGTATGGAAAGCATCTTCCAAACGTATCGCGAGGATGAACGCCGCATTGGCGAGGAGTATTTGTCCAGTCTGACGGATTTGAATTGCAATAGCAAGCCGCTCATCAATATGCTCACAATGCTCGCCGAGGAGAATATCAATTATGCCCAAGTTATTGTGAGCGTGGTGGAATTTCATATAAGCCAGGTTAACAAAGAAAGCATATATTAATTATTAAACAGAGAAGCGACACACACCACACCACACACACTGATAGTGTTAACTCAGTCGTTCTCATGTGCGAGCTTACCAACATGCGACAGTTGTGTCCACCACAAACGAGTTCCTCATTTGAAAACACACAAAAAAAGTGTAATTAAGCAGCTAATTAACGTAGTTATGTTGCATAATTGGGTATAGTTTCACTATTAAAGTACATTTATTGATTTTGTATGTTTGCGCTCAGTTTGAAAGAACCCAACGATTCATACACATTTATTTTTTTGTACATGTTATTTTGCCTCACCTTCCCACCAATCCCATATTCGTTGGGTTTCTTTTCGAGCCACAACATCACATAATTAGGTACAACAAAAAGTTTAGTTAGATTTCAATTTAAACTTACACTATGATAATTTACGGGCTTTAAGCAGAGACTGATTGATTTTTCCCAACGACCAGGTAAGACCTGATTAATCTATTTTTTCCATTCCTCTAGTTCTCTTCTACTTGATTTCGAAATACACAAAAAACTGAATACAAAAAAAAAAATAATGCAATAAAAAGAGAAAATACTCAAAACAAATTTCATCAAGTTGTCTTTTATTTTATACAAAAACATTCGACTGCTCAAAAAATAATATAAATAATAATAAGAAAAGAACAAAAATGCAGCGATTTTTGTATTGCAAAAGAGAAACGTAACATTTTGGCAAAAAGCGTACAAAAAAAGAAAAAGAAAGAAAAGGAACACGTAAACGAAACTGTTGGTGAAAGTACTATAAATATTTCACATAATACAAACATAAAATGTACATTAACAAAACAAATTAAAAAACAATCTTAAGGTAGACAAATTTTACATTTTCGTTAATCATTTCATAAGAAATATTCATAAATCCAGAAAGCTTACAAATACACCGCTCGTCATTTCAATAGGAACAGTGGAAAATGTTCTTAAATTAGCAAAGTAAATATTTTGACCATATATCTATCATAAATAAAAGTAAACCAATTGTAATAGAGTACTTTTTTTGTACCGGTTTTAAGCATTATATATTATCCCAGCAGATCAAAAAGTGAAATCGTTTGCAAGTAGATTTAGAAACACGCGACGTCTAAAAACGGTTCTATGACAGTTCTAAACGGACGTTAATATCGCTCTACTTGCAAAAACGAAATCCGTATCTGGATGTTTTGTAGACGAATATGCAAGACAGTTGGATTAGTTGGATAATTTTAATTGATTTCTAATATTAATACATCTCGCATTAATATTTTTTCCAACCGGTCCAGTATTTATTGAAAACAAGCGAGTGGTCAGATCTGTGAGATCGGCAAAAGAACCGACTTTGGATTTTCGTAAACAAAAGTTTATGGCGACACAAACTGTGCCAGAGATATATAATTTGCAAGGATTTGCCTCCTCATAGATCTCGCTCAACCTGAGAAAATGATTTTACAAAACTACTTTTTATCTGCTTGGATCTGAAAATATATACAAACCATCTATCTTCTCGTTGATCACGAATCGAAACGCTTTGTTAATTTAGCAATTCTGCACTGTTCTTATACGTATATGCATATCCATATGTTCTAAGATAATTGCGAAGATGAGGGTTGACATGTTCATATGTGAGCACTTCATTATACTCGTATTCTAGTTGAGTAAACGAGTATATTGTATTCGTGCAAATGTATGTAACAGGCAGATGGAAGAGTTTTCGACCTTTCTACTTCATGAAGTGTATGTTTTGCCGGGTTTGAGGTCAAGATTTATTAAGCCAATATTTTCGGTTGTTTATCTAATCTAATCAGTCATTGATGCTTTCCTCTATCTTCGTGCAAAGGCTTCGCATTCGACTTCACTTAATTTCGTTGCTTCGACAGACAATATGTAAACACTTAAGACATTTTTTTGTAGTAGTATTTAGATGTTTAAACCACACAAAGACTTCGATGAGTGCTCTCTCAAAATAGATGTTATATCCAATATTGAATGTGTTATGAAACTCCAAGATTTCAAGTTTTTCATAGTTCTAATTTTTTGTTTTTTTTTTTTTGACTTGATTGAGGGTAATTGTTTGTTGCTGTGCTTTGCTCTGCTCACCAACATTTGGAGTTTGCGGTAAATTTGGACCTGCCGTTGTGTTGTCTTTCGTTGGTTGGACTTGAGCCTGGACGACGAGAGTTTGTTGTTGTTGTGTCTGTTTGTCGTGACTGTCAAATCGGTCCCTTGTGCTCTGTTTCCGATTCCCCTCGCTAGCGTTTTGTAGAAACTTATATCGTGTTTTTGCTTTATTTCTTATATATCTTACCAAATCCGAACAGGTGCCGCCCGAGTTTAAATTGCCCATACTATATTTAATCGATTCGATAATTAAGAACGTGAAAAGCAGTTACGTGCAGCTGTTTGGGCAATGCATAGTCGGCATATTCCTCAACGCCTTCGAATCTGTAAGTAGAGAAGCTCCCCAGATAACTTACTTATCCTCTATATCCATACTAATCACACACTCTCAATACAAAACAACAACAGGTGCAGCATTCGCAATCGCCGCTCTTGGAGAAGGTGCGGGAACGCATGTATGCTTTACGTCAGACGTGGAATGAGGTCTTTCCGCCCTCCAAAATGTATGCCTTGGATGTAAAGGTGAAACGATTGGACAATAATTGGCCCATTACGGCCAAGCAGCCAACGACAAAGATACACGTTAATCCGGCCATACATGTTAATCCGGACTTCTTGAAAACGGTAAGTGGGCGGTGAAAAATGCGGGGACACAATTCAAGCCGGAACGTGTTGATTCTATCCTGGATTCATACTAGAAATTTTAACTCTGAATCCATGATAAAAGGGTCGAAAAAAGTACAGGGAATCAAACACATATACAAACTGAGTTTCTACTAAATGCGTTAAAATTTGTGGAAGATATAGAGCTTTGCGGTTTGCCTGATCAGGAGAGGGCGTGGGAAAGTTTGAAAGCAAACGATCTGACGCCCCACAAGGGGAGTCTACGTACCAAATTGGGTCTTTCTAGCTCTTACAGTCTCTGAGATCTAGGTGTTCATACGGACGAACAGACGGACATGGCGAGATCGACTCGGCTGTTGATGCGGATCAAGAATATATATACTTTATTCGGTCTTATATATATCCGTTTTTGAATCAATTCAAACGGAGTCAGTTCAATAAATTCCAGGATGGGTTGATTTTATCCTTTGTTTGTAATGTAATGTAATGTAATCGATTCCATTCACTTTCAGGGCATGGTTCCGGGCATGCCGGTAACCAGCGATATGGAGGAGATACTGCAGGCCAAAACGCGCGAACTGCTGGAGCTAAAGAAGCGTAAATTGGAGCTGGAATTGGAGCAAACCAAAAAGCATTTAGAGGAGCAGCAGCGCCAACTGAATCAGGCCACCGATGCCATTGCTGTGGCGCCCATGATGATGCCAGCAACTGTTGCGCCAGTCACCACTTTGCATCCGCCTGTTTTGGATGCCACAGTGCATCCGGTTGTACATCCATCCGCTGGCATGATGCGTCAAGTGGTGCGTCCCAATATGGTGCCTGGGCTGCAAACAGCTGCTCAACCGGTAAGTCCTCCTCCTGCCTCCCATTAGCGCCTTGCCAATCAGGATTCATTTCATTTGCAGCCATTTGCCGGCAAGCCCAAAGTGCATCCTGTGAATGCGGCCATGTTGAATTCGGTGCGTCAGCGGGATCCCCGCCTGGCACGCCAAATTCCACCGTCCACACAAATGGCGGCGCCCATGCGCTCTGATTCTCGGCTAGAGGGCAAGTCGTCCTCGTCCCCAATCTCGTCACACAAATCCAGTCGCTCCCGCAGCAAATCGCCCACACGGAATAGCTCTAGCCGCTCCAGCAAGAGCTCATCCAGCCCACATCACTCCAGCTCTAACTCTAGTCGCAAACGAAGCGAGTCGAAGAGCTCGACAGCCTCTTCATCCTCGTCTGCCTCCGATGGCCGACATAAGAGCGGCAGCAGCAGCAGTCCCGTCAAGCGTTCTAGCAAACACACATCCTCATCAAAGGAGCATGCCGACCGCTACGCCAGCTCGTCATCCAAGCGCAAGAGCAGCTCACCTAGCAGCTCGCCCTCCAAGTCCAAACGCAATACCACCACCTCCTCCTCATCGCACAAATCCTCCAGAGCAAAGTCGTCGACACGTTCTCGCAGCCGTTCACCCCTCTTCTTGGATGTGGACATGCGCAATGTGAGTCACCAGAAGAGCAAGTCACCGGAACCAGTAACACGAGCCGCGGCACCAGCTCCAGCAATTGAAGACATCGTTGCCAATGGTTTAGAGAAACGTAAGAAACTATTTTCAATAATAATCTCACATCTGTTAGCCAACAATCAGATCGAGCTCCACCAGCTCGATCTCAACCAAGACAAAGTAGTTGCAAAATGCAGAAATTACAAACCAAATTGGCGGCACATTTGGCTTCATCAGGCGAGGTCGAGGCGTTGGGGCCACCTTATGTGGCGGGTTGGTCAGTTTGTGTGACTGTGTGTTCAATTCTCTGTGATATCTCTTATATAAGGCGTTCTTAAGATATCAAAAGCAAATTCATCAACAGAAGAATCTTAAGAAATCGACAATTTGTTGACTCCGAGTGTTATTGATATTGATTATATCGTTGACTTCATTTGTAACTCGACCATTCAAGATAATGCTGAAGTCATTCTTAGGTTCGCAAGTACAGAATGTTTCGATATTGCTTTTTTATTTTTTTTATTTTATGAAATGACTTGTAGATAATTTTCGTTATTTGGTCAGACTTCATTTGGAAAAGGGCCCGTAGAGATATTACTACAATCATTCTTAGAGATAACAAATTATTTAGGCAAAACTTAGAGATGGGCAACTTTCAAAAAGTCTACCCCGTGTGGATGGCAATGAAATAAACGGCGTCAGCGGAGACAGCACACGTGACTCTACTTTTGTGGTCGTTGAATGTCATTATTCGGCGTTTGCTTTTGATGAGACGTCACTTAACTTGAATTGTTGTGATGGTAGGTGTGCGACCGTTCAATGTGTAGTGGTTTGTAATGGCAAATGGCTTTCTCTGCAATTAAAACCACTGCAAGAATGCAAAAAATTTCCTGTAGTAAACCAAAGTGAATTTTTGGAAGAGTTTTTGCATTGTGCATAACACAAAACGCACAGACAAACTACTATTAGATGACCAAGATTGAGAACATTTGCTCAAATGATAATGAACAGCGAATGTTCAAATTCCGTAAGCACCTTTACGTTTCTTCGCACTCATTGAAAGGCCAATGGTGTGCCTCACATGTTCGATTTCAAACATTTTAAGAGAGGCAAATGTCGAAGAGCATTCGTATAAGAAGAAGAGTTGAGCGTCTACTAATAGTTTGTCTATGCAAAGCGAACTTTGAATGCAGAGGCAAGAGATCGCGCTCATGACTGAGGCGACGGCTTGAGTTTCATACAATGTATTACTGTTGAAACAGTTATTTTGCAGTTCTCTGGTACATATTTAGAGCTACCTCCCAGTTCGTTGTTCGAATTATAAAATATTCTAGACTACTCCTAACACAAGAGCCCTGGAATGTAGACCAATCATGATTGCACAAATTTGTGTAGTCATAAAAATGATTACATACTAACTTTGACATTCCTTCAGAATGATTCGGGTTATATGCTGTTCAACACAAAATTGTGTTTCTCTCATAACTTGTTTACTAAATTCAATCTCTGCACTTTATGTGACAACATTGTAAATACTTTTGGATATGACTGGTGCACATACGAGGGGTATTATTTATATGTCGGGAACAGGCAACTTTAATGTCAGTAGCTAAAATCTGGGAACACCGTAATAAATTTTGACATTTTTTATCATAAGCGTACGTTTTGATACAAGTGATAATTTGATTTGTTTACATTGAGTTAAGAAAATCAATTTGGCCAAAAAGTTGAAATTTCAAGAGAATGTTTTTGTTGGATTATTTTTCACAAATTTAGACTTGGAATTTCTGAGAATGTGTGGATGCACTCAGTTCTTTGTATGGCGATAAAGCATCATCAAAAACAACAGGATATCGCTAGTATAATGATTGCAATCGTGGTGGTAGTTTGATCGCCGACGAATTCCGTGAAGGTCGTCCAAAATCGGTTGTTGTGCCAAAAAAAAAACATCGATGCTGTGCGTGCACTGATAATGCAAGATCGTCATGTGACATATCGTTAGATAGACACATCTTTTTCCATGAGTTCCACTTCAATACATTCGATTTTGCATGAACTCTTACAAACATCTAATTCGTTTTACAGTTTTCATTTGGCACTTGGTGTCGTCTCTCTCTTGATTATGCAAAAAAATTAAATTTTAAGTATTTAATGTAAAAAGGCTGGTGGTAAAGCATTAAAAAAGATTGTTTTGGAGGAACCACCCTTGAAGAGGCAAAACTGCTTTAAAAATTGGTTTTCACGCATGCGAAAGTGCATTCAGAATCATGGAGATTATTAAGAAAAACAATAAAGCCATTTTCATTTAAAAATGATTCTTGTTATTTGCTAATCCCGAAATATAAATAGTACCCCTCGTAGTCATTAATTTGGACCATTGATTTATGATGGATGAATGGATGATTACAATCATGCAGGGCTCTAATAACCACTCTGTAACTTGATGAATTTGCTTTTGAATGCAATTTGGGTATATTCCTTGAAGTGTTCGGTGGTATAGTTGTTGCCTTTTAATAGCTGTATTTCTCCTTCTAGAGCATTTTATAGAACTTTCGAATAATTTCGATTTCCCTTTCGAGTCCCCCATCGTTGATTTTTTTGTTAAGCTCCCCAAAAAAAAACAAATTATAATACATAACTATTTTTTTTTAATAAATAGTTAAGAGCGTTAAAAAAAAAACAAACAAACCAAAAGCTTTAAAATTTAATTTTAAAAACCAAATAAAAGAAAAACAAAAACTAAAAAAAAGAACAATATGCTCTAATAAAATGTGTTTTAAAAAAAAAAAACTTTTGCATTCCAAGTTGTTTTAATTGAGGCAAATATTTGTCTAGCCTTGTGCCGCCGCCCTTTGGTGTAATTTTAAGTATTATAAAAATATGTAAAAAGTTTAATACTCGTAACTGTGATCTCAAATTGTTAAACGAAACCCCCGAAAACAAAAACAAAACTGACTGTCGATAAACAAATTTAATGAATTAATTAGATGAAAAGAAAACTAAACCAAAATAAAGTCTGCAGTTTTAATTTGTTGTTAACACGTAAATTAATTGCAAAAAAAACTATATAAATTATAACTAATTTGAGTTATATTTCATATATAATTATTAGATTAAAAAAAAACTATTTAAGCTTAGCTAAAGTGTGTATATAGCATATATATACATATTATACATATAAACATCACATTTTAATTTGAATTAATTTTTGTATTTTGTAGAACGGCACTTTATTATCATTTATTATTCTTTTAAATTAATTTTTCTAACCTAGTTTCTTATTTTACTTGAATTTTTCCCAACGAAACTTGAGTTTGTTTTTAATTAATTTTTTTTTCATATATATATATTATTTCACTAATTTCTCTAGCCTTGTTTGTTGTGCCTGGTGTTTGTTGGCCTTTCCTTATTATTTTTTTTAATTACACTCAGAGAAAAACCTAGGTCAAGTTCGAAAAAATCTTGATTCGAGTACGAAATTGTTAATTCAAGATCCGTTTTAAGTCCTGTAATACTTATATTAGGAATGTTTTTTTACTAAGTTATTCATTTCTTGAGTGTTTTCTGGATATTTTGAGTATAACAAATTCCTTTATTAAGTATTTCAGACTTGATTTAAGACAATAAACGGAAATTTTTGGATTTAGGAATTTTTCGTATTTGATTTAAATCCGAAACGTACTCGAGTTGTTAAAAAATATAATAATATAAGTGTAATCTCGGACTTACAAAAAAAATTCTTGAATTAAGGAATTTCATACTTAAATCACGATTTTTCCAATTTGATCAATTTTTTTTCTGAGTGTATATTTTCCTCTAAATTCGCATTTATTTTAATGGCCGTGCTTTTCCTTTGGTAAATTTGTTCGTAAAAAACAAAAAAAAAAGAAAAACAAAATCAATTTTCTAGTTACATTTCACATACTTGAACCAGGCTCTACTCCAGCTGCCGCAGCTATAGCTACTCCTACTCCCACTGCGCCGCTTGTAGAATCATCAAGTATGGATATTGATTTAAGGCTTCCACCAACGCCGCCGCCTCCGAAATTCACAAAAATCTCCGACTGCAGCAGCAACAACGACAACACCAGCAGCACAACAACATTAAATGCTAGTAGCGCCTCCTTCTTATCGTCCTCGTCGACGACAACCACTTCCAAATTGCCCACAAAAGTGTCGTTCAAAATACAAAAACCGTTTAATAAATTAGAAAAATCTACAGCGCATTTATCAACAGCAACGCTGCTAATTCCAACCACTACGCCTACATCCACCACAATAGCACCAGGCTCATCAGCGGCCACAGTCGCTGCACCAGCAGCAGGAGCATTAAATCAGCCTATGCCACCTCAGGGTAATGTATCGGAGAAACTGCAGCAATCCATCAATAAGCTGTTGAAGGTGCAAGCCCTTGGCACTGGCGGTGAGAAACGCAGCGCCGAGCAATTGCCTCCCGAGACGGATGGGGAGGAGCAACCGCCGCAACAAAAGCGCAGCAGATCAGCCAAATTGGATGCGTAAGTTGTGGCCGTGCAATCAAAACAATTGAAAGTCACGCTAAAACCAATCTCTATTTAGTCTCTTTGGCAGCGAGGATGTTGATCTGCGAAGGGAAATGCCCATAGCTGGCAAGGCAATCCCAAGTGCGCCTACAGAAACTGGCCCAGTTATTCTTGTTGAGGATGATTCGATGGATAATTGGGAGGCAACCCAGGTAAGTCGTCTTTGAAAAAAGAGAGAAGAGGCTAGCTTCTACCGACACTGTGATCAAAAAGGCAGAGAGCAATCCTTCACATCGGCTCTTTAGAAAAACCGGTCTTCACTCAACCAACCACTCTTTGTTTGTGTTCGCATTGGTCGGGTTCAATAAAGCTAAGGGTCTATTTCATATGTATGCGTATATGCGAGAGGACCAATATGCTATTAAAAATGGAATATACAAAATCTACAAAAATATTAGCAAATACAATTAAATTGTTCTTTAAAAAAATTAAAACTTTTCTTAGCTCAAAAAATTAAAACAAGTTATAACGCTACAGACGATACTCCGACTATAAGATACTCGTACTCAGCATTTATTTAATATTCGAGACACTGAAGAGTACATGCTAAATTTTTCTTTTTTATGGGAGTGGGGTGCTCTCATACAAAATGTTATTTTTTATGATTTTGTCTACAATTATTATCCGATCTTAATACAAGTTCGCAAATCGGTAGACGCCACTTTGGGCGAGTCTACATACTCTAGCTCTTATAGTCTCCGACATCTAGGTGTTCATATAGACGGACACGGCTAGATCGACTCGGCTGTTACTCCTTATCAAGAATATATATACTTTAGGGCGTCGGAAACGCTTCTTTTTGCCCGTTACATACATTTGCACTACGACAATATGCTCGCTTACTCTAAAAACGGTAACTGTTATTTGCGAGCTCTGATATATATAGATTGTCCGATTAGACTGAATCAAACATATATGCATATCGATTTAAGCTTCATTTTAAAACACTTTCCAACACTATTTACCTTTGCTTGCAGCAGAAAGCTTCTGCTGCTGCTGCGTCGACAAAGAAGCCCACACTGGATGAGCTCCGCGCCAAACTGGCCAAGAGTGTGCGCCAAAACAACAGCAAGGCAGGATCAGCCAAGATAGGTAAGTGGTTGACCGCCCCACAAATCCACCAGCAATTCACATCCTGAATCATTTAACAGATAAATCCAAAGAGCATGCTGTGTCGCAGCGCCTAAAGCAGCTGGCCGAGCTCAAGGCGAATGATGATTCGCAGGAGGCGCATGATGAGAAGGTTAGGACTATACTTAGCCAGGCGCAGGAGATGTACGAGAATCATGGCATGAACCAGGAGCAATATAAGGACTTGGTCCAGAAAGTAGTGGCCATCAATGAGCGCAAGGAGACACGTCGTCGCGACGATGAGGATGTCGAAAGGAATGCGGCCCGGGATGCAGTCTTACGCAAGCGGATACCCAAGCTTAAGGGCAACGAGAATCAGTCTGCCACTGCCTCGCCCCGCAGCGATGCCGAGGAGCAAGTACAGCAGCAGCAGCAAGCTTTGCCGGTGGAAAGGAAGCCATTGGCCAAGTCACAAACGAAGCCCAAACGGGATCGAGATGGCAAGCGACGCAAGCCGAGCAAGTGGGGCGAACAGGTAGCGGTTGTGGATCCTGTGGTAGCCCAACGGCCGGCTCCGTGGCAGATATCGAACAACAACAATAATAACAACAATAAGCGGATGGGCGTTGGACCTCACCCGGCCTCTAATTTCCGTGCCATGCCCTGGCAGCAGCCTCCTCCGCTGGTGATGGCTGCAAGCGCCATACCGCCGCCCCCTCAGCCGCCTTCAATGATGGCCATGCCGCCGGTGCCGCCAGTGACAATGACCAAGGCCATCAATTCGCTGGACAATCCAATGGCGGAGATAGTTAGAAGCATTACCATTGATGGCGGCTGCAAGGAGATACGCTTCTACAACCAGGTGGCCATTATTTTCATGGACGGCGATGAGCCGCATGAGATTGGCTTCCAGCAGGGTCAGCGTTCCATCTGCATTGATCACAATGAGCCGCTGCCGCTGAGCTTCAACGATGACTACAAAAACTTTCAGCTTGATGGGCAATTGCATCGTATTCGCTTTGGTTTCCCCTCCCGCGAACTCTACATCGATGACCACTGGTACGAGATCTACTTTGGCGGACCGCCTGTTTCGCTGCCCATCGGGAATAAGCTGCATGTACTGAAGGCCGAGGGACCACCTCCGAATGTGGACATTGGGCGTGTGCGCCGCGACCTGGTTGTGGGCAAGATCACTATGATTGTGGATGCCCAGACTCTGGTGCCGCTTTTTCTGGATGCCCGCCAGCAGACCTTCCTTTTGGGCGCCGAGCAGCATTCGCTGCAGTTTGTGGACAGCTTCCAGTACATCCTGCTGGATGGCCAGCTGCAGCAGGTGGAGTATGGAGGGCTGCCCAAGAGCATGAAGCTGAACGGCGGCCGTATTTGCTTTATACGCTTCAGTGTGCTGCCGAAGGGTGTGATAGCCGGCAAGGCTCACGTAGCCGACATGGTGTACATCAAGACGGAGGCACCGGCAGAGCCGCCTCAGCCACCACCGCTTGTGGTTAAGCACCAGCAGCAGCCAACAGTGCCGTCGGCAGTGGTGCCTGTCGAGCCAGCGCCAACTGTTCCTTTGCCCGCGGCAGCCGCTGCTCTGAGCAATCTCAATATAAACGAGCTATTCCAGAAGCTTGTCTCATCGGGCATCATTGGAGGAGGTACAGCCCCAGCCGCTGATGCTAGTGGTTCTGCTATTCCGGCGCTCCGCAATTCTGATGCAACAATTAAAGATACACCACCAGCAGCTGCTCCCACGCCGCCTCCTGCCGAGCCTATCAAACGCATCGACCTGAACAAGCCGGAGACCATCAAAATGCGTCAGGCTGCAGTGGTCGCCACCTTGTATCTGGGCCTGCAGTGCAGCAGCTGCGGTGTCCGTTTCCCCCCCGAGCAGACCATCAAGTATAGTCAGCATCTCGACTGGCATTTCCGTCAAAATCGACGGGAGCGGGATTCGACGCGCAAGGCCACCTCACGCCGATGGTACTATGATTTCAACGACTGGCGGCAATATGAGGAAATCGAGGATATCGAGGAGCGTGAACGCAACTTCCTGGAGGCTCAAGGCGGCGGCGGACCCGATACCCTCGATGAGTTATCCCAGCAGCGATCGGTGGACTCGCCAGTACCTCCCAGCTGTGCCGCCGGCCCCGACGACGTGGATCGCTGTTGTGACATGTGCCACGAGAAGTTCGAGCAGTTCTACAACGAGGAGCTCGAGGAGTGGCATCTACGCTCGGCCATACGTGTGGAGGAGAAAATCTACCATCCGCTGTGCCATGAAGACTACAAAGCCTCGCTAAATCCTCCAGAGAAGGAGGCCAAAGATGTGGACATGAACACCAGCGATGACAATGCCATGGATACACTTATCAAGCTGGAGGATGCCGATGAAGAAGCGGGTGAGTTGGGAATAGATCATTGAAACTAATGAACTCCTACTTAATCTGAAATCCTTTCCAGATGCCGTCAAGGTACAGCTAAGCAACACCATAGATGATGACGATGATGATGTGATAGTGCTCCCGAATGAGGAGCCCAGCGTGACCGAAATTGTCGACGATGACGATGAGGATGAGTATGTGGCCACCATCCCGTCGCAAGACAAAACAGACCCCGGTACATCAACTGTAGCGAGTGATGAGGTAGCTAGTGCTGAGAAGGATCATCAGCAGCAGCCAAGTCAGCGCCAAAGTGAATCGGCTAATGAGTCCGATGTGGAGATCCAAGAGCCAAACATTCCCTTCACCGATTTAGACACATATGTGGAAAAAGAGATGGACGAGGCCACAAGAGCGGCCCTGCTAAATGTAAAGATCAAGGAGGAGCCCAAAGATGACGATGAGGAAGATGAGGATGATGGCTTTGAAGATGTGGGCACTGTGGTGCCCTTGTTGCCACTTCCAGAAGATGAGATCTCCATCAATAGCAGCGGTAAGTACTTCGGGGTAGGATAAGATTGGTTGCAGTTTTTCATACAAATCTCATGGCAGAAACTCAAACCCAAACCATTGACTCATCGGCATCGCCAGCGACACTGGAACGTCCAGCGTCGGTGGCGTCCCTCTCACTGCCCGCCAACGAGGATGAAACGGAGGCGCAGCCGGAAACGGCAGAGACGGCTGCTGCTGGAACGCAACTGGAACTGAATGGTGACCAGCAGGAGTCGACCCACAACCTGAGCGCAGCGGGGCCGGCGCCAGCGTTACCTTTGGCTAACATAGTTAATAAAATTAAAATAAATATCACTAAGAATACAAGTAGTAATAGTCATAATAGTGCCTCCAACGCCGCCACCACGACGACGACGACGTCAACAGCAACCACAACGAATGCAACAGGATCAGCCGCCGACTCGCAAGTGTCGGCCATCAGTGTCATAGGCGGCGGCAGTGAAGATGTCGATCAGACCATATCCACAATTCCAGTGCTGTGTGGCGGCAACACGTTTGCCCCCAAGATTGCCAGCAGTGGCAATAGTAACACTGTCACAAATTCAGCTCCTGCTAACATCAGCTCCATATCGGTTATTGGCAGCTGTTATGGAAATGGAACCAACAACAATGCCACTCCTGCCCGCTTTTCAACAACAACAACAGCAAGCAGTACAGCGGCCACACAACCACCCCAAACCCAAAAATCCCAAACACCACCGCCAGCTGTCGAGGTGGAGCCGGAACCTGTTGTCGAACAAAAGCCGGCGCTGAGAAATGTAACACTTAAAAAGACTAAAAAAGTTCAAAATGGCGTTGAAACGTCCGGCCTTTGTTCGATTATGTAATGGGGAGGGGGCGACGATGTCCGTATTCGGGTCCGTCTACAGACGGACAACAAACGGTTCAACAAGAGATATTCCTATTTTTATTTATATATATCAAATCTTAAATTTATCTTAAACGTTACTTAGTTTTAGAATATTTTTTAATGAACGCGCGCCATCTCTTCCAGTGATAGCGCGCGTTTTTGTTCTTTGTAGGTACCCGTACCCATGCCCGTGTTTACAGTAAGGCAAAATGGCCAGCCAGGTCCACATCCAGGCAGCGGCAACCAAAACACTTAATTTATTACCAAAATAAAACCAATTTTACGAACAGTAAAAGCCACATGGTACACATAATGTGTGATAATTTTATAACACTAGAAAACGAATCAGAATTCAAACTAACCCTAACAAAAAAACAAACCAACTGAATTTTTTGTAATGATGATTTAAAAAAACAAATAAAGGAAAAGCTGGATTCCATAAAAACTCAAATTATTTGCAAAACTTAATATATTTTATAATTTTATCAATATTATGTTTAAATAACATGCTTTTTATATATATATCAATTACTTAAATAAAGGTACATCATATATAACCAACAAAAAAGCGATTCGATTGTGTGTTTATTAAATAAATGGAAATTTAATAATAAAACAAATATGTATAGATTAATCCATTTCACATGTAAATATATTAAACGCCCGCGCCATTTACTCTAAATAACAGCTGATTTAACTAAATCGATTAGTCAAACAAAATTAAAACGATTAATTATCAAAAATTATTTAGGTAGACTTCCCCATACTAGTGGTAAAAAAAACTTGTACAGCTTTTCTTTAAATAAAAAAGGAATATATCTCATTTACTACTTCTGTGTCCAATTTGCTTATTTCATTATTTTTGTAAGCAATTTATTTGAAATATTTAAAATGTATGCTTATAGATATCTTCTCAAGTACACTGAGGCAGCTAGCAAAAATATCGAATAGCGTATGTAAAATATCGCCAGGCACGACAACGTTGATACATTTACATGCACGTGGGTCTTAATTTTTTTGTAAGGTTTTATAAGTAAAAATTATAGAATTTAAAACTTAAGATGTCATCATCGTTTTTCTTAAAACCTGGAGCCAAAGGCACCAAAAAGCGCAAAGTAAGTCTGCTACTCTCTAAACGGAAATGAAGCTAAATCGTGGGTTTCTCATAGAATCCCGCGGCTACGGCAACGAAAACTAAAGGCACCAGCACAAAATCTACGGGTAGAAGGCAACAGAAAAGCTCAACTCCAGCTCCACCACAAAAACAGCGCCGCTCCAAAGTAGATGATGAAGAGATAGCCAGCGATGAGGACGAGTACAACAGCGATGAAGGCGGCAACAAAACCTTGGCCTTCTCATCGGACGAGGGAGAGGAAGAGACTCCTCAGGACAAGCGGTTGCGTCTGGCCAAACAGTATCTAACCGAAATTGAAAGACAGGAAGCGGAGCGTGCCGAAGATCGTGAATTGGGCCAAAGTGTCGAGCAGCGGCTGCAAACCGAGTATTTGGATAGTGTGGGCCGTCTGCGGCGGAATATAGCAGCCAGTGTGACGAGCAGCCATAAGCAGAGTGTGCTCAAACACAAGCTTCATCACAGCCCGCTCTGTGCTCTGGCTCTCAGTACGGATGGCAAATATTTGTACACGGGCGCCAAGTCACAGTTTGTGCTGAAATGGTGCACAGAGAGCGCCAAAGTGGTGGACAAATGCGATGTGCTGCCGCATCGCGAGGAGCCCGAAACGGGCAAGAGGCGGCGTTCCCATGTCATTACCATATGCCTAAGCACGGATATGCAGTACATGGCATTGGGCGAAGGTGGACCCCACATACAAATTTGGTGTCCGCAAACCATGAAACATGTGAAGACATTCAAGGGCCACCGCGATACCGTTTCGGCGCTGGTCTTTCGTAAAGGCACCCACGAGCTGTACTCGGCGGCCAAGGATCGTTCGGTGAAGATTTGGTCTCTCGATGAGATGGCCTACGTAGAGAGTTTGTGAGTAAAATGGAAATCTTCACTGGAAAGAGTTGTATTTAAAATGGGATATTTGTTTTTTTTTTTTTTGTAGATTTGGCCACCAGACCGCTGTCACGAGCATAGATGCCTTGAGTCGGGAACGCGCCATTACCGCTGGCGGTGCGGATTGCACCTTGCGCATATGGAAAATCACTGAAGAGTCACAGCTGGTCTACAATGGTCACAGGGATAGCATTGAGTGTGTCAAGTTAATAAACGATGAGCACTTTATAACAGGTGGAACAGATGGGTAAGTGAAGCCTACAACTGCATAGGCAACCTATTGCTTCATGATGTTCATATCCTCTTTTTGCAGTGCCGTTAGCTTGTGGAGCGCCTTGAAAAAGAGACCTCTCTGTGCGGCGCAACTGGCTCATGGGAAAGGCGAGAATGGTGTGGCCAACTGGATATCAGCCATTGCCGTTGTCGTAAATACGGATCTAGTGGCAACAGGTGGGTTCATTGTCACTCGTTGCTTGTCACCGTTTACCAAAGCTAAACAACTAATTTTTAGGCTCCTGTGATGGCTGTGTGCGACTTTGGCAGACGAATCCCAATGCGCGCAAATTGGAACAAATTCAGAGCATACCCTTAGCTGGATTTATTAACAGCTTGACTTTTAATGCCGATGGCACAAAACTGTACGTGGCCGTGGGCCAGGAACATCGACTAGGTCGTTGGTGGCGGCACAAAGAGGCCAAAAATAACATAGTTGTAGTTGATATTAAGTTACAAAGTTCAAGCGATAAATAAGTTTTTAATTTATAAGCTTTAATAAAGTCGAGTTGTCTAGTTGTAAAATGTAGCTAACGACTTGCAATGTGAATAAATAATTTTCTATGAAATTTAAATTGAATGAATATAAAGGTAATTTAGTTTCAAACATTTTTATTTACCTGTAACTGCAGGCGCAGCAAGTTCGTGAAATCACGACAATATATGTGACTATCGCCAATCACTGGTTCGTTAACATTCTCTAATTTGTAGTGTTCGTAATCGACTACAGCTTTCATTTGAGCAGCTGATCGCACTCAATTTTAAGCATGTTTAGTTCCACGCGGGATATTAACGATTTGTTTGATGATATAGTCCTTACCGAGGAGCAACACGCACGCCTGGGCTACGACGAGGGTCTAAGTGACGGTCAGGCACAAGGCAACCAAGAGGGCTATCAGCTGGGCTACTCACAAGGCGTTCAACTTGGCGAAGAGCTGGGCAGGATTTACGGTCAGGTGGTGGCCCAGCAGCAGCATTCTCATACGGATAAGGTAAAGCGTACGCTGCAACAGTTGCGCACGCTAATCGAACAGTTTCCACGCACCAACGACCCAGAGGCGGATATAATAGGTGCCGTGGAGCTGATTCGAAATACACACCGTCGTTTGCAAGCTTTGCTGGGCACTGGCAATAAGAGTACGTGCGCTGCATCTACAGACGACCGTAAGGATTATAGCTTCTAGAGGCATGGCCGCTGTGAGTGTGGCCCAGCTGCAGCGTCGTCTGGATGGCTTATTAGAGTACATGCAGCCGCATTGGGATTTCGTCAATTGCCACATGGTCAATTATTTGACCGATCAGCACTGGATGACATATGTGCCCCAGAAGCTAAGAGCAGAAATTGCAAGCGCCCAAGATGTGCAGTTAGTAGTAGAAAGTATATTCTGGAAGGGCGAAAGAGGCAATCATAAATTTGCCGCCTGGAATGAATTTCTGACTGCGAGTGAGCATCAACGCTTGAGCAATTGCCAGCAGCTATTGACCACTGTAGAACAACTGCAGCAAAAACAAGCGTGCGCTGACCACACACAGCTCCGCATTAAAGAATTCATGACCGTTAAAAAGTGCCATGAGGTATGTTGGCCAGTTTCTAAAGAAACCGGACAATTATGCATTTCTCCAACTTCAGGTGGAGTCAACTGCCGCTTTGATAGACAAGCTCATACAACAAGAGCAGTCCCAATCCAAGCTACCCAATTTCTATATTGTGGATGCTGGGGATGGTAAGGGATATCTGTCGTCACGCCTGGCCCTACAATATGGTTACCGCGTGCTCGGCATCGATGCCAATGCTTCCAACACTGCAAACGCCTTAACCCGCAATCAAAAGCTGCAGGTGAGCTTTCGTTATAAAAGAAATGTATTATTTATTTCATTAATTTACTGACTTAATTAGTAAGTTGTGGCTTTTCGCATATTTGTACTGATTCCGAATCTGCTTAGTCTCGCATTTCACCCTCCTCATCGTCATCCTCCATGCCTTTGATGTACAGCACATTGTTACAACGTATGAGCACCTCGCCCAGATTGCCAGTAACCGAACCCTCGATTACTTCCTCGGTGTTGGCCAGCTGCATGTTCATATAGCCATCGACGGAGACCAGAAAGCCTTTGTATTCCTGGCCCCATTTCAATTTCACCAGCACGGGTTTGCCTGTTAGACCATTCAGAAATGGCTTTGGGTTGATGGGCATGCCAGCAGACATTTTGGTTTATTTATATTTTTGCGATCGGAATGGAAAAGCGTGAAAATCGTGGAAATTTTTGCCGGCTAAAACGTTTTCGCGATGTAGCTGATGCCAGTTAGGGATGTGAAAAACATCGATAATCGACGTTACCCGATTTTTTGTTCACCCATATATCGGTAGTAGAGTTTGATGTCTTTTAGTGTTGTGTAGGTTCGTGCAGAATTACATGGTCATAGATGTCGATAGTCGATGAGCTGTTAAATTTGAAATATAATTTCTCATAAATGAAAATTTTAAATCAGAATATTTAATTCAGTGATATTTGTCATTGTCTCAAGTCATAAACTATGCTTTTAATCAGTGTTAAAAGAAAATTTAAAAATAAAGCTTTAATTATTTACTTCCAGCGCGCCTGGAATGGTCTCACTGAACGCGCCGAGTTGGAAAGCCAAGGTATCCCAGCCCCGCGACGAGGTAAAAAGTCTAACTACCGCGATGCCCCCAGTAGTCTTCCTCCACCCTCATTGGATAATTACAAGACCACAGCCAAATTTATCACTACTGAGTTGAACTTTGGCCAGATGCTGGTCGAGCATTTCAAAGAACTTATTCCAAGTCCAATATGTCTGACAGGCCTGCACACTTGTGGCAATCTGGCCGCCACTTGCCTGCAGGTTTTCCATGCCCAAACCGACTGTCATATACTGTGCAATATTGGCTGCTGCTATCATTTGCTGAAGGAACGCTTCTCTCAGCAGGAGTTCTTTGGCAACAAAGCTCTAATGGAGCTACAAACGGACTATGGATTTCCGCTATCACAATATCTGCAACAGCGTAAAGTGCGTCTGGGTCGTAATGCCCGCATGTTGGCTGCCCAATCCATTGAACGCACCTTGGCGGCACAAGAGCTACCCAACATAACGCTCCACTATCGAGCATTGCTAGAGCTTTTGGTCTGTCGACATGCGCCCCATTTAAAGAATGAGCTGCAGGTGGGCAAGGTTCGCAAATTTACAGATTTTGAAGATTATATAGCAAAGTGTTCAAGTAAAATGGCTACACCTTGGTTGGCCGCTGTAGAGCAGCAGGAACTGCAAAAGCTATTGCAGGACTTTGAAGTGCACAAACAATATTTGGAACTGTTCTACTTGCTAAGAATGTCATTTGCGCCACTACTTGAGAGTTTGATACTATTGGATCGGTTTCTGTACTTAAAGGAACTGGGCTATGAGCGTAGCTATTTGATTGATCTGTTCAATGCTGTTATATCACCCAGACACTATGCGATCGTTGCAATCAAATGAAATTAAAAAACAATATTCTTTTACGCACGACATGTAACTGTCAATATGTATGTGCTGAGACGCCAGATAAGCTTGCTGTTATTGTATATGTAATTTGTTTATAACAATTAAAAATTGCATCTGTAGCAGGCTGTAAAATATACCCTGTATATGATATTATTTTCTATGCGAAATAGTCTCTCAGCTTTAGAGCTATCGAGTTGGAATTTTTACCATAGACTTCTTCCTGTTGTAAGCTGCTCATATGTCTAAATCGTCCACTATATCATATAGCTCCCATATAACTGACCGATTCTGAATAAACTCTTAGTATACCGGATTTTAGTTTTGTTTTTTATCCGAATTAGACGTGACAGTCTTAGAAGCCTCCACGTAAGCTGACCTAATTTCAACCGAATCTGCAAGGGTATGTAAGATACGGTTACCCGAAGATAGCCTTCGTCTCTTCTTTTATTTCAATTTAAAGAAAATTTTGTTTATCAGCTATGAATATATAATACATTTTTAATCAAACCTAATTATATATTATTTCTATATCTTCAAAACCATTTTGATTTCAATCGTCTGGTTTTCCTTATCAACTCTTTCCTACTCACTTAAGTATGTATAAGTCCTTTAATATGATAGAAGCCGAAGCCGCCAACTGTTTAAGCAAACAAAAGAATATAAATGTACTGTAAATACTTTATCATATCTTTGGCATCCACTTATCTTTCCTGATTTCTAGAGTAATAAAACATTCCATCAGCTGTGCTAACATATATACTACACACATATATGGAATATATAATCTATGTATGGAACTAACAATCTAAGCTAAGCATATAAAATGAGACCGAATTTAGAATTTTGCTTTGAGTATTGCGCGAAAAGTCTTAATTGTCGGTTGTCGGCCCGCAACAGTTCGCTCTAGTGGAAATTATTAGAAGTAAGCATGTGGCTTTAAATCCACGACTGGACAAACATGTTCCATACTGTTCCAGCTAGTTGTTGGCAATGGAGTGTGTTGTTAAGCCATAGAAAAGTGTTTTGTTGTGTAGTTATAGAGTGGCGAACGAAATGTCCTTAAAAATAAAAACGGCTGTGTAATAGTTGCTCGTGCTCTCTGGGGGGAAACTATAGAAAATCTTGATGTGCTAAATTGAGGACAATTGCTTGCCAATTTATAGGTTACGTAAATTATAATACATGCTTGTGTTGATTTTTTAACTGGCTTGCAATTTTTATAAAGTTGGAAACAAATTTGTAGTTTTTTTAAATTATGAAAAGTGTTTCAAAATTTTCTTTATGCAATTTAAGGGTTGAGTTCTTTAAACAAAACCGAACTTTAAGATATTTCTTGTTGCTGTAAGTTGCTCATATGTAAAATGAAGATCGGAACACTATATTATATAGCAGTCATAGAAAACCATGAATGAATATAAATGAATGAAAACTTTGTACCATAGATGGCGCTAACAAGTTTTTTTTGCAGGGCAAGCGGTGCAGGAAGAGAGAGAGTTAGAGAGGCGCAAGCCTGCATCGGTGGTTAAATGCGCACAATGCTCTGTCTCTCTCACTCAGAAATAGATTTCAATGCAAATGTGTTGTATGTACATGTATGTATGTGAAAGCTTGCGGGCAAACAAATTAGAAAAAAGATGCTTCGATGCATATTGCTATTGCTGAAGCAAATACGTCGTTCAAGCTAGCTTACACGTCCGTTGACGAAATATTATAAGAATCCGGGCTACTTAGTTCCTTTCTTTTTACAGTAGTGCAAGTGTAAATAGAGTTCGGGTACCCGAAATTAGCTTCTCTGTTTTCATATAATTATGAATTTCCATTTCAAATATGACCACTAGGACAATCATTAAGATGGGAAGAAAGGTTTGAGGAACTAAATTCAACTCACAGGGAAAGTGGAATGGTTGATTTTCCATAGCCGTCTGGTGCTTTTGTCTAACAGATTCAAGATCGTTGTTGTGAGACATTTCTGTAGTGTCCCAGAACTGGATTCCGGACCTATGTAAGCTTCATTCGTCATATGAAAATTATATTTCAATTTAGAGTTCAGCAACGGTCCTGCAGTATAAGACGCAGTCTCGAAAGCTAAGAGTCTCTCATTGTGGTTTCCTCTAGGGTTCGGGTCGATATTTTTAGAAAAGACGATCAAAAAGTTTAATACTTACAAACATTATACAGATGTTAAATAATAAACCTAAGTTTCAAAGAAAAGTATATAATTTTGTATGGATTTATAATAGAAAATCTTCGGTGATCTTAGATTCAGGTAGTTTAATTAAGACATTATAATAAGCTGCTTTAAACAAATAGCAATGAGCTGTCTCTCCTAGACAGAATGATTAATTATATTTTGTATTTAATCTGTTTGGTGATATTCAACACGCGTGCCAGGTTTCTGTCAATGTCGGTTGGTAGGGCGGCTTTATAATCACTTTATAATAAACAACCCTGTAGAAAAACAACTAGTTATCAGTTAAATTAATTATTTAAGTAATGAAGCCAAGTAAGTGGTCAACATTTGATAAGATTAGCGATTTTATTTCATTATCACCTCAACTAGTTTCCACTCAGGAAGTTTTAACTTAGACCTAGATAATGTCTAACGTATTGTACTTTACTCATATTTATTTGAATCCTTCAAATCTGTAAGATTCGCAGCTCTAACATGGCTCTCACGGAGGCACTCTTCCTGATTGTGGGCGCCTTAAGTGCCATCTACATTTGGTTCCAGCGTAATCACACTTACTGGCAACGTAAGGGACTGCCCTATATTGCGCCCACGCCGATTATTGGAAACACCAAGCCCATATTCAAGGTGGAGAATTCATTTGGCATGCACATATCGGATATCTACAAGGACCCCAGCATGGAGGATGAGGCGGTGGTTGGCATATACTCCTTAAATAAGCCAGCTTTGATTATACGCGAACCGGAACTGGTGAAATCGGTTTTGATTAAGGACTTCAATAGATTCTACAATCGTTATAGTCGCTGTGATCCTCATGGTGATCCTTTGGGCTATAACAATCTGTTCTTTGTGCGCAATCCGCAATGGAAGGAAATACGCACCAAGTTGACGCCCATTTTCACCAGTGGAAAAGTCAAGCAAATGTATACGCTTATCTTGGAGGTGGGTACTCAAAATGGCAGGTTGGCAGATTACCTTAATCTTAATACTGTCACCACCTGCAGATAGCCGCAGACCTGGAGTCACATTTAAATCGTAATAAGCCAGCTGAGGGCAAGTACATCAGGGAAATTAAGGAGATGTGTGCACAGTTCACCACGGATAGCATAGCCACCATAGCTTTTGGCGTCAGAGCGAACAGTTTGCAAGATCCGCATGCAGCTTTCCGCTCGCAGGGTCGCGAGCTGTTCACGTTCACCCTGTTGCGTGCTAAGGATTTCTTTGTGACCTTCTTTTTACCCAAACTGGTGACGCTGTTTCGCATCAAGTTCTTCACGAAGGAGTTCAGCCACTTCCTGCGCAGCACCATCAATCATGTGATGGCGGAGCGCGAAAAGACGGGCCTTGTGCGCAACGATCTCATTGATGTTTTGCTGTCGCTGCGCAAGGAGGCGGCTGCAGAGCCAGAAAAGAAACATTTCGCTCGAAACAATGACTTCTTGGTGGCTCAGGCTGGTGTTTTTTTCACAGCTGGCTTTGAGACCTCTTCGTCGACCATGTCGTTTGCGTTGTACGAGTTGGCCAAGCATCCAGACTTGCAGCAACGTTTGCGGCAGGAGATCAATGCGGCAATGCTGGAGGAGGGCGGTAAATTGTCCTACGAGAAGATTACAACACTGGAGTACTTGGGCATGGTGGTGGATGAGGTGCTGCGTATGTATCCCGTATTGCCGTTCTTGGATCGTGAGTACAGAAGCGTTAAGGGTGAACCGGATCTATCGCTCAAGCCTTATTATGATTACAAATGGGAGAATGGAACGCCTGTGTTTATACCTGTCTATGGCTTGCAAATGGATCCCAAGGTGAGTCTCGTGGCATGGGACACGCATTAAAATACCTTAATTATTTTGAAATATCTTGCAGTACTGGCCCAATCCGAAAAAATTCGATCCAGAGCGCTTCTCACCCGAAAATCGCAAATCCATCGTGCAAATGGCCTATCAGCCCTTCGGATCGGGACCCCACAACTGCATTGGGAGTCGCATTGGTTTGCTGCAAACCAAAGTGGGACTTGTACACTTCCTCAAGAATCATTATGTGCGCTCCTGTCAGGAAACCATCAAGGAAATGAAATTTGATCCAAAGGCTTTTGTGCTGCAATCAATCGACGGCATTTATCTGGAAATTGTCAATGATCGTCTCTATGATGAGAAGGCTGCTGCTGTGGCTTAAAGAGTCTGATGCACGTGGACATTGGACTATCTTTAATAATAATCTTCTTAATGTGATTTAGTTCTACTATAGCTTATCAAATTTGACAGTTACGTATATATAATGATACTGGTATCCATCTCGGGCTTAGGTCTATTGCATTTATTTCATTATTATACAATTGCGCCTCAAATCAAATAAAATGAAAATAACTAATGTTATATTAAACGTTTTTAATGTTTTGTAATCGTCCAATAGATTGATCAGGTGAATTGCTTATACAGATTTTATAATGCATTACTATATATATCAACTATCAGATGTTGCGAGGGTCGATCAATATACTTGGATATTGTAAGTTTTAAGTAAACGGGCGCCTCAACAAGTTCACTCAAGTGTGACGATGCTCGTTCAAAAGATCGTTGACTTAGATGATTTATATAGTATGGTAAATAGAGAGATATATTTGCAATAATATATGATTCTGGAAGGCATTGCGCGGTACAATTTGACACATATGATTATGACTAACACCAAATGTTACGAAAGAAAATATGTAGTTAATACTATTAACGTCTACTCCCAGTGTTGCCCGGGCTTCTCCAGATATAGGCTCAACGAAATAGTAAAAACAAGTAAGAACGCTAGAGCTACTCCGACTATAAGCTAATCGTACTCAGACCACTTTTTGTGGAAACCCCCATTTTTCGAGTCTTTAATTTAATGAATAACGTAACTCTTTCTAGGCGACTTCATATGGAAATTGCAAAAATCGTAAATCGAAAATCATTTTGATATATAAAAATATTAATATAAATTTGTATATGTATATATTTTCTTAGCACATATTCGTAGCCATATATCCCAAGTAACTCCTTTAAGCCTTACGTACCCCTATTTCATTTATAATATGTCCAAGTATAGCTCATGTGTTTGGTTCCAACTCTGCCGAATCAAGCACTTTCCTTGATAGACACGCAACGCCAATCATCAATCAGAATGCATTCCCCCAGATTTGACAGCAAAAAATGACTTCTCGATTTTAAAATGACAAGACACGCGAGCCGTTGGCTTAGTTCCAAGTTGCTTGCTGTTGGGTGAATTGCTTCCAGTACTTCAAACTCCAAAGTGGACAACCAAGTGAGTGTGCCCGCCTTAAACACCCAAAGGATCCCGCACTAGCCGTATATGTATGCCGCCCTCGGCCTGTAATATGATGGCCTTACGTTCGAGTTTCATGCGTCGCTGTGTGCGTTCGGAAGTGGTGACCAGATGGTTACGTAGAAGATAGACCAGACCCACTTTGGCCTGGAGATAACCAAAACGTTCACCAATGCAGCCATGGGGACCCAGACCGAAGGGCATGTAGGTGTAGGGCGTGTGAAATTTACGATTTTCGGCAGAGAAACGCTCCGGTTGAAATTTTCGTGGTTGTGGAAAGTACTGTTGATGGAGATTGGATGGATTAAAAAACTGTGATATCACCTCTGATAGAGCTTACCTTTGGATCCATGTGCAGCGCATAGGCTGGTATATATACGGGCATGCCTTGGGGCACTCGGAACTTGTGAAAGGGATCTAAAGAATACCCCTCGGCAGAGGTGCATTCACGATCTAAGAATGGTAGCGGTGGATACAGACGTAGCACCTCCATCAGTATCATATGCATATACTCCAAGGAGTCGATTAACTGTTGTGTAACCTGCCCTTTGCTGGCAATCAAAGCTATCTTGATTTCCTCACGTAAACGTTGTTGAACCTGAGTATCCGCCAGTGCCAGCTCATACAGCGCAAACGCCATGGTCGAGGAAGATGACTCAAAGCCTGCGGTGAAGAAGAGCACTGCCTGGGCCAATAGTATATCGCCTTCGAAGACAAATTGGCTGCCGTCGCCCATAGCCTTTGCCTTCTGCGTGCTGCGCTTGAACTCGATGAGAATGTCGATTAGATCATTGCGCGTCTGCTGGGAACGCTCTCGTTCGGCCATCACATAGTTGATGGTGTTGCGCAGGAACTTTGTAGGTTCGTCGGGCACCACTTTAAAGCCAAAATATGGTACTAGATGCGGCAAAAAGAAGACCAGTGTGAATTCTGCACTTCTCTTCAAGCTGGACTCAAAGACGGCTCTGCCATGACGTCGAAACTCGCTGTTGGGGTCCTTAAAGCTATTCGCCTGAACCCCATAAGCGACTGTGGCAATGACATCCGTTGTAAACCAGGCGCACAGCTCCTTGGCCTCAACATCAAAGCTTTTCGCTCGTTCGTTGTGCAGCGGCCTCTGCCGCAAATAGGCATCCAGATTGCAGCCAACCTCGTCGATCAGTGGGAACATTTGCTTCATCCTGTTGCTGGTGAAGAATGGCGACAGTTTCAGGCGCACCTCCTTCCAAGGCGGATTTTTTAGAAAGAAAATATTCTGCGAGCCCAACGGATCACCTTTTTCGTCGGAGCATGAATAACGATTGCCGAATTTAGCAAAATCTTTGACCATAATCCTCTTTATCAAGTCGGGATCACGCAGCAGCAGCGCTGGCTTATAGAACAAATGCATGCCCACAAACGGCTGATTCTCCGCATCCGGATGATTGTACAGCTGCACAATAAAGTCCGCTGGACTACGTTTCATGCTGAGCAATCCCCCCAAGTTTCCCAGCAGCCAACTAGGACGCAACTCTGGTACTCCATGACGCAACCAGTAGGCGTAGTGCCGCTTCAGGATATAACAGCAGCAGGCTGCCAGCACAAACAGGACGATCAGCACAAGTAAGCCGTGTGCCATGACTGTAGACTTGAAGATTCTTCGGACTACTAATACGTAATGTTGCTTGCGAAACTTAAGTTAAAGTGGAAGTGGAGAACTTGACCCGAGGGATCATCATGATTGGCCATACCAATGAATGAAACCCATGAATGGAGCAAGACTATTGTGATGCTGATGAGTTTAAAAATATAATTGTTTTACGTCTTATTTCGCACGCTAAATTTTTCTGGATGAGCTTTTGAGCTGAAAAGGTGGAGCGGAAACTGCAACCTGATCATTAAAAAGTTTACAAATTGTCGTAATCATAGGAAAATGATTAAGTTGTTGCTGAACACAGTATAACATTGACTCAGTGAAATACGTTTCTCTTCGAACATTATTTACATATATGGAAATCTCTTTTACTTTTAGAAGTTTTTACGAGCGATTTTCATGAAGGGATTAATGATAATCGCAGGAAATAATAAACACTTTCATTTTTCAAATATCACACTGATATGTCGAAGCGAATCGATTCAACGTCAAGTTATAAAATTTGATAGAGGTCTGCATGGCTACACTCATAATTTGAGCTCAAACCTCCTTAACTGTGACAATTATTAGCCATCTTTGAGCTACTTTTCCATGTTTTTAGACCTCAATAGATCGTAAGATAGCGAATTCAATAACACTAACTCTAACACTTTTCCAACTCGGCTTCTTTTCTTAAAATTCAGTAATTTTTAGAAGCTCTTCTTTGTCTTTACAGTTACCATGCTACCATTTTGGGTAACCCTGCTACTGCTCAGCATCCTCTCCAGCTACGTGTATCTAAGGCAACGTTACAGCTACTTTGAACGCCACAACATACCGTATTTACCTGCCTCGGCGTGGACCCCATTGGGTCACCTCAGATCATTGCTTTTGTTGCGCATCTCGTTTGGAGATCTCTTCCATAATATCTATGCGGATCCACGCATTAGTCAGGCCAAGGTGGCTGGTTTTTTTGTATTCCAAACACCAGCGTTGATCATACGAGAGCCGGAGCTAATCCATGCCATACTCATCAAGCATTTTCATAGCTTTCTGAATCGATACGAGGCTGCAGATGCTGGCCATGATGCCATGGGCATGTTGACTCTGCCGCTGGCCAAATACCATGAATGGAAGGAGACACGGCAGTGCATGTCGCAGTTGTTTAGCAATGGCCGCATGAAGGATCGCATGTTTCCCTTGATGCTGGAGGTCACAACCGATTTGGGACAGCATCTTCTGAGAAAATCAGCTGCAGCGCCAGATGGTGTGCTGCCACTCAGCGAAATGTGCCAACTATATACGACCGATGTGACGGGCAAACTATTCTACAGCCTGGATACGGGTGGTCTGCGCCAAGGTGAGTCCTTACTACGCCAAAAGACCAAGCAGCTGTTTACACCTACGCCCGGAAAACTGTTGCATTTCATGAGCATCTTCTTTCTGCCCAAATGGACGGGCCTGTTGAGATCCAAAGTTTTCACCAAGGATTATGCGCAGTTCATGAGGCAACTGGTGGGTCAGCATAAGAAGCATGATCATGATCATGATCTGATTGATCAAATGCAGCGGTTACAAAGTCAACGACCCGCCGATCACTATAGCCAACATCCGGATTTCGTAGCCTCCCAGGCAGGCATTATTTTGCTGGCTGGATTTGAGACATCTTCAGCTCTGCTGGGCTTGGCACTCTATGAGCTGGCCAAACAGCCCCAGGTGCAGCAGCGTCTAAGAAGCGAACTAAAGGATGCGAGCCGTACAGCACCTGGTGAACCAATAAGCTATGAGTGTCTACAAACATTGCCGTATCTAAAAATGGTATGCCTGGAGGCTCTCCGCCTGTATCCAGCAGCGGCCTTCATCAATCGCGAATGTACACCCACAACGCAGGATAGCCAGGGATTCTCCCTGCAGCCGTATGTGGATTTTGTGGTGCCACCTGGTTTGCCATCGTATATATCCATATTGGGCTTACAGCGCGATGCCAAGGTAATCTCTATATATATAACGACACTCTAGTCTTTTTTCATAATTCACTCAGCTAATTTCAAAACCTTTTCAGTATTGGCCTAATCCAACGCTCTTCGATCCGGAGCGCTTTGAGGCCGATCGAATAAAGCACATTGTGCCCATGACCTATATACCTTTCGGAGCTGGTCCACATGGCTGCATTGGGAGTCGCCTGGGCATGCTGCAATTAAAATTGGGCTTGGTCACCATTCTGCGATTATTTCGCGTGAAAATCTGTGATCGTACGGTGCCGGAAATACGCTTTAATCCCAAAACCTTTATGCTGGAATCCAGGGATGAGATATATTTAAAATTTTGTGCGGATGAATTGTAGAAATGCCTGTATACAAATTTGGCTGTGATATTTTGGATTTTGGTATTAAATCAATTTGCGTAGAATCGAGATCTCACAATGATTACAATGGGATGATTTATATGCTTGTTTTAAGCGTTTTCATGTAGTTTGTAGAAATCGAAAGTTCCATATGGAATAAAGTAGACACGCAAGGCCCACTTGGCGTTTAATAGACTTCAATTGAGTAATGTGTGCAGCAAATGCTTACAATGTGAAGCTATTAACTCGGAAGCTTACTGTTTATATACAGAAGACCTTTAGAATTGAATAGCTTAGGTCAATTTGGTCAAACTTTGGGCATTGTCACTTTCAGAAACCATTAAGATGACTGTGTGAAATTCACATTTTTATAGCATATCATATATTAATTAGATAATATTTATATATTCTCACACAAGAGGGTTCTCTCGAGCCCAGGAATTTCTTATTTTAATTCGTTTGTGTTTTGGGGCAGTACATTGTATGTGTCGCAGTGAATGATTTTGCTAAAAAAATTAAGCAGTTTAAGAAAAGTAAGACAAGATAACAGATGACCTGTGAAACGCCGCAAGGCGAAATCAAAGTGAAGTCAACATTTATGATGGAAAAAGAAGTGGCGAGCTGCACATCTCTGGTGTACATAGGTAATGTATTCTACCGATCAAATAAATACATATTTCTCTAGATTTCGTAAAATAAATATATATATTTATTCACTTTATGGACTTACCGCCCGCTCCCATAGACAATGCATACACATCTTACTTGCCATTATTTTGCAACTTGCTTAGCTTCTCCTCAATGTCCTTGATGCGACAACGGACTTCGGGTGCCGAATCTCGTTGAAACTTGCTGAGATTGCTTTCAAAGTTTTGCTTAACGAGGCTCAGCGCCTGCTGATCGGTGGCCGAGTTGCCGAGACGCTTGATCAGCATGAGCACAATGTTGAGAGCCTCCTTCTTTAGACCGGTGTGGGGCACGCCGGCTGCCAGGGTAACGGCGGCCAGCACATCGCTGCAGATCTTCTGAACGATTGCCTCACGAGTCTGTGGCACTTCCGAGTCGGTTTTGAGTTTCTTCTCCTGGTTGATCTGGGCAACATCGGGCAGCTTGGCCGTCTCGTTAAAGATGTGCAATCGCTCGATGTACTTGGTGAGGGCAGCTAGGAGGCTCACCTGCACAGGACGTGTGCTCTCGCTGAGGATGCTGGTGCAGTTTTCCGCAAAGAATAGCTGATATCTATGCTGCGTTTCGATGGAGTGCTTCGGCCAGGATTTGCCCAAGGTCTCCCAAACGACCTCCTTGAGTTTGTTGAGGGTTTGGGCACGTTTGTTGCGCTCATCCGCAGTTAGGTCTTTGCTGGCTGTGCTAGAACTAGGCCCATCTTCATCATCCGATTGGTTTGAGCGCAGCTCTTTCTTCTCCAGCAGATACCAGATCATATTGTACACCTCCTCGAAACGATCCGCCTCCAGATGGTCGAGTATATCGCCCAGAGCTGGCAGAGCTAAAGTGCGATAGATGGGCTCCTGTTTGCGCGCCTCCCGCGTGGCAGCCTCAATGATGCTGCCACAGAGCTCATGCTTGGGATCCAGACCCTTGCAGAGGGCCGCCAAGGCCTGCAGTAGACGTTCCTTGCCCTGGTAAGTGCGTCCCTGCAGTCCACTGAGTACCAGCTTAATGAGACGCACTCGCTCCGGCTCCGCCAACGAGCTGCTCAGCCGTGTGGCTATGTTCTGTATGGCATTGCCCGACTGAGCCTTTCGCGACCAGCTGGAATCTGATAGCGATGTCTCCAGTTTGGGTATGATAACATGCAGGTTGAGCCGGATGCCAGCATCTCCGGGACTCACGTCATTCCACAGATCCTTCCACAGTTCGACATTTGCCTTGGATTCCTCGGTTTGCTCCTCATGCATGGCAAAGAATATCAGCGGCAGCATGCTGTCCATATAATCCTTGAGCAGTTCATGATGGCGTTTGTTAATGGACTGGATGGTCAGGGCTATGGAGCGATTGTTCGACTGCTCCATGTACAACGCGTCCAGTTTGACAAATAAATTCTTAATGGATTGTTCCTGGGAAAGAAGGATTCAGATACATTTTAAGCGATGCCCTGAAATGTGATTATAAAATCTCACCTTGGCCAAACCCACGAGATGTCCAATGGCGCTGGCATTGTATTTCCGAACAGTGGCATTGCGATCCTTGATGCCAACCAAGCAGGCGCCCAAATACTTGCCCACCAAAGGTGTCATCTCTTTACCCAGACGTATGCTGACCTGAAAGTGATATAGATAGTTGCTTTCATTCAGCTGATAGAATCATTTGCAGCCAATCCTCACCAGACAGATGAAATGTGCACAGCCAATTTTAGTGCCCAAATTAACACTGGATTTCAACAGTTCCAGAATCTCGGGCGTCATTCGCTCAAGCAAATTATAGTCCATGAAACGCACGCACTTGTTAATAGCCTCCATGGTGTGATGGGATTTGGCCGCCTCGGCACGCAGGGTATCCACTGCTTCCTGGGCCTCATTGTCGGCACCAAGACGCGTGGAGACATAGGACAGCTTGGTGTTCTCCAGCTCTCCGGTGGCACGCAGCAGGCAGGGTATAAGTGTGACCAAGTGGGGGGCAATTAGGGCGCCCGATGAGTCAATCATGTCCGAAATGGTTTTAATGCTGACCTTTCGTATATCGAGCACCTTGTGACCCACTCCCGTCTCCAAGAGAAAGGGCAGTATGGAGGCGGCCACCGCTGTGCCGGATTTGCCATGTTCCGAGGAGGCGGCTATAACACACAGTTTACCCAGAAATGAGGCAGTGCCTTGGGCAGTGATGCGAGTGCCCTCGTGTATGTCATCCATGACGCGGAAAAGCTGCATCCACAGTTCCTTCAGCTCCGGCTCGGGTACCTCATCCACATCCATGCTGTCGCTGCCGCTGGCGACCGAGCGTTTCTCTTCCGTGCGCAGTCGTAGGCCATTGGGACGCTTGAGCAAATCCCGCACAGCTAAACAGCAGGCAATCCTCACACGCCACTCCTTGAAGGTGAGATTGTCCAGAAGTTCGCGAAGGATTTCCCAATAATATTGCTCGGTTATCTCCTTGGAGTCGCTGACGATGGTGTCCCAAATGGATATCATGGAATTTTGTATCTTCGGTGTCGGATCATACTTGTAGCGATACAGACGTGGTATGATCTTGCCCAGATATGGCTTCATTTTCAGGCGCGACTCAGCCGATAGTGTCTTTAAGCCAAAGGCGGCACCTAGTTTGCTAGTCCAGGCGGCATTGTGATTGGCCAGCTGCATAAACTGATAGATCATGTCCGGCTGATTGAGATCGGAGGCCAGAGAGCACAGTTCCTTGTAGGTGGTAATGTTGCCACCCGTGGGTGTCTTTCCCAGCATGCCCTCGGCAAAGATTTCCGTGTCGGGAGCAACTTGATTGACCTTGCGTTTGCCGCCAATAAGCTGATCCAAGAGCGAATTGGCCAAGTCCGTCTGGCTGCCAGCATCCGAGAGGGAATAGACAAGACCCAGACCGCGGGAGGCCACATCCTGCACAAATTCTGGATTAAGGGTAGATTAAATTTATAGGGAAATGTCCAAAAACAGATGGCTCTAAAAATCTTACCACTATCATCCGAGAGCAGTTCAGTGAAGGCGAACTGCAGCAGCTGCTTCTTATTGATCACCGCGGGTCGTTTGCTGCAGTGCTTCACAACCGCCAGCAGCCACACCGATATGGCCTGGCGCGAATGCGGATTGGGTGTCGTCACCAAACGTATGAGTGAATTCAGGAACTCCTCAAAGTCTGCATCAGAACAGTGGACGTTCACAAACTGCTCATCCGGAGGGCCCTTGTTCACATCATAACCACACAACGTGTTGACAATGGCCTCCGAGATGGCTATGTTCAGGGCCGCATCCTTTTGCACTTTGGCCAGGGTGAGAAACTTTTCCAGATTGCGTTTGGTAAAGTGTTCACCATCGCCAATGGCCAAATATCCCAAACACTTGGCCGCCTCTTCCCGGATCTTTTGGCGAGCCGAGGTGCTGCGCAACAATTGGAAGACCACGCCAAAAATGATTAGCTTTGTGGATGCCGCAATGCTCTTATACTCTGCCATCTCTTCATCCTCGGCGTCCTCATCGTTGCTGACGGGCACTTGGATCTCCACTTGGACATTGGGTATCTGGACCGTTTTGCCAATCATGGAAGTGCATTTAACAGCTGCGGAGACCAGCAGCCACTGGGATTCACACAAAGTTTTGGCTGTTAAAATTGAATAAAGGGTATCAGGATATCTGAGGGGCTCTTCTGCATGGCGAGCGGTACGAAACGCAAAGGCGGAAAGTAAAATTCCAACCACTTCCCCTTTACTTACATATAATCTTTACTGTGTCCACAAACTGTGGCCACTTGCCATAATCCTTGTTCATCTGCTGCTCCCGTTGCAGCGATAGCTTCCGATTAAATGTGTGCCCCAGCACCAGAAGCCAACCGTGCTTGTGCTCTAGCGTTTTCTGTGGGAGACTCTTCAAGCAGTCGCCCACCTCCTCATCGAATTTAGCATCCGGCAATCCATATGCCCAGAGTATGCCATATACTTGGGCCACATGAATGCGCATGGTTTCGGATACATCCTTCAGTGTATTGCCCAGTGGTTCCAGCAAATGGAGCTGCTTCTGGGCGAATAGTTCAGGTGCCGCATTCAACACATCATACAGGCAGATCAGATTGGATTCCGCTAAGAGAGATTAACCATAATTAATGGGCCCTTTAAATACAACTGGCTGCTGCTGATGCACTTACTCCGCTTGGCTTCCACGCTGAGCTGCACAAACTGCACATACTGATGTAAGGCATTGTCCTCCTCCGCGTCATAGTTCATGGTTATATATTTGCGCAGCTCATGGGTGTACTTCTCATCGCCTGGTTGGGCCACCACGCCGGCGGAATACCACAGGCAGAGACGCAAATAGTCGAGCAGCTCCTCGAAGACCTCCAGTGAGTAGGGCAACTTGGTGCGTCCTATCACCACACAGCAGCTGCTCTTCTTCAGACGTTTCTGTGACATTTCATGCACATGCCCCATCATAACCTGAAAGCTAGGCAATATGACCCGTCGCTGCTCCATAGAGAGATGATTGAAATCGCTAATGGATTCGCTTGCACTGTGGATGCCCGTCTGCTCAATGGAGGATAGCATACTGTAGTTCACATGATCTTTCTTCGAGGTGCCATACAAATAGCTGGTCACATTTTCGCGTAGTGAGTTTCTGGGAGAGAGCAAGAGTCAAGGCATGCGACGGGTTGGTTGGTTATTATTTTTGATGCACCTACCGTTCGCCCGCAATGAGCAGCAGCAAGTAGCGAGCCGGCGCATAGTACTCCGGATAGCAACTGGTGAGGAAGACGCTGGTTACATTCTGCACAATTTGTATTTTGGACTCGGCATTGTCCAGCAGCATGGCCAGCAATAGATGCTGCTGTCCATCGAGTTGTACAGACGAGAGATCTCTTTTGCCATCATCATCCACATCCATGGCATCAGTTTTAGTCTTGGTCTGCCAGGCAAAGGCAGGCGCCATAGACACCAGGGCCTCTCGTATGGACGAATGCAAGTCTGGCGCACAATTGGCCAGATTATTAAAGTACCCGAGCACTAGTTTCAGATCCTGACTGACATCCTGCGGAAAGCTGCGGGCATGCTGCGCCAAGGCGGCGTAAGCGGCATTCTGCACATCGTTGGGCTCCACAGAATCCCGTCCAATCACTTTGGTAATCCCAGACAAAATTACCTTGGATACCTTGGACACCAGCTGCTGTGGTCCACTGAGGTGGGAAAGGCAATGTGGTTAAAAGACTTCATTCAGCACCATGATGCCTCAGATTACTCACTCTTTCAGCATGAGCTCCACAAATTGGAGCGCCAGAACTTTGCACTTCTGATTGGTATTGGTGCCAAAGAGGCCATCGAATACCACCTGCAGGCCCTTCGACACATTGATGCTCTTGCTGCGACACTTGACCAGATATTGGAGCAGCTTCTGCCGCACACGGGCACAGCAGGGTCGCGTCTGACGCTCCGTCAACTTGTTTTGATTGCCTATGAACAGCGTATAGAGGGGCGCCGTCACAGCTGGATTATTGAAATCCAGCATGGTGCATACTTTGCTTAGCTCGGCTATGGCGGGCGTGGCCACGCTAAAGCGCGTGTCAGCCGATGCCACGACGAGCAGCACAAAGACTTCCAAATCCGTGAAGACGCCGGAGCATAGGAAGCGGACAATGCCTTTCTTGACTTTCTCCAACTCCTCGGCCCGCCAATTGTTTGCTATAATGCGCTTGAAACTGTAAGGACTCAGACCTGGTGGCACATCTTGCTCCTGCGTAATGCCGTAGGGCAGCAAGAGCACATCCTGCAGCAGGCCCAGGAAATTGGCACTGATTGCTGGCTTATCCTGAAGATTGAGCAGGGCAGCTCGCTGAGCAGGATCATCGGGTATCTTGATGTCATTCAATATGGGCAGCAGCAGGGTAAAAAGTTTATCCCGGTAGGCCTCCAGTTTGCTCTCAGATCCCACCACTTTGGCAGTCAATGCTGTTTGCTGTTCCAACGGCAGCCGGGGAAAGCCCATTGTGATAAATATAATGGCAAAGTTCTTTAGAAAAGTGGTGGTATCTGGAGCCGCAGCATACTGATCCAGCAGAGCCTCGACTGGTATTTGCACCTGACCCCGGGAGGTAAGGCGCCTTTTAATGTGCGTCAGCACTTCCACAACCTGCAGACGGTAGGAATGGGTAAGAGCCAATTAGTCAATCGGATGCAATTTCTGCAGCGTCATGCCGCCAGACAATGTTTTAAATCGTCCGATACTTGCCTTGGTGCGCACTACATTGTGAGGCGAATTGATTTTTATTATAACCGGAGTTAAGAACTTGCCCACAGTGGCTTCCAGCTTCTCATCGCTGTCTGCATTGCCCAGACGCAATAATACTCGCTCCAAGAGCTCTGAGATAAGAAACAAAGGATGAGATGATTTTAGCTTGCATTTTGTGACATTTTTTTTATGATGCAATTTGAAATACGTGATGCCAGTGGCATATAGGTTTCCATTAATGTATAAACGGGTTAATTTACCAATTTCTGCACTAGTCGCTGTGTCCATTATAAATTTATATGTTGTATGCTTTATTTTCTTTTTGTTTAGAGCCGCATATGGCTGTCGATATTATATCGATAGTACGTATATCGATATTTCTAAGTTGTGTTTATACGAAAGCGATATTTGGGCATTTACCCGTGTTGGCAAAAATAGATTTGAAATTTATATCTTTTGTTACCTATTATATTAATATGAAGTAGTTGCGGGAAAGATAGCAATATATATTTGATAGATTATCTTGGGCGAGCAACCAATAAATTACAACACTCTCCGTTTAAACAAGAAAAATCAAAGGGATGTTATAACCATAATTGAGTTTCGTTAACTTTATTTAAAAAACAAGTTGTAGCTTATAATTACTATAAATCAAATTGTAATTCTGTATAGCTGCCACTGTAAAGATCAATCCACAGAAGTGGCATGAAGATCTAGATCTGTAAAGAGAAAAAAGTTGAATTAGTATGGAAAACTCCACTTTATTTAAGTAAATTCCATAATCTGAAAAATTTCAGTATTTTTACATTGTGTAAAAAGAGTCAAGGTTCTTCAGCAATTTGTTTTATGAAGACCGTCATGATTTTATCATCAGATTATAGTATATATGTAATATAAATATATAAATAAAATAGTATAAATGCAATACACACCTCTAACAGCAAACATTGTCACTTCGCTCTGGAAATGCTGTAGAAAATTATGGAAAATATAAAAAAATTGTAATTAAAGTTAATTTTTTTTTTGTTTTTATTCAAAGAGAATAATGCTAAAAATATTGTGGTTCTTATTTTCCGCACACATGGATGTCAACTTCTCTTTAGAACTTCTTGAAGCTCTTCTTGGCGCCCTGGCCCTTGCTGACTTTCAACACGTTGAAACGCACTGTCTTGGAAAGGGGGCGGCATTCGCCAATGGTAACAATATCGCCGTGCTCGACATCTCTGCAGAAATAAAAAAAAGTAGATTTTATTATAGATATATGCAATGGCTGGCTGAGTTGAACAAAAGCTTTGTTTTAGTTATTTTCAGTATTTTTTACGTTTTGTAAAAAAGAGTCAAGGTTCTTCAGCAATTTGTTTTATGAAGACCGTCATGATTTTATCATCATAAAAAAGCTTTAAGGATAATTTATTAGAATTGCTGGTAAACATACCTGAAGGCGGGCGAGCAGTGAACACTCATGTTGCGATGACGCTTTTCAAAACGGCTGTATTTGCGCACAAAGTGCAAATAGTCACGACGAATGACAATGGTGCGCTGCATTTTGGTTTTGCGCACAACGCCAGTCAGGATGCGTCCACGGATGCGAACGTCGCCGGTCCAGGGGCACTTCTTGTCAATATAGGTGCCATCAATGGCCTGTGGAGTAATGTGGAGAATGGCGGTATTAGTATCATATAATGGTGCAACTCCGTTTAGTTAGTCGTCACCTCACGCGGGGTCTTGAAACCCAAACCAACATCACGATAGCGGCGCAGAACCTTCTTTTTGGTGATGCCGGGTTTCACCTTACGGTTTAGGTTAACACCGAATTGCTTTTGGAAGGCGCGCTCGTTCTGGTTAGCGTGGCGTTCAACAAGTTACAGGTTTTGGCGGGGAAGGTGTATATATGTGGGATCGGGTCAACGCAGGGGCATCATTGTGGTTGTTTGTTGTTGTTGGTGGTGTTGGCATTTTGGAAAAAACAGAACAAAACGGGGGGCGCAACATTAGTTACATTTGCACTGGAGCTCTTACCTCGGGTGGCGTCTTGAAGCCTAAACCAATCTGACGATGCAAACGTGGTCGCTTCTTGCCATTGACACTCTTACGGCGCGTTGTGGGCACCGAATGTTGTTTACGAAATGAACGCTCAGTTTGCTAAATAAAATAAATTCGTGATTAAGAGCAGACCATACACATACAGCATGCGTAAAGTGTGGTTAGGTTCGAACGCACGGGGGCAAGCCAGAGACTGTTGCTGTTTTTCAGTTGCAATGGCCCTTAAACAGCAGTAAATACATTAAAACGCGCACAAGTCACTTAATTACAATTTCCACTAGGCTTTTGCTTTGTTACATCGCTTTAAACTCTGTATTTTAGTTAAATTTTAACACATTTTCTTTACCTGATCAGCCATGTTGGTTGGAGCAAAAGGAAAGAAAGAGATTTGTAAGAAATAATCGAAGCATTGAACATGGCCGATATTTTTCACATAATACATCGATGGATCCGATTTTTTGGCGCGATATTTTGTACAACATCTGTTTCTTTTTTCGTTAATTAAAAATAAACTAACAGCGTAGATATATCTGCTAAATAGCATTCAATTGAAAATTTAAATACGGCATAATAAAGCCTTTATTATAATAGAAAAGTGACAAAGGGTCCAAAATATTTAAAGACGCAATGTCGACCCTCTCCGATGTTTTTTGTTCGTGCAGCGATATTTCGAAATTATTTTATATATTACTCAATCTTTAGCTCACTCGATAAGTAGCATACTATTATAATTACAACGCATTTATATTATGTATATTTCCAATTAACATAGATAACTAATAATAACAATTGTTAAATGTAACCCAGGCACTTTGATTAGTACATATTTGAGAGATGTATGGTTAATACATTTTGAGCACAGCAGCACAGTGTATTTAATTGCATTTCCCTTTGCGTCTCCTTCTATAAATAAAGTAATTGTTAAACATATATTATGAAAAATATATGAAAAAATAATGAAATTTTAACCTCAACTGTGAATCTAAAATAATGAAATGTAGGACAAATATCAAAATCAACCGACATTGTTCTTTGCGATTGTTCGTGCTTCGATACTTCGCCATTTAAATTCAAATGTAGATATCGAAATCGTTTGTTATCCCCATTGTAGATGGCGCCACAGGGCTGCTTATGTTGATTTAGGCACTCAATTTGAATTTTTCTTAGTATAAAGAACTAAAAATATACTTTTAGGCACTTGCTTTTTTGACGTTGTTTTTGCTTTTGACCTTCAGGCTGCACGGCAAATGACTTTGACTTGCCTTAAGACTTTATGCTAAAACACTCATCTATGCTCTCAACCAGCCACTTTTAGCAACTACTTGAGAGGTTCTTCAAAACAAAATCTTTTGTGCTTTCATAATTTTGCGCTGTTCTAGCAACTTCTTGTAGCAGTAACAGACAAATTCCCATCCATAACTTTTGCTCTTAAGATGACTGAAAGGCAAGTAAAATTTTGAGGAAAGCCTTCAGCGCTAATTCTCAACATATGTACATGTAAGTAGGGGTATACGAGTATGTACATAAGACAAGCTGTCGAGAAATATGTCGGATTAAAATTAATGACAACATAAACAAGTGCAAGTAGAGCAGAGCACTCGCCACATAACAGTTGCCCTTCAAAATGAGTACCGCCCAGCCCGGCCAGGCGTCAGCATCAGCCTCAAGCCCGATCTTATCCAAGGCGAAAGCTGCAGCTGCTATAAATCCGTTTACGGCTAAACGTCAAGAATGAGAAGTAGCTCGGAAGTAGGCACCGAGTAGAGGATAAGGATGGGGTATAAGGATGTTGCTGCCTCTGCCAGCAGCATTTCATTGCCATTGTTAATGCAGATGTCTGCAGCATAAAATAACGGCAAAACTTAGGCTCTCAGGCTCAGCCTGCTGCATGCTGATGCTGTTGCTGACCTTAACCTGTGGATTGCGAGGTAGCTATGGGTTGTGATGCAGGTGGGGTGGGGCTGGCAGCATTGGGCGTGGCATGCGTGAGCTGTGAAGGTTATTCGGTCGGCCTTACTCTGTTGTCAAGGTAACATTCCTGTGCAATGACGGCAATGAAATCCTTTGGCTGTCGCTTTTCCGTTTTCACCGAAGGTCTCATTTCACATAATATGCCATAGTTGCCACAGGTAAACTATTTTCGTATAAAAAATGTTACGGTTGAGCAGGAATTTTGTTGGATTTTTAGCATGGCTTACCAAATTTTTTTATGTGAATTTATGCAATTTTAGTTCGCAGAAAAAGTCGGCTTATTATGTGGTTTTTATACATGCAGTGGATGTATGACAATAAATGAAAACATTTGGCTGATGCATTTACTTTAACAAAATGTAAAGAAAATTCAAATAGCTCATTTTGTTGATTTTTCATTTTCTGATTTAAAAAGTTCTTTAATGAGCAACTCCTTAACGATTTATGACTGACAATAAAAGTTTTCTGATTGGGATTGATAATGAATGTACCCAAGCTGATCTCTGGTATAGATCCACCAGAACATTCTAGACAAAAATTTAAAGAAGATGCAGATTCAAATCAGACAAAATTGTGATATTTAATATATAATAACCGATATAAAATGTTTTGTAAGTCCTTTTTGCACATATTATCTTTTATAATTAACTACACAAAACAAATAATATAGCGGGACTTTCAAAATGTTAAAAAGAAACTTAAACTTCTTGCTCCTATGCCATTTATTTCCCCAACACTTCTTCAAAAGGGCCACGCGTGCAAATAACTTACGTACTTTTGATGGCATACATATTTATATGGAATTATCGATAAAACCAGCACAGCGCGCTTTTGGCATTATAAACAGCTGGAAAGCTTATAACTTTTTTTGTTTTGCTGGTATTAGGATTTTATGTTTATTGCTGTTGTTATTGTTGCTTGTTTTGTAAATTAAAAAAGTTGTGACTGCAATAAAAGTTTTGCTAGTTGTGGTATAAATATTAATATGAATATGCAGAATTTAAGGCGAGGCATTGAAATATTTAATGACGCGACTTTAAAGTCCATTGTTTGAACACTTTGTGCTCTCAAACTGTCACTTCAAAGAAATGAAATAATTTTCAAGAAAAAAAGGGACCAAAAGATAACGGCAACAGGAGCACAGCTTAACGGTACATTAGGTAAACAGTGTTTGTCAGCTGCACACACATACAAACATACATAAAAAGTGTATGTACATAAAAAACTTTCCAAGTTTAACTTTAGGTTTGGGTTTTGGGGGTTGTAAAAATGTCCCCTCGCCCTCGCCAAAATGGGGTTTGCTTATTGGGGGCTGCATCTGAAAAGTGACCGAGGTAATTTTTGGTATGCTTTGTTTGGTTTTGCTTCTGCTTTCATTCATTGCTATTTGCCATTCCAGGGCAGTGCCCGTGCCCGTGCCCGTGTCCCAGACTCCATGCAATTTTGATGAGCAGCAGCTGCCTGCCTGCGGTTGGTCTTGGTCTCTGGGTTTGGGTTTGGTCTTTGGGACTTGTGGGTTTATTTAACAAACAAATTTATGCTCTGTGCGTGGATACGAGTTCAGTTCTACTAACCATCTCTCTCACAGCTTATCCCTCGCTCCCTTTCACACCTTTGGCACCAAAAAAACAAATGCCCAAGAAATTATTATGATGCTGGATATGGTAATGTTGGCCGTGGTTGGGCCTGGGCCAGGATACGGATACAGGCATGTGGCCAGAGCTGCCTGCGGTTCTTTGGGCTTATGATTACCCCAGTTACAACTCTGGCTGCCTAAAGTTTCTACCTTTTTGAGAAATGAGCTTGAATTCTTGTAATTAGTATGTTAATTTTCAGTTAAACGAAACATTCTTTAAATATTTTTAAGACCCAAAAGCAACCCCACATTAAATTGCCTTGAGTTGGGCCTTACACATTTTTGATTAACCTACCTACATATATATATCTGTTTGTTCAATTTCAAGAACCTAAAACACAACTTTCCTAATTAAGCTACATAGTAGTACCACGGAATGCCACTTGCATCTCTAAGCAACCCATAAAAATCTTCAAATCAGACAACACTCAACTCTAATGAAGCCTATGATGTACAATTCAACAACTAATTGAAAAACTTTTGCTACCAAGTAGGCGGAAAAACACGTGAACCACCGAGCACTACCACCATTCAGCACACGCCCAGCCCCCACCGATAAGCTAAAACATGCTACCTTTGTCTGTTTTATAACAGCACCCCACCCACCTACCAGCTCCACCTTTTCCGAAGCCTGCTGCTGTTTTGCTCTCTTTAGAGAGCTGCCTTTGCTGCCACTGCTTTTATAGTATGTATACGCCTAGTAAGTCGTAAAAGCGCTGCCAATGATTGGACCAGGATAGGGTGCCCCAAAATGAAACAGCAACCAACAACAACAACTAGAATGGTGGCACAGTCGCTTGGGCTAGAGATGGGCGAGGTTCAAATATTTTAGATTAGGATATCAACACAATTTGTTTTCAAAAATAAAATGATTAAGGTCTTAAATTGTTCTAGAGAATATAGAAGCATTATTAAATATTCTATATTAGACATAAGACATATCAGAAGGTGTTCCGTTTCTTAAATTATTTTATTATTATCACAGCCAGATGAGAAGAAGACGCTACAGCTGAGATCAGACTGAACAAGTTTAATTGCTGCGACTTTGCAGCTGCAATTAGAAAAATGCCAAAATTTCGATTTTTTAAAATAAATCTAGATTTTTAATTCTTGGATAGTCTTGAAATCGTTTACTACAGCTAATCAACTTTAAATAAGAATTGAATGCAGGAGTTTAGTCTTCTTTTCACATCTTTTTAGAGCTAACTTCCGCTTAATCAATTGCGTTTTTACAATTTCAATTTAGACCTCTCCCTAAGTGGAGCTTCATCCACCCATCTAATATATAACATTCCATTTAAGGATTCTACATATCTGGCAAATAAATTGACATTTTGAAGATTTTCTCTCACAAGAAGAACACCAAATGAGCCATTTTTTAATACTCATATGGTTCGATTCAGCCCGCGTTTTCAACCATTTGAACGGGCATTGTCATAGAGTTATTCACAGCAATAATCACAAAGAAAACAAAATATAAGTTATCTTCCAGCCATCCTTATTCTCCAGCCAACTAAGCCCAATTTTATCCAGGAGCTGTAAAAACGGCGTCTTAAAAAAGAATTATCCAGACTTTGTGAATTCACAGCGATTGTTGATTTCAGAGCTAATCAGACTTGATTTCAATCTAAAACAAACTCATTTAGTGAAAAGTATTCTTGTACGTATGTTTTGAAATAGTGAAAATTTAGAAATTTTTCTGGATAAAAGAAGTATTCGATGCCTTAATTGACTCTTGAAGTTGTGTTTTATTGAAACACAAAATCGGTGATATATTGTTTTAGTGTATTTTAGTTATATAATATAGTGGTTCTATGCTTATGGAGTGTAAATATAACGTGGATTTATATAACTTGATTCAAAGCTTTGGAACGTACAACTTAATTTTGTTTTAGCATGTTTTGGAGCCAAAACAAAGCAGGAAAGGTAAAAGCTTCTTCGGAAGAAGAATAAAGGGCACTAATTAGCCGTGTTCGTGCAGCAGTTGAAAATTTGAGCTTGTTTATATCCGTTTCCGCGTAGACTCACGCCCAAAAAAGAAACTGGCAGGCCTTTACTTAATTTCCCTTATTCTACCTTTCTCTGTCTCTCTCCCTCTATATATATATATATATATATATATATATATTTCTCATTTTTGGCTTGGCCCAGGGGCTTCACGTGATGCTTGGATTTATTGGCCGCGTTTGCCCGCTGGCAAGCCGTAAAAAGAATTCGCATTAATTTCTTAAATTGGAGCTACGAGCTGCCAGACTTTGGCCATTTATATATACTATATATACATCTATATATATAGTTGTATATATGTATGTTTGTGTGTTTGATTGTAATCATTTTGTAGGCGCTGTCTTTTTGCCAAAAAATAAAATCGATGCGAATTACTTGCCAAACAGCTTTTGGATGCAGACTGCCATTAGGATTTGAACTGTAACTGAACCTAATTAAATATATGTACTATATCTTTATGTGCATGTATTGTGTCTGCTAATTAGGAAGCATTCTCTTTGGTTCTGTTTTGTTTTAAAGAATTTGTAAATTAACATTAAGTGGTTTCTGGCTTCTGTCAAATTCAAAGAGTCCGAAGCTTAATCATATTTAAAGCATTAATATATATTTTTAAACCAGTATAAAATGCTAAATATAATTTAATAGCTGCGCTGCTTATTGGTGTAGATTCACAGCATGTATATCAATAAGTACTATATATTATTCTGAGTGCATAGTTTGTGATTCAAAGCTCTGGGGAAAAGGCATGTAAGGTCACATAATTTCCATTGCCCACTTCTGCATTAGTCCTTATGATCAAATTACAAGCAAGCCGAAGAAGGAAGGAGAGGCGCACAGCAACTGTTATGTAAAACATGGCGTATGAGTAACGCCTTATTAAACTCTCCTGGGGTGTGACAAGAAACGCATACACAAAATTGAGTATACGCAGGCAAATGTTTCATTTAAAAAAATTGACTAAACGAATTTTCTTGTTAAATGTTAAAAAATGGGGCCACACCCAGTTTGGGGCAGGAACACTAATGCCTCGTCGAGCTGTGGGCGGTCACCGCAACGGCGACGACTATGATGGCATTTTGCATACAATGGCTGCCATTTATTCAGAGAGGGGTATGCAGGGTATGTTGGGCTTGGGCATAATGAATGAAATTCGAAAAAATATTCAAAAGAAAAAAAGAAAAATATATTTTCAAAAGTTTTATGTGAATAATAACAGCTTTTGAAATCCTCCAAAAATGTTTACATTCATTCAAAACTAACTGTCATTGCAGGCTCGACTCCTTTTTGGTATGCCCATGCCATGACATGATGAGCAGCACTTGACTGACAGCTGGACATAGCCACAGGCACCAAAGAAATATTTTTTTCCAGAAGGACAACTCGCACTTGGCTTGTCTTGTCTTTTGTTTTGCAAACAAAGCGCAGAGGGGCAAGCTTACGGGGGGCGTACTGGCAGCAATAGCAACAAGCCATAAATCAATTGACAAAGCAGAAAAATTGCAGAAAATTACTTGATATTTACGGTCAGTGAGCACACAAAGCAGTGTGGGCGGTCGAAGCCGGAGGGTTGGGGTTGGCAGGATGGGTGTAGGACTGAAGTAGACACGAGGCGACATGGCGCACAGCTGTATGAGACGTGCCACGCCCCATGACAAAAAGTGCAACAAGTATACGAATACGAGCATTGTGTGCTATGATACTCAAGGACAGAATAGGACATTGTACGCCATAATTACACATGTACCTTCACGCTCTTCAAGTGCAAGTGGCACATGTCGTATGAGTAATATAAGTGTCAAATCAGCCAGTAATGATGAGGAGTCGCCATGGCAATGTGAAATGGTATATTCTAGGAATTTTTAGCTGTAGGATTAACTAAAATGTGTTGAAATTGTGAAATTCTTTTCTATATATAGTCCTTTGACTTTCTGGCTAAAGGTGTTTTAGGTCTGTAGCTTAGAACTACATAGAAATATCTGTTGAAATTTGCTATGCAATTTGGTTCGGAGTTAGTTTTCAAGTGTTCCCCACTTGGTTTAACTGCACCAAAGCAATCCAGAATTGGTTCGCGAATTAGAAAATTGTACTTTAAATCAATTTTGACTTTAGCTTCCAAAGGCTTTTCATCTCTTTTTATCTTGATTATGTGTTTTATCTCATAAATTATAAAGAATTTGAGCAAATTTTCAATTGAATTTGGGCAAACTGGCTAATTTAGATATACTCCCCATTCCTCCTTAAAAATGTACTACATTTGTGTCTAGATTGGACTACATTAAGGCGTTGACGGGATTGATTTTTGTGCCTAAGAAGTGTAAAACATTTAGATCTTTTTGCATAGCCTTTAACCACTGTGCCATGGTCCCCATAGCACAGCAAGGGGAGCCCGAGCCCACCAGCTGTCAACGGGCGCACATGAAACTGCCAATATGCCAATGCTTTTACGAGCTACACAGAAAGCATCTTCTAACATCACATTGAGCTCCAACAAAAAGCTCATCCCATGACCTAGGCCAGTTCCAGCTGCGCACTGCAGGCGCCTTTCAGCGGAAAGGGCGGAGCAGGTTTTTCTGCCTATGCATGTAATTATTGTGCCAACTGAGGTGTGTCACGGGGCCATCAAGGAAGAGAACGACAGATATGCAGCAGCAGCTGGCCTTCCCCAGTCATGGGGCCTGTTGTTTATGGGTGACCTGAACTAGACTCATAATTGCATTGTTGCCGTTGTAATTACAGGCAAACATGCAGTTAATTAAAATCATTAAAATGCCTTTGAGCCAACCATCAGGAGCAGGAGCAGGCATGACAGTGACAGCACGAGCGGAATGGCAGTGGAATGGCCATGGTATGTGATGAGATAGGATGTGGAAGGGAAAAGCCAGAGGCATGGCAGCGGCAGTTTGAAAGCTTTAATTTCCGCCACATGTCTGACACTGGCATCCCTATTGCAAAGGCAAATACACACACATATATATATATATATATAAATGCCGATGGTAAGTATATATATGTATATATGTACGCCTGTTTGTCGTCAGGCTGCATGCTTCAGTTAATATTGAATAAATCTTAAAGAAACGAATTGAAAAGGTGCAAAAAAGAGAACAGAACGGCATCTACAATGGCAACAGAGGAGCAGAAATGGACTGGGAAATCGTAGGTGGCTCAACTTTTGAAATTCGATCAAGTAAATTCACACAAAGCGGCAGTTACACTGCAAAAACAGAGAGTGGGTCTTGTTTTCCTGCAAATTATATTTCAATTTTAGGTAATTTTAGATGATCGAAAGGATGACAATAATGCTTATTAGTAGGACTGTAACATGTTTTCTTAAGAAAACTTACTAGAAACTTTTTTAAAATATTTGTAAAGATTTATAGACAAAGAATGATGATGATGTCCTGCACACAAGCTAAATTCTCTGGCGTAGGCGATCACAAAGGAGCTGTTTTGGGAAGTTTTACCTGTAAATGGGTCCAAGTCTTTATGGTAATGAAGGTTTTTTCTTTTATTACCTTTATTTAGAATAACTAAAATTTGAAATATGACATTGATAGCAAAAACACATTTTCAATCCTTTTTTTTTGGGCAAATACTTTCCATTGTATGACTCGAACTCAGGAACAAATCTGAATTGGGAATTTATTCATTCAACCATTGAAAGTTTCTAGAATACCAATAGAAGCCTTTGGATCCTTAAAAGTTTGTAAAGAATCCTCTAGATCTCTAAAGTATCATAACAATGAAAGGCATGAAGAGTCAGGACATATACTGGATCCGCTAGTATCTTTATATTGTAATATCATTAAAAATGATCATTTTACAAGTTAATAGTCTAGTGAGGACAGCCAAATTTTCCATGACTAAAAAAATATATTTTCAATTAAGCATTTCCTCACAATTTGCAAATTCCAACTGAGGTGAGTGAGGGCATCAAATAGTCGCAATCTTTATAATTGTTTTTGTAAAGAATTTGATTTTCCTTTTTAATATAAGCCAGTGCCAGGCTCTAAGCAACCATCTGGCTATGAGACATAAGTATATAAATATTAATACATTTAGATGCTTTACTTGTTCGCCTTACTTGCTTTTTCTCACGCATGTCGTCTCTGTCACGTCTGGTGCCCGCCCGCCCGTGGAAGTGGGAGAGCCGTCGCTGTCTACATTTCGCTTAGTACGCTCTGGTTAATAGATTTATTTTGATTAATGCTTTGAGTCGAGGTTGGATAAATGATTTGCGTTGCGTTGTTAAGCCAACAGTTTGATTTGACATGTCTGCCATGTAAAAATCACTCAAACACACACAATCGACAGACATCAACATCAAGAATATCAAGGACATTAATTCCCATTGATTGGAAATGAAAAATGTGAATTTGATTTTGCTAAATTTGGAACAAAGAACTCATTCTTAGGAACTCATTTGTAGGAAAGTTTATTTGAGGCTTAGACAAAGTCCATTAAAGAATTCCTAGTAACAGTAATTCTTCTTAAAAACTGTTGAGCCTACATTTTTCCAAGCATTTTTCCAATATAAACTGTGCAGAAGCTGGCAAAGGCTTTTAACAGTTTTCTGTACAAAAATGTCCTTGTCACCGCTTGCTTATATGAAGAACCCCTTAGTGTCACGACCTAAAGACAATTTTGTTCGTGCTTTGTCACGAACCTTTGCCCAGTCCTAGTGTAGATTTGCTATTGACTGCTGATCAACACTGGTTGCGCTAACATGAGCCTAACAGAAGAGTACGAGTACGACTCATAACAGAACCAGGGCCAAGTGCTGTCACATTGTCTTATAATTGCTTTTAAGCTGCAACTATCAAAAGAATAAACCGAGAAATTTTACAAAATCAACAGAGAGCCGGTAAGATATCTTGAAAATTATATTCGCAATTTGTTTATAAACATTCGTATGCAATGCTCATATCAACACTAATAGGAGGCGTCGGAAATGGTGCACAATACGATGGAACATTTTTATGCCTGTTCTATTTGCTCCAACGTAATAAGCGACGAGGGGGAAAAGTACTATTCGACGCCACGTTATATATTTGTGCATAACACCATGAATTCGCTTTTGAGCACTGGAGAGCTAGATTATCCAAATGGCCCCACAGAGGACACCACAATGCGTACCCTGCACTGTGGCGAGTGCCTTACCCAGGTGGGTTTCTGTTTCTACAATTCCGAGATGAATCCAATGGGCCTGACAGCTTTGGATAAAAAGTTGATTCATATGTGGTATGATGATAGCCAAACTTTTTATATGTACTACCTCATACCATGAACAGACACAAACATGAACATAAACACATTTAATGCCAGTGGAATTTATGAGTAGTCAATAATAAACAATGGCACTTGGAATTCGATCTCCTTCGTATTTTCCATTAACTGTGAAGACGGCGTTCGAGGGGGTGTTGCTGTATGCGTCATCGCCGCTGCTGTTGCTTGCCTGGTAACATTTCATTCTGCTCCACTACCTGCATGCGATACTTCATATGGATCCAGTACTATTAGGTTGAATTTCTGCAACAACTTTAGGCCCTGCACATCGGGGTGATCTTGGCTCGCCACACAATGGAGGCCCAATTCTGCACAACAGTGGCCGCAGTGTAGACTTCTCAGCTGTTCTTGATCCATAAGAGGGATATTGTCAATTTCGGTGAGATTCCAAGTGCGGCTCAATATCAAATCGTATATAGTTTCGGTGATCTTGGCGCTTCTGTCGCTAACCACATTGCCGCAATATCGACAGGCATAGACATGGCCCAGCCCTAACAAATTATCTGTATCAGCCTCAAACTCAGGAGCAGGCATATTTGTGTAGATTACAAATATTTCGATTGACAAGTGGATGATTTGTATGTATGTTTATGTGCTGGTATATAACCTGAAGTAGATATTTAGGGCTACTTCTTTTAGGATAAAAACTATAAAAGCAATGTCGCTGCTTGTAAGATTCCATAATAATGTTCACACCACCATTTTTCACCACTGGCCGCCATTTCTGTATGTCGAAGCCGATGAGATAAGCCCGACATCTCATATGAATGTATTTGTATGAGTGTGAGTGACGAAGAGTTCCACAGTGTCTGTATTCTATGAATTAGTAAAATTGCAAGAAAGTCCAAATTCTAAAGCTGAATCATTCGAATGATTCGAAATTTCCTGTGCGGAGCAACTACATTTAACTTTGTCTCATATTTTCGTCGTGATTTGTTAGCAAAGGGAGTGTTCAAACCCACCACATATATCATCCATCCATTTAACTAAGTGTTCATTTTGGTTAGTTTTACTTTGATTCTCAGATTTCCTATCTAACATCATCATTCATCTTTTCTTAATAAAAATTAACTACCCTCATTTCGTAAACATTAAACACTTCAATCGTTAAAGCTCAATTTCAGCAGAAACATTTAATTAACAAATGAATGTTATCCAAAAAAGCACTCAAAATTGTATTACACCTTTTGTGTTCAACACTCATGAAATTTTAATTGCCAAAGCGATCTGGATCCAGCAGCCAGACGACCCCCCGAGCCTCCAGTGGAGCAGGCGCCTATACGAATTACCCAATTTCGTTAATATTTGATTACATGACAAGACAAAATGCTCGCAATTATCTGCAGATAAACAAATGTGGGACACACTCTTGGTGGGTGGGGGTGTGTGCGTGGTGAGTGCTTCAAAGCCAACACATTCTATGCCAGGACACAGGCACAAGGACGCAGAGACGCACACAATATCTAGCACGTGTGCAAATTATCTGAAGACAAAAGCGTTTGAATAAAATAACAGCTGCAAACAGAAAGCAAACACATAAACAAATGGCGCTGCTGAGATGAGATGAGATGAGATGAGAGTGAGAAGAAGGCAACATATCCGATAGCCAACGCACACCCAAGGACGGCCTCTACACTCAGGCTAAACTCATTAATTATAAAAGCAGAGGAATGACAATGCCTGGCCATGAATACCACATTGTATTTATAATCAACTTCAACTTCTTGCGGATGTTGGCAGCTGGCTACTGGCTACTGGCTCCTGGCTCCTGGCTCTTGGTTACTGGCTGCTCATCAACATTAAATATGCTTTATGTGCCAACCGATTGTTGAGGCTTATGTTTTGGGCAGGATTAATGAGATAAGATTACACAAATGATTGCCGCAATAGTTTAACCATTTGTGCAGAACATCTGAATTTGATTTAGAGGCTCAACAGTGCTGCAACACATATATGCTATTTTGCCATTCATTTGTAATACCAAATTATAGCTTACAGTTGATTCCCAGACCATGAAAAATGATTTATAAAAAAAGAGTTCTTCATCTCACTTTGGTCCCAGATTTAATGGTAAGCCGAAACATTTGCAGAGAAGAATTTGAATAACCAATTTTGCATTTAGGTAATCCGATAAAAGTGAAACGGTAGGAAAGTGCTTACAAGTCTTTCAGGGAAGGTGAATATACATATCTCTATGGATCCTACTGGAAATCTAACATAGGCGTACCAATCAATCGTATTCTAGCTCGTGAAAATGCTGAGCAATTCTTGATGAGGTGTATTTCGATGGTCGTATTTCCGATGCCTGAAGTTATTGGAGTGAATGCATATGGAGCTGCCAGTTAAGAATTCCTACTATACAAGTAAATATGCACTGATTTGATCGGTCTTGGTGTATCAAGTGCTTGCCAGGAACATATCTAAACGTTATATTGGATGATGCATAGATTTTGACGTCGCTTTTTGTCGTGAGTGAATTGATAAACTTACTCATCTCTACAGCGTTCCAGATGGCGGAATGGTATTGGTAAACCATAACAGCAGTATCTTAAAACACAGGAAATAATTTGAAAATTATCTTAAAGCAACTTCAGCGAATTAGCATGAGATAAGCTAAAGGTAAAAATAGCGAAAACAATGTACCACCTGTTCTGGTGATAACGCACATTTTTCTATGCACAATTTCAGTCATTAAAAGCTCTCTCACACACACACACATGCGGGCAGTGTGACAGTCATTTTTCAATGTCCCCTTTGCACCCCTGCCAGGTAAAAATAATCTGTAGAAGCTCAGGTGCAAGTAAACGCACCAACAGCAGCAGCAGCAGCAGCACAAAAAGCCAACTTGAGCAGCAGCTCATAAAAACCCAACAAGGCGAAATATTTAGCTTTAAGTGTAAGCGCACCCATCGTACTGTTGCAAGGGGTAGGGTGTACATGGGGGCTGTGTGGCTGTATGTGGTGTACTTGCCTTGCACGCTCGTGCCTGCATTTAGCTAATCCATGGGCCGCTAAGTTTAGCACAAAAACAAAGCCAAAAGGCAAGGAGCAGGCGCAAACTCAAGGTCCTTGGCGTTGAGTGGAAGGCTGGCGCACAAGTAGGGTGGGGTCCAAGATGATGACTATGTACGAGTACTGTGTATATTTGTGTGTATCCGGCATACTACTTGACAGTCTTGGGTCTTTGTTTTCGTGCCTCTTCTGTGCATACTTTGAGGCGCAGCTTAAATGTGTTGCTGCTTCTGCTTCAATGTGGCCGCCTCCGCCTTGCGATGTGTAAGTATGGGTAGTATGTAAATTGATGGCTTTGTTTGTCTTTGCGAGTTACGAAGAGCCAAAATTCGCAAATCCATTGAAAATCCTTTTTAACTTTTAATGATGATGGCTGGGGGTCGGGGTCGTCCTGGCGCTCTAGCCCAAAAAACTCCAAAAAGTGGGCCAATGTTTTCTCCTGGGATTTGGGTAAAGTATCTGCTAAAAGCTTTCTTCATTTTGTTTGCTTTTCGGTTACGGCTCTGTGTTGTTGTTGCTTCTTGGAATGCCAAAAAGGCAAACGCCAACCGCATGGAGACAAAAACTCTCACACAGCACCAAAAAACCAGGCCAGTCCAGGCCGCTGGAACAATTTTGTTTGTATCAATTTGGATGCTGGCCGCTAAACTGCGCAATCGCTTTGATTTCTACTCTGCCCAGGCATCACTTATCCTGCACCAGTAGGGGCAACAGCATCAAAATAAAGCCACCTCAGGAATAATTAATTTGTACTTTCGGCCTTTAGGGAGTTGAATTCATACACAATTCGGTGCTGTAAAACATTGCCCCAGAGCTATTTTCTACGTACCTACACTCCTTTGTTTAATAAAAATCTGTTTGCTAACGTTTAAAGTTTCATATTTGGGTAAACCACTTCCTTTGATTGAAATCAAGTTAAACATTTTTAAAATGAAAGGGTTAGAATAACTCAAATCTCAAAATCTCAACAATTTATAATGCATTACAATGGTGGAAGCTCAAGTTCAATTTTTCTCATAGGCTCATGGGATGAAGATCCATCAGCAACAAGCTTTGGTCAAATTTTGTCTGTGGCCTGGGACTGAGGAGTGCAGGAGCTGCCTGATCCGAGGACAATTCGGAATACTTTGTAACAAATTCTGTTGATTTCTAATAGTTGATGATGCTTGTGAACCTTCTGCAGATCAATTTATATCATTTTTATGGCTGTGCACTCCAAATCAAACAGATTCTCACCCAAGATGATGATTTTGTAACGACCACCGATAGAAGCTTGTTTTGAGAATTTTTATGCCACAGTTTATGCCACACGTTTTCCTCCTCTTACTATCAGTTGATGCCACACCAAACCAGTAAACAGGCACTGCAAGGCGTCCTGCTTGCTGATATGCTCCTTTCCTTACAAGTTTTACAAGTTATTTTTCTAATTATACAAGATTTCATGAATACAGAAGCATTTCAAAGCATCTGCAAGCAGTGAAACGAAAGGATCGTTACGAGTATTTCAATTTTCGGACAACTCTTTAAAACTGAATTCCAAGCTCCGAGTCATAAAGCAGCGCCAAAGGAAGTGCAGCCATTTCTGGCGTATCCTGCACCAACAACGAGCATCCGCCAAGCCAAAGCCAGAAATTGTAAATTTTTCGCTGAGGACAAACAAAAGCGCGCCCGGATGTGGGCGTGGACAGTGGGTAGTGCGCATTGGACAGTGGGCTGCTGATGAGGGCAAAACATTAGAGCAGTCAATGGCAAAGTTTTATTTGCCATTACTGTATATGTATCCCATATAAATATATGTATCTGTGTGGTTGGGTTTCGTATTGAACAGATCCCTACCACCTACAGCCCCGCCAACAAATCAACTAGCGGAAAAACTTTTATTTTGCAAGTTTTCTTCATGTTTCCGTTTTGCGGCTCTGAAGGAGGAAGCGATATTCGTTATTCGCCTGCCTTTTGGCCACATCTAGGGCCTCATAAATAAGCCAAGCAAATTGCATGGTTCGCTGGTCACCTCCCCTACCAATCCTGCCCTGACCGCCGGCACTCAAATTGATGACTTTGTAGCTGTATATTTAGCCATCGCTGTGTAACATTTTCTTGGCCAAAAACTGCCTTGAACTCAGCTTTAATTATTTCATTAACGGCTCATTGAGTGCGACAACGGCGCCGCTGCCACTGCCTTCAGTGACCCTTGAGCCAAATCCGCGCCCCAAAAATTATTCCAGCCGATTGCATTCAAGTGATTTTGATTTTTGACCATAATGAGGCTGGCTGAGTGCGCAACTGGGCGTGGCACTTCAAACTAAAATTGTGCAATCGAGTGGAAATGGAATGTCCAGGCCGCAACATGAATTTCATTAGCAATGGCCAGAAGGCGCATCAATGATAATGGAGAACGATAATTAAACCACAACAACTCGCTTGTCCAAATGGGTTTTAATTAAATATAATGGCTGGCTGGCCAATCGGTTTTGGTTTTCCTTCTTTGATGGAGGAGCCATTGGAGCCAGTGGTTAATCAATGAAAATGTAGCAAGGATAATTGTGGTCAGATTGTGGGGAAAAATAATGTGGAGAAGGGGAGTTGCTAAGCGACAGGACAATCTGTAAGATAAATAAGAGAAAATTACTTTAAAAACATGTTATAATAATAATTGATATAATTTTAATGTTTTCGAACTCCTCGAACTAACAACTTTTCTACATTTCCGTTTCAAAGTCTCCAGGTTTTACTTCTCAAGGGATGCGTCAAGTTTTTGGGTTCTATATATATGTAAATTGCAATGATATCAGTTACTCACTTGAGTTGAATTGATCGAGTTAAGTACGTTTCTTTTTCATGATAATGGTAAATCAGCATAATCGGTTTTTTTGTAGACGTGGGGCTAAAGATCATGAAATGAAAAATCCAATCCCAGCAAAAGCTATGAGATTCCGCTTCATGATCATGATAATCAACACCATCAGCTTTATGTGCAAGTGAGGCATAATGGCCTGTGTAAACGAGGCATCATATGCCGAATAGTAAGTCTACTTGTGCTCAATACACAATCGGGTGATCCAGGCATCAACACAGATAGACATGCTGCTCAGCAGCTGATGCCTTGTTTGAAATTTCTTTCACTTAAACGGCGGAAGGAAATAAGATCGCAAGCAGCACGATCAGCTTGTGGGAGGGAGCATTGGGCCTTGACCTAAGTTTCTTAAGGATTACTTATGAGGTGGCTTCATGCAAATTATTTTTTTATATGCATTTGTAAGTCGACTAGATTTTGTATTTTTCTTGAAGATTTTTTTTTTATATACCACTGTATATGATACAATTTCAATGGCAAAGTAAAACATATAAAAATATATATATATATTTTGAACAACCAGTTTGTTAACCAATTGATAAATCTTCCAAACTGAACACAGTGTAGTATTTTTGTGGTTCACATCCCTGGCAGCCTTTCGATGTAAGTTTGCAAGCAGAACACGACCGGCACCGGCTTGAGTTCCCACAACTGCCAGCAGTGCTTCGAAAACAACAATAGCTGGACATGTTTATGGCCTTTTTTGGTTATTGCTGATGCAATGAATGAATGACGATACCTCCCCAAGACCAACCCGCATCGAGAAACTATTACTATTGTAAGCTTTTGACAAGGATTTACGACGCATATTTATGGAACGCCACGCTTGTACTATGCTCGTGGGCAACGCAGTGGCTGCGGGTGGAAGTAATGCATGTTTTTGTAATTGCCGCCATACATCAATTGTTAGCAGCCAATTTGGCAATCAATATAAAAACGCATGGCGATGGCCATTAACACATAATCAACAGCGTGGAGGATTTCAGTGCCAGGAGTCTGGCCCGCTGCAGGATCATGATGATGGTATTAGGTTGCAAGTGAAAATGAAATGGATTGGAGAGCATAAAATGAGGCGAGCAGGCAGTTAAACCCGTAGGCTTGGCCAGCAGCCCTAAACAAGTCTGGGTAGGCAGCCATGTGCGTGTGTGTGTGTGTGTGTGAGAGAGTCGTGTCCTTCGTTTCAAGGCGGCTGGGTTGGGACCGTGTAATCGCAAATAATCATCCACTTAACGTCATGAAACTTTATGCCAAGTGTCCATCCGGCCCAGGCGGAGTGCGTGGGTGAGTGCGTACATGTGTGTGTGTGTGTGTGTGTGTGGATCTGGAAATGGTCTCACATCTTAACAGACTTTGCAAACGGCCAGGCAATGGCAACGCATTCAAGAGTCAGCATTATGTGGCGCTGCCTCTGAATGGTCTTAGAGTAGTCATAATAATGTTGGGTATTGTTGTTATTGTTTGGCCATGCCAATTGAGCACATGCAAACTGTACTGTTTGCTGTTTGCTGTTCTGCTTCTGTTTTTTGCCAAGCCACGCACAAAGGACACAAAAATGGATTCATCCCAGCACCTACTTCCTTCCCACAAACATATACGTACAAAGGTTTTCCTTTGGAGTGGATAAGCAGATAGTATATAGTACGATTATGGGTTGGTTATGGTTGACTGTTTAAGGCTTAAAGCTTCTGCTTATGACAAGTGAAATGGGTATGCATTTTATATATTCACCAAATTTCTATTTTGCAATTATTTGTAGTAGAAACGTAGAAGGACTATTGTTGTTATTTACAAGATTTTTTATGACCAGCATTATGAATTCATGTTAAAGTTTTCTTTTAAATAACTGTAATTCAATTTAAGGTTTTTAGGATTTGTATTTTGTATGAAAAAGTGCTCAGTAGAAACATATTCTATATAGAGTAGAAAGATCACCAATCACTTGAAAGTAGAATGAAAAAGGTAAGGAAAAACTAGGTAAAATTTACTTCTATAAGAGGTCAATTCGTTCAGTCGGCTATATGGAGGCTATATGATATAGCTGTCCAATCGGGATGAATCTCTCACTTAAGTAGATGTAGGAAGCATCTGGTACAAATATCAGCTCTGTAGCTCTTAAGAATTCTGAGATCTCGAGGTTGACGCACACAGCAATATCAACTCTTCTTGTCATACTGATCAGGAATCATCATATAGGTACTTGATATGGTTGGAAAGGTCCAAAGTGAATGAAAAAGTTAGTTGTTCTTCGGCTTTATCTTGAATCCTGTTGGGTCACATAATTAGTTCAGCAAGCCATGCCGTTGTGCATATCGAAATATGGTCCTTAACTAACGATGCCGGCTCAAACCACTTCTATGGCTGCTCTTATTTCTAGCCCCTGGGAGGAGGAAACACTTTATCAACCAACAGTCCGGCAGCAGCTCGTAATTTCAATCCGTTGCACTGACCGCATAGAAAACCACACCGCAGAGAACGCATTGGGTTGACCTTTGGGCATATCCCTGTGCCAGGCTGGAGCACATTTAAATGCATGCCGTGTAGGCAATTGGAGAGAGGAAACTGGATTGGCGTTGTGCATTTCCGTTTTTTATGTTCGTGCTGCCTTTTTTTTTTTTTTATTTATGGCAACTCCTGCGACAAGCTCGAAATTGCACCTTGGACAGATTTATGCTAAGTTCGCATTAGGAATAAATTAGCGCTCAGTTTGCACAGTTGGCCCAATTTTAAATGCAATCAAATTTAGAAGCTTTGAAGTCAAGTCAGATCCTTAATCTCATTCGCAGCAATCAAATATAATCACACACATCCTCCCAAAAAAGACGAGAACGAAATGGAATTGAGTAGCCAAAAATGAAAAGCATTTTCCATTAACGCATTATGCGCAACTCGAGCAGAGGCAGTTGAGGAGTTGAGGGACGGCGGCAGGATGGTTTACTTCTTCTGTCTTGAGTTGGTCGGGCTTGTGTAAACCAATAATGTATGCAAATCCAATTTTGCGCTCCATAAGCTTTATTAGATGCCAAAGTTGACACGCGTTTCCACACTCAGCACTCGGCAGGATTTTTGTATATATTGACTAAATGGACTCAGTACGAGGGTATGTTAATAAGTACAATACAAATCTCAAGGGTTTTAAAAGTCATCCCGATAATGTAATTTCGAAATTCATTGATTAAGTGACATCAGTTGTCAGATTTGATTTGATTATTGCCATCGAAACTCTGTTTTGGCGGAAATGCACTTGCTCGTGAAGAAAGGTCAGACAATGCCTGACTGATTTCTTTGTTCAGTCGAGTCAATAACATAATCCAATTATCAATAACGCATCACAAAATACCATGGCCCTCGCCATCTCCAGAAGTGGATGTCCCCCGGAAAGGTGCAGTACAGGTGAAGCGCTATGTCTTAGAAATAGTAAGGACTACCCTCTCAGTTGACTGACTGACTAAACAGACAAATGTTAGCATTCATGATTAACGATGCTGTGTCATTTCATTATGCCAAGTCAGGTGAAAACAGAACACTAAAACCCGAAAACCCTGAAAACCTGCTGACAATCAGTCGCACCACAGCCAGAACCCGCAAAAGCTAATCGATTTTGCAGCTCGAAGGAGGTTGGCCCCAAGAACGTGCCGGTTGGGTCAGCCACAATCATAATATACAACACGTTCAGATCGTTATGACATATTGTCAGAGTTATAGAAAATACTTTTACACACGTATGTGACATACTTACACATTGGCCTTTAAGCTGAAAAGGATGAGGCAGAGCAGGAAAATACTTTTATGTAGTTTTGTGCTGGCTTAGCGGAAATGTTCAAAATTTTATTGCGAATTACGGAAAGGAAGGATAAAACAAAAATAAGTAAACAGCTAAGAATGCTGCAATTGGGGCAACCAGTCAGCGATAAAGATTAATCCTATTTAGGGTGTTCACTATGTTGTGCAACGATGTACAAATACATTTCAACGTTCCAGTTTAAACATTCGAACGTTTTGCTCTCAAAAATTGTATTCAGAATCCTTCATACAGATCTTCGACTGCGAAGAGTTCTGTACATGACCCGCTGTTTTCTATCTTCTCGGTAATTTGTACTTTATCTGTTTGTCAAACACACAACTTTTTTTGTGCTGTTTAGTTTCTGCTCGAGAATATCTATTCAGTAAATCTCTTATCTATTCTACTAAGAAAAGACAGCTGTTGAACAGCGAATTACATAGTCCTGTTCCTGACCTGTACTCTGATTCCAGGTTTCAGCATATGACTTGTTGCTGTCCAGAAGGTTGGCAACAAGCTTATCGAGAATCATGTCTTCCTCCATTTTATATATTGTGATTATACTCGTACTCTAGTAGAGTAAACGAGTATATTGTATTCGTGCAAATGTATGTAGCACGCAGAAGGAAGCGTCTATAAAGAATATATATTCTTGATCAGCATCAAGAGCCGAGTTGATCTAGCCATGTCCGTCTGTCCGTAGATCTCTGTAAGAGCTAGGGAGACCCAATTGGGTATGTAGATTCCCCTTGTGGGGCCCCTGAAAACCGCAAAACCTTTCTCTCTGAAAATTGACGCCAAGCCAAGTGTCTTTGTTACCAGTGGGACCAGTTTTAGTCCGTGTTGCCAATCAATCTAAGATCTGAGCATGCCACATATATGCAAACTAATACAAGTAAAAGTAAACGAGAAAATGAGAACACAAAACCTTATTTATCTGCCCGACAACCTTATGTTCTCGACAACTAAACCCTACTTTATACAAACATAAAAATACGAGCCATAATATTGGCTTGACTTTGTTGATGTAGATTTCGATTCTCTTCTTCTGCTTCAAAGCTGTCTTGGTCGGGCGGCTTGTTGAAGTAAATCATGACCTTTATAAAGATAATGGTATATCTTTTAAAGACGTTGTCGTGATTTAAGTTTTTCCGCAAAAAACCCAACAATATTAGAAAAATTAACATTACATAGATGTTCCTTTTTATAGAACAGGAAGGGTTCCAAATAATAACCATCCTGCGACTGGTGGTTCTGTTGGAAATAATATGTATAGGTATAAATCGTTAGACCACCTGAACAATGTCATACTGACTGTGGACCGATTGTAGCCCTAACCAAGCATCTCAGAAATTTAATAATGGTTCACAGTGTCAATCATCGATTGATCAAAGGAGGCTCTAGTTTTTGTTTCTTTATATATAAGATAATTACTTAATTACTTGATAATTAATATATCAATTAGAAATACTTATGCTTACATTATCATTATTTCTTTGCACAATTAAATAATCAAATTATTAAATAAATTCGAAAAACTTCTAATAAAACTATTTAAACTTTCTTATTGAATCCGTACATTTGCCCTTACCTAAATATATATGAGCCTCAGATTTCAACTCATATATTATATTTAATTCAAATAAATGGGCCAAACATGCCCGCAATCCCAAAAATAACAGAAGAAAAACAAAGAATCATAAATAAAATTTATGGTTGACAAACAAAAAATAAAACAATTTATATAATTTTTTGTGTCTGCTTTGTTTATTTGCTGGTTTGGTTTTGCTCCCATTTAAAGTGTAACGTATGACATTTTATACAAAAACAAAGAAAAATTAAAAGAAAAAAAAGTCTGCCAAGAAGAAACAGCTGCAGTAGCAGCAGGCTAATTGACAGAAATAAATGTTATGCAATCAACCGTGGAAGGATAATAAATTCAATGGCAAAATAACAATGCAAACATTTTCATTTGCCATGGTGGCCTCCAGCTCCTGCTCTCTCTTTTTATTCTCTTGTCTGTATAAAATTTTATGCAACACATTCAGGCAGCAAATAAGTTTCACAGCAAGTCACCAGCACACAGGATATATGTTCTGGTCCTGCTCCTGGTGCTGCTGCTGCTGCTCCTGCTGCTGCTGCTGCTACGTTTCAGTGTCAGTATGTCAAGCAGGCTGCGATGTGGAATAATTTGCAAAATGTCATTATTAGTTTGGATTTTGCGAAGCAGCAGCAGAAAAGGGAAAATGAATGGATGCTGACTGGGATGGGCGCAAGGATAGCAGCCCAGGCACGTTCCAGGTCGTATGTATTTCTGTATGCGCATGTATGGGTGCCCTGACACAGTGGAATAACTGTAGTATTTACAGCCAATTAATTATAAAAAATTAATTATAAAAATATGGGATAGATCATTTTGTGAATAAGCGATGCAAACTTGGCAAACATTTTTGATAAGCATGGAAAGAGCCAACTTCCCTAATTTGATTTCGATAGCAGCTGTAAATTAATACTGATGATGATTTTATTAACCAATCCGTACATTGCATAAATATCACCTTAACAACACAAATATATATATAAAGAGAGCCAAACCTCATGCAATTCGCAGAAGGACTTATGAGTGAGAAGACCTCACGGTTGGCCAATTGTCTTGGCAAACCCCAATCTTTTTAGCCGCCTTAAAGGCCTGGCGGGGAGTAGTCCTATTGCGAGCATACTGCTGTGACTCAACAGTCTGTCACTGTATCTGCTGGTGTGCCGTCCAATCTGCTTTTCCACGGTATGCAGATTGAGATCACGATGAAGGGTGGAGCCGCGCACGTACCATGGGCAGTTGATTATCTGCCGGAAGACTCGGTTCTGTAATACGTGGATACGTTTGCAGTTGGATTTTGCGGCGATCCAACAAATCTGCACCCCGTAGAGCCAGATCGGGGCTACACAATGCACATAGACTGATCTAAGTGACATAGTGCTTTTCCTATTTATCAGCCACCTTCTTTGTTGCATCCTTCGCCCACACCTTTTGGCCGCAGATTTCAGGTGTGGCCCAAAAGTGAGGCGTTTGTCCAATGTGATTCCGAGGTATTTCGCTTGCAATGGCTGTTCCAGTGTAACTCCCTCCAGCTGAATAGGTGGAGTGCCCGATATTACCTTTTTTAGAGTGAAGCAAGGGTTAGTCGCCTTCATGGGGTTTATCTTCAGATTCCACCTCCTGCACCAAGCTGCCAGAATATCTAGATAGCCCTGGAGTCCAGCTGCTGCTTCGAAGTGGCAATTAGAGTTGTAAAGGACAGCAATCTGATATTGCTGACGCATAGGTTGCAATAAGAGCCTTCGAGGGTGCCTCCATATAGGCATCGTCAGGGCTAGGTAGGTCAGCATCGGGCCAAGAACGCTGCCCTGCGGAACTCCAGCTCTCATTTGGCAAGGTGTCGAGTAGGTGTCCCTGACTCAGACCTTGAATTCACGTCCTTCAAGATATGATATCAAAAGCCTGCTGCATGTCAATAAAGACGGCATTGCAGTCTTCGAGGTCATCAAAAGCCTGTAGGATGTGCCTCGTCAATCTATGGACCTCTGTCTATGCCAGGGGACTTGTGTGAAGGTAAAGACTTGATTACCTCTGCAAAGGAAACATTGAGCTTCTTATATCAAAATTGTCTGCATACTCTATGGCTCTATGTGATTTGGGTTTTTAACAAGAACAGAGCCAGAGCAGTGTATCATAAATAAAATGAATGAGATCTCTACAAGAAAGTTTTGTTTTAGATCACAACCGAATATTTAGTTATTAAAGGACTAAACTCAGTTGAAAAGGGAGACATCTTGAAATAAATTTGTACTTATATTTGTCGACTCGCTATCCAAACCACATTTAATTTGCTACACACAACATATTATGTTATCTCACCCATGGTAAATTTTGAAATTGAAACTCAGGTTGGCATTTGTGTGCTCCCCATCTGTATGATACTCCTCGCAAATGGCCAAGGCGAGGCAATCTAACCTCAGGCTTTTGCCAGAGCAGCCCCAGTCACCGCCACCCAGTCGTACATCATCATCAAAAAGACGACGGCATCAGAAGTAGAAGGTAAGTTTATTTGTGGACTATTGTTGTTGTCCCTACCTGCGGGACACGTAGGCATTTGTTGGTGTTGGGTTTATGCACCGCCTCTGCCCTCCGCATCGTGCCATATGCATAAGTAAACAGGGAAATTGGTTTTACTTAGGCCTGACACATGGACTAAGCCGAAACATTAATTCGCTGCACACTGAGAATATATATAGATATAGTATGTATATTTGTACTTGTATGAGTTTGTATTATATGTTCTCCTAATATATGTAAGCCAATTGACTGACAGTTGGATTGATGCAGCATGATGGATGATATATATGCACGGGCTGAGGCTCAAATAGAATTCTAAGCAACCCGGGCAAACAGCTTGGAATGCTGATCAAATTAAATGCAAATGCAAATATAAAATGTATTCGTTTGAATTAAATGAAGATTTTATTTCAATTTTCAAAATAAATGTCTGTCAATTAAATAGGCTACATGGGTCAGTGCATAACTGATTGGCAATTTCATTTAAATCGTAGTTCAATTTTAATTAAATGCTTTTTGGTTTGTTTTTAGCATTCTTTCAGTATTTGTAAATGTTTTTATTTGCAAGCCCGAACTCAAGCGAGTGGGGAAACGCTGATATATTTAAATCGAATAAGGCTAAGTTTTATATGGAAGTCCAACTTTAGTATCCAACTTCAGTAAATGCCTTCAGTTAAATAATTTGTTTATATGAAATTCAAATAAATTCAAGCTTGTTAAAGTTAAACCTTAATTAATTTATTTAATACATCACAATTTTGTATAATGAGTCCTAAATTTAAATCTAAAACCTTTTAAAATCTTTGTATCTTTCGCAATCTTAATTGAAACTTCAACAAACGATAAAATTATACTGTCTACATATTTGAAGATCTTCACACGTATACGTGATATTTTGCTAATTCCAGAAAACATATTGACGTTTTCCATTACGGGGTTGGACAAGGAAGTATTATATCTGTTTATGTTAATCTCTTATTCTTGTTTTTTAACGACTGACTAACTGATTGATGGACAAACTGCAATAACTACATAGCTAAAATTTTCACACAGGTAAACTTAAATAGCTGCAGGCAAATGTGTATTCTGAAATTGTGTAGAAGTATGTAAAAGAACCCAATTGAACGTCCTTATATTTTTGATCAGCATCAACAGCTGTTATCTGACGTTCTGTCTTTTCGTCGGTATATCCGTGTGAAGGTGCAAGATTCAAAACAGACGAAGAAATTCATATAAATATGGCAAAAGGCAGCCACAGCAAAACGGACAAGCAAAACTTCTCTCATAACACACACGCATGTGTACATATAGTGTGTACTTATGCTGGTTTTAGCTAGTTTGCTTGCTTACGTGAGAGAGGTAGCTGTTGAAATAGATATAAATTTCTATATACAACATACATAACAGCGTGATTTTGCGTGAATGTAACGCTAATCTTTTGTAAGAATGTGTGTGTAAATATATATGAATTTTCTTATGCGTTTTGACTGCAGCTTCAGCGCCAAGAGACGAAGAGTGCGTCGCTATACTCCATACAATTTTTGGCTTCTATCTATTCCCGTTTGAGCTGTGCGTTGATACTTAGTCTGTCAGGACAAAGGGCTTCATATGATAACTGGGACTTCCATTCCCATAAGTTTTTAATTGAATTATTATGAAACGCATTCTTACCATCTTTAATAAGATACCATAAATGTAATTCTTCTATAACTTAATCAGGTTACGCCGGACCTTTTAAAAAAATATGGATTCGATTGTGGAGAAACCAAAGCTTATCAAAGCAATTTTATAAATATATTGAATCACCAAAGAAATATTTTGTAATCAGCGTATTTTCTGTAAAGAATCTCTTAAAAATTTCTATGTTTTAATTGTAAGCTAGTACATATTTATGCAACATTCTGTCTACACTTAAGCCCACAAAGTGGCCAGGTTTCACATCAGAAAGCATGGCTTGTGACTCCCTTGGAGCCAACTGTGGAGCAGTTTTTATTTTAATTTACGCTCCTTCAACTAATGGATTCGGCTTACGTAACTTCAACACTTTGGCCATCAGGTAGTACCCTGGTCAGGGGTTGTAAGGTGATGAAACGCCTCTCGTTGCCACCTCCAAGGAGTGTGTGTTTGTGTTGCAAAACCCAGACTTAATTTGCATTTACAGCAAACTATGTTTAGAATGGGGCTACAGCTTAGTAAGTAAGTGAGTAAATATGTATATACACATACATATATATTTACATATATAGTTGGTGAGAAACTATTGTTGTGCTACGTGGCGTTGGGAACTTTGCTGGCTCTACTCTGCATGCATATACTATATATATAAATTAAGTATACGCAGTGCAGAAACTTACCGCATTGTGTGTGTGTGTGTGTGTGTGGGGGTGTGTGAGTTAAAGTCTCTAATGACCACTTTGAGGGTTTAAAATGTGCGACAGGCATTGGCCACACAAATAACACCAACACGAAGACGGCAAAAGCAGAAAACAACAAGTATACGCCACGTCGGCCTGGGACAAAATTAACTTATTCATTAGCAAATGGGCAAAATGGCAACCTGGGGCGTATTCCATGCATATACTATATATGCACTATTATATTGTATAGTAGAGATATTTTAATCAGGCAGTTTGCCTTTTTAGAGGCAATTTTGCTTTTAAATATTCAAGAACTGGACGTAACATTTTTTATAGTCCGTTTGACTGAAAACTAAGATATTTTTCAATTTCTCTGGCAAATTTATTATACATTTCTGGTTTATTAAATATTTTCCTTCTGTTTAGATCATAGTTGAATTCCTCTAGGAACTTCCTGTGATGATTTAGGTTGAGAAAATAAATAAAACAAGCTAGGTATACCAGAACTTGGCCTTAACCGACAATCCATTTCAGCTCCTTTATTTTCCAGCAGAATTCCAATTTAAACCACGCTGAAATCTGAGTATGTTTAATTCCTAATATATATAATATATATATAATTATTTATATAATACTTATTTACATTTGAGAATTAAACCGAACCGTTTTGGTTATGGAAGAGATTCGCATTGAAATACAGAAAGTATGTTTATAAAATTGGATACCATTTTGGCTCTAATTTCCACATCACAAATTCATTTCTAGCTAATTTCAAATAGCAGCTTTGCTTCACTACAAAACTCCTGCGGGAAGTGTGTGTAAAATTCGTCTACCCGAATGACTTGCTTCTTTTTTTTAATTAAAAGAAAATTTCCATTGCAAGGTGCAAAATGTCTGGCAAATTGCATAGAGAAAAGAAAATCCAAGTAAACGGGACTTGGGGGCGCCATTTTCAGTCGCTTGCTTAACGAGTTACAACGACTGACTGACAGACGGGCTGACTGAATAACTGGCTGAGTTTGTTAAAGTTTGACAGAGAGAGATGACAGCGTTGTAAACGTGAGGCGAATCTGATTTTATATTTTCAAAAATAAAATATTAATTTTAAATTATCATCTACTTTTGGTATTATTTTTAGAGGCACATTTTTTACATAATTGTTGTATATATTTTCGCAAGCTCACGTTTTCATCTCTATATCCCTGGCATTGTTCGTTCGCAGCGCAGAGCCTTTTGTTTTGCTCTTTTAACACACCGAAAAAGTTTAATTAAGTTTTCAAGTTTATTTTTAGCATTCCTGTTGTTTGCATGCGTCGGGACTTAGCATCAACAATAGCGTAAACAACAAAAACATCAGCCACATAAAACACAACAACGACAGCAACGAAACACAATTGTGAGTTTTGACAGCTGGCTGTAATTTATGATGGCATTTAGTTACAGATTTTTTGACGTAGTGCAGCAACTGGAATAAAACCATTTCAAATTCGGGAAAGCAGAAACTTTAAGAACAAGTTTGTTCATAATGTTCAAGTATGAAACTGTATAAGTAAAAAATTGATTTAGTGAAAGAGTGTAAATTTTTGTAGAACACCAAAATGTATATCATATTTTTATTTTATTATATATTTTTTTAAAGAATTATTTAAAAATGTTTCACATTTATATTGCGTTTTTTAATTTTGATTTGAAAAAATACAAAAATATTAAAAATATAAAAAAATGCAATTTCTAATCAAAATGTCGCACCGACTTATAAAATGTTCACAGAGGACATTGAGCGATAAATTTATATATCTAATTTTGAAAATGATCTTTACATCTGGGTTATAGCGTTAAACTATGCAAAATGCATGAATATTTGTTTATTGATGGGTCATCAGTACAGCGCAGTTTTGTCCCCTTCATTATCTTCCCAATTCTCTGTGCAAGGAAGCTTCTCTTGTCCTTGTAGTAGCAGACTATTGTTTCAATGGCTATTATCTCTGCACGAATCATGGTAACGTAATGTAAAAGACCTATCTTGAAGCACAAGGATCACGAAACTCAAAGTTAGTTGATTCCCAGAACATTAACATGCCTCCAAGCATAAATGCCAGCAATAAAGAAGTAAAGGATAACCACATAAAATCCGGCTTTTGCGATAGTAGAGCAACCTTTAATATGGTAGAATCGAAATCGTTTGAATCAATATCTGTAAATACAATTATATACATGAGATTGTATAGCAGTTCTTTGCTTTTGAACCCTTTTGAAATGAAAAATATAAGTATTTCCAAGCCTCTTTGTAACCAAAGAAAATCAGATTGAGAGGAAAGGAATCTATGGTCGTAGAAGAACCACAAGGTGTTGGCGACAGTATGCTATAAAATTTGGGGTTTTTTTTATTCTAAGTTATAGATTCCCCATGTAAAATTTGAGGTTTATATCTTGATAACTTGAACGCATCAGCATAATTCGTTGTGATCTGTTTAGTTAGCAGGACTTAGCCATTTTTTCTTTAAATAAGTTTCAGCCTATTATACATAAATTTTAAGGTGTCTGAATCTGATTCTCAGATGCATCTAATATAAAATAGTTAGAACGACGTGACAGAAGTAGTTTGACTACGCTCTTAATGCATTAAAATGACATTGGTTTACTTTCTCATTTCCTTTTCATTTCTCTTATTTGTCATTTTAATCCTTTTAATTACTTACGCCAAAAGTAAGTCATGTGAATGCCAGCTCAGGTTTAGTTAAAATGGTGAAATCCCCTTACAATTACTGTAGGTTAAAGCCCATTTAAAGCTTATATTAACCTTTGGGAGGGATGACTACGACTATCGTTTTGGAATAGAAATGATCAAATTATGACATCAAATATTTATTTTGTAATTTTCTTTTTCTTCGGTTGTAAAATTCCGATATTGCCCCTTTTTTATGGGCATCGAGCATATGCAAGGATTAGGTGTGCAAACGAATTACATAACACATTTGACGTTTTTTTCCAACTCCAACTTGAACACTTTTGCCGCACGTTTGCGCATACGAATTCATGTGAATACGGATTTATACGGATGTGAGGCCCAATTCAGTGGAAGTGCGAAATATTTTCACTGTGATTTGCATTTGCCTCATAAAAACTGCTGGTTTTTTATTGTGGTACAAAAACGGCGCCACACATAAATGCAAATGCGATTGCAGTAGGAGTAGGGCCGGATTCGGATCGCCAGGGTGCAGGCGGCAGGCAGAAAACAGAAAACTATGTGGCATACATTTAGGCGCCTCGTTGTCGTTGCCACCATGCAAATGTTTGACGTTATGTAGAATAATAAAAGCAAATCCGAGCCCGAGCAAAAGCAAAATGAGGCACAAAACAGAAAGTAGAAATTTTCAACCATTTGCTTCATCTCGTGCCGAGTAAGGGGCGGCTGTATTCGTATTTGAATTTTATTCTTTAGATATATTCTTTCCATTTTAAATGCCCTAAATTTTAAGAGTCTATCAGGCAAGCATGTGTCTATATATAGACAAATTATGAAGTCCAGATCAAGTTCAAGGTTTGAACAATTAACATAAAATCTAGAATTTCATATCGATATCTCAGTTCAAAAAGGCCTAACCTAAACGATTACAATTTCGATAGTTTACTTAATTACAATTTTGTTAAATGTATACAAACTACTACATATATAATTGGCTATACATATATATAATAATTTACATTAAAAGTCCTTTTCATATTCTTAGACAATTCGCACGAATACAACATACTCGTTTACTCTATTAGAGTTCGAGTATAAAAAGGCAAGAAGTGATTTCGTTGATTCTAGCCGAGCATGAGAAATTCAAAATGCATTGAAAAATTCAATTCTTTCCAGTGCTTAGTTAACATTGACCTAAAGTATGTCAGTCCACAATTGTGTAAATTCATTGCATCTTTAAACACTTTCTGGCTAAAAGAACACACAGTATTTCAGTAGTCTTTAATTTTCGTACTTAGTAATCCCCTTTTTTTGTTTTGTGACTTACTTTATATGCATATTTTCTTGTTCGATTTTTATCGCTTGGCGACGATGTTTGAAAATGTTGCGCAAATATTTGCGCTTTTATGTGCATTTCCAAAGTCGCTCTTCTTGTTGGGTTTTTTTTAAGCATTCCGATTTTATTTTTATGATTTACTTGCGCTTTGTATTTGTACGCTCATTCGTAAGCGCATTGGTGCTCATGTGTGTGTGTGTGTGTGTGTGTGTGTGTGTGTGTGTGTGTGTGTATTGGTGTGTACACTGTTGCAAAGGTAAATTGGATTGAGAAATTGAAATCGCATTCACAGAAATGTAAAGCATAAAAAACAAACAGAGGAAAAAAAATGCCAAGCAGTGAAAAAAGTTTTCTAGGAATTGAAATTTTCTTCTTTTATTTGTCATATTGATTTTCTGTATGTGTGTGAGTTTTTCGCTCTAGTTGCGTTGCTGCTCCACCAGCAGATAATCAGGCTAAAGTTACACTTCCATTTGAGGAAAGAAGTATAATCAGTTTGGGGCCAAAAAGTAATGACTTCAACAGTTTTTATGCAGGTGTCTTAATCTTGACTACAATGTGATTACTTTTTACTTGCTTGGCAGAGTATTTTGATGATCCAACATTAGTTTTGAAAAAATATATACTGGGGTGTGTCACAGTGAACTATAAATTTAGACATTTTTGTGTGGAAAACTTTAAACATTAACTTGGATTGCTCAGATATTTTCGAGGACAAAAGAAAAATTCAAAGTCGACAGTTTAAAATTTCGCAGAAATCAGCAAGATGAATTTAGAGCAGCCTTTGAATTGTTCTTGTATCCTCAAAGAAAACCATGCCAAGCTATAATTTGAATATAATGAAAATTTCTATATATAATGGAAATTTCTTAATTTATAAAGATTACTTGGACTTCTATGTAATATAGTTTTTAATATCTATACTACATGTTATACTTTTAGACTTGAAATAAAATTTTTATAGATAGAAACAGCTTTCCTAATCGTATGAAAATATACTGTTGATTATTTGATATAGAATTTTAGTTTATTTTTTTCAAGATATTTGGTAGCTATTTGCTCGACACTTATATATTACTATTAACATCAAATAATTATCAAATATAATTCCGAAAACGTTTACCTAATTTCGAAAATTGTCGTAAGTATTCCATTAGATGAATGTCATCCATCTGTAGTAGTGCTCCAAATTGCCATGCATCTACACTTATGACTTAATAATGAGGCCTTGCAGGCAAAACACAGGTAACAAATTTATCAAAGTCAACGCTAAAACAATTTTCATGTTATTCCAAAAAAAAACAAATGAAAGTGTTTTGTCAAACCCAATAAAGTGGCAGGGTAAACTCAAACGAGAGCTGAGGAGAAACTTCACTTAATATGGCAGCACCTTAGTTTCGCTGACGTCACAATTAATTAAAGTGATGGAAATTTTGGTGTCATTTTAGTCCTGTTTATATCCTGTTCTGTTGCAATGGTGGAATAAATTAGTCGACGAGCCTTTTTGGGCTGTGCATGGAACGTGTAATTTGTTAAACCAAATGAAACACCTACTGCAAATGAGACACATTAGAGAGATGCTAATTAGTGACTAAGTGGATACGGGCTAGTAAGTAAATTATTCATGGCCGCGAGGGTAAGTGAAAAAAGGTTGGCAAGGTTCCATGATATCATTGTGAAGTTTTAGAAGAGGTGAGAAGCCCTGAGGAGCACAATTGTTCCAGTGAAGAGTTGTAACGAAGAAAGAGAGTTGGCAAGGGAGTGATATCATTGTAAACAAAAAATCAGAGCATAACATGTCATTATGTGTTAAATGAAGTAAAGTTGGTATACCATTACGAGCCAGCTATGAATATGGTTATATGGCATGAAAGATGTCAAAGGCCACAACAGAGGCGGTGAAGTGCTTGGCTATAGGATATGACAAGGAATAATCAATATAGAAATTGTAGTTGGGAATGATGAAGGTGGACATTATAGAAATAAATAAATGAAATAGAGAATATATGTTAATTGCAGATTAGACAACAAAAAAAAAACAATAAATACAAATGAATTATTCAAGTGTTATGCAGAGCCATAACAATGCAAAAGATGAGAGCGGGGCACGAGATTTGGATGACATATTGGAAGGACACTAAAAAGGCTACAAACTGAAAACAGAAATCAAACAGGAGAAACTAGAGATAAAGTTCCCTGGAGATTTTTTTGTTTGAACGCGTCTGAATAAAGAAGAAATCTTTCGAAACTAAAATTCCATGAGAGACAAGATTCATATCTATTTTAAGACAATTTCTTATCCCTAGAATGCACACATTTAGATTGCTTCTCCAATACAATCGTAGTATTCGGTCGTCTCAATATTGCAATCAAAGTACGAATTGGTTTAAAATTTGTACCCCAAGTTTGAAGTTTTTTTCTAGTTTTAATTTAAGAAGTGTTTAATCCGTACATTGCATAAATATCACCTTAACAACACAAATATATATATATATATAAAGAGAGCCAAACCTCATGCAATTCGCAGAAGGACTTATGAGTGAGAAGACCTCACCGTTGGCCAATTGTCTTGGCAAACCCCAATCTTTTTAGCCGCCTTAAAGGCCTGGCGAGGAGTAGTCCTCTTGCGAGCATACTGCGGTGACTCAACAGTCTGTCACTGTATCTGCTGGTGTGCCGTCCAATCTGCTTTTCCACGGTATGCAGATTGAGATCACGATGAAGGGTGGAGCCGCGCACGTACCATGGGCAGTTGGTTATCTGCCGTAAGGCTTGATTCTGCAATACCTGAATACGTTTGTAGTTGGATTTTGCGGCGATCCCCCAAGTCTGTACCCCGTAAAGCCAGATCGGGGCTACACTATGCACATAGACTGCTCTTTTAGCTCTAAGTGACATAGGGCTTTTCCTATTTATCAGCCATCTTGTTGCACCTTGTTGCATCCTTCGCCCACACCTTTTAGCCGCAGATTTCAGGTGTGGCCCAAAAGTGGGGCGTTTGTCCAATGTGATTCCGAGGTATTTCGCTTGCAATGGCTGTTCCAGTGTATCTCCCTCCAGCTGAATGGGTGGAGTACACGATATTACCTTTTTTAGAGTGAAGCAAGGGTTATTCGTCTTCATGGGGTTGATCTTCAGATTCCACCTCCTGCACCAAGCTGCCAGAATATCTTCGAAATGGCATTTAGAGTTGTAAAGGACAGCAATATCATCCGCATAGGTTGCAATAAGAGAATTCGAGGGTGCCTCAATGTAGTTATCGTCAGGGATAGGTAGGTCAGCAGTATATATCGAGTAAAGCATCGGGCCAAGAACGCTGCCCTGCGAAACTCCAGCTCTCATTTGGCAAGGTTTCGAGTAGGTGTCCCTGACTCTGACCTTGAATTCACGTCCTTCCAGATATGACCGAAGGAGACCATAGTAGGGCGCTGGTAGGAGCGCTTTTCCAAGTTTGAAGTGCATACACATAAATATAATCTGTTATACTCATCCCCGAAAAGCATGCTCTAAGATTTCGCTTGACAATAGAATATCAGCACAAAAGTATGCTATGAAAAAATGTACATGCATATTTAGTTATTCTCAAACTTTATTTAAATAAGTTTTAAACTTGACACAGACTAAAACGCTACGACAACAATTTCAATTATTTGGTACATGTTTTTTCCTTCCGCTTGTATGTGTAGTTTTGTGAGTGTGTGTATGAAATGACTTAAGTACAAATGTTTGCTGCATGTGATATAGAGCATAAATATACATATAGAACATATACAGAGTTGGATAATATTTAATACATTATAACCACACCAAAAATGATTTAATATTTCCGACTGTTTCCTCTATTTAGTACAAATAAGATCCAACTCCATATATATAGTGCCGAATCCTTTCTAGAACTGACGACCCATGACGCGGTCCAAATCATTCCAGCTGCATGAATAATCGATTTGCAGCAGACCCTTCTTGCTCAAGCCAAATTTACGTGAATAAATTCCGGCGTAGAGCGAGGAGTCACCCAGCGATCGTGCCTGTGCAGGCGGCGAGTCGCACTCGGTGGCCCTGCCTCTCCCACCTAAGGTGCCATATAGAGTAGAGGGCGCTGCATAGATGAGCGATGTGGCCCGCTGCTGACACTTATTGCAATCCGGTACGCTACAGTACGGCAGTGTAGAATAGGGATTGCAATAGTCGTATGCGGGCGAGAGCGGCGGCGGTGCGGGAAACTCTATCTGCGGTGGTACACATGTAGTTGGACTCATTGTCTTAGCTGTGGCTGTGGCTTGGCTACGTTTGCGTCGCGGATGCGGTGCAGTGCCATAACCGTAGATGTTGCTGTTGTTGCTGGGCATCGAGCGACGTTGGAGAGTGGCAGCACGACGTGGCAGTGACAGGGACAAAGGCACATGCATCTCATCGCCTATTGAGGAATGCTGCTCTGTGGAGCTGGCACTGGAGAAGCCTGTGAGGGGAAAAGAAAAGAAAATTATTCATATATGTCCGTTTTTTTTTTGTTTTTATAATTTTAATATTCTTATAAACCCACCGCCATAGCCATTATACAGTTGCGGTTGCTCTCCGTAGAGCTCTTCTTGCTCCGCCACCTCTGCATCATCATCCAAATGCAATTGCCTGGTCATTGTGGCCATATAGTCATCATAACGACTTGGTCCACCCCCATAGAGTTCACTGCGTGCCGCATATAGGGGTTCCTTTCGAACGCCCTTCCCCATGCAGCACTCCAGCTGGCATTGCGTGCGCGAGATGCGTCGCGTTTGTGTATGTGGACGTGGCATTGTGGCTGACATGCCCATGCCATAGCCATAAGATGCAGCTGGCGCCGTGGGACTCGGAGTCAGTGAGTGCAATTCGTAATCGGGCAACACTTGCGGCACATCGTTGATCTTTTTGCGCACGTAGTCATAATTCTCCAAGTCCCATGGATCCACATAGCAGCGCTGCGAGGGCAACAGAGTTGTCCCATAAATATCCTCGGTGTTATCTATGGTATAGTACGGTGACTCAAAGGCGGCCATGCCCTCATTGCTGCTACGACGCGTGGGCAACGCCTGTTTGGGACCCGTGCGACGACGTCGTGGTGTCGTTTGACTACGTTCTCGCATGTTGGCTAGAAGAGAATGTTGGTAAACGTTGTTTCAAGAATTGTTTGAACAAATTGGTAAACACATTTGGGTGTGTCTTAAGTTTTATGACAAGTTGCAAAATTTGTAGATCTTTCAAATCAAAATCTAACTTTGATTTCGATATGCATTTTTACATGTTATTTATCTTAGTCTTCATAGTTATATTTTCCAATTTGTATCTCGTTTACCTTATTTGCATTTTATTTAAACTTTTCCGACTCGAGCTCTTATGTAAAGCAACCTTATTTTATCTGGATTTAAAATATGTCCAACTTAATAACTATTTTGCATTTTGTAATTAAATTCCTGCCAGAAGATTAAGCTCCATATGTAACATTTAACATTTTGTTTAATTAAAAAGTTTGTCCGATTTTGTCAACCAATTATAAATGATGGCAAAAGTTTAAATGAAATATACAAAATATTTATACACACAACACACATTTGTTTTTAAATTGAAAACCAGTTTTGAGGTAAAATGTCCAAAGCTATGTTGTGGTAATGGAATTTCAATCATGTTTGTGTTTGCAGTCCCAGCGACTATGCAAAACTATGTAGATCTCTAACCGGCTAATGGTTATAAATTGTAACACCTGCAGGCCAGACCAGGCCAGACGAAGGCCGGCTTATGATATCTGTGGATGCTGAACGGTTGAACTGAACGGTTGGACTCTTGTGAGTGCAACAACAAATTCGCGGCCATCATTGACAAGATATATGTATTATCGCATTACTTTTGTGTGTAAACAAGCCGAACAGGTTGACGTTGATGCGGCTCAGTTTTGTGGCGGAAGAGTTGTCCACAAATCGATTACATCATCATCGAGCCATTGAAAATGCAACCAGTTTTCACTACAGCAATTGCAATCATGCGAGAGTAACGTAAACTGTCTTTTGATGGCACACAAAAAAAGTTGTTAACGGTAATATTTATCCACAAAAAAAAAACAAGAATTGGAAGATGTTTTAGGCGAGGAAGCTGGAGATAGCTAAGAAAATTATATAAAATATTTCTCAGGTGATTTCTCTAAGTGATTAAGCATTCAGGTTTAAAATTCAGACGAAGTCAATAAGAACTTGATGGTAGAACTGAGCACCTTCTTTACTCAGAAGGGGAATGTCTTAAAGTTTATATTTAGAGTTAGACTGTGGCCCTTCTATCTAGTATAGATTTACACTGTTGAGTTTTCAAATCCTTGGAGAGGATATTATAGTTTTGTTAGGATATTGGTGAAGCATAAAAATCAACATAATAAGCTAAGTCGTTAGAGTCATGCCCATTTGTTGGTCTGTCTGTTTCTATTTGAGCTATTCTCTCAGTTTTAAAGATATATCAGTATGGCATATGCCTACCATATAGCTGATATGTCACAATTTTATCTAGATCGGGCTATTATATCATATAGCTGAGCTTTGTTTGATTAACTTGTGTATGTTTTATCAATAGCTAACAAGTTTTAATATTTCGGCATTTTAAAGCTTCGTTGTAGTCCCTCTGCAAGTTCTGTAGTTTCCCCAATGCAATCTTCTGCCACACGAAGTAAGCCGTCTTCCCTTGTTCTTTAGAAAATGGAATAGTTTTCTATATAATTTCTTCAACTGAGAAGAGAAAGCCATTATAGAACAAAATCACGATCTTCACACAAGAAGTTGTTAGGTAAACCATAGTGTTTAGTACATCCGGTATCGTACTTGACTCTACAACAAGTATTTGATCATGTTGGCTTAAATCTATCACTCAAAATATTTCAAATATTCCATCTAAAGAGCTGTGAAAATTTTAACCAGCTTTGTTTTTGTTTCTTAATTCATTGAAACCACATGCTTATATTCATGACAGCTTCTCAATTTTAAAAATTGTTTAACATTTGAATATATTTTGGGGAAATTTTCGTAGTCACTGGGCATGTAGTCTTAAGCCTATGGCTCCCATTTGCACCACCAGGGGGAAGAGGTGTCTTATGTCAACGTGTATTTTACGCAACTTTTGCAGGCATTTGGTATGCGCTCATTTGCATACATATTTTTGTTGAATGCATATTTTTGTTGCTTTGTTTTAATAGCTTTGGTTATCGATTAACATTTCTATGGGTTGGCTTTTTGCCGAATGAATGATGCCGTGCATTGGCAAAAAGCAAACAAAATTTCTAAAATATGTACACAATATTAATGGCCATTCATGGAATACAAACGAAAGCAAAAGCGACGTGACTTGGCTCTGCTCTAGCACGCAAATCGAGCAGCAACAATAGCTGACTATAATGCATTGCCAACAACAAATACGACAACTACAAAACTGTTGCCTATGGTTACAATATTTGATTTATTTCTTTATCAAAGTGCAGTTATTGAAGCATGTCAGCTAAAGATTGCACATGCACATTGCATAAAAATAATGCAAAGACTGCTGCATATTACGTATGCGCCATGTGTGTCTGCGCGGGGGGGCACACATTTAGCCATTCATCTAGGCAATAAGCATAGTCTCTAGTCTGCAACCTCAATTAATTAGTGGCTGCTCGAATGGTATATGTTGTTGTTGTGATTGTGATTGTGGTTACCTTGTAATTGGCTCTCTTGGCTTTCGGCATTTGCATATCAAATGTGTCAAGTTCAAGTTGATTTTTTATTGGCTTTCTAACTACTGTTTGGTCACTGTAGGCGGCGGCTAGGGGTTTTCATATGAATTATAAATCGCATCGTTTAAAGTGCTTTCGAAATTGTGGTAAATTATTGAAAACCAACAAGTTGTTACACGGTAATTGTTAATAGTTTTACGAGGTATATTTATATTTAAGTGGCCACCTTAAGTGCAGAAGGGTTTTGTGCAATTTGTAAACATTTTATAAAGTTTTTCGATTTGTGATAATACTGATTGAGAAATATAACAATTTTAATGAGACTAGAATTACATTTAGCCTAGAGTAAATAATTCGTTTGACTTCTATATGGGTGAGTTATGGTAGATTTTAGAGAATGTGTTGATCTATCATCAGAAGTCTTTTTGGCTGTCTTCAACAGCTTAAAATTCTCAAATGTTTCAAGTTGAAATTTTTAGGTTTGATTAAGATTAAATGATTAAGATGGAGTAGAAGTGTCAGAAAGATTTCTTAGGAGATATCGTTTCTGGTCTCCAACTAGTCTGCCAAAGTATACCAAGCAAACATTTTTGCTATTATTTGCTATCATCAAATACAGTGAGGTGCTTAAATTATCAAGTCCGATAGATTTATAGTATATAAAGTTTGCTGAAAACCAATCAATTTGTTCACTCACGAAATAATTTTAAGTGCAAACTATGAAAAAACTACTTGAGATACAACAATATAAACTCTTATCCCAATTGATCGATCCATTACCTGCTTATCAAATTTACTAATCATCAATATTGTATCATCTCTTAAATTTTTATGTTTTCGAATTTTTCATATTCCATTCAATATTAAACAAAAGACTTTAAAATTCAAGAATCGCCATGTTGATTAAAATTCAAATAAAATAATATAAATATTTGCATAATTTTGGCAAAACGTTATGAAATATAAATAAAAAAAAGCTAACTCAATTTTAAATTCTGATTAACGAATTTGTGTGCATATTTTTTGGTGTTTTGTTTTATTTATTTTGCATATTTCGTAAAACTGGTTGCCTTTGCCATTTGGCAACCTTGCAAAGTATGCATAATATATTATTTATGTATGCAAAAATATTTGAAAACTAAACTATACTAATCTATGCGAGTGATATCATGCCAATTATTTGACAAAAAAGAAGAAAAAATCAAGTTATTTACTCAACAAATTCACAGCACGTCTCAAATAAGAAGTGATTCATGAACGCAGAAGAATTCTACACAATTGCAAATGCCTGGGCGTCTTCATCGTCTTCAATCTGAGTGCTGTGCCAAAAATGGTCTTCTTTATATTGGAATTGCAGTCGCATTGGTGAGACGGCGATGGAGACCCACGCCTCTGATTCAAAACTCAGACACAGTGTTACATTGTCAAGCCCCCAGATCAGTGAGCCTCAGCCCACAAGCTGACAAGCAGATGAGGACAGATTACAAATGAGTCGCAGAGACTGACAATGGATCTGCTTAAGATTTCAGTTACTTACAACCCACACGTACATACATATTTTTAGATAGGCATACATATACACATATATTTTCAGTCCCTTTCAGACTTTCTTTCCTACTTGCAATTGACACAGTTTGCCATTTCTGTTGTTTCATTCACCTTTTTGGTTTAAATTTGTTTAACGGTTTTCTGGATTTGTTTGTTGTTTGTTCTTTGTCTTTTGTTGACAAAACAATTCTGGTCTTCGTTTCCTTTGAGTTTTGGCTTTTGCGAATTTCAAACACGTTTCAAACGCGGCACATAAAATCCATTAATAAGCTTGGCTGGCATAGTTGCTATATAGAGTTATAGAGAGTTACTCTTTCAGTTTGCACCTCGTGACACTTTTCTTTAAGAATTTCGATTTAAGCCGATTGGTAAAATAAAACGCGCGCATGCGCTTCAAGTAGCGGTCGCGTCTTGAGCCGTCGCCCAACTGTCTTCGAGTCTTTCATTTTCCACTGTGCAGATCTTTGCAACGATCGGTTGGTGTGGTTTGAAGTGGTTTGACGATCATGTTGCGGTTGGTTGCAAGTGGTTTGGGGTGTTTGGATATTTTATGCTTTTAATGTTTAATGCCAATATTGTGCAGATAAGATAAACTTTAATATGATATATTAGTTTAATTTTGGTGAATTGAAAGTCTTTATTTTAAGCAAGGACCAAAGTAATTTGTTGAGTCTGCCAATGCTTAAAAGCCTTGTTTAGATACATTATTATAGGATTATTGTAGGAATTCAAACAATTTTATCCAAACTCCAGTTGTCTTGTGATGAGCCATATTTATATATATGGTTGTTTTAATAGGAACATCCGCACGTGCCAACTCTGGCATTGGGTGTCCTCAATTGGAAATCTGCAATTGAAATCTTCAATTGGAAATCCACAAATCTGCTTATCTTCCTGAAAAAATTCACGTTTACATATATATAAACCATAAGCTCTGGCTTGACCAGTGATCCTGCGATGCTGTGGGTTGCCCAAAAAGCCTCTGACGATGAGACCACGGCTGATCCCGAAGTAGATTCAGTCAGGCTTTCGAGGCACCACTTTTTGGATTTTTGTTATTTCTGTTTTTTCTGCCCTAATGACATTGCCTAACGGCCTTAATTTTGCAATTTTAACTTTATAACACAAATATCTATTTAAATTTTGTTCTCTTTAAGTCTTAAAACCAATTTGACTTGCCACCTGCCATCCCCCAAGCGACCTCCAATTGTCTACTAATCAGACTATAATTAATTAACAGCTAATTAAGACCTACAGTGACTGCTCAAGTCATTGCAAAAGTGAGCGCTTCAGCAGATCCAACGACATGCAAATTAGTATTCGTAAAAAGATAGACAAAGTCGACCATAAAAACAGCTGCTGTCAAGTTCAAAATAGAAATTGGAAACGGTGAGAGAAAATTACATCACATTGGCTTTCAACTTGAACCGGCTTTTTTTCCTGGGTGGGTGCGGGAGCTCGACAGTCGGACAGCTCGACAGACAGTCCGACTTATGCATTGTCTCTGACACTGAGCGAGTTAAGCCAATCTTTCAGCGCTGAAGCGTTTCCGAGTCTCATCTGCCGGACATGGTTCACCAGCAATGGCAGCAGCATTGCCACCTCCGCCTCCGCCACCGCCATCACCATGGCGCATCACTTAGTGCGCAATGCGTGCGACTTGAAAAAGCCGTATTTAGTGTATTTTATTTGTGCGTTTACATTGCAGTTAAAAAAAAATTAATTTGTAGAAATAAATAATTGTTAAAACGCACAAAAAAACTTTCACTTTGAATGCGTGTTGGTTGAGGCATGGATTTCATTCGGGCAGGTCAGTGAAGACTGCATATTTAATTTGTTTTGTGGTTTATCCGGACAACATCGACGCTAAATGCGGCAAATGTAAATAAATAAATAGCCAATAATGAAATCAAACGATTTCATTAAATTGTTTTCCATTTGCTTATAGTTTTAAAGAAAAACAATAAATCAAATAAATAAATAGAAAATAAATGTTTTGGTTGCACTTTCATTTAATGATATTTTTTTTAATATAATTATTTATAATAATTGGAAGGGTGAAATAAATATTTTTCCGTTGTAAACTTGACACCACATTTGTGTGCGTTGATATTTGATATTGTTTATAAATTGTTTCTATGGTATAAAAAGAAGTGACATTCTGAGTTTCAGAAAAAAAACTATTTCAATTAAATATATAAGAAACACGATATTATGATAGATGTCAAACTACAAAAATATTTGAAAAATAAAATATATTTTAATTTCTCACTTTGTGTGCCAAATATATATTTTGAATTGTATAAATCAAAGTAAGTACATATCTATCTATATATACTTAGAAAAAGACGTGAAGGTCATGCACTACGAGGCCTCAAATTTTATAGGTAAATGTAGAATTTTAAGATGAAGTTAATTAAAATTAATGAAATTAATATCTTCTACACATTTCCTTTTACCAAATTCAGACTCTTCTATCTGCCATTCAGGTTTCTCATTCATCTCTACTCTCACATAGTTAAATATGGATGAAGACACCATTTACTGTAGGTGACAGAAATTGATAAAGGGGATAATAGAGATCGTTGTAGTATCAGATTTGTAAACTTCCATTCGTTTGATTTGATTAAATATAAATTATTATTAATTACTCAGTAAGTTTTATCCCAAAGACTTCTAATATTTTGTGGGTGTCCCAAACCAGTTCACGTTTTCACTCACTTTGATCTGTAACCTATTGGTTAGAATGCAATTTCTTATTATTACTCCATTTTAAGTATTTAACTCAATCATTTCCAAATTACTTATCAAAAATGGAATTAACAGAATTGTATAAAATATTCTATCATTCTCTTTACATCTTCATCAAATTTAATGTATTTTCCTTATTATTTTGATTTTTAAAAACCCATTCTAGAGGCCCAACATGGTTTCTGAAAACATTAAGAAATAATCATAATTAAAACATCCGTTCGATCTAGTTTAGGCTTACCATTTTTTAGAAATCTGGTTGCTGTAAATTTTGTTGTTCGCGGAACATTAATTGATTTAATGATTTAGCTTAAACAAAAAGGAAAACACAAAAAAAAATATAAACTAAACTTAAGTTTTCTTTAATATTTTGTTAACGAAGCGTTAAAAAATGACCAAAAAGTCAGCATTTATTTAAGTGGCAACAAACTGTGGCAGTTTTCAACGTTTTGCTGTACAACAAATGCGCCGCTCAAAGAAGAGCTCTGCCACGCGTGGCATGGCAATTTTCAATTTCAATTTCAGTTTCGGTTTTCATTTTCAAGTGCAGCATGCAATTTTGCAATAGAGAAGATGACGAGAAAGAAAAAGAAGCAGCAGCAGCTGCCTGCAGTAGGCTGAGAAGGCCTTGCATAAAAAGTGAAACCTGACAAGATACACAGGCATAACTGCACCCATAATTATGTACTTGTACAAGTAAATACATACACAGAAATATATATATATATAGACATATAGCCAAAGGCAAAAAATGAAAAGCGAAACAAAATTAATGAAGTGTGTGATAAGCGCTGAGAAAAACGCAACATTCAACATGGATATAGACAATAGCACGTTGTTGGCTGGAACTCTACAAGCTATACCAAATGTATCTTGTATCTTTTGCATTCAAAATATGTATTTCGCCATGCTACATGCGGAAGTGCTGAATACAAAACAATGCACAATGTATAACCTAACCGCACGAAATTGTGTTTTGTGCAAAGTTTTGTATCTTGAACTTGAGGCATCATCGAGCAAACTGTGGGTGTCTACACGTTGCACACTGTTGTAGAGTGTAATATGTATATAGATATAATAAGTATGTGGGATTTGACGATGACAGGGTGTAGCCATACGTCCATAAAGCCATATAAAAGGGTTTGTTCAACTAAATTGCCTTTGTCTTGTTCACAAACATATTTGGTAGAATGTAAATCAATTAATATTCACAAAATCAATTTAATAAAATTGATAGACAACTTAATTTTATCTTCCTTTATATGTTATGCTATATATTCTTCTATAAATTTATATTCCCTTTATCTTTTTCCATATATATTTACAAATTAATTCCTGTCTGTCTTTCTGTGCGCATCGAATCAACTGAACCAATCGGTATAAGATTTTTACAGTGCGGTCAAGAATGAACATCGGTTTATTTACATAACAATGGCTTGAAAATTTTTGTCAGTAGCATTTCAGCTCTTCTAAAAACAGTATACTTATAGAAGCAGTTCATGCAAAGATCGTCGGATACTTTATATGAAATATAAGTTCTTCCCGAGGGGGTTATAAGTTTTGGCAGAAGATTTTCTTTCCACATTTTTTGGGTTTTTATATCAAAGCTCAAAAGTAAATATTTATATTTATTTTAAATCATATGTTTTGCGATAACTTTTTCATCAAAACAATTTCCAAAGTCGTCGTTTCCATCAAACGCCAGCAATGAGAAAAGTAATTCCAATCCAAGTAGAGGAAGAACAAACTACATCAGAGCTGAAAAAAGTGCTGCTAGAAGCAGGAATACCTATTTTCAAGCACAGCCAATGCGTTTTGCAGCTTCGTTGATTGAAACAAAGAGGGACAGGAAAAGCAGAGAGATAAAAAAGAGACTACAGGAATTGGAGGGAATAGAACGAAGAGAATGAAAAGAAATGTATAAAAAAGGTAAAACAAAGGAATCGCACAAGTAGAAGAAAGACAGATGAAATGGAAAAGAGTGAGGTAGAAGTAGTAAGTGTGGAAAGTATGCAGACAGTAAAGAATGGAGAAGTGAGAGAGGGACTATCTCCCAAAAGGAACTTCATACTTTACTCTAAGAGCTGAAAGTGTTTTACTAGGCTTTCCTACCATAATTTGGCAATCTCTTTAGTTTTTATATTTGTAGTTAAGAATGTAAACCAAATCTAGGAAATACTGATAACCATTGTAATAGGGCTTCTTTGAAGATCAATTATTTCTCATACATCATAGGGTATTAAGTAAACCAATGATTAGTTATTGCTGTTCCTAGCTTTTGTTGAACATAGTTTTATAATAAACCCTCCATATTTAAGTAAACACAGATTTGGAGAGCCATGATATTGTGAAGGCTTAGCTTAACCCACAACATTTGCAAAAAAGCGCCCTACTTTCACAAATTGCTTAAATTTATCCAAGTTTATTTTGTTTTTCATAAGCCAAATATGAGTGGAAAAAGTGTAATAGTATGCTTTTCCGCCTTTCAAACAAGACGCGTTGAAGCCAAGTTTCAGCAACAACAAAAACACGAAATGCTATACAGACTGCAATCAACAAAAACTCACTAAAAACCATAAACAAATTAAAACTTGGCAAAAAAACATAGAGACAAACAAATCGCGCAAGATTTTCTGAACAAATTATGTCAAAGTTTGTAGTTTTTGGTCAAATGTTATTGTAGTTGTTGTTGCTGCTGTGTTTTTTATTCAAAAGATGATTTGTGTGCCAGTGCCACTTGAACTGTGCGTCAGTCAGTTGTTGATTTGGAGGAGGCGGAGGCGAAGCTGCTGGTTTGATGGGTTTTGATGCTCAGTTGCCTGTGATGACTGTGGATGTGGCTGCTCTTTGGGGCTATGACTGTGGCGCGGCGGCGGCCCTCAGCAGCTGTCGAAGATGACGATGAGTTGATGCTGTTGTTTGTCTTGTAGTTGGTATTAAATATGTGCCTGTATGTCTGATTTCATCATCGTCATCATAGCTGCAGATTGGGCAATCAGTAGATTTAAATATAAAATGCATAAAAATATTGAATGGTTTTGTCTTAAGGCATATGAAACTATGGATATAATCGAATTATAACAATAGAAGCTTGTAAATGTTTATGGTTTGTTTTAGAAAACAATGGATAAAACACAGATATTATAATGATAAGCCAAAAGAAATCATTTTAAATAATCATTTGATAACTTGTTTCCCAATTAATAGGTTGAAATCAGTCGACTGGGATATCGATTTTCTATCCAGAGAATCGCACGCTCGCAATTCTACAGAAAACCTTAAAAATCACTTAAAATTCGATTATTATTTTATTTCTATGGATGGATATGAAGAAGAAAGTTGAAAGATATAATATATCACCTAGCGGATAAGAGCGCATGTCGCCTAGATGTTCAAAATCTTGGCACAAGTAGGAGATGTTAACCGTCCCTTGAAAATGGCTGATCAAAGGTAAAATACGAATATCATCCACACTTTCCATAACAAATTCCAGCATCTCATAAGGCAACCTTTTATACTATCACTACTCCAGTAGTGAGTACTCTAGTATCATCTAAAAGATTTATATATTTACTCTCTTCTGACAACATTAAATGTCAGTCAGATATCATGATGAGTCAGTGCCCGAAACCAAATAGACCTGAAGGCAACTAAGAGCCAGCAATTACATTTATCCTCACCCATTGTTAGCTCGTTATGCTTTTCGCCTTGCCGTGCGTCCCCAAATGGGCACTTTACACCAGACCCCTTGCTCCAAAACCTGATGACCACAAAAATTTTGCTGACACACGAAAGAGCATAAGGAAAAAGCGAAAGAAAAAAAAACAAAAAAAAAACACAGAAATAGGAAACACACAATTACAGGCCATATTTCTTTCTCCCTTCATTTTTTTCCTAGCAGCTCCATCTGCATTTCCATCTGGTTGTCTGGTTTTATGGGCCGCACACGTGCGAATGCGAATGCTCAAATGGACCGAGGTCCAAGTCAAGGCATTAGCAATGGGGCCACGCCAGTGCAAAGAAAGAAAAGAGCCAGGTCCACTTACAATTATTACCAAAGGAAAAAACGTGTTGCAATAAAAAGCGGGCGCAAAAAAAAAGGAAAATATCAAACGATAAACTCGGCCATAAAGCCGCCTATGAAAAATCGAAAGTGTGTGCAAGTGACAAGCGTAAAGCACTTGCAATCAAAAAAAAAAAAATTGGACTATGCAGACTTGGGTGCAGTGCAGCAATCTGTGTCTGCATCTGCAGCTGCCATATTGGAAAATATGCGAATTCGACGAACACAAGTATTGCACAATGTCGAAGGCAGCGCGAAAAATGAAAAACGAAAAACACACATGAAATTAGAGCAGAGATCAACGAGCTGCCCGCCGTCAAAGACAAACCATCTGGTTGCAGTTGGAGGTTTGCCGTTGATGTTTTGGAGGCCTGCAGGCCCGTTTAGGTTACGGGGTACAGAGCACCAGACCCAGACTCAGACCAGGTGCAACTGGTTTCCGCTGCACCAGTCATATACAAAAGGCTCGCAGGCATATATGTATGTATGAGTGCATATATGCAGCCTTTGCCATATATGTACGAGTATTTATCTATATGTAGGCATAGACAGATCTAAGCAACTATTTGGAACGTGCTCTAAAAGTTGGCTTCTGCGTCTGCTTAGGGGCTGCAAATTACTGCCAAATTGATTGGGCATGAATATTTTACAAATATCGTTTAAAATTCAATGAGATGATTTATCAAGAAGTTGTATTGCAAGTCAAATAATAATTGTAGTTTTTATGAATATAATTACATTTTTATAATCAATTTATAAATGAGAGAAAAGTTTGGTTATAACAGATAATGGATAATAATATTTAAAAATATAAAGAAGATTTAGTTTTGTTTGTGATTTGCTGTGAAAATGTAAACAGGAGGAATAGATATATAAGGGATGTCACATACAGCTCTGGAACACTTTAATTTATGGCTTTATTTGTTAAGCTTTTTGGTAGGATAAATATCCATATAGGATATGCAATAGATTGATGTTGCTGCAGTAGATTTATGTTGGAATATGATGCGCGTAGATTTGGAGGGCGTATTTCCTCACTTTCAAGGAATTTGGTAATGTTCAAAAACGATTTCACTCATCCGCTTGGCCTTCAAGCTGCAGTCAGCATCCTGAATATATTCCTTAAAGATTAGCCGTTGTATAATGTACTTATATTGACGAATCAGCCCTTAACATAATTAATCAAGATTGTCTTGCTTGGATGCTTAAAATGATGTTTACAATTTAGTGTAGATACAGTTTACCTTCGATAAGAAAATTGAGTTTTAGTCCACATAATTGAGTAGGGCTTCGGAAAACTGCTTCAAAATAGTAGCCAACTTTCAGTTTTGGTTTTATTTAAATATCAAAGCCATTTGGTTCTGTGAGAGATCAACTTAATTTCCTTGTCTACAAATCCATGGCCTTCTAAACACTTCTTCCTAAGCCACTTAGCTTTTAATTTATTTAGTCTACAACACTTAAAAATATAGGAAGAATTTGCATATATACAAATAAATGATTTCCTCATGACGGCAGAAACTACCTGTTGCTAAAAGTGATTTCTATAAGTTATGCGTTTCCAACCCATAAGGTGTTAAAAGTGTCGCGTTTCTGTCGAGCGATACTGTCAAGATCAATATCATGATGATGATTATGCCAAAAAGTATACAAACTTAGTCAAACTTTATTTTTGTTTGTTGTTTTTTCTTGTATTTATTTTTGTGATTTGTGCTTTTCATGGTTTCTCGCTGGCAAAGCAAATGAAATCGCATTAAAAATGCTTATTATTTATTTGTGGAGGGGAGAGCAAGGGCTGCCACCTCGCAGAGGTAGCAGCAAAAATATAGCGAATCTTCGCAACATCAAAATCAATAAATCAACACAATTTTGGTTGTCAACACATAGGAAGTGAACATAATTTTTAATAAGAAATCTTTAATCCAATAATTAAATATTATTATAGCCATTATTATTAATATTGTTATTATTATCGACATATCTGTTGCCAAATGCTCAGTATGCAGACTTTACCTTGTGTTAATAATGCCTACAAATGCGAATCAAGACATAAGCTAACCACTCTCAAATTGGGTAACTGAGATGTTGAAAATAAACAGAAATAGAAATAGCAATGCATAGGTACAATTAAGTTGTTGCTCGGAAAGGCATACCAACATCAAGGCAAGGCAAGGCAAGGCAAGACAAACAAAGCCAACCGTTTCTCTTAGACGAGTATTTGGACAACATTAACAAATGAAGAGCAAATCTAATTTAAAGTTAGGTCTGTGCCACTGTATTGACCAAGAGCAAGTTGTTGCTGAGGGGGAATGCGGCACAGTGCACAGTTGGGCTCTTTTGTTATCGCTGCCTCCTCAATGTTGATTGTTGGTTAAATGGATTGAGGCAGCTGAGCATTTGTTCTGGATGTTTGCTTGCTGAAATGCTGCTAGGAAAGCAAATGCAATTTGAGCCAATTACAAGCAAGGCACTACCAAATTGCATTTGCTTAAGAATGCGCCAAACTGAAAAAGATTTCGTCAACTGGAAACTAAAATCATTAAAATATTAATTCTTAAATCAAATTCTTCTATGGAAAGTGTTGCTTAAGCGGTGAAAACAAAGAAATATATTGTGGTTCCTTGGTTTCTCTTTTGAGATCTTAATGAATGGCATAATTGGCTAGAAAAGGATGTTACAGAAGAAATAATAAAGGCAATATATAAGTATTTAGGTAGAAGTATTTAAAAAAACTGAGGATCCATTTATATCAGCTGACTAAAAATCTTCCCGACAATAGAAGAACATTGAGTATTTTAAAATAACTCTACATTATTGACTTAACACCCTGATTTTAATAGAAATTTCTAGAAATAGGTTAAGCATGATTGTAATATTATAAAAAATGGTATCACTGGAGCTTTTATATATATATATGTATGTATATATATCTGGCAAAATAGTCGTAAGATACAATTATCACGTTTGAAAGCTTAGCTAGCACTGACAGGGTAATTTACGGTCTCTTTAGCCACAATTTCTTCGCAGATCATTACAGTTTTGATTGCAATCCGAAAAGTAATCCCTACAATAAGCGAATACCTAAAACTAAATATTGTAGAGCATTTAGCAACCTTAAACTTAAACTGCTCATAGGCAACCAAGGTGCTAAGTATGACGTTTTCTATAATTCTTTTCAGAATTCTGTATTATACTAGATATAATCCTGTCAATTGAAATGGAGAGGATGGACAGGAGAGGCGTTACAGAAGTTCAATTATCGAAGAAACATTTTAGATTATTTAAACATGTATCTAAACTATATACTTAAGCTTAACATAGCTTATGTAAGATTGCAATTAAGTTGAACCGAATTTAAAGGATAACAAAAGTTGATGCAAGCCTGATTATTCTTGTGAAACTGTGAAGAACAATCACATATCTGATGACGAAGGGGCATCGTGTTACAGTATCGAACTGGACATATTGTCTGTTTATAAAACAAAGATGCCATTACTAATACCACAATTAGAACAGGTTGGCAAAAGCAAAACATGTATACTTGCCATATACTAATCTACAAAGATCTGAAATATCGTAATATTGCTTCAGAGGATTGCTAGCACTAGCAGGAGATAATCCAATCACCTCAAAAACCCCGACAAAGTAATTTAGCTGACTTTCAACTGAACGGAACTTACTAATTTCAAGTGAACTCACTAATTTCTAAAAACTAGTTCTTAACAAAAATTACTTATAAGTTTTAATGGTTCCGAAACTGTGATCGATTAGTCACATTTCATAAATAATAATGTTATTTTTAATAGCATCAAATATTAAAAATCTGAAACCAACACAATTTGGTCAAGGCAGCTATGATTGATTGATTTGAAACTTGCTTAATGTTGACTTAAAAGATATTTTGATAGATATTTTGATTTATAGAATATATATATATGAATATAAGCTAAGCGACATAATAAAGCTCCCTTTCCAAATTTAAAACTTCGATTAACAGAAGAACAGTAAAACGGTTATAAAACAAACACCATAAACAAATTTTAACAACTATCTTCATAATCTGGCGCCTCGAATGCACAAGCAGAGTTCGTTCGATTTCGTTGTTCAGCCTCATGAATAGCAGTTGGTTAAACACTTTTACTGTTTTACTACTTGCTGCAGCTGCTGCTGCCTAGTTTAATTAATTTAAATATGCTTGGCCATAATTATAATAGCCGGCAGCTCAGCTTCGTGCATTATCATTAATGAAATCGATATGAACTCAATTTTTAATTTGCACTTTCCACGCGTTTTAATCAACTGGCTAAAGGCAATTAAAAGCATAATTATGCAGACTCATGTGCCATGCACACATGCCGTACACCATGTCGTATGAGCACTATATATAAGTATTGAAATAGCTGGCGCTAATTAAAATGAGCTCAATGTTCAATGCATATAATGCAAACAACGCTATGCAAATGATGCAGGGACAGGAGCAAGCGGCAGCCATTGAACTTGTCGCCAAAAACAATACCATGACATTTAGTGCAACACGCCATATTCCATTTGCTCCGACTATATTGCATTGTTGGGCTGCTCATGGCAGACCCCATAATTATAAGCAAAGGAGAGTTCAAGCAACTCTGGCGTAGTGTTCATGATGATATTATTATAATTATTATAACGTTTTGATTAACTTTTCTTTAAAGCAAGAGTGTCCGTGTAAGCATTTCTGTTATGCCATTAAAGCTGTTAGGCAAAAGTATTTGCTATGAATGTAAATAATGGGAGAATACTACTGTTCCAAGTGCTGGACTTACAACAAACTTGGAAAGTTTAAAATTTATCAAAAAAATTGTATGCAATATTTATAGACATATAAAAAAGATAGCAAAATATTTAATTTCATTTTTCTCATCTAAATCATCTCACTAAAATTTTGAACCCCAAATCATATTTTCCTATAATCTGCAGGCCAACTAATAGTATTACCAAATTCAATGATCATTATCTATTCTACCTTCCCTTAACCCTCTCTCTTCCTTTAGCTTCACACAATAATTTATTGTCTTTGGTTAACAGCACAATGCCACATTTTGTTTGCGTTTGTTTATTAATATTCTGGTTATTTCTGCAGCAAAAAGAAACAGCAAATTTTGCAATCGCAAATTGTGGGACACCAAAAAAATAAAAACGGTCTTGTAATTAGGAATCTGAGCACGTACTTTGGACACAAATACAAAACGGCATGCAGCATTGGGTTCTTGTCCAGCGTCCATCCACAATGGCATTTAGGAGCTATATATGGCTATATTTGTCGGTCATAAAGGGACCGTTAAACAAGCCCAAGCACACACTCATTGTACAAGTTTGGCAATGAAAAAATAAACGACAACAACAAAAAAACTGTTGTCTCATTTGCATGCCAGACGCCGAAAGGTCACTGATATGGGCCGAAACGAACATGTTTGAAGCGAACATCTAACATGCTCCATCAGGTGTGTTGTATGGCTGCAGCATCGCCACGCCTGCGCGTTAGCTGTAAGCCAGGTAAGTTTTCGGTTTTGGCCATAAATAAATAATTAGCCGCTAAACAGAAAACCCGTAAGCCGCATTAATTAACCCACTGCCACTGCTGTCGGCACTTCTTGCAATGAGAGACAGGCACAAATTATTTTTTGGTCATTCTTGCCACATGTGACGATTGCGACAGTCAGCGCTGATTTGGACAAACCGTTCACCAGCGACGACAATTAAGCTTCGGATATATTAGATACAATTGCACAATCTTTGAGCAGTGCCCAGTGGCCAGCAACCGCCTGAGGCCTCATTAGCTCATTAGAGCACAGGCACGTGCACTGGACCGTTTGACATTTAAGTGCCAAAGCGAGAAGAAGCCCACCAATTGACCTCACGCATGAACTTTTTAACAATACTGTGGCTGTGTATGTACTTGTTATGGTTATGTTGCTTGTAGGCCTAGGCTGAGGCTCCTCATGACCAAAGGGCAAGTGGATTTGGTCTAACAACAAGTGGGTTTGCTTATTGAAAGTAGCCGCAACCGAACGAACGTTCGGTGTCATTAGCCTATAAAACCTTTTAGACCTTCAGTGGTTTTGTTTGTTTATTATTTATGTTTGCATATTTGTTAATCCGCTTTAATCGATTAAATATATATAAAAAATATTGTATTTTGCAAACACTTAATTGAAATTTCTTGTTTATTTACGAAATTTCAGATAAAGAAATACAGATATATACCATATATGTTAGTGCCAGACACCCGGATTCTTAGAGAACAAGAAATAATACTTTCTAGCGTTATAAGAACAATATCCCAAGATCTAGTTTCGCCCACAGAGAAAATGCTTTGAAATAGACAGTTGAAGCATCTTATGAATGCCACATTCATTGCATTCGCTTCTCATAATATCTACTCTATTTCATATCTAGCCTGCCAGCAATTCCCTCAGCCTTTCTGATAATAATAATTACACAAATTGTGCCTCAATCTCACAGCCTTAGACTGGCACTTAAAAGCTGAAATGCTTAAATGTTCGCAACACTTTCCATTTGCAGGCCAATCGAAAAACGCCCCGAAAAGTCTGTAAGCCCAAAGAAAATTGTATAATCAAACATTATATTACAACATTTTCTAACAAAAGAAATAACAATAAAAACAACAACTAAATACAATGATTATATGAGCCTGATTCGCAAAAGACTCAGTCAGTCCATAAAAAAAAATCCAAATCGAAAATGCAGTCAAGCATTGCAAGCGGCAGCTCCACATCCAGCTCGCTGGGAATTGCACAAAAGAGAGTGAAAGACGGAGAGAGTAAGATAGGAGGGGGAGCATAGGAGATTGTGCTATAACTGACCTGCCCAAAAATGAAACGGTCGAAAGTGAAAGTTTGTTGTTGTTGAACGGGGGCGCCACTTGTCTGCCGCATTGGCGGCATCTCACACGAATTGCAGCGCAAATTAATTTGCCGCATCTGAAATTAAATCATTTGATTGCAACTGAGTTAAAAAACAACTACAACAACCAGAAAATAAAGCAATGTCGAAGCACTGATGCCCTTCACAGGCAAACAGAAGGCTGTTTGTACATCCTGGTTATATCAGGTATCTAATAAAGTGATATCTATCCAAATGAAGGCTTTCTACAGACAGGCAAAGAATTCCCACACTCAACTTAGTTTCCAGAGAGCTGGTAATGCTTAGCTGAAAAGCCGATGGGGATATGCTGCAATTTGTATAACTGATGAGCTTTTTGAGGAAAACGGAATTTATATATATATTTGAAAACAATTTGCTCATACCAACCACTGCAGTTGCATGGCAATAAACTGCTGAGAGACTGGCATAAGAATGGCTGGTTGCTTCAGTGTGCGTTTTCTGAAGATAGAAGATGAAGCCATCACAGCTAAGCCAATGAATAATAAGAACAAACAACCAGATAGACTTCTCGAAGCTTTGAGGTAAGAAATATATCATACAAAGCTAATTTCTTCAACAAATGTTCTTTCAAAACATGGTTCCATGAGTGCTTTCATTTCCTATTTTTCATTATAAATCTATGCTCCCTCCAAGATTTTCTCGGGATTTACTTCTTGACAACGCCTTCAAAGAGAAACGTTTGTGTGCACCCATTAAATATATAACTGAGCTGCCAATGATGAACATTTGATAGCTGATTTGAGCAATTTCTACCAAACTTTTGTTATGTCCAATATACTCTATCTCTCCAGCTGCTATCAATCGTAAATGGAGCTGAGCAATCAATTACTTTGCATTGCTTTAACCAATGCGGGCAAACCGTTGACAGGCCGGCCCCAGCTTCCTGTATTCAACGAAAATCAAACCCGTTAGCCATAGCCAGCCACATCCACATACACTTAAAAGTGGCGTCTTCATGTCCAATCTGTGTCCATTGTTCAGTTTCAAGTTTAAAAGCAACCGCTGCGACCACAGCGGGAACAGCATTCATTCACATACCATTCCTCTTGCCATCCAGATGTCTCTGTCTATCTTTGTCTTATACTCTTGCTATTTCTTTTGCGGTTTCTTGCGTGTGTGTGTGTGTGTGTGTACATGTGTGTCTTTGCTGATTTGTGGTGGTCATTTCTTTTGTCTTGTGGGGTCCGCATCCCAGGTCCAGTGGGGTGATGGTGATTAATTTTGACCCACTCGAAATTGACGCGCCACTCTTAATCTCTATCTGTATTATATAATCATCTTTAGTGTCTATTGTGGCGCCTTAATTGTGGCTGACATGTTGATTAATGCTTATTGTGGAGCCTGTTTAATTATAAATGCACAAATTATTGCACTTTGGGGGGAAATGCATAATCAAGTTTTATTGTTGTCTTATTTGTTGACATAATTGCGCATGACTTATTAAATATTCGATGCGCTGAATTATTGTCTGGATTTTAAATGGAAATATTAATGCAGGCGCTACATTTTTATATCAATTTCATTAAAATAATTTTTCATCTTTGAGGCAATTTCAATATTTTGAAATTATATACGAATATGCAGAAGCGCATTGTTGTAATTTTTGTAACAAAAATATTGAATCTGAAATATCTGCCCAAACTATCATAGGTACGGTTTTGTGAAGTCTTCAGGGATATGACAGTATGGTATTATGTGGCCTATTGAGTCTGTCAAATACTAAGTAAATTGTATCGTAGTTTTTCAGTGATTTTTTGATATTTTATCAAATTTGTAAATTTATAAACATAAAATTGTAAAATTAAATCAAAAAGTAAATTGTAAATTGATATTTATACTCGTACTCTATATAGAGGAAATGAGTATATTGTATAGATGCAAATTTATGTAACAGACTCCCCTAGGGTAAACGCAGATCAAGTTTCTTTTAGAATTTCGCCATGCCCCTGCCATCTCCGCAAATCTATAAAAACCTTACATCACCCACAATTTTTGACAGATTTAGTTCAAACTCGATTTGTATATGTATAAGCACATTCCCTTCCGATCTTCCGAATTTCATTAAGATTGGATAAAATGTATTTATAAATATAAGCAATTAAACAAACATAAACACAGACATACACATATTAATACATACACACATATCATAACCATGCCATAGCCGCCATAGAGAAGATAGCGGCCGAACGAACCGCTATACATCGGAAACTACATGGGGGAGACGCTTCGCTGTCATTTAAAAAGGAGACACGAGAGACAGCGAGAAGACAGACACTGCAGAGATGGCAGGAACGGTGGGATAGGCCTACCAAGGGCCGGTGGACACACCGTCTCACCCTCAATCTCCAAGCCTGGACTGGTAGGAAGCACGGAGAGGTAAACTACTACCTGACTCAGCTCCTTAGCGGACATGGCTGCTTCCGTAGCTACCTGCACCGTTTTGGACACGAGATATCAGAGAAATGTATATGGTGTAGCCGAGGAGTGGTGGAAGATGCCGAACATGTTATATTCAAGTGCCCAAACTTCTCGCCCCAGCGACGAAAACTGGAACAGGAATAGGGATCCGAGATCCCGACTATGCTGAAGAGCGCGGAGAACTGGCAGGCCGCCAGCAACTTTGCCATGGATGTAATGGTCGACCTGCGGACAGCTGAGCGAGAGCGGCGCTCTATGGATTGGCGGCGCCGAATCTTCTGCGAAGCAATGCTTCACGGCCCTACCGCAGAGGGAAAGCCCCGCCTCATCCAAATATACATCAACTCTTAGCTTATAGTTTTTAGCTTTAATCGCTTAACGTACATTGCCAAACTAGAGATAATAAATGAATTAACAAAAAAAAAAAACACACACACATATCATGCATACATGCCATATCATAGATATGTGAGAGAGAGAGACAGCTCTCTGCTGTGTTGTAAACATGTGTAGATCCAGGTGTCATAAAGAATGTTGACAGAACATGCCATCATCATTGTTGCTGCGAGACAAATCGTCTTGTAAACTTGTTGCAGAATGTTTACAAACATTGAGCGGGATGTTTCAAGCAACCTTGAACTGCGGCTAAGCTTTCTGTGGAACCTTTAAGTTGCGTTATGTAGTTGACGTTAAGTTCATGGAATTTTAATGAACTGTTTCATTAAATTAAAGACTAAAAAATCGGTTTTGTCCCCAAAGAGTGGTCTGAGTATGAGTATCTTATAGTTGGAAGTCGATTATAGCGTCCTTACTTGTTTTAATTTGGAAAAAGGTTAAATTTATGACTAATTGTTCTTGCGAAGTCACTTTGGCATAAGCGTCAACTATTGAAAATTTCTTATTCGTGAATAATTTTCTAATTTAATAATCTCTAAATTAAAATATCTATGATTAAATGTTATAGCTTTAGTTATAGGCTGCTTATAATGCACTAGAAGTCCATCGTATTTTGTAATTATTGCAGCTTCTCACTGCGACTGTAAAAGTAGGATAAATCCAAATATATTCTCCTTGGCAGAACTATTATTATACAAACTTGAAGTTACGTTTTCAACATTCGTTTCTTCTTAAAAACTTTGGCCAAATTCAAGTTCAGAGGTAGAATCTAATGTAAAATAATATAATATTTGCCTCAGATTGATGCCAATTGATGTTATATTCTCACAACTCACGGCTCAACTTTGATTGTCCTTTTTACTTGGTTATAAAAAAAGTGCTAAATTGACCTCGAACTTGCACTAAAACTCACAACTTGCATAATTTATGTTTATTTAACTTACTTCCCAAGCATTTATTTCAACTCGAATTGACAATTAAATGGCTTGAAGTCTTGAGTCTTGATTGACATCGATTCATAAATGTAAGGCAATTAGCTTCTATTACTTTTCCTTTTGACCATTTAAGCTGCATAGAAAGTGTTCGGGTATTAAGATTCGCTCATGTGTATGGGCGTGTATACAAAACTATTGATTTGACGGGCGCCTAATTGCCCGACTGCTGCTTGTTTTGGCTGAAAGCCCCGAGAGCCCACATAAGCGACAGCTACAACTGCATGGACCGCAAATTATAGCCTAAAACCCTGTTAGACCACAAAGTGCATATATGTTAATGTGTATGTATGTAATCGTATGTAAAAGAGTAGACTTTGAAATTGGCTTGAGACACGCACGGGCGACCCACTTTGCGGACGCTGACTCTACGTTCTATGTCTAAAATATTGCAAATTTATGCAGTTTGGGTAAATTGCCTAAAACGTTTTGTATTTTGTGTTACATTTTTTGGTGGACCGGACAGCAATTTGGTCGAATATGTCATGCATATTCATCAATGGATATTTTAGATCATACAATTTTGAAGCCAATTGCTCTAATCAAAGTGGACATTATAACCCTGACCAAAACGCACTAGAAACATTTAATACAAAAAAAAAAAAAAACAAAAATCAAATAATAACAAGACTTTGCCGCTGCTCACTGCGCTTTCAAGTTTAATGGTTTGTTTGTTTTTACTTAAAAAAAAACTGTATAAGAAAAAAGTCTCAAAAACCGTGCGATGAAACTTAATTCCATGTGAACTGTTTGTTGGCAATTGGGCGGCATTGGAAAAAGTTGGCTGCCAAAAGAAGACACCTCAAGTATTACTTGTGTTGTCATTCGAATTGGTTTTTTGTGTTCATATGTGTGTAATTGTGTGTGTGTGTGTATTCTCTATAGTAGCTTTGTAAATCGATGACCATGTAATTGTTATTGATTGACTTTTAGAAATACTTTAAGTGACTGTAAAAAAAACTTGGCTAAGAAATATAGTGGCAAGTATTTCTACTCAAGGAAAATGTTTTATAAATTAATAACTACCTAAAAGTACAAAATTTCTAGATGATTATTACTAGGGCACAAACATATATTTATATACAACAACTTTATATTAAATATTTTCCAGTTGTCAACAAATTTAATGAGATGAAGCTAGAAATTTTGAGCCAGAGCTCCCTTATTAACAAAAATACGAACTATATGATTAAGTACTTCAACCTAGATCACATTTGTCGACGCTTCCACATTAAATTATTACTCGCTTTGGTTTCATCGCAAACGAAACTAGTTTTTATATAGTAAATGTTGCTTTTCAACTGATTCTTCCAATGTCAGCTACATAATATATTCTGTGAAGCAATCTAGCAAATTCAAACTTGTTGTTCTTAGGAGAGCTCAATCAATAGCAGATTACAGCTGAACGATTTCAGATAACAGCTGAACTTGTGATGAAAATGGGTAAACTTTCAGCACAGTCATCTTTAAATCACTTCTCTGCCATTTTTCTAATCAACATACATCGAAATGCTTCACAGTATAATAAAATTACATCAACCAGTTTGCTTAATTTAGCTTTTGAAGTCCAGAATTTTGGATATTGAAATGGTTTTCCTTAGTTTGAGGAGTATTGCGTATAACAAGGCTAATCCATATAACATATGCAAACAGAAACTTGTTTTTTTCTTTTTCTAAATTATTTAATATTGCTGGAATCGCTCAGGGCCTTCTCAACTTAAGCTAGCGTGTAAAGGGAAGGGTAATATGATTACAGAGGGAAGCCTTAAGTACAACATTTACAAAATGAACTTATGTACAGTTTAAGTAATTCTACAAGTAGGGGGATCAGTGCGATGTATGCTCTTCAGACGTCGGAGGGGTATAGGCTCGCTTTGGATGGCACTATTGGTGATGTAACAGGGAAGCGCAGATGCACGCCGAGCTGCACACGTTTGGACGACCCTTAGGCTGTCAAGCTGGCTCCGTCTATCTCAAAGAGCAGCGGGAGGTAGTCGGATGACAGCTCAGCCAACTCTTGAATTCTGACTTGTTGCTTTCTAAAGAGGGGGAGGTGCGCATCTGTAGAAGCGCTTGCAAGAGGCTCTCTACGAGGGACATCATCCTATCAAGAATCCATAATATCACTGGTGAGCGAAGGCGTCAGCGGGTTACCTGCCTTTACGTGGAGCTGTTTACGCTGAACAACAGGCTGCCTGCCTCTGGTCATGTCCGCGAACGTTTGCTCTCCAACATTTTAGACACTTGGTTTGGGTTGGAGTGAGACCCGAGGCAAGAGGATCAGTAGCCTTAGGCTGATGCCTCTGGCTGAAAGCAACCTTAAGGTACTTTTCACAGCCTTTAAAATTTCACAGTGATAGCAGCACCTGGCGTCATCCTTTCCGAGCGTGCACTCCTGTGTTGGGTGGTTATCACCACTCTCCCTGCATATAGAAAGCCGTGTGCATTCTGCCTTGGTGTGGCCATACTCCTGGCAGCTATGGCATTGTGTAGGCTCAGATTATTTGCGAGGCTTTTCCCAGATCCCAGATCGATGAACCTCATGTTAATAGGCTGGGAGGTCACTCTTTCTGACCCTCTATCTGCAGGCATGAAATAATTTCCTCTGGTGGGATTCCTTGGTGAATGTTGAGGAATACTGTTTCGGAGGGCGGTTGTCTGGGAGCTGGTGGTGATGGAAAAGGGTTCCCATTTCCCGAAAGTGTCGGGCCACCGACCTGTAGGAGTCCGAATAGGAGTTGCTCTGAATAGCACAGTCTCCCGAGTTAAGCATCTTTACGGTGTACGAGTCTCCTATAAGAGCGTCCATCAGGATCCATAATCCAGGGAATCTTCGCGGAAGGGCGATTTTGCGGGGGGCAAACTGAAATTTAAATATTTAAATAAACTTTTATATTAAATGCATACTTTTAGGCTTTATGATCACAAACCCCACTGAAGAGTTTGGAAACATGAAAAAGTAGAACATCTTTTGCGCGTGTTTGTACAAGTGCTCCCACAAAAACAATAGATAGTAATAAAAACAAACTGAATTTGCAAGGTTTTCAGGCCAAAATTCATGCTAAATAATACCAAGGCCAGACCCAATACTATAAATAGTCGACACCTTTAATAGTAAGTACAGCACGCTCAGCAAGAACTACCAGCAAAATGAGAGTTCAAATAGGCCTAGGCATAGTTCTACTAGGACTGGTCTCACTCTTTGGCATTTCCAGCAGCCAGAGCAGCCCCAGAATCTGCTTAATCAACAACTGCAATTTAAACTCGACGGTTAATGTGTGCGGTCGCTATGGTGGTTCGAATCTTTGCAAGCGCTTCACCAATAGCTGCCAACTACGCTACGAATCCTGCATCAATTCTGCTGGCTACACAGCAGTGAATGTGGCACTATGCTCCGGCATAGCTGTGGGCAATCGCAGACGCTGTGGCGGTTCAACTTCATCATCTTGGCTTGGTTTGTCAAGTTCTAGCTCAAATGTGGTGCCGATTGTAATCAGAAGGGGCTAATTTAATTATTTAGTGAGCTTAAGTTGCTTAAATCTTGCATTAATAAATGAAATATTGAATGTTTTGTTAATTGAACCTAAAATAACCTTCTACATGAGTTTAAATCTTTTAGATCAAAGCTGATTAAAATTGAAAAAAAAAACAAATCAAAATTAGAAATAATTTGAGAGAACTTACTAAAATTTGTTCTTTATTTCTAAAAGAGAAGGATAACTATTCAATATATAGAATATATAAAGTGCAAATCGGATATATGTGTGCATGTTTGATTGAAGAACCCGACTTGATGATTTCGACTAATTAAATTTCACAGATGAAATGTTTTACAATTTTCTTGTCAAGATTCGTAGTGTTGCTTACGAATCTTCGCAAAACAAAAATTGATTCTCTTTCGGCAATAAGGCTCATTTAAACAAATAATAAACAAATTATACTCAAACAATGAGAAGCCACCTACAATTAAGAAAAATAATTAACATTATTTGTTCAGCTGTGAGGCTCATCAAGTTTGGAATACCTCTTTAATGCCAAATAAATAATAAACTAAAAGATGACACAAGCCTTTGCTATAAAACACAAATGGTTTGAGGAAATGTGCTCAGTTGAATGGAAATTGAAATACGGGAAACAAAATTGATTTAATCATATATAATGAAATTGGCTTTATTTGCATGTGTGACTTTGGCAATGATTCTGCTGACACTATCGTTGACCAGCAGCACCACCGAGGCCACCAACAGCAGGTTGGTTAGTCAGGAAAACATAACTTATATAACCTATAGATATGCATACGTTTTGTGTCAACTTTGCAATTACAGAGTGCAGCGTTGCCAGCGCCGGGTTCGAAAACGTTGCACCTCTAACACATTGTCCTGTGCTCGATTTAGGCGCACCAATCTCTGCGAGCTTTTCGCCAACGACTGTCAACGTAAGTTGGCCAACTGCCAGGGCAATGGAGCGGTGTATCGCAGGGTGAACAGACAGCTGTGTTCTGGCTGGCCAAGGCGTACGCAACTGGCTTGTGGTAGTGACAACTCTTCGATCAGCAACAGCTCATCCTCCACGCCAATTATTTATGAGTTTTGAAGGAGAGACAGCACAGAGGGCAGCAAATCCAACCAAAATGGTGTGCAAGTGCTTTCAAATAAGTTTGTATTGTTGTATTGTATTTAAATAGGTTTTATAATATACATAGCTGGATATGTTATTAATTGAAAACAAGAATGGAAGGCTAGCTTGGGCTTACCGAAGCTTATATACCATTCATATTGTAAATATATAACCGATCTAGATCAAATCTGGCCGGTTTGCGTGAGGCTACAGGGGATACAGGACGAATTTGTTTTAATTTGGATGAAAAAGTGTTCATTCCGGAACAATCGGCTATATGGTAGTGATATGATATAGTTCTCCGATCTTGATCCTCAAATGGATACAAACCAAATTTGGTTTGATTTGGATGAAAAACAGAAAAGTTATGCTCCTAAGTGTTCATTCCGGAACATTGGGTTATATGAGAGCTATATGACATATTTATCCGATCTGTTCTAAAACTCGAACTTAACCAGCGTGCAGACAAAAGAAGCATCTGATAAGCATTTTAGCTCTGTAGCTTTTAAGACATCTGAGATCTTTGTGTTGAAACAGACGAACGGACATGGTTATATCGATTCCCCTTGTCATGCTGATCAAGAATATATATACTTTATAAAGTCAGAAACGCTTCCTTCGATTCTTTGCACCTCATTCGGGATCAATTGGCTAGAAGAGTGGCAGCAGTATTTTGCAATTGCATTACTTCTCCCACAAGCGGGACCTCTTGAGTCTGTGAGCGGGCTATTGCATCCCTTTTCTGTTCCTCACCACGATATGAAAGAGCTAGGCGGCGGTCAAAGTGGTCAACAGTATTTTGTATTGTCTTACTTTTCACATAAAAGGTTCATCTATAGCTCGGGAGCGGGCTACTGTATTCCGTTCCGAAAGAAAACGTAAGTTCGTATAACAGTTCATATTTTCCTGCTGGTAAAATTATGCTACATAAAAAATAGCATAAAATTGCTATAAAATATTGCATACAAAAATGTTGATACCTGCGAGAGTCAATGGAGTTAAAGAATTAAGTTTAAGAATTCAAGTTTAAGAATTCATTAATCAAAAAATAAATCCTAAAATATATTTGAAAATTGATACCATATATTATTCTTCAGATATTTTCGTTTGGTTATTATCAAAAGCAATGTTCAACCAAATCTAGAGTTTTCTGTTTTAAGCCTAAACACAAATGTTAACATATCTAATAATATAAATGACTAATAATTAAATTCTAAAAACCAAGATAATTTTATAGCTTGAGGTAGAACTTACTTACGCATAAACCAAGTTGAACCCAACTCACGTGTCATTCACTGACGACGTACTTATTACCGGTGTCTAAGCACACGCGTTCGTTCCCGGCTTGGAATTATTTGCACAGTTGCTTGGAGACCACAAACTCAATGCAAAGAAAGAAATTTCAATTGCAAATAAAATTGTATTTAAGCATAATTAATAATAGCATTAAGTAAAAACAGAAATATGTGCAAATTTGCCAAATTTGCCAAGTCCAAGGTCGAAAAAAGCATTTTTTGGCTATAAAACCTCAGTTAGCCAACTGCAAAGGTTATAGAAGTACCTCAGCTCGTTTGAAGATGAGATTCCTCTTGGCTGGCCTATTAATACTGGCAATCATTGCAGTGGCTACGGATGCACAGCGGAGGAGGAGGCGATCCGTGAACGTTATCAGTATAGGAAATAATGGAGCTGTAAATAACTTGGGCTACCGCCGAAGACGATTCAACAATGTGAATGTTATCACCGTGGGAAATAATGGCAGGAGATATGTAAATAGTTCAACACAACGAATCACAGTGCCCTATTCGCGCTGCATAACCACCTTCAACCAGTGCAATGTGACTTCCAATGTTTGCGGTCGTTGGGCCGCCAGTCGTAGATGCTATAGGTTCCAGAATCGTTGCCGCTTGGAGCGCGCCAATTGCAGGACTTCTGCGTCGAGTAAGAGAATGAATACGTGAATGAGTGTCTGAATGAATACAATATCTGAGCTTATTTTGAATTCCAGGTTGGAACGTGGTGGCCATTGGAAACTGTTCGAGCATTGCCCAGAATAATTCTGGCACTTGCACAAGCACTTTCTCAAGAAGAAGAAGGGTGTTCACAATTAATAGTGGCTAATCATGTTGGGCCCATAATCATCAGCACGGGTTAAACCAGCTAATAAGGGAGAGAATGAAAGAGCAATTTGAGCTAGGCTAATTAAGATTTTGTTTAAACGAATGTAAACAAATATTAAATATAAAAGTGTTTCTTATATCAGAATATCCAGGTTTTATATAACGACAGACCACACACAAATACAGTTATGTTCTCTTTAAGCCCTGCAAACATTATTAAATGTTCTTTTTAAATTTAGAATTTTAAAATTTTATTGATTAGTTGTTAAAAGATTGATATTGGAGATAGAAACTGAGTTGCATTTGTGAATACTTAAAAGGTAGCAATAAATTCTAAAAATTAACAATAAAAACAATATATACAACTAAGAAAATGTACCTCTTATAACGTAATAAAATAAAAAGAAAAACGCCTGTTTGTTGTTCCCCGCGAGACCTTTTATCTGATTATCTTCTGAAGCGAAACGCAATTGCAATCAAAAGACGATATTATCAGGGATAAACAATGTATTTTGATAAATTAATATATTTCTCTTATAGAAAATGTTTGCAGCATGTATATTATACAATTGCAAGCATGTATTTTAAGCTTTTGTTATTTGTATTCTAATTGCATCCGCCGGCATTCACAATTCGCATCCGCACCACAGTACAAAAAATGGCAAACTAAAACGCAGTTTCCATAAATTTGCCAGTGCAAATGTGTAGGTGGGTTAGTGTGTAAACCATTCTATATGTATGTGTGGGCCATAACTATAATTTTGCTCGCGTTGCCTTGAAAATGCGCAATTTATGGTAAATTCGCTTTTCTCTACGAGAGCAAAGGGATTGCAATTAAAAAGCAAATAGCAAAAAATTGTAGCATACATCATGGCTGCTGCACGTGACTGCACGTGTGTGTGTGTGTGTGTGTGTGTGCGTGTAAGTGTGTTGGTAAGTGGTGTGTGCACAATGAAAACATCAATGGCATGGAAATGTAAAATGGCAAATGATAAAATGAATAATTACCCAAGTAATCGTTTGGCGTTGTGTCTAAATGGCAAACGGAAGAGCGTTCCGCTAAAATGGATGAAGTGCCTCTTTCCGGTTTGTTAAACGTGCTTAGGATGCTTAGTTGGGCAGGCTATGAATGCACTGAATTTAAAGTGTTTCATTGATATTTTTAGTTTGGGAAAGATAAGCTTAATCAGAAACACTGCTATGATTTATGGTGTCTCTTCGAGCGTGAGTTTCATCATTATTACAAATACTACGGAGTTATCTTCCATATTTTGTAAATAAGCAACTAACTCTAGGTTTGCCAGATCAAGATGATGAAATTTCTAAAATCAAAATCATTCGCTTTTCTATGCTGTTTCACAAGGGATTGACTGCCGTCTTGAATTGAACGGGGCTTATCAGATTTGAGAGGGGCAATAATAGGTGTTCCCTTCTCTGTTGGTGGGTTTTGCTGTGTTAGTAATTGGCTTGGGTTCGCTTGATTCGCCAGTTAGAGGCAGAGATCGGTAAGAGAGTGTGAAACAGTAATCAGCTTTATCCTCTTGGATTTTTCTACTCTTTCATAGGTTATTAAAAATTATCCTTCTGTTCCTTGAAGCAAGAATTTGTAAAAAAATAAATTTAATACAATGAAATGAAACTTTGTTTTATTTAGAATCGGTAAAACTATAAAAAATAAATATTAAATTAAAAAAAAGCTACAAATTGATTGACAAAACTTCTTAACTTCTAATTTTAAGTTTGACGCCACTTCAAGGCATATTATCAACAAGCTCCCGTACCTCCCGCTATCACGTTGGCCATGGTGCAAACTGTATTCGCTACGGGTGTACCAAATCTGCCAAAGTCTAGAACATAAATTATGTAATACAAATTTAGTATATATACAAAGAAACTCGCATACATATAAATATCTCCCCTCTATAATATACTCACATGTTTTGCCCAGACATTGATCAAGTAGAAACTGACACTGATTCAGATAATATTTGCACATGTTGGTACTTTGTACACAAACGGGCGTTACTAGATCACAAGATCTCTTGGTATTCCACACACAGAATATGCCCTTGTTGGTGTTAAGGAACAGGCGAGCCTCCAAGCTGGAGTTACAGCTCAATAGCAGCAACGCGAAGAGCAACAGATGACTAAGTTGACCAAACTGTCTCATGGTTTTGCTATTTGCTGATTGTTTTAAAAATATCATTGACGACTGACATGCTCCAATATTGAGTGGGGGCTTATATAGGTAACGCTTCTTCACTCAAATTTCAAGCAAATATTTGTTAATGAAAGTGCAATTGAATTGAGCTGGTGTGAGGGTAAATATTTGGCGGACTTAAAGATTATTATTTATCTTATCTAAGAAGTGAAAGTTGTATCTACTGGGCGTTTGTACTTATATGGGCTTGACGGGTTTCTATTTGTCGTATTCTTAAGTTAAATGTCTAGTTGGATTTTTATTTTTATTGAAAGAGAAATCATATTGAACTCTGCTGCTGTCTTAGATAATGACAAACCGACTTCATCATCATGAAATCGCATAAAAATATATATATTTTGGTTTCATATTGAACTTTTCTCGCTTCAAATCCGCGAATTCTATTAACAAAGCCACCAAGGCAACAGTTAGTCTCATTCCATATACTTTTTATAAATTTATAAATTTTATAAATTTCCGGAATTATAAACTTTTCTCACCTATTAGATGTACCAAATATAATTAATAGAAAAATGTAAACAGCTGCTACTTGACATCTCCTAAATCTTTTCAGACCTCCTCCACATTAAAAAGTCCTGGTCATACATATTCCTTCTTCAATAGTGACTTTCTCAAAGCATACTGTTTGGTTCCCATTGATTACTTATTTCGGGGAGAAATTTAAAATTCTAATCAGCCATTTCTGTCTATCAAGACCTTCACTTAAGAACTTCATAAATTTTTCATAAGCATTTTCTTATTATAATCACATTACCACCATGCTTTTTACCTACATGACACGCTTTTGCGTAGTTGAAAAGTATAAGAATACGTTTTCCTTTCCATTGCCTTAATATGTCAGAGTTTTGACTCTGGCCCGGGCTATGAAGTGGTACACATGTCCGTCATTTTAGCACAAAGTCATAGCTATGGCTGCCATGAAAATTCTATAGCTTCAGTGGGGAAGCCTGACACAACTCAGAGCCCGGCACATTTCGTCGGCTCCGTCCGTTGGTAGCATGTCATGTCACGCGCTCATTTTGCGTTGCATGTGTTGTACATATATGTGTACTTACATACGAGCATAACTGTAAATGTACCCTCCTGCACCCACACTTCACACTACCTCGGTATTACGGTATTACCACTGGGCGTATAATATCCCATCTAATATCCCATATATAATTACTGAAATTTCTTTAAGTTATTTGTGTTGGGCCCTGAACTGCGATGACAGAAAGTTTCTTAAGACTTTTGTCACAGCAACAATGGAAAAAACCATGTACAATGTCATGAACTCATCTAGCTGTGAATTGTGAAGCACACTTGCACAGATTTTAGACATCTCGAAACCATAAATATATATGTGCCAGTACTCAGTTCCGAATGTTTTTAATTGGCTTGGCTTGTGAGCCTTGTTTATTTTATAGTTTTGTTATGCCCTTGCAGAGGGTATTATAATTTTGGCAAGATATTTGTAACGTATAGAGGGAAACATCTCCCATAAATTATATATATTCTTGTCTTCCGTCTGTTTCTATGCGAACTAATCTCTCAGTTGTAGATCTATCGGGTTGATATTACCAAAGGCTTCTATCTGCTGTAAGCTGCTAATATGTCAAAATCATCCAGATCAGTGAGCCGATAATATATCGCTCGCCTATAATAGAGCGATTCGGAATAAACTCTTAGTATAAAGGATTCTTTTTGCTTTTTTTTTTATCCGAATTTAACCTATTTTAGAAGACTTCAAGTATGCCGAAATTTATTTCAATTTCAGACATATTTTTTCAATTTCGCATATTTTTGAGTTTGTTTCTTTTGTGCCGAATTAACTTCTAATAAAAAATCTTCAGCGTTTTGTGTCGCCAATGCGCTTTCTTTTGTGTTTAGCTAAATATATTCAACAGCTTTTATTAGCTCAAGCGGGCCTCTAAAGTCGGGAAATACGCTCGTCCATATTAAATTTTAGGGCATTCGCTTCTAGCATATTTCCCATACCTATTATAAGTACATACATACATCTATGTATATGTTATTTCAACAGTTTGTAGTTGTTGCTATTGTACTCGTATTTATTATTAAGTATATATGTACACCCGTTTTATACCACTGTTCGTTGTGTTTGCTTGTTTTAGTTTATCGCACCTTCAGCTTCAGAGTCGTGACAAAGGCGGAGGCGATAAAAAGTTGTAGGTTTTCAGTTGAGTTTTGCAATTTGCATTTCCATTACCAATGCAATGGTAAGCCATGAAGAGGCATGACAAGGCATGACAAGGCATGGCATGTCGTGGCATTTAGCGTGCGCGCACAAAAGTATGCAACAGCAAAAAGGTTCAACTGCGGAAGGGCAACTTGTGCTAAAAATTGTAAAAGAAAATAAAACATAAAAAATGAAAACTGAAAACTGAAGTATGCCAGAAAAAACCTCGGCTTTAATTAGTCTGACGTTTTTCACAGTTGCATGTCATATAAATTACTGGCCTATTGTTGTTGCTGTGACTGTTGCTATTATACAGGCAAGGTCACTGGGAATGTAATATGAAAATGCCATAAAAATGTTTAAATAATATATGTATAATAATAGTAATCTGTAGCACGTCCACCCCAGCAAGTGGCATTTGTCAACCTTCCCTGCCACTGCTTTACAATGCAGTTGTTGCTAATTATTTTCCATTTTCATTTTACATTTAGTCCGCTTTCTTCTTGTACTGCTTTTCCTTTTCCAGTCCCTACTCTTCGCCTGCGTGCATTTGTAATGCGCTTTCTGCCATGGCGCTGACATTTTCTTGCTACTATTAATAGGCTTAGTTGCAGTCTCTATGTTTCTTTTTCTGTTTCTGTTTCTACAACTACTTTCGGGTTGTTGCTATAGTTGTTGGTGTTGCACATTTCAGCAGCAGCAGCAACAACAACTATGCTTGCATGTCTTTCGTGTTTTCTTGGTTTGCACTTATTCATTTTATTTTGCCAACCTTTGCCTTATGTATGAGACTTATTTGTCAAGCTAATTAAATAATAGCATTTCGATTTGCATAATGTTCATTTAATCTATAGGCTATATATAAAATTACCATAATTTTGGAATGTTTATTACCTGTGGAAGAACTCCACGATCTTAAGGGTGCACATTACTTGCTCAACTGAACTATTTCTCTTAGAAAGACATCGATAACTCGGCCATATTGCAATTTTTTAAACACTTTTCTTCTTTTTTACAGTGTATTAATATCGATCAGTGGAAGTTCATACCCCAGAAGTCCTTTCAGTGTTAGATAAGTGTGGATAAAGGTTCAGGTTAAGAAGAAGAGACAAACAGCAACTAGAGTGAGAGAACTAAGAGGTAGAAAGAAAGTAAGAGGTAGACAGTAAAGAGAAAGGGACTGATATGTATTGGAAATCTAATTCCAAATATAAAATATTTACACACTAAATCACACTTTCAACTGCAAAATCGAGTCTATAGTCAACTCCTGGCAATACACTTGCAATTGGAAACTTTATGCTAACTAACATTTTCTAATATTCCAATTCCATTGCATAAATATAAAATGTCAAACATTTGTCCACAGTTGCAATAAATCAAAATTCATATGTAAATTATGTGTCATTTACAGTAATAAATTTCATATTATTTTTAGCTTTATTGGGCGATTATTATCCTCAACACCCATTCCAAATCCCAATCCGAGCCCAATGACAAGCCAATAATCAAATTGTTCTGCACGGAAGCCACAATCCCAACAATAGGTACAACAAACAACAAAAAAAAGAGAAAAATGATATATCTAGGCATATTTATTAATAACACGAACCCCAAATGTTTTGTTTTCGTTTTTTTATGACGCCTGACTTTTGCTACTCAACAGCTCCGGAGGCATAGTCATTGCCATAGCCCGGGCAAGCGTCAATGGCAATCAAAAGTTTGTGGTTGTAGAAACCGTCGTCTAATGGTGCCTGTCTGCCGGTCCCAATTTCCTGTCAATACTCGTAAATGGAGCTACCTTCCAGGCCAAGCAAAGCCAGGCTAGCAGCATGCAGACAGATACCACTACAAATACATATATATGCGTATGTATATATATATACGCAGATGTATATGTATATAGCTGAGTATCCTGGGGTTTCATTTCGCTACGTTTCGTGACAGTGGCGCGTCCGCAAAAACCGATTTTCGGATAACAAACAAAAGGAAAAGCGGCGCCTGCCAAATACACAATTTGTTGTTTGTTATACAGAAAGCAAGTAAGAAAAGGACTCTTCACTCACACAGATACATACCACATACCACATATCACATCCACCCACTCAATCATGCTCCGAGCAACTCTTCATGGCACTCACGAATTATCGATAAAACATGTACCCAAAACGTACTGCAGAGTAACATGAGCAGGTGGTGGAACACATCTGGAATGACAGTAGCTGAGGGGCGGGGAGTCCTTTTGATAGTAGAACGTCTCATTACGCCCACGCCAAATATATACAAATTTGGTTTTTGTTTTCCTTGCTTTGGCCTGTCAGGAAATTGAAATCGAAAACGAAAACCAACAGAGATTTCTTTTGGACGCAGTCAGCAGAAAGGCTTTCGTCGGTGAATTTGTGTAGGGAATTTATATAGTGCCATAGCTCCATGTGATATATAAGGAATACAACTTATGCTGAATATCCCATATTGAAGAAATTTTCTGGTTCTTATATATTTCAAAGATTTTCTAAATTTAGTGAGAATTTTAAGTTTGTCAAAAATTACAAATATGAATTTGTAATCAACGTGAGGCTTACAGAGATCCAAAGATGTTAATTTCGTGGTTTGCTTATATAAATTCGTTTAAATTAGGAACTACGCTTAGAGGTGCCAAACCCCAGCTTCTGCACTTACAACCGGAGTTTAGATTAGGTCTTGGATATGAGGCTTCATAGAGATTATTAGACCAAAATTTGAATAAGAATATAAGTCTAATTGAAAAGAATTCATGCAATATTTTAAGATTTATTAAGTTTCTACCTAATTTTCGTACAAATATGAAGTAATCGTAAATAAGATATTAGTTCTAGCTGCATTTTATGAGGAATTAATTGAATTTTTCTTCCCATGGCTTTCAACTAAATGATGAAACATTACGATTGGTTGACTTAGCTGAATTCCTATAATGTATTCATTTGCTGAACGCATCCCTTACTTATTTGTTTACACAGACAACAACATCAGCAAACAATGTTGCCTTTGTTTTTCCCATTTTTACTTAAAGTTATATCATTCTCTTACAAGTTATTTGCATATTGGCAAGCTGCAATCTAAATCAAATATTGGCATGCGTCACAAGCTCTTCATATTGTCAACCCATTTAAAACTAGGGTAGATATATTACATTCTACTCAATTTTAGAACAACTTTTTCTGTCAGGTCACTCAGTTGGCCACAAATATACATATCTGTATATAATATATTGGCTAGCTAGTTTTGGGGTTAAGCGATTTGTCGAAAGTTTTACATTTTGATGACAAAAAATTGGTTGAACCAAAACAAAATAGCAGGAAAGAAAAGGTTAAAATGAAACTTTGATAAGCTATTATTCATTTTGACACGTGTTTTATGGCCAAGGATAGAGTAAAAACAGCACAAAGACATGGGCGTAGTCAGCGTAGTCATTCTGGCTTCACATAAATCCTGCGAGCCTCTGCCACTGAGCTACGACCCTTGGGCGCACTTGTGTAGATCTAGGCAAAATGCTTTGTCGTCCTGGCAATGCCAGTAGGAATATGTAGAGCATCAGCTGATGCTGCTTTTGCCATAACAAATTGGCAACGAAAAACTAAAACTAAGAGCCTTGGCAGCAACCAACAAGCACTTAAGTTTTGACTTGTTAAACACGCTCTTCTCTGCTGCTCTTGCCCAGCTCTAGCTCTAAAATAGCCAATGGTCCAAAAACAGAAAATGCGAAACTTCACTTAGCCTGATTGCAAATTATTGTCATTGACCGTAACTGAGACTGAGGCCGAGCAAGCTGTGCTATAAAACACCCCATTGGCAAATTTGCTACTGGATAATCCGAGTATTCTGCAGGACTTTTCTAGCAAATGTCAAATAAATAACTTCAAATGGTCAGCAAAAAATGCAGCAGCAGCATCAGCAGAGCAGAGAGTGAAAAAATATGAACCAATACATAGAATTTGGGCCAACTAAGTGCATTGGAGTAAGTGACAACTCACTCGGCACTTTGATGGGAAATTTATATAAACAAGCGTTTGGATTTCCTTGTGTTTCTAAATTCTTAATTCCTCATAAGCTTTGCTAGTCCTTCGATGAGAAATTCCAGTTGAATTAACTTTGAACTTTGGTGCAGTCTAGTTGACTGGCCAAAACTTACCAAAACATTAACTTAATGAAGCAGCCTGTTCAAATGTTAAACATGCCTATTAGCAGATGATTGTAATGCTGGCAATCGAATATAATCAATGACTTATTAAACTGAGTAGTGGCACAAAAGCAATTTCATAATTTGGCAAATTTAATAACTAAACAATTGTTCAATGGCCTCGTTAACAAATCAAAGCAGATTTTAACACTGAAATATATCCATACAAATAATATCTCCCATATTTCAGCACTGAAGACTACCTTTACTTCATCTCCTTTATATGATATATATTGATGCGTTTATAACTCATTTTTAACAAATTTGATGAAATTTTACTTGAAAGGACAAAAAATTCACCTGATTTTAAACCAACTTCTGATTGTAAGAAACTGGGTTTAATTACTACCAAGCGGATTCACATGATTAAAGCGCAGTTTGCACACGTTAGTCTACTTCCTGATTTACATATTCACACTTCACACTTTATGAAGGAAACACACATTTATTATATTTATGTATGTATAGTATATACTTTCCAGTCTTATATATGATCTTATCCATTCAACTGTGCCATTTTTGATACTCAATTTTCAGCAGGTGCTGAAAGAAGCAACAGCACATGTGACACGGCACTCGGTGCACGTCAACATTCAATTTTGGTAATAAAATGTTCATTATTATAAGCATGAAACAGATGAGCACGAGACAAGCATGTGCCAGCAAATACACTTGTCACAAAATACCCAACTAATACAATTCCAATACCAACTATGTCTATTATAATTTTATACAAGAAATCTAACGCTTCAGAATCTTCTGCAAAATCCATGGTTTGCTAATCGAATGTTCAACAACACCTGCACATTTTCGTTAAGTGTATTAAAAGTCATAGTCGTAGTCGTAGGAGACGAATTTCACTTTAAGCCACGCCCATGCCCAGGCCATGGTAAAATATTCATGAGCATATCCCTACGCCGCGTCCTCGTCCTCATGCTGCCCGAAAAATTTGTGTGTGTACATCATCGAATGTTGCAAGTGTGTGGAGCCAGCAGGAGTTTGGCTGCTCCGTCTCCATTCCTCTCAGTTCCCAGGCCAACATGACCTACATTCGTTTTGGTAGCTAAGCAACTCAGAGTCAGAGTGAGGGCAGCCATTGCTCTCCCCAAAAAAACGCAAGCGCGTCACGCATAGCCAAGTGCTGAACTGCAAATGCTCGCCCGCCCCCTGACCCACCAACCTATCCCTTTAGCAACTTGTTCCCTTGCCATATAGAAATTGTATTCCCTTGCTTATTGGCAACAGAATTGCGTGTCTTGCATGCAAATAAATAATAATATATACATATATATATATATATATATATATATATATATATATAGATGGAAACGAGATGCCAAATTGCTTCGTCTTTTCAGCAACTTCATTGCATCAATTTCTTGGTTTTTTTGTTAAACAATATTTGTACATAAATTGTGGATAGAAAAGGAGTTACATTTTTAACTTTAGCTTTTAAATTTCAGAGTAATCAAATCAAAACTAAGTTTAGAATTTATTCAAGAAGTTGTTCCTTTTATTTTCAAGGCAAGAAATGTCGGACGTTATCATTCTGGGCAAAGTTCTTCTGAAGCTCTTCTTAAAGGCGTAGATATCTACGCACCCCAAAAGTTCTTTCATGTAATTTGGTGTTGTTTGCTTACTTTGGCAATGGTACAATCAACCCATGTTAATGTTGGTAATATAGTAGAATCAAGCCATAGTAATTGTGCCAGAAAAGTCTCGATGTTTTGATCGTGTACCCACACAAGTACATAAATATAATTGTATATATCGTATCGATGAAAATCTCTTTCTAAACATTTACAAATTTACAGTCATCCAAATAAAAATTCAGTCAACTCTTAAGCAGCCATGCAGAAGCATGTCCCAGTTAATTTACCCATGCCGTATTTCGCTATTCAATACTCTCAACACTGCAACATCCTTGCTTGTTTTGCTAATGCTTATTTTATACACTCGCTCCTCCTAAGCTGTCCATAATTGAATGTATATCCAGGGGGTGGCTTCGGCAGCTTGATGTGAGGCTATAACATTTACATCCTGTTCGTCTACCGTTGACAACTGAATTTTTGTATTTTGTTCTCATCAATCACTTGGCGGGATATTCATCGTTGGCCTAAATTGAACTGAACCTAGGACCGCATGGTCGCTCCCTCTGCTCTCTGGAGTGTGGGAGTTCAGCACGTGCAACCATTTTGCCATATTGTTGACTTTTGGCTAACCAAAAACTTATACAAATATGTTTGTATATAAGTAAGTTTGTTTATTCGTGTGTCAAGTATATTTGTACAATTTTTTGGTGGTCTAGGCACGTTTGAGATGTGGATATGTTTGTATTAAGCGGAAGCTCTTTATATTGACAGATGGACGGCACGTGCTGTAGCAGCTATCAAATTGGGTAATATTCAATTTATTGAATGTTGAACAAAATATTTTAATAAAATTTAAAATTATATTAAAGAACTCTCCTTTTAATAGAAATATTTAGCAATTGTAGAATTTGTGGAAAATCCCTTTTTATATTAGAAAAATATTTCTTCATAATTCAAAATATTTAGATATAATTTTATGTATTATATAATTTAATTGAAGAGTCATTAAAAAAATGGTCATACATGACGTATGAGTAATCGCCTAAGCACACATGTTTGAGCCATAAAAACGGAACGAGAACTACGTAAATGGCGAAATGTGTTTATTGATAAAACTGTTGCCTATTTCAATTTTTATAGCCTGCTTTTGGGCGCGTGTTAAAATATCGAAGAGACGGGAAATTACAACGCAAAAAGTTTACGAGTTATTCAGCCTCTTGCTCCTACTCCTGCATTTCTTCCTCTGCCTCTCCTCCCTCTACAACATGTATGACAAAGAAAAACAGACGAAAATAAATTAACGAGCACACTGCTCGGCCAGGCCTGGCTTGGACTATTGCCATCTCTTTTCATTTGCCCAATCAAGGAATTTTTGGTCCCGTTTCGTTTGTATTTTATTTTTTTTCATTTTTTTGGCTTTTGCTATGTGAAAAATTCAATTTAATTGCTGTGCAAAAGTTTTTGTGCATCCTCCAGGCTCCCCGTCCTTGCCATCATAAATTAAATCTTTCTCAACTTTTGTTAGTTTATTAAATTATACCAAAAACTCGCAACGAGGGCAAAGAAAATATTGTGTAAAACTTTTTTAATAGCATAAAAATTTTCAAACACAAATCGTTTGAGCTACGCGACAAGAAAAACAACAACATCTAAGGCGTTCAGCACTTTATTATCTAAGCAAGTTAACTCTTCAGTTCAGTATCCCCGCCAGCCGGCCACCCATCGCCTGGTGTAGGAAGAGTCTTCACAGTTCAAAAAATTCAAATTACAGTCAGAGGTCGAAAGGCTTGGTGGAGCCGGAGTATAAAACCAAACCAAACGGAAGAAAAGCTGCGCGAAAGGCAAAGTTGGAAAGCAGCAACTTCAGTTGAGTTCTGAAAGTTCTGAGGAAACTAAACATTAGAAGTGAAAACATGGGGCTAACGGGAAACGCTTTTTTACCCATTACTTTTTCTACTTTGAAACAAAAAAGTTGGACAAAAACCAGGAAAAAAATTGTCATCGAAATGAAAAACGAAATCATGAAAAATTCAGAAGCACAAGTGTGCCTGGGAAACTTGTCGTAAGGTTGACTTTTTTTCACTTACTACTTAACAAGGTGGACAGCTATGTACATCGTACATATATATATATATATATATATATATTTATATACGATATATACTATATATATATAAGGTAAAACAAGTTGGCAAACTGTGAACAAACTGGGGGATTAATTTGTCTTACTTTGTGACAGCCAAAAAATGCCAAGGCAAATGGCAGAAAGTAACTTTTACAAATGCCTGTTAGCGCTGCAGGAGATGATTTGTCTGAGTAGCAGATTTATAGTTTTGGAAATTTGTAGCAACAAATTTATAGTTTGCATGTGTGTATATGAATGTCGCTGGTTTTATTACTATACATTTTTCTATGTATCCATAAATTTTCAACATTTTAGAATACTAAATCTGAAAATATTGCAACGAGATTTTCATATTATTCATACTATCAAATAAATAACGATGGCATTACCGTCTAAAAATGAACAAGAACTTTCAGAACAGTTTTGCGATTGGGTTCAAGTCGCAATAGATGGGAGAAACATAGCTGTTTTCATCAAGTTTAAGATTTGTTAGAAAATTTCAACTGTTTCTTAAACAAGGTCTAATTGCTCCAAGCTCATTTGCTGATTTGCATGTTCAGGCTCTGTATAAAATTGAGTACTTGAAAAGCTCAAGGTATCAGCTGATATCCGTTTTCCTTTAATTCAAATTATTGAAGCTTAATCGATAGTTTCGTTCCTGCTAAATATCCTAACTAAACTCAATTGTGTTAATGTGTAAGCTGACATCTTTATGAGGAGAACAATTACTAAATTTTATGAAAAGGAATTTGGTTTTTAAAGTTTTGGCTTTTGTGAAGCTGAAGATTATAATTACCCTTATGTTGTGGTGTCCAATTGGTTTAAGGCAGGGTTGTTGCGGTGTTTAAGACGTGCTTGGCCATTCAACCTACAGATATTCTAGCAGACCTTTGCGAATTTAATTGTTTTAACGCTAAGTCAACCTTTGAAGGTATGATGATACCATCCCGGTGTACGGACGGACAGTTTCCTCTTCTGAAGACATATGTAGTCTGAATTCATTGCAATGTTTTACGTCTTCAACTGGTGCCCTACTGTATCCGCTTGCTTCTGGAGAGTATTGGAGGCGGCTTGAGGCATAGAAGCTACTGCCTTTCTCAGAATCACAGTTTTGTGAGTAATTAATTTGAACACAGGCAGAAGAAACCTTGCTTTTAATCTGACTTTCGTTCCAGCCTAAATTAAACATAGATTTCTGCATCTTTAACCTTACAAAATCCATCTTTCCCCCGCCTCATTGGATCTGCCTTCAAGGTATTTGCTTAGAAAAATAATAACCCTTTCACAGTTTCTAAGGAAATGTTATTGCTTGGAATGTAAGCGTATTTGGATATTTCAATTGTTCGACCAATTCGCCTTTATGATTCCCAAGAATCTTCATAGCTTTTGCTGTTGTGTGCCCAAGGCGCACACAAAGCTCAGTCAGTGGGTTTGTGGTTTTTCAGTTCTTAGTATGCCCAGAAGTAATCTTCCAAGGCAAAATGTAAGCCACAAATTTATAGCGGCGTGGTGGCGGCCGGGACCAAGCCAAGCGAAAATTTTTGCAGTGAACGACCAAAAGTCGTAGATAGTCGTGAAAAGGACAATAAAAATATATAACAATGAGCATAAGAAAAGAGAAAGGGGCGGAGGCGGCCTAAGCAACATTGTCGAGCAACTTTGCTCGAGGGCATAATGAGCCGAGCTCGAGCTGGGCCATGTTCGGCAGTCGTCGTTTGAAACGGTTAAGACGACTCGACTCACTCAGCCAAATGTGGGCCACAAGAAAGAGGCATAGAGAGTGCTCCCACTGGTGCACCTGCGGAGAGCAGAATGTTAGTCGACTCTGTTACTGTTAATTGCGTATACGCTTTACGCTGCACATTCGCTTTGCAGTACCGTTAACGTACTTTTTCTGCTGTCTCGCTTTGCATGGCCATTTGTTACGCAGGCAGGCGGAGGCCAGGCAAAGGCAAAAACAGCTGCATACTTTTAGGGGCGCCTGCTGGCAGTCTCTGGCTATCTCTCATTCGCAATGCCTCTCTCTTTTAAGCTGTTTCTCTCGGTTTACGGCTGCTGTTACTCCTGCTTATGCGTCATTTTTTCTTTCTTCCTCCATTTTGCCTTTCTTACCATCTTTATCACGCATCAACATTGTGCCAGTCGCAGAATTATTTTGTTGCCCATTTTTTGTTCACTTGGCCTTGTTGTTGTTGTTGTTGTTGTCGCCATTGCAGCATTTGACGCAGACAAGTAAAAAAATTTACAATAACAAAAGCCATGTTTTGCGACGTTTTCAACATGCGCCTGGGTCTGGGGTTCGGGTTCGGGTCCAGGTCCGGGTCGCCCATTCATTTTCGTTGAAATTCTGTTTTTTGCCGAGCTTTGGCTGCCGTTATCCTTCGGCTTTGGCCTCGCCTCATGCTTCCTCTTACTTGTTGCGCTGACGCTGACACTGACGCAGCTGTCACTGCGGTGTTGGACCGTTAGTTTCGGGGGCCCTGACAAAGACCAGGGTTGATTGTTGCTACTCCTAGTGGTGTCTGGCTTGTTGGTGGTGGGGGAGAGGGCGAGGACTAGGACTTGCATACTGTCCGGACTGTTGAACGCTCTATGTCAAGCACTGAGGTGGGGCAAAGACTTACATTTATTCAGCAAACCTTCCCGCTGAAATATATTATTCTAGAAGGTAAAACATATCCCCGACGATGAAGTAAATTTCAAAAGCCAACAGCCAATATTCACCTTGCAAAAAGTGTTTTATTTTAAGCTGCCTCTATAGTTCCTTTGACGCTTGGCCGCTCATGTTCAGGTATCCGCGAAATGTAATGCTTAAAGCTGCTTTTCCACCTGAAGAAGCCTGCCATTTTTTATTGTTATAAATTTCGTTGGGTATGGTTTAGTTGATTTAGTTTCACGGTTTTATGACTTTGCCAGGATACGCCCGCATATTGTTTTTACTGTAGGAGAAGTTTTCATTTATACCACAACGCTAGTAGTTGACATAAGGCAAAACTGTTTCTTGCCGAACACTCCAGCCAACCCCTCCCGGTTCCCTTTCATATTTTCATTCAGCGTTAGTCTTCTCCTGGCACTGTCAAGTAGCGCACACTTGCATAAGTTCTACGAATCCATTGAAGCGACGCATTCAACGCCACCACGCCTCCATTCACGCCTCAGCATTGGCAATGGCATTTGTATAACGCCTACATTCACACCCACATCCACGCCCAATGCCTTGCCACGCCCCTCGAGACCATGTTGTACCATGTGGATTGTTTTACGCGTCTTTTGCTATTTTTATCTTTAAGGCATTCCTTTGCACATTTGGCAAAGGAAGAACTTTTGAGCGGGGAAGTAAGCCAGGGCTCATATTAAATGTTGCGTTAATGTTTCCTTAGTTTTGGGTGTACAAAAAGCTTAGAAAGTCTTTAAATTTATGCACTTGAATTGTGACCGTAAAATGGCTTTCGGGTCTTGCTAAACTCTCCTTCGAGCTTCAATGTACAGGCCGGAGTAAGCTGCTGAAATGCCAGATGGCAATGGATTGCGCCCAGTTGGCCTTCCTGCTCTGTTGGCTATTCCCAATTGGCAATAGCCGTAATTCATACATCCAGACAGATGGACACTGCTAGATATATATACTTTATGGGGTCGGAAATGCTACCTTTTGCATGAACTCAATATAGTCGTTTACTCTGCTAGAGTACGAGTATAAAAAAAACCCAGGTACAGAGTATAAAAGGATACCAATTTGACTTTCCCAAGCAAGTACAACTATATACCGATCGAGTCGAAATATCAGGGAGCTTCTCTATTTCACATATTCTCAATCTGCAATATCATTTTGCGATGTCTCGCTCTCATTTGAATCACAACTAGTTTCCCAAACAGTTTGTTATTTGCTTTATATTTTGCCTTGGCAACTGAAAACCAAAGAAACCAATGCTTGTTTAACACTCCATACTTTCCACAAGAAAACATAAAATTAACATTTCAGTTTAGTTAAGTTCGGAAAATATGAAAAGCGCATTAAACAAAAAGAAGAAACTTGGCAATACATCGAAGCATCCCGCAAATACAGAGGCATTTGGTAGATAACGCTGATTATAATGAAAATATTTCGAATATCTAAATGCAAAACTTTCCCCATATCTAGATACATCCTCAGTGCGTGCGGCACAGCTGGAGTGCGTCATGCATGTGCTTGCGGAATCGTTGGAACGTGTCAAGATTTCAGTAATGCTGCCCAAACTTCTGGAAGATCCGGATCATTTTAAGCAATTACTGAAGGAGACACCCTATGAGGACGCCATTGATATAACCCAAGACCTGATGAACAGATTTCCGGGCTCGTCAGAAATCGATCATGATATGATCAAGCTGATTGACTACTTTCAATGCAATTATCACATATACAAGTTATTCAAGGATCTAGACCTGAGTGAACAGGATCGCAAGCTATTAAAAGATTTCGCAATGCTGTTGGAAAATGCCCAACAGCATATGTGTCGCACGGCAAGAGGTGAGCTAAGCAAAGCACGCAAACTGCAAAAGATGCGACAGGAAAATGAACGGGTACAGACCAAGATCAAGGATCTGAAGACCAAGTTGCTGACAGAGAAAGTTCGTATGCGTTGGAGAGCAGCCGCCAGATGCATAAATTTGCAAACACTCGAGGACGATTTGGCCAACAAAAAGTGGCAGAACAATGTGCGCATACAAAACGAAATGTGAGTGGCTGACAGGAGCTGGAAAGGACACCCGACTGTAACTAATCGATCACGTTTTTTCTTACAGTGAGAAATGCAGTCGCACCTTGCGCTCCAATCACCAAAGTAGTCTCATGAAACAGGCAGAGCTGGCGGAGGAATTGGACAAGACTCGCGATGACTATCAAAAGTTGACCAATAAAAATCTGAACGAAGAGAAAGAGGCACGCGCTGAAAAGTACGAACATTGAGTTTTGATAAAGCAATCGAAATATTAATATATATCTGAATAATCTTCCTTAGAAATAAGCTTCTCGTTCAACTTCAGGCTGTTGTGAAAAAGTACGATTCGAGCATTGGTGAAAAAATGCGTGAAAATCTTCAACTTCAGGCTGAATTTAATGAGGCCAAGAAAGTCTTAGATGATTTTATGGTCTACTATCGCGAGGAGGAGGCCGTCTATAATGATATTGTGCTGAAGCGCGAAGAAGAAGAACGTCGTGAACAACAGCGACGCATTGTGATCTTCATGATGAATCGAGCCGCTCGAAAGATTCAGAAATATTGGCGCAAATGGCGCAAGGATCAGCGCAAGAAAAATAAACGGATGAAAAAGGGCAAAAAGAAGTAAAATTTATTATATTTTCAATTTAAAATTATCATTAACCAATTAAGTAATAAAGATTTTTCTTATCTGAATTTGTGGAAATCAGGTCAAGCCGACACTTAATCACTTCGAAGAGAAGATTTCTGTTCTTAAATAAATTAAATTAAATTAAATAAATAAATTATTTCATATGAGCGAGTCAAACAAATAATTTCACACATAGACCAACTATAAGTAGACGCTCAACTCTTCCTCTTTGCACTTTGCTTCCCTTAAAATGTTTCACCTCAAACATATAAGACATCACCGTTACAGGGCTTAGCCAGAGGGGTACAGGGGGTTGCGCATTTGGCACCATTGCTTGACATACATATGCCTGTCTACGTATGCTTTGAGTTTCGGCGGAAACGAAGTTCCTCCGCTTCTCATAAAACTCTTGTCATCTGTTGCGCAATGACGAAAGCGAATGCTAAATGTAGGCATTCGCTGAACTCAAAAGTAAATTGTGATTTTGCAGGTCTTGTGGCAGCAATCCCGAATTAGTTTGTATGGTATATTTTCATTCTTCTTTTTTTTCGTAGGTTCTTTTCTTTTTTGTTTCCCTGCGGCCAATATGCTTTCTTAAACGGGTCTCATCTTGTATTTTTACTATTTGTCATTTTCATTTCCCATTTTCAGTTACGATTTTGCGCATTATTGGCGAGGTCTTTGTGCATGGACATTGTACATACATATATAGGTATGTATGTACATACATACCTATATATTTTTTACCGCAGCGAATTGTCGCAATGTTTCTTTTGGTGCAAAATCGCAAATCTAAAACAGCCTTGGCGCATATGCAACGCATGCCAACAAGTTAAGTATGTTAACCTCTGGAAATTAGACATGGGACAGGCAGCAGTAGCAACAACGTTGATGAAGGGAGAGAGAGGCCCACAATAACAACTACAGCAACAACATCGGCTCAAATGAAGTAACAATGCAGGCATAGCCAACTGCAGGCCAGCTGCGACGCGTCGCGACGATGACGACGACAGCAATGCGCCATTTTTTGAGCATCGAGACATGAAAATTTGGTACGGGCTCTTCTTCTATGCCTGCTTGTGTGTGCAAGTGCATGTATTAGTGTAAACATTTTGTCAGCTAGGCAGTGTTGGGGAAACAGGAGGGAAACAGGAGTGCTTAAGCCCATCACAAGTTAAAAAACAAAGAGCTATTTTAATTCGATAAGTCGTGTGTGTATGCCTATCGATTTCGACTCGGTCGAAAAAATGTAGAGCAGCGATGGGCAGGTAGATAGAAGCTCGCAAAGCAGAATACAAAATTAAGCAACAATATGCATAAGCATGGTGTGGATGACACTCACTGACAGATTATAACGGCAGTTTCTGTTGTATATGATGTAGTGCTCCCGATTGAAAATATGCTGCCCACCTCTGACTTGGAATGTTCACGATGTCTAGCATCTGTGCGAATTCGTAGATATGAATGCGTCAAATGTTGTAAACAGCTGATTGTGACAGTATGACTCAAAGCAATTTCATCTAGTAAGCCACGCATTATCCAATCTCTCTGATAGCTTCATTCCCATACAGCTCTGAGTCTGAGTTTGAATGTCTGAGTTAAGTTTCTTGCCACCATTTGTTCAAAATTGGAGTCACAACAGGGGGCAGGGGATTTCAGTATAGATTCACTATAAATTTGTCAAATGGTACAGAATATATTGATGTGTGTCATTCTGAAATGATCGGGTGTATGGGTGCTATAGGAAATAGTTGTCTAATCTGTATGACTTTTTAACTTAACCAGCTTTGTAGCTCTCAAGACTTCTGAGACCTTGAGAATGATACACACTGACAACCAGACGGACGGAATTAGCTCTATAGCCTCCCCTGACCTTGCTGACTAAGAATATATACTTTATATTGTCAGAAACGCTTCCATCTTCGAGTTGCAAGTACACACATTTACAATTTTTTGCGAACGGCAAAAAAAATATATAAATAAAATTGCTTTTGAAACAGAATACATTTTTGGAATATGAATTAAAGGTGCGCCGGCGCAACATGTCAAACATCTTTTTTGATGGCCTTGCCTTTCTGTTCTGCATACGAAGGCACAATCCGTAACGGTCAACTCTTCCCCAGGTTTATGTTATATATTTAAAGGCATCCTTTTACAAACATGAAATGAATTATAAACATTTGCAAGCTGACTGCTGAAATATAATATAATAATATTATAGGAAAAATATTCAAAACAGGGAAAATGTTATGTATAAAAGGTTAAAATGTTAAAAGTGGTTTTGTTATCCTTAGACGACGGCCAGACCACGAGCACATTGTTATGTTAACCAAATGTTATGTGGCTATGTTACCCGGTCCATCATATGTTAAAATGTTAGGCTCTTTGGCTCACTCAAAAAGAGAGACAAGCTGGCTCGTTGGTGGCTCACTCAAAAAGAGACAAAGACGGTCTTCCCGTTACGCATTCACACCGCGAGTTGCATAGCCATAGATAAACTATTATCGTGAGTTGGAACGGCAAACGGAATTCACTTCTTCGTTGACCGTTGCGGATTCAAATCGTGAGTTTCCTGCCTCAGAAGCAGCAGCACAACAAACATTTTTGGCAAAAAGCAAAGTCTCAGACGAAACATTTTGCACAACAAATTAGTGAAAAAATAAATAAAACAAACGAAATCGAGCAACAATAAATATAATTTGCTATATGTATTTTTCCGCCTGACATATATACAGACGCAAAAAAAAATTTTGTTTGTGCGGCGCGCGTGTGGAAAAAACATAAAACGAAATGAAAAAATAGCTAGGCGAAAAATTTGAAGCAAAAACAACAAAAAGAAGGAAAAATATAAGAAAATGCCACACAGTGAAATATGCTTTTTTAAAAAAGTAAAATTTTGATGTGATTCTGAGGGCCTGCCCCAGCAACTGCAACTGTTAATTCATGTTTATATATATGTGTGTGGCAGTTTCTTTGCTTTCCCTGTTTGTTGTTGTTGTCTTCGTTGTTTACTCTCTTCTCGTTACTTCATCCACTTCTACTTCTTGCTCTTTTGCAGTGTGTTAAAATTAGTTGGCTTTGAAAAGAAAAACAACGCAAAATCCCAAGTTAAACGCGCTTACAAAAACCGTTTAAAATCCCATTAAACGTAATTCCAATTAGACATACCATACAGCAGTCAGCACACGCTCGCTCATCCCCGCAGCGGATTAAATTTTAGTTAAACTCTTTCCAACAACAACCACAAAAACCTAAACAAAAATGGTAAGTTTATTTAAATATATGCATATTTATATATATGTATAAACATATTTTACAGCATCATGGCGAAACTTGGCAGGTTGTTTTGTTTATTCAAACGTGTGCAAGCCGCAAGAATCTTCCATGAAATTGTTCAAAAAATTCTTTTGCCTGAGACTTTGACCTCGTCTTACTTGATTTTATGAAATTTTGCAATGTGTGTGTGTGTGATTGTATATCTAATATATACGTGTATATATGTATGAGGCATTTTGTTACCTATGCATAAAGTAAACAACCCTCGAAACATCAGCAGCTGTCGCCAAAATTTTTTAATTTTATTTTAACCCCCAAAAAAATGCTCTAAAAGTATAACTGGTTTTTGTATGAACTGCGTACTCTACTAAACAGTACAAATTGACATTTCAAGAGAATTTCTTTTAAAGCAGAAATGAAAATGACAAATATTTGCAGCCATCTGATATCTTCTTCATATATAGTTTTATCTAGAAGATAATTCTTATGTGTCATCTTGCTCGTGGCTTCTTACTTATGGTTCTTTAGTATTTCCCTATAGAAAACCTCATGACTCAGAAACAAACGTTGCTGCTTATCGTAGCTCAACAGAACCTCCGTTTTCTACATTACTTGGCCTGGGGCAGTTTGAACCGTAAGATAATGCGTAGAGTTGAAGAAGTTGAAGCTTTATCTAAAAACAGTTTTTCCTTGGAAATTTCAATTGATTTAATTATTTTATATGTAAACTATAGATAAATAAACTATATAAAAATGTTCCAAGAAATAATTTATAGATAGATTTATTGCCTTTCAGAATTAAAGGTTACATATAGTATAAAGTATTAACTGTTTTCGGTTATTTAAAAGCTTCTTTTAAATATTATCTAAAAGAGATGTTATATAGGCACATATTTTAGCATATAGAAACAAAGCTGATATGATTTTATGGCGCCGAATATTCGACCAACACTACAAATGAAGTTCAAGTAAACTTAAACGATGTTAGGTTATTTTACGAATTTCTTTCCTCACATTATTATACACTTCAGAGTCTTCGCTGAATTCTTTCTTGTACCGTAATTCGCCATCTTATTTAAGCCTCATCCGAATTTTGTCCGCAAATTTTTAAAGTACTATAATGGAAAATACTGATATAAGTCTAGGTGCGTTCTTAAGAAATCTATTCGTGGGGACTACTTGGAAGCCATTTGATCGGATCTGTCCGCCCTGGCCGTAATATGAAGTATTTTAAAATCAGTTGAAAGGGAGAGTCGAATGTTTTAATGTACAAAAGAGAAGTTTATCATTTAACTATCTGATAGATAAAGTTATGTTAAATTTGCGTAACATAATTAGCTAAATCTGTCATATCTAATAATATATACAATATAATATATAATTTTTCAACATAACTTTAAACTTCATATCAAAAACAATACTAATAATTTAAATTCCCGAACGCCTCACTGATTTTTTCTTATCGATTTCCAAACAAAAAACATTATTGCAACTTTTTATATAAAAAACGGGTTCTTAATGACTAATTCACAAATGTATTAAGTCCGTATAAGATGCGTTTGTATAATTTTCGCTATGAAAGTGAGCAAATAGAGGAAAAAGTACTTCTCAAGGCTCAATAAATGTCATTTGTGGTGGAGTAAGAAGTCCTTATAATATGAATCTGTAGAATTTTTTTGTTAATGGGGTTTTCAATTTTCCAATCCTAAGAATGTTATTGGGGTTTTAAATAACAATAATCCCATTATTGTCGCTTTGCTTCTCGCCGAATACCAAAAAGTGTTTTAAATAATTATTCAAAATTTCCTGAGAAGAGTCGAATATGGATCAGAAATATTCATTTAATTTTTTGCAATTTTTTAATGTGTTATAAGGTTAGAAACTTTTTGTTTACAATAATGTACACGTCACTATGCGCAATTGTACGCATGACAAAACCTTATTATTATTAGAGCAAGCTTACGTCTTTTCGACTTAAATACAATACTCAATCAAGCATATATATATATATATTATATATATATATATATATATATAATTTTGTATTTAATGCTCTGACGTTTGTTGTCAACCCCGCCCTTGAAAAATATAATAAATATATATAATATAATCCAGCTACTGAGCGGCGAGAGAGAGCAAGCAGCTCACAAATTCTTATCAGATTCCTTCTAGCAACACCTTTCCATAGCGGCGTCTCTAAAGAATTTGCCAATACATAAATCAAATGAATAGCAAATTGTGTACACATATAATACATACATTCTCATCTATATGTATGCACAATGTTGGCCATTCCAACATCAAAATGCGGCACACAGCCGAGACACACGTTTTTATCTGCCAAATTGTTTTAAACGGAATCTAATACAAAAAAATGGTATAGCTAAACGCTTATCAGCGTAAAGAGCTCAGTCAAAAAAAATCATAAAAAAAAGTTTGCTGATCAACAACAACAACGATGGCCGCGCTCCAGCTGGCTTGGCCCGGCATATTGGATTTTTTTTGTATTTTCATTTTGCGCTTGCATTCTTTCGACCGCCGCAAAAATAAATTGAGGTTAGATTCGGTTTTCGGTGCACGAAATACAAATTGTTGAACCGTTTGACGCTCTGGCTGGCTCTCTTTGCTTGTGTGTGTAGAGAGCAAGCACTACCATAACCGTTTCACACAGTTTTTATCAGTTACGTTTTGTGCTGCGTCGCTACGCTTTTTGGCTCTCCCGCTCTCGCTTGTTTGCCTGCTTCGTGTGTGCGTGCCTTCGGTTCGAAGGCTTTGTTGTTTTCTTTCTCTCTATAACCGTTTCATTTGCCGCATTGCGGTTATTTTGCTGTTTTGCTTTGTGCTTTGACTTCTGCTTGTCTGCTGGCTTGCTTGGGCCTTCGTGTTGCGTTCGTTTCGTCTCGTTTTGTGTGTTCTACTTTGCCTTTTTGCAAAGAATTTTATTGTAACGGTCGCTCGCCCGCTCGCTGCAAAAGCAACGTGCAAAGCCAAGGCAGCATAATGAAGAAAAATTCCTGCCAGACAACGTCGAGGCATTTAAACCACATAATCCAATTTCTTTTTCTGCCTGGCCCCCTCATCAACCGTATTCTTCTGTTTGCCTTTTGCGCCGCGGCGCTGTCTTTCTGATAAGAAAAATACACACCCGGCAGCCCAGCCTCCGATTATGCCTTTGCTTTAATTTAATTAGCATATTTTTTTACAGCACCCCATGCCAAAGAAGAATGAGATAGAAGAGAAGCTAGCTATCGCTTTTAATTAATTCTAATCGTTTCGCATTGAATTCTCATTTTCATTTCTAAATTTCCCCGCTTCTCATGCTTCCGGTTCTGTAATGATCTTCAAAGTTTGTTGACTTTGGTTTTTGCAATTATCTCATCGCAATCGTTAATATCTGTTATATTCATTTCCTTAGCTATTTATACTGTTTTATTGTTGATTTTTTATGACTTGCTCATTCATCGTGAGTCACTATTTTTGGCCTGCCGTCGGCGATTTTTTAAATTTACGCTGACTTCATCACCAGAAGTCATGCAAAACATACATATACATATGAGGGATATATGTATACGAGTATGTACACCTATGTATAATAATGATGTGGAATGGAAGTGTGTTAACAAATAACTCCATTGGCTCATTTAGAGTCAACATAAACATTGCACTAAAAACACACACAAAAACCCCAACAGAATTTCCAATCTTCAACTCTTTTTGGGTTTCGTCTGAAATCTAACCAAAACTGGTTGCGACCGGAACCGGCTAACCAACCGGCAAAGAACTCTCTTCGACATATTCATAAAAAGACAACAAAAACAACTGCTGATAAAAAAAAGTTATTCGCCGTCTTCAAACTTGTTTGGAACTGGCAAAAATACGTTTAAACTGGTTATAAAAAAAGAGAGAGGAAAGGAGTCGGTTATTTGAGTATAAACAAAACCATTCAACTTTTTAGCCTTTCTACATATGTATGTATGTCGATAAAAACACGATCAGCATTTATAATTATTATTAACTTACGTTGATATTTGAAATAAATAAGAGATTTAGCCTAAATTTAAATATTTAGTACATACATAAACATTTTTTAAACATTTTTAAACATTTTTTGAGCGAAGCGCTTGATATGGTAACTGCCTTGGATTCGTATAGGTGATAAAGATGTGGGAATTTTTAACACGTGAAGAACATAAATGAAGAAATAATTTAAAGAAATTTCATGTTAAATTAAGGAAGAAGTAGTTTTTGGCTGAACCTCAAAATGAAATTGTTTTAGGGGAGATCAAATATTTTAGGGGAGCATACAAATATTTGTTTTCTTCTTTCACCTTGAGAATACAATCAGCTGTTCCCATTATTTGACCAATTGGCTGATTTGTTTTCCATTATTGCTGTGAGAAATATTAACAAAAATTTGATATTTGCCGACATGCCCGACATTTTATGATCAAAGATCTAGGTTGATAATGCATCATTCTTGAAAACTTTGTTAACAATTTTGTACTGCAGTACTGCCAGTAATATTTAGACTCAGACATGTCTTTAGACTTGAGGTCCAACAGGTCTCTAGTCTCGGGTGGACCTCCAACTCATACGTGAAATATGTAGGAAATTTTATTGTGGATTGAACTTTATAAATATATAGAGAAAACCTAACAAGTACGTTTTCACTTAGCCCAAGACGGATTCTGTCCGAAATCGAAATCCAGAACACGTGTCTCATATAAAAGCCAAACTCTTTGCTGTTAACACTTTTTATGAACAACTTCCGCTGTTGCTGTTGAATAACTACCCCACCACATCCTAGCCTCTTCAGCCTTCATAAATTTTCCATACTCCAGAAACCTTCAAATACATAAATCTTAGCTAAACCGAAACAGTTACCTATATAGGAACATATTGCCTTTTGTGTTATAGCGTCTAGAGCTATAGGAGATTTTTATCTAATCAGCCAATTTGCAATGAACTTAAGAGTGTTTGCTGTTGTTGTTATTGTAGGCACCTGCTTTCGTGTTGGCGTCAATTGAATTTGGGTTACCCAGCCCGCTCCCACCGCTACCTGCCTCCTTTGCTTATCGCCCCTGCGATAAAGTTTTGTTAATAGTGTTATGTCATATGCTGGGCATTGCCAATGGTATAAATATGTATGCAAGTGTAAGTGTATGTATTTGTATATCATGACTAAGTCGGCATTTACCCCAAAAACAAAAAGCAGATTAAAGCCTCGAAAGTGCTTAGGCGTTAGCTTTAAATGGCAAACAAACAGCTATATAATAATAATAATAATAATTATAAAAACAACAACAACAACAACAGCAGCAAAACACCCACCATAACCATTAGTGGAAACTAATAAAAACAAAAAAAGAGAAACATCAACATCATCGTGGCTAAACTGAACATCGGGGGGAGACGTAGGGAAAATGCATATTCAGATTTACTTGTTTATGACGCGTCAACTACACTCATACAACTATGTATATAGATTGCCAATACATTCATTTATGTTTGTATGAATGCATGTGTGTGAGAATTTATGTAGTGTAAGGCAAAACAACCGCCCACTCCTGTACATGTACGTTTTGCTAAATTCAAATAAATGCAGGTAAATAATATTTGTTTTGTACTTAAAATTCTATTTTGAAAATTTATGGAGGTCAATAAATTATAGCCATATATGTTGCGAAATTGATTTCGTCAATTTGTTGGCTTTAGAAATCTCCAATGCATCAGCAGCACACATGCATTTCTCTGTGCCACGATGCCACAAGCAAATTTACTGTCAGAAAATCAAAATACAGGATGCTATTCGGCTTCACTTTTCTATAGTATGGAAAAACTACGATATGATGGATCTTACTATTACCTATCACATTAACAAGTACACCAAATGTGAGCCCTTGTAAGGTCGTCAAATAAATTCACTTTTTTGACCTGCATTATAATTTTGCTAATAATTCATAATAACAATTGGCTCAATAACAAAACATTCAATGTGTTGACTCTGGATAAATATCTTTATATATGTATATAGAGAGAGAGAGCACTTTCTCAGTTGATATAATATTTTCTGTCGATGTTCAACAACATCAACAAATTTTCTCTGCCATCCATCTTCTTCAGTTTTCTCTGGGATGACAGTTCGTTTGTTTCCACATTTCGAAGTCTCATTACTGATGAACAACCCCCAGCGCCTCCACTATAAAACTGGCAGAGAGCTCAGCCCCCCCTTTTTGTATATTTGTCGTGTGTCCGCTCATGCTCACTAATAGTCACATTATATGCTAATATACCCTACTGAACGAACCTACTATTAAAGAGCTGCTTATCAAGTGGCTGCTTGCTTTATCATGCTCTTAAGAACAGCTCATATTGTTTGTCATACTTCTGGGCAGCAACAATGCACATTTTCTTTACATTTTATATTTAATTATTTATCTTTTTACTTTATCGCATATATGTCAGAATGTATGCTTATAAATATATATTAATATGATGCATTGGACATGCCTGGTAAACAAATTAGACGCACGTAGCTCAAAATATATGCCGCCGTCATAGGTACCCGTAGTTGTGGGTACCTTCCCGTACCCGCCGCCTGTCATCCGACTCTTATTGTTTTCTACGTCTGCTACGATGTCTATATAAGCACATCTTGCGTACATGCGGCGGAATTTGCTGTTTTTTTTTGTTGTGCCCTGAAAAAGAGGGTCGGAGTCGTTGGATTCGTAGTCAACTTATATTCAGTTTAAACATTTTTATTTCTGGGCGTTTGATATCCCCTCGAGACGAGGGTATATTTTTCATTTTGGTTTGGGTGTCGAGACGCCGTTGTCGACTGACTGACGTCAGTGTAGACTGAACGGAAACCTAACACCTCTTAGATTGCCATTGCCAGATACAGATACAAGATACAATTGTATCTGGACAGCTTTTTGGCATTGTTGAAAAACTGCAAACAATATGCGAAATTATTCTAATGAACACTCGGTCGTCGCTGTGTTCCCCAGGGCCCGCGCAATTCTTCTTCTTAGACTTGTTCATTAACATATATTGTTCTTCTACACCTTTGTGTCTCGAGAGACAAGCACGGGAAGTGAAATTCTAGAGAATAGCATTTAATTTACAATTCGTATTTGTTTTTGACATTGGCATTGAAATTTCTATCATTTGAAATTCATCCATATTTTATAAACACTTCATAAAAACTGGACAGACGGCAATCAAGAGAGAAAAACATACATAAAAAATAAGAAAGTATATAAATCAACAACAGCAAACAAGTTCAATTTAATAGCTAAATTATGGTAAATTATCGTCTCGTTTGTGTTTAATTATTTATTAACTTTTGATTTTTCTCTGTTGCTCTTGCAGGCCGATCAGCTGACAGAGGAACAAATCGCCGAATTCAAAGAGGCATTCTCGCTATTCGACAAAGACGGTGATGGCACCATCACAACAAAGGAGTTGGGCACAGTCATGCGCTCCCTGGGACAGAACCCCACAGAGGCTGAGCTCCAGGATATGATAAACGAGGTCGATGCTGATGGTAAGTTGAAAAATGTAATTAATATCTACATATATATGGAGATGGAGATCGTGAGATTTTCAGGAGGTGCACAAATGAGTGTATCAAGCCAAGATCAGCTTTAGATCAGTTGAGAACTGTCTGTGTATTGGTGTACTGCTCTCGAGTGCACTGCTCGAAATACAAGTGTGATTTAGGTGAAGCGATGCTTCTTTAATTAGGTTATTTAGTTTTTTTTTTTAGCTGGTTCTCAGTGCAGTTCATTGTCGATCAGCTTTGCAAGATATAAGTGCCTTGCAAGTGAATGAATGCTCTCCAGAGCTACTAGGTTACTAGGTTCTACTAGGTTACCGAAAGCGTTCTGCCCTCTTGGGTGTTGGCTGGGCAAATCCTGCGTTATAGATTATTAGATTTAATTGGTTCCAATTGTGTTTGCCTTCCAAATGATATTGTGAACCCAAAAAAAACCAAAGTTAGACAACAAATGTTCTTGTTCTTGTTGTTTGTGTTAATCCGAACGTTTTGTTTCACACGATGATCTAAAAATATGCAACAAAAACACGTCATAGTCATTAAAAATAGATGCCAAAAATATTTGGCTGGCCGACTGCTGTCAAAAATGCAAAAAGATTTTCTGTTTGACAAAAGGTGGTTTTCGGTTTGGGTTTAGTTTTAGTATAATAGTACACATAAGTAGTATATAAATGTATGATCGTGTTCCTCCCTTTTTTTTTGTGTAAAATCTCGGAAATTATTATTTTTAATTATTCCACAAAAAGAAATAAAGAAATTGTGAGCAAAATTGTGGCGCCGCGCGCGCCAAATGTGTCGCCGCCGCCACATTGAGGTTTTTCACCTTTCACCAGAAACTACTTTGCGAATAAAAATATTAGAGAGGGAGAAAGCAGAGAGACATATAGAAAGAGACGGGGCGAAAGAGAAAGAATCTGTGCTCGTGTGGCTTTTGATATGTATTTTTAGCAATTGTGAAATGTGTCGAGAAGCAGTCGCACATTATTTTGGTATTTTTCTTCTTTTTTTTAGTTCCGTTCTTTTGCCTCGTCCTCTGCATACAAATTTCACAAAATTATAAATCACTCTTCTGCTTTTTTTGTTGCTTGCTGCAACGCAGTTTCTGCATTTCACAAAGTGGGCCATGAGAAAATTCAGCAACCAAGCAGCCATCGCCATCTCATACGGCTCCTTCTTTTCAATTAGAGCTTTAAAAATAAACCTCAGACCCGACCCGGCCCCACCCAGAGCAAAGAATGTGAAATGAGAAGTGTAACAAGTAAAAGAGGTGTCTCAGAGCCAGCTGCTGCATCCTTTTTTTTATTGCAGCCTCTCTCTCTCTCTCACTGTCTCACTCTCCCCCGTGTTGCATTGTATTTGTTGCACGTGCAAAGTTAGATTTTCTTGTGCCGCGCATGTGTTGCCGCTGGAAAATCCAGGGCACTTGCTGCAAAACGGTGCTGCACACACACACACACACACACAAGCATTGCAAGGCGCAGGCGCCAAAAAAGGATATGAACATCCAAGAAGCAGCTGGGAAGCATATAGAGGCGGGCGGGGGTTAGCGTTTGGCTGGTGGTGAAACTGGCGGCGATTACCGTTTATCAGAGCTAAAAATAGTTGCGAGGCGAGGCAAGCACTTGAACGCTTTCTGGTACTTTGTACGACCCTTGAGAGCAATGCTGGGGAAGTGCAAATCTCATAGGGCGGGAGCTCATTGGAGCTCTGGTATTACAAAGAAATAATATTTTTGGATGGGGCTAACCATTTGTTTAAGAATTTGAGATTTTCAGAATCTTTAGATTTGATCCAAAGCTACCTAAAAAAATTATATTCAATTTTAGAAAATGTTCAATAAATATTGGATAACTAGCTAAATATATTCCTAATGAATAGAACACCGTTATCTAAGAACCTTAGGTAATTTCGGGCATAAGCAATTATTGAAGCATTTGGAAAACTTCAGAATATTTCAGATCGCCTTTTCAGAGAATCCACAACTCTCTTATCGCCAATCGACGGTGCTAACTTTCAAAACTGTTTTACATATTTCAATAGCTAGATATCGTTAAGATCTCCAAGATCTCCTCCTGATCTTAAGTAATAATAACCTTTTTTTAATATGAAAATTCCAAAAATTTACAAATATTTTGTCCCGATTTCTATTCGAGCTTAAAAACTTCCGGTTAAAAAGCCGGAATGCATGAATATAAGCAATGACAATTGCTTTTGACGCACGCCAATTGAAAAATCAGTTTTCTGAGTAAATACAAATTTGTGCAAAAGTTTGCAAATTTATGCGAGTTTTGTATTCACAACAATGAAGCCCCAAATACAAAATGTATATTCTTAGAAATTTTTATGTAATTTATACAATTACAAATTCTCTTAATAAATATATATATATGTACATATAGTTTAAAAACCAGAATGACACAAAAGGATATTCATGGAAACCCTTTTCGAAGTTAACCGACCGAAAACGAATTATATGTACATAAGATGGCTGGGGTGGGGGTGATGAAACATGCTTTCTTTGGGCGAGCTCTCACTTTTCACCCCACATTAAACTGGGTTTATTGCACTATTCTCAAGCATTTTACGATATGGCAGTGAAATGCATTTTCTGCATAAATTAAATACACACGTTGCTTACTTAAAATGCAGATATATAAACATATACAAACATATATACATATATATATATATATATATATGTATACAAATATACAGTCCATTCCATCAACGAGATACGGTCGGTCGATTCACGCTGGCCAAAGCTCTGACGGAAACATTAAACATTCATTACTTAAAAATTTCGTTGGAGTCGTCTGGCGACTATGTCATCGTCGTTGTCATCGTCGTCTCCAAAACGACTGACTGTGGTGTGCCGCCTGACCAGAATATAAACGTTGGCATTAGACAACCAACGAATGGTTGGGCATTCGAATTGGATGCAATGCAAATGGTCTGACTGAAATTGTCCTCCAGAAGCGCAAAAAAATAAAAATACAAATAAAGAAATGCATTTGGCCAGAGAGCGTGTTCAACTGTCTGAATGTGTTATTTATACATTTCTAAAGCGAAGGCAGGAGAGGGGGGATGTCACACCAAACTAATTTTAGCTAAAGGCCGAAGTGAGCCCCAAAACAAGCAGAAATCTTATTAAAATTTTAAATTGTCTGCAAAAATTTTTGCAACGTTGCGAATCGCGTCAGGAGGGTGAGTGGAGGTGTAGGGTGCGGTGCGCCTGTTGGCGCGAAATGGAAACCAAAAACCGCCGCTGCTCGCTCGTAGACATCATCATTATTATCTACACAGCTCATCAGCATCTCATCATCATCATCATCATCATCATTAGCATTAGCATCGGTACTCGTCATGAGCCTTGTCAATCGGTGCGCCAGCAACATCAGCAGTAGCCAGTCGCCAGTCTAAGCAGCGTCTAACGCAAAAACCAAAAACAAAAATGGCAAAATTATTTTAGTGATTTTTTGGGGAAATCCTAGGCCAAAAGCAGCGACAAATCGCGTCAAATGTTTTAAATAGATTTATAAACAAAGAAATGTACTAAAAATTCAAAAATGAAAAACCGATTCAAACCACCGAACGGTCGCCGCCGCCGCTCGTCGTCGATATTTATTTGGTTAGCCCCAAATTCTTATTTCTTTTTTTCGTTGAATAATAATATCTACTTAAATTAGGCGTATATTTTCCTTGTATTTCTATTTGTGTGAGTGTGTGTGTGTTTTTTTTTTATAAATTTTTATTAAATGTTTTCCATTGGGGCCAAGCGTATTAACAAATTGGTATTGAATTCAAAATGTGCGCGGCTAATAAAAAATTGAGATTTTTTGAACTTGAAATGGATGAAATTAATTATTTATTTAACAATTTGGCGTTCAATTTAATGAAGTGCTTCATTGATTTGTTTTTATTTAACTCTTCTTTCTTTCTTTCTTTCACACTTGGCTCGGCGCGTGGGTGTTGAAAAATGTTAGAATTTTTTGTTTGTACACAAGCGGTTTGTTGATTTTCTCTAAGCTATTTACTTGTTTTACTCATTAGATTTTCTTAAAAAAAAAAAAAAAACAATAAATACTATAAAGATTGATATCCAGCAGACTCTAAGCACAAATAGAATGTGTTTACCTTTATCACTGCTGCAATGACTTGAAACCACAGGCTTCCTTCTACTGTAATTCTACTGGATTACTCATATCACAATATCATATAGCCTTCCATATAAAAAGACAGATTTAGCACGAACTTTTTTGACGAGCAAAAAGACGAAAGATGACACTAATTACACTAGGTAGCAATATTTTTTTTAGTATATTTGATGAGACCTACTTTTTTTTTATTGGTATGGGGTCCAAATGAGAAAACCAATGTTTCTATGGTGAGAAATTTAGAGAATTTTTCAAATCTAGTATTTTTTAAGCTTTTTTTTAGATATGACCTTGCAGTTTTGCTCATAGCTCAAAAAGGGCTGCAGCCAATTTTCATCTTTACGGTTTTTAAAGACGAATTAATTATCTACTTTTACATTTAAATCATTAGTTTCGCTGTTGTGAATTAAGGAAATTGTTTTCTTTTTTTGGTATTTTTTCTGTATTTGTATGATTGTATGATTTTTTCGGGCATCCAAAGCTAGCCTCTCCTCTCCTCTTTTGTTTTTAAACCCTTTTTCTGCTTTCGCTCCAGTGCGTCTTAAGATTGTTTGAAATTCCCTTGGGCCAACTAAAACACACAGCAGCAGAGACCCAAGAGCCCCAAAAAATATCATTACATTATCCACAAAGTCAAGCCACGCTCAATTTGGTTTTAACAAAAACACACACACACACATACGCATAGGCAGACAGACATTGGGAGCAGCAAACAAAGTCATTTTATTTGATATTTTTATAGAATATGCAATGCCATCAAAGACACAAAAACTTTTAACACAAACAGTGTGTGTGTGTGTGTGTGTGGGCCAACGATATAGAGAGTCAATAACAATTAAGTTCTCGGCCCCTGGCAAAGTTTTTGAACTTTTGTGCAACAAAAGTTTTGGGGCCAAACTATGAACTATGTAGCTAGGCCCCCCCAGAATGCGGGCAAGAGTGAAACTTTTTCAATTAGTTTTTATAACAACGAATTTTTTGAGGCCATAGCATAATGCTGCTGCTGCTGCTGCTGCTGCTGCTGCACAGGATGCCAAACGACCAACCACCGAAGAACCCCCCACTTCATTTGTAAAGGCGCAATATTTCATTTCAGTGAATTTGCCACAATCAGAGAGAGGCTGGCAGGCAGAGTTTGCCCAAAACTGGCTTAGACTGGTTTATCTTGACCTGGGTGTGTGCTTGTGTTTATGTGTGTTATCAACAGTAACACGTAGGTCTACATAAAAGTTTTGCCCAGCTTTTAGACAAATATGAGAAAATATGCTTGATTATGGCTGGCAGGGATTTGGGCTAGTTTGCACAGACGTCCGTTTCTTTCAGGTGGGTATGTGGTGGGACCTAAGGATCTAGGACCAAAGGTTCAAATGAAAAGCGCAAGGGTCGTAGAATAGTAGGGGCTTGGCCTTTATACAAACACAGCAGCAGCGAGTGAGTATAATAAAGAAAAATGTTTGTTTAGCTCGTAAATTCGCCCGACCGTCCCAAGTTGGTTTGCCCGCTCTTCCTTTTTTTGGTGCACAAAATTTATTATAATTGAGCCTGGGAGGCTTTTTTTTTTTTAGAAGAAAGGCTTTTAAAGACCGACCTGGCTTTTGGAATTTAAATTGATGGCTTGCCGCTGTGTGGCCTGCATTTAACGATGTGGTGCCTGAAAGTATGCAGTATGGCATTTTGATGCCTCACTTTTGTTGTATTTTTTTTTATGATTGCAAATGGAGCAATTAAAATATATGTTTTATGAGAGATGAAGAAATTATATAAATATGGAATAATATTATAATTATTAAGGTTAGAAGCTGTGCTTTAGAGCGACATTGCTGCCATTCTAAACAACATAATGAGACACATTGTGTACGGGTGGGAGTTGCTCTGCCTGATTTAAATTGCTGTTGCTTTAATTTATCTTATTAAGATGGAATACAATAGTTTTAAATGTGTATATATATATATATATATATAGATATATGAGTCCGTCTGTCTTTTATAGGCGCTTAAAATATTGGTTCCATCGTTATGAAATTTTGACTGTAAACTAATACGGCACAGCACCGCCCCCTCGTATAGACCTTAGTAAAAATTCGCCTTTCCACCTAATGATTTGCCGATCGCAATGAAATTTGTACAGTATAGCAATATCGCAATAAAACGTATTCCGTACACTAATATAGACTCAGGGAACATCAAGAACGGGCAGGGATCCATAATATAGGCTAAAAGTTCGTGACATCTTGGCAACCGAAGAACTGATTTTTATAGGACAATGTCGAAGGAGAAATGGGACAGAAAGCCCCCTTATAAAAGCGATATTAAAAATGCGTCATATCTCACATTAAGCTTAAATATTTTTAAGTAAATCTTAATTACAAATTGAATATAATTCAACTGGTTTTTGTTTTTAGGCAACGGCACAATTGACTTCCCAGAATTCCTAACAATGATGGCACGCAAAATGAAGGATACCGATAGCGAAGAGGAAATTCGGGAAGCCTTCAGAGTGTTCGATAAGGATGGCAATGGCTTCATTTCAGCGGCCGAATTGCGTCATGTGATGACAAATTTGGGCGAGAAATTAACAGACGAGGAGGTCGATGAAATGATCCGTGAGGCTGATATCGACGGTGATGGTCAGGTCAATTACGAAGGTGAGTGTATATATTCGCAATGCTATCCTCCTCCCCTTCACTCCCCTTCACTCCTAGTCGCGTGTCATGTTTTGGGTGTGTGCGACTAATTGGATTCTCAACCACATTGCTAACAATTGAATCACACATTACAACAACAACAAAACAACACAACCCACATTATAAATCGAGTCACAATTGACACTTGTTGTGTGTGTTTGTCATACTATGCGCTGCTTGCTTTTGATATTTCACATTATTTTTAAAAACGCAACTGATTCATTTCGGTGAATCTGTTTTTACACAAAACGTGTGGCGGCTCGGCTGTATAGTAAATTTTGTTCATTTTGTTGATTTTGTTGTACAATGTAGTATAGTATAGTATAGTATGTTATACTATGCAATGTCTATATCTTTCATCTCTCAACTATAGTGCGCATTATTATTAGCTATCGCCGTATATTCGGTTCTTAGTAAATTTGCAATTGCTTGCAAATTTAATTTTCAATTGAGCGAACTAGTGAATTGAACAGAGACAGATTGACAGAAAGAGTGAAAAGGAGAACGACAAGGTACAACTCAAGGTGTGTTGAAACACCTCGCACACACACACATACATACATACATACATACGTATATCCTGCTACTTAGTCTCCCATGCCCCTTTCAAATTGCTTTGATTTTAACACAATACATAAAAATTTGCTACAAGTAGCAATTAAAATCGTACAATATATACGTATATATAGTGTTTATATATACATCGGAGCCGGTAATATATGCTATATGCCGCTTGCGCTTCCAAGTTCAAATAAAAATCGCTTTGGCGGCTGCAAACGTTTTTTTCTACTTTTTTTTTTTTTTTTGGTTTTTTGTTTGTGAAGCGGATCAAATACATTAATCACAAGTAATTTATGGAACAAAGCATTAAAAATAGCCAAAAGTTTAAACAATAATATATTGTAGGAAAATGCGTTGATGATTTTCTAGTGAAAAGCCGAAAAGCCATCAAAAAATTCCCTGACGGCCAGAGCAGACCAGCAGGCACAACAATTTCCAAAGAATATGCATAGCTTGACAGTTTTTCAGTTGACTGCTGTATTCGGGGGTTCCTAAAGTAAATTTGGCAATTAGTTGATAAACTAATATAATCACTACAATTATGATATATGGCCAGACGGCCGGCACCAGACGCTTATAATGGCAACAATTAAAATTTAGTGTGCTGTTTATCCGACAATCAATCTAATCAATTTTTTATAATTATAATCAAAGTTCAAATGGCCAACAAATTAAGTTGTTTGATTGTTCTGTACATTTGTGAATCCAATTTAAGTTAATTCCAGTGTGTGTTGAAACCCTTTGTATGTGCAGCTCAAGCGCTAAACATGATCGGAAGAGGGACAAACAAAACAATACTTCTTTAAAGGTTGTCAAGAGGTTAAAGCAGTCGGTCAGATAAATTATGTATAGTTCGTTTTCTCATCTTCACGGTAGCTTTATTTCAAATATATGGCAATGCTTCAAAGACTGGCAAACCAAAATATTAGCTGGTCACACTTATAACAAAGCAGCTGACTTGGTGGTGTTCATTTTGTGTGCGAAAATTTAAAAATGTTGATTGAAGAGATAAAAAACAAGAGAGGAGAGGAGAAAAAATTGGTTCTGGTGGAGATTATAGCAGAAACAAACACGTTCTAGAGAACAAGAAGTCGGGCGTCGTAACCCGGAAGCAGAAAGAACAGGTCTGAGAAAAGATGGTCATAAGTCATAAGCATAAGTCCTTCAGGGGCGGGGGATACATTTGTTGGCCGTGCATTGTATTTAATCCTTATAAATTGTTTGATATTTTGTTTTAAAAGAAAACTGAGAAGCGTTGCCAGGTGTGAAAATTGCTTAAACAAATATATGAACGACGTCTCAATAAGTTTATACTTTAACAAAGATTACCTTGAACTTAAGAGAGGGAAACGATATTTCAATTTAAAGTAGAAGTTAGCTTTAACAAGAAGATTTGAACACGGGTTTATAAAGGCAACAAACTCTTACCCTTTGAGCTGATATGGAATAAAATAAATGTAATTTCTTGAATGTTTAATATTTTGCAAAATAATTTATTTGTAGTTCGAAAAGATTTTAAGTAGTGAGTGGAATTAGTCTTAACCAAACATAATAATTGAAAAATTTACTAAAAGATCTCTCACAAAAGTATTTCCATAAAATATAAATAATAATTATTAATACACAGCCAGAAACGAAATGCAAAAGCCTTTTGAATACACCGCCCAAGTGCTAAGTAATTTTTTATTTGTTTTTAACGAATTTTTTCCTTCGCTTTTCTATTTGTAAACACTTTAATAAGTCATTTATCAACACATAATATACAGCATATAAGTGACATGAGAGTGTCGTTCCCTTCTCCGGCTGCTTGTTTTTAAAGCAAATATAAATGTCGCGCGTAAATTCTGCACTTAAACGTTTAAACCAGAGAGTGAAGTGCTGATTGCTGCCTGCCTGCCTGCCTGCCGGCACACACAATTAAAGTATAAATATTGTGCAATATTCTTTATATTTTCGCATAACATTAACAACAACAAGAAAAACATATAAAGTCAACAGGCAATTTGGCCAAGCTCCTATATACACCATATACATATATATATATATGTATAAATATATATTCCCAGCGCATCGTACAAACATATAGACCAGAGGCAGAGCTAGCTGTATCCGAGCGCGAAAGAAAAAGAAAATAAAAAAACAAGCAGGAAAATAAAAGAAATCAACATAACATAAATAAATGTCTGTTGTTGCCATTTGCTTATTGCCAATTAACCAAAGTTTTTATTGTTGTCTTGCCGGTTTCCCAAAAACGACCCACCACCCGGACCCGGTCGAACCGCCACCACCTCTCGCAGTCCGCCGTTTATTTTGCAAGTGAAAATTATATGGCGCAAACAATGGGGTCGACACCAACAGCACCAGCATATATAGTAGAGATGTGTAGGGAATGGGTTCGGAATGGAAATGAGCATAAGATGATGATGAGGCTTTTACTTTGGCCTTTGGCCAAATATAAAAATGTTCTCAGAATAAAGAGAAAAGAAAGAAAAGTCAAAAATCAAATAAAATGTTAAAAAAAAAAAGGAAAACAAATTATGCATAATAATAAAACATGAAGGGGGGGATGAGTTTTTGATGAGTTGGCTGAACAACGGAAATACCCTTTTATATATATATGTCTATATATATGACAGCTAGAGTAGTCCGATCTAGACGATTACTGATGCAGCAGTATATACAATTGTAGCCCGATTTGGATGAAGTGAAGAGAAACTTTTACCCATCCAACTGACTGCAAGAGATTAACCATCAACAATCCAACTTATACTAAATATTCCCCCATCGGCATATAAACACAATAAAGTCATCTGATTTAAAGGATTTTATAGCATAAATAGAATGTAATATGTATCATAATCAGGTTTGCCCAACGAACATATTTTATAATGAAAATTCTCTTCTACAAGAGAAATAAAAACCCACACGGTAAATAACAACGTTATGAGCTCACACAAAACCACTGACAAAATCAGCACTGCAAACGTAGACTCTAAAACCTATTGGCTGACGGGGAATATAAACAAAAAAAAGAAAGAAAAAAAAAACATTGATGAAAGATAAACAGCAGAGGCCGTGCAAAAGGCCAAACATCAAATTTTGCTAAAAATATTATACAGCCAGATCAATTTTGAGCAAATTACCCGCACACACCTTTACTGCTGGAGTGGACCCAAAATAGCCAGAGCTTAGTTTCATTCTAATTGCCATGAAGTTATTCAGACACACCCTGTATTACACAATGAAGGATAACCTATAAAGTCCAACTGCTCTGCCGGGCGAATTATCAAAGTCGCCCACGTTGTTTTGCATGCAAAAACCCAAATTCAAATGTCAAATAGCCCGCCTACTCCCATCCTAGATATTTTTATATTTTTCTAGGGTTCGTCGAAGAAAACACTAGAACTAAATTAGCATATTTGCATTTCGTTAAAGGCTTAAAGGGAGGGGAGGGAGGTAGGGAACTTTGTTGAGAAATAGAATAGAAGGCGGCGGTTTACCGAGAACTATTTTATGTTTTGCGTTTTTGGCCATAATAACGATTTAGTCTTAAACATTTTAATGGATTATACGTTGTGTGTGTTTAAATATATATATATATATATATATATATATATATATATGTGTGTATTCCTTATTCGATCTAGGTGTGGCTTGGCACAAATGTAGCAAGTAAAGCAGACTTGCTGATGTCAGCTGTGCTGGGGTATTGATGATGATGATGAGTCTGCAGATAAGATAATATTTGTGATAAAATTGTAAGATAATTCTAGGATAAGAATTCAATGAATTTGATTTCTTCTCCAGAGAAACAGAGAAACTAAAATGCATTATATGACATTTTCCTTGAAAAAGGGCTACTTAGGCTTTGGCTATTATTACAAGATTACAACTAGCAAAATCTTTCACTAATGTTGATAAAAGTAGACTAAATTTCTACTCATATTATTTAATATTTAAAAGTAATTTTAGCAGCAGCTTAGCTTCACAAGAAAAGTTTATTATATAATAAGTAACTGCCAGGATCTATTTCGCCTAGAGTCACACGTTCTCATCAGCGGTCAAGCCAAACATTTCAACGGCTCACTGACACACCCACCACTCGTAAGCCATATACCTGCACATCATTTGCTCTGGACTAATAGCGGTTATTGACGTATATTGTCACATCTATCTCTCCATCTATCCACCTGGACCCCCTGCCCTGCATTGGCTCATGGTGTCCATCAACAACTGTTGCTGTGACAATGCCATAATTAAGTGGCCAGCTCACTTATGTATATAGATTGGTTCACCTTGCTGCGTTCACACTCATTTGTCACCAGCTGACATGATAGAAATATGTGAAAAATGCAGTAGATAGACATTGCTTCGCTACCAAACATCAGCATTCAGCATCATCACCAATCTAGCAGAGACTAGAAGAAGAGTTGCTTGCTTTTTTTTTCCTTTTTGTGATCTATTTTTAAAGGCTGCATACAAACACCTGATAAATTGGGGACACACAGCCCAGCGCCAGCCCCAGCCTCAGCCCAACAGCAATAGCAATAGCCTCAGTAGCTGCTATGAGGAAGTGTATATAGTAGCAGCATCAGCATCGCTTCAACGAGACCGAGACAATGTCGCTGTTACCGAGTCCGAGACGGGGGCGTGTTAATCGACCCCCATCAGATTCTGCTACGCCTTCTGGTCCGCCTCGTTGTACTGCTCCTCCTGCCACCTCTTCATTTTATTTTATCGGACGACCGTCAATCGAACAATGCCTCGTCCGTCGTCCATGCATTTTCTCTTCTCAGACCATGTATTTTTAGAGTGCAGAACAAACAAGAGCGAAGGGGGTACCACGAACTTTATATACCCTTGCAGAACATTTCTAACATTTCGTCAACGGATGTGTAGGCATCCAAAGGAATAAGAATAGGCAGTGCAGCATCCTTTTTCTAAATTATACTGATCAAGAAAACATATTCTCTATGGGGCCGAAGATGCTTCCTTCTATGCCTTACTAATATCGTGACAAAATTATAATACCCTCTGCAAGGGAGGGTGTATAAGATGCAAAACTAAAAAGTACTTAGAGCTATTTTTATATGCTCTTACAATTCTTTGTGCATGGCTGTGTGTGTGTATGAGTGTGATTTGTGCGCTTAATAAATTTTCCTTGGCGACGCTTTTCCCTCTCAGCCTTTCAACGCATCTCGTGACTTGCTCGTTTGTCTTATTGATTAGCCAGCAATTGTTTTGGTTTTCTTCTTGTTGTTGCGCTGTTTTGTTTTGTTTGTTTCTAATTGATTAATTGTTGTTGATGTCTTAATTAGGTGGGAAGGTTAATGGCAGGTGCTATAATAAGCACTTGTCTTGTTTTCAATTTGTGATTCCGTTTTCTGATCTCATTTCTGGTAGTACAGCTGTACATCGTGTAACAACAAACGTAACAAAACGATCAATAGTTCTGATGGATGGGAAAATGATAAAGTGCCAAGGCCAAATCTTGAGGGTTTTATTCTTTTATACATTTTATTTCTGCCAAAAATGAATGCTCTCGATTTGGCTGCCATAGATGATGATCCCATAAACAAATTTAGCAATAGTTTGGTAATCCTTGAAACTTTTGCTCCTAATCCTATCATAATTACATGAGCTTCATATTGTCATCACAAATTTAAGTATCGAAGTATAGAAGCCATTTGTAAGTGGGTCAAAATCGAAGTGAAAGTCTATACAGTCGAATGTAAGGCAACTTTTAACCTCCTTGCATCTGTTATCTATTTAGCAAGCTCGAGGTTAAAGTGAGTTAGAAACGTTTTTTCGCTAAGCTCAGATCAGGGAAAAGTATGATCTAATGGAAAGCTCTTTTCATTACTAAAAAAAAATTCGTTATATCTTAGTGCCTTCGTATGTACTAATCGACTATTCAAAACCAAGCTCAAATCCTCAGGCCATCCGCAACATGACATTATAATCCCCTTAAATCTATATCTGAAACACAAATACATCTTTTATACCCATATATTCAATGATTCTAATCGTCTGCTCTCTTCTTCTGTATTTCCAGAATTCGTGACTATGATGACATCGAAGTGAAGCGTTAAATTATTTCTTTTTAAGCCTTTCTATTTTTTTAAGATGTTGACGAAGACTGTAGCTGTGCGCAATAACATCGCGCCACGCTGTTGCTATGGACCCCAGTAAAAGATCTTAAAAAAACAACAACAACAACAAAAACACAACAACAAAGAGTTAAGCAAAAAAAAACCAATAAGAAGAAAACAAAAAGAACATTTAAGAAACTTAAAAGAGAAACAGAAAAACCGTACACTTAAAGAAAAGCATAAGCAAAAAAAAGAAAATTTAAACATTTAAAAAACAAGAAAAAACCCAGAAAAAATTTCATGAAAAACAATTAATGCAAAGAAAAAAGAAAACACACATACAAGAAACAATTAAAGCAAACTCCAACAACAACAGCATACTTAATGAAGTCACCGTTTAAACAACAACAAATACAAATTTACTACTACAACACCACAACAACAACAACAAGAACAGCAATAAGAATAATTTTAAGTAGCCGCATTTTTGTATGTAAAACTCAGCCAGCCGCCCGCCGCCAGCAGCACCCCGAGCAAAGGCAAAACACAGTGGCGCCATCCGGCGAGTGGTGGCGGCAACCGTTTAACATTTTAGGCGAAATTTGAAATTGAATGAAACAAATAAATAACAACACACTCTGTAAGCTGAATTGTTTTCAAATTTAAACAACACAAATTTGTCGTTTGCGTTTTTTGCAAAATAAAAATGCAGAGCAACAATTTCCAAAATTTCTTTTTGCAAAAACTTGACATAGACACACACACACACACAAACACAAACAGAACACTCACTCACACCAACACAGCTACACAACAAACACAACAACTAAAATATATATTATAAATACAACAACAACAATATATATATATATAAATATATTATAAATAATGTAAAATCAAACCAACAACAAATTCTTCTTATTAAATTATATTTAAAATTAAAATTAATAAATATAAAGAAAAAATAAATAAAAATTACAAAAAAACAAACAAACAACCAACTACAAATACATTTTCGATATAAAATTAAATTAAAACTACAACAAAATGCGTTAAAAAAATGAGTGTAAATATATATATAGATGTCGTGTCGTCTATATATGTATTGTGTATATATATATATATTTATATATATATATATACAAACACACAACCAACCATGTATTTGCATGTACTATTGTCCAGCTTGGCGCGCAGCAAAAGCAAAAGGAACTAAGATTATTTTTTGGCATCAGGTCAGGCGCCAAGCCGAGAGAAGAAGAGCGCAGGAGCAGAGTCATCCACTCTCTCTGTCTCTCTGTCTCTGAAAGTTTGGAAACAGGCAACCGCAGGCTGCCTGGCTGCTGGGCAATTGGCCATGCCCTCCCCGGCGTTGCACGCCTTTTTGTAGCAAATTTAAGCAAATGAATAAATGCATAATTGATTGTCTATGATATATACATATATATATGAATACGGTTATGGATATGATATATGCAGATTTAACATATTTAAAGGCAAAACCGCTACAAAAAGCAAAGAACATTTCTCTAGCATTATTAATTACCACATAAATATATATATACATATACTTAAAGCGAAAGAAAGCAAGTAAAATTAACATAATTTTATTATAAAGAATATACAAATTAAATATTTATATGCAAAAAGGAGCCGAAAGGAAGAGCCAGAGTTGTAGATCAGCCCGTAAAAGGCAGAAAGATAATAGAAGACGACGATTACGATTTCATCAAATACACACACACATAATATAAAAGGATATAAAGAAAAACAAGGATGCAGCAGCAGACGAGGCGCTAACAACACCATCAGCAACTCGTAGAAGACAACTCGAAGGAAGCAGAAGAAGAAAAACCAAATAGCGCAGATGTGGAAACGCTTGACGAGTTTTGGGCCATTAACAGACCAACTCGTTTAATTTACTATATATAAATACATAACATATATATATAAACATATATATATATATATTTATAAATAAATTATATTATGCAACAAACTAGCAAAGCAGAGAAAGTAACAGCAAAATAAGACAATTGACTTAAATTTAAGCAAAAAACCAAAAAAAAGAAAGAATATATATAAATAAAATTGAAAAAGAATAATGTCAACCAAAATTAGCTAAAAAGTAAGCATGATATGCATATATACTTGTATAGTAGTATGTGTATATATGTGTATGGTTTATAAGTAAACCTGCTTTGTGTTAAAATCGGAACCCAGCACCAATTTAAAAACAAAAAAAAACAGGCGTTATAACACTCCACTTTGAAGCGAAACCGAATCTTTCCTAGCTAAATCTATAAAACTAAAAACTATCTTCAACTTCTAAATGCTGTTCTCTGCACGCCCAAAAGTAGGCTTTTCCTTTGGCCAATCACAAAACAGATCTTTACTACTAAATCCTTGTACTAACCCTAACCCAAGCAAGCACAACTGTACTTGTATCAGGTTGCTGCTCTTGTTTCAATACTATAAAACTTTGGTCTTTAATTTAATTTCATATCGAAAACTCGCGTTTCCTTTTCTAGAAGCTGCAGCTATTGCTATCAACTGTGTTTGACGTGTCTTCTAAGCTACTACTACTTCTACTACTACTAACAAAACCTATCCTAACATCAACACACACACACACCCCGTTTCCATGAAACCCATTTCGCCCTACACAACACTTCACTATCCTTTCCTTTCCACTCTCTCTATTCCCCCTTCACTGCATAAGCAAATCAACTGTGAGTATATTTAAAAATTAAACAAAAAAAAAAGAAAATATTTAAAAATGAAAACGTAACTGCGTGTACTATTTAATATTTAAGTCGGTACTAAATATTATATTACTTATATACATACATATAATTTATGTTCGCTTGACTTTGTGTGGGCAACAACAAAATTTTATTAGTGAAACAAAGAAAAAACAAAAACAAACAACTAAATTAAACACAACACCATTGCGATAAAAACAAAAACTTTTCTATAACTTTTTTAAAAAAAGAAATGAAATAAAAACCATTTTGTAGCGAAATTTGTGCAAGTTTTAAAACCAAATTTAAATAATTGCAAATTATTATGAAGAAAAACAGAAATCTCTATAAATAATATAAAAAGCAAAAACTAAACTTAAATTAAATTTAATTTAAAAAAAATTTAAAAAACAAATACACACGAATTTTTCTAACTTTAAATCATAAAAAAATAAAACAAAAACCAAAAGAACTTGCAAAACTTCTAAACTGCATAACACACACACACATATATGTACTCATACGATATATATGAGACAGTTTCAGGCAACACTCTTTCATTGCGCCTTGAAGTATGCTGCAAATTGCAAACAACAAACAAACATCATCCGCTGGTGTCATTGAAATTGTGTTGAATATTTACATTTCATTTGCTAAACAACTTGCAAAGTAATACACAATTTGTTTAAAAAAAAAATATCTAAAACAAACCAAAAACAAAGATGTTGTTGTTGTTCATTAGCAACACTTACAATATTTCCGAAAACGGTGCAAAAGAAAAAACGCATAAGAAGAACTAACAGCTTGCGCCTAAAATATCTAAGTATATATACATGCATATATATATATATATTAAACACATATAAATAAATATACATATATATACATATATATTTATGAATATTGTAAAAATGTGCAAACAATGCCGAAATGTTAAGAAAAAACATCAGCCGAAGCAACAGAAACAAACAACAAGAACGGAACATCAACAAAAAAATTTCTTTACAAAAAAAAATACACAAACATTTTAAAAACCTCGAAACAAAACAAACCAAAAATTGTTGTTTTCATTTAAATTGAATTGGTTGTTGCCTTTAACGCTTTATTTGCTTTGGTTTTAAAGTTTTTTGGGGTAGAGACTTGGGCCGGCCACGAAGGAGAAGATCCTGCAGCAAATATGTTCCGGCATGATGATTGATGATGACAACTTCGCCAGACCTATACCTCACAGAGCTCAGAAAGTCAAGTAGTTAAGTTAAGTGTATTCATCATTAGCTCAACTCTTAAAGGACGCCCAGCCGCAAAACAGGAAGTTTGAAGCCAGGCGCAGGCCAGTGCTGTTCGCCTTGCTCGGTGCTTGGATGATGATGCCTAAAGGTCAACGGATTGTATGGGTTTGTGTGTGTTATTGGAATCCTTCTAAACTATAAAGAATTTACCAAAGTTATACATGAAATGTATGTCTAATTAACCACCTATAAAAGATTTCATAGCTAAAATATGATATGATTATGATATCAATAATACAAGTAGAGTCTAGAAACTCGTAAAAACTAAAACAAGTATTTTTAATGTCAATATACTTTATAATATATGTGTATGTATATGCATTAACCGAATGTACCTTTAATAAACAAAAATTATTAACGAATAAATAAAATAGTAAGCAATTACCAGGCCAGTAGCTTCGCTTGACCGTACAATGCCGCATTGCTTTTGCCAAAGAGCATCTAATTATAGAGCCACACTTAGGGCATGTCTCTGCAAAGTTTGGCTCTACAGTTGAATAATCTTTGCGTTTCAAAACTTCTATTTCAAGTTCAAATTTGGCAGGCTTTCGAGGCCAAGTGATAAAATAGTATTTGCATATTAGAAGTTGGGCTGTAAATGGCTAAAATAAGCCCATAATCTATTACTAACTGATATCTGCCAAGTCCTCTGCTCAAAATTTAATTTTTCATAAAAGTTTATGCGGCATTTCGAGTTCAAAGCGATTTCTAACCGTTTGCTGCACAACAGAATAGACAATTCTTCAATTTTTCTTGTAACTTACGATGACCGTGCTCTGGCTTTCAGGCCATCAACATAAATATTTGTATTTTTCGAAAGTTGTTTAAAATGTTTTTGCACTAAATGTCTAAAATATGTATTAACCTTCAATATAAGTAAACATATTTATATATTGAGATATTGATGTTGTGCTTAGCTGTTTCTTCACTCGAATTGAATGTGCAACGTTATTGTTAAAAATATATACATATATTTGGAATGATAAGCAATTGTAGGCCTTAAAAACTAGTAAATGCAACAAATATTTTAGCAACAAATTAACCTACAAGGATTATATGAACAAAATATATATACATTATCGGGGCATAACGAAAACTATATATGAAAAACAAACTTCAAAATTGTTTATAAATTATTTGGCAATTGTTCTATCTGTTCTGCTGTCTGTTCTGCTTTCAAAATGAATGTCTGTGCATATTTTCTAATCTCAAAGCAGGTGTGCCGATCTTAGTAAAATTTCAATAGCATTTTGTAATGGTTTGGATATAATTAAGAGGTTATAATACAAATTCGCAGATTTATATTCAAAATGAGTTTCGTCCACTAAAAAAAAAACAAATATTCAACTTGTTCATTTCGTTTTAAGCTAAACTAATCAAATTTCATTAATTTAGATAATTTAAAATGTTAAACAACAATTTACATAAATTGCTTCTAATTTCAAAAGGTTGTAAAATTAAGGTTTTTAAATATTTTTCCTTAGCTTTTTCCCTCACCTTTTTATAGAAGCCTCAAAGTAGGCAATAGTTTTCTTGAGCATTTCAATTTTCTTTATCGATTTAATCTATATACATGTATTATGTTGGCACTATAACTATGAAATACAAAGAGTTTTTGCACACACATACATACACAATCACACCTACACTAATCTACATAAATACACACAACAACTAGATTTTCATATAATATTCTGGGTTTTTTTTTGTCACAATTTGTGTGAACTGTGGCCAAAGGCAACATTGTGTGGAATGTTCAACACAAAACAGCTACAGTGCGTAAACAACAGTTAAACAAGTACATAATTCCAAAAACAAAACAAAATATATATATATATATATATATATATATACATAAAACAAGAAAAAGAAACTTTAGCAACTAAACAAAGCTTGCAGTTTTATTTTAAGCGACCACAAAAAACTTTGGAGTACATAAGTATGATGGCAATTAAATAAAACACGCCCATTTAAGGCTTTAATATGTAGTAGCGTGAAATTCCATTTCAATCATAAAAACGCCAACAAGAACAAGCAGCAACACCAACTTAATCAAAACTTACTGCAAGTGGCAAAGAAAATTGCTTACTAAAACTGAAACTTGTGTAAAACTGTTACTTTTAAGCGCCTGTTTAAATCCAAGTTGAAATTGTAGAAAGATAATGGCACGGTGTTTAAACAGTTGTTTTAGCAAACTATTTATATTTTGTATTTGAAATGAATCAAAGCCATTAATTTCATTAACATTGGACACCGATTTCTGTATATGTAATCTAAAGTAAACCAAAAAGAAGAGAAAGTACGTCTAACAACAAACATTTTAATTATAATTATAATTCTATTCTATTTAACAGGCAAAAGCAAAACCAATAAAGACAACAAACAGAATACATATACAACAATAGACGGGTGTGTTTTTGTTTGTCATTGTGCGTGTGCATTTTTTTGGGTTGTTTGGCTCCTGGTTTAGTTAGCAATGCTTCACTGTGTCTTACTTGTCAAATTTGCAGAACTAACAGAAGCTGTGGGAGTTTGATTTACATATAAGCCAAATGCTTGGTCTCTCATTTTAAACGATGACCATTCTTACATTTACACTTTCACCCACACAGGCGCCATCTATTGCCCAAGTTTAGCTGAGGGCGTACTGTAATGAATTCTGTAAGTTAGGGCGCAATTTTAAAAGCTTCCTCAGTGCGAACTTCAGAACTTAAGCTGTACATGTAGAGGGTGTTTATTCAGAGTTCCATTTCCGATAACAGTTGAATTTTAATAAACATTATTACAAATATAATATCGCCAAAATAATGCTTGTAAATTTGTTGAGGAAATCATGGTTTATTCCGGGAAAGTTACCATACGCTACGCTCACTTTCCTGTGGACTGGAATGAGGCTAGTTTTTGATTCAATACGCTTGTCAGTAGTAAAATATCAACATTTGAAGTGAAGAGATACTCGTACCCGTATCATCGTTACATCCATTATTTGGTGTGGGACTCATGGAATCGTGTATGCTCATGCCCGAATTGAATAGAATGTTCACCAGACACATATTCTTGGCCAACAGGACGGTATCCCTTGCCATAAAGCGCGTCAAATCACAATTCAGATACAGAAGATAAGAGAGTACTAAGTGATCCAAAGCTTACTTTAAATCGATCAAATGGCGCTAATAATGATATTCCATAAAAGTCTCGTATTCGAGCCCTTATAAGATCATTGGATATATGTACTCCGGGAAAATTTGTCTCATTCGGTACAATGTGAACAAAGCTTGGCATTAGGTTATGTTGGTTATGATTACCGCTGGTGTAAATCAGCGAACTCGAGATAGCTAATAAAACAAGTCCGCTCGCTTAAGTCTCTAAAGCAAAAGTCGCTACGCCCAACATAAATTATGATGAATTACAGCTGAAGTTTGAAACTTGAATATATAAATTTCAAACTCTTTGAAAGAATTCGTATAATTTGACACATAAAAAGTCTGCGCGGTGTCCATATATCTGGAAACACTAACCTGAGTCTGTTAAACGACTCCCTAGCTCGTGTTAAGAGTTATACTGATTTGAATATAAGCGAAATATCTGGAGAAATTCACTATGTGATTCGTTTTACTATGAAAATGGGTAAAAGGCTGGAATGGCTTGCTCTATTCCGTACCGGAAATTTCCTTATAACAGATGCACCTCGCACTGGTCGGACTGTCACTGCAAAAGCCGATGAAATTTTGCATCTGATGGAGCAAGACCGGCACGGAGATAGCTGTCAGGAGATAACGGAGGCACTAATCATCAATCATCTAAAAAGAGCAGGCTGCTCAAAGAAGCTCGATGTTTAGGACCACATAAATTAAGGCAAATTAGAGCAAACGCTGCTGAAACGTATCGAAATTAAATTGATTTGAATAAAGAAAATTGTTGTTAAGAAATGTACAAAAAAAACCACAAAAAAAAAACCCATTTGATATAATATATGTTCTTATACGCAGTGTAATGTCAATAATAGCATAGGTTGCTAAATCCAACAATAATTACGATAAACAAATTAACCAATACTATTGCAAAGCAAAATTAATTATGATCAATATTTATACTTTTCTATGTCGATGGACAAATATATTTAAAATTTGTATGATTTGAAAAATTACGTATACGCCTTGTTATGCCAGCCCTATAAATGTAAAATTCTCTGCCTTGATCTGGCAACACCGCACATTATTTTGTGAATGAATAAAGCTCACGCACGCCATATAAAAAGCTCACAGGCAAACAATAATTGCAAAGCTCAATTTGTGCTGTTCACTCACGAGCATAGATGCATGCGTGTGTGGTTTGTGGCTTGTGGGTGAAGCTGCAGGGATTGCAGGAAGGGAGGTATGCAGTATGCAGTAGCATGCCGCATTTGGCTTGCAACCATTTTCTTTGAGCGCATTTTACTTTGTTTTGTTTTGTTTTGATTTTAACGGCCAGTTTCGGGCGACTTTGTGCCTTTTGGGTTTCGGGTCGTGTGTCGTTTCGGCCATCGTGTTATTTTTATGTTTGGCATGACGACGAGAAGCTGCCGCTGCCGCTGCCGCTGCCGCTGCTTCTGCCTCCTGCCTCTGTTTTTGCATCCCCCTCCCTGAGTGTTTGTGTTCCACTGTTTGTTTGTCTAGTGCAGGCAGGCTGGCACGCTCCGTTTCAGTTGCTGGCAGGACATCGAACGGTGCAGTTGTTGTCGCAGTTCTCGCGGCGTTATTGTTATTCCTCTTTAGGCATTGTTGGTGTTGCTGTTGTTGTTGTTGGTGTCGAATCGACAGTGAGACTGAAGTTAGTGAAAGTGCAGCAGAGTTTCGATTCGCACAGCCGGTTTGTCCTTGTCGCGCCGCTTGCATCCTTAACCTTCCACACGCTCACCAGCAGCAGCAGGCTAAATAGTAACTGCCTACAGGCACTTTACGGCTGCACAAACGTTAGGAAACTGAAACCCATTCAAGGGATATGGCTTAGACCTTGTGAGCGGCACTCGAAGGGGCATCAATAAAAAGTGGAAAACCTTCGCCAATCTAAGACATTTGCAACATAAAGCCGGAAGACGACAGCGCACAATCCACAATGCAATATGGAAAGCCAAGACCGTAAACCCCCAAACATAAGCCAATGCCAAATGCAGCCTTAAGCGCTTTCGCTAGTACAAGGCTTCGGAGGAAAGGCAAACGCTGCACAGTCAAGCGTTCCAAATGCATTTAAAGGGCAATCGCAAGTGCCAGTCCAAGAGCAAGTGCAAAAGGAAGTGAGGATGAGCGAACGCGGCTCCCTTGCCGGCGGCGCTGGTGGCGGCCGTCATGCACGGGTTAGTCCCACACCCGGACGTGGCAGCAAGATAGCCTATACACCTTGTCCCCGCTCTGAGCCTCCACAGGATCTGGCGCTGCCGCCACCACATGCCATGGCAGCTCGCAATTGTCTCGCCATACCGATGTCCTCGCTACAGACGGCCAATGGACCGGGCACAAACGGCAAAGGTAAGTCTGAAACAGTGGTGCACAGTTATAGAAAGTAATGAATTATGAAATTGTTGCGACCGATATGGAGAGAGCTAATCTGTTCTTTTAATAAAATCGATTTTTTGTGAGAATATTAAAATTTCTATGGATCAAATATTTTGGGACATCTTTGGGCAGGCTTTTTTGATTTTACGAATGTTGCAACTGATTTGGCATAGTTTGTAGTCTGTGTTCATATACAAACAGCAGTGTGATTGTATTATATCTGTGGAGTTTTTGTTTGGATTTTGGATGGGCTTCTTTAAACTTTAAAGTTCAACTGTTTAGTTTAATTATGGATCAGTGGTTGTGATATAAAGGCGAAGATTCGATTATAAACTAAGACCAGGGAAATATTTCTTATAATTTTGATTATAATTCTAACAGAAGTTATTGAAATTCGCCTTTCAGATGATTAGCATACGCTTATGTTTGCTCTTGAAAATATCTAAGTTTGTTAGGGAAGCCCCACACTTTCTTGTGTGTAAATACTGTTGCTCAAGTTCACAGCTACAAATTTAAAAAGTCACAAATTTTTTATATCAGAAATTTCAATGTCAATGTGGCACTGTGCCACTGTGCCATGGTTGGCTCTTAATCGCTAATTAAGAAAGAAGATGAAGAAATAATTTTTTGGCAAGCAATTGCTGTGATTGTTTTGGCTCTCGTTCTGATTCTACTGTTTTGTTTGGCTTGTCTATGTCAGATTGGGATATATCTATATAATCTAAAAAGGGCCCACCGCTGCATTTGTGCCTGGCAATCAGCAAAAATCATAACGAAAAAATTTGTTTTGCCTTGACATGTTTTCTGTGTTGGGATTTCAAGTTATCTTCTTCTAGTTTTTGCTAGGTTTGCTAGCCTCCCCTTACACTCACATTCACTTACATTTTTCCCTGTGTTGCCTTATTTTTTCTTTTTGTTAAAATTTGTTGCTACATATTGGACCCAAACAATTGTAGATTCGATTTGTTGGTTTTGTGTTGCAGCTGGCGCCATCCGCGTATTGGCAAAACGTGATTTTGATTGTCATTTCATTGCTCTCGGCAATCAAATTGCAAACAAATTTTTAGACATAAAACGAACACGCAGGACAGTGGTTCGAATGCTGAATGGCGTTGGCGTGCAACTGTTCTGTCAAAGCTGATTGAAACAAATGCAAAGGCAGTTAACAAATATATAGAAGAAATGTGCTCAAGTTTTCAATATTGTTTGCATGTTTTCAATGTAGACTTGCTGTATCTCAACGAAATCAGTAAAATTTTGTAGCTCATTATTAGCCAAAAGCTAGCAAAAGCAATCAACGCATCAGAGCTGCTCAGCTGCTCAGGGCCTGTAATAAACACAGAGCTACAAAAAACTCGCCAGAAGCCTAGCAACTTAATTTAAAATTTATGGGCTCAGTCAACGACGACGACGACAGTAACAAAAGCAAAAGCAGCAGCAAAAGCAACCTGACTAAGTAAAATCTGTAGCAACTGCGATATTAAATGCAGCCCCAGCTTGAGCATCATCAGCTGCTGAAAAACAATGTACTTAACACTTATGCATACTCATATACTTAATGACAATTATGCTCAAAGTGGCTCACAAAATACACCGTTATTGGGTCGAGAATTTTTGCCGTCTTTGTCCTACCCCACACTGATTGTTTGGCAAAAATTTAGCAGACGTCGAAGGGCATATTGTTTTTTGTGTGTCAAGCTTGGTTAATTAATATTTACACATATTTGCCTAGCAAAAAAGTCAATAAAGTGGGCTGGCTTACTGCACGCTGCACCGCCCCAAAGTAGGCAACAGAAACTGTAACACACAAAGCATTCTCTGAACGTGAAACGTGGCGTATGATTTATGCAGCGTTATTTTTTTCTGTTGCTGTTCTGAGCTGTTGCATATGCATGAAAGCGCAAGCACAACAACAAAAATTGCGTATACGCCGCATAACAAACCGAAATTAAGCTGGCCGAAATAACAAACGACAAAACAAATAGGCAAGCGAAGAAAGCAACGAAACAGAGTATACTCTAACTTGATAATAGAGGGATATTCTGTACAATAAAATGACTGTCGATAATCGTTATATATAACACATATGTAAATGACACGACAGTGTTACGAGACATCATAATGCTAAGGAACAGAATAGATGTCTGTAATTGTTGTTTTAATTGCTGCTCTCATAAGGAGGTTTATCTACACAATAATTCATGTTTAGTTTGTCTGTTTAGTTGTTTTGCTTTTATGGGAACAAAGCTGCCGAATCAATCATAAGGATTAGTGTTTACAGTACACTAATAGAGCTCATGGCATTAGTATTCCATGGCGTTAATGATTTTCTATTTATATTGTTTAGGTTTCATTGTAAAAGTTCGAAAACACTTATGCAACTTCGAGCTTACCTATAAACATTAACGCAATATCTTTTCACTAAAAACAATACCGCGCAGGAGATCAAATCAAAGATCACAATCTCACGGAAGGCAAAAGAAAATTCGAAATTCCGTCCAAATTCCGACTATAAGATTATTTATTTATATCATATTTATATCATATTTGACACACCCAAACGTAGGCAACAATTTTTATAATTTATTTTTATATCTTATAAGAACAGATTCTTTTGCGATTTTGTCTAAAATTCTTATCCAATCGTTAGAAAATTTGGCTACAGATCTGTAGATAATTTACTGATATATATATATACTGACTTTCATACCAAATTTGGTGATAGTCTCCGAGATCTAGATTTGCATACATCCAGACGGACGGATGGATGCACAGACGGACATGGCAGGATTGACTTTATGGGGTCAGAAAAAGTTTCTTCTATCTCTTACATATATTTGCATGAACAGGAAATCGTTAAAATGCACACTGAGCAAACAGAAGAGCAAAAAGACCACGGTTACGAGCACAGTGATCAAGCTCTACAGCTTCATTGATTGGGACAGTAGAAATCAGAGAGAAGCCAAAAATAGTTTCGGAGGAGTGGAAATGAGATCTTCTCTTTACAGAAAGAAGAGTGGGGCAAAGAAAGTGGAGGACAGCTTATTTACAAAATAAAATTTACCTCATCAAGATGTTAGTAAGCCGCTTGACAACTGCAAAGAAAGAAAGTGTATAAAGCCAAGTCAGAACAGCAACAGTCGCCAGGGCTTCGCTGCTCGGTTGTGCCTTCTACAATATATTTTCTGGATGCCTGCCAAACTTGTGAATTATATCGCAGGGCTCGCTGTTGTTGCTGATATTGTTGCTGTTGTTGTTACTGTAATGGTTGTTGCTGTGGGCTGCTACTGTGGGGTGCCGCTGCTGCCGGGTAATGGCAACAGCAACATCAACATTGAAAAGTAGCTGGCGACATGGCAGACCACTTCATTTATCACAATTTATGGCTATGCAGACACATCGGACATGGCAATTCCAACACCAAACCGAAACTGCAGGTGGAAAGTTGGCCATAATTTTTTTAACTTCGCCAATTGATAATTTGGCTTGTGTCGTTTTGGCCTTGGACTTTCATGAAGGTCAAATCGGTGTGCAATTGATTTGATGTTCTGCCAAACGAAGATTGCATGTGACAGTGCCAAGGGTTGGCAGACAAAAAAGGGGACCAGAATATAAAAAATGAGAGTTTTTGCAAAAGTGAAGCCAGTCAGTCCGCAGAGCGTTTAAGGTCGCCGCTGTCTCTGGTTTTATCCTATGGCTTTGCCTAGAATCTGATTGATTTACTAAGGGATTTGTGGTCAAGACTTTTTTGTGTCTCATCTGCAGATGGACAGCGTAAGCGGGCCTGCATTGGTGCAGCTACAGCTTATCTAAATTTAAGCAGACTTACACTTTTGCCAAACGTATTTATCTTCATTTTCTATGAACTGCAAAATTTCAGTCAACCCAAAATTACTGCGAAGCGATTTTCTTTCTCTTCTACACAAATTTGCAACACTTTCTCTTCTATACAAATTTGCAACGCTGTGATTTATTTACGAAAAGAAAACGAATATGCCATAAAAATGTTGCAAAATTATGCATTATGAATATGCCCAAAAAATCTAACAATAAAAATATTTAATGCATATGCGAGAGGCAGCAAACGGCATTGTCCTCGCTGCTGGCAGGCTATCATCTTTCATATACCTAAGTATGCCCAGCAAACATTTCTTTTATTACAAAACTTATAAAGTCGGCGTCGACTTGATATGACATTTTGATAGAATTTTGTATTGCTTACCGCCAAGAAGTCATTCTAGAAGTCCTTATGCCTCAATCTAGGCATTCTTTATTCAGCTAAGGATAGCATACAAACCGAATTTGGTTGCATTTCCATAAAAACAGTTTGCCATACTAAGTTCTCACTCTTAACCAATCGGCTTGATTGCAGCCCTATGATTTTGTTGCCAGATGCAGATCAACTTTGGTTGATCGAAAATAAGGAAAACCTAACTTAATTTCAGGTGGGAAAGACTTTTGAAAAGCTTTTGGGCTGTGAAAGAGTTTAGTCTGAAACATTGGAAAACCTGTTTTTTGCTATCTTTGAGAGATAAGAAGCCTGTGACCTGAGAGAGTAGATAGAAAGTAGTCATTTAGTTTTATATTTAAGAGTTTCTGCTGACAAAATGTTAACAGAAATACAAGTCTAACCTAAAGAGCGAAGCTGATTCCTCATAAAAACTCTTAGAGAGATAACTAAAATTGCCACTCTCAGCAAAAGATTATACAATGATCATCATACCTTCTCACTAATGTTCAAGCCCGCTGCAAAATGTTTTGCGGGTTTACTAAAATAAAACCCTTTCGGAATGTGCCGCAAAACGTCTGCATTTACTCATACCTATGCAGGGCAATGAAAAATACTGTCCCCTGGTACAAAGGCGGATCATGCGAGTATACGAAATTTATAGGCCTTCCCACGCCCACCAGCTGAGGCTATATGCCTGAGGTTGAGGGGTGCGCGTTCTTTTTATGTTAACGGCTTGGATGGGCTTGGATTATCCGCTGTCTGCGGGCATTATTTTTACAGCCTCCATTCACAAAAATGAAATGAAAGAAAGCGCAAATAAAATGTGTGGCCAAAGAAATGCTAGGCAAGGCAGGAGATGTGGCTGAGGCAACAAAACTAACCCACATCCTTTCGCCTTCAATTGAAAGTCACGTAAAATGAAAAACTCGCACGCGCATAAAATGGGCAACTGCTTATTGTAGCCAAAAGGAAACATGGCTTAAGGGTTCTGCAGGGGTCGAGTTGTTTATCATCTCTACTTCTTGCTTATTTTCTGGCAGCTGCAGTTTTTGGCTTATTTATTTATTTTATTTTATTTACATTTAATTATATTTCTTCACCAAGTTTCCAAGCAGAAGGCAAATGCAAGTCAGGCAACGGCAAATGAATTTTTATGTGCGGCACAAAATTGAGTTTTCATGCTGCCAGCCAATTCGGGACCTAAAGCCGAAGCCTTTCCCCATAACGTGCCCCAGACTCGCCCCTTTCAGATTTATGCCTAGCTCTTAAAGTGAAAAATCGTCATATTGGTTGTGGGTAGTAGGGGGAGGGTCGGTCTCTTCGGTGGGTGGCTCTTAAGAGCTCAACTGCAAAATATGACGTTGAGTTTGTTTGGCTCCTTTGCAAAAGCTTGACATTGCCTTGGCGTGACATATTTATCACTTGAATGCTAATAAGTCTCTATAATTAGAGCGAAGCAAGCATGCAAATTGCATGTTTGAAGTGCAATGAGAGGAAGGAAAAATTAAAGAGGAAAAAAGCGTGGGAAATATGTACCAACTTTCATCGAATATTTAAAAGAGTCACAGTTTGTGCTGAAAATCATTTCAAATTTATAAAGATTTATAGCAACCGAATACATTTGCATTCTATTTAATCATCCTTGAAATCTCGACATATACACCCTAATAAATTCAGAGTATACAAATTATATTTCTCTACTCTACAACCAATTAGTACACTTCTGTTTAATCCTTTTCAATAAAACTTCCAAACTGCCTGCATACATTTTTAAAGATCATCTAAATTTTCAATATGTGAAATAAGTTAAAGCTGGATATAAAGGCATATAAAATTTACGACATTTTCCCAAAGTTTGTTTAACAAAATCCAAACCCGCATTGGCATTCCGCATTTTCACATTTTCAGCTCTAAATAGTTTGGACGCAATCTGGCATTCAGTCTGCTCCATTGCCTAATGGGATTTTGTGGTCAATATGAGCATTCGTTGATAGTTTGGTTGCTGGTCTGCACTTCCTATGATGCCACAAATTAGTGGCAGCACATAATTTGCAACTAGCGCATAAATAACAACAATTAAACGCAGCTGAGCGGGCCGGGAAAAATTGCTCTGCATTCAATGGCAGACAGCTCCTAAAACTATGCCACAATTTATGACACATGCTATATAAATATTTACGCACATTTGTTGGCTTACAGATTTTCATTTTTGTAACCGATTGAATTGACATCAATTATTCAACATTCGGGCTTTCAGCGAAGTCGTAAATTTTGAGAGTCAATCTTTTGTTCGAGTAATGAATAATGACAGCTCCAACTAAATGGGGGCTTTTTTACGCCCATTTATTTTGCATGAGTAATTGAAAAGCTGTCTCAAAATATATTCACATTGTCTGCACATTTGATTGACAGCTGCTATCGCTGGAAATATATAACAGACATTAGGTGTCTTTATCACAATGCTACACAGCTACTTGCTGCTTGGTTAGATCAGTAATTCGTTTGTTCAGTTTGGTGTTAAATGTTCAGCGGTTAAAATGTTCTAATTTGTGCTTAAGGAAAACATTTCAAAATAGAAAACGCATATTAAATGTATCAGAATGTCATACAGAAGGCTTGGGACATGGTCAAAGCTGATTCGAATACGGACCAGGAGTCAAATGTACTCAACTGTGAGCGAACCAATACAAGACGCAGCAGATTGGCCAAACTGGTTAAGTGGATCAAACAACAGCATCAGAAGCCAACCGAAGCCGAGCCATTGCAATGTGTGTACATGAGTAAGTAAAAACTACACTGCGAGAAAGTAGGGAGAGAAATTTATGACAAAAATGTGCACGAAGCGTGTCAGACTGTGAAAGCAAACATAATAAATCGATGAGAAATATGGCTTAAAGTGTCCAGTACAAAATATAAGATTTTATATAAAATATGATTGTTCCCTTCTCTTCACGTTATTAATCAACGTCCTGGCTCAGGTACTATCCCATTCTCTTGTACTAATGTACACCAACGACGTTAACGCATGCTTTTCCTTAAACAACTCTTCGCCCAATTTAGGCTGCAAGATGACCTTGATGCTTTCCAATCGTGGTGTCAAGGCAACTTACTAAACCTCAACTAAAGGCAAAGTCATGTCGTACCTTCTCATAGGCCCCTTGATCGAATCGATCCTGTAGATGACTTGAGTGTTCATTTAGACCACAAATTGAAATTCGATTTACACATTTCAATTGCCGTTGATAAGGCTGTGGGTGTTCTGGGTTTTATTGAGCAACTAAATTACTGTCCACTTCTCTGGTCCGACATATTTCGGAGTACGCATCGTGTGTTTGGTGTCCATAATATAGGAATCACCAGGGCTGCATTGAGTCGTTTCAAAACAAATTTTTAGTGTTTGCTCTTCGTGGGTTCAATTGGGACCCCAATAAGCCCCATTCTTCATATTCAAGACGGCTTCTGCTAATAAGCCTGCCAACCCTGGAACACCGTAAAACGCACCTAGCTGGTAGATAATGAAAAGCGTTTATAGTTCGTAGTCTTTATTTTCATTGAAGGTGAGCGAGTGAGTCCGTGTTTTTCCGTCTACACGATTCTTGTCGCACGCTTTGCGGCAGCGCCTCTCGGCCGGTTGGGTGAGAGGGGGGTGCTTCTAGCCTGGGTTTCGAGAATACCAAGCCCTTTGGCTTGGTGTCGTGCGGGGAGAGTTGAAAGTACCGCGCACTATACGTCTATGTTACAATGGTAGATTAAGACAGTTTTGATATCAAATGCTACCAGTCGGTCAACTTCTCCCGATTCCTTTAACATATATGATGAATTTGAACCCCATACCTCGAACAGCAAAGATATGACATGTTTTCTTTCCATACTCAATTTGAACATATAAATTTCTAAGGGATTATCTAGGCCATAATGAAATATCGATCTTGTTGCAATTATGGCTTAGCCTGCGTGTTGCTCGCCAATCAAAACACCAATCTAATATAGATATATCCCAAATAGTATAATTATTATAGATTTCTACTAAATACATCATTTTTGTCCACCACTTACCATAGTTTTCACATCATTTACAACTAATCTCAGTACAAAATACCCTATGCTATTTCTCTCAGTGTTGCTTTGCTGGCTCAAAGTATCAACAAATTTATGTAAACTTTTGCCTCACATTTGTTTGAATTTTGACCATTTTGTGCGTACATTTATATTAGGCTTCTTTGGCAAGAGATGGCATTTGTTTGACCATTGGCCCGAAGGCCAAACATTTCACACACAATGTCGTGTTTTAGTACAGCCCAACCTCCCTGTGGTTATGTAAGGTTATGGTCACTGTGTCAGCAGGCGTATAATGGCCTAAGAATTATTTATATATCAGCATTTTGGCTGCCAATAGCCAACAAGTTTTTATGGTAGCTATTGCCTCCTGTGAATGTGTGTGCTTATGCAAATACAATCTGCCATTGGCTACAAATATTCTGAGGGTGCTAAATTGATGAAATATTTTGGACATTAGCATGGAAACTACCAAAACAGAAAACTAAAATGGAGACCTCATAATCGAAATATGTATAGTTAATACTAGTACTTATGAGGTGCCTTAGGCCAAAGAACTATTATACTATGCGTGTGTGTAAATGAACCCTAATTGGTCGTAAAAGTATGCAATATTTCATGGAATATTGCTGTAGTGAAGTTAACGTAATCGTAATAAATACCAATACCAAACTATGTAGTTAGTAGAACTTACGCACAGCTCACCTCCGGATCTCCAACTGTTAGCAGCACACTCTTAAGATTTTATTGGGTTTTTGTTAATGAGAGACTGCAAAATATAAGCATTATAATCTTTTACCAATCCTTGGATACCAAGATACCATAGCAAATCTTAGCCGATGGGATTTGATCAACCGGTGTGACAGAGACAGGAAGCCTGCCTAGCAATGATTGACCATCAATTGCGGCGGTGGCCGGCGGCAGTGTAACGACCTGCAATGAAGATGACTTCTTGCCTCCAGTGGCGAACGCCATCGCCATCCTGGGCACAGCAATGACGGCATTTAATACTGTTTCTTGCGGCAGTGGAGGCCAACTTACTGGCACATTCCCAATGTAAAGTGGGTGGCGGCTGACTCACTCTTAATCCCTGCGACGCTGCCGCTTCCTGCTTGACTGTGGTACTGAGTCCGCGCTTGCTGTCAGTTTTGATGGGGCGGCTTGTTCCTCGCTGCTGCTGTTCACTTTGGAGATGGTAATGCCGGCCGAGGTGGTGGCAGAGTTTCCGCTGCTTAGCAGCTGTTGCAGCGACTCGTTGATCTTACTGCCGGCATGCAAAGAGATGCGGCTAATCTTGGCAGATGGCGGCGACGAATCCAAGTTGCCAACGCTGGCTGTGGCGGTGACAATGGATTCTGGCACTGTGGTCTGGGTTAGCTGCACCTGGGAGTTGAGTGATTGGGTCGCGCTGACTGTTCCCTTCGTCAAAGATTGAGATGCCAGTGAGATCTAGCCGCCTGTGGCCTGTTCTTCGCTCAGTTCGGCGAGTGCAGCTGCAGTCATAGGTGTGATTTGCAGACTGCTGTTGTTGGGCATCCTTTCAATAGTGAAGCTTTGCTGCTCCTGCTGCTCCTACACTTTTTCCACCTCGTCCTCATCATCTCTATCCACAATTATACAGATGCCAGTGTCCTTTTCATTGGCTTTCACTTGTTCCTTTGCGGCTGCCATAGCTTGTTTGATTGTTGATATCGGGTAAGGAAGATGCAGACGGCATTCCGCTTAGAGCTGCAGCTGGCACTGGTGGTGGAACTGCTGCTGCTGCCATCTGATCCTCCATCTCGAACCGCAACTGTCCCTTGACGAACAGCAGCCAAAAGGCCATTGTGCGTCGCTGGCGCTGAATAACAATGGAATGCTCTCTTTGGTATATCTCGCGTAGCATCATTTGACCATCGACACTCTGGAGCAAAACCAGCACCGGTGGCGGCATGTCCAGCTGGAGTGGGCCAACGTAAATCTTGGTGCTCGACAAAGGCGATACAAACGCATCATAGGGAGCATCCATAAATAATTGAAGCTTCACCACCTTCTGCTTCTCCTTGGCCACCCGCATCATATTGTGAATGCGATCCAGGGACACCAAGTCACGGAAGGCGGGCACAAAGATATGCGAGAAATCGTCATGGAGATCGAGCACCACCCAGCGATGATCTTCCTTGCTCTGTTCCGGCACCTGCAACTCCTCAACATCGGCCCTGGTTAACTTGCGGAACATGATGTTAGAGAGGATGTTACTGGAGGCATCCTTGCCTGTAGGTGTGGGAGTGGGAGCAGTAGCAAGTGACTGTCCGGCAGGTGCTACAGCTGGTACTAGAGCTGGTGCAAGTGGGGGTACAAGGTCAGATGACACAAGTGGTGTTACAGCTGCTGGCAGAACTGCAACTGCCTCTGCCGGTGCTCCGGCCATTGTCGAGGCCACCTCAGTTGAGTTGGCTGCTTTCCGCCAACGCTGATCCTTAACAAGCGATGAGCGCACCTTATCCATCTTCTTGGTCAACTGGGGGTGGGTCTGTGGCGTTGGTTTGCTGCACTTTGCTCTAGTATGCTTTGGGCCAGCGGCGGCAATTTTCTTGGTCTTACGCCTAGCATGCACCGGCTCGTCCTCAACAAGCTCCTCATAGCTCTTCGGAGCCTTGGTGCAGCGCCGCTTCTTATCGCCCAGCGATTCATTGATCAGAAGCGTCTCATTTTCTGACAGCAGAAGCGTGGCTGTAAAAGCCTTCTGGTTTTTGGCCATGTGGGCGGTTGCCTTACGGCGCAAATTAACAGCTTTCTCCTCGGACATACCGCGACCCTACAAGCGAAAATAAAAAATGAAGCATTCTTATATCTCACCTTACGTTGCCCACACTGTACTCACATCAGCCGCTTCCACGCGCGTGATCGTGAAGCACATGTCACGCGAGTTGTCGGCTCCCTGGCAGTGACACTCCAGTACACATTCAGCGAGTCCACAATGCTCTCGCGGGGGCAACTCTCCGGCCAAACTCTCGCAGACGCAACCCATCCGGCAATAATCCTTGTTGCAGGGCTTCTTGACTGTCATGGAAGACCACATATATCTAACAAAAATATCTACAGAATTACATATTGCATTGCACTCACCATTCTCAGCCCTGGTGGTTTCATCAACGACAACAATCGCCCCAAGAAGCTTCAACTCCTTGGCCAGGCGCTGTTGTTTGCTGAGGCGTCGCTTGCCGCCTGATTTGCTGCCATTTTCCTCCACTTTGGTTGACCCATTGAATTCGGCGGGTGTGTCACTCGTGTGGAATCTTGCGGCATCTGGATCCTCGGTGATATTCACCGTATTGATCACAGCGCAGATACGCTCATCTTCGTCGGTCTTCAATACTTCATCCATTATTTTTTTTATGTTCACAACTTTCTTAAAAGCACGAGAAGCCTACTTCCTTCTATTACAACTACTGCACTGCCATATAAGCAGCACTGGCACATCCTACTGTCATTGTGAAAGTATCTAAGGGATTTGACAATTGTGCTTTTAACTTGTTTCAATGTTTTGTTTATAATTATTTGACATTGGCGAAGCTTAGACACCCATAGTAAAATCATGACAAAATTATAATAAGCTTGTAATTCACAACGCAACACAACAGCAACATTGGCTCGATGTGGCAGGAGCAGAAATTGTTATTGCTGTTTTTTCTTCATCTATGCGTTGGTCCGTGAGCCTGCAAGCAAAGCCAATGTAGTTGTGCTTGTGTTGGGTCCACCTACCTGCAGTCGCTAGTCTTCCGATGCTTTCAGTTCGAACGCAATGTATCAGCAGAGACACATCGGGCTTCGCCTGTGATTCGGCCTACAGCTTCCTTCGTTATTGTTCAAATCACTTATATCAAATGGGTCCTCTATGTGTTGTATGCCTAGTGGTACAGGGTATTCAACTTTCGAGCAAGCTCGACTGTAGCGTTTTTACTTGTTTTTATAAGCAACGTTCATTGATCAGTGATGCAGAGTGAAGGCCGCGTATGTTTGCAATTTGTATTGTCTGTTAAAGAGTTGTGTTTGTTTGACCTATGCGATCCTAAACCATTGGATCAATATCTATGAAGCTCTTACAGTATACTAATATTGGCAACGGAAAAGTAAAAGGCAATTTTGTTTTAGAAAAAGCACTTCATTGAAAGAGAAAAAGTAAAGTAAATGGTATAGATCATTGGTGGGCAGCATGCGACATCAACGGTAGTTTTAGATGTTGTAGATGTTGTTGCAGCGCTCCCGATTGAAAGTTTGGTGCCCATCACTGGTTGAAAGACTGAAGGAGAGCGCTTCAGACGTTAAACCGACTGTGCGATCGTGGCGTGTGGATTCTTTTGGTGTTGAATTTTGCAACGATCGTTGATCATCAGAGAGCGAACATAAATGATGGACAAGAGACGTGAGCTCACTTATGAGAACTATTAATTAGGATATCATATGAAAGAATTGATGTCTTTCATTCATTTTATCATATTCATTATAATTGGACGTGGATGTAGTATTCCGAACTACTTATTTGGTGATGTTTAATTTGTCATTGTTGAAGCTGATGCATTCATGCAGGACTTTAATTCATGTATTACAACATTCATGCCTTTCAGACCCTTAAAAAGTATCCATTAACATTTGAAAGATTCCTTTTTTTATGAACCCCGCTGAGCTCATAAGCTAGTACTTTCTTTCCTACTTAGTTTGTGCTGCACATCCTTTGATATACTTCGATGCCATAAAAGTCATTGAATATGCTGTCTAACTTCACCATCGCTGTATATCCGCCCGCCATATGTGGCTTAGAATCCAACAGCCCTTTACTTTTTATTACTTCAAGTTGCTAAATCCGGTCATGTTCACTGAAGTTTTCCAACGATTTTATAACTTTAACAAGGGGAAACTTTATGTGCTGCATTCTACACACCGACATATGCGCATATATGTGTAGTTTGCAACACTTCGTTTAATCAACAGTGTCGCAGTCATACTGTGTCATTAAACTAACTCGCATTCCTCCCCTTCCCACCATATAAGACACATACACACGCACATAAATAGCTTCCGGCCGCACATTTACGCGCATTTTCATTGCGCTTCTTGGGTTTCCTCTTTGCTTTTGAGCTTCTCGCTTTTTGTATTTACACGTAATTTGCAGAACATTTTTCAATTTTATGTGCGGAAATGTATGACGTTGTAATTTATGTGCTATATGTGCTATATATGCTGTTTTTTGAATCTCTTTGTGGCCATAAAGAACAGCAGCGACGAGCAACAAAAACACGCACAGATTTGGCTGCAATTTTGGGCATACAGCTTCGACAGCTGTCGCTCATCCCTTGTGACCGACCGTTAAAACGGAAACTCTTTTATTTTCACATTTTTTGTCGATTTAAAGTTAATAGAATTTTAAATTGAACTTTCGAACTGATGACGTATGAGTGGTGACATGTTTCCTCTTTGGTGCAGCAATGTGAAAGCAAGTCACTGATGACGTAGGGCATGCCAATGCTACAACAAATATGGTTGATAAGTACGCAAGGGCCAGGGACTGGGGTGACAAGTGAAGATATCAATGTCCACGCATGTCACTCGTATATCAATTGGGGATGACAGGTGCGCTTATCAAAATCGAAAGCAGAAGCATGTCTAGTTTTTTATGATGAGGCAATGACAGGCGAGGGCATGTGCATACATATATGTATATAGCAATGACGTATAAAGGGAGACGGGATGGGAGGGCTAGATTCACCTCAAAAAGCAAAAAAAACTCATTAACTAAGAAACCTATGAAGATTTAGACTTGTACTTCTAATTCTCTTGCTGTTTCATTGTAATCAAAATCGAGCCACCAAATGACAACTTTGTCGCTTATTTGTTATTCAACAAGAAAATATGGTCGACAGTTTAACTAAACGCTAGTCGTCGCCATATAAACTAAGTTGAAGTCTTAGAGAAAATGAGGAACATTACGTGCCAAGCACCAACTTGACTACAACTCACATACAGTGGGCAATAAAAACAAAAACAGCAGCAAAAGTTATGGCCTGCTTAAACGCACCAAAACCCCAAAAACTGAAACCAAAGCAGACAACGAGAAATGATAGAAAGTGATGCAGATATAAACAGAGAGACAGAGAGAGGTGCTTCAATTTATGCACCCTTTAAGGGCGAAAGATTTGGCTCGGCAAATGGCGACACTTTAGCAGCATATTCTGTTAGTACTTGCTCATACTTACATACTTACTTGTACTTGCCGCACTTGAGCAGAGAGCGGACCATGAAAACTAATTTCATTTAAATTTATGATTTCATTTAGATCATTATTGCACTTTCGCTAAAGCATAGGAAACACTCGGCTAAATTATTTATAGGTTGCCAGGGTAGACGCTTTTATAGCACTTAGTTGTTTTATAACTTGAGGTATATTAATAAGAAATGCTCATGGAGTGCTTTGCGATATCTAATGCCAAAAATCTAATTCGATTTTGTCATTTACTATGGAAGATTATCATTTTGAGTAGCTATTATGCTAGGCTCGATATAAGTAACGTCATGAATTTATATACATATGCAATGTATTAACAAATGTAGGAAGTGTTCTTGAGAATGGTCTTTCCTTAGCTTTACCAATTTTTTTATTAACTTTCCATTCATTATTATTGCCCATTTTGGATGTTTGCTTCTGAAGTTTCTGCGTGGGAGCAGCCCACTTTACTTCCTTTTTCTTGGGCCAGCTGGCAAGATAAATCACCTAATTACGAAAGCTTTAGTTCCCCAATGTAAATGGAGTTAGTTCGAGATATCTTAGATTAATCTTAGCGAGGTCCAAGAAGTAGAGGTAACTGAGATAGGGCAGTTTTCTATTAAAGCTGATCAGAAACCACTCTTATCATATAAGGTGACCGAAATAAGTAAATGGGACAAAGATTTCGCACCCTGTATTAACCGTAAAATGCAATTCTTGGGTTTCTCTCTTCCCACTATATTTCGTTTATAGTGTGCTTGTGCGGTAGGCAAAAAATTTCGAAAAATTACTGCACGGTTTTCCGTTTTGTTTATTTATAGATTACAATGTTGAGTTTTTCGAACGAAATAAGTAAATGGGACAGATTAGTTTGTTTTAATTTGCGACTGGTTGACCACGTAGAATTTGAACTTTTCATATTGAATTCTGTTCAGAATATTAAAATAAACAAAACTAAGTAATTTTTAAGTAAATTCATTACTTGTAACAGCTCCTAATTGCTTTTTTTGTTAAGAAAAGTCAAGTCTTTTTTTAAAGATTCCCAAATTCCTGTTTTAGAGTGGGCAGCACGCAGCCCGGACCTAAACCCGATTGAAAATCTTTGGGGCATCTTGTCTCAACGGGTTTATGTCAACGGGAAGCAATTTTCAACTCTAAACGAGTTAAAAGAAGCCATTATGCGAGAATGGGAGAAATTGGATGTACAAATGCTCCAAAACTTGGTGAATTCAATGCCAGGACGGATAGTGAAGGTGTTGAACAACAAAGGGTGTTCTATTTAAGATATTGTTATAGTTTCACAATTTTTGTTTTTCTTTTTTTTTAAGTTTTGACATACAAATAATGAATTTGTCCCAGTTACTTATTTCGCTTCAGAATATTTTGTCTTAATTTTTTTCTTAATTTTCCCAATTTTTTTTTATTTAAATATGTTAAAGTCTATTCATAATATTATTAAGTTTATATAATAATTTGTTTTTTGAAAATATATTAAAGGGTTAAGTTGTTATTCCTTAGAACGTAGTGTCCCATTTACTTCTTTCGCGCACCTTATGTATATTGTGTATATATATTATATTTCTTCATATTTTATATTAAAGGTTTAGTTTAGCTTACAACTCTATAATTTTCCCTAATCTGTTTATAAACCACTTATTCACATTTAACAAATTTAGGCTTCGAAAATACAAATATTTTTCGTGTATATATCTATTTTGTTTTCATTTTACAGGGTATTAATATAGTCTTCTCAGTTAATTAATAATTGTACTTGTTATTTCGTTTGCTGCAGTTAGCAAGCATGTCGCATTGGCTCCTCGGTTGCGTGTTTTCTACCTCTTTTTTACGGCATGTCAGGCTGCAAAAGTTTTTGTGGCAATATAAAAAAAAAAGAAATGAAAATGCAGTTTTGTGTCATTTTAAGAGCAGAGCCATCACCAAGTCCAGGAGGCCAAGATGAGCGGTGAGTCATCGTCATCTATCTGCCTGGCTGCCTAAGCTCGCTTTGATGCATGGCACTGCGGTGGCTGTTGGAGGCACAACAGCAGCTTAGACACATGTAAATCACGTGTTGTGTCTCTAGGCAGTCAGACAGGCTAAGCTGCCAGGAGCTGGCGAGGAGCAGCTTTACCCGCATCTAACATGCAACAACACAACTTGGGCATTTATACTACTTTTGCATAACTAAACCTTTATAAATTATTCATTATGCTGGCGAGCTGGAAACCAGTAAAATGGATTTAATTAAGCCAAGAGAAGAATAGAAAAGAATTATACCAAGTCAAGCAATCAAAGCAATAAATGCGGTGTTCCCAGTTCCCAGTTCCCAGGTGGCCAAAGTGTGTGCTAACTCGACGAAACATTTGGGATGTTTTCGAAGGTTTTGAGAGTGTTTCGCCAAAAAAATTAAGTAGATATAAACAGAGCAAGTGGGTGGCCTCATTTCATTCGACTCTGGTTTTTTTTAAATTTCTTATATATGAGGTGAAATTCAAAGAGTGAAATAACTTTAGAGATGTACAAGTGAAGTCCTCAGCTATAAAGTTGTAATTACGATTTTGTTTGCCATATTATATCAACAGTAGCAGTTTGAAAGTATTTCTTTTACAGCCTAACTAAAAATATATTTGCAAAAGTTGTCACAATTATTATAGCAGCCTATCTTATATTATATCATGTTGCTTACAGTACATTACTGCAGTACATTATTTGGATTATGCCTAAGAATACACTACTCTTTTTTGCCAGACTAATTGCATTTGTGATTGCCATTAATAATTAGTTGTGTTTTTGTGGAGCAAAGGAAATTTTGGCTGTGATAATGGCGATTTTTGTGACTAAGTGCTCCGGTTTTAATAGCAAACAATTAGTTAAACAGAAGCCCGTCTTCGCTCGAAATGGTAAAAGGCTTCCGGAACAAAGTCTCAAACAGTCAGTTTGTTGATGACGTGGAAGTAGGCAATGGAGGGAATTGTCAGTGCGAGAGAAAAGAAAACAGAACACAGTACATAATCAATAAAACACAAAAGAGAAAACACGCAGCAAAAGCACAATAAAAAAAACCAAACAAGAGAAAAAACAGGACTCACATACACACACACACACAAAAGCCAGTAAAGCATGCTAAATAGAATAAGCAAAAAATGATTCGAATTTGAAATATCCTTTAGATGAAATTAAAATATTCAGGTGTAGGACAAAGGTGCCGCATATAAATAAAAACGAATCTTAACTTTACTTTACGCTTTTTTTCCCCCTTTTACAAATGTTGTAAGATCTGACTAGTGCTTTCTCCTTATAGCATTAGCTCTACCTTTTCAGCGGCCTCAGGTCTCAGAAATGTAATTTCATAGAATCTAAGAGTACAAGGTTCTAGATAAGAAAATCTGACGCTGCTTCTTGTTGGAGTCGAATTGGCGGAAGTCTACAAGTACTATGAATATCCCATAAGGTAGTTGGGTTATGCCATTCGTCGACCCTATTCCTTTGAGATTTATCCTGTAAGTCAAACAAACTATGCGCTGAAATTATCAAACAATCTTGGTAGTTGTGTCTCAACTCGTCATGATATAACTATAACAATAAATATCTGGATCACATGAATAAATTATGCTCTACAAATGCTTACGAAATGGTTGAACTCATTTTGAATTATTGACTTTATTTTCACAATTCCAGCATACTCCTGAAACCTTAACCTGAAACCTGCTTTTTAATAAGCCGTTGTATGTTGTTTTTACTATGTTGTGTGACAGTGGCTGTTGCGGGAGCGTGTTCTGCGTGTATGCGTGTACTTTTCCTTTTTTCTGTAATTTACCATTTCTTTCATTCATTTCGCTTTAATTGGTCGCTTTGCGCGCAGCACTGACACGGAGTACAAAAAATCCATATACAAATACTTAAAATAAATCGAACAATAAAAATGCATATATAAATATTAAGCATATTTAATCATAATTTACATATACATTTTCCAAAGGCAACGAACACACACACACACACAGGGCGTATGCGCAACAAGTGACGACATATTGGTAGGCAGCAAGAGAGCTTTTGCTATCTTTGCATATTTCATAAGTGCAAGTTATAAATTTATGCCGTCATATTTAAAAGTTAATGAAAAACGCTCGTCACAAATACGCCAAACTTTTGGCGGAAAGCTTCTATCCAAGTGCCAGTCGAATTTTTCACCGCGTCGCAGGCGAAACGTTTTCAAATTTGTGTCCACTTGGTTTTGTGTCGTTTTTTTGAATTGTAAGAAATATCAAATCATATATAAACGAGACACGGCCATATCTAATATAGGCCACGCCATCCGAGGGCGCGTGAAATTGCGTGTGGTGTTGCTGTTCGTTGTTGATCGTTTAACACTTGTGCGGTATGGATGACGCTTACAGTCCAACGGCAAGCTAAACGTTCCATATTTATGACTAGACAGCGAAGGTGTGCAATTTTCCAGTCGTTTTGGCAATTAGTGAAACAACTCTATTGATTTCTGAGCCACAGTGTGCATACAACATGTAGGCATGCATGGGCAGATGACGCATACGCAGCGTTGACAAGAATTTGTGCAAAGAATTCATATTTATATATTCAATTTGAATGTCATATGGCTGGCAACATGAAATTCAACTAATCAACGAATTATTGCGTATACGCCATGATATTTACAAAATTCTGTATGTATTCAATGTGCTCTCAGTCTTGTGAGTGACTTGGCTGTGCTGTGTCCTATGCTAGCTGAAACCACATAGAACTGGCATGGACTAGTTCAAATTGTATGACAATTAAATTAAAATTATTACAATGAAATTGTGAACAAGAGAATAATAATAACAAACATAATGTATGTGTATGTTTATTAAGGAATTACAATGGTGAAAAAATACTCAAAACAATTGGAAAATCTATTAAATTGCGTGTCAATTTGGTTAAATTTAAAATGAATTATTCACCAATAAATTGATAAAACATTAAATTTCTTTAAAATAGCTTTGGCTTCAAAAATAAAACAACTTAAACAATTAAATAAAACAAAAACTAATATTTACATTTCAGCAACTAATTTGTTTGTTTATAGCAGCCAGAACACATGCATATATATGTTTGTATAGCCCAGTGCCAAAAGTAGCACTCAACAAACAATTATCCATATCTGCAATACAATAATCAAACACAAAACGCCAACGCCAATGCACTCCGCCGCTTATCCACTTCAAAATAAATATACACAAAAGCCCCAGTTTTCAGCGAGCTATATTCTTTGTGTAACTGGCCGCATCATTCACCCCCACCGCACACTTGTACACAGTACACGCCCACAAGGTCAAGGGCCGTCCGCTGCCTTCGCATGCCTAGGTCATGTACGGAGCAATCAGCCAAAGCACCACGTGTCTTCGCGTTGGCTCTTCTTGTGCTCCTCGATATTCTAATTTCGTTTGGCTCTTTTGGCTTTGCTTCACGAAAGCGAAAGAGGCGCAAAAAACAAATTATTTCATTCGCTTGTTTATTTTTGGCACGAACAAATGCCAGAGAAAATGAAAACTCAAAGGTAGGAAGGAGTGTTCCGAGTTACGATTGTTTTCCGAACAAAAACAAATACCGACCAGGGCGGTGACATGAAGTCTAGAATAAATGAATTTATTAGGAAATAAACTTCAATGTCTACAGATATAAAACTTTGTTTTCGCCGCCATAGTGTATAAAATTTATTTACAAAACCAATCTTAAATAAATAAATAAATAAGTAACTGTGTTTAATGTGTCAATAAAGCCATAAACAATATAATGAACAATGAAGATATACAAAATTCATTACAAATTTTGATGGAAAAGGTGTTCATTCCAATGACAATCGCTCAAAATATATATATATATGTATATTATTACCAAATTCATTTCTACGATTGAATTTCTTATGATTTTTATTATTTTATTTAAAGTTTTTGAAAATTGGAACATTTTCTTGTGTTTATTATAAGGGCTTATCTAGGTTTAGAAATTTATATGCAGATGCATTCTGTATTTAATTTCCCTCTATCTCTTATTTGATGTGATTTGATGTGATTTTTATACCATTCACAAAAAATGTGTCTGAAGGAAGCACTATATCAAGTATATATTGTTGATAAGCATGATGAAGGGATTCAATATAGCTATGTGCGTTTATATGTCCGTCGAGATCTCAAGAGACTTAAGAGTTACAGAGCTGAATTTTTTACCAGATGCTTCTTTTGTCTGCACGCTAATTAAGTTCACTCTGTTAAGTTTCATCCAGATCAGACATTTTTATCATTTAGCTCCCATGTAACAGATTTTTCCGGAATCATAGCTTTCTGTTTTTCTTCCAAGTCGGACCAAATTCGTTTGAAGCCACTTGAGGTGTCCCCACTTCCTGATCAAAATCAGATCTGCACTCTGATTAAGTTCGAGTTTCATATAGATACCATATAACCGATTGTTCGGGATTGAGCACTTAATAACATAAGTTTTCTGTTTTTCATTCAAAATGAATCAAATTCGGTTTGCATCTCTTTTATCCACTGTAGCTCGTAGATCGGTTTTATATTTACAACGTGAATGGTATATAAGCTTTGGCAAGACGTAGCCAGCCTTCCTCTCTTGTTTTATTTGCTTTTCGATTTGCTTAGTTTTTGTAGAGATTGCTTTGTTGTTGTTGTTAATGAATTTTTGTTGTTGTTGTGGCTTAAGTTAATGATGGACATTAAGCAGTTTGCTGTAAGCTGTGTCGTAAAAGAATTTACTATAATTGGCCATCGCAACCGCATCAACGCAATCGCACTTAGGAATAGATGCCATAAAAAAAACCTCTTTATGACCCATTTCATATTAGACTTTTGAGGCTTGATATGGTTTGTGTGGCAAAGCACAGAAGTGGGTGCTGAAATGAATTATGCGAATATTAAACGGTGAAGCGGCATTCGATTTGAGGTTTTTGGTATACGGAAGGTATTAGAAGTGTGCCACGAAGCGTATGAGTGATATGATTGAAACTGAGAGTATTATTAGCATTAGTATACTTTGAGTAATATTATATATATAGAGCAAGTTGAAATAGGTTTGTTGGATTAAAGTTCTTATGAAATATTAAATTGAAATAATATATAGAAGAAACATTCATAAATATATAAATGAATTAAAAGAAATCCGTTTTCATTATGTTCATTATTTTATAATTTTGTCAGTCTTTTCGTACATACAAATAATGAAGCTTATCAACCCATAAATAAACTGAAATCTATAATTATTTATTATGTTTAAGTGTTGGGTGATTATACTTTATATAAATTACTATAATTTTGCGGTTGATTTCGGTTAATTTTATCATATTTATGAGTTGATTTACCAAATGTGTAGAGTAGTTAGGTCTTTTTGTGTAATGTAAAATTATATATAAAACCCCCCGAATGAATATGTACTTTTGATTAGTAAAGTGTACAGATCACTTCCCAATTTCGGTCAGTCTGTTTTTGTAATGATATTGTTATTAATTTAGAATGTTTTCATATAATTAAAGCTCTCCAAACCACATTCGTACCATAAGTTTGGGAGATCCAAGTGCCAAGTTCACATCGAATCGCTTTTACTGCAAATTGAAAATGAAATTCTATAATCTCATTTTTATTTCGCTTGTTAAGACGTCTGCCTTAATTTTCCTTTCAAAACTTCCTCAATAAATTTGAAAATCAATTTCCAAGGCTGCACACATATGTTAAAAATTACTTTCTTGGCCAAGCACTTTTCTATATGCCTGGGAAAACAGTATAAAACGGGCAATCTATAGGCTGGCCATAAAACTAATTGTGCCATGTCTTGAGCTGAGCTAATTAAACTTACACATTCACGCACGCACACTATGAGAGGCCGCCACAGGCACACCATCCTTTGGTAGCCTACGAAGCAAAAGAGAAAAGTAAAATAAAACTCAAAAGGCCAAAAGGCCAAAAGCACAGAAAAGAAAGTCGTGAAACAAATTTGAGCCGGTGTTTGTGTTCGTGTTTAGCGTATCCTGCGGCCAAGTTGAGTTGAGTTCAGTTGACTTAAGTTGAGCAATTTTGAACTGCTTAAGAACGGAAATGAGCAATTTCCTGCACACGTGCTTACTATTTTTTGTTTGGCTTTATGTGTGGCTTAAATAAAGTAAACAGTTAAGCTAAGAATACATGAAGGTATGTCAAGAGGTCTTTCACAATAGAAGAGATCGATGAAGATCTAAAAGTTGCACAATTTAGATTTCAATTAAAGTGAAGATATTTGATAAAGTTCTTCTTTTTTCCCCAACGGCTAACCTGAAAGGGATTCTAGAGTACAGAATGTCATCTTGACTGACGGGAGAGATATTTTTCGAGGGTTTCATTGTTATTTATATCCCAAATTATGGGCATATTCTTAATTTTTTGACATACCCAGGTACTACAGTTCAATGTTCGCCACATTTGGCTAATTGTATATTTTCCCTCATTCGTGTAACCAACTAATAAATCAAGCTACAAATTTAAAGAAAGGCCACAATATTACATACTCAGGCTAAAAATAAATTCGAAATAAAAGCGCAGAAAATACAAATGCGCATAAATTGTTTTATATTTTTCACCCAGTTTCAACTGGTTTAAAGTTGTTTTCACCTGTTCGGGCAACAGTATATATATATATTGTATTTGTATGCTTTTGAATTTATTATTCATTCATTAACAATTGCCTTGCCTAAATACAAACGAATTGCCCTATGCAGTCCAGTCCTTAACTGTGAAAAATTACAATAAATATAAAAATAAATAATATAAAAATACATAAAAACAAAACAACACAACAAAGGAGCAAACAAAAAAAATCCAACAACAAAACGCAGGGCAAACTGAAAGTTGTTTAAATGAAATTCACACACACAAACACACAAAAAGAAGCACACAACAAATATAAATAATAAAAAAAATACGAAAAAGTAGAATAAAAAACCAACAACTGAGGCAAGAAAAGAAAATACAAAAACAAAGCACTCGTAAATACACTCACAAAAAAAGTACACTCAATACACAGTAATTCAACCAGTGAAAGCAACAAGGCCCATTCATCAACGTACTCCAACTTAACCACCGAACCACCATTACCATCGCCGTACCACCACCACACATAGCCACCAAGCTCCACCAACACAACCACAGTTACCAAAACCAAAATGAATTTAATGTTTCGCAAGAATTTTCGCGAGGGCGCCAGCAAATCGGGCGGCGGCGGCGGCAAACTCCAATCGAAGGCAAATCGCACTAAGCGTTCGAGGGACATGGGTCTGGTCCAACAGCCGGAGGAAATCCATTATCGCACCCATCTATTTTTCTCACCCAATCGGCCCGGCTATGATGTGGGCGAAGGTAAATTGTCGCTTGCTTTCCAAATATTCACAGAAAATATCCTTGCAACAAGTAAACGAGTTGAATAGTTTTCTAAACATGTCTGTCCCATTTGTTTATTTTGGGGGCCCACAGTGGCTAGATACTTATAGCTAATGTCCTTAATTTGATATGGCAATATGTCATAAAAACGTTAAAAAAGCTAAGGCAAAAAAGTTCACAAAATTTCAGAGCTCGGAATCTCAGCTTCAATTTGAATGAATTTGGAATTTGGAACCAAAATGTGGATAAAATACTCAAATATGTGTGTGAATAGCAACTAACCGATCAAAAGTTTTCTTACGGTATTGTCTGTCTTACGGTATTTCTAATTTAATAACGGATAAATGTCGGTTCAGGTTTAGTTAGATCTAATTCGATTCGGAGCGGAAATATTTCGGTTTGAGCATTTATACATTTCCATAGAGCCTTACCTGGTGTCGAAGTGACCGAAATCATTTATCATCATTAAGGCCAGAAAAAGATCTATGTATACCTTGGTTAACTAATTAACAATCCTATAATATAACATGTAAGACTTGTGCGTAAGGGTATTTAAGCCTCGGATATCCGAGCATTGGGTATTTCTTTCTTGTTTCTCTTTTATTTTTTATTTTCGCAGAGCTCTCATTTCAATCATACAAAAACATGCCCACTTTTTATATTTCTCTCTCTCTCTCTCTCTCTCTCTCTTTTCACACCCTCTATCTGTGTCTCTGTCACTCTATATAATTTGTGTGTTTTCTTCTGTATTTGCTTCAGGCTATAGCTCAGTTATTTGTGCTCCATTAACCTGACATTGTCGACATTCACATTCACATTTCATTCATTCATTTGCATTGCATTCAATCAATTGAAATGTTTTTCATCAATTTCACAAACGGCGCAAGGGGGGATGGGCAAAGTATGTATGTAAGTGGGTCGAGACATTGCGCCTGTAGTACTTATTATACATGGCATGTAGGCGGTATATGCCGACATATATTTACCTTTATTCATTCGTTTATGATATCTAAATGTATTTACTTTGAATAAATATAAAATCCAACTGTTGCCATTGGCTGGTCCTCGAGTAAAAATCAAACTGACGCGTCATGAGGTAGACTATTACGCCGTACACATTCCCGTAATGATATGTCCAAGTGCCAACCATAATAGGAATTAAAGAGATTCCACCTTTGTATCAAACAATTAGAGTGTTCTCGTTATCTACAGTCTCTTCTAGTGTTTCAATTCCAGTGCTAAGGCCATAGTGGGATAACTGAGAATATTACGTTTTTACCTGCTCCACCTAGAGCCAGCTAACAAAATAGAGGTCGCTAAATAGTATCAAATGTTCAACAATATAGCAAAAAAAATTCATCAACTCCATAAAAAACGCCTGCATTGCTTCTTTTGGCTCAACTCAATAATTATATCTCTGGTTCATTTCTTTGACCCTGACCCTCAACTGTGCAAAGATGAAAAATTGTTGTAGTTAGCTGGAAAATCCAAATTCACATCCAAATCCAAATCCGTATCTATATCACGCCTACAAAAATAGCAAATAGAAATGCGTTGCCAGCAGCGCCTTGCCTTTGGCCTTCAAATGTGTGCAATTGTAGGCTAATCTTCTAATTTCCAGTTGGCTTGGCTTTAGAGGCACAGGCGTATGTAAGTTATGGTTCTATTTTTTTTTTTGGCATTGTCCTTGTATGTATGTGCATAGGTGCGGCAGCAATATGGAGCATACGTATGTATATAACAGAAACGTAATGTAATACTAACATAAACGTAAGGCGGAGCCAACTAAAATACCTTAAACTTGATGAATGTGTCTAGTTTTCTGTAAATGATATCAAGAACCCCAAACTCCACACACACACACACACACTTAAAATTCCTTTAAAAAAAATCCACACTCATCTAGCACCACAATCGAATCAAAATTGTTTTTAATTTTTTTTTCGTTATCCTTTCTGTTCTTGTTGTTGTTGTGGTCCATCTAAAATATATCGAGAGAATCCATTTGCAGAACGATGTAGCGCACTCTCGGGCATACCGAGTACCCCGCTATCGACAGCCACGTCATTTACAATGCCATCCATGCCCTATGAAGTGGACACACCGCAGCCGCTGGTCGATCGCAAGCCATCCGTCTCCCTAATGCGCTGGAATAGCAATAGCGGCCCAGCCACTGCCAATAACAGTACAAATAACAGTCTAATCAGACTGCAACCGTCACAGAGCCAGGCCCAGCCGTATGAGTATCAGTATCAACAGCACCAGCAGCAGCCATACGCCGCCTATCAACAGCAGCAGCAGCTCGCGTATCCTTATGGCACGGCAGCAGCAGCAGCAGCAGCCCCTGGCGGTGGTCGTCTACTGGGTTACAGTAAACCCCCGCCACCAAATGCCACTACCACATTGCTAACGGCCGCGGCTGCGGCCACTCGGCAAGGTTTGAACTTCCAACTATCCTCTCCGTGCATATTCAACAAGAACTCTACTCTATAAATGTTGTGGCTGCCATGAATATCAACTAATGTCATTGCCAAAGCTCACACAGAATGCATAAATATACTCATCTGTATATAAATAGTATTTCTATGCCAAATCCCTGCTCCTTTATCCCAACAATCCCTATACAAAGTTCTAAACCTAAAACCTAAGCCCAATTACATATATTGGTAAAAGTATTCCATAGGTTTCTCAACCCTTATTTCCCTTCGATTCCCAAAATCCAGCGATTTAAAGTTACACTTGTAGCATATATAGCATATATATTTTGGTGTTGAATGACCTACGGTAAACTTTTGCCTAACTGTTGTACGCACGTTGAGCTAACCACAAAGTTTATACAGAAACTGATCCTTTCTGTTCTTGTTCTTGTTGTTGTTGGTGTTCATTCGGTTTGTCTTGTTGTGTGTTTTGAATTTTATTGACTTGAACTTGATGTTGTATTTGAGAGAAAATGCTGAAAGCTAGACATGTTCTCGACACGCTTAAATGCTTTAACTTGGATGCTGTTTAAAAGCTTTAAGGCAATATCGTGCAAGCTTTCAGTATTTGCAGCTCCTGCAAGCTTTTCAAGTGGATCCCTGCACCTGCAAAAAGGATCAACCAGGCTGAAGCAATGATTTACTAATTATAAGCTCTTTCAACCGTGTAATACTAGCGGAACTTTAAGCAAAATCTTATATCAAGCCAAAGCTTCGTACAATTTAATCGCACTAATATAGGATCAAATACCTATCAAAAGCATTATTTATTTTATATCAAAGGCTTTTACGTGTTCTCATCAAAGCTTCTAAGAAGCTGAAATAATAATTCTATACAACTTTGAATGTAAACTGAAAACTATGGTGGATTTCCCCAATCTTTTTTACTTGCTAATAAAGTTTTTCCTCCCATTTATAGTGAGCTTTGGAGGCGGTGGCAACGCGGGAATCACACGTGCCGAGCCGATCTCATTGGCCACACTTGATCGTGACTGTTTCATCATACCAGTGCATAGTGTGGATCGATTTCTACCAGCAGGCATACCGGTATGTAAGGCCTCAATAAAAGATGGCAAATTAAACTTAAGCTGTCTCTGTATCTTCATCTTGTGGCAGCTGCCCGCCCTAAATGCCGAGGGTAAGGCCACAAGTCCCCTGAGCGTGCTGGAAGTTTCTGATCCCAAATTATGCATATTGGTGCACTTGATGAGTCCCCTGGAAGCTATTGATCCGGTAATGGAGTCACCATTATCTCATCCACTGCTGAAACAACGCTCCATTGCTGCCGAACTTTTGACGGACGTGCAACAGGCCAATACGGCTGTGGGTGGCATGCTGTTGGCCAACATGGAAAAGAGCTGTGAGTATTCAGAAGCTCAAATAAATAAGGCACCAGAGGCAGTTTGAATAAATTATTTAGATATTAGATATTTAGAGTTTCTCCAGAATTAATAGCCCGAAAAGTTTTTTTAAGAGCAGTTAAAGCAATATTTTGGTTTTTGATGGAGAGTTTCTTAGTTTGAGATTCGAAATCAGATCTTACATTTAATAAAGGTAGCTATATAAATTTAAACCTTATTAAGCAGATTAAGCCAAATATTTAAAAATTATGAAAAGATTTTCTCAAAATTTTCAATAAAAGTTAAGACTATTATTTTGAACTATGATCAAGTTGATTTTATAACAAACGAATTTTTAGTGAACTTCTTTTTTGAAAAATATGATTTCTTGGAGTGCTCCTTAGAAATCAAAAATTTTATGAGTCTTATCCTTGAATAAACATAACCGGAATATTGACTAAAATTTCACAAAAATTTCAGCTGAATTCCCCTTTATATCGTACTACCTGATCAACACCATGCAAACGGATCCATCAAATTTCTATGCCAGCCTGCGTGTCTCATCGCTGTCCAAATTTGAGCCCAAAGCGCTCAAGTAAGTGCATATTTATCTTCTAATTAAATAAAACTATTATTAAATCATGTTTAATTCAATTGTAGATACACTGCCGCACATACCCTGGATCTATATAGCGAGGTGGCTGCCATATGCCGACCACCCCTGGTACTGCCCTCCAATGAAGTAGGCAGCTTCAAGAAGTCACAGACAGCGGCCACTGCCTATATTATAAGTGTGTTCAAGGTGCGACGGGGGAGCGGATGTTGGGCAGAAGAAGGGCGGAGTAATAATAGTCACTCGACAGTTTCATGAAAAATGCAAATTTAATTTCCAGGTCTTCGAGGGCGACGACGGTGAACGCTTTGAAAAGAATTGGCTTTATTGGACGGGTGCTCGCATGTTGTACAGGCAAGTACATATTGGTGCAAAGTGTGCGCTTTCAACTCAGCTGACCAGTAACAATTTCATACCTGCCCTCCCCTACCACCCGTTTTCTCATCCACAGATATTTGCCACGTGCTGCTGGTCTGCGACGCATTGCATTGCACAAGAGCACCTCACAGAAGGGCGACAAGATGTATTTGCTGGTCTGCGAGTGTGCCGACCTCCTGAAGGACATCTCATTGGCTGCATTTTTAATACCAGCCTTAAGGGCACGTCTATGCGGCTATACTGGACTCTATAGACCAATACAGGCTTTTTAATAGAGGGATCCATGTGAACTATAGCCACAACTCGATATTTTTCTATGCTGTAAATATGGAACTAACTAACTATGGCAAATCAAACATTGCAAACTGCACCTGTTTAACGTGATTCGATTTTTTGCTAGGCCTAAACAAATTTTAACTATGTAATTGATAATAAAATATATAGTATATAAAATATATAGTATATATAAAGCAAATACACACACAAACACACACACATATAGTTACACGCGTTTTTAGGATATATAGCATGAATAGTAGACAATATACTCAAGGTAAACTCATATCGTATGTTAACTTTTTCTAAAAGGAGAACAATTAATAGGACCATATCTAGTGCGACATGTTAGACGAAACAGTTTTAACAATTAAATTTAATTAAATAAAAAAATAAATCAAGCAAGCAAACAACAAGCCAACTTCCATTTTAGCTAACAAATTTTCAATCAAACAAAATATGTGTAAATCAATTAAGGGCATAGCTGAATTTATCAATAACAAATACATGCATACATATACATATTATATACATTATATGCATACATATAGGCGCTGAAAGGTAGGCTATGAAAATTAAAAGTCAATTCTTAGCATAAACAATTTCAAACTAACTTAGTTCAACGGCATTGTAGCAAATATTGGTAAGGGGTTTCAAACGACTATGTTGAAAATGTTCTCGATTGTGAGTTGATTATGAAAATGTTGCCCAAATCTAACAAAAATCTGCCAAAATAAGATGCAATGGCTCTGAAAGTCTTGTTCATTAATAACTAATACTACAATTAAATGTCACTTTTATAAGCTCATATTTTAAGCCGAAAAAAATTAACTTTTAAAAACTATAACAAAATTTAAGCTATAAAATTTGCTTAGCTGCAGCTTGCCATTAAAAAATGTGTTTTAAAAAAATTATAAAAAAAATAATAGGCAGAAAAATACTATTTATTTTTCAAGCTGTACATAAGTTGGTGACTTTTTTTGGCACTTGTTGGAAGTCGTTATTTAATTATTTAAATTGTATTTTTAACAAAATATAATTTTGCACAATAAAAAAATCAAAAAGTGCTGTGATAATTAACAAAAACAAATGAACAATTAAATGTGAATTGCAGAGACAACTGAAACATTTTAAGAAATGTTAAGTAAAATAGCAATTCTTATGATTTAAACATTTGTTAATTTTCATATCATTGCTGAACCAATCAGGATGTATATAAAGGATATGCCTGAAATTGGTATTAAGCTTACATATTCAACAAAATCGAAGACAATATACACTTAGCTGCCCATATGCTCAGTATAACAATTTGTTCACATGATATCAATAGTGGGGAAAGCCAAGCCGTGCTTTTGATTTTAGACAAAACTACTGGCTATGACTAAATTAAATTAGAAATTCGTATTCAAGCCAATAAATTTTATTTTTTATTTAAAAAAAAATTAAACATGTATTTCGTTTTATTAAGAATTAATCATACTTTTTAAAAATATATATAGCTGCTAGCTCGCTAGAAACTAAAGCTGGCATACTATCGATAGTGTAAGGATATGAAATGCACAATCGAGTGTGCTACCAAAATCACAAGAGTTTTTGCCCAAAAAAAGGCTTTTGAAATTTCACAGAAATTTCAATTCAAGTCTTCGGATATATTTTCAGAGACGCAGCAGTTTGTCAGCTGAAAGATTGGGTAGGCAATCCTGATATCATCTGACATAGTTTGAGAAACAAAACGCATAAATTCTACTACTGTCTAAAATTTTATTTAAATTTATTATTCTATTGGCTTCTTCTTTTAGTTTCACAAGGGGAAACCGTACTGGCAAAGTCAAAGTTTTGGCTATTTTCAGTAAAATAATTTGTTAAGCGTTTTGAAACCTGAAAAGGCCTTTTAAAAAGTTATTGTTGATTGCAAATAATTTATGTTTATGATTACAAAAAGGAATCGAAACTCCAACCAATTTAATCAAGAAAATCAAACAAGTATTTGGATTACTTTTAAGTTGATTAATGTGGTACCTTTAGCCCATAATGAGCCTGCAAAATCTGTTTCCAGAAGAGCGACTTTTTCTTTTGATTTGTTTTAGGGATTCCTTTGATTTTAACTCTAGAATTTTCTTTAGTTTTCGTATTCTTCTTTCAATTGCATTCCAGTCTATGAACTCTAAATAAAAACTCAAGCAAAAATGAATTTTAAAATTTTCTTAGATCTAATGCAAAGACACTATGAACAAATTATCTAACGAGTGGCCTAAAAACTGTATGATCAAATTATATAACATCAATTGTGTCTTCGATAGTATGCCAGCTGTACACTAAGCATAAAACCTTAAGATATTAAATACTTATTGCAAAAACACTGTGCATCAAAAACCAAACTGTTAGCAATTAGTTTTAACAAATTTTTGTCATAATTAAAGCTAAAAGCTTTTTGCGCATTTGGCATTAACAAATAAAGCATAATAAAATATTTAAAATTAAAATTTTTAAAAAAGTAAATACAAATACACTGCAAATATTTTATCAGCGCTAGCCAAAAATGTTGTCAAGAAAGTAACCGCCGCTATGTTTGGACTGTGACATTTTCCTTCTATGCAATATATAGGCCTTATATCTGTGTGCTTGGCGAGGACCCCATTCCGGAGTGGGTTTTAGAGCCAGCTTTAGCTTCTGCAATAAAAATTATAAAAAAATTAGATACATCTTTTAGGAGACACTGAGCTACATACCTGTGCAAAACTCTTGCCTGGCTGCTGGCAGACAGTGTATATGGCCCAGATGGGTAATTGAGCCACGCCTAGGCCCCAAATAACCCAACCAGCCACATAGGCTGCCTGAGGATATTCCACACCTCTGTAGGTCAATGGCTCATAGCTAAATAGCATATAGACCAGCACCAAAAACATCAAGCCTGGCGCCACAATTGCCCAGCAGATGCGCCAATAGAAGCCCGTCTTTATGTTTAACATGAACTCTATATCGCTGCAGATGCGCTTCACGCCATAGATCCAGCCCACCGCCAGTAGCTCGGCTATGGCCAAGACCAGGGCTATAAACGTGCAGCCATAAAAATCCACCAGATTTAATATGAACTGTCCACCAGGTGTCATATAGACCAAGCCGCAGAGGAAGCCAATCAGGGAAGCGCCCGTGGCTAACATCCAGTGTGGCAAATGTGTAAACCGATCTTTCACCACATTTATCACCGCAGAGGCCATGCCAATGTTGCTGCCAATGCCCAGTACTAGCAGCATGAAGAAGAACAGCACCGCGAATAGTTGTGGCAAATACTTAAACTTGGCTATGGCCTCCGGATATGAAATGAAGGCTAAGCCAGCCCCTCCTTTGACCACACGTGAAATATCGTCCGTGTTGGTCTCATATGCCAAATTGCCCAGTATGCCAAATATAATGCAGCCAGCCAGTATGGAAGTTAAAGAATCTATGGTAGTTATAATGATGACATCTCTACAGAGAAAATGGCATAGAAAGTTAGAGATTCACGTTGAAAGGATGACCACACTTACTTGTGTATATTTTTGTGGAAATCATTGAACGACGCATACATGACCAGTGTACCAAAGCAAATGGCCAGTGAGAAGAACATTTGGGTAATGGCCGCATACCACACATGCGGATTGAGCAACTGCGTCCATTGTGGCTGCAGAAAGTAGACTATGCCCCGCCAAGCGCCTGGCAATGTCACCGCTCTTATCAACAAGATGAACATGATAACATAGGGAAAGAGCGCCAGAAAGTAGGAGGCCTTGCCTGAGCTACGAATGCCTCTAAGCAGCACAGTGCCAATGATCAGCCAAGTGGCGAACAAGCACAAAACTAAGTCCCAGCTAGGTGCACCCAAGCCACCCTCGTCCAGATTAGCAGGCTCTCTCAATACAGTGTGGCTACATTGGTAAACGTTGAATGAAATGCATTGTCCTTTTCCAGGTAAATCCCCCAACTTACGTAAAGTAAAGCTCGGCGGAGGACACACCCTGCACCAGGGAAGTGCCATTGCCAGAAGCTGCTGTGGCCACGCAGTTACTGCCCCACTCCAACAGGCAGTATGTCCACGGCAGTACCTCCGAAAAGGAGGCCACCAAATAACGAATGGTCAGGGCCATAATGCATGCATAGTAGGTGGTGGCCAAGGCCGTGGAATACACTTGACCATAGGCCACACCTGTAGAGAGAGAGAGAGTTGTCAGATATCGGTCACTGAGATGCATAACCCAGCTCACCTCTCATAATGGGCACCATGTCAAAGGCCGCAATGCAACCGCGACTAGAAAACTGTCCTATGATGACCTCCAGATAGTAAACAGGCCTGCCAATTAACATCAGTACAATCACATATGGTATAAGGAAGGCACCGCCTCCATTCTCCAAGGCAATAAATGGGAATCTCCAAACATTTCCAAGCCCAACAGAAAGTGCAATGCATGAGAACAGAAACTCAACGCCTTTGCTCCACTGTTCACGTTGACTGTTGGCTGTTGCTCTTTCTGGCTCCTCTGTCTGTTGCTGTCCGTTCACCTGATCTCTGTGGTCTGCACAGTTAATAGTGATCTATGGTATATATATGGGAGTTGAGTACACGTATATGTAAATACAATTGAATTTGTTGTCACCTCATCACCAGTTTGAGTGTACACAACGCAGTTGCTTTCCAATTCCGGATCAGTTGTGGCTAATATATTTAATTTCTCGTTGTCCGCTTTATCCATTTTGATTTCTATTAGATTCCTGTTTAGTGGAAATTAAGTATAAGTTGTTCAGTCTTAAGGGCACTTAGTGAGTGTGAGTGTTGATTGTGATAAGCTCTGGCTTTTATAGAACTGAGATACCTGACAACACAAATACCATAAAGCCACACATGCTGGGGTCGCGGGGTTTATGATCACCCCCCACATATGTGTATAATCTACACTAAGTTCCTAGAACGTCACTAAGTTGTCAACAATAAGGCCCGAATTTAATAAGAACAAGTAAGAACGCTATAGTAGAAATTGTGGCTATAAGATACTCGTATTCAGACCACTTTTAGTTGGGAAACTCTATTTTTGGAGTCTATAAATGAACTGTTAATTCAGCAGAATGGTCTCTCATAGCATGTATGTGTGATAATATGTGTGCATATACGTTTTTAGCGATTTTGTCTACAGTTCTTATCCGATCTTAAAACGCTTCCTTTTGCCTGTTGCATACGTCTACACGAATGCAATAAAATCGCTTATTATATGCAGATTACGAGTATAAAAAGCATTTAGCCACCGCGCACACAGAAGGTGAATTGCAGATGAGGAGCGTTATGGGAGAATACAATCCAAAGCGAACGAACTGTTGCCAAGAAGCTTGGCCGTTTATGTATTTCGGCCTGTCAGCAATGATTTACAATGCAACTCAGTTGATTCAAATGTGAAAGCAACATTTAGATAAGAGATTTTTTGCAAAAATACTATTCAGCTTAAGCTGGACATATGTATAACTGAGCCTTGAAACGACATATCGCAAAACATTTTCAAGCTCTTAACAATTTCCCAATAGTCACACTGAGGGAAGTAGAACTTCAATAAATGTAACAATCAGGTTCAATAACATATATACATACATATATTATGTTCCAATTGCCTGTCATACTTATTTTCCACTTGAATAAATATTGATATCAATTTACGTTTCAATTCATTAAGCAATTAATTATGCTTCGTATAACATCGCATAATATAATATATAGGTCTCACATTGTCCGGCTGATAAATTCAAACGCCACAATTTGGGTTTTACTCAAACACAGAGTCATTAGCCTATACAAATTTTGTTAAGTTAATATAATGATTAATAGCCACAGATTATGTAGGTAACAGATTACAATTCTCAAACAAATCTCAGACGAATCTCAAATACATGCGTCACAATAAAGTGTCTAGCTCTTATCTATAGGTATGTTAAAACAAGAAGGTATCTCAATGACAGCATACACCCGCCTCTGTTATCTGTTATCTTTAGAGGCAGCAAAAGATCTTCACACAATTGCTAAAGAGTTTGGAAAGATGTTGAAAAGCTAAAGTGTTAAGTACATATAATAAATTAATATGATTCTGGCAGTTGCAGAGGGTATTATAATTAAGTCACAGTATTTTTAAAGCTAAGAAGCAGCATTTTTGTGCCATAAGCTTATTATTAGCTATTATATAACTTCCATATAGCCTCCCGATTTAGAATGAACTCTTGGTATATTACATTTTTTTTTGTTTTTTCCGAATTGCATCAAATTTGAGAAGCCTCCACCTCTACGATGCAGTTGTTCTTCCTCGTTAGAGTGTGATACCCGAAGTTAGCCATTCTCTCTTGTTAATTGAAGCCGAAAAACAGAAAAATTATGCGCCTAAGTGTTCTTTCCGGAATGGGAATGGGTTGTATGGTAGCTATATGATATTGTTGTCCAATCCTGATCAGATCAGGCCAGTGGACGTGGGGAGTCCTCAAATAGATACAAACCGAGTTTGGTTTAATTTGGAAGAAAAACAGAAGAGTTATGCTCCTAAGTGTTCATTCCAGAACAACCGGTTATATGGAAGCTATATGATATAGTTGTCCGATCTCGAAAAACTCGAACCTGCGTGCAGACAAAGGAAGCATCTGGTAAAAATTTCAATTTTAGACCTACAAACGGACAGACGGACGGACGTATGAACATGCTTATATCGATTCCCCAAAAACTGTCTTCATTTAAAATTATATAGATGGCAAGATACTGATTTAAATGCAAAATGTGTAAGAATGACGAATAGGTATATGTATTGTCTTTGAAGAAGCGTACAATTTTAGCATATGTTATGACATTCTCAAGTAATACCCCTAACTGCCAGACCTAAAAATTTGTAGATTTTAAAAATCCCAGAAAAAGTCTCGCCAGAGGAAATTCTATTTGGTTCGCCATCTGGGCCCCCATATCTATATCGATTTTGACTGCAGTTCCTATCCGATCTTAATGAAATTCGGAAGAAACATAGAAACCGAGTCTCCGAGATATAGATGTTTATCAGGACGAACAATACTAGATCCTCTCGGCTGTTGATCCTGATCAAGAATATCCGTCTGATTTGGCTTCGACTTGGCCTTGTCGACATAAATATTTCAGAACATTCTTTATATATACTATATTCTTCATTACGATCAACAACAGAGTCGATGTAGCAATGTCAGTATGTCCATTTGACTGTTCGTCGACTTTTATGCGAACTAGGCACTCAGTTTAATAGCTGTTTAAAAATTTCACCATAGATTCTTTCAAGATCAGATCACTTAAACATATAAATCCCAAATAGGTGACCGATTCAGAATAAACAGCTAGTGCACAAGACTTTTTTGTTATATGTCCGACCTTAACCAAATTTGATACGTCAATTTTAGAAGACTCCACGTCTGCTGACCGATTTTGCTTCTCCTTATCAATGTACCAATTTCTGCAAGGACTGAAGTTAGCCTTCCTGTTTCCTCCTGTTTATAAAATAATAATGCCCAAGTGACACTGCAAAGTTAATGTAGCCTTCGACTTTTTTAAGGGTATAGAAATTTCACTGTCGTCTCACAATTATGATATAATTTGAAATATTTTCAATTCTTACACTTTTATATGTAATTAATATTTTTCAACAAGATTATTTTTTAAATATTAAACCAGCACAAAGCGATCAACCTTAACAGAAGCTTGTTAGAACACAACTGAAATGAAGCATAACTGATAAGCTCTTAGGAAGCCCACAAAGCAACATTTAGGCGTTCATGAAATTATTGCTTTGAGATGCTCCATTTGATGCTAGAAACACTTTGAGAGACTACTTATGAGAGAGCGATGCAGACTTGTCAACAAAAAGATATGGAAATTCATCTTCATTACAAAATGAAAGCAAGTAACCTCTGCCGAATGTCTTCTTGTGAAACCTAAGCTGGATTAAACCCAATAAAGACAAACTCTAGCAACATTTGCTTGACTCTGCTCTGTAAAGCCATGACAATCGATTGTATTAATTGTGCCAGATTGATTTAAACATTAAGCGGCAATTCTTTTCAAATATGCCGACAAAATATTAAAGCAGTTGAAACTTGTTGCTTCCAAGCCATGATGCTTATATTTTCAATACTGAAATAATTCTAATTATAAGCGACGATTACATGTTGGCAAACTATTACAATAAATTTGGCTGAAAGTTTTAAGAAATCGTTTCTTTTTAAATGTTGCTAATTTTGACCGTTGGTACCGTTATTTTTTAAATAGAATTTCAATGTCATCCACTCGTGGCTGTTGCAGCAATGCATGTTGCTGTTGTGATTCATTATGTTGCTGTTGTGCCGGCAATGAATGTTGCTGTTGCTGCAACTCTTGCTGTCGTTGAAGTGAAAATGGTTGAAAGGGATATTGCTGAGAATGGTGATGCTGATGCCGTCGTGAGCTCCGTAGTTGGTGGGGCAGATGCTGAAAGTAATCATCCATAACAGGACTTGCAACGTCGCTTATTTTTCTTGTTGTCTGTGGTTCTTGCTTCTTTTTATGTTTGTGGCAGCTGCAATTGGGCCCACCAATACAGAGATAGAGATCAGTCTGGGGGATATTATCGAAAGTTGGTTTGGAAACAATGGCCTTCATCTGAGAACGAAGCATTGCCACTTGATCAGCTGGCACAACTTCAAACATATTTTTTCCATTAGTGCCAATTAGAATTTTAACGTAAGCATTACTGTAAGTATAAGATATCAATATGAATTATAAAAATCAAATATCTTATAATGAAAAATTGTTATAATAAAAAGGAAGTTCCCTAAATTGTCCTTACTTACCAAGTTAGGCTTGAAAGTTGGGTCAGTTGATATGATTCTATTGTATGTTTATAGTTCCCGCATAATAACATCAAAATTCATATCACTGGGATCTGGCCCTAACATAATGGAATGTCTGGCAAAGGAAGACCGAAAGAAATGTGCAAATATTAATGAATTTTCTCAGTAATTTTTTGTGTATGAAACTTACAAGCACAAATTTCGCACCACATACTTTTAGGCGCATATTTCTCATTAAATGTCAAATAAAGTGCACAAATTTGTATATTACTATTGGTTTTGGACAATCGAGCGAACTTTTTGCGTTTCTTTGCTATTTGTTGCTAAGCAAACATAATATGGCAAGGTGAAAGGTTGCTGTCCACTTACATTGTTTGCTTGAGATGATCAATCTCGTCCTGCATCTCCGCATTGCGCTCCTCCTGTTTAATGCGCAACATGACGGTCCGCGCGTTGTTCTCCTCAAGCAGTTTAATCAAATGCTCTTGCCTGCGCACCTCCATACTCTTGCTACCCAGGGTACTAAATAGATTCTGAAATTCTTCGTTCTTGGAAGTCAGCTTGTTGTTTATCTGTAATGAAAAAGAGAAATAAGCATAAGCATGGCTAGCACTTTTGATGGGCTGGCGGACCTCAGTAAGAAGGACATTCTTCTCATTAACTTGATAGTACATGTCTTGTAACTTGTTGCGCTGGTCGCACTCCTGCCTTTGCAGGGCATTTATCATATCGGTTCGCATGCTTAACAGTTGCTCATCGCGATCCACTTGATCCTGCAAACGAGCCACCGCCAGCTGTGACCTGGACAGTTCATCCTTGGTTTTGGCGAGCTCGGCGCGTAGCTGTTGAACTATTAGAGGATAATCCGCAAGCTGAGTTTGCAATTCACTGGCATGGAAGAAAAGTTATGTTATGTATAAGTTTCTTTTTACAAAGTACATAAAAACATAATTGTTGCCCACCTCATCTGACTTCGGGCCTCTTCGTATTTGGACGTCAGAAGCTTATCTTCTTTCTGCTGCTCCAATGCCTTGCTCACTTGCTTGGTCAGCACTTCTTTGTGCTGCTCCAAGACAGAAAGCTGTGACCTTAAGCCAGCTATGATCTTGTCTTTGTGGACTATGCCTTGATCCATGACATCCGGTCGTTTTTGAAGAACTACAATGAGCTCTCGTGCCTCCTTTAGCTCATTCTCCAAGTAGTCAATGTTCTCGATATTTTTGGTTATAGACTTATTAGCATTCTCATTCCCAGCGTTGGCCTCATCCAGACGTTGTTGAAGACGCTGGTTGCTGTTTGAGAAATATGGATAAGGTGGTACTCGGTATATATAAATTTCATTGCTCAACTCATTAACTTACATATCCTTCAACGATTTCTTCTCTGCGCGTAGCTGATCTTGCATTTTTTCGCTGTCCACCAAGCTGATATTCCTTTCACATATAAGTGCTTCCTGTTGCTTCACCTGCTCCTCGAGGCGATGTAGTGACTTCTTAAGATCTGCAACAATCTGATCGCGCTTGGCTACCGCATCTTCCAGCTGAGCTTCGGATTCCATACGCAACTGGTACATTTGAGCAGTGTGTTCCTGTTTAGCATCGAAATATTTCGCCTCAACGTTTTGCTTCTGCGTGCGAATTTCGCTAATCTCACGATAAGCACGCTCAGCAGCTTCGTTGGCAATGCTTTGAGTGGGGCCACATAGTTTTGAAATCTCATTGCAAACCGTTATCATCTTGCGGTTCTACCAGGAAGAGATGGAGTTGAATTGATATTTCCGCCATATGATCAACAAAAAATTGTGTACTTACCAGCAACGCCAATAATTTTTGGCATAATTCATCTCGCTGAACGCCGGCATCAACAGCATTCTTGGCTAACTGTATAGATGGTATCGTATCGAACATCAGCATAAACCCCGCATCGACAACCGAGCGGCAACGTTCCTTCAGATCATTCACAGACTCCGTAGCTAAAAGAAAATATATATTTAGATGTCAAGGAATCTGCGTTTCAAACTCACGTATATGTTTGGGCAAGCGCAACAAATCATCATCATGTACCAACACCTTGCAACCTTCGCTGCCCACCATGGCGACAAATTTATAGGAGTCCTTCAGCTTGCCCTGTGCCGCTTCACCAATGTTGCGCAATTTGTCCATGAACTCGGACTGCATATCCTCCAGCTTCTGGTAGAGCGATTCCAGATGGCGCACACGGTTCTGTTCAATGACACGACGATGGCTGTTCTCCAAAGCCAGGTGTGAAGGGCTTTTTTTTCTTATATCGAATACAGCTAAGCCGGCTATAAAATAAGGCAAATTATTTTTGCGCATACCAATGCAGGCACTAATGTTAATGAAGTCAGAGCTTTTAGCTCTTAAGACCGTGTTTCGGTGGGCAACTCTGTTCAAAGGTAAAATTTCTCAAATATCCGGGAAGTTACAGAACTGATGATACGGGAAAAAATCAATATTGTTTGGATTTCTGTGCAGTCTTTTTAATGTATGCAGGGAGAGCATTTCCATTAAAGACTTATTCAGAAGCTGCTCAACAGGATGATGCCTAATTCATATTCTTTCAATATATCTATAAGATTACATATTGATCAGAGAACTGCCAACTCCGATGAATATGCATAAGTACGAGGTATGACTTAGGAAATTACACGTGTGTATTCAAGCAGCACCGTTTGCCTCGTCTTTTCAGCGAAGTAGCACTGTACTAATTGCATTTGCGATGGAACAGTAGTTTGCAGTTCTCTGATATCGATGCACATATTAATGTGCGTGTATGTTCCCCATGTCCCCACGTCTACTTACAGTTGCGCACATTATCACTGGTCAACTTCAAGCGCTGCATACGTTCCAAAGCAAGCCTGTTCATCCTAGGTTTGTCAAGTTTAGGCTTAGCTTTGGCTGCAACCTTTTCAGGCTCTGCGGCACGCTCGTGGAGACCATCAACCGGATCACCCAAATCAATGATATTACGCAACGAACATAAACTGGCACTCGATGGCTGCTGTGTCACTTGTATTCGATGCGAGCGCGCCGGTGAAGTGGCGCGTGTTGGAGCCTTGCGAAGGCGAGCGGGGCCTTGGCGAGGTCCAGGTCCAGAGGATTGAGTGCGTGACTGTGCCATTAATGCAGCACCGGCAGCGGACTGAGAGTAACCATAGCCAGGGGTTATTCAATAAAACAAATATGTATGACTTACCCGCTGTGCTATATTATTGATACGCCTGGTAGAATTAGCAGCGGCAGCAGCTCTTACCTGGCCAGTTGCTGATCTGGCCTGGCTTGTATTTCGTGTGGCTAAGCGAAGCAGGAACAAATGCATACGGGGGGAAACAAAGTGGAGAGCAAGACTGTACTTACCACGAGCATTATTGGAATCACCTCCGGCATTCAACATTTCGGATATGCAAATTAACTTTATACAATTTAACGCCAATTGAATTAAACTTGAGGCAAAAGACTGAATAAGAAAATTTATTAAAACTGTTTTTTCTCACCATATAAAAATATGTAATTTCGAAAAAAAAAATTGGAGTTGAGCTGTGTGAAGCCTATGTAGCACTATAATGAAATGACTGGGAGAAGTATTGCGTCTAGCTTTGACAGGTAGTCTGAATTGTCAACCAAGGCCTACTTGAAATAAAACAACTAATTCTAACCATAATAAGAAAGCAACAACAAATATACAGAAAACGTATCTTAAAGCTTTTCAGCTTTCCTACGAAAATGCATAAAATAAAAAACAAATCAACGTCTTCAATAACTACATTTTGTGATGCACACTTGCACACATGCTTGACATTGTTACAGAGCCATTGTGCTTTGTAGTTCACGGTGACTTTTTCTTTCCTCAAAAAATGTATTGGTAACCATAGCCCAACCATTTTCTAGCTAAGCTACGCCCCACTGTACAGCTGTGTTGTCTACGTATCATCAAGAATTGTTTAGAAAAATGATATCACAACAAAATAGCCAACAGCTTAGAAAATATATAAACAAATGCTCTGTAAACAAAAAGCAAACAATGCTAAATGCGAACCCAAAGTGCAACAACGGATGAGCTAGAAGAGACACTACTGGCACTCGCAATCAGTTCACCCTCAGTCACTCAAATGTGCGCCCGCTCCAGACATCAAATGCTGCACATCGTCCAAGTCCAATAATTGTAAGCGTAGTCGGTACTCTTATGATTTGCATTTCAGTTGCGCTTCGAAAGCCTCGCTAAATGGACGGTTCAAATACGGAAATATTGAATGACAAAATAAGGTTTTTTAAGGTTCATACAAATTTGTAAATTGTTTATGAACAATCGTGGGAACTGAAATACTTATACTAGAGGGATAATTTATAAATTCTCCATTAATCAATTGATTTGCTGATAACAAGTAAGTATGTCTATAAGCAAAAGAGTGTAGAGAACTGGGACTTGGAGGGTGCGAAAGTGTTAGCGAAACCCTAAAAGTGTTTTTAATGATGAAATATATTGGAATTGTTTTTTTTCTGCTGTTCGTTTTTCACATTTTAAATGGAAGTCGGCGCGTTTTCAATTGAATTTAATCAGTGACGTAGCCAGACCAGACATACATATATAACATGCATTCTATATAACATAAATTCTATATAACAAACACATTTTATATATGGTTGTTATGTGCGGATTCTGAGGGGCACCGAACTGTGCTTAGTTCAAGTTCCGCATGACAATGAGGCAATGGGGATGAGGGTTTCAAATGGAAGCTACCGAAATAGAAACAGAAAGTAGTTGATACTCGTAGGTATGTTAGTTAAAATTCTAGAAACAGCTGTAAGAAATTCAATATGCAAAATGAAGATCAGTTTTCGTAGAAATTACATGATCAATCAAAGGAATTTGCATGTCCGCTATATGGATATATAATATTTATAGAAATTTCAAGAGCAATTGCAATTACACCATAATTAGTCGTATGCGAGTGTGTGGCATTGACATTCGATATGAAATGATTACGCTTTGAAGGACAACTAGCGGCGTGCGTAAGTCGTAAGTACGTGAGTGTGGCTGTAAGTAAGTGTGCGGGATGATGAGTCAGTAAATTCAAATCTCAATTTAGAAGTTTACCGATTTCGAGGCAGTACAATTTTCTTTTGCAAAACTTTTGTATCTGTATCCTTTTCAACTCGCAAATGAATTGTTCTCAAGTCCGGACTCAAGCTCGATATAAGCATATAGGTAAGCGTAGATATCCCAGTTCTTTTTCGGTCATGTAAGAAGTATATGCTTACAGTTTCCGTAAAATATCCGTTGAAAGCAAAAAATGTTATTTCGTACAATTGTTGAACTAATCTTTATGATTCCGATATGATTTTATTATTTACCAACTCTATAAATATGTATTCAAACTGTTCGACTGATGTGATCAGGGAAAGAGAGTCAACTATATATCTCATATCCCAGAGTACGTGATCTCCTCTAATAGGAGCTGCATTATGGGTGTTTACGTTATAGGATTTCTTTTCAGTTTTTCAATATTTTTCATAAATTTTCGAAATAAGCGAAACATTTCGCTTATAATCTCTGGAAAATGGACTAATTAACAAATGCCAGCAAGCCAAGCCACCCTGCTTAATTTCCCCCAACTAAATTTAGAACGGACAATAAATATGAATAAACATGATTGGCAATTTTAATTGCAATTGCAGGTCTCGGTCGGCAGCGGACGGAAGCAGTCCAATCTGAATCCGTAATGCATAACTGTGTGCGCTTGGCTGTTTTGCTGGTACTGGCATCCACATCGAGCCTGCCGCTTGTAAAGGCGACCTGCAGCCGTGTGCCACAAGGCGCCACTGCAGCTAAATCGCCAGTTGATGAGAACTTTGTGCTTTCTGTGGGGGGCAATGCCCAGAGCTATGTGCCTGGCCAGCGATATAATGGTGAGTGAGCTTAAGAATTTAAATGTCCTTTTTAGATGTCCTGATATGACTTGTTACGTTCCCACAGTCACGTTGAACGCCTTTTCTGGGCTATCCTTTGTGAGCTTTATGCTGGCCTTGGAGCTGGAGAATTCTGATGGCGACGATGATCCCAATGCAATGGGCACCTTTGAGATAAGTGATTTGGCGGAAACGCGTTTTAGTCCGCGCTGTGCGAATCTTGTGGAGAACACTAATACGAATGTTAAGGCACGTGTGGATGTCGTCTGGGTGGCACCATCCAGTCCAGGTCAGGGCTGTATATTGCTGCGTGCCACAGTAATGCAGCATCGAGATGTCTGGTTCATGGATGATGGCCTTTTGACGAAGCGCATGTGCGAGGAGGAGGTGGACGATGTGGACACACAACCCACCATTGTGGATCCCTGTTGTGCCTGCGATGAGGCCAAATATGAGGTGGGTGTTTAACGAAGAGAGCAATCGTTCCTTCTTCATTTCAAATGCTTTCCTCGCTTTGTAGCTCACCTTTGAGGGCAAATGGTCACGTCATACGCACCCCAAAGACTTTCCAGCCAACAGTTGGCGTACAAGATTCAGCGACATCATTGGCGCCTCACACACCATCGACTATCGCTTCTGGCAATACGGCGAACTGGCCAGCGAGGGTCTTCGCGAAGTGGCTGAGCACGGCTCTACCCGCAGCCTGGAAAGTGAGCTGAAAGATCAGAGTGAGCACATACGAACCATCATAAAAGCCAGAGGCATTGCCTATCCCAATGTTACGGGCAAGACGTTTGCCGTCTTCCGTGTGGACTCCAATCATCATCTCATTTCATTGGTTTCCATGGTGGATCCGTCACCTGATTGGATTGTGGGTGTGTCGGGTCTGGAACTATGTTTGCCCAATTGTTCCTGGGTGGAGAACAAGGTGCATAATCTTTATCCCTGGGATGCAGGCACTGACAGCGGACCTTCCTATATGGTAAGGCAACTTACTCATTTTATGTGTAGTGTAGATCTCATCCTATGCTATCTTATCTTTCAGTCCGCTGACCAACCTCAGGTGCCACCGGATGTTGTTCGCCGCATCAAGACCAATTATCCCAATGACCCACGTTCACCCTTCTATGATCCAACTGGAGCTCAAATGAAACCTCTGGCCACGCTGCACATCAATAGGCGTCGTCTTTATGAAAAGAACTGCGAGAACGCAGATAGTGAGTATCTGCAGATAGTCTTTATAAGTTAAACCTCTAAACATTACTTCTCTTTCCAAAGCGGAACAGCTTCCCCCGGAATGCGCCACACTTGCCTGGTCACGCTGGGATGAATGTAATACCAAATGTGGTCCTGGGAAACAGTATAGAACGCGCGAGTTTAAGAATCCCACACTGGCTTCGGTAAGTTAGATCCTTTTGGGCTGATCTAATGGGACTAATGGTAAGTCAAACATCCACAGCGCAATAGATGCAATAATGCTCTGCGGGAGGAGAAGAACTGCATGGGTCGCAAGTGCACCAGCTTTAATGAGGAAGCGGCTGAGGGCGAGCAGCCCGAGACGAGCCTCACTGCTGCCGGCTCCGATGACCCCGAGTGTGGTCTGTCAGAGTGGAGTGACTGGTCCTCATGCACCGTGACCTGCGGCACCGGTGAGATGGTGCGAACACGACATTACCTTAACAAAAAGGCCAAGAAGAAGTGCCAGAAGGCAAGCAGGGTACGACTGCAGGAGTCCAAGACTTGCGAGGCCAGTGACTGTGGCGGCGATCTTGGCAATGGCAACGAGGAAGCCGGCGATCTGGACGATGCACAATTGGAGGATGGCGATCAAGAAAAGCGTTCAATCTTCAAGAACTTTGAGAGCTACAGTCAGCATAAGGAGGATTACATACCGCCTGTTTGCGGTGTCTCGCACTGGTCGGACTTCTCGCCCTGCTTTGGACCTTGCGGTGGGCAGGGGCAGCGCAAACGCATACGCAAAGTGTGGAACCAAAATGAGGTGTACGGCGTTCGCGATCCCAATGATGATGGCAGCGATCCTTGCCGTCACATCAAGCTGGTCGAGATGGTCAACTGTACGAACCCCAACTGCGACACCATTGTCCCACACTACTGCTTTGAGCCGCTGCAGGAGAGTCCTTGCCGGGACAATGAAGTGGCCAACCACTGGTACTACGATCATCTGAGCGATCAGTGCGCCATCTACTGGTCGGACCGCTGCGACACCAATCGCAATAAGTTCAAGTCCAAGGAACAGTGCGAGGAAACTTGTCGTCTGCCGCGCCACAAAATGGAGCTAAGACACGAGCGACTAAACGCCGACCAGCCACAACAAGTCGACTGTGTTGTATCTGAATGGATGGCCCACAGCTGCAATGCCAGCTGTGGCGAGGGCGTGCAAATAAAGACCCGTCGTGTTCTCCGTAGTCCCAAGTACGGGGGCAAGCCTTGTCCCAAGCATCTGGTGCGCCAGGATCGCTGCTATCAGCGCTGCGATGATATGTACTCGGTGAGTGGTTACGGCGAGCGAAGGCATATGCCACCTAAGCTACAGCCTCTGGAGCCTAGAGATGAGTGCCGCTATTCGGAGTGGTCTGCATGGACTCCATGCACGGCCAGCTGCGGCGACAATGCGGTTCGGCAACGTACACGCACATTACTCAACACGGATCTCAGCTACAAGTGCAAGGATAGGGTGCGCATCGAGAAGTGTGTGATGATGCCTTGCCAGCTGAGCAGCAACGATGAAGCCGACAAGTGGTGATTGTCATGATGATCAGTGGGAATCAGTGGACGGGATGCAGAAATAAGTATTAGCTGATCCGAATTACTGTAGAAGCTGCAACAGTCGTAGAAGTAGACACTTCGACTAATAAATGTTGGAAACTATAAAAAGAGACTTTCAATTATTCTTTTAAAATGTTGGGGCCTGACTTTTGAGGGCACTCCTTTATTCCCGATCTTGGCATTGACCCAATTAAATTAAAACGTTCGAACTCAACACATGTACCTCCACATCTGCCGCGCATTTTCCTGATAAGTTCAAAGAACTACGTCAAAATAAATCAATTGATCAGACCTATTGAAGAGCGCCACTCAAAATATTCAAAGTGAAGACATGTCAATTAAATTGGACTAAAATGGTCACTGAGCAAAGAGATCGAACATAACAAGTGAGATAGGGAAAGAGTGTGAGAGAGAGAGACAGAGAAAGAGAGATAATTGAAATGATCGGTTTATTAATAATAAAACGATTCACCCAATTTCGGCCAAGCTCAACTGGCAGAGACCCAGCAGTCAGTCAGTCATCTTTAAGCTGTCCACCAGACTAGAGAGTGTTCCGGAAATGTGGCGAATTCTCGGTTTACTTTTGCTCTTAAGTGCACGGCAAACGTGCGCAGGCTGTAATCGCATACCACAAGGCGCCAACGGAGAACGGTCTGCGGTTGATGACAATTTTAAGATACTGATCGACGGCAATCCTTTGACCTACATACCCTTGCAACAGTACAATGGTGAGAGCTGGCGCTGAGAGTTCCAATCGCAACGATGTATAAAATCTCTCAACATTTGATCAGTTTCTCTCTCCTGTCCCATCAATATGAAGTTCATCAGCTTCACTCTGGTGGTGGAGAGCGAGGATCAGCCTATGGGCGGTTTTAATAGTGGCCTGGATATGACGGGGCACTTTGAACTGTTCAGCAACAGCGATACCAAATTCAGTGTGGGATGCGGCAACATGATCGAGAATACCAATACGAATGCCAAGACACGCATCGATGTCTCTTGGGTGGCGCCCGAGGGCAGCGGTTGTGTGCTGATCAAGGCGGCGGTTGTGCAGCATCGCGAAGTCTGGTTCATTGACGATGGCTTTTTGACCAAACGGCTATGTGCCGAGGAGATAGATGAGGTGAATAGCCTCACTCCACCATTGCAGAATTGTTGTGCCTGCGATGAGGCCAAGTATGAGGTAGGTTCAGCTCTAATGCATACTCCCATTCGTTATAGAGGCTTCCTCCTGCCTCTTTAGATTGTTTTGGAGCGCAAATGGGCGAGAAATACGCATGCCAAGGACTTTCCCACTGAGGCCTGGCGTACGCGACTGGGTGAGATTATAGGTGCCTCTCACACCTACAACTATCGGTACTGGGCGTATGGTGGACGAGCAAGCCAAGGCATGCGGGAGTTGGCCGAGCATGGAGCTACCAGAACTCTGGAACAAGAGATACGAGATAACACACGGGTGAGTTTCAGGCTCTGTGGTCCAAGTGGCGTTCCTTACCTGGAAAAATTCTGTAGAATGGTGAAGTGCGGACAATCATTAAGGCACCCGGCATTGCTCATCGACCTAATATCTTGGGCACAACATTAGCCAATGCCCGTGTGGATCCAATGCATCATCAGATATCGTTGGCAGCAAAAATTGATCCCTCACCGGATTGGATTTTGGGCATTGCCGGCTTAGAACTGTGTCTGAGCAATTGTACCTGGCTGGAGCGTAAGGTTTTAAATTTGTATCCATGGGACATCGGCACCGATTCGGGTCCTTCGTATATGGTGAGTTGAATACATGTCAATGAATCTGAAGTCTTTAGAGAGTTTCTAACCGATTCTCTATTGCATAGTCTGCCGATCAACCACAAGTACCACCAGATGTGATTCGTCGCATTACCTCTTCTTATCCCAGTGACTATCGTTCACCGTTCTTCGATGACACAGGAGCTCCAATGAAGCCGCTAGCCACGCTATATGTGACAAGGAGGAAATTGTACATACGCGAGTGTGAAGAAGGTAAGAGATTAAATTTGGCTAGCACAGGCTAGCTATATTAATCTGGTTCTCCTAATAGTTCCGCAAGACGGACCCCTAGAGTGTGCGATGCATCCGTGGAATGAGTGGACCAATTGCAGCACCCGCTGTGGTCAGGGTTATTCGCAGCGAGTGCGAAGCTTCAAGAACCCAACACTAGCGGCATACTACAATTGCGAGCGACGCCTCGAGGAGCTGCGTCAGTGCCAGGGTACTCAATGTGGAGTGGCTGAGGAGGAGTTGCCAAATGTGGGGCTCGAGGCAGGCGGCAACAATATGGCTGGACCTGGCTCAATAGCTGAGTGTCAGCTCACCGCTTGGAGTAATTGGTCGCCATGCTCAAAGACTTGCGGCAGGGGCATCTCCACCAGAACACGTTACTTTTATTATCCGCAGGCAAAGATGCGATGCATGTCGGCCATGAGGTTTCCCCTGGAGGAGAGCAGGCAATGTACTGGTTCCGATTGCGGTGGTACCATACCCGACAATGGTGAGCTTGATGGACTGCCGGAGCCGGAACTTTTTGGAGAAACCAATGAGGGTGGCTACGAAATAAGTCGACCCTCCTGGAACTCGAATAGCTACAATAATAGGCCAGGCCCAGTACGTACCTACGCCGGCGAGCAAGGTCCTAGCTGGAATAGTAACAGTAACAGCTACAATAGCAACGATAATGTCTACAACAGTAGGTCACCTTATACTCCAGGGGAGAGCGAAGGCCCACCTGAACGTGAAAGAAACTATAACAGGATGCCAACGATGCCCAAGGAAAACGAACGCCCCTATGACAATAACCGACGACAGGGTCCTGAGCCAGAACGTCCCATATCCGGTTTTCCCAATTACCGCTCTGAACCATCCAATAACAATAATTACAACAACTTCAATCAGGATAACTCTCCGATAAAAAATAGTTATATTGAAACCAATCCCGAAAACAGAGCTAACCAGGAATACAACAAAGTAGATTACACAAATCCACGCTTAAGGCCTGGTTTCACCGCCACACCAGCTCCATTTGGACGCATTTTCAATAGCCAGCTGGATCGGGATAGCAACAACAATAATTACAATGTGGTCCAAGAATATTGCTATTCAAAGCCCTTTGCATCGACACAACCCTGCCTGGCCAATCCAGTGATTGTTAGCAATTATTGGTTCTACGATCACGATGATCATACCTGTAAGATTTTTACCACCGATAATTGCGATGAGAATAACAATCGTTTTCGTACATTGATGGCCTGCGAGGGCACGTGTCTTCTGCCCCAAGTGAATATGGCACGCACAGAGGACGATACGATGAATACGGATGACGATACCGCTGCTTACGGCTACGCGGGTGAAACGAATGGCGAGTCACGGAGACCACAGGGAGGTGTATTCCCACAACCCATGTCACAGACAAACAATAGATATGATATCTCTAGAAGTGGACGTTTTGGCAGTTGAAATGAAATTTAATAAAAAGAAAGAGCGTAAGAAATATGAACTCATATATGATTCGATTTGAATTTTTGGGTTTGAAGTTTTCATATACTCGTATGTATGTATACGAGTATGTATTAGCAAAGTACACATTATTAAAAAGATTTGAGACCCTTTTTCCTAAAAGATATCTAATTTCTGAGTATCCTTATAAAAATAACCATACTAGTCTTCCGGATTTGAGAAACCATATTTGCCTGAACGTCCACTAGAACGTCAAGCTCTTCCACTCCCAAAACTAAGCTTCATATCCGTCGCATGGGGCTTATTGTTACTTACATCTTTGAGCCTTCTCTTGCTATGAAAGCACGCCGTTGTCTCTTACTCTCTTATTTCCAGCATCCAAGCTTATGAAGAGTCTTACAGCTTCTCTGCTTAGTTGTTATTTTTCCGGCTTTCCGACGTCTGTCGTGCTTGGCTGATAAGAGACACGTATTTGTATTATTGGGTCAGAAAAATAAAGCGCTTGCTCCATTACGCTCAGCTTCGGATGGCCTTATCAGCTGCAAAGTTCTCATCTCGGGCTTTTGGCAAAACGAATTTTCATCAGCTAGTTTTAGTTTGCCGCAGTCGCTCAAGAGCTCAAGTTCTACAAGATGAAGAACCGCACCGTGGGGGTACTGTTATTATTAATGTGTGGTATATTATTGATTGATCAAGGCGCTATAGCGCTGATCTGCACGCGAAGACCGGCTAATACGGCCACACCCAAATCGCCAGTGGATGAGAACTATGTGATAAGCATTTCGGGCAATCCGGAAACTTATATACTTGGACAGGAATACAACGGTGAGTGTGCGTCAGTTCATTGGCCTTGCACTTGAACTTCATGGGGTGAGATTAAAAATTTGTGTATATATGTATATATACATATATGTGTGAGTATATATAATAACACTAACCAGCAAAATTATGAATTTCAATTGAATTACCTAAATGCAAAAATTTGTTCATCCGCTTACAACAGAACTGGAAAAGTTATATAAGGTATTCAGACGGTAAATTGACCACAGATAAAATTAAAATCTTTACATATTTTACCTTTCTAATCAAACCCAAGCTTTGTTGTTCAGTGTAGTTAATGTTGCAAAGTTCTCTCAATCCTATTGTAGATTTCGCAATGTTTTTTATTTTCACTTTTTTTTGTTTTGTAAACAAAATCTTACATACATACATATGCCGACTCTGATGATGCTGTGGCTTATCGCAGACTTTTGCGAATTCAAGAGCTCGCTTGGATTTTCAAGGTCGTCGTTAAGCTGGCGATTTGAAAATGAAACCGCCATCTAAATAATCACAGCACTTTCGTTGTAGTTTCTCTAAATGCATACAATGGACACCGCTACATTAGCTTCATACTGGCGCTGGAAAACGAGAATGGGGACTTCAACTATCTGGATGATCTGGGACGTTTTGAGTTGAATGATTTGATTGAGACGCGTTTCAGTCCGAACTGTATTAACATGGTGGAGAACACGAATACCAATCCCAAGACGCACACTCACCTGACCTGGGTGGCTCCAAGCACACCGGGTAGCGGTTGCATATTGATACGAGCCACACTACTGCAACATCGTGATGTGTGGCACATGGATGACGGTGGCCTAACACGACGCATATGCGAGGAAGTGGTGGATGATGTGGAAAGCCAACCGACAGGCCCTACAGTAGATGTGCCCTGTTGTGCTTGCGATGAGGCGAGATATGAGGTGGGTAAAAAACATCCCACTCTTTTCAAAAAAGCAGATTCATCCATCTTCTGCAATACTTATTTCCAGCTCATTTTTGAAGGTGTCTGGTCAAGGAACTTGCATCCCAAAGATTTTCCAGCACGCGGCTGGGAAACACGTTTTTGTGAACTTGTGGGCGCTGCTCACAGCTCCGATTATCGCTTCTGGGAGTCAGGCGTTCTGGCCAGCGAGGGACTCAAGGAGTATGCCGAACACTGCACACCACGGCTGCTAGAGCGTGAGTTTGCTCTGAAATTTCGGGTTAGTCCTAGATCTTGGAAAGATATGAAAGAACTATTCTAATAACAGAATATCCAGGAACAAAAAATACGCACAATTATCAAGGCACGCGGTCCTTCATTTCCTAATTTGAATGGTAAAACGACATCTTCCGTGCGAGTGGATCCACTCCATCATATGGTATCCTTTGCCTCCAAAATTGAGCCCTCTCCCGATTGGCTTGTAGGCGTTAGTGGCTTGGAATTGTGCCAGCGCAACTGCACTTGGCTGAACGAGAAAGTCGTCAATTTATATCCCTGGGATGTGGGCACCGATGCGGGGCCAAGTTATATGGTATGTGGTCCGTAGAGTTGTCCATTGAGTATTACTTGCCTTGCTTGTTTCGCCACAGTCGCCCGATCAGCCGCAGGTGCCACCGGATGTTGTAAGACGCATACGTTCCGACTTTCCCAATGATCCACGTTCGCCATTCTATGATGAAACCGGTGCTCCTATGAAACCCATGGCGATTCTGACGGTGCGGCGTCAGCGCATTTACGAGAGACGCTGTGCAGATGAGGATTGTGAGTAGCCGAGCTTGATCAGCTTAACCTTAACTGATGCTAAGCGACTAAATTATGCCCTAGCCAACAACGATGTGGGTGTGCCACGTGAATGTCTGACCCATCCATGGTCCAGTTGGAGCGATTGTTCCTCGAAGTGCGGCGATGGCATGCAGTACAGAAGACGCGTCTACAAGCAGCCGGAGTTGGCCAGGATCTACAACTGTAATGTGCCGCAGTATGAGGAGCGTGAGTGTCAAGGCCAGATCTGTGGCCAAATGGTTCCAATACGCAATTCACCAGGTTATGATGAACTGGGCTCCAACTTGGGCATGGGCGGCTTTCGGCAGCCGCCACGCAGAGCTGAGTGTCAATTGTCCGCCTGGGGTAGCTGGAGTGCATGCAGCGTCACTTGCGGGGAGGGCTTTCAAATACGAAAGCGACAATATCAGAGCCCTGGAGTAGAACTTAAATGCCAGAGCGTACATCGAGCAGAGCTGCAGGAGATACGCAAATGTTCGGGAAGCGTTTGTTTGGGCAATTTGCCCGGATCCATGAATGGCGGCATGGATGCCCCTTACGGACAACCAAATAATGCTGATGGCAGCCGCTTCGCACCGCAACCAGAGCCTGCACCAGATAGCAACTTCAATAGAGACTATGATGAGGCAGGCATTGATGGGTATCAAAGTGGCAGAGGCTTTGAAGTAAGCAACCTCAATGGTATGAATGCCAACTTGCGTCCTGGTGAACAAAGGTCTGATGCACAGTGGATGCCGGGTGGCAAACCACCATTGACGCCACACAGAGGGCAAACATACGAAGAACAGCAGCGCATGGACAACGCAGAGCGTGCTCCATGGCAGCGGCAGCGTCCCAGTGAAATCTATACTCAACAGCAACAACAGCCGATGCGTATGGGTTCGGAGATTGAAGAACGTCCGGCTTGGCAACGTCAGCATGCCGTTGATAGTTACAAGCAGCCTGCGCAAGTTAATTTGGAGGATGTGGAACGCTCGCCTTGGCAGCAACAGCGTCCTGTGAGCAGATACTCAAACTCAAATTCTGCCCATCTCGGTGAGGAGCAAACGGATCTCCAACGCAATCCTTGGCAACGACCCAGCAGCAACACCAACAATTACAATATTCATTTGGATGGAGCTGAGCAGAATGAGAATAGCTTCATAGATCCTCATCTGTCGCATCAGTGCTTTCAAATGCTGCGCACCGTTGAACCACGTTGCCAAAACCAAACCATAATGGGTCAATTCTGGTTCTACAATTTCTGCGCAGATGAGTGCATGCTATACGCCATCGATCCCTGCGATCGTAATGTTAACAAGTTCAGCAAATGGGAGGAGTGTGAACAGTGCCGGCGTCCAGAGTTGAATATGCTTCAGCAGCAGCACGCCAACTCCCAGGAATGTCAACTCGTAATGTCGTCGCTGAGGGCATCACAGCGTGTTCGCCAAGAAGACAGTAACTATTCCAGTTCAATTCGAGGACGTAAATATGCCAGACGGCAACGTGGATAACTTAGAGTAGCATCAGTAGCACATATACGTATGCATATTAGTATATAGATTTTTAAAATCAGAGATAAATACCCATTAGTAGACCAAAAGTACTTATAAAATACTTAGAAATTTTAAATCAACACAGTAAATATTAAAGCTAACTAGCGTTTGAAAATTTTTGAGGGAAACGAGTGTTTCATACATAATGATATACATTATTATAATCGACCCCATGAAGTACATATATTCTCAGTATCAACAACCGAGTCGATTTAGCCATGTCCATGTCTTTAGCCACCTAGATCTCGGATACTATAAGGGCTAGCGTCCCCAGATTTGGTATGTAGACTCCCCTAGTGTTTCGTCAGATCAACTTTGTGTTGCGTGTTTTACCCATCTTGACCCATATTGAAGCATATTTAATGTTTAAGTAATATTCAGGGAACGATAATTGTTGTATTTGGATCTCAGTTTAACAAAACACAATAAGATTTTAGATTTTTAAATGTCCATTTCGTATTTATTTTGGATATATGGGAAAACAACAGTTAATTATGAAGTTTAATTTTAACTTAATCGCCATTTTGAATATACAAAACTGAGAGTGTTCAAAGATTCTACATGCAAAATTGGTGTTGGATCTCGACATAAAACAGTGTTAGGTACGTACAGTACTGAAAATATCGTCGCTTGGTTATACATATCGATATTATCTACGTTATTGTGAATTGCAAAGCAAAAACAAAACAAAATTATTGCACAAGCGGAATAAATACATAAATAAATAAAATATTTATCTTCAATGCATTTGCAACGTCTTCAGTTTGCAATGCTGCGCAACGTGTGGTGCTTACAGAGATTGCTGGTGGCGTCACAAAATGTGTGCACTTGCCCTTCCATTCAGTGTCAGTCACAGCAAAACAAGCAGCAACAACTAATACTACGCCGCAGTTTGCATAATTTTTCCGCGCAATGGCAAAAGCCGAATGCTGCCGGAGGCGAGAAAGGCGACAAAAAGGTAAACAATCATCGTCAGCAACAGAAGATCACGCTTATTGCACAGAACCAGGCTATGAGCATTACGACCCTGGAGGAGGCCCAGAAAATGGCCAAGCGACGAGAGCTGCAATTGTTGCGTTTGGCTGAGACGGATGCCAAAACAGGACGGGCCATGTTTAAGTATGAAACATAATTAATAAAAGTTACCTACTCTGAGAATTTATAATCTGTAATGCTTGCAGATTAGTGACATCTGCGGAAATGCTGGCTGATGATGTGCCCACAATGTCGTCTCGCCCCACCGAAAAAAACACAAACAAATCAGAGAAGTCGTTAACAATAGGCGCCCGCATTACCGATCATGATCTCTCTTCGAGACTGAAGAACATTACGAAATGGTTAAACAAGCGCCACGAGGTGCGCATACTTATTCAAGGCAGTGCAAGTGGCTCGGATGAAGGCAGCGCTGAGCGCATAGTGAAAACAATTGAACAAACCATTAAGGAGCCGCTAGTCATTGGCAAAATTGTACAGAAACGTAGCAAAGGTTCATTTATCAAATTCACCATTTTGCCCGTGACGCCGACACCTGTTGCTGCAGCTCCAACGCAATCGTGACAACTAAAGGCATTGCCTTGGATATATCACCAACAGTGCTTTGTCAATAGCATGGCTATGGGTGCGGTTATGTTGCCTGCGCTACTAAGCAGTCATAACCAAGCCCTGACCCAGGTCAAGCAGAACTATGCTTCCATGTCGCAGGGAAATAATGGACCGCCTGCTAGTCAAGCCAAACCCGTCATAGTCGTCGCTGCATCTTGTTTATTCATATTCACCTTGAAGTATGTGTTCTGGATACGCACCTTAAATGGTGGAAGTAAGACCAATTGAAGATGATCCTTATTGCTTTAACTTTACCTCATGTATATTTTTTAAAAGTTTCGTCTGATAAATGCTTCACATATTTTAAGTTAAACTGTATAAACACTGTTTTGTTATAGGAAAATAAATGAATAAATGTAACATTTTCAACTGCAAATCTAATGGAAATATGTTTCTAGCTAAAACCAACAAAAGTTGTTCACCCAAGATGCATTATAATTCAGCTTACTAATCCTTGGGGGGGAATCAAGACTTATTCCAACGGTACACTTCATCCTGCAACTATTTATTTGCAATAAGTTGTTGGAGAGCTGAAAAACCCAACCATCGCAGACGAGGCACGTTCTCTGAGACATTGCCACATATCCATTTTAGTTATCTGTCATTCTTCCCAAACAGACAAGCTTTCACTTGATACAAATTTAAGGGGGTCATACAGTATATTCTAATATATAGCAATTTCCAAATTGTAATGTTTTTTAGTAGGCTCAAAGGCTAGTTAATATGAAAACATCGTGATATTTATTTACCTTCAATGTATTAAGAAGTTCGATATCAAGAGTTTACTTCTATAAAAACTCAATCTAAGCAATTGTTAGTGTTTATTAACAATTCGTTACATGATTCCGGTACCCAATAAATTCCAGCTAGCGCGAGACACCAACTGCAAGGGCTTTACTTGTAGGTCGCCAAAAAAAAATCAATATTGTTGTTGCATTTACTGGCACTACCTGCGCCTTTCTTTGCCTTTGGTGGCAATCCAAGTAAAACCATTAACACCAAATTATGTGTTATGTTATGCGTTTAATATTTTATTTATAAATGTTTATGCACAAAATTACATAGTTTATATATAAATAGTGCTTTTAAATACTTGTAAAATAAAATTTAATGTTGCTTTTAGGCCATTTCTTTATATATGTATATATATATTAGTAGTATTATGTGTGTGTGTATATGTTTTTGTATATATATATATGTATGTTTTATAAGAAAATCAAAGATATACACATATTAAATACACTAGAACTTTTCAAAATAATACGTTATTTGGTCTCTTATTACAATTACTAAGGATAATTATCCTGTAGCTCATAAATAAATTACTATTGTACTTTAGTATATTACACAAATTAATAAAGCTTTCGACAAATAAGGAATCTATATCTTAAAAGAAGCAAAATTAATAAATAATAGCAACAAAGGAGAGGTATCTTCGTCTGTACCGAAGCTAATATTCCATTCACTTTGCAAATGTACCAAAATTTTCATAGAAAATGAAAAACTTGTTAAGTACTAAATATTCATTCGGTTCTATGGTAACTATATGATTTGGATAAAATTTGAACAGCGAAGGCTTAGACATTTAAGAATTATATAAACTGAAGTTGATTTAATTTCCATAAGATCTTGTATACTTAAAGTTTAATCTGAATATGTTGATTCTATGGCATCGATTTGAAGTTCTCCGTTCCGGATAAAATTTGGTCAACAGATGCGGGAGATTTTTAAAACATGAAAACAGTTATATGGTCTACATCTTATCAGTTTCCACCAGAAATAAGCCTAGTTGAAGATTTCAGTCCGACAAATCAAAAATTTAGAAAATATTTCCCATCGAAACAGACAGATGGACAAATGGATAAACAAACAGGCAGACATGGATGTATGGACTTTTCTCCACGTCTTGCTGATTCAATAATATATAAGCTAAATATAGCCAGGAAAATGTTTCCTTCTGTGCTTTCCAACTTTCATGACGAAATGAATGGTATCAAAACATAGCAAATCAAAAGCAACTATCAAAGTTTTTAAGTTTTCAAACAAGCATTTAAAATATTAAATGTTTGCTTCAAAATTGATCCAAAATGAGGAAAGTAATCCAAAATGCAAAAATTTTGAATTTTTTTTTTAAAAACTAGGAGTTTGGCTAAGAATTTGTAATCTTAGAAGTCGAGCTTAGAATTAATAATGGATTATCGTGATAGGGGGTGTCACAGAAAACTCTAAAGACTTTTCATATGTGAACACTATAGTTTATGGGGGACGTCACGGAAATCTCTAGAGATTTTGAAAAATTAATTTGCAAACACTTGAATTTATAAGCTCATTTGTGAACCTTAGTATAAGGATAGGGGAGAAACCTAAAGGCTACTAGATTGATTGATTTCGCTTTTGAAGTGTTTTTGATGTGTTTGAGGGTTCAACAAAAGCGCCTGATTGCTGAGAGAATTGAAACCATCCACATTTCAACATTTGCTACACCTCAAACCAAGTAGGACATGCATTTTTTCTGTAGCCTTACAAAATGATGTCCAAATTTAGCTATACATTAAAGTGTTCATAAGCGAAAATGTCACACCTTAATAGACTTTCACCATAAATGAAAGGTATTCTAAATTCAACTTTTGAATTTCGAGAGCACCCGCCTATATCTTTATTTGTTTATATTTCTACATAAACGGCTACTAGAATTAAGACATAATAAATATTAAATTATCGTGTGTCGCAGCAATGAGATGGCGCTTTTGTTTGACCGCCAAAGAGGACTAAAAAAATGAAACCCTCTTCTCTATTTTCGTATAAAGGTACACAAATGAGCCTAGCAATATAGGTGTTCGCACACTTATGTCACACCTTCAATAGACGAATTTTACCATAAAATTAAATGTATTACTTTCTAAATTCAACTTTTGAATCTCGAGAGCATTACACTTGAAGTGAATATCAGCTTCAATCAAAATTTTTTAAAATAATAATTTAAATTGTTTGAAGAAATTTTAAATTTTACTTTGCAACGATTGTATTTAACAAAATGTCAGGATCTCTATTTAAAATAAGATATTATTTACATAAAGCGCGCGCAAAAAAAGAATAATAAGTTAACTACGGCACAAAGAATAGTTCGTACACATCTTCCCTCTGAAAGACTTTTTACAATCAATGTAAAACTTAACTCAATATCATCCGAAAAAGAGAGTCCAAATATCTTTTCGTACAATCGATTCGAGTAAGGCAATTAAAGACCAATCTTAAAAGCTGATAGTGAAAGCGAATAAAACCCCCACCATCACAGGTTCACCAGCTGCCGCTGATAAGCCTCGGAGTCGAGTGGTGTGGGATTGATAAGGCAAACCATATGTTGGAACACTCTTTAAACATTGATTAATTTGGAAATTGGAAATTTCGGAATGGAATTATGCTCTAACAATAAATTAACTACATTAAGTAAATGCAAAAAGCGTGTTGCATAATGGAACTACGTGGATGTTGTTGTTGGTGTTTTTGGTAATTGGTGTCCACATACTGACCTAGTCGCAAGTCCTACTTCTAGACGCGTTGAATCTCAAATAGCTTGACTTCCGTGTCATACCAAATGGCTGGCTCCACATTACGTAAATAAATGACGCCCCAAATATAGGTGCGGAACCAGGCAGTGGTGCCCGCATTGGCTTGATACTTTCGTATAAGTATGGGATGCGGCACGGGCAGCAGGCCGACCAGAGTGCCGTGTTGCAGAAACTTGAGTATCTCCGATTCGTCGGTGAGACCTTTGTCTATGCATATCTTTTCCACCTGCGGCACGAGCACCTGTAGCAGTCGCATAATTGTCTGTAGCGGCAGCTTGGAGCGCCAGGAGACAATCCATTCGGGTGTGGGGGTCCAGCGTTCACCGTCGCTGGGCACCATACGTATGCTGCCGCGGTGCGCCACCGACAAACGCGCCTGGTCCGTGGGCGAAGTGGATTTACGGCCGCCTCGAGGTGTTGAGGCAGGTGACTTGTTGTCGTAATGCACTATGTCCGTGGCTTCTGTGGGCGTCTGAGCTTTTTCATTAGGATGGGCCTGTTCGCGCTCTGTCATTTGGGTTATCCCTGGCGTGTCCAGCAGCGAGGTTTTAAGTGTTCCCGGCTCAGCGGGTTGGGCGGTTTTCGTCTGCGATTGGGACACATCCAACTGATTGTTTTCGCCTACTTGAGAGCGCTCATGGGATTCTGTTTCCGATTCGAGATCCTCTTCGGCTGTGGCCTCTACTATACGCCGATGTCGACCAGCCTCTTCCTCCTCATCTTCTTCGTCCTCATCCTCTTCCTCCTCGGCATATTCGTCGGGCACGTGGGCGGAAGGCAGCTCCTGGGCTGTCGCCGACGCCTGTCTACGTTGCGGCACCCGAGGCAAGTTGAACTTGCCGCCCGTCTTTCGTCCACTCAGACACTTGGCAATGCCCGCCATATCCGTGGGTAAATTGGCCATAGCATGGAACACATGACGTTTCCGTATGATGGTATAGACTAAATTGGAATTGCCATCAAACTGGTACTGTATGATATTGTTGAAGATCTCGAGCAGAAAGAATACCAAATGATGATTGCTGGGCGCGGATAAAAGAAACCAGGGAGTGCTGAATGCTTCCAGCAAATGCAGAAGCTTCACGCTGGCCACCATCGATAGCGTCTTCAAATACGGCGACACATTCACCAGGATCGTCAGCAAGCAATCGAACAGTGGCTGCAAACGCTGATGACCCGTGGCAATAATCTTGTGAAAGACTGTAATGAGTAGATCCGCATGGGTGCCAGTGAAGACGGGTATGTCCATGGGCACAGTGGCGGAGTAGGCTTTGTTCAGACGCACACCAAAATTTCGCTCACCTGCAGGCAGAGAAAGGTAGGATGACCACTAAGTGAACGTAACTCTAAATGCAGGCAATTCACTTACCTGAAAGCAGGAGCAATATAAACACCCCAATGTGCATGAGCCCCACCCGAGACTGATCCGCCCTGGAGTAGTTGAGGTGGTAGAGAAGGGGTATGAGAATATCGAGCACGTCCGAGCTCTTGAGCACAAAGTACAAGAACTTCTTGTTATAGTCGCAAATCTTCCAGAACAAAATGAGCAGCTCCTGGTGACAATGGAGACGCTTCGTTGAGTTAGGCAGATAGTTTTGCACTAGGGGGTTGTTGAGCAGACGGGTTATGCCCTTCAGCACGAAATGGAAATCCTCATCACGATGCACACGGGACAGGTAGTTGATGAATAGGTTGTCGCCACAGCTGCCTTCGTCGGCATATGAAGTCTGGCCAGCTTGGGCCAACTGTTGTTGCTGAACCACCATGTCATGATCAAGGGTGACTATCAACAACTGCAGACAGGCCTCCACCAGTGGCTCAGTGGTATCCGCAAAGATGAGATGGTTGTAGGGCACGCCAAAACCCACAGGATCGTACGAGCAGACCGAGTTTAGGAAGGAGGTGAACAGGGGCAGTGCGTGCCTGTTTTCCGCCGAGGTAAAGTAGGCTATCCACTTGTTAGGCTCCTCCGACTGTTGCGGTGAGCGGTACATGGGCTCCGAGAAGCACACAAGCAGCAGCTTTAGAAGCTCTGTGCGACGACGTTCCATACTAGCGTTCCGTGGTGGGGATTGGGCAAAGCCCACGCCCGCTTCCCAGATATACTCGCAGCTATCAATATTCGCCAGCTCTTCAGCCTTTTCAGGACCAGTACGACGCGTTGCCGTCACCGTAAAGTCGGGACAGAAGAGCAGATCGCAAATGGCATTCAGCAGAGACTGAGCCAGCGGCACAGTCTGGTGAGGGCCATGATCCTGCGCCGGTAGGCTGCTCCAGAAGAAATCGCGCCACTTCTCATCCTCGAACAGATAGGGCAGCAGGCGCAACAGCAATCTCACACAGTTCAGCACACACTGCTGATCTGCTTGAGTTCGACAGCTGTTGTCCACAGCTAACGCCAGCTTTTCTACAGCCTTGTAGCACAGAGTGGCCAGATTTGCTGGATTCTCATTTCTAATCTGTCGAATTTCGTTGGCCGTCACCAGAGCAAACACATCTTCGAGTGTAGTTTGGTGGGCCAGCCAGAATTGCTCCCAGAACTGATCATCATTCGCATCGATTTTCTGATTCTTCTGCGTCAGCTGCACAATTGCCTTGCGAAAATTCAGTTTCGAGTCTGTGTTACCCATGTCAAGCACCCGTTGCACTGTTCCAGATGTCGATGTCGATCTCTCCCAGATATAATGTATGCTAAATCAATTTGCAACTGCCGCCTCAGCGCTCCTGCCCCCTACACACAAGCACAAGCTCGGATTCTGTACTTTGTGCTAATACCTGAAGCTAAGTATTCCCTGCTGTGTCACCGTGTATCTATTTTCACTTAAATTTAGTACGATTTTCAATTAGAAATCGCCTACGCACGTAAAACTAGTCAGCAGCAGCAGTGTTGTTGTTGTTATTGTTCACAGTGTGACCGAAGTACCGATTTCTAAAAAAATATACCATAATATACGGATTTGAATTTGTGAATATACCATAAAATATAATTACGGTCACGCTGATTGAAGCCATTAGAGATGAGAATTTGATAAACTATTTCTCAAGGGGTCCATTGGAATATTGAAATAAGTTTAATACCAAGTATTACTATTTTACTGTATATATGTATTCGGTGAATAACTGTAGATCTGTAATATTCACCTGCTAGTTCTCTCAATCGCGACTCTGACTCTCTCTCGACTACATACCTGCCTCAGGTACATGACCCGCTCATCTCTAATAAGTAATTCATAAAAGTCGATATATAAAAAAACTATCGAACAAAGAACACGTAGTAAACGTCACCAAAAAACTAAGCTGCAAACAAATTATATTTAATTAATTATAAAAATGTTGCACTGACCGTGCACACGGGTTCTTTTACGTGCACAGTTGCAGTCGGCGTCTGAGGCTAAAGTAAACTGCGACTGTGTCCGGCAGGCGGAGAAGCAGAAGTTGGCGTAGAAACATATGCAAAGCAGGGTCAGGCGCGCTCAAGTGAAGAGGGGAAACGGGTAGACATAGACGATTCCGTCGAATCTAAATTGTGAAAAGAAGCCAAGCAGCTGCGTTAAAGAACAGAATCATACAACCAAAGCAATGTCACTACCAGGCAACGGTATCTATGTGGTGCGTGGCGAGATGGCCACCCTGATGACGGCCATGCGACGTGGTACACGCTGGAATGCAACAGCCTACGTGGTAAGTGGCGGTGTCGCTGGTGATAACAACTATATGAGTGGTACAATCATTTAAACCCCTTTTGCAGGACGACGAGAAGGATACGTTGCTAAAGCTATTCATTGACCTCAAACAAGTCTTGAATCGCATTGATGATTTGCGCCTGATTAAGCCAAATGTGTTCCTGGCCCCATTTCTGGAGGTAATACGTACGGCGGACACAACAGGACCATTGACTAGTCTGGCCCTCGCCTCGATCAATAAATTTCTTTCGTATGGCCTGATTGGTGAGTAAACCAGCGCAGGAACTCAAGCCAGAAGTTTAATCTTTGGTATGATTGAATTCTTCAGATCCCACAACGCCAGACCTGCCCGTAATTGTGGAGCTCATTGCGGATGCTGTTACACATGCTCGCTTCATGGGCACAGATCAATCCTCGGATAGTGTTACCTTCATGCGGGTCATTGAGGTGCTGCACACTTTAATACGCAGTCCAGAGGGGGCCGCAGTTAGCAATGAGTCCATGTGCGAGGTCATGCTAAGCTGCTTCAAGATCTGCTTTGAGCCCCGGCTCAGCGAGCTGTTGCGTCGTTCCGCCGAGCAGTCTCTCAAGGATATGGTGTTGCTGTTTTTCATGCGCCTGCCACAGTTCGCGGAGGAGCGCAGCGATACAGTGCTTCAAAAGCGCTTCACCATTGGTGACGCAGCCGGAGGTGCAACTCAGGAGAAACATAAACGTAAAGTAACTGCACCCAACCCAAGTGTTCCAGTTGTACGCAAGTCGTCAACAGTGGAAGAGCCACAGACGCCGCAGACCAACTTGACGGCACCTACACACCTTAAAGCGCCCATCTTGGCCACCACACCAGCCACTCCGGCTGGCAATATTCTGGACATGCAAGGCAAGATTACGCAGACGCCCACAACGACAACCACGACTGCTGCAAGCAATGTGGTGGCAAGATCAGACTCTGTAGATGCCCCCTCCATACAGGTGGAGTCTGTCGACTCAGAAACCCAGTTGGAGGCGGATATTCCTGCAGATGCGGAGCCGGGCAGCCTCACAGAGGCAAACAGCAGTGAATATATCAACTCTGTGGGCGTTCGCTTCACCCAACAGTCATCGGTCCAAGATGCAGCTGCTCTATCTGCCTCCCAAACACCCTATGGGTTGCCCTTCATCCAGGAGCTGTTCCGCTTTCTCATCATCCTATGCAATCCGCTGGACAAACAGAACTCCGACAGCATGATGCACACTGGATTGAGTCTGCTAACCGTTGCCTTTGAAGTCGCCGCTGATAACATTGGCAAATATGAAACACTTCTGGAACTGGTTAAGGATGATCTGTGCAGGAATCTGATTTCGGTGAGTGTAGGTCCCATAATCGTGGTTCTATCTCTAAAGCTTCCCCTTTACGTCTCTAGCTGCTCAGCTCGGAACGATTGACCATTTTTGCCGCCGATTTGCAGCTTTGTTTCCTGCTTTTTGAATCGCTTCGCGGCCATCTAAAGTTCCAGCTGGAGGGCTACCTGAAGAAACTCAGTGAGATCATAGCCAGCGATAATCCAAAGACGCCCTACGAGATGCGCGAACTGGCGCTGGACAATCTGCTGCAGCTGTGGCGCATACCGGGCTTTGTGACCGAGTTGTATATCAACTACGACTGCGATCTCTACTGCACGGACATGTTCGAGAGTCTGACTAATCTGCTCAGCAAATACACGCTGTCGGCCACCAATGCGGTGTACAGCACGCACATCATCTCCATGGACACGCTGATCAGTGTCATCGACAGCATTGAGCGGAATTGTGCCGCCGCCAAGAGCAACAATCGAAACGCATTGGTAGAGGCGGGCGGCAGCCGTCATTCCCGTCACAATAGTGGTCTAGAGGGCATTATTATTGATGGCGGAGAGGAGCCCGTAGAGAATATATCGAGCTTCATCAATAACAGCTCACAACGCCTGCGACTGCAGTCAGCCGGAGAAGGGGGCGGCGGTGGCATAACCAGCGAACAGTTGGCCCAAGTCAAAGAAAAGAAGCGTCTGCTTTCTCAGGGCACGGAGCGATTCAATCAGCGGCCCGAGAAGGGCATACAATACCTCCAAGAGCATGGCATACTGAACGCCCAGCTAGATCCCATGCAGGTGGCACATTTCCTGCGCGAGAATCCCGGCCTGGACAAGGTTATGATTGGCGAATATATCTCTAAGAAGAAGAATGTGGACTCCAAGATCCTAATCAACTTTGTCGCCTCGTTTGACTTCACTGGCCTGCGAGTCGACCAGGCTTTGCGTCTCTATTTGGAGACCTTCCGTTTGCCCGGCGAGGCGCCACTAATCTTTTTGGTCTTGGAGCATTTTGCAGATCATTGGCACGTGAGTAGCCTCGTTATCTGACCACTTGGCTGAGATCTAATCTGGTGTATGTATTGTCATTTGCAGACGCAAAATCAAGAGCCGTTTGCACACACGGATGCCGCCTTCCGTCTGGCCTATGCCATCATTATGTTGAACATGGATCAGCACAACTCCAATGCCAAGCGTCTCAATGTGCCCATGACGCTGGAGGATTTCACCAAAAACTTGCGCGGCCTGAATAACGGCGATTTTGATCAAGAAATGCTTGCCCAGGTCTACAATGCCATAAAGTGAGTAGTTTATTGTCTTTGTCCTGACTGACTGAGTATCAACGCACAGATCAAATGGAAATAAGCGGTTGCCACTGCTTTACATTGTTTTGGGGCAATTTGAGTGTTTAAACGTAGATGGCGTCAGTGTGCCGCATTCCGTAGTTCATATAGTGTGAAAATTAGTAAGCATTTTTATATTTATTCTGGGAAAGGAAAAAGCGAACCCGTTCTGGTATATAAATTCTCTCCTGACTGATTGCCTTAACCATAAGAGCTAGACGACAGAAATCTTCATACAAGTTCGAGCTAATGGCTTTTTCAAAATATTCTCCTTGATGATCAATACACTTTTGCATTCGTTCAAACCATTTGTCATACCAGTTTTTTCATTCCTCTTGAGACACCTCCAAAACATGGTTTTTGAACGCTTCAACTGCTTCTTCGGCGCTCGTAAATCGTTGACCGCGCACATTACCCTTGATATTCGGGAACAAGAAGAAGTAAACAAAACAAATTGCACTTGTACATCAAAACGTACCGCTATTGACATTAGTGTTGCCAGTTCCCGAAATGTAACTAGTACCTCTCGTATATATTATACTATATTTATACTGTATCTATATTTGAATGAACTCAAAGCAGTGAACAAGCTTAGTATGGAGAGTGCGCTTGTAAGTCCAATGAATCAGTCGAGAAAAGTACACATCCCCCTGTAAAAATGCATATTAAAGTTAACAGTAGTAAGAACTCCGGTCGGAAGACGTGACCAATATATTAAACTATCAGTCATCGTCATATTTATAACGTTGATCTCTCATTTTCAGGAATGAGGAGATTGTTATGCCCGCCGAGCAAACGGGTCTAGTGCGTGAGAACTATTTGTGGAAGGTTCTGCTGCGTCGTGGCGCCACCCACGATGGCCATTTCCACTATGTCCACGATGCCGCCTATGATGTGGAGATCTTCAACATTGTTTGGGGCGCCTCGTTGAGCGCCTTGAGCTTCATGTTCGACAAGAGCACCGAAACGGGTTACCAGCGCACATTGGCGGGTAAGTGGAAAATGTGGATGCCAACCAATCCCAATCCATATCTCACTTGGTTTCATATTTGCAGGCTTTAGCAAATCGGCAGCAATATCGGCTCACTATAATCTACATGCCGATTTTGATGCGCTCATACTGACCCTTTGCAAGTTCACCACGCTGCTGAGCAGTGTGGAACAGCACGATGCGGCTCCAGCGACAGCCAACAATGACATCCAGCAGGCGGTTAACTTTGGTCTGAATTCCAAGGCTCAGGCGGCCATGAGAACCGTTTTCCTGCTCGTCCATGATTACGGCGATTGTTTGCGTGAGAGTTGGAAGCACATTCTGGATCTATTCGTCCAGCTGTTCCGTTTGAAGCTGCTGCCCAGGTCCCTGATTGAAGTGGAAGACTTTTGCGAGGCCAACGGCAGGGCTTTGCTGATCCTGGAGAAGCCGCGCGAAAAGCAGGAGTCGGGCCTCTTCTCTAGCCTGTACTCGTTTATCAGCTCGGAGGGGCAGCGTGACCCCACCCACGAGGAGCAGGACTTCATCAAGCATGGACGCAAATGCATCAAGGAGTGTCAATTGGATCAGATGCTGCAGGAGTCCAAGTTTGTGCAGCTGGAGTCGCTGCAAGAGCTGCTTAAATGCGTCCTTGGCCTGCTGAAGGCTCCGCAGGGCCACAAATCCATTGGATTGCCCTATGCCGAGGACATCACCGTCTTCTGGATGGAGTTTCTCGTGAAGGTTGTCGTGCACAATCGGGATCGCATGATTCCCCTGTGGCCAGCGGTGCGGGATCAAATGTATCTGTTGCTTATGGGCAGCGCCTCCTGTGGCTATGATTATCTGCTCAATCGCTGCATTGTGGCGGTGCTCAAGCTGGCCATCTACCTAATGCGCAACGAAGAGCTTTGCCCCATTGTCTTGCAATCGCTGAAGATGCTGCTGATGCTGAAGTCCACCGCGCTGCTGCGCATCTCCAAGCAAATATCGATTGGCATATATGAGCTGCTGAAGACCTCTGCTCAGAACATTCATTCCGAACAGGATTGGCAAATCATCTTCAATCTTCTGGAGTGTGTGGGAGCTGGCGCCGTGCCGCCCAGCTATGATGATGCCCAGCTACCGCTGCCCCCGAATGGCAGCGCGAAGTCGGATGGGGCCTTGAGTGGCGAAGAGGATGCAGCCAATCCGCCCGAGCGTGGCTACACATCGGACTCGGAACTGACAGCCAAGGCAACGGTGCCATCGACAGCAGCCGCTAGTCCGAGTGCCGAGAACTGGATACTCGTCAACAACAAGGATAGCGAGCTCACCACGGCCTCAAGGTAAGCTCAAGGTCCCTCTTTTTTGGAGTGTCCCTCTCTTTTACTGTCACTCTGTTCACCCGCAGACCGCAATCGCCGCCCAGCTCGAGCACCTCTCCCGTTAGCTCTTCTCTGGTTTACAATTGCCAGTTGCTGGATCATGCACCATTTGCGTTGTTCAAGTGCTGGGATTCGCTGGCTTTTATCGTGAGAAGCGTGGCGCACATCACGCCCTACAACTTTGAGGCGTGTGTGCGTTGCATCCGCATCTTTGTGGAGGCCTGCCGCGACGGCGGGATTCGGCAGCGTCGCAAGCTGGAGGCCTCCGCCAAGCATCGCAATTCGAAAAAGCGCAACAAAGCGGGAGCGGTGTCCGCGGCTTCAACAACTGGCTCAAGCTCCAACTTGGCTTCACTAACGGGCGGCGATCCTCATGGTGCGGACATTCAGCATGCCCATGCCGGGGAGCAAGAGGATCTGGCTCAGCGCTACGAGCAGTTGTCCATCCAGTTGCTGGACCTTATGTACACCCTGTATACGCGCACGGCGCAGATATTCCGCTGGTGGGCGGAAGAGGGCTGTACTGTGCCCCAGTCGGCAGCTCTGTGGGCGCCCGGTTGGTGTCCCCTGCTGCAGGGCATTGCCCGATTGGCCATGGACAGGCGGCGGGAGGTACGCACCCATGCCATCTCGTGCCTGCAGCAGCGGGCTCTGCTCGTACACGATCTGCAGACACTATCGGGCACGGAATGGTGCTCCTGCTTCCACCAGGTGCTCTTCCCGTTGCTCAACGAGCTGTTACCGGAGAACGGCGGTCAGAACCTGGATGCAGATCCCGCTTTGTTAGAGGAGTCGCGTATACGCACGGCCACCATCATGTCCAAGGTGTTTCTGCAGCATCTGACCACTTTGGTGGAGCTGGGGTCAACTTTCAATGAGCTTTGGCTGGACATTCTCGATTACATTGAGCGCTTCATGAAGGTGGGCTCCGACACGCTCTCCGAGCAGATGCAAGAGATACTCAAGAATATGCTGCTCGTGATGCACTCGGTGCGTGTGTTCCACAACCAGGACAACACCTTGCAGCAGGCACTCTGGGAGCTAACCTGGCGTCGCATTGGTGAATTTCTGCCCAATCTCAAGGATGAGCTTTTCGGTGAAGAAGGTATGTAAACAGACGGTGGTGAGAAAGGGGTGGAGAGGTAGATCATTTAAAAACTCGATGCCTGCAGATGCGTTATCGCTAGCAAAACCGCGGGAAATTACCAAGATTTTAGAGGACTGTGATTATATTTGCGATTCCTATTTGTTGGCGGATAAGTCTTTTAGCATAACATTGGGATTGCCCTTAGGTAGCGTTAACGATGGACAGGAGCCGACTCTGAAGTCCCCGAAAAAGACCTGGGCTCGCTTGCGTTTCAAACTAAAGCGTCTTAGGAGTCTGACCAAGAGGAAATGAATCATCTTTGGCTATTGTCATTCTTACTTTGCAGATAAATTTATATTTTGTTAATAGATCGGTGTATATATAATATTTATATCTATCCCAAACTCCAACATTTGGTTGACTTTTATCTTTCAGGCAGAAGCGCTCGTCGGCAGCTGTCTCCACTGGAGGCCCAAATTCAGCAGCAGCAGCAGCAACAGCAGTCCGTACAGCAACAGCAATCCGTACAGCAACAGCAGTCCGTACAACAACAGCAGCAACAGCAACAGCTGACAGGATCAACGGAGTTGGCTTTGCCAACTGCAGTGCCCTTAGCCTCCCACATTGCCAGTGTGGCGCCGACGCCCACCTTGGTCTCGCCTGTGGATTCGCCCAGACGTAGCATCATATTGCAGCCACCAGAGACAGTGCAACAGGCACCAAGCTTTATGCTTGCCCCACAGGTAAGTCCTGGCATGCTCTAATTCGCAGTTGAACGATCTAACATTTATTTACCCTTAGCTCGTGCTAGTGCCACCCCAGCAACCGCCTGCTGAGGAACCGCAGCAGCCATCTCCACATACACAACTGCCCGATCTGGTAAACGAGGCGGCTGCCGCTGCAGCAATCTCGACCGCATCCACAACGCCCATACATAGCCCCAAACAGGCCGTAACGCCTCCAACGCAGCTAGCTGCATCACCCTCTACCGGACCTAGTCCCATGGTGCAGCAAACGAACATTGTGACTAACAACACCACGTATAACAGCTACGCCATTGAGCTGCCTGCCACTCCGGAGGCGCCCACATCGGATCAGCAGCAGCAGCTCTACTATCAACAATACTATCAGCAGTACCAGGCGCAGCCATCTGTGTGTGATCCCGCCATCAATGTGCCTATTAGTCATCTGCTGGCCGGCAACGCCTATCCATCACTGCCTAAGATGCCGCAATCAGCCATTGTGCACAGTTTTGCTCCTGTTTATGAGACGACACCCACTCCAGTGGTTGGTAGCAGCGTTGCCACAGCTGACATCTATCAGGAGTATGTACAAAATCCATACAATCTTACTCTACAGCAGGCAGCATCCGCGGCTCCACAGTCTCCACAACCTCCTAGCTCTGCAGCTGCCGCCACCTTTTCGGCTGTTGGCACCGCCACCCCGGCCAACTATTTCAACGTCAGTGTTGACCCCAACAATATACCACCAGGCTCTGAGCTGCTCTATGGCCAACAGTAAAGCTAAAGTTGATTTTTGTATTTAGAATAAAAAAAAATTGAAAATTTAAAGTCCTTTAGGCCTTTTATATTATTTGTTTCCTGTGTCCTTATTGTTAATTAACTAAAAAAAAATGGTGTCAATTTTTGTTCTGTTATTAAACACATTCCGCCAGCGCGCGTGTTTATGCTCCTTAAATATAATATATATTATCCATATATGTATTCATATTCAATATAGAAATCCAACAAAATATAAATATTTCAACGCATAATGTCAATAGAGTGCAGAATTTGAGTAACGGAAACGAGAACGATAAAGCTTTATTCCGCTGTTTTTAGTCATGGAAATAGTTTAAAATTAAAAACAAAAAATAATTAAAATTGCTATTTATATAATTGTATTGTATGTTATGCAAATGAGGTAATGATTGTAAATAAATAAACAAAATATGCATAAATATATACAACTTCAGCTCATTTTCTTTCAGTAAATCTCATTTTTTCCGTAGAGCTTAAATGGCAAATTTGGATTTAAAAAGAAAATTTGAAAAAAAAAACCCGAACTCCGTGACAATGCGTTTCAGCATTGCCGTGACCAGGATTCGAACCTGGGTTACCACGGCCACAACGTGGGGTCCTAACCACTAGACGATCACGGCTACGTCGGGTTATTAGCACACGTTGGCCAAAACGAACTTTCTACAGGCAGCACAAATTGTTAGATGTGTACAGAAACTTTAAAGGGCAAATGAAACATAGCTGGCGCTAGCTTAAGCTTATTTATATGTTTGATGTTATTTTAGCTACCTTCAACAAAAGTACATAAATTAAATACGAGTAAATACAAATTCTATATGTCTTAAAAGAAGGGTATTATAATTTTGTCGCGATATTTGTAACGCACAGAAGGAAGCATCTGCGAAGCTATAACGAATATATAATCTTGACAAGCCGAGACGGTAATAAAAACATGTCCATCTGCCTATTTGTTTCCATGCGAACTAGTCTCTCAGTTTTGAAGCTATCGACTTGTAATTCGCATATATCATATAGCTGCCATATAAATCAGATTTGGAATGAACACATTGTACGATAGCAAATTTTTTGGCTGACCAAAAATTATAAAATGTGTGTGATATAGAGATGAAGGTCCAAAGCACTCACAGAGTTTACATTGATTTCTTCAGATTTCTTCAAATTTTCTTTTCTTTCAAATGAGTGTTTGTACATAAGAATGCATAAATGAACGTTTGTATTGTACATTAAAATTCGTACACCTAAGCTGCCTTATTGTTATTGCTGAAACGTTTTCGAAGCCTACACGTCCGTTGACGAAATTTTATAAGTAACGGACTACTTAGTAATCCTTCCTTGTTTTTGTTATAGTTCTGTAAGGGTATATATATAAGCATCGGGTATCCGAAGTCAGCCTCCTCTCTTGTTAATTATATTATAAAATCATAATAGTTGTTGTTACAAAAGTAAAAAAAAAAAATAAACTCGACCCGTGACAATGCTCTATTGAACATTGCCGTGACCAGGATTCGAACCTGGGTTACCACGGCCACAACGTGGGGTCCTAACCACTAGACGATCACGGCTACATCGAGTTGTGACGCAAGAGGGACAGATGCTGTTGAAACGCTCCAGCTCAATTTGAATAGTAAAATATGAATCAAATAAGTTGTTTATCTATTAATTAACAATATATAATTTAATTAATTGTGCTTAAATATATATACATATATATATAATATATATATATAATGAAAATATATATATATATTAATGGCATTAATGGTAAGATTAAACCAGTGTTTTCGGTTTCTTTCATCGACGTTTTTTCGATAGTCGATAGTCTAGAGTATACTCCTGTATCACATCACAATGTAAACAGAGAGAAGCAAAAAAATTAAAACAAACGCGTATTTATAAGTAATCTTTATTTTGTATATATCCTCGCACTCACATTCGTGTACCATAGAATTATCTTGCCTTGGGGCCGAGTGCTGCCAAATGTATATCATCGTGTCATTTTTGTTGTTAATTTTTAAACATCTTTATCGGTCATACCACCGATAACATCGACGATGTTTTCACCAAAATATTAAACATATCGATAGAGACATTTCCCAGCAGCTGTTCGGGTTTGGCTAGCTGTCAAAGAGGCAATTCGAAAATGTACCATTCCATTGAAATACCAGATTCTGATGAAGAAAATGAAGTCCTTGCTACCCAAAAGGCGGCAAACGACGACATCGTCGATCCAAATATTGAACAACGCTTAGCAACACCACCACCAGTGATACAGAAGCAGGCAGAGGGTAATGCTCGTAAAACTAACGAAACGACGCCGGAAAAGTCGACAATGTTCTCCTCTAAGGGCGCAGGTGCATCGACCACGGTCACAGATTACACGGTCTCGTCAGCCTCATCGGATGCGACAACTTCACCAAGCACAAGTTCAGCTGCAGCTGGCCCGCAATCAGCGAAACAATTCCGTCATAGATCCAGAAAAACGCAGCACCAGGTATTTCGAATGAGCCCAGCAGACATACAGTTCGAAAGCATACCGTTGGACGAGGAGACTGGTGTTAGCGTCAGCGATTTAACCGAGGAGGAGAAGGAGCTAAAAAAGGCACGCATAAGCACAGCCATTGACATCATGTTGAAAGGCCCGGATATGGAGTCGCTCATTAGGCGCGTTGCCCACGAGCGCGTGCGATGCAATTTTCTACTGGAAACCTATCAGTTGCCGGACATGAATTTTTGCCTCAACACACCTATAGAGACAAGGCGTTTCCAATTCCGTGAACGCCTCAAGCAGCGTAGTAAGGGACGCGTCAATACAGCGGCTGCGACACAGTTAAACATTGGTGGAGCAGAAGCAGCGGCATCAGCAGCAGCGCTTTCTTCTGGGAATACGGCAGCTACAACTACGGTTGTTAATAAGACGACAAATTCAGTAGCAGCGGCAAATAACACCAACAAGCGGAACTGAAAATGCAGAGGCTGAGAAAATGTACATATTCATGGAGTAAAAATAAAATGGAATTCAAAGACGTATATATAGTGGCGCCATCTATATTAAAAGTTTTCTTTGATTTTACACAATTGCTCCACTTGTCTCCATCTCTAACTGTGAAAGTGTGTTTTGGCTGGCCTCGACCAGCAGCCCGGCGTAGCCGTGATCGTCTAGTGGTTAGGACCCCACGTTGTGGCCGTGGTAACCCAGGTTCGAATCCTGGTCACGGCAATGCTGAAATCACGCATTGTCACGGAGTCCGGGATTGCTTTTTTTTTTTTGGGAAAATTGTACAAATATTTTAAACATTAAACAAATTAACAACATTTTAAAGTTTTCTTTAACTAGTTCTCAAAGAGTATCTTCAGAAATAGAGAACAGAGACTGTAAGTTAAGCCTAAAAATGGTTGGATATGAAGATAGTAAATGAATAATTTATTTTCATGCAAATTTTCAACTTTTTTGTGGTGACTAGTGCAATTTATAAGATTAGTTTTGTAGCACTGAGATCTTTTAAAAAATAATAATAAGAACAGATTACCTTAGCTTACATATTAGTTTTTAGTTTTGCTTATAGCGCTTCACAGTATTTGTGAGCTCCATTTCATATTATCCACATCGACCGGTAGTCCAAATTTGGCTATTGGGACGGCCGATTTCAACAACCCGACATAGCCGTGATCGTCTAGTGGTTAGGACCCCACGTTGTGGCCGTGGTAACCCAGGTTCGAATCCTGGTCACGGCAATGTTCAATAGAGCATTGTCACGGAGTCGGGTTATTTTTTGTGTTCATCAGGGTAGTCGAGAAATTCTTTTTAATTTTGTATATTAGATTTAAATATGGAGATGGGATTATATATATCTAATAAGCCTTTAGTTAAAAGTCATTTCAAACTTGCATTCGTTTTTATTTTTGGCAATTCGGAATAGGCAAAATGGATACTAATGCTGATCTGAATATCGAATTGGATAGCGAGAGTGATAGCGAAGCCGAGAAGGATAGAGCAGCAGAGCAAGCCACAGCAAAGGAAAATGTGAAAAGGTTTTATGAAACTGTCGGGAATGTCTCAAGAAATATGCGCAAGGGTGATTGGACCTACCTATACCGACATCCAGAAATACGTGCTATAATACGGGTGATCTTCACGGAGGTCATTAAACAGACGCCCAAGGATATTTTTCAATTCGCAGCAGATCTATTTGATTGCGCCCATCACAGGCAATTGGTGAAAAAAGTATGATTCTAACTAAGTCAGTGCTCATTGGTTTATCATGGTAAATATGTATTCTTTAGATTAACAAGCAACTGAAATGGGTTAATGAGGAGGTGAGGGGTGGTGTTTGGCATCCGGTTGATGGTGAGATGTTGTTCACAGAATCCAGCGATGTGTCATTCACCGAAAAGAAAAAGGACTGCCCGAAAGATGACAAGGACGTTATTGAAATATGCGCTGAATCCCATGAAATGGTTTGCCCTGAAAATTTCAAGCCGAGCTGTTAATGATTAACGCAATACAAATTCTAGTAAAAAGTCAACAAAAAATATATTAATGCAATAAAAATTCGAGTAAAATCAAACCTGTGTAAATAAAAATATCGCAGAATATATGAATGATTTTAATTTATTTATTGCAGTGAAAGCACAAGCAATTACAATGTAAATTTTAGGCAAGCTGCATTTTCTTTTCATTGCAATTGCTCATATATTTCTCGCGCCAAAATTATTTTGCATGAAAAATCTATGCGATTATTTCGTACAATACTTGTACACGATATAAATAAAATCGATTAAACTGCCTTGGGATGGTATATTTCAGTACATTTTGTAGACTATGGTATTTTGTATACGACAGGCTTTTGGCCACACTGTTTCCTGACGTTCGTCTGAACAATATTTGCTCTGTTAAAAAGAAAATTTAATTAGTTTTAGTGCGGAAATAAAAGGCAAGTATCGGTAATTGTAACCCAAAACTGAAAAGAAACCGTGAACATCGGATAGTTATAATCTATATGCATTGCATCGGTTACATATAACTATAACACGTAGACGTCTTGCAAAACCAAGGCGTATGCGGCAAGATGGCGGAATACGCGGAAAAAATTTGCTGTGGTTGTGGTTGCGTGATCGGAGTTAGAAATGCAAGACAGTGTTTAATTTTTCGTGCGATTCAGTAAACATTTTAATGAATGAATGGGCTAGATAATTAGTAAGAACGGAGTGGGTGGAATTGAGGTTATGTTTTTCTGTCAGAGAGGATGAAAGAGGCTTTCACTTTGCAATTAATTAATGAGCTGTAAATGTGAATGATTTTACAGGCAAAAACCAACAGTAATGGCTGATTCAGATGATGAATACGATCGTAAGCGACGTGATAAATTCCGTGGGGAACGCGATAGCTACCGGACAGAAAGACGTGACGAGCGTCGTCCTGTGGGCGGTGGTGGAAGCGCCCGCGATGAATGGTCTGAGCGGTAAGTAGTATGATCATGGATATGTATATATATGTGCGTATTGTATGTAAAATGTCACTAGAGTTCAGCCTCTTTATATTGACTTCATATCACAAATGTTCACAGTAATCCATTTCGGGGAAGTGCCGCAGCTGGTGGAGGGGCGGGTGGAGCACGTCATCGGCCCGATTACAGCGATTACCGTGGGCCAGGCGGTCCTAGACCGCGATATGGCTCGCCAGGACGCGATATGCCACCGGCGAAACGTATGCGTTCCGACTGGGGAGACGGTGATATGCGAGGCAACCCCCGTTTTGGTGGTAAGTTACCAGAAGCGCTCGGTAAAGTCTCTTTTGCTAGTGTAACTACTTGCAGGCTATGATCCCTACCTCATGCAAGCTTGGAATGAGCATTACCAATCTATACATTCGTCATATCCGCATGGCAGTCATGGTCATCCCATGCGCGACACTGCTTCATCCACGTCGAGCGATACTCAAACTCAACCTGCCATGCTTAACCTGAAACAGTTTCTAGACACTCAGGATGAGAATATTTCGGATTCGGAGGTGATGCGTAAATACACTGAATACAAGACGGATTTCAAGCGTCAGCAGTTAAACGAGTTCTTTGTTGCACATAAGGATGAGGAATGGTGAGTAGACAGCCTTGCTGGGCGAAGCCTTTAGGATTGTTGATAAAAAATGCAGAACTTGTACTTTATGGGAAGTACATATAGATCCAATCTATCTGTCTGTCCGTCCTTTATAGGCGCCTAAACTAATGGACCGATGGGTATGCAATTTTTACTGTATACTAATAAAAAGCTCACACAAGTTAAGTTTTATGACTTAGATGATCACTAAGAAACCCTTTTGCGATATTCCACTTACAAGTGGGGAAAATTCGAATTCAAATTGCCTATAAAATTGCTAAAATGAATATATATATATATATATATGTATAAATATATATATATATTTGCTGACCTTTTCAACAATCCTATTCGGCAAAGCTCTTATCCCAACATAAAAAAAACAAACGCCACTCCAACCGGGCGAAGCGGTGATCCATCAATCATCACCCCTAAGCCCCCCGCCAAACAATTTATGATTTTGTTGATCTATATATCTTGCGTTGTTTCTCAATTGCATTCTGTTCTGTGAGCTGAAAAAAAAACAACAATTCAAATCATAACTCTGTATATTATTAAGTTTTTCTCTGCAGCTTAATGGGTTTTGTGGACCCGACTATGCATCTGAGCAGCAGAGCCTGTTACCGATTCATATATATCCACATTCACAGCAAAATATAAATTTAAATTTACCCGGCGAGCAATGCCGAGGTGTGTTTATATATTTTTGAAACCGCGATTTATTTAAATTCGATCCCTAAAAAAACATATATAACATATGTAAATTTACGAAAAATGCGCTTGCAAAGGTAAGACTTTGGGTAATTCATAAAAATAACAAGAAAGGAAGGCTAGCTTCGGCTTGCCGAAGCTTATATACCATTCACACTGGAAATATTTAACCGATATATATATATAATCTGGTCGTCTGGGGCTACAAACCGAATTTGGTTTGATTTGGATAAAAAAGAGAAAAGTTATGCGACTAAGGGTTCATTCCGAAACAATCGCTTATATGGGATCTACATGATATAGTTGTCCGATCTGGATGACACTTGAACTTAACCAGCGTGCAGACAAAAAAAAAACATGTGGTGAAAACATCGACTTTGTAGCATTTAAGACTTCTGAGATCTTTGTGTTGTAACAGACAGACGGACTAACAGACGATTCACCTTGCCATGCTGATCAAGAATATATATTCTTTATATAGTCGGAAACGCTTCCGTCTGTGCGTTGCACACTTCCTGACAAGATTAATATACCATTTTGTGAATGGTATAACAATTAAACAAAAACCTAATGAAAAATATAAATCAAATCATAATAATTTAAATTTAATGCCACTTAGCCCAGGAGATAAACGGAACGCGAATGCTGTAGAAAATGGATCCAACTCACCAGACGTACTTTACTACGTTTTTTTTTTTTCGTACCATTCGATATTGAACAATATAATACCCAAACCTAAACTGTGGGCTAATGGACTCCACTTTGCTTGACTTTACCCGTAGGTTCAAGAACAAATACCATCCGGAGGATAGTGTACGTCGCAGCGAAGAGCAGCGCGGTTTCTTGAAGGTATGTATTAATTTATCCACTTTCATATTTCCACTTCAAATTTTCTATTTCTCAATCCTTGGCAGCGACGCACGGAAGTCTTTACGGAGCTGCTGGAGAATGGCACAATTGACAAGGTTAAGGTTGAATACAGTCTGGCGGATGATTTAGTGCGTGTGCTCGACACGTGTGTTATCAAACTGGAGGGTGGCACCGATGAGGATCTCAAGGTGCTTGACGAGAAGCCTGCAGACATACCGACCTCTGAACGCAAACAGGAGCCTGTCGAAGCATCCGACAAGGAGTCGGCCACGAGTCCCAAAAGAGAAAGTAAACTTGATGAAGATGAAAAGTTGCCAAAGCTTGTGTCGCCACAGCGTAAACCTCTGCACGATAGTTCTGATGGCGAGAACTGGGATGATGATGACAATGAAACGGCGGTTGAAAAACCGGAGGAGAAGCTGGCCGAGAGAAATAAGGACAAACACACCGATGAGATCAGCGGCGAAAAGCCGCCTAAGAGTAAAAAGCAGCAAAACAAGAAAAAGAAGACCAAGAAGCGGAAACGCAATAGTAGCGGAAGCGATGAGAGCTCATCCTCCTCATCGTCTGACTCCGAATCCAGTTCCACTTTCGACGAGGAGGAGGAGGATGAGGACGAAGAGAAGCTCAAGGAGAAATATGATGTGGAGGATGGGCTAAGGTCAGACCAAAAGGCGGAGGCGCTTAAGGATAAGGAGAAGGCGGCAGCAGCCAAAGCTAAGGACAACCAATCGCCAGCAAGTCCAAAAGACACGGAAGAGGGTTCTGTGGTAATCAAGATGGAAGCTGAAGAAACCGACACGACCGAAACTATTGAGCCAGCTGCCGATGCTGCTGCTGAGGGCCTTAAAATGGAGACAAACGAGAATGAAAACGAAAATGGTGAGGAAGCCGCCAAGAAGGTTGACAACGCAGATTCGTCAGCAACTGCAGCCGAGGCGGAGCCAGAGACTATCGACTTGGACACTGTGAAAGATGGGTCACGGCCCCGCGCTTTGCATCGCACCTCGTCGATTTTCCTCAGGAACCTGGCTCCGGCGATCACGAAGGCGGAAATTGAGGCGATTTGTAGTAAATTTAGCGGCTACCTACGTGTGGCCATTGCAGATCCCTTGGTGGAGCGTCGCTGGTACCGCCGCGGATGGATTACTTTCGCCCGCGACGTCAACATTAAGGAGATTTGCTGGAGTCTCAACAATCAGCGTTTGCGTGACTGCGAGATGGGAGCCATTGTTAATCGGGATCTGAGCCGACGGGTGCGTCCAGCCAATGGCATCACCGCCCACAAGCAGGTGGTGCGTGCGGACATCAAACTGTGTGCCAAGATCGCCCTCAATTTGGATGACCGCTTCAAGCTTTGGAACGAGGAGGGCAAAACGGAGCAAACGAATTCCGTCACTAATGGCAGTGGATCCAACTATGGCTTCAACTCAAAGAATCCGGTGCTGCAGAATATAACCGACTACCTCATCGAGGAAGCATCCGCCGAGGAGGATGAGCTGCTGGGCCTCGCCGGCGATAACAAAGACGGCGAGGGTGAACCCATCGAACGCGACGAGCAGTTGCTTGCGGTTCTGGATCGCCTGGTGCTTTACTTGCGCGTTGTGCACTCGGTGGACTACTACAATCACTGCGAGTATCCGTACGAGGATGAGATGCCCAATCGCTGCGGCATCATACACGGCCGCGGCCCACCTCCGCCACGTGTCACCAACAATGATATCCAGGAGTACATCAAGGCCTACGAGGGTAAGCTCCAGCAGTTCCTCACCAAAACGGCTTTGCTTGGCGAGGACGAGATTAAGGAACTGGGCGCCAAGGATGCTGAGACCGAGGTAGAGAAATTCGTTCAGGCCAACACCCAAGAGCTGGCCAAGGACAAGTGGCTTTGCCCGCTCTCGGGGAAGAAATTCAAAGGTCCCGAGTTCATACGCAAGCATATCTTCAACAAACACGAGGAGAAGGTTGACGAAGTGCGCAACGAGGTGCAATATTTCAATAACTATTTGCGCGATCCCAAGCGCCCGCAGCTGCCAGAGCATCCGGGCACATCCAAACGCGCTGAACCCGAGCCCGGACGTGGTCCTGGAGGGTGAGTCCCCCCAAAAAAATCGAAGAGTTGAAAAGCTCTGCAACGTTTTTTTTTTTTCTTACAGTTTTCGGCCGCCGATGTATCCACCTTTTTCGGCTCTACCTTATGGATTCCCACCGCCCATGATGGGTCGTGGAGGACGCAGTTATCCGCCCATACGCAGGTTAGTTGACAGCACTTATTAGCTAGCTTCAGTTTCTGTTCATAGCTTTAAGAGAGCTACATTTGGAGGCTAGCCATTTCGAGTATTCTGACAATATCTTTAATCAGCATTCCAGCCGATATGCCCTGAATTTGCTTTTTCATAGAAATATGAGATTAGTTCTCGAAATAGTTTTGTTTCATGCATAGTCGGATCTGACTAACAAGCAGTTAAGAAAAGTTCTCTTGAGACCTTGCATTTTTCATATGGGAAGTACATATTGTGGTTGAAATTATAGCTTTTGCTGTGCTTATCGAGCCAGTTTACGATTGGCCAAATCATATAGCCCCCATAGAATTAATTTTTTTCGGAATGAATAAAACATTTTTGTTTTTGATTCAAATCGAACCAAATTCAGTTTGTATTCATTTTAGGATGCCTTACATCTGTTAACCAAATTTTTTTCAGATCGAAGCAAATGTTTGTTTTTCGTCCAAATCGGCCAAATTTAGTTTATATCCGTTTTAGGAGCCCCCAAGTCTGAATTTGTCAGGAGCGGTTTGCTGTACTTTACAGCGGCTTATTAGGTACAGTGTATTTACATACCATAGTAAAATGTCACAATAGATTTCAGAGCGACATTTGAATTTCCCTTTCACATCTTCTATTAAACATTATTTTAACGTGTTCTCTGACAAAAGCTAGTTGGTACGCGTGCTCATCTGATCACTCTTAGTTAATACCAAATGATTTTCATTTCAAATTTTTAATGGAAATTAATGGTGTATTACCAGGTCCTCTAATTTTGTCATTGCTAGCTGTGTAAAGTTTTATAGTTGCCGGTTGCGCCGGATGGTTACATCTTATCCTTAATCTCAGGCGAAATCAAATTCATGGCATATTAAAGGAATCTGATAAAAATTGTTAAAGTTAAATGTTCTGAAATATTTTTAAGTTTTTCGATTACCTCCTAGAATCTTAAGTAAGCTTAAAATATTCCTCGTCAAAAATATTCCTCTTTTGTTGGTCTATAACCACGAAATTTGTCACAAACTTTCTTGTGTCGCAAATTTTTTGCAGAGAATTGCCTTTGGAACACCAGCGCCGGCTTATCGGTTACCATGATTTGGATGCGCCCGCTAATTCTGATATCTTTGACTAAATATCTATAAAAAAAAAGAAAACAAAAGCAAAAGCAAATACAAAACCACTAAAATATAACGCTAGAATATAAAGAAATATTCTCACAATCAAGCTCAAGTTTTAAAAGCAATTCAAGCAAATGCTGGCAAAAAAGAATAATAACAAAATATAAAATTTATTTATATGACTCTAGATTTCTATAATTTTTTGTTTACTTTTTCTATTTTAATATATTTTTTTGCCAAATTGTATTTTAAAAGCCGACGAACGTTTCTTAATAAAATGCAAATCTGAAGCTTTGAAAAAAAATTGTATTTAAATTTGGCTTTTTGATTTGCTTAAATAATTCCCATTCTCTCTAAATTCGTTTTCGTTGCTTACAGACCCGGTGGTTTTGATTATCGACCCAGATCACACTACCGGGACTTGGATGCGCCGCAAGAGCCATACTAAAATGAAAACAAAACAAAAAACTACTTAAATATTTAATATTATAAATAGAACAAAGCAATTATAATCATTATGCAACGTACAACAGCTGAAATATTGAAAAATATCATACACCTTGTATTTTATATATTATATAATGTTTAAATAATTACATGTCTTGTAATGTTCGGGTTTTGAAGAAAATATCAATAAAAGTTTGTATGAATTTGAGATGACATTCCAAATGAGTTTTAATTCAGGTGTGGAGAGGTTAGTCACGAAGGCGGCCCGATAAGTACTTAGCTCCTCTGCCTAGGGATGTCCAAACCTTCGACATTTTTACGTTAAACGCTGCTTAAGCGCAATCCGCAGGAGTTTCTGCGTCGTTTCGTGACCGTCGACGAAACATGAATCCACTGGTACACACCACAGACCAAGAAATAGTCGAAACAAAGGCGTGTATTCGGCTCCGAACAAGGCGAAGAGTGTTCTATCGTTTGTAAAGGTGATGGCCTCCGTTTTGGGGGATTCACAAGGTGTGATCTACATCGACTACGTGGAGGACAAAACGGTCATAAGGCTCTACTGCCCCATTTTGTAGAGCATATATTGATGTTGATGTGAGTCGAATGAGGAAGTGATCGACTCCGCGGAGGCCTACTTTGCAGACCTCGAGAAAACGTATTTTGCAGATGGATTAAAGAAGTTGGAGCATATCTGGATCAAAATTTTCGTTTACCTTTTTGTACGCTAATCACTTATCGTATAAGCTGTTATATTTACCAATATGTATACAAATCTCTGAGGGGCGAACCATGGTCTGTGAGTACAGCCATTGTCTTGTATTTTAAACAAGGATGTCCTCGTACGATATGCATTATGACAAAACGTTTGTCGACAAAAAAACGTATCCAAATCATTTTATTTCCTTCGAATGTATTTCTTTATTTATTTTTCTTTCTTTCGCACAAATGTGCATTAAGTACTCCTGATCCGATATTCCTGAACTGATAAAGTCGATAAAAAACCGTATTTAAGGAATCCCAAAAGAACGAGCACCCTGCTTTACACTAACTACCCTCACCGCTCTCAGACAACGATGAGATATATCGCAGGCATGTCTGTTATGCCATTCACAAAATGGTATATTCATTTTGTCAGGAAGCGTTTCCGACTACATATAGCCATGCCAGTCAGAGCGTGTGTGTGTCCGCCCATCCGTCCGTCTGTTTCAACCCCAAGATATCAGAAGCCTTAAGAACTACAATCAGCTCTGGTTCCAGATGGTTTTTTTGTCTGCACGCTGGTTAAGTTTGAGATTCGTCCAGATCGGTCAACTATATATATATATATATATAGCTAATATAGCTCCCATATAACCGATTTTTCTGGAATGAAAACTTAGGAGCATAACTTTTCGGCTTTTCATACAATTCAAGCCTAATTCGGATTGTATTCATTTGAGGCGGCCACACGTCCGCTGACTAGATCTGCTCAAGAGCGGACAACTGAAGCCCCTATATAACCTATTTCATCCACATCAAACCAATTTCGGTTTGTATCCATTTGAGGAGACCCCACGGCGCTTTCCTGATCTGATCAAGATCGGAGAACTATATCATATAGATAATATATAACTGATTGTTCCGTTATGAACACTTTGGAGCATCCAAATAAAAACAAATTCGCCTTGTGTCCCTTAAATAAACGCCCGCCGACCAGATTTGATCTAGATCGGCTATGTATTTACAATGTGAATGGTATATAAGCTTCGGCAAGTCGAAGCTAGCCTTCCTTTCTTGTTTCAAATATAAATTGGCAAATCTCAGTGGGCTCTGCGACTCACATCATTTTCTAATAGAAACTACCAAAGAGCACACGTAGTAAATTCCCAGTGAGCTGAGGGAAATGTTTGGAGAATTGAGCTAAAAATAAATGAACGCTATATACTTACCTATATATATAAAAATATCGCCTGCAAGCAACAACTGCAAGTCAATTGAGGCAACAAGAACGAAACGGAAAGTGCTCTCAGGCTCTGCCAGTAGTTCAACGTAACACACATAGCACACGTCGCGTTTGTATATATTTATACCTTACAACTCACAGGAACAGACACGTGGAAAATGCTTAGCCAGGACTGTGCTGTGTGTGGAGTGGCCGCTACCAATATATGCACCCGCTGCAAAATGGTGAGATATTGCGCCGGGGAGCACCAGAAGCAGCATTGGCCCAAGCATAAGCGCAGCTGCAAGCCCTTTCGCGAGGAGAGCGATCCGGTACTGGGTCGCTGTTTGGTAGCCACGCAAGACATCAAGGCTAAGCAGATCATATTTGTGGAGGAACCGTTGGTTGTGGGACCGAAGTGGTATAAAACCGAGGCCGAGAAGACGGCCATTATAGTTCCGTGTGTGGGCTGCTATACGCCGTGTCGCCTGGGCAAGCATCTCTGCCGCAAGTGAGTAACCCTAATGCATCTTAACCTACATATCGCGGGGTGTATATGGGTATGTGTGTGGGTATATCTGAAGACAGTACTTAAACAATTCCCACCTTGCAGCTGCCGTTGGCCAGTGTGCAGTGCTCTCTGCCAGCACGAGAGTCTGGAGTGTAGCATATTGAGTCTAGGACCAGGTCCGGCGGCCAGGGCAGACACGCGTGGCCTGCACGATTACTATCGGGAGGATGCCCTGCTGGTGCTGAAGTGTTTGTTGCTGCAGCGACAGCATCCAGAGCGTTGGACAGCTCTGATGGAGATGCAATCGCATGATGGGGAGCGTCGCGGTACGGATTTGTGGCAGGAGGCGGAAAAGCGTATTGTGAGCTATCTGCATCAGCGATTTCTCTACAGAATGAAGCAAGCCTCCAAGCAATGCAAGGAGAGCCTCATCAACGACTATGAGCCAGAGCTGCTGCACCGCCTATGCGGTATCATTGAGACGAACTACATGGTCATTGACCTGCCCAGTGGTGTGGAGCTGAGTGGCTTGTTCCGGCAGGCCTGCATGATGGAGCATGCCTGCCAGCCGAATTGCTATTTCCACTTTGATGCCGCCACCCATCAGATAGCAGTGCGCGCAGGCTGCGACCTGAAGAAGGGCGACCATCTGAAGATCACCTACACGAACATTCTGTGGGGCACTCAGCTGCGCCAGCATCACCTTCGATTGACCAAGCACTTTAGTTGCCACTGCTCCCGCTGCCTGGATCCCACCGAGTACGGCAGTAATGTGAGCGCTATGCTGTGCCTGGGGGATGTGGAGAAGACCTGCGAGGGCATCCATTTGCCTGTGGATCCGCTTGACGATCAGACGCAGTGGAAGTGCGACACTTGCCCCATGATGGTGGACGCTGCCTATGTGACAGAGCTGCAGAGTCACATGACCGAGCAGGTGGAGAAACTACTGTCTGGGCGTCCAACTGCCAAGCAGGTGGAGCTGCTCTTGGCGCGCCTCTCGCAGATGCTACACCCCAATCACTTTCACATGTTCAATTTGAAGCACACGCTCATTCAGCTTTATGGCCACGAGAAGGGCATGGAGATGGCGGAGCTCACTGATAACCAACTGGCACGCAAACTGCGCCTCTGCGAGGATCTCTACAATGTCTGCCGTCGCCTCGACCCGCACAGCATTAAGTTGACCATCTATGTCAGTGTCATACTCATTGAGATAACCCACTCTCTGGAGGAGCAGTCACGCCGAGTGTCTGCAAGCACTGAAGCTGCCGCCCTTTTGGAGCTGGCCCACGCCCGCCTGCTGGAGGCCCAGGAGGTGCTCGAGAAGGAGCATCACTCTGTGGCTGGCAAGAAACTGAACGACAAGGTCCAAAAGGAATTATTCGAATGGGAGAAACTGATGTTGGCTCACGGCCACAATCAGAGTCAAGCCCAGTCTGAAGTTTAATTTACAAAACTAACTTAATAAATAATGGACCGCCGAGTCCAACTATAACAACTAGGTTGTGGTTTTCTTGTGGGTCACGCTGTACTGCCATGCAATTCTACTCGCTCCTGTTGCAACAGTTGAGGATGCGCTGCCAAGATTTCACGCTGCTGGCGCAGATTCTTCACAATTCCAGGTAAGTGCCAGCCATGCCGTACCAGACTTTCGGTCACATCGAAGTGGGCATGGCGTATACAACGCAGCTGCGTGCAGTGTGCCACAGTGCGCATTTCCAGCGCCATGTCGTGAATGAGAGCAGCTAGATAGTCTTCGGTTTCGTTGACGCAGTGCAGCTCCAGTGTAAAATGCGGTCGCTCAAAGTGTATCAGCTTGATGCCATATACAACCGGTTGGGTGTTGTCGGCCGGGCGGATGAGACCCTTGCTGGCCAGCTCGTAGGCTGCCTGGCTCTGCAGATCCACGCCGCAGAGTTCGTACATTTTTCGCTGGTGCGAAGCCTGCATGGAGGCGGCCAGACCACTAATTCGATCTGCTGAGACATGACGATGATTGGCACGCACTGTAGTGCGCGAATCAGGCAGATGATTCTCTGTGGCACTGCCCATACGACCCGTGACATGATAGACACGCACTGGACGATTCTTCTGTATCCGGCTGGATTGGCTTAAACCCTTCTTGATGCCAAATACTGGAAATGGATCAAGTGACAGATCATTGGCACCTTATTTTCACTGGGCATTACTTACACAAGACGCCGCTAGTGTGCTCGCCTAGACCGGCCACGGCCGCACAACGTATATCAGCCGGCATGTATTGTGGACCAGATGCCAAAATGTGATCCGAAAGATCTGTATTCCTCTCTATGTTGTGAAGAACACTGTCCGCAGCAGTTCCTGTGCCCAGCAGTAGTCGGTCCACTGGTAATTTACGTGGTTCCCGCTGTTCCAGTTCGTTTAGACCTGTGACAACAACCGACATGGATGTGATATTGACGCGGGACACGATTCCGCTTACCCTTGCATATGTTGCTCAGTATAGCATTGCGCACATGGTGAACCTTCATACCAGAGGGCTTGTAGACGTTTATAATGCCATTTAAATGTCTAAACACTGTGGCTGCATCGTATACCTTTGTCAGCGCCATTATTTTTATATAAGTTTTTGGTTTTTATTTGAAATACAGCTGTTAGCTGTTCTTTTTTACGATATACGGTACTCAACACCCCATTGAAGCCCAGTCCAGCCCTAAAACAGTGTTGGAAAAGAGTATTTGCCGGTATATTCGAGGTTTTTTTTTATTTTTTTAAGTCGGTATATTTCGGCGATTAATATTTGGTCACACTGATATTTGGGGATATGCACGTGTAGCATTTGTTTTGCGGCAGCGGTGGAATTTTTTTTATATACTTGATATTCGACTTTTAACAATAATAAAAAAAGCATGAAGTGGACCACCGCAAATGTTAAGCACCCTACCTACACAGGCAGACACGAAATATTCGTGGGCACGCACACAGGCTCCTTTAAACGTTAGCCCAATGTCAATCCCAGTCCCTGGGAAACACATTTTATACAATTCCTTTTCCCTATTTTGCAGATTTGCTGCCAGCTTCTGACGAGAATCCACATGCACAAAAAAATCTCTGTGAGCTGGGTGCCTTGGACAAGGAATCACGAGTAACGGCCTTAGCCTTTGGCAATGAGGCACACACGGAAATATTGTTGGGTCGCGCTAAAAACACAGCCGAGGTGCACTCTCTTAAACAAGGAGCCACAAAAGCGAGTGTAAGCTTCAGTGCAGCTCCCATAGTGGGACTGGCTAAGTACAACCACAAGTTGATTGCCGGAATTGGCAATGGAGAAATACAGAGTGTGGCACTGGATGTAGATGATGCTTCAGAGTCTATAGTAATTGGTTCTAGCGGCGATCAAATGGATCATCTGCGCCAGTGCATGGCCGCACCAGACATTGTGGCCACTGGCGGCAAGCTGCGCCATAATAATCTTAAGGTCTTTGACCTGAGCGTCGATGGCAAAGAAATCTTTAGCTCCAAGAATTTGCCCAACGATTATCTGCAGCTGGAGGTGCCCGTGTGGGACAGTGACATAGGATTTGTCGATGGGCCCAGTGTTCTGGCCACTTGTTCGCGTCATGGCTATGTGCGGCTGTATGACACACGCAAGCAGCGCCGTCCAGTGGCTAGCTTTGCCAGCGAGGAGCATGGCATGAGCTTTGCAGCTCTTGTGGCGAGGGGAAACTACATCTACACAGGCACTACCATGGGAGCTCTAAAGGTAGGAATTTCATGACAGCGAATGCAGCCCTTCCAACTCTAGTTTAATGACGCCTCTTTCTCAGGCTTTCGACACGCGCCGCATGAAAACTCATGTTCATACCTATAAAGGCTTCACGGGCGGTATCAGCGATCTTCATTTGGATGCCACTGGCAAGTATTTGAGCTCAGCTAGTCTGGATCGCTATGTGCGAGTGCATGATGCTGATTCTACAGTGCTGCTCTATCAATGCTATGTGAAATCCAAGGCCACCAAAGTGCTCATTAGGCAACTAAACGAAGGGCAGCAGCAACAGCCTAACCAAGAGCCTGAAGAGGATGCCGAGGCGCAGGAGGAGGCGGAATATGAAATACGAACAAAAATTAAAGCAACGCCTGTGGATGCTGAGTATGAGGATATGTTTGACCAGATGCAAACAATCGGGTAAGTCTTTGTTGCAACTAAATCATTGATTGTTTACTCAACACGAATCCTTAACCTTGTAGTGATAGTGAGGATGAAGCAACACATGATGAGGTCAAGGTGAAGGCTCCAACAAAACGCAAATCCACCAAAAAGGCACTCAAGGCGAAAAAGAAAAAGCAATAAATGTGTGAAGTCTTCAACTAACGGAATTAATGTTTAATATATATAGGCTAAGGTTTAAGTTTTACATTAAAATGTAGCCTTGATATAGGAGATCCAAATAGTTTACTTCCATACTTGTTTGGGGGGCAGTAGCTGCTTCTGAAGCTGATAGTTTGTGTATAGACGATATGTGCAGTAGTATAAGAACTCCATGACAGAGATCATGCTGAGACCCAAACAAAGATTAAAAATGCCACCCAGATCAGCTGGAAACATATGAAGTTAGGATTGGGCACAACTGATGTCTGCTTTACTTACACAGCAAACTAATCCAGGACATCACCGTTACCTTACGTATAACGGGCACCACCTGTTTCGCCAAATAGGCGCGTAGCACAAAACTGTCATTGTTAAGCAGCTCGGGAGCACTTTGTTGTGGGAATTAGGATTACATTCCATCATTGAAGAAGTATGTGATAGAGTGTACTTACTAAAAGCTGCTCACAGAGAACTGATGCTGATTGAGATCCGTTCTATACGACAAGATGGAGTAGGTGACATCATAGCAATTTGGCAAACAATGGTCACAACGCACGCTCCTAAAGCTGTCTGTGGTACGGGAAAGTGAGAGAACTATTTTGAAAATATAGTTTGACATACATCTATACTATAGAGAATATACTACATTTCAAGATATTTGTAATGCCTGAAGGAAACGTCCATAAATTACATAATTATGCCATTCACAAAAAAATGTGAATGCATATTCTTTTTGTCATGAAGCTTGCAACGCACAGAAGGAAGCGTTTCCTACCATATAAAGTATATATATCCTTGAACAAGTAGTGTCGATATATCGATATTATTATGTGTGAACAATTATGTGCATCACATGGCCGAAACGAATGCAACATCTGGATTAACAGGAACAACACGATCTCCATGCAAGAAACCAATCTCCGCGTTGGAGAAGCTCTTGATATCGTGCCACGGAACGGGAACTGGATGCAGTAACCTCTCACAGTCTAGACCTTCTCTTTGTTATAACTTTTAAGTGTGAATGGTATAAAAGCTTCGGGAATGCTGAAGCTAGCTTTCCTTACTTGGTATACCCTTGCAGGGGGTATTATAGTTTTGTCACGGTATGTGTAAAGCATAGAAGGTCGGTGTTGTCCGACCCCATAAAGTATATATGTTCTTGATCGGCATGATAAGCCGGGTCGATATAGCCTTTTCCGTCTGTCTGTCCTCCCGTTTCTATGCGAACTGGTCTCTCAGTTTTAAAGCTATCGACTTGTAATTTTCGCCATATGCTTGTTTCTGCTGTAAAAATCGTTGAGATCCCATATAGCTTCTACGTCAGCTGAACTAGGTTGATCCAGATCGGATCATTATATTATATGCCTCCCATATAACTGACCGATTCGGAAGGAACTCTTAGTATACTGGATTTTTGTTTTGTTTTTCTTTTTATCCGTATTAAACCAAATTCGGAACGTGTCAGTCTTAGAAGCCTCAATGTTTGCTGGCCGAATTTCAACCGAATCTGCAAGGGCATGTTAGCTTCGGTTACCTGAAGTTAGCCTATCTTTCTTGTGTTTATAATAAACAGGATGGGCAGAGGGCGCAAAAGCTTCACCAGCTTCCCTTGTAAGCAAACACTTTAAAGTCAAAACACATTTAAAGTTGCAGCTGTGCCGCCCCCAAGGATATTTCCATACATTCCATTGTCATGGTAGATGACATAGACGATGTCTGAGCCCGTGAATACGAGTATATCTTGAATATTTAATGCAAATTATGTGACACGCAAGCGAGCTGCGTAGACGTGAAAGGGGGTTGAGTGATGAAGGTACATAAGGACCACAAAACCATCAGAAACCAACTGGAGGACTATGAAAAATGCAGCAAACACAAGAGCAGCCACAACAAAGACACTGAAGCAGTAGTGCATGCATATAAGTATGAATATGAAACTATAGAGTTGCATCTATGCCAGCACTGATGATGTGGACTAGTACAAAGTGGCAGTTGGCCACCGAGAGCAAGGGAATCATGAATGATCAATTATCTTTAAGCTATACTTGCCATAGTTTTCTGAGTAACAGAACGTATCGTTCAGGTTGCACTCCTGGTATTTGTCAGCGGCCGTGGGCAGTAAATACGGATGACAGCCACACTTCTTGGCTATGTGCTCCGTTTGGCAGGCCAGCAAGCAGGCGGCTTGGCGATAGTTCCGCAGTTTCAGATCGTCCGAGGTGAGGCAATCGCGCTTGCGCTCCGATAGCTCCAGCACCTCTCTACTCGAGCTCTGTACTGTGGGTGAGACCTCCAAAAAGCTCTCGTATTTGGCTGTTATTGTCACGGAGGCAGCCGACTCGGTTACATAGTCCATGGGATGATGTACGAGCACTATAAGGCCAGTGGTAAGATTACGTTCAGAGCCCTCGACACCAACAATGGTGAGCGCGCCATCCATGCCAAATGTGTTGGCCGAGAAGGGTACAAAGCTGCTGTTGCGTGGATTATAGTTAAAAGAGCAGCAGGGACCCAAATAGGCCGTTGTGGGCATGAAGGGCGGGTACTCGGGATCCTTATTGCACTGAAACTCTGAGTAACCCCAGAAACAGCGCTTAACGTAATCACCACAGCCAGGACTGACAGCCATAGCTGCCTCCCAAATGGACACGTTGTTGAGGCGCAGCACGGCATCGGTAATCTTGTAACTATCATCCGAAGGAGGCACAAAACTTTGATCGGTGAAGGCATTTAGAAATTCAAAGCCGGCGACTACGTCAGCTATTTGGTATTCCGGCGGAATTTTGCTATGAAGGAAAACTTTAATCATTGGAATTATGCTGTCCAGACTTATGCTGTCCGAACTACACACTCACAGCGTTTTAACGAATCGCTGCACACGCTCCACATTGATTGCCTTCGGACTACATATGGTAATGCCCGGAAAGGCCACATCCGTTATGGAAAGATCATTGGATATGGTATTTAAAATGGGATACGAGTAAAACTTCAACCAAAGCAACAACGTCAGATAGATGCTCAGCAGCAGCAACTGCAGCAAAACCGACGACCAAATGAATCTGCAAGGCCATGGTTAAATGGATGTGTTTGACTCATCTGCCATAACTGCAACTAACCTGGACACGCCTTCAGTGCGATTGCGACGCAAAAGCCACATGCCGCTAACCTTAGTGCGCTCCGTGTACTCCCAAAAGGTATCGACTATGGCAGCACTAAGTTGGTGACTCATTTTTGGCACTTGGACTTGGGCTAACTTCTCTGACTTGCCAGGTGGCGTCCACTTAGTTTTGTCTGCCATTTTGACCTGGGATGTCAATCATGTCACAGGTTTTTATAGGGCTGCTAGGCAGAATCGCCCTAATGACATCAACCCTTAGTGATAATTATGGGTTAATTAGCTCCATAATTAGTTAAGGTTGAACAAGTGAAGTGTATTGTGAGCACATTAGTTCTAATTTTATAGATGAACTCAGAACTTAACGAAGTATACTAGGATATGTGTGTCTTACATTAAGTTAATATTTAGCCATTTGAAATGCCTGGGAAATTTGATATTATTCGGAATATGAATAACCAAAAATGTAGAAATTCTTTCAGACTTCAAATATGTTTTCTATCACCGTACTCTAACTGCCCCAATACCATTTAACCGATTCCAAATAAGCACTCAAATCCTTTAAATCGCCGTCTGGCCAGTTCCTTCATTCTCGACCAAGTTTCCATGTAATAACTTCACTTGAGAAACTATTTTAAGAGTACATTTCGCAAGGCTGCTTCAGTCGTCCATATATATATATATCTGTTCGAAATGTTTGTTTTAGCCGGCGCCGGCACGTTCTGTCAAGGTACGGGGCGCCAAAAGTTTGCCTGTACAAGTCTTGCGCTCCTAAGCTGGGCCAATAAAAATCAAAACTTGTGCGCTTCCTGCCATCGCAAGGATACCACAACAAAAAAGAAGGCAAAGGCAGCATCCAGGGCATTGTATTCGTAACTAACTGGGTGAGGAAAAACAATTTAGTCGAAGAGCAGGCAAACTTGCAGTTGCGCCAAGTTCCGGCAGAAGCAGCGAGGTACTTATACTTATGCAGTAGTTTGCTGACTTTATTGAAATCAGTTGTTGTCATTGTCTTAAGCAGCTGAGATTGAGTTTTAATTATTTGTTATTTAGTTTGAGATTTATATAATTAAATAAATAAATTCTGTACCACTATATACTATATATACTTTTACATTCCTATAAATTATGGCTTGCTTATCTTAGGATAATTTTGTGGAAGTTTAAATTCGCCATCAGGCAAAAAGATGAGTTAAAGCTAAGAAACTTTTAATACCTGCAAAATTAGTTTTTCTTTTTCTTCAAGAGAAACATGATAAGATGCCAAGCGAAATGCCTTCGATTTTAATTTGGGTGCTTTTTTTAAGATTATGGCAAACACGAGCGCGTTCCGTGGTAATCAACAAGGTGCGGGTTTTTTTATACATATGTACGAATACTATCGGTTTATACGGTTTATATGTTATCCCAAGCAATTGTGAGTTTGTTTAAAGTACAAATTGGAGAGTGCAGAAATTTAAGTTAAAGCTAGAAATGGCTGTCAGGTAAATTGTTATTTAAGACACTAGAATTTTCACCTAGTATTGCTCTTGAACTATTCCAGAGGAGCGAAATATAGTCTGGGTATCCTATAAAAGGACCTCCCCATAAAGAGGGATTTTCCCCTTTTCGTTGTATATAAGTACATTTGCTATATTGTACTCCATTTTCCGATAAGCCCAGGTATAAGCCGGGAACATTAAGATATTTATAATAAAAAAACATTGTTTAGAATCGCCATATGTGTAAATTTATTTTTATGAAAATTGGGCGACAAGTTGACTCATTTGCAGATGAGAAAATACGATGCATTATTTGCTTTTTGTAAATTTCTTAATATTTAAACTATATTTCATAAATAATATACATATCCCTTCTTCCTTTCAATTTATATTTTTAAATTATAAAACTCCTTTCCGCCTATATTGTGGTTATTAAAAAGCATTAATTACTCGAACTTTGTGAAATATTTACCGCATAAACATCAGGAAATTAACCATTTGCACCCACACGAACCACACACGTTTATCCTCTATGGAATCAAACCAAAATGTTTGAGTAATTTATAAAATTTTTCGTTTCTGATACAGAGTATAGCAGCTAAAGCTGATTGAAACGCGGCTCAGAAGGTAAATGCCAAAAAAAAAACATAAATGAGTTTACAAGCCCTTAAAAAAAAGGAAAAGTAGTATATTTTATGAAGGTAGGCAACATTTGACTTAAACAGAAAAAAGTGACTTAAACTTTAATTTCGTTAGTGGAACTTCTTCTGAGTAGTACTTACTTCCGAACGGCAGAAAAACTTTTGTTTGCTTAAAATATAATTTGGCTGTAAAAGTTGTGAGATGAAAGACGAGAGCATGAACACGTGCCGCATCGCGAATAGCTGGCAGTGACATATTTTTTTCTTTGACAGTTGCGACAGCGTCAACGGAACTCAGAGAGTAAAATTTTTAATATTGGCTTAAAAGTTTCTACTGTAATTTTAGGCAATTAGTTTCGAATTGGTCGGGTGTTTGGGTAGCCAATGAATTCTAGGTATTTTGTGAAAAATTTGGAGTATGTTTTCAGTGCATGAGAGTATTTCATTCAGTGTTTAGCACAAAGCTTTTCTACATTCTTTAAAGAAACAAACAATGTATTTTGCAAAAACTGCCTAAATTGAATATTTTTGGAAACTAAAATATGCATGTCTTTGATTGCAAAAACGTATTTGTCTAGATGGTGAGGCAGAACCTACAGCAGTTGCATCTGAACATTTGGTCAAAGGGAAATAATTCTAATTTTTGATTCCAACTAAAATTCTTTGCCTACAAATCTCTTAGATTTTTGCAATGCATTTATTGACATATTTACAAAAGCATGAATATGCACAGAGCTCTTATTATTTAATGAAGGCTATGTCTACACATGTTTGCTGTGCGAGTGGCAAGTTCTCTTGCTGTGCATGTTGTTTGATGTACTCATATCGGCCTCTAATGATAAGCCAACAAATTCTAACTGACAATCAGCTAAAAAGCAAATCAATCAAATGAGCCGCCAGCCTGCAGGCGGCATTAATGCTGATAAACAAAGATACCCAAGGGTTATTTGCTTGTTTGAACAACACTTGCCAATGTCTTACAAAGCCAACGAGCCACAAGCCATAAATATGGGCTGCTGTCCATGGCCACACAAAAAAAGTGGCGATGCCATTGCTATCGCCATCGTCATTGCCATATTTGCATACGCATTGAAATGTGAAAGGCCCAAGGAGCTGCGGCCGCCTTCCTATTATAACCCAAACATAATCGTAAAGAAGGCAAATAATTCAGTGGTCTTTACTCCCGGTTGTGTACTTCCCCGCCCACCGCGCAGGCGGCACTTTACGACGACAAAGTATGTAAAGAAGAAGTATTCTGTGCGAGCAGGAAAAACAAAAGGGAAACCTCATGACAGGCGCCACGGAAATTGGATGTACTGAAAGAGCAGCCGGAATTGAGAGACAGCAAAAATAGTTGGGCTGGAAAATGCCCAAAACAACATTCTAGGGAAAATGTTTATTCGAAACCGAAGAGTCTTATACTTCTTTAGGAAATAACAAATGGTATGGTTACGAGTTAGTTCACATTTTATTTCTTATAAATAGTACCGCAAAAAACTAAAGAGATATTAGGGGATAATATTTTGAAATTTATATTAAATAATTAAATCTTAAGGTGATGATTAGTATAATAATATTGTTGATATAAAAAATAAAAATAATAAGTGGTTGACTATCCAGCTCTATGTCGAGTGAATACATTTTTTATAATTTTCAGATTCATTTAAGGTTTATAGAATTGTTAGTTTTATTTTTTCTTGACTTCAGATTTAGTTCACAAACAATTTCCAATTATTCGTATTCAAGTTTGTCATTATAATTCTAAATATTTAGATGATTTTACTTGAATACATGTGTTTCATAAGTATGGCAGACATTTTTCGAAACTCCCCGGATCTTGCTGAATAACAACAGCAAAATAGCTGGTCTGTTATAAAGATCGGTTTCGAAAGTCGCCATAACTCTCTCATCGGCAATCAAATATAATGAAATTGTAATGAAAATCAGAGAAGCAATTATATTACTGCTCTTTAAATAATCAATTGATTTACATTTGTTTTTTATCCATGAAAAGTTAGAAGTGTCCTCTTCCACATTTCTTTACAAGATGTCGAGGAACTTAAATTTTTGTCAACAATTTACTGAGAACAGAGCCTTTAATGCTATGCTGTCGCTTGGCTAACTTCATGACCAAATTGTTAGGCACTTTGCCAGTTTATTGAAATCGGTAAAGAAAGAATTATGCTCACAGATACAACGTTTATATCTGTGTATGTGTGAGTTTGGTCCTTGGGCCACACGCGTAAACTTGAAAATCAATTTAGCGGAATTCAAAAATTCGCAAAAAATACGAAAAGTTGAAGACAAAGCGCTTACCCAAAGCTCACAAATTTGTGTACAACTTTTTTGTTGCTGTCGTGGGTAGACCTTGCATATTTTTGTTTGGGCTCACTCATGAAAGTTTCACACACTGCAGACTACATATAAACATACATATATGTACATATGTCGGACACTTTGCATTTTTGGGGCCAATTGATTTTTAATGGCTTTATGGTCCACTGGCATAACAAATAGAGTTCGAGAGAGTGCTCTTTGCTTGAAAAGTTTTTACATGCCCACGAGAAAGGGCTTGCAAAAATATTGAAATGACTTTTTAGGGGCAGATATAAAAATAAAGCCATTTATGGACATAGGGTTTGCTTAGAGAGTTTATTCCTTGGACCAATATGGCGATGTGTTTCCTTGTCACATAAATTCACAGCTGTTGCTTTCAATTTGATTTTATGTCCATCTATATGAAATCAGATTTTCGACTTTTGAAACTCCTCCCGCCGTTCTGCGCCACAGAAAGCCAATTAATGACTATAAAACGACAAATTTAAAGTGAGCAAAAGCGCTGCTGACTAATTACGATTCCCTTCTATATCCTGTTACTTAAATGGAAGAGAGTATATTAATGAGGCTTTGGGGTATATAAGTTTATATGCTTACTTTAGATAAAAATGTTAAGATTATACATTGAAATGATATAACTGCATATAGATTTTGGATTATTATGTGGTCAGCTTGTATTTAACATTTGGAATCAAGAAGATGAAATGTCACTGTAAAAGTTCGAACTGCTATATTCAGGAACCTGCTGTTTACTGATTATACAGATCTCTTTGTGCGACTTAAGAACCGCTAAGACTTCAGATCTCTTCGCTGCCCCAAGAAACCCCGGTGTGTTTTCAGTAAGCCACAGAGATGGTTGTTTCTTCTGGAATTTTATATTTTGATCAGGTTAGCAGATCAGATTTCAATTTGTAATAGTGATGGGCTTATTATCGTGGCTGCTAAAATGGTTTTTAGATCACAAAAGTGAATATTCCTTTGAAATTCAACATTCTTTTTTATATATGTGGTTGAATTTTGTTCTGGATAGATCACGAATAATTGACCTAGAAGTAGTGGAAGAAACAATATTTCAAAGTACCTAAAATCCTACTTCAGCATAACAGAGTATTTTGGGGTCGAGCGCTCATGACTGGAATATTCTTTCTGGTTGTTTCTTTGCACAAGACAAAGTGGGTCTAAAAAGTTGGTGGAATTGTTGTTAGCAAATAGCCACCAGAACCTGAATGCATAAAACAAATTTATTTCCGCGTACATAAATGAAATGTTCAATTAAAATCTTCTGCCTTTAAAGAAATGTCTACATGCAGCTTTGTGTAAATACACTTTTCTTACTCATTATATTTAAAAAAGGTGGGAAAATAAACTGCCTGCAGTGTTAATGACAGCAGCAGCTGTTGTTGTTGTTGTCGCTGTGAGCGTCTTTAAATTAACGCAGTTTGCATTTAAGCCGGCTTAGAGCGCTGCGCATAAGCCCATTAACTGTACACCTTTGCCAAATCAGCAAGCAAAAGTGAAAGTGAAGATGAAAAGGAAATGTTAAGAAAATGGCGGGTAAACGCGGTCCAATTTGTGTTAACTGAAGCCCTAGGCCAGGCTAGGGTTTCGCCATTGCTTGAGTGACAGACAAATGGCCACTTTAAATGATAAATTTGTTTGCCGAATCGTGGCAGGGTCTACGTTCTGAGGATGACAACATTTCAAATCCATCCGGACCCGGCTAGCTTTTCAAGCTTATGACACTTGAAAATTTGCTAAAATTCACAGAAATCAATTCATTGATTTGTGTTTCTAGGCCGTTACACTTTTCGTTTTTCATTGGCTCATTGTGCACAAACCGATACAAATTTAATTTCTGTTTGTATGACTCTTTTTATTTATTTATATTTTTGTCTTTTTGGTTTTTTTTTAAATGTTGTCAGAGGGCTTTGAAACTTACTTTAATTGGTTTCAATTTAATGGCTACTTAATTTCGTAGTAGGAAAAAGCTTGAAAATGTTTGGTAATTTCGTTTTTTATACAAAAGTGATAAATTTAAGTGAAAGTGTAATCTACTTTAAGTGACTTGATACCAACTTCATTCCTTCATTCATCAGAAGTTAATCTGCACATTAAATTCCATTAAATTTGTACTTCATCTTGAAGCCCAGGCTTTTGACAAATAATTGTGTATAAATAATAAAAGCTATAAACAATTAAATTCATCAACAAAACAAAGCCGGAATAAATCCGTCAACAATTTGCTAAGTCATTGGCATAAACAGGATACAATGATAGCCATAAAAAAATAACAACGGAACAGTCAACACATGCGTGCAGTCTGCGTCTGCCAAATCCTCGACTGCCTTCGCCGTACAAAGTTCCGCCAATTAACAAAAATAAAGCATATAAGGAAAGTTATATATAGATAGCCGAAGCATAGATATCCTTGCCAATTGTTAAGGAATATAAGGGGACAATTTTGTGGATTTATGTTCCAAAGTTTCGACTGGCTAATTAAAACGACAAGCCAGGTTATACTCGTACTCTAGTAGAGTAAACGAGTATCAGCATCAACAGCCGAGTCCGTCTGTCTGTCCGTCCGTGCTTTCGTCCGCATGAACACCTAGATCTAGAGCTAGAGAGCACCAATTTCGTATGCAGAGTCCCCTTGTGGGGCGTTAGAGCAAGTTTGTTTTTCAATTTTGTCATACTTTTAAGTGTGTCGAATATTGAATAAATGCTGGCAACGATTGCTTGAGAAATATTTTTGATATTTCTTTTTAGACTTGTTCGTTCAGGTGATGAATTTTGTTGTAAAATATAATAATGTATCTATTCTTCTCATCAATTGAAATTTCTTAATTTATGCACACGAAATGGACACCAAGTTAGCGGTTTATGTTCCCATTGTCTCACGTTGTTTAGGAGCATATTCACAAATTGGCAACAGCAGAGTAAACGAAAACATGAGAAAACGAATCGAACCCATTGTTCATACGATAGCTATAGAAAATAGATGTGTAAACTCATTTACATCTTTTCTGTTTCACTTTAAATGAAAATGACACATTATGATATCGTTATACCTTTCTCACAACCTTCCTCGATAAATGCCGAACTAAAACATTCTTCATTGTATGTCAAAGCCAACCTTTCTTGTCAAAAGGAAATTGAAAATTTAATTATCTACATATACATGTGTATATATACTTCTTATACATATCTGGTCAAATCTGCTGCCTTCTATATGCCTGCTAAATGTTACAAAAGCCATGTCAAAGCTGTGATATCTCCTGCAAGCAGGTATATACTAAATAAAAGGCAAAAGCACAACGAAATTATAATCAAAGTGAACCAAAAAGGATAGCCACATGAAAGTGGCCATAACACAGACGAGAAAACACAAGCCATGTAGAGCAAGTGCGTGCCATTGAAAGGAAATAAGGGTGAGGCTAAGATGTTTGTCCTGCAAACAGGCCGGATAAGCAGCCTATGTCCTTAAGGCTCTTGTTCTCTGTCCTGCCTACTTTTATTATTAAAGCAAAGAATTAGACATTGTGCATAATGAGAAATTATGAATGCGTGAACACATAAGGGATAAAGAGCACAGAGCACACACTGACAGAAGTGGTTGGGAGTTGAGTTCAGCATTTCAAGGCCAGTTGATGTTATTTTCCACTAATTGTTAGTTATTGTCGTGTTGTCGATGGCATAAAGGATATGGGCGGATCCATGTTGCTATGCTCTAGTGATAAATCACTTAGGGCCACTTAAGTGATGAAACTTTCTTTTTTTTTGTACGCTAAACTCCCAATTTGCATTCATTTTGCGTTTTGTATTTGATAATATCATTACCAGTGTTGAGTCCTAGTCCTTGGGGCCTTAACACATTTACACAGCCACACATGAGCTACATATTTATGTGAGTATGTACAATGTACGTGTTGGCATGCTCACTTGTGGGTGTAGTTTTGAGTTTTGAGAGCTCATTTACATATGCAAAGTTGCCATTATAACTTTGGCCAAAGACCAGGCAGCATTCACACACATGTCTTGGGCTTGAGCTATCCACATATTGTGACCGCAATATTAGATAATTTGGCCTTCCAAAGTTGAGTTTTTAATTGGCATCTCTTGCCACTGCAAACTCTGAGATGGATAGATAGATAGATAGGATAGATTACATAATCGGGCCAAAGTTTCTAGTGACTCTACAAGAAAAAGTTTGCTTATGATATGTTTGTGTAAGAATTCGACTGAGCACTTGTTCTCTTAAAGTGAAATATCAAATTCGAATCTTTCAGGAATTTAAAGTATTTTAAGCTTATAAGCAGCAAATTAGATTTTGAGCAGTTAATGAATGCCAAAATCCTTTGAAGCTTACCAAACAGTAGCTTAAGCAATTTATTCTATGTATCGATAAAATTTGCTTTCCTATGCAAATAAAATAAACAAAAGCAAACCATACACAATAAGCCACAAACATGAAATTTCATTATGGTATGCCAATCACATAGACAATCTCTATCTATATCTACAATACTGCTGGTTTTTGGCTAACATGGTCGCCCCCCACTCACGCACACATCCATATGTAAATTGGCTTAACAATGCATATTTAATACAAGCCCAAACCAAATCATACAAAAGGCAGGCCTGAAACCTGTACATACGTTATTGGCATGCAATAAATGTTAGGAGAGGAGTCACAATGGCAGTGTCACCTCCGGGGTTGTCCTGACAAAAGGACTAGCTCTGGCAGTTCTGCCCTACTAAATCAGTGCTGCTGCTGCGACCCAAAGATAAACCTATAATTTGTACACCACACATATTTATGTATGTACATACACATATAGCAAATTTTGTCATGTTATGCGGACAAAAAATGGGTTCCCAGAGTCCATTCAACATATGTTTTTGTTTAGGGCTGTGTAATTTGGATTGCCTGCAACCTGTCGCAAAACTGTAACAGGGTCAAAGTGCAGCAGATTTATGTACGCAACACGCAGCAACCGCCTCCAGCCCCAAGCCAGCAAAATGTAAATGTATGTTAGCCAAAGCCTATTTGCGCCCCAAGCAATCAATGGAACCAAATTCGGCCAAATGCGAACCACAAATGTTACTCTGATGCTGATTGGCATAGAACGGCCGGCCAAGAGAACTCACCTGTCCACTGCACAATTAGCTAATTTGCGGCTGATTGGGTAAGTTAGTTTGATAGTTTATGGCCTGGCCACACAGGAAGTATAACATTTGTTCAGGTGCGAATGTTTGGAAATGAACAGCACATAAATATGTATTTATATTTGTAGATGACACAGTTAAGACCTTTATATAAGTGGTTAGAATACGGATTTTATGGCAGTCATTAAATTGCTTGCTTAACGGTTAAGTGTAAATGTATGTGAACGATTTAGATGTGTTTATATATTATTACTATCCCTAAGATAACTTTTGAATGTGCATTTGCTTATTATCCTATGGCTAACGTATGCTTTCCACAATCCTTGTACTTTAAGATGGCGATTCGCTTAGACATATTACCTGGCAATGTGAGTGCCTATGCCTAAAAGTCGGCGTACATTTTGCGTTCACAATCTCAATTAAATATTCACACAGATAAAGTCGATTTTAGCAAGTTTGTTAAGTTAATGATATAGTTTTCTAATGGCAAGGTATTGCAAGACAATTTGGCTCGCAGAGGCCATGAAGATGGCATCTTATGGTAACTTTCTTTATGACAACTGTATTTCCGCAAAATTTCCCAACATACCAATAATATGGGATGTATGCATGATATATATATATGCTTATATATGTATGCTGGATTGCATATATTTATTGATGAATTTTAAGGAACAAGTTTTTCTCCGATCGTAATGAAACCTGCACACTAAATTAGGTGACTCCAGCTCTTATAGTCTCCGAGATCCAGGAATTAACACAGACAGACAAAACAGGGCTTAATCGACTCTGCTGTTGATGCTAATCAATAATATATATACTTCATGGGGTCTTTTTCCTTTTGCCATTTGCAAGACCACAATTCTCTCTTAGAGAATTATAGTAAATATGAGAATCTTCAACTCGATTTCTATGATCTACATTTACTATATATCCTTAAGCCTCCCAGGACCTACCTTTCTGTAAAAGATATCAATGAAATAAAACCATAAATATTGTAAATTTAACTTTTTATTTTGTTTGAGACAATATCCACATAAACACAAAAACGTCCTGCGTTGTACATTGTTCTTCTTAATTCTAGGTCTATATTCTTGAACAACGAATTTTCGTAATATATTCTAGACAATGGCAACGCCTTTGCGAAAAGGAAATGTATCTTGTTTTATTTTAATACCGGGTACGTTCACTGTCATAGCATTTGATTAAACTGAAAACGTAGAACGAAAAGAAGTTGATGAATCAAAAACGTTTAGAACATATTTACACAAACTGACATCAATAAGTGTGCGAGTGTCACTTGTTGGCTCTTATTAGTGTTTGGCCGTGCAATGTCCTTACCTGGGAATACATATTGACAATTAATACTAAATTGAGGCAACGCTTGTGTGCTTTTATTTGACAATTGGCACATTTGCAATTGCAACAAATACTTTAATTTAGGAGTAGACATTATATTTCGTCATCGTTTATGCGCAACATTTTATAATAGGATTATATGTAATATCCTTTCAATTAGAATTTTATATTCTCCGATATTTTAACAACATTGAAAAACAGCAAACAGCTACGGGGAATTCTAAGTTATTTACATTTAAAAATATTAATTAATATTCACTTTAATGCCTATTGATATTTTTTCACTACTTCGTGCTACATAAACGATTACTTTTGCCGGAATTATATGTGGATTTAAATGCTAATTTATTGCATATAAATATTATAATTTGAAGTACATTAATGGTAATGCAATTTGAATGCGCTTACAACTAAGTGTCTTAATTAACAAATCACATAGCGTGTATAATAAATAGAGTTTACGGTTGACAGTGTTATTGTATTTACAACAAATTGTGCCTAACTGAAAGCGGTTGGTTTGGGTCCACCCTGGGCCAGTTCACAGATTAAAAGCCAACCTTAATGCACAACATTTACATAGCAGTGGAGCACGGAAGCATGAAGAAGCAAGCGATCCCAAAGCATCTGAAACCCCACCCCGTGGTTCCATTCAAATTAGCTCTTTCACAATTACTGCCAATTACGAGCGCTAGTGCAGGACACAGACATATACACACTCACACATCCATATGCACAAGCACACACCCACACCAACATAGAGTGAGATCTGTTCAATTTCCAACTGTTTAGAGCTGCTCATCGGCCTGCAAACCAGCCACCGGTTCCTCCTCGAGCAGCTCCACTATCAGTGTGCCTCACCTTTTCTCATTAATGATGGCCGTACGTCCTGCTGCTGTGGCACCGCCACCCACATCCATATTGTGACCATTTCCATTTCTATTGCCGCTGCCGTGCTGCAAGGGCATCGTATCCTGGCGATGGAAGCTGCCGGTGCGCCCACCACTGCCGTGATTATTGTTCATGTGCAGCGAAGCCCGATGCCCGGCCAGGTTAGCACCACCACCTGCTCCTCCTACATAGGTAGAGCGGCGCATTGACATAACACTGGTGTTGTCCATGATCCCAGTGGCTGTGGAATGTTGCCTCAAATGTGGCTGCCGCTTGACGCAAATGCAGCACAGATAACGGTTGAAATGCTGACGGAATACACCAGAGACGCAATACAAAGCGACGGGATTAACACATGAGTTGAGGAAGCTGCAAATTGAAAACGCAAAGAGAACATTTAGACGGGTATTTGGTAATTGGGCTACGCCAATTTAGGCGAATTTGAATGTGTAGGTGAGGGTACACAGTTCATTGGTTATCTAAATGCATATATAATTTGTGAACTGCATTGTAATGTGTTGAAAGTCGATTGCAAGTTTGCCTTATAACCGTCTTTTGTGTTAATTAAAAAGCCAAATATGAAATGCAAATTAAATTGTACTTTTGGTACATTATAGAAAAGGGTAACTATCATTGGTCAGCCGGAGATTATATACCCTTAAAGACATATGTATAGATATAAAAAGGCCAATAAAGCTGTAAGCAAAAAAAAGTTGAAAAATTCAAAGGCTTTACCGGATTGAGAAATAGTTTGACAGATATTTGTTTGATACAGATTCGAAGCAGTCCGTATATAGAAAAAGAGTCCCAGTTCCAAAGATACACCAAATATACACAATATTACCGATTGTAGCAATCTTTCGTTTCCGAGTTTACAGTAAAAATACCTAATATTTTTATAATGGCGAATTTATTTGGCTTACTTGTTCAATTAGAGTCTAAGCGGTTAATGTTAGTTTTCATCAATTAGGATTAATATTGATCCTACTTCTCAGGCATTAACCTTTTCTTTTGAAACAAAAAGAAGAGTCCTTAGAACAATGTGTTGTTAGATTAATGTTTATCAGCCATAGCCCCGCAATATAAAGTCAGAAAACATGACAAAGTCAGAGCTGTCTACCTCTTAAGAGCTTTAAATGTTCAAAAGCAATCGCATAATGGCAACTAATTTACAAAGTTATTTATATTGAACACAAATTATGTTCTCAGCAAAATTTGTATGTATTTTCAAGGAATGTATGAAAAAATAACACCACTTTACTGGCAGTTTTATGCACTTTCAACACACTCACCACTAATCCCTGATATAGACAGACGAGCGTAGAGAACACACAATGACACTGTACTAGGGGGCTTTATTGCGGTCTCCTATTTAATTTCAGAATCTTCTCTGGTAGCTGCTCTGCTTCTTTACATATATTTTTTATAGAGAACAGTATACTGACTCAGACTCATGTTCATAGTGGGCTCCTCATTAAAAATCTACGATTATACTTTACGCATTGCAGACATACAAAAGCGTAATACTCATAGCAAGAGTATTAAGAGGGCTTATATATGTACATTCTTTCCGTTTTCCCTCATTATGCTGTTTTATATCTTATTTATTTTCAATCTGCCAAACAGGGTCCACCGAAAATCGTGCTTTACTTTAAATTGAGCGCCTTTTTTTATTGAGTTCCATTGCCAAACCCACTCGAATATAAATAAAAATGCAAATGGCGTACGAAATTCCCCAAGGGATACAAATTAAGCAAGTGTAAGAGCAGGAGTGCTGGCGAATTGCTGACACATTATTTTCTGCACTTTACGGCGCTATGTGACGCCCCAAAATGGCAGGAAAATAATCGCACTTTCTCACTTTATAAAGGAGTATGGAGCGCTGTCAACAAAAATGAATTTACTAACTAAAGGGGGGGAGGTAGAAGAGTGGTATGTTTGGTGAGGCAACTGCAACCGTTGCAGGCATAATCGTTTTCAATTAAAAATTATGCCGAAAGTCACGTCAGCCTGCGGCAATGCAGCGAAAATGTGCAAAAACTTTAAAGAACAGATGAAGTTGACTTTAAGCAGCTGGGAAAACGGGCTATAAATTGTGTGACGCCCTTTTGGCGGAATGCAAGGAATGCAGGCGCCTGTATGAACAAGATCCAAAGAGATATATAGCCCCACGGCAATAGAAAAAATGAAAATTTTGCTGACTGAACCGTTTGTCTCCTGCCTGCTGTCTAAGCCACAACCACTCACCTTGTGCAGAAGCCCATAATGCGTACAAAGTGCCAAAAGTCATCGAAGTCGTCCTCGGCCGTTGGATAGAAATGATACCACAGTTCAAACAGATGATATGGAAAGAAGCAAATAAAGAAGACTGCCGATAGACAACGTAATTAGTCCACCATTTGACCCAATCTTCCAGCGCCATTCGGTATTAGTTTCAACTTACCCACCACAAAGGCCACCACCATGCGAGCCACATAGCGACGCGCCCTTGCCTGAGTGCGGCTCTGAATGCTGCTCATTTGTTCGCCGGGCATATCGCGGGCACTGATATGTAATCGCTTGGCCATCATAATGTAGAGAGCTCCGATGATGGACAACGGTATTATATAGTAAATTGAGGCCTTGGCAATCACCATATACCTGAGGAAAAATGGAAGGAGGACATTGCTGTTAGTGAGGTATTTTTTGAGCAATTATTTTCATCTGAAAGTACATAATTGGTGAAATTGAATATCCGTTACTGATTTAAAGCTTACGGCGAAGTTATTTTATTATTATATGTAAATGTATTTTTATATGGCTATTTAAAGGCACAGAGCTTCCGAGAAGTGCAAGAGGATACACAACATGTAAAGACAACAAGTTTCAGGTAAATATTTCTGTAGCTTTTAAGACTTCACAGGACATAGCTTTATAGATTTGTCTTGCACTTTGTCTTGTGAATTTCAAATTTCGTGACAGAGAATTTTCAGTCTTAATGTTTCCCTTTATCAATTCTTCAATCTGTGCACACTTAAATTTCATCTCAATTTAATAGCAAACCATTCGCATTCAAAAACTTTAGAGCTGTCGAGATGTCTCAAACAGACACGTTGAAAGTGACAAAGTCGACATTATTTTTTAATTTCATTAAGCGGATTTTGCGCATAGCTTTATTTGTCTGCAAAAATCTGAATATATATATATATCCGAACATGGCGACAGAAGAATATATCTTTGTAATTTATGTATGAACACACCCTTTTTGATGCCTGCTGACTTGGCCACAAATGCTCAAAAAAATACACCCCACCCCAGAAATCTCCACAAATTTTTTATTCATTTTCGGCAACTCATTTTTTATTATTTCTCTTAATGCGCTTAAAACACGTGTTACCCGGGGAGTTGTAAAAGAGTTTATGCTTTAAATAAAAAAAATTAGCAACCAGTTGAGCTTGGAGCGATGGGTTTATCGCTGTAAATTACATCACTGCCAGATTATGTGGCAACAGCTGCTCATGTGCTGCACGAAAGGTTTTGCAAGGCTAACGCGGATTAAACTGGGGCTGGAATTAAATTTCACTTGCTTATCAACGAGCATATGGCCTGACCATAAGCATGTCAATAACGAGCCCAGGGGGTTGGGGGAGTGAGGACAAGTGTGCTGGAGATGGGCGAGTCTTGGTGGAGACACAGAATAGACAATGAGAGAGCTGCATGCAATTTTACGATTCCGATTACATGGCTTCCTTGGATACGAACAACGTGGTAGCCAGGTGCAGTAAATGGCAATAGATGATAACAGTATTTATGCATTTATCCATATTATGAAATACTTTTTATGTCAACTATGTCAGTATGTAAGCATGTGACATCAGTCAAAACATACAGAAAGAAAAGGCTCAGAAAAAGACAAGAGATGATGAAGTCTCCAGCAAGAACCCCTGCAAATATTTATTATGTAAATGTAAGTTTTAGGTTTCCTTTCTTGTTCTACCACAAAGAGACTTATTTACATGTTTTATACCCTTGCAGAGGGTATTATAATTTGGTCACCATATTTGTAACTCATAGACGGAAGCATCCCCAACTCAATAAAGTATATATATATTCTTAGACAGCATGACAAGCCGAGTCTATAGATCCGAGTCGAGTCTCTCAGTTTTGAAGTTACCGAGTTGAAAATTGTACCATAGACTTATTTCTGCTGTAAACTGCTCATATGTAAAAATCGAACCATTATATCATATAGCTTCCTTAAAATTACCGATTCGGAATAACTTCTTAGTATACCGGATTTTGTTTTTGTTTTTAACCGATTTAAACCGGATTTGGTACGCGTCAGTGTGCTGTCCGAATTTCATCAGGAACGAGCAACTACATTGGTTCATTATACTAGTGTAATCTGCAAGGGTATGTCAGCTTCGGTTACATAAAGTTGCCCGTCCTCTCTCGTTAATTCCATAAAACTTTACTGCCTGCCGCAACAATTTGCCAGAATCCCCTTTTGCAAAGTCATCAAATCCCACCTCGAAGCCATAACTTTCTAGTTAACATAAAAGGAGTTTCAGCCTGTTCACCCAAACTTCTGCTTCATTGGTGTCACGGTTTTGCATGAGGAAACACGACACCCACTTAAAACTAAATAAAAGCAAATGAGGTGTGTGTGTACCCAAAAATTGATAAATTGATGATGGCCATCCAACTTTAACGTCAATCCCAAAGCCTCTGCTTCGATTTTGTACTCACTTGGCATAAGTTGAGGAATAGTACGGGTTGCACACTTCAATGGTCATGTTAGCCGTGGGGATAGGGATGCCCTGGAGATCGGAGACCACAAACGATGGCATTCCCAGCAATATGGCCAGGACCCAAATAATTACGGCCGTAAACACTGTCAGCGGCTTGGTCTGTAAAGAAAGGAAGGAAAAGAAATGCAAGCAAGTTTTAATAAAAGGGTTACTCTAACTCTAATCGAGCTTCATAAAATTACCTGCAGTTTTCTCAGTGGATTAACAATGGCGCAGTAACGTTCCCCAGAAAGAGCCGTTAGCGTAAAAACGGATACACCAATCGAAATATCCTTAAAAAACTCCGTAATGCGGCACATATTGCGGTCAAATGGCCAACTATCCTGGGTATAGACTATGGTAGCCACCGGCACGCATACCAAGATGACCAGCAAATCGGCCAAGGCCAATGACAGAATATACCTGTGGAAGAAGAACGAGTTATAGAGTTAAAGTTGAAAGTTGGAGCTAAAACAAATTCAATTTCTGAACTCTGACTCAAGCTCAGTTAAACGTGTCAAATTTGCTGCCTGGTTGCACAAGGAACTGGTGTTCGTTTGCGGATTGGAATTGTAAATTGGGCTCTCGGCCTGTCCTGTGTACCCCATCCATTGTCTTGTCTGCTGTTCATTCACTTGGAAAGCACTCGATTTTGAAGTTCTGTTCTATGCTTTTCTATGCTGTTGACTACGAATTCTTTTGTCCGTGGACATTTTAAAGTGGGGATCCTTGAGTTGGGTCTGGGACACGCTCTATCGCCCATAAGTTGTTTGTTGTCTTCCCATGGGTGCTGTGAATGGGGCAGGGGGAGGCCAGGGCATGAAAACATATACAAAGCAATTTGAAAGATTGTGCGTAAATAACAAAAGAGCTCCGTTTTAACGAGGTCAGGAACTGTTGGACAGCTTTTTACAAAATGGTAGCTGAACGCTGGGAAATGTCATACCGCTACTTATATTGAAATTGATCTACTATTACCTGAACTCCTGTATAAGTTATATTGTCAAAGCTCACGTGTCAGCTAAAAATTGGCTGTTGAAAATGGATTACAGAAATTTTTAAACTTAGTAGGGTTGATTATCGTTTCATAATGATTGCTGCAAAGACTATGGACAAGACCATATTACGACTCTCCTGCTGATGTCATTATTAAGCTGATTAAGAACAAGAATCCTAAGAAACTGAAAGGTTGAAATGTCTCTATCCCTCTACGGCCGCCTGATCTAGCCCATCCCATCACATATGCTCCTCTCGCTTTACTCATTGAAATTAAACAAATTTCTCTTTTATGCTTTCTAATTTCTATTTCACCGCAATCCTTTCTCTTTCGCCTTAAGTATGTATTTATAAAATCGTCAATGTTGCTTGGACAAATTGCTTTGACATTGACACTAAATAACCTCCCAATCAAGTATGGCCATGGCGCTGGACTGCCAATTTTTTGGATTAAGGATAATCATTAGAGCCGCTGAAATATGTCTGATTGCCCCACGGGTGGTGTTTTGCAGACTGCGTCTAGACAAACCGTCAAAGCGAACAAAGGGATCAGAAATTAAGGACCAAGTTTGGCCACGTCGAATAGCCAAACAATTACCGGGCCCATTGATTGCCAACAAATTGCAATAACGAGTAACAATTGCAGCCAATTTGCAATCAGAAATCAAAAATCTGTAAGTGGAAAAGCAACTGAGACAAATTCTGACCACCTGCAGCTCTTGGAAGAGGAAAACTATGTAAGGGATGTTCTACTAAGGTCTTACATATATATTATTATTATTTTTAACAACTTCTCAAGCAAACGGTAAGAATGTTGACAATTGTTGAATTGCTTGTTATGGAAATCGTAGCTATTGTTGTTGTTTCTGCTGCAATTGGCTGCTCAGGACCACTGAATTCCCCCAGCAGCTTTTGTCATTGTCACATGCACATCTTGGCTCAAACTGGCAACAGCTGACTTGGCTGTGTGTGAGAGAAACTTTTGATTGAATTTCCATTTATATCTATTTAAATTTTATTTTCACAAGCTCAACATAATGCTGCGGCACATAGACGTACAAATGTTGGCACTTATTGTTTGGTTGTTGGTGTATATATATATATATATATAGTATGCTTTTTCTTTTTTTTTTGGCTACTAACTTTTCTACAAGTTGGGAAAGTTAATAAACATTTGCATAGAACATCCCTTACACCCCCCCAGACACTTTCCTAGAAAGCCGCCGCCAGCTGTTAGTCAAGAAATAAGTATTTAAGACAAGAAAATATTGGCAAAACTTTTGAAAGAGGTTCGGCGTTCAAAGGGACTTAAGTCCATGGCAATGGTGGAGTGTGAATGTCATGTCTGACTATGTCAGAAGTAAAACAAGCAAGCAATTCATGGGAAGAATGAGCATGCTCGTAAACAAGTATAATCCGGTTTGTTCGTCACACATTGCGCATACGCCATGTACAGCAGTGTTGTGGCTGTGTGAACATGCTTTATCTGGAATGAATGACAAGTTAAAGCTGTTGTTTGCCTTAAACATTATCAACAAATTGGGGATAAAGTTTTCCGTAAGAACTTTACTCTATTTCAACTGACTAAACAAAACTCACTCCATTTCAGAGTAATCAAAGATTTATGCTTCCAGTGAATATTGGCTTAACGGCATCTAAATAGTATAACATCAATAGACAATTTTCTACACAAATATCCTTGTTAAGCACTTTTACTTAATATTCTTAACAAGATCTTGTCTTCACCACAAAGTTATGCATATTTCGTTAACTTTTAATTTGGCCAAATGTTGACAGCTGCTGATGTCAGGAAAACTCATTCTAGCGTTCAACCAGGAAGAAAAATATTTATGGCCAACCACAATAAGCATAACGCAATATATTACCAAATAAAATCAAGTGGCCATCATAATTTGGTCTATGAATTTTGAGTAGCACCATAAGGCTGCGATGTTGTAGTGTATACTTAGGGTATGGTGCTTTTGGTATGCAGTTTGCACTGCAGATATACATACATATATGAGCGGGTAAAATTCCAACATATTTGCTGTTATTTTAGTATTTACTAGGCATTTTCAAATATCATCAAAGCTTAAATTAAATAATAAAATTAATTGAATTTAAAATTGAACTGTTTTGCCGCTTGCTTGCTTTTTCAACTTCAGCACATTTTTGTTTAATCAATTGTTTGTTTTCTAAAGATAATTGTGTATAAAATGATCTGCCCTATTGTAATTTCCCAAAGTTTTTAAGATTTTTAACCAATAGGTTTCAATATCCAACATATTATTGAGATTTGGCTTTGACTTGATTTAGTAGTTGACCCTGTAGTCCCTATTTTCTGCCAGTTCTGCTGTAGAAGCTACACTGGAATTGTAACAGTAGGCTGTTAGATAACAGCTCAATTGCTAACGCACTCTTAACTTTATACAATCAATCTCAAGTAGACTAGCTTTTTCCCCTGCAATTGTAACAGTGAGCTGTTAGATGACGGCTCAATTGCCAACAAACAGCTCACTGTTAATATGCAATGAATATGTGAATCTCACTGTCAGCAGACAAAATTGCATAGCAAGTGGAAGTGGGTGAAATGAGCAAATACTTAAGAACTGGTGCTTTAACACTGCCGCTCAATTTCAAATGTAAACAAGAGCGCCAAGAGTCGGCAGGTTACAGCTTCGCCTATAATCACTTGAGATAATCTCTTGCTGAGTATATACACATGTGAATTTGTTATTAAAGCGGTCTGGCGCTGCCTGCCGTTTAGCAATAAAAAATGCGCCGTGCAATGCACAATTTGTATCAGTTTTGTTGGCGCCGTGCCGCAGTAAACATTGGCATAGACCTAGACAGCGAACGAATCGTCGTTCATTGCCCTATTTGACTTTGCGGTAAGAGAAGCGGCGACCTAAATGACTTTGGAGCGTCGACAACTCTCCACAATAAAGCGCAATCTGAGAATACAATCACATAATCAGTGGGTGTGTCCAACTGTCGGCCTGCCAGTCTGAGCAGCAGCTGTCAGTCTGTTTCAAACTATAATTAAAATCTATACCTGAACCTTTGGAAATTTTGCAGCTGACCAAAAATCATCAAGATGCCGGTTACCCTGGAGGAGGAAATCTTTGGCTTGGCCACAAATCCCCTCACCAAGGCACCCGAAATGGTGCGTCGCTTTACGCTTACCAATGAAAATCAAATGTCCGTCTCGGTTCTACAGTTGGGTGCCATCATACAGAGCGTTTGCATGCCGGATGCATATCAGAAGATGGCAGATGTGTGCTTGGGCTTTGAGGACATTGCCAGTTACATTGCCACCAAATCAGCCTATATTGGCGGCACCCTGGGACGCGTGGCGAACCGAGTGGCCAAGGGAGAGTACATTGCGAACGAGAAGAAGCAGAAGCTGACGAAGAACTTTGAGAACAAGTACCAGCTACATGGAGGTTTCATTGGCTTCGACAGTGTCATTTGGGAGGTGGTGCGCAAGTCGGAGGATGGCATTACATTTCGGCATGTGTCACCTGACGGACACGAGGGCTACCCTGGCAACCTGACCGTACTGATACACTACTGGCTCGATAGTCAGAATCGACTGGGCTTGCGCTACGAGGCCATCACAGACAAGACGACGGTCGTCAATCTGTCCAATCATGCGTACTTCAATTTGGCTGGCCATGGTGCTGGTGCCAAGGGTCTGGCTGAGCATACTGTGGAAATAGCAGCCGCCAAAATAGTTGAGACCGACGATGAACAGATACCAACGGGCGAACTGATAAGCGTGGATGATACTGTCTTTGATCTACGCCTGCCTGTGCTCTTGGGCGATCGACTTAAGCAGTTCGACAATCATTTGATCAAGGGCTACGATAATTGCTTTGTCGTCAATGATGGCAGCAAGCGCGGGCTGAATTTGGTGGCCAAGATTGTGCATCCGCCCAGTGGTCGTGCCATGGAGGTGTACACTGATCAGCCTGGTATGCAGTTCTACACCGCCAACAATTTGCCGGATGAGGAGAAAGGTGATGTGCCCATGATAGGCAAGGGTTGCACACACTATCGCAAACATGGCTCCTTCTGCGTCGAAACGGAAAAGTTTCCCAATGCCATGAATCACCCCGACTTTCCATCGATCTTCCTGCAGCCTGGCGAAAAATACGACCATGAAGTTATCTACCAATTCCATGTGGAAGAGTCCTGGAAATGTTGTTGCAATAACAAGTAGTCGTCGCCTTATTTGCAATCTAATAAAGTTGTCAGTTTTTAGGGGTTCAGGTTAAATCAGAGTATTTTCATTCAGAGATCTGACTGGTTTCGGATTATATTTTATTTATTTCTCGAGCCAAAATGTCGTTCGACCAAAAGGAAATCTTCAATTTGATGTACAAGCTGGCACGGCTTATTGTGCCGGACACTCGTGTTGAATATGACTCGATGGGTCCAGTTCAAGTACCTCTGGATCGCATGTTTGGGGCACAAACTATGCGTTCGCTGATGAACTTCCCCATAGGTGGTCATGGAGAGCGCATGCCGGTGAGTTAAGAGTAAGTCAGTGTTCCATCATTGAAAAATCTTACTCCACAGCGGCCCATTATCGTGGCCATGGGTTATATCAAGAAGGCTGCCGCCGAGGTCAACCAAGAATTTGGATTGGATGCGCATATTAGCACGGCCATTATCCGGGCTTCCAATGATGTCATTTCGGGCAAGCTGTACGATGAGAATCACTTTCCTTTGGTCATCTGGCAGGCAGGCTCGGGTACACACACCAATATGAACGTCAATGAGGTCATCAGCAATCATGCCATTGAAATACTGGGTGGTCAGGTGGGCACCAAAGATCCAGTGCATCCCCAAGAGCATGTGAATATGTCGCAAAGCTCCAATGACACCTTTTCGTCGGCTATCAAAATAGCCGTGGCAATGCAGTTGCATGAGAAGCTGTATCCTGCTCTCAGGCGGATGAATGACACTTTGCAAAAGAAGGAGAAACTTTGGAAGGACATTATCAAGATAGGTCGTACACATCTTATGGATGCGGTGCCTTTAACCCTGGGACAGGAATTCAGTGGCTATAAACAGCAACTGATCAATTGTCGCACACGCCTCGACAACTCACTTAAGCATCTATATCAGCTCTCCCTGGGTGGGACTACAGTGGGCACAGGCGTGAACAGCACAAATGGATTTTCTCAAAACTGTATCGAGCAAATTGCCAATCTCACATCTCTGCCGTTTGTGAGGGCACCCAACTTCTTTGAAGCGCTGGCATCATGCGATGCTCTAGTCGAACTACACGGCGAGCTCAACTCAATTGCGGTGAGTTCCATGAAGATGGCGAATGATATACGCTTCCTAGGCTCCGGCCCACGTTGCGGTCTGGGTGAACTAAAACTACCAGAGAATGAGCCAGGCAGCTCCATCATGCCGGGTAAGGTGAATCCCACGCAATGTGAAGCCATGACCATGATCTGCGCTCAGGTTATTGGCAACCAGGTGGCCGTCACTGTTGGTGGTGCCAATGGGCACTTTGAGTTGAACGCCTTCATGCCATTGATAGCATCCAATGTACTGCGCTCTATTGTTCTACTGGGCGATGGCTTAGACACCTTTTGCAAAAACTGTGTGGAAGGAACTGTGGCCAATACTGAGCGCATACAACAGATAATGAATGAGTCACTTATGCTAGTGACTGCACTGAATCCACACATTGGCTATGATCGTGCGGCGGCCATTGCCAAGGCGGCTCACCAGAATGGCACCACCCTCAGACAGGAAGCCATCAATGCGGGCATTGAAAGAAACGATTTCGACGAGTGGGTTCGACCTGAAAATATGCTGGGACCGACATAACTACTAGAGAATTTTAAGATCAGTCGAGTGGAAAAATATCGGAACTATTCGGATTGCTACATTATATATATAGAAATAGAAATATAATGTATGAAAATTGTGATTCCCTATTGTAAAATTATTCAAATAATTGACCGTCTAGCAGAGTTGAGGTCATTGCAGGCATCTAACCTTTTAGCCAACTTTCTAGAATCAAAATGAAGTACGGGTTGCTATTTTGGAGCAGTTTCTTTATCAGTTTTCAATCAATATGATTTCGTTCAAGCTTGATCTTAACCTGCAAATCTTATATCAGCAAGACTATGTGCGTATCACATAGTAATCGAATATTCAAACCGAAACTTGATTAGAAGCCTGCATTTTTCATTTTAAACACGTTTTTTTCCTTAGGAATTCTCATCTAGCGTTCTCATCTAGCAGTTATCGAAGAGTATTCAAAATTTGCCTTACTATAATATTTAATATTCACATAACGTCGTCCTATATAATAATCTTTAATAATATATGTATGCTCGTGTCTGCCTGCCAAACGTGGTGCGTGGTGCGCGTCACCAGAGCAGCAAATGGGAGGCTAAGGATAGGTTGGGGGTTTTTCTATTTTAAGTATCTTTTACTTACGTGTTGGGTATATTACGCATAGAGCGATGTCTGAAAAAGATTATGACCAACGTGCCGTTGCCTAGCACGCCCACAATAAAGATGAGCGTGTACACTACGGTTACAATATATGTCTCTGGTCGATCCCGAGCGAAAACATAGCCGCCTTCGCCAGTAGCATTGTATTGCCCCGAGGAGGACATCAATGACGATCCATTGCTCTGGCTGGCATTCACCGAAACTGATGAGACCGAAGCAGAAGCACCACTGGCCTCCAGCGGTGCATATGCCACACTGGCGGCCAATGTCTGGCTTATGTCCATTAAAGCCGCGTACATGCTGACGTTGGCCAATGATAATGTTGTTTGTGATAAGTATGTGTTGTGTTGTGTGCGTGGTGTGCTGTGGTGTGGTTTTATGGCCTGGACGTTCTACTCTAGACTGCTTCCTTTTCCGCTTTTCGTCGCCTGTGTTTTGTGTTCCAAATGCCGCAAGTTTGCACTTTTGTTTCTTTGGGGCGGGGATGAACGGTTTATGGCGTTTATGTTTTTAACACAGGAACAGGGGCTACTGCTGGTAGTGTTGTTGTTGATGTTGCTGCCACAGTAGCTTGTTTTATTTTGCACATTTTGTTTTGGCTGTGACCACAGAGCTTGCTGCTGCTGTTGTTGTCGCTGCTTGTTGTCTGCTCTGTCCTTTACTGGCGCCAGTTGTTGCCATGCTGCAATGCAAAAACCGGAGGGAAAAAATGAAGAAATTCTTGTCAAACTTGTGGCTCAAAAATATGTAGTTCATGCTAAATTTGTTAAAGAAAATATTTTAATTTCAACTTAGTATGCTTACTGTGCGTATACGTAATAATTCCATGCAAGCAAATTTTCGTCAATGAGGCTCACATTATTTTCTAAGAGTTTTAAATTGGACATGCCTAAATAGAAACTCAAATCAGGATTAATACGAATACTTCGGGTCGAAAGTGTGGTGCAACCCCAGGGTTGATTTGTGGATTCGAAGATGCTTCCTTCTCTACGTTAAGACAATCTTGACTATATATTTATATAATATATATATATTTTATTTATATATATAACGAAACCCCTAAAACTACTAGTCAAAATTTATTTCGTTTGCCTGAGATAAATTGAATACAAATAATTGCACTAAATTATATAACATAATATAAACATAATATGGAATTTTATATACAGCCTCTCGCCCCTCAGAGCCTAGCCTATTCTGCCATGAAATTTTTCTGCCACTTTTTCCCAGTACTGCTCCTTCTGCTTCTAGGTTACGAATTCAGACTTACTATTGTCAAGAGCGTGCCTCTGATCCGCAATAAGTTCCACGAGAACTATTTCTTCCTTTGCTGTTGTTCTCACCAATGTGATCATTGCCAACCATTCTAAGAAACTTTGCCATCTAGCGCTTTCACATATTCACAATATGTTTAAATAAATATAGCGAGAAGAAGAGTTAATAGAACTTATTTATCTGGCTGACAATTACATCCTACTTTACCAAGAAGATGCAAAAATGGGCCATGGCCTGACCAAGCCAAGCCAAGCCAGCCAAGTTCGACTTTAGATTGATTTCTATTACAAAATTGCTTTCAAGGTTCGTGTTTCTTATTTTGCCATTTAAATTGTATTTGTCAATTAAATATCTCTTCATTTCAAACTTAATAGTTTAAATCTTTAAATTTGTAATTTGTTGCTGTTGCCTTTGTTGAGCTCTTTGCTTTGTTCAGCTTAAGTGTTTAACGGCGACATTTGTGCGACTCTTACTGTTACTGCTAAGCTTACAATTATTGTATGTGTATGTGTGTTTGCTTTGTAAACTCTTTACCCGTTTTGGAAAAGTTGCCAAAGCGTGCACAAGCATGTGCAAGAGTCTGAGGAAGTAGACTTGATAGACGAATAAAGGCTTTAGGGGGTTATGCGACTTTGTGTTGCGCTGAGCGTAAGAAAGAACGAAGTATTTCATATCTTATATTGGGAAAGCATATACTTTTGGGAAAATGTTCTAAAATGTTGCAGATGAAAACTCATTCATAGTTCAAAGAGTAAAATAGGAAAATTTCGCTTTTTAGACTGCATTCTTGATAGAAAACATATAAACAACCAATATGATTGAGGATTAGTCATCACTTATGTATGCATTACTACAGCGTAAGTGACAGTCGAGCATATGTGCTCGCACTTACCAGACTTGTTATCTTTCACGCTTATTCGATTTTCACCGCTACTGTTTCCTCCTCCACAACCAATACAATACAATGACAAGAAAGCAAAGAAAAAAAAAAGAAAACCTAATACAAAATCATTCGGGTAGAAACAAATACTTACGAAATCGCAATCACACGCATTTATCTCGATGCAGGAAACTGAAATCAAATTAAACCCTGTTTCATCGATTCTGATGTGGAGTTTTGCTTTAAAATCGTCTTGCTTGGGTTAAGATCAGGAATCTGGTGTGGGCTTTGCCTTTGCCTTTGAGTGCTTTTCGTCGTAAATTTTTTCTCAGCATTCTATTTGCTTGCCCTATATCGTTTCAATTTCAATTTTATATTAGATTGTTTAGTCCCAGCATCATTTTGCTAGCGATTGATTTGTTCTAGCCTCTTGCAGTGCGGTCTATCTACCATAGGACGTATGCGTGTTATTTATTCATTTGTGGGGTCTCCTTGTTGGCAATTTCCACACTACGCACTTGCTGGTACATTTTGTGTAAAAAATTCATCTTGAATTTCTTAGGAAGCGCACGCCCCAATTGATGTTAAATAAATTTATAGGCAGGCCAAGCGGGAGCGGTAAGCTGCTGTAAGCTGTTTGGCTTTAATTGCAGTGGAACAGGTAAGTGGGTGCTCGCTGGCAGTGTGGTCGGTTGGTCAGCTGCTGGCCACCCCCACAGCCAACCAATCCACATTGCAATTGCCTCGCATAAACTTAGATATTTATTGAGCAGCTTGTTGAAATTATTGGCTAGAGAGAGATTTTATTTTGGGCCACTGCTGATTTTGTGTAATTTTCAAGAATTCAAAGTAATTGATAAATAGCTGAACTTGATAGGAGATCAAAGAAAGCTACGTTACTTGCGTTGCGATGGAAATGTTGATTAAAAAGGGGTCTTTTGTTGTTGTTTTAAGTTTAGATGATAATTGTTCAACAGTTTATTGTACACGCGTTGCTTTATTTCAATTAAATATAAAGCCCTATTATAAACTCTACCATTGCTTGCTCATGAAATATTGACTGTTATTAGTTATGAAAATGTATGTACAACTTGTTTATGAAATGCCAATAAATATGAATAAACCCTTTTGTGCTGCCTTGCTCTCGCCCATACATCTTGTTGCGTTTGTGTTCGGTGACCTCCATCATAGCAATTTATTTCCCATTGGTGCCACGAAGTCCATCTTCAATCATGCTCAATCATGACAAATCGCAATACTGCTGCTGCTGCTGCTGCTGCTGCTGTTGAATGCTTTACAAGCAGGAAGACAGACCCTGGCTGGAGCATGACCACTTTGCCAGTGGCAGCCTCAAGGCGACATTGATTCCATTTTATGTTTAAGCATCCAGGCGTGGTAGTAGCTCCTTCAACCGGCCGACGTAAAGAAATTTGCATAATGCTGTCGCGCTTTGTTAGTGACTTTGGATGCGTATTAGATGAAGTGGGACACTGTCTAGCTTTATGTGGGGCACATATTTTTTGATTCCAATTAAAATAACTTACAACAGCCTGCATAATGAGCGGCCATTTTTGTGTGTCCTTTGAACTGAACCAGTTTCTGGTACAGTTACGTCCAATTAAGATAGGTAATGAATTTCAACAGAGGAGCGAAGACGTAGCTGGGCTTATTATTCAGCTTGGCTGGGCATACAAGGCGTATGATTAACACGCACGCCGCATTACACATACGCCACGCTGCAGGGCTAAGTAACCTGGTATGTATAAAATAAATTTTTGCCTTATGATTTATCTAACGTACACATAAACCAAACGTACACAGAGACGCACAAACACTCACACGCGCGTACATATTAGAATGTCGAGCATGAAGATAGGCAAGGGCTCTGCCAGCTTGGCCAACACAATATGTTTTATCTTGGCTTTATCTGCCCGGTGGGGGGTCTTTCGGCATGTCGACGGGGTGCTTGTGTTTGTGCCTCAGACATTCGAGTTATCAGGCATTTTAATAGAGTTTCTTCATGAGCTGTGTGCTGCGTGCTCGGTCTGACAAATGTAATTGCGTTTTGAGAAACGACTTTTGGTTGCAGGATGTCGGGTTGGTATGTTTGTGTGAGGAAGCCTGCAAAAGTCATGGTTTGGTTTGGGATCGGGGGTCGCGGTCGCGTCTAAAAAGCTTAAATCATAAGTTAATGCGCCACCAAGTAGGCTACACCTTTTATGGAAGCGCAGGCTGCGTTTAAGGGTTTCCAAGCAAAAAAAAAAAAAAGGGAGAACGCTACGGTCTAGCCTGCTCGACAGTTTAATACCATGTACCTAATCAACCGCTATGGAGCTATATTATATAGTTGCCTGATCTGAAATCAGATCGACAACAGAGGTGGGAATTCGCAAAATGAATACAAACAAATTTAGTTCAATTAGTTCAAGTGAAAAACAAACATTTTGCTCGTTAATTCCGAAAAAATAAGTTATATTGGGGCTATATGATATAGTTGTTCGTACGATTTGAATAAAATTTGGTCAACAAATGATCTGGGTATATATTTATAGAAAATACAAATTCAAACTGAAGTCTCTGTCTCTTAAATAGCTTCCAAGATCTAGATCTAGATCAAGACAGGCGCATATGGCTACCCTTGTAGCGTAGATACAGGGTATTATTATAATAGACAGGGAGAAGAACTGAGCCGAGCTGAGCTGAGCTGCTTCAAAGTGAATGCCCCCAGGCCCCTTACCCAAAACAAAATTCATCAAAAAAAAAAAAAAAAGAAATAACATTCAAAATTAAATTAAATTGATAGAGGTCAAATATGTTGTATGTGTTACTGACGGCTGACGCGGGGAGTGAATGCCACCGCATAAGTTTAATAACTTTTGATACATTTGGCAGACTCTTGAGCTGCCTTATAAGTATTTGTGTTTACCCATGGGCTTGCTCTGGAAAATGGCATGTTTTATGAAATTGTCTGACGCCATTTTGTGGTGCGATAGGCAGAGACGGAAGTTATTGTACAGGGTGTTCAAAAATTCATGCAAGAAATAAGTATGACTCTGTGTTATCTATAGATAAAGGAAGCACAGTAAGCGAATGTTGATGAGGAAGATTTGCATGTGTAACGTGTCCCTGTTTGTCGCGAATCAGAGTTTTTGTTAAAGAGTTGTTAAAGGCGATTGCATTGCCTGCTCTTAGTGCCTAAGTTGCAATATGTGAAAGTGGTCGGCACGTGGTATCAACAAGACACTGCCATATTCCTTAGAGGAACACAGCAACTACTGATTAATTCATATACTTCTCGCTGTTGTGCAATTTCTCTTCCTTGATGTCTATAAACTATGTTCCCGGTTATTTGATTTAAAGTCTTTTAACAACTTTTTAGGGGTCTTCTAATGTCTAGATCTTCTGTCAATGAATAACGATGGAAAATGGGCACCATATCATTGAACATTTTTATCAAAACAGTTCGCCATTTTCTGGAATATAAAGAACCCCTATAAAAATACTTTTGTATACATTTTGGAGCACCCTATATTTGTTGTTTTGTGCTCTTCTAGCACAGTTTACAGTTTTGCTTTCACAATCGCAATCATATTACTTTGCCACTTGGCACGCATTTCAGCTTTCAAGCGACATCTACACAGATTTCAACTTCAATTCTTGCTGTTGCTGTTCCAACTGTTCGACTTCCGTCACCATCTTCCGTTCCGTTTTCCCAAAATTTGAGGGGCGGCGACAACGGACGGCGGGCCAGCTTCAAGAAACTAATTCAAAAGTTTTTGCTAAAAAAGTTTGAGTTACAAAATTTTTTACCATTTTCTGCTTTTGAGGCAAAGCTTTGGCGTTACGCTGACAAGCTTAAAGTGCCATGAATAATTGCCTCATTTCAGTCTTAGCCTGAAGCCAGGAAAATACCAATAAACTAGGGCATATCCATTGGCAACCACACAATCAACAGCTGTATGAAAATTTAAGCTGCTGCTTTCCAGCTCAGCTCTGTAAATGCGAAAAATAATTAATATTACGGGCATTCATTTCATTTTGGCAATCTGGACGGAAGTCACATTTCGTATTTCCGACCTAAAGTTTGCACGCACTCATACGTACAAAGAGGGAAAGGCAGAGGGGGAGAGATATACAGAGAGGGATAGAGGGTGGACATTCTTTAACTATCACATGCCCCACAGAGCTGTCAGTAAAACTCAGGCAATTGCAGCTAGTACTTTTTGGAGTGCTTTATTTAGTGACCCGCAAGCGATGCGGTACTGCGTGGCACAGCGTGGCACAGCAGCTGCCGTTGCCAAAGAGCTAATTGCTCTCAAAGTTTTGCAGATTTTTACTCCACTTCACGGTTTTTGAAAGGCTGACATACCACTATATACAGGACTCACACAAATATCATGTTAAATGTGTAAAAAATAGGTTGTTCTTTTTGCCATTTTTACTTTTGATTGATGAGCAGGTTCTAAAGTAATGAATTAATGTTGTGGCATGGATTTAATATAAATATTTAATACAAAACAGTGGCACATCTTGAATATGAGTTGCGTAAGCCAGCTACTTTGAGTGAAGCTCGCAATCTTGGCTGACATTCTGAATGAATAATGTTTTTAGATGTCAACTTCTAAGTGGCTATTATAAATTATATAAACTTAAAAGGTGAACTAAGTGATTTCATATTTCTATTGAGTGTTTGAAATCAAATTGAAAGAATTAGCCTGAAAGTTACATTATTTCTGCATTAATCATTATGCATTATTCTATTTTAATTGCTGTTTAAATATTTAAATGCAATTTTAATGCTAGCCACGTCTGTTAAATTGCTAAGTTTTGAACATAAACAACAAAAACACGTACAATTTTCAGCCTCTAATTTAGCAAATAAATGAAATTTGTCGAAATGGAAAATAATTATCCATAATCAGTGTTCGCGTTATGCAAAATGAAAAACAAATCACAAGCGACCAATTTTTCACTGCATTGATTTCCATACCCAGTAATCGTATGATCAGACAGATCCGTATTCTAAATCTGAAATACATTTCATTCATAATTTACTTAGATTTTGTTTGAAATACACCAAATTTTCCAGTCTCACAATTTTAGTCTGAAACAAAATTTCAAGATGTCCAAACGCGTTAGCATTGTGTTGCCCAGCAATAAAGGCTCCCGTCGTTCTTCATCCGACAGGAATAAGCGGGTCTCCTTTACCATAAATCCTTCAAAAACTATCATCAAAGGCAGCTCCGCCAGCGTCACCAGTTCGTCAGCGTCAGTCACACCTTATAGCACCAGCTCTGCGAACAGCACGCCCAAGAGTTGCTCGTCGAAAGGCAGCCTGAATCAGAGGCCAAAAAACCTGTCGGGTCAGTACCAGGACCTATCTTCCTTCGCTTTAGTCAGCACAGAGGTTTTGATTAAAGAAGAGCCCATATCAACAAGCGGCAGTATGGTTAAGACTTCCGATTCAGATCGACCAAGTAGCTTTAAGGAGTTTGATGTGGACGCGGACGGCTGCCAGAGGTACGACAAGTCCTGCTGTTGCTGCCACTGTGTGGACATGCGTTACGCTTTAAAGCGTGCCAAATTCTTGCAGACACCGGAAGGTCAGCATCGACTTGAGATGAAAATGGCTGCCAAGAACATGTTCATGGACCTATGCGCCATGAGCCATGTGCGTAAGCGTATACTCAACGAGCTACATGGAACCGAGCAGCAGCATCCCTCTGCCCGTGTAAGCTATCCCGTCAGCTTATGCAATGTGCGACGTTTCGATTCACGCGCCTTGATCCTTGAATGGTTTGTCCATGACCATGCAGATGTGGACTACTATAGCATATTTGTGGATAATAAACTACGCAAGCGAGTCTTTAATTCCAAGGCAACCGATACTATACTACTCGACGTAGATGCCACACGCCTGCTAAAAATCAGGATGAAGGCGGTGCCCTTCAAGGGTCGTGGATCGCGAGCCAATCCCATCGACAAGCTGGTAATCGATGTCTGCGCGGGTCGCATGAAGAATGTAATGGAAGGTGAATATTTTTGCCAGTGCTTGAAGCAATTGGACAATCATCAAAAGGCGTTCTACAAGCGCAACAAGTGCAAGTCTCTTGTGGATTTCTGGAATGACAGTGAATATCTCTACTTGCCCAGCTGCATTTGCGGAGATGAATGCCACTGTGATTGCTTTACAAACACAGCACCGGGCTGCAGCTCTATATGTGAGGCAATGCGAGATACGAGAAAGACACCAGGCAAAGCAAGGCATGAGAAAGACACCAGGCCAGGAGAGCAACAAGGACCAGGCCAGAGATCAGCACAGGGACCAGCACAGATGGAAAAGCATGTACACATCCAGGGTTATGGATAAAGAAAAAGAAAATAACATGGCGACAACAAAGGGAAATACTACAGCGTAAACAACTCAGTTCACATATAATTATAGAGAAAATCTATTCTCTGTTTGGGAATAAAAATAGTTGAGTAGATTTTGATTAACTTGCAGTTTAAATTTTCCAAAACTGTGCCTTAGTGGACACAACTTGTGTCAATTTCAACTTGTGTGAATATTTCAGCAACTTATACGTTGTGGTTGGTATTACTCACCAATCAGCCAGTTTCGGATGGCGGAAAACGTTTTATGTAGATAGATAACTCTGAAATGGAACGAGGGTAGACCAAAAAGTATTCCGACTAGGTAAGAAAAGCTTGCGATGCACAGAATACGTACCATTAAAAGCTGCAGGGGAATTCCCTCTCACGAAGAAGCCTGTTCATACTGCATCAAAGACGAAATGCGTAGACAACTTAAACCGTCAGCTTTATTTAAAAAATCATCATAATCTGTTAACTGACGAGCACCGAGCTCATGTCTCGGCCCAGTGAATAACGTAAGCGTTGACTATGAAGCTGTACTTAAAGCTATACAAGCTGTACATCAGAACTTTTTATCTGCCGCCAGCAGACATCATCATTGGCTCAAGCTGCCAGACAACTGACAAGTGGAGCACAGATGCGCCGATGTAGGAGGGAGGCAGAGGCATTTTCAATCTCAGAGTCGGTCACGACGTGGCGTGATTAATTATTTGGCAAATATTTGAAATACCCTAAGGCAGCAATGAGAATCCACTTGCCACCGCACTCACAGATACAAAAAAATTGTGTAAAAATATGCGAGAAGCTAGCAAGCTGTTGCTATTACTTTGACTATGAATATTTATACTCTATGGTCAAAAGGGCAGGAGAGTTGGTTAATGCATACAAACTTATCGTCTAGCAGAATTTGTAGAGGACTTGCCTGTATATTCAGGCTGCAGATGCAATTCAGCATAATTTTTTAAGTTTTTAAATAATAAGGGGATCTAGGACACTCACATATGACCTGTATTCTTCTCTATATTTCTGTATTTCTTCTCTGAAATTCTTCTCTATAAAGCCAACTTCATGATATGAATTGGCATACTTCATATACCCACAAATTTAACGCTAAAAGACGGCATTTCATAAGCTTAATCTAGCCAAGGTACTTGTAGTTATGGCTTAATTCAATACGCTCTGAAATTTATCTATAAAATTAATATAAATATTTTCTATATAATAAAATTTATAAAAATATTTATTAAATAAAAGCAAATATATTCTCCACCTACTTATGGACAGAGTATCTAACTTTCGTTCATGCTTGATTGCAGCATTCCCAATTGTTTTAATTAATTTTCATTTTGGTTCGACTTGAACGCATTCCATTGGCCAAATGATGGACAGCATTGCCGCCTCCACCGCACACACAGTGAATCATTTGGCCATTTTCACAAATATTTCCATGTTGGTTTGTTTGTGCGGGCGCCTCGTGAATGCTTTCAAAATAAACATTTGGTGCCGCACTTAGTCGTCGTACTTCATTTAAATTATTTCGATTATTTCAATTATTTTTGATTATTTTGATTATTTTCCATTATCGTTTAATGTTATTCTATACAGTTTGCAGGTCATTTTCGCTACTTGCCACGCGGCGTATGCGCAATTTTTATGGCCATATCATTTTGGGGGGCGCACTTTCAATTACATTTTATGGTTATTATCACCGCGCTCCCCACCCCCGCCACACCCTTGTTGCCAAATATTTTAATTGATTTCATGTGTCTATGAGCTTCTCGTTTTTCCCAAAAAAGTCTTATGCTAGCGTCTCTGTGTGTATATAAGTGTATATTTATATTCATAGACAGTTCTTTTGCTGCCCGAGACTTTTACTAAATTTAGCTTAAAAGACTGAAATGGCTGATTGCTTTAAGAAATACTCAAAATAAACATTTCAAGAGCAACAACTCGCCTTGCAGGAAAATGTTCTAAGCTTAAGTCCTCTTGCCGCGCAGCATGATTTAGCGAAAGCCGCTTAGAGTCTCCGAAAACCGTTCCGTGACGAGTCAGCCCGCTATGCAAAATATGTATGTCTTTGGCTTTTATGCCGAAATTTTGGCACGCACAAAAACGAGACAAACTTATGGGAATTATATAGTGTTGAACTAGAAGATATCCTGTGAGTAGTCAATGTCTTGAATATAACAAATATATTAGTATCTCTAAGTAGATTTTTAGGTTAAAACAATTGCAGTTTAGTTCAATTGAATTCTCGACTATTTCCATCAATCCGTTCTCAAATCAACCAATGTCTCCTTTTAATGCAAAGCCACTACGAATTGAAATATTCCAGCTCATTCCATTTAGAGAGTATTTCTATAAAGTTAGTCCAAATGTTTTCAAGGCTATCGATGGCCAGCTGACAAATCATTTCTTTGGTTACAAAATATTTTACACTAATTGGAAATTTAATCGTAATTATGGGAGGTGGAGATAACTTTTTCAAGTTAAGGCCAGATGATATTAAGTGGTGTGGTGTAATCGCCCTTAGTCTAAACTTGACCTGCACGAATTCCCTAATGCCCGTAACCTAAACTTGACCTACACGGTTACCATATTGATTGTATTAATTAAAAAGCTGAGGAAAATGTAAGTGGCATGCTATAAGAATTCTATAGATATTTGATTGAAAACGTATCAAAAGATAAATATGAGAAGAGAAGAAATGCCTTTAATTATTATTCACATAATAAGGTTTGTATTGAAAAACATAACAATTTTGAAGAAGATGATTTGAACTTCGAAAGTGTAAATGCAAAATAACATTTTCAAATAAATTTCAAATATTTTGAAAATACTATAAGAATTAATTTTATGAATTTCCTACAAAATATATCATAATTAAGTCATAGTTATTATATTAAGCAAAAATTAGTGGTCAGCGGGATTTGTATACTCGTACTGTAGGGGAGTAAACGAATATTTTGTGTTTTGTATTGTAACCGGCAAAAATAAGACCCCATAAAGTATATATATTCTTGATCAGCTTCAACAGTCGACTCGATCTAGCCATGTCCGTCTGTATGACCTCGGAGACTATATGAGCTAGAGTCAGCAAATTTGGTATGTAAACTCCCCTAATGTTTCCTCAAATCAAGTTTGATTTTAAATTGTCATTATTATTAAGAGGCCTTAAATCATCTGCTTTTTTAAGATGTCCCGAAAATTCTTTCGGTAATAATGAGACGGATATCTTTAGAGGTTTGGATAAATGAATGAGTATTACTTTTCACAAAGTTAGATACATGCATAGATGCATCCATATTTTAGAGTTTTAAATATTTTAAATCGCTCAGTAAAGAGCAGGCCAAAAAAAAAGTAATATATGAAAAAGCTAATCATAGTATAAATCTAAGTATATTGCCTATAATTTGTAATTGCTTGCATATTTATTTTTACAAGTCTCTGCTGAATTCTGTAACACCCCCCCACATGAAGCTTCTGTAAATCTTTAACTTATTTTGTCAAGTGTAACCAAGATAACCATAAATGTTAACCGCAGTCAATTACCTATTGAAATTGTTCTGCAAATTGTTGAATAATGACAGAGTGCCTTCCCATCGGGAGCAATGTTTTACAGATGTTTTGGCAAGGGTATCCTTTGTCGTGACTTTGACGTCAGCCTGTTCTAGCAGAATACACCATTGTTGTTCTTTTCGTACTATACTGTGCCCTGCCTCCATCAATCTGTCAGTGGCGCACACGCGGGCGACATTTGATCTATGAGATGTTGTTGTTTGTTCAGATTGTGCCTGTGGTAAGAGGCGGAGGCATTGCCATTGTTGAGAAATGCAGCATTTTTCAATTGAAATGAATTTCCACCGTACATTTTTGGAAAATTTTCGACTATGGTAGGTATGGTTTTTGAACAAAGGACTTTGTCATCCTGGAAAATATGATAAGGCATTTACATGAACTGTGTCAACAAAGGGTCGACAGGACGAAAACTGAGGTATTGGCTGGGACTGTCTTTACCTTTTTTTTTAGAAAGCCATTCTAAATCTCTACACGCTCAGCCTAATGACTGAGGCTAGGCATCTGGCCACCTTAAGCTCATATCTGGGAGAAGACAACAAATTTATTATCGCCATAATTCAGGAATGAAATTCAATTTTAGCAGCATCAAGTGGAAGTAATTTTGGGCAGCACTAAATAAATTAAGCACCACATGGCCTGAGCGAGGCTGACAAAGGCAAAGCAATGGCAACCACCACTAAAGACGGCAGGACATTTTGCTCTGACTAGAAATAGACATATAAATACAAAGCGACCTTGCGGTCATTCAAAAAATAAACAACACACACTCAAACATTCATCATTTATTCAATCAAATGATGGCTATGCAAATTAGACAGTTGTTGGTCTTTATTTGTAAGCTAAGAGATAAATGTTAAGCGACTCGGAAAGAAATCACGAAGCGGAGAGGACACAATGAAACCAACAATGCTCAAATTGTGTAACACAAACAAAAAAAGATACCATAGATGCCACAAAAAAACATCTTCTTCTGTATGCATTACATATACACATTTATATCTTTTGCAATTTCACGGCGGCATTATTTATAGCTTTCTGTGTGGTGGTCAGCTAGTGGTGGCTGGAGGCTGGGTGGTAGAGAGGCGTGCTGGGTCTCGTTCTTGCTTTTGTTATGGGGCAATGATTTTATGATAAATGACTTAAGTTAATCATCGATTCAAGAGGCATGTTCGTGGCGTGGCCACAAGTCGCATAAAATAGAGTTTTGTTTGTCAATGATATTAAGCGAGGAAAGGGTTTTTCTTAGAAAATAAAGCTAAGCTTGAGTGATATAAGAAGTTCTCGTGAACGTAATGGCACAAAGTGTGTAACATAATAAAGACAACACACAATGGATATCGATTTATTATGGCATAAGAACTTGTCACCTAACAAAAATAATTAGGAAAATTCTCTGAAAAATATAGCTTTAAAACAGGGCTGCAAGAACAACATTGTATCGATGAATCCGGTTAAAATGTTTTAACTGAATTTCACCTTTGTTTTTGAAATTTGAGGTTTAAGCTTCCTGAACTTTGGTTCCATTTTAATATACAATTAAAAAAGGAAAATAAAATTACTAAATAAAATTACTTTAACAAGTACTTGTGATTGTTTTATTTTCAATAATTTCTTAATTTTTATACCGTTGCTGACATCTATTTGTAACGCATAGAAGGAAGAATCTTCGTCATCGTTATGTATAATATATTCTTTATGTCCGTTTGTCCGTCTGTTTCTTAGCCAAAGCTTTCGAACTTTCACCATAGACTTCATGCTGCCGTAAAAATATGTAAAATTCTTAACATCACTATATCATATAGCTCTCATATAACCGATCGATTAAGGGTAAGCACTTAATACGCAGATCTCATGATAAATGGCGCTAATGGTTGTCTGCATTTTCAAATGTTTCTGCAAGAATATGTGATCTACATGTAAGTTTTACATTCATACATATATACACACAAACATATATACACACATACATACATACTCACATGCAAGCAAAGCGATCAACATATCAGTGTTACTCTGTTAGTGAGAGAGTTTATCTTTCTCCCACACACAGCGCATGCAAACTCAATCTTAGTTGTATTTCTAAAAGGCAGTTCTCTATGGCGTTTATATGATATACCTGTCCAATCGGGTACTAATTTGGTCAGCAGGCTTGAATGCTTCTAAAACGGATATGTGGGCGAAGAGTTCGTTTTGAATTTGTTCGTTATATGGAAGCCATATGACATAGGGCTCCTATCCGGATCAGCTTTGGACAGCAGACGTAGATGCTTCTAAAATGTGGTTTAGAGGCGGATTCTTTTAAAACTGACTGAAAGTTCATTACGATATAGTGGCCTGATCTTAACGATTGTTCGAAAATCGTGTACAGTCAACCTTTCTAGGTTACCTTTTAATCGTTCTCAGTTGCGATAATATAAATTGTTTTTCACGCTCCTTAGAATTCACGCTCCGTTAAATTCATTGAGTCAATTCACAATTAGAACGGAAAAGCTTTGTGAAAATGTACACACAACTAATCCACTCCATTAATAAATCATTCACTTTTAGCTTAGCACAATCTTTCAGCTTGTTGATTGAATTGGTTAACAAATGGCCCAAAGCTTCATTTATCAAATCTGACGACAACTGAAGCTGTGGACAAATTCTCGTACAACCAACTGAAAGCAAATCATCAAAAGGCCAATGAGTTGCTGTGACTCGGAAGTGAATAATAACTCATGCTCAGACATATGGTAGATGTTGAGCTGAGCTCCCTGTTTCCATTGAGACTGCTAAATCTTAATACCCTGCCAGTAAACATTATCAAAATCAACATGTGACATGACAGGCAACACCTGACACACTGTGTGCATTATCGAACACAAACTGAATACACATTAGCCAGATGATGATGACAATGTCTTGACTAAAGCAGCTCAGTGTCAACCTGTCGGTCCCTCTTCATCCAATATTTGACTTGGCCATGCCAGACGTTTATCTTTTTGCAGTTATTTAATTTCCTATTTACGCGATGTACGAGTATGTATTCTGTTATGTCCGCATTGAGAATTGGATCCTTGCGAATGCAAGGAGATGAAACGGTAATTGAATTCCGTTGCAGGCACAAGCAACCATTGTTACTGCACTTAACAATATTCCAATATCTGAAGCACTGAGCCAGCTGTGTCAAAAGTAAAGACATTGGAAATACAATTGCATGCGTTATTCATATCGCCAGATGTCAATATATATATGTAGCATCACAGACAGCAAAGTTAATTAAACCCATTTTTGTTCGATATCCAGTTTAAAGTTAAGCCAATTTAACAGTATGAAAATATATGATATTACAATTAGATTAATTTAGGAACAGCCACAAAAATGTCTCTTGTAAAATGTATGGATGATAGAAATTTCGAATTCGATATATATCTAGCTATTTTTGCCTATACTTATAACAAAACTGATTAATTCCTATATTTATGGAACCATTTTTTGGATGTTGAAAGCATTGAAATATACGTATCATCGAGCAACCAGTTCCAATTAAAATTGCCAAAGTATTACTGATATTGCTTAGACACGATATATAATATACTTATTCATTATAACACTTTAAAGCCAAGTATATATAGGTGCATGGTGCTAATGGAGGTATAAAGTAGTGTTTTCCAGCTGTAACAACAAATGGATTAGGACCAAGTGATACACTGTAGGGAGGATTCCTATGAATTGGCTTTGCCTGCATCACTTGTGCATCACTCAACTAATCAAATGATCAGACACGAAGCTAAACGTAAGCATGTGTTAGACAGTTTCTCATGAATATTCATACGTACCGTTAATTCATATAATCATCAGAGTGACTGACTGCTATGCTATGCCATATGCCATATGCTATTCAACATATTTCTCCAATTCAAGCACTTAAGTTGGCCTGGCTATCGCCGAGGACCATTACGTGTATCGCATTATCAACACCAGATGAGAGGAGGCTCTACGCATAATTATGTAATTTGTGCTTGAACGCCCGGACTGCTCATTTATGCACAGGCCATTAATAACCAGCGTCGACATTAATCAGTTTAATATAACAAATTAATACCAGGCCTTTAAAAGCGCCACAAAGTTAACTGAGAAAGTAAGACACACAATAATGTTGAAACAAAACCACTCATCCGAAAAGTGCTTTAAAATGTAAAGTAATTGCGGAATAAATCAATTGGAAAGAAACGCATTGGCAACAGCCAAAGCCATTACAATTTGCACTAAGGAACAATTACACATCGAACGAGCGCGCAAACTTTTGCAAAAATGCATAAAAGATATGGAAGGCCATAAAGGCGTAGCGACTAAAAACTTATCATTTTAGTTCACACAGCTTAAGCAATTTAACATATCGATTTAGGGCTGAATTCCACATGAAAACGTTCAACAAACAGATTAAACATTCCAACATTTTTATGGGCAACAAATAAATCAAGGGCAAACATTAAGCGCCAACAAAAAAAAACAAAAAGGAATACTCATATCCCAGCCATATCCCGACCAAAGGCATTAATATCAATTTATTCAGGCGCATGAAAACGACTACGCGTTTGTATTGACAACTGCCGGGCTCGTAAATAAAATCAAATCAAATAAAATGTATTAATACACGTGTACAACACAACAACTATGGTGCAAAAGTGAAGTACCAATACCTGATGGAATGGCCTGTGAAAAATTACACTATGGAACAAGACTCGAATTTATCAAATATCAACAAAATTTGTAAGAATTGGAAACTTTTAATACACAAAACTTGGTGGAGTAAAATCATTTTCTTTTTCCAATGAAGTAATTTTTCCGACATTTTTGTAATCAGCATAAACTTAACTCCTACAGAATATTTCCATTCCTATATAATCCTTTTTCTATATGACTTTCAGAAAGAAACTGCCAGCCGAAAAGTAGTTATTGTCTTTTTTGTATTCGCCGTGTATTTTTTCGATTGGGAAATTATTTCTAGAGTATTACAGTGAATCCAATGTTGAACTTTGATTTCTTATTTCTAAACAGTTCTAGTAGAGCGGGGCAACTGAACATGTTTTTGGCCCACAGTTTTCATATGCCAAATATCCCGTTCAAAATGTAACTAAGAAATTTTAGACATGGTTTCGTCTGTGGTTGCAGTTTTTAGTCTTCCAAAACTTCAGCAGTTATATATAAAAGTGACAAGTATCAAGACACAACCTTCCTCTTGATATATAGACCATTATTATTCTACTCTTTTCATTATTGAAAAAGCATTAACTTTCACCCATTCAATTCATGGTCGTACGAAAATTGCAATATCAAAATCGATTAACATTTGGGGAGACCTTACTGAAAACACATAGAGATATTCCTGTGCCAAATAACGCTCATATCCATATCCACATACTTTTGGGTTCTCAACTATCCGTTCCTCTGTTAGCCTTGTATGATTACAGTGTTGTTACTCTTATGCCCGCCCACCAACGCGTCCATGAGATGTCTATTATACCACAATTTAAAAGCTGTCTTGCAATTAAGTCAAAAATAAGTCCGTAAAGTCTACTGGAAACCAAAAGTCAAAACAATTGTTGTCCAGTGTTTTGTCATCATAGATAAAAGAGTCGCTCCTTCTTTGTTTTTTTTGTGTTGACTACAAAAGCTAATTTGCAGGCAATTAAAATGCGTGCAGGAAAAAATTACACTCACTTTCCCGGCTGGTGCTTCACTCTCGGCCATAAAAATGCCCAGCCAGGAAATTGTATGGCCAAACATCTAAGCGAAAGTTTTTCGCTCAGGCCCAGGCTATCAGGCGTGGCAGTAAGAAGCAGACCGTATAGTCCGCATCTGAGCCCGACAGGAGTCTATTTAACTTCTGTTGGCTGCCTGGACACACAAAAGTTTCCATGGAAATTGTTTGACATATTGCTCTTAAATGGCTTGCCGTCTCTTGGCTGGAAAATGTGTGCCATTGCCAAAATATGTTAGAAATTTATCTGAGGCTAATGTAATTAAAGTTTTGTAATTCTAGACCGAATGGGAAGAAAAATCATGGGCATAAATGAATTAGTTGAGTTTGCACCATCATGTAGAATTAATTTTACAAATGAAAGCAATTTTTTCTGAAGATAGTAAATACGCAAAATGTATTTTCTGATCATAATCTTTGTAATAAATTCCACGACAGCTACCTAAGCATGCACATTAAAATTTAAATTAAATATTTTCTTGGCTCAGACTCCAAATGTTGCTTGCAGTCCCCAAATTCAACATTAAGCTTTGCCATTTGTCAAAGAGCATTGGGATTTCCGGTAAACTAACAAATTTGTTAACTTTTGATGCAGGTCTACGTTTGTAGCAACTCTTAATACATCTCATTTTACTTCCTATTTTTATTACTTATTCTAAAATGCTAAACTTTAAAAACATTATTTGTGCAGAAATATTATTGCGTAGAATCTGCGTATATTTAAGCTGCTATTACTTCATTGCTTCAGCGTTATAGTTCTAACATGTAAAATCCATTGTCATCATCACGCTCATATCCTGTTTTGACATTTAATTTACGGTATCTGCGTAAAAATCATCATTATGCAGGAGACAAGCACTAAAAGGTTATCACATCTGCCATCAACACAACGGCAAATGGCTGAAAAATGTGAATATAACTTTTACAAAGACTGACACAATTTTGTCATATTGAAAATTTAAAGCTAAGCTTCACCATCACACACCCACCCACACATGCACACGCCCATGTAGCTCCACAATTTAAACAATATTTGGGTTTTGGGAATTGCCGTTGAGCTCATTTATGAACACACGAAATATTTTTTGCTCGATATACTCGTGTGCTGAGAGAATTGCCACAAAAGTGCAATCCAGTCGAAACAATATAATCAAATGATAGTCAAGCGCATACGAAAATGTGTGTGCGTATGAATATTACCCTCTGGGCATATAAAGTATACGCAGTGTGTACGTGCGGGTGTATGTGTCGTGGCAATTTTATTAACCGCAAAAGTTTTGTGGCAACACAAAACAGTGCAAACGAATGAAGGAGACAACCACAAGTGATATAGACAAAAGGGCTGCAATAATCGTATTTGTGTTTTCAATACCCAGTAAACGTATTGCTTGAAAGAGTTTGTGAGATTAACTGAAGCGAAAGTAATGAAAATATGATTTAAATTGATGAGTAAAGTGGATTAACATAAGAATGAGATCTGAAATTTGTATAAGCTATGAAATCTAAGCATTAGCAATAACAAACAGAACTCAAAGGCGGCTTACTTTGTGAAACTGATAAGAATTAACCTTTGCTTTGGATGTTAGTGTTATAGCATTCCCATATAAAAAATGTGAGAAACTAAATTCATTTATAATAGTGGTTGCTGTTGGGGGAAGCCGATATTATAAATTTATATGTTTATTTCTTGAGTAGATCTTAAAAAATTCAAAAGGCTGCTCTTTTCTTACTGGAACAGAAGATATTAACAACCTAGATGATAGGAATGACAACCTCTGGGTGAAGATGGCTAGCTTATTGGACAGTAATCCCAGGCCCTTAATTAAGGAAGGCTCAGGAATTTGAGGATAGACGTAAATCCTCTATCTTTGCTTTATTTCTTTAATGTAAATGACAAAATAAACTATTATTATTAATACTATCGCTGTTATGGATACTTACGCATATCTATAAAGAAAATGAAAAAGTCTAAACAGAAGAATGAGGATGGCGATGGTAAACACTCACAATGGAGTCACAAAATAAAAATTACAACAAAATATTCCATAATAAAGAGAGATTAAAAGCTAAAAATAGAAAATAAGAAATCTGTCCCTATTTATTTTGCCAGAGAAAAACATGTAAAATTGAAAAATAGGGGAAATCCTTCGTAGCCCATCTCTACAAAGTACTTAAAGCAATAGAAATGTTTAGTATCGTGCTGAATACCAGGTATCCAATAGACACATAATAAAAGCAAATATTTCATGGTTAACTTTGTTTAACTCTTGTCTGGGGTAATCAAACATATATACATACGATGAAAACTTTTATCATCAAATTAAGTGAAGCTGAAATGTGGCATATTGTGATAATAATGCATTGTGTTTGCTGTCTGACAAAACAATTATAAAAATACATAAAAACAATTAATTAAGCAAATGTATATAAATAGCATGAAAAAAAGGGCAGGTGGTTGACAATAATAATGATGGCCCAAACCGAGTGCCAGTGCGAATGCTTGTGGCACTGATTGTGGCCCTTAATTAGCAAACGCTTTTCATCCCAACGACAACGGGCGTCGTCAATGTCAACGTCAATTTTCAGATGGCTTTAGCTTTTTACACATATATTTCTTATATATGAATATACTAAAAAAAAAAATATGGAAAAATATAAAGTATTTCTTTGACAGGAAGCCCATAAATTCTATTACTAGTAATTCCATTCTAAAATGTAGAAATTTCTTTTAGAAATACTTGTGTCCTTAGTTTTATTTCCCAACCTTAAAGGAATCTGCCTTTGTTATTATCAGTAAGATCAGCCTATTCTGGCAACATTTAGATATTCATTTTGAAATCTTCTAAACAGTATACATTACCACTCCTGTTTCTTAATCAAATACTGAATAAAAAATATGGCTGCTAACTTAAATTTCTAAAAAAAAAAGAACCAACTATAGTTAAAAAAAACCCTTTTAATATTAAACCCACCTTTATTTTAATTATCGTATTTCGAAATTCTTCAATTTTTTTCTGAGTGTAGACGGTTTGGCTTGATGCCATAAGTATGTCAGCAGCACGGATTCGCTGACTGATGATTGGGTTATGGTAATTTCGTAAATGCTATTGCAACCAAATGGCTCTGTCATCTGTGGGATTGATCGCATTTCTGTTTAATCAACAGGCAAAGCGTCGCCGAAAACCCCAAAGTCATTGTTAAATGGATGCTGAACTGCCGAACTGCTGAACTGCTGAACACAGAACACTGGCACATAAGAATTTCTACCCCTTTTGTGGCCCAACAACATGCCCTCGCAATTAGTTTAAAGTGTTCATTTGCTTGTGGCTACGTGGTTGACTTTAGCTGAGATGTTGGATGCTGCCTAACTTTTAGGCATTACTTTTATACTTTACACAAGTTTTGTGTGGTTTTCTTGGGGTTTCTATTTAGCTTATCTTCAGAGATGCAGAGATTTTTAATTTGGTTATCGTTTTATTTGTCGTTGGTTAAAATAGACTTGATTTTTGCAGCAATGATTGTGGAAACAGAAACTTTTACGCATTGAGACAAAAATATTACTTCAGCGGTATGTGTACATGGTTCTTTTGTTAAAAAAAGAAAAACAAGGAAAACTTAATTAGATTGGAATCCCCGCTGCTGCTGAAGTCCTTGCTGCAGCAACTGTTGATGATGTTCTGTAGTTTGTCATGTAATAAATGTAGCATACTAAAAGGCGCTGAGCAACAAAGTGTATAATTAAAGCTCATTGTTGTGAGGGGGACAAAACTTAAATTTTAAATAAAAAATAACAACAGGGAAATATAGCGCAGCATCAGCTTAGTATAGTGTTAGTATTGTGTTCAGCCTGTTTGCATAAATTAGCAATTGCGATTTATTGTATGTTAAACTAGTGAGTTTAGCAACAATATAAGTAAAAGCTGATAAAGGAACCCAAAAGCTATGTATAAAAGATTCCATATGAGTTAAAAATTTAAACAGCTTTAATAATTGCTTGTCATTTCGATGATTTCGTCTGTCTTTTTAGTCTCACAAGGCGCTTTAATTTATTTCACATTTTTATCATCTCATTCAAATCATTCAAATAAAATCATGTAATTTTCCAGAATTTAATCTTCAATCTTGCCCTAAACACTTTTCTACCTTATTTATTGTTAACATTTTACATATTTTATGGCGCACTAATTTGTGAATAATTTGTGAATGCACACTCTCTTGAAGACTTGAAGTAAACAATTTCAAAGCTATAGAAACACACAAGCAAGAAGGCCAAAATTTAAAAATGCATATTATAAAATCATTTTTTTTAAAAGTTACGAGCAATACATTTTTTATGGCCTGCTGCAACTTTCAGTGAAAGTCGAAAACTGTCGAAAACAGAAAAGTCATCAGACAAAATATGTGAAAAAATTTGTCGCACAAAGGGAAAACTTTTAGTGTGATAAAGCGGGGGAATAACGTAAAATTGCATTGGAATTCATTATAGAAACTAGCTAAGTAGACATGACACTTCAAAAAGTTGTTTGATTTTGTTTTTTAGTTTGCTGCACTTCTGGTAGATTGAGTGAAATCACTTTGCCAACTATGCAATATGCTTACCCAAAGTTTAAAGCTGCAGCACAAAGAGCAATTTAAATTTATTCAGTTTATCTTTTTAATATTTATTTTTGTTCAAATTTTTAAAACACATATAGAACAGTAATTGCAGCCACACAAAATTTATAAACAAACTTGGCACACAAAAGAGTTCACGCAAATTGTTGTATATTTTTTTTAGATTTTTGCTAGTTCGCTGTGTTTTTTTTTCCCCACCAAAACCGTAACGCGCTTCAAAAGAAATATTTTGTTAGAACAAAATGCCAAGTGGTATGCTAAATATTTGGCATGCGAATTGTTGATTCCTTTGACGTTTGCCACTGAGAGATTTACTGTTTGAGAGTGAGAGGCGGCAGCGAACGAACGACCGCTTGTTGCGAATCCGTGCACAGGACTAATTTGCCAAAGTCACGGAAACCGGCGCCCAAGTTCAAACCCAAATGCCATCCACATTCAGAGCAACAAAAGCGCGCCAAAAATGCCATCCACAATGAATGCCAAGAGGTTATGAAAGCCACCACGTGCATCTAGGGCGCAGGCGCTGCCAACTGCCCCGCAATAAATGTGGATTCATTCTATATGATGAGGTCAGGCGGAGGAGTATGCAGCATGTATTTAGCGCAAAATTCATTGAAAAACGTAGACAACTGTTGCTATTGCTTCTTGCTCGTCGACAATTTTCATTCATAATTTCTAGCGAGCGTCGGCGTCTTCGTCATTGTGGCTGTTATTGTTGTTTTTGGAAAATTTCAGCAGCTGTGTAGAAAATAATAAAATTATATTTGTGTTTTTGTTTGTGTTTGTGTCTAGGCACGCGCAGTTTTCAATTTATATGATAAACCATTTTGTTGCTTTATTTTTTTTTTTTATTTTATTGTTATAGTTAGATATCAATTTTTTAGCATTTGGCACCTTTAAGTATGAATGACACCAAGTGTAATTTTCGCATATAAATATACATATATATAGCAAAGGCTGCTGGCATTCTAAGATGTCGGAATAGCCCTGAAACTCCTTAGTGTACTCACTTACATAAAAATGAATTAAATTGTATACAGTTTTGCTTATGGTTTTGTTATTATGTAAAATTGTACATATTTTAGTCATTGAAAACATAGTGGGATAAAGAAACACAATATATATATCTCAATTTGTTATGTATCGATGATTATGCATTACAGTTAGCCGCATTACATCGCTGAGTCCATTTGTCAAATGACTTGTCAATAAATAAAATGTTGAGGGATGTGCCATAACGAAAAGGAGCAGCAGCGGTCACATCTGCACCGCAGCTTATTAATTAATTTTTTGTAAATTCTGTAATATATTTCATACCTCTACATGGGATATTGTAATTATGTAAGTCATAGAATAGAGCATCTTTCACAAAATCAATAAATAAGCCATGTCAGCATGACGAGCTGAATCGATATATATTCATGTTTGTTTGCCGTTTTGTTCCTCGTGTCTCCTAAGCTTCTTATGGCCGTTGCCTCATAAAGTGCGTGGTGGAAACCAAGGCAATGAAAAGACATACTAATTGGTCCAAAGCCAATCGAATTTCAACGTTAACACTAACATTCCCGAGGTAGTCCATGGCAAGGAGCATATTCTGATAGCGTAACTCGACATCAAACAAAGAGTGGGCTCTTTCACAAAATAAAAATCCTGCTCAGTAATCACCTTTACTTAAAGTTCATAGATTGGCTTTAAGCAAAAGTTACTCTATGCTCCCACATACCCCACAGATGGCTCGTGGGAGTAAACTTTTGCAATCTTGACCAGAGACTCTTGCACCAACACAACCACAAACATACTAAAGGACCATCTGAAAATGTTAGTACATAACTGGCCTTGTGCAGGAAACATGGCATGAAAACTGTCACAAGTTAAGTATTTGGGTGACACACTTAACAGACGTCTTACTTGCACACGTGCAGGAAGTAGCCAGCAGCCTAAAGCCCAAGACCAGACGTATAAGTTGACTACTAAATGACATAAAGGACCGAAAAGCAAGCCTTTATTTTTGAACATTTTTTAGGCAGTATAGAATAGGTTAGGAAGGTATTTAACCGTCTATATATATTTTCTTTATTTCGACTTCTTAATACAGTCGTAGCGTTTCTATTCCTTTCGCCACGGTAGTCCTGGGGTATAAGCATGCTTTACCAAACAGCTTAGACACAGAAACTTTTACTTATAAGTAAAACTTCCTTACAATGAAATACTGTATCGTATTATATATATACTTTGTTGCCACTTAAACTGATATTCTTCACACTCATTAAAAGAATCCAGTTCTTGGTTTTGGCTTTTAGACTCTAGGATTAAAATATATTTACTAAAGAAATTGATCTTAAGCTTGCCCCATCTTACAATCCATTTGTATTGCATACAATGGACACGTGTATAATTCAATTCCATATAGAAAAAACCACGAGCGCTCAACGACACAATGGACGTATATTCAGGTATTTGCTTTTTCAGGTAACAGCTGGAATCTAAGCTCTTTAAATTCATATAAATAGAGTACAAGTGCATAGCAATTGTCAGTTTCTTGTTGAATACGATGAATTCCACAAAATTTCTCATCGCTGCGCTGTTGGTGTCCCTGCTCATGGTGTTGAACACGACACCAGCTGAGGGCTGTCTAGCACTTTTGCTCTGCCTTATGCGTTCGCCTTATTGTCCTTTCCCTCAAAATCAACCTACCACCGCAAGTCCTTCTACTGCTGGTGGCTGATGATGTGTTTTTTAAAGAGTAACTCGTATATAAAATTGTATATTTGCATATAAATAAAAGAAATCATATTGCATTGAAATGATTGATAAGCGAAATTTACAGGTAATGCCTTTGGCTGGGCAACTCCTTAAATTGAATATACTATTTAAGCCGTTGCATACAGGGTAAACTATTTGGCATACATATATGTAAATATTTATGCCCTATAGCTAAAGCATTTCCACCATGGGCCCGTTGCGAATACCCAATCAACAAATTAAATTTGCAATGGGATATAAAAATCCACGCCCAGCATCTATGTAAATAAAGCTATTTACATTTTGGGGCTCAAAAATTAACATTTCGTCAATGGCAGCCGCAGAATTTCAGAATTTTTTTTACAATTTTCATGGGCATTTTGGGTAGCTGAATCCAAGCGAGCTCCAGCAGTAGGTGGCTAGGGGGTAAAGTAAGCAATTTGTTTGTTTATTCGCTGGAATAATGTTGTTGTTGCTGTTGTTGTTCTCAAAAGTGAATGCACACATATTATATTAAATGAAAATTGAATTTAAAATGCTTAGCACACAATGCAGAGCAATAAATAAATATGTTTGTGCGCTCGGCCTTAAATGGAAATCAATAAATTATTCAATGAATTGTTAGACAATAAAGAAACAGCCATTAAACTCTTGCGTCGTCCTCTATCCTTATCTCAATAAATATAAAAAAATATACATCTGCAGGGCGAACTCACAAACTTCCTGGCTCTGTAAAGACAAAATCAATTGCCATTTAATTAGCTGAATGCAAAGAAACGTAAACAAAAATATTGCCTGTAAATCAGTAACAAGAAGAGAAAACAAACAACCTTCAAGCAATACTTGTTCGACCCTCTAATGGCTAATGTGTCCTGGTCCTGGTCCTGGCCATAGGGCAGGCATATTAAGTATCCTTAAGTATCTTTAAGCACAAAAGAAAACATATTTCCTTGCCTACATTTAGTGAGCACCATTTGTCCCTAACGTTTAACCGCATATCAGGACCTCGAAAGCCTTTTGGACTATGCATAAATAGAAGAAGCGAAGAAGAAAATTTGTACGCACAAAACACAAAGCTAAAGAACTTCAAAGAAAGTCGCAAGAAGAAATGAAGGCGTGTGTATAAAAGGCTTTTTTGTTAAACATAAAGCGATCTGTAGCTGGCTATTTGAAACGGGTTTGATTTTAAGTATTTAACTTACTTACTTACTTGTTTTATTTCAATCCTCTATTCATTTTCTGCTTCACATTTAATAATATTTCTCGCCTTTAGCTTTATTTTATACAAAATCATTCTAAGTCCTGATAAGATATTAGTCCTTTTGAGACAATGAGAGACTGAGATAGAAGGACTACTTTATGAATCATGAATTTAATTGTCTATTTTACTGCAGTAATAATTATTGCAATTTTCATGTACTGAATATGTGAAAGGACACCTATATATAGGATTGCGCAAAAGTAATTACTGTGTTTAGCTTATATTATATTAATTTAACGCAAGATATGGGCAAATTTTCAACTTAGAGTATATTCATTTGTGATGAATTTATTAAAGAAAAATTAGCTAAATGCAGCATAATATATAGATGTTCTATTATAAGCATTGTACATAGTTGGGAATTAATATATATATTCTTAAAGAGCTCGAATTTGTAAAATCTCATACCAATAGGAACAATCACTTTAAGGTCCCAATTCCATGCATCTTTTGAATATTTTATATGAACTCCAATAGTTTGAGTTCTTCAGACTGTCACTGCGTCAAATCAAGCATCCCCCACCTACTGTCGGGCCTAGGTACGTGTACAAAAGTCAGAGCACGTGTTCGATTTGCCAATTTTAGTGACAATAAAACAAGAACATCGACCAAATCAATGTTCGACAATGTAACTGCCGTTGAAGGTGTAAAAATCCAATTTATATTTGCATGGCAAGCAAGCGTGGCATACTTAGCGATGCGCTACAAAGTTGCTAACCAGTTTTCCAGAGCAGATCCAGCTGCTGTCAAACTTTAGCACTTTTTTTGCTTGCCCTTTAAGGTGAGGGGAAGCAACACCGGTGGCAGAACCGGAGCCAGTGCTAGACGCCGGCACCACGTGGGCAAACAACTCGCAGAGTTTCGTTTGCTTTGCTTGCGTTCCCGTATGTAACGAGCATGTCGCCGTCTACATTAAACACATTTGCACAGCAGCCACAGCAAATAGACAGCGAATTAATTAAATATCACTCATACGTCAGGTGGGAGCAACGCTTATGATGTTCTAGTCAAGGAGGAGACATGACTTGCCACTTTGCACCAGTCCAACGGACAAGCGGTCAGTACAGTTATCAGTCACACTTGGTCCTTGGCCGCATGCAACATGTGGGTGGTTTTGCTGGCTCGTTGGGCGTATGCGTAATGTATTTGTTGCGTGTGGCTGCACTTAACCCTTGTGTGGGCGGAAATAATTATAGGTCCATTTAAATATGCGTGGGCATGTGCCAAAAGCAGGCAATTTCAAATACATGCCGAGGCCAGTTTATTTGCATTTAGTAAATTGAAATTGATTTCGGTTAAGCGTTAGGATTTTCTCAGCCAAACAAAGCAGTGAAAAGCAAGCCCTCTCCTCTGAACCAGGCCAACAGAAATACATGATTGTGTGGGTGAACTTTCTTGTTGGTTTCATTTGGGCGCATAAATCACGTTTCTGGAAAAGTTCTTATGCCAGTTTGGATTTAACTTTCTAGCCAAGTTACACTTTTTGTATTGACTTTCAACAACAGGCAGGTGTAAAAAATTCTTTCGTAAAGTTTAATGATTTGTGCATCTTAAGCTGAATGTTAAGTTAAGAAGAATATGCACCTATGATGATATATGACCGATCAGATTGAGCCAAGGTTAATGTCAGGACTTAGAATAGTATAAAACTTAAAGGTAGAATATCTTAAATTAAGTTGAATTTCAGCTTAAGACTTGTATTTGATATCTATGGTTTTTACTTTCTATATTATTAACCTGTAATGCTAGTTGCAAAGGGAGTTTGCTTATAAAGAACTATAAGTCTGAAGTTCATTTCAATGCTATCAACCCGACTTTCTAAACATCAAGATGCCCAAGAGATCCATAAGATTATTTTACATAAAGCACGATATTAATTTCATATAATTGATTTCAACATTAAAATTTCAAATTCAATGGATTGTTCACACGGCTATCGACGGTGTGATCATGACAAGAGAATGCGCGTAAGTCGTAAACTGTAAATACATATTAAATAATCATAATATTTGTGCAGATGATTTCAATTGACGCATGATTAAAGCTATCACTAGCACCCATTACTATGAGTATATATGGATATGTAGGTGTATATAGTGCACATCTATTTGCATAAGTGCACCAGTGACCAGTGACAGCCTTAAGCACAAGTAAATACAATTCAACTGCACAAATATTAGCATTCATTATGCCTAAGAGGCAACTCATATAAATAGGGGAACAATCATGCCATAAGGGTCAGTGTAAAGCTAAGAAGGTGCACACTAAGATCGGCAATACGATGAACTCCTCAACACTTCTGGTCTATGTAATGCTGGTGGCCATGCTCATGGTCCTCAGTGCACCGGCAACCGAGGCCACATTCTTTTTGTTGGCCTGCCTATTGCGCTCACCACTCTGTCCGTTCCGTACAACTACAACTGCAGCTGCTGCTACTACTACTGCTCCTGCAGGTGGTAAATAACGACCCAATTGCAGGCTGAAGCTGATAATTAACAAAAAAGCTGATTATTAAAAACAAAACAAAACAAAAACAAAAAACAAATCAAAAATAAAATATAAAATTTTGCATTGAAGTTGTGTGGTTTTAATTAAATTTGAAAGTTCCTTGTGCATCCACGGCGAATGTTTTAGCTATTTGCAACATAAGAAATGTATAATATCCTCTGCAGAGGTATAATAAGTAGGCGACAAATTAATTTCTAAGAAATAACACACAAAAAAAACTGAAATGAGAAATTTTTAATTAAAAACTCAAATATTCTTCTTCTTTGACATCGTAGTTGCATGAAATAGGCCTCTTTACAAAAAAGTTTGCCAAAAAATTCTTCGAAAGAGCTCAAAAACTACATATGAAAATGTACCAACAATATTTATTTTAACGCCTTCAATTTGAGAAATATTTTTAAATATTTTCTTATATCTAGAAAGAAATTCTGTTTACACAATTTCCATATCTTAAGGGGATTTTTCAATAATCCATTTTTCATTATCTCTTAACATTTTTGTAAATGTTATTTTATTTTCAATTTCTAAGAATGTTGTTTCCATTTTTCATAAGAATTTTATCAAAGTTTAAGAGTTTCTTTTATAATTTCGAAAATGTTTTCTCTAACAAAGAAAACAAATTACTAAATTTTAGAAATGTTATTAGTTTTGTAATGAGTTTTGAAATAAGTGCAAGAAATGTTAAGTTAAATTACATCGTTGTTTTATATATTTACAAAGTGAATGGTAAATATTCCTTCCTAAGTTTTTAGGTTTATGTAAGATTCGGTTACCCGAAGTTAGGCTTCCTTTCCTGTTGTAATTCAGTTTGTCTTAAATTTATTCATAATAACTATTCACTGTTTATAAACAGATTAAGGCTAAGAATGAGTAAATAAGTTGAGTAATCGGTAATTTAAAATGTTATAAGTGTGACTTTTGTGGTCGTCGTTCCAGTGTCGTAACTTGCGTCCATTGTGCTGTGGCTGCTCATTGCTTAACCTTATAGTATATTAAGTACCAAGAATCGAGGGCAATATCTAAAATTGCATAAACTGGTCACGTAGTCGCGTAAGTAAAGGCGGCCAGCCATGCTGAGAGCCAGAGCCTCAGATGGCCACTAAGGCGGCTTTAAGACGCTTTACACTTAATTAGTGCAAATAACTAATGACAAACTTTACACCCAACTCCTATTTTGATGCCGCCTGGATCTGGCTCACTAAGGGTTTACTTAAGCAACAAGCCAAGCAGAAGGAATGCTTGACTTGACTTTCGAGAAGTGAACTTGTGTAAACTGAGTAGGATGAATGATTGAGTGAATGAGTCTCTGGTACAATGAGTGCCAAGCAAAATGCTACACTTCCATGTCAATTAAGTAGGGCTGATATTTGTGGCGATGCTCATGCTGTTGGTGAATCTCAAAAGCGTTTGCCTTTGTATTTATAGCCTTGAGTAAGGACTTCAATTAACCAAAATGTGCGTGGGCAAGTGTGCGGCAGATGTGAAAGGTTTTGGTTTTATTTCTTTTTTAAGACAGGCTTTAACAGGCTCAATAGAATATATAAGGTAGCTTGCAATTATAAAACATATAATAAAGCATTAAGAATGACAAAACGTCTCAGCTGAAAGAACAAGTTATTCTGGAAGTTGGAAAAATACTATTACTATTTTAGCTATTTACCTATAAAATATATGGAAAAATATATTGAAGGTAAGATCAATAGCGAATGGCTTTGGCCTGCATATGACTTTCATTAAAATAACATTTTCTACAAGTGACTCAAAAGCCAACTCCCCACTCTTAATACTTAAGAAGCAGCCACAATTGACAACAGGCAGATAATTTGAAATTGTGGCAAATGTCAAGAAATCTAATTACGCAACAGTAAGAGAATTTGTGGATACTGGGAAAATTTGCATTTACATTTCATTTAAACGAAATGTGTCTAAGCAACGTTTGCGTAATTGAGTGTGAATGCGTGTGCGTATGCTTATGCATGGATCTAATCCATTTTATAGCTTTGTGAGCAAAATACATCTCAAATTTGATTTATGTATCAGATAATTCTGTGTATGGCTGAAATTGAATGATTTTGATGCATGAATAAATGAAAGAATCCATATAAAATACCTCAAAAGTTGTGTCACAAAAGCAGGCTATCACTTTGACTTTTCTGTACAATGACAGCTTATTTCTCGGAGCCAGTAACCACGAAATCTTTCCGGCCTTTGCCATTACCGATTGCCGAACCATTGTTCTATGGCCTCGGAAATTTAGTTCCTCGTCCAGTACGCCATCTAAATATTTGTGTTAGCTCTTGTGCGTAAGGGTGGAGCCCAGCATCGTAATGCCACTGCACGACAATGTCCTTGTAGCAAAGGCAACATTTGCGCATTTGCTGCTGTTGACGTCTATATTCCATTTCACAGTCCAGTCCAGCTTTGAAGCTGCACACGTATTGCTACAAGGCTTCCGTAGCTTGAATAATGCTTGGACTTCTGGTCAACACAGCAGTGTCATCCGCGTAGGTTGCTATCAGCACATCATTCTCGTCTAATACAAAGCCTGAGGTAGGCATATCGGCTGTAAATAGGGTGTACAGCGTAGGAGCAAGAACTCTGCCTTGAGAGACGCCTGCGCAGATTGGGCGCTTTGAGGATTTTGCTCCATCGCTAACAACTCTGAAGCTTCTGTCCTTAAGAAAACTACTTACAAGCTGGAATAGCCGCGGCGTTAGGATGTTCTTCAGTTTAAAGAGTATCCCAGCATGCCACACCCTGCCAAAAGATTGCTGAATATCCATGATCACAGCTACTGAATACATTTTTGCTCCATTGCATCTTGGGCAAAGTTAACCCCACGATGAAGGTGCTCCGGCGTGCCGTGACCTTGCCTAAATCCAAACTGCCACTTTGGAATTCTTTGAATGACGGCTTCGAGCTGCAGTATACGGTTGAGGATGACGCTTTCCGTCATTTTTCCTAGCGCTGAGAGCAGACTAATTGGGCTGTATCCATCGGCTTCCGTGTGTTGTTTCTCTGGTTTTGGTGACCATAGTAACCAATGCGGTTTTCCAGTTGGTTGAGACCTATCCTAAGTATGCTATTGAGCAGCAGAGCTATAAACAGCAAGGCTTTTTTTGGTAAAAGTTTGAAGGTGCTGTTATCCAGAAGATCCTCACAAGGAGATTTTTTGGCCTTCAGCTTCTTGATTTGCTGCATCACCTCTTGCAGCGTGACTGGCTCTGCTGGCAAGGACATTTGAAACGGCATACCCAATCGTAGCTCAACTGTCCTTATTATAACCTCTAAGCTGTCTGCAAAGATTTCAGCCTTCTGCTGACTGGAGTAACACCAACCGCCTGCTGCGTCTTTAATTGGAGTTTTCGGAATGACAACTCTTTCAAAACGGCTTGTTAGCTTCCAGAGAGTATAGTTAAAGGATGCATCTGATCCAGCACTCTCTAGAATCTCGACAATTTTTCTTTGCTTGATTTTTGCAAGAACCTTTTGCAAACGGTTTGACACTTGGGGGAAGATCAGCTTGTCGACGTTGACTTTGTGAGCATAGATTTACCGGAGTAGCATAAGATGCAGTCAGTAATATGTTTCTCATAAAGATTGAGATGGCATCTTCTATGTCATCTGGGCAGGAATTCTGACTTTAATCTTAAAGGTAAAAGATGAGTACTGTTCCACGCATCCTTTCAACCTCACACTCTTACTAATAGCTTAGGATCTGTGGAATATGCCTAATTGGTGAACCATGTAATTTTACTGCCTGCACAGGCCTGGCGAATTATTGATTGAAAAGCTTTGCATGATTAAGATTACACAACATCAAAGAATAAAAGCACTTTTATAATGGTTGAATATATTTTAATTCAAGCAGAATAATAATGCTTTTTCCTTCCCTATTTTGACAGACTTTTGCCATATAACTGCACATATTTATATATCTATATTAAGTTGTAGTCAACTTTCACCTTTATCCACTTACAATGGAAAAGTGAAGTGCCATATATACAATCCTTTTCACATGTGAGTACACACAACTGAATAGGCAATTGTTGGCCATCCTTTAACAGCAACGCATTAAAGCACCAAAATGCAAAGCAGACACACGCACCACTGAGACACAGATCCTTGACACTTGTCTGGCTTGAACTTTGACACAAAAGCAAAGCCAGACAAGGCACAAAAGTGACATCCTAAGGCAAACTGCAGAAAGCTGCTTTGAAAGGACAAACGCCTTGGATACAAAGTCGACCAAGACCAAGCACAACATTTAAGAAGCTCTAAAAATAGAATGGAAGCCAGTGCAAGTTGCGCTTAAAAAAATAAACTGTTGGCAAATGATTGGAGAGCAACTGGATAAGTAGAAGTTAAGTCTGTCTGAGGGTAAACAATGCAGTTAAGATTTTTGGAATACTGAGAACAAATAGCATAAGAAAAATATTAACAAGGCAACCGAGATTCCAGCAAAATCGTCTATGCTTTTCTTTTGTTCTATCTGCAATTATTCCCAAATAAATAAATATGACTTTAGGAAAATGATGGAGTGAAATTATGAATTTAAGATCTTAATCCTCCAAAATTAAAATTTTGGTATTTGTAGGCACAAGTTACAGCCTGCCAGCTTCAATGTAGGATATGCAAATGTATCAATATTTGATACTAATCTCCATCATATTTTAATCAGAAAGGAACAGGCACCCTTGCTAACCCAACTTTGGGCAAATCTCATACTTTTTTATGTAGTACAGAATATATACGACGCAGTTAATTTTTAACACCAATTTGCATAGAACTTTAAATGTTAATACAACCACAAAAATATAAATATTACCCTAGACATAGTCCTCGTGGCGTGGTATTTTTTTTGCTTTTTATTTCGTCAGTTGACAAGAAGTGCGTCATGTAAATGTGGCGACGCAGTTTAGACTTATTTACAAACATTTTACTCCCCATTCCGTTCACTCAGCGTTGTTATCCATTTTCAACTCCAACTCATCATGTGCGCATAATTTTGTGAGTAACACGCTCCGCAGACGCTCATGAATAATGCAATCTTCCTTCATTCAAAACTAGATCCCAGATCCAGACAAGCTGAGCGCACGTGTCGCGCTATTGTGGTCGTGACACGATGTGTTCGTGTGTTGTGATGGGGTAAATGCGTTAGCTTTCGCGTTTAGGCCAAATTCATATAGTCTATTTGGAGATCCACCACATCCACTTCCTCTCATCAGAGTACTACTATACAAACGGCTTTAAAATTTGTACAAGTCTCTTGTGGAAAGCGAAAATCAGTCACACATATTTAACTTTTGATTGATTTGTTAAGGGAATAACCTATTTTAGGGTTACCAAACATCTCCTCGGCAATATCAACAGGATCAGCTTAACTAAAGAAAACAATCAGATCATATTTCATATCGCAAATCATACCCTTTTCAAACTTAAATATATAATGATGAAAATAGGAATGAAGGACATTTGGTTCCTGCCTACTGAAATCGTTTAACAAAGTGAAGGTCAGGCCAAGTTTGATTCATTCCATATATGCATTTTATATGCAAATACTACATATTTTAATCGCATTTATATATATAATTGTCGTTGCTGAAAAATCAATGGACACGCGCACATCTCTGCTATCTACAAAAATAAACAAGCATAACTTCGTGGGCGCTTGGCATCTTTATCATTTTGCCTTAGCGAGGTTGCAGCTCTTTTTTTAAAAAGTGCTTTATATATTTCGCACAAGTCATAACAACAGGATAAACAGCAACAATAACAACAACCACCACAATTAACAACCAAAATACTCGTTATGTGTTCATGTTAATGCCAGGCGACAGTTGCTGCAACCGAATTATGCAAATCCGAGTAATTTTGACAAGGATTCCCCTCGCTTTCCTTTTGCCCTGCATAGCCACAGACGCTGAACAGAAAAATAACTTGAATTTGAATTGAGATGTAACAAAAGGCAAGTACTTAAAAAAAAAGCAACGCTTGTCAGTTGCATACAAGCTGCAAAAGAATATAAAAACGAAATCCACAAACCATAAACCTAACGATCCAGGATTTATGAATGAATTCACGAGACAGAAGCTTACACAAATAACAGATATTTTTGCATAATACTCATAATACATACTTGTGGCTTAGAATTTGACGTTAAGCAGATGTGACCACAAAGAGAGCAACCGGAGACTATCAAAGTATTATGAGCAAAGAAAATAGTTCTCCGTCATATGAAAATGTAACAAGAATCTAAGCAGCAATAGGATTCTTCATATGTTTAGGGAATGTTTATAAATTCGTATATTCGTAATGGTTCTTTGCTTACTCTCTATTTTTTATTATCATGGATTTCGTTGATGATCGAAGAACGGCCATGATGGAATTCTGAGAACCGTCTCAATGCATTGGTTTTTGATAGTGCTCCTAAGTGATAGTGTCGAACTCTAAGTTCCGAAATATAAAATGCAGCCCTTGCATGTTACATCATAAATTCTTCGAACTTTAACTGCTCCTTGAAAAATTTCACCAGCAAGTGGGTAAAAATTAGGTCTTGATACACGTGTTATGAATATTTATAGGACAAATTAAATTTGAAAATTTGTACAATAGTATAATTGTGTTCTTAGCGCAGAACAATGTTAGTTAGTGTTTAAATATATTAGGTCCCATTATAGCAAAAATTGAATTCCTTGCTCCCCCTAGATATATACGCAACTGGACATCCATGAAACGCCAGGTGTAAGTGCCACAGGATAGCGTAAATAGGCAACCTTAAAGTATAAGATGATGTAACGTCGTACACTAGTTGAGATGGAAGCACCATCAATAGTTCAGTCCACATCCTAACTTTCTGTTACATTTATAGCCATCAAGCCAATTGTGTGTGACTATTTTCAAGCAGCGTATAAAACGCTGTTATATGCTCATTTATCCTACCAATATATTACTAATAATCTGGTTTAATTATTTACCCCGACCTCTTTGATATTTAAAGTATTAGGATATTATATAAGATGATGATGAAAGGGACAAAGTATGTATTGCAAATTAATAATTTTTCTTGGAGTTTCCGAATTAATTGTCCTTTGTGTTGGCGACGGCGAAATCCGTCTGAAGATGCATTTATTATGCAGTCCTCGTTTAATTCAACATTTGTATTGTATTGAAAAAGTTGTTAAGAAATTCATCTACAAATATAAAAGACTATACGGAAACACTCATCGAACCCAATTTTTTTCACACTCATTTAATTAACTTTGTGAAAGTTAATGACAAAAGGATCAAACGCAAAGAAAAGTGATTAAACAAGGACTACTGGCTGGTAACAAGTACGTGCTCGGCATAAAAAAAAACAAATAACAACATGCAAACAATTAAAGACACCCTGGAAATACATTCATTTATTTTTCACAAATGCGGCCACAAAAAATTAGAGTTTAAATTTTAGCGGCTATTGGACAGAACAAATAGCTCTTATTGGTGCACGACTGCGTTATTCCTACGAGATGTGCTCAAATAGTAAGGAGACTTTTCAAGGTTCGCGGCCAACGTATCCTCGATTATCGATTTTTTCTTGTTTTTGTGTTCGTACACAGGTCCAAAAAATATGATCACAGTTTCAAGTACGTAGCATAGCTTTTGTTTGTTTTTGACAGATGAAAAGGTTAGACGTACTTTGTTGTGGTCGGCGATTTTCTATAATAATAAAAAATGGAGCAAAGAATTTGCATCAAATTTATGTGTGAAAACTGGAATCAAGTGCTCAAAACATTTGAAATGTTGACAGTGGCGTCTGCTCAAAGTAAGAAAAAATGTCTACAACAATGTCCATTGATTCTATCTCTCGATCATTCATTTCACACTGTGGGTTGAAAATTTCTTTAACCCGAAGATCAGAAAATGGCAAAAGCACAAGAAAAAGGACAGACAGAGGTTCCAGTCTTGCTGGCAAAGAATGGTGTGACGCTCATGCATGAGGAACAGCAACTGGATGGCAAAGCTTTGCTAAAGACGGCTATGCGAAACTGGCTGCCAGCTGGAGAAACAATGCTTCAGATAATTGCCATTCATTTACCCTCGCCAGTAGTTGCCCAGAGATATCGTATGAAAATCCTCTACGAAGGTCCAAACGACGATGAGCCGCTGTGTCAAGAAAGAGCTGTTATCAAAGGACGGTTTTATGCCTTAGGGCAAGGTGGCCACTAGACAGAAGTGTCGGCTCATAGGACCCAACTACGTAATTGGCAAGAAGGACGATCTTCACGAGAAGGCCATTCAACGAACTGTTCTCATGATGGGCCGCTCTGTGGAAGCTCTCTGGATGTGCCCAGAGGCAACATTTGTCGCCTGGTCGGTGTGGATCAGTTGCTGGTGAAAACTGGTACTATTACCACTTTCAAGGAGGCCCACAATATATACCGCCGATCTGCTGTAAGTGGACGGCTTGAAGCGTTTGGCGAAATCTGACCTCATGGTTCAGCGTATAAGGGAGGAGTCCGGAGAGCACATAATAGCCGGTGCTGGTGAGCTGCATTTGGAAATTTGCCTCAAAGACTTAGAGGAGGATCACGCTGGCCTTTCCCTAAAGAAATCTGATCCTTTGGTCAATCCTGCCTGTCATGAGCGCTCTGCCCTTGCCTGATGGCCTGCCTAAAAAACATTGACAGCGGAGCTGTGTCCTGCAAGTATGACTTCAAGCTGTAACCTCGCTATCTGGCCGAGAAGTATGACTATAAGGCGAGCGAAGCGCGCAAGATTTGGTGTTTCGGTCCAGAATGCAGCGGTCCCAACCAAATCAGTGCAATATTTGAATGGGATCAAGGACTTTGTGGTAGCAGACTTTCAATGGGCCACCAAAGAAAGTGGCGAAGGAGTACTTGAGCGGCGTCCGCTTTGACATACTGGATGTGATAGCACATCCGATGCCATTCATCACAGTGGTGCTCAATTAAGGCGACAAGGCGTTGCCTTTATGCCTCTGCCTTAGCAACTACGCCGCGGCTCATGGAGCATATTTATCTGTGTGAAATTCACTGCCCCCAATTGGCTGTAGGCGGCTTCTATGGAGTGCTGAATACACGTCGTGGGTATGTGTTCGAAGAAACTCAAGTTCCTGGCACGCCTATTATTATGATTAAGGCATTTTTGCCTGTCAAGGAATCCTTTGGATTCACAGTGGATCTGCGCATCCACACAGGTGGACAGGCGTTTCCACAGTGTGTGTTTTTGTCACTGGCAAGTTAAACACCAAACCCTATCGGTAAAGGTCTCAAACTGGGTTTGCCCGATCTCTCACAGTATTTGGACTAATTGTAGACAAGTGAAACATTTATAATTCATGCGTGACCCTATTTCATTTATACATTCATATTTCAATTTGTTATAAATACATTTTCATTGCTAGCGTGTCTGTATTTCTAAAGTTTTTGGTTGAATTGAGTGCATACTATTTTATACGTATTTCAAATGTGAACTTCAAATTTTTTCAATTTATATTTATCAAAGCGGCTATCGATTACTTCTGTGAGTATTGTCTTTTGGGCGATAACAAGCTATCGATATTTAACATGTGAAATTTAACTTCATTTCATAACACAAAGTTGAGCTTATGTGGATATTTTACCATGTCATCAGCTGCTGAGGAACAGGATCCCGTTGAGTTGATGCTTAAGAAAACCGGCTGCATTGAGCTGCATTACAAAGTACAGGAGTGTATTGCCGAGACGAACGACTGGCGCATGTGTCAGGACAAGGTGAGAATTGTCTAGCTATAGTCTTAGTTTTTAATGATTTGTGTGTACCAGGTGAAGGAATTCAAGGCTTGCATGCAAAAGTACGTGGAGCAACAAAGTCAGAAGTATGCCCACGTTAAATAAGATGTTATACAAACTTATAAGTACCATCACCAAGTCCACGCCCACCAAGCTGGCACTCGTTGTTCGCGCCGATCTCAAGATGAGCAAAGGCAAAACGGCAGCTCAGTGCGCCCATGCGGCAATCATGTGCTACCAGAACGCAGTCCAGGGCACTAATGACCAGTCTTCAACGCTACAGAGTTGGTGCCGTATGGGTCAACCCAAGATTGTGTTGCGCGTGGACAGCTACGAGCAACTCAGTGGACTTCAAACGCAGGCACAGCAGGCGAACGTGGTGGCTGCCCTGGTGAGGGATGCCGGACGCACGCAGCTGGAAGCTGGCACAGCTACGGTGCTAGGTTTAGGCCCAGCGCCGGCTGATAAATTGGACAAATTGGTGGCGCATTTGAAATTGTTATAACGTTAAAACTTTTATTGTTTCATAATTAAACTAAGAACCCAAAGACGGAGAACAGCACTGGCTTTGTTAACTAAACTGGATTAGGCTGGCGAAGGTTTCTTGCCACTCGGGGCTGTGGTGGAAATGGTCAGGGAAACCGCCTGGCCAAACATCTCCACCAAATCGGAGGTCACACGTTCTGTAATCTGTCGCAACTTTCCGTTGGATTCGCCGCAGATTAGACGCTCTATGCGCGGAGTTGGACACTGAACCTGCACGGAAGTATATACGACATCTGGAATTGAATGCAAAAAACTAATCAAACTCCCTAGCCAAATATCAACTATTACTTACGCTTCTCCACACTATAGAACTCGAGCTCGCACTTCAAATTATAGGGAATCTCTTGCGGCAAGTAGTCAAGCAGACGGGCACGCACACTTTCCACAATCAGAGCCTCAGGAGTGGCATCTGTGAAGATGTCAGAGGCGTAGCCCCAACGTCTGGGCTTAGCCAAGCCCAGCAAATAGTCCTGCAAATCATGTAAGCCATTGCCCGTTATGGCGGAAACAAGGAATACATCACTGAAATGACTCCAGCTGGTCTCCCGCTTATTCAATGGAACGCCTTCCTGTTGGTGCTCTGGGGCTGGCAGACGTGGCGCGGCAGCACCGCCTTTGCCAGGCCGCTTGCCCGTCAGTGTTTCGTTTGTCAGGGTTTTGATCAGGTCCAGTAGCACACGCTTAGATTTCAAGGCATCGATCTTGTTTAGTACAAGGAAACTAGGCAGATTTGCATAGGCCTTCAGCGTATCCAGCACAGTGGGATGCAGCTCGCGCCGTGTCCAGTTATTGGAAGCATCGTGTACAACAGCTATGACATCCGCATGCTGAATGGCATGTCGATAGGCGCTCTTGAAGCTCTGTTCTAAATTATGTTTACGTATCTCCCGCTGAGTTACCAAGCCGGGCGTATCGTAAAACACTAGCTGTGTCTGGCCCGTAGTCCAAATGGCGGTATTCGATTTGCGGGTTGTGTGAACCTTCGCGGAAGTGGGGCAGACCTAAATGGTAAGACGAGGAATGCGTATTAGAACACTGTTGCTCGCAAGCTATCTCAATGGCTTACTCTATGACTAATTATGTTGTTTATAAAGGTGCTCTTGCCTACGTTAGGCACTCCGATTACGGCCACATGAAGGGATCGCTGCTGCGACTCCGGCTGCTCTTGCCGTTTGGAATTGATGTTGTCAGTGGTTGCCGTAGCCGGCGGAGGCTGCGCTTCTGGACTGGCTCCATTGCAGTCAGTAGCGCCAGATAAATTACGCAGATTTATCAGTAACAGTTTGTTATTTTTATTGCCATTTAGCAATTTTAAAGCACTCGCCCACAAATTATAGCGCATCTTGCGAAATAATCAGATGGTAATACGAGGCTGCCACATCTCTTCATGCGAGACTGTTATCGATAGTTGCAAATACTCGGAGCTGCCACATCTTTTCATTTGAATGGAACAGTTATCGATAAGGCGATGACGCATAATAACAATTGTCAGTTTTTTTTGTCCATGAAACATTAATAATTTATATTGTGTAAAAACAAAACAAAATAGATTCTAAATATAATTATATAGTGGAAATATGCAACTTACCATACTTAAACATTAACATTATTAAATTTAAATTGCAAAAGCATAAGACGGGGTGTGGGTGTAGTTCACAAATAAATTTAACATTGAAAATTTTGAATTTTTCAACTTAAGCTAAAAATACCACATTCGAATACCAAATTGGGGGCACGTTTTTTTTGTTGGGAAGGTGCAATTTTCACTTAACCAATACCGTGTCGAGCTCTTGCACCGAATAGAAATCAAGAGTTTTGGCATTGTTATCCAGGGGTACTACCAACTCGGGATGCTTCGCATCAAAGTAGCAGAGCTCAGGTACTGCTACGCCCGATAGACTAAAATGTTTTGCGACCAGACCCTGCAGTGTTTGTACGGTGATCATGCGCGGCACTTTTTTCTCCCAGATCTCGCCAGTTAACTGATATTGGATGCGCACTTTAATCAGATTGGAGTGTTTGGCTTGGACGCGCGGCACAAAATCCGCAGGTGAACCGTACTCTATGTGGGTGGACACAAGCGTTAGTAAAATCATTGACAAACCTGACTTGCTTCAAACTTACTTTTAACCAGCAAGGGATAGGTGCGATGCTTCTTGCAGAACTCACGTAGGACATCGGCACCCTGCTGGCTGGCCTGCATCCAGGCCAGCGCATACTTTTTCCATATATCGTATTCGGCGCCGCGTCGCTCCTCTGGGGTTACCTCTCTACGGTTGATCAGGCGCAAGCTGGCTATGCTAGCCACTGCCTTGGAGACCATTTCGTCAAAGTTCGACTTCAAATGCGGTGTCTTATTCAGATGCTGCAGCTTCGGCAGCTTGTCCAGCTCATTAAAGGCATCGGCCTCATCCCAAATGGGATTGTGCAACAAATTCAACTGTTCCAACGACACAAACATACTCAGCTTGGCCTGCGGCTCGCAGTCCGGCAGCTTTAGCTCCTCTATGCCATTCTCCATCAGATTTAATGAGCGTAACGTAGTAATATTAGCCAGCTTGCACACCTGATCAAAGTCCATGACCTTTGTGCGATGCAAGTCCAGTTCTCGCATCTGCCTAAAGATCCGGTTGCAGTCCACCACGGATAGCTGACTAAACGAATTCTCCTGCAAACTCAAGGACTCAATGTCCGGCCACAGCAACGCTGTCTGCATTACATCCTGCCAATCCGTATAGCCACAGTTCCGCAAATTAATATGCTTTAACTGACGAAAAGCTGGTTCCAGCTCGGAAATCTGTGACTCCTTGGGCAGCACCAAACGATTAGAGCTGCAAAGATAACAAGGACGTTAAGAATTCAAGCTGCATTCAACTTGTCAACCTAGAGCTTACCTCAAATTCAAATCCCTTAACGAAGGCAGCTGCTGTGCAATGCTGGCCACAATCTCCCAATTCCAGATCAAGGTATGACTCACATGCAGAGTCGTCAGCTGCAACAAATCCTTCAGGTACCCGGAGGCGTTCACTGGTGTCTCATCGACCACCACCTCTGACAGTTGCTCGAACTTGCTCTGCTTGCGCGCTATCTTGTCCATGCCTACCACTTCAAAGAGTGACGCCTGCAGATTTGCCTGCGCCTCGCGTATCTGCGTAGAATCTACATTGCTCGAATCATAGCTCAGGTAGCGTTCGCGCGCAGCCTCCTCCAAAGTAGCACAGGGTCCAACTTTGCCCGGCCGGATGAAGCTGCCCGCCGTGGGCAGCTGCGTTTGAAAGTACCTTTTGCCATCAACAATGCCATTGTGTTTGCCACGCGATCCATCATCCCACTCGATGCCCAACCAGGTGCCTGTGTGGCCGCTCACCTGCAACGGAATATGCCAATGTAATCTACGGCAGGAAGAGTCACATCTGACACGCCTTACCTCGCCCACATATTTCACTGTGCCATAGTTGTTGGCTATTTTGATACGAGTGCCCAATGGATAGAACAGCTGCACTTCATCGATAATTCCAACCATTGTTGTTGCTCTTTCGTAGCCAATACACGCACACACGTACACGCTACACAACACACGCACACAAACGTCTTTGTCTATTTACAGCTGCTCCAAAATTAGCTTTGATATGGGGTTTTTGAGCGGTTTACTTGTAGTCAGACTTACATTGACATTTGGCAAGATAATAATAAGCAATTTAACTTGAGATTTTGCAACAAAAACACCAACGTTTACGAATAAACACTTTTATATGTATGTCCCTTGTAGTCGTAATAAACAATTATCGATATTTCATAACAACACTTGCATTTATTATCGATATCTTCGTGCAGGCGATGGCGATAGTAGCTGTTTTGCCAGGGATGCCCATTTTCTCGAATATATGCCGGCAAACAAAAGCTTAAAAAGTGAAGTTTTAAATATGTAATGAAAATTCGGCGAACAGTATGTTAGTTTTTTTTATACGAAATTACGTTTACATTTTCTAGTTTCTTTTTATTTATTGGTAGTTTGAACTTAATTAATATGTGGGACTTCTTGTATTTTCTCTGGAACGTACAGATGTTTGAAAATCAATAGTAATACTTTGAGTTTCCTGGAGACACTAGCACTTGCACGTAATTTTCCGAAAAAGAACTCAGTCTAAGTTCAGATCGTATAGAAGCTTAATTAACCTTCTTTCTACGTAACTTTCCGGAAAGGAACGCAGTCAAACATTCAGTTGTCAATCAAAATAAGAGTATGTACCTTCGAAAGTTGAGAAGTCTCCTTGTTGAGAGACAGTAGGCTCTGCGGGAGCTGTTCACACCCCACCATTCGATAATAATGTCCAGCGTGTGGGATCAACCAGGTTCGGACAAACAGCTTTACGCAGGACTGGCAGCCTCGCTTGGAGCATTTAGTCTTGGCGCCTGTGTTGGTTGGTCGGCACCAGCAGAACCACTTGTGCGGCTTGGTGTCTACGGTTTTCAGGTCAGTCACACTGAATATGGTTGGATCACTGCGGCCTTAGCGTTAGGCTGCGCCTGCGTAGCTATACCAACTGGTTTACTGGCCAACTGGCTGGGACGGAAACTGGTGATGCTGATAGTTGTGCCACCCTGCCTGGCCGGCTGGGCTCTTCTCATCTATGCACCCACAGCCTATGTACTGATTTTGGCCCGCTTCATTCTGGGACTCTGCTATGGCACCTATATAATCGTCGTTCCCATATACAATGCGGAGATATCCCAGTTGGAGGTGCGCGGTGCGCTGGGCGCTCTATTCCAGCTGTTTTTCGTTATGGGCGTTCTGTATGCGTACATTGTGGGTGCCTTTCACAACTACAAAGTGTTATGCTATGGATGTGCTGTGCTGCCCCTCGTCTTCCTGTTGGTCGGCATCTTTTTACCCGAATCGCCCACCTATTATGCGAGCAGGGGCAAGCTGGAGAAGGCAAAGAAATCGTTGCAGCGTCTACGCGCCAAGGAATACAATGTAATCTTTGAGCTGATGTTGTTGCAGGACATCGTGAAGGACCGGAAAGACAAGAGCAAGGGCGTCTGCCGGGCCTTATGCCGCAAGGCCACGCTGATGGGCCTACTCATAAGCTTTGGTTTACTCTTCTTCCAACAGTTTACAGGCGCCAATGCCATCATAAGCTACACGACGTCCATTCTCGCCGATGCGGGCACGGGCTTAAGTCCGGCGCTGTCCACAATTATAGTGGGCGTATTCTTCGTACTGGCTGCCTTTGTGACCGTCATGATCGTGGACTCTGTTGGCCGCCGCGTGCTGCTTATACTCTCCGCCTTTCTAGTGCTGCTCAATATGGCTGTAATGGGCTTATATTTCTATCTGAAACAATGTCAGGACGAACTCGTCGATTCCTTGACTTGGCTGCCGCTCCTTGTTCTGTGTTGCTTTATGTGCTTTTATGTCATCGGCCTGGGCACCATACCGTATGTGATAATGGTGGAAATCTTTGCGGATGACATTAAAGCCGTTACCACTGGCATCGTGTGCACCATGGCTTCAGTGTTAGTCTTCCTCAGCGCCAATAGCTATCCCTACCTACTGCAGGCATGGGGCTCAGCTACATTATACTGGTCCTATACAGGCGTTGGTGTTATGGCACTGCTCTTCATTTACTTTGTTGTACCCGAAACTGGCGACAAGTCGAATATACAGATTCAAGAGCTGCTACATGGCAAACCTAAGACGACCCCGATACCAACGGCAGCGGCAATGCCAACTTATGAATAAAAGATATTGGAATCGGATGATGTGTGTTAAATATAGTTAAGAAGAAGTTCCATATCAGTAAATAAGCTGTTTCATCTTGTAGTCATTTAACTATTTTGTATGCAGATTCTTATAGTTAAATAATAAATGAATTTTTAGAATGAAAATCTTCTAGATTGCATTTTTTGAGTTCTTTCATTTTAATATTTTTAGTTAGCTTGAGGTTAAAATGAGTGAAAAAGTTGTTAGTTTTTCGACTACTAATAGGTCATATAAAGTCTTCCCGGTTTTTTTGTCACTAGATGGTGTTGGCGTCCCTATATCTGGTAACGCTAACCCGATGTTATCAAACGAATATGTATTTGAAAGGTGACATTTCAGGCTAAATGTTTTGTGAAGGCAGCTGTGTAATTCGTTGCTAGTGCTAAAAGTTATACTGATTTGAATATGAGTGAAATATGCCATTCGTTTTACTATAAAAGAGGAGAAAACACTGCAAGAGCATACCGACAAATTTATGCAGCTTACAGTGAGAATGCTGTGAGTGAACGCCGGACCTAGGAGTGGCTTGCTTGATTTCATTACGGAAATTTTGATGCAAAATATGCACCTCGTACTGGTCGGACTGTCACTGAACAACTCCATGAAATTTTGAAACTGATGGAACGGCACGGATGCTGTCGGCAGATAGCGGAAGCACTAAACATCAACCATATGACATTTTGTAATCGAATCACCTGAAAAGCGCACACCACTGAAGGAAGGTCAATGTGTGGGTGCGACATGATAAAACACAAAGATATTTAATTGACTGAAAAACCATCCGAGAAACGGTGCTGAAACGTAAGGAATTGGAACCATTTTTGAAGCGAATCGTTAAGGTGGATGTAATATGGATTAAATACGAAAATATCCAGCGCAAGCGGTGACCTTCCACAAACGACTTCAAAGCCTCGATTGACGGCAAACAAGGATATGTAGATTGTTTTGTGGGATTGGAAGGAAATTGTCTCTTTCGAGCTGTTAGAACGTGGCGATACGCTCAATTCCATCCTCTACTGGCCACAACTCGACCTTTTGAATGAAACAATCAAAAAAGAGAGACCAGGCATGGCGAACAAGATCTGTTCATCAGTTGCCTGGAATCCATATAATTCCCTCCACTTGAGAATGTTTCTCCATAGTTGCTCCACCAACAGCAAGCTCTACGGTTTACTTAAAATGCTGGCCGCCCTGCATGATTGTTGCATTTTCTACGACTACTGCACTACGTCCTTGCTAGAGCCACGTTGTCGTCCATCATGACAATGCTAGGATACACACATCTTTGATGACCTGGAAAAAATTAACGGATCTTGGGTAGAAAGTTTTTATGCATCCACCGTATAGCCCGGGCCTGACACTCTGACTAGCATTTGTTTTAGTCTCTGCAAAACTCTCTTGATGGTCAAAAATTGGCCGACCGGAGAGCCTGGCCAAGTTTTTTGCAGATAAGTCTTACAGTCTCCGAGATCTAGGTGTTCATACGGACGGACAGATGGACATGGGTAGATCGACTCGGCTGTTGATCTAGAATATATATACTTTATGGGGTCTTAGACGCTTATTTCTGCATGTTACATACATTTGCCCGAATACAATGCATCCGTTTACTCTACTAGAGTACGAGTATAAAAATGAAGCTTGAATCTTAAATCTTAGCTGAGCCCTGTGAAAAAACCTCTCAAGAAAGCAATATCAATTAAAAAAGGTGTCAAAAAGAGTTTTCAATCCGATCCCAGAGTCAAATGGGGAAGGAAAAGAAACTCGAAGAACTGTGAACTCGACTTATTTGTTCCATTTGAATGTGATGAAAGCTATTGTGATTTTATTGCCTCCGCCAAGGACACGAGCATGCATTTATGGAATTTAACAAGAATAAAATATTGATTGAAGATGGAAGTGGGAAATCATTTCTCCGCTTTTTCGCCGCCAAGGGTCGTCTGAATTTCGGCCAAAGTCTTTCCCTTAGTTTCTGGCACCACAAATAGCACAAACAAGATTGCTAGGAATGAAATACCTGTGAATATCCAAAAGGTGACAGCTGGTCCAAGATGAACGATGCATAATGGAAACAATTTAGTGACACAGAAGGCAAACAGCCAATTGGTGGTGCCTGCAATGGCGCCGGCAACGGTCTTCACATCCTCAGCAAACAGCTCAGCATTAACAAGCCAAGGCACCGGACCGAAGCCGACCGAGAATCCTACGATGAATAAGCAAATGGCTATTATGGGCACAAAACCCACATCCTTGTCCTTTAGGAATTGGAAGTAGATACCCATGACACATGTAGTAATGCACATGAGCACCGAGGAGAAGAGCAAGAGAATTTTGCGGCCGAGTCGCTCCACGAGCAAAATGGCCGGAATGGTGAATATAACGTTGACCACGCCAATGATAATGGTACAGGTGAACGGGGAGAAACCAGTGCCGGCCTCTATAAATATTCCAGTGGCGTAGAAAACAATGGCATTGATGCCCGTGAATTGCTGGAACAGCATCAGCGATATGGATATGAGCAGCCCCTTGATGGTTGTCTTTCGGCAAAGTGCGTCTTTTACTTTGGGACTCTCCTTCTTGCCTTCGGCGGCCATTTGAGCCAGTTCAGCCGCATTATCGGAATCCTTGCCGCGTAGAAACTTCATTGCCTTTTCGGCCTTCTCGGCATTGCCCTTTTGGGCAAGATACACAGGCGACTCTGGCATCCAGATGAACATCACAAGGAAGATGATCGGCAGAATGCCGCACAGTATGTTCACGAGCGTAACTTTGCAGAGAGCGCCGACTACGAAGCCATATAGAATGCCGTGTACGATAAGCAGCTGGAAGAAGCAGCCCATAATACCGCGCTTAGACACTTCAGCAATCTCCGTGGTGTACATGGGCGCCGTGATGCAAAAGGCTCCGCCACAGGCGCCGATTATGAAACGTCCCAAATATAGCATGTACACGTTCTGAGCCGCACCGATGAGGATCCAACCGATCAAATACGGCAGCACAAGTGCAAGCATAGTGATCTTCCGTCCAATGACTCGTATCAGTATACCTATCGGCACACAGCAGCAGGCTGCACCCAGTGTCAGCAGTGAGGTTGTCCAGCCCCACTCATCCGAAGAGACTGAAAACCCGTATACTTCATCTTCCGTGATGGGCTTTTCCACAGGTCCAGACCAGCCCAATGACGCACCCAAGCAAAAGGCACCAAAGGCTGCGGCCAGGCCGGCCATATATTGTTGCCATCCTTGCATTTTGTAAAATTGTATGTGTTTTTCGAGTATATTTAATCACATAAGTTGTTTGAAAGGATTTCAATTTTGAACTGAATGATTCTATCAAGAATAACACATATGGATTGACATAGAAATAGAAGGGCTCACTTGATTTAGGGAATATCTAAAAAAACACAAAAGCCTTTGTACAGGTAGCCAAGTAAGGCTGATAAGAGAGACCTTTAGTTCCCAAAATCATTAGATTTCCCAGTATCCATGAATTAAATAAAAGGGTATATTAATGGAAAAACTGGAAAAAATCAGGCTTGATGGACCCCAAAGGTATAAATGTATATTTTTCATCAGCATAATAAAGGAAATAAAGGAGAATGGAAACTAGGATCAAGTTTATCATACTTTATATTTTATATATTTATATTATCGAAGCCCCCAATTTTCGCATTAAAAGAATTTTAAGAAGAGAAAGCAGAATTAACTGTCGAACAAGCTCAATTGTAGCGTTCTTGTTTTTATCTGAATACCCTAATTGTAATCCCAATAATACAATACTTAAGTCGAGATACCAGATCTGCAAGTATGTTTTAATATAAAACATTTGAACATCTTCCACCTACTTAAGGGTCACCAGACATTGAACTATAGTAACCATAATAGCAAAAACATATTTGCTCTCGTTTAATAGTGAGTCAGAAATCGCCTAATGCAACAGGTGTTTCCCTTTTCGTTGTATTTAACTTTTCCACAACGAATCGATTTATCGATTGATTAATATGTATAAATAAGAACGCTATAGTCGATATTCCGACTATAAGATACTCGTACTCAGCACTTATTCAATAATCGACACATACAAAAGTATGAAAAAACAATTTTTTTTGTTTATTTTTTGGGTGAGGTGTTCTCATACTAAATATTTTGTTTACGATTTTGTCTACAATTATTATCCGATCTCAACAGAACTCAACCAAGGTTGTCTATATACCAAATGGGGTCTCTCTAGCTCTTACAGTCTCCGAGATCTAGGTGTTCATACGGACGGACGGACTTACAGACGGACATTGCTAGATCGACTTGGCTGTTAATGCTGATCAAGAATATATATACTTTATGGGGTCTTAGACGCTTCCTTCTGCCTGTTACATACATTTGCACGAAAACAATATACTCGTTTACTCTACTAGAGTACGAGTATAAAAAGTATATATAAGCATATAACTTATCTGTATACTCTATACGTAGTGAACTTATATGATAACATTGTCGGCCACGACAGGGAGCTCCTCAAAACAATACTTTACTCAGCTTGGAATTCCTAACCAGTTAAGTTAAGTTAAAGTCAAGATACTCTACTCTACATGTCTGTGCTTTGCTATTAGTCTTTGATTTTGATTACAGGATTCTCCCAAAGTTCAGCAATGGCGCTGCTTATCTAAGAGCGCGGTTCGGAGTCAAACTATCTTCAGATTTTTTCTTTAAACCTAATCAAATCCAAACATCCAAAAAAGATGAAATCATTAATAAATCTTTAATAAATCTAATCTCTAAAGAGTAAGCCTATTTGATTTCATTTGATTGTTAGAGTATATATTTTCCGACTCATTGCTTTTCAAGCATAATCTATTCAAGGTTATGTCTGGGAGGCCATGTTACATATGGCTTCACTATGAATAAATGTTTAATGTTAAAGATACGACCTGACCCTGTCAGGAACTGTTTTGGAACTAATGCTAGCCATCTCTCTTGCACGCTAATCGTAACCGTTACCATTATTTTCACCTGACTTGTTTTTTTGGTCGGCTTGTCGCAGTCTGAGTTTGTTATTGGATTCTTCTTCATTGCTTTGTTCGACTGTGTTTGGCAAAATTACCGTTAATTGCAGTTACATTTATACACTAGTTGGATAAGGTAACGGTTTTGTTTGCGTGTTGTACGCATATCCGTAATATATATATAAAATTGCTGCACTTTTTGTGCAGTTCTGTAAGGTAAAATGTGAGCTAGTTTTAAGAAATTGATTTCTACTAAATCGGTAGATATCAATGGACTGGCAAATGCACCAAATAGTACCCAAACGTTTACGTAAAGTATATAAATACATATGAATGTATTTACCCGTTTTTGAAGCATATGGAAATCTTTTTTTTAGTTAAAGCGCTTTGAAAATTATTCGGCTTAGAGAACATCAGCGGTTAAAAATGCTAATATTGAGAATAATAGTGTGATATTTCAATGTTATATTAGAGAAAACAGTATTTTATCGTTCGATCGATTGGCGAGTAATATAGCCTAGGATATTCAAAATAAAACACGTCAATCAAACACATTGAAGCTAATACTTATAATTAGGTTCGGCCTTATCTTGTCGTTTTATTTATGTAGTCATAAACCAAAAAGCACCCTATGTACGAGGGCTGCCCTTTGTGTTTATACTCGTACTGTAGTAGAGTAAACGAGTATATTGTATTCGTGCAAATGTATGTAACAGGCAGAAGAAGCGTCTAAGACCCCATAAAGTATATATATTCTTGATCAGCATCAACAGCCGACGGTCCGGCCGTATGAACAGCTAGATCTCGGATACTGTAAGAGCTAGGGAGGCCCAATTTGGTATGTAGACTCCCCTTCTGGCGCGTCAGATCAAGTTTGTTTTTAAATTTTGCCATGCAAAATAACAATTGTAGACAAAATCGTAAAAATACATGTTGTATGAGAACACCCCACAAAAAAAAAAAAGAAAAACAAAAGAATTCTTCATACTATCGCGTTCTTACTTGTCTTAGCCATTTTAAAGTTTGGTATTTTCTCTCAAAAAAATTACATATCACCTTTTGTTGTCCGATCGCTTTTTATATAGTTTATCAAAACTTGAAAAATTCATCTATGGCAAAAAATCAAATTCACATTTAAATTTTTAATTATTTTAGATCTTGATTATCAAGAGAAGAGTGCGTCGATCAACCTATTTTGACTTTTGTCAAAGAAGCCCCATCATCAAATGCGTCCTTCGCTTTCATGAAGGTCGTCTAAAAGCGCTTCATTCTGTGCTTCAACTGATTATCCGAGGTCACCATATGACATACAGTTAGATTGCGACATCTTCAAACCAAACATAAACCGTTTCTTTTCGAAAACCGGAGAGGTAGCTAGCAGACCATTGGAGAAAATGGTATACAACCACTTGTGTGATAGAAGAGTTTAAAAAACGGGGAAAACCAACCGCCAAAGGCAGATTGTCTTTCACCTAGGTAAATCGATCAATTCATACAAAATAATTTTATGAGCACTCAAAACTTCGAAACCATGTTAAAGTTTTAACTTGGCACCTAAAATCGTCTCCTTTCTCCTGATTATCCAAATAAAATTTGCAAAATTCAGCAGTTTTTTCTGCCGGAAAAGGCTTTTAAAGCGTTTAAGAGGTTTGAACTCATGTAAATGTAGGTTTATCTTCATGGAGAATATCCTGGAAAAACAAAATTAAATTATTTATTATTATTCTTTAAATAGCCTAGTAGTAGCACTCGTATAGACTTAGTGTCCACATGAAGGCAACAAAAAAACGTGACACAACACAGTTCCATTGTAGGTTCTCTGCCGACTTGGACGCGCTGTCGACAGTGCATTCACTTAGATGCCGCTTAAACCGTGTAATTTTTTATACACGAACAACAAATGATAATTTATGTACATATATACAAGTTAGGTCAGTAGCTTTTCAAACACTCATCCAATTTGTGGCATACATTAATATCGAATTCACTCAGCCCATATACATATGCGGCATATACATTATATTTCCAGCTCAATAACAGGCCGGCATATCAGTTTTCGACTTCCCTTTTATCAAAGAGCAAAGAAACAATGCTACGGCAAAGACCTCTCTTAAGAGAGCTTAAAGAGAGCGAAATTCTAAGCTCTAGCCCACAAGGATATTATTAGCATGGCAGGACTGCCGGTCGCCGTAAAGCTCTACAATGGCCAAAAATACCACCCAAGTATTGTGTAGGGAAAAAAATAAACTGAAACAGAGAAAGAACAGAAACAGACGCTACGCTCGGTACCGGCAGTCAGTCCGCCGTCAGTCGCCAGAGTCAGCCGTAGTCGTAGTCATCGTCGTGCAATTTATGGACGTTGCACCGCATCCGCATCGGGTTGTGTTTTATTTTCGCTCACAGCGTAGAATAATTTTGTTGTTGTGAAAGACAATTTGCCAAGCAAATACGTAAACGCAAATGTGAATCAAGCAAACCTAATTATATATAGTTTGTATGTATGCCCAATTATGTTTATAGTTATGTTGATGTGGGAAAGTGCATTTATGCATTTGAGGTGGTGTCAAAAGTGCTTTTTGCCAACCAGCAAGGGGGGCGGTAGCTGTGAATTGGGACCACGAAGACGACCACGTGGCCAACAGCAACTGCAGTTCTTGATATGCGGAAAACATTGAAAAATCGAAAATAAAATGTCGCCAGACATCCTTAAACCTTAACCGCTGGCGCGAGCGAGAACCGTCCCGTCCTGGGGGTAGTTGTCGTGGCATCCTCGCAACACAGCTGATGAAATGGGGGTATGTGGCCGGGTCGGCAGAGCAAACATTAAAATGAACAATTCAGCAGCGGTTTTGAATTGTTTTCATGTTGTCCTAAAGCTTCGTTGTCTTGGAAAGCGGCATGGCTCTACGTAAACATACACTGCTCGTCATTTTCTTAGGGACACTAAGAAACAAGGCGTTCGAGTTTTACGTAAACAATGCAAATGTTCTTGGACATACGTAATATTCAAATATTATTATTACTATTTATTAGAAAATTGTTACAAGTGCTTAGGTAAAGAGCGTTCTGTCTGCTAGGGCCATAGATGAATAAGGTCATCAAGGTCGGAGAATCAATTAACCAGTTCAGTATTCAGATGGAAGGTTGATTAAGATTACTCTGTTTTCTTAAGACTCAATGGTCTCAAATTGGTCGGACATGGGAAGCGCTCGGTAATTCAATTGTATAAGGGTCTTCGAATTCCATCAAGCTATCTTTCAACCATAGCTTAATTAAACCTAGAATATCCATACCTTTATTGAATTGAAAAATTGTATGAGAAAATTTGGTATTAAAAAGTTATTAGAAAATGCCGAGTTCCACACTTAGAACACTTGAAAAGAACAGTAGCAAATGCTTAAGTTAGAAGTAATTCATGAAATTTGTATCTTCTGGTCGAAACGTCACTACGTTTCATTCCAAAGAAAACAAATTTTCATGTGAATATATCACAGCACGATTAACATCGAAAAACCAATTCCATGCGGAAACGCGAACACGAATTCTAAATCAGAAAACCGATTAAATAGTAAGGTTAAACTTCTTTTAAGTTACTAGCCCTATTCAAGTGGAGAGCTCTGTACTTTTTCAAAGTTATGTCCTTGATATGCGAGGAGCTTTTGCTCTCTTACATGTGCTTTTTTGAATGTGTTTGTTTGAGCTTTTACAGCAGCGTGCTGCTGTCAGTATCGGTTGCTCTTGACAATGAAAACATAGGAGTAGGAGTATTAATATGGTGTGGGTTGCCATGCCAGTTTGACGACCATCTGTCGTCTGCCTGAACACCTCACGTGTTTATTATTCCCAAAGAATTGTGGCCTGACTGTTTTTAGGTTTGATATTGCCTACTTTTGGGCGTCATTTATCATTGAGAATGGCAAAAAAATGAAGGACTAAGTGCTACTTGTAAACCCACACAAATGCAGGCTAAAAATACAATGTCTCCTATGGCCATATAGATAAATCCGAGCCGGCACTTGTTCAACAAGCAATTCGGTGGTTGGGGGAGGGTGCGGCGGCCTTTGTACTTGGCACTGGGCCAAATGGACAGCAGCGGCTGCGGCAACTGTCAACGCTGACATGATTTCTTATTGCCAGCCACTATATTCAATGGGTTTTTTACAATAAATTTAACATCACCCATGGACCACGGACCATGGATTACACCCACGCCCCAATGATTTAGCTGACCTTTTTTTTTTTTGTTTTTGTTGGAAATTCAACAAGCAGTTTTTTGCAACAACCATTGCCTCTTTGAGGACATAATGAGGCTTTGCATTTACCGAACACATTCACGAAACGTGCTTGCTTTAGCATTTTTACGATTTCCGCCCGGAAGTTGAACGGCAAGTGTACACATTACGAACAAACAAAAGAAAACAAACAAAAAATAAATCTAAGGTTACCCGTAATCGACTTTCGAATACTCTAACCATGGACAGACACTGTTCCCTTAATTTCTCACATTCACAATTTATTCAAAATTATGAAACGAATTCAAAAAACTGGGGTTTCTTGAAGAGTTTTAAAAAAAAAGATGGACTATAAATTTTAGTTTTACCCAACATTATCACTCATATTTTAGGGCCACAAAAATGTTTATAGGTCGAAATAAAAATATATATATATATACAAATATATAGATATATATGTTCCATTGCTTTGATATAAAAACCGTACAAATTTTACAATCAAGTCAAAAATTATTTTTTCGACCTATATAATTTTTACAACTTTTACATTATGAATGTTAAAATTAAGTTTTTAAGGTATGAAAACTACTTTCTACATCTATTCACGTTTCATTCACCATAGCGTGGCTTAATGTTATAGAAGCTTGTCCCTAAAAAATTTACCAGCGCTGGACGCGTGTTTGTAAATTTGCCTTTGTTATCCTTGGTTTTGGGTTAAAGAGGTGAGGTTAAAGAGGCCTGCATTTGGGTTTTAAACGCTTTACAAACAATAAAAGTTTTGGCTGTTTTTTGGGTTGTTAGCAGCACGCAAAGTGGTTAATTTTTAATGGCAGCCAAGCGCAAGGGTTGGACTTGACTTGGATCAATAAGTGATATGCGCCTTGATTTTTGAATGGAATGCACACATTTACCAATTTTTTACTTTGCAGAACTTAAGCATTAATTCAAGGACAGCACAAAGTAATAAGCAACCATGGATTGGGATTGGGCTGTGGGTGGCATAACCGATGAGACGCCACGCACGACGGGACCAGAGTGCATCAACTATATGACAAATCGTCGCCGTTGGACGGAAACGGTGCTTCTGTCGATTGTTTTCGTCTACATAATGTATAGCTCTTGGAAGCAACTAAAGCCCATTAGTTTGCCGCCGCCACATGAGTTGCAGAAATCGCATAGTCCAATGCGTTTGTTCCTGATTATAGCCATGTCTTGCATTTTTGGCATAGAGTTGGGCTTTAAGCTGGCTGGTCGCTCTATGATCTTTGCGCTGAATCCTTGTCATATACAAACCTGCCTGCAGGTAGGCTTTATATGAAGTTTAAATAAAACATAATTCATAATTAATGTTACTTTTGTAGATCTATCTGCTGGCCGCCAAGCCAACAAAAACCACAACAGCGCTGTTTCGCGTACAGTTGAGTAATTTGAATGGTCCGTTTCTAGCATTTCTGTTTCCCGAGGTGGAGGGACGCACATATCCATTCGAGCAGGCCACCTACTGGATTCAGCATGCACTGCTTTATATAATTCCCATTTATATATTGAGAAGTGGTACTTAATTTATTGTAAGAATCACCAGATTCCTTTATGAGAATGTTGCGTACTTTCAGGCGCTTACACTATCGAAGATCTTGGTGACTTTCAGTGGACAAAAATCGGCACCGCTTTTATGCTATTCTATCATTTCGTGATGCTATCGCCCCTATCCATAGTAAGTACATTTTTATAAAATCTAAAAATCTTTAAAATGTAAAAAACTGCTCCGACACCCTACAGTTCACCGGCATTAATCTAGATCATATGCTGTGCGCTGCTTTGTCGGATCCATTCCAAGGCCAAAACTACAGACTGTTTGCCTGTTGCCATCAGGCTTTTCTATGTCCGCTGCTGAATAAGGCAACCGTGCTGTTGTTTGCATCCCGAAAAAGCACTCCCACCGGCAATGGTCTACATAGCAGACAAGGTTGTGAGAGCTTGCACCAGTCGGATATGGGTGTGGAGAGAGAAGTGCCTTTATATCATCAATTGGCTCATCAGGAGTATGCCACAGCAGAGGAAGCGACTGAGACGTTGATGCGGCATCGTTACAATGCCCAGGCCCAGGCCCAGGCTCAAGCGGCGGCTGCTGCCCATGCGCATGAAGTTTGCGAGGTTCTAACGTCAGAGTACACCATGCCCACGACAAAGATTGACTAGTATAGCGCGAAAGTTGTGCAGCAGCAATGTCGATGTCGATTAAACCAGTCAATTTCTAACCTTTATAGCAATTTACGTTTCTCTTAAACCCCCCTTTAGCTGCTGTAGCTAGCTAGTAACGTAGCCCTATACAACATATATAAACATATATAAGAAGTCTGCATGGTGAAATGATATGTGTACATATTAGAATATCATATGGTACATTTAAGACTAACATTATACATGCTCATTGAGGTTATACTTCTATAATACAACTACTTTAAATGCGATATTTAAACGTTCTAACTGGTTCAATTCAAATAATTTACAGTTAACAATTATGCAATAACAATAAAATGTACATTTCTAATTTTAAAACTGTAAAAAATACATTTATATAATATAGAAGAAAAATGTAAATTGCGCGGCTGAAACCACTGCTGTCGTCACTATCGCAACGTGCATGCATTAGGACGTTTGTAAGAAAATTGAACTAAGCTGTTCAATGTTTTGTTCCATACGTTTTTCATGTCGTTTATGCAATGCATTAAGATTCTAATATACATATATGAATAAATTAATTAAACACATTTTTAATGACAAGCTTTTATTTGAATGCTCTAAAAATAAGAAAATAAGATAATACGCAAAAATAGAAATACATGCAAAGTTTAACAAGAAAAACTTAAATTGCGCGCCTAAAACAGTTGCAATCGCAGTGCGCATGCGTTAGATCTGGCAGCACCTTTTTAAGTAAATTGAACTCAGCTGTTCAATGCTTTTTTCCAATTGGTTTTAAAGTCGTTTATGCATTGCATTATGGTTCTAATATACATATATTAATAAATTAATTAAACACATTTTGAATGACAAGCGTTTATTTGAATGCTCTAAGAAAACTTAAGTTGCGCGCCTAAAACAGCTGCAATCGCAGCGCGCATGCATTACATCTGGCAACACCTTTTTAAGAAAATTGAACTCAGCTGTTCATTCCAAAAGTTTTTCACGCCGTTCGGACGCGCTTTTAGCAAAAGAGAGAAAAAAACGTGTTTAATACGATTGCATATTGCAAAAATTAACAAAAATTCAGCAAACTACCAACATTGCATTGCATTAAAGTCTTAATAAATATTAAAAAGACGTACCCCAACGTGTTAATGTAAATGCACAGTTTTATTTTTATGCGCCGCAAGTGCCAGAACAAGAAGAAGAGCAAGACAGAGAGGCTCAACCTCAGCCAGGCAAAGTCAATTGATAATAATACAATTTAAAAATACACACTCACACTGAGAAAAGCATTTCTTGCGCTTTTATTTATGATAATTTGATAACAATAAGCATTTGCTGGCGGTGTTGAATTTTAATTTAATTGAAAGTGGAAACGCGGTAACAGCGACGCGGCGGCGACGTCAGCGCTAGTTTGGCAGTCATGTGTGTACGTGTGTGCATGTCAACTACGAGCTCATGTGTGTGTGTGTGCTGAAGATGCGCGAAAACGTCAATTAATTGCAACAACAACAAACCGCAACAGCAACAAACGAGGGGCCAAAAGGTGCGAATGAAGCGCAAGAAAAAGAAAAATCAATAGAAATAGCATGCAAAACCTATTGAAAGTCGCACAGTGTAAAAATGTATCGATATAGTGGAAATTCAAACTATAGAACAGATAGCCGCAGCTATAACAAAATCAACGCTATTAATAAATAATATTGCCGCAATTGGGCTGACAGCAGCAGCGCCCACATCGCCTACGCAGATGATGCGTTGCATATGCGAAATTGCGTAATTTCAATAAAAGAAGGCTGAACAAAAAATCATAAACTGCGAACTTCATCCAAAAGTGTTAGAACAAACTTTGAGCTTGTATATGTGTGTGTGTACGAAGTGAATGTTTATTTATTTTGGTGTAAATTCCGGTCGGTCGCATTCTGCCGCTGTATCTGTGTGTGTGCGTGTGTTCAAATAAAGGCGGCAATAAGAACAACAACAACATGGCGGCGGCAACAGATGGCTCTGCCAAGGCAGCCGCGGCTGCTGCGTCAACTTCGCCGCCAACAACAACGTCGAATGGCAGCAGCCTAACCGGCAAATCACCCAAATTGGCCACACAGACTTCAACAACTTTACCGCAGAGTCCAGCAGCTGTAGCTTCGTCATCAACCGCTTCGGGCTTGCCGGCCTCCGTTTCGCATTTCTACTACAAGCACGGCCTCTTCCTGTCCAGCTATCCAACATGTGCCTCCAGCATAGCCCTAATGGCTATTTTGCTGTCGTGGTAAGATTCTTTTTACGTCAGACTCGGAGGGCCGTCGTCGTCAGGGTGGCTGGCGAATTCTAGGAAATGTGTGTATAGATGTATATCTTTGTTTGTGTTATGGGTTTTTTTTCATGTATTTACACTATCCTACAGAGACTTAGCTATAACTACCCTAAAATGCATAACCAACTAAGCGTGACTAATAGATCTTTGCATGTACATATTATGGAATTTACGAGTACATATAATCAAAAACGTTTTAGGCCAACTAACTTTTTCAATTCATTTTTGCACGCAATATAATATGCAACACATCAAAACAATCAATATGTTAAACATGCTGATAAGAAATTTTAAGCTTAATATGTAGCGTTCACCAGGAAGTTTTTGTTCAGGTAAAATGTTTTACCAGAACGTCACCCTTGTAGCGTTTTTCTTTTCATAATTGCCTTTAACTTATATACCTTCAGCTATGGGAGAAGGGTTTATTATCTACGCTTTATCCTGCCCACATGAACGAGTTCAATTTAATGAGTAATTCCTATATTTGTATGTACAATATATATATATTTTATCTAAAGATAATAATGAACTACGAGAGTATTATAATTTGGTCACAATGCGTATTTGCAATTAATAGAAGAACAAATTCCCGACCAGATATTGTATGTATATGTAATGTACATTAATATGTATTTTTGACCAAATTTGGCATAATGAAACCAAACATCAGATACATAAACAAAAGATGAATATAAGAGTAATTCCAAAAACACTTTTGGACACAAAAATGTTTGTAAAGTTATACAAAATGTACATTATTAAAGTCCATAAACCAATTAAAAACCGGACTGGGATGCTATACCATATAGAGCCGACTTCAACTTAATAGAACATTTTTTTCAAAATTTACAGATGTGTCATTATGTGTCGAAAAGCTTTCTTTTTTTTTTGCAATTGTAACTATTTATATATATCTGGAAGAGTGTGTAAGCTTCGATTGTCCGAAGTTAGTCTTCCTCTCTTTTTTTCTAAGAATATTCATTAATCAAGCTTCATACGAATTGCCATTCCCACCAGCAGTGGTCATAAATACATATTCTTCATATGAAATTTAAGTCTGAGAAAAAGTCGAGTCGATCCGAAAGATAATAAACATAAATACAAAGTGCAATAATGTCACAACTTTTTAGGTTTAACATTTTGCATATAGGAAGTTAATTTTACACAAATTTACAGCAGTAATAAAAAATGAATAACAACATACTTATTATAAATCGAAAAATCCTTCTGACTTTAATAGAAATCCCTACTTTTCATTGCTAAAAGCAGACAACATATGCAATTCTAGTCCCTAAATTATGGGTGTGTCGAACTAAATATAATCAATGGTGTAAATCTATCTCTGTTTCTGTTTGTCTTCAAATTTTAATAATGCCTGCATTTCACAGTTAGATAATATTTTAGTTGAATTATCAGTAAAAATTTGTTGACTACGCCTCCATTCTCACACCAATTGCGTCAATGGAATATATTAAGTGGATTTTCCTAGCTGATAATGCATTAAATAACACATATAGGAAATCGATTGATTACAACTAAATCATTAAACAGTTTTTTACTGAAACTAGAGCTAAACATACTTCTGCATTATTGAAGTGGAAGCAAATAACCGTAGGCCACAGCTGTTCCAAGTTAGTGGAAACGGGTGCGTCCCCTATTGCCTGACTTTTGGGGGCTGTCTGTCAACATATATACGACTTGCTGTTGGGCATCGCAACAATGTCATTAAAATGATTTTATAATTTTTTAATACATATAAGCAGTGTCATGTTAAACACATGCTTTTTCTCGCATTTCAAATGCTTTTAATGGAAATAATTTCATAATCAATTGCTTACAGGTAAGAAAAACAAAACATGAAGCGATTTCATCAGGTACCCTTGAGAACTAATCAGTTAGATAATACTGATCGTTGTCACTGTTAAATGCAGTAATCAGCAATCCCTAACACTATACTTATAGATCATGATCCCTCACATTAAAGAGCCCGCCCAGTTTGTCGCCTCTTATTGCATGACAGATTATCAACGGTGTCATGAAATCACTAATTAATAGATATATATATATATATTGCTCAAAATTAATACTCATTCGTTTTTATGGGTCGCATTGTCTGTTTTCCATAGCTAAACTTTAGGGTTATACTCGTAGCGGGGCGGGAGGGACCGTGGCAAAATTGAAAAGCAAACTTGATCTTACGCCCCACAAGGAGAGTCTACATACCAAATTTGGTCTCTCTAGCTCTTACAGTCTCCGAGATCTAGGTGTTCGTGCGGACGGACGGAGCGACGGACAGACATGCCTAGATCGACTCGGCTGTTGATGCTGATCAAGAATATGCACATTTATGAGGTCTTAGACGCTTCCTTCTGCCTCTTACATACATTTGCACGAATCAAAATACTCGTTTACTCTACTAGAGTACGAGTATAATTATCAAAAGTTTCAAAAATTTTGATCACAGCATTACATTTATAATCTGTGATAATCAGATCACAGAATTCCTCAGAGGATGATGGGTTTTTCTGAGATCATTGATCATCGATTAGAATTACAATAAATACAAACTGAATTTGGTTCGATTTGGATGAAAAACAAAAACGAAGAAATCAATTCTATGGGGGCTAAAAACACTAAAATGGGCGGTAGTTCTTATGGAGACCACCGTAAAAAGTGGGGGTGGCGAACAATTAAATAAACTTGACCTAAGTACATATTTATGGCACATAAAAATCTAAATTTAAAGTTTCTATCTCTTGTAGCTAGATTTTCATACATCCGGACAGACAGACGGACTTAGCCAGATCGACTCGGCTGATCAAGAATATATATATCTTGTAGAGTCGGAAACGCTTCTTTCTACCTGTTACACACATTTCAGAAGCTTCATATACTCTTGTACTATAGGTACAGGGTATAATAAATATAGTTCACTTGCAGGTGATCATGATCAGTGACATCAATCCACTAACAACACGCTGATCACTGAACCGGTTCTCATTGATACGCCCATAGATTTCCCAAATCGATGCTTAAAAGATATATCATGTTAAAACCATAACTAGTAAATGCTTCATAGCTCGAATTGTCTGATATGCTACCGATTGACATCCCCCCCCAGTGCTAGCGCTTGGTCAGCAAATTTTTCACATTTTCTGCACAGTTACCATGCCAATCGAAAGCCGAAACCCATAGTTAGTTGCCAACACATCGGTTTTAGGTGAGATCGCGCTAAAATCACTATTCGGCCTGGGCTTTATCAGCATTAGAAATCAAGCGTTTTGCTGGGCATTGGGTGGAGTCAACGACTAATGGAAGCTTATCAGTGGCTAGAGGTACGTGGAGGCCGCTTCGATTGTTTTCACATTTGGTTATAGCAATTGTTGTCTATGGGCAATGTCGGCTCCACTGGCCTTGCTAACCTTGAAAACAACCAAATAGCTGTTAAATCAGCGACAGCTTAGAGATTAGAAATTGGAAATGTTTTGGGGGGGACACGTTGACAAACAAACACACACGCGCCGATCTTAAAATAGCAAATCTAGCAAATTAGTTAAAAACACTTTTGGTTTTAAACATATTTTCTGTCTCTTTCTTTCTCCCATTATAGCTATCCGCTGATGAATATACCTTTGCCTGGCACAATACCCACTAAAATTGTTCTGCCCTATGAGGGCCGGTATACGCATACGGAAATGCCTACCACGGTTTACAATCATAGTGGTGGCTCGCCAATGCCAGCATCAGCAATTCCTACGTCAGCATCGTCCCCACAACAGCAACAACAATTGTTTAATGGCAGCGGTACAGAACGAGGCCAGCCTCCTGAACCGCCGCTCTTGCCCTGGGCCCAGAGCACTCCGCCTTTCTTCTACGTGCAACAGATAATGTTGCGCGCCAGCGTGCTGCCCTGGACGGATGAGATGCAGCTAATGGATGCGTTTCGTGCGCCACTCTATGAAGTTTTTAAATTGCTCGAAATTGTGCGCAATCATCAGAGCAACGAGAAGTAAGTGGATGTTTTCTATATACCCTTCCAAAGGTTATCCTAAAATGTTTAACCATATTTGTAACGCAAGGAAAGAATCTTGTGAAACTTGACTATACATTTTTATATCCATATAAGGAACCAAGGTATTAAAAGATGATTTGATATATCCACTAGCAAATTAGCTAAGTATACTCTGGATATTAACTTTATAATTGTCTGGATCGATAGATGAATACGTAAATTTATACGTTAGGGTATTTAAGCTTCGGCTGTCCGAAGCTAACTTCCTTCCTTGTATTATTTGTATATATTATTTTTGTGCCTTCCCTGACATTGCCTTTAATTGAATCATTTTACATCCCTTCCTCTCCAGCCAGCGCACACTGGAGCAAAGCTGTCTGCATGTGGATAATGTGAAGCGAGGCGCCCAACAGCAGCTCGATCAAATCTTTCCGGAGTACGGCTGCCTATTGCTATCACCAGCCAATGTATGGGCACATAATGCCCAAAACTTTACCAGAGATACGAATATACTGAACACCATATTTCAATATCATGTAAGTTGGTGTAAGCTTAACTCGGTGGGATATGTGGGTTGGAGTCTAGGGTCTAACGCCAAATTGTCTAAAAAAAAGCAAGTTTATATTGTTTGGGGGCGATGATGGGTCCATCTCTGAGCTGCCACACACTTTGTTTGACATTCACTCGATGCGCGTGCCGTTTGCGACACACAAATTAGTTAACCCGCTTGTGCCTTATCTGCTAAAGTTTACTCATATTTTGGGTTGATGATTCAAGTACACAAACAAAGGTAGATAATGAATAAACAGTTGGATTCTTTCTGAATTCATAAAAATCCACCTGCACGATTTTTAAGATTAGATGAAGATTAGCACTTGATGGAAATTGTTAAGCGTTAATAATTCTAGTATTTACCAGTTCTATGTAACGTAGCTCTGTATATATTCTACCCATAAATCATCCAAGTTCAGCGGGACATCTTCATCATTGTAGTATCCTATATGGCCTATTTGTAAGATTAAAGAAGAGGAGTAATTCGTTTTACATTTCCTCGGCTGGGCATTCTTCAATAAAATCGCATAGAATATCTATCTTATTTAGATAGATAATATTATCGATGCATTGTCCTACATCACATTTCAAGCTAGTATGACCTAGCAGTACCCTTATTTGGTCACTAAACACATTTGTAGATATTACAGTGTGCAAATATTTATAGATTTGAGAGCGTCGGCCCGTGTAGTGTGCACATGTTTGGCAACCTTTGGGTTGGGTATTAAATGTTTGCTTTTGTCAATAACTGAAGTAGAAACTGATTAGTTGACGCTAATGAAAAGGTATACACAATTAAATAGTGGAGTTTTATGCATACGTAGATTCATACCTAATGCTTGACTCATGCAACCTGTTTTTATTGCACATTCATATTCCTCTATCTCTGATTTTGTTTTGGCGATAATTTCATGCCTCTGTATGCGAAGTGAATTTATTTTGTTGCTATTTTATATAAAATGCGACAATTTACAAAAGCTGATGCCGGCATTTTCCTATCATGCCTGCTCCTCCCCCAAGGGCCTTGAACTTGTGTGCCAATTGTCAGAGCTGTCTTTGTAATGTTTTATTTTTTTTTTCAAATTCTGTATAGTTAAATAAAACTTGCACGCTTTAGAAAAGCCCAGTGAATTTGTTTATATTTTTATAAACGCAGCGACCTATTGAAATGATACTTCGGGCTATTTTTTCTCAAAGAAATTTAAAGTTGATATACATACAGACATCGCGGTTCAGGAAATACTTAGATAAGAATGGTATCGCTAAATGTAATTTCCAAAAATTGTTTATATTGAATAATAAAAACAAAAACACATTTCTGCGCATATAGTTGAGATTGTGAATTGGCGGCGTTCAAGTGAATTGTAATGCTTACAGTAATAGATAATAGTTTCTTGACCAACGATAACAACATAATACGCAACTACAAAAATTTAGACAACCCCGCCGCTTTAGCTGTGAAGTGACCGACCATATAGCTTTATTCAGTCGGAAAATGTTTGACACACCCTCTCGATGCTGTTGCTCTGATAATATTGTTTTCTTATCGTCTGTCATTAAATTCTTAACCATGCCGAATTATAGCTAAGACGATCCATACTATTCACTTCACAGTTGTGAGGAATTAAAAACAAAATCATTAGTTTACTAAACTTTAGAGCTTTACTATAACTTTTCTAAGAGAGAGAGGAATAATAGCAAGAACTCAATAACCGCTGGTAGCGAAGCCAGCGCCTTATAGTCATATGCGTAGACGTAACTTCGTGTTGTGCTCATTGAATGTAGTTAGCTGATGTTTTTGATACGATGTCACTTCGTGCTCTGCCTGTACCCTCACATATGCAGGATTGAGATGTTGTGATAGCATGTATCTGCCTATCGCAACTATTTGACCTAACTGGTTGACGAACAATGGACAGCCCAAATGTTAAGATCTAGAAGGCTGATTTTATTACACATTTTAAAATTTGTAGTGGAAATTCATCGTATTTTAGTGTTTAATCTTAATGTTTGTATTAAAGGTGGGGAAAATTTACATTCATGGCTTTCTTCTTGAAATTTCTAGATTTTATAAGAAAAATCGTCTGAGACTAGTGAAGATATACATATAATTAAGGCATGTACTAGAAAGTCGGGTACAACCGTTTATTAAACCAAATTTCGTAAACCCCAATTTTTTTAAACGCCGATTAAAATAGCTATTCTTATTTCTAATTAATTTTATATAGTATTTAACTCTAGTTAACTCTTAGTTAATGGATTTTGTCTTGTCTTTGCTTTTAAACTTTTGCCTCGTCTTTTCGAATTGTTCGCACTTTTACCCCAAAAACAAAAAATATAAATATATGTACAAGCTTACATAATTGTTGCTAGCCAGCTTAGCGAATGAGTAACAATTGTTATTTTAGTTGCCGAGCTAACCCAGCCATTATGTAGTTTAGGGGACAAAGATCAGACCCCGCACCGGCTTCCCTTGCAACTATATTGTGATTAGCCCCACTTTATAGATAAACGGAGACTTTTCTAAGTAGAATATCTCTGACATTATCTTTATCTAGCTAAGAAAAGCTAATCGCATATTTTCCCACCTTTGTTGCAGAATCTACAAAAGTCGAAAGTGTCGGCGGCGGAAATGCTATTTGGATTGCCCATGCAAGATACGGGTTTCAAGCGATATCCGCTGCGTGCTCGTTCAAGGATCATACAATATGCCTTGACGCTGATACTGAAGCATAACGATGTTGAGTTCTTGGAAACGTTAAAAGAGAAGCTGCTGCGCTATTATCCACCACTGCCAGGAGAGGCAATGCCTGGTTCTGGTGAGGCAGAGGAATCATCAACCATTACGTACATTTTCTATCCGGGCGAATACAAGATCTGGGAGTTTCTACCCTTGTCGGTGGCCTTCGTTTTGGTGTTTGTTTACGTGTACTTCTCGGTGCGTAAGATTGATGTGTTCCGCTCACGCATCCTGCTGGCCTTGTGCAGTGTTTTCACCACTGGCGGCAGTCTAGCCATGTCGCTGGGACTGTGCTTCTTCTTTGGCCTAACCATATCGCTGCAATCGAAGGACATCTTCCCGTATCTGGTCATACTGGTGGGGCTGGAGAACAGTCTGGTCATAACCAGAAGCGTTGTGTCCATGGACGAGACATTTGATGTGAAAATACGCATCGCCCAGGCGCTCAGCAAGGAGGGTTGGCACATCTCCAAGACGCTGATGACGGAGATTACCATACTGACCATTGGTCTGGCCACCTTTGTGCCGGTCATACAGGAGTTCTGCATCTTTGCCATCGTTGGCCTGCTCTCGGACTTTATGCTGCAGATGCTGCTGTTCTCCACCATCCTGGCCATGAACATTAGGCGTTCGGAGTACACGGCGGAGGCCAAGCATCTGCCCAAAATGATGCTCAGTTGCACCCAGGGTCTGGGCTCTGGCCGGCAGGACTTCCGCTTCTTTGGCGCGGCGCCAGCGCTGCCGCCCTTCGTGCCGGGCACATTCCAACGCTCCCAGTCGCATCCGAAGCTTTGCTTTGCGGACACTGTGGGGGAGCGAAACTCCCTGGTTAATGGACATGCCACGCCGCACGAGCCACGTATACCCAAGCGCATCAAAATTGTGAATCTATGGGCACGCACCCGTTTCTTTCAGCGCGCCTTCATGATCTGGATGAGCGTGTGGATCTGTTCCATAGTCTACAACTCGGGCTACCTGGAGCAGTTGTTCAGTGTGCAGAGTAATGGCACCATGAATGCGGCGTTGGAGCTGCAGCGTCGCCTGCAGGCTGGCAGGGGTGCCGTCAGCAGCTTCTTGCAGGGCTGGAAGGAAGGCGGCGAGCAACTGTTTGGGGCAGGCGTTGGAACCACCACGCCAAGCAGCAGCCCCAAAACTCCCTTGGATCCGCTCCACGAGATGAATGCCAACGATATAAATGAGACGGCCGCAGAGCTGCTGCGCCTGCGATATCCCAACTTTGAGCTAAACTACTTTCTTTCCAACTTCCACTGGGCTACCATTATGAAGCAGTACAACATGTCGCTGAGTGGCCACTATGTGACGTTGCTGCCCACCATAAGATTGGCGCAGGCCATCAGCCCAGAGCTGGCAACTCTGTTGCGTAATCCTCAGGAGCAGCTACAGCAAAACTTCCAGTGGAAGGCTTTGGCAGCTGCCCTCGACCCCCTCGACTTTAATGATGATGATGGACGGCGGGAATCACCCATGGTGATGCCTGGCGGCATGCCACTAGTACCGAAAAGCCCTATGGAGATCTTCTTTGCCATCCTGCTGTGCTGCATCAGCATCTTTGTGCTTTGCTATACCATGGTCGTCTTCTATCGCTGTATCTGCACTCGCAACTATGCCGAGTGGCGGTCCAGCTGGCACGAGTCGGAGGCGCCGCACAAGCAAACCGAGCAGATCCTGGAGGGCGTGCCCACCCAGATTGCCGGACACAAACATCGCATTGAGTGCCTGGTCTCCGATGGCGCCTACATTATCAGCTGCTGTTTGAAGGGCCAGATCCGAGTCTGGGATGCCCGCAGCGGCGAGCAGCTGGCCAGCATTGAGCGCAGAGAAGTCCAGATAACTCAACCCCATCAGGTTCATGATGGCCAGAGCCAGCCGACCATGCTGGTTCGGAAGCTGCCCAGTTCGCCGGTTTGGTGTCTGGATTACTTTGATAATCTCATTGCCGTCGGCTGTGCCAATGGCAGAGTTGAGCTCTGGGAGTCACCCGCCGGAGTGCTCAAGTGTGCCTATCAGGAGGATGCCAAACGAAATCAGGGCATCACCCATATTCATCTGAATGGCGATCGTGTGATTGTGGCACGTCTTAATGGCCGCCTAGATTTCTATCGCCTGGAGACGTACTACAAAGGCAAACAGATCGATTGGGGTTTCACATCCGCCTACAGACGCAGTAAGTAGTTGAATCCTTACATCCTCCAGTCAACGAGATACTAACCTATTTACTCTCTCTCTCTTATTTCCTTGGCAGCCCATGTGCGCACTGGCTCCACTGGAAGTCTGGGCTTGATGATGCAGCAACAGCAGCGCTATCAGCAGGATGTTGCCCAAAAAAATGCCAAGGAAGAGATGAAAATCACGCTGGAGGGTGTGCGACTGGCACACCAACAGCCCATTACCTGTATGCAGGTGGTCAATGACATGGTCTTTACCGGCAGCCAGGATCACACGCTAAAGGTGAGACGGTTTTTCTGGCCTGTTGATGCAAATAAACAATGATGATTTTTCTCATCTATCCTTCGACCAGGTGTATTGCCTAAACAAAGTGGATGTGGAATACACACTGCATGGCCATTGTGGTCCCATTACCTGCCTCTTTGTGGATCGCTGGCAACCGGGCACTGGTGGCTCTGGCTCGCAGGATGGCCTTCTATGTGTATGGGATCTATTTACGGGCTCCCTATTCTACAATATACAGGCCCACGATGGCGCCGTCAGTTGCTTGGCCTGTGCGCCCACCTATGTGATCTCGCTGGGCACAGATGAACGCATATGCGTGTGGGAGCGCTTCCAGGGCAATCTGCTGACCACCATTAATATCTCAAATGCCTATTCAAGCCTGCTAATGCTGACACCGTCACTCTTGGTCACCAGTAAAATGGGTAAGTTTCAATCCAGCCCAGCTAGTGAACGCTCAGAACGACGTTCAAAGCACTCGTGCTAAAAAAGAATTGAGTGAAGAATGCGAAGTCGAAAAAATTCGAATGAGTTTGTTCAAAAAACATTTGTACTCACAAATTCTGAGTAAAGCCATGCAGACCCCTATTACTAATAAAGCTAATATATCCACATCCTTGCAGGTTCGCTCATTGTGTGGGATGTGCGCACCGGCCAGCCGGCGCGCGAGGTCAAACTGGACTTTGCCAATATGCAGCTGTGCCCCAAAATAATGATGCTTGCCTGCGACTCCGTTGTCTGCGACTATGGCAATGAGATACGAGTGGTGCGTTTTCCCATTGTGGCCGACAAATGTCATTGAACTTAGGATTATCTTGTATGTGTGTTCATCAGAGAACTGCGAAATTATAGTTTGCTCATGAGCTATAACTATTCATCATTGCCTTCAACGTCGACGTTGACAGTGCGTAATTTTGATTAGGATGGATGAGGAGTGGATGAGGCGGGGGGCTTTAACGAAGAGAACAGTTTCTTCTTCCCTCCCTCTGTGCTCTTGGGCAGTTGCTGCCTGACAGCTACCTATCTGGGTGTTTGTTTGTATGTGTGTCTGTGTAGGTGCCAGCTGCGTATGCAGCAGCATAATCGTGAACTGTCGATGCGTTGATGTTCAGAGTTTGCCTTACATATTCCGTAGACAAAATTTCACTTGAGCGCAAGATCACAAGTTGCAGTTCTCTGGTGTGCATACAATGCATTAATTTATACTTATATTGTTAGCATTGCACGATTTAACCAGTGTGGGTTATGTTTTTATATAATATTACATATATATTACTTTATCAGATTCTTTTAACTCTAGAAATACACACATGAAATGTTATATGTATATAAATCGTATGTATAAGTATAAATACATATATTTTTACACACATAATTGCATACATATATAATAAACCTATATATCATACATAGTGTCTTACAGCGCCTCAGCCTAACTATAAATGACAAAAAACCTAAAATTAACAAATTAACGATATATGAAATATATGTATATATTTATTTAGACACGCCTACGCTTAATTTTCTAAATGAAAAGTAAAAATTAAAAAAGAAAACTTACAGACGATTGTTTAAATATATTTGTAAAGCGAGCAAGGGCGTAGCCAGCCTTGTACAAATTGGGGTGCAGCAGCAGTTCGAGTATCTTAATAAAATGCTTCTGTCTTGATGTTTGTGCTACCAAACTATAGGCCAGTTTTTATTAAATTTGACTGTGGGTGTGACGTAGCCGTACTAAAAAAAAGATACGATAGTTTTTAATAAGTTAAATGAAATTAAATTCAAAGTTGTCCTTATGTATAATACATACGCAAGCAGGAGATGACTAAACTGAGGAGTAGTCCGTTACCGAACGCATAATTAGGATTAGGGTAAGCGAGAGCGTCTGAGAAGCGAAGGGGACAGACAGGTGCTTCTCCTTTGTTACTGTTTTTTTCTGCGTTTGTATGTATTGGTTTTGCGAAAAGAGCTCGAAACTGAAATGTTGAGAAACGTTAATTGGGCGCAAATGTATAATTTTTGAGGGTTGATAGGAAATTTGTTGATCGTGTCTGTAGAATTCCCAAACAGAAACCCGGGCAACGCCGGATAAACTAGTAAAGCTTTCTCTAAAAAATATCTCTGCTTTAAATCTTTAATCTAAGAATTCCTGATAAATATCGAATAATACTTGCTATAAATCATTTTAAAAATCAAAACTAGACTCGAATTAGATGCGCAGTTTGACTTAAGCTTAAGATAAAACTGTCATATACACATTTTTTATGCAAGTGTCTAAAAAGTAGGCCTATCCTGCCACCGCTGTTGTATCAACAAGGGTCAAATAAAAATATCATATAGCTGCCTTAAGATCGATTGTATCGATTAATGGTCTCTATGAAAATCCCAAAATGGATTATTAACTTTTTGTCATAAAATTGGTAACGCAACGACAAAGTAAGCATTACAGCAAATATAACGTAAACTATAGCGTAACTAAAGGCAGTCGATATAACTATGTCAGTCTATAAGATCTGAAAGGTCTTCAAATCTTTAGTTCTAATACTATCTTCACCAGTGAATTACTAAGTTTTGAAGTGAAAATTACCTAGACGATAGATAAAAGTTAATGCTAATACGCTCGTGCTTATGAACATGCTTTTTCATAGCAGAAATTTCAGTGTGTCCCTAAATAAATGTTTTTTTTTCAATTTTTGTTGCTTACATAGAATATAGAATTTGAAATCAAGATATATTTGAAATTCTACTTAACCTAAGTTTATTACAATTTCAACTCAAGTAACATCTCAAAAAGAAAAATAAATTTTGAAAAATGGAAGCACAAGATCCTATATTCAAAACATTAAGAAACCGAGATATTCCATATAACCCATCCAAAAGTCCCAGGCCTCGTCGATTTCGTGACAATGGGAATCAAAATGAGACCGCGGAGGAAGCCAAGAATGAACCAAATGGAGGGGACGATGTTACATTTATCTCAAGTTCAGGGGACCCTGTAGATATTGAGGATCTCTCAAATGATGATGTTATATTCATATCAAATTCCAGGGATCCAAAAGCATTTTTGGATCTATCAAATGAGGAGTAATGTAAATATCTACGGTATATTGAAAGATTTGCTCATTTTACTAACGATCCCCTGTTCCAGAGTTCGCTCCCAAAGTTCCTCGTTTGTTAGCCTTTATATATTTTTCTTAATATTGTATAATGTTCTCGAGATGATAACATTTTAATTCGTTATATTTTATAAATTAATTTATTTACACAATTAATATATACAGAAAGGTAAGCTAAGCTAAGACTATGAAATCCTCCTAAACTATTTTTCAATAACTATTCAGATTTAGATTCTTCTTTCCACAACAATATTGGGAATTATTACACCTCACTTGTGAATTAGTTGAAGCACAGCTTAATATTATAGTTTTATTATATTCGGTAATATTTTGATTATTTAAATACGAATCGAAAACTATTTAAATGTAAATCCTTTATTTCAGATGTTAACGAGGTAATTCACCGCAAGGTCCACTCTACAAGGTCTGTCCCATAGAATTCTGTTTTTGGTTTTCAAGACAGCCGATAGAAATATTAACCGCATATGTCACTAATTCAAAAGAAATCGTATGTGTCCGTCATTTATTTATCATAGCAATTATCGTTTCAAGTAACATTCCTTATTCAGCTTATTTTCAAACTACAAGATTCAATCCCTTGTAAAAATCATCTTAACGGAGATTAAAAATATGCATGAAATCGTATGAATTGGTCTACAAAATGCTGTTGGTAATACTTCTTGACAGTGCTGTCATAGTCTACGCCTTTGCGTCCTCTGGCTATCACAAATATCTCGAAGGCGTTATGGGCAAAACCAAGCCTGCTGAATCCCATCATCATAAATAGCAAGATACTCTCGGACTCTGGCCATACCTATGACCTGAGCTATATGGTGGAATATACGGAACGTCTAGCCCACTGGTCACAGTGGCTAAATACGGCCACAGCGAAATATATGGTGGTTAAGACAATGACAGGCGTTAAACCGGAAGAGATTGCCATACAGTCGACCCACGAAACATGCTTCTTCGGTGACTTCTATTGCTTGCAGTCCCTCAGCGAGATCAAGTTCAGCTCTAGGCGATGATACTTATGCTTATCCAAGGATACAATATCAATCCCCCCCCCCCCCCGCTACTGACAGGGGCCTTCCAGAGGCAGCTCCAATATCAGCGAAGCGCTTTTATGCATAATCTGATCCAAATATTCAGCAAGCAGTACAACAACTATGAATATGGTAATTCAAATCTCTCACTCGCAGTTTATTTAAAAACTTCATAAATGTGCACAAATAACATGTATGTAAATGTTAAATTCAACTAGGGTCCATATACCATTATGATAATTATTCAACAACAATGTATATAATTTTCTGCTTGGATTAAGCAGCAATCCTATAGGTAAATGTCAATCACTCAAAGATCCCAGCAAATTTGAAGCATCCTACAAGCTAGAGAAATAAAAGGTAACTGCTTTCCACAACAAAAACGTCAGGTGTGTATTTGGGTGTGGTGTGGGTGCTTTGACTCTAGCCACAAGTCAATGTCAGGCCATTGGTAGACGTCAGGAGTTGAACTTGAAAATTAAGCTGCTAACTTATACGGCTTTGCGCCTGTCAAAATTGTATAGGTACAGTTAACCCTGAATTGCAATAAATCGATGCCTGCCTGTCCAGACGTTGCCATGGCGATCCCCACAGGGCCAAACAGTCGACTCGATACGATACTGACATATGTGGAGGAGTGCTTTGCTTTTATAAACAATTGCGGCGCAAAAACATGGGAATGTTGCACAATTTAGCGGATTTTATCAAAATTAAAAAGGATAAAATGACAATTCTTGTGCTGGGCCTGAACAACAGTGGCAAGTCGACCATAGTGAATCATTTTAAGAAATCCAATGATCAGTCTACCATCATGGTGCCCACTGTGGGTTTTATGGTGGAACAGTTTTATAGTAAGTTTTCCCTAAGATATACTTACGTATACGTAATTTTTCACGACCTGACATTGAAATCCAATTTCAGCCATGGGCGTTAGCATTAAGGCTATAGACATGTCAGGTGCCACACGCTACAGAAATCTTTGGGAACATCAGTTCAAAAACTGTCAAGGCATTATCTATGTGATTGACTCCAGTGATCGTATGAGATTCGGTATGCGCAATCATATATAATACTTACAAATCTGTTTTAATATTTGCTCATTCTTTACAGTTGTGGTTAAAGATGAGCTAGAGCTTGTGCTACAGCATCCCGATTTATGTAATCGCATCGTCCCCATACTATTCTATGGCAACAAATCGGATGTAGAAGATTCGCTATCCAGTGTCAAAATAGCAGCAGGTATTGGGAAGCAATATAAACTGTCAATGATATATAACAAATCGACTATATACTTAACTTTCCCATATAGCATTAGGTTTGGAGAACATTAGGGAGAAACCCTGGCATATCTGCTCAAGCAATGCCGTCTCTGGTGAGGGCTTGGGCGAGGGCGTACAATGGCTTGTACAGCAAATACGCTTCGCGATGATGAGTCACAAGGATATAGCCAAATTGAGAGCAAAACAATCGAAATTAAATCTTTGAATATAAACTTTGTGAAATATTATTTTTTTTAGTTTATTTCGAGTTATTAGATAAATTCTGACCAGTGTAATTAATTGTTCTTCTTAAATTGTGTACGTCAACTTGGGTTAAGTACTTGGGGCATCTTTTTCGCTGTGTTGCCTTCCGTTTTCTTAAGGAAGTTTCGCCTCGTTCCCGCCTCTTGGTCGTCTTAGAATATACTGCTGTTTAACTGGCTCAAAAATATAATGTTTATTGAATAATTATATTAATGAACATTCCAATTTCTTAAAAATATTTTTTATAAAACAAATGCTTTATTGCCACTTGATTAAACGGTTTCAAAAGACATTTCAATGCTTATTCAAAATCCAAGAAATTACAACTTCATTTCTTGAGCTTGATAAATTTCGAGGCAAATTCAGAAACACCCACCGAGTTCTTATTCTTCTGATCGTACTCAAACCAATCATCCTCGGATAAGTCAACATCTTCAAATGACTGGCCATTCTCCGAGCTTTGTACTTTCCATCCGGACCGTGGCGAAAACTCAACAGGTTCCACGCCACGACAATCGAATATAACTATTGTTTTAAAGCTGCCCGCATCATCGGCTGTGTAGGCCACTGAATGGATAAGAATATTTGTAAGTATGTATGTATATAAAGCAACTCGTTCATTACTTACCATTCGATTTTTCCACAATATTAATTGAATTCTCACGTGCGCACATTTTACATTTCATATAGAAGTTAAAGCCATCCGTATTGCGGGTATCCTGCTGCACACGCTCCGATTCCGTTATGTCGTGCCATTTATCCGACTGCTCGCCACAATTGCTGCATACAAGTTTCACAACAAATGCATAATCCGGATGTGATGTTTCTAATTTATCTATGTTCTCCAAAGTTGCGGAGATTTGCAGTCCCACGCGACCCATTTTGTTTTCCTTAAATTTTTTGTTGTTTTCAGTGGCAGCTGACAAATAGAAACAGCTGTGTGGTGGTGTTGCCAGACCGCAGTCGAACTATATGGTCACACTAATTCAAAAGAACTTGCAACACTGCATTTTTGTTGATAGTAGAGGACGCAGAAAAATAAAATAAATAATGGATCCTAATAATATGAAAGCAGCACCAGCTTTGGCTGTGGATGAAATGTTTTCCGAAGGTCCTGGCTATATGGACATGGAGGAGGTGAGCTATGACTTGAATACTAAAATCTGCAAACACTGAACAACTAACTCGAGCTAGAGGGGCACAGGCACAACTTTTGCTGCACTTGCTCGGACATGGCAATAGCTGGCTAACAGTCGTTTAATGAATGTGAATGTGCGTGCGAGTACCTATTCTTGCCAAAGTGCTAAATGTCTCTAGCTCTAGTTAGTTGTTCTCTGCTGCCCACAAGAATAAGCTTTACTGAAACCACTTTTTCATTGCTTCCACAGTCGGGCAGTGTCACTGGCATGTTGTTGGATCATTTATCCACAAACGATAAACATGTCCATGCTGATTTCTATAATAATTTTGATGATCTATTCGATGAGGACGAGTGGTATCAAATAAAGGCCAAGACAGCATTGGCAGCTGATAATGCCACCACGTCCAAGTAGTTGTAAATTATGCTAAATTAATACATATACAGAAAAATCGATCATTTTAAATACAAGGTACAATCTTTATTAATTGGAAAGTTTTGTGTCAATAAATTAATTTAACGCGCTTCGGAGGTTTTCAAGCTTTGGCGTAATACGAAAATTATAAAAATGCTTACGTTTTTGTACAAAAGAAACTAGATGCTAAGGATTTTGCAGTGAGGCGTTGTGGAATGATTGTGTGTGCAACAAAATAACCTGCAATAAGGCTACAGCTGGCTCTGGCCCTTTAAACAATATTTATTGCACTTGTTATCCATCCAAAGGTGTGCCCAAATAGACCATAGACACCTCAGTGTTGCCATATACAGCGGATACTGTGGGATAAAGCTTTTTATCGGGCAGACCTGCAATGTGTGATATGAAACCATTAGCAAAGATTCGCAATGGCCAGGGACAGCTCACCTCTAAATGCGACGCCCAGAAACTCGTAGTTCTTCTCAAATGATAACGTGTTATCATCACAGTCGAGTATGACGCGTATCCGCTCTCCAACCTGATATTTGGGTGCATTATTCAGTAAGGGATAGCAGCCCTGCATGTCGCCGTTGTGCAGTAGATGGTTCTCAACCAGGTTCCAGCCCCAGCTCTGATCATCGGAGCCCAAGAGCGCCACATAGCCGTGACACTGTAGGGCCGCCTCCTTTGTGGATATGCCAATGACGGCCACAGTGCCCAGCGGTCCCTCCCAGATAACTTCCCAAGCATGACGGCCCTGACGAAAGCCGATTTTAGCTCGAGCCGCATCCGTGCTCTGGGCCACAGGATTGCTGAGCGGGAAAAAACCTGCATTAGCATTGACATTAATCTACAGTCGGAATGTCTCACCGATGTAAGGTAAAGCCGTTCGGCTTGATGTACACATTGCGTGAACAATCATTGGGACTCCAAGCATGCAGATAGGCCCGCAGCTTTGTCTTGTACGTGGAGACGGACGACAGTAGGTCTGATTTGATGGCCTCCTTTGGCAGCTTGCGCAGGCAATGCGAGCGCCACACATCGCTATTCTCATCGTTTAGGAAATGGTACCAGTTCTTGCACACCTGCGAACACCGACTTATGTCGCCCAGCTCCAAATATGAGAAAAGCACCTCCAGTACATTATAGTTACACAGAGCTTCCACCGGATCAACCATATTTGTTGTGTAGCGGTGCACGTCGTGCAGTCGACGTCAGTTATATATTTCTCCTCTGCGACATGTTTTTAAATTCATATCTTTTTATGTTGCGATTCAAACCGGATAAACGTAGTGGAACTACCAACGAGTTGGTAGAAACGCTAGTCAATAATAAAACCTGGTTATTTTTTTATTTATTTCTTAGAGTAACCGTATGTTTAAAGCTAAAAAATACAGATACATGCATGTAGGTATTTTCTGCAGTCATGTGTTATCGAAATCATTTGTTTACATTTCTTAGTGCTGCATAACGCGGAAAGCAACTGCTGTAATCAACAGCTGTTGTGTTTGTTTTTATTTTAGTTAAGGTGAAAACAGCCATTTCATTTTATCACTGCATTGTTTTGATTAAATTTAAGAGTGCCGCTTAGATGTTTTGCTAGCAACTAAAATATAAAGTAGGAAACTGATGGTAATTGTCAACGGAAATGCAAGCAACATAAGGTACTTCCGTTGTGGTTGGTGATCGATAAGTAGCTTACAATGATATTAATGGTGGGCGCCGTGTGATAAGAAGTGCAATACCTTGTTGCTTGAAAGACTGAAGATGCAGCTTATTTTTGTAGCCTGCAATTGCTAGTGGATACCGTTTGTACTTTGTCTGTTGACAAGCAAGTTTTACAGAGTATTCGATTTCATAAACATACGCTAATTGCCTTTAGATAATCGCTCCATAAATATATTTTCTGCCAAATATTCTGATTCCCGTCTGTCGTTACACAGCACTGCGCTAGTTCGATTGATGCGTAAATTTGGCGCGCCGAGCCCAATCAGCTGTTTAACAGTGCTGTCTGCCATTTTCTCTCGGCTGTCGAAGTCGTCGTCGTCGTTCCCAATCAACGAAAAAAGCAGCCATTAGGTATGAATTTTCTGCATATAGTGCTTATACCTAAAAACATAATTCATATCTAAATACGCCAGCAGAAAGACGAAAAGTTGTGTTATCTTTTGAAAAAAAGTGCAACAAAATCGAATCACGTTAAGTGCACGAAAAACGCCATTGAAAATAGGCATTAAAAGCAATTTGCGGCCGCCTTGCCTGTATATGCGTGCGTGCGAGTGTGCATGTGTGAGTGTGTCAAGAAAAAATGCGCTGCTGCTGGAATCAAAAAATACGCTCGCCATTTTGACTCGAGCTACAACGAAATTTTTCCCTAGCCTCATAGCCAATAAATAACCAATCCCCAGTGCTTAAAGCTAAAGTGCATAACGAACGAAAAAACCAGTGTGATATCTGGATCAAAGAGCATTTAATACACGTGTTACAATTGTGCAGTGAAAAAACAAATTTCATACGCGGGCCGCGCCATACAAATACCAGTTCAAACAATACCAGTTCATACACATATATACACACTGCGGCTACGTGCTTGTTGTGTGTGTGTGTGGTTGTGCTTGGGTATATTGAGGCTTTTTTTTGGCGGCTTGGTGTTGGAACGGCCCCCTAGAAGCGCAACAAAACCAACAACAATAAAGCAGGGTGTAGACCAGAGAGGTGACAGGCACCGAAAGGAAGGTAGTGAGTGTGTAAGAGATATATACATATAACTGCGTATAACGTACAGGTATCGGTGCGGGGCACCCTACTCAAACAACAGAACAATAGCTACGTCGACGTCACTACACCTGCCTATTTACCTACAACATACTTAAACTAAAGAAACACTAACAAAAACCCACTCTTGGAAAATGTCGCATAATACGGCTAGAGCTAGCGCTACGGCGAAGACGGAAGAAGTCAACTATTATTATCAGGATGAACATGGTAAGTGCGAGTTATACATATGCACATCATGTATGTAGATATGAATGCATGTACATAAAGAATTAATTTTGAAAAATATCGATAGTCGGTAGATCATTAAAAAATGTATATCGGCTTAATTATTAAGGTTAAATATCGGTATCGTGTTGAAAACTACATATATGTAGACTATATTGAAGAACCATTATGTAGTTTCATATATATAGGAAAGGGTACAAAGATGAGTGTGACTAACTTGATAAGGTTCAGCGAAATCATAAATTCTTTGTGGAAATGTAAGACAACCCACACTAATTCAAGAAAGGAACAGAAACTGATCATCAGGGTTTTCAGTTCAAGCTCAGTTTTAGCTCAACTGATTTAGCTCTCGATCGAATGAATTGCTATATGTGTAAGTCCGGCTGCAACTCTCCAAGGATATTGAAAGCTCCTTGGCGTCGATTCTGCTTTCGTGCACAGCATTCGAATTATGCTCACACGCCTAACAGATAAACTCCATCAACATCTTTGAAGTTTATCAATGCAATTTCATATCTATTCAGATATTCGGCGCCAATCTGTCTAACCAAAAGAGTACATGTAAGTTTCCTATAGGCAGCCGCATAATACTTGCCTTATATCTTTTTGGTTAGCTTAGGATAAAAGTGATACATAATATGTACATTGTTCAGACATACAACATATGTACAATATGAACGTGGAGGTGTCCGTATACTATTAAAACTTGCATGCTCTTTCGCATACACACATCGTCACACTGGCGCGTAAGCGCCATCTTTTTCTTTTTTCTGTTTTCTTTTACATACAATATTTATCGGTTAATACGCTTTAAGCGCGCGCAGCACTGCTAGCCAACGCACAACTAAACAAACAACAACACAACACTAACAACAACAGCAGCAGCACATCAAAAAAAGAGACTGACAAAAAAAAAAGCAACAAATAATAAAAATCAAGTAAAATCAGTTGGCTCTTGTCGCTTCGTATCTTGCCTGCGCCAATACATATGCACACGAAGCGCACGGAGACGCGCGCCTTCGATATTGCTATCGCCCGCAAACGCTCACACAAACAAATACTATCTTTTATCGCAACAGCTGATATGCAACGCAGCAGCCGCTCTGCTGTAATGATAATAGCAGCAGCTACAATTCGAAGGAAAGTGAGAGAGCTATAGCGCATTATTACAGTCAGTGAGAGGGTGTGTATATGTGTGTGTGACATTTTTGCAATGCGACAAAGGCATAGAGGGCTAGCAAAAGAAAAAAAAAACCCAACAAAATACAACAAGCAAGTTAGAAGAGCTTTAAATGCGATAAAACCCAAAAAAAGGACAAACACCACCAAACATGTGTAGCAGCAGCAGCAACAGCGACGCCGGCAGCGTTTTTGTTGTTGTTATTCTGCCAGTTGCGCACGTGTATATGTATGTATGAAGTCTGTACTGTGAGCATGTGTGTTTGTTTGCATGAATGAGTGAGCAGCGGCAGCAGCAGCGACCGGCTATCCAAACCGGCCAGCAACATTGACGCTGACTGCTGGAGCAGGCATGTTTGACCGTAGTTAAGCCACCGTCGTACTATGGCCGTAGATGAGCCGTGTAGAAGATATGTATGTATGTATTTGTAGTTACGACCCCTCTGTATTGTTGTTGAAAAAATGTTACTGCTTAAATTCTTTGCCTACCCACTAGTGTTCTTTTCTCTTTCTTTTATTATGGCGATTATGCAAATATCAAGCGGCAGGTGAATTAATAATTATTGTAAAACGAACAAAAGCCGGTTACAGATATCTCTACGTGTGTGTGTGAGTGTGTAATAGTATCAGGAGGTCTGTAGAATAAATGAAGATGTACAAAACTATCATAAAAACTAGAAATGAGCGTAATACCTCACCCCTTTTAGATGTTACAATTTTCCCCATGAGTCACCAGTATTTCCCATTAAAGTCATCAAAGACAAAAAATATATATTATTGTTTAGTTATTGTTCGGAATCTGTATGTTTTCGACCCTCAAGGATACTATGTAGATATTCAAAAATCTATATTGAATTTCCACAAACGAATAAAAATGGCCGGCATTTTCACTCGTATTTTGAACTGGACCCTGGGGATGCAAAATTAATTTCCTTTTTTCTATAAACGATATATCTTCTTCCGATGCCATTACCATGTACATATATCAATTTTGAGCTCTGTACCTCAAGCAGATATGATAAATTTTCTGACATTCCCATTTAGACTCTAACCCCGACTGTAACCCTCTTGCTCTTGTCAGCTCTATAAGTTTGGACTAATGTGCCTTGTTTAAACAGTCACAGAGTTTTATCACTTAGCATATATAATATTAATATGACGAGACCTAACCGCATTCTTTACACTTTTTTTTTAAATGGAAATTTGTACATTGGTTCTAAACGCATCTACACCCAAAATATTAAAAACAAGAAGGAAGACTATCTTCGGGTAACCGAAGCTTACACACTCTTGCAGATTCGGTGGAAATTTGGCCAGCATTACGTGGACGCTTCTAAGACGTTTAATTCGGATAAAAGACAACAACAAAAATCCGGTATACTAAGAGTTCATTCCGAATCGGTCGGTTATATGGGAGCTATATGATATACTTGTCCGATCTGAACGATTTTGACATATGATCAGCTTACAGCAGAAAGAAGTCATACAAATTTCAACTCGATGGCTCTGAAACTGAGAGACTAGTTCACGTAGAAACAGACAAAAATGAAAGCTAGTTCAGCTCGCCACAAACAATGCAATCGAATGGCACAGAGATTAGATCCTGCGCGGATGAAATTACAACTTTCATTAGGCCTATGGTTATTGGGATGAATGCACATGTAACATATGTGTACACACATATTTAAATCTTAATCTGTTGAATCAACTTTTGTACTTACATATTTACACATTGCTTACAATTGACTCAGGAATCGTTAAAACCCAAACTGCGATGACAAGAACTGCATCGAAAAAGCAAATATCGCACATCTCTAATACATGTGAGGCAAACGCGTGGGTCGCCTCTCTAAAGTCCGAGCTACATTCAATTGGAAATATTTTTTTGAAACATTCTCTGTTAATACATATCTGATTACGCGAAAGTCGTACAGTTGGCCCAGCCCCTGGCCACCCTTATTCAAGTACATACATTGTTTCGAATTGTGTGGAATTCTTTGGCATTTATGAGTTTTCGTTTCACACTCATTGTTGTTGCTGTTGTTGTATTGTTGTTTTCATATTGCGCGCTTCAATTCGATATTTGTATCTGTGTGTGAGTTATAGCAACTAGAAGATACATTAATATCTTTTATATTTCATAAAAATAAGTGTTATTATTAATAATTTGATAATTCGTTAACAATGTACAGGGCAAATTGCTAAAATGCTAAAACCGGTGCATATAAAAACGGAAGCGATGAACACTGCCAAACGCACCATAATCTATTCCACAACACCGACCAGCACATCCCGCAGTGCAGCAGGCACCGTTGGACGAATGGGCGCCTTCAGTCAGACGGTGTGTAATAATGGTGATAATAATGATGTTGGTGAAAATAGCTAATTGTTTTCAACAATCTTCTAACACAGAGCACACCAATTCCTGGACAGTTCATCCGGCTACAGGACAGCTATAATATAACTGTGCCCAAAAGCGATAGTAAGTGCTTGATTGAAATGCAAATTATACCCGGATCTCATATGTTAATCCAACTCGACATCACTTGAACAAACACAGGTTCTTTTTTATACACAACTGTGTCACCGGCGCAGAAAAACAGTGGCGTTGGTGGTGGCGGTGGTGGTGTGATCGGCAGCGGTAACAACAGCAACGCTGGCAGTGGCAACGGCATGCATGAGGTGGTGAGTAAACGAGGAACTATTTTCCTCCCGCATGCTCCATATAGTACTACTAAGTACTCTCGTGCTTTAGTTGCTAACGATTAACGTTCATTATTTCACTCTGTAAAATAGATAAAAGCCGAGCGTTATGTCAAATATACACCAAATAATGCGATAAAAATGAAATCAAAACTGTAAGTAAATGTTTATTAACTTTGTGGGTATGTCGATACGGTCCTTATTCAAAAATCCAGCGGATTCTATATTACAAATGCTACCTCATAGAAAGCTAGTAATGATGTCAAATTCATTAAAAGCACTAAACTTTTGTAAATTATATAAAATTATGGAAATTACATAGTTCCTGGCATTGCAATCCTCACGAGTTGCTATGATACAAAGCCATTAATGTCCACGGGAAAGTTTTTCTAGCAACTGCACAATCCGTGCCAAACTCATTCACTTATTTGAGTTCATTCTTTCACTCGACAGCAGTGCCCTGAGCCAACAATCAGAACAGAGTTTCTCTTTCACGTTCCAGCCAGCCTATGCCTCTCTGTTTCTTTATTCCGCATGTTTCTGACTTCTAACGTAGCTCTCTTATGTTACTTTTACAGAAAATGTGGAGTTAACACAGTATACAGCTTATTTAACAGACGGACAGTACAAAATCTCACATATACTTAAGAATCTCCGACATATTTAACAGATTTAGAGCCCAAGACGCACCCTTGAAAAAGATAACCACTCAGACGGAGACCTATTATGTGCGAGCTTCAAATGGCAGTTTTATGAATATCTTAGAATTAGGTTGAAACTATGTTATAGACTTATTGACATACCTTATGTACATATAACGAAATTCCATTTATTGCATAATTAATAATCCTTAAATTGAATTTTCTGTATCCATCGCTAGCCACGCCATACAAAACAATCCGTTGAACTCAATGTCCGCCTCATCATCAGTACAAAGGAAACGCAAGCCGGATAAAGCCGGCAAGGGCTTACGTCATTTCTCAATGAAGGTGTGCGAGAAAGTTGAGGAGAAGGGCAAAACCACTTACAATGAGGTGGCCGATGATTTGGTTTCCGAAGAACTGAAGAATAATTCATATGATTCCAACTGTGATCAAAAGAATATCCGTCGTCGTGTCTACGATGCGCTCAATGTACTAATGGCAATCAATGTTATTTCCAAGGATAAAAAGGAAATACGCTGGATTGGACTGCCCGCCAATTCGTCTGAGGTGTGTGTGTGTGCTATATAAAACATTTTGATTGAAAATGGCATAACCATATACTTTTCTTCTTTAGCAATTCCTGGCTCTGGAAGAGGAGAACGAAATGCGTCGCCAGCGCATTAAGCAGAAGCACGAAGTGCTGCGGGAGCTAATCATGCAGCATGTGGCATTCAAGGGTCTGGTGGAGCGTAACAAGCGTGCCGAAAGCCACGGCGTTGTGCCATCACCAAATGCTTCCATACAGTTGCCGTTTATCATTGTGAATACGCACAAAACGACCAAGATTAATTGCAGTGTAACCAACGACAAGTAAATTGAAAATGAGTAAATAGATTTACGAAATTATATTTACGGAATTGTTCGTTCTTTCACCATAGATCCGAATACATATTCAAATTCGATAACACATTCGAAATGCACGATGACATTGAGGTCTTGAAACGCATGGGCCTGCTGTTGGGTGAGTGGGAGTCAGAGCAAGCATAATAATATTTATTATTAAATAATATAATAAACTTGTATCTTTTAACAACAGGTCTGGATAAGGGCAAATGCACGCCAGAGAACATTGAGCGGGTGAAAGCCTGGGTGCCACCAAATTTAGCCAAATATGTGGAAGGTATGCGAAATGTTCTAGAGAGTTTTTCAATTAGAATTTAAGTATGTATCGGTGAATGTCATCTTTTGATTAGCTTTATCACTTATGTTGTCCATTTTAACCTGTCTTGGTTTAATGATTTATTATTCATACTTAATAATGTTAATACTTAACATGAATTAAGGTATTATTTCTTAAAATAAATTAAGCGGTTAATGATTTCATCACCGCTTTTAGTTAAACTACTTAACTTCTACAGATATTAAGTAACGGGATTTGCCGTTGCGCTCTAGTGCTCGTATTCTGTGACGAGAGCTGACGATCTCAAGTCAGAGACAGCATAAGTAAGACTTCGTGTCGGCATTGGTCGGTGGCAGAGCTACGAATAAAACAAAAAAAAAAAGAACACCTAGGACGGAAACTCTTGTTCTCATTTAGCAATATAATACAAAATTAATATATGTTTATATTGTGCTCTGTCTCGTATTACAGCCTATGGATCTGGTAAGATTGGCGATGACTATGTCTTTGATGAAGAGGATAACGAGTCGAATCCTTACTATGAGGTGAGTCTCGATGATGCTGTTAACCAACATAACCAAAATACCACCGATGTCGAATACAAAGTGGAGCTGGATGATGATGTGCTGGAAGATGACATCGATTGAGCAAACGTTGTTGTTCTCCACAAAGAGCAGCAGGTAGAGTTGAACTCTCCATGTGCTGACCACGACGATGACGTCAGCTATGCAGAGGACACGGATATGGATACGTTTAGTTATACATTTATCAATGCTTTGTTAGGTTTGCCACGCCCTCTTGGCTAGGGCTAGGTTGGGTTTGGGGCTTGCCCAATTTTATTCAATTCTCTTATCTATATATAAATATGTATTTGGGTTTTAGTTTTGCTTATTTCATATATCGTTTACTTCTCAATGAGACTTGATTATATATATATATATATATATTTTACAAAACAGAAGCAACTACAAAACTATAATTATTACAAATATTCTTATATCAAGCAAAATTTTATTATTGTATGTATTAGAGGCATACAGTGCGATATGGTGTATGTTTGTATGTTTTAAGCGCAAAGAAAAAGTCTAGTTTTGTTTTGTATTAATTTCTCTAGTTAAGCGAAAAATTGTTGAGAAAGTAAGAACGAAAATAATATTACATTTTTGATAAACTTTGACTTTTCAGTTGCTAAAGGCTTGCTAAATATTTTTTTAAACAGTTTTAAAAATTTCTTTCGACAAAATGCAAACTGCTTATGAAATATGTTTAAATAACATTTGTTTGCATTTTGTATTTAAACAATTTATATATAAATTTCTACAGCAACAAAATAAATAGATCTGCGGCTCCTTATTCCGGAACGTATAATTGTTTCATTCATAACAGAACTTGCCCTATAATTTATAACAAATACAAAACCTAAAAAAAAAACAAGAAAGGCTTCGGCTTGCCGAAGTTTATATACCATTCACATTGTAAATATAAAACCGATCTAGATCAAATCTGGTCGGAGGGCGTGGAGACAAAGGATGCAAGACGAATTTGTTTTGAAAAACAGAAAAGTTATGATGCTACTAAGTGTTCAATCGGCTATATGGGAGCTATAGGATACAGTTGTCCGATCTAGATGAAAGCCGAACTTACCGAACATAGCTCTGTAGCTATTAAAACCTCTGAGATCCTTGTGTTGAAACAGACCGACGGACGGACATGGTTATATCGATTTCCCTTGTCACGCTGATCTCGAATATATATACTTTTTATATAGTCGGAAACGCTTCCTTCTGTGCGTTGCAAACGTCCTGACAAAATTAATATACCATTTTGTGAAGGGTATAAAAATCAAATTAATCATCCTACCAATTTAGTAATACAAAACGAAAAACAAATAAATATAATTAATATAAATTTATAGAATTTATATTTCTATTCAAACTGATTATTGAAATTTTCTTCAAGTGACAAACAAAAAAATGTAACAAACAAATTCAAATTTAGTAGAAAGTAAAGTAAACTTTTTAAGTAAAAGTGTAAGTGTGGAGAGCATATATATATATATATAAATAAATATATATACATATATGTGTAGTTGTGTAATACATTTAATTAACTAAAAACTATATATAATTACAAATTTGACAAAGAAAACATTTAACAATTAAGCAAGAAAACAAACACACAAATCCAAGCGAAGTAATAAAGAGAATACATATTGTACAATTTGTTTATTAGCAACCTTTAATATTCTAACTTTTTGTGGGCTCAAAGTCGTGAATAAGCGATGATAATCCAACAAGAAAGGAAGGAGGGCTAACTTCAGGTAACCGAAGTCGATATCTGTCCATGTCCATGTGTCTTGTCGGTTTCTTTGCGAAGTAGTTTCTCAGTTTTAAAGCTATAGAGAAACGAAGCTATGGCATTTTCACCATTGACTTATTTTTGCTGTAAGCTGCTCATATGTCAAGATCGTCCACATCGGACTATTATATCATATAGCTCCCATATAACCGAATCTGCTAGGGTATGTAAGCTTCGGTAAGCCTTACTCTCTTGTTATACCCTTGCAGAGGGTATTACAATTTTGTCAGGATATTTGTAATGTATACAAGGAAGCGTCTCCGACGCCTGAAAGTATATATTCTTGATCAGCATGACAAGCCGAGTCGATATAGCCATGTCCGTCTGTTTCTATGCGAACTACTCTCATTCTGTACCATTAGGCAAATTTATAGTGAATTTTTACTGAAAACAGAGTTGTAAGGTTCAGCCCCCGCTGGCTATGCCCTTGGCAACAGACCTCATGGTAGAGAGCCACAGTCGATAGTCTGGGTACTTTACCTTCAACTTAAGCGTTGCTTTCAATACAATATCGATTGTTAATTCCAATTATCCCAATGATACGAGTGTAATCCCTTCATTGTTAAGGTATCTTTAGTTCATATTGGGCTTTCGCAAAAGGTAACATACAATATTAACAACTAATAAAAATCGAAATAAGCATAATTCGGGAAAGTTTTACCATAGAATGTTTTATGAAAGAACTGGAAAATCTACTCGTAACTTAAAATACAAACTCACAAATACATCTGCGATCGCAAACCATTTAGACTTAAAGCAAGGCTTAATCATAGACCCCATAAAAAGGCGCCACTTTCAGGCGAATCCCTCCTCTAGTGTGTTCGTAGACGGCGGACCAAGTGGCTCCTGTTGCTGGGCCGCCAAATTGAAATCATAGTTCATTTGCTGATCCATGGGTGGTGCGGGGAATGCGTTTGCGGACAGATTCATGAGCTCTGGTTGGGGCAGCTGCGTCGGCGGCTTCGCTATTGCATGCTCACGCTCTTGTCGGAGCTGCTGCGGCGATTTGACATAACTGATGGGTATAATACCCGAACTTTGGCCATTTGTTGTGGCCAGAGCCCAGCCTGAGTTGAGCAGGTTGAGGGTCTGTTGAATCTCACGCGGCGCCACCTGCACGGATTGACCGGCACTCAGAGACAGCTCGCCTTGACTGCGCGCCTGAAAGTCGTAGACGGCCTGCGTGTGTATGGGTTGGGTCCATTTCGCTGGATCGCGAGCTGTGGATACAGTTGGAGTTTAGTGCAAATACAAAGCTTATCTATGGAAGTGGTTCGTCTTATCGGGCAGATTAAGAGCTGCATGGTCTGAGCAAAGTGCTCCGATTAGATAAACGCAGAAAATGGCTAATGGCTTTACCTTCCTCCTGGGCTGTGTTCGTGACGGTGCCCAGCAGCTTCATGATCAGATAGGGCGCGGTAAAGATGAAACTGATGAATGCCAGCACTGGCCATGGTGATGTGCCCTTACGTTTGGACTGCGGGACGCCGCCTTGTTGTCCATTGTTATCGCTGAGGGCCTCGGCAAAGGCTTTTTTGAAAGCCTCAGAGGAAGGATCCAAATTGGACAGGCGCAGCCAATACAGTATTCTGAAATGAACAAGGGTTCACTAATTACATCGATCTTTCCATGACGTGGTCAGCTACTCACTTTCTGTAGACCCAGTTCAGGCCGCGGAAGATTGCAAATGTTGTCCAAAACTGTGCAAACACGCTGCGCAGCCGTCCAAAGTTCGCCGCGACTCCAAGTATGGCCCGAAAGGAACTCGTCAGTGCAAAGAACGTGGAGTCCAGCATGGAAGCGATGTTTCCAATAGCCGATACTAGTGATTCGATGCTTTGAAATGCAGGTCGCGAGCTTGCCTCTGCCATTTGTATAAAACGCTGCTCGGGATCGTTAGAATTCATGTTCATGCCGCCGAATCTGTTGTAACCACCGCCAAAACCACCACCGCCGTAGCTGTAACCGCTCCCAAAGCCACCCAAGCCGCCATAACCAAATGCTCCGCCAGTATTATAGCCACCAAATCCAAGGCCATAGCTACCCGTATTACCATAGCCCCCGCCGTACCCGTAGCCAATCTGGCTCTGCTGGAATGGCGACTGGGGAATCGGTGGAGCCAGTGCGCGCACATTGCCCGCATAAGGAGTGCGCAGCACTGCGTCTGGTGGTGGAATACCACTGCTCATACCCCCGGGCATGAAACCAGACGTGCTTGCGGGTGGCACGAGAGGCGCATCATTTATCACGGCGCTCCTCAGGTTGTTGTTGTCCACCATGACGATCAATTCAGACTGTCTTAAATTACGTTGCGACGATAATAATTTTGTTTGAACTTTGGCCCAACGACGGTTGTAGTCGCAATCGGAGTAACTGTAGGCGAAATTGTTTTGCCTTTATCTTTTCGTCTCGGCCGCCTTCGTACAGGGAAGTCGAATCAGGTGTTATATTTTTGTTAATCGATAATTCTTTTTCTGTTGTAGTTGCGTTCCAACAACAGCTGGTGGTGGGCACAAGGCACACGTCTGAGGTAATGTTTTTCTTTAGCTTTTTCCCTTTCAGTTCAATTTTGCTATTTTCTTCTAATCAAATCAAAGGACCGCACTCGAGTAGCGGTAAAATACTAATATTTGCTGCTGAAATATACTGAAAATACTAAACTCCCTGAAACTATCGAGTATTAATCCGATGATTGCCTGCCTATATCGAAAGTAAAGTGGCGCTCCTGCATATTTGAATAGAATTCATTTGAAAAATCTCGAAAGTTATATAAAAAAAACACCACAATTGAAAGTATGAAAACTACTTGCACAAAGTTGAATACGCCCTTAATATTATTTTGTACTTTCCGTATTATTTGCTTATACTATGCTTATACCATGCTTATACTATGCTTACCGTATGAGAGAGACCCAACTTGGTATGTAGACTCCCCTTGCTGGCCGTCAGTTTGCTTGTTCTAAAATTTAACCATGCTCCCTCCCGCCCCGCAAAACACAAAACTTTATAACTTTAAAAAGTTTTAACGCATTTAGTTGAAACTCGGTTTGTATATGTATACGCACATAATCTACCGATTTGCCGAGTCTTGTCAAGATCGGATAATAATTGTAGACAAAATCGTAAAAAACAAACATTTTGTATAAGATCACTGCATCCCGAAAACCAAACAAAAATTGTTTCGAATATTGAATAAATGCTAAATACGAGTATCTTAGTCGTATACTACTCGTTTTATATTCCATTCTGGTATGTTTCCTATGATATAGCTCGAATAAGTCCTATATTATAACTCACGGAATATTTAAAATTTATAAATGTTACATTTTTGACAATTTTTCAATTCCCCTAGTGTTATCGATAGGTTTTGTAAAATTTCCCTCTTTTTTGATAAAATTTCAAGGCAATTTCTTAGTATTTTTCACTTGAAGAAATCTGTAGTATTTATAGCATTACCGAAACGGTCGTACTGAACTGTAACTTTTGTTTATGTTTTAACAAAGGAAGCATTGTTAAGCGCGCGCTATGCAGCCGTGAATAATTGCAAAAATAATTAATTTAATTTAAATGAAAGTGGACAAACAATGTAACCTAGTTGAAATAAATAACTCGCAGCAAACACAACAACAACAGTGCTGCGAGCAAAAGCAACAAGGTGCTTAAACTTCAAAAATATTTTATTGCTATTGCGTATTGTTGTATCACTTTCAAGCAGGCAAAGGAAGTTTTTGGAAGTTATAGTCTAAAATTTGATGTGCTTCTAACTTGTGGTATATATAAATTTTAAATAACAAAACGCAAAGCCCAAAAAAACGAACGGTTAAAAGAGGGAGGTGGAGTGGCAGAGGCTTTGTACAGGAATTCACAAAGGGCACGGACAGGCCAGGTATGTACATATGTGTGCGTGTATGAGTGCTTGTGAAATGGTTCTAATTAGAAAATGATAACTCAGTGCAATTCCAGCGATTACTAATTTTATATGTAACCACAATTTATATTCTATTTTTTTTTTAGTGAAACAAAGCAACGCAGCTATAAACAAAGGACGCGCGGATTGTAACCATGATCAGCAGCTTGTTTTCACGGCTTATTATGTGAGTTAAAACAAACGTTGCACACAAACACACTCCTATGCATTTACGTGCATACATGTGTTAGTGTCAGAGGGGGGGATGAGGCGAGGGCAAGTAAAAACCTGATGGCCTGACCCCCAAAAAGCGAGCAAACTTTTTCCAAGCTAATGAATGGCCTTGTTCATGACAAACCAAGCGTCTGATTATCGAGATTTGAGATTGCCATTTCAGTTGTTGTTGTGACGACTGCTGCTGCTTCCTAATTGTGTGGGCGTCACGCTGCTGATTCTGATTCCTCGAGCGTGGTTGTTGTGTGGTGTTGCTATAGACTTCAATTTTAAGTTTTGTTTGTTTATTAATCAGCGTAGGCCACAAGTACATGCCGAGTACCGTTGGTTTTATGTGCGTGTGCGTGAATTGCAGCCTAATTTGGCATGGGGACAACTGCGGCAACCCGACGCACTGGCTCCATATGGTTGTATACCCGTAAATGGGTTTGTTAACACTTGCAGCCAGCAACTCCGTTGGCCGCCAGGCACAACACACATATTTTTAGAGCTGCTCAGTGTCTAATGGCGTATATACAATTCTACGCTCTCAGAATCTCAGTCAACGTATGCTATTTTATTAATAGACAACGGCAGCGTCAACCATCGTGCTCCAAGTGAGCATTAGACACAATTAGTTTGGTGTGCGGCGGGAATGCTCATAGTGTGTTAGTCTGTGCTGGGCCTTCTAGCCGCTAGGAACGCGCAATGCCTTGAGCATGCGGCCCATCTACCGGCAGCAGCATCAACCTCCGCCGGAGCAGCTGATGTTTCAGCGTTCAGCTAATATTAAACGTCTACGTCAGCAGCAGGGCCTGCCGCCCATCTATTCACGCAGTTACTCATTGGAGGATGAGCAGCAGCAGCCACCCATTTACAACAAGTTCATCTATCCCAAGCAGCAGCCGCAGCTTTACTATCAGCTAAATGACTCGCTTAGCTCCTTGGAGAGCGATTACATAGACTACGACTATGCCGATGCTGCCTATATAGTGGAACCCACAGCAACCACTGTAGACCCCACCAGTGTGCATGTTGTGCAGAAACTGAATGCCTTGGGTCGTCTACTTGAGATAGTGCAGCATTGGCCATTGCCACGTTTATCCTTCAATACGGCGTGCATTTGCTCGCTCATCGTTATATTTTTAGCGCCCAGGCCATGTGTACAGAGTTTATTGTTTCCCGCTTACAGATTGTTCTTCGGCACACTATACCCGGCCTATGCCAGCTACAAGGCGGTGCGCACCAAGAATGTCAAGGAATACGTGAGTAACAGCTATAGAAATCCTTTACATATATTTATGTGTGTAAATATCATTCCACCTTGCAGGTAAAATGGATGATGTATTGGATTGTCTTTGCATTTTTCACCTGCATTGAAACATTCACGGACATCTTTCTATCCTGGTTCCCATTTTACTATGAAGTCAAAGTGGTCATTGTCTTTTGGCTGCTATCGCCAGCCACTAAGGGCAGCTCCACCTTATATCGAAAATTTGTGCATCCGATGCTAACGCGACGTGAACAGGTGTGACCGAGATTTCAACATATATATATACACTCTCACGCTCATATTTTGCTCCATGTGGGGTTTTGGGTTCTTTCTTTTAGGAAATCGATGAGTATTTGAATCAAGCACGGGAACGCGGCTATTCCGCTGTGCTACAGCTGGGCTCCAAGGGTGTTAACTATGCCACAAATGTCATCATGCAAACCGCCATTAAGGTAAGGCTTTATATAAACTATCTATATTGAAATTGAAACAATTAGACATGCACATTGACACGAGGGCAGTTTCAAAAGTAGTGCAACGTAACTAAGAAACTGGGAATTTGATTTAAAATCTTGCTCTTCTAAAGCTGATTTTACCATTATGATATCTTGTATATCCATATTATAACCATATATATCCAAAGATCCATTCATTTATAACTAGCGATCCGTATCGAACTTTGTGCTCTGGTTAAACAACTTTAAAAAGGACACAAATAATCATCAAGATCTTGAAAATATCCAAACTTTTATTGCGATTTTTCATCTAAAAAGAACCGAACCCTATATCTTGAGGAAGTTTTGTGATCTTTATTAGTGAGCTCTGGAGTATCCCATACAGATGGACTCCCACTCTTAAGATCATATTTAAGTATCTGTAATTATAGTTTGAACTTTTAAACTGAGCGGGTTACAATGCATTTGTAGATTTGTTCTGAATAAGAAGGACATACATATCTATTAACGCGGATAAGCTGAATTGTAATGCAATTTGAAATTAATTTCCTGTTTGAAAATTGAAGTTAGGATATAGAAATTTAAACTTAGCCGCTTCCAGTAAAATGATCTCCCTTGATTCTGCAAGACCGATTAACTTTAAACTAGATTCAAACTGCATTCGATAACAATGTATGCGGAAATTTACAGGAATGAGTCAAAATCCAAAGCTTGAATTTCGAACTTCGAGTTTCTGAACTACTTTTCGGACTACCCTCTCACATGCAAACTCTCTCACACATTTCTCATGATTTTCACACACACACACACACATAACACCACGCCAAGAAATACAAAAACAAATTCATTTGCTATATTTTTTTCAATTGCCTCGCAGCGTCGTTGCATAAAATGAGCAAAGAAAAGAGAGCAAAAGAGAAAGAGATCGAACAAACGCCTACTTCTCTCCACATCACATCACAGCAAAATAGTCTTCTTTCTTATTTAGAAATATTTTTGCGCAATATTCTCATCAAATCAGCTCCATCTATATATCGCTCCACAGCGCCACATTCATTCAACAGCATCCATGGCAGCCGCCGCAGCTCGTCATCATTGTTTAACACTTAATACTATTTAGTTTTTAAAAACAAAAAATCATTTTACCTTTCTGTGCCATTTGCGTGTTTGTGTTTCGAATTAGTTTATAGTTTTTGTTTACTTTTTGCTGCTTTTAGCCATGTAAAAGATAGAAGATACAATGAAATGTTGTAATAAAAACTGAACCAATTATTTATATGCACACAGGCATAAACAAATGTATGGCCAGATAATACGGAATATATGTACTATATATAGTTCCAACTGCATGGAAAGGGGACTACTTGAAATTTTTCTCGTGTTCCATGAAATTAGGTTAGATGAGGCAAGGAAATGGTGGAGAGCGGGGGTATTAGCAATGTGTCTGAGGCCTAGAATACGTTTTCAATTAGCCTAGATCAAGATATAAATGTGAGACAGTCACTTGGGCGAGCGCTCTACTATTTACTGGGTCAGTTGGCTTTTAAAGATCTTTTCGATTTTTAAGAATTCAACTAGATTTGATCGGCCGACTAGAGAGGTGGGTTATTTATGAGCAACTGGAGATTTCTTTACAAATATATGTTTGAACAAGAAAGGAAAGCTATCTTGGGGTTACCAAAGCTTACATACCCTTGCAGATTCGGTTGAAGTTGGTCAGCATACGTGGAGGGTTCTAAGACTGACATTCCAAATTTGGTTTGATTCAGATAAAAAACAACAAAAAAGAATAATCCGGTATACTAAGAGTTCATTCCTAATCGGTCAATTATATGGGGGCTATATGATGATCCGATCTGGATCAACTTTGGTCAGCAAACGTAGGGGATTCTAAAACTGATATTTGCCAATTTGGTTCAATTTAGATAGAAAACAACCAATTTTGGTGTGCTAAGAATTCTTTCCGAATCGGTCGAATATATGGGAGGTATATGATATACTGGTTTAGACAATTTGACATATGAGCAGTTTATAGTCTGTGGTAAAAATTCAACTCGATAGCTCCAAAACTTAGAGTCTAGTTCTCATAGAAACAGATGTTACAAATATCGTGACAAAGTTATAATACCCTCTGCAAGGGTATGAAAAGATTGAGAATTTGTAGGGAATTTGTACCCGAAAAGATCTGATTTACTCATATAATCATTACACACAAAATCAAAGTATAGATGTGATGGAAAACGAGCGTCCTTCTATAAATCATTTATATTGTTTCCTAACCTTGGATAATCATGCTTTCTATCAATATCTTTCATCTTTTGGGTTGAAATAAAACTAATTACCAGACAGACCTTATTAATTTTCTGCTCTATTACGATGAACATATGGCGAACCATATATATTTCAACTTTATTGTATTAGCAACCATAAATACTTTGTCAGCATTATTCATCAATTGTAAAAACTTGAGACTTTGTTCAGTTGTTTGCTCCCTGTCTGTCTTTATGCAATTTGCCTTCCTTGTGCCCTGTCTGTGCTTTGTTATGATTGCAATTGGAGTGGAAGCCCGGTATGTTGTGAATCATTTGACAGGAGAAGAAAGTAAGTCGTTGAACTTTTAAATTTAATGTAGAAAGAGAAGATTGCTTTGACTAGACGTAGCTTTCAAGCCATTATAATGATATCCATATAATCTTATAATATCTTATTTCCTATAAAAGGCCTGTAGAGCAGACCACCTTACCAATGGATCATATGTTTCCTGGTATGCTCTTGTCTTATGAACAACGCATAGCCAAAACGTAAGAATTAGGCTAACCAAATTTTGTTCACAAAACAAAGTTTTGTATGGGAATGAACAAAGCGGAAATGGAAATGGGAATGGCTATCTCGTGTATTTAGGTGTCTATATAGAAGATATATGATTAGTTAAATACCAATTTAAACAATATTTACTTAATAATAATCTCCATTCCTAAAAATAACAAATGGTAAAAATATTTTTCAAGTGACTTCACAGTTATGTATTAGGACTCTTGAAATTTCACGGATTTACTTATACTAAACTACTCATATTCCTTCTCCTCAGAATTTCTTTGTAAATATCGAGTCTTTTTAAGGTTTTACACAGAGGCGAAACATCGAAAATATTATTCATACATACAGCAGAAAAGAGTTTTCGAATAATTTGAACGTCTTCATGAAGTGTCTGAAATCAATGAATTTGTCATATCAGGAGGTATCATACCAGTGAGGGTTATAAGATTTATTAAGTAATATAAATGCGGAATATACTTTCAGATACATAAATAAGGGTACGATGGTAGGTCAAAGTTTCTATAGATCTTTGGTATAAATGTTGCTACTTATGGCATAAAAAGTTGTAACTTGAAAAAATCAAAGGTCCAACGAAAGTTCGTAATGTAAAACCAAGTACTACAAAACCGGGTATATGCCGCCCCTATATCAGCTATAATCATTAAAAATTCTCAAAGAATTCTATAAATTAGCCACACCTTACATCTTCTATATATGTATATACGCTGTGTTGCAAGTGGCGCCTTCCATCCACATCCATGACTCCCCGGTACCCGCCGGCTTACATTTGCATTTGCTTGAATTTCGCATAGGCTACCTCCTAGGGTAGGGCCATACAAGTATTATAAATAGACTTCATAGACACCCCTGCTCCCCCCTCGATATAGAGGGGATTGAAATTTAGACGACAACCAAATGCGACGACAAGACGAAAGAAACGTTATAGAATTCTTGCCCAGTGTCTCTGTGTGAGTGAGTGTGTGTGTGTGCCTCATTGTGTGTTTATATATTTATACATCTTTCACAAATGCCATGATACATTAACACTTACTTAACCGTTAATTTATAGAAAAAACAAACATTTTTAATTACTTTCATTTGGCTCGTTTTTGATTAACTTTTTCGTTTTTAATTTTCCTTTTTCGCCTATTTTACCGCGCACCTATGTTACTTTGCATTTGTTGATTTACGCCTGCACTGACTACTGCACCAACCAACGCCCGCTACTAACACCTGATCCTGCCGCTTGCTCCTGAACTGTTGCCGGCGGCTAGACCTATGTCTTGACAACATCATCATCATCATCGAATGTTGCAGCACGCGGCCTGCAAAACTCACAATCGGCCAATGAGCTGCATGCCAACAGAGATCAGGATATGCTGGATGCCGCCAGTGAGCATTGGCTGCCGCGTTCCAGTTCGCTCAATGTCATTCAAAATTATGCCGAGCCAGAGCCCGAGTATGGGCAATCGGAGCGTTTGCTCATCAGCGAGTTCATTGAAGAAGAAGATCTGATGCTGGCCGATGCTGGAGCAGCTCGTTCACGTGATATGCCCGTGCTTAAGACAAAGACACGCCGGGGGGCGGCCGCTCAACGCGGCGCACGTACTGGCTCCAAGTCCAATAAGGAGGCAACGGCCACTGCTGCGCCAGTGATTCGTTCGCGGCGCAAATTGCGAGAGCCCACCCCTGATGTGGATGTGGAGGGGTATTAGTGGGGACAGCCCCTCAAGATATGAGATACTCAGAAAAACTTCGAATTTTATGCAAAATCATCCTATAATTTACACACACACACACACATATTTAAATATTTTAGTTTATTTTTAGTTTATATTTAACCCGAAATTTCATTATAGTTTAGTTTAACATTAAATTAAACTTATGATAAACCCAAAGCACAAGTGTAATCCATCAATGCTCCTCTATCCACACACATCCAAAAACCAAAAACCAAACTCAAGGGCGGCGGAAATCTAGTGCAGACCATAAAGCGCAGCTATAGCCTGAGCGATCTCAGCGAGCCAGATATGCATCGCACTCAGGACGAGCTCGATGATGTGATGAGGCTTTCCGGTTCGGTAGTAATGCGTCCACATCAGCCACAGACGGCGCGACTGCTGCGTTCACGCAATCCAACGCCAGTGGGCCGATCTGCCAGCGGCACACGTCACTCCACGGGCATGTACTTTACCGAAGTGGATGTGACCAAACAGCCGGCTGGGGATTTCAAGTGAGTTGCCAAAATGTAGAACGTAGAATATGAGACTAATCCTTGTATTGCAGCTATAATTTACGCAGCCAGGATGACATTAGCTCTGGCTACTCCAGTGCGGAGCCCCTAAGCGGTTTGAGTCGCACCTCATCCATGACAAATGCTTCCAAGGCGCGTGCCAAGTCCAAACGCAGCGAGGTAAGCTCTTGCATTTCATACTCCTCTGATGAATCCTTAATGCAATTGGAGATTGGTGTTGGGTTAAACCATTGGCAGCTGATGGCAGAGATGCGCAATGAGGTCTATTTGGAGAATGAGCGTTACTTTCAAGAGCTGGCGGAACAGAGACTAGAAGCTGACCAGCTTAAGATTGTGGAAAGGGAAAGTGAAGAAGATGAAAGGGCACAGCAGCAACAGGAGCAGTGGAAAGAACAGGCAGAGCATCAAGAGATTGGGGAAAGGGAAGCTGAGAAAAAGCAGCAAGAGCAGCTCAAGATTGTGGAAAGCGAAGCTGAATATGAGGAAAAGATAGGGGAGCTCCATATAGAGGCAAGCCAAGAGATCGAGCAGGAGGAATTCTTTGAAGCCCTCGACACAACTGACAATGAGCTGCAAAACAGTCCAAAACTGCCGCTGATAGAAGAGGAACCAATAGAAAATTCCTGCTTGGATAAAAGTTCACCCAAACTGGAAGCACAGCCAAGTGATTTCCAAGAACAAAAAACTGTGAAAAGCCAACTTAAAACCTCAAGTTCTATGGAGAGTGAAGAGTCCTTTCAAGAGGCTCTAGAAAATCTTACAGCTCCTCGCCAAGATCCCGTTCTGCTTAACTCAAATATCGATCCCTTTGTATTGGTTGTGAGCGGAACCCCGCTGGAACCATGTTTACCAATGCCAGTGCCAGTGGACCCGCGACCCATGTCTCCTAAAGAAATGCGTGCCACCTTGGAGCAAATCAAGCACAGTTTTCGTGTACAACTGGAGGCAGACACGACACCATCATCAACATCCACGCCCATATTGCGTCCCAAAGCTGTGCATATACATGGCAAAGGACCAGCACCGGCGCCACCACTGCCGCCCAGATGTCGTACACCACAGCCGGATAACATAAGTCAGACATCCAACAGCAGCATCGTCAGTAACAGTAATCCCGGTGGTGGCAGCAAGTCAGGTATCGTCGGCAATCTATTCAAGAATATCAAAGCTAATGTGCTAAGAAGCAAAGCTAATCTCTGCGAGCAACAGCAGCCAACGCAACAGGATAAGCAACTAGCCGCCGCCGCCGCCAAAGAAACGCAGATTTAAAGTAAGCTCCCGCTGCAGTATCTCTACCGTGTTTGTTTGTTCATCGCGCTGGACGGCGTCTACTCTTAATCTCATGTCCCTCCCCCTATTGTACAGTTGTTGACGCTACTAACCAAATAAATTGCATTTTCAGCATGCTCTTTCTCTCCTAACTCTGACTCCCTACTGCTTTAACTAATGGTTTGTCCAACTCTCTCTCTCTCCCATCTATTGCAGGACAAATTCATGTCAGCCAGCTGCACAACCTTGCCCCGCACGAGCAGCAGCCGTAAGGCGGCGGACAAGGCACATCTGGCCATTGCCACGGGCCAGGCTAAGACGCGCAACAAGTCGGAGAAGTAGTCTGTCCCTCATCCAACAAAGAGCTACCAGGTCGAAATTTGGATTTGGTAGTTGATTCTCAATAAAAAAGCATTGGCCAATGCAAAAGATTCTTTTGCGAACCTCATGTTTCACTCTTAGCTTAAATTGTAATTTGTAACTGAATAATGTCAATGATTATGATGATACATAATGATTATATATATATATATATGAACGATCTGATATAGCTATACATATACATACTTACGTTGTGCATGTAAATTTTGTTTGTGATTTTGTTACCAAGTTCCATATAATGTGCAGTTCATTATTGTATACTCCTCCCTTAGACGATGATAAAGATGATTGGAGATGATATTGCTATATAGATTGATATTCAGCTTAGCCTTAGGTGAATGTCCTCCTATTAGACATACATATATCCAATAACAACAACAAGGTTCTTCAACAAATTGTACTACATAATAACCAAAAACACAAAGAAGACACAATGAGACAAATTGCATAAATCTTACAAGTTGTAGAATAAATTATATCTATTATAAATGATTAAAAAATAAATAAATATACATAGAATTGATGTTTTATCGTTTTTTAGTACTTAGTACCATAGTTCACTACTACTTCACCTTCACTAAGTCTTGTGGGAGTGTGTGTTTATCGAAACTTGGCCAACCGTTTATCGAGGCAAGTGAGAAACGGTGATGGTCAAGTGTATTTTAGCAACTGATTTAATTCAAGCATTTACAAAGCAAATATGTACCAAGTAAAGAAAGTTTTACATACAGTCACATTATAAATATAAGTGTATCCGCTTCAATGGTAGCCTGATCCAGATCCAATGTAAATCAATTTCGATATGATATAGCAGGTTGATCCATAGACAAACTATATATAGACTCTCAACTCTGCTTCTTATTCAAATGCTCTTCGACATTCAGTGGGCACTTTGCGTCTCTTAAAATGTTCATATGAGACGCATCATTGATTTTCAATAAGTGCGAAGAAACGGAAAGGTGCCCACAGAATTTTAACATTCGGTGTTAATTAACATTTAAGCAAATGCTCTTAATCTTAGTTATCCACTAATAGTTTCTCTATGATTGGTAGTGATAAAATTTTGACGTGGACGCTTTAAAAACTAGTAGAAACTCTATAGTGATCTTGATGAAATTCGTTAAATCGGCAGATAATGTGCTTATACATGTATAAACCGAGTTTCAACTAAATGTGTCAAAAACTGTTGAAGATATGCGGTCTTTATCGATTTGTAAAGCAAACTTTATGTGCGTGCACACTAGGGAAGTCCACATCCCAAATTTGCTGACTCTAGCTCTTATAACCTCCGAGATCTAGGTGCTCAAAAGGATGGACAGGGCTAAATCGACTCTGATATTGGTGCTAATCAAAAATATATATATATTTTATAAGGTCGGAAACGCTTTTACCTGTTACATCTATACGAATACAATATACTCGTTTACTTTATATAGAGAATGAGTATTGCCGAATTCCGTTGGAATTGTATAAAAAGCAAAACAAAAAGTTCCTATACTGAGTATGAAGTATAGTTGTTATAGTTGTCCGATCCGAATGAAATTTAAACTCAACCAACGTGCAGAATCATTTGGTTTAAATGTAGCTCTTACGCCTTCGGAATCATTTCCTTTGTGCTGAAAAGTACGGACACATCTCTTTCGACTTCCCTTGTCTTTTTCAATAACAATAAACCCAGGCTGAAAGCACCCACCTTCCGGCCATGGGGCCGCATATGAAAGGAAGGACGAAGAAGAATAAACGATAGATATTATCTGCTAGCTAGGTGCGTAAGTATACATTGGTATTAAGAAAGTTATTAATGGAGACAAGGTCAATTAGCTTAATTAGCTTATGCATACAGATAACAATAAGCATAATTCTACGGGTTTCTAAGGATGGAAGGCTGTCTATCTTACTGATAAAGAATATATATATTTACTCTAAATTATCGGAAACGCTTCCTTCTGTGCGTTGCAAACTTGCTGACAAAATTAATATATCATCATAAGTTTCTGTGAACGATATAATAATATAGGTATCCCAATATAACTTCAACTGTATTCACATTTACTTCTCCAAATCTCTATGGGTGTTCGTGATACCCCCATTTTATGAATGGGATTATCTATGTATACGAGTATATTCACATCTGGTTTTATAAGTTACATAATTGTTTTAATTTATACATATGATGATGCTACAGTATTCATTTTCACAAGTTATCAAACTACAAGAACAGCTTGATGAGGCCGAAAAATGGTTAAGGGCTTGGAGAATAGAAATCAACACAAACAAATCTGTTCAAATAACCTTCTCATTAAGCCAATGTTACTTTAAATGCAAGTGCTCCTTGGTGTGTCACCAAGTTCGAAATTCACAAAGACAAATCCGCCATATGTTAGGGAAGAAGATACTTAAATAAACTGTCTAACAATGAAAACTCACATTTTGGACATTCCACATGGGTTTTCATGAATGTAGAAATATTTGATTGTTCGATTGTATATTAGTTTGACTCACTGGAGCTCAACGAATACTGTCATGTATTAAACTTTACTGATAAAATTATTGATTATTACAAGATAGATTGCAAATAAAAAAAAATTCATTTTTGATTCATTTTTTTATGATTACCCCAAGTACCGGTTCCATTCTGAAAAAATGTTTCAGAAACATGAAAGCTTTTTAAATCGTAATTATAATACTGTCCAAGCCTCTTCTGATTGCTGCAAGCTCAAATTGGCGCGCTGTAATCTCAGCAACATATAGAAGATATATACATAATAATGTATCTCCTCAAAATATATAGATTATTATGGGGATTATATATTTATTGTAGATCACCGTCAGCGTTGGCATTTTCTAAACCTTGTTCCAGGTTCGAAAACTACATAAATATTTTGTGTGCTCGCCGAGAGGCATTTCTATTGAAAGCTTAACTAAAATTTTGTCGCTTGAGTGCCCCTAACTAAAGCATGATCAATTCACAGACACGTATACACACACTTAAAACAAACATATGCCTGCAATTTCAAGTGCATAAGTAAAAGCCTACAAACCAAAAGAGGAAAAACCAGACTAAGCCACATTCTGGTTAACCAAGCGGGGCAACAGAAGTCTTGCACCATCGATTTATGTGGCAAAAGAAGCCAACCTTCCTTACACAGGCAGCACCAACAGCCACAGCAGCTGATGTTGCCCGCCTATAGGCTGACCTTGACCCTCAATCAAAGCAGCAGAACGGGCAAGCAACATACATACATACATGCGTGCGTGTGTGTGTGTGCGCAAGTATGCATGGACACATAAATGCGATCCAGATCCGCGCACAAGCCGCCAGACGAAGAAAACTTGTTGCCAAGTGCAGCCGCAGCCATGACTGCAGCAAAAGCTAAAATCAGCCCCCCGCACTGGAGCATGTCCCTGCTCCTTGTCGCCCCGCCGCCAACCCCTAGCCATTGACAAGTTTTTCACCATTAGCAGAGCACGTTGACGACTGTACTTTACTTAACAGAAACAACGCACAGACAGGCACACACATGCAAACAGCCGAAGCACGTGTACGTGTGCATGTAGGCACGCATGCATGCTTGTGTGTATGTGTAATTGTACATAAAAATGTGCAGAAGGAAAAGCAAAGGTAAAGGGACAGGCACGGGAGCAGTCCATAAAGAAAGCAAACCATTCGCAAGAACAATGGCTGCAGAAGCGTACATACACATACATATGTTTAACTCCAAGCAAAACCCAAAGCTGATTCACCATCAGCTGCCGCACCATGTGTTCGTGCTCGCCCAGGCGGCAGCTGCAAAAAAACTGAGCCGGCAAATGCCAAACTGGTTAGTGAAACTTAAATTTTTTAGCCAAGTTTTAAATCGCCGCCGCTGAAAGAAACCAGATTGCCAATTACAACACATGTGACCAAAGATTGTTGGGGATTATTATTATTATTTCATTATGTATTTTTTTTTGTCTCAAATCAGCAGCTCCAGCATTTTAATTTACAATTAAAAAACAATCACAGTGATATTTGAAAATTTATTTCACGCCGCTTCTAACACGTAGTTTTGTTCTTCTTCTTCTTGCTCTCTGTGTCGTCTTCTCGATTTCTCAACTGTAAGTCGTTTTTTCTTGTTTCTTTTGGCGGGGTAGTATACGTATACCCTGGGTCCTGGTGATCGTGTAAGGCAGTATACGACGCCGCCGCGCAATGTGAGTTTTGGTTACGCGCCGCCTTCTTTTTCGGCTTCAGAACTGACGCTCATCCTCATCTATATGCTCCGCTCCAGCTTATTTCGCTTCTTGGTTGGTTTTTTGATAGTTGTGTTGTGCTGCTACCCCGCTCGAGATCTTGCCGGGCGAGTTTTTGTGTCTTTTGCTTCTTCTAGTTACTGCTTGTTATATATATATATGTATATATATATATACATAATTCCTAAGGCTCGCCGGCAGCAGCTGGATGGAGTAACTTGCTCTGCTTCTTTGCTTTTTCTTCAACATTTTTTGTTTTGTAATATTGTATGGAACTCCTAAATAGACTGATGCTTTTGTTTCAAAGTACATATTATTTTACGATTTTTAAGGTTTTTTTTATATATATATATATATTATATAGGTTTTTCATTTTCCATTCGTTATAAATGTATGTAATTAGTAAATTCAAACACTTTTTGCAGCATAATCAATATAATCATAATAAAGTGGTTGTTGTTGTTGTTTGTGGTTTAGTCTCATCTTACAAATTCTGTGCTGCCACAGACTTTGGATGCGCTGCATCGCCGTCGTCGTCGCTGTTGTCTTCTTCTTCTTGGTATTCAACATCATCATCGTCAACCGTCGACCGCCTATCCGCCTTCCGTTTTCGCTTTACCCCCTTATGCAACTGTGTGGGTGAGTGGGTGTGTGTGAGTGTCTTCTACGGGTTTCTTGGTCGCTGCTTTCTCTGCTCTTCCTTCTTGCTTTCATCATCAGTTATTGTGGAACGTAGTTGGCACCGCGCTGCAGGCTCAGCTTGGAATCAGAAATGGAGATGTGGTGTGGTGTGCATGTGGTGGTGTGGTTAGATGTTGGTTATAGTATAGGTAATATATGTACGTGTGACTGCGTGTTTCGTGTGGGGTGGCTGTTGGGTTGTTAGCTTGCTCGATCTTGACTTGGGTGCTTATGCTTATGTTTCTTCTGCTTCTTGTTGTTATTGTTGGTTGCTTGCTGTTGTTTGCTGGCAAAAAATTGATTTTTCGTTTTAAAATTTTTTTTTCATTTAGTTTTTCTGCGAGTTCTTCTTTGATGATTCTGAGAAGCGCTTGAATTGGGTTTAGGTGGCGCTATGTGCTCCTAGTTCCGTCCACCCTTCTCATCGCATTCACGTCTCAGATGTCCGCTCTTGCCACAGCCATAGCAAGTCTTGGACGTCTCCGGGCAGTTCTTGGAGATGTGACCGGTGCGGTTGCACTTGTAGCACGACACATTGGCCGGGCCGCGTTGATCGTTGACGGCCTCCGGGCAGTTACGCACCCAATGGCCGGGCTTGTTGCACTTGTAACAGGTCGGATTGTCGGCCTGAGTGCAGTCCTTCGAGATGTGGCCAATGCCGTTGCAGCGATAGCAGCGCTCGGCCTCCTCAGGGCAGGCACGTGCGAAATGCCCAAATTGGTTACATTTGTAGCACTTCTCCCGATTACGGCGCATGCCACCGCCACCACCACCGTCGCGCATACCACCACCACCTCCTCCTGGGCCGCCGCCACCGAGACTGCAATCCCGGGCAAAGTGGCCCGGCCGGTTGCACTTGTAGCACGTGGCAGACATCGACATTGTACTGTACTTGTAGTGGTTAGTTTATATAGGCAAATTAACGATTCGCACTCGCAAGACCAAGAATCCGGACTTCGACACACACGACTTGAGATTGGGCTGCACTCTCCACTGCAAACTGCCTGCGTTTAAATGCAAAAACTACAGGATCTGGGCGAATTTGCTCGCCGTATTTTCGACGCCAAAAATTAAAATGGCTACCGCAAAAAAAACTAGTACAATGAGGGGTATAGTATCGACGAATTTCGATTGCGATTCGTGTATATGCAGCACAGCCACGCGTTCAGGGTTGATTTACAATGAGAAATGCAACGCTGAAACACCACGCGGTGTACACTGAAACGGGATAACGTGAGCACGAGTTGAAAATTTGAAAAACATAAAAATAATAAAATATTGGTAGATTTACTGCTTTTATAGCTACAGAAAATTCGAATGACATGTGGGTCGCACACAAATGTGGGCATTTGATTGTTTAAAGTATGCCGTATTGTTATTCATGATACATAATAAGTGTATGTTATATGATATATATATTCTGTCGCAAAAAGATTCTTAAGTGCTAGGTAAACCACTAGCTAGCCTAATATACGACCCAAGATACATTTTCTTAATGAAATTATGCCACCAATATATGCGAAACAGTGCAACTACGCTAAACCAAAATAAATAAACACAAAATTGCGTGCTTACACCCAGTGTGCACTATGAGTTTATAGTTTATAGGCAGCGTTGCCACCTAACGGGGGCAAGGTGACCGTTCACACATAATTTTCTGGCATTTTATTGCTTACCGCCAACGGTTACATCGGCTGCTTATAGTGTTGGCAAATTAAATAAGCTGCTCACTGTTTATGCGCAGCAACTTTTGATGCCACTTGCGTCCTCACAATCCCACTGCCGCTGCTTGCCAATTCGTTGTGCAAAACACGATAAGTGGTTGCGTATGTACTCTTGCCGCTCTCAGTGTTGGTCAACACATGGCAGACCATGTCCGAAGTCAGCTTGAGCTCAGCGTCAAACTATTTTGACTGCGATTTTGAATCAATTATTTGTATTAATAATGTTGCCAAAATGTTTATTGTGTTGCTAGTAATTGCCGTCACAACGACGACAACAACAACAACTGCAACGAAAACCATATCAATGCCAATAACAACACAGGATATCATAGCGGGTGACGTGTTCTTTGAAATCATCTCGCCTCAAGATTTGGAGTACACCTACAGACTGCGGCCGGCCAAGGACTTTGGTCCATCATTCTCGGAAAAGCTGGAAAGTGTACCACTGGTGTTGACCGATCCATCCAATGCCTGCCAGAAGCTTCGCAATGGACGCGACCTTAAAGGTGGTCTGGCACTAATCGACAGGGGGTGAGCTGCTCAAAGCCAATTAACATCCAATGCCAACGCAATTAAAACAAATCCATTTGCAGGGAATGTTCGTTTCTCACCAAGACACTGATTGCCCAGTCGGCTGGGGCAGTGGGTGCCATCATTACAGAATTTAATGCCAATTCGCCGGAGTTTGAGCATTATATCGAAATGATTGATGACAATACGAATCGTCCTGTGAAAATACCGGCCGGCTATTTGCTGGGCAAGAATGGCGTTATCATACGCTCCACATTGCATAGATTAAAGCGTGTCCATGCCTTAATTAATATACCCGTTAATTTGACATTCATCCCGCCATCAAAAATCAATCATCCGCCCTGGCTGGGCTGGTGAGCGTGTCGGAGCCCGAGTGCTAAATTGAGTTGACACAGAGACATCTTTAAAAAAAAGTAACTGAAAACTGAAACCAAAGTGCATACTTAGTCAGCGCTGACCTATGATCTTTAACCTTAGTTGTTGGTATTCTTTAAATAGGTTTATTACTTGAAGCGAAACAGAAACTGAAACAAGCAGAAAGACTAAATCCACACCCCTTCAACCCCTTCTGACCCCCCCTACATATAAGTAGTTAATTTGTTAACAAAAGCGAAAAGATCACGCAAGCTAAAGCAATACCGAGCAGCAACGCCTACAAAAAAAGTGAATTGTAAATAAATCTTGTAGTAAAACTTTGAAGCTAAACACATTAGTACAAAAGCCATTTATTATTTAGTATTAATAATTCTTTTTTTAACTATACAGAATTGTAAGACACTTGACATTCCTTTGTCTAATGTAAGCTTAGATTTGTCCGAGGGCAGTGAGATTCAGGCACATGCCCAACGTGAGTATCACAATGACCACCACCAATATGGCAAAGCATAAATAATTGGCCTGGATGGGCATGCGAAAGAGCTTGGCGGACATATCCAGCGATGAGGCGAACAGCAGCGTTGAGTTGAGATCCTCTGCCGATGTATTATGATATACAAATGGACGTACTCTGATCTGATGACCATTGGCCTGGGCCTTTTGACACACTCGCGTCACCGAGGCAGCCACAAAGAAGGGCAGCAGTCCCAGGAATAGCCATAACATCACATTGGCTATATTCAGCAGCACCAGCTTGAGGGCGCAATAATGGAAATCGAAATCCTTGAAGAGATAGACCAATCCCGCAAAGGCATAGGACAGATTCATTACAATCAGGAAGCACACTGGTATGGCCACATGCTGATTGAGTCTCTCCAGCAGCTTGCGAAATTCTAGCACTTCACGCATCCAATCCAACGAATCAATGGAGTGCATCAGCAACTTGTGCGACAATGTCTCCAAATGGACGCGAAGCAAATAGCACTCAATGTAATAGTTACTCAGTATGATAATCTCCACCAGATCCTGCAGCAATATGGTGCACAGAAGGCTTATCCACAGACACAGCTCCCAGTTGCGCAAGACGTCCGCCAGCCAGGTGAGCTTTATTATTTGGGCCGGCTGCATAATAACCACGCAGCATGCATAACCAAAGATCAGGATCAACACGGTCAGAGCCAGGCCCAAATACAGCCAAAGCATGCGGCACAGGCGTTTCGGCTTGGCCGATATGAGGAACACACGCTCGATGAGATTCTGCAGCTGCTCATGGTCAATGACCTTGCAGACCAGCACAGCAGAAACGAAGCCCAGCAGATTCAACACGCTTGGTATAACATAACCAAAGAGCAGTTCGCCAATGGTATTGGAGGAGCCTCCCCCTCCTCCATCTGTGGTATTGCTGTCAGGGCGAATGTCACGATAGCTGCTGAAACCGCGATCACCGCTGAGAATTGAAGATGAGCTGTAGTAAGAATTTGGTATATATGTGGATTTAATCCCTTACCGATAACCGCATACATAACGCAATACGTAGCCCAGGAGCAGCACAAAGAATACCATCAAGGCCTGGACATAGCTGCAGCAGGCACGCACATTGCTCATATCCGTTGAAATGGGATTCAGACCCACCAGCGACAGTATGGCAACATAGGGACGTAGAAACTGAAAACAGAAGAAGTTTTTAGGTTTTCAAAGAAAGCGTAATAATCGACTGGAGGGTTTGGCGTACGCAACGAAAGGAGATGGATCTTTTATATGTATACCCTACATTCGTAGTCAACGAGATGCATTTGAAGCAGTCGTAAATAAATGTGATAGATATGTAATGTAATACTGTCTGTCTGTTAAAAAACTGTTACCTGAACATTATCTGTATAAGTAATATGAGAGAACTATGTCAGCCCCTAACACCATGCGCATTGTAAAGCCTTTGTTCGATCGAAAACCAAATTTAAGATTTTATATTTAGAAGGTAAGGGACTCGCACCTACACATAGTCAGCCGTTCGCCCCACACGCACACTACTGATCTCCGCAAAGATCATGGCTACGCCCTTGGCTTGAGTTTCATATTGTTATAATCGTATTACGGCAGAGTTGAATCATACGTGTAGCACAAGAGACACACCCACCTTGCGTTTGCAATAATCCAATAGAGCTGAGGTCGGCTCATGCTCGCCCGGCTGCTGTAGTTCCTCATTGAGATTGCCATTCAAACGATTGATGAAACAAAAAGAACTTTCCGCATTATTACGATACATGACAGATCACCGGAGTGACGCCAACGCCGACGCCCCACACAAAAATATAAAACACCAAACAGACAAAGAAGTAGAGAAGTTCCACATGCAATATCAATATTAATAACAACAAGAACAACAGCATTAACATATAAAGCGACGGCGTCGTTGGCCACAATGAACTGGGAAACACTGAAACTGGGAAGCAATGACGATGACAACGATGATGGCCGACCGGCGGCACAGCAACAACTGAGTGTGGGGGCGCATGGCACGAGCTTCAGCAGCGATAGCTAGTGCAAACTTACGGCTAGCTCGTGTAGCCAGGATGAGGCGGCGGATGTTGCGCGACTGCTCCATAGCGGCGATGACGACGAACTGGCACTGAATCGACCTCCTCCAGTTTCAGCTGTCTCCGCCTGCGCTGTTGCCTTTGCTGTCGCTATCGCTCTCACTGGCGCTGCCGCTGTCGCCATCCAATTGCCAGCTGCTTATAACGGTAAATTGAATAAATTGAAAACCGAGCCGGAGACTGAGACTGAGACCAACACCGAGCGAGCTTTCCTTTTCAAGCGCTCTACAAGCTTTGCTCACGCCATTTTGCTCACGCCGTACATTTGTGTTTCCATTATTTCGTTTACGTTCTCGATCTCCAAGTGCCGTTTGCCAGCGGGGTGATGAGGTACTCCGTTGTTATCAATATGTGTGGGCTTTTTTTTTATCTCTATCAACGTGCTGAACACTGCTGGGCACCTGTTACACTTTAGATAGAAATCAAGCCTGTTATCGTGACGACTCGCACTATCTCTGCTGTCATTCCAACAGAAAGTAGTTAGATATGCACATAGAGTATATGTTGGTATATGCTATATACATGGATAACTTATATGTAAATCTATATATCTCACACACATCTTTTTTCTATGCTTTTCTTTATTACGCTTTCGCGATCGGCAATCGCTCACAACGTTTGAACTCGGCGTGTTTTTGTTTTCTGTCAAATTTTGTCTACGCTTGGGATTGTTGATGTTATCTCGATTGGTCATTTATGTGATGTCACTGTCTTGAGTGTCCCACTCTCTCTCACTCTCTCCGTTTGATAACCCTGACCATTGAGGATCGCTGTGCGAATTTGTTGTTTTCTTTGTAAATTGATGCCTTACGTTCGCAACAGTTGATGAATTCTAGTTTAGCTTTACGTCTGTCTAGACATATTGGTTAAAAACGAATTTTTGTTTGCGAAAGGTATAAACATTTAATATAAACATTTAATATCTTTTTAAAAATAATTTGTAACTGTGGATTATCTTGATAAAAAAGATTAGATAATAGTTAGAGAATTTTATATCTGTAAAGATCTGTAAACAGGATCACTTGCACAAAAGTATATTTGACTTAAACAAAAGTAGAAACAGTTTTCTTTGGTTTTGGCAAAGCGGTTATACCTCTTACATATGTTTATAGTTATGAAATGTTTATAAAAAGTTTATAAAAATGAATCGCTATAAAATGTATAGCAATATGGATTAAAGAAGTCCATAACAATGGGAAGAAGACAATACCCTAAATTAGTTCAGAAAACATTCTTATGTCCAATTGCGGACTGAATCAATTGGGACAAACTATTTTGAGTTTCAGCAATACTTATTAAATTCTATTTAAGTTGTGAAATCGTTGTAAATTATCAAATTCAGCTCAACCCTGTTAAAACGTTTTTCGGCTTACCTCGATTCCTTGCATATAATGGGGCAAATGCTGATATAAAAGAATAATTTATATATATAAAAAAACACCACCGGACACCTATTTGTTATTTAATATATTTTATACATTTATCAACATATTTTTTTTATATTTTAAAAGTAATCTCAATTATTGTACAGATTGGCAGCAGCATAGAAAGAAAAAGTCCAAAAAGTGCAGCTCAGCAAGTCTGACAGTTGTTTCCGGATCAGCCACGATTCGCATTCGTCAGAGACCTTTAGCTCAATTGATGGCCATTCCCTCCCTCCTGACTTCGAAGCTAAAACTATTCGCGCAAGTAAACTAAGATTGAACCACTGCAGTTATTTGTGCTAACGCATAAGATGTCACATGTATCATTTAGAAATAGGAAAAATATATTTGGTTTAATAATTAATTCGAGGTAAAATTTAAATAAAACAAGAAAAGAAGGCTAGCTTCGGCTTCCAGAAGCTTACATACCATTCACATTGTAAATACATGCCCGCTTCTATCGCCTCTAATCAAATATCGTCAGTGAATGCGGGGTTTCCTTAAACGGAGACGCAATAAATTTGCTTAGATTTGGTTGAAAAATAGAAAAGTTATGCTACTCAATGTTCATTCCGCAACAATCGGTTATATGGTAGGTATATGATACAGTTGTTCAATCTGTATGAAACCTGAATTTAACCTGCGTGCAGACAAAAGTGGCATCTGGTAAAAATTTCAGCACTGTCCTATGAGATCTTTGTGTTAAAATCAACGAACGGATAGACGGACATGGTTATATCGATTCCCCTTGTCATGCTGATCACGAATATATATATACCTTATATACCTTATACTATGACAAGTTTTTGTGAATTGTACAAAAAAAAAAGCAATTGAAAATATTTCTCTAAGTGCATCGTAATACACTCTTATCTTAAATAAAATGTGAAGGCAACGAATACATGGAGTTTTTGAATTTTTATAGCATTCACATAATATGTGAAGGTATATTAATTGTATCATAAAGTTGGCAACCATACAAAGTACACATATAAATTCTTGATCAGCATGTCGATATAGCCATGTCCGTCCGTCTGGTTCACCCTGTGTGTAAACACAAATATCTTAGAAATTTTGAGAGCTATATAAATTTTTAAGAGATGCTTCTTATATCTGCACACTGGTTGAGTTTAAGATTCATCCAGATCGGACAACTATATCAAATAGCTGGCATAGAGCGTATAGCTAAAGAAAATATTGATTCAGCAGACAAAAACGAAGAGAGCATGCCATGACAAGGCATTTGTTGTTGCTTGATTTTATTCATTAGGCAAATTTAAGAGAGTTGGCGCGAATGAATAATTTTTGCGATTTGAAATACATTATAGCATCACAAGGCCGAAACGCATGCAAGGTCTGGAATAACATAGGAGCGCGATCTTCATGCAAGAAACCAATGTCAGCGTTGGAGGAGCTTGCGATAACGGAGTACAATAGCCCTCCCCACTTGTGCGAGAACAAGAACAGATGCAAAACACTGTGCCCGCCGAATTATCATACATATATATATATATATATGAATATATATGGTATATAAGCTTCGGCAATGCCGAAGTTAGCTTTCCTTGTTTTTCGCATTGGTTGCTTTAGCTGATATTCGCAGCGATCATTGCAGATAATGTCGCGATGATGATGAAGCGCGTTCAGTTATAAAACTGCACACACAAGTGAAACTCTTGCTTGTTGCCTCTCCTCTGTTCCACCACTCACAAACCCTTCTTCAGTCACCCATTGGACATGCAGGCCGGCAGCAATAAAGTTTTGAAATTTACGTCAAAAGTAATTAAATTAAATTAAGCACAAGTCGCCAGTTGTTTTAAAATTTGTGCACACTTGACATGTGCGGTTGGACGCTGGAGATGACGCTTTGTCCAGACAGGCTTTGACCAGTTGCCACCCCCTTTGCTGGTCACTCATGCAAATTAGCTGCGTTGTCAAATAATGCTGATTTGTTGTTGGACTAGCTGGCAAGCTAATAAAAGTAGTAACCGCTCTACACCATACACCGCACCACCACCACCACCCCCCGCAGCTGCCATCGAACATGACAGGGCCGAGTCTATATAAAACTAAAACTGAAGCTGAACTGACCAATATCTCGACATTGATGCTGCCCTCATGCTTACCCCTCACTCTTTGGGTTCCCCTGCACTGCCAGTTGAACGTGACAGCTTTTTGTTTAAAAATCAAATCAAATATTACGAGAAAATTTCAATGTGGTTAAATGCATAGGAAATTTTATGGCAGCCGCAACCGCAAAAACGCAAATGTTGACTCCGGGCGAAGGTTCCAGCTCCAGCTCCAGCTCCAGCTCCAGCTTTAGCTTCAAACTGAACGAATGAATGGTTGGCATGCCTGGAGTGTATGCTACAGCATCAGCATTGGTCCAAATCGTTGGGAATGTCAGATGGTTGTAGTGGGAGGATGGGGGTTGTTATTCTCTGACAGATAGCCATGTGACACATTTCAATTGATGCTGTTGATGTTAACGTTGTTGCTGTTGCTGATTCTTTAAGGCTTTAAGAGATTAGGTGAATGACAATGTTGTGAAATAACTAAAAGGAATTTATTTTCAACCAGCTATCCGTAGTATTTGTAATATTTTGAATTTAACAGATATGAAATTGGTATCGGATGGCAGATGGGGTGAAATTTAAAAGCGGGCCGAGATATTAGAATTATCTAATTATCATATGTTTCTCATCAGATGAGAATGTTTAAATGGCTAAGTTAATAGTTGATATTCAATTTCTTGTTAATACGAATTTTCATATTCAAAATAAATACAAAAGATACTTAGATAAAATGGCAACGTGATGGAAAAATGGAACGTGATGGCACGGTCATACGGCACGGTCATACACACGGTCGAGGTAAGTTTTGAGAAATAATTTTCTATATACAAATCAAAATAGAAAAATATAGAAAAATTAAAAAAAAAATGTATTCTAATATTAACTTCGAAATCATAATAAAATTGAAAGTGGAGATATTTACATGAAGAAGAATGAGTATGAAGATACTTGGTTTCTTCTGGTTCTGGGGCACTGGTACCTTTTGGTACATGGAAAAATATTTTAAGACTTGAAAATCTTAAAAATATTAGAAAATAAAGATATTTAGTTATAGTTTTAAAATATGAATAATTGAACAACAATTACCAACAATTTAACTTTAGATTAATTAAGTTTTTTTAAAGGCATTATAGCTGTTTTGTGTCTGCCCGATTCAAAGCGGCTTCATTCATTCTTAACACCGGAAACCACCTGAACAAGCTGAAAAGACGTCTAATATTTCATATAGCTATGAAATTTAATTTCAGAATTAAACATTTTATTAAACAAGTTTAAATTGAATTTAATAATAAGTACAATAAAATGTAAAGCATCTTTTATAAAAATCCAAAAAAATCAAATGGGTTTCATCTGTTTGTTTGTTTATCTGTTTATTTTTTATGGGCGCCTTAACTTATTGGACCGATCGGTATCAAATTTTTAATGATACCAATACCATTTGAAGATAGTTTATAGTAGCTCCAAGAGGGAGAGAAAAACTAATTTGGCTCATCAAAGTCGGATAATCAATTTCACCGTTAAGTAGCTTATGAATAAAGATAACAATACGCATAATTCTGCGGTATAAAGATAACATTAAGCAAAATTCCACGAATATGAAGGGAGACGGCTATTGGCGTCCAAATTTAAACCACAGAGAGCAAACATCAAAGATTTCTTTTCAATACGGTCCTGGTGATACCCCTACTGAGGACATCAAACGAACGATGCGTACTCGTCGGAAAAGAGAAGCGTACAGTAAGGGGTCTGGGTCTGTTGGCACTGTTGGAGTCCAACGAGCATGCCACTCAAATGCGTTCCGTTGCAATGTCAACTATAACTATAACCTCCATCCAACTGTGGCTATTGGTAAAATGGATTACGTATCCACTTATTGTAGAGCCTTTAAATTTATAAACGAGACAAATGGAATGTGCTGCGCGTATGAAAAAGTTATACTGACACCATTAAATTCGCCACCAGAACCGTTGTCTTCATTGGTGTCCGACTAAGCAAGACGATCAAAATAGTTTTTGTCCACAACTCAGAAATGACTTCCCTCGCTGCAGTAAATGTTGTAGGTTGTAGGGGCTATCATCGAGTTGCATCACTGCTACCATTGCCGAATGCAGACACAAATATCTCCAAATCTGCTTTATGGGAAACAATCATGAACAAGTTTATTAACTTTGTCGAATCCTAACAAGTGTTGATCGGGAAAGGTAACCTGTTAATACGTTTGTTCAGAACTGCTCTTGAACAAAGGCCAGCTGATGATTACAACGTCGTTACTAAGACCTGTCGGGCAACATGAATGGAAATTTAATGCACCAAGAATAAGTGAAGTTAAATAAAAGAAGCTCGATCACCTAAGTATCGGTTATATCCAAAAAAGAAGCCTCTGGTAGTTTGAAAAAGCAGGACAGCAACAAAAACACATTGATTATTATTAGCACAATAACAAACATAGATCAACAATAGGAGGCGTGGCGATGCACGCCGGGTTAGCTAAAGACATTGGTTATGATTAAATTAAATATGGAAATATTAATTATCGTATATCTTATCTTATTTGCCTCAGAAAATTCCTTTAATTAAAACACTGATTCTGGTCGGGCTGATTGGGAATACATTTCCTTTCCCGCCTTGTTAAGCTTTGCAATTCCATTTGCAATGTGATTTATTTGCGCTGGAAATGTCTTTCATTTAAATCACATTTTCAACACTTTCACACGATGTTTATAGTTGAAATATAGACCAAGTTTTTATCTGAAGCCAAATCCAGCTTATTCGTCAGCTGCATGGCCCCCCCACATACACTCTTATGATCTTGCTTTTGCGCTCAAAAGTATGCTGCCATATCAAACAGTATCAAGCATTAGTTATTTTCGTGTGCAATATTAAATTATGCATATTATTTGCAAAAAACACTATTTAGTTTCCATTGATGTCAGCTTCACTCATAGATTACGTCATTTGCCAGCAAGCCGTATCCCATGCGCTGTTCATGCTCTGTAAAAGATCAGATTGTGGCGACGTGTCAAGTGTCCGAAATTCAATTAGACTTCATTAGCATTAACAGCCGGTGGCACTTTTGACTGTTGTTGTTCTTGCTATTGCTGCTAGTACATACATATTATTGTTGTTGTAGTTGTTGGAGCCATCTTGCGGTTGTGTTGTGTCTGCGTCTGTGTGTGCGTGCACAGATTTAATCGTTTGCAGATTAGCATAAATGAGATCATTAAAATGCGCTTACGTTTGTGTTGGTGGTGAGATGTCCGCCCTTCGAACAGCGGGGGCTGCGGGGACTATGCCATTTTGACTTCCTTTTGCACGTAGCAGACGCAGCCTGCAAATTGCCATTTAGCCATTTCCATTTGAGTATTCTCATGGTTCTGCTTGTCTGAAGCCTGAAGTCTGTGTAGCTAGGTAGAGGTGACTGTTTTGGTTCGTGTCTTGGCTAGGCAATCCAAAAAATTTGCATAATTATTTCGGTATTCCTTGGTTGACAAGGAAAAGGGAAATCTGTGTTGTAATGTTTCAATATAGAGTCGGTTGTTTTTTCATCACACTCTCGGCTAAATTACACTCATTACATTTTGTGTTATGAGGCAATTGAATGAACAGAATATCCTCACATTAACTATGTCACACTGTCTTGCAGGGATTTTGTACATAGTATATATATATATATATATACTTTGACTTACTAATAGATTAGACATTGTTTGTATTTTTTTATAACTTTGAAACTATGGAAATGACCGTTGAAACTCATTTCTGAAACTGTTGTAAGGTCTGGAAGGCAACGTAACATTAAATTTCAAGTCGTCCGAAACTTGTCATTACTTTAATTTCGGGTCGCTATATTTCCATATAGATCCTTCTGATTGGAACACTTAACTCTGCCAAATTACAGACTGTTGTGTATTGTTTAACATTTTTGTGGCACTTTGGAAAACTTTTCTATCTGTACAGTGTAAGCACACTTTCCACTGAGCTTATTTGATATTCCTGGCAAGTTAATTGGCCCGTCACATACCTGTTGCTCTTTAAAGTTATATATATATTTTTTTTTTTGGCTACCCACGCATATACGTATATATCCTGAAGTTCTACATAACTATGTAACATATATCTATATACGTGTGTATTGCTGTAAATTGCCACATAAGCTTTTGACTGTGGAGCGTAACGGAGACGAGAAATGGGATCCATACTCACTCCACTCGACCAAACGAGCTAATTTTGATGATATCCACAGGCGAGTAGCAGCAGCAGCAGCAGCCATTGGGTCCATTTTGATGTGGAGCGGGGGAATGATGTGTGCTGCTGCTGGTGCTCTGTGCTCATGTCCATGTCCATGTGGTGTGCACTAAAAGCCTGTCGCTGGCTTGGCAAATTGAATCAGTCGGGTGTTCTGCTTGGGGTTTTTGGGTATGTTGTGTGTATGAGAGTGTGTGTGCGCCGTTTGGAGCTAGAACGAAGCCTCTCATGAAATGTGACCGCAATTGCGGTTCGTTAGCTGCATTTCAGCTAGTCCAGGCCATGGCCATGTCCTGACCCGCTCTGGCCGATGCACCTGTACGTGCAGCCACCAAAACAAACCATAAGGGAGTTGCGCGCCCATTGTGCTTAAGTGGGTGACCAAAGCACTTTGACCATGCGGTGAACTCTTTAAAGCAACTCCTGGGCCCAGCCCGAACCCTTGGCTGCTATTATTTATGTGAAATATATCAAACGTTGAGCATTTCCATGGGGCACTTAACGGCAATTAGCGCTACCAAAGGGGCAAAAGCAGCATCAGCAGCAGCACACCTGTAGCTGCTGCAATCACAGTTGAGAGCTCGACGGGATTTGCGCATCAAATGTCGCAATGGCCAACTTCTGAGGTAATTACGACAACGACGCACATCCTTGCGCACATCCTGGATATGGATACTTTGCTCAGGCACGCACAAAAGAACACAAAAACTTCGTCGACCTCCCTCTGCTAGTCGTCTCCGGCTACCCCCTCTCTGTTTCAACACTGTGAAAACGTGATGAGCATAAGAAAACAGCGGCCAGCTGGAGAACTCTAAACAATTTAAACGGCAACGCAGGACCTGTTCAAGGATATGTCGCCAAATGCTCAAAGCATTAACGAAAGCCTGACCTACTCATGAGTGCCAAATGAGTCGTGTGCGGAGGCCAACTAAACCCAGACCCATGTTGATGTAACAAACAACCTCCCCCTCCCCACCTTTTCCACACCCTGGGAATGTTCTTGAGTTTTGGGTCTGGCTTTTGTTGCCAAACTAAATATTGTTAGGCAAAGTAAACGAGGTTGCAGAAAATCATCAAGACAGACACTGGCGTAGTCAAAGAGGATGAACTTTCAGGAGAGCAACACCTCTTGTTTTAGCCACGCCACTGATTTTGGTTTGCCCACACACTTTTACATAGGAAGCATCGTCAAAGTCCAATGAAAATGCTGCACAGTGGTTTGGATGATGAACATGTCATGAACGACGATTGCAAATTGTGAAAATATATTACAAAAATCACGGTTCACATAGGGAATGTTAGCGCACGTTACGTGTATTTTAAGCTTGATTGTTATTAGGCTTGTTTTTGGGTCAAACTGCCAAGAGAATCCACGAGAGATTCACTGGTCATTGTTACATCGAGCTGTAGGTTGTCCCTCAGCCTGTCAGTCAGTCAACTGGGACAAAAAGTTGTAAATATATAAATTTAATATACAATGCAGGAACAATGCAACACGAATTTGGGATTCAATAAAACCAGATCCGTGTATGCGGGACTAACGTCAAGCCAACCAAATCGCAGGATCTCAACAATAATATAGTCTAATGGCTTACCCAAGAATTCTAACTACATTCTGAGACTTACTGAGAAACTTCAATCGCCTGGATAAAGCCATTATTATATGCCTTATCTGGTTGAGATTGAACAACATTCTTGAATTAATTCCAACTGAATTCAGTAAGCGAACCACTGTGCCTTGCGGGCATTCCTGTCTGCTGTCTAACTATTTGAATTTCAAGAATTTTCTAGCTTCTGCAATCTATTTCTACACGTTACGTCATCGTCTTATCCTAGTCTATCGTCGTCCATCCTGACTTATCCTGGCGCATATACACGACTATGCGCTTTGTTGACGCAACTTGCTCATTAATTTTTTATGCTTAATGTGTTTTCATAATGATTTTTAAATTGAGTCTCAGATTTCAGATTTCTCATTTTAGGCAGTGTGCAAATATTTCGTTTCTTGTTTTTTTTCTTTCAAATAAATTTGCTTATATATTTATTTTGCGGCTGGCTTGGCTGACGTCAATACTCAACGTTGGCGTGGGCTCATTAGCAACTGAGAAGAGGCCTTCATTTACTCAGTATTCATTCGATATTTTTTAAACAATATTTACGATTGGAAAACAACATGCGAATGCAGTAATTAAAATGCAATAACAAAAAAGGAGGAGTGAAAACCATAACAACAACAACATCGATATTGTCCAGCTGCTTCAGCTGGTTGTCTGTTGCCATTCAATCCTTCCACTGTTTCCACTTCTACTGCCTTCATTGCAGGCCTTTTGCCCCACAACTCTTGTGGGGGCATCACGCATACGCCGCGTTGCGCACTTTGGTAAACGTTTTGTCTGACTGACAAATTTAATTACTGCTGGGTCCAGGCGCAAGTCCTGGCCTGGTCCTGGCCTGTTGTTTGTCTCGACACTGATATGGCCAGAGTGCACACAAACAGGCAGTGGCAGAGTTTCAATCGGAATCCGTTGTTGGCGTGCTCCTTCTCGCCTACGAAGTCACTTCATTTGATGCGTCAATCAGCACAATCAAAAACTGCAGCCATGAAAATCAATTAAAACCCCGTTGACATACTGGCCCTGGATCTGGACCTAGTCCAGGTCCTGGATCCAGGCCTGAAATGTAATCCAGACTGAGCGTCCCTCCCACATATACACATATGTACAGTGGCTTGGTCTTGGTATGGCTTGCTGTCAACAGCATTGAACGTTTTGCAATTGACGTTGCCCGGGATTAACATTTATATTTCAACAGTGTGGGGGGGCGGTTCGGTTGGGTGTCCTTTTTTTTTGTTCATTTGAAATGCAAATGCCTTTTTTGTAACGGAAGCGGCGGCCGATATAAGAATACAATTGCCAAACAAATCAAAGGCGCGACATGAGACGACAGCTTTATGTAAGTGAGCAGCGGGAGCAGGTTAATCCCGGCCAGCAGGTGACATCAGCAGTAACAGCATAGTTTGCTGCATAGTTAATTGACGCCGTGCTGAGTTGCAGAAAAGCCCAAGCATACAGATCCACTTAATAAATGAAATGTCATTGAGGCGTGCGGCGGCAATCAACAAAACAAAAGTCACAAAAAACGAAATTTAACACCACTGCAAGAGTTGATTGGGGTCGGTCGGGATGGTGGTGATGGTCAATGGTGGTCGTAGTGTAGGCAGTGGGGAGCATGAAATGACGCATGCATGAATTGTTGAAAAGCAGAAGCAGAAGCAGAAGCAGCAGCAGCAGCCTAGTGGTATCTTCAACTGAACTGGACTAGTTGGACTGGTAGAGCCGGCTAACTGACAGCCGCCCGAACCCGGCAGGCACAGGCAGTTCAACCAAATATGCGTGCCAGAGCCTCGTTTTATCTGCTCTTAAGGCTCACATACACAGGCAACACTCAGCTGACACCCTAGCATCAGTGTCATAGACACCACCAATGTTGGACAGCAGCAGTGAGAGATGCTGATCCAGTGTAAGCGAACATTATTTACCCTAGAATAACATGTTATAGAGGTTATACTTCCGACACACAGTGAAGGGATGTTGCTGAACTGGACTATGTAGTATCAGTAGTAGCAGGTATCGTAAGGGGCGCAGTAGAAAAAGGATAAAGTCATATATTTATTGCATTAAAGTTTCCATCTCTTTTGGATTAATATATTTGCTTACTTATTGTGTTAGCGGGCTCAAGGTCGTTTGAAATTGAATGCTTTTCAGCAGGGTCTAATATAACACTGCTTACCCTGCAAATATTCCCATAGATCAGACGTTTAAAAGCTCAAAAAAGAAAGGGACAGCAACGCGTCCAACTACAACTGCTGCTGATAGTGGTACTCCCCCACAACCTCTGCTGCTCCTTCAGCTCCTACTGCTGCTGCTGCTGCGTCAGCTGCAACTGATGACATTGTCAGAGTGGCAGAGCTGCCCATCTTCAACTCCTCAACCCTCGCCCCCTATCAGGACTAACAAGCCTGACAGTTACTCAGCGTCAGTCAGGCTCTGGCTGCCTGTTAAGCTGTGCTATGTGTCCTGACGTTGTCGAGTCCGAGCACTTGGTGTGGGCGCCAACGTGCAAATTAAAAGTTGGGCCACGCTTGACACGTGCTTAGCTGCTGCAGTTACTCCTTTCTTGCACTCTTTCATTGTGTTTTGTTTTACCTTTTTTTATTTTTGGTTTGCCATGCATGTTTGCGGCTCTGGCGGCATTTTGCTGCCTGTCGGCCGGCCTGCTGTTCGTTATTTTTTCTTTGTTTTCTTGCTGTTCTTGTACCTTTGTGTGGGTTGGGGATGCGGAGGTTGGTGTGGCATTCTAGTTTAATTTATGCGCTCACGCCAAAACGTCAACTTGCGTGCGCATGCATAAACTTGTTGCATACTTGGAGGCGTCTTCCACGTTACTGCTGCCACTGCTGCTGTTTTGCTGACTAAGCGGAACCGCAGTTAAAATTTATGTGCGAACAATGGGCAACGGCAGGCAGAGAGGAAGAGAGAGCAAATTTTGTTGCAGTTGTTTGAAAAGTCATTTGTAGTTCATTGTTTTATTTTTGCATAAAAAATGTAAAAATTTACGTAAATTCATATAAATTATTTTTGCATTCGTCTCCATCACAGCATTTGGTTGGAATGTTGAGTTAGTGTCCATGATCTGCTTCAGTACATCTCAAGCTGTTTTGTCCTTGAAGTTGTTTTTCTGAGCTGCACCTGCAATTGTTTCGTCATCTCTGGAGATAACTGTGATAGCCTATAATCTGTGAAGCTTCCTTCTGGCTGAAAAATGATCTGATATTGCCTAAATTTGTTTTTAAACATCTCCTAGGTTTTCTTTTGTATCTCATCGGTTTGACTTTGAGTGACTTTTAGTACAACTGAAGTTCCATCTGATCGTCAGATTAGGTTTATATTTTTGGTCGACTTTGTCCACTTAGTTTCCCAATTGTTGGTAACTGTCCAGATTTCCTTCTACGACATCTTATACGAGGTGTGTTCAAATAGTAAGGAGACTCTTTAAGTTTCGCGGACATCTAACCAAGTTTTCTATATTGGTTTTGAAATACGCTTAACACTTTCTGTAAACGATTGTTATAAAAAAATATAGATATATCTCCTCTATGACACAATTTTATGCAAGTGTCATCGTCCATCATCTGAAGCCTCTTGGTTTGACTGACTTACATCTAGAAATGCCCTCACTACTGACCTGATGCCAGGTGAATCAAAAATTTACAAATATAAAAGTCGCCAGAAACAGTCAACCAATTAAGGTAAATCGAATATATTTCTGCTTATAATTTTACATCCTCGAGAAATGTTTATCAATATATTAGAGTTTACCTTGACTAGTATACCTTGACTAAGCATACATGGTTCACTCTAGACATTAGATGCAATTGATATGCTTTATGCCATGCGACAGTTAAATAATGATGAAGAGAAGGAATACACATTGCCATAACCATATGCGCATATCCGGCATAGAATGAATAGAGTGAATTCCCAACACATAATTGACAACATTTACCGCGACTGTTTTGTGCTTTTGTTGTCTGGCCATTGAAATGATTTTAGCTGAAATTGAGCTTGCTTTGATAGTCCTTGCTGCTGGCTGGCTTGCTGCAGGGATGCCTGCCTGCCTGCCTGCCTGGTTCACTGCCTGCGGTGATGCCAACGACAGGCGACATGGACACAGACATGCACACGGACATGAAATCGAGCCGGAGTTGTTGCCAGCTGCTGCATCCTGACAATATGACATGCTCGCTTGGGTCAGGCACTCATCAGCAGCAATATTTAGAACAATGGCCATAACCATTTTCGCATTGAAATTTTAATCAGGTTGCCATTGGGGGCCGACTACGAGCATGATAATTAAAACTGTGCTGCAAAATGCCAACAAAATGGTTGATCAGACAGCAGGGAAAAAAACCAGTAATAGACAGCTGCATGAAGAGAGGTTTGGAAGACAAGGACAGGCTGCTATATTGTGCAATTGGTTTAAGGATGTGTGCAAACATTTGTCAGAAAAGCTTCATTTAAAGCAGTGCTTGAAAGTGAAAAGTGATTGAAAATTGTGAAAAATGGGTATTATAACTTTGACATAAAGTTCAAGAAGTACATAGGGAAATAGTCTTGCGACTCATTTGGCAATATATTAAGACCATTTTTTCATCATCTCTGAATGTTTGTTCAATCATTTCAAAACACTTATCCAGCCAACCGACAAAAAGTTAGCAGTCTTGGTAGAATTACTTGATCAACATGCCATTATGATACATTCTCTATATAAGAACTATGTAGCTTTAAGAGCATGTTTTCTACAGCCAAATAGGACCACGCATATCTGTTACATATATATAAGCTAGTACATATTCATTCTGACTCATTCGTGTTCTTTAAACAAATGAGAAGGGTATCAAAAGCTGCCACGTAGCTGAAGCTGGCTTTCCTTTCGTGTTTTTTGTGGCATGCGAAATTCTGTTTTTTACGTGGACATAATTTGAATTGCAGGCAGCGAGTGATGCACTAATTTGAAAGGCCACAAAGGCATTTGGTTTGGCATCGAATCGTTGCCATTCCCCACTCCAACGTCATCGCCAACGTCGCCATTTGGATCGCTATTGATTGCAATTATTTTCAATTTCAAGCGTAGGCAAAACAGGCACAGGTAGAGCAATAGAGACAATGTAACAGACGGGTAGGCGTCAGGAGGGGTGCAGGAAAACAGACTGGTGCTTGTGCGTCAGAGTTTGCTGATTGCTTAACCAGGGCTGGCATAATTGCGGCTACTGCCAAATCAATTGAAGCTCAACAGTCTGATATAGAGCCTCAGCCAGCCATTAATTGAAATTGCAATTTCAAAATGGAATTGATTGTGCAAATCAATTAAGGATTTGGCTTAGGGATATCATTTGATTGTTTGACTTGAAAGCTATAACTATATATTGAATTCTTATGGCAATTTACAGAGGTTTGGTGTAAAGTTATAGCTGGGTCAGTGAGAGCTGCAATCGAAGAACTACTTAATTAAGTTAGGATAGGTAGATTCAGTTTTGTGGGAGATATTACACCCTACCCATATATTAATGAGGTTGAATAGGCGGTTGATTTTTATAGATTTTGCTTTAGGCAGACAGAGGCATCTGGTAAAGGTTTTCAGTGTTAAATTTCAGAATGAAAATACATTTTTAAGTGAATTCGCTTCACAGTTTTGTGATACTTAAAACTATAACTTGACATACATATATTGTTCTTTAACTGGCTGAAACAAACAAAGTTGTCAATGTCACATATTTCAGATTCTACAAAAACCAGATAGGACAGTTCATTACTAGAATAAAATACATAAAATAAAATAAATTTTACAATGGAACCACCTACTGAAGTCTATAAAACTTTGCGGAGTCGAGTAGTCGTATATACTCCTCCGAAAGCCCGTGGAGCTCGAATCAACGTTCAAGAAAGAACCAATGATCAATCTTTTGATGATTTGCGAGACCCGATCGAAGCTATGAATTCATCAAATGAAGAGTAACGTACATGCAATAGTATCATCAAAAATTAGATTTCTCATTAAAAACCCCATTTAGGTGCCCAAGAAGATTTGGGATGCTAAAAGTACTACTGTTGGCAGTCGTATTTATATTTTTTTGTACACTTTATTTTATCAGTTATAAAACTGAAAAATTATGTAAAAGGTAAGTTTATACTTTTACTATACCATTCAAAAAATGGTATATTCATTTTGTCAAGCAGTTTGCGCGACACAGATTATAGAAAGTTTATATATATTCTTGACCAGCAAAGAGCAGTCAATAACCATAACGTTCTGTTCGTCCGTTCTCAACCCCAAAGAGCTAAAGAGCTGAAATCTTAAGCAGATGCTTCTTATGTCTGCAGTCTGGTTAAATTCAAGATTTATCCTGATTGGATATATATGTACAGTGCGAATGGTATGTGAGCTTCGGCGGGCCGAAGTTAGCCTTCCTTTCCTGTTTCTATTTAATTTGTTTTATTTTTAGTTTTTCAAATCGAAGGTGTTAATACAAATTTTCATGTAGACCACCATAATTCAAGATCAGGCTGGATATATTGGGATTGGATATTGGATTTGGGTATTAAATTTAGTAATGCATGTTTATAATAATGTACAATTGAGCGACAAATTTTAAAATATCTTTTCATTTTAGAATTTCTGCGTGGTGGTGAATCCGTGAAGAGCATTGAGGACGACAAAAACCACTCGATATTTATATCTACTACTTTTGGTGTAGCCCTATGGCCCACATGACACACACCCAGGCATATGCTATTTGTACTTCGATGAGTAAACGAATAAAGAGTTGCCGCTGCTGGTACGGCGGCACAAACTACTATAACGGTATCAATGTGCCAATGGCACAAAAAAAAAAAAAGAAGCAGTGGAAACCTCAAAACCGAAACCCGAAATGCACTCTTTCACGCGCTTTACAGTCGCAATGAGCAATGATGTTGAAGGGATAGTGGGAATAGCGGCAATTGCACCGTTAATTTGATGTTACACACATACACACATAGACAGACATCCAATACATACGCAGACACACCGGCAATGGCGAGTTTTGGTGGCGCCAAATGAATTCAATTAATTAAATTAGTTCAACTTACAGCTGTAGTTACAGTTTCGTGTTCCTGGCGGTGGTGTACGGGTATCCGGAGATGGCAGCTGGGACAGTTGTCGTTGTTGCTGCCACCGCCGTTGCAGCCGCGGTCAATGCTGCTGCTTCGCACAATTATCAGCTTTTATGAATGGCCCGCAAATTTTTGCAAAAAAGCAACTTCGCATTGGGATATTCACTGCGTCTGGCATTTGTGCAATTTGTGCCTTCGATTTTTCGCTTCATGTAATTGCATTAAGCGACCCCATAATTAAGTTGGCCAGGTAATAAATTATGAGTAGGTCGAAAATGAAAATGCACGGAAAAAACTTGTTATTACAAATGTACGAGGGTATGTCAAATAGTCTTAGTTAAAATCCTAAAGAATGCATAATGTTTGACATTTTTGAATTCTTTAAAAAGCATCATCAGATAGACTGTTGTCAATATATAAAGATGATTAATTTCATAATCCATTAATGCAAGAAAATCTATTGGGTACCGCAACTTATGACAATGGAATTTAGTGTATCTCTTTCTTTACAAATTTGATTAAAAATTAAATATAAATCAATCAAAGAAATAGAAACGGTCAAAGAAAGAAAGGAATATGAACTTCGTTCCAGAAGAAGGCGGAAATAGTGAAAGCGGCTGGAAAGATGAGGAGATACATTGTTTTACCATGATTTATATTGCCCATTTTAATTAAGTATGTAAAAGAAATCCTGCCCCGAAGAAGGGTGAGACGGCAGTTTACATAGAACCAGGAGGCTTCCATTGAAGAAATATCATAATCATTGAAGTCAACCCTATTTTTGGCTATGTTGCTTTTCAAAGATCTAATGCCACCCTATCGTTCTTTTAATGGTGCAAAAATTAAATTAGTAACAAATGTTTTAAAAAATATTTAATTTGATTTGAAAGGCAAAACATAAAAAGACCTAAGACCCATGCTTTATGTTAACATATGTTATTCACAGTGGAGTGGAGGCAGAACGAAAAGAGCCGGCAAAAAAGGGGCTTTACAGTTGTTATTCATCAGGCCATGAAATACGGGGCGTCAAACTGTCAAGCAGCGCGCCCTAAACCCCCCCACTTTTGACAGATGAACTAACGTCGCTAACTAGCTCTGACTGTGGCTGTATGGGGGTGTACGTATGCATGGGGGGGTTGAGAGTGTGGGGTGCTGTTGAAATGGGCCTCCATTTGCGTCTATTGCTATTCATAAAAATTGCTCAATTCCGCTAGCGTTAGCTATTTTTGCACTGCAAAGTCAAAAAGCGGCCAACTTTTTGTGTTACGCTTTTTTATTGCTGTGGGTGACTGGTAGGAAGATAGGTTGGGTGACTGTCACTATACATATGGGTTCCAGCCTCACCCAAGCAGAGATTTCTATGCAAACAAGTGATATTTCTGTTGACAATTCAAAAAAGAAAACACACAACATTTACGCTTGAAAAAAACAAAAAAAAAAAAAAACACCGAACGCAACAAAAAATGGGGTTGAGTGGGTGCAAACAGGCGGTAGGTGTAAGCCCCATGTCAGCCCAAAACCGAAAACCGAATCCACAACTACATTTTTTGCTTGCAGCTTTGAATCCAACTAAGTTTTGGTTTGGCTTTTGCTGTGAATATGTACTTATGCCTAAAATTATGCAATCGCATGCGTGTGTGGCAAAACGTTGTTGAATTTTTAAAATAAAAATAATATAAAAAATAAAAAATTAAACAATAAATACATTTAGTTTTGCGCTGCGTTTGCCATAAATAATATTTATTCCAATTTTTGTGTGTTAAAAAAGAGAATGCAACCAAGAAGCAATGTTAACTGAGGCGAGGCGAAGATTATATACACTTGCAAGATCGTATAAGTATATAGAGTCTATATATTGATTATATAAAAATACGTATAGCTTCTATTATTGTTAGCGGTGATTTATCTTTTAGTATTATTAATTTTATCTTTCGGTATATTTTTAGTTCCATTATCTTTTTCGCAGAAAAATTATAATCAAATGAAATTTGTTTAGGATCTCATTAGATGCTATTTAGCTACCAATTATTCAATCGCCCAATCAATGCCCAAAGTATGCAAATATGGAAAATATGTAGAAGTTCTTGCTGACTTCAAGTTCTCCAAATGGGCGTCATAATCCAAAGAAAAGACTAGCAAACAGGAAAACAGAAAGAATAGCAGATCTTGTTAGATCGTCTCTCTATCAACAATATGTATATTTTATAGCCTTCTCTTACCTGTTACATTAATGAACACGAATGCAATATAACCAATACTCTACATATATTGAGCACATAAAAAATGTTTTGGCTAACAACATATGCAAAAATTGTTTGCATGTGGCTACAAATTTAAGGCAAAAATTGCAGTTTTCAGCTAGAGGAAAACTGCTGTAGAAAAAACACGTATAAACGCAAGCATTGGGGTAAACCTCTCAAAATATTTGCTAACATTTTTGTAAGTAACTTTAACAATTTGTGCTGGTAATAAAAGTAGTTCGCAATTTTATTTAACAACATTTTTGAATCCATTGCAATTGTAACTCAAATAAAAGAAAACCTCAACTAATAAAGGAATTTAAATTAAAACAAAAGGCTAAGAAATTATGTTGCCAAACCTCGTAGACATCGAGGCAATGCAAATAACAATGAGTCGCCTGATGAAGGTGTCAACGATAATCGATATATTCATAATGATATTTAAAGAGGGTGGTGAAGTTGCCCTCAAATTCAAAGGATCCGGTGGAGATAATATACATATATATCGAACGATGAGTGAAGTTACTGTTGATTATGACGCTTGAATTATATTGTTATGATTAATATTTCCTATTTTTACCTAAGGTAACTCAAAGATTATTTGAATGTATATCTTTCATTTCATTAGATATGTGACACTAAAGCTCCACTACTTAAGGCAAGTTTATAACACGACCTTAAAATATAACAAAGTTCTGCTTAAGTATTATTCACTTTTAATGCATTTTGAATTTCACTTTGACAGCACAGAAAAATGGTTCTCGAATTCTCTAAATTCTCCAAGCAAAGTCGTTTATTGCAAATCCTGCTGGCTGTCGCCTTTTTTCTCTCTCTCAAACACACACATGCATTTCACTAATGAGCTTTGCCTTTGGCTGCCTTGGATTCCACCTTTTGTGGTGCTTTGATATGGGCTTTGAGTCCTTTATTTGTTTGTAAGCCAAAATTTGCATTTAGTCTTTGCAATAAAGAGCAAACGAGAGAGAGAGAGAGAGAGAGAGAGAGAGAGAGAGAGAGAGAGAGAGAGAGACTAGTGAAATTAGAAAAGGACATGGGAAATCCTTAACCAACTGCTCTTTATACTGCTGCTGTTGCTGCTGCTTGGCATGTGCACATTGTAGCCTGCTCCTTGGGCTCTCGCTGCAATTTATGAAGTTCAACTGTAATGCGCTTTTAACCTGCAGCACTTGGCTTCGGGTGGCTGCCCCTTTTTGTATGCCACAACACCGCTGCTGCATTCCTTCCAGCTCCACTCCACCACTTACTCACTTATTATGCGGCACACGTGGCCAAAAACTAAGCAGACCCATGCACCAGGAATCCTGGGGCATAAATAGCCAAAACAAACACACATTCATACATAAGTCGGGCGGGCAGGGGAATCAAACATAAAATGTTACATCCATGTGCCATGCACAATAAATACGCGAAGAAGGATGAGGCTACGGAGAGGCGTGGTCAAGTACTTTCTGGGGCCAGGAATTGCATGAGTATAGAAGCGATTGCATATCACGTTTCCTGCTACGCACATACTCCCACACACACACACACACACACACATTAATAACCAACAGAAGAAGGGATACGTGCATGCAGTTTTTTGCTCAAAAACTTTGACAAGCCACACACACACACACAGAAGCTCTCAAAACTCTCTCTCATTGGCACAATTAAAATGAAACCAAAAAAGGGGAAATGAAAACTAAAAACAAAAACTCGGAAAAACTGAGGCGTGAAAGTGTTTTGACGCCTGAAAGTGTGCACAAATATTTAGCCAAAGCAAATATTTAACAACTTTATGCTCTTCGCCTTTGTATGCTAAGAGGTTCGGGGTGTAAAGTGAAGGTGGCATGGGTGACTGTCATTGAGAATCTAAAAATTCAAAGTCAAAGTTGTGTTTGTTTTTGTTTGTGCTGCTTTGCCTTGCTTGCTGCCTGCCTGTGAGATATATTAACTTACAATTAAAACGGCATATGGCATTTATTGGGGCTTTAATATGTGAAATTTGGTATGATATTTAAATATAAATATTTAGGGAACTATTTTTTACATTTTTCTGTAATTAATGATTTTTTTGAGATTTTCTTCTCTGCTGCTGAAATTAGTATTGAGAATTCTTAAATTAAATCAATCTAATAAGAATTCTCTATACTTTTAGATAATTTTCACTTGCTTATTTCACTTCGAGCTGTGGGTAGTGTTAAAAAATGGAAAGATATGGCTACTTTCAAAATTAATTGATGAAGGAATACTGTTTTAAATAAAATATTAGTTCTAGGTATACGAAAATTCAGAGTCTAAAGAAAACAAGCCATAGCTTAAGAATTTTATTGTTAAAAATTTGTTCTTATTGGAAGCATTCAAAAAATGTATTTTAGAATTAATCAAATTCGATTCCATTCAAAAACTTACTTCACCCATCTGGTATTACCAATTCTTAGACCACGCAAAATGTTTTTAAAACAAGACTTGATTCAAGAATTTTTGACCTTATTTTTGATGGTTTTTCTTGATTCTGGCAAGAAATTCTGCATTTTTTTTTACTAAAGATAGTTGTTAGGTTTAATTAATTAATTATTTGTCACTCGTCGGAGTTAGAGAAGCTTTGAAATATGTTTGTAATTCACCTTAAGGGTATCCTATAATAGAATCACATTTAGCTGATATTCTTAGTTTTGAATTTTGCGGGAAAACGGCGAAAATTCTTGATGCTGATAAGAATATAGATAGAAGATAGTTGCCTAAATATGGCTTCGCAGATGAATAACTATTGCCCTAGCTTCTCGGGAGTTTTTAATATACGATGGATTCCTTAATATTTCCAAATTATTTCTTAAACTCCTGTTTTTTTCTCGAATATATTGCGACACTGACTTTCCTCTTGTTGCTGGGATATTGTATGAAAATATCGTTGGCAAAAGCCATGGCTACTATGAATGAATCTTCATTTTCATTTGCCCTTTCTTGTAGCGCATTTCTCTTGTCATTCTGGCTGGCTTTTGCCCTTTTGCTGCTGTTGCTGCCCCGCTTTACTCTTAAGTTACATCAAGTGCTGAAGTGCTAGGCTCATGCTTGGACGGGTGTATCTGTGTATATGTTTCGGTGTGTGCGTGTTAAAAAACCCCAATAACCTAAAGCTCAAGGTGACAATGATGAAGAAGACGACTAGGAAAAGTCAGAGCTGGTTGGATTTCCTACTCTCTGTGGACATAGTGTGTTTGTATGTCATTCGGTATGTGTGTGTGTGTGTCGTACTTGCTGCTTGTTTGTTTGCCCTCGCTCGTTGCTTGGGCTGTTGTTTATGTTGTTGTTGTTGCCTTATTATATTTTACAGCAACAGCAGCAGTCGCATACTGAACAAAGCGCTCGAATGGCTGTCTTTTCATTGTTGGACAATGCCTGGGTACACAGCACAGTAAGCCATTCATTTTTGATACAGTAGCTGGCTGGGCTACGCTTGGTTTGTTTGCCAACCCCTTTAGCGCCCAAGTGCATAAGTCCAAAGTTGAGTATATTTGTGTAGGTGTGTAGGTGGTTATAGTACCTGGTACTTAAAGAACTTTAGAATAGTTTATTGGGTTGTGGCAACGATGAAGAGGTTAATTATTTGTAGTCTTTGGGTCGATTTCTCAATGTCAATTTAAGTGACTATTTTCAGATATTTAGATAAAAGTTTATTGATAAATATTTTAGGTATTGATAGAAATTTGTATACATCTTTTATAGCAGGCTGCTTGGCAACATAATGACGAGTTTCTGGGGAAGACATTGAACCTATACAAAAGTAGAAACCAAATATCTTTCTAATTAACATCACTATTATTTTATATTTTTATATATTTATATTTTTATATTTTTATATTTTTATATTTTTATATTTTTATATTTTTATATTTTTATATTTTTATATTTTTATATTTTTATATTTTTATATTTTTATATTTTTATATTTTTATATTTTTATATTTTTATATTTTTATATTTTTATATTTTTATATTTTTATATTTTTATATTTTTATATTTTTATATTTTTATATTTTTATATTTTTATATATTTATATTTTTATATTTTTATATTTTTATATTTTTATATTTTTATATTTTTATATTTTTATATTTTTATATTTTTATATTTTTATATTTTTATATTTTTATATTTTTATATTTTTATATTTTTATATTTTTATATTTTTATATTTTTATATTTTTATATTTTTATATTTTTATATTTTTATATTTTTATATTTTTATATTTTTATATTTTTATATTTTTATATTTTTATATTTTTATATTTTTATATTTTTATATTTTTATATTTTTATATTTTTATATTTTTATATTTTTATATTTTTATATTTTTATATTTTTATATTTTTATATTTTTATATTTTTATATTTTTATATTTTTATATTTTTATATTTTTATATTTTTATATTTTTATATTTTTATATTTTTATATTTTTATATTTTTATATTTTATATTTTTATATTTTTATATATTTATATTTTTATATTTTTATATTTTTATATTTCTATATTTTTATATTTTTATATTTTTATATTTTTATATTTTTATATTTTTATATTTTTATATTTTTATATTTTTATATTTTTATATTTTTATATTTTTATATTTTTATATTTTTATATTTTTATATTTTTATATTTTTATATTTTTATATTTTTATATTTTTATATTTTTATATTTTTATATTTTTATATTTTTATATTTTTATATTTTTATATTTTTATATTTTTATATTTTTATATTTTTATATTTTTATATTTTTATATTTTTATATTTTTATATTTTTATATTTTTATATTTTTATATTTTTATATTTTTATATTTTTATATTTTTATATTTTTATATTTTTATATTTTTATATTTTTATATTTTTATATTTTTATATTTTTATATTTTTATATTTTTATATTTTTATATTTTTATATTTTTATATTTTTATATTTTTATATTTTTATATTTTTATATTTTTATATTTTTATATTTTTATATTTTTATATTTTTATATTTTTATATTTTTATATTTTTATATTTTTATATTTTTATATTTTTATATTTTTATATTTTTATATTTTTATATTTTTATATTTTTATATTTTTATATTTTTATCGAATTCTAAATCAGGTTTTGTTATATACTGAGTATCTATAATTCGTGCTTTCTTGCTCCTGAGGATTGTTGTTGTTGCTAACTTTTTATTCGAGGTCACATATGCACACACACACACACTCTCAAACACACACACATGGTCTTCCTCATGGGCCTCTCTTGCTTGCAGATGCAGTTGAATAAATTTGTACAATGTCACGGCAATTATGTAAAACAGCGCCATTAGTGCAAAGATTTTCACCTCGAGCGGTTTCCACCTGGCGGAAGAACATGGTGGCTGGCAAGGGGGGTTGGTGGTGTTGCTGGGAGCCCGGACCCTTGACTAACTGACTGACTGACTGAGTGAGTGACTGACGTGAGCTGCATTTGTTGAAATTTATGAGGCATGCTGTTACCGTTGTGCAAGGACAATGCAAAATGCATGTGTGAGCGAGTACATGAGTGCGTATGTGTGTGTTTGTATATGTTGATGATGTTGCCATAGCCTTTGATGCCGGTGAATTATTTATGCCGACTTGACATTTGCTTGGCCTGAGCCTGAGCTGAGGCTGAGCCTTACTGAACCTTGCAGTCAGGCGGTTGCCTTGGCCTTCGTAATTTACTGTTGATATTTTTTAAGAGCATACTTTTGTGCGCATTTACTATTAATTGCTTTGGGTGTACAATTTTGCTGGTGTTGTATTATGGAAATATCTATATTGGATTTACGAAACGCAGTCGCAGCAGCGCAGCAACACTAGCAGCATCATCAGCCAGCCAGCAGAGGCAGCAGCCGCAATGCTTAAACACATTTTAAATATTCATAATTCAATTTTGACTTGGTTTTTCGTAGAAGTTTTTGTGGGCAGTCAACGTTTTGCAAGTTTTGCTGCTGCTGTTGCCTGACGCTGTTTGTTTTTCTGTTGCAACTTGGGTTTGCTGTTATTTTTGTTGTATAGCTCTCAGTTTACGTTATTAATGAGCAAAAGCAAGAAATGCAGAGGCCACAGACACGATAGCAGAACTTGTAGAAAAGATAGATAGCGATAGAAATAGTGGAGTAAGGAGTATTCGTCTAAATGGATAATCAGATGGTGAGAATATAGGACTTAAAGACAGTTGGATGATCTACAAAGGTATAGTTTAAAAAAAGTGTTAATGAAAAGTGAAAATCTATGAAGTCCAAAGTTTGAATTCCTCAGAGGTATCTCAGTGATCTCAAATAAGAATCCCGCTTATTGTTTAAGAGACTAAAAATCAGAACTAGATACTTCAATATACAATTGTATGTATATATAATAAGTTATGATAGCTGTTATGCAGGCTGATTTTTCAAGAAAATGGTCTAATTCGTTCTAGAACAGTTGCATTGCTTAAATGACATCAAGTATATGCATTCTGCATTTCCATTAGGTTTTGTAATATCCCGAAAAGAGCAGCCTATCAACATATTGACACTCTTGAAAAAGAAATTCTCCATAAAATAGATTCCATTTTAACTGATTTTCAGGCTCCACCTCACCTAAGACAATCATAAACTTTCAGTTTTACTTGAGTTTCAGTTTTCAATACAAATTTGTTTTCTGTAAAATTTTACTTACCGCATTCTGGAGCTAGTGTAGGTGCTTTAGGTTTTAACCACATCTAGCCTGCAGGGCAGTATTTTACTGACTTCAGTTAACCACTGGCCAGTAGCAGGGCCAGCGTTCACAACAAAGCAAAGTAATAATTTCCAAAGTTCTGACGTTCCAACCGACTACTTACAATCTCATTCACTTGCCCCCTGCTTGGTGGGCTGCAGCGCTTTTGATGCACTTAAATATGTATATATTTTTAATATGGCCGCGTTGGCCATTAAATATCTGAAGCTAAAAGAAGTGAAAGGCAGCGAAGCGAAGTAAAAATTAAATAAATATTTTGTCGAGCTTGAAAAATGTAGGCAGCAAACGATTTTGTCGTTTTGCCTAAGCTTACGGTTTCATATTTATCTACAAGCTCAGCAGCAACTGCAGAACAGAGCCGGCGAATTGGAGAAGTTTCTATGAGCAGGCTTAAGCCTTTACGTTTTAACTGGGAGACAGCAGGACCATAATAAGCATAATGCATGGCTCAGATTCCTTTACAGTTCGCTCAAAAGTCATACGTAAAGCTGATGTTGCGCAGACCTGGGTTAGCTCTAAATAAATAGCTCAGCGTTTTTTTCGCCTCCTTTTTTTGTTGGCAGCTCAAGTTTGTCTGAATGGTAGCTCAGTGGAAAGTGCTTAGCTCTAGGACTAACCATACCTGAGCTGCTGTGTGTAACAACTTTTCCAGCTCATGGTGCTTGCGCTGTTCCTGCTGGGGATTTATGTTGTGAAAAGTGAAACATAAGCATGCTGGATTGCAGTGACTTTGGCGTAGCCAAAAAAAAAGAAGAAGGAGAAGTTAGCTACAAATGCAGTGAATGAGAGCAATATCAGACTTTGACATTATGTGTAATCAGCTGTGGTATAATGTTGCAAATTACTTTAAATTGCAACTTTCACATATTTTTGATAAAACTATATCCTTCTAGAAGCTCCAGGAGAACCATTTCTTTCTCCATTGCATAATAATTGCTTCAGTTTCACTTCAACTGAGACTTTAAAATGTTTTCTCACAAAATAGAGACTAAGTTTCGCTGCCTTCATTAAATGTTATATAAATAAAATTAGAAAACGGAAGGTTGTCGATCTTATAAAACGATATAAAAAGATTGTTGTCGTGCCGTTCAAAGCAGACTTCGACTTTCTTTATTGCGAATGAAGTATGACATAAGTTTGATCCTGTAAAGGCTTTTATTTCTTTAGCTAAGATTTTATTAGCAAACTAAATCCATTTATTATAATATCCACTTGCCATATATCTAAAATAGCCTTCACTTTTTCGGCTACAGGGTATCCCAACCGACACGTGCCGTTTCATAAGGCAGTGGCATAAACCTGAGTGGGGTGTGAGTGTGAGTGGCAGCCAGTATTCTACATCCAGTTGGCTATACATACAGATAGCAAGATACATATGTGAAGTTGAAATGAGTTCAAAAAATGTTTATATCCGTTGCAATTGCCGGCAGGTAGTAGCTTGCCTTTTGGATCATAAATCGCAAAAAATCTAGCATCTAGCAAATAATGCGGAAAAGTGAGCACAGAAATCGACAATAAACGCAGGAAATGAGCAGTCTGCTATACACAGACATGGATATGGATACCAAAATAAAGATACTTTATATATGTACATATATACCTATGAAAATAACGAAGCGTTAAGCTTTGTCTGTCATTGTTAAAACATTGACCCCCCCTCCCTGCCTCCTTCCTAAAATCAGGAGGAAAACCAACCTCTACATTTTTAATTGACTTCAAAACTAGTTTCGCTTGAGAAAAAAATCACGTGTGGCCTGCTCCTGGGCTAACCACATTTTCCACACTCAAATGCACAAGCAACAATTACATCTCTAAACACCAAATGGCAAATAAACATTTAAACTTTTGCTATTGTTCTTTGAAATGCGGCGAATTGGAAAAACCATGCGTCCAGTTGTGTCCAATCCTTGCCAGTTTTTGGTTATGAAAACTTTTATTTGATGTTTTTGAACCAACAAGGTGTGCACATACAATACACGCTTAATTATGAGCTCAAGGTGCGAATCGTTTTATAGAACCCTACCCATACGTTCCCCCTCTGTCACTCACTTGTTCTCTCTCAGCCAGCTTCAACTCCAAATAAACTCGATTCTCCTTACCCCCAACGGCGAACTTTCTGTGGTCGCTTTGAGCGCACAATTTGAAATTGGAATAGCTTTTGCAGTTTTTGTTTGTTATGTACCTGGATTTTGTAAAAAGGGGTTGGATTGGGGCAACAATTGGATTGCTATACCACTACACTTAATCCCTGGTTGAATTGTGGCAATTAAAGTGGTCTTTTGTTGAGGGGTTAACTTATGATCAGTTAAAACTATTTATTGCATGTAAAAGTTTATTATTTGTGCGCTTTTCGTTTGCAGAATGAAAGGCAACTGAATTGGAATTGTACAAGAGGCATTTGCATTTAGAATGAAATATCAATTGCGAATGTGTTGTTGGTTATTTTTATTGACACAAGTGTTAACATTTATAACTTTTCAAAAAATGATTTATATATAAAGGATGTGTAGAAATCAGCTCAAAATGGCAAAAGGAAATCGCCAAGCAAAACAATTGCTTTGAACTGAATATCATTATGAGCATTATAATCAGAAAAAAGCAAGTATTCTTAAAATACTCTTCGTATTATCAAACTGTAGAAACAAATCCTTTACTTGTCAGATAGCTATGAACTCTCCCTTTACCCCTTCAACGATATAACTCCAATTATTATCTGTCTGAAACTTTTCCTATTCTTTGCTTTACTACATTAATCTTTTTAAAAGATTTCGAAAACTTGTAATTATATTATTTTCTCGTTATTCCTGTCCTTTTTTCTTTCTTTTTTTTTGAAAACAAGCGAACGATCAAGCATTTTTGTTTTCCGTTTCTGTGCTTCGTGTCGTATGTTATGCGCAGAACCCTTCACCGGTTTTGAGCCTGAGTTTAGTCTATAAAAGACTTCTCGGCTTGCTGTTAATGTGATGTCTCTTGCAGTTTCTGCCCATTGTTCTTCAATACTCCCCAAGAACATATTTTCTAGTTTTATGTTCAAACTCGCAAGCCACGACACAATATAGTCCATTTTTAATATTCTAGAATTTAATCTGCAGGTAGTTCTACTATTTCTTAAATTTGTCTTTTTGATGAAAATTTGCCAGCACGTATCTCATTATTTTTAAGAATTTTGCCCATAAATTTCAAGATATTGCACGACACATCTTCTCTTCTTCATTCTCTCGAAAATTCTTGTCTTTTTTAGTGAAAAGTAATGAGATTTTGAATGCCTTTTGCTTGATTCTGGCATTTCATTTTGAATTTAATTTCTTCATATCAAGATCTACCACATAATTTTTCGAGCCATTTCTTAACACCTTTAATATCAATTTTCATTTGTGAGCAATTTTCATTTGCACAACGATAAGGCTCAGCCCCTCTGCCTGTTGCAATTTTCTCTCCCATTTTCCACCCACTTTCGTTAATTTTTGCCAGCACATTTTTTTAATTTGAAAGCGTTGCCGGCTAGTGCATTTTAGGGATAGCCCAGTGGATACGGATACTGGTGCTTTACCCATTTTTGGGTGTTGCTTTTGGGTCCTGGGACACAACTCTCTAAAACAGGGCAATGGTCCAGAAGCTGAAGCTAAAGCAGAAGCAGAAGCAGCAGTCGTGGCAGCAAGAAATGCGGTTACAGTGTCCAAAGGCCGTCCTGGAATGTCATAAATTACGTTGTCCGGGCAGGAGCAAGAGCCAGAGTTGGTGCAGGTCCAGGTCCAAGTCCGGGTCCAGCCCGGCTGCAGTGTGTGCAATTGGGAAGCGAGATGTGGCCTGGGCAGGCGTTCCACATTGCGTTACGTTTTTGGCTCTAAATTAAATTTTTGCCAACGCCAAAAGAAGCTGGGAAATTTTTGTGCTGCGCAATGCACTGATGCGGCTGCAATGTCGACGGTGACGACGAGAAAGCGGAAGCTGAGAGCCATTAGTCGTAGTCCTAGTTATACGCTGGAAAAATAATTGTGATGGATCTGTATCTAATTGAATTGCTCAACAGAATCTTTGCCGATATCAAAGATATTGGGGGCTTAGTCTGCTCTTTGGCGGATAGTTTTCGGAGCTGTCAAGTCTAATCTTAATTGCAATTTTATGTGTTCCTGTTATATTTTACACCTTGACTTGCTTATGGCATATCATTTTCTCACTGTGTAGCCTGACTAGCTTTTACTACTTTACTGGCTTCTAGGGACTGGGACTCGGTACGTTTCGCTGCCTTTTGCTTTGTGCCCATGGCTCATTATATATATGTGTGTGTGTATAGATGTATATGTATGTGTGTGCAATTAGCAGCGCTTGTTAGTGGCCTCCATTGGTTGGCAAATGGCCATAAGCCAAGTGATATGAGCTATCATTGAAATCATTGAAATTTACTTAATGTTCACAAACTGATGAGCAATTTGCAATTCGTACGCCGAATCTGAATCCACAAGCATAGCTGAAACCGAATGGGATTCCCTTCCCAAACACTTTCCATTCGCCTGGCTCAGTTGATTGCGCACAATTTCATTTGGCACATAATTTTTGCCGACAATGGACAGCTTGACACGGCTATAAACTGTTGGACATGACAAGTTGGAGTGATATTTGCGACAACCTGTAGTACGCTTCCGCATTCGCCTTCCTTTTGTCGGTTCTGGTCGGAGCTGGTGTTCGTCCCTGTCACGCTTTGACAAAAAGCCGCACGTTATCCTTGCTAAGTGCAAAAGTGGATTGCAGTTTACAGGCTGGGGCTATGTTTGTGGCCGCCGTATATGGTGGCTAGTAAGGAGCACGCTGTTTTTGTTAGTAGTTTTGCAGAAAAAAATGGCAGAAAAAAATTTGTTAAGGGTGCAACGTTTTGACTAAAATATACCTCGTTTATTTTATAGCTCGATTTACATCACGAATGACGAAAGTGAACCGAATGGGGAAAGAGCAAATAGCGCCAAAATAAGAGAAGACATATATAGTTCAGCAGAGTTTCGATGTCTGTGCAATAGAAATCTGAACAGGCGCATAACGATTAATGATGGCTTAGTCATTGCACAAATAAATGATTATGCATTTGGCAGCTTCTCTTCTAAGTGTCCAGGCTAAGACCACTAGCTCCTTAATCTCCACTCAAGATCTTCAAAAAATGCATCTTGGTTTCTTCCTATTCCAATTAGTATACCTGATTATCACTAATAGAAGCTTCACCTCTGGTTTAATTCCATATTATTCTTGAGAGAGGCCATCAATAGATACTATATTGGGATTCAGGAAGAAATATTACATCACTTGATACAATGAATGGATCTAGCTGCATTCAAACCATCTCACAAAAAATCTCCTCTGCTCATCTCTGATCACCAGATTGCTTATTTACAACTAAAATGTAATTTGGCCCATTGTATGGGAATCATAAAACAGCTAATTCATTCTATCATTGTCATATGCCTTTGATATATGCAGATAACTGCTCTGCTCTCTATAATGTTATACACACACTCATATGTAACTATTGCTCTCTTACTGCTGCTGCTCTCGAAAATAGCAACTAACTAAAATTAACTTAAATAGTTAACAGATTATTGTCGATTTGTAACAAATAAATAAATAAATAAAAAAGGAATTATCATCAGTGCTTTAGCAGTGTCTATGATAGACAATGTTCTCTCATCTACAGTCGAAGTAAAATGCAACTTAATACTTTGCTGTACAATTTTGTAGCTAAGCTTTCTCTAAGCAATTTTTTAAAAACATTTTTTTAAGATGATTTTGATGTCTTGGCAATCTTTCTGCTTCATAAGTTTGACCTCCAGTTGGTTAGAAATCAATGTTATGTTTTTCTTATAGTTAATTTTATTCACATTATATGATTTGCTTTCTTAGTTTCCATCATTCGAACATATCTAGTATACCCTCTCATTGCCGGCAGCCAGCAAATTTGCAAATGAACTCTCTGGGACTTTGCCAGGTAGCAAGATTCCCTTCGCCAGGGACAGGCGGCATATAAATGATGCGCCCTCTCCACCACTTCGCGTTGGCACCACCATTGTCATTGTGAAGTGCATAACGTGGTACCAACATTATTAAATAGTTCAGCTGCTGTAACAACGCGAACAACAAACAATTCCCTGACAGGGCCATAAAAAGTGCAGCTTAGCGTAAGACTGCTTAGGGGAAGGGGGTTGGATGTGCAGACAAAATGCAGTCATAGCAGCAGCAGCCCTGACTGAATTATGTTAAGGCAAGACAGCTTCATGATGGCAGCGACTAGGAAAAAAATGTGGCAAGTGTCAAGTGAAAAGTCAAAAAGTGGCAAACCATTATGTCTAGGTTATTTCAATATGCGTTAGGGGAGTGTTTTATAAGGTATATGAGAGCTGTGATAGGGGAATGCAGCAAGCTACAGGTTAAGGACACCTGTATGGATGCATTCATTAGTGGCTGTGCATGAATGTGCTTTTCATATTCATATTTCAACACTGATAAACATGAATACTTTCTGCAAGAGGCAGAGTTATCATATTACATGCAAAAGCAATGAATATTTAAATCTTTCAGATAGATTAGGTGCTTTTTAATATGAAGTGAACTGTGACAATAAATGTATGGACTGGCAAACCAGAATGACAAGGAGAACCGATTCAATCATGTCTGTGTGTCCGTCCGTCTGTTTCAACACAAAGATTTTAGCAGTCTTAAAAGCTACCAAATGCTCCTTGTATCTGCATGCTGATTGAGCTTAAGAATCATCATGATTGGATTGGATTCAGTTTGGACAACCATGTAATTTAGCCTGCATATAAAGAATTTTTTCAGAAGAGCAAAAACAGGACTTCACGAAATCAAAGCATTTTATTTCAAACACATTAACACATTTGGTAGAAATTGTGAGAAATATGAATTTGAAAACCTGTAAGACTGTAAGCATATTGGGCCGTTCAACATTCTTTTTACAACATTTCTTTCTCGCTTGTGCGAGAAGTAAAGCAATGGCAAAATACTTCTGACCACTTTGCCCGCCGGCTGAGTCCTTCTTATCGTGGTGTGGAAAGGGAACGGCATGCGAAAAGTAAAAATGTAAATTGCAAAATACTGCTGCCCGTTTTTCTTGCCGAATGAACCCTAAATATCGTAAATCTCAGTTGCTACGTGAAGCTGAGAAGAAGAAATGTTAAGTTCAATTACACCGTGTTATATATTTATAATGTGTTTGGTATACAAGCTTCCTTTCTTGTTTTAGCATAGTTTGACTAATTATACAGTTTGATAAACATATATGTATTATTTATTACATAAAAAAGGGAATTTCTCTCTTTTTTCTCATATAATTTGGTTAAAAAGATTCATCAGGTTAATAAAAAGAAGCTTAAGTTTCTTAAATTACAATGCATGAGTCCAGGAACTCTTGCAGATATTTCATATTTCAGAATGCAGCAGTAGAATAACTTTGAATTCAAATCAAGGCTACAACTCGGCTGGTGCAGACTGTAGAAGCAGGTGATCCAAAACTTGAGCCGAACTGATATTTTAAATTGGATTCAAAGGTTCAATAGCTTTTGGGATATATGACGCACTGTTGTCTTTCTTCTATCATGCTCTCCTCAGCTCCTCGACTCTTCAACTCTCCTTAAGTTTGAATTGAGTAAAGGTTCAATTGAACTAAGATTCGTACTTCAAGTTTTCCAAGTCTAACTCCTAGATGAAACTCTTCGTATCTGCGGCCTGGAGCTACCTACAAAATATTTGTATTTGCATCCGTTACGCTTAAAGACGTATCTGCTTCCCCTGGACAAAGATAGTTTCCTTCTATTTATTAATGTTAAAAATATCTTGAGAAACAAAAATTCAGTTTTTGCATGTGATTATATTTAGCTACAATGTGTTCCCCCTAAAAATATATTGTCCAGCTTTAACAATATTAAGTCAATGATCTTGTTTTAAAAATAGGCCTGAATATAAAAGTTCATATCAAGCTGCTCACGTAACCAAGCAACAGTTCATGAGTATGCCTAACCTCCTGCCACTTCAAGCAAAGCCTCCCCACCCCTCTCCTCCCCATATAACTCTCAAAATCCAACAATGAAATTGAATTTAGAGTAAGGTACCAGGCACGTACTTCTGCTCTCTTAGATATGGCCACCAAGAAAACTTTTCTCCTTTTTTTGTTGTGTACAAATTATTTTTGAAGAAAAAACTTTGTGCTACTAGAAAGTTTACAGCATAATAAAGAATCAAGGGAAAAAAGCAAACGAAAGAAATGAAGTAAGTAACTACAAAAGAAATGAATGCTCGTCATGCGGCATGCTACTCCACAATCAAAATGCTGTGTGTGTGATACGCCGCCAGTGGTGTGGTAGCGGGCTGGGGGAGGAGCCAGACAGCAGGCCAGGACCTGACTGCTGACAAATTTTGGTTTAAGGAATTCCACAGCTAATTGGGCAAGGCATTGCGTATGCGTAATATATGCAACAAATCAAGCATACACCACGTAAACGGCATGCCAAATTTTTCGACAATGTTGGCGGTCGCAATGAATGCAAAACATTTGAAATGAAACAAAGGCGTAGGAAGCGATAGCAAAAAGGAAAACGACAGAAAATGGAAAATATGTTTCACTTATTTGGGCTTGGCATTGAATTTTCATTTCATTTAAGCATAAAAAGTAAGCGAAGCGCCGTATATATATATATATATGCCTGCCTACTCATATTAATCATGCACATGCATATATGTTAATATACATGTAAACATATGTATGAATATATATGTCATATATATATCTACATATATACATATATATGACTGTGTGTGTATGTGTGCCCAACCGTCTCAGTCTCAACTGAATTTTTAACATTTTCCGCACAAATGAATGAGTTTTAATTTAAGCATAATTGCTTTTTGTGGGTTTTTTTTCTCCTCGAACAATTTTATTTTCTGTTTTCAACAATATACTCGTAAATGCCTCACTTTATACTTTACTTAACAAGGCTTTAGCTTAACTTTGTGACTTTAAAATCAATAAGGATATAATTAGTAACTTTTATGCCCTTGCTGTGGAGGGTATAAATCTTTTGTCGTGACGCATGGAGAGAAGCAGCTCTGATTTTATAAAGAATGGCTGATATGATAGAGACCTTGATATGTTCATGTGAGAAAGCTTCAATTCACAGCTTCATTTATATAGCTCTTTACGAGGCTACATAAAAATTTTAAAGTGAAAGCGAAGTAAATGTAGAAACAATCAGCAGGCGCTTTCGTTTGACCCTTAAAAAATCAATTTGAAATATTTCTTTATATTTCTGCAAAAGTACACAAATGCAGCTCTAATTTGAACCGTTTACATATTAGTTTCTCCAAATCTCTAGAGATTTCTGAGATCCCCTATTTTGATTAAATTTATAGTACAAGAGTATAGAAGCTTCGGCTATATTTTAATTAATCTTTTGTTCCTTGTTGCTGTGTTTTTTTTTTATATATGTATGTATTATGAATTTTTGTGGAACAGAAAAGTTTTGCTAGCAAAAATTGAAATAAATTCATAAATTCCAGACAGGACAAGCGAGAACCTTCTGTCACCACACATTCCTCTATCCACCGCTTTATTTATCTACGCAATTCCCAGCACGCTTAAGACTGCAAAACTAAGGCTTAGCCCGTCCGAGCATAACCAAAACAATCATCATTTGGACACTTTTAATACTTTTGTGAGGCGAGCAAAAATTGTCAACTTGGCCAATGCCATTGCTTAATTTCAGACGACATAAAATGTCATCATGTCGACGATGTTGCCTTGCCTCTCCGGCATCATCTTCAGGAACTTTGCAGCTGGAAACATCTCTCGGGATTGAAATTTATGCGCTGCGAGGCGACGAAAACTTTTAAAGGCACCAAAAACACACAAACACACGGAGATAAGCCAAAATGAAAATAAAATAAAAAAATTGAACAAAAATACGAAACTGCAAAATGTTAAAAATTGAATTGAGCGTGCTGATTAATTTTTGTGGCTAGTTCAAAGGTTCATGTGAAATGCTTTTTGTGGTATTTATTTTTTGTTGCAGCAACATGTTGCATAAAAGTGGAAATTATTACATTAGCTATGAGATTACTTTATATATATATATCAGAGCCGTTTCTTTTGAGTTTTAATACGAACAAATTATATTTAAAAGATGAGAGGAAGGCTAACTTCGGGTACTTGAACCTTATATACCCTTGCAGAGCTCTAAAAAGGTAAGAGAACTTGGTAGTCTAAAACGTATTTCCTTCAGCTGTAGCAATAGGCAGCGAAGCAATCTTCTTTCTAATTAACTTTCATATACATATACATGTACATATATATATATATAGCTTCGTATTCCAAGAAATCTGTCTGTGAGTGAGAAAGACAGAGCACAGGGCTAGCACAGACAACGCTGCTTGCCTTGCAAGTAAAATATTGTTAGCGCCATCTATTGTACAAAGCTTTCATTTATATGTCTTTATATGGGAGAGCTATACGTTATAGTGGTCTGATATTTATGAGTTTTACATTACAAGTCGATAGCTTCCACACTGAGAGAAGAAACAAACAGGCAGACGGACTGACAGACAGATGGTCATGGCTGCATCAACTCGGTTTGTTATGCTGATTAGGAATATATTGTCTTTTATGGGTTCGGAGGGAAGCATATCAATGCCATATAAATATGTTTTGATGGCGATGTTTTAGCAACCTTTCTACCGCATAAAGTTCATTTCCAGCCGTCTCGAGATCAATGAAATTCAACAAATAGACAGTTGCCATCGAAACCAAATGCTATAGCCAATTCTAGTTAATGAAAATACTTTCAAAATTATTTAGATAATTTTGTGAATTTAACAGAGCATCATACACTAGTTGCTGCAACAACATGTTGCCTCATTGCAACATACTCCATTTCATTTTGGCCAGCAACTTGCTGCATACGTGCCGTGCCGCACGCCTTGCCACAGAAACCGCAAATTTGCAAATTTTGTGCCAGTCAATTTTGACAAATATGTCTAAACTTGATCACTAATTGATGACAATAACTGCCGGCATTGAGGCTGCCTGCGTGAATACATTCGGCCCAATGTCCAAAATTAATGGGCCAAATGTCGAATGTATTGAATTTTGGGCGCATAACTAATTATGAGGTTGCCAACTAAATTAGTTTTCGGCGGCCTAACCATTTAATTATCCATGGCAGACAGTCTTTTTTTTTTGGTTTCGTTTGGTTTGGTTGCAGTTTGTATGTTATTTTGGGGCTTAGCATTTTAAGTATTTGCTGGTCAGAAGTTGCAATAAAGCCTGATTTTATTGTGTTTTTGTGTGCGTTTGGTTGTGTTTGTGTGCGTAGCCGTGGCATAAAAACAAAAACAACCAAAAGGGAAAAAATCCAGCGCAGATTAAAAACTTTTCCCATTACGTAAAAATTAACAACTTTTGTTGTTGCTGCTGCTTGCTTACTGGCTGCCAGGCATCCAGCTAGCCAGCAAGCCAGCCAGCCGGCCAGCCTAGAGCGGGAAATAGAGAGAAAATAGTTGCGCTTAGTGCACAGGAAAATGTTGCTTTGCTACTAAATTTTCTAAAATAAAGCTCGTAGCTCGTGTAGCTTGGCTTTCGTTGTAAAGTGTGTGGCAAAAGGGGTAGAGGTGTTTGGTGGTTTGGGCATGCAAGTGCCACTGGCTTACCAGCCACGGTTCATTTAACAAACAGTCATTGTTGAGTGGCTTTAAGTACGCTACTTATATGGCAAATGGAATTCATAGACAATGTAAAATTATTTAAGAGTTTTCTGGTTGCTAATTACGAGAAATTGCCCAAGAAGTAAGCGGAATTGAAATTTTGGAAACCAGCTGATGCTTTTCCATTCTTAGCTTGCTTCAGATTTTAGAAATAAGGATTCTGTTTACAATTCACAACTCACTTTTCTGTGTATCGGGAAATAAATACAGGCTATTGAGTTGCAGCTATCATAAGTGCTAAGAAATGTTTTATTGAAATCTTCATGATCTTTTTTGGCGAAGGGGAAATTTGCATCTTTAGAAGTTTACTTAAATATGCTCAGGAACGAATGCATATACATAAAACGTGTCAATTGCGGATCTAGATTTTGCACTATAAATGTTCTTTGCTCTCCAGAAAGTGCGAGCGACAATCAATATCAATAAACATATAAGACTAAGCTAATTAATAAATTTTATATATGAATTAAGTTAGAAGAATGATTGAAACTTGAACTTGTTAGTTGCTATGGAAATCATATCGAATTGCCCTTCTGTTGTTTCCATGCTGAATCGCTCATAATTTCCTAATTAGAATATGCAAACCTGTTGCCTAAAATGTATTAATAGAAAGGGGTAGGAGGGGCACATACGCCTTTTTGTCGGACATAATTCGATTTTGCATGCGTTCAGGTTTCACTTAATTTCACCCATGGCAGTCATTGTTGTGGCTTTTGTTGTTGCTGCTGGGTGGGATTGTTGCTCTAAGCCAAATGCCAAAAGTGGTAAGCAATGTGCAAGGCTTTTGCAATTTGGCCAGTGCACAAAATTAAAACAATAAACGTTACTCAGTGAACGAAAGCAAACTTGCAACGGAAATCTTCTCAATTGGCCAAGGGGTTAGGTGTTGCTGTGAAGGCTGCCAAAACTTTTCAATACCTCAATTGTGCAGCCGCACACGCACATATAATGTATGTACTAGTATCTTGCAAACATTGTGATATTCTTTTTATAGATATAAGCAGAAGTGTCATGTGAGTATAGTCTGGCAAAATAAGAATGTGCCAAGGGAAATACTTTATTAGCTCCTATAAAAAGTCCATTCGAAGAGTACTTTTTCCAGAGAAGAGATTTCCAAAGTAAGGTGATATCTATCACCTGACATGTCAACTGATATCTTCCAAGCAAATCGAGTTCAACTTCTGCCAGAGATAAGCTATCGGTAAAGAAACGATATAGACCAGAATGAGCTATGTCTTCTGAAACAATTGCTTCTTCCGCTTTCCAAAATGTTTGCTGGGTTACAAATGTGCGTCTGTATGCATTGCATGCAATATGAGCGGGCAGGGAAAGAGTAAGAAACAGAGATGGCGAGAGAGACAGAGACAGAATGATTGAGCAAGAGTGGGAGACAAAAACACAGGCAAACCGTTAGCCGGTCAACTACTAGCAGTTTTACCTTTTTTGAGGCAGCTCTCATGCATGAAATTGGAAGAGTAGCAATTGATTGAAAATTTTGCCTGCCATCAAAATACAAAAGCAAGTAGAATGAAAAGCAAAAGCATGAAAATTGCGGTTCACATGATATTTTCTTCTTTTTTTTTTGTTATTTTGACGTAATTTGAATTTGTTTGCAAGTGAATTTTTGCTGGCAGAGGATGCTCTTTAGGCAAATGTAAATTGATAACGCAGCATTATTACGCATACAGTCATGTAGGCAGGGGCGTGCCACGCACACACACACACTTACGTACATGCACATATGTGTATATATGAGCAGCTAATCCGCCAGCTAAACAGTCGAAGAAAGGAGTGAAAGATAGAGCGAGAGGAAAGAGAAATTGTAGCGCAGTTTTTGGCGCATTTCACTTTTCAGGATTATTTAGAATTTATGCATAAACAAGCAAAGGGACGTTACCCAAAGTCATTTGTATAAGTCAAGCATGCAAAAGAGGCCACTCCCTTCCCACAATTCCAGCCAAAGCCAAAGCAAAAGCCATTTATAGCCTTCACAATGCTATGACTCTGTCAGTCAGTCAGCCCCGTTTTGTCTGCAAATTTTATTGCCACTAGTAAAACAATCTCCGAGCTTGCCAAATTGGCGACACATGCCACATGGCATAAGTCTCTCAAGTATCTGCCACTCAGCAGTTTCAAGGTTTTTCGCCTACTTAAATTAGGCAAACGAAAAGGCCCAACACTTGCACGCCATGCAACTCTGGACAGTTCAGAGACAGTGTCAAGTCTAACAATCAGCTGCAGCAGCAGCGGACTCTTGTTGCCACTTGCGCTGAGCTTGGACTACAAGGTGGCCCGTAAGGTAACCAGGCCATTAGCATTGAGGCAATCTCACCTTGGAGCACTTAAGTGACAAAAAAAAAGAAGAGAGAGCGAGAAAGAGGGAAAGAAAGAGGCAACAATCAGAGTATTCCTAGAAATGACATTCTGTCCATTTAGGGGAAGTTGAAGCAAGTTTTACTGGGTTTTCCTCTAGGAAATTTAAACAAAATCGCAAAGCCTACCCGTAGAAACCAATCTATGCATATATGTTTCTTAAAAATGTCTTCTCTTTTATGCTTTTCATATTACAGGTCTTTTGATACTTTGACATATTTTCCGTATCTTATGTTCTTTGAGAAGACATTGCATCTTTAAGCTACTTTCCGCTGTACTCACCCTCTGTTATTCAGCAATGGGCTTAACTTTCACCAGCCCTAGCCTGTCCTCTGTCACGGTTTCTTACTTTGCCATCTTTTATACCATTCCTTATTACACCTCGCTCTGTATCCATTCCACTTCCGGGCTCAATATTTTACTGCTTCGCTTGCTTTGCATCTTCGCTTTCTTTTTTAAAAAAGGGTCGATCAATAAATGAAGGATGCCCAAAAAAACACTAGCTGTTGTAATGGTCAATGTTTAATTGGCCAAGCATTTAACAGATCTCTAGTATAGAGAGTCTGTGCAACGGATTTTAATCACAATTCCTTTCTACTGTTTTTATTTCTCAACATGAACAACTTGTCCTGTCTACAAACAGTTTCCAAATGCAAAGTACTCTTATAACATGATTTTCAATTTTAACATGTGCTGACTCTGCATATCCCGCTGGGATTATCTTTGACGAACACCGTCCTTAACAAGCTTTACTAATTGATAGACCAAAAAGTTACCTTTCAGCCATGTCGTGTCGTGTCTGGCATACCTGGCGCATACGTCATATGCATGTAATAACAATTTCCATGTGTGGTGTGTACGTATGCGTATGTGTGGGTGGACTCAACTATGAGTGCAATTGAAGTTCTTGGCAAAGCTGAAGATTGCGCCACTCAATGTTCTTTGCACTGCTGACAAGTCACCAAGTAGAAGCAGGAATCAGGAGTTGCTGCTGCTGCGGCGACGCTGACAGAAAACTTGCTGCAATTTTCAAGTTGACTGGCGGTGGAGTCAACGTCGTTGTCGTTGTCGTCGCCGACGTCGACAAGTTATTTTATTGATAAACTTTTTGTCGAGTGGGCTTCACGCCGCCCACCACCTGCCCGTGCCCACTACACTTTTTGTGGCGGCGACGGCGGCGGCGACGTTGGACAACTCTCTTTCGCTTTGACGTTGGCTCAGCGAGTTCTGTCTTCACATTGTTTGGCTTAAATGGCATTAAATCCTTTTAATGCTTGGTGCCCAGACAGTCAGCCAGGAGGGAACTTCTTCCAGGCACTTTGGGGAAATCAATTGTGCTGATTGTCCTGCAATTGAGCTGTGCTGCCACGACAGCTGGATAGGATAGCTTTGGATAGGATATCTGTCCAGCTAGTTGTTTCCTTATATTTGTTGTATTTATTATACCCTAAACAAAATGGATAGTATAATTTTATCATAAAGTTTCCCACTCTTTGAAGGAAGGGACAGCGAGATCTTAAAAGTTTTATATTCTTGATCAACAAGATTACAGTGTAGATATAGGATATGTCCGTTTGAACTTGTGCATGTGGCAATGCTCTGTGTATAACTGATTCAGTCTGATCGGCTCATTTAGCCGACCACTGCCAGATCTATGTTTGGTTGAAAAACAACTTTTAGTTGTGAAACTTTTTTGTTTTTTGCTTTGTTTTTATTTGGCACGCCAGTTCGAACGTTTGTGGGGTTTGAAAGCCTTCTAATCAGATTAGCAAACTTAGTTATGGATTGGAATACCACACAACACTAAACTAGATCACTCAGTAAATAATAAAGGCCACTAAAGGGTATTTAATCTTCGTCTTAATTGTAGCTTTCTAATTTTTCGTCCTAGTTTTATTCTTGTGCTTCACTCTTTTTACTTTGCGTTTGATTTTGCCTTACTACAGGACTCAGTGAGTATTTATTTTTGCTCTTGGCACTTGTTTTGTTTCATTTTCCTATTTCTTTCTCCAGCTTTTAGAGCATTATCCTTGAAAGATTTGCCGCTGTTGTTTAAAGGAATTTTTTAGCAAACTGTTGCTACGAAATGCCAGAACGCTTCAAGCTTGCCAGTTTGAAGCCGTTGCATCTTCATTGCTTTATTATACCAGCTTTTGATCTCGATTCAAGATGGTCGCATTTTGATGGCAGGACGACATTCTTCAACCTACTGGCAGTAGTATAATACACGTGCATCTCATGCTGGCATCCACATATACAGAATCCCACGTTTATTGCCACTTTCGAGTTGCATGAAATTAAATTCGTTTTACGAGCAGCAATGTGAGGACCCTTTTCGCCAGGCTCAACCTCGGCTACCTGACGACTGGCTGGCAGGCAGGCACTCAAACTTAAATCTTTAAAGGCGATGAAATGGCGTAATAGAGTGACTCCTTTTTGCCTTTTAATTATGCAAATGTGCGGCTCAGCATTGAGTGCTTTTAATCACTATACAGAAGAACACAGTCAGGCTTTCGCCTTGGCCAAGGATTTGTACGGCTTGCTCAATGACTGCAATTGCAACTTTAAGGCTAAGCCGGTTGGCCAGCCACTCGGGCCATTAGGCAACCTCAGGCTTTGGCAAAATACTCCTATACAAAATGCACAAGACGAAAAAAATAACAAAAGCCTAGCAAAAGCGCAAAAGCCAAAGGCAAAACAAAAGCCAAAGTGGCGCCCCCAAGAACCAGCCACTGCCTGCTGGCCCTGGCCGCCTGCTGCAAATCTTTTAGTGCACACCACCACATTCTGGTCTCTCAGTCGCAGACGCAGGCTCAAAAGCGGTCACGTCGCCTCTTTCTGGCTGTTGATAAGAAAACGCTTAGAAAAGCGTGACCGCAGCCGCAGGAGCCACAGCCGCAGCAGGTCCAGGTGATCAGGGTCCCCGCTGCCTCTGCCTCCTGTGGCCTGCCTCCGCATAAGCTCCTGCGAAAAGAAAACGCAACTTTAGCAAATTTTCGCTGTGTGCAAAGTAATTTTTTTGTTTATTCTGTTTTAGCGCTGAATAAATCATTTTTGCTGTTGGTTCGCAGTTTAGCTGTTTTATATGCCTTTTGTCTGTGATTCTCTTTTTGGTTTATGTGGCTGCTTTTTTTCTTCTGCTGTTTTTGTTATTTTCAAAGCCATAAAACAATTGCCATTAAATGCAGCTTAGATTTAAAATGCATAAATAGAAACTGTTGGCCGCTGTTAATCTGGCTCAATTGATAAAAGATACATTTGACAGGCAAAGATTGAAAAGGTCCTTTATGATGGGAACATTTACATCATTTAGCGGGTGATTATCTTTGTTTTGAAAGTAATTTCAATTTATGTGTAACAAAAACAAACAAAAAATAGTTCTCTAAAGTTATAAAAAACGTGGGGTATTTAAAGTGTTTAAATAGCTTTAAAGCATTTAAATATTATGGGAAAACTTCTCATAGAGAATAGAATAGCCGAAGCTTAGATACCCTTGCAGCTTCGGTTTAAATTCAGTCAGCATTCGTAGAGGCTTCTAAGACTTCTAAGACAAAAAAACAAAATCCGGTATATAAAAGTTCATTCCGAATCGGTCGGTTTTATGGGGGCTATATGACATCGTCATCCGATTTGGATAAACTTTGGTCAGCAGACGTAGAGGCTTCTAAAACTGATATTTACTAAATTTGTTTCAATTTGGTTAAAAAACAACGAAATTTGCTGTACTAAGGATCGTTCGGTTATATGGGAGCAATATGATATAGTTGTTCGATCCGCATCAACACACGCGGAGACATCTAAAACTGACATCTACCAAGTTTAAATTCGAATGATAAACAAAAAAGTTGTGAAATCTAAGAGTTCATTTCAAATCGATCGGTTATTCGGTTATATGGGGGCTATGTGGTACAGTGGTCCGTTCTAGACGACTTTTACATACGAGCGAGCAGCTTACAGCAGAAAGAAACCTACCACAAATCGATGGTTTTGCAGCTGAGAGACTAGTTCGTATAGAAACAGACAGAGAGACAGACGGATAGAAGGACAGTCGGACAGACAGACGGGCATGGCTATACAAAATTATAATACCCTCTGCAAGGTTATAAGAAACATTATACATCAAAAACAGTTTGTTAACACATATTCTAAGACTTTTTTCTTTGTATGGTAGACTTTGTTATCGGGACGTTGCAATGCGCTGCACGTTCAAGTGGCCCCACGATACCAAGCCACGGGCTTGTTACGCGCGAAGCCCAGGCTAGAAGCTCCCACCTCTCGCCTAACCGGCCGAGGGGCGCACCCGCATAACGAACGACACGAATCGCGAAGATGGAAAAAAAAAACGCGGACTCGCTCGCTCATCTACTAGCTAGATGCGTTAGTATGACTGTTTTGTTTGAGTTTAGGGAGTTATTATGAGAGATAAAGAGATTATTGTAGTTACAATAAAGGACACGAAAAGGTTCATGCAGGAGATAGTTTAAATTACAGTGCCGAAGATAGATAGGAACATAATTTCTAGTAGTTCTACGAGGAACACAAAAACTGATTTGCCTAATTAAAGACGGAGAGCCAATGTCACCAATAATCGGCTTACGTATAAAGATAACATTAACCATCATTCAACTATTCTCAAGAGTGGGAGTTTTATTAGAAGGAGCCTACTTGAATATGCAGAGAGAGGATTACTGTGGTCCCAATTCAATCTAAGGAGAGCAAAAAGTAAAAATTTCTTTTGAACAGACTCAATGCGTTCATGGTGATTTCTGTATTGTGGACACCAGACACACGATGCGTACTCTAAAATAGATCGGACAAGAGAAGTATTCAGTAGTTTGGTTATATAAGGATCATCAAATTCCTTCGACCATCGCTTTATAAAACCCAGAACACCCACAGCCTTATTGACGGTAATTGAAATGAGTAAGTCGAATTTTAATTTAGGGTCTAAAAGAACACCCAAGTCAACAACATGAGTCGATACGATCAAGGGGCACACCGTTAAACAACAATAACAACATCATTATTGTTGTAATTAACTATTTATTTTAAATACTGTCTGCTTAGTCTGGTTTTCAAATACCTTAAGAATAGCTTATAACATGTTCTTGAAAAATGTACAACTTAATTCCTAGACAATTTAATCCTTCTTAGCTTAACCTCAATAATTGTGGCCTGCTTTTAGGCGGCCTTGCTATGCACGTGCTTGTGTGCAACTGTGTTCGAGCTGTTTTCCTTTAATGTTCTGCTTTCTGCTCGTTTTGATTTATGTCAAACTGGCTGTTCGGCTGGCTGACGCCGAGCAAGAGTTTCACACTCAAGCTGACATTTAATTGCCTTTAATTTTCAACACCAGCGGCTTTGGCACGTACTTGGCTTTGGCTTTGGCTTCGGCTTTGGGTTTGGGTTTGGCTTGCCCATTGTTTGGACGCCTAAGGCCTTTTGGGGGCTGTCAGGCGAGAGCGCTTAAATAAACATACGGTTGCCATATAGACACACGCTGGCTGCCAAGCCAAACATTCACACATACACACATACACACATATACACAGTTGGACACTTAAGTTGCCAACAAGTCAGCTTCAGCTCTTCTTTAGCTTCGACGTGGCCGCTCCAACCGTAACTGTAACCGTAATGCGCGTTCTCCTTGGCACTGCTCAAATATTTACATTCCATTTAGGCGCCGGAGCCAGCCTGGGTCCGGGTTCTCACTTGCTCCACGCCTGTTGAGCTGACTGTTGAGGCACTTCATCTTCATTTCGCAGCTATTTTCAACTTCATTTGCGTGGTAAATAGGTGAACAAATACGCTCACTCAGCCGTGCTTCAGTTACAGTTCCCGTTTCAGCCTCAAGCATCGCGTTGAGTATTTTCGGGCTGGGGTTTCAGTTTCTTCGGCAGTCTGGCGGGCAGCACGCCGCCTTGGCATTAATATAGTACGAGTATATATAGTATATGCGATGCAAACTGTGTCACGGGGTCTCGTTGTCGTTTAACTTATTAGCCTAACCATCTAGGCAGCCGAAGCCAGCCAGCCAGCCAGCCAGCTAGTTAGCCAGCCTGTGGCCCATTTGCATGAACTTTAAAATATTTCGTTGGCTTAGAATACCTGTTCAAAGAAGAGTGATGCCGGTTTTAGGTCTTGTTTGAGAGGGTTGGAATTCTTGGGATGATGATAATGCCTTAATTGACGATACTGGTTAAGTTTGAAGTGAGAACAACGTAGTGTTTGGCTTTATAATTAAAAGCATAATCTCATTGATTAACAAAGTAATAATTTTAAATATATTGAGATTAGCATGTTGGTTATCTGGCTCAAGGTCGAGGTGAATGGGTTGTTTGAAAAATTTGAGTTGAAGATTTGATAGCTGAGAGAGAAGAAGGTAAACATCATGCCGAAAAAAGCGATCATATAGATGAATTAATATGGCCCATTTATAGAGATTCCATGTTGAGCATGATAATTATCATTGGCTTTAAGAAATTGAGTATTTCTTAAGTCCTTAAATATACACGAAGTTAAAAGAAAGGACATGCTAGCAGCTGTGTGGATTGCTCAGTTTCTATCATTGCATTTGTAGATTAGAATAGTTTAGATTTGTTAGTAGATGTTGCTATATTTCTGAGTTTCTTTCTACTTAACAAATATTTACAGCCCATCTTCCTCTTCTCAGTTTTTAATGGGCCACGGGCTTCACTTGGTAAGGCTCTTTCGTAAACTATAATTATTGCCTATAATATATAATTATTATTATAATTAATTCACTTTGAGAAAATGAAGGACTTTAGTAAATTTTGAACTAAAACGTTTTTTATGTATTTTTGCGACATAATTTCGTTGTTAATGAAAAAGAGGGAATTTTACATTTAACTCTTTCATTTACATTCCGTATACGTTTTAAAGCGTGTCTGAACTTCCCTAAATAAAAGTTGAAAGATTTTATTTTTTATATATATATATACACTTATATATATATTTTTTTTAATGTTTCCTCTGATGATGGGGTTGACAAGTCAAGCACAAAAAATGTTGGTTAGTTGAGCAAATTTTCGGTTTGCCAGGAGGCGAAGATGCAGCGCAGATTAAATAATTCATTAAGAAAACTTGGGCGAAGACTGCTTCGCTGTCAACGTCATCAGCATCAGCGGTATCATCATCATCAGCACCAGCGGCATCATCATCAGTATCATCATTGCTTGCGCCTCGTAGATGTTTTGATAAGCAAGGGTAATTAAGCTTTGGAGTGTTGTAGTGGTTGGTGTTGTTTGGTTGTCGGTGTTGCCCTGTTGGTGTTGGTGTTGGTTTTAGTGTTTTGCTGTTTGCCATAAAATTTACCGTTAAAGTGGGCGAAAAAGTTTTCGCGCTCGCATAGACGACATGAATTTAAATAGAAATTAAATTAAAATGAGCAACAACAACAACAATATGAACGATGGCTACAAATTGTGCTCTGGTTATTGCAAATATATTTAATAGCAGCATGAAATTGGTTGCAGCTTGTAAACAAGTTTGGGGCAGAGGGGCAGCAACAGCAACTGCAACAGCAATTAAAAGACCTCCTGCCTACATTTGTCTCTTTGTGCCTATGTGTGTGTGAGAGAGAGAGAGAGTATATGTATGTATTTGTGATATGCATTGTTTGTACATGCAGAGGCCACTTCATATGCATGACAATGTCATGGCAACTTGTAAGCTGCTCCCGCCTCAGTGGCCCGCCGTCCCGGCCGCCACCCCTCTGATCCATACATGGCTTTAACTCTGAGCACCAGCCTCCTTTCCACTGTTCAGATTTATTGCAGTCAGTGGCAGGAAAACAGCCAGTCTGCCTATAAACACACTTATCCCCACTGCAATAGGAATAGCTGAAATGTTTGTGTTCTTACAATAAGCCGAAGGATTAAGGCAAAAATTAAATATATTTTCGGATTTCATCATAGACATTGTCTTCATCTACAATTTCAATGTGAACTGCAAATTGAGTCCAAAATCTCATTGTATTTCGAGTCCTCCACATGTCACAAGCTGGTCATCAGTGTAGAATAGCTCTTCTAGAGCTTTCCCATATCAGTTTTATAGTGCAGTCGGCCATAAACTATTTAAATTTCTAAGTTTTAAAATTTGTTTATAAAAAACTTCAGCTTATAATGTTAATTGCCGCTATTTCATATTTTATAAAAAAGTTGTTTTGATAAAAAAGAAGATATGACAACTTAAACTCATTTATCGTTATTTCAAAAGCAAACAATTTATATTTTGTAATTCCTTTTCTTAGAAGAATAAAATGCATTTTGTCATTTACTAAAAATATTAATGAATCTTTTTTCGGTATTTACTCCAAAGTTTTAGTCATTAAAATATGCAATTTAAACTGTCCCTATACCATTGACTTGGAGTGTATACTTGTATGTATATAGATATCTTTGTGTTTGCCTTACAGTTTTTCAATATATATTCGGAGATTGGTCATTGTTGTTGGACTTGGCTATTGGACAAGTTGAGTTGAAGCTCTCCAGCATACGCATACGGATTCGCATTGTTTTTGTTTCTTTATGCTGGCGTTAAAACCGCTGTAAGTAACTAAGTTGCAGTTGCAGTTGCAGTTCAATTGTTTGCAACCATTCCGCCCTTTGTGAATGCCTGGTTCATGCTGTTTCCATGCCATATCATGGTGTTTTTTTTTTGTTTGGTTTTTTGACAGCAGGATTCTGTTTTCAATAACAATTTACTTGCCTTGTTGCATTGGCGGTTGTTAAATATCGGTGCACAAATAAATGCGTATGTCAAAGAGTGAAGAGTGAAAAAAAGAGAAAGCTGGTAGGAGAGCGTTTTTGAAAAGGGTACAAAATGTTGTTGATTGTCCAATATTGCTGTATAGCTGCTGTTCAGTTTACTAAGTAAGACATGTACATATATATGGAAAATGTGTAAATGGAAAATGCAATGGATTTACTCTGACTTTGTTTTCATACTCTTGCAGAGGGTGTTATATGTCATTTTGTAATGCATAGAAGGAAGCATCTCTGACAACTAAAATATACATATTCTTGATCGGCATGGCACGCCACGTTGATATAGAAATCTCCGTTTGCCTGCCTGTTTGTTTGTATGCGAATTGATCTCTCAGTTTTGAAGCTATCAAATTGTAATTTTCGCCATATGCCCATATATAAAAATCATAATGATCGGACCACTATAACATATAGCTCCAATATAAATACAAATAAATGAAATCTTTGTACAATAGATGGCGCTAACAAAATTTTATTTGCAAGTCAAGTAACGGCATTTGTACTAGCTATGTGCTCACTCACAAACAGATTTCTTGGAATGGGAATGTGTTATATGTATGTACATGTATATGTATATGAAAGTTTGTGTATCTGTATACCACAATGCATGCACGAAATATTTGAAGATAATTAGAAAGAAGATGGCTTCGCTGCCAATTTCTACAGCTGAAGCAAATACTCTTTGAACTACTAAGTTTTCATTCCTTTTTATAGTTCTGCAAGGGTATATAAGGTTCGGGTACCCGAAGTTAGTCTTCCTCTCTTGTTCATTTGAAAATATTTGTATACGTGACTATTTCTATCTACATATTTATATATTTACGAACAAGCATCTAATTTGTACCTTGTAAATGCTTTTATCAATTGTCTAGATCAAACAATCATCATAGTCAACTGAGCTATGCGGTCACCATGGCTAACAGTGGCCGAGTTAATGGCCAGGCCAATGCCGCTGTTAGTGCAGCTACCGATTTGGTTTTGATGTTGCTGGTTAATTGACCGCATATCAAAGTCAAATTCAAACAAAGCTAAATGCAGTGTGCAAGATTTGACTAATTAACTGACTGAGTTGCTTTTGGGGGAGGTTAATTACACGTTCATTAGGCCAGACAAACAGCTAAACCTCTCAACCATGAGGCCATGATTGAAAAATATGTGTTGCATACTCTGCGGCGTTAGAGCAAATGACTGCATTAAATTGCCAGCGATTGACTTTAAAAACACTTCTGTCGTTGTTGTTGTTGCTACTAGGACTATGCATTGATTTATTGCCGTGTTGGGACGCCGCTGCTCTTGCTTCAGACTCCTTTTGCTTTACCCCTTCTTTCTGCTTGGAAAAGCTTTGCTCGACAGTGCATGAATGTCACTGCTGAGCCAAATGGACAAGACAAGGCAAAACGAACAACGAATGGCTGGAAAAATGGTACGAGCTCACATTGAATGTGTTCTGTGTCCTGAACATTGGCAAAAAGGCAAAGGCGAACAGCAACAAATAACAGCGGCAACAACAATGACAACAAGAACAACACTAATAATGGTCCAAAAAGGCGTCGCAAAAAAAGTGTAGCAAAGAAATCAGCGCACGTTAGCAATTAATAATATGGCCAAAAAGTAGTCAAGAGTTTGGATTCGATTTCAGAGCTTGGCGGCGGCCTTCCCTCTGCGTATGTCGACCTAACTGCAAAAATGGCCAAAAGATAAAAAAGGAAAACCAAAATAGAACAAGCAGGAATATGTATTATGGGGCGCAGAAAGTTGGTTGAAAACACAGCTGCAGCAGGTCTTCGTTCAAGTACAGTGGTTGCAAAACAATAGTGAAATTAGTGAAGAAAAGTGATTTCAAAATCATTTTTAGGAATTTGAAGATTTGGAAATATTAAGATTGAAGATTGAATATGAATTTGGTAAAAAATATACATTTTTTGTGCTACATATAAATAAAAGTAAAACCTTTAATAGGACAGAGTGACTGAAAGCTATGATTCTCGAGAGAGACAAAGAGAGAGAGAGAGAGAGATAGCAGTCCGAAAGACAAATTTGTGAAAAGAAAGAGAAAGATAGAGGGAAAGATAAGTGTTAGTGTTAGGGTAGAAGACGGAGTTCAGGAAGTCGGGGAGCAGAAAAGTAAGAAAACGATTATATACTTCTGAAGTAGAAGTAATTTTTAATCTTCAAGACATCAAACTACATCCGCGAATCATATCCAGTATCTTCCTTTATTTAAAATTTCCTCATATTTACTTTTTATGTTCGAACCACTGCAGTTGCAGTGTTTTCCGCTTAAATTTCCATTTGCCTTTTGCTCGTTTGCTGAAATTTAAATGGACCTTAAAGAGAACTCCGCGCATCAAGAGTAGCATAATATTAAAATTAAATACCACGTACGCAGTTTCGGTCACACACACACACACACTCCCCCTGAAATCCGCACGCACACACACTCAAAATAAGAACGCATGCATGCAAACACTGTCATATGTAATTATTAATTTCTAAAAAGCCATTCAAAATAATATAATTTTAAAATGCACGTTGGCCGATGACGTGCCGGGCAGGATCCGAATCAGAATCTGTATGGCCAGAATGGGCGAGCTCCGCCGGTCAGCGCCATAATACCAAACTGGTCCAGTGAGTTCGTGGCTCGGTTACATTTATAAATGTCGTCCGAGCATTAATTTATGTTTTGGCCGCGTTCTCTACCAAATCAATATGCCAGCAGCATAGTCATAGGCAGCATGTAAGCATTAAGAAATACGCCAAATGTTCAAATCGAAATGATTGTTTGGGGGGGAAGCTGTCTATGGTGCAACAACCCCAACCGACACCATGGTCACTCGGATCATTTACATTTTGCATATGTTTTTGATTTAAATGCGAAACTTTCAACTAATCCTAATTTAAATGTTTTTCCACGCTGTGCGCTCAAATTACGCATACGCAAGGGTGTATGTGGGTGTACTCTATGGTGGTGTGCAGTTAAATCGAAATACGAATTTATCAAAGTATTTTATTGTGAATTAAATTTATATAAAATGCTGCCTAATGCTAAAATAATAAATATTTTATAAATACAAGAGATTGCAAATTTAGTTTTTCTGATTAGTTACTTTTATTTGTTAAGTTTGGTATTGGTAATGGGGCGAATTACATATACATCTTATAGTCCTAAATGAATGCTTGGAAAATACTACAACTAATATTGATTACAAAGTAACTGATTGTGAATACCTTACTCACTCCAACGCCACTCACAGCTAAAAGCTAACAATGACTACAATATGAAGCTATGGTCGTAATATGAGTGTGTGGCTCCATGGTACAAAAAAATTACAGAGATAGAACAATTGACGTGGTTTTATCCATGTATTTGACAAGTGATTTCCAAGACATACACAATCGCTTACCCACACATGATCATTTGCTGGCTCTACACATTGATTATCTGCATGCTGCGGCTCAACGTTTTGCAGCGCTTCCTATTGGATTCCCGCTTTTAATGTATGCCAAGTGAGACCATTTATTCCTCATGAATGTTGTATAAGAACTCTGCTTATTTGCCAAAGTACTATTTATTGCAGGTGTACATTCGTGAGGGGGTAAAGAATGATCTCATTCAGATCTCTAATATACATATAGTTATTCAATCTCTGTTAAAAGCTCAGCACAATATTAAAAATATGTCTTTCATATGTCATCTGTTGGACGATTATACATATATGAGCTTAGCCTAAAAGAAAACCAATCCAAATCAAACGTTATTTCACTCATTAACCCTGGAGATTGCTAAAATTAAACATTGAAAAATATGTTTGTAAATTTCAAGCGAAAACCTTAATTAGTTTATAGAATTCTCTTTACTTAGAAACCAATGAGGGGAAATCCAAAAGGCTGTAAACGTTCAATCTGTCAGGGAGATTCTGGATATGGTAGCTGTAATCGTTCAAAGTCAAATTGAATTATAATAATATACACTCAGAGAAAAACATTGATCAAGTTTGATAAAATCTGGATTCAAGTGCGAAATTCTTAATTCAAACTTATACTTAGAATGTTTTCGACTAACTCGAGCATGTTTCGGGCTTAAATCAAGTTTGATTAATTCTAATTAAACAAGAACAAGAACTAAACAAGAATTTCAATACTGAAACTCAGATTTAAATGTACTTGAATTAAGTTATTCATTCCTAGAGCCATTTCTGGTTATTTGGAGAATGAACAATTCTTATATTAAGTATTTCTGACTTGATTCAAAATGTATTTTCTTACTTTAAGTCAACTAAAGGACATTTATAGTTTTGTAATTTTACGTACTTGATTTAAATTGGAAACGTTGTTAATATAAGTATTCTGAGAAAAAAATTCTTGAAAAAAATTCAACCTCAGAATAATTGATTTACAAGTAAACCAACATGGAGTATCAATTATAAACCCCAACAAAGGGTACGTAGATTTCGACTTTCGAATTAAACCAATATTTATTTCTTGCTTTCATAAGCTTCCGAATGTTTGAGCATTTAAAATGAACCGAATAAATTTAATTGTTTGTGCGAAAATTAGCGAATTGCATTGGCAGCACAGCAGAAAAATGCATATGAAATTCACAGCGCTGGTTAAAATCGTTTTGCATAACAAATTCAATTAAGTATCTAGTGCGTGTATTAAAAACATATTAAACGTAATTGGAAAATGGAAATGAATTTAAAATAAAATAATGCCAAGGTGTTTTAAATTGGCAAATGTTGAAATGTGAAACACATGAATGAGCTGCAAGGGAGAAAATATTTGTTTGCAAAAATGTGAAACTAACAATGATAAGGAAAATTTATGAAGACATCGCAAAGTTGAGCAAGCGTGGAGTATAAAAGACTTACTTTAGCATGCCTTTGTGCCAGTTGAAGAAAATGACAACCAACAAGTGCCTGCTGTTATTGATCATAACCACAGTGTGGTGTCGAGCTCATACCAGGAGCAATTTAACTGAACGCATTGTGGGTGGCTCCAAAATCAGTATAAATCAAGTACCTTATCAAGTGGCTCTACTGTCAAATGGCAAACACATCTGTGGCGGCACAATTTGGAGTAAGCATATCATCATCACAGCTGCACACTGTCTGAATGATGAGGAAGATCAGCACTTAACTGTACGTGTGGGTTCCAGCTTTGTGTATTCTGGCGGAGATCAAATGGCTGTGGCTAATTTCACAACACACCCGGACTATGATGAGGAGACCATTATCAATGACATAGCTGTCTTACGACTCAATCGCCCACTCACGCTGAAACATAATGTACAAGCGATACCAATGGCTAAACGAAGTCCTCGACATGGTGCTTGGGCTAGAGTCTCCGGCTGGGGTCTGCTAGAATACAATGGCTTAAAACCCAAAAAATTGCACGCTGCCCTCGTACGTATAATTGATTATAAGAATTGTGCCTCTTCAAAGTACAATTATGGTGCGTTGGTAACAAAGGACACGATTTGTGCTGCAGAAACAGGTAGGGGCGCCTGCGCAGGAGACTCTGGGGGTCCTTTAGTTTCTAATGGCTTTTTAGTTGGTATTGTCTCGTGGGGTATTAAATGTGCCAGACGAAAATACCCAGGAGTTTATGTTGACGTTGCTCTTTTTCATAACTGGATCATAGAGGCAGTTAGCGATCTTATGAAATAAACTTAATGTTATAAAGTTAAAACTGATAAAACTGATTCAATTCGGTACCAATTGGAGTAGAAAAAGTTGATCGTCTAAATATAAAATCCATGAGCGAAACCGGATGGTTATATTCGTTTATATATTTTATATAAACATTTTATTATGCCATTGTTTTTAGCACACAAATCTTCAAATCCCACAATAGTTTTTAAAAGGGCCGAAAGTAAATTTATTTCTGCGCTTTGCCAAAGGAAAAAGATAAAGAAGCAAGAAAAAGCGAAACAAATAATACATTGTGCAAACATTTGTGCCAACAAGTTAAATCAAATATATGGCTTCCACGTTCTGTTCTGGTAATTGTTCTTCTTGTTGTTGTTTTGCAGTTGTTGATAGTGTCATTATTGTTGTTGTTGTTATGGGAACACCAAGTTCAACAGCAATTAAAATTGCCAAAAAAAAGGGGAAAGAAATAAATGCAACTGGCCAATGGCAAGAGAAACAAGGCTGCGCTGCTTATCTTAACTTGTACTGGAGTAATAGTTAACAAAGTCACATATAGCCAGGACAACAACCCGTGAAACTTTGCTAACATTTTGTATTTTGGCTTAACAAAAATATGTAAGCTTTGCTAGAAGGCAATAAAAATGTAGCCACACATCCACACACAGATAGACATCCACCCAACGAATTGCAACTGAAATGGAGACAATAGAAGGGATTGAGGGAATAACAAAGTTTTCTTCACAACCCTGTAAACAATTATTGTCACGAAAGCTAAGTAAGCAATTGATATTCGATGTCGGGTACTAATCACATGTAAATTTAAAAGATATATAGTTTTGCGGCTTGCTGGGGCGGGAGGGGAAGTGGCAAAATTTAAAAACAAACTTGATCTGACGCCTCACAAGGGGAGTCTACATACCAAATTGGGTCTCTCTAGCTCTTACAGTCTCCGAGATCTAGGTGTTCATACAGACGCACAGACGAACAGACGGTCAGACGGACAGAAGGACATGGCTAGATCGACTCGGCTGTTGATGCTGATCAAGAATATACATACTTAATTAATTGACTTGAAATTGAGTTCAACCATGACTCAATGCGAAGTCATTTATCGTCAGCAATCTTTTGCTAGTGCTGAGCTATCAATATCTTCTATAAATATCGTTATTTTCCATTAGGAATACATTGAAAATCTTCCTGTATTTGAAAAATGTTTGCAGGGCACTTAAATGTGTGCGGCACGTAAATCGCTGTAATAGAAACATTGCATTTTATTGCAGTTGTTCTTCTTGCTTTTGGCTGCCTGTTTTTTTTTTTGGCCGCCCAATAACACTCTGATAAATGGTCAAAATGGCTTCGTGTCGATGTGCCACAACCCACGGCCTTCCAAAAATTCGTATTTGTCCAAGATGCTGAACAAATGGCCAAAGAAAAAGTTGACAAAAACTTTTCAATTTGCCCTAAAAGTGTTTTCAGTCTAAGCAAATCCCAGTCACTGCCAATTCCCCCAACACTGTCTCAGTCATATGCGGTCAGTGGAGTTGTTGGAGCTGCGTGTGGCTTCTGGTCCGCCTTCATTACCTGCCACGGTTGCTGCATCCGCAAATGAATGCAATCGTCGTCGCACTACTCGGGCTTATAAATGATGCCGCTTCCACACAGCTGTATTTTATATCGCATCTGCGGCCAGGCCGATTTATCTTTGGTTTTTGGCTGACATTTTCCAAGTTGAGGCCAGAAAAACTGCACAAAACTTTAATTAACTTAAGTAAATGGTTGGTCGCTTGGCAATTTGATAGACTGAGCTGCCAAAATGCGCAAGGAAATACTTTACTTTTGTGTTTTTCCTACATATAAATAATGCATTGGCAATGAAGATACATTTGCATTGCATTTGCAGAGTGTTGGATAGTGTGGTTATGGGCTCAGGATAAGTGCTAAAGCCTGAGGCTTGAAGAACAAAAGCTGTAAAGTAAACACATTTGTTAAGTCTGATGATATGCAGACTTATACACTAGATAGATGTTTGAATAAATTATGGCGAATTCACGAACTTAGGAAGCGTAATTGCAGCTGACTCTCACGGTGGTCGTATATTTAACTTGTATTCTCCAAAAGCGAACCTTTAAGCCGGCTGACATCTGCATAGACATCAACTGCCGCTAAAAGAAAGCACAAGAACCAGTCAATCGCGAACCACCAATAGGCACCCTTTCCCTCCTCTGAACTGCAAATGGTTTGTTCGGTGATGCCAAGGTTCCACAGCCAATTGTGTAGAAATGCAGTGCATTTCGGACGATTGAAGATGTGCACCCTGAGGTGCTGCTTTGTGCTCGAAAGCACATCTGAATGGAATGGTGGTGTAACTCCAACAGGTGAACATGGCCTCTGTACCATCCTAGGGCGTCTCAATGGCTAGTTGAGATTTTTTATACATTCCCTTAAAGTTAGTTTTTGATGCAAATATTGGGCTATATTGTATACATAATGCAAATAGCTAAACTGATCATGGGTTATCGCATTGGAGACACGCGAACAACTAGCCAAGCAGCAGGCATTCCATTCACACAATGGGTAGCTGTTATGATGAAACGTTTGGCATAGATTGTCCCACTGCAAATCGGTTGACTCAAAATACAATGGCCACCTCTTTAATGTCGACTGCAGACCCACCAATAATGCTCGAATTGGGTAACCTGTGGATTAAGTTGGATAGCCGCTGAAGTAGCCAAATGTAACCACATCGCTTTCAGACTAGAGACAGTTGGGTAAAGGTAAGCTTGCTTATATGGGAATGAATATATTGAAGGTGCTTTTATTTATCACCTAAGCTATAAATTAAACAAAATAATTAGGCGTTGGGTCACATGAGAGGTATGTGTTTAGGAAAGTGCTTTAACTTTTGTGAAACTTTAGCTTAACAACGATAGGCAGACGTGCAAAGATAAATGTTAGATAAGGATGTAGAGGGTATTACTTTTAAAAAATGATTACATTATGAAGACTCCTCCTTATGAAGACTCTCTTCTTCATTGTAGAACAAATGCTCAATAGAAATTCCCAGTTGAGCAATATGGTGAAGAGAGTCCAAAGGATTGCAAATATGCCAATAAGTGTCTGAAGGAGATTTAAAGCTACTCTTTAGGATATGTAGTAGAGTGCAAATTAAAAGTGACTGCGATTGTGTGCAATAATGATATAAACTATGAAGTCCAAACACTAAAAATTTCTATATTAACCTATCATTTTTATCCATTGCTCAAATTTGCTTTTGGAGTACGAATCTTTTGGGTGTAGAAAATAGTTATTTTTTTTAGTTATAGCTTTTTCTGCTTACTTTCCAGTATTCCTTCAGGCTGTCTTCTAAATCCATATAATACTTCTCTCTCTCTCTATCTTTCTCTTATTTCATCTTTCTTATTTGTCTCTGTCTTTGTCTCGTCCCATTCGTCTATCGCTTTAATTCTTTTTCTCCGCTTTCTCCTCTTTTAACCCTCCTCTTTCTGTCTTCCCCTTATATTTATCTATATCTTCTTTCTGTCCGCGATCACCGTGCTCGCTTCTAGTAGAACGTTGCTCTATTGCTAGCTCAATATGTATTTGAAGCATTCTTCCTCAGTTTTACATAGTATTATTACTTGTCCGTGCAAACGTTGACTAATCATCTGCGGGGCATTGTTTTGATGAAGCAGTTATAACGAAACATATAATGTAATTCATAAATTCAAGGGTAAGCAAATATTTTGAAACTTTGACATAAAAGGGGAAGAGAAAATTAGCTAGATTCCATCTCGGGCATGGCGGGGAGGAATTTGTATGATATGAAAGGTATCTAATATTGATCTGCATAAGTAAACTCGAAAAATATCAAAGCAATCCATTTAGTGGCTAATGGATATATATGCATAAAAACTGACGAACATGGATAGGTGAAATATATCGTACGATTAAGGTCAGGAAATCGTAAATACGAAAACTTAAAAATGTGGGCGGGTTCAGTTTTCTGGAGTGAAAGTAAGTTTTATTTTTTTTCGTTTTCGTATTAATTAAAGCAACTCTCCAATTTCTTTGTTATTTTTACATAAGCAATAATTGGTACATATATATCACAGCGCTGGAGTTGAATAATATATGTATGTGTAAGAAATCATTGAAAACTATCAGCTACATCATATAACTGTCAAGCTAACTCGTTATTTCTTGTATTCAATGCAGATTTCCATAGCTAAAATTATGTGATGTTCTTACAAAAGTGCTTTAAAATGTATTTTCTTTTCCTTTGTGTTAATAAATGTAGTAAATTAAACATACTTTACAATTTAAGCCACCGCAAACTGGTGATTTCGTTGTACAACATTTTTATTGTTTATCATTTAGATTTGGTCATTACATTAAGCCGCTTTCATCAGCATTCAAATGTTCATCCCATCCATACCAGCAAATATTTTTTGACAGTTCTTTTACTATGCGAGCAGTGCATACATCTGCACATACATACATACTTGTATAATATCTGTATGCATGTATTTTTAATCTCCATCGGTGTTTAGTAAAATGGCCAAATAAATGCATACATAGTTAAACTGCAGTCGAAATACCAAAAAAAAAAAAAGAGAAAATACCGCCAACATCAATCCTTTAGAAAACATTTTGATGATTTTCATGTGCAACCGGCGGCAGCTGGCAATGCTAGCGGATTAAAATAGATTACATCTGAATTATTTGATAATGCCTGGCGGGCAAAAGGAGTCGCGTGATGCATGGACATCGGCAACGGCAATTGCAACGGCAACGGCAACGCATCGCATCGCATTTCATTTTCATCAATGTGCAAACATTATTTGGATTTATTTTTGGCCGTTTTTGTAGCATGACATTTGCAATTTCCCGCTTGAACTAGTTTTCCTCATTTCTTTTATGTCATAAAGTAAAATTTTTAATAGTTTTGTACACAGAAAAGACAATAAGTTGATGTTTTCTTTATATTCGTATATCAAAATATCATTTCAAATCAATTATAAACTTAAATCGATACAAGTTTGTGGAATTGCAAATTGGCATTTACAATTTTTGAAATGTATGTAAGTAGTATGTATGTATGTATGTATGTATGTATGTATTCTAAGGTACCTGGAGATCTAAGTTACGGGTTATGGCAGCGTCTGGTTGAAACCTTACGAATTGGGACAGAATCAAGTCGAGGCACATCGACAACAACAGAACAAGGAATACATAAAGACATAAAGAAGAAAGATCAGGAGAGTGAGCAGAGAGGAGGGTAGAAAAGTATGGAAATTACGAAAAGTATGGAATTAGAGAAACGGCTTTCTGTACTTCAAAATCTCCATGCTCCAAAAGCGTTTTTATTCATTTAAGACATATTTTATTCTGGCAACGGATCGAAATTTCAATTATAGTTTTCTTACTTGATTTTATTTGAAATTATTGCAGAAAACAAATGGCACAAATTGCCACCTTAAGTTCATAGAAACTTTTACAAAACTTGTTCATGCTGCTTAATAAATATTTCAAATTCTGAATCGACAAATCTCGGCTAAACTTGAATAGTGAGATTCACAGATTCACTGAAATTCACTTTTCAGCAAGCGTTGCCAATTTTCACCATAACAGCAATTACTCAATGACAACGACAATGGCAACGATGAGGAGGACTACAGCGACATCGACCCTGGCCGCTGTTTACAGTTTACAATTTACAGTTCGCAGTTAGAGCTGCAGCTGTGCCGCACACAGATACAGTAGATACAGATACAGCCAACACAGACCGGCATATTTGGGGGCCAACAAAACAATCGTTGACAAAAATATTTGCATGCACTTTGGGGTGCAGTTTGACAGAGCTTTCGGCTTTGGCCCCAATGCTAACCCAATGTGACCCAGTGCAGCATTAAATATGCAGCACCTATGACAGCAGCTCGCTTGACATTTACAATCTGAGATTCTGACAAACACTGAAAGTGTTGCCCCTGACATCAGCTAGATGGCTATAAGCTGGCAACGTTTTTGGATGGCTCCTAAGCAAATTTGTCAGCAATTTACTGCAAGATTTCTCACAAAAGTTGGCAACAAAAAATTAGAAAAATTATGATTTCCGCAATTGCACGGCGCACAAAGGGCGGTAACTAAATGCAATGCCAGCAAAAGTTCAAAGGCAACTGTTGCTTTTCAGTCAACGTCAACCCACTCTCGCCCACCTAAACGCACACACACACACACGGCAAAGTTTTCAAATAGAAAATGTTTAATTTCCCCAAAGACAACGTGGAACCGCTGCTGCCGCTGCTGCCGCCGCTGCTGCTTTTGCTGTTGTTGCCAAAACGCAGTGTTTTCAAGCCAGGCTAAAGAAAACTTTCTTATATATTTTACAATGCCGGCTTGTATGGGTATGTGTGAGTTTCTCCCCCTCTCTCTCTCTTTCTGTATGCATGTGTGTGTGTGTGTGTGGCTGCAACAGTGCAGACAAAAAGTTTCTTTTTTGGCTAGTGTAAAAGTTACCACCACGAAGCCAGGGCCCGCACGAGCCTTGCCTTCAAAGTCGAACTTGTTAGTTTGCCATAGCTTTGAAAATTATATTATTTGAAACTTTTCAAATGTCACCAGAGAGTCAAAAATTTTTAGTCAGTGACAGAGTGCTATTGTTGTCGTTATTGTTGTTGCCGCTGCTGCGTTAATTAAACATTTTCTTAGCAAATTAAGCTTCTATTAAATCGAATCGTGTTCAAATTCCTTACTATACTTAGTAGCTAAAAGTTTCTTACAAAACTTTTCAATAGTCTGCTTTTGTAGCTAGCAAATCACACACTTATGTACGTAGGCAAGGTTTGATGCATTTTAGAAGCATTTATGTGAATTGCCGAACCGTCATCATATTCACTTTGATATTTTCGTTTCAATTTCAAGTCACTTCGGCAGATTAAATGGCCAACCTGCTGCCATAGCCCATAAATGTGCTTGTGGTTTGATGTGAAAGATGTGTATGTACACTCAGAAAATCTAGCAACTAGAAAAGCAAATGAAAAGTAAAGACAAAATCCATATACTCGTGCTACTCTCTCCTTAAACATTTCTATATGGTTTTGTTAGAGTTTGAGTAGAGTTGTGCATTCAAGATATTCAAGATATTTTCCATTAGAAAAAACGTTATTGTAGGAAAAACACAATTTCAAGTAGAATGTAAACTCCATTTTTCAACTGTTCTAAACAATATATTAAGTTTATAGCAGCTACATAAGTTGACTACTGAATTAGTTCAATATTATTTAGCTGTTGCGAGCGTAATCTCAATCAATCTAAAATCCAACTAACTACCAACTTTAGTGCTAGCTTTAAAGCAGTTCAAGGCAAACTCCATCCGGCGTAATTACGCTAAATCAAATTTAACATATTTCTTTTTTGTTTGGGTTTGAGGCTTCCTTTGTTAAGGTTAGCTTTTTATGAGAGCTTACATTGATTCACACTGCATCTTAGACAAAATTATTGGTCACACAAAATGAATTGCCGCTGCTTTCTTTCTCTGAGTGCATTTTTGGTTGTGTGTATGGAGTGGAGTGCATGGCAGCCACTGTTTCAGCTACGTCAGCTGCTGTTGCATTTCGTACATGATAATGACGTTTGGTCATCTGCCTGCCTGTCTGCCTGTATTGCATTTGCATTTGAAAGTTCTGGCCAAGGTCTTGACCTGGCTGATTCCAGGCAGAATTTGCTGCAGCTGCTTTGGCATGTCGTGGTGTGGTTTATAGCAACATCTTGTCCAATTTATTACCACTTTCATTTGGTAGCATAATAAGCAATGCACATATACACTCATGCACCTACATGCATATGCACATACACTCTCACGCACTTGCGGCAATATGTCCAATGAATATACAAGCCTACATATACATATCTATAAAACGTAGGTCTTGAAAAATAGTAAAATGGCTTCCATATACATTTTAGGCTCGTTGGTTTGTTGTATGCATTTCTGCTTCATCAGTTACATGCTTTGAATAATTGAAGCGTATTTAGGCCCTAACAACAGCTGGACGGCAATCGGACTGCCCCTTCTTTGAGTTTCACTTGTTTTGGTTATTAAATTATTTCCGTAGCTTTGCTCTAGTTTACCTTACTCAAGTTTACCAATTGAAAAAATTTCTTACGAATTTTATATTTTTACTATTCCAACTTAATCACTTAGAGAACCGATAGATATAGTGATATGGTGTGTTTTTAACATTAGTATGTAAAAATAGTAAATAAAATGAAGAGCAAACCTATGGCGCACTTCTGCTGGCTTAAGAAGAGGAAATTGATAGGAATGGGGCTGAATGGAACAGAAAAAATAAGGTTTAATTAATAGATGGGTTTTTACCAATAACGTAAAGACTTTAATGCACCGAATATTTCAGGCTCCTTTCAAGAACCTGCTTAATTAATTGCCTATCAGTTCTTGACATAGAAGCGTTCCCTGCATCGAAATGGAGGCCAGACTAGTTTACTCACTTTCTTTGCTTGCTTGCATTTTTTTCTTCTGATTTTGCGAAACTGCAATTATTGCATATTTAGCATGACTTCATTAGCATATGGCATACATACTATGTATGTGTGCCAAAAAGGCGGCACAAGTTCAACAGCTCGCCGCCACATGAGTTACGCATTTGAGTGTGCCATTTTTGTTAGATTTTTTGCTGCATATCCCCAGGCGCACTTAAAACATGATGATGCCGCTCGCTCTGGCTCGCTTTGCTTACTGCCTTTTGCTTCAAACGAGGCGCGAAAATTGTCAGCGCTCTGCCTCGACAGCTAAAAACAAGGCGTTGAGCGTTGGATGGCATTACTTTGAATTTTATGTAGGCGGAGGGGCAGCACAGCTAAGGAGGCACAAGCTGTTACTCCAGCACTTCGCTGCGTTGGCTTTTGGTGGCTTTTGTGTGCGTCTTTTGTGGCCGTTTGTTTGTTCGTTTGTTGGTTTATTTGTTTGTTTGCCTGTTCGCTTGTCAGCGACAACACTTGAGGGCAGCAGCAGTCATAAGTTTGAGTTTTAATTGCACTGCACAACAAAATGCTAAGCTCTTGTTGGCCTGGCCCCTCCAGCGAGTTCTGTGTCGCATTCGCTTGGCGAGTTGTCAAAATGCAAAAGTTGTTAGACATTTGTAGCATTTGTAATACGCTTTGATTGTGTACTATAACTAAAGGCAGTTTCAGTTGTCATTTGCTGTTGCAATTGTGCAGCAAGTGTCTACAGTTTAGCTTTGATCGTAAAGCAACATCGGTAACATCTGTCTGACAAATAGACAGTTTTAGAAAACGCCTTGATAACTTAGCTTTCACAATTATCATATGATACGATATTAAAAGTGCTTTCAACTAGCCAGCAGCAATTATAAATGCATTTCAAAATGGGCATAAGCCGTGTGTCCAATTTTCGACTGCCAAAATACTTAACCAATCAATATGAGCTCTGGCCATTACTTAAAACATTGAGTACAGGTTGTTGTGCAAGGAGCCAGAATAAGAGACCAAGCGGGCTACTGGCTGTCCTTTGCTGGCCGCCCAAATGCCGCTCAAATATTTACGTTCCATTTAAAGTGGCAGCAAATGGGTTGAAGGGGCCAAAGGCGGAGCTGGTTCGAATCCTGCTCCATATGCTGGCCAAGCCATTTTCAACTTCATTTGTTGTGCAAATAGGCGAAACGCATTGCCATTGAGCAATCGGCCAGAGATGCTCAGTCGCTCTCTCACACTCTGACGCCTGTGCTTGACTCCCTCTGCCTGCGTTAATTTGAAGTCATTTCCAAAATACCCTTTGGCAATATGTTGTTTTCAAGTTAAGCAAATCAGCTATTTAGAATATTTCCTTTAAAGCGAGTAATATTAACGTTTATATTTATATTTCTGGCATTGAAACTCAAAATAAATTTGTAAATTTTGGTAGTTTTACTAATGGAAATCTATGAGAAATCTGTTAATGCCAATACGATAAGAGTATTGTATCTTGGAGCAACTTGGGGCGAACTAACGAGATATTCAAGAGAATAACTCACGTTTCTTACAAGAACTGTGACAACGTTTAATTTTAGTCTAACTGATTGAGAATTTTTCCACAAATTTTACAATTTTTTTATGGTCAAGCTTTTAGTCTATGTCCTGTTAATGCAAAAGGCTTTAATATATCAAAATATAAAATAATAACATAAAACTACTTCGCATCTTATCTTTGCCGATTCCAAAATTGTGAACGTTTTTCTCTTCGAAATTTGATGTATCGCTAGCAATATCAGTTTGACGATCTCTCAAGGTACAAATCCCATATTTGATTTAAAATTCAATTTTTTCAATGTTTATTCGACAACTGTTCGCTTTATAATCTCCAAAATTAAAGTTTGGATTCGTTAATGATTCCTTAAAACAGAATCCAACCATCATTTTGAAAAGAAATCTATCTATCTATCAACTTCCTCAGATATCCTATCCTATCCGCACTTTTCGGAAGGCCTGCTTCATTGAGTTGGTTAACCCAAAGTGTTAGTACATTTTCAATAAAGATAACAGTGGGGGAATCTGTCTAAAGACCATACTCTGGCAAGCTGTATTATTTTACTGGAACTATTAATTCCCAATCTGGCAATTCGAAGTCCATTGAAGTTCCAAAAGTTAGCTTTTATTGCTGGCTTAGGGTAGGGCATATCCCAAATCCTCATTGGATTATATTATAAACAGTTTAAATATTATATATATTTCAGTTATTCCACATGACTTTTATTATCCCATAAGAGAAATGACAGTTCGGTTTGTTAAAACAAACATATCTATTTCCATAACAACCTCGATTTTGAGTTGTGTTCGAGTATTTCTGCTTCTTATTTAAAGTAAAATTTTTAGAGTGCGTTGCATCTTTGTGGCTGGCTACGAGTATGCTGCCAAAGCCAAAGCTGTTGAGCAGCTTTGATGCCACTTGATATTGCTTTTGTTGTTGTTGATATTGCTGCAATAGCTCATGCTGTGGCTGCTGCTGTGAGTTGTGAGCAAACGTATTTTTTGGTTTTTAATTAATTGAAAATTTCTTTGCGTTCAAAAAGGTGAGTGAGTGGCAAATGGCAGTGCATACTCGTGCAAAAAATAAAACCGAAAGACATGGCAAATCCTATACAGTTCTATACAAATTGGCAGTTGGGAGTAGTTGCTTTTCCTTTCCATGGAGTCGGCTTGTGTCGATTGACAACTCCCGGCTCACTCCAGCCATATTTTGGCCATTCACACGATGACAGCCACACTTTTGCTTATCTGCCTGCCTGCCTGTCTGTCTGCTTGTGTCTATCCAACCAACCATATCCCTGCCTGTCTATCTGCCAGTCTCTCAACTTGTATCCCCTTCTCTATGTAATCCACTCTTTTTAATCCTTTTTAAGCGCCAACAATTTGTACTTTGCTTGCCGTTTGCTGGCTCGCTTTTATTTCACATTTCCGCTGGCGACTAATCTGCAATTATGTTTTACATAAAAATCGTATCGCATGGCACAATAACAACTAAAACTTTTGTTGCAATAAACGTTTTGTTCGACCCTGTCTCTTGTCTCTTGTCTCTCTGATTGTTTGTTTATTTGTTTGTCTGTTTTGCCACAGTCGTTAAAAAACAAATAGTATTAAAAAATATCAGAGCTTATATTAGCAACCTGCTGCAAGCAGCAATCCCTTCAAACATTTTATGCAATTTGAGGTCAGTTAGTATTGCGATTTATTTGTTATAATTTTACTGATACAATCTAAATAAGTACACACGTGGGCCTAGGAGAATAAATTGCTTCACAATCGCCCAGAACGATACCAGAGCGAAGGTTAAATTGGCTATGCGATGGCCTTTGTAACTGCTGTTATAAAAATGTTTACAGGGAAACGAACAGTCCGATTGCCAACAGGTCACCGTAAGCGCTGCTAGCAGAGTTATATACGAGAGTAAAGGATATTTATGTAGAACTTAGCGACGAAATGCAGCAGTTTTGACTCCATAAAAAGTATGTATATACTTGATCAGGTTCAGCATACGAGTGGATCATCTGTCGTTTTAATTAATAAATAAAACAAATGTAATAAACAATTATTCAATTTGTAATGAAGCTTCCGATCAAGTGTGTTTAAATATTTGCACCATAAAATACCGGGCAACTATATCATATAGCCCCCATATAACCGTTCTTTTTCGGAATGGTCACAGAGTGTAATTTTTTCATCCAAATCGAATCAAACTTGTCCTGTAAGGATTCTAGGACGCCCAACCCCTTTGACCAAAGTTGATCAAGAGCCGTCTACTATAGTATGTAGACGTTTATAAAGGTATAGGGTATTCTACTGTTCTTTCTACTTTCTAAATACTTTATCAGCATTTTGTTGCTTACTCTAACCAATGCGATTGCAATGTAACATGATATTGCACTGTGAGACTTACCTGTCTGATGGAAAATTTCATAATTTGTTAACGTTTTTATAATCGTACTCTAGTAGAGTGAACGAGTATAAGAACGCGTTTCTGACCCCATACGGTATAAATATTCTTGATCAGCACCAACTGCCGAGTCGATCTAACCATGCTTTATGGGGTCTTACGCGCTTCGTTCTGCCTGTTAGAGTACGAATATAACAAGTAAGAACGCTATAGTTGCAATTCCGACTATAAGATACTCGTACTCATTAATTATTTTAAGCTTTACAAACTCTCAAAAGTCTGCAACTCATTTTGATTTCGTTTTCACATATGTTTTTTTTGCAATTTTGTCTACAATTTTAATCCGATCGTAATGAAATTTGGCAGATCGGTAGAGAATATGCTTATATACATGGTACAAATCAAGATTCAATTAAAAGTGTTAAAAATTGTTGGTGATATAAGGTTTTTATCGCTTTGCGGGAGCTGGAGGGGGCGCCGAAAAATTCTAAAGATAAACTTAATCTGCGTATTAGAGAAGACCGCATATGATGACTCTTGTTCTTATAGTCTCCGAGATCTAGATGTTCATACGGACCTACGGACATCTACTCGAATACAATCAACTCGTTCACTCTATATAGAGTACGAGTATAATAAATAGCATCAACCCACGCTCATCATTAAACAATACACTTATTCAACAACAGAAACCAAATTCGGTATACATTCCTTTGAGGACAAGTTTAAGTACCAATAAAAACAAGGCTGGTTCTACCTTTGCCAGAGGTATCTGATCTCTCCCACTTATCATAGTTCTCGTCGCTTACAAACGAGAGAACTCAGCACTAGCTGCATATATAACAGAGGGATTTACCATCTTAACTAGTGCGAGCGCCGCTACATTAGTAGTGGATAAATTAGGCACTCTTGCAGTACTCTGATCTATAGTCTATTATGTATCATTTATTATTGATCTCCGACGATTTACTGGTCCCTAATTTCCTTTTATATTACTATATAACTGTCGTAGAAGAGATTTTCATAATAAAATTCGGCCTTTTAAATGCTTATAGAAGTGCAGCATATGACATTTATTTGGATTCCTTTTGTACAAATTTCAAAAGTTTTATGCCAAATTAATATTATAAAATATCATATAGAAATAAAGATAAATATTCAAGAATTGATCAATATTTTACGAACAGCGGCACTTGGGCCGCACCATCATTTGCATTGTCTTGTACGAATACTGTCCACGCCATGTATCCCAGTTCATGCCCCTCCACTCCAACACCCTGTCATATGCGCCACTCAAATACATTCCGAAAAGATTACTGTAAATGTTAAATGTAAATGTGTTACAATCGAAGTGTTTATAGTCATTTTCTTTATAGATATGCATGCTTACCTATCATCGCATCTTTCATACCACCAGGCCCCCATATGTTTCACGGCGCAATTTCCACCATCAATATCATTGTCCCTTTCAAACGTGCTGAACTTCATATTTGTTTGCCTTCTCAAAGAGTCGCCAGCGTTTCCAGAAAAAGAGCCCAAATCTCGCAGAGCATAAGATTCGCATTCAGAGTCCACATAAAAGCTATCGTAACGCGCATATCGGATATTTCCGTCGAAGTCCTCCAAATGTATATATAGTTCTTGCGGCTCAGCCGCTGTTATGGCGTGCAACTTATCCATGCCTATAAAGAAATCGCTGGAGATATTACCGAAGCCGCGCTTGTACTCCGACCATTTCCGAAAGAAGTTCACTTCATCGCTAGTGCGACGGGCTATAACCATCCAGCCTGGAGCGATTAATTTGCTATCACATTTGACCTCAAAGGGTGCCATTTTAGGCATGCTCACAGTGTAAATGCCATGAGCGCCTGTGTAGGATGGACAGGATTTGCGATAATATTGACTCAGGAAAGCTGCATTTTTGTCCAGCACGTATTGAGTTATTTCAGCTGTATTGAAGTCTTTCGGAACGTTATATTCATCATTCAGTTCATTTCGAATATAATTCCTGACCGACTCAGTCAGTTTAAATAAATCGTCTTCAATCTGCAGTTGAGTAAGATTTTTATCTTGAAGCCACAGAAATTCGAACAACGTCACTCTTACATACCTTCATCCATCTAGTAAAGTTTCTTTCATCTTCGGCTGTAGTTGATTTGCAGAAGCAACTTTCGAAAAGGCACAATACAACTGCGAACTGAATCCAAAAGAAATTCATCGTGATGATCAGCGTCAATGGTCGACGGCTACTGGAATTCCAGCTGAAATTATTTCAATTTTATATGTGCTGATTCTGTACGGTTTCTTCAAAAGGTCAAAAAGCTACCTAATTTAAACATTATCGCACTTGGTTTTTTATTGGACAATCACAGCTGCACACGTCACAGCTATTATGAGGATTGATAACGCCGCTCTGTCTTCGCAAGAAATATATAAATAATATTTCTTGAGAAATATTTATAAAATATGCAAATAAAATATAGGGCGTTCTTTTTTTAAAGATTTAAATTTGGTTGGAAAACAAGGTGAATGAATGAACACCAAATTCCGAGAAAATCGGTTAGGGGCTATATGATATATGAATAAGGTGGCTGATAAATAGAAAAAGCACTATGTCACTTAGAGCTAAAAGAGCAGTCTATGTGCATTGTGTAGCCCCGATCTGGCTTTACGGGGTACAGATTTGGGGGATCGCCGCAAAATGCAGCTACAAACGTATCCAGGTATTGCAGAACCGAGTCTTACGGCAGATAACCAACTGCCCATGGTACGTGCGCGGCTCCACCCTTCATCGTGATCTCAATCTGCATACCGTGGAAGAGCAGATTGGACGGCACACCAGCAGATACAGTGACAGACTGTTCAGTCACCGCGGTATGCTCGCAAGAGGACTACTCCCCGCCAGGCCTTTAAGGCGGCTAAAAAGATTGGAGTTTGCCAAGACAATTGGCCAACCGTGCGGTCCTTGTGCTAATTGCATGAGATTTGGCTCTCTTTATATATATATAAGTTAACAGATAACACTCAATATAGGATATTTCATAAGTTTATATTACAAGTTAAAGAACAGCCCTCGCAATTGCGGCGCTGCATACTTTGTATCAGCGCGCTATAGCTGCAATGGTCAGCGGCGAAAGAAATCAGTTCCGAATACAGCACTCTTAAAATAAGACGCTAAAATAAATTATCACTCCGACACTCCCGAAAGCGACAACGTCTTATCAGTATTACAGCTGCAGCCGCCAACGGCGATAAGCGCATTCCTTTGCTATGCAGATTTCGTTATCGCGCTCAACTTAACATGTTGTTATGCTTGCAAATTGTCTTATCTTGAATTGAGCTCCTAAGAAATCTTCTTATGTTAGTTTGGTTCAAAAATGCACGTCGCGTCTCTAACACTCGGCCGTTAAATAATTTGCTTTATTGTCTGAGCCCAAGGCCAGCAATAAGAGGTATAGTATACGTCTTAACATAATCTTCAGCCACAACTGGACTGGAATTATATTAATTTATATATATTTGTGTTGTTAAGGTGCTATTTATGCAATGTACGGATTACGGCCAGCCTATAAAGTTGGCGTGGCAAAACGATAAAATAAACTTGATCTGGGTACATATTTATGGGAAATTCAAATGCAAATTTTAAGCTTTTATGGCTAGATCGATTCGGCTTGTCTTGCTGATCAAGAATATATATACTTTATGTGGTCGGAAACGCTTCTTTCTGCCTCTTACACACATTTCCCAAACTTACTATACCGTTGTACTATAGGGTATAAAAATCAAAAAGTGCTGCATACTTTTGAGTGTCTCGAATATTAAATAAATGCTGAGTGCGAGTATCTTATAGTCGAGTATATTAAAATCTTGACTATAGCGTTCCTATTTGTTTTTTTTAATCTCATCTTTCATTTGTCATATAGATTTGATCCGGTCCTTGAGAAATCTATCTTCAAAGTATTCAGTAGGGGAGGAATATACAACACACCTGAACTAACCAGCTATATATGTCCACATACTATGGGTATGCATTTCCAAAGCTTTGAAAATTCACATACCCCACAGCACTTAGATTAGCTTCACAGTCAACGTTCCGTCCTATGTCAACTCTAATTGTAATAGCTAATTTTTCATAAAATATATATGTACGCGTGTATGCACACATTTTGTGTCCTTGAGCCATGTGCCGGCGACCTTATAAATTAGCTGACAGGCGACAAGCCAACCGCAGTCGTTTGCCAATCCCTCTAACCCCCTTAACCCTTTCGCGCTGTCGCACTTCCCCCTTTAAGCCAAGTCGTCGCCGCTGGTGTAATGAACGCACCATACATAAACATAAATTATGGGCAGCCTCAGCTCAGCTCAGCTCAGTCCGTGGCTGTGGCTCAGGGTTCTCAGGACGTCTCGTCGTCTGCTTGATGCTGATGCTGCTTGCATATTTGCGCAGCATAGTTTTGGGCGCCATTCTTGCAGCAGCGGCAAACGGCGAACACGTTGCAGCATACTTTTTGGCTGCACATCGCTATCCCTTTTGTGGCGTTTATTTTCTTTTTCCATTTTTTTGCGGCCACATTGCAGTAAAAAGCATTTTGGCACGGTTTTCATACGTTTGTCTTTTACTCGTTTTGTTAATTTATTTACTTTTTATTGTTTTTGCTTTTGCTTTGTGTAGGTTTTTCTTTGCTTATGTGTATGTGTATGTGTATTGGTGTGTATAATTTTTTTCTTATTTGTTTTACTTAAAATAAATGTTGCTCTTTAATCATAATATATTCACAGTTTTTAAGTTAAACTAATGTTTATTAATGTGTAATTTGTCATTTATCAGTTTCGTTTTTAATTTGTATCAATTTAAATTTATGTAAGTTTAACAATATTTAATTTTAAGTATTTTTATGTACATTCGGGTGTGGTTAAATAAGTGCAGTTTTAAAATAAATATTGTATTAAAAAATTACCTAGGTAGTAAATAAATGTGATTATAAAAATTCATGGTAGAAATGCACTTTTAGTTATTGCCGATATGTATAATTAGAATTATAATTAGAATTAGTGTAATTTTGTTTAATTCTCTTTTATAAAATATTTGTTTTGGTTGTACGCTTTTATTTTGGCATAGCTTTTGCCCAATTGGAATAGTATTTTCTTTTTTTATTTTAATAATATTACTAATGACTATGAAAATATAAACTAAAATTTGCTTAAAATTACGCGTGCTTTGGGGAATAAAAACACAATTTCAATATATATTTTTTAATATTTATAATCACTAAATATAATAATTGCTATAATAAACACAACTAACAATATAATTATTGCACAGAGTTTTTGTGGAAGGTATGTTGTTGTGTCAACAATTGCTTAACACAAACATAAGTTTTTCTAACTAAGCTATGCCTTTAATTTACTCTACACGTTACTTTATCATACGATCTTACTTAACCAGCATACATATACTTACATACATAAGAACGTTTCCCATATGAATATCGGTATACACATTGACAATAATTAACACATTTACCCCTGCTTAAACTCTAATTTTATAGACTACTTACACTTTCCTTTATCCTGTCACTGCATGCTCTGTTGACTTAGTTGAATTGTCAATAACCAGTTAAGTTATCTAAGTATTTCACTGTTCATTTTTATCAGTGTATTTTGCTTTTTGTGTCTAAACTAAGCCCACAAAATGTATGCAACAAATAACTATTATCTCTAAGAAATTTAGCTTGCAAATATTTTGGCAGAGCTCAGCTAACATACATAATTCTTATACAAAGCTGAGTCTGTTTTAGCATGTGTGTGTGTGCTTGTGTGTGTGTGTTCTGGAAACCTTAACTATTGTTTTGAATTTCATTTGTTAATGTGTGTGTTTTTAGTTGCTTTTCTCCAAGAACAACTGTAACATAATCATCTCGTCGCCATATATCTATCTGCTTAACCATGTGATGCTGAGCAATAGCATCAATAAAGTTCCCAATTTGTTCAAGTGTAGCGAGTGGGCACCATTGCCATCGTCGCCATCGCGACAATTCTCTGGACGACGTGTGAAATCCTCGCAATATGTCTGTCAAGATATTGAAATGAAATGTTGGAGTTGTGCAAAATGTGACAGAATTATTTGTAATTGGCAACTAAGATTAAGCAAAGGACATTTCAGAGGATGCAACGGCTACTCACCTTGGTCAAGCTATTTGCATATTTATCAACCAATTCTCGTGTAAATTTGGCCGCCTCATTGCCACATATCTTACGGGCTGCCGTCTCAGAACAGTCAACCAAATCATTTACGGAGCTAGAAAAAGATAGAGTTTGCAAGGCAAATTTGAGAAATAGAAATGTTAATATGTCTCTAAAGAAATGCAGTTTTAAATCAAGGCAATCGATATAGCAATTAATTATACAATCGTATAAATTGTGACTCAATTTAAAAATTGTAAATTCCAATGAGAATAAAAAGTGTATATATATAGTTTTTTTTGCCTGCGTTGCACAGCATATACAAATATTTAAATGATGTGTCCACACACTTGCCCAGAAATCTGCTTTTAAATTTAAAACTTTGCCATGGAAAGGTGATTTTTCATAAAAAAAATACTATAATTAATAAAAAATACTCGATAAATTTCTTCTTTATAAGTTTTTGGTATATGTACAGCGGTCGCATCAGCTTTTTATGCCTTTCCCAAAAAAAAAAGGGTGATGGTATATTAATTTTGTCAGGAAGCTGGCAATGCACAGAAGGAAGTGTTGTCGACTAAATGAAGTACAGATATATATATATATATATTTGATGAGAACGACAAGGATTTTTTGTTTTTGTTTGTTTTAACCCTAACATCTCGAAGCCATCCTTTTATCACGATATTTGTAAAGCCTAGAAGAAAGCATATCAGATCCCATTAAGTATATTTGGTATATTTGATCAGAATGGCAAGCCGAGTCGATACAGCCATGTTAGTCTGTCAGTCCATCAGTTTCTTTGTTAAGGCGAAGCTAGTCTTCCTTTCTTGTTTTTATTTAGCAAACTCAAAATGAGTAAGAAAAGTTTCATATTTATGTCTAACGAACATCACTATGTAACAGCAAATGGCATATAACAGCATTTTTTCCAACGTTAGGCTCGGCTGATCAAACAGAGCTGTCTGTTTCGGGATTCCCCGCAAACACCCATTCATTAGTGACCTTTAGCACATATTACAACTGTTTAGTATGAAGAAAATCACTTATTTGCTATTGTGATTTTGCATCTTCATTTGAATCATAATTTCTAAATTAAAGCATTCTAATTAAAGCAGCTCTCGAGCTCGAAGGAGACACAACTTAACCCTAAGCAAGAGCGTATTAGCAGTTTACAGCGAAATAAATTTTAAAAACAATTTTCGACTTTACTCACCAACAAATTGTTTTGATATTCTCATTCAAGGTGATATTCTCGTGACTCTCTTGGTTCTTGGCTGGCTTCAGAAAGACCAATGTCTCCTTGTACCGATTATTGCATACTTCAAATTCTTTTTTGGCTATTTCCGAGCAATGCGCATGCTTTAAAAACTCTGAACCAGTTCATTAGTTGGCTGTCATTTAGGGTTTCATTAGAATATTCCTTACCTTCTTGAAACTCTCCCTTGTTGCAGAGGTCTCTAATGAATTGATTGGTGCCATGGTACAGCTTATTGAATTGATTCCTTTGCTGCAAATCCATGCAGCGACGCGTATAGCTTTGAATGCAACGCACGCCCTTACGCAGCTCACTGGAAGTGTGGTTAGGAGATAGAGAGAGAGGTGGAAGGAAACAAGCGGGCGGTAGACAGGACATTAGTTATGGCTAATGGTTGTTAATGCTGTTGTCATTGCTATCGTTTCAAAGCTTACTGGCAAAGTTTATCCAATTCATCCTTCTTGGTGGCGGCAATCGAGAATTCTGATGTTGAATGTAGCATTTCAAGTGGTTCGGCGCATTTGGTGAACTCCTCCTGGCCGCATTCCTCTGACCTGACAGGGGCCACGGACGCCAACAATGCCAAAGACACTGCCACAATTCAAGTAGTCATTGTTGTTGTTGTTGTTTTGGGAAATTCGAGTAGAAAAATGCAACAAAAGCGGGAGAAAGAGATAGATAAATAAACAAACAGTAACAAGTAACACATTTTGGTTAGCGAAGTGCTCAGCCCAGCTACTGAAGTTGAAAGCTAAAAGGCAATCTGAGACTTGGCGCCAGTTGCTTGCAATTTCAGTTCTAGCTCCAGTTGCAGCAGCAGCAGGAGAGCAGCAGGTCCAGGTCTTGCTCTGCTCTCCCTGGCAGCTGCAACAAAGTTGCAAATGTGCGTCAAGGGTAATAAAGTTGGGCGTAAGTGAAATTGGCATTTCATAAATTTAAACTCGTACTTTTTGGCTTGGTTCAGACAGAGCGTTTCTGTTGTTTCGTTTTGTTGCCGTCTAGCGCGGAAGTCAGTCACGATTCGTCTGTCAATTAGTTTGACTGACAGTCTTAACCCCGGCCTCAAGATAAGTGGAGGAGACAGCAGCGGGTATCAGACTCAGTCTCAATCTGAATCTCAATCTTCAATACAATCGCCAACTCAATCTCAATACCAACAAAATCAGGCCATGTTGCACTCACCAGCCACGAGCAGCTTTGTCCAGGTCCAGCTCCAGCTCCAAGTGCAGCAATGTTGCATTTTTTGTTTGTTTAGCATTTAACACTTTACACTTATTATTTCTCTTTCTTAATCTCTCTCAAAGTCTTTCTCTCGCTCACGCTCACTCTCTGTCGCTTGAGCTTTACTTAGCAGTTGTTAATTACTTTGTCTTGCAGTTCATTTATCCTACACAGAGAGAAACAAGTGAGAAAGCTATAGTCGATATTCCAGCTTTAAGATACGCGTACTCAGCATGGACATGGCTAGATCAATTCGGCTGTTGATGCTGATCAAGAATATATATACGTTATGGAGCTTTGTTCTGCCTCTTACATACATTTGCACGAATACAATATACTCTTAGAGAGTCGTGTCGATATATAAATTGTAACAGGCAGATAACTCTACATAGGTTGATCTAGCTCACAGATGGGACACCTTTGAATGTTTAAGTAATCTGTAAGCGATGATCCGAGCAAATCGTGAAGCAAGAACAGGCTGATTGGGTAAACCGTAATTGTGATATAAAAGTTTTAAACTTATATCTATACGGCTTGGAGTTACTTTTACAAAACACCAATACTAAATAACATTCTGATTATTTTCAGATCAGTTCCGTCTTGAAATTAGGCCAACAGAAAGACAGGCATATGACAGATAGAATGCTTGGATAATAGTAACTTTCCTTGTATATTTTTCTGTGTGTAAAAACAAGCATTGCTGATATAACGTCAGTTGCTGAACTGGTTTGGCTATATGCAAAATGAAAATCACATAACTTAAATATTAACACGCCCCCAAAATACAAAATGCAATATGCAAAAAGGCTTAAAAGGCCGCCACTTGCTGCTTGCTTGCCTTGGTCGAGACTTTAATTACAGACTGGCCATATTTAAGGGGCTTTAAGTTTGCGCATTTCTCAAATTTAATTTAAAATTTAATTAAAATCTTTTTATATGATCGTCAAGACGCAGTAAATGTCTAAAAAGACAACAAAAAATAAATAAATCTCTATAGAAAATGTTCTAAAAATACACAATGTCGTCGAGAGAAAAGCGAATGAACACAGAACACGTCAAAATGCTTTTTGTTTTTGGTTAGTTGTTGTTGTTGCTGCTATAAGAATGTTGTTATTGTTTTTGCCAACAAACCGAGCATTAACATATTTAGTCCGTTTACGAAGAAACGTGATTGATCTGCTCCAAAATAAGTGAAGTGTGTAAAAGTAAAAGTGTTTTAGACGTATTTCAGCTTTGTTTTGTTCTGATAGATATTTAAATATGAAATAATAATTATAATTTAGTTGTAATTTAATTGTAATTTATTTAGGATTTTTGTTAAACTGTTCCAAATGTTCATCAGAATATTAATGGACAGATATTGGATCTTTTATAATCTTCAAGGCAACCACTAAACAGATATTTAAATGTTTTATAAGGATCGGAATAATCAACCTTATTTAATGATATTTGAATACTATTTTATCATATTTTTATTAACTGTAGACTAAGTTAAGATAATAAGTACTACTTGAATGCTTTAATGAATTTATAGAGCTATTTGAGACACATCTTAGAACATGAATAGGTTGTTAATGAATATCTGCTAATGAATATCAAGCACACTACCAGAGATGAAAGGTTTAGAAACGAATTATTGAGGCTTAGTTACAATTACAGGCTCTCTTCCCTAAGTGTCTAATAACGACACTCTTCTGCCAATCACTTTTGGCCGACCAAAGATATACAAATGATGCAGTCAGCTAGCGCACAAATGCTTGCTTTTTCTGCTTTATAAGAAGTAAAAATTGTTTAATCGAACTTTACTTTCATCGACCTTTTGAACTGCATATATCTCTTTGACTCTACTACATTTAGTTCGAGCTATATAAACGAATACATTATTCGCCAATAACCGAACTACTAAACTCGTATGATTTTAATTTAACTAGAAAGCCAAGGTCTAGTTTATTATGGATTTTTACTTTCTTCCATGTAAGAAATGTAAATTTCCCCTTTTAATTTCTCTGTGACAAATGCAATTTGTAGAACGTAACCTGATACTTGTTTTCATGCAAAAACATTTAGCTAATTAACGAAGTAAGATCAGTAAAGGTGAATGCGTTGCAATTTCGATGACTTTTTAATTTTCGTGCTAAGGTTGAGAGTCTCTTTCGGGTGTCTTTCAGAGCTATTTTTTGTATTCTAATTTAATTGTTAAAAAACAAAAGTATTCTTAATCAACATGAGTGTGGTTGCAAAGCCCATTTGCTAATTAATATACCCCACCCTATACTAATGAACCAATCCGCTGCATCAGCGTACGTCAACACAAACGCGGCGTAGGCGTGAGAATTTACAGAAAAATACGGCAAAAATGATTTGTTGTGCCAATTTTTCTTGTTGTTCTTATTGCAATTTGTGATATATATGTATATATATAGGTATATTTTTATGGCATATCAAGTGTATATTTGTGTTATTTCTTATGCACAAAAAGTAAGTGGACAATTGCTGTTAGTGTTTATAAATAAATAAACATATATTTAATATGTTTTTAATAGCTCTAAAAAAAAAGAACGAATTGTTTTTTAAGTGTATGTGAGTTTGTTTATACGAATAGAGGCGGCTCGAATTTGTTGTAGAGGTCAGTTATATTTTTGTTGATATTTCATTTGAAATTTTGTAACGCTAAATGCTTGAAAACACGTGTTCTCTTATAGTTTTTTTAGTGTAATAGCTTCACTAATTTGATTAGTTGAGCTTACTTAAGGTGAGTAAAGAAATTATACTATCTGAGCTTTCGATCTTAAGTGATTGCTTATGGCTTTTGATTTCTTGGAAAACCTCCGGGAAGTATTGATTTTTGTAAATGTCAATTGAATTATGGTTCAGATCATTCTACTGCAGGATCTCGCCACTGCGTTTGCTCAGCTTTTGCAGTTACAGATATGTTTTCTTTGTTCAATTGACAGAAATGAAAACAAAACACTTAAGAGCAGCGAACAACAACAACAACAACAACGACAACAAGGAAAATCAATTGAATTCAAAGTAAATTAATATCAAGCACAAGTTGCACAGCCTGCTCCCGATCTCTCTTTCTATCTGCGTCTTACTCTGTCTCAGTCGCTACATTTGCATATACAGATCATAGCCTTGAAAGAGGGCGTATGCAAGGAGGTAGGGGGCACGTGATGCAAGAATGCAGTTGGACGAGCCTCTCTGCCACAGATCGCGCGATCGTTCGATTGCGCCCAGTGCAAAAAAAAAAAACAAACGTACAGAGCCTACATATAGAAATCAGGTTTTTTTTTTTACTTTTATTTATTTTTAAATTTTGCTTGTCGTGTTGCTGTTGATGCGGCTGCTGTTGATATTGTTGACTTTGTCTGGTCTGGCCTGGTCAGCTCTGATACACAAAACTTCAATTTATTTATTACTTTATAAAACGTAAACTTGGCCGAAGATCGCTGCCAAACACTTTCAATTTGTAGGCCGAGACGCCAGAGCGCGCCGAGTGTTGTTGGTTCGACTAAAAAAACCGAACTAACCAAAACGGCCACCAGCAGCAATCGCAAAAGCAACAGCAGCCCCAACGACTAACAGCAGATTTGCTTCGTAAATTGCTGGCAGTGTCAGCCGAATCCATCCAAACACAGCAACAGCAACATCAACATGCACGATAGCAACATCGTGCCATTGGCAACACCGCATTCGTGTAAATGTTGATATGGCTATAACCTGTATTGCTGGCAACATTCACTGATAAGCACGCCTCCGTGTGAATAAGTGTGCTGCATGCTGCTTAGCTGCAACAACAGGTATGTACGAGGGTATTTCAATGGCTTCTGTGGGGTATTTTGCATATCCCTGATGAAGTTTTCTTTTTTACGAGTGGGCAATAGTCTAGGGAAGGAATCCTAAAGGCAAGAGTTACTCATTTTGCTTGCCATATAGTTTCATTTAACATTCTAAATTACTTCTTTACGGATTATATATAAAGAGATATGGACTTATCCAAAATGGACTATAGATAGACACAAAAGTCCCCTCTTTAGAGATTTAACCAAAGGAAAAAGGAACATTTTGCTGATTTGTTTGGCTACTTTCTATAATCTCTTGAATTCGAAATAAGTTTAGCCATCCATAAAAGAGAATATACAATTCTTATGACCAACAACTTGACCGCAAAGACTTCTCTCCTTGAGCTTTCCTTTTAGTCGAACCTCCTATCCTCTGTTTGGTTCTGTACTGCAATAGTACCTTGTTCCACAATACGTATAATTTCGATACGAATCGTTTCAGGATTATCACGAAATTATCCACTCTAGCTTATACTTTAGGAAAAGCAACACAATATTTTAGTGCCTAATGATGATCGTTGCATATAGAAGGCAGTCTCCATAAGTATGCCACTTATATTAGATAACCTTGTTTCTATTTGATACCTAAACGAGCAATTTGTTGTATGTTGTAAACACTTATTGACAGACACACCATCGCATTATTCTGTGCGTCAGAACTACCCAGTATCTATGTCTAGATAATGCAAAACGATCGCCAAGTCAGCTGGCTAATCCACTTTGATTTATTTCGTTATCATTCACATAGCCCATACTTGATTTTTATTTGCTTTTTAATTAATTTAATAAACAATGGCCAAGAGGAAACTCAATGGCCTGATAAGATTATCAGAGTCTAACAAGAGGAAGTCACTTTTGTGGGTTTTTTTCTTTTCGAAATACATACTATATTTAAGGAGAAAGCCTGAGACAATTGTTTCGCCCGTAATTCCATTTTTGGTTTTGTAAAATATTTGTTATTTATATTTGCGCACTGCAAACAACAACGACAACAATTGCACTCTCATGGCTGCCACTTGACTAACACTCAAGTGTCGAAATTTACACGTGTGTCCTTTTGTTTATCTACACCCGCCTCCTTTCTCCCTGTGCATTAGTGTTTTGTTTTTTTTTTGTTGGTGGGCGTCGGCGTGACATTGTTTTGCTTTGATTGTTTGCTATATGCCAATTTGTCGGCATGTTTGCTTATTTGTTGTAAATAACAACTAAATTAGGCAGCGATTTCTTTCTTTATTTCTTGTACTCATAATTTTATGAAGTGACTGACGCTTTAGTGGCTGTCTGAAGTGGCGATAGAAATAGCCAAAGCTGGTTATATACGTGTAAAATGATTGCTGAACAGGCTTACCTAACAGAACTACGAGTATCTATAAAAGTGTCTTTGACGGCAAAAGTTGGAAGCCCTCTAAAAATACGATTATGACTGAAACTTCCTGCATTGTTGATTAAGGCAAGTATATATATCAAATATGTATTGAAAGAGGTAGAAAACTAAGTTAAGCAACTTTAGAATAGATGTATAATAGTATTATTATTATCATTAGAAAGAGCTAAGAGGCAATTCTGAATTGCGACCAACTAGGATTAAGCCGTAGATAAAATATTAATTAAAGTCATACTGAGATCGCCATGGACTCCTTCATGTGTAGCCAAGTAAAGCTAAATAATGTTGAGTTGTATGATCTGCTGGCAGGCTTTAAGACTTGTTACTCGCACGACATGTTGGTTAGTGGATTTGTTCGAGTAAATTTCACAAGTTTTATTAAACACAATAAATATTTAATTGAAGTTTCTTTCAAGTTTCCTCAATTTGCAATCTATCTAGTTGGAGTTAAAGGTGAGTTTCTGATTTATAATGAGATTATTCTTATGAATTTAACAAGAAACTATGTACGTTAAGTGAGGAGGATTTTATTTAGAAGACTGAGACGGCCCAATAGTAGCCTGTCGAGGCGGTTTTTGTTATATCCTGCTGATAATGGCAGTTTCCTCAAGCACCATTGACTATTGCAGATCTCTGTGGACTACAATGTTGCGTATATAGCGTTGTGCGTTTACCAACCTCAATTTATTATGTGCCTTTAAAATGAATACGGTAGGTGCAGACAGATTTCAGAATAACCTAATTTAGGTAACTGCCAAATTATTTGTCCAACACATCGTATGCGCAATTTATTAACGTCTTTTAAGCGATTTCTTCTAATAATACGTCATCATTCGGGTGCATTTTTTATGATCAGTATATCAGACTACTTTGTAACAGAGGACAGCAATGTCCTGATTCCAATTGCATGCCTATTAAAACTCCAGCTTTTGTGTTATCTTTGTTAGAGTTGATTTGTTTTTTGAACCATTTCCAGGCTTTTAAGACTTGAAATATTATAAATATTTAGAAAATATTTTAGAAAATTAACAAATTGTAAGAGATTCTAAGTTCTATAAGCTTTTAACTAATTCAGTAAGGTTACATATACATACAAAGTTATTATGTTGAAGGAGTAGTACAACATTAATGGAAAGTCCTCTTCGCTCCATTAAATAGAAATTGTTATTCTGCCTTTTAAAGGTTTGCTACTTGTTTACTTACTTTTAAAAAATGTTCATTAAATCATATATATATAACTGACCTTGACAAAAGCTCAAACGAATTCTTAGTTTTAATTGAAAACCTAAAAGTTATCCAAATCTGCAATGAATATCCGCATTTGCCAAAATATCTTTAGTTGTTAAGTAAAATAAACCTTCAGAAAGCTAATCTTATCGGTGTTTGTGGCATTCATTCAGTATCATTTAATTGTCCATTTGTGATTATAGTAAGTTTGGTCTATCTATCTATCCTGCACACATAAGCAGTTTAATTAAAAATTTTTTCCAAATATTGCGGAAAAGTTGCCTTAAATTCTCATATTTTATTTTACACTTTCACATCATTATGAAATTCAAATTGCTGTACTTCGCATTGAGGAACTTAAAACCAGCCAGGGCCATAAAAACCTGGTCTAAAAAAACAAAAACAAGCAAAGGGGAAAAGAAAATTGTTGCAGTTTATTTGTATGGCCAACGCAGTTAAGGTCAACGTGTGTGGGTGTGAAGAGGGGGTTGTGTTGTGTGGGTGTGGCTGAGGTCATTATCACTGCCCACATGCGTAAGCAGTAAGTAGCCATCCGCCACTATGCGAAGAGTTGCCAAAGGTGAGGCTTAAAGGACACTGCTTATGTATATGTATGTGTGTGTGTGTGTGTGTATTGTGTGGGTGAGAATACGAATACGAATACGACAATAGGAAAACAAAATGAAGTTTATTTTATTTGCCCACCATGAGGGGCGCACACAAACAAGCACTAGTAGTCCATTGAGGAACACCTACCAAACCCCTCAGCTACAACCATTTGGCTATCGCGCATTAAGCGCAACGACAACAATACCAACAACTACAACAATAGTGGCACAACGGTGAAAGTAACTGGCAACTTGACTTAGTGAGGCGAGGACGCTGGAGTGCGACCCGTCTAAAGGAAGGCTGCATTAGTTTGCGTTTGAACTTTGCAAGTTGCTTTTGCCATTGTTCTTGCTGTTTTTGGTCCAATATTCCCGAAGTCCTTGTGTGTGTCTGTGTGGGAGCAACTGTTGATGTTTACATTTAGCGCTTGGATTTATGAACTCCGCATGCAGGGCACGTACACTTGGACAATTTAAAGTTTAGCACACATCCACACCCACACACATGTGCATACATATATGCCTTGCAGGCCATAGCAAGGACAAGTAGGGCCATTGTCCTGCCGCTGTTCTATGGTTCATAGAAATCCTACTGTGGGCACAGTTTGGTCCTAAGCATTTACGCTTAGTTGACTTTTATTTGTTTAACAAACAAAAAAAGAAAGTTGCAAAATTAATGACCAAAGCGGACTAAGGGAAAGAAACAAAATGTACGCGTTAATCGCAAATGGGCGCCCGAAAGGCTGCTATGGTAAATGTGTGGCGGATGAAAGCTTTTTATGGTAACGCTACGGCAAATGGTTGCGACATTGACTAAGCTTTTATGGCTGTTAGACGAAGATATTGATGAGTGGAGTGAGTCGTTTGAGCTATTCGAGTCCTTTTTCATTGCATTTTGATTAATTAATTAACTTCATCTTATTTATTTAAAATATTTCAATACTTCTAACAATTTTACTTAAGCTCTTACATATGTTCAGATCTTCTTAGAGGTAATTTTTGTATTTTTGGCTGTATTCTTAACCACCACCAAACTATATATCTACACGAACTAAGGTCGTCTTACATCTCTGGAGTTAGACACTTTTAATCAATTTATTTTTTCCAAATCGAATTACTTTGTTTCCATTTTCAGGGCATCTTTTGCAATAAGCAAACCTTAAATACTGAATTTTAATAATTATTCGCAATGTTTATTTATGAATTTAGTTACTTTTGTACTCATTCACTCACTCTTGACCTTGATGCTGCTAACACCAAAGAGTATATATATATTTTTATATACAGACTTTTCCCAGGAAATAATTTCTTTTAACTTTGTCACAGTATTTTTAACGCAAAGAAGGAATCATCTCCGACCCCATAAGGTATAAATTCTAGATCAGCATGACAAGCCGAGTCGATATAGCCATGCTGCCTGCCTGTTTGTCTAGCTGTCTGTCGGTCTGTTTCTATGCGAACTAATCAATCATATAGCTGTTATGTAAATAATATAAAAGTATAAGAACAAGTTGGTTGACGAAATTTTATAAGAATCGGGCAACCCTTCTTCCTTCACTGTTATAGTTCTGCAGGGGTAATAGAACTTCGGGTACCAGAAGTTAGCCTTCCGCTTTGTTAGGAATATTTTTTCTGACTCCCATGAAAAAAAATACTTCACAGAAAAGAAATTCCGGAATGAATTCAAGCGGAAACGAAATGATTCTATCATGGAATTGGAGTTGAAATTTTAATCCGAATCCAGGATAAAAGGATTGCATCAGATAGGGAATTGGATTGAATTGGGTACCCAGGGCGAAAGTTATCTAATCAAGATTAAAAGGATTGGCTTAACACCGATTCGAATAGAAATTAAGTAAAAACCAAGTAAGAACGCTATAGTCGATATTCCGACTATAAGATACTCGTACTAAGCATTTATTCAATATTCAACACACTGAAAAGTATGAAAGAAATATTTTTTGTTGTTTTGAAAACAAACTTCATCTGTCCCTCCGTATGAACACCTAGATCTCGGAGACTGTAAAATCTAGAGAGACCCAGTTTAGTATGTAGACTCCTCTTGTAGGGCCTTCCGCCCCCGCAAAACTTTAAATCTTCCACAAATTTTAACGCATTTAGTTTCAACTCGGTTTGTATAAGCATATATCGACCGATTTGCCGAGTTTTGTTGAGACCGGATAATAATTGTAGACAAAATCGTTAAACAAATATTTTTTCTTACTTTTTCTTGCTTTTTTTTGGCGCGCCAACTATATTATTTTGTGAGGGCGTTGATTACGCGCGTAAGGTAAGGGTAGGTAGGTAGGTAAGGGTAGATGTTTTTCAAAATATGAATAAATAAATAAATAAATGTATGAATAAAGTGAAAATAAACAACATAAATAACTTTAAAAGTTAGCAGCATTAAATATGTTTAAAATAAATATGAAAATTAATGCAATTGCGTTGTTTATAAAAAAAAATTATAATAAAATATAAATAAATAAAATTATAGAATCTTGTTTCTTTTTTTCATCAAAATCAACTTTAAATTAATCCGACTTTGTTTGATTTCAGAATCAATCTCGTTTCGGCTTGAAATTCAATCCTGTTCGAGATTAAAACAGAATAGATTCAATATTTCCAGGGTTGAAATATTTATTGTTGAATCAATCCGAATGCAGTCAGTTCTAGAAATTCCAGGATCGTGTTAACCATTACAGCTTGAGTTGATAGAAATTTTGGACTTAACACGTTTTTTGTTGGGTGTAGTAAAAATTCATTTTTGGCAAAAATTGTAAGACTAAATTAGCCACATTAATAATTCATTTGATTATTTTGTGACTGAATTTCTTATATATTTTCTTTTTCTTTTTTTGTGTTCAATAAATTTCAATAAGGGACACTAAACTGACCAAAGTATTGTAAAATAATTTCAATAATATTTGAATAAAGTTTTCCATTTTCACATTCTTTGCAGTGGTTATGCATTCATGAATGTTTGGTTGCTGGAAAACCTCAATTATACATATTTTCATAAACTTTATGAGTATTTGCTTAACTAGTTTTCCGCACTTTGAGCACGCATTTCTGTTATTACAACATTCATGTTTGACCAATGGCAATATCAGAGATTCATGAAAAGTTTTCATTCATTTCAGTTTTATTAACGGCACTGAATGCGCAATTGTATATGGCTTCGTGGCGCAGCTTCAATGGTTTTAATAGACTTGTACGCTGCTTATCTGCCACAGTTAAAGTCAAAGTCAAGCAACCATCCGAGGAGTCTCGTAATACAAATTGAGACGATTAGAACGTTAATTGTGGCGCGTAAATCTAACTGAGTGCCGCCTGCTCCACATCACAACATTCATCAGGGGCAGGCCGTCGAGCTGCTGGCCACTTGTCTGGGCCTGGGATGTGGCCAAACCAAAAGCAAAGCTTGGCCTACTCTGGCCAGGATTTACGATCCACATTAGTGCAGCCTAAGACTGAGACCTGAGACTAGATCTGAGCCAACTTCGACGGACTGCCTGCTGCTGTTGCTGTTGCCACTGCTGCTGCAGTTGGTATGTCTGCGGCTGCTCATAAGCAAATTTGAGGCAAACAACGGTGGCAACAAGTGGCCTGCATTTTGGCCAATCTGCTGCTTGGTTCCAGTTTTGGGCTTCGAGTTGCAACTGAGTTCAGTTGGCTCTGACAATGTTTACGGCAGCGTTGACAGTTTAAATCGCTGTGCGCTCGTATATTTTGACGTTTTACAGCTTTTAGTTTAATTTACCAATGTGAGTGTGTGTATTTCTTTAGTTTCAACTTAATGTGGCAATGCCATAAACGACTCGAATAAATACCTGAGCACTACTAGGATAAAAAGACCCTGCTATTTCTGAATGTGAATGTGAGTGGCATGGCCGATGCCCATTGCCTAGACTCAGGCGCTAGCCAAACGCAAAACGTGAGAAAGTCACCATTGCCGATTTCTGGATCATTATGTGTTTCCCTCTATGGGTGAACAATCATTTGAAGAGCCACACACTCGACGGCTACCTACATGAATGAAGGCGGGGGCACCAACATCACCAGCAGCAAAACCATCGACGGCAGCCAACTTTTGAATTTTTGGGCGGCCTTGTTCGGTTTCGGGGCTGGAATTGGGACTGAAACCGTGATTTAATCGCCACAGCCCAAACGAGGTTGGTTCAAAAACAAATACATACTTAGAAATGTGTATTTGTGGATATTTGAATGTTTTATGCAAAATTGAAATTTGGCTGCTCAAAGAGAGCAAATGCAACTTCCATTCAAGCGCATTCTCGAAGTGTTCGGCCACTTCGTTAATATCTAAGAAGTTGAAATAATTTTGAAATAATATTTTCGACCTCCTTTAGAGGTGAAATACTTCCTAGAATAAGCCAATTTGCAGCTTGGGATTTGGAGAAGATGATTTGATCATTATCCTTCGGAGAGACCTACTCTACCAGACCAATGTAGTTTTCTTCACCTTTTATAAATGAATTGGAAAATCAATTTATCCAAAAATGTACTAAACAAACCTCGCATTTACATAAATATTTTATAATTTTTCGTGAGTTTTAAAGTAGCATAGAAATATGTAGCAGTTCAGTGTTGTATTTGTGGCTCCGGTTATTTTTATGGCTGTTGTTGTTATTATTATTGTTATGGTTGGAAGAGTGAAGAGTGCGTGGAGTGCGTAGCAAGCACTCGATCAACAAAAGGCATCACTTGGTTGTCGCCTCAAGTGGACATGCCAGCGCAAAGTGTTGAAATGAACTACGAGTAGTCCAACAACAGCAGCAAAAGGCAATACCAACAGCTGTTGTGCACACACACTCTCTCTCTCTCTGGCTCTCTCACTCCGTTTGCTGCCCCAGTCCAGGCCATTTTTAAAGCCAGCTTAGTCTGGCCAAGCCATCAAAATCAAATAGCTGTCAGATTAAAGTGTGTATATTATGGTTATGTTATGAATCTCTTGGTGGGTAAACGTTGGGTGGCTGCCCGATTGTTGACAGAACAAGAATTTTGGCAGCGAGTTGAAGCAGTTGTTGGTTTGTGGCGTTAACTCCTGGGAATACATCAGCATATACACTTATATTAATATCTTTATTGTAAGCAAATAAAAGGATTCAATAAACAAGAATGATGACAAATGCCTGCACAGAGATGGTGAGATACATATCTATCAAGGATACTTTAGCTAAAGCATAGTCAGAAAGATAAGTAAATGCTATAGGAGACTAAATGGAAGAGTAGGCTACAAGACATATACAGGCGATATCTGTCAAAAATGGTGTTGAAAGCTGGAAGTGATGACATTATGGTGAATGTGATGGAGTGAAAGAGAGAGCAAGAGACCTAATCAATTTTGGTAAGCAAATATTATCAAGGTTTTCTATATATATATATATATATTTCTATATATATATTATAAATCTATAAATCTAAAAAATGTAAATCAATTCAAAATCATCCACTCTCAGTCCGCTTGTATTTGCTTCTTTGACTCGAATTTGTTAGCTTTTGTTTTCAACTGTATTAACATTTTCTTATTTAAATAGACTTTTGTTTATGGGTTGGCTTCATTATCTTTCTCCATTTAATAGTATCTCTTTTATGGCCTGGCTTAAATTATGTCCAAGTTTTTATATTTTTTTGGTGACTTAATTCTTAGTTTTAGCTTTAAAGTTATTTATAACTAATATGCTTTATCAACGATAACTTTCAACCAAGAATCTTAAGCCCATTCTCTTAATGCAGTTCCCATAACCTTTACGCCAAAGCAACAACAATAACAACACTAGTTTTTAGCCCTAAACGCCCAAATGGTCATTGATACGATGTTGTTATGGCCAACTCGCTTGTAGGCGGCTTTGCTCCATTAATGAGTTGCTGTTGTTCTTGTTCCAGCTTCTAGGCAAAAGTTCAAGCCATGGCAACAGCAACAGCAATGGCAACAACAATAACAACAACGTCAAACGACAACAACATGTTCATTATTGCCGACTCATCATGTGAGTATCTGAAGCTATAGCCATGGCTAAGGCTGAGCTGGCCTGCTGGTGCTGGCCAACTGCTATTATTGTTATTTGTTGTTGTTTTGGTTACTGCTGCTGCTGCTCTTAATGTTGTTGTTGTTGCTTCTGCAGTGTTCTTGTTCCCAAGCCCAAGTGCCAGTACCTACAACTTACCAATGTCGTCGTCGTCGTCGGCGGCGGCGGTTTTAACTGACAAGAAGCCGGATTATTAATCGACGTTTAATTAATTTATAACCAATTAAGCAGCAACATAATGCGGCAACAACAACTACAACAAAAAGCGACAGCAGCGGTGGCGGCGGCGGCGGCGGTGGCGGTGGTCATGGCAGTGGCTACCGTTGGCTGCACTGCATCCACAACCCCACTGTTGAACCCACTGAGTGAGTAAGTCGAGTGAGTCGTAAATGCCAAAAACTCGTTCTAAGAGTTTTTGCCGCCTGCTGCTGCTGCTGCCGCGGCTTGGACTACAAAAAAGAATTAGCCAAGGCAGCGATAGCGTTGTGGCCAAGATGCTGCCTCAGTTAGTAGTGGGGGGAGAGAGCAAAAACCAATGTCACAATTTATGGCATTGTTGCGGCAACATGCACCTGCAACAATGAAGCAGCAGCAGCGGCAGCAGCCTGGCTTAGCCTGGCCTGGCGGCATGTTTCCACTGATCAGTTGTGATTTCTTTTTGCCGCTTGACTTTTTTTGCGGGATATCCTTATAAGCAAAATATGTTAACGAAGCATGAAAAGCAAAAATTAAATTATCCAAAGAAGCACGCAAACAAACAAAAAATTAGCCTATTGCGAATACGAGCAGGCCTTTCTAAAAGCAATAACAAAAAAATACACACAAACACAGAATTGGCAAATCTCGAGCATCGGCCGGAGTCAAAGCCGGAGCAGCCTTATTAACACATTAGATGCCCAACGCACAAGCTGGGAAGTGAAGCTGCTAGCTGGCACCACAGGAGTGCAGCAGCAGCACTAGCACCACCACCACCACTTCTACGCACCATCACCACCAACACCACCACCAGGCTGGCAAGCAACACAGTCACAGACATCAGGCAGGCACCATCAAGGTTTTGCAGCTGTCAATAGCAACTCCCGCCGTTTGATCAAGTGACCGAAATATTGTTTTACACTTTATGGGTAATGAGGTATAGATGATTTCATATTAGATTGGAAAAGGTATTAACAGCTACAAATGGCCAGCAGAATGCTAAGATGCTTGTTGAGTTCTTTGAAACAAGTATAAGGCGGTTTATCACCATGGCAAAAATGTTTGAAAAATTGCTATAAATATGTTGTAAAACTTAGCAATTTTGGCAAATTAGGCAAGTTTGAAAAATGTTTAAAATATTCTTCTTTAGTATGGATTGAATCCAGGACGGCCAGTACTTCAGTGAAATGGCTTCCTTGGCTTGACTGAGCTGAGAAAACACCCAGCCGGATGAAAGAAAGTCACAGTTGAAAAAGCTTTTCAGACCGTCAATGTCAAGGGAAAGTACAATCTCACATCATGAAACTGGATCAGCTTGGGACAGAGCTTAAGAGAATTGTGAAATTTACTGTAACCTATACCTCAGAGCTTCATATGTTGCACGCAAGTGGGTAAGCCTCTTTAGTTCCTTTGACTTGCCAAGTTAGTTCTGTATTCTTGAATGCTAGAGAGAATTCCAAAATAGCAGACTGCTGCTGGTAAGTAACGAGAACATGGACATTATTTTCGCAAGACAAAAGTATAACATGCAGATTCTGTGTTTCTATAGATCTGCAGCTTAACTACTTAGTAAGTGTATTAAATATTTAACAAAGACAAAACATATCAAAGCTCCTTGCTTGGTGCAAGTTATAGTTGCAAGTTGCTGCAGCGCCTGCTTCTGCTGCTGTTGTTGTGGTTGTTGTTGTTGATGCCAGAGTCTTAGTTCGATGACGTCGACGTTGGCGTCGCAGTTAGCGCAAAGATTTATGTGATCCTTAAGATTTATTGGTTTACGGCATTGTTGTTGCAATAAAAAACAACAACATTCATAAATTATCATTAAACGTTTAAATGTGACGTCGTCGGCGTTCGCGTCTGCGCCTGCGTTTGCTTCGCTGCCTGGAGGAAACTCTAGGGGCATAACCGCAATGGTCAGATCTGAGGTACAGGTCGATTCAGGCTCAGAAAAGGCCTGAGTTCTGTTTTGCTATCTTTATAATGAGCCAAATGACATATTTATTGTAGTTGTTGTTGTTGTTTTGGTTGCTGCTGTTCCTGCTGTTGCATGCAATTTCTTTTGGCTTCTGCTGTCTAAAGACTGGCAGTCTAGACATGGCGCACCAGAGGTGACATTTGATTGTCATTGTTGGCATATTAAAACAGGCTCACCGTCTGCACGCGCCGCCAAACCCAAACCCAAACCCAAGCCCAGGTCCAAGCCCACAGCCCAAACTGGCGACACCGGCGTAGACAACAGCACACAACACTTGGCCAACTTTAACAACTTCAACTTCAACTTCAACTCCCGCTTCTGGTTTTCTGTTTTGTCTGTTTTCATGGTTCTGACGATCTTCTTCCAATTGCCGTTTTGAACTTCAGCCAACTTTGTATGCAATATGCGCATTAGATACGACTTTAAGGGGGCAAAGCAGTAGCCTTACTTTTCAGCAATCGAACATTGCAGCGCTAACAAATGCAGCCAAGAACAAGCTAAATCAATAACAAACCAATGCAGCTAAACTCTAAGCAGAGACGTAATCAATTACTGAAAAGGGGCCTAAAATATTTATATGTGATTCATATCTGCAGAAAACACAGTTTGGATGGGTTCTGTTTGGATGAGAAATACTCAGGCTTAATAATTTATTTATTTTCATTTTATAAATTTGAAGCACTAAATGCCAGGGCTATTGAATTTAAGTTAAAATATTTTTATTTGTATAAATTAGTTTAGGAATTTATGATATTAGGAAGGCCCAGAAATCATAAATAGGAAGATCTTTTATTTCAGCCATTTCGCTTTATTGAGAAGGATGTATATTCATACCAAAGATGGACGTCTTCTCTGTGGTCCTTTCTTCAATGCATTCGATATTTACAGTCTGTGATACCAAAAATTGATTGACAAAGATATAAAGTCTGAGACTATATATGCTTCCCAGCCAAACGGCAGTATGGCGAGTTGCTTTCCGGTTTGACCCGCTAAAATTAGTTTAGCTTTAAAAAGAAATTTGACCTAGATTTTTGTTACAACTTTTTTAGGCATCCTTTCCTTTCAAAAGTCACAAGGGTTGGTTTTGGCTACCCAATTTGATCGGGTTTGAAATTGCTCGTCTTTTCTAAAGTCTCTTGCAGACAGACTCCGAAATAGTTTTATCAAATTCTTGGTCATAAACTGTATGCCGTTCTGAACTATGAATACTTTCAATACTCTATTACATTGTTAACCCCTTCTTTGTTCTATATCGACGCCCCTGTCGAAATGCAGACATTGACCAACGCCGAATGCCCAGAAAATCCAGAAAGTGCGTTAATAGCCAAGACACACATCCACACATCCATACATACCCATACCCATACCCATACCTTGATCTGTGGGACACACTTGGACATGGATGGCAAAAGGCGGCTGCTTCGCTCAGCTCCATCTGCAACCCCCAGCGAGAGAGGAGCCTTGTCGGACAAGCTAACGCGCCTTTTACAAATTTTTATTGAAAAATATTAAATTCTCATTAAGGCAGCCAAGCAGGTTCAGGCGGCGGCTGATACTGAGGCTGCACACTCGTAGTCCGTTTTGTCCGTTTTGGACACCGTTTTTCCTGGCTGCCTGCTTGCCTGTTGCCTGTTTGTACTTGCACGTTGCCTGAAGTTGGCGCGCGCGCATGCGCCGATAGACTCGCTTAGATAAAAGATGATTTATGGGTTTTATGGTGTGATGGGAATTTTAATTTCAAGCATTTTTGCTTACAAAATTAAACACAGGCAGACCCAGAGCATTATCGGCAGCAATGCGGCGGAGCGCGCGGAGGTCGCAGCATGAAAACAAAACGGTCCAGAGATCGCCATTTGCCTCTATTTGGCGTTTTGCCAATTGTCAAATGAGGCAGCCTCGCGTCCGCGTCCGCACAGGCCATTTTTAATTGAGCCAAAGCGCACAGCATGTTCCAAGGCCTCCTTTGAGTTGGACTTTGCCTGCTTCAGCCTCAACGAGTGACACTGCGACTGCAACTGTCTATTATGCTCACTCACCTGTAAAATAAATGGCAAAACTGCCAACACTTGGCCAAACGGACAACAACGACGACGGCGACGGCGACGACTCAGACTTCGACGAGCTGACAACTCTGCGAGAGCCTCCGCTCAGCATCGTTCCAATTTAATGCAGAAGCCAAAAGGCAACCGCTTGGGCGACAGGGAGGAGAGAACAGAGGGCACCCACTGCTGTGATCTGGCTGGCAGTTACCGTTAGGTGTCAAAGATTTCATGCCCCATGTCGCAAAGTAACGACACACAATCGATCACAAATCAAATGGACAGAAGCAAACAACAGACCCGCAGTTGCCTCCGAATGCCTCCAGTTGCCTCCAGTTGCCTCCGGTTGCCTCCGATTGCGACAGTCGTCGCCGTCGTCGTCCAAATGTGTCTCAAAATCAGGCCGCGGCCGCGGCCAATGCAAAGCCGTTTCATAAATTGCACATGACCTGCCGACCAGCAGCGGCAGCCAAAAGCCAACAAAAAGGCATAACAATAAATTAAAAATGGACGACGACCAAGTTACGAGTACTGCCTGCCTGCCTTCGACTCCGACTCCAACTCCAGCTTCAGCTCCAAAGCTGACTATCAGTTCATGTGTAGTTTGCCTGGCCTCGGCCGATTTGGTTATTGGAGCGTTTTTCGGCTGCCGCTGCAGAGGACAGATCCCGATCCCCAATACCCAATCCCAACCAGACAGCTGCAGACAGCAGACATCAGCAGCCAAGTCATCACATATGAGCCAACAGTTCAAATGGCTCATTGAAGGCTTACAGCAGCTGATGCATAGCATCGACAGCATCGACTTTATTGCTTTTTAATGAGCTGTGTGTGTGTGTTTGAGCTTATTTCTTTCAGTGCTCAGCCATTGGGCAAGACAATGCTTCGAACTTCGAAGGGTATGATGGTTTTGCGAATAACACTCTTGGAACTGCCATATTTGAGGCCATGTGTTATGAAATCGTAGGACAAAGTGTGAAATTGTTAAGTTTAACATAGATGGAATGATGGATTGTTTCCATGAGAACATGTAGTCATTCTTATCTTATCAATCTTGATATCATAAATAGACTCAAAAGATCAATCTATCACTTCTTTAAGCTCTTTTGCCAAAGGACGAACAAGAAATTTGGACTTAGTTTTACAACTAGATCGGATTGGTTAATGATATTAATCGGGTATTCCCTTTACCTTTCCACTTAGAAGATTTACATACTTACCTTAACCCCTTATGAAAGAGTATTAACATATCACCCCACTAACGTTGAACTATTACAAAGACGAATCTAAAAGTGATGGAGTTCATAATTTTCCGCCTCAAATTACAGGTAATTCAACGCGGCCATCAGTTTGTATGAGCAACGCATCTGTTAAAGTCTTCAAACTTTATTTACTTTTACTCATTTGCATGCGTTGTCGGGTCATTAAACCTGATACCCACCAAGCGGTAGCCTAAGCAAGTAGTAGCAGTCGCAGGCCTCGCCGCAATATTGACCTGACCCAAGGCATATTAATTAACCCGAAACTGAAACCGTAAACCGGTCTGTTATATTTGTCTAACCTTTATGCTAAACGAGGTGACGGCAACAGGCGGCAGCGGCAGCGCCAGCAGCAACGGCAGCGGCAATAGCCACAGGCCGCCACTGCTACTGTCTGTCGGCTGTGTTTGTTATTAATTTACGAATAAATTGCCACGGCGTATACGTAATATTTCACAATTGTGTGCCTTAATGGCTAAAGCGTTATTCATGCACTGATTTCCGCTGCAGGTGTCATCGAGCAATGCGCCAACTAGCCAATCCCGACCCAACCAGTTATGCGTATTAGCAAAAAGCGACGGCAGCGGCAGCGGCAGCGGAGCACCACGGCACAGCTTCAGCTCAGGGCTCACCAGCTCATGGCCTGGCTTCAGCTTCAGCTCACAGATCGCATTGAAATTACAAATGACGAGGAATTTGTCATCTTTATTATTGCAAACAACGCGCGCACAGCCAAAGTCGACGACAAACGACGACAATGCTCCCCTGGACAATTGGCCCGGGTGCGTGCCGGGCTAGACTAGGCCAGGCCAGGCCGGGCCAGGCGAGGCCAGCGTACGCTATCCACATCCACACATAAAGGCCGCAACGGCTGTGGCGGTGACTGTTGACAACTTGCCACACATCTTTGGCTAAGCCTGGGACTTGGAGTAAGCCATAGCCACAGCAACAGCTCTCCAACTGGCCAGCCAGCGACAACCATTGTGAGCTCAATTGATTTTTCATTCAAATGAAAATCCGCCGCTGCGGATTTGGCCCGGCCAGTTCGTTGCCTGCTGGCTTAATGAGCTCTCGTCTTTGTGCGTTTTCTCCGGCTATATATCGGCCTCTTGTTATTGTAAATGATATCAAATGCAAGTATGCGGCATATTTATGGTACAAAAAGTATTTCTTTCTTTTTTTTATTTCAGCAAACAAATGTTGGTATGTAAAAGGAATTGGCGTACAAAAATAATACACTTTGTTCTCTGATATTGGTATGTGTTTTTTCTGTTTTTGGGTCTTTTTTTCCGGCTTCTTTACAATCTATGTATGTGGCAGTGGCAGGCCAAGTTTTGTTGTTACAGCTCGATATGGATAAAATGTTTGTTCGATAAATGATCCTAAGCAAATGATTGGAAGGGATTTTTTTTAAAATACCGATAGGTTCATGGAATTAGTTAAAATTTCATCTACTCGATAAAGCATTTTTGCAAAGTAAACAATTGTACCTCAGGAACTTATAGTGGCGACGATTACCTCTCCTGTTAGAACATTATTCTGTAATTTCTCCCAAGACCTGCTCTTTCTGCTTTTAGGTTACGGTATGAGAGTAATTGTTCTAAAGAACATGCTTTTGGTACGCAGAAAGCACCTCAAGTACTATCTCTTCCTTCGTTGTAAATTTGTTGACATTTTTAAATTTTTGCACAAAAAATGTTGTTAAGATAAGTTTATCTTCGTTAAAAAAAAAATTGGCATTCGGCATGGACAATATCTTTTCGTTTAGTTATCTAAGAAACTGCAAGCTAATTGAAATGGGAGAACAGTTTTGTCAAATGTTGAATTCAAAGAATATTAAAGTTTAACTTAGTTTTCTGGAATTTATAAATTCAAAACTGGCAAAATCTTAAATTTTTTATAACATTTTTATCGAAGCTGGACACACATAACTCTTGTTATATAAAAGTTTATATTTTCTATAAATTTCCTTTGAGCAAAAAACTTCAACCCGCTTTAGCACTGCCAGATTCGTATAGTACAAATGTTTATATGTACGAGTATGTATGTAAATAGTATGTTTATGAGAGAAATTCTATAAATATAAATATTGCTTGGCTTTCGTTTTGTGCCTCATCTGTAATTGGTTATTGATTTTCTTTAAATGTTTATGCATAAAATTTTCTACTTAAATTCCAATAAAAAATTGCTTACTAAAATTAGTTAAACTTTATTACAGGCTAAGTAATATATAAAATATTTACACAAGTTGCTAGCACCAATCCAAAAAACTATCCATAAATATGTATAATAATATATGTATGTATATATATAGTATATATATAGTAGGTATATTTTCTCAACATACTTGTAGTTGGCTTCTGAAGGCAATTGTCTTTTGCTTGAATATTACAAAAATTTTACAAATTTTTCACACTAAACAGCTAAGCATCATCGTCGCTAAGAACTAGGCTTGGGCTTTGAGCCACTTTTATAACTAAATTGAGCTACTTAGGCGTTATGGAAAATCTGTTATATAGCATGAATGAATGACATAAGCAATAGAGTGTTGTTACATAAATAAAGTAGAAGCTGGACCAAGGCCTGCTCCTGGTTTGCGATTGAGTACCAAAGATGAGTATTCTCGGCTAGGTTGAGCACTATTTGTAGTATATGGCCAGGCTGTCAGGTTGCCAGAGCTGTGCCCGCTGCGGATCTTGCTCCTGCTCAGTGTCGTCGCATGTGCAGCGAGAGATGATCGGAACGGCTAAAGCTGCGCGTGCACAGCTGGCAGCGGAAAGGCTTCACTCCCGTGTGTTTGCGATAGTGGCGGGTCAGCTCATCGGAGCGCGCAAAGCGCCAGATGCAACCCTCCCAGGTGCACACATATGGCTTCTCACCTGCAAGTATATTTGGAATCATACGTTATTTTGACAATATGTGAGATAAATATATAGAGAAAATAAAGAGAGAGATTCAGGGAGAGAGAGATGTTAATCCAAACCAAGAAACCGTTAAAGGAATTGGCCATTGCATGACTTTCCTGGCAGCTTCAGCTGAATTGCTAACCTGATTACTTCAAAATCCACTCTCGCCTCAATCTCCCCGCTCTCCCAACTACGAATCAGAATTAGGATTCCCATCTACTCACCCGTATGCGTTCGTTTGTGCGCCTTGAGATGCGAACTCTTGGTGTACACCTTGTCGCAGCCTTCGGTATCGCATTTATGTACCTTGCGGTTCTTGGAGAGATCATTGTAGCCGCCATTGGCCGTTGACAAATCGGTGCTGCGGCTAAACGCTGAGGAGCAGCTGCTTCCAGCACCACCACCACCGCCGCCACCGCAGCTGCTGCTGCTGCTAAAGTTGACGCCGCTAAAGCTGCTGCTGTCCTTGCGGAGACCGCCAAAGGCAGGATTCAGTGCAGCATGTGGTGAGCCCGCGCTGGCATAGCTCTTCCAGCTAGGTTCAGCGCTGCCATTGCCACTGCTGGGCGGTGAGTTCTTGCGCTGGCCCGATTGGCCATCCGTGAACTTGTAGGGATTCTTGAAGAGACTCAGCAGGCTGAACTTGCGATCGTAGTCCTGCATGAGGGAGCTGCTGGCACCACTGCTGCTACTGGTGCTGCTGCCATTGTTGTAGCTGCAGCTGTTGTTGTTGTCCTCCTGCTTGCTGATGCGTCGATAGGTGAAGAAGAATGGCGATGCGGCAAAGAATGGCGAGAATGGCAGCTTGGGTGCGTACAGCGGATGCTGATGTGGATGCGCCGTCTGCTGTGGGGCCTGTGATCGCCCAAAGGCGCCCTGCGAGGTGGCAGCTGACGAGGCATAGCTGCCAGCTGAGCCGGAGCTTGTCTGCTTGCCATTGCTGTAGGTCTTCTGGCTGGCACCTGTGGCTGCTTTGGTGGTGGCGGATGAGAATGAGGACTTGTGGCTGCTGCTGCTGCTGCTCCCACCGTGCGAAGTGCTGGCGCTGGCTGCAATGGCAAAAATAAACCAAAAAGCAAAAAGCAATTTGGCAATCGGTTAACAAAATGGATAACAGATGCTATGGCAGTGTGGTTTTTTATGGCCGCCAAAGCCTAATGAGACTCGTAAATGAAACGAGCGCAACTTGGAATCAAAGTCAGCGCTACGTATCAGACGAGTATTGGCATAAAAATCAATATCGGCTAAGAGACAGAAGTGCAGCAGCTAAGGCACAGCTTCAGCTCGGTTCAAACACTTTGCCTTGTCAGTTAACAGTTTTTACACAATTTCCTAATTTCGTTACGATCAGGCGGCGGTCGCCTCTAAGTCGTTGCATCAAAAACGTTTGCATGTCGCGTATTTTATGGCCATCAGACATTCAGGCGGACGCATGGACGGATAAACGGACAGCAAATCCGTGCAGTCGTGATCCATTTAACCTGTACTTGAGAGCGAAATGCCCTGGCTGAGCCTGAGCAACACTGACTGGCAGTGGCAGCTGCGACCGGGACAGGGACAAGTGTGTCGATTTTGGCGCCCGCGACATCAATTGCCAGCCAGAGCCAACAACAGCAGCTGCCTGAGTTACCTGCCTCTGCTACCATGACAGGCTACCTCTGATGCTGCTGCTTATGCTGCTGCTGCCGTGTGAGTCTGCCACATATCTACTCTACCTCTGCTACACTAAGAAAAAGAACTGTATATAAGTCAATTTTATTTTATTTTCATTTTTTATTGTCGGTATCTCTCTAAGGGTGCTCCGCAACTGCTGTGCAACCATTTGGAATGTTTGCGCAAGCCAGACTTGGTGCTCCACTTGGAGGCACTTGTCTTGTGGTCTTGGGTCGTCGCACAAGCCACACAAACACAGACATACTAATACAAACACACACACACACACACAGTCAGTTTTCGTAATGATTCGGAATCAATTCGATATTGCAGCGCTTGCGATTTAATAAACTATCAATCGACGGGAGAGTATTTAAATGTGTATATAAAATAATCGATACTAATTCAGCTTCAAACTATAGACTATTTTCTGCCAACATTACTCATGCTGAGAATTTAAATCAACCATATAAATGTTAAAGGAAATAGCTGTGCAGCTTAACATAAAGCTTAAGTTGTTTTACTTGATTACGTATGCGCATTGGGAAAGGGTATTTCGGATTTATCATAGAGTTTGTTAAGTCCCAACTAAAGTATGTATTTGATCAGCATGACTAGATAAATCGATGCTGCTTTGGCTATACAATTTTAGTAAAAGGAAACAGTTTCTGATCTGGAATCATAGTTCTATCGAAGCAAACAAATAAGGAAGCGAAGTTTTGGAATAATTTTCAATTCAAGAAACCTCAGAAGAGAAATCCGCTTCGGATAACTAAACTTTTGGGTACACAAATATGAGATACGTTTGTAATATCGCCCAAAAGGTTTCGCAAAATGCCGATTTTGAATGCGAGCTATCGTAAATAAAGATTTTACTGCCTCAAACTGAGGAACAGATGATAATAGCTCTGTCTACTTGCCATCATTTTATCATGCAATAAGAGAGCTACAATTTCTCAAAGGATTTTGAAAGCAAAGGTTTGGTCTGCTGGGAAATGACTAAGTTTTGGACGAATTTTTGTTTTTCAATCATTAATTGAGCCTTCTTTACAGTTTTAAAAAGAAAATATAAAGTAAAATTCGTTCTGAAAATAAAAGGGTATAGCTGAGTCAGTCTTCTGCCAAATTTCTGCCTTGATAACTCTCTGTCAAGATATGTTAAGCCATATAGCAAAGCAGGTAATTTGAATAGCTTCACTTTTCATAAACATTTAAGCTTCAGCTTAAGGAAAATGCATAATAGTGGATTTCCCATCTGTTATGAGATTGACTTTCATTTTGAAAGCATTTCCTTTCCAGGCCCTAATTTCATCCAAAATAGAACCTGTTCCTTACTCTGTCACTTGTCCAAAATTGAAGCACAAAATTAAACAAGTTTTGCGTTTCATATAAAAAATTTTAATATCTTAAAGTGGCTTTAAATTGAATTAAAAGTTTTTTAAGATCATTTAGTTATCTAACAGTAAATGCATTTAGTTTAAACTGTTTGATAATGGTAAGCTTACAGCGTTTCTCTTGCTTTTACAGCTTCTTAGCGCATTCAATTTGCTTCACTTGTTGAGTCACTGAAGAGATTCAGCCTTTCGTTAGCTTAGCTGTAGTGCCAGATCAGGCCAGGACTGAAGAGGACAGGCAGGACAGGACAGGCCAGCCCCAAGCCAAAGCCAAACTGTACGAGTGACCCATGCTTAAGTGCTTTGTCTGGCCTGCAACTACATGACCGAGGGCCACAGAGCAAGCGACTCTCAGCTGGCAAAGCCAACTGACCGTCAAGACGGGCAATGGAATGACTTTGTCTTAGAAAGGAAAGGGGTTGGAGGCAAATACACACCTATACATACATGCTTGTACCGTCCGTCGTCGCTTGTTTTAGCCTGAAGTGCCTCAAGTGCGTTAGACGACGACGACGACGGCGACGACGACGACTGGGATTGGGGACTGTCCACACATGCGCCTTTGGTTGCGATTGCTCTGTGCTCTTGCTGGTTGGGTGCTGCTGATGCATTTGTAATTTCCATGCCAGAGCGTTTTGTTTTTCCACCAGCGCCCAAGGTAGCAGCGAGCCTCTCAGTTTTCCCCAGCTCATGTCGCTGCCGCGTGTCCCGCGACCCGCTCCCCGCGCCCCTGGTTTCCCGTTACCTGCCGCGTTATTAAAATTGATGGCATTTAATTGAACTGGCCATCAACGTCAGCCCACAGTGCTATTTCTGTTGCCTGTTTCTGTTTTCTGTTGCCCCATTTGCAATTGCCAGCTTAGAAGGGACGGTCGTTCATTTAGTGAATTGTGGATGTGGTGGATGTGTGGCTGTATCTGTGGATGCGGTGGCATATGCTAATGCGCATTATATGGTGGCCACTGCAACTCCAAGACAACTTTAGACAACCGACTGTCATATATTTTTGTCCGAAAATGGCCATTCTCCTGGCACTGCCACCAGTAACAGTGCCAGCTCCAGCACCAGCACCAGCACCAGTACCGACACGGACACAGTGTGTGTGCGAATATAATCACCGCTTTTACCGAAATGCACACGCTGACTTCATATTTCTGGCAATTTAGTGGCCACCAGGCGACCCAGAGATTTGAAATCACACTTGTGCCTATTGCCAAAGTGGTGCAATAAAAAAAGTGAATGTTGCCCCCAACTAGGCAGGCCGCGTCCAATATGAAGATGATGACGATGACGCAGACGAAGATGAAAGGGGACGACTACGGCTCCTTTGGCTCTTTTGGCGCGTCTTCAAATGGTCGTCGTAGCCATAAACTGCTCATTTGACTTTCCTGGCTGTGCATGGAGTCAGTCGCTCAGTCGAAGTCGAGGAGGAGTTGGTAGAGTAAGAGTATTGGGCAGATCTCTCACAGCATCTAAGCTGCGTTGAACGTGCCCCGATCGAACAGATCCAGCCAGCTAGCGATAATTATGATGAGGCTTAGGCCATCGACCAAAACACACAAAATGACACTGAGGAAATTCAGGGGTTAGTTTACATGTGAAATATAGTTTGGGAAATTGAAGAAGTTCTAATAACAATGGAAAATATATAAAAATATACTACAAAGACAGGTCCAATTCATCATTGATATCTGCGTAGTATGAAATTTAGTCATTCTGGAATGCTATATCATAGATCTGATTCTTAACAGTTATGTATTTCAGGGTTATTCATTTTTGTTTCTACTCAAATCCCTGTTCTGGATTTTCATACAATTTTCTCAAATAGTTCAACCAACACTTTCCCAAAGTTCTCTTTCCAAATTGCAAATCAAACCCAATTTTAATCAAACTAAAATTCAAGCTTTGCAACACTTTTAGATATACATATTTTCTCTCAGTGCAATGTGTCCCAGCTGGGTTGTGTTGGTGCTTATGTCTAGACTGCTATGCGGATCTTGCGCCAAATGCGACTTGTACTCGTAAGTACGAGTCAAATAAGAAGAAGCAGAAGAAACAGAAGAAGAAAGAAGAGGGGGGAGTAGGGGAACAAGCAAAGCCAAACAATAAATTACAAAAACAGTTGATAGGGTTTAATGTGCACTTGGTGTGCGATTGGTTATAATTGACAGTTCGCTTGGCTGGCTAGCTTTGGCTCTAACTTTGTCTGGCGACGTGCTTGGCCAAGCACCACCAACCACCAACCACCGCCACCTTGCAGCACCGCAGCACTAGCAACAGTAACAGCAGCAGCAGCAGCAGCAGCATCGACATCGGTCTGTTACGTTTCTTGGCACTTAATTGCCAGGCGCGCGCACTTTGATTTACTAGTGGATTTTTATATAAAACTGTCGTATTTAAGTTATAATTATGAAACCAACATGGCGTATGAGCAATACGGATTCGAATACGAGTCCGGGTGAGGGTACACAGTCACTGGGGGCCCGGGCTCACATTTTCATTTTCACACATGCCAAACGCTTGCGAGCGATTGCACATTTTGGCCACCTCTTTGAATTTATGGCCATTGCGCATACGCCGTGGGGGCAGCCTAAAGTTTATAACAACAACGCCAAGAAATGTGCCTTTTCTTTAGCCCCCTTTGCTCTGGCTCGGCCATTTTTCACACTCTCTGCGGGCGTCTTTTTTGAACCTTGAAATAAAAAGTTTCCCACACTGCAGATTGAAGCTGGCAGCCCAAAGCGTTTCGATTTTCCTTCTGCCTTTTGGCCAGCTATCTGCCTGGTTCGGCCTGGCCTGGCCTGGCTTGGCTTGGCTTGGCCCATGCTGACTAAGGCTAATCCAAAGCGTCTGATTCCCAGCTAGCCCAAAATGGTAACAAACGTAGACTTTGTGGCAGCAAAAAACTAATGAGCAACAACAACAACAATAACAACAACAACAACAAGAGCAGGCAAATGCAAACTGCACCTGCCAAAGGGGCAGCAACGCCAACAACAACAAAAACAAACAAATAGCCAAGAAAACAACAATATATAAGACGCAACTAACAGATGTAGATAACGAAGTTTAGATACTCTCGCATATAAATTTAACCAGGATAGACCTACGTATCTCCTTAATAGTTGTCAAATCTTTAAGGATGTGATCTACATATCTTTCAAAAAACAATTCAATTTTCTATAATTGATATTTTTAAATTAAATTAGTTAAAGTTTTAATCAAATCCCAATAAATTTCATAATAAATAAACTTCGGTAAGTGAAAACTTTTTCTCTATTTCCTAGGGTATTTCAAATGCTGCCCACAAGTGTTGCCTTTCGCCTTTACTGTCGTCTCCCACTTCAGCTGGAATTGCCCAGTGGACCAATGTTGGCGCTTCGTTAGTGGCTGCCGTTTTATTTTTGTATCTCTTTTTCCTCTTTTTTTTTATTTTGTTGATTTGTTTTTTACGAGCAAATTGTGCAAATATTTTAAAGCCAGCGCAAAATTGACAACTAGATAAATATAAATGAATTTTGTGGGCTCATAAGCTGACAGCAAAATGCTGAAATGCTGTAAGGCCGCCTGGAATGGTGGAAGGAAGTGCTGCGCATCGAGTTCTCTCGGTGAATGGCGGTTGTAAAAATAAGAAATAAAAAAAAAAACATTTAATTGTTTGCTACCAATTATGCATTTGTCAAGTTAATTGGTATGTCAACGCAACTAGTTTTTAGAGCATGGCTGGTGGCATCAAAGCGAGAGCCACGACCACCGCCACGCCGGCGGCGGCTGGAAGAGATTTTGCGCAGAGGGTAAGTGGCCAAGCAAACGCCTGATGCATTGTCAATAAGGCGACGCCGACATCGATGGATACGAAGACGAAGACACAAAAGCAATGCCAATCATGCAGGCATTTTACACCAGACTCAGCCACAGCCTCAGCCTCAGCCAGAGCCTGTCTGGCCAAAATGTGCACACTTGGCCAGGCTGCGAAGGTGTGAAAAGCAATGCGAGAGGCTGGCCAAGACTTCAACTTGGAACCGTTTCGGGCAGCCGCGCTTTGATTGTCAGCGCGTGTGCAGCAGCCGGGGCGACCACGAGCCTCAATTGAAGCAAGACACACAGCACTAGAACACTGAGAGAAAAGTTCAATAAAGGCAAAAGCATTCCCATTCAAAATGAGTGCCAAAGGTAATATAATAATTTGCTTCTTTGGGAATGTGTAGAAACCTTTTCTTATAAATTTTTGTATATTTTTAATGTTTTTCTTAACTTTTGCTTCTATTTACTCCCACATTTCGTTATTTTTGAGGCCTCGAATCACTGGAGTGTCTGCTACTATCACAAGTGCACAATATATATTATTTTTTTCTGAGTGTAGTCTGAAGACGGCCAGGCTGGCGTTGATGGATGGCCAGATTCAGACTTGGACTTAGGCACCGACACCCAGGAATGGAGCAAGCCTCGCCTTGCCTTGCGCTTGGCTTATCGTGTGTTCAAATCTGATCTGAGTGCTTAACAAATGCTTTACGCTAATGACAATTTTGTTATACATTTTATGCATGCACAGGGAAGGAGGGAAGGAGACCGCCTCTCCGTGCCGTTGCCATATGGCGTATACGCAATGTCGATCGATGACGATGCGTGTGCGATAAGACGACGATTCGACGGCAGCCGTCGATGGACAAGTCGATAAATAAATTTATGCACAAAAACCAGAGAGGCGTAAAATGCGATATTTGATTTAATGCCAATGTGTTAGTGCGCTGGAGCATTCATGTATGTGTGTGTGTGTGTGTGTGTGTGTGCGTGTGTTTGTATGTTTTCGCAATGATAATCGATTTATGGTGTGTGAAGTTTGTTTCTTTTGGCTTTTGCGTTTTGCCAATGCAATGTTTTCCTTTTTTTTTGTGTCATTGCTAATTGTGTACAAATATGGACAAAAGCGTGGACACGGCTGGACAAGAAGAAGCCTTTCTAAATGGCCAATAAGTAAGTAGGCAGTGAGCCAGTGCCAGTGCCAGTGCCAGAGTACGAGCTCCACTCAGCAGCAGAGCGAGAAGATTCAGATGGCATCGGGCCAGTGGCGGAAAGTTGCCTAACAGGCGTTTTAAAATGCCTGTGAGAAATAATTTATGCATTTCTTTTTCTGCCGCAGCAGCAACGGCAACAGATAAACGGCGTCCAAGTCCAAGTCTAAGTGGTTTTTTGTCTGTTTGTTTGTAAGTACTCGTAAGTATGTCTGTTTTTGGCCAACTTCGAATAAGAGAATACACGTATATCCAATAAACATTTAACACAGCCTAGAGACTGCAGCTTAAGCTGTCAAGGGGGGGGCCAGCCTTGAGGAAGTCTCTCAATTCGAAATATAATCGATTAAGCAAAACAAGTGCTTCAATTGAAATTGAAGATGGTTGTGGGTCATCGATTAGAGCAAACAAGCAGATGATTGCAATTGTCTTTAGATACGCCCTACAAATATGGGGATCCTGTTTCAAAACCCAGCTTAGAAGAATGAATACAGGTCTTCAAAATAAGACACCATCAAATTTGTAGCGCTCCGTGAAATGTGAGCAACAGCACTCTTCATAAGGACCTGGTTGTCAGTCAAGTGGGAGATGAACATCTACGTAACATTTGACAGGCTTTAGGAGCACCCTAATCATCTTGCAAGGGCTCGTCTCTATACCTTGAAGAGAACGCGAGAAATATACAAATTTACATATACAATTTCAAAGGTTCTTTTATCCTAATGCAGTTCTTCTTCAAAGCTCTTAAATCTACAATATGTATTTGGAGTTGTTGCTCAGCTGCCCATATAACCAAATCGTGATTTTATGTTACTAAATTTCAGTTGGCAATAAACATTAAAAAAAAAGACTAATATTCACTTTAATTGTTTTAATTTAGAACATTATCTGAATGCATAAAATGAATAGCATGTTTCGATTCCCTTGTGCAAAGATACAGACACTTCCATCTAAAGAGATGAGCTCTCAAATGGCTCCATTTGACTGAAAACATCTCGAATGGGCCGATCAGCAATTACGTTTATATTCAATTACTGTCATTAGAATCCTTTTGTCACCGAGCCAGTTAACTTTCAAACATAAACATAGCCAAATGATGGTCCAAAGACTGGCAGAAGTCTAATAGTCATGAAGTGCCCATAGTTTTTATAGTCAGTCGAGTCGTCTTGGCCATGGGTCGGCGGCGTTTAGTGGCCAACGTTGCCGCCACCGCTAAGGTTGGAGCTGGAGCTGGAGCTGGAGTTTGGCGTTTGGAGCTGGTGAGCGGTAATTGCCGCGTGTTAATTCAAACAAATGTCGGGGATTGCACATTTAATGTGAAAATGAAGAAACATTGCGCATAGTTGGTCGCCAGCTTCAGCTTCAGCTTCAGACTCAGACTCAGCCTAAGTCTCAGTCTGAGTCTCAGCTGGTCGAGATGCTAGGTATGAGCATCTATAGATGGCGAGCGAGCTAGGTGGAGCGAGTGAAATAAATGATCCCAGCTTCATGTTTAATTTATTTGAAAGTTAACACACATATAACAACTACAACAGCAACAACAACAGCAGACTGGAGTCTGACTCTGACTAAGTCGAGTCGCGCCGACGGTGACTGTAAAACAGTAAAAACAAAATACAAGGTGGAGATGCAACACAACGCAACACAGACACAGTACAACACACGACCAGACGGTGATGGAAACGGACGGTGGACGGTGGAGACAGTGGCGGAGGCCAGGGGCAGGAGAATAGGAATACAGAGAGCGGCATTAATGCGTCGTAATCACACTAAGCAGACATTAAATGCGTTTTCGCTGTTTGAGCACCAGCTACAGCACCAGATACAGCACCAGCCATAGCCATTGCCAGACTTAGAGTCGAACTCCAAGTCCAAGTCGAGGCCAGGCAGCCAGGCAGCCAGGCGAGGAGCAATAACAGCAACAACAACTGCAACACAGCGCCTAAATGATTGATAAAATAATTGCTTGCACGTGATGCGCACTTAGGAGCGAGAGAAAAACAGCCACAAAACAGTGAAAAAAAGAGAAAGGCTCGGCCTCACGCAATGCGCCCAAAGACGACCAATTTCAAAGTCGAAGTGTCAAGTTGGTAACAACAAATACTACAAACAAGGTAGAGCATTTAATACCAGGGAAGTGCTAAGTGGCAGGATAGCCGGATTAGGGCTATGGCTTTGTTTTAAATGCCGCTTGACTTTTATGGAATTAACATGTAAGCCAGAAAAAGCATCAGCTTGCTAGTTCTTAAATTCTTGCCTTGCTACAGCTTCTGAAATTTCGAGGAGAATTTGTACATAGTAAAGACTAAAAACATCAAATTGTAAATCGGTTTTTACAAAATTGCAACTCGATGTGCTTTTTTTTGTAAAATAAACTATTGAATTATCTATCTCAGGTCTTTCAAAACTTTTGAGAGTCTATTTTCCATTTTAAGCTATTAACTTAAAACAAGTACATAAAGCCTATATACGATTTACATTGTAAACACACATCCAATTCTGTAGCAGCTCTTGAGTTCTGAGATTAAGGAAGTCGGAGATCCACTTAAGAAGATGGGAAGGGAAGCCAAGGAACTTATGAATAAATAATCAATGGCTTACTGAGTCAAATGCTTTGCTGAAGTCAGCGTAAATGACGTCAGCTTGCATTTTATATAAAGCGAATCAGTGCAGACTCTGAGAATACACCCCGGAACACCATCAGGACCAGGAAAAGAGATCGACTTAAGAGACTTAAGTTCATTAAGCAATAATCTTTTAGTGACCAGGGGAGGTGGGATGTAATTGGACCTGTGTAAGCTATAAGGGTATATCTGATCAGACCGATACTTAAGAGAGGAATAAGTTGTTTGATAGAACTCAGCAAACAAGTTGGCCATCCCTTGATCTGTATTTTTTTTAGTATTTATATAAAATAATGCAGAAGGTAGGACAGATGTTTTACGTTTTGAATTAAGAAAACTATAAAATTGTTTTGGGAAAATTGAACCCTACAGCGATGCAAATATGCTTTAGAGCAGTTGGAATTAATGACAGTGAACCTTGAATGGGCAGCAATATAGCCCGAATATTCAGAGGACCTTCCAGAAACTTTGAACTTCTTAAAGATATTTTTTAGATTAGACAATTGTGGAGTAAACCAAGGAGGCTTATTGAGCCTAAAAGGACCATTGAACGGAACCAAATCCTTACAAATGGAGTAAAGAGTTTTGTAAAAGAAGTCAACCGCACTGTCCATATCTGTCCAATTGTACAAGTAATAGATTGAAGGATGACATTGATAAGGCTAGCGAAATCAGCCTTTCTAAGTGAATGTGTTCTAGCTGATAAGTTGGATGATGCAGATACAGCAGGAATAGGAATATCCACAGTAACGTATAATAATGGGTGAAACGGGTCTTCAGGAAGCAAAAGCGGACTGACTCTAGAGACCATTGGAAGGGTCAGAAGCAAATATCAAATCAAGTTGGCGATTCATTGAGTTTCTTACAAAATTAACTTAAGATAAGGACAATTAAAGTAGGCCTTGAACAATTTCGTGTTGCTTTGAAGATCACAGAGACTGAGACGATCACAGAGGACCACATGGCATCACAGAAATCACCCAAAACCAACAATTGATCAGTATCAGAAAGCATTGACGCGATCGATTGAATAGCATTAAGATGATCCAAGTAAGCAGAAATATCAGAACGTGGAGGAATGTAAGAGACGGTGATGAAGACAGAAAAATATTTAAGAGACATTTTAGTACTTATAAATTCAATTACGTTAGGAGAATTAAGCAGAATTAAACAGAATGAACAGCAATCAATACGCCACCACCCTGGCGGGAGGGACGATCAAATCTATAATTATTAGGAAAGATTACAGAGTCTAAGATATCCCTTAATCAAAAGCTGGCTATCAGTGTAAAGTTTAGAGAGTTTAGATTTAAAGCCTCTAACATTTCGAGAAAAAAAGATGAATTTAGTTTTTTGGAGCTATGTTAGAGTGTACGGATTGTGTAGCCGCAGGGAGTCTAATCAGTATCCGATTCCTAGTTCTAGCTTTAAATGGTGGCTTCTAATTGAATTAAATTTGGAATGTAAATTTAAGAAAAATATTTGCAAACACTTCAAATTATACTTGTGTACGAAGATAGAGAAAAAGTTCAATGGCAAAGGAACTTATATTTTACACACTTACCTTGGCAATCCCAGTAAGTTGTCATTCTGAATTAATGTGCTCTACAAGAGCTATATGATATAGTTGTCCGATCAGCATCAAATTTTTGTGGAGGCTTCTAAAAAGGATGCATGCCAAATTTCCCGATTCCATTAAGAAACACAAAAGTTATCCTTACGAAGTGTAAATTTTGAACAAGTCTGTTGTAGGGCAACTATATCATATAGGTGTCCGATTCGGATGAAAAAACATCGTTCAATTATATGAGAAGCATTTGTAAATATTTCAGCTCTGTAGCTTTTGAGACTTCCCATATCTCGAGGTTAACCAAGTAGTTCACGAAGTAGAAGCCATTAGAAGGAACATTGATAGAAATGTTATAAATGCTGGAATTCATCACTGGCCAACACATAGCATTGACTGCATTTGTAAGGAGCAAAATTTCCTTGGGATGTTGGATATTGACAAAGCCTACATCATTTGTCATTATTGGCTTTCATGTGAGGAATCGGAAAACTCTCTGCAATTCATTTATTTTAAAATCATTGAAGTCTGTGATGCCTTCCCTGGAATATGGTTTCCAAACAAACTAAACTAAAACAAACTGAATCAAAAAAAACTTCATTATCACTTCACCAAATCAAGCAGTTTCACGCTGATTAATACTTATCAAAATTGACATCACTAACCTACAACTTTTAACCCAACCCAGCCCCAGTCAATCAGACCCAACAAAAACTGTAGCAGTCAAGACGAAAGGCTCCACAAACAAAAAAAAAAGAAGAAGGAAAACAACAACAATAACAGCAAAAACCCAAAACCGAAGCCAGGGCATTGAAAATCTAACGAATTATAACGTGGGAAACAAAAACTAAACTGGAGAGACGCAAACGGAGATGGAGACGATGTTTGGCAGCACAAATTGCCGCAGTTAACGGTTCCTGTTTCATCGCAAATTTGGCTGAGAGACACAACACACACACACACACACACACAGTTACACATACAGATACATACCTACAGTGGGAGCAGCGAGTAAAGAAACTGAAACAGAAACAGAAACCGAAAGACAAGCTGAATGAAGCTTCCAAAGTGAGGCAGGCAGGCCAGAGTTGGAAATAAAAAAAATATACTGCCACGACAAGTGGCCCCCCGCATGGCTCCTCCTTTAGCTCCAGCTTCGCCACCAACTCCAGCTACCCTCCTGCAGCTTCGGCTCCATCTTCTTCATCTCCAACCCGCCCACTCGTGCGCCACATTATTTCATGCAAAATCATGCCATGGGAACCACGACAACAACGCTCCATGGTTGGAAGGAAGCGGTCCCAAAAACAGCAGTCTAGAACTATTACCCAGGCTCTAGCTCTGGCTCAGACTCAGACACAGGCTCTAACTCTGACTCTGACTCTGTCTCTGTCTCTGACCGTGGACAGCCATCGCCTGTGTCGCAGCCTCTGCCTTTTCTGACTGCAACTAATGCACAATCATCGCAGATTATTTCATTTAATGTCAATACAAAACCAGCAAGCAGGCAGCAGCATCTCAGCATCAGCAACTGCATCGAAGGCGGCCTGGATCTGGATGTGGATGTGGAGGCCGATGTCGATGCTGATGTCTATGCCGTGGCCGAGGCAGAGGCATCCTGGCGTGCATTGAAAGCTGAAAGTTTGACACTCCAATTCTCAATGCCGCTGGGCAAACAAATTGACTGTTGAGCGCTCCAACGGGATGCGAGGCAGCTGCGGGGGTGAGGGGCTGGCAGCCCGTTAGTGTTTTGCAAACGAGTTTAAACTGCTGTTGACTTTTGAAAAGTATAAGGGCCATGCTAAGCCAGGCCAGGCCAGGCCAACCCAAGCCAGGCCAGCCGTCAGCCGAGCAGCCGAGCAGCTCCAAGAGGAGTCTCAACTCATCATCCGCTCCATTTGACCTTGCAAAATCGACGTTCAACATTCGACTCGAATTCAATATTCTTCAACGTCTATGCTATGGCTTTTTTTCGGCACATTTTTATTTATAGCTCTGCCGGGCGATATTTATTTGTGGCTGTCTTGATGATCGCTCCGATCGCATCAGTCATGCGCCTTTTTTCTGCCATTGAAGTGTGCAATCAATTCTCAGCCAAGCTGAAAATTTGAATAGTTTTCTGGTGGCAGTAGAGAAAGGGTAGCTAACAAAGTATACAGAGACAGATGATACAGGTCGTACTTTGGGATTTCCAATTTGGTGAAAATATTATGATGTATAAATTTCACCAAACAGTTGGCACATTTGTAACATCGTTGTTCTTGTTTGAAGGAGATACCAATGTATCATTACAATGTTGTTAGTTAATTGTTAATTGACAGTTCTATGTTTATTGTTAGATGTTTTAAAAGGCAAATATTGGAATTGCATCAGGCGGAAGTGGCTCATTTAATGGGAGAGCAATGGAAACATAGTTTGTTCTGCTGATGAAAGATCTAATCAATTGAATTTGGAGAATGAGCTGAACAATATCTTAACCATTAGAAAGTCTGTGTTTTGTGACAGACTTAAGAACTAACATTAGGATTATTAGCAAGCTCAATGTCAGGTGAGTGAGAAACATCGATAGTTTATCGGTTAAACCAATTTGAATATTGCAGTCCGATGGACATGCAAATTTGAACAGCTTCTCCAAACTTCAGACTCCAACTTCTCTAGAAAAACAGTCAAAAACCACTATAAATTCGAGTAACATTTGCTCACGAACAGGAAATAGCTAGACTGTTTACAAAAAAGTATTTTAAATATGAGCGAAATCTTTAATTTGCTAGAATATCGGCGGGAGTAAATTATTATAGAAATCTCATTAATATAAATTCTTTATGCTGAAGAGATAAACGGCTAAGGCTTTTAAGCAAATTCCATTATATTATTATTTAGTGGTTTGCATAAGGATTGTTCTGTATATTCAAGCTCCATATAAAGTTGAACACTTCAATAGGCTATAGAACGTGTGGGAAGGCGCAATCGTTTGCCATAATTGTTAAGTTAATACATTTTCTCCTATCAAGCTTCATAGAACTTACTAATAATGTTCTTTTCTATTTCCCAAATTTATAAAGAAACTATCTACAGTATAATTCAGTTGGTATGAGTTCAGTGAATCACACGAACTCTAGACATAGGGACCAATATGTCAACAGCCTGAATGAGATGCTACAAGATCTCAAAGCCAACGAGAGAACTAACCAGAGATGTAGAATTTGTTTACAAAACAAACATATTGTGTGCATATTTCTGAAATATGTATTGCATTATAAACTAGACACAATGGGACTCTATATGTTATAAAAAATCGCACAATAGGCCATCTCGAATTTGCTTTTTGACCTACATTTTTTCTCAAAACTATTAAACCCTTTTTGCATATATGTATATACTCTTTAGCGGCATTGATGGCTTTTACGCTCAGTTTGAAAGTTGGAATGTTGGAATAGTTTATGTGTAGTTGGCTAAGATCTTACTCTTAACCCTTAAGTAGCCAGTCAGATGGCCTGTGATCAATACAAACACAGTTTAGAACTAGAGTACGACCATAACAAACATCATGACCAGCATGATGTCTTCTTTAGAAAGTGGATTACTGTTCAAAAACCCCCATCCTAATATTTTAATCAAGTTAAAGCTTACTACATGACATAAGGTAATCTGCAAGATAAACAGTTTGCACCGTGTTATTGTCTCACAACCTGACAGTTAACCGCTGCTAAACAAACAAAATTGAATTGATATCTGCAAATCGCTTAAATTAATTTGTTGTCACCAAGTTTGCAATCTTGCCAGTTGCCAGTTGCAAAGTAAACAAATGTATGAAGTCAATGCTTAGTGCCATATCCCGAATTCAATCTGTTTAGGTGGCGAAGTGGTATGCCAGTGCCAGTCTGGTGCCAAGTGGGTGGCAACGAGACCAACAACAACAACAACAACAAAATCAAAGGCAAACGAAAAGGAAAACGAACAAAACAAAAAACAAACACATGCCGTAAGTCGTAGCCGTAACTCGAATACGATTTCGGACTTTGGTGCCCAACCCAAATTGTTCACCTGTCAAATCAGCGAGCGGCGATCTTTTATTGGCCATGCGGCAAGCGCCAATTGTTGTTGGCCAACAGCAGCAGCCGCCGCAGCAGCCACAGTTACAGCCACAAATTCAAAGACCAAGTCGAAGCCAAAGCCAAAGCAGATTTATTTATTTAAGCGGCCAACTTGTGCACCCAATTTCAAATGGTCCACGTTGTATCTAGCTGTTGTTGCTGTTGCTGTTGTTGTTGTGGCTGCCTCGTAAAGACTTAATTAAGCGTTTTTCTGATATATTTTTTTTTTTAACTGCTGCGCTGCTGCTGCTGCTGCAATCTCAACTGGAGTGGTACAATGTCTGGCCTGCTTGCCCGTTGGCCGAGCGATAAATTCATGCCGCTAATTTGGCAGCGTTAACTCAATTTGTGACCACAAAATGTACAATTTGTCGCTGCTATTTGGCTTTTTGATTGGCCAGGCCGAGACACACGGGCTACAGCAGCTTAAACTGAGGCAACGACGGCAACGCCCCAATGTTTTCCGCTCTTCGCTCTTTTGTCTTTGTTTATTGTCTAATTATAGCGTGCTTGTGGTAGTTGGAGTAGCCACTGGCAAATCGCATCGTCAACATCTTCAGGCAACTGTGGGGCCTGCTGTGAGGCTGCCTCTGCCTTTGCCTTTGCTCTTGCTCTTGCTCTTGCCCCTTACCTCTGCCTATCTGCCTCTTCACAACTCTCTCACCATCTGCATGTTGAAACTCACGAGTGCATCCAACAGCATTTGCTTACATATTTATCAGCACTAGCAAATCTTGCCACACAATTGACTTGGTCGTAGTACGTCGTAGTCCACGGCGGAGTTGGTCGGTCTCTTTTTTCCTTCTCCTTCAGGTTGAGGTCTATAAAAAGATTTTCCCATAGCTTGCTGCTTCATAATTTAAACAGATAAAAGTGTGAAGTGGCTGAAATGTGGTTCAGCTTATGCATAAAAGCGGCCAAAGTGAGAGAGCCATTCCTTATAAGGCCTCCTCTGCCTGCTCACAAATAACGGACTAGGCACGCACTTCGTGGCCCCGACTCCTGGCCATAACACCAACTGCGACTCTGACTCTGGCTCTGGCTCTGGCTCGATCGCAGGCACTAACTTGCTCATAAATCTCAGCAATTAATTTTTTTCCTGCAGCAGCAACAGCAGCAGCAGCCAAAAGTCACAATGTTTGACAACTGTGACAACTGTCAAAACACACACACAAAACACAAACACACAAAGCGAACACAAGATAAGTGAATTAAATTAGATTTGTTTAGATTGCTTGCTTTGCGTAATACATTTACATATTGAGCAAAGCGTCGACATATTAATTAAATTGCATCAAAAATTATATATTAAAACAAGAGAGATGCCCGAAGATTACATACACTTGCAGAAACCTTCATTAGCGCCATCTATCGTGAGCCCTGAGTACAAAGCATTCATTCTAAATCGGTTTCCTATATGGGAGCTCTATGATATAGTGGTTTTTACATATGAAGAGCTTACATAGCTTTGAAATTGAGATTCAAGCTCGCATAAAAACAGACAGACAGACGGACATGGGTATATCGATTCGGCTCGTCATGCTGATCAAGAATATATATACCTTATGTGGTCGAATATAAAGGCTATGAAAAACAATAGTGTTAAATATTTTTATAAAAATCTCTAGGGTGATCTAAGAGCTAAGTTAAAATTTCATTTTCTTAAACTTTCTTTATTTAATCGGCTTATAGATGTAGAACAAATACCTATCGTTTACCTATCGTATACTAATTAATTAATGCATAATCAATAAGAATAATAATAAACGTGGACTGTACTTAGTTCATGCATATCTTAACTTCTTGGAAACTCTTATATCTTTCACCAAATTTCCCGCTCCAATTAAGATATTATTGCTCAATCTAATTAGGATTACTGATCCTCTGTCTAGTCTACTCGCTTTACCATCAGAGCGCAAAGGAAAAGTGCTGTCTTAGGTGTGTTGTTGCATATTTTGTATATAAAGATATCAATAGATAGTTCCATATTAAGCTATGGATGGTTGCTTCAATGCATGGTTTATAAATCTTGGTGTAAAAGTACATAAAAAGGAAGCCTTGCAAGTCTCCGAATAAAAGCAGTCAAGGTAATTTCCCTGCAAAGCATCGAAGTGCTCCACTCTCTGGCGTTTGTACTTGACATAAGGCAGTTAAAATCATATTGAACCTATTCCATTGTGACTTCCCAGATATCGGTATCAATAATATGTTTAGCTTGAAATAAGAAAGTCTTGAATAAGTAAATGTTTCAATTAATATTAAACTTTGCTTCTTTTAAGAACTATATGATGTACACCTTCAAATCTTCACCTCCTATCTCCTATCCCCCTTCCTTAAGCCTTCCTTAGTTTTCCCAAAATATAGCCATTAAACACAACTTAAATCGCAAAAGACTCCTGTCATTTTCAATAACTTGAAAGCGAAAAAAAGACACATTGAAATCGTTAACCAAAATGCGCTGAATTTGATTTTGAATTTTCGTGTTTTTCTTTTTTGCAAATAATTTGCGAAAAATATTTTTCACGAACGTGGGAAAAGCTCAACGTCTGTCCACTGCGAACTCCATCTCAATGTCCATGTCCATGTTGTAATGCAACAAGAGGCTGCCTTCATCAGCAGATCAGCAGCCGCAGCAGCGGCGGCACCAGCAATCCATGTCAGGCTGTTCGGCTGACTGAAAATTCAACAGAATTCGAGCCAAGTTGAGCAGCCTCTGCCAACGCCACCGCCACCGCCACCGTCACCGCGCAGCGCCGTCTCGGCACAGCCAACCAATTATTTTTATCGATTTGGTTTTCAGCCTCAAATGCGGACGCAGGCGCAAACGCAGCAAGCGGCTTTGGCTTCTCATAATCAAATGTGCGACTCTGATTCCGAGTCCAGCTTCAGTTTTCAGTTCCAGCTTCAGCTTCAGCTTCAGATCCAGCTACAGTGAGTGGCATCACCAACGCAAAGACGGAGCATATCGAATCCAGCTCCAACTGCGTCTTGGATGTGTGTGGACATGTGGCAGGCGCAAATGTGCGACTTGTTGAACAATTTCAAATTGAATTAAATGATTGAATGCATGAATGACGGACTGATGGACTGACGCTTGGGTAGCAGCCACAGACTTCATGTAACAGTGGGTTAAGTTATGGCTAAAGTGTGTTGGAAATTTATGTCTATGCAAAATTGACACGGTTCAGCGATGCATGTGTTTGGTGGGACATGAAACTCGTGATTTTCTAAGTATACTCAGGTGCTCTTCTTCCTTTTTTTGTACTGAACAGTAAACTGGGATGTGGTTTTATTCTAGATTAGATGCAGATTGCAATCATAGCAAGATTTGGGTAACCGTAAATCAATTTTAATATTTAGAGAAGAGAGTCCAGAAAATTAAGAAAAAGAAAACTATTCTGCAGAAGTGGTTCTTTAGGAAGAAGTCCTTTAAAATCTATAACTAACACTCGATTGCCTGTTCTGTCTGACAGTTTAAGCCTTCCAGTTCCAAGCTACCTCTTTCAACTTTCGATTTCATATATATAATTACAGCATTGAGTACACTGTGCGAGTGTTGAAAATCCTTTCAATAAATAGCCAAAGACAAGTAGCCGTTAAAACGCATTCAGCTGCCTGTTTGCTGATATTGTTGCTGTTGTTGTCTATGTTTTTGTTGTTGTTGTTGTTCACTAAGCTAGTGGTGGTGGCGGTGGTGTTGTTGTTGGTGGCTTTGATTCATGATGCTGCTGGTCCTCAGCCTGCAGACTCAGACTGTCTCTTTAGAGTTGGGGGCTCCGTGTGGCATGTTTCGTTTGTTGCGTTTTTGATCGCAATTTGACAATGCAAACAACAACAGCAGCAACAACTGCAACTAAAATGTACATGCGCCCGCTTGTCATTTAACATTTTTATGATTTTCAACATGCAAAGGCAAACAGCAAACAGCGTTTGGGCATTGGAACGCTGAGGAGCAACATTTTTCAAAATACTTTTTTAGTGCAGATGCAAAGCGCAGTGTAGAAAATTGGTCTTCAATTTACCCGTTTTTTATGGCTTAATTGAAATGGCCAACTAATGAATGGTCAAAAGGAAGCAATTGAATGTATGCATATAAATGTAAATGCAAATGGAATTGAGATTAAGATTTAGATTGGCCTTGGATTCAGTGCACAAATGAAGATTGACAGCCAGCCATAATTGAAGCTGTAGTTAATTTGAATCAATTACTTTAATTTGACAAATACTTTCTAAATGCAATGTAAGATTATTCCGGAATTCCTTTAGACAACATCGAAAGAACCAAAAAGAAAAGCTACGAACAATCAAAATTGCGCCCAAAAAAATTATATAAAATGGCATTCGATAAATAGAATATATATATATATATATATATATATATAAAGGCGAATAATAACTAAGGCAATGAGGCACAGACTCGTTAAACAATAACAAAAAATAAACCAATAACACCAGCAGCAACAACAACAGCAACAACAACAACAACAACAAAGAGTGCGACAACAAAAATAGAACGTGAGAAATATTATTCGATGAAGCGCCAAAGTAAACGCTTGAAAAGTTGTTAGTTTTCTGCTTCTTTTGCTGCTTGATTTTTAAATGTTGTTGTTGTTGTTACTGTTGTTGCGCCTGTACATGCTACTCATTGAGACAGCATCAACAGCAACACCAACAACAACAACAACAACATCAACAGCAGCGAAAAACCTTTTGAAGGTTGATTGTGAAAGTCACGATCCAAGCACAGATTCAGAGTCACAGTTGCCCAAACGAAATTGGAATCGAAGGCGTTTTTTTTTTCGACTTGTGATATTTTTTGTTGATTTTTTTTACCATTGTCAGAATCATTACGTCTAGAGCGGCATTTTCTTTATGAATTTGTCGGATGTGCACCTCAAAAGACGACAAATTTGACAATTTGCTTATGATTATGTGTGAGCCAAGCCAGAGTTAGATTCGCTAGTCTTGAGATATTTTCACGCGTGTCATTAAAATGTTGGCAACGTTTGATATGCACCGACTCTTGCAAGTGTCATGAGAGGCACAAAAAGCAGACGGGGTGGGGTGACTTCAGGTCTGAGCGGCTGTGACTATGGCAGAACACACCTTTTAGCCATTGCCATTGCGAAATTGTCGCCAGTATTTGACACACCCGCCCAAAGAGATAGAAACACAGAAACAGAGCAAATCCGAAGATGGAAGCTGCTTAAATATACCCTAAGGTGTGATACAGAACTTTCGCTATAAGAAAGATGTTGTCTCAGCTATAAAGTACGACCAGTATACATACAATATTCTAATTATGAAAGACTTGTGTAAGCAGGTGAAGAAATACAGCCACGATGTATTTCCCATAGACCTTTATATACAATCGACAAATTCTGGATAAATGCATATGAGCCTGGTTTTCAAATATGAATTGAAACACATTCATGCTTGTACAGATCCATGGTATCGTGAACAGCTGAAGGATATGTTTTAACAAATGGGAAAACAAGACATACCCCCTATATAAATTGTTTCTTTTATTCAAACTCATACTCTAAGCCACAATGCGCATGCCATGTCCTAACTGTAACTGTAATCTCGTCATATCATCAACGTTTTATATGTTTTAACTTGGTTGATGTCCTATAAAATGTTAACGCTAAAGAGTATTCCAACTGCCAAGAAACATTTTTGCATTTGGTTAATAGTTATTTCTGTTGGCGAATCATTTGAAGGTAGCTTCCAAATTGCAGCATCAAGACACTCAGTCTTGCCACATTCTACACCTCCACATTATGGCTGTTGTTGCTGTTGGCTCCCACATGGTGTTGCTGGTGTTCAGTGCCCATGCTGTTGCTGTTGCCATTGCCGTTGTCGTTGCCGTCGTTCTTGTCCCATATCAGTTACAAAACGCAGATCCACACCCAAATCCTAAAACGAAACTTCCGTAAGCAGCCGGAGCGGAGGGAGACACCGACAGTTTAATGACTTTGATGACGCAGCGTGTGTGCTTTCAATTTACGACTGTGAATCAACTGAGATGCCAGTACTAGTGTAGCTGGAGCTGCTTTGCCTGAATCTGGATGGTTGTTAATGTTGTTGTTGTTGTTGTTGTTGCTGCAATTGACGAAGAGTGTGCGGGTGTTGCTGATGCCGTCTTTCAGCTGCGTTTTTTTTTCTTCTTTCTAGTGGGCGTTTTCAGTCGCTGTGTGAAGTTTGGCAGCTTCGCAACGTTCGAAAAATGGTTGAGACTTGTTAAACTCCATGAATGGATGACAACAATAACAACAACAATAGACGAATCAAGACTTCAACAGTTGAATGAAGTCTTGATAGGAATTGGCTGTGAACATTTTCTACCCAAATCAAAGACATTTGCCTTTGCTGCCCTATAACTTTTCCTGGATTGGGCTTCGATTATGGCTTCCAGTTCAAATTTTATGGTTGGGCATGTGAGATAGAACAGAGGTCAGTTTAATGCTATAAAAAAGTTTCAAACATTTGCTATTTCAACTCATTTTCTGTCCGATTCAATCGTATAATTTCTATATTTATTTAATAATAGTTGCCTATCGCTAGATAAATAAATCTTATAAATATAGAATAGAAGTATGTCTTAATGAATCGAAGAAGTAGAAGAACATATTATTTGTTAGAGCTAGATTAAACATTTATCTATTTTGAAAAAGACAGCACTGGGACCTCTACTTCCTGGTTACCTTTTCGTGATAATTTTTAAGTCCTTCCAAGGAAGATCTTCAAACTCTAAGCTGATCATGGAAATATTTTTGTCAGAAAGTAAGACCGGCTTAGGTCAACGAATTCCTTCAAGCAGCACAAATGTTCTTATTCATTTCATGGACATTACGTATACGTCACCTGGCCAGCTACTGTTCAAAATTTGTGCAATTTATTTACTTGTCTAATTGATGGCTTAGATTCGATTGTCATGTAAATATAGCAAAGCCAAACAGAATTCTTGGCAAATAAATATTCGAATTCTTTATTTTTTTGCCAACATGTGCCGCGAAAATGAGCCAATTAAAGAAACGCACACAGCAGCAGCAGCAGCAGCAACAACAACAGCAACCGTAACAACCTTGCAACCATTTCGAGAAAAAAGAACAGAAAAACAAACAAACAAAAATTGGCACACATCGTCAATGCTTTCCTGGCTTAGCCAGGCCTGGTCAAAGTAAAACCAATCAAGTGGCGCACAGTGTCACTATTACCACCTGACATTTACACAAATCTTGCTTTATGCCTCAACGAAATGAAACAACAACAACAACAGCAAACCAAACAAACAAACAGAGGACGTCGACGACGACGACGACGACTTCCTAACAACGCCGCTTGCCGCCTATCGCGATCAAAGTGCTTGGAGTTGGAGACAGAGAGAGAGAGACCCAGACCCAGGCCAGTCCGGAGTCTGCCAAAGCCAGGCCAGGCCAGGTCCATTGGCAGAGCATACAGCAGCCAACGGCGGCTTATCTTAAGAGCCGACCAGCAGCAGCAGCAGCAGCCGCAACAACCACAAAACTCTTTTGTATGCACAGCAGACCCGCTTGGCATTGCCTGCCTGACTATGCCTGCCTTCTCCCTCTACCTACCTGCCTGCTGCCTGCCTGCCTGCCTTAAACTGATCGCTAACAATCAATTTATTGATTGAGGTCTCAGGTGTAATCGATAAGAATGTTTTTTTTTTTTGTTATTTTGTGTTTGTTTCTTTGACTTAGTGCTCCAGTTAGGCTGAGTTTGTTGTTGCAGATTTTTTAGCCATAACATATGACATGGCTACATGACATTATCCGATTCTGATCCGCATTTGTTTATCTTTTAGGCATCGCTCAGGCGAACAGCGGGCAGCCAAAGTAGCAGCTAATGTCAGTTAACAAGTACATTTTTGTTTCGCTAGAGATGGACGCTTGACATGAAATGGTGGTATTAAGCATGTCAAATTTAAGTGGATTTTAATAAATATCTATTTATAAGCTTTATTTTATAAGCTTTATAAACAATTGCAAAATTTGAAGAAAATCTAAGAATCCGAATTTGTATTTTAAAAAATAAAAGGCTTTATTAGACTTACTTTTTATTAATCTTTTAATCATTGAGCTATGCAGATGACATTATTTGATTTGTTCTTAAATACATATTTATATCTTATATATCAAACACGCAAAAATATATTTGTGTAGTAAAGTGTAAGCAATGAAAAGAAAAGAATTAATTTGTTCTTCTAAATATTTTAAATGCCATTTCCATAGAGCGGCAGATTAAAAACTAATTTGGAAAATGAAAATAGAATATAATGGGTATAATTGGCATTCATTATAAGATTTATGTTAATTATTAAAACTCCTCAATAAATTAGCCAAACTAAAAATAGTAAATTGACATCTTCGCATCTCTCGTCGTTTGGTGAACTATTTGCCCAAGCAATTATAAATATTTAAAATATCAAAAAAAAAAACAAAAATTAAATTTCCATTGATGGCACAATCAAATCTCTACAAATCCAAATATCTCCAATATATCTCAGCAGTTATTTTTATCCCTGCTGATTGAGGAGCAACCATAAGAGATGGGAAGGTGAAATTTCAACACAATCAAAGTTTTTACGAAAAAGAATTGAATTTACAATTCTAATACAACGATTATTAAAACAAATACTACATTAAACTTTCAGATGCATGCTAAATTATAGCATATCAGCATTAGAAATTGTAGCAAATTGGAATCGCGTCTCATATGGGGACTTAGTAGACATCTTAATGTGATCGGGAGAAGTATGACCAATTGAGAAAGTGGCCCCTTACATATGAAATATTAAAATCGTCATATCTTATTTGTTTATAACCTTGCAGAGGGTATTATAATCTTCTCACGATATTTATAACGCATAGAAAGAAGCATCTCCGACCCCATAAAGTATATATATTCTTGATCAGTATGACAAGCCGAGTCGATATAGCCATGTCCACCTGTATGCCTGTCTGTCTGTCTGTTTCTAAGCAAATTAGTCTCTCAGTTTTGAAGCTATCGACATGTAATTTTCGCCATAGAAGCTGCTCATATGTAAAAATCATAAAGATCGGGCCACTATAACATACAGCTGCCGTATAAAGATACATATATATGAGAACTTTGTACAATAGATGACGCCAGCAAAATTTTTTTTGCAACACAAGCAGCATTGTATGTGCTAACCCTCAGCTCTGTCTCCCTCATTCAGAAACAGATTTCTCGGAATGCGAATGTGTTGTATGTGTGTACATGTATAATATACATTGTATATATATGAAAGTTCGCATGTTTTATATCACATTGCACGAAGGTAATTATAAAGAAGATTGCTTCGCTGCCTATTGCTAACTATTGAAGGAAATACATGTTAGGCTACTAAGTTTTCTTTCCTTTTCATAGTTCTTCAAGGGGATGAAAGGTTTGCCCAAACTTAGCATCCTCTCTTGTTTCAACTTAGAATATTTATAGTTTTCTTTTGAACCGCGCCCCATTTATTGAAACACCAAATTCGTTTTGAGTCTCTTGATAAGTTCTAAAAATAGATATGTGGCTTATATTGTTCGAGCAGTTGAAATTGTGAAAATTACTCTCAAATTATTTATCAAACAGACATATTGTTTGATGAAGATGTTGTTTGAAGATTCAAAACTTCTCTCCTTGTCGAGGCAGTTTGTCGCTTATGGAACAGGCTGCCTTATGACTTAAAAACTATTGGAAGTGGGCCACAATTCAATACTAAACTTAAAGAATTCTCAATCAAATTGTGACAAGCCCTAAGATGTCTAAAATAATAAAATTAAATTAAACAAAATTTTAGTAAGAAAAAATATCTTACCATTTGACAAATTTTTAAGAAATTTTGTTTGCAAAAAATAGAAAAAAAATTTTAAAAAAATAGTTATGTTAAAAAAAATTGCTTAGTAATATATATTATATTAAATTTCCCTAATTTCAGTATAAATTTAATCAGATGTTGATATAATTTTGATTCGTTGGTACAGAAATCACTTGAAAGGTTTGCTTCTGTCAATAAATGAAAGTAAATTAGTAATATTTCATGGGATATTCTACTGAAACCTGAAAGTCATTACTCTCAAAATTTGTTTATTGGTTTTTACTAATAAGGCTCACTTGAAAATTCGCAAAATGAGGGTGGCGCTCCTTAACTAAAGCTGAGTTTGATAACAGAACTGATATGCTTAGTCCAAGTGATGGCTCAGTCCATCAGGCATTGAAAGAACTAAAATAATGTCGAACTATGAACTGACTTTCTATAAACTATCTAAATGGTATGTACAAATTAATTAAACGAAAATCTTACTCAGCTCATTTGTATCATAATTTTCTAAAATTTTATTTTCCACAATTTTTCATACGACTCACGTTGCCATCACTGTTAAGTCGAATGTTAATTAGGTTATGGAAAATTAGTGCACATACGAGTTTGGGAGCGAATACAAATGCGAGTACGTAATGTGGGCGGTACATACATATGCCTTACTTTGGCCAACGCCGATCGCTATGGCCATTTTTCAGTGGCCGCTACAGATTTGGTTAACTTGGTTAACAGTTAACAAGCTTATCGCTCGATACGGCAAACAAAGGTGACGCGACCGCTGCCTAACTCTTAGTTCGTTGCAGCTGTTTTTTTTTTTTCATCTTATTTTTATTTTTTCTGCTGCAGATAATTAAGGCAAGACGTTGCAGACCAGCTGGGCCACGCTACGGCTACCCATTTCGGTTTGGGCCAAGAAGAATCACAGTATATAGTGGAGCCAGTTCAGCTCACCCACTAAGTCAGCCAGGCTTTGTCCGGCAGCTTCCACTTCCAGCTATGCAGCAGTTAGCGGCTTTTGTTGTTGGCTTGTTAGCCGCCAGATAATGATCAGCGAGCCTGAGCAGGAGTGGGATTGCAGTGCCGTGCAGTGGAATGGAGTGGTGTGGTGTGTGGTGTGTGGTGTGGGGGTCACGGGGGCGGTAACAATTTAATGGTTACTATTAATAACGTGATACGAAATTGGCGTTAATTTGTAGAAACATTTGCCGCAAAAATCCGGCTGACTAATTTGAGCAAAACTAAAAGTGTAGCAGTGCAGGCTCCGACTCAGCGAGCCCAAAAAGGATGTGAATGGTTGGCTGGTGCTCCGACTGGCTGAATGCTTGGCGGGCCAGGGGTAAGGCCAAGTCATGAGTCAAATTTTTGTCGGTGCAGTGCAAAACACGAAGCTCCTATTTAAAACGGTGTGTGTGTGTGTGTTTCTGTTTGTGTTTGTGTGCGCGGGTGCGGGTGCTACAGCTGTCTGGGCACGATTCGGATTTGGTTTTTGGAGTCGAAAAGAATTCTTTCACAGCTACGTACAAGCCACAGGCAGTCAGCAATATGCAGCAGGCTCTATTGTTGGTTTATTGGAAAGGCCTCCAATTGAAAACCAGTGCAGCAGCGCCAGACACAGGCTCAAACACCAAACCGGCACACATGCCCCCGCATGATGTGGGCCTCTGCCTGCGCCTGTTGCTCTGGTTACACGTACCTTCCACATTTACAAAACAATGCAATTGCTAATATGCAATGCCGTTTCCATTTGTTTGGAGACAAATTTTTCAACAATTTTGTTGTTGACTCTGCTGTTCCAACGCAGGATAGTTTGCTTTTGTGTTCCAGTTTGCATTTAGCTGGACTTCTGGATGGGTTTAAGTTACGGCAGGGTGTAAAGCTTAACAAGGTTGAAAATGTAGAAGATGCAACTTGGATATGTGACTCTTCTTCGCTTTGAACTGAATCATGAACCAGGATAAGCCGAATCGAAAAAGGTCCTACACACTTCGACATGTTCAGGGAACTCTTAGTAATGTTATATTACTTCTGTTTGTATTCAGACATGCACCTCTTGTTAGCTGCTGAAATAGAGTAGAAAGAGGCATGAGAACAGATCCGAATATGAAATATTTAATAACATTATTGTTGAAATTCGATAGGAACCGGAGTCTCCCACAATATGTTCGAATTTACAGTGATGCTTCAAAGTGTCATAGCATAAGAATTTGACTTCCTCTTTATAACAAATCTGTCCAAATGCAGGCCCATAATTTTCCTAATTGTAAATATCAGAAACATATTAGAATTGCTATATATTTGCCCTATCAAATATCAATAAGAGTATATAAGTTTCGGCTATGCAGAAATACGCTTCCTTTCTTATATTTATATTTATATTTTTCTTCAGTCTTTCATTTCATGTATATTTTTTATGTGCCACACTTATGACCAATAAATATGCAGGCATAGTTCAAGTTGCAGTTGCAAATTCAGTTGCAGTTGCACTCATAGACAGTTGCAGTCGTTGGTTGTTGGCATTGTCTGGTCCGCTCGCCGCTTGCGAAATTAGTTTGCAGGCTAATGAGCTACACGAAAAACCTGGCGACTGTGCAACGGTTTTGATTTTGCCACAGATGCAGATGCAGTTGCAGTTGCAGATGCAGATGCTGGCGGATTGGTATTTGTATTGCCATTGCCTTATCGCAACTCATCGATAAGTGGCCCAAAAATACAAAAAAGAAACCAAAATTTTGAGGAGCAGCCATCGCCACTTATGATTCGTGTGGGCTGCAAATCCCCCTATCGATCGTCAAAGCGAAAGATCTTCGGCGTCGTCGCCGTCGTCATCATCGTTAACATGTTATTGCACAGCACTTTTGTCAGCTTTCGAATTGTTTGCTCACGAAAGCGTGGATCTACTTTGGAGCTCCAGCAGTTGCAGCCTCAGCCTCAGATTCAGCTGGCAGTGGTCGGTGGAGGAAGCTTCGTAGTTTCTATCTGTAGCTGCGTGGCTGTTGATGTTTGTCTTCTGCTTTTCTTCGCATGCTCCTTTTTGGCAGGCTGCGGCTGGGCAGATGCCGCACACAGGAACAAAAAATTGAACACTACGCAACAGGTATTTTGATTTATGAAAGGCTACCAAGATGAGGGTACAAAACATTTGTTAGCTGACAAGTGATATCAGATGACAGAAAGATTAATATGAAGACTTGGAAAAAACCTTGTGAACACTTTATACGAAGCTTAGCAAATTATTGTGTTAAGTGAAGCTGTCAAATTTTGTATTTTGTCGCAATTCAAAACAGAATTGTATAACATTATATATATGACTATATCCGATCTATACAGAGAGAGCAAGGCACCATAGTGTATAATATTATATGATTGATTGAACGCCCTCTTTCTGTTGTTCATTTTGTAATTCTTATTTTTCCATATTTTTCCCCTTTGAAGCTACACACATTCTTGCGTTCCGTCTGGAATTGTGAAATTTCACATAATACCATTTGGAATCTAAAGCGATATGATGCTCATATTAACTAGTTAAAAGCTATTCATACATATTTAAGATCTCCTAACAATGTTTAATCTCTTGCTGCCACGCCATAATTCAATTTGAACTCCTTCAACAATTCATAAACTCACCAAATCTTAAATCAAATTGCCAAACATTTGAATGTTTCTTCTTCACATACCAAAACCCACCCACACACACACACACACACTCCCATATTTGGGCACACCGTGTGTTGGGCGCACCCTTTTATGTTGTCTAGTGTAATTTTTAGTTCGTGTGGCATATGCTGCCAAACATTCTGTTGTTGTTGCTGTTTGGTGGTGTGTCAGTTGCACGATTGCCAGAGACAACGTGTCTCCAGTGTCATCAGCATCTCCATTTTTCTGGCTGTTGTATTTTGTTGTCGTTGTTGCTGTTGTGCTGTTGTTTTTTTGGGTGACTGTTGCCACCGTCAGTTTTTGGAGTTTTGGGAGTTGGAGGCGATGCTGGCCGTTGTTATAGTGCAGAAAAATTACTATGACAACGCTGGAAACAAGTAAACCACAGTTTACATTCACTCAATTCGGTTGGCGGGGCAGTGGTAGTAGGGGGCGTCATGGGTTGGAGGGGCAATGGCAGAATCGTGGCGTGGTGGTGGCACGCTCATCTTCAATTTTTCTACGACGACGTCGCTTGGGTCGGGTTTGTTGAGGCTCACACTCGTGTTCCTGCCACAACTGGGAATAGGAATGGGGGGGACTGGTCCTCAGTCTACTCAGCCCCCTCTACCTCGCTCTCTCTCGCTCGCACTTTGTCTCTCGATATGCACAGCAAGATGAGTGGTTGGCAAAAATGTTTGAATGCGATCACGAACTTGACCTTTCACATAACCTCAAAAGGCAGTCACTCAGTCAAGTCTCAAGTCAAACTGCTCGGCGGTGTGCGGCGCAGCGAAGGTGGAGTTGGCGGAGGTCGACAAGCGCGCTACATACGCGCCATGTTAAACAGCCAAAACGGCGAGCACAGTTCCATCTTCCACTCCAACTCCACCTAGCCACCACCTTTGCCAACTTTTCACCTGGCCAAGCGGTCAACCAGGGGCTGGGCTTTTTGCTCTTTGGTCTCTGGGTGTCAGTTCGGGCATAATTAAAAAGCAAGCCCCACACCACCCCCTCTCTACCACTCACACATCACAATCGCATTGTGCGGGCCTTTTCGCCTGGGTGAGGCTTTGCTGCCTGCAGTTATGAGAGTGCAACCACACGGCTGGTGTCTATCTCTGGCTGAGATGCAGATGACGATGCCGATGCTCATGCTCATGCCGATCCCGAATCAGCAGCTGAAAACAGACAACACCATCGTCATCGATGAAGTGCAGCAACGGTAACACACGACCAGACAGGCCACAGAGACAAGAAGTTGGCAAGTTGTTCTATAGTAGGTGGTAGGGTACGACTATTGATTACCTTACCAATGAGTAAGTATTTCTGGAAAAACAGTGAGCTGTTATAAGTTGTCGACGAGCATGGAAGAGCTTATTTGTGAGCAGCATTGTCTAGAATTTGGGGTGATCACTAGCGATTCAAATATCGAAGGCTTAACCGTCGGCTTTTCGTAGTGCAAGACTCTTAAATAAGATCTTGAATAACAAAAAAATGAAATTTAACTATGGCTTATAGATCTACTTCAAGTGGGGTCTACCTAAATCCATTCTTCTAAGAAATCTTGTTGTCCACATGACAAAGCAGCTCATCTTCCTGAATTTCATCTTGAGAATTGAGATGTGACATGTGTTTTTAACTCTGGCTATTGTTGAACTTGCTATCGCTTAGAGTTGGGTCGGATTTATATACCTTCAGGCGGAAAAAAGGCTTGCTTCCGCTAATATACCCCTCGTGTGAAGTTCAAAGGGTGTTTAACTTTATATAAAGTCAAAGCCAGTGCTAAATGTTGCATATCATTTGAAGCTTCGATGGTTCTTCTACTACTTCTTCCTCAAGTTGGGTTGAATCTTCGGCTCTGGCTGTGGCTCTGCCTTTGGACCTGGGTCTGGCTCTTAAGGTCGTTCGCTTGCTGGCAACGACCCGCGTGTCGCCGCATCTACTTAACCTGAAAGCCTATGCCCCTGAGTCTCTGAGTAGCGATCGCTTTTCGCTGGCTGCGCTTGCGCTTGCGCTTTGGTGTGGCTTGGGATTTTTTTCGTTTTTGGGATTGGGAGTGCAACTTTTGCTAAGGTAAGGCAACAACTCCCTGAATCCCCCCCGCACCAGCTCTGCTGCTGGCTAGTTCAACAGCTTTATTTATGGGCTGTTTGGGTAGCTTAAATAAATCAAGTTGTAGTTGCTGTTGTTGTTGTTGGTGGTGTTGCTGTGTGTTTTAGCCTGGCATCGCAACGCTTTCCAGCACTTTGTTTTTGCAATTAGACTTGGTGGGAATTTGGACTCGGTAAGGCTCAGACTCTAGATGCAGCTAGCTTCTACTACCTCAACCCGCTGATGGCTGTGGTCTGCTCTCTGACTTCATTCATAGGCAATTTGAGGCTATCGGAACGGCGTTTCGGCTTTTTTTCCCCCTAATTGCATAATTATTTAAAGCCCATAATTTATGTAGCTTGGAGTCAAGTGTATTTGGCTGTGGCCTGTTGGCATGCTGATGACCGTTAAACTTGAAATTAAAGCCAGGCCCCATTATGTGCCGTTTGTTTTACAAATTTTAACGCTATTTAACACATTCGCCACAGATATGTATATATCGAAGTGAGCAGATATGAGATGAATATTGCTGGTAGCAGGCCATAAACCATTAGCATGGTTAGGACGATCGATTGCCACTCTCTGTGTACACACAGAAACACAATGACTCGGTTCCGAAATTCACCTTGAAATTTCTGTGAAGAAATGATTAAAAGTAAGAATTTCCCATTGACAGATATAAACTTCTCAAGAAGAGAATATATATATCTAAAAAGTATACATTACAGATATTGTACTTGCTTTTTACGTAAATATCTGAGATATTTCTTGAAAATACTTTCAAATAGTTAAGCTGATTTGTAAGCACATTTTTTCGAAGTGTATCGCTAAAATCCGTGAGCGTGAGCGCATTGACAAAATTAATGATGCCCTCACTAATATCATGCCTAATTGATTAATATGCGCAACTGGCCAACTGAGCTGTGTGTCTTCCTCATCCCCTACCACCTTCCCATCATCATCATTATCATCATCATCGCCGTCAACTGCTGCGGCTCTTAATGAAGGCAAAGCATTTTTTGGCTCTTAGCTGTTAATCTTACTGTATAGCCATTTAAGTTGAGCTGAAAAAAGCTCGGCTTCTTAATTAAATTAGGTGTACCGGTGTGTGGAGGCACCCTACGGCAGCTAAGCAACTAACCAACTATTCATAACCCCAAATCCAAAGCTTGATGATGTTGCTCCGATCGGTGTTTTGGGGCGTTGCTGTTAACTTCACACACACACACACACACACACATGCACATACAGATAGCATAGAAGAGACTGGGGAAGACAGCAAGTCAAAGAGAAAGGCTGCCAAAAAGGTCAAATAGTCAACAGCTGGTGGTCGGTCAAGTGGTAAACTAACAAAACCCCAAACGACATACGCTCTCTATGGGCTTGTTAGTTGCGCTAGATTGTAGGCCCATGCCTATGACCATACGTACGTACCCCCACCTATTGCCATTCCTAATGGCCAGTTCCAGGTTCAGGTCGTATGCTGGGTTGATCTTGGGTTCTGGCTCAGTGGGTAGCGTTAGAAATGGAGCGCCATACTTGAAGTATCAGCGTGAAGTTTATGGGCAAACAGCAGGCCTACAAAACTACAAGTGATTCCCTGATGATGTTCATCATAATGATGATGCTGATGACGATGATAACTGCATCTGAATAGCCCGTGATGAGCATTAAGCAATGACTAACGATTTTCAGTTGTTGCCTGGCGATAAGTGAACAATAAATACAAAGGCAGGTGGTGTCTTATACACACACACACACGCACACACACACACATTAAAATCAAAAATATAAACAGTAAAGTGTAAAGCTTTATGTGCACAATCATGCCTTAAATTAAATAACAACGTACTTAAAGTTATGTTGCTAACGATGAAAGTTGAAATATTTAACATGGGAATTAAGTAAACGGAATAGATAACTTAGCAAACAAACCTCTTTGAAAACTAAGTTCAAATTCAGTTTTCTATCCGTTGAAGTTTGCAAAATTTTCTAATCAAACCTAAATATTTTAAATTATCTTCCAAAGGCTGCCAATACGGCTGATATGCAGTGAGTAGAGTTAAAATAAAGTCACCTTTTAAATGTACAAAAAAATACTTATAGTTCAATCATTTCTTAAAATCTATATAGACAGTATCTATATAAACGGTTCAGTCGAAATTCCCCGATTTTGCGTACAAATCATAACCGATCGTTAGGAAATTTGACATATCTATAGATAATACATAAACAAACTCTACAGTCTCCATGACCTAGGTGATCGATCACACAGGCGGACAGACGGCCATGGCTAGATCGACTCTGCTCTTGATGCTGATCAAAAATATATAGTTTTTGGGATCGGAAACGCTTCTGTTTGCCTGTTATACTCTACTACTACCAAAGTACGGTTTTAAAAAAAGATATTAGATCCTCAAAACTCATAAAAAATTCTCAGGTGGGAATAATTAGGTGAAGTTGCCAACATTGGTTACTGATGATTAGTGCGAGTCTACCCATGAAATGTTCATGTTCCTGTTCCTTGCTTCTCCTCAGTGCTTAGAATTGTGTTTCTTTCTAGTTTGAAGGTGTGCTACCATCTGACAACAATATCCTAAGAATCTTCAATACTTGGAAGGCGACCAAAACAACAATGTTTTCATACTTATTAGACCTTGAGCCCAACATTAGGAATTTACCAAGATTTAAGATGTATTTAAGTTGTTTAGTATTTTCTGCATTTACGAAATTCTCAATCAATTATGATCATAAAATCATGAAAACATGACCTGACAAAAATACAACAAATATTTAAAATATTTCTTTAAATTAAATACATCCCATAGTTTGTTATTTTAAGAGGATTTATAAAATTTCATGAATATGAAACGAAGGACAAAAAGCTCTTCTTACTTTCTCAACAACACAATCCATTCTAAAACACAAGTGAAAATTTCTGTGGTTACCGAAAATTTCTTTGGGTCATTATTACTATGTTATAATTATATTAATTTTGCATTAGTTTTTAGGTCTTTTTAATTAATATTTCTCATATGCACCTCCCCCAAAGAAGAAAAAACAAAATACTTTCACAATAATGCCTTAAAACCTTTTTTCTGGAAAAAAGCACTTATGACCTGCTATACATAATTAAATCCTCCTCCATTTTTTTTCTACAAAATGCAAATTAGTTTTTGTTTTGTTATATTGTGACCTGCTTTTAAAAGTCAACTTTTCAACTTCGTGGCATCTTCCATTGATTAATTACTTAACAATTTGTACGCTCTCTGTTAATCTGTGTGACCAAAATAGAAAAACGGTAAGTGTTTGGAGCTTTAAACTAAATGTGGTATTGAATCCGTGCTCGTGGATAATCAACTACACACACATATAGATGCATATATATCTCAACATATCTAAACATATAATTAGCAACTTACCGCGCGGCGAACGCAAACTCAAATCAACTGGCTCAACTTGAACCGGAGGGCCCTCTGCCTGAAAAGAAGTAGAAGAAACACAAGTAAAGATCATCATCATCATCGTCATCGTCACAATCATTGGTTGCAAGGGCAATGGGGGAAAGGTGCTGGCTGAGGTGGAAGTGGAAGCGGTGGCTAGCTTATTATATATGCAACTAAACAATGGAGCCATAAGATACGCTCTTTGGCTAATCAAGTTTGACAAAATGCTGCCAGAAAGTAAGAAGAAGTTAAGCGTCAAGAAAGCTGATGGTTTGGTCTGAAGGGGGGTGAGGGCTCGGTAAGTTATACGTGTTAAGCATTGCGTGTTTGGTAGCTGTTTTTGGTCTTATTGAATTCAACTGCGTGTAACCACAAATTATTTCCGTCGCTGTGGAATCAATGGAATCATCGATGCTCTCCATATTCATGTGTATATAAATAGTGGCCGCAGCCGCAGCCGTAGCTCGTCTATGAAAACCGCAATTGTTGCGCATTATGCGCTTACGAAATCTTGACCAATAAACTAGCGGCAATAAAATGAAGCGAACAAACAAAAAAAAAAAAAACAACAACAAAAAAACCGCATCAACAACAAAAAATATATAAGTAACAGTTATGGGCTGCCCGCAGCGCCATAAAACGGATAAATTTTAATTTGCCGCTGCATATGCATTGGGGAGGTGCGAAAGCGCCAACACTTTGCAATGATTTTAACCAAAAACGGATGCAGTGAGGCCAGAAGAAGTTGCAGAAAATTATAAATTGAAGCAGTCGACTATGTGTTGCCCATTGAAGGGATGATTATTTAAATGAGACCAAGTGGAATGTGTTTGCCAATGAATGGAATTTATGTATATATATAGAGGAAATGTTTGTATTGAAACTATATTCATGTTCATTGTAACCCCATGAAGATGAAAACTATTGGGAATTTTTGAATTGAATTGGAAATCAAACTTTTTTATGTAATTTAAGAATTTTATCTTTTGCCATATTTTGAAATTAGGAGCAGACTTTATTAGGATATTTGTAGTAAATGTTGTTAAATAAATAGTATGTACCTACAATTATGGAGAACTACTAAAGACCTTCTAAAAAGGATTCAGGAGAATGCATCTTTTTAGAACTGCACTTCATTCGTAATTCATTCAATGACGAAATTAGAGCATCATGCTATTCTCAGTCGACATGCTTTCAATCAGGAGCGAAAACTGCATCCCTCGTCTTGACAATCAACAATCAACTTGCTAAAGACTAGACTCGATACGGGCATCCCCATAAGAGGCTACATCAAACACAAGTCTAGGAAATACAAATTTTAAAATTCTTAATAATATTCCATTAATGATTTTTAAGCTCCTTTGAAATTACAATTTTTAGAAAATCCAAGTCAATCAAAGTATACCAACTCTATAGCTTTAGCTTAGCAATTGTGCTGTCATTTCATATCCAATAACAAAGTAGGAAAAGTCTCAAGCTTTAATTCATACCTAGGGAATATTGTTCTCAACTACCACTACCCATCCAAAGAAGATGATGAAAATCTTTATTTCATTAAAAGTGTAAGCATTTTCCTGAACAAAACTTACAGATGTTAGATCCATTATGGAATTTATAGATTACATACAGTTAAACCCTACAACTTCAACTATAGACTGCTAAATTGGTAGATTTGATGTTATAAATTATTCACAATTAATTTTATTAATTTTAATTTAATTGTAGAAATTCAAACTAGAACTTTTATACCTAAAACTAAAATATTTGATTTTCGGAATTTAATTTCTCTAAGAAAAGTAATGTTGTTAGAAACCTTTAAAATATGAAGAATCATTTTCAGCACTCAAGGTCCATGCCTTGGCATATAATCTACGATAATAGCACTTTAGAATTGTATGATCTTTGGAGAATTCTACATAAGCCCCTGGGATTGAAAGAAACGCAGAAAGCATTCTTAGCAAACAAAATGAATTTACAAAATTTTTTAAAACTTTTGAGACTTTTGAAACAGTTAAGCCATATAAACATTGACACAATTCTGACTCTTGTCTTCACCTTAATGCACAGCCTAATATTCTCAAAATATTCTAACTCATGCTCAGGTGGGTATATCTAACAAGCTGCCAACAACATTGAGAACAGCCACAGCAGCTACAGCACTCTAACCACATACACATCCACACATCCACATCCAGAGATATAGCTAGAGTCATTGCTATAGTCATAGTCATATAGCTGGAGTCTAACACCAAGTGCGATTCAAAGCCAGTGGGCTACATGCGACAATTGTCAGGCTTGTTGTGCAAATTATGAAAAAATGTCAGCTACGAGTGGGCGAAATACAAGCTGGCGAACACTTCGATTGTTGAGTGTTGGCCACGCGATCTGCAGATCGAACCGTGCTGCTGTCCAGCGCTCTATAGTCGTAGTTATTTATACAAACAAATGCTCATTGACTTTAAAAACAACATTAGATTAGATGCAGATAGTTTGTCTTTTAGTACAGTTTGCGGCATTTGAATGCCTTGAGTCTTTTTTTATCTTGCTTTTGGGGGGAGACTGACGAACAACTTCATTGCGAGATAGCAGATCCGAGTACCGAGTTTGAATTGAATCGATTTGCAATTGATATGCGATCTGAGTATGTTGCCCTAGCAGCTTTTCCAAGACATTATTTCTAATTGCCTTTGCTGAACTGCGCTGATTTGTTGTCAACCAACAGAGATCTCGCTAAGTATCAATGGACCCCCACACCCCACAGCCCCTTGCCGTGGACATGCTCCCATCATTCTTGAGCTTCTTTATGATATTGTTATGGGCGCTGCGGCCGCTTCGCTAATTTGTTGTAGACGTGCTGAAATTTCTCATAGGCGCCGATTGAAAGCATGATTGTCATTAGTTGGTCTTTCGACTAGCTTCTACGTCTATTTTCCTGACAGTTTGCTTGTCCGTCCCTCCGTCCGTCTGCCTGAATCTGTCTGCCCCCTTGCCGTATCTGTAACTCTTTTCACTCAGTTTGCTGGCCAGTTTTATGGATTGTTTTCCGCTTGGTATGTGGCAGGAATTTTTTTCGGTTAACAAAAACAAAATAAAAGTAAAACAAAAAAAAAAACGCAAACAGAAAAGTTGAGGTGCAACTGCGGCTTTTGCTTTGAGGAGCGTAATTTGCAGCGATTGATGCGTTTTATGAGCCGATCCAGCAAATTGCCAAAGTGGGAATTGTTTAAATGACATTTGAACGAGCGAAGTGTATCGCTTACATGATTGAGCTGAGGGGAAGCAAAGAATTCAATATTGGAATGAAATCATGGTCTTCTTTTATTCCTGTTGCTAAAATGTCGGATTCTAAGTAATATAAGTGAATTGGCTGTAATTACTTTAATAAATTTGATATGACAGCTTTTAAATAAAGGAAACGTTATCCTTGGATTTTGTTTTTTGTTTTCAGCATTCTCCGTTTTGCAATGTTTTATGTTTTACTGCCTAGCTAATTCTGACTACTTTTACATTTAAGAACCAAATGTATAACCATATAGATAAAGCCTACAATCATATGTCTGTATTTAGCATTACCAATTCAATATGATTTTAAGGAAAAATTTAAATTAATTCTGAACTAAGATTTAACGGATATCTATAACCTACGCAGTCGATTAGGGTTTTAGTAATGAGGAACATTTTTCAAAATTTTAAGCAAAATATGTTTAAAATCATCTAAATGCATTCGAAAGTAAAAATGTACGCTCTTAAGTAACCATAATTTATTAAGATTTGTTATTGCTCAAAGCAATTTCATTCTACAAAATATTTCCGAGTTTATGTTTTTTAACCAAGTTGTCTAGCAGTCAAATGCTTCGCTTTGGGTTCATCCACTATTTAAGTATTTCATCTAATCGATACTGTCAAATATGGGCAGAATATGAAAGCTCAAGCAGGAGCTGCAGGCTCCCGAGAACTTGTCAGTGTCATACCAAATGAATATTTGTCCCTGAGAGCTTTTCAGTGACAACGATTGCCTGTTTTTATAGAAAAATGTTCATCTTTGCTTTATATCTTGCATAAGTTTTCCTCTTTTCTTCCTTTTCATTGACTTTTTACATATTCCCATTTAAAACAAACAACAAGTAAGCTTATTTGCAACCGTCCGAAGGGGCATTATCAAAGAGCGTTTTTACATATTCACAAAAATATTATAAAACAAATCCTCATTTATTTGCCTGATATTCTTAGCCCCTTCAAAGCTAAGCCTGCTTTATCGAAAAGTTTTGAAAACAGGGCAGAATAAATTCTAATTTAATTTATGGAATTTTTGAAATATCAAATATAATATACATTACGGCCATAACAGCAATATACTAATATGAAAGTTTTGGTCGAGTTTCAAGCCTATTAAACTGATACCTTTAACATAAAAGTTATGTGAAAAACACTTTATCAGTGATAGAAATGTTTGACTGAAGATCAAATATTGAGCTTATTCCTTTTCCTTTGAATTTTACTGTTTCACTAATCTGAGAACTCCTACTTGAAGAATTTATATCCAATTAGATTTACATATTAGTACTCCATTCAGTGTTGAAAATTCCTCATATTTCTTATAAGAACAAAAAGCATTTTCCTTCTAATGAGAAATTACATATATGATTACATTGCAATGTCTACCACAACAGCCCACATCGGCCGGCCCACATCCCCCTGTCAAATTAAGACATTGGATTTCCATGCATAATCAACTCATCTACAGCTGCATCTGCATTTAGCCACCCAATGCCACTTGCCAACTCACCTCCTTTGCTGACAGAGGGTCGGATCCAAGTCCATTCTGCAAATAAAGTAGAGATTAGACTTAAATAGAACACATTGCCTAATTACGCGGCAAAGGAAAACCCGACCGCTGACCTCCCGCCCACCCTTAACCAACGTTTCATCTAAACAAACTTTTGTAGGCGCTTAAGCTTGACAGGAAGAGACTCAGGCACAGGCAGGGAGGTTGTCAGTTGAGTGGTGCAGCGGCAGTGTATTGAGGATGGAGAAGGGGTAGGGGTAGGGGAAGGGTGCTGTGTCGCGCAGACTTACATAACATATGGCGTTGGCGTTTCTGCGTACTTACCATGAAAACCATTAAATTGTAAAACGTCTTACAAAATAATAATTGCCCGGCAACGTTCTGGCCACGTTACGGCACTGCAACTGCAACAACAACAGCACAGCAACTGCAACAACAACGACGACGCCGACAATGGCAACAACAGCAACAATAACAAGAGTAGGTGGCGGTGGCAGAGGTACAGGAGGCACGGTTGCTCGAAATAATCGCTGCAACTATTGTAGTTTGTCTGTTTTGTCGCAGCAGCTGTTACCGTTTTTTGTTTCTGTTTTCGCCTTAGCTTTAGCTGCTGCTGCTGCATTTCCCAGCGAGAGGGCAAGGGAAGCTAAGATAATTCGCGATTGCGATTTGAATACCGATTCCCCCAGCCTTAACTTTGACTTCTAGCCTAGCGAAATGTGCGTGGCGGCCACCGAGGCAGCGACGGCGGCCGCATGTTGCCAGGAAAAGTGCATGCGTTTTGATGAATGCTGCTTTGTTAGCCGCTGCTGTTGCAACACCACTCGCTGGTTGTCGTTGCACTCTGCTGTTGTTGCTTGGGCTTGCCACTTTTCTTTGCTGTTCGCAGTGCGTGACGTTTTGCGTCCAGTGTTCGTAGCTTGAAGTTGAAGTTTAAATCTTGCACACTTGGCCCATAGGCAAATGTTTTATGAGGCGGACCAAAGGCATGAACAAGTCAAAACCGAAACCAACTGAGCCAGATCAGCTCATGGGCGGCGGCAAAACGCATATGTGCTACTGCTGCTTCATTTTGGACTTGGTCACTTAGCAATTATTGGCCCCATCCGGATAATGCGGCTCTGTTCACTTTATATATTAGCACACAGCACTTATTGCAGTGGCAGCGGCAGCTGAGCAGCAGCTTCCTGGGCGGGGGTGTTACACTTTGTTGCATATCCGGTCCCGGTGCCGCGGGCGCAACAATAACAAATACACGCACACACACACACACAAACACAGACACAAAAACAAACGCGAGGCAATGCGTTGTGATGCGCTGCACACTTAATTTGATCAACTGTTGATGATGATGTTGCTGCTGCTGCTGCTGCTGATGATGATTATGGTGGTGCTAGGCTAGGCACATGCTAAGTTAAGTACGTATGTATGGCAGCGACGGCAAACATCGTGTTTAAATTTATTGACACTCAACTATGAGAGTGTGTGTGTTGTGTGTATGTTTGTGTGCAAATTACAGCACATCCGTCATTTTAATTTCACTTAAAACACCATTTAAATCAGAAAACAGCCAACACGCACACACAATGCACTCGAAGCACGCACGACCCCAGCGCAGTTGCACGCACGCATTCACGAAACAATAAACGCACGCACGCACGCGCAGCAGAATCAGTCAGACGGCCAGTCAGTCGGCCAGGTCAACATCAACCGGCTAAAACGTTAACATAAAACGAAACGGAACTGAAACTGAAAACCGAAGCGTAACTGAAAATAGAAACTTAAAAAACTTAAAGAAGCAGTCCAAGAACGTCGTCCGACGCACACGTTCCGTAACGGCCGCGCAGCAAACTCGCACTGAAAGCATTTGATGACCAAAAGCCAAAAGCAGCCCCCCAAAAACAATCAAAGCAATATGTTCGCACCACGCCACAGTGGGTCAAAGCTGCAAAGTGTGTGATACAAATGAGTTGAGTTGGCTAAGATGAGATTTGAAAAGCTAAAAGTATTTGGTTGAGAATGGATGTGTATTTATATGATTAGTTCAGTAAAAAATACACTTTTTGCATCAAAATTCAAATGATTCACCGCAAAAAAAGCAAGGGGGCAGATATTTGTAGTTATCATCCAGTTCTACGAATGCATATTCTCTACAATTTACTGAACTTTGGAATTATTTAGATCAGGGCTTACTTATTTTGGAATAAGAATATGTAATATACCAAGCTTTAAGCCACCAAAAAAGTCATTGCTGGAATTAATGGTTCACCCAAAACCAGACAACTGAATTCTCTGACATTTTTATTAGTTGCTGATTTAATATTTAAGTTGGTACAAGATAAAATAAGTGATAACTTATGTATGTATCAATTCAATGTGAATTATATGAAATAACAGGCGAGAGCAGACAATTCTTATGAGAGAGAATAACATATGCGAATAGGCAAAACATAATAAGCAATTACAATGCTGTGCATTCTCATAATGCTGGTTGAATTCATTAGCTTACTGTACATAAATATGACTGAATATGAAAGTAGATAATATAATTGATATAAACTTAGTGTTCTTCCCCAACACCAAGAATGAAAAGTTATCACCGTTTACTACCAAATTAGATTTTTATTGAAAAAAGTTTACCTAAATTCATTACTTCTACATTTGTCAAAACTTTTCAATATAAATAGAAAGCAGCAAATTCAGCAAAAATGCCTTCTCTTCCACTGTGCCCTGGTGAATTCACAACTTCACCATTGCTCACGCTCACTGCTGTGTGTGGTGTGGCCAATATATTGTGTGTGTGTGTGTGTAGGGGCTTCCGTTTATGTGTGCGACAGTTTGTTTGTTTAGTTAAGGTGGAGCTAGGCTAAATGACAAGTTGGCGCTCATATTATTGGGTGGCCAACTGTTTACATTGTATATAAGTATGTAAGTTCATATGTATGTGTGTTTTTGTGTGTGTATGTATATCTTTAAGTGTGTCTGCCTTTGCGCATATATGCTGTGTGTTAATTAACATGCATAGCGCCGCAGCCACAGCCACACACAATGAGAGACGTTTGACAAGTTTTTGGCGTAGGTGTTGGCGCCAGCATTCCCATTGGTTAATGCTCGAGCTATGGCCCAAAAGGCAATTAATACATAGGCAAATCAGCACAAGACAAGGCACTGACGTGTGTTATACTTATACATATATATGACCATTGTATGCCTTGGTTTTTGTTGCTGTCCATCAACATTTTGTTATGTTTTGCTTAATCTGAACTGCATCTCTCCTTTGCGCCGCATTGCACGTTTTGTTTGTGTCTTTGCTTTTGCAAACGAGCCAAACTCTTGTTGGCCCAAACAGCTGTGGGAGTTTTTTTGTCGCGTCTACCGTTAGACATGGCCGCAGTCAGCGCGCATACGCTGTGTGATCCACTTTTCCACGCGCTTTGACAACCATTTTTGGTAACAATAAATCGTGATACATCATCAAAAGTCAATTCAAATGGTATGTATGTACGAGTATGTGTGTAGACAAAGTTGTTGTGAAAAAGCACAAAAAATATTTTAATTTTAATTGATTGTCGAGCAAGATTTACGTGCAGCAAAAGTTTCTTCTCACGCTTCCATCCATACACACATGCACACATACTGTAATACTGCTCGCTTAGATGGCAGCAGGATTAGGATTGTCAAATAAAAATGGAAAGTCGTTTAGCGTTTTCACTATACGCAAAAATTCCTCCACAAGCATTTATTTGCTGATATTTTTGTAATATCATTTATTTCTTTTGCATAGCATTTGGTATTCAAATCAATATCAACGCAATTGAAATCAATATACTACGTGACTTAAGCGTGCCGAATGCGTTTCAAACGGAAGACAGCGACGCAGACAAGCTCTAAGAGTATAGTAGTAGTATTTATTATACTCGTATAGCAAGGCCAAAGGCAAAGCTAAAGGCAATAATTTTAATAAAAACGTTTTTATTTCAAATAATGCATAGCATACTTTTAGGCAGTGAGTGAACAGGCGGTTCATGAGCACAGCTTGCCAAAGAAGAGAACGAAAGGCATTTGTTAATTAACTATTGTTAAATATATTTATATTTTTTATATTTATATATTTATATTATTTATATTTTACATGAAGATTCGAGATATCAAAATTGCATTGCTCACTTTCTAACCAAAAATAATGGGAAATATTTTGTTATTGCTTAGTTTTGGGTCAAAACTCTTGATATCGCAAAGAGATTCAAATGGGCTTACAGTCTTAAAGCTAACGAGCTTATATTATATTAAATTATTTTTATACAATGGCTGATATACAATGATCTTGTGCTGCTAATTAAAAAGAAGAAGACATAAAAAGCCAAAATGGCTCCTGCCCAATCGATTTATAGCTATAACGTTGAAATTTCATATGCCCTATAAGAATATAATTATTTTTTATCCTCTTGAACACTGTTTTAAAGTCACCTGAAATTTCTTGTAAAGCAATACACGAAGATGCAGACATATAAGAAAGTGTTGTCGAGGGAGTGGTATAGCGCTGTAGGGCACTTAGCTGCGGCACGGGCAACGCCAGGCTTTTGGAATATGCAGCTCTGCGAGTAGAGGAAACAGTTCTTCTTCATCTTCTTCAGTAGCAGTCTTTCTTTAAGTCTCCCTCCCCGCATTCTTTCTCTTATGGTATAAAAAGCATCCAGTTTTAATAGTCTTTTATAGATTTTCTATAAATTTATAGTTCTGTATTTTTTTAAAGTTTATTTTAGAAGTTTGCCATAATACAGCGAAGACAACAACCTTCAACGCAAGCTTTATCGAAAACACAAGGCAGCCTAAAAGTTTATTAGAAAACTAAGATTTTGTAATTTTGAAATGAAACTATATAAATGGATTTCTACCATAAATAAATAAGTAGTTTTTAAAACGATAAATAAATATATATATAACATTTAATAATAAATAACAAAAACTACATTTTATTTACAAAACTTTGACAAATAAACCATTTATTAAACCAGAAATTCTTATTCATTATATTGTTTATATGTAGAATGTATTATTAACATAATAAATGTAAATGTTATAGATATTAATAAAACTGACCAATTTAATTTGGTAGTGTTTGTTTTTTAATAATGTGCATAAATTAATATTTAGTATATCCAAAAAAAGAACTTTGGACCAGGTAAACGCAGAAAAACCCCTCGCTATGGCAAAACCCTCTAAGAGCGGTTTTTCTAGTCCTGGTTTAGGTAAGCCGTGCGCGGTTTTTTCCAGCGGAAGTTCGACCGCCGCATTAATCGGGTATTTTTGCTTTGGGAGACCAAGTCCAACGTCGAGCCCGAGTACCTTAAAGCAGGCCAACAGGCAAGGCGGATAATTATATCCGGAAATTTGACTTTTCGCTCGTATTTTTCACATTTTTGTGTTTTTCTAGATGAGATTTTTCGGCTCGCGGCCTGTGTGTGTGTATGTATGTGTGTATTTTTGTGTGGGAATTTACTAATTATGCATAATGAAACCTTTTTTGCGGAGTTTCCTGTCGGGAACAGTTTTAGTGTAGGGGTTGCGGACTTGGGCTTTATGATCTATGCAATGATTATATAATAATAACAATCGTTTTTGATATTGGTCTTAAATAACAAACACAACAAGTTTGTACAACAATTTCTGGTAAAACTATATATAGATCGAATTGGTTGTTTGGGGAAGTCTCAATTGGGCAAAGATGATTTTCATGTAAAAATTAATTATTCTTATGTATATTTTTATTTGATTAAATACTTGTAAATTCCTCTATAAATAATTTATAACAATATGGGCCAGTTAGATCTTCTGGTGAAGGTGAGCACAAACATGCAGTTTTTGAAAATTCCAACTACAATAACTTATTTCATTTTATTTAGACTTTCTTCTTTGATACATCATCAAGGAAAATACCGAAAAATCCTTGGGTTACAATACAAAAACCCGAAAAACTCCAGCCAGGGGCTCTTTGGGCAACGATGATGTGGACGATGACAAAACCCAGACGCGAACAAAATTTTGCAGCCGCCTTGTCAACGGCATGAAAATCCAGAAGAGCGGAAAAGCAAAATGAGCGAACGCCGGCCGAGCACACAAGCACAGCCTGACGTCATACCTGCTTTGTCGAGGCTGGCTGGCGCATATAGGCCGCTTGCTATGGCCAGAGGCGCTTGCGTCTGCGCTAGAGCGGGACGACACGAGTGACGAGCGCAGAGCGAGCGAGCGAATGGCGGGCGAGCAGAGCTAAATGTCAATTTGAGCAATGGCCGGCAGGATCGTGCATCAGTTGCGTTTCGTCATTGCTTGAGATCGGGCGTTCGGTCGTGTATCTTTATATAAATATAAGAATATATTGAAAGTGTAGTGATCTGTCATCATATACAATTATTTATATTGAAAGAACCGTTACGAACGATGAGCACTCGGTCAGTGTCACCGAAGGTGTTGCTGGACATAAGCTATAAGCAAACGTTGCCCAATATCATGGAGCTGCAGCACAATGTGATTAAGCTTATCCAGGTGGAGCAACAGAACTACATGCACAGCGGGCTATACATGCCACCCCAACAGCAGCATCAGCCACAGCAGGAACATCAGCCACAACAGCAACAATTTACGCCCCTGCCCTCACTGGCCCCCAATGCAGCCGATTATGCTGCTTATGGCCTCACTGAACTGGAGGATACGGATTATAATATACCCAGCAATGAGGTACTGAGCACCAGTAGCAATCAGAGTAATCAGAGCGGCAGCCTGGAGCTGAACAACAACAATAACAATAATCCGCATAGCTTTGATCAGTCGCCAAATGGCGGTGGCTCCTGGAATGTGCACGGCAAGCGGGCTAGAAGCAGCAGTGATTACCTCCCACTGCAGCCGGAGCACAAGAAAATCCTGCAGCACCAACCCCAGCAGATGTATGTCGACTATCTGCCCACCACAGTGAATGAGGTGGCATCAGCACAATCCTGTCCAACTGCTGGCGCAGGTCAGCAAAGTACCTGTGCCTCGCCCCATTCACATTTCGATTTTGCAGCCGATGAAGAGATGCAGGATCACAAATCGCAAGTCTTCAAATATGCTGCCTACGCACAACAACAGCAGCAACAACAACAGTCACAACGGCAGCAGTCCCACCCACAAGCTCAACTGCATTTCCAGAGCAACTACAAGCAGGGCTACGAGTCCTATGAGCCAGCCAACTCCTTAAACGGCAGTGCATACTCCAGCTCCGATCGCGATGATATGGAGTATGCCCGCCAATCCGTCCTCAGTTCGGTGGGTGAGCTGGGTGTCATGTCGCCCGCTTGTTTGGCTGATGATGGTAGCACTGGCAGCCTTAGTCTACTCGATGGCAGCTGCGATGCCGGCGGCAAGGCATTTCAAAAGCCAAGGCGACGCCTGAAGCGAAAGCCTAGTAAAACGGAGGACACTGATGAGTTCAGCAATCAGAGGGTGATGGCCAATGTGCGGGAACGCCAACGCACCCAAAGCTTAAATGATGCATTTAAGTCACTGCAGCAGATCATACCGACGCTGCCCAGCGACAAGCTGAGCAAGATTCAGACACTCAAGCTGGCTACGAGGTAAGTTTTGATCTGGTCGGTGGCTAAAATTAAATTTATACGAATATTTTTTGGATAGATTATATTATAAAGTATTCAAATTTATTCCTCATATATAATCTATAGTTAGATCGGGGTTAAAAGCTTCTTAAACGACAGTTAGCTTCTTTCTAGTTTAAATCCTGGGTATATGTATATGTATATATATAAATGTTCTTGATGAAGGTTTAAAAATAGGAACTTGAACTATTTATAGACATAAATAAATTTTTGATTTATATATGGAAACATTTTAAGATACATTTTTATATCGATCAAAGGCGTTTGCAAACATTCTCAAGCCATAGCTTAAGGACATTACAACAAATTCATCCTTTCTATTTTAAATAATGTCCCTTCGTAATATATATTTTCGAAATTCTTAGTGGAGTTTCAGCATAACCCTCTTATAACTAGAACTCTCTATCTAGAGGGACTTATGGTTGGATTTCATATTTAAATTAAATTAAATCAAAAATTATAAATCTTCATAAGATCCACTGCATATTTTATCATTTATGCCTCAAATAGTTGATTAATTTCTCGTAAAAGTTAAAGGATTGACATAGATTGGCATAGTTTTCGATTTACAACATTTGTATAACATATTACAAGTTTTCCATATGAGGATTTGAAATGGTATAGATTTGATAAATCTGACAAACTTGGATATAAACGTATCAGTTTAAAGAGCATTCACTTTCGTATACATATTATTCCTATTTCCTATGTCTATTTTTCAACTATTTAAAGGACAACTTCAATAAAAATATATTCTATGCTGCAAAAGTTGACCATTTTCAGTGTATATAGAATGTATATGGAATGCTCTTGAAAAGTATTTAGGATGATTTCTGCTTTTCTTTAAAACCTACAGTCACCGTCATTGGGCATATAAAAGGCTTCCAATTCAAACAAATTATATTTTTCTTATCTTCCTTTTCACAGATACATAGATTTCCTCTGCAGAATGCTGAGCTCTAGTGATATTTCCCTGCTAAAGGCTTTGGAAGCTCAATCATCACCAATTTCGTCGGGTTATGGCAATGCCAGCACCTTGCTGAGTGCCGCCAATGGAGCCGAAGCTGATCTCAAGTGTTTGCGTAAGGCCAATGGAGCACCAATAATTCCACCCGAGAAGCTGAGCTATCTGTTTGGTGTGTGGCGCATGGAGGGCGATGCGCAGCACCAGAAGGCATAGCTGTAACTGGCGGTGGCGGTTGGTTGGATTGGAATGATTTGGATTATGGTTTTTATGGATGATTCATATCGCCATGGGGGCTTCCAGTTACTGAACATATACAGCGTGAATTCCAGAGCATTAACAGCTCTCTCTCTCTCTCTTTCTATCTATTTGTCTTTGTTGCTCTTTACGTATAGCTGCTTATTTCCATAACTATTAGATATTTAAGGATAAAGTATTTAAAAAAGAAACTTGTTTTAGTTTTAATTCTTAATTATTAGCCAACTAAATTAATTGTATAAAGAAACGAAACACAAATACACAAAAACTGCAAAAAAAAAAAACACAAAAGAAGAACAGAAATGTGCCGCCATTTTGTATTATTCGTATAGCTAAGAGTTCTTTTATGGTCTTCTCTCCCCCTCTATTAAATTAGGCGCGAAAATGTCTTCGTCGCTGTTGTCTTCGTCGGGCTGCTGTCTTTGTCTTCGTTGGGGGGGTCTGGGTCTCGACTTTATATGCATGTACAATGCGAATACAATCGTCAACGACGACATACTTAGAGCGTAACGTCAGCCTTTATGTATCTCAAAGATACATGAATACATGATACTCGTATGTACAATTTGAAACATTCATGGGAATGGAAATGGAAATGAGCATGGAGATGCAGATGAAGATGAAGAAGTAGGGAGGGAGGAACAAGGTGACACATCCACATCCGGTGATTTATGTTCGAAGTTGTTGCCACTGCCACATAAAAACTATTTACAAAGTATTCCAACAACAGCAACAACAGTAGCAACACAAAACATCAAGTATTTATGTCGCCAAAATGCCTATTTAAAATTCTCATAATTAGCTCAGTCAGGCAATGCTATACCGAGTATAGAATGCTTCTTCAACATACTTATGCGAGTAAGTACGACCACATAGTTGTCTCTCGGCTGGACTATCTTCAAAGGCACACAGCACATCACACAGCAAATATCGTTCTTAGTTGTTGAGTTAATTGCTTTTTAAATGACAGCTGCCTGGCATAAGCATATTGGCTCTGTTTACAAAGTAAGTTTTCGAGATATTTAAATACATACATATATACATATACTTCATACTAGATTGCTGCATGTTGACAGGTTGTTGGTACAATTTGTGAATATGTCAGATGCGATCACATCTGTTAGATAAATTGGAAGTTTGTTAAAGATCATTCATTAAGGCTAAATGATTGTGTACTTGGTTAATCGCAGCAGTAAGGTATACTTCAGTATCAATAAACTTACAGGTATATGGGCCTTAATTGGAAATCTATGAATATACAAATCTTTGTCCTGATTGCCTGAGCGATTGAGGAACAAAGCGCAGGCCAAAACATAATAGTTTAGTTTGGAAACTTCGAACTATAAGAGAAACAAAATCAGGCTTAAAATTTGTATGAAAATGCACTTATTTGACAATTGTAAATGTTATATACGACGAATACTAAGAAAAGGTTAACTTTTAGATGCATGCAAAATGCTTTATATATCTCTCGTTCGTCCAATATTTGAAGACTGTTCTTGCGCCTCGAGTCCTCAGTACCTTATATACCAGGACCAGATAGAATCTGTTTAAAAACAATTTCTGTTGTTTGCTCTTCGTGGTCTAAGTTGGGATCCACACCTACAACTTCCATCATACTCTGGTAGACTTAAGCTGTCACCGTGTGATGTTTGTGCACCCACTGATTAATGGTGCAATTGATTCTTTGGATCACCTCTTTCCGAATCCTAAAGCACTCTTGAATTGTTTAATGATAGTGTAAATATGCCTGCTGAAACAGAAGTTGTTGGGCATTTAAAACACCTAAATCGATAATGGAAGAGCTGCGATCTTATTGATCGCTTCCAATAAAGTAAGATGCCATAGTGAGTGTCTTAGAATCGGAGTCAAAGACCAGATGGTAATATAAGGACATTCATCATATGCTTACATCCATTTCTGGTACAGCCTTGAAATTTGGTATAAAGGTTATTTAGATGTGGAAAATTATGATTCATTGGAAATTCCTTGAGCTTGTCTATCCCATAAAAGAGAATCCGGGCAATGCTGGATAAAATTGCTAATTAGTAGTAAAGCTACGTTTTTTGGATCATTGAAAATAAACACATATAGTCATATAACAACTTCGTAACTGAGCATTTCAGAGGCTGCTGAAATACAATCCAATCATGACATTTAAGATCAATAAAGGAAATAAAACTGAACAAGGTAAATTGACTCCAAGTTTGTATGATCAATTCTAAGCAACAAACATATACATAACTTGCTTTTTTTTCTCGATTTTAATTTTCTATAATATTTCCACATTTGCCAATAATGAAGACCAAATCAAACCTCAACAGATTTCTAACTTTATGTTTTACCATATGATACCATAACTCGGAACCCTTTCATGCAAAGAAATCATATTAGTTGCAGTCAAATCAAAATCCCTCTAGAATTACCTTATCCCTGGGGAAAGCAGACAACTACCATTTTCTAATTTTGGAAATGACATTAAAAACCACCTTGAGCTGATGCCGAAGACGACGTCGAAGACTACCCCAAAAAGTCCGCACTGTCAACGCCCCCATCCGAGGGATACAAGCAAATGTATGTGGGTTCCCATGTTTGCTTTGGTCCATAAAAAATATTTGAAGATGGTCTCAAATAACACTCACAAGGGGCTTCAATTGTGTAACTAATTTTAGAAAGAGGCAGCAGTAACAGACACACACCCGCACACACAAGCAGAATGCAATCCTCGCAGCAAGGATTTGGCTAGAGATACTGTCTGCTTGTCCATAATTTTTCGCATGCCAATTTCACATGGCCGTTTAGGACAATTGTTATTAGATGCAAGCACATGGTAATCAATGGCATGTGCTATGCGCCAGCAAGCAGCCAGCGCAAATTCACAGCGGCAAGGACCTCATGCGAGGCTAGCAGGGCTAGCCAAATACCAGTATTATGTAGGAGTTTTCCAACATATGTGAAGAGGTTTGCCGGAGTTTTTCACATTTTCAACTCATAAATGAAATGAAAACAATAGCTCGGTGCGTGCGTGTGGGTGAAGGATCGTTGCCGGGAATGATCTAGCTGGCTCACTGCTGCTGCCATGTTGTTTTTTCCTATCCCTCGCTGACTCTAAAGTAGGCGCCGCCAGGCAAAACTCAATGGTAGCCGTTGTACCTCTGACTTCAGCCAAAAGAATGTCTGGGGCTTATGTACAAATGCCTATGTACTACATACGTACTCGTATTTACCAAAAGGTTCATTCATCAGAGACATTCTGGCGAAATGGGCGTTTAAGTAAGCAATGGGCATATAAATCAATGTTCTCTTTTTTGTTGCCTGTCGGCTTTGCATTTAATTAGATGCAGTTTTCTATTGTTCCTTTTTTTTTCAGAGGAAGTGACTTTTGTATTAGAAATATTTTAATGGTATGTTATGTTTTTTTTTGGAATTTTTTACAAAATCATTGCTAACACAACTGACAACTAAATAGTACAACTACAACTTAATATAAGCTAATTCAACAAAGGAGATCGTAATTTACTTTTATTTTTGGTATTAAGTATTGTCATGATATTCAGTTAAGGTTCTCCGGTCGATCTAGATCCAGTCTATACAAAGTAAACTTAATGGTAATCCCTTATATTCCGATATTTAAGACATTTTTTATAGTTAAGGATTAAGTACAGTCTGTGTGTTATACAGTAAAAGTTTCTCGGTGACAATTCTACAAAATCCTCAGCATCAAACAGTCTCATGTAAGGAAGTCTCCTTATAAGAGTCATGTTCTCTGTCCTCTTCTTGAGACCCATCCATTGGCTTAAAAAAGTCGAGTATTCTATTCTTAAAGTAGCTTGTACATAATTCTATATAGCTTTCATATCAAACGATTTATGAATTTGGCCTCCTTTGTTCTGAGTGTAACGTTAATAGGCCAACCATAAACTAAAACACAAAAGATGCATACCAGTATAGCAACAACGGAGCCAAGTCTCATGTTAGCATTGCCAAAGCAATTGGCCAGATGCCTTATTCTTATGTCTGGCCATGTTAAAATCAAAGCTGTGTGTCCAAAAAATATATGATGCGTTTCACATTTCAAAGTAACAAGCCTACATAGCACTTATTTGCAGGCTATGATCGTTTTTAAAACGGAACGGAAGCAATGCCAGACTGCTGCATCATGACCCATTCTCATGCAGACTCATGTATGCCTTGCTGATTGATTTGGAGCGGAAAGCTGCTACTGCTACTGCTGCTCCTGACTCTTGCTCTTCTGTGTCTCCTACGTTCCTCTCTCTGGCTCTGGCAAACATAGCATCCAAACATATGCTTCATGCTACGCTGGGAGCGACACAATGTGCAAAAGGCTGGTTAATTAAAATCGATATATAGAGGTGTGCACTGATGACTGCAGTTGGTTTTATTTTCTTGGTATTGTTGTTGTTAGTCATGTCATGTTGTTGTGGTTTTCTTCGGCCTAGTTGTTGCTTGTTGTTAGTTGCCAGGTCTTGCCTGCATTTCTAGAGAGTGGCAGTGCGAGCGCGAGTGCGAGTGCGAGTGCATTTGCCAATCAATCAACGATCAAAGTTCATAGCCATAGCTGACTAATGGCGAACTGCCTCCAGTCAGTCGACTTATCCATCAACAACAACAACAACAAGAACAACAACAACAACAATTACAAAAGTCAAAACTAATGTACTACTATGTATGATCTACAAATACACATATGCTATATGTGTGAGTGCATGTGTGTATATAAATTCATAAAGAAAATCAATGAAAATGTTAAAACAAATGTGATCAACGACTTTGTAATACACTTTGAAGTTACAAATAATTCGATATTCAATATAAAATCCAACAAATTTAAAAACTTATTTTAATGTTGTCATATTATTTTTATATATTTTCTTATTCAATTTAAATAAGTTTCGATATTAAATTAGATTTTGTTGATAATTTAAATATTGATCAGATTTGGTATATTGCGTCTATTGTTTATAAACACACAACTTGTACAGACTCTCTTAAAGAGTAACTTTAACTGCAATTTGGTCCTATGAGCACTCTCTCCCAGGGGCTCTTTGGCAGATGTTTGCGACTCATTTGTATTTGTTTTCTATCCGATTTTCTACTATATATTAAGTATTTGCAAGCAAATATCGTTAAGCCTGAGCCACTCTAAGCCTAAGTATAGAAATCGAATAGCGATGAAAATATCCTAATCTATTCCAATTGACTGTCCCAGGTTGAAACTTATGATCAGCAGAGCCGGGCAAGCCTTAATATCTGTGCCTCTCTTCTGTCTATGTAAAACCCCATACTGATATGTTCATTAGCTCACATACTCATCCTTTGTTAGAGTATTACAAAAATCGTATACACAATTGCTTGTAGGCGCGAAAAAAGGGGGCGCAGCTTATGCGTTCGTCTTGCTGACGGCCGGTTGATTCCCCTCTCCCATTTCGAATTCTACTTATAAAGCGTTGCCGCTCGCTCGCTCGTTCATACATTTTGCGGACGGATCTTTCTTTGGTCGCATAAATATTTTGCTTTTATATTTTTTCAGCCGAAGATGCGCAGGCACATAAAAAGCAACTCACACAGATGCCTATACACACACGTACACAGCTTGTATGTAGTTGTCTATAAACAAAAAACAGTCCATAAAAAAAGCATGAAGGCAATGGAGTCGACAGGCACCAATCCAGGACTGCGACGTCGCGTCTGCGTTGGCGGTCGCCATCTACCAAAAAAAAAGAACAACAAAAAGAAAAGACACAACATCAACTACACCGGACTTTTGTTTATTTACACAAAAAACATTTTAGTGATTTGGCTTTCGGGGCGCAGGCTGGCAGGCAGGCAAACAGGCAGTTCAAAACAGAGCCCCCAAAAAAAGTCAGGAAGTAACTAAATTGTTGTACCAAAAGCAAACTAAAAAGCATTTTATTCTTGGGAAAATTATGACTAATTATGATAAACAATTATTTTATTATAATTTGTTGTTTGTAGTTTTTATCAGACTGCAAAATGACCTGCACCAGGTGTACCCAAAAGTATCCCTAAATAATTCGAACATAGCAAGACAACTATTGATCAGTTTAGTGATATTTGCAATATATTTTATCTATAATTTATATAATTTTATTTATATGTAAATAGCTCTTTATTGACCTTATTAGTTCATATTAATTATTGATAATTTTCGTTGATTTTGACAGCAACAATTCTAAAGAGTATCGCACTGAATTACAATGGCCGACAGTTGGCGAAGTTGTCTGATTCTTAGAACGCTATCCGCTGCATTTGATGTAAACGCTTGACACTTTACGCCAGTATATGCCGTCACCCCCATTCCCCCTCTCTCCATCATCCCAATGAACCGCAAGCAGGCAACATCTGGCATTGTACAAGATTAATTTCTGACAGCGCGGGATCTCCGATTCTTCCCATACATATATATATATATATGTGTGTATGACTACAAAATATAAGATAACTCAGCTGATGATGGACTGACTGACTGAAGCTGCATGCTGAATGCGAGTTTTCCACGCCACACTTTTCACGGTCACATATCCATCAGCCGCATAGGAAAATACTCGTACTTAAGTACAAGTATTCGAATTCGAATTTCACTTGATGCAAAGGCGTCAGCGCGTCTCTAAACCTAATCATATGGCGTCGACAATAAAATATCGCCTTCGGCGAAGCGATTCACATTTTTCGGGGGATTTGGTGGCACTCTTTATGGCTCAGCCTCACGCTTGTTGATCTTTAGTACTTCATTATAAGCATACTAACGATGTTGTTTTAATGATCTTCTGAAGTTGAAAAAATCCACTTGACAAAATCGAAAACCAAACCAAGTCAAGAAGAACCGAACCAACGAGCACACTCAAGTGTTTCACAGCGAGTGGGAGAGGAGCATCAGCAAGGGACAAAGTATTGGTAACGGAGTCATGCAGTAGCATATATGTACATAATTATATATATACAGACACAAATGCATGTAAGTATATGTATTTATATGCACACTTCGCCAGATTGCTGCACTTTCCTTTTTTTTTTTTGCACAGACATTTATGCCTTTGGGGGCAAATGTGTGAAAAGTCCCATTGAATGTCGGCCATAACATGGACGCCTCGAGTAGGGGAATCTGTTGATTGCCGAGCTATATAAAAATTGTTAGAGACATGCATGAAATGCCATTGAAAGTTTGTGTTGAAAGATATATAACGGCAGGTAAATTGTAAGACAAGCGTTGAAGGGTGACAGAGTTAAATCCTAAAAGTATGCAACTGTTTTGTTGCAATGTTCGCAGAGGTTTCAAATGTTTGATATTTTCGAGATTTATACTAAAATATTTTTACAGCTGTTTAAGTGGTTTCCGTTAGAGTTATGACATCTTAAATTTTAAAAAGAGGCCAAGAAATTCACTCATACTCATTTTATTGATGCTATTGATCTGTTTGTTGTTGTTGCTGTTGTTACAAGAAGTTTTTGTGGTTTTCTAGAAGTTTTTGGATATAACCAATATATAAGTCGATCACCACTTCATCTTTGAAAAATTATATCTATCACTTGAATTAAATTCTTCGCCAACTATAACAATGGCGACTTTCCTTTTTGTTGGTGCATTAAATTGGCATTCATGTTGCCCAACACATCTTTTATCTGCCTTAATAACAACTTTGTAATTATCAGCTGGCATTTGTTCAAGAGAAGTTTTAAACAACAGCAGCTTTTAACAGCTTATGTTGATCAAAAAGTCTTTGTAATATAGCGACAATTTCACGATCAACACATGTTATGAATCGACAACGTTGATTAACTTGTTCATCATTGTTTCCCATATAGTAGATTTGGAGAATTTTGTGTTCTGCATTCGACAATGGTAGCAGTGATCCAGCTGGATGATATATTTAATCCTTTACCTTGCACGTGGACATGAAATTGTTTCGCACAACATTTGCTGCATCGAAGGAAGTCATTTGGAAACATGAATTGTATTTCCGAATTATAGACAAAATCTCTCTTGATCGTCTTGTTTCGCCGGATGCCAACGAAGACAACAGCTCTGGTGTCGAATTTAATGGTGACAGTCTAACTTTTCCATTCGCGCCCTTGGCATTCCCCTGGCCCGTATTATTACACAATACAAATTTTATACCCATCGGCCCAATAGCCTAGGCGAATATAAAAGATACGCAGATAAACAAATTATATTATATATATTTTCATTGGGAAATGAAATTTGAAAGCTAGTTAAAGACTTCGAAAGTCAATTTGTAGAATATGTTAAGTGGACAATTCCTTACTTCTACTCACTGGCAACCATCAAATACCTAACCAAGAAATATTGTTAATATGTTTTATTACGTTTATCTAATTTCCATTATTATCCATTATAAAGCTCTAAAATCAAACTACACACACATACATATGTATAGCCATAACTATTTTAATGTGTTTACCTCAGCTTTCCATCTATTTACATTTACATAAAAGTGAGTAAATCAATACTTTCCAATAATCAACAGCAATAACGATAACAACAATAATAATGACGCGTTTCTAGTTGTCTATGTGTACTTCAATGATGTGCTTGTGCAAAGTGTCTGATCTTTTAAGCTCTGTCTAATTGCCACTCAAATGAATCAGCCAGTTATGTAAACGTGGATAATAAGCCCACGTGCGACCCAATGTCGTGTTGATTTGATTTTAACTGTATAACTGCTAGCTGATATAACTGATTAGCTATGTATATATTACTTATATTCGCAATCGAAGGTACAGGCATTGTTAAAGTTCAATCAAGTTCAGTTAACTACTTACACTTAACAACAAAGTTGTAAGATGAACAAACTTGTTACTAAGCCAATTATTCAATATATTCGATATGTATATGTAAATGTTTATCACTCAATGATCGACCCTAAATGTGCAAATTAAATAAACAATGGGAATTTGAACACTGGACAATAGGACTTGACCATCATCGTTTAGTGTATGGTTAGGTTAAGCGTCTTACAAGTATCCTTCGCATGAACCATCGCTATCAATTGGAGTCTAACTGTGAGAAGGCGAATGTCCCAACGCATTTCAGTTATTCATAAAAAGGCTTCGATAGGTATCTAGGTATGGCAGGGTATAATTTATATTAGCTGTCAGCTAAAGAAATTCACAAGTGCACTCACTCACGCGTGGCTTGATCTGGAATTATTCAAAAACAATTCAACGAAAACAAGATAGAATTAAAAAGAAGTTCAGTTGATCGAGCCTAACAGCTGCTTACCTTTAAAATGCAATAAAAAGTTGGTCATGTCTGGTTGAGCTTTGATTCATTGCTTAAATATATAATATAAAGTTAAGTGCAATGTAATTTAAAGTGAAGCTATTTGGTAAACAATCGCATATGAGTGTCTAGACGAACTACAGTTTGAGTTGTTCTTTAATAGAGATAATATACGGGGTGTGTGCACATTAACAATGAGTGCAATAGTACAATGGCGATACAATTTTGTTGATATAATTAACATAAGATGAAATAAACTGTAAACAATATCCTTAACTATAATTTCATAGCACAAATAGGCACTTTATCATATTTTCTAAAGCAATTTTCACAAATTAATGACTTAAATGTCAGCTTTCTAGATTTGAAGTGCCACAAGAGAATCTTTTTTCAAGATGTCAGACCCCTTTTTCATTTTAACTGGCAATATAAACACACCAGGCAATGCCCCTTTCCACCTTTTTAAATTTGACGCAGAACAACAATATAAAGAAACACAAGAATATGCAAATCATTTGATATTTAAGCAGTATGACCAGATATGTACCCGTGCCAAACAGCTGTCACACAGCGATGAAAATGTTAGAATATGTAAGCGAAATGTAATCCACGTGTCATACCAATCTTATTTTACTGCTTACTTTACAAGCGATATATATATATATATATATATATATATATATATATATATATATATATATGTTGCTGCATATATCCCTTATCCAACCAGAACATAATCCAGCTTTAATTCCGTTTATTTCTGTGTTTGTAAACGTCTCTTATATGCCATATATACTTATTTACATCTATAAATTACCGTTCATTTCCGTTTATTGTAACGCCCCCTAAATAGACATTGCAATGTACTTAATCGCGTTTCGTAAGGCGCCTTGTACTTAAAATAGACTTAATGGCAAAATACTAGTTAATATTGCAAAACGTTTTTTGTGCAAATTTTCGTCTCGAAAATTATGCCAACTCATGCCACAGTAAGCTGCTGCATTTACTTATATATAACTGTGGGTATATATGCACATGTCAAGCCATATTGTACAAAAAAAACTAACTGGGTAGAGCAGAGTATGAGGTGGCGGCGTCTGCCCTTTTACTCAATTTTCTTGGGGGCAATGAATGCAACGCTTCAATTGCTTATATGCAGGCATAATAAGAGCATGAAGAAGAAAAAGTCCGAGACAACCCAGAAACGGAAAGCAAGAAAATAACAAACAGTCCAAAGTTAAACACGTGTTTTGAATTAAATTAGCAAAACGTCTCTTGCCTGGTTATTGCCATTTTCTGTCTCTGAGTTATATCCATTAGAAATTCTTGGCGCCCGCTCTCAATGGCAACATCGTTACACTATACTCTATAAATGAAATTGGTTTCAATTTTTCGATGTGTTTGTAATAAATCAGGAAGTACTGTATTATTTTGTAAAAAATTTGATATGTACATATACTGTTTATCAATATTTAGGCCCATTTTGAGTTTTCACAAGTTGATTTTAGGCCTTGCCTTAAATGTCAGCTTATCTAGTCTTTTGATATTTGAATAATAGAACTTTACGCACCTAGCAATGTCCTCCTTCACTTCAACTGACTGGCTATGCCCTTTCCACTTCAATTAACAATTTTAAAATCCTTTTTTCTTAAATCAAGTGTGACCAGATAAGCACGCGTGCCAACCACCTTTTGTCAGACATCATTGGAAATGTTAAGCAAAATGCAAAAGGAAGATCTGTGTGAAGATGTGAAACCAGTCCTTAGTGTTTTTAGTAGCTAACATTATAAACAGAACTTTCATGTCTAAACTATTTTCTTGATTAAGCCATGATATGTTAATGTAGTGGAAAAAGCTTAGATAGAAATTATACAGTTGAGGGCGTCCGACATTGAAATACTCTGTTCAAAGTTCATAGATTATAAATAGTTATAAATACACATTGATGAACAAATGATCGCGGCCATAAAATGTCAACTAAATTAATATCAAACATCTAGCTTCAAATTCGTGGTTGCTTTTTAATAAATTTGTTTTTAGCTATTATATGTTCATCTTGGAGCAAGGGCATTTCAGTTGCGGCTGAATATACATACCATTTGATTTATGTTTCCCATATTCTTGTTAGGGTTTACCAATTAGAGATGTGTAGAATTCACAAGAAATTTGAACAAACTGTTTCACCTGGTCTAATCTATATAATAAACATTCATCAGTAACGGCCTTAGCAATGGCAGTTTTAAAATGATCACGCACTTATAAGCAGGAGCACATATCAAGTACTAATTGCCAAATTGACGCAGTTCCGATTCGAGTTTTCCAAAAAGATACTTTAGTATGCTACTAGGCTATCAGCTCTAACTTGTGCGAATTATAAATTTGACTAAAGATATTGATTTTGACCTCCCCTAGCCACCCCCTTGGACAGGCTGACCTCCCCCTCCACCCCTTTGAGCAATGAATTGTTAGCTATTCATTAAGTATTAAGCTGGTTAAATTAAAACTTAATATAATCATGCACAGTTGGGATTTTTTTGCTGTCACGATCACGCACACTCACGAACGCGACCTCCTCACACATCTCTAGTTTCGATTAAATAAATTCGCATGCGGCGCATTCACGTGTTGGATATTTATATGAAAGCAACAACAACAGATCTCAGCAAACTTCAATAAAATGCTGCAAACATTTAATAACAATGCAAACAAAACACATACTAATGTAGCCCTCACACACACATACTCGTACATAAGTACATGTGCAGTCTACATCATTCAACCTGTTGCTGCCAGCGTTAACAGCGCAGCCAGCCGAGGCAGCTTTTGCTTAAACTGTAAACTGTGTTGTGGCTTTTGGGCGCAGTTGCCAAGCTGAGCTGCTGGCCTAAAGACGCGATAACAAGAGAAAACAAAAGCACGAAAAAAATCAAGATCAGAGCTGACTTTGATCTTGAGAATTAAGAAAATAAAATTGTAAATTCTTAGCGCCTAAAAAGTGTTGGCGTATAAAGAAAGTGTAAGCACTATTAACTCGTGAAATCTTTAAGCCTGCCACATACGGATATACACAAATGAGACTTCATTAGTGAGAAAGACAAAAGAAAGAAGTCAGTGAAAGTGAAGAAGACGACTCGTCGTTGGCATCCGCATCTCGGTTGTTAATGCTGATGAGGAGATGATGTTAATGCTGTGCGAACTCTGTGGGTTGAGGTTGATTAAGTGTAGTGCCAACAACAGCAAGAGCTCCCAACACATCTGGCAATTTCGAAACACACCTGATGAATGTTTGCATGTGCAAAAATCTTGCAAATTTTTACAACTTTTGAGTCGGATGTGTCAAAAACAAAAGACAACAACAATAAATGCAAGATGAAGGTTTTGGTTTATGCGTGGCAAATTGTGCAGATTTGTGAAATTTCAGTCTGAAATTCTCGCCTAAAATTGCACAAAAAACTTAATTTTCCTATTCTAAAATGTACTAGAACACAATTTTTAATATTTTTGAATTTTGCATATTTGGAAATCATGTCTTTACCGTTTTATATCAAAGCACAACGATTATTATCTAAAAATTGAAATTTTATTTAGATTTAATCTGGAAATCCTTGTTTGATGACTATTTAAACACAAACTATTCATTCCCAAAAACCCTTCGAAACTCAAAACATTTAATTCACAACCGAAGCAAACTATCTAATCGTATATGAAACTCTTTGTAATTGTCCTTAAAGACTAACTGACTGTCGAACAACACTTAGCCAAATGCTAATAGCTAGGAGGTTAACATTTTCAGACAAACATGATTTCACAGTGAAACCAAAAATGGGTGAATGTTTATACGGCATTCTAAGCAAGATTATCGTATGTATTGTTGCCTTCTGAACGCAGAACATAGAATGGGACATTAGACACATTGAACCGTAATTACAAAGATTCATTAAAAATTGGGCAGTGCCTCTTATAATCTTAAAAACCTTATAAGCTCTACTAAGGCCCATATCTTGCACCTGATCATTAAATTCATAGCTTATATCCATTCTACTTCGTATTACCTCAACACTCTTATACCGAGCCAACAACAGAGATGTTTTAAATATATTTAAACTGTTACTTTTGACCTTACTTCAGTGAAAGATTCATATGATTTTTGAAAATCTCGAGATGGTGTTGCTTAGGCTTAACTGAGCTACGGCAATGTTCATTGAATTAACTGGAAATTCAAAGTTTACTACACATCACATATTTACATATTAGATAAGTTCTGTTTATCTGAACACCAGCATGTCGTGATGGTAATATAACCCATTGGATTTTCCAAACCCTTAGTGCAGCTAAGAATATCAATGCAGTATTGAAACATCGATTTTATCAAAATATTGTTGTTAGTTTTCGATGAGCAAACGAGTATATTGTATTCGTGCAAATGTATGTAACAGGCAAAGGGAAGTGTCTCCGATCTTGATCAGCATCAACAGCCGAATCGATCTAGGCATGTGCGTCTATCCGTCCGTATGAACACCTAGACTATAAGAATTAGAGTTACCAAGTAGCCACCTCTCGTGGGTCGTCAGATCAAGTTTGTTTTATAATTTTGCCCGTATATCTAACACAAATTGTAAAGCTTATATGTATTAGCACATAATCTACCGATATGCCATATTTCATTAAGATCGAATAATAATTACAGACAAAATCCTAAAAGAAATATTTAGTATAAGAGTATCCCACCCCCAAAAGAAATTTATCGAATATTGACTAACTGCTGAGGACGAGTATCTTATAGTCGGAATATGGACTATAGCGCTCTTACTTGTTTTTATTTGAAAACCTCATGTAGTCATAAAACAAAGCTTCCAATAACTTTAATTTGAGTGAATGTCTAGACTTTTTCCAAATGAAAAGCAATTTTTGTATAGCCTCAAGCCAGCCAAATATCGTAAAATACTTGGCGCACAAACACTTAAATGACTAAACTCGTATTATATCCGCACTGACACGCATAAACTGGCACAACAACAACAACAACAACGGCAACACTCAGTCTTAGCCCCAAGACCTCACCTTGAACGCAGGCAACAACAAAAGCCACATAAAGCATCAGTCAAAATATACTCGTAGTACCAAAAACAAAAACCACCTTAAAAAAGGCCATTTTTCTTAGTGACAGCTAACTATTCATACGAAGTGCAATTTAACTAACTTATATTTCCATCTCTCTCACTCTCTTTCTTTAACTTGCACACCTAATTACCTATAATTTCATTTGAAAAGTAACAACTTCAACTGCAGAAACAGAAACTTAATTGGAAAACAAAAACCGCAGGGCAGAGCTTAACATAGGCTGGCATTAACAGAGCCAGAGCCAACTGAGCCGAACTGAGCCTCTGTTAATCGACATCGTATAATTGCAAAATGAGCCCAGCGGCAGCTGAAGCTGGGACAGAGGCAGTGGGTGCCCCTGGCCACAGTTCGACGGCCTTGAACTCCACACAGGTAATTATATATCTATACAATATAGTTAACATATTTTCGATTTCGTGCTCTACTCGTATGCTATTATAAACAATAAAATTCCAAAAACTCAGATAGTCATCAATTTTCTATACGACGAATAAGAGAAAAAAACAACGAAAAACAAGGCCAAATTCGGGTACCCGAACTTTATGTACCCTTGCAACTGTCACGGAAATTTTCTCCAACTAAATTCCAACCGATTTCGGGCAACTTGCCTCCAAATGAATTCGATATAATGGGAAGGTTTTGGTTTATTGAAAAGACAATTTTTTATTTTAAATTGAAGTACAAAATGTATTAATAACGAGAATATTTTTTGAATTTTTTGTTTTCTTTTTTTGGGTTTCACTTTTACGTTTTTGTCTACTAGAATACGAGTATAATAAATCCGAGGGGTATATCATCTTTTATTAAATTGAATATCATCACAATCGTATATAAATCATCACAATGCAAATGTCAAAACAAACAGTTAACATATTTATTGCATGGAAACAATTTTTCTCTATATGAGTATCGGATTATCATATGTATTATTGCCTTCTGAACGCAGAACATGTCCCAAGTCCCGAGATGTCCTCGGTAAAATTGCAAGTCGATAGCTTCAAAACTGAGAGACTAGTTCGCATAGAAACAGACGGACACACAGGCAGACAGACGGGCATGGCAATATTAAGTCGGCTATTCATGCTGATCAATAATATATATTCTTTCTTCTTTCTATGCGTTACAAATATCGTGACAAAATAATAATACCCACTGCAAGGGTATAAAAAACCTGAAACCAGTTTTAATCATTGGGTCGGTCTCCGTATTCGCCGTTGTTGTGGCCGCAGAATTTAATAAATATGTACATATACATATATATAATGTCAAGACTTATCAAGTTCAACTGGAGATTTTATGGTAGCATCTTTAAATATGTACATATTCGCTTTTTGTCGCGTGTTTTTTTCCAAATTCAAGTCCATGGCCTGAGATCAGTTGGGGAGCGGTGTGATGGTTTGAGCTTTTATATTTCACAATGTTAAAAACTTCCAATCGGCTGGCAACTTATCACGATACGCTGGAGTGCGCGAGAGGTGCCTGCAAAGGCCACAAAGTTGATAGATGAGCGGGAAGGGGGGCAGAGTTTTTCCTGTTGAGGTAGTTGCTGGCAACTGTACAGTTCTTGAAGCGCAGCGCGTTCTTCTCGGGCACTTTGACTAAGAACTCTTCTTCCACCAGCTAGACAAAAAGAGGGCAGATCCCTAGATACCAAGGAACCATAGCGTATGTTAGTCGATGGGTTTTGATCAAGCGGTGTGGCAGCGATAGGATGCCGGCCTAGCAATGATTGGCCATCAACTGTGGCGGTGGTACAACGACCTGCAATGAAGATGACCTGTTGCTTGCAGTAGCGAACGGTGACAAAGGTGGACGCATTCACGTCGCCGTCGCCAGCTTGGGCACAGCAGTGACAGCATTTATTACTGTTTCTGGTGGCTCTGGACGCACATTCCCAATGGAAATAGTGGTGCCCGACGGCTTGATTAAAGTGGGTGTGGGCTGACTCACTGTTAATCCCTGCGACGGTACCGCTTACTGCTTGACTGCTAGAGAGGGTAATGCCGGCCCACTATGCTACTATGGAGAGGGTAATGCGCCTAATCTTGGCTGGTGGCTGCGACGAATCCGAGTTGCCAGCGGTGGCAACAGCGGCGGCAATGGACTGTGGCACTGTGGTCTGGGTTAACTGCACCTGGGAGTTAATGCTTAGGATGCTGCGGTGGAGTGCCCTCAGGCTTATCCGTGCGCTCCTTCTCTGGTTATCCCTGATTTGGCTGTTTCATTTGGCTTTGCCGCTTTAACTCTTATGGCTCATATAGCAGTAGCGCCCGTTGCTTCATTATGCTTTTGCCAAGAAAATTACTTGGTCTTACGCTTAGTAAGCACCGGCTCATCCTTAACGGTATCGTCAAAGTCCCCATAGCGCTTCGGCGCCTTGGTGCAGCGACGCTTGTTAACGCCCTGGGAGTCATTGATCAGTAAGATTCGTCTTATCTCCCTTGTATCCTCTGTAGCCTACTGACTAGATTTGATCTAGATCGGTTATAGCCTTCCCCTTTCCTATGAATACGGCCTATGTTGCAATTTGTATTGCCTGCTAAAGAGTTTTCATAATGCTCAAGAAGAAATCATTTGAAGTAGCTCGAAAGCATAATATTGTTTCCTTATATGCACCGCCACCACTCTATAGCCTATATATTCAAAGCTGAAACTGGTTACATTAGCCTAGACTTTTTTGCCCAAATAAAACAACAAACAAAGAGAATAAACAAAAACAAAAATTTTAACTTCAAAACTGGCTTAGCACTTCAATCGCAAAGACTAACAAATATTTGCGTAACATGATGACGGGCAGCGATAATGAACCGCTGATCGAAAATGGTGGCTTTTCTGGTGGTGAACAACGCCTCACCATTTGGCACAAGGTAAAATGGGAGTAGGCCCATCATCACCCAGTTGCCACACAACTGATTCGTAACCTCTGACCTGTAGATCTTGTTCTTTATGCTGGGTCTCATTTCGGCGCTGACCATTTGCGTACTCATCAGGTTGTCCAACCAATTGGCCACCGAAGCTGAGCATAAAGCTCTGGTGCACTTCAAAGAGATCGCTGGACGCAATGGTCACAGATTTGGCAATTAGCATTTTCTAAATGTTTTGTTTTCATATTTGTTTAAAGTTCAAAAGATTTTCTCATAAAGTGTTAAATGAGCGACGCTTCAAGCGTGGCAGAAAAACCTTGTGTGAGACTTAATAATTAGCACTAACTCCGGGAAATGGGGGAAAAAGGTGTATGTTCAAATGAAGCTTGCATAATCTAGCTAAAGGACGGGGTCGAGAATTGGTCTCGGAGTGAAGCTACAGATATTTAGGTCAGATGTCAATTAAGGTGCTGATCGTGCTGGTTTAACGATTTAAAATATAATTATTTTGAGGGATATAGTAAAAAAAATGGAACAAATTGAAATATTTTTAAATATTTATATATTTATTTGCTTTAAAAGGGGGCACCGCCTACAGCACGATCACGATCCCATTACAGGCACATCTTGATCCTGTATCTGAATTGGATAGAAATATATTAATATGCTGTTGGTTATAATATAAAAAGTTTAATGATATTCCGATTTTGTCGATTTGTATTCGTCTTCTTTGGTTGGAGTTCAATTTTAAATGTTTAAAATTTAAAAGTGATTAAAATGAAATTTTGGATATTGAGCTTCGGTTTCCTTGGGCCTAGACCCTTACAGATCCGATGAATATAATACTCTGTCAGCGCGGTTAGGATGAACCTTCGGATTTGCTTCTGATTTTAATATCCCTTCTTCCATAACAAATATATATGTATATAGATATGGCAACATTTGTACAATTTATATAAGTTGTCAAGTGTTGGTGAAATATTGCCTGGGACCCGAGGATAGCCTAGTTTATGTAATGAAATTTTAAATTTCTGAACCTTGAATTCTTTAAAATGGCTTTTTTTGAGTGAGCGAACTAGATGTTATAGTCAGGATGGGCTCCTTTGCAGTACCTACGACAATTGCGACTCAACCTATCGTTCCATTTCACCCCTATCTGCCTTAAATTTAAACTGAAGAACTTACTTTCTCCCTTTCAATAGCAATCGGCCAGCACTGATGTAAAGATTCCCATATATCAGCGTCAGCCTCAGCCCCAGCCCCTGCCTGCCAAGTCCAAATGGCGTAACTGGCTGCTTCTGCTCTTAGCACCCACTCTCACAGCAGGCACAGCCCTCATTTGGTACTATCAAGGAGTCTGGTATGGTCTGGCATCCCTGTATGCCAGCCTGGTGTTACTACTCCTGGTTAAACCAGGCTTTCGTTGGTTCTACATAGCCGCAGTGACGGGGCCACGTGATACCATGTAAGTGACTCATCCACCTGCCATGACGATGTACATCAATCCCCTGTTATTCCAGCGCCCTCATTGCCTACATACGCGTGCTGATGTTCGTGAAGCGTCAGGAGCGCAAGAATGTCAACATTGGCGATATATTTGAGGCGAATGTGGCCCGACATCCGGATAAACTGGCCATTGTCAGCGAGTCGCAGCAATGGACCTTTCGGCAGCTGAATGAGCATGCGAATCGGGTGGCCAATGTGTTTCATAGTCATGGCTATAAGAAGGGCGATGTGGTGGGCCTGCTGCTTGAAAATCGGGCTGAGTTCGTAGCCACCTGGCTGGGTCTCTCCAAGATCGGTGTCATTACTCCGCTGATTAATACAAATCTGCGTGGAGCCTCGCTCCAGCACAGCATTACGGTGGGCCAGTGCACGGCTCTCATCTATGGTGTGGCCTACAGAACTGCGGTGATGGACATAGCCAAGGATCTGCCCGCCCATATTGGACTGTATCAGTTCAACGATGAGGCAATGTCAGCGGCGGCGGCAACTGGAGCTGGTGGTGATGGCCTCAGCCAGGGTCTGGCTCAGCAGCTGAATGCATTGTTAGAGGCGGCCCCCAAGGATAAGGTTGCCAACGGCGCCAGTCGGCCCGATCATCACGATAAGCTGGTCTACATATATACATCGGGCACAACAGGTCTGCCCAAGGCGGCAGTCATCACACATTCACGGTGAGTTGAAACACAAATGGATTCCATGTGTTTTTTCTTGAACCTCATCGGCCATTTGTCCAGGTACTTTTTCATTGCCGCTGGCATACACTACGCCCTTGGATTCCGGGACAAGGATGTGTTCTATACCCCGCTACCGTTATACCATACAGCAGGCGGTGTGATGAGCATGGGTCAGGCCCTGCTCTTCGGATCCACAGTGGTGATTCGAAAGAAGTTCAGCGCCTCCGGCTATTTTGCCGACTGTGCACGCTTCGGCTGTACTGTAAGTTATATTCCAGAGTAACTGCATCATTGGTAAATTAAATCCTCTCAATTCCTGCGCAGATTGCCCAATATATAGGCGAAATGGCACGCTATATATTGGCGACGACGGCAGCCCCACACGATCGGCAGCATCAGGTGCGGATGATCTTTGGTAATGGGCTGCGTCCGCAGATCTGGCCGCAATTTGTGGAGCGCTTTGGCATAGCCAAGGTGGGTGAATTCTATGGCGCCACCGAGGGCAATGCGAACATCATGAATAACGACAGCACTGTGGGAGCCATTGGCTTTGTTTCCCGCATACTGCCCCAAGTATATCCGATCTCCATAATACGTGCCGATCCTCACACGGGTGAACCGCTGAGGAACGCGAAAGGTCTGTGCGAGCTGTGTGAGCCCAATGAACCGGGTGTCTTTATAGGCAAGATTGTCAAGGGCAATCCTTGCCGCGAGTTTTTGGGCTATGTGGATACGAAGGCATCGTCCAAGAAGGTTGTGCACGATGTCTTTAGCAAGGGCGATATGGCATTCTTGTCCGGCGATCTTGTCGTATCGGATGAGCGTGGCTACTTGTACTTCAAGGATCGCACTGGTGACACCTTTCGCTGGAAGGGCGAAAACGTGTCCACCAGCGAAGTGGAGGCGCAGCTGAGCAATTTGGCCAACTACAAGGATATCATAGTCTATGGCGTGGCCATACCACATACAGAGGGTCGTGCTGGTATGGCCGCCATCTATGATCCCACGCGGGAGGTGAATGTGGCCCAGCTGGGTGCAGACCTCTGCAAGGTGCTGCCTAACTATGCGCGTCCACAGTTCCTGCGCTTCCTGCGAAGAATTGATTTGACCGGCACCTTTAAGCTGCGCAAAGTGGAGCTCCAGCAGCAAGGCTACGATCCCACAGCCATTGAGGATGAACTGTTCTATGCCCAGCCAGACGGCAGCTATGCTCCACTCACCCCAGACATATACCAGCGTATACAGCGTAATGAGCTACGCTTCTAGGATCAGGACTAGACTTAAGCGGCGTAACGGGGGGTCTTACACACTGCGATTAGGTTTAGGATTAGCTTTAATGAAATATTTGTTTATTGTGCTAGATTTTAATATAAATATATATATGTAAATAAAAAACTTACAATTGGAACAGTGTCTAAAGGATCTAAATACTTTCAGCAATCTCACACCTTAATTTTGTTCGTTCCGCTACCTCATTCCTTTGCCGGCACATCCTTGGTTAGCTCGGCCCGCTTCTTTTGCTCGAAGCGCTGTTCTACCTGGTCCAGCCGCTCGCTCATCGCATCTAGGGAGCTGAGCAAACCTGCCTGTATCTCGCCATAACGCTTCATGGCCAATATCAGACTTTCCTCAATCAGTTCGCTCTGCTGTGCATATTCGCCATTATTTTGGGTAATCTGCTTCAGCTGATCTAGACACTCGCTGGGTATGCTGCGAAAGTATTCGGCCCCCAGCGCTGGTTCCAGCTGCTTAATCCGATCCAATTGTTCGGCTTGGACATGCAGCTCGGGCGCCACAGCATTCAGATAGACCTCCTTGGAGCGCACCTGTTGCTGTTCGTCTAGGAAATTCGGATTCAGGTACTTCTCTAGTTCTGCGGCACGGCCTACACACTCCTGCAGCTGTGTGCGTCCGTTGGTGGCTTCGCTGAGTAAGGCGTTGGCACTGCACAACGTATCCACTATGTTGGCTGTCTTGGTGGCAACTTCGCTATTGTCGGTATCCTGCACAGGCCCCAGGATACGCGTCATGGCATCTATACGTTTTTCCAATATATCGAGAGCCTCCATGGTCAGTGATTTTTTCTTTTGTTGATTTTCTTCTATTGGAATGATGTCAGGTGCTGCAGAAATGTACTTAAAAATACCAAATGTTTGGTTATTTGACAGACGCTGTTTTACAGCATTAGACTATGTGTAGCGATAGTATCGATAGTTATTGAATCAAAAGAATAAATTTATTTAGAAACATTTTTAAAATTAGCCTTTTATTAGAATTCTAAATTTTTTTAATTTCTACCAGTTTGTAATTTATTCATTAGTATTTTTTATCAAAAAATGTTTCCATTGCCATTTAAATATTTTTAAGCATTTCCAATTTAATTTTACAGCTTAAAATTCTCCAGTGACAAACGTTCCGCATCTTTGTTGATTTGGGCCACACGGTCCTCGGATATAATCTTTACCACATCCGTTTGCAAGTCATCTGCCCCGCTGTCATCGAGCACACACAAAAGTGCATCATTCTCCAAGTAGGGAAAGAAGAACTCTGGTTTATCCCAGCTGGCCCGTTCACCAATGCCACAATGAGCTTCCAAATCCATATGCTCAACCAGCAAGTCCAGGTTGTCAAATTGCAGGTCACAGGTAATGCAGCGCAACATGCAGACTTGGCGGCGCGCATAGTTGACCACCTTGACACGTTGATAGAAATTCAGGGAACTGATGGCGGCATCAAAATCCAAACGATGCGCATCCAGCATGTGCTTTTTGAGCGTGGAGAACTGATCCGCCTCATGTGCACAGTAGAGACACTTAATGGCAGTTGGTTCACCATCGCCCGCCCAATCTGACCAGTCTGAATCATGCTCTCCATCTGAATCGGGGCGTGCAAAATGTTTGTCAAAATCAACGCTGACATTGTCAGGTTGCTCAGCAGAGGATTTGCGTTTCTGGCGAGGATGTGACTGTTGCTTCCTTGGCGTAGGAGCCATAGCACGGTTGTAATTGATAAGAAAATATTTGTCGTACTCGCGTCGATTGGGATTAATACGTTTGTGGCCCTTCTTTCGCATGTGCTCCTTCAGCGTGGGTCGATCCTTGAACGTCTTCTCGCAGTACAAGCACATTAATTTGCTCAGATTAGACTCCAGCTGATCTAGCAACTCATCCACATAGACCAGTTTCTCGGGCTTGCCCACAAGCAGAAAGTGCTTGTCAAACAAATGATCCAGATAGTCTGCCCTCAGACCCTGAATCACTGTGCGACAGAAAAGGCATTCCTTGCTGAAACTGCGATCCGTGAGCTCGTATTGATGCCGCGCCAGGGCCTTATTCAGACGCTGTTGGTGCAAGCGCTGGCGCAGCTCGTAGTCCTGAGGCAGTATATCACAGAGCAGGTAGTATTTCTCATTCTTCGAATAAGTGCCATCCGGCAGCTGATCCAGGAACATGGTGGTGCAGTACTGCTCGAACTCGTGGGCTGCAGTAGAAGGGAAATCACATTAATACATCTAAAGAGTCTTTTTAACTTTGGTTACATACACTGAAACTCCTTTTCCCAGTACTGCAGATAGTCCTCCAGCAGGGCTACATCCTCCACATCCGCAATGATCAAACGGTGCGTGAGATACAAATGCGCCAGGCAGTCATCTTTGTCAGCAGGAAAGATGTAGACTTTGTCGCATTTCAAACACTTGATGGCTGTGTTGCAGCTGGGTTTCAACTTGGTAGCATTGCTAGCAACGCTACTTTCCGCTTGCTCCATCTCCAAATATGAAGCTGGTTGTTATTGTGAAAATACAAACCATCTGATGTTGATTGAAGCTATGCGGTATATTTTTAGTATTTCAATCAGTCAGAAACTATCGACTGTATGGGCAATTCATCGATATCATTAATGATGGCATCGATTATTAAACAGCAAGCACGTGTTCCTTTTAATTTTTTGCGGCGCCGCGTGCAAACGTCTTCTCCGCATTTTAGTAAAAAAGACATATAAAAATGGCTGACGTTGGTAAGTAGCTAAAAAAATATTGAGAATAAACCAAGTCGCATCTTTTAATAAAAATCATTTTTAATGCAGAGGTGCGCAAAGAAAAGAAAAAGAAGAAAATTAAGCAGGAACCAACCGATGCCGACGACATCGGCCGCCTGCAGAAGGAGGGCAGTTTTCAAATCAAACCCTCCTCGAAGATTGCCGAGCTGGAGACATCGCAATGGCCGTTGCTGTTAAAGAACTTCGATAAGCTTAACATACGCTCAAATCACTACACACCGCTGGCACATGGCTCTTCGCCACTGAATCGCGACATCAAGGAGTACATCAAGTCAGGTTTCATTAATCTCGACAAGCCCTCGAATCCTAGTTCACATGAGGTGGTGGCCTGGATCAAAAAAATCCTTAAAGTGGAGAAGACCGGCCATTCCGGCACACTGGATCCGAAAGTCACAGGTAAGCAGCGGCAGCAGTGTGCGCGTGTTGGCGTTCAACTTAACCTCACTTTGCTAACGCACATGTGTGTCTCCCCCTCCACACCAACAACAACAGGTTGCTTGATTGTATGCATTGACCGTGCCACCCGCCTTGTCAAATCACAGCAAAGTGCTGGCAAGGAGTATGTGGCCATTTTCAAACTTCACGGACCTGTGGAGTCGGTGGCTAAGGTACGCCAGGGTCTGGAGAAATTACGTGGCGCCCTTTTCCAGCGTCCGCCGCTGATTTCAGCCGTCAAACGTCAGCTGCGTGTGCGCACGGTTTATGACAGCAAACTCTTGGACTACGATGTGCAGCGCAATATGGGTAAGTGTTGCTGACCAATCCTAGCCAGAGCCACATCCACATGCATCTTTGTCGGTATTGCTGTGTATGGCAAAGAGCGTGTGGTGCTTGGTCCATTAAAAATCTCAGTGTTTGCCAGCCAAAGCAAATGCACATTCGTTGGTAAATATTTCGTATCTTTGTCTCTCGTCCTCCTGCTCCTCCAAAACATCGCATAACTCACGTGCTTAGGGGTTTTTTGGGTTAGCTGCGAGGCCGGTTCCTACATACGTACCATGTGCGTCCATTTGGGCCTTGTGCTGGGCGTTGGCGGTCAAATGTTAGAGCTGCGTCGTGTACGTTCGGGAATTCAGTCGGAGCGGGATGGTATGGTGACCATGCATGATGTCCTCGATGCGATGTGGTTGTATGAAAATCACAAAGATGAGTCCATGCTGCGACGTGTGATTAAGCCACTGGAGGGTCTGCTGGTCAACCACAAGCGCATCATCATGAAGGACAGTTCGGTGAGTAGTAGAAAATTTTGAGGTTATGTTGAAAAGTACCCCATGATATTAAGCCGGCAGCTGCTTGCATAACCCCAGCAGCAGCTGTGACTATGATTGGGAACACTAAAGGTGCTGATGTGTGTATGTTGGGCAGCGTCCTTGCGAGCGCGTCTGACAAAGAGTTATTCAGACCACAAAACAAACAAAACCTAAAACTGCAGCCGCTTCCACTTTCTCCTTCAACCATTATATAACCTATGATATCCTTTTCACAGGTAAATGCCGTATGTTATGGCGCCAAGATCATGTTGCCTGGTGTCCTGCGTTATGAGGATGGCATTGAGATCGATCAGGAGATTGTCGTCTGCACCACCAAGGGCGAGGCCATTTGTTTGGCCATTGCTCAGATGACCACAGCCACAATGTCCTCGTGCGATCATGGCGTGGTGGCCAAGATCAAGCGTGTCATCATGGAGCGCGACACCTATCCACGCAAGTGGGGTCTGGGTCCGAAGGCCTCGGCTAAGAAGGCGCTTGTGGCTGCCGGCAAGCTTGACAAGTTTGGACGGCCGAACGAGAATACGCCCAAGGAATGGCTAACTGGCTTCGTGGACTACAATGCCAAAAAGCCAGCCGCTGCTGTAGCTCCACAAACACCCACAAATGGCTCCAATGAAGAGCCCAGCAAGGTAAGTTTTACGTCCTCTAAGTCATATGAACTTGACCCCTAATGGTCACTGTTGTGTCCTCATCCTCGTTTTCTTCTTGCAGCGCAAACACAGCACTTCCAGTGTAGAGGACACTGCGACGGCAGTCACGGAGTCCGCCAAGGCCGAGAAAAAGAAGAAGAAGAAGAAACACAAGGGCGATGAGGAGGCGCCTGAAGAAGAAGCTGCTGCGCCCGAGCCAGTAGAGAAAGAGAAGAAAAAGAAGAAGAAGAAGGACAAAGATAGGGACAGAGAAGAGGCTCAGGAATAGTACGAGTATTTGTTTTGAGTTAGGCTTTTAAATTCACAAAAAGTAAGCTACTATTTTTTGTAGCGCCATCCAAAAATAGGGGACAGCTTTTTACTCTATTTCTGAATGCATTTTCTTAGTTTTCTAAGTTATATAGTTTTAATAGATATAGAAATGATGCCGTAATGTCGTGTCAGTGACATTCACAATTCAATAAAATGTATATTTTATGGTAAAAAATGAGTCAGTTTCAAAATGTTATATTTCAGAGTTAGGTTATGCACAAGTCGTCTTCTTGATTCCTTTATCAAAAAGGATAAGCAAAAACAGGTAAGAATAAATTATAAACCACATCAATATTAAGAACTTTCAAATGCAGACTGTACTTTTTTCCTGATGAGCAATAAACTTTCGCCCCTAGCTGAAAATTGAAACTTCTCGTGTTGAATGCGAGATTGGTCTTACTGAAGAAACAAAGTCAGAGTCCAACATTTGAGAGTTGTTATTGTTAAGAATTTTAAAATAATATATTTTATAATAAATATTTTCTTTACGCTTTTCAGACATTTTTGGGAAAAGAACTCTGCGAACTGACAAGCTTTAAGAGGTAAGTTTAAAAACAAGAAAGGAAGGCTAACTTCGGGTAACCGAAGTTTACATACCCTTGCAGATTCTGTTGAAATTCGGTCGGTTATATGGGAGCTATACCATATACTGATCCGACCCGAATCAACTTTGGTAGGCAGACGTATAGGCTTCTAAATCAGACATTTACCGAATTTGGTTCAATTTGGTAAAAAAAAAAAAAACAACCAATTTGGTGCATTAAAAGTTCTTTCCGAATCCGCCAATTATATGGGAGCTATATGATATAGTGATCCGATCTTGACGATTTTTACATATGAGCAGCTTACAGCAGAAATAAGTCTATGATAACGCGAAAGCTCAAAAACTGACAGACTATTTCACATAGAAACTGACACTGATACAGAATATATATATATTTTATGGGGTCGGAGATGTTATAATACCCTCTGCAAGGGTATAATTATTGATGTGACAACCATTCCCTACTCTGATGAGCTTCAAACTTTCGCCCCTATCTGAAATTTGAAACTTCTCCTGTTGAATGCGAGATTGGTCTTACTGATTTTCAAACAAAAACTCTAAACTTAACCGAAACTTGAAAATGATTGACTAATGTTTATTACGGTTTTTTCTTTGCAGTTTTCAAACATATATTGGAAATAAATCCTACAGTCATCTATAAACTTAGAAGGTATGTCAGAGTCATCTTAGTTTTGTCAATGTATATAGGAAAAGAATTGTTTCAAAATCTGAGTTCTAATTTGACAATATCTGATAACTTATATCTGCTTAGGGCCATGAATGCGATGCAATGCCATAAATTCAGAAATTGACTTAACTTACAGGGCTTTTTATAGTCTTCCACAATAAACCTGTTCTTAAACCTTGTATTTTTTGACATGATGAGCAATAAACTTTCGCCCCTAGCTGAAAATTGAAACTTCTCGTGTTGAATGCGAGATTGGTCTTACTGAAATGTCAATCAAAATCATCACAAAATACATTAAAATTATATTTTACATCGTTAATCTTATAATAAATATTTCTTTTTCACCATTTTGTTCGCTAGGCAGTTGTCTTCGGGAACATCAACCCCATTTAAGGTGAGTTCAAACTATGTTTACAAGTTTTAAGCAAATCATCTACCTCCTTTGATGAACAATAAACTTTCGCCCCTAGCTGAAATTTGAAACTTCTCCTGTTGAATGCGAGATTGGTCTTACTGAACTTATTTTTTTAATATTAATAAAAATATATATGTTTAGAATGTTTAAACAAAAAAAAAATGTTATATTTTACAGATCTCACTCGATGCTGTTCAAACTTATCGGATATGGTTTTTTTTTTTAAAGGTAAGCTTTCCTAAATGGAATTTCACTTTTTGAAGTTGGATTTGCATGATGAGCTGTAAACTTTCGCCCCTATCTGAAATTTGAAACTTCTCCTGTTGAATGCGAGATTGGTCTTACTGAATGATATGTTGAAAAACTACATCTATATCGAAATTTATTGAAATATTTAGTTACAATTCCCTTTATCCTGCTCTTTCTTGCAGTCTCCTGCGGTTATATTTGGAATATATTATTCTTGAAAAGGTAAGTTTAGAAATCATTTATATAGCCATTATTTAGTTAGTTGAATATGATGTGAAAGGAAAGCTGATAAATGTGGCATGATTCACAAAATACCGCAACAACACAATCCTCAAAAATAGGTCCTGCTGATTCAATACAACATCACACCGAAAATCTCTTGAATTTTTCTAGTTTTAATATAGGATTTTTTTTTCATTTTCAGCTGTGTTGCATAATGGATGTACACATACTTATATGTATATATTAAGGTAAGTTTCGTCTTAACATTAAAGAATTTAAACAAGAAAGGAAGGCTAACTTCGGGTAACCGAAGCTTACATACCCTTGCAGATGCGTACAGTGGAGGCTTCTAAGACTGATACGTTCCAAATTTGGTTTAATTCTCTTAAAAAAGATCAGGTATACTAAGAGCTCATCCCGAATCGGTCAGTTATATGGGAGCTATATGATATAGGAGTCCGATCCAGATCAACTTTTTCAGCGGACTTAGAGGCTTCTAAAACTGACATTTACTAACTTTGGTTCAATTTGGATAAGAAACAACCAATTTTTGCTCAAAGAATATATATACTGTGTTGGGTCGCAGATGCTTTCCACTAAGCGTTACAAATATCGTGACAAAAATTAAAATACCTTCTGCAAGGGTATAAAAATCCGCTTCAAATGATGTGAAAGGAAAGCTGAAACATGTGCAATGATACACATAATACCGCAACAACACAATCCTCATAAAATAGGTCCTGCTGATAATGATATACAAATGAATATATTTTAAAATATGTATTTTTTCCGAATTTCCTAATAATCCTTTTCGTTTTCGTTTATTTTTCTATTTTTAGGTACAGTACACGCTCTTGTCAAACTAGATGGTGTGGTGAGGGGTCGTCAGCTATATTACAGCTGCAAAACTATCGCTAGTGCAATCGATTGTATCGGATCTTTTAATGGGGGTAAAATATGACATTTTCTGGATATAAAAATTGGTAATTGCTCTATAGTTGGTTGGTTTTATATTTATCTTTTATATCAATGTTAGCAAAAACAATAAATAAAGCAAACAAAAATAAAATATATGTATTATGTAAACACGCATTTCTATTATTTCGTGCTTAACCTTAAAATTTGGCGCCAACTACGCCGTTCATACCAAGCATTTGGCGCGAGTGACGCTGCAACGCGCGCTATCGCTGTGAAATGGAATGTTTGAAAACGGAATAGCAGCCTGTCGCCGAAAATATGCTTAAATGTGAAGCAAAAAATTGTCACCCTTAAGCGCAAATGTTGGTTAAACCATATATTTGCCAAGATGCGCTTGGAATATAAGGCATAATTTAAACCCCTAACATTTTCCTTGAATTCGTCTAAGAACACGTTTTCCTTGCCCGCCATAATCATCGTGGACTCCCAAAAATATCACCACGCTTTTTCGTGTGCAACCTTGTGTTTTGGTTTGGTTTCATTCCCACTCATTGGGGTGTGCTCTGCTGTTTCTTGTTTATCGGTCACCATCTTGCATTAATCGAGCTGTCGATGCCGATGATTGTGCGCACGTGTGTGCGTGTATGTATACTAATACTAAGCACTAGCCACGCTTTTCGCGACGTTTCGATGAGAGAACGCTAAGATTTTCTTTTATTTGATTATAGTATAAAGAATATTGAAAATTATACCGATTTTTGAGTATTTAAAAGAAGTTAGACATTTGGTACAGAGAGTGTGCAACAGGTAAGTGTTGAAAGACTTATTTTTTCTAAGGTATTCGAAAGGATTGCGAAAAATTGCAAACCGCATGATTTTACCGTTCATCTGTACGTATGTGGGTGTGTGGTAAGGTGTGAGTAAGGGTCGTAGTGGTTGTCGTCGTTCGTTCTTAGTGCTTTTCGCTTTGACGATGCACGTCATACGAAACAGTGCGATCGTTGACGTGGCGGCGACACCGGCGTATTGTGTATGTATCTACTGCGAACCAAATGCGACGCCATGTTGGATTTTCGTTTTTGAGGTTATCGATTTGTATCACATCATGTGGATTGCGCCGTAGTTATACAAATTAAACGAAATTAAGAAAGTAAATTGCTTAAAATAATTATAACGGTCTAAGTATGAACGTGCATGCGTGTGTGTGTTATATATGTATGTGGCTATATACAAATATAAATAGCTTAAAACAATTGCTGAAAATATGATCAATATAACTGCAGAGTTGTCTAAAAGTTAGCAATATGAAGTCCTATATATATATATATATATATATATCCTATATACATATATGCATATATATATATATATATATAAGTATTTTGGTGAATCAACATAGAAGTCCATTTGTTGTCTCCTTTGCTTTACATAATCGAAGACAACGCTGTAAAAAAAGATAAAATTAATCGGTCATCAATGAAATGTGTATACATACACACATCCCCGCCTGCGCCCGCCCACACTTCAGTAGAAGCGCGTCGGCATCGTTGCCTTTGCCTGTTTCAATTACCTTGCATTCCATTGGAATACTTGGAATGGCACAGTTGCTCACGCCGATCGCATTAACATTAGTTCATAAACAGATTTGACTAAAATTTACAAAAAGTTGCCTGTTTAGAAACAATATAAAATGACAATCTTTTTGTTTGGCAAGTGAACGTAGTTTGTGTGTTTGTTGGTTGTGGAAAATATCTGAAAATGTTGTAGTTCAAACTTGCATGCAGCTGGTTGGTGTGTTTGTGTTGGCTGGATGTGTGTGCGCGGCGGACAATAATAACAACAACAACGACAACGATACGAAGCTGCTGATTCTGTTCAGTCCAAGTTTGCGTGAATTTTTTGCCATCTACTGTTTTCTGCAGTGGCTTTTAAAAGTGCGTAATTAATATAAAATAGTATTTTGTTCTGTTGTATTTGTTTGCATGCGCGGGATTACCATTTTGTATGTGTATTAGCATGTGTCTTGTGAGTAAGCGTTACCTATGAATGGCAAATGAGTGGTTTATTTTATACAAGTTTTTTTTTGGTATGTTTGCATTGACTGATTCTCGATCCCGTAAAATTTCAGACGTAGTTGAAGTGCTTATGTATCTGTTGCCGGAGGGCAGTAGCCAGTACTACCCATAATCGAGCTATTTTTTTGTTTTGCTATTTTCCGTGTTTTTATACCATTTACCAAATGGTATATTAATTTTGCCTGGAAGTTTGCAACGCATAGAAGGAAGCGTTTCCAATTATATAAAGCACGACATGGGGAGTCGATATAGCCATGTCCGTCCGTCCGTCTGTTTCAACCGTAAGATCTCAGAAGCCTTAAGAGCTACAGAGCTGAAATTTTTACCAGATGGTTCTGGTAACACGCTGCTTATGTTCGAGGTTTATCCAATTGGTCAACTATATCATATAGCTCCCATATAACAGATTTTTCTGGAATGAACACTTAGTAGAGCAGTTAGTATAACTTTTCTGGTTTTCATCCAAATCAAACTAAATTCGGATTGTTTCCATTTGAGGCAGTCACTTCAGCTGACTAGCTCTGGTCAAGATCGCCGGCAGTGCTGCCCATAGACCACCATCAAATCGCAACTGCTTTTCTTTAGATTTGAAAATATTTTGTTTAATGAGCGAAAGTTTCTTGTTGAAGGTTGAAATTTTCAGAATCAATTTTTCATATGATCTGCCGCCGTTGAGCAGTTCAGGCTTTTCCACAAGCATTGGCCGCGTGTTTCCGGAAAGCAGTGCTGCCCATAGACGAGTTAAAGTGCGGTCACACTGACTGATTCTCGGCATGCCGAGTAGTGTTGTTGACATGTTGACAGACTCCAAAACTGGACGGTCAGACTAGGCCGGTAGATTCTCAGCCAGCCACACGTGTGCTTCTGTATTATTAAGAATCAGCAAGCCGAAAATCGATAGGTTTTACCTCACCTTTACGTAATACGTAGAATCGCATTGGGCTTTTCATACCATTCACAAAATGGTAAATGGTATATAAATATAGCCATGCGCGTCCGTCCGTTCGTCCGTCTGTTTCAACCCCCAGATCTTAGAAGTCCTAAGAGCTACAGCTGAAATTTTTACCAGAAGGTTCTTTTGTCTGCACGCTTAAGTTCCAGATTCATCCAGATCGGTCAACTATATCATATAGCTCCCATATAACCGATTGTTTCGGAATGAACATTTAGGAGCATAACTTCTATTTTTCTTCCAAATCAAAGCAAACTCGGTTTGTATCATTTTGAATAAACGCCACGTCCACTGGAGTGATCTGATCATGATCAGACAATTACTTCAAATAGCTCCCATATAACCGATTGTTCCGGAATGAACACTTACTTAGGAGCATAACTTTTCCGTTTCTCATCCAAATCTAACTAATTTCAGTTTGTAACCCTTGTAGCCCCACGTCCACCGGCCAGATTTGATCTGGTTCGGTTATATATATATATATCCTCCACAAATTTTAACGCAAAAATACTTTGCAAATAATACTTTGCTAACCTTTTTTTTTTTATTGGTTTTCTCTCCATTATTATCGTTTATAGTATGCCAACGGAATTGCCGCCGATCGTATTAAATGACAAGAACCGGCTTAAGTTTTTGAGAATCAAACGTAAATATCCTGTATCGCGACAGTTTCTCCACCGTAATTGGGGCAACGTAAGGCGCTTCATCCTGTATGCCGTGAATCCGCGCTGTGTGCTGCGCACTTACGCTTGGCGTAAGCGTGACCGTGTGGTGCTTATTAGGAGGACCCGTCTGCTGCTCTTTGATCCACGCCTGAAATCCATGATCAAGCGCCGCAAGAAGAACATTCAGAATTGGTCCAAGGGCCTGGTCGAACAGTACAAGCAAAAGGGTCGCATTAAGGTATTTGTGGAGACGGAGCTGTATGATGTGGAAGAGCCCGTGCAGCCGTTGGCCGCCGAAGAGCTGTCAAAGCAAATGAAGCAACAGCTGGAGCTGCTAAAAAGCGGCAAGCGTGGCATTTCGCTCATCGAGGATGCCAACCAAAATGTGGAGGTGCAACACTTGGACATGGAGGTGGAAGAACCTATTAATATGGGCACCGAGCAGCAGCCCATGGATGTGGAAGTGTTAGCTTCACCTGCCCCAGCTCCAACTGAGAAAACGCCAACGAAGATGATTCGTGACAAATCGCCTGTTGCCATAACACCGGCCAGTTCTAGCAAGGATCTGGACCAGCCGAGTAGCGACTGTTCCAGTACTGAGAAATCATCCGAAAAATCAGGAGGCAGCAAGTTTCTGGACATGCTGATGAGCAAGGTGCGCGTCAAAAACTTTGCCAAGGAATCTCATTTTGATGCAGTTGTGCCAGCTAAGGAGCCTCAACCTGCGACCACCGCTGTAGCTCCCATTTCGATCAGCCATGGTGACGATTTTACTGAAGATTTCGTCGGCTTCGATGAGAGTGTCCACCAGCCGGGCATGCTGATGACGCCCCTTGTACCGCAGAGCTGCAAAACCGTGGACGGGAACGCCGCGTTCGTCAGCGACTCTTTGGAGGTGTACATGAAGCAGAATCTCATGAGAGAGACGATGAACAATAGTTCGCTGAGATTCTGCGAGAACAAGCTGCTGGAGCCAATGTACCAAGATGGTCAGGTCACTCCACACAGCATGGCCCCGCCGATGGATATGCCGGCTGTGCCGGAGTCACTGCAGCGCCTTCGCACCGTCGCTGATCGGCGGCATTATTTGCAGCGCTGCAAGAACCAGAAGATGGCCATCATCAACAACGAGTCGAACATCTACCGCGAGCTTCAGCGCAAGCAGCGGCAGCGCAAGGTGAAGATTGCAGCCATGCAACAGCTGCAGGCGCCCGGCTCCCAGATGCCCTTCACCCGCCAGGGCTGGCAGGCAGCCAGCTATGTGGCAACGGAGCATTACAATTACTACTACCAGGTGATGAAGATCGATGGCGAGACGGTGCGCCTGCCCGGCACTCGTGGGAACAATCTGACCCGGGAAAAGGCTCCTTACAGCAGCAGGCTTACTCCGCAGGAAGTCGCCTCAATTGCAAAGTGTAACGACCAGTGCGTGGATGCAACTATTGTCAGCAAACTGAATGTGTTGAGAACGCAGGAGGACCCTTCCAAGAACACCAAGAAGCTCAACCAACATCCATTACCTGCCATTTTCCGACCCTGCCCGCTTTCACAGAAGCCGTTCCAGAAGCCGCTGGATGACGACACGGCTGCCCTGCTCCTGGCCGGCGGCAGCATGGCCGTGGTGAGCATGCCCACCGTTCAGCTGGATGTGCTGCCCCAACTGGGCCGCCCTCTCAATGAGATAGCCAAGCGCTACCTGCAGCACATTTTGCCGCATCACGACATCACCCGCGAGTGGGCGGAGTTCAGTGTCTCTACGCTGCAGCAGCCGCCAGCCTGTATGCGGGAGGCCGAGGAGCAGGCTGCCCTGACGCCAGCCGGCCGTCGCAAGAGCTTTACCTTTGTCATACCCTATCTGAACGATCGCAATCATATCCTGGTGCGTCGTGTCGTTGATCGTTCCGAGAAACTAGACGAAGTTTTCCACCAGGATGCGGATAAATTGCAGGATTTCCAGTTCCGCGAGGCGCTGCCACCACAGCCCGACGAGGATCAGCTGATCTGTGCAAACATGATCAATGACATGATCAACACGGTGGCCATCAGCTGCAGCGAGAACTCCTTCCTACGCGAGGATTCGGATGCTGTCAAAGACAGTTGCTACAACGTCAGTAGCACACGCGCTACACCCGTCGAACTCAGTCCTATCAAAGATGGGTCCACCAAGGAGGTAGGCAAGTCGGGGGGCAAACGTCCTCTCAACAAACAGCAGCGTCTGGCCAAGGAGTTACGTCGTCTCAATGCCACAATTATTGATGCGGCCGCCAAGAGTGAGAATGGTGAGTGAGATTCAAAGTCGCTGTAATCCCGAAGATATTTGTTAGACTAGAAAACGTTCATCGGCGTTGCCTGGGTTCTCTGTTTGATACTCCTTCAGACACGCTCAAATAATGCACATACAGACATAGTTCTGTGGAACTTCTTCTTGACTGATATTAGTCTATTGAAAAATTATTCCAGAACAATCGATTTATACATCGATTTGGTTCTCAAGCGATATACATTGGTTTGTCCCCTCATATTGATCTAACGGTTAGTCCTTAAATCGATATATAACTCCTTACATCGATATATAAAATCGCCCAGATCGGACCACTATATCACATAGCTCTCATATAACCGACCGATTCAGAATGAACTCTTAGTACAGCAAAATTCGTTAGACCGCGTCAGTCTTAGAAGCCCGAAGTTAGCCTTACTTTCTTGTTCTAAAATGGAATTGACATTTATATTTCCTTGGCCGATATTAGTATACTGTATAACTATTGCATGCATTAGTTTAGGACATAAATTATAATACACAGACATTAATTTTTTCATGTTTTTATATGTCCAATTTCCATGACAGACAAGAGGCCCTGCGACAAGGAATATTGCGTGAGGGGTTGCCTCTGCGAGAGTTTGGAGAGCGATATGCCCATGCGGGAGCATTGCGGACGCGCCGATTGTGTGTTGGAATGCACATGCAAGGGAGCAGAGAAGGCGCGCGTTATGCGCGTAGAGACGGCTGATGTGAGTACACACCGTGGGCAATGCAAGGCGGCGGGATTCTTAGACTGTTTGCTTTTCTCTCTGCAGGGTCGAGGCATTTCCAACGAGGATGCATTCAATTTACGCCGCAAGGCCACCGCCCGCCTGGCCAAAATGGAGAAGGACTTCACTTCCACGCTAGTGCTGACGGAGAATGAGACCTTACTGATCAATGACTCGCAGGGCGACAAGAAGCGGCGCTGCACCAAGGCGCCGAAGCGCTATGAGGATTTTGACGATACCGTTGAGGATGAGCCGCATTCAAAGCGTGAGTCCAGGAAAACTGCCGCCGCCAGCCAGCAGCATAATGGAGCGGCGAGCTCTATTTCGGACCCTGGAGCTGCGATGGTAAGAAAACTGCCGCTACCGCTAGGCGAAAGCTGCAGTGTCAAGGACACGGATATGGCCACGGTGCGTCATTGCTCTGTGGTCATGCACCGCTTGCAGGACATGGACAATTTGGCTACGTTCTGTATGAGCCATCAACTGTACAATTGTTTTTGTCGCGGAGAGTCGCCGGATGGCAGACCCGTAATCATTGAGAAGGAGGAGGTTAACACGACGGTAGTACACCACTTCGTGCCAGAGCTGGCCACCCGCGCCCATTACAGCTTCGAACGCGAACTTGAGCCGCCAACACAGCCAAAGAAAACACAGGCAAAGCCTACCATGGCGGCAAAGACAGCACAAATGAAGGCAACTCAGTCACAACAAAAGATGCGCCCGGATAAGCCTCAGGGCAGTCCGCCCAACAAGCCAAAGCAACTTATGGTGGCGGATAAATCTCCCGCCAAAGCAGAGCCAACCTGCGCGCCACCAGCGCCGCCAGGTGTACCTGTTCCTCGTTTCACAGACTTGGACCTTATTTGCAACTATTACAGTGGGCGTCCGCATTTTTGCCGGCGTGCTGTTCCCGTGCCTAATAACTGTTATTTGCGCAAGAATCGTCAGCGGGCGCCGAGGCTGCGTCAGCAGATTGCCAGCCAGGAAACAAACTCGTTGCGGAAGCTGCTCAACGCTCGCATCTATAGTGCCGTACGCTATTACCGTGCCGAATTGGAGCAGCAGAGACAGCGCGAGGTGGAGCCTACGGAGGGAACAACAGAAAGCGGCGTGCCCATAATCGAAGTCCGCGATGATTCCGATGAGAACGAGGCCAATACCAGCAGCAGCAGGAGGAGCAGTGGAGGCAGTCGCAGGTCCTCTGCTGCATCCGTAGATCCCGTATGTAATCCAAGCAAGCGGGCCAAATTACAGCATGGAAGCGAGGCAGCAGAGTCGAAGACGGAAAAGCAGCGCGAGGAGCCAAAGAAGCAACCCCAAATGGAAATACAGATACCGAAAATAGCCGCCTGCTATTCCTTGAATAACGCCTCCGTGGATGTCTTGGGCTCGGGCATAAACAGTTCTACAGCAGCTGCCGCTGCAGCGGTGGCCGCCAGCGCTGTCAATGGCAGCGACGACGAAGATCGGCGTAGCGTGGAACAGCCCCAATTCCGCGTCTTCTACAACGAAGTGGTTAAGAATATGAATAATTTGGTCAGCAAGAAGATGCAGGACATTGATATGGCCCTACAGCGGGAAAGCAAAATCATTCCAGCGCCCAATGAGGACATCCTGTGCATTATTAAGTGGACCAACTTTCTGGCTGCCTTCGAGTCGGACTATGTGTTCATTTGGGATGTACAAATGAAAAACTACAGCTTCCTGGCGGCCACCACCACCAACATGATGCCAGCCGTTGGCGGGGCCATCGCTGTGGTCAACACCAGATTCGCGCCGGATCCGGCTGCATTACCGCTAATGGCCACCATGCTCTTGGGGGGCATGAAGAACGACAACGTGCGCCGCCTGGCTGTGGTCATGCAGGGAAGAAGGAATTATTGGCTGGTCAAGGGATTCTTCCGCCATATGGAGGGCATTGCGTGCACAAAGCCAACGCCACAGACGCATCCACTGCTCACCAAGAAGATTAATGTGTTGTGCTCGCTGTTAGTGAAACAAAGAATCCGCGAGAACCAGAAGCGGCAGGAGGTCACCAATACCAATGGGATGGCACCTACAGGGACCAGTGCACTACTTGCGCCAGCTCCCGTGGTGCTGCCAGCACCGGTTGTGGCGCCTGCTCCTGCACCCCCTGCAGCACCAGTTCTAGTCCCAGCTGTGGCACCTGCCAGACAGATACTTGCTGCTACTCCCACTCCCACTACAGGCAAGGATGCCTCCAGTAACATTCGCTCTAACATTGAGTTCCGCAAGTTAACCAGGGCCGATGTTGAGGAAATGCAGGTGCCGGAACAGAGCAAGGAAGATCATCGTTGGGTGGTGCTCGATCTCTATGACGACTTCTCGCATATCTTTGTGCCCGCCTTCCGTGACATGGTCTCCCTGGATCGGATTCACAATGTGATGCGGGTGGCCAAGGAGAAGCAGAAGGTAGTGAAGCTTCAATTCTTTATGGATGCTCCCTATGATGCGTTTGTATCTCCTTTGTCGAGCAACAAGATTTACTTTGGCCCACTCCAGCTGAACATGCCGCCACCGGTGCTGGTTTTGCTCCAGAGTGTCGATGGCCAAATGATGCTACGCGAGGTGTACCAAAGAGAGCATTCCATTGTTATTCAGCGCCAGCGACGCACAATGGCCTTTTGGGTGCTGTTCGTCAAGGGACAGTTGCGGTTCGAGATGGAGGATCAGATGGCAGCAGCAGCAGTTCCACCACCAGTGCCAGCCGCAGCTCTAAGCGGAATGCCGTCTGTATCTTCCTTACCCGATATCAACAATCAAACAATCAGACAATTGGAAGTGACTCCTATGGCAGTCGCAAAAGAGCAAGTGAAAGCCAATGAAAACGACACTGACATCTGTATAATTGTGGATAGCGATGACGAGGAAGAGGTGGAGAAGATGGAGGAGCAACAGAAACAGCCGGAGGCACAACGCTTCAGTTTTACTATTGAAACGATGCCCAACAACGGCAGCCTGCAGATCACACCTGTGACCGCGACTGCACTCGCACAACCCACCGAGGAACAGGCCACAAGCCTGACCAAGAGAGCAGTCAGCGCGACACAATTACTCAACTCCCAGGTGCAGCTAACTCAGACCACAGTGTCAGAGTCCATTGCCACCGCCACAGCCACCGTTGGGAACTCGGATTCGTCACCGCCACCAGCCAAGATTAGCCGCATCTCTTTGCATGCCGGCAGCAAGATCAACGAGTCGCTGCAACAGCTGCTAAGCAGCGGCAACCCTGCCACCACCTCGGCCGGCATTACCATCTCCAAAGTGAACAGCAACGAGGAACAACCCGCCGCCATCAAAATTGGCAGCAAGCGCAGACTCAGCCCCACAGCCAAGCAGCAAGCGGCAGCGTCGCAGGGATTAACAGTGGGTCAGCCCACACCTACTTTAATCAAGCCGTCGAGCACCACGATTTCCATTGGGAATGTGCCAGTAATTTTGCGTTCAGCGCCGCCAGGAGCAGTAATAAATGCTGCCACTGCTGTGCCCAGGTTGGCGACGGCGACGGGAATGCGCCCAACTTTGTTAGCGTCCGCCAATGGAGGCAACAAGCCATCTACGTTGCAGGTCGTAATAGGCAGCAAGTCCTCCACGTCGCCAGTCGCCGCTATTGGCAGCAAATCCTCCCCCGCGCCAGTCGCTGTGGCCACCAAGTCCTCCACTTCGCCAGTTCTTATAGGAAAGAAGCCATCCCCTATAGTCGTACGCCGATCGCTGCCCATGAAGCGTCAGCCACCTGGAGTTAATTCAATGGCAGCCACACTGGCGCCGGTCACCGCCGCAATTGGTCGCCAATCATTGCCAGGCAGGCTATCTGCCGCGCCGCTTGATGAACAGACATGCTTTGGTTTCTTGGCATCCAAGGATCTGCCCCGTTTTCGGGTCAAGCTAGTGGCCGATGAGTTCATAGTCAAAGTGCCCGACTTGGGAGTGCTGCGCTTCAAAAATTGTACAGCTGCCAGCAACTACCTCAACAGGTAAGATTCAGCCTCCCTACCCGCTAAACTATCAACTTTGAGTAACGTAATCCTTGTGTCCTTTGCAGGCACCTCTCGCGCAATCCAGCGTATCGCGATAAGTTGCCCGCCAATTGGAAGTTTTTTCCTTTGGAAACTAAAAAAGCCGGTGCTCCATCAGGACCAGGAGCAGTAGAAGCAGCTACAATCAAGGAACCATTGTCGGCACAGCCCCTAGCCATTGTTATAGAAGATTGAGACTACATTCAGACTTCGATTTAGCCACCCAACGTTACCTTAGCAACATGAAGATCTACAAGTATTTCGATTTCTAGGATAACGATTATCTTATCTCATCATCACACAAAGTCAAAGAAGGACACTAACATTATTACGTTTTCTAGTTTTTCCTTAAATATTTCTGATAGTTTTAAGCACAAAGATTATCCAAAAACACGCGAACATACATATACAATGTGTAATGAATTCATGTAGATTGTAAATCTTTAAGTTTCCATTGTGTTTTTTTCGTTTGGTTTAACATTAGAATAAGCAAATAGATGATATCATGTTTTATTAAACATATAATAAATAATTTTAAAAGCAAAAACAAAAACAAGTAAGAACGCTATAGTCGATATTCCGACTATAAGATACTCGTACTCAGCATTTATTCAATATTCAACACACTCAACATTTTTTTTTTTATTGTGGTGTTTTTTTTATACACAATTTTTTTTTTACGTTTTGTCTACAATTATCCGATCTTAACACAACTCGGCAAATCGGTAGATTGTGCTTATACATATACAACCTGAGTTTCAACTAAATGCGTTAAAATTTGTGGAAGATATAAGGTTTTGCGAGGGCGGGAGGGGGCGTGGCAAAATTTAAAAACAAACGATCTGACACCCCACAAGGGGAGTACATATCAAATTGGGTATCTCTAGCTCTTATAGTCTCCGAGATATAGGTGTTCATACGGACGGATAGTCGGACATGGCTAGATCGACTCGACTATTGATGCTGATCAAGAATATATATACTTTATCGGGTCGGAGACACTTCCTTCTGCCTGTTACTCTACTAGAGTACGAGTATAAACAAACTCGTTTCACTCAACGAATTTTGATACAGTTTTCACTGTCATTCAGATTATTTCTTTCGGATGGTTTATTGCACATATAACATGCGTGTAAAATTTACAGAACATATATAAAATATTCAATGTTTCGTATAAAATAGAATTTTGGTTGCTGTCATTGTTAACGCTGACTATATTTTACAATATGTATATATCTACGAGTGAGCCAAATATTGAGCACTGCCTTAAACGTACTCATGGTTCATGTAACCATGACGGTGACAGTGCGTCCGACTCATAGTTATAGTGCTACCAACGAAATATTTTTCAAGATGTTGATTTCTCGTATTCCTCTAATATTCCATATTATGCGCAATTTCTATTTTAGATAGAGTTTATGAATCGGATAACGCCACGCCTATCTTTTGGGGGAGACCACCCCACGTTTTCGCTTATTCGGGTCGGGTAATCCTATCACAAAGCTGCCATAAATCGAACTATTTCTGAATGAATAGTATAGAAAACGGTGTTATTTTTCATCCAAATCAAACCAAATTCGACATGTGTTCATCTTAGAATCATCAACCTCCGCTGGCCAAATTCGATCCGGATCGGGCTTCCAAATATCTATATTCATATATTTGCAAGTTAGTTTCAAAACTATTGTTTTCAAATTAGAACATGGAAAATTGCTGTACAAATACAATCTGAATTTCATTCTAAGGAAATTAGGTAGTTCTACAGCAATTAAATGATATATTAGCACTCATTCCGGATCAAGCGTGTTAAGATATACAAAATGTTCTTTCATTACGATGAAAGATACTTTTTTCATACTAAGTGTTCATTCCCAAAAAGTCGGTTATATGACAATTATATGATGTATGTATTATCATGATCATGAATATTGCTGATTTACGTTCTCAAAACGCATATAAATTTACTGAAATAAATCTGTTTAAATTTAGGACAAAAATCAAAGCTTTCCTATATCAAACGGTTATTTCTAAAGTAAATAAATATATGATTAAGTTTCCAATCCGAGAATAGTGCGGGCATAAGAAATACCTGCTATAAATTTTCAGACAAATATTTCGTTTAATCTGCTTCTGACGATTTGTCTAAAGATAATCATGAAAATCATGAAGAAAGAATGTATAAAGTAACTAATGCGATAGCGGAGAAGTCATGGTGGTGAAATTGGGAGTCCGGCATGGTGATATTTAAAGATGAAAAACGTAAGAGTTTTGTTTGAAAGTATGATGAAAAATCTACGCAGTTTTAATAGTAGAAATTATCATATTCATGACTGTATTTACTGTTGTCCCATAAGAAGACAAAGGCTGGCTCTATGCGAAATCTTCGACTATGCCTGGCCAAACTGTGTGTATATAGGTATTTTACGGCAATGCTGCTCAAAAATATATATACATGGGTGTGTACGTTACCCTATAGAATCATCGATAGCTATCGGCGCGCATTCGCTTGCGTGCCTTTGCTTTAGCTTGTTCCATTTTCATAACGTTCCACTTTGGCCACAGCTGATTCTGTTTCTATGCATTGCTGTGCGGTCGCCTAAGGTAAATATAAGCCAAATCAAGCAAGTTGTTGATGTAGTTGATACGCGTTATTTAATTATAAATAACACTAAAGCTACGATCGATAAGACTGTCTGCGGCCCACGCGAACAACGATGATAAAAAGCACAAGACGTTTGGTAAAATAAAACAAGAGACAGGCAAAATAATAACAGACGCCCAAGGTCAGTGCATATATTGAACTACAATTCATACAAACACACATCTATATGTATGTGCGTATGTAAGTCCATATAAATATATATGACAATTTGCTTACCTAAATAATTTGCAGATATTATCAACCAACAAAGCTCTACAACGCATAAATAAGTTTTCGCGTGATTTTTGCAACGCTTGACAACCAAGAAAGAGAGATATAGAGATAATGGGCTGTGATGAGCAGCGAAGGCAATGCCCGATCCTGTTGCGCTTACAGGACATACCCGCACTTCAGGGCAGCCACTGCAAAATTCGTGATCCCGCGCAAGTGGAGCGCATTATCAATGAGTTCATCCAAGGCGGACCGGAGCGCATGCAGATGGTAACCGATTTCGATTACACCATTACCAAGCAGCGTACTCCCGATGGCGGACCAGTGCCTTCTAGCTTTGGCCTCTTCAATGCCTGTAAATCGCTGCCGGCCAACTATAAGCAGGAGACGGACAAACTGTATCACAAGTACAGGCCGCTCGAGATCGATCCGCACTTGCCAAAGGCCGAGAAGGTGCAGTATATGATCGAATGGTGGACTAAGTCGAGCGAGCTGACGAGCGGCTTCCCCTTCGATACGACGGAAATAGATCAGATAGCCAGCCGGTATATACATGCGCTACGTGATCAAACGCATGAGCTCTTCGACACCTTGCAGGGCATGGACATACCAGTGCTGGTGTTCTCGGCCGGACTGGGCGACTCGGTGGTATCGGTGCTGAATCAAGCTGGCCTCATGTACTCCAATGTACGGGTCATCTCCAACTTTCTCCAGTATGAGGATGGTCTGCTCGCCGGATTCCAGCAGCCGATGATACACACGTTCAACAAGAACGAAACCGTGCTGAATGGCAGCGAATACTATGACTTGGTGCACAAGCGAGATCACATCATTGTTATGGGCGACTCGCTGGGCGATGCGGACATGGCGGCCGGTGTACCCGCCTCTTCGCATACCTTGAAAATTGGCTTCCTCTTCGATCATGTGGAGGCCAATATGGAAAGATACCTCAACACCTTTGACATTGTGCTGGTGGATGATCAGACCATGGATGTGCCTCGGGCACTATTAGCGCTCATCGAACAGCAACAACAGAAACGTCAGATGCCCACAAATGGATCGGGACTCACAGTTGCAGCCTCTGCCACGGAGCCATTAAGTGCGCTGTGAAGGATGAATGATGACTGCTGATCCAGTCCCCTCAAACAAATTTGTACTCAATTGCTAACTGAAAGAAGCTACTAATTAGGTAGAAGAGTCCTAAAATTAGATATCGTAGCTATGTAAGCGCATTGTAATTCATAAAAATACCGTCATCGGACTGGTACCCAACCGCTCTCCCTCTCGTTCATTCGATATTGAGCACACTTTTATGGCTATGCAAATCGTGACTTCAAATTTTGCCACTTGGTTTTCAGGTATTAGTAAGTAGCTCAGCTATGTGGGATGAAGATGAACCAGAGTCGGAGCAGCCGCCGCGTCGCGCCCTCATACGTCGCCACAGTGTGCGCCTGCTGCAGCAATCCCATTGCCGTAACCAGGAGCAGGTAGAGCGCCTGATATATGCTTTGGTACAGGGTAACGCGCAGCAACTACAAGTGATTGTTAAATTCGAGGGCACGCTGACACTTGGACAGTCGCCAGGCACCCTGCGGCTGTATGGCAAGGAGTTGCTAGAACTTTTGCACCGAATACAGGTAGAGTTGAGTTTGGATTAAGCAAGAGGATAAGGCACTTGTAACGCTTATTACAGGTGCCGCTGCTCATCTACTCGACGGGTCTGGGCAACTTTACAGAGCCGTTGCTGCGCAAGGCTCAGGTTTTGTTTGAGAATACCAAGCTGATCTCAAACTTCCTGCCAAAGTCAGACAGTGTTCTCCAAGGTCTACATGCACCACTAAAACATTCTGCCCTTAAGCCAGATGAATTGCTGCATTGCCAGAGTGTGATGCCGGAGCGTTCCAACATTCTACTGCTGGGAAGTGACCTGACCGATGTCCAGCTGCTAGCTGGGCTTTCAACTGCCAGGAATGTACTGAAGATTGGCTTTCTAAATGAAAATGTGGAACATAATTTGTCGGATTTCATGCTGGTTTTCGACATGGTTTTGGTCAATGACCAAAGTTTGGATGTGCCGCGTGCACTTATCGAGCTGTTAGCTCACGCTCACCATGATGCGGATAGTGTGCTTGGGTCGTCGTCAGCAAATTAGCAAATTAATAAATATAATATGTTATTACACTGTGAAACAAGAGTCGGCCAAAATAAATATACATACATTCATGTGTCTTGAATTTTGAGAAATATCACTCAAAGAAAGGGTGCTTTTATACTCGTACTCAATAAATGCTGAGTACGGAATTACTTATTTTCTGTTTAGTTAGCAATTTTTGCGACTTCGATTTTTCATATGAGCAGCTTACAGCAAAAAGAAGTGTATGGTGAAATTACAACTTGATAGCTTCAAAGCTGAGAGAGTAGTTCGCATTGAAACAGACGGACAGACAGAGAGACGCCGATGGCTATATCGACTTGGCTTGTCATGCTGATCTAGGATATATATCCTGGTATGTGTTACAAATATTGTAACCAAATGGATATATAATGGAGTATTTCTTTGTATGGCAATTATTGTAGACTTGCAGAATTTAAAAATTAACATTCATTTTAGAAAAGGTTATGTTTACTCAAAATCAAAATATTTAAGAAGACGTAACATTTTTAGGAACTCCGAATTTTTACCAGTTTGGGTACTGATCCTTCTATACTCTTTATTTACGAATATTTTGTACAAAAATGTGAACCCTTTGTTGTGTTCATTCAAAAAACGGAAGTGTTAGAGCACGATTAAAACCCAATTTCATTCTCAATCGCGAACATAAATTCGAAAGGGAAGTGGAATACAATCTGTCTTACTTTTAACACCAAATCAAAAACAGGAATAGGTTTGAAAAAACTGAAATTTTGAGGCAAATGATTAATTGTTACATCATCTTCAGGCAAATATAATTTTGCGATTATTAAAACAACTTTTTGAATGACAGCATGAAATAGTGGTATTTTTTAGTATTTTCCACTACAAATATCTCTGAAGGGAAACAAGAAAACGGCATAGCTCCATAACCTAAAAACAAAGCAGGCGATATAATGCTGCTCAAGAAATGTAGAACAATGTACCCTTAGTCAACGCCATAGTTATGCTTCTGCTTTTTAATTAAGTTACTCTATTCCTTAGCACCTATGAGTATAAAAGAAAGTTGGACATATTATTTGAGGCGTTAAATAAATTTGGGGTTTTAATCAAAACGCAAAAGACAAGCACGCGAACGCGTGTTTGCAATGTTCAATTTAATTATTCAAAGTCATCAAAATTTGTTAAATAGAATGACAAAGTAACGGCAATATTTATGATTGCAGTGTTTTGTTATCAATACATCGCTTAACAGCACTGATTATTTATTTGTTGGTATTTATTTGCTACCTACGGTCACACTGGCACGGCATTAAAAGCAAAAACAGACAAATTTAGTTAGTTTCTTATTCTTCCGCATCGAAAAATTAAACGTGTGTGGATAAATCGAGCAGCAAAGCCGATCAACAGGCTCGGGTTAGTGACGTCCACTTGCGTTTGCAGAGTACCTGCATCGTACGCGACTGCGTCTGCGACGTTTAACTATGTGCGCCCCATAAAATTTGCTGAGCCACCAGCCTGGAGATCAGCTGCTTTCGCCCAACCAAAGCAAATTGGAACAGGCCAAAAACAACAACAATAACAGACCACAATAACAAAAACTACGGAGCAAACCAAACCAACAACAACACAAACGGAGACGTAGACGTACTCAAAGTGCAGCGTCATGTTCGGTTTTGATGGCGAGTACCGACGCCGTCCAGTGCAAAGTCTTGGCGGCGCCTCTCACACATGCGATCGGGACACGGTCATACGTAAAGCGGCCCTAGAGCGCCAGAAGCGCAATGAACAGCGCCAGCAGGCCAACGGTGCCGTGGTACTCCAATCCTATGCGCGCTCCTTTATCCATCGCCAGCGGCGTAAGCGTGCGGAGCGTGAGGCTTTCGATGCATATGTATTGACGCACCGGGAACGCCTAACGGAGGATGACAGCTTGTGCTTCCTGCTGCGCCGCCTCAATTTCTTCTACAGCTGTCGCGAGCCCAAGGACAGTGAACGTTTGGTAAGTTAGCCGATTCCTCCTGTGGCTATTCCTTCTTTGACTTGGCCCTATTTTTCCTGCCAGATTGAAATTTGCCAGCAAATCCTACGAAATCCGGCACGTCTGCTGCAGCACTCGGCCTTGGATAGCATTTGGCTTCTGCGCGTCTGCAAGTTGCTGGACGCCTGCCTGCTCCAGCTTACGCTTTCGCACTGCCCGCAGGCCATACCGCTGCGAATGCTGGAGACCTTCACCACCGCCAGCGTTGTGGAGCGTTTTGTGGAGAACGAGCAGCTGCTGTACACGTATCTAGAGCGTGTGTTTGGCTTTCTCATAGCACGCAACTATTTTCTGCGCCTGCGCCAGCTGCTGGACGAGAAGTGCCCACCGCTGGACGGCGAGACGCTGCGGGCGCCCAGCCCATTGACCGAGGCCTTGCTGCAGTTGCTGCTGAGGCCACTGCTCGTGGCCAGGCGCGTTACCAGCGGCGGCGATCAAGTCAGGCCCACAGCCATGCTCTTCTGTCACAAGTTCATTCGGGACATTTTGGCCATGCCGCACAGTGCTCCGTTGCGCCACTTTGTGCTGCCCTGTTTGGCCGACACCAGGGAGTTTCCCTATGACTTGATAATGCATGCTCTCAATGGGCTGTTGGACAGCGATGGTGCAGGTGCGGCTAAACTTGTGGTAGATGGTGCAGCCGATATGCGCAGCTTCAATATCCAGGGGTCAGAGACGTCTCCACACTTTAAACAGTCAGCGGCAAGGTCTCGTGAAAGCCTCTTTACTTCATTCCTACTTAACTCGCTGTTGCTGCTTGATCGCACGAAACTGGGTGAGTGTAGGCACATTCTGTAGCTAGCAGCCCTTGTTTCTAATCTCGTCTCAATCCCTTGCAGACACCTTGCAGCAGAGCTCACTGGCCATTGTCTATGTGCGGGTTATCGCCGAAATGATGCCCAACATCCTGCAGCTGCCGAAATCGACACTACGCAACCAGGCGGCTACCCCGCATCACCATCACAACTCCGACGATGACACCGACGAGTCCGAGGAGGAGGAGGAAGAAGCGAGGGAGCTACCCTTGGGTAGTATGCTAGACTATGATATGGAGCAGCCAAGTCCCAGACAAGCAGCTGAGCTGAGCAGCCAGGAGCGCACATCTCTGCTGGAATCCATAGCCATACTAAACGAAATGCAGCGGGTCGACTTCATTGTGCAGCATCTGGAGCCCCCGTACATCGAGAACAGCCAGCTGATCTACGCGGTGTGCGAGATCTGTCACAACCTGATGATCTACAACAAGCATGCGGTCTTCGAATACAAGTGAGTGTGGAGAATAGGAACTAGAGATGGTATCGAGGTGGGGATAATTGGAGATTCTGGCAGACCAGGCGTATTCATTAGGGAGTGGGAAGATTTCAGAAAAGTGCGTTCTAATCGGGATTTGTAAGCGATCTTAAAATTCTCGTAGGTCCTGAAATTACTTCTGATCGGGATCGGGTGGGACGGGAAAGCAAATTTCGGTATCCACTTTGTTTCCCCATTCTAACTCTAGTAGGAACCCTTGAAGTCTTGCTATGGCCACAGATAAAAACAGTTTTAGTTAATGTTTTAGTGTAACCAAAGTCCTCATATCAATGTGAACTTTTGCCATAGTATTTTATATAGAATGTTCCAATATATCGATAAGTGAGATTTGTGGCTCTTGCTATGCTTGCTAATCCTTTCGATCCTCGACAGATTGCTCTACACGCTGGCATTCACGCCCAAGTTTATACGCGCCGTTTGGTTCAAGCTGGCCGCCGAATCCACGCAGCTGGGTTTCTCGGCGCCCCTTACGCTCATCTCCAAGGGCGTTGTGCGTGAGTAGATGAAGATGACTTTACCTGCATCATGCAGCAATGCTCATTCGCCTCCATTCTCCTTTGCAGCTAAGCAACAGGGCGTGGATCGCACTATACCCCTGCTGGCCACCTTCTGCATGCTCTTTGGCCGCCTTCTGCCCACGCTGCATGATGTGGAGTTTGTGGAGAATAAGCTGCTGGTGGCCACACATCTGCAGACCATCAATCATGTCCGGCTCATGCCATTCTCCATAGCCGAAATTGTACAGATGTCTAAGACGCTGAAGGAGATCAGCTTGGGCTTGGTGGAGCTGGCCTTTCCGGAGACGCGCACCAATTTGGCCAACTATCGCAGCGTGCTAGGCCACACAGATGCCGATGACAAGAAGTTGCGCCACCAGAAGCAAATCTGGGCCAATTTGCTCAATGTGGTGGTTTTTGTGCTCAACCAGATACACACGCGTGACTTGCGCTTGGGCTTCTGTCCGGACTCCCATTGGACTGTGAGCCGGCTGGACTTGCCGCTGGATAGGCCCACCGATTTGCCGCTGACCCACAGCAGCCGCTTGCGCGGCATACGGCCATTCCAGCCAATACGGGATTTTACACGCGAGGACTTTGAGAATGGGCCACCCATGTCCACCAAGCAGATACGATCCATAACCATATTACGCGAGATACCCTTTGTGGTGGCCTTCAACAAACGAGTGAGCATACTCCAAGGCCTCGTGGCCGCCAATAAGATGCGCGTGCAGGGCCATCTGCAGGCCTTCCTGCAGGGACCCTCTATTATGATAACGGTGCGGCGGTCGCATCTCTACGAGGATGCCTACGACAAGCTGAGACCCGAGAATGGTGAGTTCACTGAATTGGGAATCTTATAAATAGCTTGCTAATAGCTTACTTCCTTTGGCAGAGCCGGATCTACGATTGAAGTTTCGCATACAGTTTGTCTCCTCGCTGGGCTTGGATGAGGCGGGCATCGATGGTGGCGGCGTCTTTCGCGAATTTCTATCCGAGCTCATTAAAACCTCCTTTGATCCTAATCGCGGTTTCTTTATGTAAGTTTTACTAGACACCGCCTTCAGATTGATATCTTAATCCCTGTACCTTAGGGTAACCACGGATAACAAACTGTATCCGAATCCCAATGTGGCCGATCTCTTTGGCGACTATGAGAAGCATTATTATTTCATTGGTCGCATTCTGGGCAAGGCCATCTATGAGAATCTGCTTGTGGAGCTGCCGCTGGCTGAGTTTTTTCTAACCAAACTTGCTGGCAAATACTCGGATGTGGATATACATCAGTTGGCTTCCCTAGATCCCGAATTGTATCGTAATCTGCTGTATCTCAAGGACTACACGGGCGATGTAAGCGAATTGAATTTGGACTTCACGGTGGCTAGCAACTCCCTCGGCCAGACACAGATTGTCGAGTTGAAGCCGCAGGGCCAGAGCACGCCGGTGACCAATTCCAATCGAATCGAGTATCTACAGCTTATAGCCGACTATAAGCTTAATGTCCAGATACGGCGCCACTGCAACGCATTCAGGAAGGGACTGTCCAATGTCCTGCCCATCGAGTGGCTTTACATGTTCAGCAATAAGGAGCTGCAAATACTCATATCTGGTGCTGAAATACCCATCGATTTGGAGGATCTCAAGAAGCACTGCAAATACGGGGGCGAATACACGCCCGAACATCCCTCCATAGTGGCATTCTGGGAGGCCGTGGAGGGCTTTGATGATCTGCAGCGGCGGCAACTGCTGAAATTTGTGACCAGCTGCTCGAGGCCACCACTTCTGGGTTTTAAGGTGAGCTATCTATATCAGAGACCTGCAAAATCATAGTTTACTCTTGAGTTCGACGAACTCCCGTACTTAGCATTCGTTTGTATTCCGTTAGAAAACTGAATTAGGGTGGACACGAGGGAGTGGTGGGGGTAAGCAAAAAGGACACTTTTACAGATTTCAGATTTAAGTAGAACCTTCGTTGAAAAGACGAGACATACACTTCCGATATACAGACACATGCAAATAAGATGGCTTTCATGCAACAACATACGATTTTAGTTAATTGACCGAGTAGTGATGCGTAAGCAATTGCAAGTTGCGGGTCTCTCATCCATATGTGGACTCTAGAATTGTAAATCATGTCAAATTTGCTTGCTCTTCTTGCAGGACTTGGATCCGCCTTTCTTCATACAAAACGCTGGCGATATGGAACGCCTGCCCACGGCTAGCACCTGCACCAATCTGCTGAAGCTGCCGCCTTTTAATAGCGTCGAACAAATGCGCGAAAAGTTGCTCTATGCCATACAGTCCGGTGTGGGCTTTGAATTGAGCTAAGATGTCACCGTCCTGTCCTGACCCACACACACACACACACACTGATATATACATATCTAAGCACACCAATTATGAAAGATCAGCTAAGCGACACCCACCAATAGCAACATCAGCATCAGCAGGAGCAGCAAGTTTACCACTAATAATTCCACTTATTAACTGTTGTATATTGATTGATTTAGCCAACTTCCTTAACTGTCGTTTTTTTTATGTTAAGTACGAAGCTTATGAGGTCTGTTTAAAAGTTCTTCAGTAAAATACGTATGTACTACCTATGTATTGTAGTTTTCCCATTTCTTGTGTTTATTTTCTTTTTTCGAATTAGAAAATACATATAAATGTAAAATCATAAAGAAAGAACAGGGATAAGAAAATAAAACCTATGAACTGTGAATCTGTTGTTGGGATGAATTTATCTTATTTCCCAAATTTCTACGAAGTTATTTGGAATACTAAGAATTGCTCGCAAAAGTATGCTGTAAGATATTCTAAAAGAAACTGAAATCTTCAAATGGTAAATGTATTGCATACTTTTCGGCTGACTGTGGGACCACCCGGATCTTGGAGGCTAAAAGAGCTAGAGTCAGCGAAATTTGGCATGATCTATCGCTAAGATATTTATACCCTTCACACTTAGGAGCAAAACTTTGCAGATTTTCATCCAAATCGGCTTGTATCCTTTTGAGGAAGACCCCACGTTCAACGACCACATTTGATCTAGATCAGCTATACATTTACAATCTTATTGGCAAGCCGATGCTAGCCACCTTTCTTGTTGTCATAGTCTTCGTCCTTTTTCTCTGAACTGCACTGACCATAGCTGTTCTGTACGCAAAATTCGTCTTTTCAATGTCCTCTTTATGGTTTATTGCATTGCTCTCGATTCTGCTTTATATGTAGTGTTTCTCATTTTACCATTGCTTGCGTTTCCTTTGGTTGGCTGGTTTTTAATGTCATAAATATATTGTAAATGTCTTAATTATGCCTATATCATATCTTCCTCTATCGTGGCTGCCCCTAAATCCCATTGCCAGGCTTGCTGAATGATGCGCTCATAGATCAGTTTTGGCGCCGTGACTGCATAGAGAAAATCAATATGATTATATCCACGCACTTGGTACAGGCTCACTTGACTGTTGCTCAGCTCCTGGACCAAATGTTGTACATCTATCGCATTGGAGAGCGCATCCCGGCTGCCATAAAAGAGTTGCAGCCGCAAGCGTACATTGGCCAATTCATAAGACGGTGGCGTCGCTTGGCCATAATGGTGGCTATTAAGGCGTGCCGAACGGTAATCATATTGCTGGAATTTGCCTAAGTAGGAAACAGTTCGAGCCAATATGTCAGCTATAGTATTATCGCCACTTACCGCTATTGACGAGCTGGCCAAAATGCTGAAGCTGGCGCCGGGAAATGCCCGCCGGTGTGGTCTCGAGCACTCGTGTAAATAGATTCTGCAAGGCCAGCAAATTGGTTAGATACTTTAAATGCCACAGCGTTCAAATTTAAACGGAAAATCATTCCACACACACACACGCACACACACAAACGCACTTGAAGGAGGCCAACAGGCTGGGCCACTCATGTGAGGAGCATGTGTGTATCATGCCATTTCCGTTTTCATTGCGACACAAAGCACAGGCGGAAGTTCACTCAGCCGCACAAACACATGCATATGCACACAGTATATATATATATGTATGTATACATATATGTATATAGTAAGTAAATCTTTGCCTTGCTTTGACTTACGTCCAGTGGGGAATAGGGGAATTTTTTTATATATTTTTTATTTGTTTTCAAATTAGCTGCTTATTTGTTTTCCTCGGATTTGATTTGAGAGCGGGGAATGACTAAAGGTTGGATGGTGTGCCGGGATCTGGGTGTTAAATAAGTATGTGTGTACTGTACATGTAGCGTCCTGTTTGATTTAGATTGGTATAGCATTGATCCGATATCGGATCTGTTCATCTTATAACGAATGCATTGAAATGCCTAGAGTTAAGCTTTAGACTTATCTGTTCTTGTCTGAGCGAGCTTTTAAAGCTCTTTTTAGACCTACTTTCACCTAGTGAAAGCTAAATTTAGTGAGCTTCAAATTAGCCGAAAAACATTCAAAGTTTCTAACTAACTTTGACCTCAAGCCTGCTCAATAAGAAAATGAACTGCAAAACGTTAAAGATAATTAATGCCATCGCCATTAAAATATTTAAGTAATTCACTTATTATGATTATATATGGGGCTAAAAATACACACAATAAATTAAATAAGATCAGGCAACTATGTCATATAGCTACCATATACGATTGCTCCGGAATGAACACTTAGTTTTTCTTTCAAATTAAAGCAAATTAATCTTGTATCCCTTGTATCCACTGGAGCCACACGCCTACCAACCAGATTTGAACTAGATCGGCAAGCCGAGGCTAGCCTTCCTCCTTTCCTGTTTTATTTTGTTTGAGCATATGTGAAGAGGTAGCAAAGTAGAGCGTAAGAAATTGCTTGAGATAAACCCTCTTATCTAAGACTCCTCAAAAAATATTAATGATTATTCTAAAAATAAAATTGAATAAAATTAAAAAACAAAAAAAAAATAATTATCTATCTGTTTACTTACAAAATACTTATATCAACATATATATCCTTATATCCTTTGTCTTAGCACTTCGATTCGCTGCATTTCTAGTATGTATTTTATGTAAATTATTAAACTTAAAATTGTCCTGACAGCCATTCAGCTATGCTCCATATCCAACGCCATGCGTTGTCGACTTTTCGCATCCTGCGGCGACAGATTTAATTTTTTTTTGCGTTTGGCTTTGTTTTGTTGCTTGTTTTGTTTTGATGTTTATTTGATTTTCCTCCTCCCCCGTTGCATTTTCTTTCGTATTTTCGTATATTTTTTTTGGTGTTGCTGCCCGCTGCACGCAGCTGCAACTTGTGGCAGCAGAGAGTTTTGTGCCGCCAGTTTGTTTGTGTTTCCAGAACAGTTCGCAGCTTACGTGTTTTTTTTTGTTGTCCTTGCTGTTCCTGCTGCTGATGTTGCTGCTGGAATTGCGAATCCTTTCTTAACGCATTTTGCAGCTAGCAAGTGTGTTGAACTTTATATGCTGGCCAAGTGAATGTGAGGGTAAGAGCTGGCAGGGCAAACCAAGTCAAGTCAGGCTAAATATGCACAAATATTTATTTGGATGTCTATCTACATATACATACATACACACACACACACACACACACATATATATGTGTTTACTTATATCTGTTTGTATATTTGACAAGTTGTCAGAAGTATCCGCTGGCTACATTTTGCCCTGACTCTTGACTCAGTGTCGCACTTCCACTCGTGAATCCAAGCCCAGCTGGAGTGCCTTATGCTATTTACTTAGCAATTTTTGATGCCCCTGCGGTTGGTTTGGCCAGAGATTGAAGTGCAGGGGGAGAGGGCTTTATTTGACTACTTGTTTGTTGACTCCATTTTTTGTTGTTGTATTTGTGGAAGTTATGACGATTTCATAGATACGACACCAGGCTGTACTTTGCTTTTAGCTTGTAGTTGCCAGAAGCTATTGATGCTGTTGATTTTGGTAGGATTGGAGTTTTCAGCTTGTCAATGACAGCTAAAATATAACTATTGATATAGATTTAAGTAAACTCCATAGCAAATTTACTTAAGTTAGACATGTGAGATTTAGGCATGAAATATTTAGAAAAGACTAAAAAATAAGTCTCTTTGTACTTGAAGTCTGTTTATCCGTCCTCATTTATGAAATTGATAAGAAATTACACAGAGCACGATATTCGGCAACTTGGATCACCCCATAGTACAAACTTGGCTCTCTCTCTAATACAAATACTTCCCGTTTCTGGCCTTAATATTCCGGCGAATCCAACACTTAGCCTCTGGGAAATAGTTACCAAAAAAACCAAAGGAAGCCAAAAATTTACAAGCTACTCGGCCATAAGCAAATACCTATATGGTTTATTTATGGCTCTAGCGGGCAAAGCAAGATTTAGATACTCTGGGCTGTGCAACTTTTTAAACCTTCTATCTCCGCCTCTCCACCCGCCCCGCATGACTATCGCCAAGTAACAACTATAAAAACTTTCAATGCTCCACGCAAACAAGCTACAATGCCGTCTCCTCCAGGTCAAAGCCAATTGGGATAAGGCAAAAGTCCGCTCTTACCCTAATAACTAACAAGCACTTGGTAGCAGATTCCATGCACTACCCTGCCCGTCCCTCCTGCCGCCGTCATGTTTCTTTCGTTAAGCCTTTTGAGCACGCGCGCTCCGCAGATAAGCCATAAAGTTTTCGTGCAAAAATAACACAAGCGCGATTTATTTGCCATATTTCACGGCAAAACGCAAATTTAAATGTGCCGTGTAGTCATGTGCCGAGGAGCAACAACAACAGCTATAACAACACCAAAACAAAAAGTGTTTAAGGCAACATGCCGTATACGTAATGTGCGTTGTGCTATAGTTAGCCAACGTTCAGTTCAGTTCAGTTCAACAACAACAGTAAATGGCCAGCTGAATGGCAATGAGTTGGGGCAGGTAAAAGTTGAACACACCTTTTGGTGCATATTACATGGACAGAAAAAGAACAAGCAATATTTTGTTGGAGTGCCAGAAATTTGTTGAAGTGAAAAGGAAAACTTTCAATACCCTTGTAAGTTTGGGATAAATGTTGATTGTTATTAGAACTAAGTATATGTTTAGAATAGAACAATACTTTGTTATGCCAAAGCAATACGAGGCTTAAACAAATTGCAATTGGTTGAACAACAATAACAATTAAACAAAATTTAAGGAAGTGTTGCAATTATTGTCTTGGACATATGTCTCACTTGCAAGATCTCGCAGCTTTAAAGCTATACTTTGTGTAATTGGATATCATCCAAGGGATAGCTATATTGTGCATTTTAAGTGTTGATCCTAAAGCAACTGCAATAATTGCCAAATCTAGTATATATTTACTTTTATTTGACCCGAACCAAATTCAATTCTAGTAGTACTATTGTTGCTAACAATAATGATTCTCTTGATGTACACAGCGATGGTTAGGCCCAGTGTCACTTATGATGCCGCGGTATGGTGGCCCAAAGTGACATAAACCTCAACTATTGCCAAATGTAACTGAATCCCCATGAAACCAGCCGTTCGGTCGTGCTCGACTGCTGCAATGGAGCGGGTGCTAGGGTTAACACTTTTACACCTCTTCATTCAGAAAGCAACCGCAATGAGCGCTCTGTTTGTGTAGTTAACTTCCATCGAGATGCTCCAGATCAGATTATATCACCACGGAATTCTGTTTTGACAGGAAATTCAAAATCCTCATACCTAGGCGTGTTGAGTGGAAGGATTAGGTGCTGGGATACATGGTCCCAACACCAGTATCTCCATTGCAATGGGACACTGGCCTGCTGTCTTCCAATTGGAGATAAATGTTATTGAGGTCTGCGCTCGTCATATTTTAGACCAAAGACCAAAAGGGACGACTATCTGTATATTCTCTGCTAGTCAAACTGCTCTCTGATCCCTTTTTTCATGGGGACTCTCCTCCAGGCTTGTCAGAGACTGCCTCAGACTTCTTCAGGAACTCGCTGTGGGCAAAAAGGTAACACTGGACACAGGGACATTGAAGGTAACGAATCTGCAGATGAATTCACCAGATATGGCTCCTCTAAGGCATTTGTGAGCCCAGGTCCATTCTGTGGTAGCAGCATGGCACTGTGAAAACCCTCTCTGGACTTCGTCAAGCCAAATTGTTTGGCAAGCAGCCTAAATCCGGGGGAACTGGGTAACCTATCACTATCACTACCTTAGATACCATGACTCGAACAAACTTGAGGGCTAGCAGCCCTGTTATCAATACCATTATCAGGCGTAGGACGTACACACATGGGACATCAAACTCTAAATGGAAGTGCTTCCAAAATCTCGAAAGATTACTGTGACATCTGCATAATAAAAGATATTGGCTTTCGATTGACAAGTTTTGAAATTTGGTTTGCATTTTCAATTAAATTCTCACATTCCATATATTGATCGACGATAGAGCCTAGGCCTTTACAAGTTGTCTGAAAATGTAATCACATCCCATAACCGCATAGGCACTGCCAGTCAACCCGTAAGCCTCGGCAGGCAGCTCGTTTACGCATTTAAATTCAAATAACTTTTATTACCAAAAAAAAAAAACAATATAAATAAAATGAAAAGAAAACTAAAGCCCCGGTCCATGTTTGTCGTGCCGCCCAGGCAAGCGTTTTGTCTGTGCTGTGAGTGAGTGTGTGTGTGTGTGTGTGTGTGTGGGGGTGGTTGAATGGGTGGCGCATACTCCTGAGTGCAATAAAAACTTTTGCATACGAAAAACGAAACGAAAAGTTTTGGGGCCGCTTTGTTGGCTAAATTATGGCCTGCATATACAATATATATGTATAGACACATACATATATGTATAAATAATTGTACTTACACGATCCAATGGATAGTCACTGAAGCCCACGTATAGGGATGTGAGCAGCGAGCAGAGAGCATAGGTGGGCAGAGCAGAGCTGCAGAGGAATTGGCCACCCACCTGCGTCAGAGCCGTAGCCGGCAATAGCTCATGGAGACCCAGTCGATTGAGTAACATCTGGGTTATAGTAATCAGATCATAGGCTGATATTTGATCTTAGCAAACACTCACCGTTACGCCGCTGCTATCGCTGGCGAGCAGACGCAACGGCGCACTACTCAGATGTTGCAAATAGGCCACTGGCGCCAGCATCGTGGCACTGGCAAACTTATCATTGTACTCCGGCCGCTCGGAGAGCAGCACCAGCAGCACCGTTGTGCCCTGAGAGTGACCCACATAGTGCAACTGTTGCTGGCCCGTGCTGGCCAGCACATACTCCACAATGGCGGGCAGATCGTAAACGCCAATCTCATGCCAACTAAAGTGCCAGAATGCGGGCTGGCTAGCCTGCAAGATGCGATGCCGGCGAGAATGTGTGGTGCCTCGCGCATTGGCTAGCCAGACATCAAAGCAGCGCTCATGCAGCTGAAAGGCCAGGGCACGTGCTCTACCAGCGGTCACAAAATCACCAGCGGATCCGAGCAGTCCATGCATCAGCACAAAGGGTCGTTGCAGCGTTGAAGAGCAGCTCTGTTTGCGAGGCGCTGGTATGCGCTGTAGGGTCAACTGATAGCCATCGACTGTCTGCAGCTGATGCACTTGACATGCCAAATGCTGGCGCTGCACTATGCGACAAATGGCATCGTTGACTGTAGTGGTTTGGCCATGGATCAGACCAAGTTTAAGGCTGAGCAGCCCCATTAGCACAAACACGATGCTCGCAAGCATTTCTTGATATTTGACACGATTTTATGACATGATTTATTTATTTATTTTTTTTTTGTGGAGGTGTTCCGCGTGAGGCGATGTTCAACTGACGACTGAGAATCGCAGCTCAGCTGTTGGCCGCTTTTGGGTGGCGTATACGTAATGTAAACAGTGTGTGAGCCAGCTATAAATAAAATGCGACTTTTTCAGCTGAGCTTTGTGTTTACATTGCTACTGTTAATATCTGGCGGCCACTGATCAATGGGGTAAGAGCCAGGTAGCCTTATTGTGGAGCTAAATGTCTACTTATAAAATGTTGTAGGGTTTTTTGTTTACACGTAGCTAAACACTATACACACACACATAAGTGGCAGTGCAGCTGATTGTTAATGCTTGTCGTTTTTCACATAAATAATTTGATGTTTCATTTAGAGGCTCCAGTAATGCTTTTAAAAACTTGGGGCCTTGCGAACTAAATAAATAAAAATAAATAAGTCAAATCAAACGCATAATTGCCAAGCCAATCAGCTTTTGTCACACAGCATTGCAAATGTTAAAATAATGTTAAGTGAAAGTTAAAAAATCGAAACGTAATCCATGGTCAGCCAGGTCAGCCATATTCTCCTGCTACATATTACAAAGAATATGTAAAAACGACCTTAAGAATTATGGCTTTTGAGCTAGATGCTCTTTCTGCAAACATTTTTCGTTTTCTATTTTCATCTCGGCTCATTCTCACTTATTGCCACTAAGTTTAAGGTTATATGCAAGGTTTGGTCTACAAACACCTCGGCAATCTTCTATGAGATGCCGCTGCATGCTATCAATATTCTCCCAGCTCTTTTGCTGAAGATTTATGCCAACATTGGGCTAAACGTGTTAATTGCCAAGCCAAAATCAAACGGTTCACATAGTACTATATGTAAGTGTTTATGTACAATCGGTGGAGCACACATAAATAACGCTCATTCAAATGTGGCAGCGGCCTTGCCTCAGACTCTGTAATTAGCAATATTAATTTACTGCAGAATTTGTGCTGCGGCTGCCTGAACTTAAGTGCATTGCCAAACAGAGTGAGACAGCGAGCGGAAGGGCGAGGTATGGAGATCAATACAGCTGCATTATACGATTACATATACATACATATATATATACCAATATAAACTTAACTGACACTGGCGGTGCGGGCTCCATATGTCTAATGGCCTATGTGATTTACAATTTGAATTGCGTCTACGTGTTGAAAATGCAATCGTGCTAATTAAAATGACCGCGATTGTGCGTGTGAAATTATTACATAGTCCAAAATGTGACGCATTTCATTTGATTGAGCGCATAGATGGGCTGTTCAGAGCTGAGGTGCGGTGCGGCGGGCTGCGGATGCTAAATGATTTCCAATTAAAGTTTGTGAACTATAGCAGCTGCACTTTAGATACGTATCATCAAATTATGTTGCAATTGATAATTAACCCAGGACAGTTGTTGAGGTCAATCCGGCAGGAAGTATGTACATATGTAGATATTTATACCATTCATGTTTACAACGCACAGAAGGATTTCCGATATAAAGTATGTATATATATATTCTTGATCAGCATGACAAGGGGATTCGATATAGCTATGTCCGTTCATCTGTTTATCTGTCCGTTTATGTTTATCTGTCTGTCTGTTTCAACCCTAAGACCTCAGAAGTGTTGAGAGCTACAGAGCCGAAGTTTTTATCAGATGCTCCTTATATCTGCACGCTGATGGGGTTTACAAATCAGCTGGATTGGATTGGATTCCGGCCATTGCAAAGGATTGGTTGACTTTATATCGTGGTGTGGAACTAGAACGGCATGCAATAGCCCTCTCACAGGCTCGAGAAACATCGCTTTTCAAATGATTAGCCAACTTAAGATTGAGTTGTTGATCAGCAAAACTTTTGACGATTGACTCTAGTAGGTCACAGAACAGCTGCAAAGTCAGCCTATCTTCAATTTGTGGTTTTTGTAATCAATTTTGTGCTGTTGTCAAATACAGTGAGATGCCAAAATCATGGAATCCGATGGAATCCTTAAGTATTTCAATGGCAAACAAAAACCCAAGCGTTTTTTCGGTCACTCACGACCTTGGGCCCGCTAACCCAAGCAATTAGAAGTAAAGAAGTAAATCGTAAAATGCTGCTGTCCATCCCTCTTTGAATGAGCGCTGAATATCGTGTCTCTAAGTTGCTATGATCGAAGCTATGATCGAAATAAATGCAAAAAATGTGAAGTTAAATTATATCGTTGTTATATATCTACAATGTGAATGGTATATAAGCTTCGGCAAGCCGAATTTTGATTCCCGATTTTCTTTTCAGGAAGCCGTAGTTGATATCTTATCTTATCATTGATATCTTATCATTCTTCATTTTTCCATTTGATACCTATAAATTTTAATTTATACCTATAAATTGAGGTGTAACAACTAATCCACCATCATTTGGAGTCCCACTGGGAGTGTTTTAATCACATACACAAACAAATCGTTCAAAATGATCCAAAGTAATTACAAAATCAATATTTTCGTTGTCAATAGAACGGAATCCCCCGTTTTCTCCTATATCGTGAACGATGTTCTCGATTTCAAAACGTAGTTTTGTTCTCACTTCATGAACGCTTTGGACTCATTATAAGAACGTTCTAGGATACATAAATAACGATATGTTCTCATTTAAAGCTCGTTTTGGATCAATTCAAAAACGCTGTCAAACCTCAACGTTCTGAAAAAATTAACCAATGTTCTCATTTCTTTGAGTTTTCAATAATTACCTGATATAAATTTAAATAAATAAATTATATTTTATCAGCCTGAGCTGGAAGTTGAGCTTAAGAACTTCCGTTCGCCACTTACTAACTGCCACGACTATGATGATGCTGAAGCCTGATTTTAAATATGTGCCAAATATGTAAGTCGAAATGTTCCTAAAAGCTAAACGGAATCACGAAAGCTGTTAATGAATATGGTTGAGAACGACATGTTACAAATTCAATAAAAATTCTACTGATTTTGGAACGTCGTTTGTTTCTTAGTGTGTGTACTGTAGCTTAGACCAAGTTACTAAAGTTGGCCAGCAGCCTCTCATAATTCAATGTAGAATTTAATGAGATTATAATATATACACGCACCATAGACATATTTAATGTCTTTATAAAACTACAACATTGTAAATTTGTGTCTGGAAATTCTATCTTTAAAATTTGCATGTCGAATTCCCCCCCAATGTGCCTTCTAAAGTGTAAAACAATTTCAATTATAAACCACTTAATCTTTCTAAGCTGCTTCAACTCCAACTGACCAAAAAGTAAATAGTTTCCACATTGTTGTATACTTTCCATGCATTACATTTGTACTAACAACACACAAATTTGTGCTCAAGAGTTGCTCGACTTTCATTGTGGGACTTATGAAAATTCATTTTTGGCAAAAAGCTGCTTGAAATCAAGAATGCTGCGTAAATTGTAAACAGAGGAAGAAATGGAAACATACCGAACCCAGTGGATAGCCTTGGGGCGGCAACAGGAGCAGGCCAATGCCCAGAGAGAAGAAGATTGGACTGTGGTTTGGGGGGCGGACGACAGGCGTGGAGGAAGGAAGACAAGGCACTTCGAGCCAAAGTTAAGTAAATATGACTCAAGGACACTTGGCGCATGGAATCCTTTGGCCACTTACTTTTGTGCCACGCACATTCTTCTTCTGCCCAAAACACAGCCCACCCCACACCGCCCCCTCAAGGGGCCCTCTCACTTCTTCTGTGCCATTTGGAAAACGATTTTAATACTTTCTCTGACACAAAAGCTACTTAAAGTTTTCTTCTGCTGGCTTAATTCGTTTTTTGTCAACAACGATAACAACAACAACAACGGCAGAAAACAAAAAAGTTTTTTAAATTGAGTTAAGTTAATTTTTTGTTTCTTCCTTTTGTCTTTTCTTTTGCTTCAGTTTTTTTCTTTTGGAGGTTTTGTGCTTTGGTTTGCCTAATAAATGTGCGTGCAAACAAAAGGCTAGATAAACAGCTAGGGAGAAAGAGAGGGAGAGAAAAGAGAGATAGAGAGAGTGTGGAAGACAGTTGTTGGCATGGCCAAAAGGATAAAGGATAATGACAGCCATTAGTATTAAGTGAGCGTTGGCTACTTTGGGTGCTCTACCAACTTTTTTTTTTGGTTTTGTTTTCTTTTTTTTTCTGCCTCGACTTTCTCTCATTAAAGTTGTTAAGTACTTGGCGTAAGTGTTGGCTAACTGATGGTAGCTGTTAGGATGGAGCGGGGGGAGGGGTGTTGTGGAACTAAAGCAGCGTATGGCTGGCTGAGCGTAAGCTATTAAAGTTAATTTTGAATGCGCCTTAAGCTTACCAACTTAGTTCGTTGACAAAAAAATAAATAGAATTAAGAACATGGCAATAATTTTCTTTAAAAGAAAATGTGAAAAACTTGACAACCAACAAATTACAATACAGCTGGAAAGTCAGACCAGCCAGCCACTAGGTAACAGCCAGATTGCCTGCTTCACATTTCTGATACATATGAAAACTCATATGAGAAGTTTGTTTGGCAGCTAAATAGTTTTGAATTGAGAAACATTTCGAATCAAGCAAAATTGGACACAAAATTTGTATCAAATTTCATATGCATGAATTTACATAACTGCAATAGTTCAGCGTCGTATAAGATATTAATCATTAAGGAAAGAATGGAGAGATGGCTGATATATTTCCATTTCAGCAAATGTGGCCAATGTCGCATTTGTATGCTATTTTCTATCATTTGGCTATGGCCTAGTGTCAGCAATATCAAAATTTTTTGAAAACAAACTATGTAGCTTTAAACTGATTTCAATGATTCATATCTTAAACAAAGCTTAATTGACCCAGCTATGCACATTGATTAGAGAGTGACGAAACACCTTTTTTTTGGGTTTCTTCTCATCTGAGCCACCATATGTATCATACTTGCCATAAATGCCTACTCTATAGTTTTTCTTTCAACATTACATTATCAACTGCTCGACCTTACTAGAACACCCATTACAAAGTTTACACGAGCATATAAGCATATTTTTTAGTTTTGCGAAGTGTTTTGTATTACTTTTGTATTTTTTTTTTGTTCCGAATTCGTTTCTCCAGAAAAGCAAAACCGCAGCTCCAATTGCAATCTGTCATTGTTGTAGATGCTGTTGTTGCTGCTGTTGTTGCTGCTGTTGTAACAAAGCGAATGACATAAGGTAGATTTACAAACTGGGTGGTTGAGGGGTCCGCGGGGCTTGCGTAATACTTCTGAATGTGACAAAACCAGAGTCGCCAACAAAACAACAAAAAAAAAATGCACCTTCAGTTTTCTTTCACAGTTCACATTTTTTTGTTTTTAGAATGTTTTATTGTTGGTTTTCAGAGTTGGATGTGGAATTGGGTGGAATTGTGTGTGTTGTCTGAGACTAAACGCCACATTTGCGTTCAAGGAGCTTGAGATAATGTTGTCGGCCGTCGTTGCTTCATCTTCAGGTTTATTCTTTAACGCAGTTGTACTTCAGGTAGGGGGACATTTTGCGCCAAGAAAATGCATTTAATTTAATGAGCAGTGCATTTTTAATTAAGTCTTAGAAGATGGAATGAAAAATGACTTAATTGTTTGCAGTTTAACAATGGATGAAGACATAATTGTGCTAGCTAGATATTGTAAAAGTCTGAGATGCTTAAGTTATAGAGAGAGTTGAATTGATTTTAGGTAATTAATGTTGCCTTCGTTGGCAATTCAGAAATGTTCCAATATAGAATGAACTTTGGCAATGACATTTAAGGCATATATGGATAAGCCTCACATTCCATGAGTTCTTGGGGGAGAGTTCTGGGATTTTATACCCCCTAAATCTACGTTGTATAATGTGGATCTTCGTTAGGCCCCTTAAGACGAGCTTTTATCTACAATTTAAGGAAAATTCAGCTTCAAAGTTTGACCTTACTCTGTTAATTTTGGTCCTTCGAGCTGGATTTGAACTAGCTAACTAGTAGAAATTAACTTCAGTTTACAATATTATATTGCTAAGATAAAGCAATGTGCAATGTGTATCTAAAATTTTAGTTGTTAGTTTCCTATACTATATGAGATGACTTAGGAATGATTAATTGAATTATCAGTCTTGGTATGAAAATTGATCGCATTATTGAATCTTGTGGATCTACTCTGTAATCTATTCTTGTTCAGGTGAATGATTATCAAAAAAATTTAATTATATTCAAATTATTATTACATATCATTTGTATATTACTTATAGAAATAAAATAGATATTTGAAAATATTTCTTTTATATAACGCCTTCATACTTATGTATGTCATTGGTATTATGCATGTCCTACTGACTTTTATTTATTGTTTGCAATTCAATTACAAATTTCTATAGAGCTGCATATCCGTCTGTGAGCGACTACACTTTTTTATTTTGATTTATTTGATTACACAATTTCTCACTTTTTTGTGCAATTAAATTTATATTTACAGCAATGTTTCCTATAAGCGCAGCAGATAGTATATATTCAGCTAGATATATGGCGCAATGAATGCAGTTTTTTATAAACGGAGCAAGTCCTTTGCTGCAGAAAAGCCAGCGGACCAAAACTTTTAAGCACATTTATTTGATTTTTATTTCATTTCATTTGAAGATACTTTTTTGTGTTGAGTGTAAAACGTAAATGATTTTCAGTTTGATTTGATTTGCGCTTTAAAAATCTACAATTTCAGTAAAGTTGCGATGTTGTAGCTATTTTTAAAGATATATATTCTTATCCTTCGAAAACGCTATGCGAAACACGTAGCTGCAAACCTGCTCAGCATAATAATTATTTATAATTATTGTTAATTTTCAAAGCAAGCAACCAACTAAAGGCAAGCTATGAAAAGAAAAACCACAAAAGAAACCTCAATTAAAATTCAAATTAGAGCGCTTGGGGTACATTTTCGGTTCGACTGGCGGCGAGAGTGCGAAAACTTAAAACCGCAGAAACCCCAAAAAAGCAGTGAGAAATTGAAGCTGCTGCAGCAGTTGTTTCCGCCCTTCTCACCGAACAACTAACTGCCTAAAATGAAATATGAACCAAGGAAGCGTACGCAAAGTCTTCATCATAGTCATTTTAGTGAGTAGTTGCCACTAAGTGCAGGTCACGTGACACGAATAAAACAGGAATATGATATTAATTTATAGAAACAGCTTGTCAATATAGCCTTACATAAACAAGGACACATCCTCTCCAATTATTATCGCTGTTAAGCTCATATGTTCATCACAGGTCTATCTAAATGGGGAGGTGAGCCTTACTGACCATGTAAATAAGACCAGCCACTAACATTGATTCCTGTTTTCATTTATCATAAGATCTCTAAGAATAGAAAGATCTGTCTTATAAGACAAAACTTCAAATACAATTTAGAAGAGAAGGTCTTCCATGGAAAGGGGTACATCTACATGCACAGCAGCAAAGGTTTGTAAATTACTTAGATGGTTGGTAAAAGCACAATGGCTGCCACATAGTCATCCACAGGGTCCTGTCAGTGCTAATAGTTCTTGATGAGATTACTAGCTTCAGCTGAAGATACTCAAATCGCATTCAAAATCTGTGTTCTTGACAATAGACTTTACCTTATGAACATATCCATGGCACTTAGGAGCTTACATTATTCTAAGATAATATATATATAATAATATAGGTTGCGTCTTCATCGAACGGTCCAATTTCCATTGCCATGTTAGACGCACCCGATCTGACCTGTACTATTATGAAAAAGAGATATATATAAATGATATATAGAAAGACATTCTCTAAGAATCTCTAAGAATCTAAACAGTCGAGATCCTAGCAGAAGTATGATAACAAGATATCCCTGAAGCAAAACTAAGCATTGTCAGTATAACTTCTTCGCATTTTCACAGTGTCCCTTGGCAGATTTAGCTTTCTTAATAGTTTTCTTTTGCTTTGCAATCATTTTTAAGCTTTGACATTTTAAAGGTCATGTTAGATGAACCAATTCTCACAGATTCACCGCTCTAAAAAAGCTCAAATTGTAATCGCTTTTCAACTCGACGATTCGCGTCCATCTCTAGAACTTCCGAATAACTAATAGGAAAATTTGGTGAACTTTGCAAATTTGCCATCATTAATTCTGTTCAGCCTGGCACTAAATATAAATTGTCGAATTCGCATTTCCTTTCGAACCGAGTGGGGGGGCTGAAAGGGTGCTTGTGGGGAAAGCATTTTTCATTCAGGCGAACGTCATTTGTGTAATAATTGTCAAGCAATTTAAACTGAAGGAGCTGCTGGAGGAAGCATATAATAAATTGTCATATGGCCCTAGACTCACACCCAACCATCGCTTTCAAGCTGGCCAAAGAAATCGAGAAATGAAGGAAAATAACACGAAGAAGAAGAAGCAGCAATAACAACAGCAACAGAGGAGAAACTGAAGAATAAAAAAACGTTCCGTAATGAGGAAACGGAAATTGTTGCCGGAAGTGTATGGCGAAGGCGGAAGCTCATTTTGCAATATTCACAGTTGACTGATTTCGATTTTTAGCGACGACTTCATGTCGCAGACACACCCCCGCCGCCCCGTTGAATTGTAAATTGATTGAAGGCAAAGTTGTTGTCGATTTTAATCATTAATAACAGTGGGCGTAGACCTTGGCCAAGAGCCAAAAGGAAAGCTTTGAGTTTAGGCAAAGCCTTGTTCAAGGACCTCCTCCTTAGCTTGAGTCACCTTTTTGCTGGCACTCCAAAGCTTGGCAACAAAATGGCCGCTGCTGCGCTTTGCTCTTCAAGTAAATGTTGCCTGATGTTGTTGCCTCTGCTGTTGCTGCCAAGTTGTTGTTTGTTAAGAGCTGCTCAAATAGCAGGCAACGAAGCAAAACAACAACGTCAGCGTGGCAGGAGTGGAAGGGTGAATGGGTGGTGGGGTGGTGGGGTACCTGAAGCTGTTAGTTTTCATTGTTGACATTGCTCGAGCGCAGGCAAAAAAGGTAGCAAGGCAACAAAAAGCAATTAACTTGGCTTACATCTTTGTTGAAAGTTGAAACTCATGGCGCGATTTATGCCGCAGGTGTGCCTGAAGATGGGGGAGAATAGTAGTTGTGCAGCTGCAGCTGTGGGGCAACTGTCTTTGCTAAGCAAACGAAAGCAGAGCAGGAGGTAAAAGTGCAGCCAGCACAAATCTGGCGCCATGATAAAAGTTAATGGTTTGCTCCTCTTGAAAGGTTAGATCTTACTTTGATTCTTGCGGCAAATGGTGAAAGCAGCTGCAAAGGCGATTGCAAATGCTCTTAATAGAAAGGATACTGATGTACACTGTAAAAATATATACGTATTATGAAGTCACTCGAAAATGAATTATCAGAGTCTTACCAATTACTTCTGTTATTTTCAACTAGCTTTTATGATCGAATAAGACGATTCGAAGGACTCGAATAAATAGCTGATTTGTAAGTTATCTGCTAAGGTTAATGTTGAATCTAATTCCACAATAATGTGCTTTAAGAAAATTTGAGATGTGATGGAATCAGCCGATGTAGAAATGATGAGCTGAAAGGAGAGAAGGTTACAGAAAGTTGAACCAAATTGCTTGGATAAAAGTAAAAGTTTCTCAAAATGTGATCACTGACTTGAATAACTATAAAATCTACCTAATCTAAAGATTAGAAAAACTGACACAAATTGCACATTTATATGTTTAACCAGCTGGAAACTTGAATACAAAAGAACGGGATCCCGAAATATGGAACAAACTAAGAGAGTTTGGAGAAACGTTAACATCTACACTGTGTAATGAAATGCAGTTTTATAATAACCTGATCAGAATTGGATAATTACTGGTCCACAACTAGTAAGAAATGGTTTCAATAGTTGCTTAAGCTTAAGAGAAAAACTAGCCAAAGGTTGCCTTCAGCCTGTTTTCATCTTTCATCTAGTTCAAACGTGGTCTAGGAATAATAATCTTAGAATCATTCCTACAGCTTCTCTACCCCCTTTGATTTCATAAAAATAACTTTCTTTTAAATAAAAACCTGAACATTTTTATATCAAATGATTAAAGCGCATTTAAGCTTCGGCATGGCATCATATTATTTTTCTCTTTTGTTTCGCCCCCAATATTTTCGAAATATTCTAGTTATTTCATTAGCCAAGCTTTGCTGGCATTAAAAAATGTATAAAAAAAATATGAAAGAATAAGAAGCGAAACAATTTTCTGGTTTTTGTTTTTCTTTATTTCCATCTCTTTATTTCTTCCTATGTTTTGTTTTAATCTTGACGCACGGTTTCTTTTTTTTCATTTGCAATAAATATTTCTCGTATTTACTCAAACTTCATTTGCAATTTGATATTTTATTGAACGTTTCATTATATTTGATTTCAATATGAATTTTTTTTTTTTGATTTCTGTCAATTTGCCGCGCACGAAAACTGTTTGTCGTTTATTCCTTTTTTACATATTAACTATTTAATTATTTATTTCAGATTTGTTTTTGTTTTTTGCTTATACAAATACGAGCTTAATTTAATGAATTAATTTTTAAGCCCTAGCCTGGCATAATATCTGTATAGGTATTTATATAATTATTAAATTTTTGGATTTTTTCTTTTTGGTATTTTTTTACGCTTACTACAAAAAAAGCTCATTTGGCGTGTTGTGTTTTATTTTGTTTTCAAATTCAATTTGAAGTTGTTTAAATTTTAAGCTAAGCGCTGAAAAATATGATGCACAAATAGACACAAATAGACACTAGCCCTGGAAACATTTTCGAGTTCTCGTAATGGCAGTGAGAAGGAGGAGATTCGGGAACGCAAGATAAATAGTTTAAGGATAAAAAATACCCCAACATAGTCCTTTGAGATGGCGCAGTGAGAAGAAGGATATAAGTTCCATTATTCCATTATCAAAGTGACTTTTTCTGGTGATTAAAAATACTTTGCAATTACATAGTTTCATATTTCGTTCTTGTTGAACCAGAGCAATAGCAAAGAATACTTCAGTTGCTCCTGCTTGAGTCCCCTGCTGGCAACCCTGCCTTTCCTTAAACTTGTACCAATGTTACTGCTACTGAGGCACCCTTCACTCTTCAGCTTGATAGTTATTAGCAAGAGGAGACGATTTCTTTAGCTATTGCTGCTGAGTTGCAGTTAATGTCAGGCTTATTGCACTTGTGACGTCTACAAGAAGTAACATAAGATATAGGTTATATTCCGTAATCGAAAATGTTTGCAGGGACACTAATAGAAATCACAAAAACAGCCTGTAACACATACACATTTGTATGTGTAACACAAGACATAAACTATCTCAATTATTGATATCAACAAATAATTTGTTGCGTGTTTCCGTTTGATGTTTTTGTTGTGTTTTCTTGTAAAGAATGAGTGGACTGTTGATTTTGGACTGCGCTTGTTTTGTTAAATATAGTTGTTGTTTTTGTTTTTGTTTTTAATGTGGCAGGTACCTGATACTTAAATATCATTTTCTTCCTTGTTGTTGGAGGGGCTAAAAAGTGTGTGTTTCAAGCAAATGAAATGTAAAATACATATTTGATATATTCTTCGCTTGCGTGTAAAAGCGCCTAAAAGCGAGCTATGAGCTACAGCTAAAATGTTAGTTTGTTTTGTCCCATTGTACATAGTAGTATACATATACATATACATATACATATATATATAATAAATACACTGATATAAGCAAAAAGTCCCATTTCAAGCCTACGCACACACATATATATGAATATACTTATATAGATATATCGTTACACATATACAAATAAATATTTCTAGGTTTGTAAATATTGTTGATTTTCTGTTTTCATTTTTGCTTTGATTCTTAGTTTGATTTGTTTTTCTTTTGGCTTTTAAATTAAATCTTATACTTAGCTTAGTGTTAGTGTTTACTTAGCTTTGGTTTACGTTCTTAATCATTTTTGTTTTATGATTTGTTAATTTTTTTTAATACTTTAGGGGTAGCAATTGGAGCTTTGGCCTTGGCTGACATTTTTTTCAACGCCATTTGTTGCGCCAAAAATACTCCAATTATTGGACGAATTGTTGATATACGTTTTGCGGTCAAAGTGTAAGACAATGACAATTGTGTGTGTATGTTAGAGATAGAAACAGATATAGAAACAGCGAGAGAGAGAGCGAGCGAGTGAGAGACAATGAGTGAGTGTGATAGTGCTTAGTCATAGTTTAGCGTAGATTAGAACGCATAGCAATTAGTTTGCTCTTGGCTTGTAAATACTTATGCTATTTCCACTGAATAACAGCTGAGATTTAGGTTTTTCTTTAGTTTAGCAATTTTTTTTATCAACTGAGGCATTTAGGTAATTATTTGCTTAAAGAAAGGAAATAAGGAATTTGTCATATCTCAGCTGTCTTAAAGGTAGAACAATTAAAGTTGATCCAAATTACCTAAATGGACTGAAAAAATAATGATTTGCTGATTATTGCCTCGTAGCATCTATGGGAAATACGAAATTCAGGGAGCTAAAGAATAACCTGGGTACCTCAAGGATATATGTTTAGTTGAATGTTAAAGTTGTTAAGTAAAAAGTTTGTATAGTTTTCTGCTTAGCTGCAATTGTACTGCTTCATTTCGTAAACTTTCTACAAAAATTTCATAGCTCCAAAATATTTAAAAATTTAACGCGTCTAGCTGCTTTTCAGTGGAAACAACATTACATTTTATTTATTTTTTTGGCTTTGTTACTAAGCTGCGCATATAATTTTAAGCTTAAGGGCTATAACTTGCACAAACATGGCCATTTAAGTAGTACAAAAACTGCCGCATATACAAGCAACACCCACCATACACACACACACAAACATACACAGCCACATACAAACATACATTCACACACACTTGGCACACAATCACATGCTTCGACAAGCACAAGTTTCAATTTGTTGCACTTTTTAAGCATTAAGTAGCCGCCCAAGCAGCCGGGCTTAAATGCGACTGTATGCGACTGTATGAGTGTGTATATGTATGAGTGTGTGTGTGAGCGTGAATGTATGCTGGCAAAGCGGTTTAGTTGCATTTAGCTTTTAACAGTTACTAGTTTTTCGTGTTTGCTGTTTTGTAATTTTAAGTTTTTTTTCGTTTCGTTTTATTTTTGGTTTGTTTTTTTTTCACAACATTGAAAGCACACAAATTTTGTAGCACGTCTAGAACATTTAGTTAGAATTACAAATTACGCACTAAGTATACAGACACACATACATATTCACTGAGAGCAGAGAATTAGATTTGTAAAAAGGTTTTGCTTGCCTTATTTATGCGTCTCCAAACGCTGCAAAGTATGCTATACTTTGTTAAAGTCGCATTGTGATTGGAATTGCTTTTCTAGCTGAACTTTTATAATTTTGCTTTGAAAGTGAAAAAAATCGAAATATATCTCAAAAATAATAATTTGTTTGTTCTAATTAATTATTCAATTTATGAGCTCTGGCATGATTGCCCTAATATATTAATCACAAATGCTCTTAAGTTATCAGTTTTATAAAAAAAGCAATCAAACACAATGTCTTTAGATGAAAAGATCTCTAAACAAATCGAAACTAAATTATTTTCAGCTAGATTTCAAATCCGCACCACTCTGCCCTGTCTTTCAACTTTCAAAACGTTTCAGGATTAATGCAAGCTTCGTGAACATGAAGACTCACGAATTATGCATCTGTTCGTGATCAAATTTAGCTCTATGAGATTTCGATTGCACACAAATTACTCTACTTATATGCTAAGCTTATAAAATATCAAAATAAATCTCAACCCGCCCGCCACCCAAACCCATAAATATGATCACACTAGGGCGGCGGGTAACTTCATCTATGTGTTGCTTAAAAATTGGACGGCTGCGGCCATTGGCGTTTGATGACGGCAAAGTGAGTCATCTGAAAGGTGTTTGTCGGCAGGCATCGGCGCTCCACAAAACCTGTCAGGCAGTAGCCCATATTATAGTCCTCCATCGAGATGTTCGATGTCAGATACAGCTTGAATTCATCGTTGTTTGCGGGCTGTGACTTGTCAATTGTGGAGTTCGCTGTTGTTGCGCCAGCTGCAGCAGCCAAAGTTCCAGGCACATCTGCTCCTGCTGGTCTACGAAAATGTCCGGCAATCAGTAGCGAGCCCTGCTGCTCCATTGGCAGCATTCGTGCCTTCGTGGCCTGACGCTGTGTGCCAGAGCATTCGACAATGCGGCAACGATTCGGCTGCCACCAGCAGGGCGTGATGGTCCAATAGCTCGACGAGGCCGTCCTCGCCCAGCCCTCCTCCGGATACAGCAAAATCTGTGGTGGCAAAAAGAAGGACGAAGCATGAGTTTGCAGCCAATTGCAAATTGGTTTTTTGTGTCGCAGTTTAATTGAAAATCGTAATTAAAAAAGTGCAAATTGGTAAAGTCTATATATATATGTATATATATGATGTATGTTCAGGCACTGATTTAGTTAGTTTCTTTCACTAAATTCCATTTATATGCAAAATACTCTATAGATAACTGCAGCTCATTAAGGCCGATCAGTTGTTGTTTATGAGCCTTTTAATTTGGCACCAAAAATATAAATTGCCATAAAATTAACACGAAATTGCCACTGACGTTTTTATTGTGGTAACATTTATTTGCAGTAAATTTACAGTGAAAACTGATTACGGGGGTTAAGCTGCGGCATGATTTTATACACGAATATGATTAACATCGGCTGAATTTGCAAGTTAATGTTATAATTTAACTTTGTGGGAACATTTTAGCAATCCCACTTAGCCATAGTTTGTGCTTAACTAAAATATTAGGGACGGTTTAATCCTACTTTTACTGCTTCCAGCAATCCCTGTCAATATGGCAAGTTTCTAAATCCCTCTTAGTTTTAAATAGCCTCACTAATTATGGACCAGATTGAAAGCAGCTTCCCCTCTATCGAGTGTCCACTGTTCATTGGAAATTTCTGTTTTTTATGACCAACCGCTGCCTGCAACCACATTTGGTGTTGTTCGCTGCGGTTGCTGCTGCTGCTGCTGCTGCAGCTGCTGCCGCTATTGCTGCAGGCGGTGCCATCTGCCAGCTGCCAACTTGGCCACATGGCAGCTTTATCAGCCGGCAGCCATAAATAAAATACGTTAGTTAGTTTATCATTTATGCCAAATGCCAGATACCAGGCCTGGTCAGGCTTCAATTTCAGGCGTTTTTGCATTGCGGTTTGTGCGGCTTGTATAATTAATATATAGCAGCAGAGCTGAAAATACGTAGCATATTTTACTCTCGCATAACTAGGCGTATGCTTAATAATAATATGGCATTTGTGCACACAATGGTCAGAGGCTTAAAGGTCGAAGGCCAGCAGCTTAAATCACAAGAATTCAAAAGGGAACTTCAGTGAAATTGAAATAATGCTGCCACCCAGCACAGGACACAGCCACAGGACAGTAAAAATGCTATGAAAACTTGAGCCGCGACATGGTAAGGGGTGTGCAAAGAAGGGAATGCAAAGGCCAATGGCCAGCGCCAGCTCAGTCGTAGCAGCTGCTTTTGAAATTGAAGTGGCGTGGCTTCGCTATGGTGTGGTTGTCATCGAGAAGGGAGAGGGAGCAGGAGCAGGAGCAGGAGCAGGAGCATCAGTTGGCAGCAGAAAGCCTTAAAAATAAAATGCTTATATGGTTTTCAATGAGCCGCACGAACGTCGCCAGTGGTATACAAAGCCAGAAGCCTTCCTGGCCGGAGCTCAGGTAAATTGCTTAAAATTAATGTGCCACAGACAACGTTTAAAAATGCATAAAAGTGGGTAAGTATGTGTGCGGTTGCAGCATAATAGACGATGCGGTTATATTTTTAGAAACTTCAATAAAGCTTTAAAGAGGTTTTTGGACTGCTTATATATAATAAAATCTTATGCTTATATCAAATAAAAACTAGTTTGTAAAATTTACATATTCCTGGAAAACCAACATACTCCTTCAGTGCACATTTACAGGGTATGGAAATGCATTTAACAAGACTGGGTCTGAGCTTAAAACAAATGAATGCATTGGCTTGCCATGGCACATTAAGTGCGAATGGTAAAACTCACTTGACTGTTAATGAAAATTAAACGATTTTCCAACTTGACATTTGCGGTAGAAGAGGGTGGCGGAAAATCAGCTTTCCGTTGATTGCTATGTGCATAATATGACATTATTATTGGTCGGAAATGCAATGAGAGAAGCTTATAATTATTGAGAAAATTTAGCAAGCAGAGGGTGCAGCAGTAAGTTCATTAATTTTACATGAACAGAACATAGTTATTTTAATGAGGGTTTTATGACAAAATTTCAGCAACTCATTAACTATGGCACTTTAATGAGCGAAGCAGAAGAGCAAGATATTAAAGATTGTTTTAAATTTGTTATATTTAAGCCCGATGAGAATCTTTTTAATAAAAGATAAGGGTAAGTTAGTGGAGCAGATACTATATTACTTTTCGTTTCTCATCTTCTTGACAACTTGATTTTAACACCTTTCTGAATAAGTGGCAACGCTGTGGTGAGAATCACTCTCTGAATCTGGTCACTCTGGTAACAAGAAGAGCTGATCTAATATTTACTTTTTATGTACTAATATAGATAATAAATTTGAAGTGAAGCAGTGGATAGCTTCCTCCAGCTTCTTGACAGTGCTTCGAAATTTGTATGCATGGAAAAGTCTATTCAACAGCATAAAACCATTTTCTATGATGATTTTACTATTAGATGTGAAAATATTTAAGGTTAGACGAACATCTCCTTAAATTTATACATGATAAAAGCTTTCCTTGGCTTTGCGTTTAACTGTAGATAAAGTAGATGCTATGAGAAAAGGAGCTTTACCTTAATTAGTCTAATTTACCAAATTTTTCATCTATTTAACTATTTAAAAAGCTTTAAAGTTTATATAATTTGCCTGGCAAACAAAGTATCTATAGTCTACTGCGCTGGGCCAAGTGTCAGTGACCAAAATTTGTGCTCGCAAAAGCTAAATAGATGCAGCTATAATTAACTGCATTAAGCCAGCTGCCATGGAAGAGCAACAACAGCAGTGGTAGAGGTAGAGGGGCAGCGAGACACATACACTGCCATACAACATTTTCCACAGGCAAATGAGCATGGGGCAGGGGCAGGGGCAAGAGGAGCGTGGGCAACCTTTGGAGGAGTCCTCTTGCCGGCAGCTTAACTTGGCATTAACGCAATTTGTCACAGCAGCCGCGAGCATGGAGACACAAGCTTAGCAGCAACACCAAACTTTGGCCTACAAAACCAAAAAACAAAAAAAATAAGCATGAGAGAAATAGAAAATAAGCTGAAACATGAAAACATTTTATGGGAAAATATGTGGTAACTGTTGTCATGAAAACAAGGTGAGTTGACAGCTGAAATGAAAGTGTGTGGGCAGCGTTTATAGTGTTTTTAGTTTTGCTTGTGCTCCTTGCTTTCCTTACTTCAGCTTCATACAGAGCTCAGGCAAATGGCTTGGAAGTGCAAAAAAATTCCAGTACATTGACAGCACAACACTTTGTTAGTTGACATTACACTATTTTTAAACTTTATTTGCATTTTGCAGATAGAAAACGTTTACAGCTTTGCAAAGTGTGCAACTGAAGTTTGAGTTGGGTGGAAAAAAGTGTTGTCTTAGGAAGTGATGATGAAATAGGCTGATATCTGCAACAGAATGGCTCACTTTTTTTGTGTTTTATAAAAAGAAGTGGCATTTTTTCAAGGAAGTTGATGGGAAATGTATGTTAGGAATGAATGCAGCATTGCAGGGGTCTGGTCTGACAGTCGTTGTTTGCTGACAGCCAGTTGAAATTTTGCTTCTCAAAGTTTACTAAAAAGAAAGAAATCGCTTGTAGAAGCAGAGTCCCAAACATATCTAGAAAGTTTTACTTAGGGTAAGCAAAAAGAAGAAACAAAAACAAATCTTCTTGAGTCGCTTAAATATGAATATATGATTGTCCCAGAGACATCACTTACTTACTTAGAGTCTTACTTAGGCTTACTCAGAGTCTGCCCAAAAGAAGTCGTTTAAATAGGAAGATATGATATTCTTAAAGATACCACAAAAAGTTTCATATACTCATTCACTTCACATGCACACAATTAAGATCGGAATATATATATAAGATCGGAATATATATAGAAAACTAGAGTACTTTTCTGACAACAAGTTTTTGCTTTGTTAACCTTTCCGATCCATCGACAACTGATACAGTGAAATATGACCTACAATTGTGAACCTTAAGATACATAATAAATTATAGAAAAACCATATCATATAAACTTCCATATTCATAATACTATTTACAACGAAGTATTCATTAATTTCTTAGGAATTTCTCCCCATCATTCAATTTAAAGTAACTTTTATGAACATGGAATACTTAAGAGCGATGGCATCTAACTTTCACTCAACTAACAAATAGTCAAAAACCTTAAACTTTAATATTTTCACTTGGCAATTTGTTCCATTTTGTTGCTGTCGTTGTTGTTGCTATCAATTTTGTTGTTAGCATTGTTGTTGTTGTTGTGGTTGTTGGCTCACAGACAATTTCATGGCAGCACCGCACAGCTGCCGCTTGATTAGCTCTCTAAGGCAATTTTCTTGGCCACATGTGTTGTCAAACAATATTTGGCTCGACTTTCGACCGAGAAACTTCATGGCAAACAGGATTTGTCCTCTCTCTCTGATACCGTCTATCCACTCTACTCTCATGACATGCCAAAAACTAAGCAACAAAAAAATTAAAAAGACATTTGTGCAAAAATTAAAAGCAATTTCCTTTGGTAGTTTCTAAAAGAAGCCAAGACATACTGCTCAATTTCCTAGCGCATCAATTTAATTCAATTTATTTTCTGCACATTCACTCGTATGTTAGAGTGTATGTGTATTTTTGTGTGTGTATGTGTTGAGCTAATTCAATGAACTAGACAACAGCATAAGTTAAATTTTATGCACACCCAAGCGAAATGAAACTCTGGGGAGGCGCGGTATTCGCTTTTTGGGCTTCGCCATAAAAGTGCCTCCCCAATTGCCTGGCCTGCCTGACAGGCTGCTTTAAAATATCTTGATACACTTCAGCTAAAGAGAAAGAAGGATAGGTTTTGCAAATTTGATGGCTTGACACAAGGAGGCAGCCAGAAGTCGGAGCCAGAGTCAGCGTCATTCGAGCAGGACTGCCAACAACGCGAGTAGCGCGTGATATTTGATGGATGGCATCGCAGATATGCTAACGTGATGTGTCGGTCCTGCCAGCCTGCAGGGAATGGAAACGATGTGCTATATACACACATAGGCTTTGGAGTAGGCCTGCTACCTCAATGGCATGCCTTTGATACGCTCTGTGGCTGTAAACGTAGTCAAAACGCAGGCACAATGGGGCAGACCGTTAGCAAACAATTGAAATTTTGTGGCACACCGCAAGTTATATATAAACTTTAGCTTGAGTTTGGTATTGAAAGACAATTTCAACAGTATCGCAAAAGGTTAATCAAACAATTAGAGCTCGAAGAATGGGCGGCCTCCTTGAGAGGTTGCTTGATATTGCACATTCAATAAAGAACTGTGATTATATTTATGTTCTAATTATTACGCCACAATAATTTTGTCTCTGCGATAGCCACAAACATTTTCATTGAGATATAGATGTACTTTGGTATCAATTATTTAAAGATTTATTGATTTTCTTTAACTCAAAATGTAAAGGCAAATGACTGCAATTCTACTTAAACATCTAGACTGACTGGGAAATACTGCTCAGTGCAAAGCGGCACAGCTGTGAGGCCGAGATTTTCACGCAAGTTAGACCTTCTGGTGAAGCTGATTCAATTTTAAATGGGTTATGGAAAGGGAAGAGTATTTTATATTTTTATATTTATTTTTATAAAATTGCATATTTTTAGCAGCTTTTTTTTTTTTATCAACATCTTGCCTTGCCATTAAGTTCAAAGCATTTGAAGTCCTAAATCACTTCAAAGCCTGACTAACAATAAAAGTTTTATTCTCATTCACGTCCTTGAGCCTAAAGGTTGTAATTTAAATTTTTATCTTAATTCTTTTTAATAATATTATTCTGGCCCCAACTCCCACTGTGCAATGGGTTAATATTTGAAAGTTAAGGACTTCCAAAAAAAATGAAAACAAAAGCAATGTTTTGCCTTATTTTAAAGCCTCCTCAAATAAAATGATTTTATGTTAGGCCTGGCCGGAAATGAAATACAAGAGCAACTGCGTTGAGGTGTAGCGTCCCCACAGGGGAGAGGCTTTTATTTCATGGGCAGGCCATATAAATTTTGGGCAGCCCATAGCCCATACTTCAGAGTTCAGACTTTAGGCGCCGCATTACGTTTATGGCTGGCTAAATTAAACACAAGAAGGCAGGCTAAGGAAGAAGGAATTCAGCGGGGCTGGGACTGAGGCTGTGACGACTGAAGCTGTGCTGTGCTGGTCTGGGAAATTGCTACAAGTTGCTTTATTTTATGCGCATATTTGCGCATATTACTCATACGCCCCGAATGCTGCCAAGCTGCCAAGCTGCCCGCCTGAATGCCTGGCATACATCTTCATTTAAGCAAACGAAGTCGTCGACGACATTGCGGCGGTATGAGTACAGAGTAGCTCGTGCGAAGCCAAGACGAAAAGTCGTATACTTTTATTTTATTAAATTTTCATTTCATTTCGGCTGCTACATTGCCATGCATTACACGCTTAACATGTTGCATGCCTTCGGGCTTGAATGTTGAGCATTTTGTGCGAGAGCGGACTGGCTGTTGTGGGAGGGTGGGGGCGGCAAGCAAGGAAAAGAAAGCAAGCAAGTAAGTAGAAGAAGGTCTTCACTTTCATTCGCAAATTCACAGCAGGAGGCGGTGCGCGGAGCTTGTCATTAAAAATAATTGAAAGAAGCATGGATATTGAAATTTTCAGCTGATTTGTTGATTGGCAATTCAACGTATTTTATAAGCAGACGGTTTTGCCATTTCATTACGTCTCGCCTCCCACCGCCACACCGCCCGCTCGCCAAAAACTTGAGGCTGATTTATGTTCAGCATTGAATTCCCCTTACTATTAAAGTATGAATGCCAAGTAAATAAATGCCTGGATGGCGGATGTGAAATGCCGTATCTGTGCCCTCAGTCAACAGGCAGGCAGGCAGGCATTCAGGCACCGGATTTGCTAAGCTATGCCATAAGGCTTTCTTGAGGGACACAGGGCACAGAGAGAGAGAGAGTTTTGGCCACCCAATGCTCCCAAAAAAGGTCATGACTTTGGTCCTGGGCGGAACAGCAAATGGGTTATTGATGAGCTATTTTGCCAAACGTTGCGAGATGTGCTCTCAATGGGCATCTTTTGACTGTATTCAGTGTAAGGATGACTTTGAAAGCCGAAGCGTGACTGGGCCATTGCATTTGGATATAGTTATGGCTAAGGAAATCTATAATACTTAACAGTTTGGTGGCTGCTAATGAGATACACTCAAAGATGGAAGAGTGATTTTATAAAATGTCTTTCATATTTCATTAACTGTTCATGGCTTCACTGGTAAGATGTGTTTCTTTCTGAATTACAAACTTAAGCTGACATTTAGCTGTTTTCTTAGTCAACTGCAGCTTGAGCGTATAACTTTTGATTTTTTATATGATCTTAAGAAACTATAAAACTGGCAACTTGTCTGTCTCAACTACTAAGCCAAAGATCTCTGTCTGAGAAGCTTAGACTGTCAGGCATATTCACTGACACTTTCCGTTCGCTTAGCCATAAGTTAGTCTTGTAGCAACAACAATGCCTGAAGCTCAAATTTCATTAGAGCAACTTTAAAATTGTGGCACATGCGTGGCATGCCAGAGCAGTGGCAGTGGAGTCGTCGCTGCCGTTGTCGCTGCTGCTGCTGCTGCTGGTGCTGCTGATGTCGTGCTCATACTCATCCTCATCCTCATCCTTAAAACTCAGCATCATTCGCCTTGTTCATCCTCATTTTCATCCTCATGCACATGCTCTAGCCCGCTGCTGGCTGCTGACATCGCACTACTTGTCACATAAATGTGCTTAATCTTTTACACCGCCAGGCACCCGACGACGAGGGAGATGCCAAGATGCGACTCATATACGTGTGTACGTATGTAGCATGAGTTTGTGGCAGTGAAACCCAAAAGAAAAACCACAGTGGGTGTAAGTGCCAACTGATTGTGGTGCGGGTTTTTGTGTAAAAATAGTAAATTTTATCATTTCATTTATCTAAAAGTTTAATTCAGTTAGTTGACAATTAAGTTGTGTTTAAGAGGGGGTAAGTGGAAGAGTTATGCAATATTTTCTAGATAATTGAATTAAAATATCTTAATTTTTTTGATCGCTTTATCAAGTTCCTTAAAGATATTAGGCTTCCATGTTGCTTGTTGCAAACTTCGTTTCTTGCCTAATTTTGAATTGCTTCGCAAGCAACAAGCCGGAAGTTAAGAACAAGGACAAAGGCTTAGTGCAGTGACTAAATTATATCTTACTATTATTATTATAGAGAGATCTCCCTATTGGCCTCTCTTAGAGCCCTTCATATTATAATTAGTAGTCCCTTAGTGGTCTGGTTAATATTTTCGAAATTAAGCTTAGAAATCCTTCAGAATATTCGTGTGCTTGGCGAATGTAGCATAATTTCCTTTGGGTTCTGCTGAAAGCTTCTTCCAGGAAAACTCTAAAAAACAACTAAACTAATCCTCACATGCTTTCATGTTGCTGCTTAGATTGATATGTTATTTAACCCGCTCTCCTCTTAAGTTAATTGGTCTTCTAAACATTGACAAAATCTTATTCAACCACAAAATTTTCATTGAATCGGCAGGAAAACTGCTAACAAGTTTCCAGCCCCCCCCGCCTTTCGCAAGTGTTCACATTTAATATGTGGTTTCGAACGATGCCTTGGTTTTTGGCCCATTGTATGGTATGCCTATCCCAAGCTCAACCGCACCGCGCGCCATTGCTTGTCTAACATATCAAATTTGTTAGCTACGCATATCCTTTGCCTCAACATGTCAACTAGGAGTAGTAAGAAAAGTTTTGCCGCTTGCCGCCTGCCGTCTTCCGCCTGCCGCTTGTAGTTTGGCAAAGAACTTTAATTTCTGCATTACCAGCGATCCCCGCAAAGGGAGGAGCAGAGCGGTACGGAACGGAATAGCATCTAGAAGACTTGAACACATGAAAAGTTTGCCATATAAAGTTACGCTTAACAGCACGCCAAGTTGGTGGCGGGCGGCAAGCTTCAGGCGGGGGAGGTGGGGTGACTGCTGCTACACTTTAAGTTGGTCGTAATACAACTCATTAAATTTAGAAAATACTCGCGGCAAAACTTGGGCGGATGGAAAGTTTTTGGGCGCCGCATTACGAGCAGCATCTTTGCTGGCTTCCTTGGCAGCGTCAGAGCTCCTAGTCGACTGTACATGCGTTGACATCTACATTTACGGCCTTGCCGCCGGGATCGGGTCAGGGCCTGGGCCTGGGCTTGGGTCCTTGCTTCTTGGCAATTTCTAAGCTTGAAATTTCAGTTTGAGCCAAGTTTAATTGCAACGGATGTTGGCGTGTAAATTATTTTGTATTTTATTTCCCCTTGCCACACAAAAGCGCTCTCCGGCTGCCGCCTCATTTTCTGTGCTAATGAGCAACTTATTAAAACTTTAGCTAGCCAGAGTTGGCTAGCTTTGCAGGCCAATTTGAATGCTGGATCTGAACGGGTGTGGGCCGAAAGGCCAATCCCAGAGCGCCTAAAGACCAGCTGCAGCAAAACGGCAGAGCGGTGCTGAAGATGCTGCGCGTGAGGCGCATAAATAACTACAAATGGCCAATGCGCAATTGAAAAACAAAGTCAGAATGGAATCCCTTTCCACCCGCCAGCTTTACAGCAACCCAAAAAACTCATTAACACTGACTCAGCGCCAAGAACCGGAGCAGATCCAGGGAAAACTTCAATTTTCTGTATTTACTCGAACTAGCATTGAAAATGAGAAAATAAAATACTGCTCGAACAGAAGTTCAGCAAAGTTTTCAGCAGCAAATGAAAGAAAAGCCACGAACCTAAGAAAACAGTCACAATGAAAGGCAACGACTGGCAGATATCCTCAAGATAATGATGGAAGTTTTTCGAAATAAATTTGTTTATTCAATAAGTGCTCTGAAGGGATGCATTGGAACATATTCGTAATTTAATATTATATACGAAAACCAAAATATTTGAATTATATAAATTTAACTTAGGGTCCAAAAGAACACATAAGTCATCAACTGAGTCGATCCGATCAAGGGGCATATCGTTAAGAATATACGATGTCTGAAGCGGTATGCTACGACAGTTGAGATTTAGTGAGTTGACCTGACATCACGATTGGAAGGAATCAAGGTCATCTTGCAGCCTGAAGTGGGAAGAAGAGTCATTGAAGGACAAGCTCAGCTTAACGTCGTCGGTGCACATAAGTAAACGAGAGTGGGATAGAACCTAAGGCAGATCGTTGATAAATAAGATGAAGAGAAGAGGTGGCTACCCTGCTGTACCCCTGATGTAGTCTTAAGGGGCTTAGAGTAAGAGTTATTTAAAAGAACTTCCTGAGTTCTGAGACTAAGGTAGTAGGAATAGCAGACAGTTTGGATATGCCTCTGTTTTGGGCATCCGACTTATTCTCCTTTTTATGGAGAGGGATAATAAACGACTCTTTCCAGAGAGAGAAGGGAAAGACGAAGAATTCAAAGATAGATCAAAATGCTTCAAAATCGGCTTACAAAGCGAAGCAGCGAAGAATCCGTGAATACACCCCGGAACACCATCAAGATCAGGAAAAAAGTTAGGCTTAAGAGACTTAAGTTCATTAAGCAATAAGCTTTTAATGACCAGGGGAGGTGGGATGTAATTGGACCTGTGTAAGCTATAAGGGTATATCTGATCAGACCGATACTTAAGAGAGGAATAAGTTGGCAATGTCTTGATCTGTATTTGCTTTAGTATTTATATAAAACAACGAAGAAGGTAGGACAGATGTTTTACGTTTTGAATTAACAAAATTATAAAATTGTTTTGGGAAAATTGAACCCTACAGCGATGCAATTATGCTTTATAGCAGTCGGAATTAATGACAGTGAACCTTGAATGAGCAGCAATATAGCGCGAATAGTCAGAGGACCTTCCAGAGACTTTGAACTTCTTAAAGACATATTTTAAATTAATCAACTGTGGAGTAAACCAAGCAGGCTTATTAGGCCTAGCAGGACTACTGAACGGAACCAAATCCTTACAAATGGAGTAAAGAATTTTGTAAAAGAAGTCAACCGCACTGTCCATATCTGTACAATTGATTGAAGGAAGACGTAGTTAAGGCTAGCGAAATCAGCCTTTCTAAATGAATGTGTTCTAGCTGACAAGATGGATGATGCAGATACAGCAGGAATAGGAATATCCATAGTAACGTATAATGATGGGTGAAACGGGTCTTCAGGAAGCGAAAGCAGACTGACTCAAGAGACCATTGAATTGGAAGGGTCAGAAGCAAATATCAAATCAAGTTGGCGATTCATTGAGCTTGTTACAAAAGTAACAAATTCGTGTTGCTTTGAAGATATCAAGCCGGCTGAGTCGATCACAGAGGACCACGTGACATCACAGATGTTGAAATCACCAAAAACCAACAATTGGTCAGTATCAGAAAGCATTGACGCGATCGATTGAATAGCATTAAGATGATCTAAGTAAACAGATATATCAGAACGTGGAGGAATATACAATTATTAATTAAGAATTAAGCAGAATTGGTTCCGACAGATGGCCGGAATCAACAGCAATCGATACGCCACCACCCTGGCGGGAGGGACGATCAAATTATAGGCAGTATTATTATTAGGAAAGATTGCAGAGTCTATGATATCGGGCTTTAACCAAGTTTCTGTAACAATTAAAATATGAAAATTAAAAGATAGGCTGTCTTGTTGTTTGTTTACAATACTTTAAATATCAAAATTACTAAAATTAAAAAAATGGCTAAAGTAAAGATGAATATTCAATCAACCTCATAATGCTTAATTATCAAAAAACAAGCAACAATTTCTTGACCTCAAGCCGGCTAGAATACCAAATTTAGAATATAAATTGCAAAATATAACAAATAAAAAGGAGGAAAAGATTCTTGTTTTAAACTTAATAAAATGTCTTAACCAAAAACATTTTGAAAAGCTCACAATATCAAGAAGTACCTTAAATAAATTCACATCATCTACTAAAAAATCACAGATTAAGAGACATGATATCGATTAGTAAGAAAAGGTCTCACTTCATGAACTGTTTCCTTGACGCTCTACTTATGTGGCTACTCCTCATATCCTCTGCACATCACCAGGGATATAAAAATAAGAAAGCTGGGCAATTCAGACGGTGGTGGGGGCTATTCAGCTTGTGACAGACAGACTGCTCCTGTTCGGCGTGAAGTGCTTAGACAATCGTGTTGAAGCTTTGATTTTCGAGCTTATGCTAAGGATTTTGGGGCCCTTCTCTGTGCATTGTAGCATACTTATGAGGGCGGGTAATTAACTTGAAGTGCCCAAGACGCACATAGACTCACACACAAACACATATATAACGAAAGTATTTGCCTGAACGAAGTGGAGTGACTGGGAAAAAGTGTTGAAATGTCTGCGGCAGCACTTAATTAATTAATGTCAGGCCTTGGCAAACAAAATGAGAAAAGTTTTACGCCTGAAGCTGAAGAGTTAGCTGGCCTGAGCTGGGCTGCGTTCGGAAAACTTGGCTGCCATTTGTTAAGTTGTAGCCGTTCAATATTTGTCAATGAACTCATTAAGCAAATTAATAGACAAAGTTGCCATTTGCTGACAAATGGTTAAAGTGTTACTTGCGGCTGCTGTAAGCGAGGCGAGGCGAGGCGAGGCGAGGCAATAAAACGGCACGCAATAAAAACCAAAGTCAACAAACAATTCCAAGCGCTAGCAGAAATCGATTATGGATGCCTCAAGGAGAAGCATCTACAGAAGCTACATCTATTGAGCAGGAGTCATGCCATGGTAACGGAAGCCAAGCAGCCACGTTTTTGATTCCATTCCACCGCACGCCAAACGACATTTGCCATTCCGCAGACCCAAAACGCCAACTGATGCCCCTATTCGGTTGCTGCTCCAGTTCCTGCTTCTCCAGCCAATGGCAGCACTATGAAATTGCCAATGCTGCAATGTTCGTAGCTCCAAAAGCGGAAGTGATTTTCTAGCTCGCACGTGTCTGGGCCTGTGTGAGTGTGCGTGGGGGATTTTATGACCCTTGATAGTGGCAAGCGATTTGTTGCGTGCATTTTTGGGCGCTGCCATTGCATTTTCAATTTCGCTGCTCGCACTTTTTGGGAAACTTTGAATAATGCAAAAGGGGGAGTGCTGTTTCGCCTGCTAAGCGCATTTTGGGCAGCTTATTAAGGTCGCCATTCGACTGCCAATTGCAACTGCAACTGAAATTGCAATTCTCTGTGTGTGTATGTGTGTGTGTGTGTTCCACTTTATATTTTTTTTCCGATCAAGTCATCGCCCATCATCACCAGGCAGCGAAGGCCATGTGGGCCAGGTTGACAAATATGCAGCACGTGCTTTGACTAACGTTTGCAGTGGCATTACAGTAGCGGGGGCCGGGGGCATCGATTGGTGTGCCAGCCAGGGATCGTTATTTGCTCCGCAATTGCGGTTTTGCCAGGCTTCTTTTATGACAAATCATCAAAATGTAGTTGAAAATTTTGTCAACGGTGGCGTGGGGAGCATAGTATCAATCATTTAAAAAGCCAAATAGCCAAGGTTGTCGTTTATAATGATGAGGTTGGAGTCCTGAAAGGACACAGTATAACTTTGAACTTTGCTGAGAGTGCGGCAAGGGATAGTTCAGGATTATTTAAATTGGTAGGCTTAATAAAAGCTTAAAGCATTTTAATTGCTGTGGAATGATTTTCTCTGTTGTTTGACATTTTGAAATTTATGATCTATAGTGATGAGTTTGAAAGTCGTTGAGTAAATCGACGTCGAGTAAATCAAGTTATGTATGAATTATTTAAATAGTTTGTAGTTGAATATTTATCGTGTGACAAGCAACAACCAAATACAGGTTGAAATTTTTACGAGGAAACTGAAATTTCTATGCTTTGCTTTCACTCTAAATTACTTATATGAAATTCTATGGATAATTCAGCTACGAGAATAGAGGCTACACTCTTCTTTGGAAATGATGATGTTCTGGCATTAACAGTTAAGTCTGGTCGCTATCACCATTATGATAACACAGTTTTTATATATATTTGGACATTATTTGATTACAACAAGACGATCCTGTAGGCCTTACAATCCCACCAGCTATTCAACAACAAAATGTGCCAATTTTTAGTCAATGAAATTCCCCTTTCTACTCATTTCTACCAAATGTCTCTCAATGTGACTAAAATATACAAATGTTCATTTGCCTTTGCTCAGAAATCTATCTAAATATCTCAACTCATTTGCATTTAGCATGCTGAATTATAAACTTTCCACACACTGGCGCTGCTTCAAGTCAAAGATTTAAATTCATATTCAGCAAATTATGTATACGCCTTGTATGTCCAGCTCGCTGCAGCAGCAGCTTTAAAGCCCGAAGTGCGCCACTTAATAAACTAGCTAGTTAAGCCTTATTTTTTTTGTGTTGGTCGGCTTGTTTGTTGGCTGCCACGCCCACAGCTAGCCCACATGGCAGTGGGCGTGAGTTGAACTTTGAACTTAAATCACTGCCAAGGCGAATAAATTTTCAAATGCTGCTCAGATAAGTGAGTCAGTCTGTGTGAGGCTGTCCGATGAGTCAGAGTTGGCTTGGCTTGGCTTGGTTAGGGTTTGGGCATGGGCATGGGCATGGGCATGGCGTCGTCCGTTGCTTTTTATGTTCGCCATTTTGACTCTGTCTCAGCTTGCTGTTGTTGTTGTTGTTGTTGTTGCTGCTACTGCTTCTTGCTACAAATCATGATAATAAATTCCAATTTTATTTAGTCAGTGAGGCGGCAAAGCACCCTTGTCATCGTCTGCGTGGCGGCAGCAGGGCCCTAAAAAGGGCCAAAACCGCTTCATCTGCTAACTCTTGAGAGTTTTTCGGCTGCCTCAACTACTACTTGACTTAACGGTTCATTTTTATGACTTTTTATTTGATATGCTCTGTGCTTCTTTGGCTGAAAGTGCTATTAAAATAAATACACTGCACTTTTGAATTGAGTTTTCGTTTCTTATATATTTTACATATTCTTTTTAGGTGTCTCGAGATGGTAATGAATGGATGGCAATTGCTTGCACTGCTGAGCGTCAGGGGAAACACATTAACTAAAAATGTGGCAAAAGCTGACAGCTGGAAAAAAACTTCACGATTTTGCTTGTGGTCGAGGGATTTGAGTGAAGAATCACAAACAACAGCAGCACGAGCTGGACATGTGGCGCAACTTGGCAGATCTGCGGCTCTTTCAGTTGGCCCTTGTCCTGCCGCTGCCAAATTACAACAACGCTGCAATGTTGATGGCAATTTTGTTCATTCCTTTTCTTTCTTTTCCTTGTGTAGCTTACAAGGGACACTCGGACAGGCAGGCAGAGCCGGCTAGACAACTAGCTGCTCTGCCAGTGGCAAGTTCCTTTAATAATACCTCTCCTTTTTTTTGTGTGCTTGCTTGATTTGCATTTTGCATTTGAGCCTTTTATGCCTTTGCCAGCGGACATCCTGGCATAATTATATGCCAGAGATTTTTAGGCAACCATGGAAGCAGTTCCTGGAATAGTCTACTGCCAGCAGTATGAGGAGTATGAGGAGCAGGGCATGGAAATAAACCAATAAGCAGCTTAAGCTAGTTTTGAGCACATAGTTAGTGATAGTTTTTGTGCGTCTCTGTGTTGCTTTACAAGGGTAATGCGAACTTTCGGGCAAATTGTTAGTGTTGGTGAATGAGAATTTACATTGCATATCGTTAAGTGTTCAAAGGAAAAACGCTGCCAATGACAAAAATTTCGCATAGCAATTTCCAAAGCATTACTCTCGTTTGAATTCTGAAGCAGTCTTTTTTTTGTAGTTCAATCAATGCTGAATGTGATTAAAGCTCAAGGTATCTGAAGATGAGCTGCTTGGCTGCAATGCAAACATGTCATACTGGGCTAAAATATACGATGCACTTGCGAAAGTAGCAAGTGAGGAGCGGCTATGAATACGCTGTTCGTACTTCTAATGTGAGCTTAGCCCAAAGAACAATCAACGTTCTTTCCTCAGTAATGAAATCATCTGATCGATCTTCTTATTTATACTTCCGACTAAAGACCATTGATTTAAATTGCCAGCTGTACATAGAACGTGTGTCAAGCTATATAAGTAAGGGATAAATTTGACTAAGAACGGTCTACTTCTGTTTGCATGACATGTGTTAAATCATTGGCTATTAAGCTGCCTTATAAGGGAGACTTTGTCATTGTTGGTTCTTTGTTGAATTGGGAATGTTAACTAATTGCAAGTAACGCACACACATCTTCAGAGTCAGCTCCGCTGTTAGCTACACCTTGGCAGACCTGGCTACACCAGGCCAAAGTCACACTCAAGGATACAGTTCTTACAATATCCAAACCACCAAAAGTCACTTTAATTCTTCAATTGAAGCCGCTCACCTGATGACAGATAAATAAGTACATATATATATTACCAGGACCTTTAAAACTTTACACCCTGCAAAATCGTCTGCCGTTGTCAGGGGGTTGATTTCTTTGGTGGTTGTAAGCAGGTTATGAAAACGGATACAATGTTACAATTCGCTTTTGTTACCCCCTTAAATGAAAACAAAACATTTTACATTTAACTGCCTATAGCTTCATTATAAAATCGATGAAAGGGTGGCATGAGCGAAAGCCTAACCCCCAGAATTCGGCTTGAATGAGGCTAACTAAATGTGAAGCCTAATCAAAGCAGCCAAACAGTGGCCCAGTTTAGAATGCGGACTCTTTCAGCATAATATTGTATATATCGTATCACCTTTTACTCTAAACTTTGTGTAGACTCTTTGATATATAAAGAGGTCTTATCGACTTGTTTAGCCTTAGCCAAAACAGCCTTTGCTTATACTAGGAAAATTTCTTCGTAATTTTGTTTGACTTGTGAAACTTCAAAAATATTTCAAAATTGCCTTTGATTGAATCACCTTTCCCAACAACTGAGTGTGTGTTTCTCCACAAAAAAATGCAGTGCTTAAAAATTCAATTCGTTCATCATCAGCAACCTCTCAATGATTTCCCTATCTTAATCTCTTAGTAGTGGCACATCCAAAAGTCTGACTAGTCTGTTCTGAGCTGAGTTGAGTTTTCCCCTCTGCCTCTTGCTTGCTGCTGGCTTTGGCTGGTGTTAATGTTTTCTGGCATTGGATTTTTCTCTTGCTGGCTGCATTCGGTTAGCCAGAGCCAGAGCAGCCCAGAGCAGCCCAGAGTAAGGCAAGGATTCTTCTGTGTGCAAAATAGACTGAAATTGATGATGTCACTTGATAGGACGAATGAGTTTTTCATTTTTCACTTTTCACATGTAGTAGCTACTGGACCCCCGTAGCCGCTCGGTGTTTTCGTGTCCGTGTTGTTTAACAAATTCATCCTGTTGCTTGCGCTTCAGTGCTTGGACAGCCAGTGAGGCAGCAGATGAAGCTGGACAGCCAGCGCATTGCATTGTGTCCGAGCTATTGGCATTGTGAATGTGCATGTGGATGAATGAATGTGCATGCTTTTCCTGTTGCACCCCCTAACTTCCCCCGCAGCCCCAAAGATTACTCCCTGCCATCTATCTACAGCTACATATACATATGCGTTTCGCAAATAGCCCCAAAATCCATTGTTGTGCATCGACCTGTTTGATTGGCTTTCTGTTTTTTCTTGCACGTTTTTAATTAGCATGTGGCACATAGCAAAGAGGAGGAAGTTTTGGAGGCTATAGGAAGAGTGCTTGCGCTGTGCTAGGCCTTGCCGACTTTATGTCCTTGCCGCTGCATTAAACAAACGAAATATTTCATAAGCGCATTGCGACCTGGGCCACAATGCCGAAATGATTTATATGTAAGTTGCTACGTATGAGCAAGTATGCACAATGCATAGGTATATGTATGCCAAGTATGTGTGTGTGCTAAAGTGTATGGGTGTATGCCTAGGCTTGCCAGACAAAGCAGCTAGCAATCGACTACTACGTGTCCCCGCTCTCCAGATTCAAGTCAACTTCGCAGTTACAGCTACAAATTTTCCAAAATTTTCAACAAAGAAGAACACATACAGACATACAATACATTCATACAGACACACACACACGACTGGTGAAATTTGAGTAGGGGAAAACGCCTCTTGAGTATTGGCAGCGAAACTTTTGGAACTGGTTCAATTGAAGAGCCAATTTGTTGAGCTCTGTGGGCCTTGAATTGATTCCACACTTCGCTGATCTTCCGCAAGACATGTTTCGGCACACAATTTCAATTCGAAAGAAAGAAAGAGAGGAAAAGGAAAAGCGCCAAAATATGTGATATAGAAAAGATTATGAGAAACTAACTATAGAATCTCACAAAATACCAAATACATTTTCTTTCAACAATCTCGTGAAATCTTCATGGCATCCTTGAAAAATATTCCAACTTAGATATGGAAAACTTAAATCTGTATCAGTCAGTTAAGCTTTTTATAAACTAAATTCCTTAAAACTCCTTTCCAATTCTACCAAACTCTACGAAATAGTACCAGCCTTGGGCTGTTATCAAATCTGAAAAATGTTTTCAGATAAGCCTCGGTCAAACGTTCAAAATCTAACATACTTATCTGAACTTGTTACAAGGTTGTTCAATTATGTTCAAATTTCTGATTAGTCCTGACTAAATCTACCAATCTATGCTTTTCTAAATCCTTGAAACAAAATGACACCAACAAGTAGGTCAACAAAAGTATGCTAAACTTTGCTAAGAATCGTCAAACATCTGACAAGCTCAATCAACTTTATAGATGTCGTAAGAAGTCCTAATAAAATACACAAAACTTTAATAAAGGTTTCCCATTTTTCCTAAATAAGATTTTCAGTTGTAATACTAGATTTAAGCTCAACTTTGGAGAAGCATTTAAAGGAAACTGTAACAACTTAAAGGGAATAAAAATTGAATTGAAATACACAAAAGTAAAAATTAAACTGTGACTACGTTTTGACAAACTCTAAAGTATAACTTTGGCAGACTCTATTAAGCTTTGTCAAGCTTTAAAACATTCACAACTCTCCCATTCTGCCACTCTTTTGAATATTCATTTAAAAGAAATAACTATATCTACCTGGATAAATCTAAGTATTAACTTTATATTATATTAAACATGAAAGCATATATCCGTTTCCAGCTCACATTTCATTTGATAAATAAAAGTCAAGCTACGTTGAAATATATCTCTTGAGTTTCCAGGCTCTTGTCAATTGAAATCACTATTGCTTAACACTTATTTTACCATCACAATATTCATTCATTTTCTTGGGCCCCCTGCCACCCCGGCATTGCACTCACCTTATTAGAATTACCATTGAATTTCAAGAGCTTCTTGCAGGATTTGCCGCGACTCTCGAAATAAATTTCCTGTGGCGTGCGTCGGCGTCGCTGTTGCTGTTGAGCTGCCGTCTTTGTTGTTGTAAGGGTTCCGGTCGTTGTTGTTATTTTATGCTGCATCAGCATTGAGATCGGATTGCCATTGTTGCACTCAAACTCACTGCTCGCCACCGCTTGGGTTGCCTTGTGGCGACTCACGCAAAAGAGACGCCTCAAAATGCCGCAGCAGCCGCTGGGTGGCGATGTTGTTGTTGTTGATGATGCTGATGAAGTTGCCATTGTTGTTGCTGCTGTTGTGGCATTGTTGTTGGCACAACATCTCGCGGATATGGTCATTAGGTTGGCATCGTGGCGTGTCTGACGATTGACATCCATTTCCATGGCTCAGTGAAAGCGCAAGCCAAAAACTGTTGCCTACTTTTGAGTGTCTTTGTGGTTTTCTGTGAATTTTCAGTAATTTCCGCTTTGTTTACTTTTGTTAATTTGTATCTACCTTTAATTTAACATACATTTTCAGCAGCCGGCAGTCTCTTGTATTTAAATATATTTTTTTGGGGATTTTTATGGCATTTGTTGTGGAGGGGGAACGCCGAAAATAGCAATGTCTGCCTTGCCTGGCAGGTGGTTCAATGTTTCTGATACGAAGCCAGTGCTGTTAAGGGGGCAACAACAACATAAAGTCTTGGCGCCCTCACCTACACACACCAACACACGCGTACGCACAATGCCCACGTTTACTTGGCACACACACAAGTGCCAGAAATTTCTGTACAGTAAATGCTGCCGCGTTGAGGCCAGCCAGCCAACTGATATCAGCAGAGGTTGCAACCGACTCAAATCAAAAGGAAAGCGTTGCCAAATCGCCGCCACTGAATGCACTGCGCATGACTGTGCGTGGCACAGTGAGCGAAAAAAGCAAATGTACCACTCTATGAATGAAAGAAACAACAGTTGTTGTTGTTGTGATTATGGTTGTTGTTGCTGTTTACGTTTGGTCAAAGTTGTAAAGCATTTTGTTTTAGGTTTGTAATAATTGAGTCTTGGCGTCTCCTCAAAGTATGCAACACATAAATTAATGAAAGGGGGAAATGTGTGTGAGTTGGAATAATTTTATTTATATTTTCGAAAATTAAAATACAATTTGTTATTTACAAAAATATTTAAAAGGGGATATTTTCTTTTCATATACATTGATATACGAGTCTTTTGTTAAAGTCTTTTGTTAAAAAATTGTATATTTAATGTAAACCTGTTTTCTGCTACCTTTAGTGGCAACTTAATCTAGTTTTAAAATAAAGGGAAGGAACAATTGATCACAGGTGGTACTTATATAGAATTTATGTTACATATATGGGGAAATGTATATTATTTACAGTATTCACAAAGGAAGAGACTGTTTGGAACATTAATGAAGGAACGTGGGAGATCCAAAGGATGGCTCCTTTTGAGTCTTCTCCTTCTTGGTTTGGTAGTTAGTCGTCTTACTAGCGCGTTAGGGTGACCACCAAGGCGATGCATGTAGTTGCATTATATCGCCCACTTTAGGGACCTTTAGATCTCTTTCGATAACTCTATTTCGAATGTACTTAGAATGGACTTACAATGGGTTTGTAAATGGTGACTTTGCTGTACAATGACAGCTTATTTCTCGGAGCCAGTAACCACGCCATCTTTCCGGCCTTTGCCATTACCGATTACCGAACCATTGTTGTATGTAAATAGGGTGTATAGCCAAGAGCACTGCCTTTAGGGACGCCTGCGCAAATTGGGCGCTTCGAGGATTTTGCTCCATTGATAACAACTCTGAAGTTTCTGTCCTTAAGACATCTACTTACAACCATTAATAGCTGCGGCGTTAGGAGGTGCTTCAGTTTAAAGAAGAGGCCATCATGCCACACCCTGTCAAAGGCTTGCTGAATATCCATGAACACACCTACTGTATTCATTTCTTGCTAATTTGGATCTAGAGCAAAGTTACCCACACGATGAAGTTGTTCCGGCGTGCCGTGACCTTGCCTAAATCCAAACTGCCACTTTGGAATTCTTTGAATGACGGGTTCGAGCTGCAGAACAGGGTTGAGGATCATCCTTTCCGTAATTTTTCCTAGCGATAAGAGCAGACTAATTGGTCTGTATCCACCGACTTACGTGTGTTGTTTCTCTGGTTTTGTGTGCCATGGTGATCAGTGCAGTTTTTCAGTTGGTTGGGAAGTGACCTATCCTAATTATGCTTATATACATCAATGAAATGAAAAACAATGAAATTATCTAACATATTAGAAGTCTTGATTATCTGAAAATCCTTCAAAACCGATGCAATGAGCGGCCACAATTCTCAGTTAAAAATTTCCTGTGCCGCATAATTATCTTTTGTTAAGATATAGTTGACATATTTATAGAAAAAGTTTCTGATTCAATACACAACTCTTAGAAAATCGTTAATCGTATACAATAGAGGGTCCCCCTTAGTGCTTCGGGCTTTAATATCATTGTGAATGCATTGATTCTATGTGTTTGTCAGGCTTAGACTATGCATATGCATGAGGTGCGCGTGTGTGTGCGTGTATATGTATGTACTTATTATCTATTCGCGTAGCAATTTCAAAGCTTTAACGTAATCTTTGATTTGATTATGATGTTGAGCTGCTGCTGCTGCTGCCCCTGCTGGTACCCGTGCTACTGCTCCTGCACGAGCAAACAAAAGCACTGCATGGGGGCAAAATATCGCTGTATGTGTACATATGTGTGCTTGTGTGTGTTGGTCTCGTCCACTTCCGGGCAAAGCTATAAACGGATTATAAAGTAATTTAATGCTTTTTGTTGTCTGCTCGACAAGTTAGTCGCCATAGTCTGCATCTGGAACTGGGCATTCGTTTTGGTTCGCTCGCTTAGTTGGTTCATTGTCGGGTGTCTCCTTCTACGGCACACACCCCGCGGCATTGGCAATAAAAACTTTTAATGTTTGTTTTTCCGGCCGTATGCGTAAAGTGTACGCCCCAAAAACAAAAAAAAAGACACACAAAAACCAAAAATGTTAGCCTCTGGTCTTTGGCCAGACGCCTCTTTTAACGAGTTTGGCGGTTTAGTTTGCGTAAAGTTGGCCAAAAACCATTTTTGCTTGTAATTAATGCCAAAGCATCAGGCTGCTTGGTGAGGGGATGTGAGTGAGGATGCTTGTGGATGATGACCATTTTGGCAACATGTTTATCTGCCTCAATGCACATATATTAATGCCAGCACACACATATACACGCACACACACACACGCACACACACACATGCCCTTAGATTGTCACATTAATTATGTACGTTAAGCTGTCAACGTGGGCAACATTTTTGTATCTGCTGTGGACTTTGTGTATACTCTAGAAAGCGGCAAAAGGTGTATGTGCTATGGCATTAGCTTAGTTTTTCTCTTTCTTTTTTAAACGACTTCTTCATTACGCCTTAAGCATTCTCCTGGACGATATTGGCATTCTGTAGACAGATAAACTTACACTGTTACCGATATAAGTACATTGTATAGATTATTCCACAACAGTGTATATCGATATCTATCGAGAAATCAAGTTTTAGTACTATTACATAGCTTTTGAACTTCCTCTGACTGATTTTGGTATTTCTTACACATTTTCTAGCCCGAAGGTTATCGATATATCTTGTTTTCACAATGAAATATACTTCTTCACCTTCACTTTCTACTTTCCCTCGCCGATATAAGTACAGCATATAAATTATTTCACATCTATATATATCAAATCTTATCGATAAATCGGCTTGCTAACACTGATACATAGCCCTCGAACTTCCCCTGGCCATTATTACTCAATTGAAAAACTCATTCCAAAACTATGTAACGACATATTAATTGATTAGTTGGTTTTCCCAATGATATACATTGATATATCGGCTTGTTCATAGACCGATGCATGCCACTTACAACTTCTCTTGTCCGATATTAGCACACTTTAAACATCTTTACATAAATATATAGCCCTTGATCTTCCCCTGGCCTATAATATAGGGATAAAAGCCTCCCACATAGTTCTTAATGCTAAATATTTGCATCCCATATTTAAATATAATTTTCAATTGAATTGAGTCGACTAAGCGAACCAATAGCGATAGCGAATAATAGACGATTACATCGTAGAATAAAATAAAAAATACAAGTGAAAAGAATAAATTCAAGACGAACCGCAACTGATCGACATGAATGGTAAAACCATTGCATTCCAGCGCTCACAAACAATCACAAACCTAAACCGCCACAAAAAACCGAAAAATATGCAGAGAATAAAAATTGAAAAATATAAAATTAAAACCAACTGTTCTCCATCTCTGTACTTACTAAAATGAGAATCAAATAGAGAAGACCAAGAAAGGAAACCAACTCGGCCTACTTGGTTAACTACAATTTGAAGGGCAAACAAATATTTGAAAATGCAGAAAACGGCCTACTTGGTTGAAGTTGCTAATGTTTAGGCTTTCAAGGAAAACTCTTGAGATTTTCATATTTTCATATGTAAACATTTAAATTTCCAGCTTCATATGTTTAGCATGCAGCGAGAATATAAGAAAAACTCATTGGCTATTATATTAGAGAAGTTGAAGTAAAACTCAAACACGTCTTTAAAAACGATATGAATTGAACATGGATGGAGAAAGCATCTTCCCAGAAAGCTACACAAATGAACACACTTAACAGATCAGCAGTCTTGTTGCACATGAGCAAATCCTAAACCTTCGTATGATATGAAGTTATGCTTTGATGGATATTCCAGGCCTGAGGCGTCATAAGGCTATTATCATCTGAGAAAACGAAGATAAAATAATAAAGAGCAAACAGATGTTAGACCATAAATATGATGTGTTCGACGAGAACGATATGGATACAGATGACCTCTTCTCTCAAGAAGTTTGCATGACATAAAGTACAATTAACAAGTTATTGAACCTCGAATTAGGTTATAATGTCGTATAAGGAGAGACAATGAATGACCACCAAGATCTTGTAACTTAACAACTTTATGTATTTCCTTAGGGGTAGTATTAAGTGCAAGGTCTACGCTAACAATCCGAAAACAATATCAACTTTCAAAGCTAAATTTCAGCAGTTGTTGCTAAAATAGAGCCACAGTTATCATTATTATAAAAAATATTTCATTGCCTTTTTAACTTGGATTAACCTTTTCAAAAAGCTATTTTTTTACAACGAAATGATCATGATTGAGAATGGCAGTTGTGTCTTCCGGCTGAGCCATCAGCTGCGCTTGAACATGCGCCGGCAGATTCTGATGGAATTTAAATTGCCCTTCTATGTTTAAAGAATTTCCCTACAAATGTTCTATTTTCCATATACATACATATACATATCTGTCTTAAACTTCAATTTCTTCACCTAAAAAACAGAGCATGCTTACATGTGGTAAACTTTTTCTTCCTTTAGGTTGTTGTTATTTACGCACGTTTCAAGCTTGGCGAGTTGTCTCCATCGTCGATTTCTTGGCTATTTCTCTTATTCTTATCTCTGGGGAGGCAACATCAGCCAGCGATAAGAGCATCGCCAGGCTTATCTTTATGTGTAGGCTTTTGCTGGCTCATGCTACTCATCCTTGTTGTTGTTTTTGTTCTTGTTGCTGTTTGCCAAATAAATACGTTTGATAATGTGGCACGAACATTATACATATTGATGTCTTGGGGCCGGCCAGCAGTAGAAGGCCACAGCATCTTGGTGTTAAATTGAATGAAGTGCGGAGAGAAAGGAGAGGAAGAGAAGTTTAATAAGCAAATAAATTGCTTGACCGGTCACGCAGGTTATATAAGTGTTCTAAGGGGCGTAGCTGGGCAAATATAGAGCAAACAAATGCGTACGTATGTGTGAGCATGTGAGTGTCCAAATTGCACATGTCTATAAACTTTAATCGAAAATATAATATAAATAATGTAGTATATAATATATTTTATACCTTGTTAAATTAATTATTAAGTGAAATCAACTATTTTTAGTCTATGTTAAATTGTAAATTCTTTCTAAAATTGATCAAAAGATATTTTACTAATTTACTAAAGAGAATTGTATTCAAGGATTATTTGTATCTTAAAATAAAAGGGACATTTTGTCAGGATATTTGTAACGCATAGAAGGAAACATCTCGGATCCCCTAAGGTATATATATTCTTGATCAGCATGCCAAGCCGAGGCGATGTAGCCAAGTACGACTGTCCGTCTGTCTCTCTGTCTGTCTTATCTGTCTTATCTTTCTGTCTATTTGTCTGTCTGTTCGTCTGTTTCTATGCGAACTACTCTCTCAGTACTAAAGCTATCGCCTTGTAATTTTCCCGGCTTCTTCTTTCTGTAAGCTGCTCAAATGTAAAAAACAAAAGAATCGGACAACTTAACATATAGCTTCCATATAAAGACATGTAAATGAAAGCTGTGTACAATAGATGGTGCTATCAAAATTTTATTTGCAAGCCAAGCAGAGTTATTTGTGCTAGACTCTGTCTCTCTCAGTCACAAACAGATTTCTTGGAGTTCCTGGAAACACATTTGTTTTGTATGTATGTGAAAGCTTGTGTCTTTTTACATCAGAATGCATGCACAAAATATTTGAACGAGATTAAAAAGAAGATGTTTCGCTGCCTGTTGCTACAGCTGAAGGAAAAACTAAGTTGTCTCTTCTTTTCATGGTTCTGCAAGGGTATATAAGGTTCGGGTAACCGAAATTAACCTTGTTTCAAGCAAATTTTTAATGAAATTAGATGGGGTTGATGGATCATTACAAAATTAAATTTACATATGGTGTAATTTGGTGTAGTTTTTCTGCTGACGAGGAGTATAGGAAGCAAGGTATGTTCCTCTATTACCGTTCTTAAACTGTTCAAGCTTTTTTTCTTCTCTTTTTTACAGTTTCCTCACAGATTTAACTGGGAATCATGGCGATCTCTATTGCTTGTTCTTTCCTCTTCATTATTCCTTCTAATTTCTATACCAACTCTAGATTAAGCTATATCTGACCATATAATTTCTATATTTATGTACAAATTTAAAATTTAAAATTAAATCACAATGATCTGCCAAAGTCAGCAACTGCACAGAAATAATTGAACATGTAATGCGGCAAATATGTAGTGCATTTTGTAGTTAATGTTATTCATAATGAATTTGTTCATTCAAGAGTAAAAACTAAAAATTTGTTAATTATTCAAACTAAAAAATAAAATTATATCCTCTATAGCTATTATTTATTCTTGTATGAAGTTCAGCTTTGAGCGAAAAATTATTCTGTTTGCAAAAATTGTGCTCAAAAAAGAAAATAGAGTTTGCAAACAGCTTTTTATAAAAAGGCCTAAAATAATAATTTGGAAAATTTGATTTGCTTTTGGTTGAATATTTCACATTTCACCGAAACACACACAAAACTATTTCCGTAAATATATTTCAATTGAAGTTGCCAAACGAAAACTCACTTCATGCCATTTCCTCTCACAATCAGTCTCAATTACGCACCATGTTTGAGTATGTGTGTGTGTGTGTGTGTGTTGTGTGTTTGTCGAACGCTGTTAGCAATGAAAACTCTCTGCCAACTGTGGCCCAAAATGAAAAGTTCCATTGGATTCGGCAAACTAAAGACACAAAAAATCGTAAAAAAAAAACTGTTGCCTAATTGCAAAAACGCTGCCGGCCCCGAACACACACTCATCCATACACGCACACGTACATACAGAGAGCGGCCAAAACTTTTGCACGAAAAAGAAAACTACGCTAAAAGCTTAAACAAAACCTCAATAAGGCCATTGGCCAAGGCGTGACGATGCGAGGCGCTGCGGTGCGGCTGTTCGTATGAGGGGGCAGGGGTTTATTTCAGCTGGAGGGCATTGCAAACTATTGAGGCGGCAAATGGCAAACGGAAAAGTTTTCAGCGCATGCGCAGCTGTCAGCAGCGGCAGGCGGATTCTCAAACAGGACGACAACGGCATGTAAATGACGCTTTTATGTTGCAATCAAGATTTTTTTTTGTAGTTGCTTCTTCTTGGGCTTCTTGTAATGCTCTTCAGAGAGAGAGTTATCATAAATTTGTTATGGAGCTTGACGCTCATAGCCAGGCCTCATACTTGATTACCATTGCAAGCTCTTTCGGTACTCGCCTTGTTGGTTTCAGGGCAAGCAATTCAGCCGTCTCCAAGGCCAGATGTCTGATTGTATACATATAATAATAAGCTTGATCGGACAAATATATAATTCACTGATCTTGATTGAGCTGAATAGAACAGTACAAAGTTTTTTAGGACACTTTTTCATATCATATAGAAACATAAGCATGGAATGATGGTGATATTATGGCTTTACAGAAATTGCTTAATTCTCTAATAGAAAAAACCTTTCAAACTGAGTTCAGCTCATTAACAAGTGTGTAGGGTATAAAAACTTCGTCGTAGCAGAAGCTGGCTTTCTTTTTAGGTTTTTTTGTACGGTAGTTTTTTATAGTTTTTATGGTTTTTTGTTTCATATGCAGTGAAATTTTATGATTATTGCCGAAAACGACAAAAAGTTTGCCGCAAAGTTTGGCACTCCCCAGATGAATTGAAGTGAGGTGAGATTGTGTAGGGCAAGTGATGCAGAGAGGCATGCACTCACTGCCACCTAAATGTCACGCTTTGATGCCTTCGTTAGGAGTTTGCTGCTGCTGGTGCTACTGATGTTGTGTGGCAGGTTGCTTGCACTTTTGGCTGACGATGACGGCATACGAAGGCGTCAGTCCGCATTGGCCAAAAGGAGTGCATGAATGAAAATTTATGCAAATGCACGGAATTTGTATGAAAATTGTTTTATTTCACAAACATGTACACAAACACACTCACTGGCACGTTCACACAAAACATGACAAACACACGCACTTAATGCACGCGCTCGTGTCATTGTCTTGTGCTTAAGCACAAATTACTCATACCACATGTTGGCCATTGTGCTCGTTTTGTTCCGGTTGTTCCTGTCTTGCTATTGTTGCTGTTGTTGTTGTTGTTATTATTGTTGTAGTTGTCAACGAAGTTGATGTCGCCCGGCTTGTGTTTTATGCAAATTTTTGCCGCTGTGCGCAACAATGTTATTAAAAAATGATAACAAGGCAGAACAACTACAACAAATATATACAGAGGCAGCATGTAAAAGATCAACTAAATGCATACCCTATATAAACTGTAGTCCAAATGTATGCTATAGTTTTCATATTAGAGAGCATACTGTACGGCGGGGTTGGTCACTAAAGTTAATGGATAATAGATTCAGCTCTTTTGGTTCATTGATCATTGCTGAGCGATTGTAAATTCCTAAGGCCATTGGCCATTGAATTTGTTCTCTAACTGCATTTATTATTTCTTCTTCATACCTCTACGTCTCTTAAATATGACAAATTCCTCAGAGTAGGCTTTTGTGCCAAATATATTGTTCTTCGATGGGAACTACTAGCGATATGGTAATTCTTACTACTTGGGAAAAGTTAAGGTCACCGGGAAAGTTAAAAGTTATCTAGCAAATAGCCTGAATGCGACAAAAATTTGAAGCCTATCTCAATTGTGTAGATCTGCCTCTCTCCATGATTCATTGAAGAGCAATGTCAGCTTTACTAAATGGATCTGCTTCTTTTATGTCTTTATTCATTCGGTATAATAATGAAATATAGCAAATCTCTATTATAAATCATTCTTTTTTCAAGTGGTATATATAGATGATTCTGCGCATATGAATTACAGATGGTCTTTCATGGATCCTTATCTTATAATTTAGCTATTCCAGCAGCTATTTACTTGTTCCAGCATGAGTTCATGTTTTGCTGAACGATCACCAAGGGGTGATATCTAACCATCTATTAATTTAGCGTCCACATCTCTTAAGGAATCAAGCATTTAGTAGTTCCACGTTATCTTTATCCTGTGTAATATACCCTTATATATGCCTTCCTTAGGTCTCCGGTTGACTTTTTGAAAGAAATCTCTTTGAACACAGTTCTAGAATGCCTAATATGCTTTATTCATTCAAAATAAATGCCCATGGCATCAGGACATAGCTAAAAACCAGGAGACAACGACAACTGTCGGTTAGACGTTTGCGGGCTGCCCCTTGTCAAGTTTTTAGTTCGCCTTTTGTAGCTGTTATTGTTGCTGTTGTTGCTGTTGTTGTTGTCTTTTGCATGCGTTACGAGGCAAAATGGCAACAGCCATGAAATTATGCAGTGAAATATGTTGCCACAGCGAAAAGCAAGAAAAACAAAAAGAAATGGCTGGAAAATAAGAAAAAAGAAAACATAATAGAGCGAAAGAGAGCGCCATATATTGTATAAGTTTGTATGTATGTAGAAATGAAACAAAAATAACTGTTGTTGTATACGAAAATATGACAGATAGACTGGGACAGCGACGCCGACTGCGGCTGATACTGCCGTCGACGGAGATGAAGATGACTGTGATGCCAACATGTTGCCACAGCGGCAACAACAACAAGTACAACAACAATGGTAACAGGAGCTGGTTGTAGTTCCTATTTGCGACCCCTAGTTGTGCTCTTGGAGACCCAAATGTTGGAAATGTAAAAAGCATGTCAAAAATTTCAACTTGCTCGAAGCATTAGTTGCGTTTTGAATGCCAAATGCCAGAATAAAGCATTTTGGCAGCACCATTAGGTTTGCACTAGCAGTCAGTCAGTCAGCCAAGCAGGCAGGCAAACTCTACTCATTATATATAACAATCTGTATACAAATATGTACATACATATAGTTATATATTTAGCAAATAAAAAAATGTCTGCAAAAAAACAGAAAAGTATTTCTTATTAGAAAACAATCAAAGGACTTAAAGGCATTGAAGAGCTATTTAACTAACATTTTTATGCGTAAAATAGTTGGGGCTTATTGTAGTTGTGGAGCTGCATATAAATATTTATACTATAAACTACGATATCTACGATGTCTGTCCATCCGTATGAGCACCGAGATCTCGGAGACTGTAAGCGCTAGAGACCCAATTTGGTATGTAGACTCCCCTTATGGGGGCGTCAGATCAAGGTACATTCATTTGCTTTACTCTCATTTATCAAACATTATAAGAGCATTCTGGGATCGCTTTTAGAAGCTTTGGGGGCTGACTCATAAATATTTAGGGCCCAATGCAAGCATGTTTTTGAACCGAAATAAGAAAGTTCTGAGCTCACTTCAAGAACACTTAGGAACTCGAGTGGTCTGAAAACAATTACGCCTTAAAATCATTTTAAGAAATATTTGCCCTCATTCTCATAACCATTTGGCCGCATTTTGACAAACATTTGGTATCATTTTTAGGACCGTTCGGGCTCACTTTGGTCATTGGCATGCAGTAGCATTCTCTTTGTCCCTTAGGTTTTTCATTCCAGAGTTCTTCTAGAACTTTGTTCTGTATGTCTTGATATCGGACGATATTGATGGTTCCTGCCATTGAAATTACAACGGGCGTATCACTATGAAGATATATACAATATCTGCTTATAAAATGATTGCATTAACTAAGAGACCCGGCACTAGAAGACCCGGCACTACTGTTAATCGGCCCTTAATCTTTTATGAAGAAAGAAGATAAGTGAAAATTACTCAGTAGAGTCAAAAAATCGCTTTACCAAACAAACGTTTGTCTATGTGATCAAATGGAAAGATAAGGGCAACATTATAAGTTAGCTTATAGACAATGCCACCTAGGAAAAACTAACAGGAAATACTGGAGAACGACAACTGTAATTCCTGGAAATGAAACAGCACTCGTGCCCTTCACTCTGCTGACGCCGAACTCAACAGAATCAGGAGTAAAGGAGCCTCCTAAGAAGCCAATATATAGAGGTGATCTTTCAATCTTCTTAAGAATGAATCTATAAATTGAAGTGCTTACACATTTATTTCTTCAAATCTCTAGAGATTCTTGTGGCACCCCTTTAATAATTTCCGATGACACAAATATAAACTGTGAACCCAATATTCATTTTCACAAAATAACACAGATTTTCTTCTACAAATATTCCACTTGAAGTTAATATTGAACTCTTGCTGAAAATTTGTTTGAGTGCCAAACAAGAAGAGATTTTGCATGTAGGGTCTCTAATTACGACCAATGTTGCTTGCCAATTTCAGCCATTGCTTTGGCGTCTTTGTGTTTTTGCTTGTTGGAGGAGATCCAGCGGGCGCTTGGATTTCCATTTTGTTGTCGCTTTTGTGGCAATTTTTGCGCCATGTCAAAATGCCATTGTCGCCTTTGCTAAGGGCTAAAACTCGAATGTTTTAGGTGTTGTTTTTGTTATTTTTATTCCTTTTTTTTTGGCAAGCATTTCATTTTGGGGATTTTGCAAATATTGAGCTGCTGCTGCTGCTGTTGAAGCGATTGCTTTTGGCTAATTACATGGAATGTCCTGAATCTCGGTCTGGATTTTGACACGCTGGCTTGGTTCACACAATTACATGTAATACATGTACACATACATATATGCGAGTGTGTGGCTAAGTGTGATAAGGGCAGCTGTCAGTGATTTGAGGCAATCATTTCATTAAAACTCTATACACATACACACACACTCACACCCATAGAGAGACAGAGACACATGCATGAAACATTTTAACTTCAATTTTAGTGCGCATTATGCGCAATGTTGGCCGTAATTTTGTAGCTTAACCCAAATCCAATTAAGTAACAAGCATAAGCCTTTTGGCAAACGTTGACAAACGACAAAACGACGACACATTGGCTCGTTTAACCCATTAAATGTCATGGAAACAAAGACGATAGAAACATATGCCAAAAACCAAAGCTGATAATTTCAATCAAATTTAAGCCAGCAAGCAGCCACTATTATACATATGTATGCAGATATACAAAGAGAGAGTAAGAGGGCCTAGACAGATGAAGGGAGATTGTGCTATAGCCAATTCAGTCAAGTCAGCCATTTTGCAGTTTAAATGCAACTGCAGTAACAGTTGTGTGTGCTTGAATTCAATTGCTGGCATTAAGATCAACCACAGCTAAATGGATTGTTTAAAGGTGATTTTCTTATAATAGTAATAATTAATAGAGCGAAAGGAAATTTCGAGGCGTGGCAATAAGGAAAAATGACTAAAATCACTTGAGAGAACAAGACAAATGTTTATTCAAAGCTGTGAAATGGCTTCAGCCTCTGGCTTTGTTCGCCCCGGATTTGTCTCAACGCTAAAGCTCCTTTGCTTTGATGCCGCTGCATTATAATATGCCCTCCATCTAATAGAGGCAGAAGTCCTACATATAAGAATTTCTACCTTGGAATACAGACGTAGAGGCAACGTACGTAAACTAAACTAAACTAAATCATAAACTAAATCATAACTGGCATAATAGAATTGTCTTGTTCTGCTCGCGCTTCTTAAATTTGTCTGACCGAATTCCTTTCCATTCCATATTGAGATAGGTCGGACGGGAAGGAGATAATTAGAATTGCCCTTAATTTCATCCTTGATAAAGTGAAACTCCAAGAACTATCTCCTATAGATGCTTGATTAGTATTTACATATATGAGTTAGTAGAAAGTAGAGGTAGACCTGTAAGCTACTGGAATAGGTCAATAAATAAATAAATGACAGCAGAATGGCACTGGGTCAGAAGCAACATCTGCCGGATCAATTCTGTATACCAATTGTAAATAATATCAGGAAATATCCTAACAAGCAGGGAATACCTAGATACTTTAACCACTACTAGATGAGTGCGTGTCTTTTGGGTTCTTGGGCCATCGTCAGATCAACAAGAGAATGTCTCTGAGAACGCCTAATACTGATTTACAGAAGGATATACTTCAAAGGATTATCCGCAGATGACACAGCATCACAGCCTAAAAGATGCCGCAGAGAGAAGAGTTGGCCATTTTTTCACCTTCTACAGCAAGACTGAACACTACTAGTGAAAATTCTCGCAGGAAGCATGGCGGTGGGCTTGGGTTAGCCTCTTTATAGCAGGAACCTGATATAACTAATCCGCTTCGCTAAATATATACAGATCCTAAAAGACTTACAATGGTTCTATCTCCACAGGTTTAGCTTAAGTCCAAATTGGCCTAGGCGTGGGCCCATGGGGGGTCAACTCTTATCCTAGTCTTCTCTTCAACTAATTGTAAATTTTCATAGAAAAAGATCGTATTATCTTCTGGTAAAGCTTCTATTAAATTATGATTCCAATTTTTTGCCATAAAAGCTGTTATTTTCTTGAGCTTAAAGTTTGACAGTTCATATACAAGTACATTTATTCATTTAATTTTGGTACCCATGAATACGGCGAAACTTAACAGGATGTGCACCTCCTCCAGTAAAACAGCTACCAAATCTAAAAAAAATCCAATAAATGTTTAGATTGCATGGAATTGTACAAGTTTGGTCTCCCTAAACACCACAAACACTTCTTTTTCTTTAGATATCCAATTATAATCACTTTCAGGAATCCATTTACTATTCATATTATTTTTTTTTTAAATAATTTTTAGCCTTTGCACTCATTGATAAAAAAAAACTCTTCTTCTAAAACCCAAGTCAAAAAACGAAACTCAACCCAATTAGTCTTGAAATCGTGCGATAAACAGTTAGGCCAGGCCTTCGAAAAATAAGAATACCTAAATAAATGAAATGGAAATGGTCTTCATGTGTGTTTGCTGCTGCTGTTGTTGTTGTTGTTGTTGTTTCTGGTTTGTTTACTTACCCGACTTGGACTTGGAGACCTCCAACTTTGTTTTCGCTTTCGATCGTGCCTGAAGTGCTAGGGATTGGGTTTGGGACTGGGACTGGGTCTGGGACTTGGTTTGGTTTTGGGCCATTCTTGCCGACTTTGTTTTGATTCCGTAACCGTTTTTGAGGTTGATTCTCTTGTTGATTTTTGATTTTTTTTTTTGTATGCTTCTGCTTTTTGGGTTTGTCGAAGGCGCTTTGCTTAATAACGTTATTTTCTCTGGTCATTGTACTTTTAATGGGCTATCAAGCAGCTCCGAAAAGAAGCTGGCAAAACAAATCAAACGCAGCCGTCTTCTTGTTGTTGTTCTTGTTGTTAACTATTGCCAACTTGGCAAAGCTCATGATGGAGTTAAGGATCATTATGATGATCTTGAAGGCTGTTCCTTTTTTGAGCACGATGTTGCTTTTGTTGCTGTTGTTGTTGTTGTTGATGTTGGGCTTGTTGGTTGCGTGGCAGCAACAACTTATCGAAGCAGCAGCAGCAGCAACCGAAGGCGAAGGTGAAGGCGAGGCTGAGGTAGACGATGATGATGATGATGGAATATGTAGGCTCTTTATAAACTTGAGCTTCTGGGTGGCGACGCGTAACTCAAACACACACACACACATACACGCTTACAAAAAGCTCTTTCGTTGCATGACAAGCGGCCAAAAACGTTTAAACAAAAAACTAAAAAAAAAAAACATAAAAATCAGCAAACAAGCAACGTTGGCGGCAAAAACAAGTAAAATAAAACATCAACAGCAGATGAAATTGTTTTTGGTATCGCCAGTCTTATATATATATATATATAAATATATATGTGTGAATATATATATTTATTTGTAGATGTGTCTATCTGTGTGCGATGTATTGATGTATGTAAGTCTCTTCTGGTTGCTGTTTTTGTGTGGCTGCCACAATAACCAACAAAAAATTAATATATGCCATGCCGCACAGCATCAGCAACAACGACAACAACTGGAGCACACGGATATACAGAGACGACTACCATAACAATCGGACAATCAGGAAACATCATTAACGACAACTAAATTGTATTGTTTACATTGTCCACAGGCAAGCGCAGACGCAGCGACACAGACGAAGACTGGAATAATAACAATAAAAATAATGTTAAGAATTGTTTGAACCGCAGGAAATACATTTTCAAAAAAAAAGTAAAAATACTTAAAGAAACTCCCACAATTAATTAATTTGTTTTTAAGTTTTTAAGACATGAAAATAACTAATCCATATAACTCTTTGTAATGATTTGGGCATTTATGATATGAGGCCAAAAGGTAGATTTAATGCAACTTAGATTTGATAGAGTACATTAATAATCCTTTTGACAAATTCCACCTGAATGTGGATTGGGATTATGGGAATATTTAGAAAGTCGTCATATTTTAATGGAACATTTATCAATGGAATATGCGAAATTATGATCCCTTCCAAAAGTAAGCGTTTTCCTTTTCAAAGGAAAAGTGATATTCTTTGACTTATTCAAAAAAAGGACCAGTGCAACGCCTAAAGAAATTGCTACGACTACTTAACATTTAAATACATAATAATTATAAATATAACTGTTAAACTATTTGGAAAATTGTCACAAGATCCTTAAATATTATTTAATAAAAGTTCGCAATTCCGATTCTGTTGAGAGTCCCATAAGCGGGTCCAGCAGTTTGCCTAGCGGAATCAAAAGTAATTCACTGTTTTCTAGTTATTGCGTGTACTTGCGTGTATTGCGTATTATCAGACATATATTTATATATAAAACATTGAATTCATCGGGAATAGTTGTAAGTATTAATTGACATGTGAATTGATATGTGAATTTCTTTATGAATATTTTTTGTTACAAAAATGTAACCCCTCTGTAGCGTGCCTAAAAGAAAACGAAAGGACAGAATGAATCCGCTTTTTGTTGTTCTTCCTCATCGATCTGTCTTCGGCTGTCGTCACAGCACGTTTGCATGTAATGCGGACATAATTTCGCAAAACCAATTTCATGCGGAATAGCGAACACTTCCACTTCGAAGTGAAAGTGGACATTTATTTGTACTTTTCAAACCGAAACGGACACGGAAGCAGGCCTAAAAATATTTGGAAAAACTTTACTAGGAATCAAGTTTAATGTGTTTAATGTCTCTTTTCAGAGTACAGCCTGGTTATAAAATAATTTATTTATATTTATTTCCGCTAAATATTGAATATATTGATAGCTTAGAAGTGACATTATATAAACCTAAATCTATAAATCTTTTAATAAGAAGAGGAGAGAGTAAAGAAAGGACAGATAGAAGGCAATGGCTAGTGGCGGGTAGATTTTAGTCAAAATTTGTTCTACATAAACTTCCTTGAAAGTTCAAAATGTTTTCAAAATAAGACCAAAGGCTAGTGCTTAAAATGAGCACATCTTTAAAGCCTCACACAAAAAGTGCTTTTGCCAAAGATCGATACATTCTTTGAGGTTTTTACTATTTTGCACCTTACAGTCATCCTCCTATTACCACATTGTTATTCACCTAGTCCTGTTAGTGGTAAGAAAGAGAGATATAGAAGAATCTTTATATTGATTTATGCAGACTTATCAATAATATACTTTACAGGCTCGCAGATAAATCTTCTACGTGTTACAAATATGCTGCTAAATTATGATACCTTCTGCAAGAGCATGTTTTCTTGTATATGTATAAAATGTTCAGATTTTTATGTCAATATAAAAGAGGTTTGAAGAAACCTTTGAGAATATTTGCGAATGAATTGTTTTTACTTTGAAAGATTAAGATTGTTATACTATCTAAATTATTCTGGCCTTTATGAATGCTTCTTTGCTTTGACAAAGAATCCACGATGAAGCTAAAAAATAGCTGGCTTTTATATCACCTTCGATTACTTTGAATTCTGACAGACGTTGCTTAAAATGATTAAGTAAATAAATCCGAATAAATTCGAAATATTGGCTGACTATTTATATATTACAAATATCTCCAGCCCTCAGGCTTTCATTTCTGAAATTCCGTTTCAGTGGATTTTCCGTTCGCTTCGTTGGTTTCTTTAACTGTTAACTGAATGTCCTTCTGCCTGTCCATACCTCGCCTACGCCCATTTTGATGATTAGCATAAGTAGGAATATCCTTTCTTGCATTGCTGTAGAAAATGGAAAATGGAATACAATGGCTTTGCACATTTTCAAATGAAACTTTTCGTTTGCATTGGCTGCTCTGAAAATCCCTCAACTAGCCACTTCCCCTGCTTCCTTGCCCTGTGTCCATTGCCTAAATGCAACTTTTGTGTTCGAGAAGTTGCAACGCAAAAAAGATTTCTCTGTTGCAATTTCCAGCGGAATGAATTTCGCTTGCCAATAATCCGCAACGACAGTTGGCCAAAAATGCAATTAAAAAATTTTCACTGTGTTGCGCAGCAAAGGACGAAGCAAGGACAGCATGTGCTGTGCCCTGAAGCTGCTTGCCGCTACCCATGATACAGCCCCGGCTCCTAGACTCTGTAGTATGCGTTGGCCTTTTTCGATTTGTTTTGCGTAAGTTTGACAGCCAGCAAAGGCAATGAAGGCGACTTGCCATGGGATCCCCTTGGCCCCTGCTACTTGCCCAGCACAGCTGTAGCTAAAAAACATTCCTTCATTTAATAAAATGCGTGCCAAGTTGACAATTTTCACCCCGACATTGGGCAAAAGGATGCTAGAAGTAAGAGCGCAAAGTTTCTATTAAGGCTCCGCCCAGTTGCCAATCACTGGGGCGCCGGCATAAGAGCAGGCGACAGTGGCAACACTTGGGCAAAACTACAGCCAGGTGTTTGGCGTTCAACTCTAGCTCCATGTCCAACACCAACTGCTAGTTAGACCAACCTTGGCGTGTGTGCAAAGTATATTTGCCGTGCCTGAAAGCCTCGAGGGCAACAAAAAAGTTGTTCTCTTCCTTCTGTCTAAGGTGTTGTAATGTGCTAAAAACTCAACTGGCAGAGCATTGATCTGGCCTTTTCTCTATACCTGGCCCTGGGATGATGAATCTACTGCCTTTGTGGATGCGTGTAAACAAATAATCTAGGCTGAAGCCGAGGCTGCGATTGTAGCTCCTTGCTTGGAGTTCAAACACATCCACCGAAAACATGTAAAAATGCAAAAAATATAAAGTAAAAACCCCAGAGTGGACCACACACGCCAACTGGGAGCAAGCCTGACCAGGCCAAACCTGGCTTGACTCCTCACTCTCTGTATTGATTATTGTGATCTGCCGTGTATGTGCGTGTGTGTGTGTATGTGTGCTCCGGCTCTGACTCTGTGGGTAATTATGCAGACAGCTGCAGAGGCAGAAGGCGCTGCTGTCATTTATTTTAAACGATTCCTTTACACATGTCGGAGGCTGTCGCCGCTAACGTACCCGCTGCCTACTGCTTACACCCGCTGCCCCTGCCCTGCTTCGCTCTCGGCCACCACCGTCATGGCATGCCAATCATTTCGCGTTGATGAAGTGCGAGTGTGAGGCAAAAATGCTGTACCAATAAGTAGGTTTTTGAAGTTTTTGGCAATCGCAAATTGCTGATCGATTGGCCAGCCTGGTCAGTCATGGGATGGCCACTAAATGAAACGATTCATTAATGAATGCATAACATTTTTTTTTTTTTGAACAAATTTTTAAGTGAATCAACTTTGAGGCTTTCCAGAGCAGTCGCTGCATTCGGTTATAAGTTCTTTAATAAGAAAATTTCGAGTTTTCATATTGAAATTAGAACCCCCGTTTGCTCCGGGCTTTAGAAATTGTGTTGATGGTAAGATATCATGTCGCATTTGTATTCATACTGACGAAATCTCCTTAACAACTTTGTTAACTTTATCCTTAACAAATTTTTCATGAATTTTGCAAAACTTTACACACTCAATCAAAGGCATAAACGACTACGTCATTTTGCTCATCTATCTGCTTTGCTACAATTCCGACTGCGTTCCACCTTTTTGTCAATAATTAATTTGTTGACTTGCACAATGAGAGTCTGTGGGAAGCAAGGGCCACCATCAAAGCCGCTAGCCAGAGGAGCCCAAGAGGCAGAGCTTTGCATTATGCATGAGCCAGCCTTAAGGGGGCCCCTTGAGTAATGCGTTTTAAAGGGGGCGCCTTCAAGGTTGCGAGCATCATTGTCGTCAACTGTCAACAGGGGACAACAGTTGACCAGCCTGTTCATTTGTCCGATGTGTCCAGTGTAGTATATTGTTGTGTCTGGCACTGATTAAGTCACCGATTTTTTAACTAATTTGCTGTGTAGTTCCAAATTACGAGTGCTTCCTTCCTGTATGCAATTCTGTGCTTTATCAAAATTCTGAGAAAACCCGCACGTACAGGTACAGGTAAACCGTCGCACAGACTCAGAATCAGCAGAATTGTATACAAAATAATAAAGACATTAATCAGCAGAAATATGCGGGCAGCCTGTGAAAATTCCACAATATTTTAATACACTTACGAATGAGCTTTATGGATTAATTGTAATGCAGGAAATATTATTGATATGGAAATTAACTCAAATTTTATAGTAGGCAGGAGGACATTCGTCCCAGATAGGGCAGGCTAATCCATTGAAGTGTCATTCATATTTCATATTTACTTAAAGTCATATTAATAATATTACTAAGATGAGTAAATCAAAGGAACAACATTCTTCATTAGTAAGAAGGGCCAATTTAGTATTTTTATAGGTCCATTAACATCATTGAACTTGTTTAGCTGAACAATCTAGGGATCTTTTTCTTATATGTTACGGAGAGGTGATGTACCATAAGCAATACGTTCAAGGAGCCCCGTAAAGAGACTCAGCCATGGGAATACCAGTCTCAAACTACCCACATTCCGCCCAGCGAGAGGCGTTGTCGACACGAAACTCTGAAACGGAAACCAAAAACGCGGACTCGTTCTTTCACTTTCAAAAAAAGGGAAACCAAAAAAAAATATTTAGATTATCTACAAGCAAGGAGCGTTAGTAATGATGTTTTGTATTGGGATAATCATCATTTAGGTTAATTTTATTGTATTACAAAGGACACGAGAAGGCTTATACAGGCCACAATAAGAGTTAAATATTTGCCTCGCTTATATTTTTCAACAGCTCATTATTGGTTTTCACAATTTAAACCGCTGATGGAATCCTGATGCTTAGTGTATGAGATGGGTTAATTAAGCAAGCTTGCCGAATTTGATATAAAATATTATCATATATCATATGATGGAAAGCCAAATTGGCATGAATGGATTCCACCATTTGAACATAAAATTTCAATTTACAATCACAAGGCTTCTGCCAAGAGTATTTGAATTCCCTCGTCTGTCTTATTTAATTTGCCTTTTCGAGTACATTTTCGGTTTTGTTTTTCCTGCTGACATAGCTTGATGAATGTAAAGGGGTCTGGTCTTAGGGGCTCGGCTTAAGGGGTACGTCGTGGCCAAGGCTTTGGCTGAGCACTCTGCTCGGCTGCATTCTGCTAATGCAACTAATGCTTGCCTTCCGTGTTGCGGCCAGCTCAGATTACAATTTTGCATATGGACTGCCCTGATGATGCTGTCAGCCTGAAGCTGCTGCGGCTGCGGCTTCGGCTGAGTGGCGCTCAATGTTTGCATTGTAAGTCACGTGCCGAGCATTAAAGCATTAAAAGAAAAGCGCAATTCAATGTTGGGCTTGCTCGAAAAATTGAGAATACACATGTTGGCATGACAAAAGCGATACACTTAGAAGAAAATAGTCCAGATAGTTTTACGCTAACAAATTGTGTTACTAAAATGCTTCGTTTTTATTGAATATTAATTAGATATATATTTCTTTAATTTAGAAATATTAGAAAAATGGAAAATTAGAAAATATAAAAATGGATAAAATTAAGTGAATGAACTTGGTAAGTTCAGGAGTCAGCAGAATTTGATCCTGATTGGATTACTATAATATTTAAGGTTAGCTGGAAACAGGGTTTTTTCGATTATCGTTCGTATCAGGTTCGTATGGAAAGATCTCAACGTAAAGGTTGATCATATTTAAGGGATCATATTTAAGTTTAACTTAAAAAAGTTTACAATTGAGAGGAACCTATTCGGACCGAAACATTTCCATTTAATGCAGTTTTAATATCTTTCGAAAGGCCTGCCTTAGTTAGCCAAACTGTCTTTGGTACTTTTTAAGGCCATTGTGTATTTTTTAAGAACATATTTTCTCAGTGTAAGATAGCCGCACCGGGTCAATCCAGTCTCATCAATGCAGCAGCCGCTTAGGAGTCACAGCATTGAGCAGCTAAACATTAATTAAAAGCAACACACGCATATGACTGTCGTGTTTGAGTGTGTGTGTGTGTGTGTATGTGAGCTTGGCGTCTAACTTCGTGTTGTCTTCGTGTTTTAAATATCTTCGTGTTTTTACAGTGCGTTGGGGACTGCCGCTGTTGGCGTCGCTGCTGCTGCCACTGCCTGCTGCTGACTGCTGCTCGTTGTTCTCTGCTTTGGCGCTCGGGATTTTGGTTTACTTTGCGCACGACTCTCGGGCATTTTGTGTTTGCACGTCAAGGCGGACGGAAGCAGTAGCAGTATAATATTATAGCCAAAAGTCGAAGTCGAAAAGCCGCTTCAAACACACGAGTGTGCCGGAGAGTCAGTCTTCCTTGTGGAGCTCATAAAACGGATACGTAAACGTCGCGTGTGTCTGAGCCTGTGCTGAAGCAGCAGTTAAATACCGTAATATCCATTTGCCGCTAGATAACGGCAGAAGCACACACACACACGCACGCACGCACACGATGTGCAGAAACAAACCAAAAACAAAAACATCTAAGAGATGTTTGTAAAAAAACAGTTCAAACTAAAAGTGTAAAAGTGTCGGAAAAAGTGTATGTGTGTGCGTGTGTTTGTATGTGTGAGGTTTGAATTGTGCTTGTGTATGAGGGTGAGGTGCGTTAGTTGTGTTAGGAAGTGTTAGTGTTAGTGTTAGTGTTAGTGAGAGGGGCGTGTTGCCGTTGTTAATTGCTTGCAGCCACAGGTGGCAAAATGCTTGCTTTGGTAATGTTCACCCCTGCCTGCTCTGTCACCTCTGCCCCTGGTTTTATTTTTAGCAATTGTTGCGGTTCGCAGAACTCTAATTGATGGTCCAGGCTTCTGCTTTTTTTTTTTTGGAGGGGGCGTGTGGCCGCAATTAGCAAAAATCTAACAGTTCCAAGAATCGATTCACTCAACAGTCAAATTAATTAAAAGAAGAGCCGACGCACTGCGTCGTCCAACAGAAAAAGCAAAAAAGACTGAAAAAATACAACAAGAGAAATGCCAAAAATATATGCCCAAAGGCAAGCGCAGCAAAGGAAGTTTTTGGGAGCGGGCGGTGGGCTGGCTGTCTGCAGAGAGAGTGGAGAGACAGTAGGCAGCAGGCGACGCGTGTCAAAGGTTTGACAGGCCTTAATTGTCCTAAAAGTCTTTAAGGAGAGCGGCGGCAAAAGATAGAAGACAGCAAAGGGATACTGATGTAGTTGAAGTGTAACAGTCTAAGGTAGTGGAGGTGGGGGGAAGGGGGTGCTAGGCATGAACTGAAACATTTAGTAGATAAAGCTTTCAGTGTTAGGATTAGCTGAAATAGGTTTCTACAGCTCGGCTAGATTAGTAGAGGACTTTTCTATTGTTAAGATTAGATAATATTGTTGGGTTAGAATCGTGAAGGGTTTTAAGATTAACTATGTGAGTCTGGAAATTTTGTTTGGATTTCGGTCTTATATAAATGAAACAAAACGGAAAGATGTTAAGGATAGTTGGAAATTGATTATGAAGATTCAAACTGTTTGAAATAGTATCGCATATGTTGGATATGTGAAGCGAAAATATATAGAAGTTTATGATTTTGCACCTCAAATTAGCTTAACTGCACTTCTTAGTTAAGAGATCTAGGATGAACTTAGAAAGGGATTGAAAAGATACTATGTGTATATACAACGATTAGAAGGTAATGAAAAGTTAGTAGCTTGCTTCTATCGAGACTCTAGTTGGAACTATTAGGTATTTCAGGTATTCAGGGAACCAAAAGTTATCTATTAGCATCCAATTAATTTAAAGAATGTAAATTTCTTTGGGATATTATATCGTAGATTAAATATATTCTCAATAGTAGGAACACACTCAAACACTCAAATTTTGTAAGCAACTATTCGTCCTATTTTAAGAGAAAGTCTTAAATGAATGCTCAATTTCTTATTCCAGCATGAAAATACATATTATTGAATATACTATTTCGACGACCTACTTCTAAAATTTACAATACAATTTCCTTGACTCAGTTATTAGATCTTTTCCGAATGAAACTTACACCCAACGAATGAAGAAAAGACAAAGTACAAATCCCTCCTATTAGTAGTATAAACTATTCTAAGCTAAACTATTTAAGCAAAATTCCTTTAACTATACGAAACTATCTAGAATGACTCAGAGAGCTGAAAAAAAAATCTAGAAATATAAAAATGGTAATTGGATATTTTGCAAGCAGTGCCGTACACGTCAGCGTGAACCTAGAACATTCCTGAATGAAAAAGAAAAAAACAGGTGGTTAGGTGTATAAGATATCACAAAGTCATCAGCTAAAAGTTTATGAGTTCTGATGCTTAAGCTCAAGTTACTGCAGTTCTAGAATAGATATATGTAATGGATCTCACAGTACCAAAATTTCTTAACCATAGAAACTGGCTGCCCTAAGTCACACACTCACACATAACAAAATATAAACAGTTTCTGCTCGCAAACTACATACAAAAAAGTGATACAAAGCAATACAATTATGCGACAGCATTGCCTGGCCATGTTGCCAGGGGAAGGACTTTGGCTGCTGTTACTCCTACTATGCCTACAACAGCAACCCTTGCAGTTGCTGGCCGAGATTGCGACGCGCACTCAACTAACGGCCAGCAGTAATCAACTTATCCTGGCCACGGATATGCCCATGGCTGTGCCGGCCACGGCATCCACACGCTGCGCGCAGGGAAAATTCCATGGCATGCTGCGGGCCATAGATGATGTGGAGGATCTCTATGTGGATGTGCCAGTGCGCATTGCCTTGGAGCAGCGTCAAAAGAAGCGGTGAGTCCTGTGCTACACGCAATTCGTCTAATACGGCTAAGTGCGCTGGCGACGCCGCCTGCCACACAAATCAAATTATGGCCAACAAAAAAGAAACTTTGGCCAAACCTCGAGCAAGAAGAAAAACCAACAAAAATAATTTATAACCACGACGTGTGGCTGGCCAACAACAACAACAACAACAACAACAGCAATAGGTACAGCAAAAGCAACAACAGCAGCAAAAAATCAGTGCCATAAATATATGTGTGAATATGTGTATGTTTGCTGTTGTTTTTGTTGCAGCCTAGTTTGTCTACAGCTGCTGCCTGCTGCTGCTCCTGTTGGGGTTGCACGTGGCGTATGAGCAACGTTTTTTTTTTTTTTTTTGGTCAGAGTGGTCCGTCACGTTTTCGCTTAGGCACAGTTTTTCATTTCTAGCATTTTTATAACCAGGAGGTATTACAATTTGTACCCAATATTTGTTGGACATGGAAGAAATCTGAGCAAACTAATCGCTCAGCTGAAACCATAGCTGGATGACTTTTTATACGAGTCGACATAGCCATGTCCGTCCGTCTGCCTGTCGACTTGTAATTTTCAGCATAGACTTCTTTCTGCTGTAAGCTGCCCAAAGCTGCCCCAAATATGTCCAAATCATTAAGATCGGACCTCAATATCATATGTATCCCATATAACTGACCGATTCACAATTAGAACTAATAGTACAGAACCTTTTTTTTTTGATTTTTAACCGAATTGAACGAGATTTCTTCAGTGTTAGTTTTAAAAGCCACCAGGTGTGCTGGCCAAAACCTAATCCGGATCGGACGACTATATCGTACACCTCTCATATAAAACTCCAATATCTCAATACAATTAGTAGCGCAGTTCGCATTTCGCTGTGTGTGTGAGAGGGAGGGAATGAGCTTTAAGTTTAACGAATTCGCTCACAATCAAAACAGCAGAATGCTATTTCTCTCTAACCTGCAAAGCAAAAGCAAAACAGATATGTATGTGTGTAAGCTGTATGTTTTTATATATGTATGTATACATTTTGTCATGAAATTTGTAACATTTCCGACCGTTGAGTGTATATATATATTCTTGATCAACATTACGAGGGGAGTCTATATACCTATGGCCGTCCGTCCTTATGCTTAAACACAAAAATCTCAGGAGTCTTAAGGCAACAGTGCTGAAATATTTACCAAATACTTCTTACAGCTTCACGCTAGTTATCCGGGTCGGACAACTATATCACATAGTGCCGAAGATCCTATTGCTTTCCTAATTAGAAAGATTTGATTCGGATTGGACCACTTTATCACACCGCTGTCATAGAACCCTCTGATTCAGAATAAAAACTGATTATAAGCAACTCTTTTTTTTATATCTCGTGCAAATTGAGGCTTATATGCTGTGAAAGCCTCCACGCCCGCCGACAATCAACTATATCATATAGCTGCAAGAGAACTGAATGTTCCAGAATGAACATTTGGTATGGGAAATTTGCGAGTTTATTATCGAAATCGAATCGAAGGAAAATACGAACAGTGTGAATCGTATGAAAGCTACGGTAAGCCGAAAATAGCTCTATTCTTGTTGTTGTTAAACTGTGACTTATTTTATAGCTTTCCTAGCAAAGTAATTGGACTATTAGATTCAACTGTTAGTTGGAATGTTCCTACACAAGCTTCATAATCATATACCAAGTTACATTTAAGATGCACTTTCTCTCCAAATAGATGTTCCAAGATCTTATAGCCTCATCTTGCGGTCGTTTACCTAAAGTAACAGCTGTTAGGGATGCTGAATCCAATCGTTTTCAAACAATTGTGATGTCGACTGACACTTATGGCAGCAAACTATACAAGTTTTGGCTTGGGTTAGATGATTTTTATGGCCTTCTGTCTACTCTTATTACTTCTGATCACTTTGTGTTTGATTCTTGCCAAGCGCAATATTCAAATTAATGTTGTCGTTGGGCATCTCCTTTTCGGTTTTAATGTTTCGCCAAAGTGGCTTTAGCTACGGGACCGCCAAGTAGTGCTCCAATTGGTGCTGTTGCTGCTTGTGCGGGTCTCCAGTGTCGCCAAGTTTCAGTATAGTTTTGTTCGTCGTCTCGTTGTCTGGCCGTACGTGATGTTCGTCTCGAGTTCTCATTCTCATTCTCTTTCCCATTCCCATTATCGTTCTCGTCTTCGTTTGTTTTGGAGCGTGTGAAAAGGAGCGGCATATTTATGACGCGTGCAGTCATTAAGAGTTTTGCTAGAATCAGCAATGAAGCGATCCTCAGGCCGCTAGGCCAGCCCAGCTGCAGTTGCCAATATCCGGTTCCTGAGCTGGGCCTCGCTTTGAGCCAATCAACACAGCAATACATGCAGCACACACATCTATACACAACGTTGTAGTGGTTGGCCGTTAATATTTTTGCACAAACAAATCATAAATATTCATTTTACGACTTAATTCGACGGACCAATATGCGCTCCCGTTCACAATTCAACAATTCTTCATTCTCATTCGCATTTTCATTTAACCTCTCCCTTACCACTGCCCCCCTACCCACACACACCATAACTATACACATGCACACTTGAGAGTGTGCCACTTGCCGCTCCAGCGACCACCTGTAGGCACTTTAGCCAATGGCCCGAAAATCAAAACAAACTGCATACAAGACGCAAACAACTGGATGATGGTTTGCCTTTCAAAGGGTACGACTACTTGATATCCTTAATTAAAAGTGAACTTTGGGGGTGATAAGCCAAAGAGCTGATTAATATGATCCTAAATCATAAAAGCATAAAATTCTAATTAAAAGGCGGCAAAACCATAACTAAAAAGGAAAATTTGTAAGATTTCTTTTTGCCACTTTTAAAGCTGACGAATAGCGATGAAAAAACTATTAGATTATTGTCTTAGCAGTTTAAACATCAGACAATATAGGCTCAATCCAACAATGGAGTTGCTGGGAATCATTCATATCACATCACAGCATGTGATGTCTTAGGGCAATAGTGTGTTTTGGGGTTCAAATCATTGATTGGTAAGAAGAGCTGTAGGGACCATATCTTATCTTCCAAGGATATGTCCCAAAAACCCACTCTGTTTTCTTCAGCCGTGTTTTAGTGATGCCAACAGAATCTAGGCCAGGTTTTTGGATCACTCAGTCAGCAGTTTTCTTCGTTGACCCATTGGGTCCTAGAGCTATGAATCGTGTAATTTTCATCACTTATGAAGAAATCTACTCAACTTCTGAATTTATCGAAAAAAGAAAGAAAAAACTATATCTCAGCTCAAACTAAAGTTGGCAATCTTCCTTTCCTCTATTTCATTTTACAAAAAAATGAATTTCATCCAAATTTGAATTCCTAATATTCCCAATAGATCTGTTTCAAGTGTTCAGGGTATCAATACAAAATGTTGTTAATGTGGCTGCTTGGGCTTGGTTGGTGTTCTTGTTGGTATTGTAGTTGTTGTTGTTGCTGCTGTTGCATTTTTATATGCGCCACAGGCTCGAGCGTTGTAAACAATTTTTATGGCACAGACTGGTACTTGCCCGCACCGATCCTACAACAAAGCGTTTAAGTCATCCCAACTGCCATACTGCCCGCACATTGGGACGACTTTATGATGTGAAACTATTTTTTTGTAAGCGTATCAAAGGAGCCCCAACAACAGCAACAACATGAACATTGAAAATGCCATAAAATGCGCAGCATAATTTGAACTGAAATTGCGCCAACCTTTGCGGCCCCTCTCCTGCGCCTGCCGCAACCTCAACCCCTAAAATTACTTTTTGCGTCGCCACAGAAAAAATCGTATGGTTTATAGTATTTTTAGCATGGGCAAAAAAAAATAAAAGTATGCATATATATATGTATATATAAAAATACTCAGGCGAGACAGCCAGAAACAGAAACCAAATCAAAATACGCACAAAAACTAAACTGAACTAAGCTGAGTAGAACTTGAACAGAACCGAACAGAACAGACATATGGGCGTCGATTCTTAGTCAGAGTCAGACAGAATAGAATTCCGTATAATTGACTTAAATATAAGTGTGTTGCTGTTGCTGTTGTTGTTGTTGCTCCTGTTGCAGATGCTGCCGACTGATGTTGATGTTGATGCTGAAGTTGATGTTGATGTTGATGCCGAAACACCACCATAGTTCAATAGTCGAAATATACAAATGCAAATTTGCCAGACATTAAGTGCCGCACTGTGCCCATTTTGTGTGAGCAATAGATTGACTGATGGCTGCTCTCAATGTGAGTGTGTGTGTGTGTGAGTGTGTGATGCGAGTGTTTTTGTTTGAATTTGGACACTGGGCATTGTTGGCAGCTGAATCATTTTTCAGAATGTGCAGGTAAATCGAGTACGAGCACAAATCGTCCAAATGTTGATGTCGAAACAAAGTTAGGATAAAGATAAATATAAATATTTACACAAATCAGAGTTACAATGAATATCAAATAATTGCGTGACTAAGCCTGGCCTGAATAGCTTGCTCGTAGAAAACCTAATAGCTTTTGTTTATTTTCGTATAGTTTGTTTTCGTCAACACAAGTGACAAGTAGTTTATCAACACATTGAGAAGAATGGGTGGAAACGCACTGCGATTTGTAGTACAAAATACTTGTCTCGTTGGCTCAATTTTCCCAATGATTGAGCATATTATTATAGAGATGCATCACAACATATGATTATTTTATCGAAAGGTTAAATTTATCAAGGGAGAAATACAAATAAGAGGCGTCAACGAAATCTCTAGAGACTAAGAGAAAGGAATACGTTAACACTTAAGTTTGTAGGAGCATTTTAGTATTTCTTTCTATGAAGATAGGGATAAAGTTCAAGTTCAATGACTATAAGATTCATTTAGGCGATATTTAAGATGATTTGAGCAAATTCTATATCTGGCGGGGAACCAACAAACCCCAACTGTAAAAGCGAATCAACAACGACTAAAACAGTAAGTCAAAATGATACTTTTCGGTTTGAGTCCAGAATCGATTTCGCAAGTAAAAATTGACTTTCCAAGAGGACTCAGTCATAGTCACAAAGCGAATGTAATACAAACTTGTTGCAGAACTGATTATCATTCCATGCCAGGAATGGTCTCCATATCCTTCCGAACTTATTTACACTTGATCGATTTAAGTGCAAGGGTTAAAGCTTGAACGACATTAGGCTTTAGAGTCCCTAAAGCAAACCCTGCTCCTTTAAGTTCTACAGAGAAAAACCTAATTTTGTTTTGTTATCCCATCTTCGATGTTCATTTTTCGGGAAAGTCTTTAAACCCATAATATCAATCGCTCTTAATGTCAGCTCCTGTGTCTCTTGGATATTATGCCTCTAATATTTTAAAATTTCTGTTATGTTAAAACCTTAAACTGTCTCCGATATCTGCATCAACACTCTAGCAAAACATTTGTTGGCTGCACTTATTCTAATGAAGTTTTTCAAGCTATTCAATTCCTTAATAGTTTCTTAACTTGTATACCAAATGCATATACATATATATATAAATTTAATTCTTTTGAATTCTAAACTGTCTTTTGAAAAAGTTTCTAGCGCACATAATGTGCCTTGATTCTGAATTGAAATCCACTGTTAGAATTTGTTTGCTCTCAGTTCTAAGCACATAGTTTGGTTTTATTTGGTCACAGTTTACAAACTTTATATCGCTTTTACTAACAATCAGTAAATATGGTACTTATAAATACATATATTTCTTCCTCACCTACCCTGCCCCTCAATGCAGCATCACTATTTGTTTTAGTTTTTAGTTTTTATTAAAAAAAAAAAAAAATGTATTTTCTTTGCGTAGCAAAATTTTCATTCAAAAGCTAAAGATAGTCAATTTGTGACTAGAGAAGAAACACAAACACACGACATTGTCCAAAAAGGCAGCTCAACCGAAAAGAACAAGAGGCGACGCACTAACTACCCGGACTAGCTAGCAACTCCTGGCTCCAACTCCCAACTGGCTGCCCCACTTGCCTTGCAAAAATAGAATTTTTGTCTCTGATTTTAAGTATTTCGCGTGAAAATCACCAGACGCAGCCACAACAGACCCAGACAGTCAAAGACGGCAGACAAAAAACAGACAAACGGACATCACCAGCAGACGACCACGACCACGACGACGACGAAGATGAGGATGAGGATGAGTATGATGCGGTTGAGGATGACGACGACAATGAGGAAGAGGCGTCGTCAACTTGGGTTGTTTGGTGGATCTTGTGGCTGTTGTGAGTTTGTCTGCCGCCTCTCAATTGCAAATTTATTTGAATTGTACTAAAACTAAAAATCATTTGGTCGGAAGCTAAGTTTAAGATTTTTATGATATTTATTCAAAGTTTGTTAAAAACATTCAAAGTTTTGAAGTTTCTTATTGGTCAAGTCATATAATATTAGTAAAGTATCAAGCAAGCGATATATAAGGCAAAAAACTATAGTCTTAGTAGGCCAGTCAGATCGATTTTAACATAGCATTCAGCTTAAAAGCTAATGATATCGATAGTTCCTACAATAACTCTTTGAATTAGTGATCCTAAAATATAACAGATGGTTCCCTCTGGTGTGTACTATACTCTATAGGTGCTTGGAGCTGCAAATCTCATATCAAAGTGAAAAACTATAATTTTTATGGAAGTCAAACTAATTTAAACCATTTTTGGTTTCGTCTGAAGCTCATATAATAATCCGTAGGCTTATAAAATTCCCTTTAATAAACCATCCATATCTTTTAAAAATTTCATGTTAATCCAAATTGAGATCCTAAATATTTTTAGTTAGAAAACTTTACGTCGTTGGACAGGTGTAAATCGTATGGCAGGCGCCGCTTTGACCTGTTGCTGCCATTTGTTTTTTCTACTTCTGTACTTCTGTCCCTTCTTCTTACTCTTTCCCTTCCCTCTTTTGGAGTCTTTCTTCTCGGATATATCCCTGCTTTGCCAATGTGCGATTAGTAACTCAGCCAGGAATACCAGAGATGCGCAAAATGTGCCCACAATAAGTATGCCAAAGGGTCCTTTGACATGTTCTGTGGTCAGGACAATGGCATTGTCTTTGAATTTGGGCCTCATCTTGGCTATGCGATTCAGATAGGTGTTGTTGAATCGAAAGTCTGCATCGATCTTCTGAAAGAAGCCCATGTCGCGCATATATCGTATTATATTGTTCATTTCGTATAGAAATGGGAAGCCCGCCTTCATAATCATTTGAATGGGGCTGGTGAAAACATTCTGGGGAAAGGCATAAAGCTCGTCGGCATAACGACTCTGCATTATATACATGCGATTGCTCATTATGCAGCGATGACCTTCCATCACGGTAAGGAGATTCTGCCTGTTGGGCACAAAGTCACTGCTAAAATTATACATTTTGAAGATCCACAGGTCATCGTCATTCTCGAACCAGTCCCGACTTTCCTCGTGCCCTCCAAAGGGCATGCCCGCATCCACCACCTCCTGGAGCTCATCGATCTGATGCAAATGTCCTGGATCTTGAAAGTTACCTATCATTTTGGACGTGTAAGTGGCACACACATTCAACGCGTAGAGGGTGAGACCCATGAAGAAAACCCGCGTTGCCTCGCACAGCGGACGCTCTTGGACAGCCACTCCAATGGATACGCCCAATGCATTGATGGCGGTCAGGCTTAGCTGCTGGTAGTACTGCGGTTCTGGCAGTAGCTTGACCAGAGCAAACCAGCAGAGCCAGCTGAGCGCGAGAATCATAAGAAAACCGGCCCAGGTGTCAGGCTCAAATATGCCCACCATGGCCTGCCAGGCGGGACGGGGGTCGGCCATCTTTACGAACCAAGTGTGCGCATCCTCCAGATAGCAATCGGATCCCCAGAAGTCATCCGCCACTTCATTGTCCGGATAGAAGCCGCCCATTATAAAATCACAGTCGCCGTCCGTTAACTTCCCAAGTAGACCGTTCCAATCGCCAGTTTCGTTTACTTCACCTCGCGTTTCATCGCTGCAGGTCTGGTTGACCTGAATTTCGAAGGGTAAAGAAGCATTAATGGTCACATTGCTGGGTATTTGTAAATCTTACCTCAAACTGCAGTCGATTTCTCATAAATGCCAGCAACCGCATTTCAAGACCTAAAACACAATCAGCCTCTACAAAAGGTTTCGCTATAGAGGCACATAGAAAGAATGTACAGTTCTTGGGGCTGAAACCCGTTATGTAATCCCTCATGGCGGCATGCACGGCATGGGGACTTGGATAGAGTTCGCCATTGTGACACTGGCCCACACTCTGCACGTTGAGCACACGGCAGTCCACGTTGCTGTAATAATCATTGACCAGCAAATTGTAGTCCATCGAGGAGTTGGCATAGATGAGAGCCACGCGATGGACATAGAAATTGTGCATCAGATCGTTGAAGATGCTGGAGGCGACTGTCCAGGGCCTGTCTCTGACTTGCGCATTGTGAAAGAGCACTAGGAAGCGAGCGCCGGGATTCCAGGAGCGCATCTTGCTGACCTGGCCACTCATCAGTTTCTTCAGGCGATCCACACTGTCCACCACAAGAACATAGTTATCGGCCAGCAGCAGCTCGCCAATGTTCTGCGATTTCGAGTGCACCAAATGATCAGAGGTGACGCGCAGCTGGAAGAGCTCTTCGCGCAGGGGCTCCTCCGTATCGCTGACAGCCTCATTGATGCGTTTGCTGAAGCCCTGCTGGATTTCGGCAGCTGGTGTGGACATATTGAAGGCATTGGAGAAGACCAGATTGTAGGCACGAGTGAAGCGCTCCAAGGGATTGCGATAGAAAAAGATTTGCGAAAATCGATCCAAACAGTCCACACCTGCCAGCCAGGTCATGGGACCCATATCCTTGGCTGGTAGCATATAGATTACCATATTGGCCGTATCATTTGATGGATTCACTATGGCATAGCTTGCCAAGGGCAACCACAAAAGCAGCCACAAATTTCGGCACATTTCGTGTGCCTTTCCGTTGAACGCTGGTGGAGTAACTGAAATGAGGTGTAGATGAGGCAACATGAACAGGAACTCGCATGGCGGTTTGTTTACTGTGGTCAGATCTGGCCAAACCAGCGGCAGTGAATGTTTGTGAATGAATAATACCCTTTAAAGTGAGGGCATAGTCACTGAGGGAACTAAATTGTTTAATGGTTGCATGAGATTGTCTTATTGTTTCCCATACTTTTATAGCCTTTTCTGATTCCTGGATTTTTGGGCAATTCTCCCTCTCAATCCTTTTCTTTTCGTTGTTGCTTCCAACCAACTGTCATTGCTTTCTACCATGCAGTCCTTTCTGTGTCAGGATGTCGTGCATATGTAACTGGACAATGAGACCAAAGTGCATTCAACTTTCGGCTAGAAACCCACAAATATTTTGTACAAAAGCCTGCCTGATGTTTGCCTTATATAATTGACTGCTGTCATCATGCAGGCAACAACAACAACAACACCACCATCGCCAACAATAACAACAAACAATTGCAATTGCAACATGCAAGGCTTAAATTAAAGCAAATATTTGCACAGTCGCTGCGGCGCCAACGTTGAAATCCTGCCGAATGGCCGACAACAATGGCGAAATGCATTAAAACACTCAATCAAACAGTTGGAAACCTTTTTGGCTGCATGGCCAAAATGCAAGCGGCTGGTGTGGGGGTGGTATAACAACAGCATATGTGTGGGGGGAAGGGAGGATTGCAGTTACTGCAGTTACTAGTACAGTAAATGGCGTTGGCCGGAAGTAGCCGGTCATAAAACTTGACTTGAACATCTATAAGCCAAAAGTTGAATGAGTCATTTGCTGCGATGGCGCTGACAACGCTTCCGTTTTGCCGCAGCCACAGCCTTAGAGTGAGCCTCGTCTTCCATCTTAAGTTGCGACTTATATGGCATATGCCCATATGTGTGTGTGTGGGTGATTTCCGAGCACATTTGTCTTGGCGTTTTGTCATTAGAAAAATTGCTCGTAAATTTCGCATTTAATTACAAAACACAACTTTTTGGCCAGCTACAGAGCCACAACTCGCCATTCTCCATCTGTGTTTGTGTTCAAAGCAAAGGATAAAGAAAAAAAAACAAAAACAAAACTAAGTCAGTCCACACTGTCCACAGTCCAGCACTTGGACTCAATCTTTCATTGCAACTTTGTTGCCAAGATGAGCGCCAGCAGCCAAAGGCGCTGACTCATTTGGAACCTCAAACTCGAACTCACACTTATACTTGATGCTGGTCATGTGTGCGGCGGGTGCGGTATGAGGGAAGCATGGGCAGTGGCATAAAACAAATTGCGTGTGATAATTTAGTGTCATGGTTTTTGACAAAGGGCGTCAACAGCTCACTTACTCCGCCCAACTTAACTGCTCAACAGCTTCATCGCTTCATCTAAACAGTATATTTCTTATGTGTTTCCTTTTCCAGTTTTGTGTTGAAATTAAACAACTCAACGCCGCTGACGATTCTCTTCTCGGCGCCCGTGCGACGGCAAATGTACTACAATCAGACAGGTAAGTTCTGTGTCTCCTTGGAGGGGCGGAACATCGTCTTAACATTTGCACATCTCTCTTCATCTTCATCATGGCTCAGGTTATGCGTTGCACTCGGCCAAAGTGTCAAAAGAGGTTGGCATCCCTTTGGGCAGTCTGGTGCTGCCCTGCGCCCTGCGCGGTCAATATGATCTCTTCGTGCAGGCTCGCCAGAGTGGCGCCTTGAAGCTGGAGGCTCAGGCCAAGCATCCGCAACAGTACTGGCCGCTCTTTAATCAAACCCATCGCATTGGCATACGCACTCAGAATCGGGTGCGAAAGCGTCAAATGATTGTCAAATGGGATCGCAGGTGAGTTGTTGATGTTCTATATTAAGCTCTGTTCACACAGTCATATCATGTGGTCTGAACAGCGCCTAATACTATGCCGAATTTTCATTTCTGTTTTCAGTAAATTTGATTACCATGCGATGCACTATTGTTTGGTCATACAACGTGGCGGCTCCTCCAGTTCCAGCTCCAGCTTCACCTACCCTAACTTCTGCGAGGCTGTATATAGCTATTCGCAGCAGCTTGTGACCCACACCAAGACGTCCTCCTGCCATATTATGGACCTACTCTGGTCACGTCCAGCCGAACGCAGGCATCGCCTCAATCCTCGTCACAATTTACACATTGTTTGCACTGGCCCAAGGACGCAACTGTTACTGCGCGGCCTTGAGCCTGATGAAAGCTATCGATTGGAAGTGTATGGCGTACATCAGAAACGGCAGAATCTCACCTTGCCACTGGGCAGCAGGCAGGTGCACTTCAATCGCACACATCCAAAGATTCTGCCGCAGCAGACCCTATCACTGCTGAAGATAGGCGGACTCCATGGCGTTCAGGTGTATAGTTTCAAGGTGCCCCCTACGGTGGAGCCAGAGCCTTTTATGCGTCATCTATTGCTGCCCTGTTCGGGCAGTGAGATTCTCGTTAAGCTGCTGCGCCAGCGTAAAGTGTTGGCCGAAACGGAGCCCATCTTTAGCCCCACCTACATACGGCAGAACGGTGTGAAGTCTGGCGAGCGTTATATGATACGTTTCGAGCCCAGCAATGAGGACGAGGCGCTGCGTGCCCAGAAAGTGCGAGTAAGTTGGGGTTGAAGTTTGATACATATTTAGTGTAAACTTTTTTTCATACTTTTTGCAGTTGGCCTTGAGCAGCGAGAGACTATTTCGCGATCTGCCAGAGTTACCCGATAATATAACCGTGTTCAATGTACGGACGCGATGCAATAAGGCTACCATTGCCTGGAATCCCTCACCCGACGAAAGGGAGCTAAGGTAGGCATTCAGTTGGCGGAGTATTAGGTTTTGTAGTAGCGAAGAATATCTAACGAATATGGAACATGTTCGGAAACTTCATGATCCAAGAAGAAAATTCCTATTTCAAAGATGGAAAATGTTTAATTTTAAGTATTTTAGACTTGATTCAAGACTATTCTATTCAAAGGATCTTCAATCATGAACACAGAAATGGCCAAAAATTACTGAAAATTATTGGTAAAACTTACTATTTTGGGAGCCAAGGAAAACTTTCCTAAATATTAGTCCAGTATGGCCTGAAAGGGCAGTTCTAAGTAATCACTTCTGCCACATAGTATAGTAAAAGACATACCATGCTATTGCACTTTTGTTTACTATTTCTGTGTTCATTTCTATTTCATGAAAAGTATCTTAAAGCTTCACTGCCTTTGACTTTTTTAGCTACTGTGTAATTGTCTTCAATTTGCCGCAACGTAATCGAAGTGTCGTGGATTATACCAACTATTGCATGGATTTTGGTTCCAAACGTGTCACGCAGTATAAGCACTTTGAATCCATTAATTGCCAAGCTAGGCAAAAAAGGTAAGTCTTTGAATACCCAATATATCGCCTAGTTCAAATATAATTAACCTATCAATCGTCTTTAATTTTCCAGTGACGACAAAATGGAATCGCAGACCATTTTCAATTTGAGGCCAGGTGCCAGTTATTTGATCTATGTTACTGCAAATCTGAGCATGGGCAAACCGCTACCCTATCAGACACTCACACTGCACATGGCCAGCCGCTGCTTGGATGGCTCCTATGAGTCCAGCTATAGCTATAACTAGGTGTTCCTATATAACTAAGAGCTGCATCAGCAGCAGATCGTACAAGTTGCCAGGCTTTGCTGCATTTTCAAAACTATCCGTCGTTGTAAAGCTACCTTATTCAATAACTATGAAATGAGTATATAATATATACACATATAGCTACACTATTAGGCTTATTCTATTTTCGGTTTTCAGTTCTCACATTTGAGAGTTGGAATCGTTAACCGGAAGTGGCCTCTTATGCTACTATACAACTATGTAACTATGCGGGTTTTTTGCGCTAAGCATATAAGACTATATAAATAGCTCTATATCTACACCATATACATATATATTATATATGGCAAACATATAGCTGAATCTGTAAGGAAATGCATGAATGCTTCTGCGTGTGTATGTGTGTGTATGTGTGATTGCCTTTCTGTTTGCCAAACACAAACAAATTCCAAGTATTTTGCGCGCTTAAACTTAAAGCTAGCTTTAAATGTTTGTAAGCAATTTTTATTTTTTGTTTACAATGTATATGTATGTGTGTCTGTATGCATATGTGTGCATGTGTGCTCATTGTTTATATCGTGCATAATTGATTGTAATTAAGTATGGCTCTTAGATTTTGGTTTATTAATTAGTTTTTAGTGTCTTAGGCTTTTTCTGTTAAGTTTAACGATATTCAAGTTTCCTTTTGTATTTTTTTACATAAGATTAATTAGCTAAGCGTAACTAGTAAACATACGTATATATATTTGAAACCTATATACATGTTTTACATATATTTCTAATGTATGTGTGTTGAAGGCGTTGTATTTTTTGAAATGCTAAACTTATGCAACTTAAGATGGACAATAAAACAAATGTGCTAAAGAATAAATACAAAAATGAATAATGAAAATTATGAATAAAATTTAAAATAAATGGCAAACTGAAGATTTAATTGAGTGAAGAATGTTTTTGTTTTCCTGACAACTCCTAAAACATCAAATTCTTACATAATAATCATTTTGGTTTCGCAATTTCCAAGCGAAAATCGCTCAAACCGTAAACATGAACTGTCCCTATGCTATGGATGAGTAGTGTTTATAGTCAATGTTTTTCACAATAACAGCCCCCGGTATTTGATCAGCACATGTAAGCCTTTTATAATCTTTCACCTTAAGTCCTTACCAATCTAATGCCGCATTTGCGTGGACTATCATAAACCATTTTGTGTGATAAATGAGACTCGGCCAAACAGCTAAAACAATCAACGCTCGCACTTAATCCATCATGCCTCATTTCGTATGCGTGTGTTTGTGTGAACTTGCATAATTATGACAGGCGATAACAATCTAAGTTGAAATATGTACGAACGACCACGATAAGCGAACGATAAAGTTACGGCTAAAACAACGGTAGTCCGAGGCGCCCATAAACTTGCCAGTCAAACCTGAACCGCTGATTGAAAACGTTGCATACTTTTAGGGCGGCGCGGAAAATGACACTGCTGTTTTATACGCTCGAGCAGTTGCAGTTGTACTTCAAGTGGGGCGTGGGAACGGATCCAGATGAAAGCTATACGGACAATGCCAGTGAGACTGAGACATATCCAGGCATCCTAATGAGCGATCTAAGTAAGATAAGTAAAACGAAGAAGCATATATTCACAGCTGTGGTGGTGATACTATTCCTGATTGCCTTTCTGGGCAACTTGTGCACGCTGTACGTGAATACGCACAGAAAACTGCGTCCATTCTTTCGGGCCTGCCTTATATCGCTGGCCTGCAGTGATCTTATGTCCTGCGTGTTCTCCTCAGTGGGCCATTTGTCGCAATTCAATGCGGAGTATCTACAGTTGTGGGTGAGTGGAAATATTGAAATAATAAGGCTGATGAAGGAACTCGGTTTTTATGTCGAATTTGTTGGTTTGCAGATTTTGGGCGAGTTCATGTGCAAGTGTGTACCATTTATAACCACAACCACTGTGCTGGCCAGCAGCCTGACACTCTTGGCCATTGCTTTGGATCGCTATATGGCCATCAAGCGTGCTTTGTTGGGTTTCTGGAATCCAAATCTTAAATACTGCTTCTTATGCATGGGTGGCATTTGGTTGGTATCCATTGGGCTTGCAGCGCCACTTTTTCACTTTTATGAATTTGAGAAGATTTATATATTGGAAGAAGATGAGCCACAACAGCAGAATGATGTGGATCAGCAGAAGCTGGAGGAGTTGCTGGTTAGCGAAGTGGAACTGGTTAGCATGTGCTTGGCTCCAAATGTAAGTAGATGGGATCATTGTACGATCACTGTACAGTCATATATGTATATAGGTCATTATACCTTGTAGCTACTGTTAACATTACACATGTTGTTGACTAAAGTGATACGGGGCTTCAGGGGGGCCCAGCTCTAATCTTATCGCCTCGCATTACTGAATAAATCAATCTTTCGCATGTACTAACTCGTATTTTAACATCAACATCTATTTATACGCAGCACGATATAGCGCTCTACTATGTCATATTATTTGGACTCATCTTCTTGCCCTGCATTGTCAGCTTTGTTTTCCTCAATGCCACCATTGCCCGTCAATTGTGGCTGCGACGACACCAGCTGCAACAGCAACAGGCAGATCGGCGAACAAAGCAGCAACAGGATTCAGCTATCGCTATCCAGTCATCAGCCAGGGAGAAAGAGTTGCCTCCCAGCAAGGCGAATCTTATGATAGCGCCAACTATAATGTCAGCCTTTAATGTGGCTGCACCATATGGCATGATCACAATGAATACCACTGCTGCTGATTCAGCAGCTTCATCCGCTCCACCCTTGTTGGATACCGCAGCCGCCGCTCGAGTGGCACGCCATAGGCGCATGGTTCTAGTCGTTCTACTAATGATGGCTGTTTTCATTTGCCTGCGTCTTCCCGCCTGGATATTTGTGATCATGCGGCTATATGGTAACTATTCCACGCCAGTGGACTGGCTGCTCTACTTCAGCTTTGGCATACTCAATTTGGCCAGCTGTGCTCTGAATCCCATTTTCTACACATTTTTATCGGAGACGATTCGCATACTATCACTGATGAAGCAGAAAATTGGCGATTTCATCTGCTGTCGAATGGCTGGCAAAGCTAAGGATGATTCCATGCCCAGGGAAACGGCTGAGAGGAGCCAACCCTATCTCTGCTGCGGGCTGCCAGTCACCATGCGTTGCCAGCCCAAACAGGGTAAGGGTAACCAGGCAGCTGCGGGGGATGAGGATGAGGGACCTGAAGAGGGCAATAAGACCTTGCCGCGTTTTGAACAGACCCCTGAAGATGGCGAGTCTAGCAGTTTCCAGCGGATTTATAGCAGTAAGCATGACATATTCACCATCAACGATAATCCCAGCGAGAACACGCCGAGTGCGTCAATCGAGTCCTCCGCCTGATTGTGTGATATAGTATACTGATAGACGACGTCATAATCAATCAGATGAGTTCATATACAAGTACTATGTGTGCGTGTGTAAACATATGGAGCATGTGTGATGGCTTGTTGAGGTCTTACGGTGATTATATAGACTGATGATTGATAACCAAAAGTCCTAATTTGTTGTTGCGCAAAAATCACCGAGTTCATTACACTTGCTGGCTGATAGACTACGAATTTTGTATAAAGTTATAAATAAGAGTATATTTAATTATTTTTTGTGTACATTGGCTATATTTTATATAAATTATATTCAAAAGAACGCAATGTAAAAGTTGTGGCTTATAATTCATACTATTTGTTAGAGATAAGTTTAATATGAGTTTTCAATTATTTTATTAATTTTGCATTTTTTTAAAATTAAAATACTTAAAATACCAAAATTTGTATGGCTTCATGAAATAATAGAGAGTAACAAGCTGCTAGAACGGGGCGAAACGGTTGATTCGATCTTCTAGGTTCCACAACTCGACCGTCTGAATGAAGCAATCAAGAAAGAGCGATTAGCATTGGCCAACAGAATGGGAATTGTCCTCCATCATGACAATCCTAGGCCACCTCATCATTGATGACCCGGAACACATTGACACAGCTTGGTTGGGATGTTGTGATGCATCCACCATATAGCCTGGGCCTTGCACCCTCGGTCTCTACAAAACTCTCTTGATGATAAAAAAATGGCCGACCGAAGAGCCGCTGAAAACTACTTGGCCAAGTTTTTCGTTGAGAAACCGCAGAAGTTCTACACCGTTGGAATTATGAAGATTACAAAAAAATGACCTGATAGATTCAACTCAACATTCTGTTAGGTACGCGATTTTATTTTAAATTTAGTTTTCAAATATTTAGTCTAAGAAATCCATGGGCCATGATCAGAAAGTATTTTAATTTGAAATATAAGCGTTCATCACTAGATATTTGAATGTTTTATATGCTATCAACATCTCATAAAAGACTATTTCATGGCGCAGCATTTCAATTAGTGCATAATTTATAAGCTTTCAGTATTCAAATCATAAACTTAAATGCTAAACACTTTAAGCTTTATTGGCTAGATCGCTCACACTCTTAATAAGAACTCAACTGAATCAGCATTTAATAAGATATTTGATTAATTGAAATATTATGTATGTATGCTCATGTGTAGCTTTTGTGTTTTCAGATTTATCTGTGCTACAATTTCCGTTTCACCACATTATACTCACATTCTCGTTTTTATTTTAAGATAAGCATCATCACAAATTAAATGTTAAAAGTTGTTCAGGCATGACAGTTGACAAAGACACAATAAAACAATCACGCTCGTTCTCTCAAGCTCAATCCTATTGTACAATTGAATATGCTGAGAGATTTGGTATGCCGGGGAGAGCAGCCCCACTACGCTCTGGAACAGCTGTTTCTTTGAAGAAGCTCAGCTCAAAAGCTTGCTCGCGGGGGCTCTGCTTAGTTCTGCAGTCTGCAGAGACTACAGTTGTTGGCGGCTTTTCGTGGCAAGCGGTTGGCGCTCTTTCAAGCAGAAGAGCAGAAGAACAATAGAAACGCGTGTGTGCAGAGCAGCGGGTGAAATCTCCGTCAACAACAACAACAACACAAAAACTTACCTTGGCTGCATGCCAAAAGTGTGTTTGTTATGCGTGAAATTTTGTAAAATAAATAATTTACTTAATAATAAATTATAAGAAATCGACATGAAATACAAATAAATGAGGCCAAACGACAAAAAAGGAGAGTCGCGAATTATGGCACTTGGGCTATAAACAAAGAAGCGCCAAAACACATAACAAACAGAAAGAAAAAGTGCCAAGCAAAATACCAAAAAAGAGATAAAAACAACAACGTACGAAAGAAACGACGCTCAAGAACGGATATTTATGTGCCGGAGATTTTATACTGCCAAAAATATCGTATGTGAAATTTAAAGTCAACTTTATAAGCAGCATTAGTACGTTTTCCGACAGGTAAATACTAGTGTTATTAATTTGTTGACTCCAAAATCAAACCAGTTGCTGTTGTTACACATTTTGTCAGTCAGTATCACAGACAACGCAGTGTGTCTCTATGAACATTGTATGAGTATGTATGAAAAAAACGAGTTTGCGCATTTCACTTGCCCAATACTTCACTTCGTATTATTTATCTTTTGGTCTTTGTGCGCGGAGCTGCGCATGCGCAGGTTTTAGCTGGCTGCGCGTTTGCTAAATTCGCAACAACGCTATGCTGTAAAGTTGTCAATGCGCCGGATTGTTTCACTTTTTTTTCCCCCACTATAAATTAACCGTTGCTAGGCATTCTAGAGCTTTTTGTATCTCCCTCTCTTTCTCACGTAGACACGCTTTGTGTGGTTCAAACGTTTTTAAATTCAGGTGGCGCACGCAAGACTTCTGCTTCTTCTACTTAAGGCCTGTGCTGCGTAATGCATCGCTTTCATTAGTTTTAACCGTCTTTGGCCTGTGCCTATTGTTGGTCTTCGCTGTGTCTGTGTCTGTGTCTCTTCTTCTGTTTTCTGTTTCAATTTCTAGGCCCACAAAGTGTCTTTGTCATTTCGGTAGCCGCATATTTAATTAGCCAATGCTAACAAAATTCTTAAGATATAGGCCAAACGCAACTAGAAATTGTCAAAATAGTTTCGGCAGCATTTCACACTTTAGAGTTTGAACATGTTAAACATAATAAAAGATTTAGAACACATATTTGTTTTTATTATTGTTTCTAATGTGACACTAAAAAACTTTTGAACTTTTAGGGCTTAGCACAAAATACTTCAAGAAAACGTAGTGCACTCGGAAAAAAGTTGATGACCCAAACAAAAATATGCGAAAAATTATATTTCAATTTAGAAAATAAGCTGTAGATCACTAGGTGTTTTATTCTTCTCCCTGTATCCAGTTTATGCTCTTTATACTGTCTCTATGTACCCTTCTTGACTCTGTCAATGACTCTGTCTGTTTCGACTTTAATTGATTTTGAACTACTTGTCACACTGCTGACGTTCTTTGCGATCGTCAGCTTAGGTTTGTTTTTCTATTTTAATGAAAAAGATATAGAGAATGTGTAAGTTTAATCTTAAATAAATTACTATTTACTCTGTTTCTTGTTTATCAATAATTTGAGTGTTCATCTAGAAACCTAAGAAGGTAAATAGATAATTCTCAGCTTTACTATTACAGTCTTGCTTATCCATTATTTGGACATATTTATTCGTAAATCTAGAAGATAAAAGCCTGTTTTAGACTCGTTACAGAAAATATCGATTTTTTTTAAGTGTAAGTAAAATTTGTTCACCTTTTCAGCGACTCAAGAAATTTGTTGTTGTTATTATTACACAATACGTGCCGCCTGTACTATGAACCTTTTATATGAACCTTTTGCATATGCTGGAAAATGAAACGCAAAGAAAATCACTTTCATTTTCATTTCATTTTATCAGGTTTTTGTCTCTTTCTTAATTATTATCAAACAAGAAATGTTCATTAAAACATTACAAGCAGCGTGACTAAATGCACCGTTATACAATACCCAAACGCCAACAACAACAACAATAACAATGAATGGGAAACTAAGGCTGTAGCTATTTAGCACATCTCGCCCAAATACCCAACGCATTTTCGTGTTCAACAACAAGCCCAAAATAAATTATAAAAAAAATAATTTCTAAAGAAAGTGAAAGCTATGTTTTTTTTGGGTGCTCAACTTACATATATAAGTAGATATATGTTTTTTTGATGCCGTGCCGAGCTGAGTACAAAGCCAAGTATATGGGCTGCCTTTAGGAGCTGCACGCACAGAATGTTGAATAATTTGTGGAAGTAAAGGAAAGCAACAATCAATCAGTCTGATGTTTAAATTATGCGTGAAAAAATGATGTCAAAAATTTTAAAAATATTTTATGGCTTTCCTGTGTTTTCCTCTTTTATTCCATTACTTTGCTCCTTTTAACTTCTGTAGTTTTATTTTAATTTTTGTATTATTTTTATAACCATGACCTCTTTAGTTGGCTTTTGGGGATTTTAATGCTCTATGCATTTGGATTGTTGATGATTGCCATAACCTTGCCCAAACTAGTTTGTGGTGTCTGAGACATCCAACATTGTCTTTGAAATGTGTTAATAAGAAAAATGTTTGCCCGCCCATTGAACTCTCTGTTCATTTAGTTAGCGCCTTTAGAGTGAGGCTGCGGATGCCTGCCTGCACTTACTTTCGATTTTCGCACAAATCAGCAGCAACGGTCACAAAAAAGACTGCCCTACCACATAGTTTGCTACTTGCCACTTGGCTATTACACGACAACTTCATCGATTTCACTCCGTCTGGGTCTGGGTCTGAGTCTGTGGCGGTGCCTCTGAGGCTGAGACTGAGGCCAATGTACCAAGCGTTTGTCCACATGGCAATTGTGATTGTAATTGTAACTGTGAATACGAATGTGACTGCGAGTATGACTGTGACTGCGGCTGGCCCCTCTGTCTGTCAGTCTGTTTGTCTGTCTCTCTGTCTGTCTGTCTGTCTGGCATGGCAATTACCCTCTGCCAGTGACCAAATGCTGGGCGGCATTGAGCTCCAACCTGCTATGCCAGCCAGCCAGGGCAGCCAAACCACGATCATTGAATTCGCCAGCGCATTGACTACATTGAAATTATGCATAATGGGCTCGTCGCACAACAAATAACGCAAAAATGGTCTTAAGGTCTTGCCAGCAGCAATCATAACAACAAAAATAAAGACAGTAAAAATCTGTAGTGAGAGCCAGACGAAGCTTAAATACACTTGAAGGGGTGTGATGAAAGAGGTGTAAATGAAAGATAGTTTTATATGAAATCTATTGGATTTCCATATAAGTATGATTTTCCTTCTCCTCTGATTCTGATGTCTCAAAAATTTCCACTTTAATTTGTTAAATTATTTCACCGCAACATTCACTTAAAAGATTGCGTCGATCGCAGCCTAAGCTAGAGTGCATAGAACCCCTAACAGCCAGATGACACGTGCTTTCATTGACATATTTTGCCATTATGCTGCTTATCAAGCAAGCACATGCTTATATGCGTTTCAATCCAAGCAAAGTGACAAACGGCATAATAATCATATAATGGCCCCCAGCAAGGGTATATTGAATAAAAGCAAGTGACAAACAAATCAATTTGTTTATACATACAATTTATGTCGAGCTGTTTGTTTGTCTGCTTGTCATGTGATGCCACAAACGTCAAAGTCAAAGGAGTCGAAGGTGGGGAGGTAAAGGTAATTGAGTATAGAACTAGGCTTTTTTAAGGACTTCGGAAAGCGTATGGTCTTGGAGACAAGCCATGATGAAGAGTTTCTGATGAATAATTGATTAAGGAAAAATTACAAAAAATAGCTAAATGTGCACTATAATCGTAGAGTTATGCATAAAAGTAGCCATTCGATAACTAACAACTGTCCCCAGTACAAGATACATTATTTTTCTTTATATTAGATTTCCTCGCATTCTGGGTCTGCTCTAATTTCCCCTACGCTTTCAGTATCCATTTCATTCCCCTCTAAATTCACAATCATCTCAACCATACGCCCCTCAACCATACGTCACTCTTGACCTTTCCAATTGGGACACAGTGTAACACTTTCAATCCAATTTGAAATTTCTGCCTCATTTCTATTCCTCTCCTCTCGCCCGCTCTACGTACGTGTCATGTGCGTGTGCTTTCATCAACATTTGACAGCACTTAAAATCTCGTTAACTGTAAATGGCAGCCATGTTTGAGCGCACACCCACAAACTGTCACATGCAAGCGAAATGTCGCTTAGTAGAAAAACTGCAGCAGCGCTTTTATTTAGATTGAGCTACATCCAGAGATACAATTGTATCCATGTATCTGTATCTAGCTGACTCACAAAAAGCGTCACAAAGCATTTTGTTTGCCCGTGTCTAGATTAGTTAAACGAAAATTCTCACTCCCGTTGAATAAAACCATTAAGTTGTAGGTCTTATTTACAGTTTTCGAGATAATGGCTGCCTTATCGTCAGCCGCAGCCTCAGCCTCAGCCACAGCAACAGCAACAGCAACAGCAACAGCAACAACAGATGCATTCGCATTCTAATTGAAATTAAAACTGTTTGCGCTCACACATTTTTTTTTTTTTTTTGTATTTGCCCGCAGTTTGTTTATTTTTTGTTGTGAAGGGGTTATCAAATGTTTCTCTGCTTTTGTTATTTTTTTCGCCGTTGGTTTTGCTCTGTGTTAATATTTGTGCAACGCAGTATTTGCTTATCATACTGTGTTAAGATTGCATATTTAAAAAAATAAAATAAAGTAAATTAAAATAAAATAAACAAGCAATAATGTTCTTAGGCAAAGTTATACACGTGTTGTATCATAATTATAGATAAGTGTGGGAGGCTCGTATTAGTGGAGCCTTGAATGTAGTAGATATATGGTGTTAAGTTGAAGTTTTAATGTTAATATTTATTTTAGTTCTTAATGTTTTTGGGTTTTGTGCTACAATGGAAGACGTCCGTCCTCCATGTAGGTTCTTTATTCACTCTCTGTTTTCTTAGCTTAGAGCTGCTAGCTATATATCAGCGAGCGCAGCCGTTTTTCATGCTTATATGTTTATTTGTTAAATGTTTACGTTGCTGGCAGGCAGAGTATCATGCATGCACATATGTATATGCTTGGACGGTCAAGCGTGGGAACGCTGACCCGGCTATTCGGGCGGGCGCTGTTATCAAGTTAGCCGCGCTGCGATAAAGTCGCCGCTATATATAACATTGAGGCAGTTTCAGCTAACTCATACTCATTGTATAGAACGTTCATCTACTTCGTTCCTATCTTTATCTTATGTGAAAACTTTTAGTATTCAATTCTTTTTTAGTAGCTCCAGAATTCATGACAATTTATTTATTGGAATGGATATAGTCATACCTCTTTATTAGAAAATGAAAGCCAATCGTAGTTCCATTAGGTGCTCGCTTCGTCTTCCATTTAAAGTAACAAATATTTATTTAGCAGAGGCATCCACTTGAAATCCATATACGTACCTGAATACATATATCCCATATCAGAAACAAGTTTATACATAATCATAATAATGATTGTTTATATATTCCTCTGCTACCCAAAAAAATAATGTAGGTCAAGTGTCTGTGCCTGTGTACTGGCTGAGCCAGAGAAGCAGACCAAGAGAAAGACGGCACCTTCGATCGTCCATAATTATGACACAGCGGCGGCTGCAACGAATCTGCTGGCTCATTGCGGCAATTGCGGCATTCAGCATAACAGTGACAGTTAAAGATGCGGTTGGTAAGTGAAGCAAAGATTAGATACACACATTGAGCTTATTTCTAACCATTGTGCGCTTTGTCTTGCAGCATTTCCCTTCTTGTATAGCAAAAACACCCGAGCGCTGATCAATTGGACGCATCCAGAGCTAGAGGATTGGGTTGTGGAGGCGCAGCCGCGCAGCATAGAGCCGCATTTGGATCTGAAGCGTCATCCGAATCGCACGAATAGCGAGCCCTCCGACAGCGATGCGGAATTTCTACAGCGACTCCAAGCTCTTAAAGCCAACCGCAGCTCAGCGCGTATGCTGTGGTATGATGCTGCGGCTGGGGATGGTTTGGTGTATCCACCATTTGTGGACAAGGCCTTGAAGCTGTTCAATCTGAAGCAAGTGGCTTATGAGATTGAGAACAGTCTGATGACAACGGTGACGTGCACGGCCTGCCAGTCGGGTACGGGGCTGATGCAGCACTACATCAAGTCGGGCAAGACGGATGCGGAGCTCATAAACATGATAGCCACCTACTGTACGAATCTGAAGATTCAAAGCCCGCGGGTATGCGAGGGTGTGGCCCAGCTGTTTGGCAGTGAATTACTTTACGTGTTGAAGCGTGTCAGTCTCGGTCCCGAAGAGCTTTGCAGCTTCATCATAGGCGATGGCTGCGCCGATGTCTACAATCCATATCATGAGTGGGAGGTGGTCTTTCCGCCAGTGCCCAAGCCGCCACGTCTCTCGGAGCTGCCCATACCTATGGAGGCGGCTCCATTCTTCAAGGTGCTGCACATCTCTGATACCCACTACGATCCGCACTATGTGGAGGGCTCCAATGCGGATTGCAGTGAACCTCTCTGCTGCCGCCTGAGCAGCGGCCAACCCGCCAATCCGAATGCAGCCGCCGGCAAATGGGGCGACTATCGCAAGTGCGATACGCCCAAACGCACTGTGGACAACATGTTGCAGCACATCGCAGACACCCACAAGGATATTGATTATATACTATGGACAGGCGATCTGCCGCCCCACGATGTGTGGAATCAGACAAAGGAGGAGAATCTTGCTATTATAAAGGAGACGGTGAAACAAATGACAGAGAAGTTCCCGGGCGTACCTATTTTCCCAGCCCTGGGCAATCACGAGAGTGCCCCAGTGAACAGCTATCCGCCCCCGTATGTCAATCAGGTGGACATCTCTATAAATTGGCTCTACGACGAACTTGATGTCCAGTGGCGTCGCTGGCTGCCACAGAGCGTGTCGCATACAGTGCGTCGGGGTGCCTTCTATTCGGTACTGGTGCGTCCAGGTTTTCGTATCATTTCACTAAACATGAACTACTGCAACAATAAGAACTGGTGGTTGCTATTGAACTCCACAGATCCAGCCACGGAATTGCAATGGTAAGTCGCAAAAGCAAGTATGAGAATCCATATAAAGTTCTATCCTGTTTTACAGGTTCATTTACGAGCTACAGAGCGCAGAGTTTTCCAATGAAAAGGTGCATGTCATAGGCCATATACCACCTGGACATTCCGATTGCTTAAAGGTTTGGTCTCGCAACTTTTACAAGATCATTTCACGCTATGAGAGCACCATAACAGCACAGTTCTATGGCCACACGCATTTCGATGAGTTTGAAATGTTCTACGATCCGCATGATCTAAGTATGAAATGGGAAATAGTTTATTATTATTGAGGTAACCAATCTTGTATTCTTCCAGGACATTCCAATAGCATAGCTTATATAGGACCTTCGGTGTCGCCGTATTACGATCTGAATCCAGGCTATCGCATTTACTATGTGGACGGGGATCATGACATGACCACTCGGCAGGTCATCGATCATGAGTCCTGGATCATGAATCTCAAGGAGGCCAATCTTTATGGTTATCCCATATGGTATAAGCTGTATACAGCCCGTGCTGCCTACAATATGAAAGCATTGCGTCCCAGCGATTGGGATAATCTACTCAACGAGCTGACAGACAATCAGGAACTGTTTGAAATGTACTACAAGTATGTATATAAGAGAGTCCTTTATGCGAAGATCAAAAAGTAACACGCTTTGATTGCAGAAACTACTGGAAGAACTCACCGGCCAGACCTACCTGCGATGCGGACTGCAAGAAGCGCATGCTGTGCGATTGTAAAAGCGGACGATCGCATGATCGCAAGCATTTCTGTACCGATGTTGAATCGCGGATCAATGAGAGCTCATCGAAGTCGTGGAAGTCCTGGTTCTATCGCGGTTTAACTAATTCGTATGTACTGCTCAAATAGTTTCGGTATTTTGTGTTTGGTGTAGCTTGCTGTTGTTCATGATCATTTCAAGATCGTTTTAACTGCCATATGTAGTATTCTAGCTCTTGTTCTAATTTTTGTTGGTAACCAGTAGAACCTCATCGCTTTTGTTTTACACTTGTTTTGTTCGATCGCTTGATCATACGATTATATTATAACAAATAACCCATTCCTTTATTTTCAAACAAACAAACAAAAAAACATCATTAATTAACACTGAACAGCACGGAGGATGGTACGGAACAGTCCAGTTCTGTGGAGGAAACATCTAATGGTTTATGGGACAGGTGGGAAGTGGTTTATGGTTACATTGGTGGCAGATGATACACATATGAAATCAACTGTAAATATTTTATTATTCATATTTTTATTTTATATTATTTTATATTCAAACGGACAATAAATGCTTATTCATTTGAATCCTTAATACTATCCCATACTTGTTTACACATCTGACTTATTCCAAATCCAGCTATAGCCTGCTTTCATCCATCACATATTTGCCCAAATATCTGCTGGGCTATGGTTGAGACATCCCCGCAGGCAGCCGACATCGTTCTTCAAGTCAACAGCAAGTCAAAGCAACAATTGAAACAGTTCAAAAAATCAAATTGGCATCATTTAAACGACTATGAAATAAGTTTACTATGTGATAATTAGTACTTAAACTAAATTAACTATATATATATATATATGTATATGTTTAAATGTGCTGTCAGTCTCCTATGCCCCAGTACCAGACCCTGCTCTTAACGTGAAAACTGAGTCAATGAACAATAGTCATTATATTAGTCGAATCATTGTTGCCGATTTCAAATTGTGTATTGGGCCTGGTAGGCGTGGCTAGAGGGTCATCCGAATCCCTCCCTTCATCGCGGATGCAAAGTCTTGAACAAATTACTTGGTAGGTGTTATATATATGTATGTCAAATTTTGTCGGTAATTATCCATAAGATTTGAAACATAAATAAAGTGCAATTTATTGACATCGAAAAATTTTTGTTTGCTTTAATAAACATCAAATTTTAATACAATTTATCGATATAATATCTCTTACACATTTAGTAAATGTATTCTTTATTTAGACAATCCGAATTCGTTTGCCTAACGTTTTTATTAAGTACTACACAACGACTTATATATGTCGTTTATCAACATTGTTATAGTGAACTAGTTCACTGGAGTTCTCTTATCGAACAAGTTTACTTTCGATAAGTGCGCATGTGCATAAGCATGAACCAAATCAGCTGTTATATGTGCTCTGCCCGCCAAATACGAATTGTGTTTTCAACATCGATAAAGTGGTCGAAACCAGTTTCATAAGTTTATTCGTGCTGCCACTGATTTGGTTGGATACAATTGTATAAAATAGAAGGATGAAAACGATATAAAATAGAATTGCATTGGAATCATTTGAAAATGGAATTTGTGGGTTCCATTCCTTGTTAGCAAACAAGCACATAGAAAATTTTTAACAAGTCAGAGAGCTTTGGAAGTCCCGACTTGCACTTAACTGAGGATGTTTGGTCGGGACAACCTATTTATCATTCAGCTGGCTATCTCCGATGAATGCCTTTGGTTCCTCTCGAATGGCAGCAAGTGAAATTAACCTACCTAAGCTAATAGATATATGTGCATAGATTGAAAGATGCGGGATACAGGCAATCATTGTCTTACACAACTCAAAGCGCGTCAGTAGGAGAATAATCGTGAAACAAATTCCTTCTACTCTTATTCTCTTATATAGCTTGTCTTGAAGTCTTAGGAGCACATAAACTCGCATCATAAGCCTTACATTTTATTAGTGAATACGAGGTGTGTCAATTATGTTCCGGGTATTCAGTAATACATCAGAAACTGGAAACACTTCCTCAGTTATAAGCATCTGTCTGAAAATGGGGATGATTTTTATTTGCAGTCGACGTTTGAAGCTCATAATTTCATTTTGTTTGGGAGTTAGACGTTTCAACTGGCGTCGTGGAAATGAATGACTTTTGAAGGAGTCGCATTGTCAAAGGCTATGAGAGATGAATATTTATGTATAACCCAGAGACCAAGAGTAAGCAAAATCAGTAGTGGAAGGTCAAGGATGCAGAGCGGCCAATAAACCGAGGATGTTTAAGTCACGAGCCCGAACTTTCATTGAACTAGAGTTCCAAAGTTGCCTAACACATCCTATAGAACCGACAACACCCCCTTTTTTTATACCGAAGATGAAGTAGCCCCTCAAGAGAAGCCATCATAAAAGGTTAATGAAGCTGTAACCGCTGTGTGGAGCGGAAGATTACCAAGTCGGCTTACAATATACTTGGTGGCAGTATTTTATTAAGCAAAATCTGGTTATTGGAACACTGGTGTTATGAGGCGTACAGTGCAATTGTTCTGTATATGGCGTACCGTCTCCCGGTCTTTGTGCAAGGGTTATCGCAAAAAAAGGCTGCCATAAACACCCTATAGCCCTCTGTCGGAAGTTCAGCTAATGTTTAGGGTCACCAAATACCTCTTTTTATAAGCTTTTCACACATTTTCTTTTCAATATTGAAGTGAAAGCTCACCGATCTATTTGAGGAAAAGTCCAGGCTCGTCCTTGGCTTCAGATGTTTGCTTATAAGCAATGCCATATTACTTCATTTCATTTATTTAGGAGGAAAATTCATCTGTTGTGCAATGAACTGAGCCTGTCACTTAATGAAGAGATCTACCCGACTGTCAAGTCGAGTTCCTTAACAACCTGAGCCAAAGCTTATTGAAAACTAAACTTAAAAACCAATTTAAGAGATTTGCTTGTCACTGGATAAATATATAAATATTTCTAGTTGATTTTTGTCAAATATCGAAATACCACAAACAATATAAACAATATAAATTCAAGTTGCTGAACAATTTTAGTTCCCATTATTCATTCAAGCGACTTAAATACTTGTAGGCATTTGAAATCTTTATCTTCGATGGACACACACATCACATGTACACTGAAATGATTGCCATATTATGTCTTATACATTTATAATGCATACTTTCAGTTAATTTGCAACAACAATGAGGCTATTATGGCCACAAGGACAAAGCCAATGGGCCAAACTAATACAACAGCAGCAACAATAAGAAGAACCAGTAGAAGAAGAACAACAACTCAAGCAACCACAATGCAAATCCCTACTCAAGTCGTTGTCAGCCCGCTTGGCTGCCTTTTGAAGGTCTCGAAACTTCAGCCTCAGCTATACAGCTACTGCTATAGCTGTAGCTCAGGCCCTGGCTCTGGTTCTGGCTGGATCTGGCTTTAGCTTCGGCTTGAGTTGCGTGCGTGTTTTGCCCCATTGGAGATAAGACACGCAACGCAGCGCTGTCGACGGCGCTGCCGACGTCATCACCTTTCATGAGGGCATGTGTGTGTTTGTCCTGGCTGCCTGTCATTATCCCTTTGCCACACATACACACACACTCAGCAAGCAAAACAATTCCGTTTACATTTCCCACAACTCTCTAACACAAATGGCGTGCGCCGCCTCGTCCTTTTTTTGCTTTGCATACTTTTTGGGGCTGGGAATTTCACACATGTGCGAAAAACAAACAAACAACGGCAACAACAGGCACAAGCACCAACAACAACAATGCAATTCGTGCAAATTTTTAGAAAAATATACAAACACATCAAAACAGACTCTCTGGGCATTATCTCATGAGCCAGGCCCAGGCACAGGCTAGGCAGAGGCAGAGGCAGTTGCCAGGATGAGGCTGAGGACCTCAACGCTTAAATGCCGCTTAACATATTTGATTTCGATTCTTTTTGTTGTTGTTGCTGTTGCTGTTGTCATCAGTGTTTGTTTTGGTTGTTTGATTATAGTCGTTGTTGTTGTAGCTGCCAAGTTGAAAAATAAATTTGCAATGCGACAAAGCTGAGAGAGTTCACACATGAAATAAACACACACATGGACAAATCTTAACACCAGATTGACCATAACGAAAACTTACACAAATTTCTAAACGATTTTGTGAAAACAAAATTTCTAGTTAGGGCCTGCACTTACAGTTAGAGAGCTATAACTAAGAGTGTGTTTATAACATTATAGGGAGCAGAGCAGAGGTCTGCACGTATCAACGGCATATGATAATGAGAGAATGGGCTTACTGTTTAACAATTCAAATACAGCGGACTAAATTTGAGTTTAGTTGTGAATAATAATAATAATGATAAATGAAATGACTTTACATGAGTCATGCTTCATTTCGAATTGCATCGCTTGAACTATTTGGGGCTATTTAGCTAATCATCCATATCTACTTTGATCCTCGAGGCTCTTCTGATTTACACTTTTTCTCTACACTTCTTTTTTTCCATATATGGGTCTTTTCAGTTTTTGGGAACAGGAAAGGCTACAGGTGGTCCAGTCCAGTGAATATAGTGGCTGTAGTTAATATTACAGAGTATTTCTTTTGCCACAAAATTAGGAAGGGTCAAAAAACCCCTGCGTTTTCTTCGTATAACTTCACTTAAGGGGCGCGTAACTTGAAGGTAATTCCGATTTGGTCTAGTCCTGATCTAACATATACAATTTTAAGACTTTAATATAATATCCCATCGCTATCGATAGAATATAAGAACTAGCCCCAATATTCCTTATTCTCGGCGGAACTTCAAGAACTTACGAAGAAATTGAATAACTACTTTCAGTGAGCAAATCCTTCACATTTGGTAGAAGTTGGAGCGCAGTACGGGCATCGCCATTAACATCTTCTCAGCCTTCTCTGAGGAGATTGTGGCACAGTCAAATACTTCAAATACATTGCTGTAGTTTTCACAGAAATTCGAATTCACTTTACCATAGTTACCATAAAGTAACTAAGCGGAAGATTCCAAAGAAAACTACATATGCAGTTTGGCTGATCATGTTAACATATGTTGCCATGGAATGAAAGTATTGTATGGAATAAGTTAGCTTTCTCATTGTAGTCATACAGTTTTCTAAACTTTTCTACCAAATAATATAAAAATTTGAATTTTTATAATTAAATATTGATTAACAATTGTTCAATCAGTTGGCACCCCATGCTGTCACCAATGGGTTAATGCTTGCTTATTGAACAATGATTTTGCTGTTTTGAATTCTTTCCTTGTGCACAATTGGGCGCCCTTCATTTGAATGCCGTAACACGTTTTTAAATAAATCAACGCATTAATTATTTTTAGCATGCATAATAAATCGCTGAAGCTGTCGATGTTGTTTGCCCTATGCTCTGGCCCCTCACCCAAGCCAGACCGAACCAACACCAAAACCCCGCAACTCTCGCATACAGCCAAACATTTTTATTAGCTACGCATAATTGGTGAGGCAATAAAGTAGCCACCTCTTCAGCTCTCTCCTCCTCATCCAGCCAGAGCTGTTGGCGCTTCTTTTCCTGCCGAATTCTGGACATGGACTCATAAGCAAAGGGACACGGACACGGGATACATGGGGACATAGAATGCGGCGCGTGACCCGACAATATAACGACATTTAAGTGGCCACCGCAGCAACAGCAACAGCAGCAGTGGCAGCTGTGGGCGTGGCTCATGTTTGGCAACATGTTACAAAAAATTGATGCGATTGTTGGTGTTTTTGTTGCTTTTGTTGTTGCTGCAGCTGCGCCTCCCTTGCACATACACTATTTATTGTTACCAGGCGAGCGAGCTGGCACTGGTAACGTATGAAAAAACCAACGCAACATTGTCAAATATTTGCCAGCAACAAATTTATTGACAATTTGTACAATGCGGCGTATGCGCAATGTTTAGCCTTTAAGGTCTTTGTGATTTCTGAACTGCTGCTGCCGCTGCCGCTGTTGTTGTTGCTGCTGCTGCTATTGGTGGTGGCGTGTTCAAATGCAAAGTGAAATTATATTTAATTACTCAAGCAAACTCATGACAACTGCCTGGCTGCCTTTGCCTCGCAGCTCAGCATGGGGCTGTCAACTTGTCAACAGCAGGCGCCAATGGGCGCAGCAGCAGCAGCAGCAACAGCAGCAGCTTTTCAGCTTCAGCTTCAGTTTCAGCACTTGACTCGTTGGTTGGTCAGTTTTTAAATTTACAATTCTGCGTATAAATAAATACGTCTGTTTGTTTTTGGTATGTTTTATGTATGTATGTATGTGTGTGTTGTGTGTGGATAAAACCAAATAAGAGCTGTGGAACTGTGTTAAGCATGAGCAAGGCATTGTTGGAAGCTGGAGCTGAACTGAGAACATTTTGACTGCAGTTGGCAGCGCTGACAGCATTCTAAACAAAAGAACTCGCAAAACCCACTCACAGAGACCAGAAAAGATGCAGGCAATGCCTTGGTTTCGGTTATAGAAAACGGAAAATAAACCAGCAGAGGCAGATTCAGCCAAATTTTGTTCGTAGACACGAGCAATTGGAAAAAGTAAGTTAGCCAAAAGGAATATATGACAAAGCGTACATAAAGTACACACCGGTTGTGTCATATTTGTTGAGCATTTTCAGAACTGGAGCATCAGAACTAACCTAAAGAAAAGTAGAGATTTAGTTATAAAAGCTTATGAGATCCACAAAAGCATTGACCAAACTACAAGGTTAGATCTTTGATGGCATATTAAAGCTTAGACAATCAGCCATTGTATTGCTCTTATAATCAGAGACGCACTAGTTATATGGGGAGTGTCACGGAAACTCTAGGGAATTTTACATTTTAATATGTAAACACTTCAATTTATAGTTTCAGTTGGACACCTTTATAAAAAGCAACAGAAAAAGTCTTGGAGCACTAGATTGCAGGTGCTGCAAATGTTGAAATGTCGTAAGTTTCAAATCTGAAAGCACTCAGCAGGTGCTTTTGTTGAACACGAAAAACACCCCAATAACGCTTCAAAATGGCAATTAATCTAGCAGCCGTTGAGTTTTATCTTATCCTATCTTCTAAGGTATAGAAATTAACCTTTGAGTGCAAGAGTTTATACATTCATTTCTCCAAGTCTATAGAGTTTCCGTGAGCCCACCATTATTCTAGTAGAGTAAACGAGTATATTGTATTCGTGCAAATGTATGTAACAGGCAGAACGAAGCGTCTAAGACATCATAAAGTATATATATTCATGATCAGCGACAACAACCGAGTCGATCTACCCATGTCTGTCTGTCCTTTCGTATGAACACCTAGATCTCGGACCCTGTAAGAGCTAGAGAGATCCAATTTGGTATGTAGACTCCCTTTGTGGGGAGCCAGATTAACTTTGTTTTAATAGTGTGCCACGCCCTCCCGCCCCCGCATATTACTAAGCTTTATCTTTCCACAAGTCAACGCATTTAGTTGAAACTCGGTTTGTATATGTATAAGAGCATAATCTACCGATTTGAGAGTTTTGTAAAGTTTGAACAATAATTGTATACAAATCGTAAAAAAACATTTTGTAAGAGAACACCCCGCCCCTAAACAAAAAAAAAAAGAAAAAAAGAGAACACCCCCCCCCAAAACAAAACAAAAAATTGTTATTTTCATACTTTTGGGTGTGTCAAATATTGAATAAATGCTTAGTACAGTATCTTATATTCGAATATCGACTATAGCGTTCTTACTTGTATGTGACTAAACCACTGCGTGCCTACTGGGTTTCCGGCCACCAAATCATTGAAAGAAATGTGTCTAGGAGGAAGACGTCAAATAGAAGCCGCGCACATCTTCCTTTAAAAAAATCCTAGAGAAACGCGTAAAAATAAAGATTATCTTCAGATATTGGGAAACCACAACATTGCCAGAAATGGAATGTGTATAATCATAGAGCTTAAGTTCAATTTAAGAGACATTTTTCCTTACCTCCGAGGTAGGACTTAATAATTAACATTAACTGTTGGAAATACGAGCAACCTAAATCTTGGGAATTTCATATGCAGTTGACCAGCGCCTTCATGAGCGAGGATAAGAAGAAACCTTAACCGGAAGATGTTTTGAGTGAATCAATAAAAATAATCATTATTTTATAATATACAAACTAAGTATCAACTAAATGCGTAACATTTTGTGGCCTGTCAAACCTTTAAGACAAACTTGATCTGACGCCCCACAAGGAGGGTCTTCATACCAAATTTGGTGACTCTAGCTCGTATGGTCTCCGAGATCTAGGTATTCATACGGGCGGAAAGACGGACAGACAGACGAACGGACGATTCTGAAACACTTTTAAAGGTTTACCTGCTGATTTAAGGACAACAAATAATACTAATAAGGGAAGGACGAATCAACCTATTGGCATACTTTTGATAAAGCATGAGTTCTGGCATTAATCGGGTTCTAGAATTAAACTGGTTTACCTCTTCTATATACATACGACTCTAATTGTACATTACATTTATATTATAAACTATAAACATCTAGTTATATGAATACATCTGGGATTCTTTTTAGCAAGTGAAATCCACCTGCGCAGTTCCCTGTCCATTCACTCACCGCCTGTGACCATTTCGATAGATTTCCCTAGTTAGCATATTGTTGCTTGGTCCCCCAAATTACAAAAACACACCCACCCACACATTGACTCAACTTTTGCATTCAAAGAGCGACCGACCACAGGATAAAAAACGGGAAATACCTATAAAAAATAAAGGTAGTAGTAGAGCATATGTAGTACTAGAAAGAAGAATAAAAAAATCTCAGCTGCAAATGACTTGTATGCCATTGAGATAAGCCCAAAATTTATTTATAAATTTTTTTTTTGCCATAAACTCGTAAAAGGACTTTTGGTTTGCCATTGTTGGCTTTGCCCTGTGTATGCGTGTATGTGTTTGTGTGTGTGTTGTAGGCATTTTGTGTTTGTGTTTGAGCTTTCAACACTACCAACAACAAATGGTTATGACGTTGGCAACTAACTACAATTCCGTAGGCAATTAATTTAGCAGGAAAGGCCAAATATACAAAACTCCCACATAGACACACACACACACACAAACTCGAGCAAATATATATATATGTGTTTGGATCTGTATATAAATTGAGGAAAAAGTCGCCATCGCCATCTCTGCTGCTGTTGATGCTGATGCTGCCGCTGCCTCTGTCAACGTCAGTCACTTGCACAAAAACGAAGGAGGAAAGGCAGAAGGAAACTTGAATGGAAATTCAATTGAGTGACATGAAAATGGAATTTTTCATATTTTGTATTTGTTGTTATTGTTAAACAGAGCACAGAGACAGAAAAAGAGGGAGCGAGAGAGAGAGACAGAGACAAGGAGAGCAACAGAAGCAGCATGTTTTGGCTGGCAGGCACATCAAAAACACAACTTGTTGTTGCAGCCACAATAATAGTTAAAACAACAAAAACAAAAACAACAGCAGCAACAGCAACAGCAACAATAAGCAAAGCCTGGCAGCAACAGCACACAAAACCAACGCATATAGCCAGAGTCAGTGCGAGCGTAGAACAGCGACTGCTGTCTGTGATTAAGCAAAAGCTAAACCCCCCTCTGGCCCCCTACAACCCAGCAGCCCATCGCTTTGCTGTCTACCACTCGCTGCCTTTCTACCGAAAAACGTTTGCGACTGACATTTTCATAATTAGGTATTCAAAATCTTTAATAACGGTTACTCTTGTTGCTGCTGTTGCTGTTGCCGGCTCTTGCCATTGCTGTTGCTGTTGCTGCCAGTTGCCATTGCTGTTGCTGTTGCTGTTGCTGCTGCGGTTGCTGTTGCTATTTGTGTTGTTTTTGTTGCTGTTGCTGCTGTTGTACTAAGTTCATGCTGTTGCTCAACTAGTACAGACATACACAATCACACGCATGGCATATAACATATTAAAGCATTTTTTTTTTCAGTTGTCTCTGTCCGTGTCTCGGTCTTTATATTAGCTTGACTTAACTGTAGTTGTGCAAGAACTCTCACAGGTGAGTCCTAGGAGTACATCAATTTACGAGGGTCTTTTGATAAGGCATTGACTTTACGCATAAGGAGAATTCCTTAAATGATAATTTTATTTCTCAACTTAATCTTAGTTTCTATATACTTAGCAGAGGGTTTTTCCAATTGCTTTATTCCTTCTAAATAATAGGCTTCCTCAATGCGTTTGTAAAATGTGATATACCCACTTAGTAGTCAGGCCTACAGCTTCAGCTATCTCTTTCTATCGCATTCTTTGATCCTTTAATGGCATACCTTTGATCCAAGCAATTTCTTCAGATTTGGAAACAGGAAATAGTCAGAAAGTGCTAAGACTGGAGAATGTGTTGGGTAAGGTGATGCGAATTGCTTTTTATACTCGTTCTCTAGTACTCGACGATTTCTGGTGTGACGACCTCTTTTGGGCGACCAAAAGGTTTGGCTTCATTTGCGCTGGTATGGCCACAATGGAACCCACCAAGCCACTTCATAACTATTGAAATTGAGGGAGCAGTATTTAGCACGCCTTTCCTTGGTTTCGGTGATAGTTTCTTTATGCAATTATAACGCTTTATCAGCATTAAATCTATTTAACTATCTTAGGTCAATTTCATTTAGTTTTATATCATTATCTCATTATCTTTTTTTATATACAATCTGTCCTGTTATGTGGACAATCAGTATATTGTATGGCGTTTTTGCATTGACAATTACAGTACATTAACTTGTGTCAAGTGTCAAGTTGTTGAGGAGGGGTGAAAGTAGGTGAGGTGGTGCGGGGGTGAGTTGGTGAAGGGATGAGGGGTACACACAATTGACAGGGACGAGGACGAGCACAAACAAACACAACACAAACATATATATATACAACACGGAACACCCAGCCCAAGCGCGGGGATCGAACCCGCGACTGCTGTTGATCTCCTGACGTCAAAGGTTTGAGCCTTAGACGCCAGCGCCAACACCAGCGGCGAATTTCATTTAGTGACTTTGAAGAGGTTACGCTAGGACATTGTTGACTAGTGCAAGATGATTTCCCAAAAGTTTCTAAGCTTCTGTCATATTCGTTCTACTCGTAAAACAGTAAATCCCTGCTAAATTTTTCACTCGAACTTTGAAGGATATACATATATAATGTTATGGTTTCTTCCTCATTTATTATGCCCACATATTATATTCCTTAACTTTTAATTTGATACAATTAAAACCACTCAAGTACCAGAATATTCATCTAAACTCTGTATGCAGGATTCATTAAGCCTTTCATTACCCAACGCAAAGCTTGGCGATGCCCCTGCCCCGGCTAGTACATCTGAAAATGTAGCCTGAAGAACAGTTTTTCTTATAACTTTCCATTCTGACCGCGTCAAAACCTTTGCCCTATTGTCCACACTTCAGTTCGCCAGTCAGTCACAGTCGCCAGTCACTTTTTCAGCCTCTCCACTTTGCACCGATTCACACAAAGAGCGCCAAGTCCAGGCAGGGCAATAGCAACTTTTCTTGCAAGCAACCATTTCGCTGGGGCTATTCATGTTTAAGTTGTAGTAGTCCTCAGCCTGAACCTGATGCTTGCACTCAACGGACCAGGGTGAGGGTGAAGGGTGAAGCAACGCCATTCCGACTGTCACTGTCGGTGACAATTTTAACGCGTCTGCCTGGACAGGCCAACCGCAGTGCCAAGTGACAGCTACAACAACAATCGGATCGTCAACAGCAGGACTTTTTCTGTCTAGTATGTGTGTTGTTGTTACTGTTGTTGGCTGCTGTCAAAGAAAATGGTAATGAGCTCAAATCACAACGATGCAATTTGCAATTGTATACAAATAAAATATGGGGAGAAATATTTGAAACATGAGCATGCATATCTTGAGGAGAATTATGTTAAACAAAATTTGAAAATCATTGTTTTAATGCATCGTCAAAAAATAATAATAGTCTATCTGTACTAGCAATACGCATTCCCTATTCAGTCAACATGATTAGGAAATCCCTTTTTTAAGCAGTAATTTATACTTTGCCATAATCGAATAGAAGAAAAACGAACTCCAGAAGAGGAAGTCTAACATACTTCTGTGTCGCTCTTCCTGAATACTAGAAAGAGAGATATCTTAAAAAAGAATCATAATATTGACATAACGAGACGGCACCCGAGGCCAATATATATATATATATTTATAAATATTCATATACAATATATAAATATATAATGTTATACAATATATAACATCATTTGTTTAGAAACTCTTTCAATTATTATTATAGCATTTAAAATACCGAATCTTCAAATGATTTATTGAACTTAGTTGTCCTTATGTAATTCATGTTTATGAATAACATTTCTTAAAAAAAATGTGCATCTACATCCCCTTCCGGTACTCTTATATGGTGCTGAGGACTGGACGGTAACACAATCAGATGCAGCTGCTTCTATGGTGTTCGGGAGGTAAATTCTAAGCAATATCTTCGGTCCTTTTTCGCGTTGGCGATATCTATAGTACTCAAAGGAACGATGACGACATGTCGTACGTAATGTAAAAACTCCAGCTCGGAAAGTATTCGGAGAGGTAGTTGGGGGACAAAGGAGAAAAACAAGACCCCGGATAAGTAGGAAGGACCGAGTGCAGACGAGCGCAAGCATTGGCGCTTTGAGGATAAACGTGCAGGGCGAGGAAAGTTAGGTTACATATCAAAAACACAAATTAATATTGACACATTTTTTCTTTAACACAATTTAGTTTAAAAATGCATGTTAAGCTCAGGATTATAAAAGAAGTATTTGAAATATTTTGTCCATCTATCTGCTGTGTGAGCCCTTACTCTCGAACACTATAAGGAGAGTCTGCAAAATTGATATCAAAATTTCTTCAGTCTTCAGTCAGAAGCCTATATCTGCCACAATTTGGTAGAATTAAGTAAAAGATCATCGTTTTAGCCAGCAACAAGGGAATATATACAGTATAGTATCATATAGATCCCATCTAACCGATTACGAATGAACTCTTAGAACAGCAAAATTGGTTGTTTTATATCCGAATTAAACCAAATTTGGTACATGTCTGTTTTCGAGGCCTCTACGTCAGCTGATCAAAGTTGATGGGGATACTATTTCACGAAGCTCCCATATAACCAACCTTTTAGGATGAACTATTAGTATACCGATTATTGTATACCCTGTATGTATGTCATAGGCAGAAAGAAGCGTTTCCGACCACATAAAGTATATATACTCCGAGTCGAGGCGAGGCGATCTATCCGCGTCCGCCTGATCATCTGACCGTCGGGATGTATGAAAATCTAGATCGTGGAAGCTAAAGGAGATAAAAACTTAAGATTTGCAATTTAATTTTCCATAAATTTATAACCAGATCAAGTTTATTTTTTTCGCCACGCCCACTTTTTAGGGTGGCCTTCATACAAACGATCTCTAATTTTAGTGTTTTTATTTCATAGTTTTTTTTGCTTTTTTTTTATTGGAATTGAACCAAATTTGGGGATTATGTGTATTAGAGGCATTTTCATCAAATGACCAAATTTGACACAGATCGGGAAAATATATCTATAGTCGGAATGAATAAAACCCTAATCGAACCAAATTTAGTTTGACCAAATTTTATTCAAATCGGGTAACTATATCATATAGCCGTCATATAACCGATTTTTTCGGAATGAACACCAAATGTTTGTTTTTCTTCCAAATGGAGCCAAATTTAGTTTGTATCCATTTTAGGAGTCCATCAAGTCCGAATTTGTCCGAAGTTGACCAAGAGCGGCTCCCTATATTTTATAGCAAGCTCGACTGTTGCCTTCTTACTTGTTTATGGTTTTCACCGAATTAGCCGAATTTGGAACGCGTCAGTTGTAGAACCCTCCATGTGTGCTGATCGCATCAAAACCGGAACGAGCAACTAAGACGTTAATGTTATTATAATACTAAACAGCAAGGGTATATAAGATTCGGTTACCCGAAGTTAGCCTCATTCTCTTGCTTTTGTGTATAAATTTGTGCTGTTCAATATCTTATGAATCACAGTATAAGCTATATATTATTGCTTAAAATTGTATGGTAAAATCTTATAGATGTCGTGCCCTAAGGTATTAGTTCACCTGTGGCTGTAAATATGCAAGCAAGTGTCTTACAAATTAGTTGTGTTCTTCTTATCATTCGAGTTTTAACAGTTCAACAGATTTTCATTAGTACGCCTAGCTGCTGCCAAACACTGCCTGCCACTTGTTCACCTCCTCCTTTTCCTCCTACTCCTCTATGTGCCACATCAACGTCAACATCATCATTCCCATTGCCATTGCCAAAGTCGTCCATGAAGTGTTATCTGGTCGCACTCAGTTGGCAGTTCCCAAAGTCCGTAGCACAGAGCGCCCTCTAAAAATGCCTTCAACTTATTATCAAAAGTCAGTGGCAAACACAAACACACACACACCCACACCCACACCCACACCCACACCCACCAACACACACATTCACACAGACAGCTTCATTTTGACCTGCTGCCCTAAAACGAAGCACTGTCCCACTCCCCCCGATCACTGACAACCAACAGAGCAGAGCACCACCAGACCAGAGTGTAAGTGGGTGGGTTTATGGGTTTTGGGTTTTCGGTTTTGTTTGCTGCTGAATTGGCGCTGAGCAAACAACTTTTTTATCGGCACAATACACGCCGCAGTGTCAGATAAATACAGGAATTGTGCAAAAGTGACGCATGTGCAACAACAACGACTGTCAGCAATTGTTGTTTAAAATAAAAATTAATAATTTAATTATGCATCAGCAGAAACAGCAACAAAAGCATCACATTTTGCAACTGGACTGTGACCATTTGGGATCGTCATCAGCAATGGCCTTCGTGTGGCTGCTGTTGGGTCTACGTTTTCTCCATCTGGTCGCAGCTGTTCATATGCCATATATACATACGTATATTTATATATGTGTACGTCTGTGCGAACAGGCCAGGCCAGGCCAGGCCAAATTGCCGTGATTTCATTCAATTTGTCGCAGCGGCAACAGCAGCAGCAGCAACAACAACATCGACAGACACACAAATGTTGCCACTTGCCAGCCAGGCGCGGCCCAAATTGTTTTCGTTTGCTACGTTTCATGAGATTTCCTTCAACTTTCCCGCACGCCTCCACCTCCGCCTGCGCCTCGCGCCAATTGCCGGCATTTACTTGTGCAAAATGCGCATAAAAAAATGCTGTGTCCAACGCCCGCCCACACTTCTGCCCCTGCGCCCGCACACTAACACCCAACCAATTCCATTGGCAATCCTCAGACAATGTCAGGCTGTGTCTATGTGTGTGTGTGCTATGCCAATGCACAATTGTTGTTTGTATGAGAAAATCTCGCATAATGGCGTTTTACATTATTTGCCGCCTGATGCTGCCGCTGTCGCTGCTTGGGCCAACTGCTGCCACTGCCACAGTCAGTTGAAAGAAGCATAAGAAGCTGCCGGCTGCTATTTCTACCATGCTCTTGCTTCCACTCACCGCCCAACCACCTCCTCCCCCCTCACTTGCCACTGGCCTTGCCAAATGCGCTACGTTTTGCCAAAGTTGTGTGTGGTTTGGGTGCGTTTTGGGATTTCGTTTGCGGCAACTTGGTTGAGTTCTGTGTGGATGCGGCTGGGTTGGTGTGGGGTAGATGGGAAGCTGCCACTGGGTGTATGCTGAGGCGGCTGTAAGCACATTCAAGATGAATGGCCACTTATTGCCGCAGCAGGTTTTGTTTCTCTGTTTTTTTTTGTTTTTGCTTTTCTTTGATTTAAGTTTTGGTGGTCAATTTTGATTGCCATTTTTGTTGGACGAGAGTGTGATATTGAGATATCTAAGGCGATTGATATTTGTAGATATTGTAAGATATTGGAAGTATTGGTAATTATGTTTGAAGAAGCTGGAATAACTAAACTAAACATTTTATCTATCGTCTTTTCTTATTACTTTGAAGCTTATTATGTAATGGGTTTCGGTTACCCAAAGTTAAACTTCTTCCTTTGTTTTTTTTTTCTTTTTTTTAATTAACATTTTGTTTAGCCTCCGGTTGCCATTGGCAACTTATAGTAAGCTTATAACATGGATAACAGAAGGCATAGGGTGTTCAGTATGCTAATCATAATCAGTAAATTTGAATTGGAAGACAAATATCTTATGACCTACTTTTCACATTACCCAAATATTGACCACAAATTTGATTATATTCCCATAAGTTTGTGAGCCAGATTTTGACATACATCATCTCACTTTTGTGATCATTTTAGTTTCCCAGCTATTGCCGCTTGATCTATCATTACTCAATCTATAAAGGAATTAAATACAAATTGTTTTACTAGCAAGTTTACCCGACGTTGCCCGGGTTCTCTTTTTGGTACTTTTCTAAAAACGCATTTGAAGCCATAGGTTGGGAGGCGATGCACAGCTGGTAAGCATCATTAGGGCACCAGGTGTGCATTAGGTCCAGGTGGGTTGGTTAGTGGGTGACTGGTAGCTGCTAGGTACCAGGTGGGCTAGAGTACGAGTATAAAAATGGGATTAATGTCCCTTATAGATCTAACAATTTTTTTTAAGATATTTGTAACTTATACATAAAAGTAGCTGCGACCCATAAAGCATGCCCATACACAACCACTTGAAGAACATTCAGAGTGGACTGCTGAAAAGAAAAGATTTGTCCACGCCCCTTACACATAGCTTTACTTGGAAATTGTATACCCTGGAGTCCAATTTGAAAACCCAAAAAAATGTCAACGCCAACACCAAAAAATTGAATCGCCTCCTAATATTTGCTGGCTCATGTTGTCGCTCAACTTTCCCAGGGTGCTTCTAGTCGGAGGGGCTTTGGGTGTGTGAACTGAGTGTTATATGTTGTATAAATATGTATATGTGTTATGGTCCCTAAGCATTATTTGACATGGTGTGAACACGCGCATCAGGCCATTTCAATGGTTTTCAGCTGACGGAACAAGAAGCAGCAGGGGCGAGCTGCTGCCTCAGGGAGGGTTGGAGCTAGATGGGGGATTGTTTTGGAGGGAGACCGTGTGTCTGCCGCTTGTGTTTGCTGCGGCGGGGCGTGAGTGTGCGGTATGGTGCTATGGTGGTATGGTGTGTGGGCGGGTGTGTGCACAATTGGTTGGCAATTTATTTAAATATCGGCACGCAGTTGGAAACGCAATGCCAACTGGAATTTCATGGCAACCACTCACCCATACACACACACACACATGCACACACACAGATACAGATGGAATTTCAGCGAAATAAAATACAACAGCAGCAGCAGAGAAATTTGGTTGAACAAAGCAAGCTGCTGCCAAAAAGGAATTTTTTCAGCTGCCGCCAGCAGCAAATATAAAGGAAAGAACAAGAGGCTGAGGCTGAGGCTGAGACGGTGGCAGCAGCTGATGTTAATAGCCTAGCGGGCCAAAAAATGCCGGCTGCAAAGACACAGCAAAGGCCATGAGCAACGTTGTCTGGCAGTTGTTGTTCCTGTTGTTGCTGTTGCTTTGATAAGAGCAGGGTAGGAGCGTTCCGCGTGCTGACAGCAGAGACGGGGGTAGCCATAGCGAACAGCTGTTTCTGAAAGACAACTGCGACTGCGCAGGCGCCTTGCACACACAATGCAATCCGTAGCCGAAGATGGAATACGAAACACGACGGCGATGACGACGACTCGGCTGCGGCTGCTGTTGCTCTACCTGAAACTGCTCACAAACAAAATCAACTTTCAACTGGTTGGACGTCAGCAGCGGCACATCCGCAAGATAGTTTATCCAAGCACAGTCACAGCAAGTTATCGTAACTCTCGTACTCGACGTCGACTCGCATGCTGCCTGCCGTCTGCTGAACACAACCAGAACTAAAACCAGCAGCAAGCAGCGCGCCATTCACAAATTCATTCAATTTTGTGAGTTCAGTCTTCTGGCATTGCTTGGCCCGACATGCCGGCACAGGAAGCGTCGTGCTCGCGTATCTCAAACTCAACAAAACAACGGCGTTCACAAACAGTGTCAAATAAATTAACAAATTACTTAAGGAAATAATTTAAAAACCATAAATACTTCTAGTCAACGGAGCACATGAACTGAATTTACATTATACATCCGGTGTTTAGTGCAGAAAGTATCTCAAAGATGCAAAGTTCCAAATGCAACAACAATGTCACAAATAAATTAGAATATTAACAAATCACCAAAGTAACAATATAATAGTAAAGTTATAAAAAATAAAATTTAAACTGAATACATTCAATTGAATCAAACAAACAAAAGCAACAACAAACGTCAGCCAAAATGGTAAGTCAAGCCGAAAATAAAACACATACATACTTATAACTCACAGCGTCAACACATGTTGACTGTCCATGCCCATGGCAGAGCCGTGCCAGGCCAGCTGTTCCTGACACTCAAAAAATCATCTTTGATGAATACACTTTGAAAAAAGAAAACAGGCTGCTCAAAATTGTAAATCCTGTTGAATGAAACTGTGTGGAATCAATTTACAGTTCACAATTTCAATATTTGAGGCTTCAATATGACATTGTGGATTTGTTGATGGAGAAATAAGTAGACAGATTTAATAATTTCGAAAAATTAGCAGCAGAAGATGGGGTCTACAAATATCTCGACTCTTCTACAAAAAGAATCACATACAATGGTTATTCAATTGGGTAAAATAGATGAACAAATTCCGTGTGACGAACGCAGCATTCGTACTTATTTTCGGAGTGAAATCTTAATACCATTTAATATGAGTTAATTCTATATGAGTTAATTTTTACTTATGTAAAGAGTCAATAATGGGCAGTACTTTCAAAAGACATTGCAAATTTTTTCTAGTCACAATACTAAAATAATCTTATCTTAGGACACACGCTACAATGCTAAGACATAGTTTCATCTGTATAATTTAAAGCACTTATTAGAATTTAAAACAATTTGAAAGAGTTTATCAAATTGCAAGGAATGAAATATTACTTGAGGTCGGACTTTACGTGGATTGTTAAGTAATAACTATTAGCTGAGACGATAGTCCTGGCAGCTTGTGCTTCAACCGTGAGCTGACTTTTCAAGTTTCGCGAGCAACGTACGATTCGATTATCGATTTTATATTCTTGTTGTGTTGGTACACATGTCCCGAACGCATGTTCACAGTTTCAAGTACATAGCATACTTGGTTTGTTTCTGATAGATACAAAGGTCAGACACATTTTGTTGTGATCAGCGACTTTCTATTTTTTCTGCCTTTGCTCTGCGGGTTCTTCCATTGAGACGAATTGGCTTTGGTTTCGACGTCATAACAATATACCCATGATTCGTCACCAGCTATGACCCTTTTGAGCAAACCAGGATCATCACTGACGTCATTCAAGAGCTCCTAAGTGATGTTCATACATGATGGTTCTTTTGCTTAAAATTCAGAAGTTTCTGAAGGAAACTTCTCAGAGACACATCTTATGTACAAAACATCCGAAAAAAGGAATGTCATGAGGCGACTGATATGCCAATATCCTCATCAAAAACTATTTTCTTCACAGCTTCGTCAATATTTTCTGGGACGTCGTCGTCGTCATCTTCTCCACCATCTTAGAAGAGTTTGTAGCACTTGTAAAATTTGTTTTAAATTAGAGCAGACTGTCTGTACGCCACTGTCAACATTTCAAGTGTTTTAGAGCACTTGATTCCATTTCTCACACAAAAATTTAATGCAAGTTCTTTGCTCCATTTTTTATTGTAATCGAAAGTCGCCAAGCACAACAAAATACCCGAACTTTATATGCCCTCGCAGAACTTTAAACAGCAAAAAAATATACCGATTCTTATAATATTACGTCAATGGATGTATTGGCTTCCAAAAAATATTTCCTTCAGCAATAACAATAGGAACTGATTAATTACAAATTTATTTATATTTTAATCATCTAAAATTTCTTTCAATAATTTAAAAATTGGGCTAAAATCCATTATATTTTCATTATTTAAAATATTCAAACTTTTTATTCTTCTATTATTAAATATTCTACTATTAAATATTTGTTTTCAAATAATTTCATGTTTGACAAAACATTTCTCCTTTAAAATTGATACGAGATTCTTGTACTTTAGAAATATTTTCTACACCATCTTAATATGAAATATTCTCTCAATTTTCTCTGAGTGCATACATGTGGCACATTAAAAAAAAACAGCAAACGCATCTCTTTTTAATTTATTTGGCGAGCAGAAATGTTTGGCCAAACACCAGAGCGCAAGGGCAACAACTACGGATACAAAGATACAGATACTAGCACACAAAATCGTTTGTCAAGTGCTCAAATAAAAGCCAAAAGACCATTTGCATGGCATGCCATGTTCAAATCCAACCCACTGCCCCCCTCCAGCTTTTGTCAGTTTCACGTGCGAAATTATAAATTATTTGCCCTTTTATGTTGTATTTTTTTATTTTTTTTTTGGCTGTTGCTGACGCTTGAGCAGCAGACGGCTGCAGGGGCGGAAGTTGTGTGCTGCTGCTGCTGCTTCGACTGGTCCATGACTTTGGCCGCCGTCTGTTTCTGATGGCCTTGTGCGCGCTCTGTTTCTGTGGAATCCGAATCAGACTCACCATCAGCATCAGCAGCAGCATCAGCAGCAGAAACAGAACAGAACTTCAACTGCAAATAATTGCAGCTGGCTGGCCATGTGCGACGTCTGTTGATTGCAAATTCCAACAACTGTTCTATATCAAAAAGGCGTCCCCAAAAAACTTTTGTTCAGGCAACGCCAAAAAATGAAATTCAAAATATTAATTGATTGTAAATTAACCAAAAAATCAACGTAAATTAAGCTCGCCAGATGCTCAAAATTGATTTTCGGGAGATTGCGATTTTTTTATGGGAATTTTTTGTTTAAATTTGTGGCTTGATTATGTGAAATAAGTAGCTTGCTTTCATATTATCTTTGAAGGCAAAACTAAATATATTGCCAAGAACAGATTTTGCTGAAGTTCTAAGTATGTCGATAACAGACATAATTTCACTCAGAAATTCACTCAGAATTCAAGCCAACATTCCTTAAGGCAAGTCCTTCTCTGCAAAGGGTAATAAATCAATTCGCCAACCAATTGGCGGAAGATATAAGCGTTTTGTTCCGTAAACTCAGGACAAAAAACATACTTTTGAACACAAATTTATACTATATATGTATACCCAAAATATTATCAAATGTCAAATTTTGTTACCACAAATCTACAAAGAATATTTGAATGCTATACTTTTACTAATTACATCGGCGGACTATGTAATTAGTAATTAGTAATAAATCTAATTCTAATACAATGCTTTTCACTCACTTTGACCTTCACAAAATAGTTTTTCTAAATTCATGTTCTTGTTCTCATTTGCATTTTTGTACCCTTAAGCAGGAACCAGGTCGATCAGAAGTTAGCCAAATATATATTCTTGAGTTAACCATAGGGCCAGGCAATACATTGACAGATGTTGAATCCTTATGCAGTCACCGAGAATATGCATATGCAAAGGCGAGAAAAACTGAGCAAGTGCCTGGGCCAGCTGCTGCGGTTCGGCCTTTTTGCCATTTGGTCTGACCTGTAGGCAAAACCCGTACTGCGCTACTTAGCCATAGTCACAGCCGTCTGTCTGTCTGCCTGTCTGCCTGCTTAATACGCTTTTGTCTTGCTACCTTTTCCGTCCTCCGTCTATCATTGGCATGACACCTGCATAAACATTTTAACAGCTTGTAGGCTCAGTTCGCGTTTTGTTTTCAGCTTATTATTCTGTATTTTGCCGCTCGTTAAACAAATGCAATGTTGCCACAAATACAAAAAGCTTGTTACAAATATTCAACCACACACAAGATGCCCTATATTAATCTATATGTAATTTATCAAATGTCTAGATTTATAACTGATGAAGAAATAATTGTGGAAGTAATTAAGGGGAACTGTATGGTCCACATTAAACTTACAGGGAAAGCAAAATACATATATTATGGATAATTTGCATCCTGCTTTCAGCTTCAGTCTTTAGGTTTGTTTTTGGTATTTTTCAGATCGTTAAACAAATGCATTGAGGCGGCAAAAGAGCGCATTAAGTATATTTGTAAACTAAACTCAATATGCACTATTTATAGATATATCGTGCTTTTGCACTCAAATCCGAATAGCCACACTTAAGAATGTTGAAAAACTACAGGGAAATTTGCTCTTATGAAAAACAGCAATAAATAATAAACAATAAAATTTTACACTTATGCATTGTAACGGCAAATTCGTATCGGTAAAGATGATATTTTAGATGAGACGGGTCCATATGACTTAGTCTGTCTCTGTTCGCTTATCTGTCTGTGGTGAGCCAGAGCTCTCTCAACTACCTTAAAAAGTATAAAGCCTTATATGATATATTTACCAGATGCCTGTGTTATTTGCATACTTTTTTATTGGTTTTCATCAGCAGGTTCGGATCAGTATACCACATTGCATATGTCATAGGTATGATCGTTTGAAAGCAAATATGTATTTGATATTATTTATAAATATTTCTAGAATGTTCTTTATTGCATACCTCTTGGACATATAATGTCTCTGATCCAGCCTTTGTTTAGTTGATTCAAAGCTCATAGGTCTTAAACTCATACATAAGACATTGTTGCTATCATAGCCTTAGGATAGATGGATTGGGGCTGAGTTCATAGAAGAAAACTCAAAAGTAAACTCAGTTATCTATCTAGGGCATATGGCTGGACATGTTTTAGATACTTCACAGTTTCTGGTCTATAATTGTTACCCTCGAAGATCCTTCAGTATGTTCAAATCTATACCATCACCCTTCTCTCCCAAATCCATCTCTAAACATCTATTTATGAAGTTTTAATAATTAAATTTCCTTTCCTGATTAAAACCCTTTCGAATTGATATCCAAACGATATCCAATTAGAGTCCTCAATTTGATTTGTTGGGCCTTTTTTTCGCAAATTACCAACCCAAGCCAATAAAACATCAACAGTAATCAGCGATCGCAAATTGGAGGCACTGAGCAATCAGCCTTCGAGCTTTGCCAATTATCTATTAAATAATGCAAAGGCAAACTCAATCCATTGACAGCCTGTGTGGCCAATGTCTGATGACGGGGGGATTGTTGTTGCCCTGTGATTGCATTTAAAATGGACAGCGCAATGCAAAAGGGCAAAGTTATTAGCGTAATAGTTGAAGCCGCAACGAAAGCGCAACACAAAATGGGGTCTTGGGCAGGTGAAATGCACATGACAAATGCAGCTGTTGTTGGCGCCAAATTATCCCCAGCGCCACATGGCGAGGGCACACATGTGTCAGCGCGGCACCTCCCCCGATCCGCCCCACAGGGAGCATATAGTACCATATGCATGCCTTGCCAAGTCATCCATCAAGCGCTCAATCAATCATTAGCGAGCGGTTTGGAAACTTTACCAAAAGGCGGCAGATTTTCACACCTTGGCAATTAAGATGGTAACTTTGGCTAGAAGAAGATGGCGACGTCGGCAACATCGACGACATTGACTAATGAGACGACATTTTGTTTACAGACGGAACAGCTGAGACAACATGGCTACCGGTAAACCGGAAATAAGTCAATTTGCTTATTAGCCAGCGATATGCTCAAAGCACAAAGCTAAACACACAGCGACTGCGAGCTGGAAATGCGAAAAAGCGCGAAAATGTCACGCACAGAACAGTCAACTAACGGTTCTTTGCCACATTGTGTGTATGTGTGTGTGTGCATACGCTTAATCGAAAAAGTCAAAAACAAAATTCGGTTTGGCTTTGCCGTTGTGGCTGCCTCTCGTCCTGTTTTCTAGTTTCTCTTCTTTCTTTTTTGTGGCTTCGTTTTTTGTTTGTTCTTTTTTTTCTTCCTTTTTTGTTCTTGCTGCTGTTGTTGTTTGCCATTGCCAGGCGAAATTGTTGTCGCTGCAAGTGGCAGCTTATTAAAAAGACGTGGGCCACACACAACAATAACAACAAGAGCACCAAAAACAACACTAAATGTTTTCAGGGCAAAACGCAAAAATGTCATAGAGAAAAAGTTGAAAATATGCTGTTAGAAACAATAATAAAAACAAGTAAGAAAGCTATAGTCGATATTCCGACTATAAGATACTCGTACTCAGCATTTATTCAATACTCTAAAAAATGGGGAGTTTTCATACAAAATGTTTTTTACGATTTTGGGTACAATTATCATCCGATCTTAACAAAACTCGGCAAATCGGCTTATACATATACAAACCGAGTTTCAACTAATTGCGTTTTTGCAGTTTGCGGGGGCGGGAGGGGAGTGGAACGAAAACAAACTTGATCTGATGCCCCACAAAAGGAGTCTACATACCAAAGTGGGTCTCTCCAGCTCTCCGAGATCTAGGAGTTCCTACGGAGGGGCACACGGACGGAAGGACAGACGGACATAGCTAGATCGACTCGGCTGTCGATGCTTATCAAGAATATATATAGTTTAAGGGGTCTTAGACGCTTTCTTCTGCCTGTTACATACATTTGCATGAATACAATATACTCGTTTACTCTACCAGAGTACGAGTATAACAATTTGGCAGAAACGGGCAATATGAAATATAGAGAATCCATGCGAATAATAGGTGTAGGTGGAATAATATATATATATAAATTTCTAGCAGTATACTTGAATAGCAATTATATTGATCTAGGCCTACACCTTTGTGGGAAGAGCTTATGATAAATGGAATCCATAAGGAGCTGTTTTTATAGGGATTCTAAAGAATGAACAGAGGGTATAGAAAGTAGTTCATCTCTAAAATAACTTAATATACCTCCAGCATCGTTTAAATTTATTTCATCTGATCAGAAAACAGATCAACCTCAGTGATATTCCTTCCCATAGATTGCCAATCAAGGCTATTAAATTCAAGGAAAATCCAAATGCATTCAACAAGGTACATTTATGGAGGTCTGATATAAGTTGTAGATGTTGATTAAATACCATTTCAAGTTTTATGCTCTTCAGTCTTAGCTCTTTAATGTAAATTATTTGCAATGCTCTATCTCCCTATTACAATCGCTTTGCCTTTGCATTGTCTATGCCTTTGGGCACTTTTCCTCTCTTTCTCTGCACGAAGCCCCCTTTTTTTTTTTGGGGGAGGTTCGGCTCTTATCTCATGCTCGAACATTTTCTGCTCGTTTCAACCCACACATTGCCATCCCTCACATTCATCGCACTCTCAGATATGGTATATGTAGTTGCCCAAACCATTAACCTTCAAAGCCACTCGACTATCCTTTAGCTATTCAGTTGTCTCCCGCTTATGTTTTAAACATTTTCTAAACAGTGCGACGCCAAAAGAACAAGCGAAAATTCGCCATGTCCAGTGCCGTTATAGCTGGCAGGCGTCCAAAATGTCTAGCAGAGGGTGAGGGTGCCGCCATCTCCAAACACCTCCAACTGCTCTCACGCAAAAATATTTTGAATTGAATTTGCAGAAGCAGCGCCAAGCCAAACCATTGCTGTTTTAAGTCTCCAACGCATATTCCAGTCCCATCCCAATTTAGTCACCAGCTGACCTTGTCACACACACACACACACACACACATGTAAGTGTATTTTTGGTAAAGGGGCGTCATCCAAACGACATCGAGACAGCCGCAACAGCTCTAGCAGCCGGCCCAGCTGCCGCAATATTTCTTGCGCCAGATGAAACCCAGATGATGCCAACAGGAATAGCAACAACAAAAAATTGGCCCCCGCCAAGTGGCAGCAGCTGCGTTGCTTCGTCTCGGAACTCTTCAACTTCTGCTGCCGCTGCCGCTGCCGCTGCTGTTGCTGCCACTTCTGTCTCTCACTCAACCTCTCTGCTTATGCTTATGCCTCTTCATTCACTCACTTCACTCATTGCCTGCTTCTTGTAACTTGTCATATGGCGCAGTTGTTTGAGCTGTTATGCCTTTTGCCTCAAGTGACTGCAACAGATTTTCAAAAAAAAAAAACAACAAAAAACGCAGATAAAATTGTTGCTGCAGCGTCCCATGTGTTGCTGCTGCTGGGCAGCAACAGCAATCAGGAGCACAACAACCATTGACTGGCAATGTGCAGTGGTGTGTAGGCAAGCTTAAAGTAAGAGTGTTGCGGTTGAATGCCAAATCCGGCCTCTCTTCTGAGAATTGGCCTACCAACTGAGTACTGAGTAAGTCTGCAGACTTAAGAAGCAACAAATCTATTTGTGGATCCCTGAGAGAGACAGGTAGTCTGCGTTTAGTCTACATAAGACTCAGATATATCAATGGATGGCTAAGAATTATATGTGGGCAAGTTATATCAAAAGTTTTTACCACTTTGATAGCTTGGAATTCAATTACTACAATTAGTATTGCTTGCCAATGAGAGAGCCATAAACCTCTGTCTTTCAATTGGCTTTGCTCTGCCCGCTCCTTACTTTTTGGATAATATCTTGCTGTCGCTATTTTGTGAGATATTGCCTCCTCCAATAATTCTCTAGAAGTTCTAAATATATTGGAGCCGATTTTGTAGTCTCTTGAATACAAATCCTCAAGACTTCTAGATATTTTATTTTGGATTTTCTTTTGTTGATGAAGATTTATATTGATCAGAGCTTTGAACTAATGAAATAATTGTCTTGATTTTCTGATAAAATGTTTGAAATATTATTAAGCTCTTTTATTCACCAACTTCGATTTAATTCAATATTATATTATTTCATAAATTGATGAATTTCATTTCTATTTCGTTTAGGAAATACTATTTCAGTCTACAATATGTTTTAAATCTGCATTAGAGGTTTCAATGCAAATGCAAATATATAATATCCTATAATTACACAAAACAACACACTCGCTCGTATAATGCTTCCTCAATTTTCATGCACAAACAGATAGCTTCACAGTTATTAGAGACACACAGCAAAAAAAAAAAAAAGAAAAAAAATGTGCACAGGTGCATGGCAGGTCTGGCCAGACCAAAGAAGCTTTGGCAGCCACCACAGCCGCAGCAATAGCCACAGAGCCACATTCATTCCTGGGGCCATCATGGCCATCAACAGCACCTGCTGTCATTCGCAATTTTTAATTGAAAACGGCAGCGGCAACTGAAGAAGCAGGCAGAAGGTAGCAGCAGAGCCATAGCCGCAGCCATCGCCACGGGAGTAGAGCTGGAGACGGAGACATCAACGTCGACACGTGCCAACATGTGTTGCCAGTTGCCTGGTTATTGTTGTTGTTGCCGCTGCCAACAGCAGACAACTTGGCTGCGGCAGCCTGGCAGACATACAAGCAGCAAGCAGCAAGCAAGCACAGGCAGGCCAATCAAAAACAGGCAACTTGAAACTGCGGCACGTGCTGCGGGCGCCTCGAAAACGCTTTTCCAATCAGAATTGAATAGAAGTCGGTAGTGTTTAAGCAAGCTTTAGCAGCTGGCAATGCGGCAGCTGGGAAAATTCTTCAATTGCAGCATGGGCTCGTTTGGCCGTTGGAAAATTGCATTTGCAACATCAACAACAGCAACAGCAGCAGCAGCTGGCCAGCATCAGCATCAGCTGCTACACTAGAATGGCACTGGCATAATTGAAAGCTTGGCCAGATCCAACATGTGGTCACCAAATGGTGTGCAGTCTGGCTTCCTCCCTATCGCGCACACAGCGTGCATCTTTGCTGCCCCCTTCCCTGCCACTGTGCCTGCTTAATGTTTAAACAGTTCATATCGGAAATAAAACAGACCATAAAGCCGATTAAGCGCGACACTCGCTCAAAATATTTTCCCCAGCTTTTTTTTGTTGTTCTGCTGCTGCTGCTGCTGCGGCTGCTGATGATGTTGTGTTGCTGTTGCTGTTGGTTTGCTGTTACTGCTGTGACAAGCCATTATCTTATTATGCCTGACACAGACAGGCAGCTAGAGCTGAGGCAACTGACGCAAGCAGAGAGAGAGAGAGAGAGAAGGGGAGAGAGGGCGAGAGAATGGGAGGGATGGAGAAAGGCTCACAAGTGCGGCGACTAGTGCAAAAATGTTGATGTTGCCACCGCTTACATAGCTGTTGTTGTAGATGTTGCTGTTGTTGCTGCTACTGCTGATTGTGTGTATGTTTGTCTGTGATGTGTAATTTAAAATGACGCTGATGCTGCGGCACGTTGCAGACGCACACATACATACATGCATGCATACATGCAACGACAAACAGACAGATAGAGAGAACAGCAAAACGCATAGCAATTGTGACCGAGGGTTGTAATAAGAGTTGGCTCTTTCATTCACAGATAATTATTTTACAAAATTATATGAATGGATCTCGTTTTTCGGACCTATATTAGCCGGGAACACCTCTTGAGTGGGATGTTGGTTGACTTTATACATACAGATGTATATATGTGTGTCAACATATTAGAATTCGGGGAATCCCTTCACTATTTTAGTATCAATTCATTCTGTGTGTAAAGTTTGATAGCTATATGTGACATGTTTTAAACGGAATTTTAGCTTATCCGTAATAAACTCTGCCCTGATCATCATGGACAATCACGTTTCTAAATTCAACTAGAAAGAGGAGAGCAAACTAGTATAAAATATAGTAGACGGGCAGTTCCTTAAAAGCTCAGATCGTAGATAAATAAAATGCTTACAAAAATTATAGTAAAATATTTTTTTTAAAAATCAACAAAAAATATCTTTCAATAAACTAATTAAAGTGTCCTTAATACTTCTCGAACAACCCATGTATTCACACAGACATGTGTAGCTTCGTGTGTAATGAAGCAGCTGACGCAGCAAGTTGCAAAAAAGTTTGGAAACTGTAAAGCAACACACACACATGCATGTGCATATGGCACGTGCATATATCTATGTATGTGTGTATGAGTGATGTGTGTGTGTGTCCTTTGGCTGCTACACAGGTGTTATAGCCAGTAATCTCTCTCAGGCAGGCAGCCAGCGAGCCAAAAGTGGGCGCCACTTGCTCATAATGACGCACACACTCCGAGTCTGCAGAGTCCGCATACAACAGCAGCAACAGCAATAACAACAGCATATGTACAAAAGCCGGCAAACACTGAGCAAGAGTCCCAAACACCGAATCCCATAGTGTCATTTCCACTCGCTTCAGCAGCAGATGAGGTTGAGTATGAATGGAAATGGCAGGAGAAAGAGCTGGAGCAAGAGCTGGAAGCGAACGTGAATGTGAACTGGACTGGTCTGTGCTGTTCCACCAGCAAGCTTACAGTCAAAGCACATGCAGCTGTGTGTGCTGTGATTTTTCACAACCCATGTCCCCGTACCCTCACCCAAAGCCTCACTTTCATCCTCAATCCCTCTGGGCCAGCATCCAGCATCCAGAGCCGGAGCCACTTTGTCCTGTTGTTGTTATTACAGTTGGCGCGCCTTTTCGTTAACTCTTCCTGCCGCACTCTGTGCGTGTGTGTGTGTGTGTGTATGTTTTTGTTAGCAAAAGGGATAAAAGTATAAAATGCTTTGCTGTCCAGCACATGGCCCTGACCCTGTTGGCTGCCCGAGCATGAGGTCTTACCCACCCTTTAGCCCATTTGTGCGCTCATAAGAATTAAACGAATGTCGTTGAATTTTTGATGTTTTTTTTTCTCAGTTTCTTAATTTAATTTATTCTCCGCCTAATTGCAAATTATAGCGCTCACAAATTGTTGTATTGCTTTCTGCATTTGTTGTTTAAGTTTAATTTGTGAGCCGGCACATAGTTGCCACTGCCCAGTCCAGCACATATATATTTTTGGAAGCCACCCAGTTTAAATAATTACTTTTTTCTTTGCTGAGCAATTTCGAAGCAGCTGCCCCTTCAAGTTTTCTTTTTTTTTTGTGGCAGGAAAAAAGTTCTGCGGGCGACATTTTCCATTTTTGCCCATTGGGGAAAAGCTGGCTGGCACTGGAAAGATGAAGACGGAGATGGTGCTGGAGCCGGGAGCCGAGAGTTCTTTGAAGTGGCTGCCTTGAGGGCGCCTTCTGTCGCCGACAGGCGACAGCTGCTTGAGCGACGACAACACGGCTGCTTTTGACATTTGATTCATTCGTCATAGCCAAGGCTGTTGGTAAGGGGAGGGGGGAAGGGAAGGTTGTGCGGCAGCGGCGAAGGCCAGTAACAGCAGCAGCTGCTGTCAGACCAAACCCAAACCCGAGAGCTATTAAGTGAGTCAGCCTGAACATAAGCCCACTCAGGCTAACATTCCGCACCCTCACCTGCTGCTGATGGCACCACGAATCCACACAAAACACTTGTTGTCTTACTCACTTTCTCATAATCTTCATTTTCATTCACATCGCGTCACGCATATTTTCTTTCGGCAAGCTCTATTAATAAAAGGTTTTAATAAGTTTGACATTAGGAAACCCTTCCGAACTATATAATAATGGTTGATGATTTGTATGAGTTAATCTAGCTGCTAGATAGACATTTGAACGTATGGGAAGAGCTTGTCACAACCTTGTCTAAAGAGTGTGATAATGGAAAGTAGAACTTGACATAAAGTCGCTGTTGATCAGTTGAATCTGAACTCGCATTGAGACAGGGACTTGGGGCTTGAATTTCTCAGACACAGACAAATTAATTGAACGTGTTGGCTTTTACTGTGTACAATTGTGTTTCTAGACTACGTTGTTGTCATATCTAGGAATTGGAACTCTGAGCTTTGGCTTAGGTTGATCACACAGTCAAGTCTCTAGGGCACATATTGCCTAAGAAAACTGTCTATTGGTACTGATATCCATCAGTATCAGAAATACTTCAAATAGCTTTCTCTATGGTCTTAAAAGAACCAAAGTGTTCCTACCAAACAATATGACAGATATATAATATAAATACTAACACGATTCATATAAACTAAAAATGCAAACAGCTTGCATACATACAAAGTATCTGTTAAAAAGTTTAGATCTGTATTTATTAAGAGATCTCAAACAGCTGAACAATTCCCCATTTGAAGCTGCTGAAGAATTTATATAGATAAGCCATACTTCTCTCTATTCACTGTCAACTTCTTGACAAAATGTAATATACCATTTGCTGGATGACATAATAAACGTAAACAAACTGTAAATTTCCGTAATTGTAATCAACATTTGAGAGGGGTCTGCATCTGCATGTTTCGGTTGACTACGCAGCGTTTTTCTATATTCTACATCTGTATATATGTATAATTTTGCACGCTGTTTGCCAAAACTGCGGCGTCTCAAACAGTTGACAAGTGTTATAGACGCCATATGTCATACGGGCGAAAGGGGTGTGAGGGTGTGGATCGTCATTAGTCGGCACTTTGGCAAACGGCAGCTGGTGCTGTGTCAAGTGTTTGTTTTTAATAGAATTTCATTTGCCGCATTTTGTGTAATTGCGTGATGCGAAACAGCTGCCAAAGCTAAAGCTGCTGGTGGGGGAATCCATTCAGATACAGAACTCGATAAACAGAGATAGAGCTAGTGAGAGGCGGTCCGCCGCTACCGAAATACTAGCTGTAAATACATGGCCGACGATTGAGTTTAAACATAGCGCTAAACAATTTTACACCTCAGCGTCGCGGGGCGCGGAGCATGGGGCATTAAAGTACAGGCGCCGAGATTGATTGAAAACATGAATGAAAATGAACAGGTTTCCTTTCTTTTCCACTTTTTTTTGCTCTCTACTTGTTTCTACTGTTGTTATTTCCACAATGAGCATTGTTTATGCAGCCTGAGTGCGGCCAGGGCGGGTGGAGGTTGGCAGGCAAAGCGAGGCAAGCTGCACAAACTCCCACAGTCCGTCCGCACAGGTATTTACATATTTTAGTGATAAAAATCAACAAAAACCCAAAGCAAAGCTGGACACGGAATATGAACACGTGCGTGGCTAAAAAGACCAGGGTTTGCTTTCCTGGGGTGGCATGAGCTGCTAAGTGGTGGGGGATGCCCAGCTGCAGCTGGAACAGTTGAAACAGAGGAGGCCATGTTATAAACAGCAACTGCATTGATATACTTTACTCCAGTCCATTAACCAATAGAGCAGAGATTTGGTGTACAAGTGCTTGTGCTTGTGTTAAGGAATTCGGAAAGACTAATTTTCTTGAAATCGATTGAGTGGGAGCTGAGTTGGAGGGTCTGTGTGTATGTGGTTTGAAGAAACTTCAATATTTTACTTGTGAGACGCATAAGTCGAAACTTTAAGTGCTCCAAGTTCTGCTCTCCCTTAGATTTGTGTAGTTAATATAGGGATAACATTGTAGGAATAAGATTGGTCGCTGATGTAAGTGGGGCTACCCACTGTTCGAGCGAAAATGTATAAAAAATTCGTATAATATTTCTTTGCTCAACTGCAAATTGCTTCTAACAAAGAATGTGGCCTTTAAATAAGTTATCAAAAGTAATAACTGCTTAGCATTTCCCATAGTTCTTGTGTGTTTGTGTTCGTGTGTGTGTGTGTGTGTGTGTGTGGGTTTGGGTGAGCCCAATTTGCATGTCAGACAACCATTTAATCAAATTGAAATCAAATAATTTGAAGCCATAATGTGAGAACTTTGTCACTTGATGTTTTTATATGTTCTCTGTCCCTGGGAACCTATGCAATCTGTGCTCTCTCTGCTTGGATATTAAAGGGGCGTTTTTGTTGCCACACCCCTACGCCCCCACCCGTGCTGTGCTGAGTTAGCTATAAATCTACCTACCTTGAAAGTGTTTGAATTTCTTAACTAATTTGCCTTCCGCCTTATTTCCTTCCTCGACTATTTCCAGATGGCGCTCGATGGCAAGGCGATAATTAAGGAGGAGATTACTGACAAGGACGCATATGACGCGGCCACAGCGGCAGCAGCAGCGGCCGCCAGTACACCAACAGCTGCTCCGCCATCATCCACATCATCGGCGGCGGCGTCGGTGGCAACAAACACAGCGGCTGCAATTAGTCGGCGGCTGAAAGGTGAGTGCCATGCGGGGCTGATAACTGGGCAACTGGGGCCAGGCGGAGCTTACTTTAAGACGTTTAATTATCAGTAGCAGTAGCAGGAGCAGGAGCTGAAACAGAAGCACAAGTGCAGTCAGGCGACAGCTCGTTGGGCTTCACAACGATTGATGGTGTGAATGGCAGCAGCTGTGCGTGTGTGTGTGTTTGCGTGTGGCAAGGCAAAACAACAAGGATAGGCAAAGCGCAGATATTGGAATAGATTGAGCGGACTTTAACTAGATGAAGGTGGCTTGAAAGTCCAAAATGGCTTGTCACTATTAATGCGGTTGTTTTTTTTCTTTGCAAATCTTAGGCATTTCTGTCTCTTATATTAAGGAATGGCATATTAAATGGAATGGAATAGAAAAATCAGTTAATATTTACATAATTCTTTACAATTTGTTTTCACTCCATTAATGCATGCCTTTGTGATCTTCAGCCTTACTTTGTGTATATACAATCCGTATATACTCCACATTTCATCTTCAGATCTTCACAATTCCCATATACGAGTAAATTTTAATGTATTTTTCATACTTGTGGCTTCCCCTGCTCTGCTCGCCCACCACATCAGCGCAGAGCACAGCAAAAGCGGAGACATTTTGCTCTTATTTGTGCTGGTTGGTCTCTGTTCCTGGTCTTGGTCTGCTTATTTGCCATCGTTACTCTTCTACTCCACCTACACCGATGCCGCACTGCTGGCATTTGTTCCCAACAGCTCGCAGACAAAAAAGTATTGCCTGCTTTTAGGGGCTGCTGAACGTTTTGTGTGCTTTGCTTTGATTGTGGTGCGTTTCGCTGTTGGTGTTGTTGTTGCTGTTGCTGTGCGTACCTGTGGCACTTGCTGCGTCAATTCCCAGGCAAACTGGCAGACAGGCACAAAATGATGTGTGTGCCCTGCCATTTAAGGCGCTTAAATTGTTGTTCTTGTTGTTGCTTTTTGTTGTTTCAACCAGGGTCCTCTAATTAGCATTCAAAACTGAAAAAGCTTTCATGAAAAGCCAAACAAAACAAAACAAAACAGAAAAAAGACACCAACAGTTTTGTTTAACAAATGTTTGGCAAAAAGAAACGCCCACAATGCCAACAACAACTGCCAACTTCATGATTGTCTTTGCTGCTGCTTCTGCTGCTGCTGCTGCTATTTTTGCTGCTGATGATGATGATGATGATGATGACGACAATGATAATCAGCAAGTGCGCCTGCTGATGAATATTTGCCAAAATGATTGTTTTCCCAAATGACTATGCCGGCAACAGCAACAGCAACAGCAACAGCAACAGCAACAGCAGCAACAACAAAACCAACAAAACTAAACTTGCCAGCGTTTCGTTTTGTGCGCTCGACTGCAATCTATGGGACGCAGCTGTGCAAATTCTGTTTTCCACACATACACACAAATACACACACACACACACACACATCCATGATATACAAACAGACCCAGAGACACACGCGCACAGACAGGGATATGCAGGCTTCTACTACTACTACCACTATTATGGCCCCTGGCCATGGCCCAGGCCCTGTGGCCCTAAGCCCATGCTGCGTATACGTAACCCTTAATCGATGGCCCGAGCTCATGATGCCATGGCAAATGTTTCGCCAGCAGTTGAGGCTCCCACACAGCAGCAACAGCAACAGCAACTACAAACATTATGTTTTAGAAAATATGTGAATTGTCAACACAAAATTTTCGTAAATAGTTTTTCCGTGCCTCCTGTTGGCCACAAAAATAAAAAACACACATTTTTTGGGGTTTTAGTTTAGTTTCGGTTTAGTTGGGTTTGGTTTGGTTTGGTTTGGTTTTCCAGTGCTCAGTCCCAGCTGCAGATGCTGCTACTGATGCTCATGCTGGTTGGTTGCCCTCTCCCTGGAGAGGAGAGTTCCAACTTTGGGTCCAGTTGTGGTTTCGGCCAACACATACATTCGCATAAGAACTTTTAAGTCCAGCCAAGTGCAATATTTTACAATTGTACACAGATACCCACTGAGATAGTGTAGCAGAGTAGCATTTGCTCTGCCTCCTACCACCACCCAGAATCAGACCCACAGCCCCCACTACCCTCTGGCAGGCAATTACTGGTGAGCCTTGCCATGTGATCCATCATTGTCTATGTTTGGCGTTTGATAAGCGCCGCCGACTCAGTTGAGTGATGCCTCTGAATGTGTATGTGTGTGTGTGCGACTGTGTATATGTGTGTGTCCCTTCGATTGGCAAGGCGGTGGCTTGCCTGAATGGCTGTGAAAACACAGCCAGTTGCAGCTGTATCCACAATCATTATCACAAAAGCAAACTGTGCAGCAGCCGCATCATCATCAGCAGCAGCAGCAGCAATAGCAGTAGCAGCAACATCGACTGACTGCCATCATCATAGCACCAATTCACCCACCAATCCGCCCACCATCATATCCACACACACACACATAAACAATTTCCATTAGCTTGTGCAAACACTGTTTGTGTGAACGTTGTTTGGTCGTCTACTGGCAAAGACAGGCGACAAAAATTTGCAAAGCTTTGAAATAAAAAAATTTCGAATTAGCTTATCAACATTTCAAATAGTATATAAAAAGTTGTTAATTATATAAAATTTGAATGGATTAGACTATCTTTTTATAGTATATATCTAATACTAGATATCTGATAGCATCAGTTTCAACTTATAGAACCAATTGATTGTGGCTGTTTCTTTAAACGCGACCCAAATATATATGAGTGATGCAAAAGTTTAGCTGAAAATATATATTTCCGACCATATAAAGTATATATATTCTTAATAACCCCAGATCTTACAAGTCTTAAGAGCTACTGAGCTGAAATTCTTAAGTGATGATTTTTATATTTGCACACTGGTTCAATTTGAGATTCATCCGGATCGGATACAATTTCATATGGTTGCCATAGAACTAGCTGCTTCATGATAGGATGAAAATACAGAGTGCCATGATATTCATTCATATTCATTCTAAAATTGTAACTGATATAAATAATGTCAAGTTATCACAAGGCCAAAATGCGAGGAATGTCTTGAAACGTTATACGAGACGCAGCAACACGATTTTCATGCAAGAAACTCATCCTAGCGTTGTAATATGCTTCTGCCCGCAAGCAAATCATTGCCGGTTTTCTCTAATTTCCATCTTCTCAGTGTAAACCCGCTCAATTGCATTCAATTTATGGTGAAGCAAGCCAATATTTGTCAGAGTATGAAAATGTCTTGTCTATTAGCCAGCCAAATCATTTATGTTTTCATGTGTCGCATGTACGGAAGGCCTTCGACCATCACCCGTCGCCTGTCATACTCATCCTTAACGTTTTCTCGTCCATCTGCGCGCTGCTGCTGCGCAAAGGCGTTAAGCTTTTCATTTTTGAGCTACAGCCGAAGCCGACGCAGAGACGGGGATGGGGGCAGGAAGAGACATAGCAGAAGCTACAGCTGCAGCTGTAGCAGGATCATGGCCAACAGCACGTACTGCCACTACCACTACCACTACAACTGCCACCCATTCCTGGTGCTCCGCTTGGCTTGCAATTAGTGCGTGGCGCTTGATTTGCTTGCTTGGCTTGGCTTGCCCTGGCCTGGTCTGGCCTGGCTTGGCTTGGGGTGTAGTGGGATGGGCTGGGCTGAGCTTCCCGAGTTGTGTTTATGCTGCCGCCTACGACTGCGACTGCCTCCTGGCTTGTGCTCTTGTCCTGGCAGCGGGCGGCCAAAAATGTTTGCTAATTTATTTCCCATGTTCAAACAAATTTGTTAATGTTGCCAGTTGCTAGTCTATGCTGTTGCCCCCTCTGCCTTTATTCCGCTCCCACCGCTTGGTTGGAGACAAGTGCTGTTGCTTGTTGTGGTCACCAATATATATATATATATATGTATATATATATATATATGTACATATTTGTTGTGTTTGTGCTGTTTTGCTGATGCAGTTTCCGTGCCCAGTTCTTGCGGGAGCTGCTAATGCATTTGTAATGCGCTCGGCCTGCACATCCTGATCCTGATCCTGTGTTTGTCCAGTTTGAGCTTGCCTTGTTTTGCTCTTCCTGTACCCTCCTCAAGAGGGAAACGCAAGATGTGCCTTAGCCCTTTTTGTAGGAGGGGGCATTACATCTTCGGCTGGCCAGGAGTTCGTATCTTATGCCTATTTATAATAATAAACTAACAAGTTTCCACTCTGTTAATCTCTTCTCATTTCAGCCAACTGCAGCGGCGGCAGTAACAGCAGCAACGGAGACAAGAACTCATCCTCCAGCGCCAAAGACATGACCATGTCCATGTCCACATCAAATGGCAGTCGAGAAAGGGAGCGTGAGAGGGAACGTGAAAGGGAGCGGGAAAGAGATCGCATGTGTCGCACACCTCCACCGCCAGAATCGCCACCAGAGTCGGCCCGACAGAACACGCCCAGATCTCCGCATTCGCCAGTATCTCATCATCACCATCAGCAGCAGCACTTGCATCGAGCCTCCGTATCGCCGGTGATCAACGGCTCCTCATCGGCCACATCACCCACTCCACAGGGCGGTTCTCAGCATGCAGTGGCAGCTGCCTCACTAGTGGCCGCTCATGTGGAGCAAGCTCGCCTGGTGTCCAAGATGCGCAAATTTCTCGGCGCCCTGGTGCAGTTCGCCCAGGAACAGGGTCAGCCGGAGATCAGTGAGCGCGTGCGTGCGCTCATCCTGTCGCTGTGCAGCGCCACCATTTCCATCGAGGAGTTTCGACTGGCCCTGCAGGAGGCCATCAATCTGCCACTGCGCCCCTATGTGATGCCCCTGCTTAAGAACAGCATAGCTCTGATGCAGCGAGAGATACTGGGACTGGCCAGGGCCACCAACCAGTCAGCCCTGCAGTATGTGACCAGCAACGAGCAGGCGGTGATGGAATTTACTCCGCATGGCGTGGCCAGTGCCGAGTTCGGTGACATTTTTGTGCAGCTAGAGGCTCCGCCGGCGGCCAATGGAAATACAATTGGCGGTGGAGCCAGTGCAGTGTTCAAACGGCGCTCCTCAGATTCAATGATGGAGCATGGCGGCCACAATGGCCTGCAGGAATGGAGTGAGTATATGGCCAGTGGAGGCAGTACCGGGGCAGGCGGTTATCCACCGCCCAGCAAGCGTCTAGCCATGCATCCTGCCCACTCCGTGTTGGCCTATGACTATGGCGGCGATGTGGCCGCCTCTGCTGCCAGTTTTATGCAGCGGGACGAACGTGAACTACGACATGCCGCACCTCCTCCACCACAAGTGGGAGTGGGTCGTCCGAATCCCAACCCTAATCCAAATGCCAGTGCAGCTGGTGCTGCAGGTAGTGGCGGCGGCGGAGAAGAAGAGTGGAAGAACATACACACCATGCTCAACTGCATCTCGGCTATGGTGGACAAGACCAAGCGCGCCATCACGATACTTCAACAACGTGGCATTGAGCCGCAGCATGCCAACAGTAGCCAGGACCTGACGCCGGCGGCACTCGCCGAGCTCCGTCGCCAAACCGAGGAGAAGGTGGCCGAGTTCAAGCGCAATGCCGAAGATGCCGTTACACAGGTAGAGGAAGGAAATCCTGTAGAATATCTCGTATACTTACACTCTCATTTTCTACTGTAGGTCAAGCGGCAGGCGGTGATTGAAATCCAAAGAGCTGTGGTGGCAGCTGAGACACGAGCCGCTGAGATAATGACACAGGAACGCTTGCGCATGGAAAAATTCTTCATGGAGATGAGTCGACATTCCAGTGGAGAACGCGACTTGGACAACAAGTCACCATCCATGGCCAGCGGGCAGAATGTAAGTATGACTATATCAACTAAGTAGATACCCTTCCTCAATACTCTATCATCAACAGGGCAGCACTCTGCAACAGCAATGCTGGAATTGTGGACGCAAGGCCACCGAAACCTGTTCCGGCTGTAATATGGCTCGTTACTGCAGCGCCTCGTGTCAATACAGGGACTGGGACAGTCATCATCAGGTATGTCCTCCCTTTCTCCAATTCTGCCCGACGACGTTTACTAACAACTATTGTTTCTTTCTTACACAGGTCTGCGGCAACTCCCGAGCCAGCGAGCTGAGTGCTAAGCACCTTCATTCGGCCAGCAGCCTGAGGAGTGCAATGGCCACCCGTTCCCCACCCACGCCCACTTCGGCAGCAGCTGCAGCTGCGGCTTCCGCGCATTTGCAAGCGGCCGCCGCGGCAGCGGTAGCAGCTGGGACACCAGCCGGCGCAGCCGTTGCAGCTGCAACATCTGGTGGTGGTGGAAGCGGCGGTGTTGGTGGTGGTGGAGTGACTGGCGCAGCTGTTGCCGCTGCCACTCCCAGTGCTTTGGTGCCCAATGGACTGGGCTCTAAATGACGCATTCGCATGATGAAACCCAGGAAGAAGTACTTGTGCTAGTCAAATTAAATGGAATTGGATGAATGCGCAGGGATGGAGCAAAATGAATCCTTGCCGCAGATGTGCACCAATTCATACACATATACATATACATACACATACATACATATTATTATGATATGCAGAGTTATCTTAAAAAGTTATAATTATCAAAAGAAAAACAAAAAAACAAGAAAATGAAAACTAAAAGAGAAGAAAATTAAATGAAAAGTTATCAACATTATTCAAAAATAGTTTTCTAAATGCACGCGCTAAGCTTAAAGATACATTAGTTAAAGAAGCAACTTCAACTAAAATCCAGTTACAGATACAGATACATTTTGTGTATTTCCATTGCATTTTTAAACATTAAATATTTGCATTGAAAACAACAATAGAAAAACCAAAAATATTACAAAAGGAAAATTGACAATTGAGTGAGTTGATGATGTTTAAACATTAAGCTAACACAATTGCTATTATTTACTTTTGTGTTGTTAAAATATTTTACATTTAAAATGCATTTAATTTGAATTCAAATGTTCAGTTAGAAACTAACTAACTCACTTAAACTGTTATCAGAATAAAATAATAAAAATTAAATAGAAATTGTTTAAAGAATATTTAAAAGCAGCACACTTGAGCAACAAAATAATAAGCGCACACCATTTACATTCACATAAATAGTTAATAATAAAAACAAAAACATTGATAAATATATATAAATGCAGCACTAACAAAATAATATTGAATTAAAAACCACTGTAAGTACTTAGGCAACCAAAAAGAAATCAAATTAATTAAATATAGTAGTTTTTATTATTAAATTCATTTGTATTACTATTATTATTATTACATACGACAAAATATGATGGCTAATTTATTGACTTAAATATAATTTATTGATTAGTATTTATTGTATTTTCTAATATGAATACCTAAAAGCGTACTTTTACTATAAACACAACAAAAAAACAACAAAAAACAAAGCAAAACAAGTAAATGTTACAAAAACTACAGAAAAGGCTAAAAGAAACCCAAGAAATAAAGTGTTTTAAACCAAAAACTTACATTCAAAATTACATTTCAATTTCTACGAATTTCGAATTTCGCATGCAGCCTAAAAGCAGGCAGCACAAAATGCGACCATGATTTGCGCATTAGTGTGGGAGACGACGGACTGCGACTGCACGAGAACATGTGCATGTGTGCGACTGTGTGTGTGTGTGCTACAAAACCACAAACTACTGTGATGAAATTTCAATTATCGTCACTCAGCTGTGCCAAATGTGTGTGTGCGTGTGTGTGTGTGTGTGTGTATGGCACACCTGCTGCTGTCGCATTGCAAGCAAGCAAAAGCTCGTTAGTGAATCGTTTCGTCTCGTCTCGTCTTACCACCCCTTGGCAGCACCCACAACATTTGTTGCACACCCACCCAAACGCATACATACTTGCTTTGTGGCTGCCACATGCACACAAACACACCCACACACTTAGAGATAAGGCCGCTTGCCTTAACTTTACTTTTGTCTAGCTACTGCTGCCGCCGCTCTGTGCGCTTTTTGCCTCTCAACCCTTCAACGTGGCAAACAGAACAACGATGATGATGATGATGATGGCATTTTGCTACCTGAGTGATTTTCTAAAGCCGGGCCCCACATCCCCACACAACTCCACTCCGCCTCTGACCAACCAGAGCAGACGCAGACCCAAAGACCGACTGTCGACAGTCGTTGCCATATTCAAAATAGCTGCACGTCCAGTGTACCTTTCGGTATCCTGGCTGACTGGCTGCCTACCTGGCTGGCTGCATATGCCATCGCTCCTTGTGCTGTGTATGAGTGTGTCCCTTTGATTGTCCCCTTGTCCCCCTTATTCGCTTTACCCCTTTGTGTTAGCTTCTATTTAACATGCAGTTATCGTTTGTTATCGCCAGCAGCCACAGCTCAGTTCGAGGTTCGAGTTTGGTTCAGCTCAGCCCAGACAAACACAAACAGGCATGGACATGTTGTCAACGGCAATAACAGAGGTAACATAGGATAGAACAAAGACAGAGAGGAACGAGAGGCACATAGAGCAGAAAGTGGCATACGTGACTTGAGGCCAAGCCGAAGGGAATATGCTCTTACAGGAAAGCTTAAGCTTTACAGGATTAATGGGACAAGGCATGCTGGAAGACTATTTGTAATCAATCAGCAAGAGGAATATCGTCTTATTACATTGGGAAACCATATACGCTCTTCATATAAAAGTCAATCCCAAAGAAAGTATAGTATAGGACTGGAAACTTATATATATTTGTGGATACTCACCGTCACAGGGCTGAACTGAGATTCACATATGTTCGAAAGATTCATAAAGTTCGAAAATTAGAGGTTTGAACTCATTAAACTCTCGTTGCGGGTTCAAAAATTGGTTCCACTACTTTACTCAATTCAATCTCTATGAAAATTATATTTATATAGAACTGGTTCAGCTTATGGTTCGACTTACAAAGAAGAACAGTCGAACAGGGCTTGCAGCCTTGTTAATGGTTCAGTTAACTATATATTAAGCCAAAAATGTTCTGTATATTATAAATATTTCTCATTTATTTTGAGCATGTTCTAAAAAGCTTATCCTCTAAAACTATGTAAACACTAAATAATTTCCGCTCGTTCAAGAAATCATTCGCTTTAATTAATTTGTCAAACTGCTTCACGTTGTCCACATACCTTTTCTACTCTATAATTGTTATTGTTATGTGTGCTTAAGATTATTTTCAACTTCAATCGACACCAGCCAATGCATTAACATTAAAAACATTAAACTTCATTGGCGCAAATTTTAATTAAAAATGCCTGGCAACTAGCGCACAATGAGCCCGCCCCGTTCTATAGCATTCGGGGGATCTTGGTCTGTGTCTGGCATTACAAAATATTCATCATAAGTGGCGCACAGTCAAGCTCAGCTGGATTTGGGGGCATATCAGGGAGAGGCGCAGAGGCAAGCTGCCAGGCAGGCAGGCAGGCAATTGTGCCATTTCAATCGACATCTGTTACTGATTTCAAAGAAACTTTTGTTGACAACACAAACAAATGCCAAACGCAGCGAGTAGGAGCGAGAGGGCGCCAGGGAGAGGGAAACCAACAACGCCAATGTCGCCCGAGGGCCCAGAGCTGAGCCTGAACCTGAGCCCGAACTCTGGGCAAGGTACAAAATGTTTGACGCTTGCCTGCGCACGACTCCAGCCTCGTTGCCGACGCCGACCCACTCAATACCCGGACTCACGTGTGCCCGTGGCCCAAAGTGCCGCACAGCTGACGTTAACGTTATCAGCAAGCGGGACTCTGACTCGCTCTCTATGTGGGTGAGTATATGTGTGTGTGTGTGTTTTGTTTTTGCCGGCTACAAACAAAGTTGACTGAGGTTGCCTGCATTTGAAGGCTGTGCAGCAGCAACAGCAAAAGCAAGCACCAGCAGCACAGAAGGTTGACGAGGGGGGGTGTGGGTGTGGGTGTATGTGTATGTGTGCGTGTTTTTGGCGGCGCCATTGTCGATAATAACGATGGACTGGGGTGTGGAATTGGGTTTTGGGCAGAGGCGGAGGCGGAGGCGGAGGCAGCTGGCAAGTTTGCCGTCAGTGTTGCCTGCTTTTGTGCGCGTAACATGTGTCAATTACAGGCAAACACACATAGAGTTCATACACACACACAATCACACACACTCGCAGTTAGTTTTGGTTCTCGCTCTCACCGTCTATAACTCAAAAAGCTGCCCAAAAAGTATGCGCACATTTTTTATATACGCGCCCAGCCCGAAAGTATGCACATATTTTTTATATTTCTGCCTGCCGGCATTTGACAGCTAAAGCTGACGACGCCGACGCTAACAGCGCTGCTGCTTTATGTTAATTTATTTTGGCATTGGCATTTGTTCTGGCGGTGGGTGCGAGAGAGCGCGAGTGCGACAAATTGGCTCTTGGCTTCGTTTTTCTTTTTTGCGTTTCTTTATTTTGTGTTCCCATTTGGATCTATAAAATGAGCTTAATTAAAAATGTCACAACTCCCTTCTTGTTTGAGAGGCGTTATTAGCTCTAATGGCTAAGAGCAGTTAGCACTGGCAGTAAAATGTATAAGTATTCATGCTAGACTATGCCGTAATATATGGAAAGGTTAAGAGTCAAAATGTAAAATGAGAAAATGTACTCTAAACAGCGCATAAATTTAGGAAAATAATGGTGTAATTATTTCATTCTGAAGCTTTTGGTACTGTGTGTTTTATGATTTAGTTGTTTCATCAATTTGATCATCAATTTGATTAAATGGCAACTATATGGCAACTATTTATATAACCTGGATGAATCAAACACACAAACAATATATAAAATAATTTGCACGTATTTTTTACTATTATTATTCTTAGTGAAGCACTAATTTCAGCTTGTAATCCAATCTGACAGAAGGGAAATTCTTAAAATACAAAAAAAATGTTCTGAGCGGATTTATAGAATGAAGTACACATCGCTATGTTTTCCTTTTGGAAAAACTATTTTGAGCTAAATACTTTGAAACCTATTCGAAGTATATATACTATATACTTCCTAGCAATCATGTTTTCAGTTCTGAATAATAAAAGAAGGCGTCTGAGTTGTGTTGAGTTTGAACTATTTCTCATAAATAGCCAAAGAAATTGTTACTACAGATAAAAGATTGATTGGTATAGCAAATACTATTATGTTCCACAAATTTATAATTTATAATACAATTTATTATTAAAATAAAAATCCTATTTCTACTAAGACCAAGTCTTACACTCGTCTGTTCGTATTTCAGTGCATACAAGAGAGGATTGCAGGCAGGTTCTAGTCTTACATAGCCATACCCTTGCAAAAGCCTTCTTCTTCCGGTTGCCTTAAGTTCAGCGATATGCAAAATCTGTATTATATATTTTTAACGCTATCGTTAGTGTTTTATATAAAAACAAATTAATACAACCACATAGATTTGGGTAATTTCAAGAAGTGTGTGCTGTTTTTTGAACATTGAACGCCGACAAGCCCTCTCTAATAACCTTCTTATAGTTTGTATATAATTAAAGCTTAGAACATTTGACACCCTCGAAAGTCTGCCTCAACTGGGGATTCAGTGGAGCCCACGATCATTGAGTAGCAGAGAGCGAACGATTGTGATTGTGATCTCTCTCTGGCTTCCTCTCTGTTGGATACCAGCTGGCAATGGCAAATGCTCATAAATAGACGCAGTGGCTCAACCATGGTGCTCAGTTGCGCGTTCCGTTTATAGCAGGACAGATCGTCTACCTCTGTTGCTACAAGTTGTCTCCCATTTGTTTACTGTTCAGTGGTTGTTCGTTAGAACCGTTCGTTCGTGTTGTTCTTGTTGGTGTTATTGTTGTTGTTCCGGCTGTGGTGTAACGACAAGCAGAGTGCAAAAAGTATGTCAATTGATGGTGAACGCAATGAGTGCGATAAAACTAGTTTCTAACCTTGAATATTGTCAAACTGAGAATTCAAATGGAAACCCAGACCGAGACCCATGTAAATGTAACCAAAGCCAAGTAACTCGAGTGCCAAGAAGTAGAAGTCGCTTGGCGAGTTGCCTATGTGCCTGGCATATGGAATAAGTCAAGGTCCCGTTCGTTAACTAACGTCATCATCGCGCATTGGCATGGACGCCATTTGAACATGATCATGAAACAACATATCCATATACATAGGGTCTACTTAGAGTGCTTGTCCTCCTCTCTTTCTCTCCATCTCTCCTTCGCTAGCTAATCAGTAGCAATGAACTTTGTTTTGCTTGTCAGTTGGCAGCCTTAACCCTTGTGTTTATTGTTTGTCAGCTGAGCGTGTGTTCGGCTGCAATTAACATTAAGTTATCTGGAACGATAAACAACACTATGGCGAGATATTGCAATATATTATACCCTGCCATTTGGCTAATCAGCTGCTACTGAAATCAAGCCTCAAGTGTTCTGGCTCTTTGATTACACGCTTTCCATTGTATTTTTCCAGTTATTCTTTCTGTGCTTCAAAAAAAACTTTGCCGGCAAGCCAATGGCAAAACAACAAAAAGGCATAAAAAATACGTCATATATATATGCACCTGGCGTATCAGCTGTTTGCAACAAGGCTGGTTCAATGCCTGCCTGTGGTAGGGGCTTGGGATTTCGCGAAGATAAGATTTGCATTCAAGTAGGCAGTTTATAAAATTTGAGCGTTCATTCAACTGATTAAATTAATCTTAGAGAAGTTTATGAAATTTCGGCTAGCACTGAGACAAGTGTTAAGATAAGCACGCTAGTTAGTGCTCATAAAACGTTTAATAGTTTCTAATCTTTAAAACAAATTGAAGCTGATTAAGATAAGTGGGGCCAATATTGTTTAAATTATTGCTCAAATCAGCTGAATAAACTAAATACAAATAAAAAAAAATAATGCAAGCAGATTAAATAGAAAAAAAAATAGTACAGTCATTCACTTATGAGCAAAACAAAGCAAATATATGTATATATAAATGCGATTTGAATATGTTTGCTTTGTAAATCTAGATCATAGTAATTATATATAATTATTTATGGTAGAGCTGATATATAATTATATGATTTTAGATTATATTGTTGTTTGTTTTAATGGAATTTTATATATATTTGATACATATATTCGATATAAACTGGAAAAAAGTTTGGCTTTACATTGATTATCACAGCGCGCATGTCCACATTTTCGTCGCGGTCATGTCTATATGATCGGAATTTGTGATCATTGTCATTGTTTATATTAAAATCAAAGTTATTGAAAATAATACAGGAATGCTTTTTCCACAATTCCCATTAAAGATATATGTATATATGCGATTCTATGGTAGCTATACATGTATGTAAGACATATATCGACTATCCTCATCATATTACTCACTTCAGCAAAAAATTTAACTTCTCTTTTTGGTGTCACTTGCCAATGAATTAAATTTCCAACAGAGATCATCGCTTTACAAAATAACCATTAAATACGATCATCAATGATAACAACTATAGCTCTTAGCGATCATCTCACCAATCAGCGAGTAGGGCTCCACCCTCTGGGAGTTCTAAGTCCGCGGTCGTAAATCTTAAAACTGACCTAGCCAACTTTAAAACATACAGACTTTTGTAAACAACACAGACAGACTACCACAGACATACTTTGGAACCATTTTAATTACCTATTTGAGTTAAAATGTCTGAAAATTTACATATTCAGGCTGCTTTTAATAGTTTAGTCATTCGAAAGTTCATTATAAACCTGACTTGTGTTGTTCAATGTTGACCGCAAGCAAGTTTTCGCACCGCAACCCATCACTGCTCACTCATATTTATGTTGTTTAATAAGTACCCATAGTTCAGGTTGAAACACACACCCACAAACATTAACCGTGTCATGCTCATTTAGATAACACTTGTGTTCCACATTTCTATAAGTTGCAATCTAAAATCGTGGCGATACATTCAAAATCCCAGCGCCGTTGCTTATCAGGCGGCCCTACCATACCCAATGTCGATAAGCATTCAACATTTAGTCATTTAGTCGCTTTTCGCAGGTCTTCACAGTTAGTCCCTGATTTTCAGTATTTATATCCTATGAGAAATAGTTGACTCTGAGGCACTTGTCAAGCGGTCGTCAAGAGGGGGGTCTGGGTTTCCATAACTGACTCCAACCATGTCTGCTTTGCTTTGGCTAATTGATTTTGCCTTTAATTCAAAGTGAGCGAAAAGAGCGAGGGTCCAAGAGACCTTAACCAAAACCAAAAGACGGAGGACCGCCACCACGTGGATGAGGAAGAGGCAGGTGGCAAGAAGATGGAAATACTCGTGGAGCTGAATATGAAGCAGAAGCTTGCCACCCGTCTGGGCATTCTGCTGGTGGGCGCTGTCATTTTTAGCATGTTCTCTTGGGATAGTGTCTGCGCCAGTCTGACACTGGCCGCATTGCTGGCGCTGCTGATACGGAGTCCAGCCTTGGTGTACGCTCTGGTGATGACCACGGACAGGGATTTCAGGTGAGTGGCCAGGGGATTCCCAATAAATTTCATTCTCATCCAATGACTGTTTTTGCAGAGCCTTCTATCGCTTTGTGGCCTTGAACTTGTATTTGCTGCGTATGGATCGGAAGGGCTACACTGTGGCCAAGTGCTTCCAGGAGGTGGCCCGCTCCCAGCCGCACAAGGCGTGCTTTGTGATGGATGATCGACGACTCAGCTATGAGGAGGCCCTGGAGTTGAGTCAGAAAATTGCCGGATATTTCCAGGAGCAAGGCTTCAAGTCCGGCGATTGCGTGGCGCTGCTTATGGAAACCCGTGTGGAGTATCCCTGCATTTGGTTGGGCCTCTCCCAGCTGGGCGTGATAACGGCCTTGATAAACACACATTTGCGTGGCGAATCGCTGCTGCACTCAGTGCGCGTGGCCAATGCCAAAGCTCTGATAGTGGGCAGTGAGCTGACGGACGTACTCGAGGCCCTGCGCAATGACCAGCAGTTGCGTGAGCTGCGCATATTTCAGTATACGGAGGAGCAGCTGCGAGGCATGAAGGGCCATGAGCTGGCCATTGGTGCCGTAGACTTGAGCAGCGCCTTGCAGCAACAGTCCGCTTATCAGTTGGATGGCGATCAGCAAACTCATGAGAGTGCTCGATCCAAGCTTATGTACGTCTATACCTCGGGTACAACCGGCCTGCCCAAGGCGGCGGTGATCACCAATCTGCGTTTTCTGTTCATGACAGCCGGCACCTTCTACATGCTGCAACTGAGGAGTGACGATGTCATCTACAATCCTTTGCCACTGTATCACACGGCTGGTGGCATAGTGGGCGTGGGCAATGCCATCCTCAATGGTTCCACTGTGGTGCTGCGCAAGAAGTTCTCCGCCTCGAACTTCTGGCGCGACTGCAACCGGCACAATTGCACTGCAGCTCAGTATATTGGTGAGCTGTGCCGCTATCTCTTGGCGACTTCGTACACCCAGGAACAAAAGCAGCATCGCCTGCGCATCATGTATGGCAACGGTCTGAGGCCGCAGATTTGGACGCAGTTTGTCGCGCGCTTTGGCATACCCCAGATCGGCGAGATCTATGGTGCCACCGAGGGCAACTCCAATCTGCTCAACTTTACGAGTCGCATAGGTGCCATTGGCTTTGTGCCCATTTACGGCCGTACAATCTATCCTGTGCAGGTGCTGCGCTGTGATGAGGACACCGGTGAAGTTCTTCGCGATAGCAAGGGTCGTTGCATCCGCTGCGTGCCAGGCGAGGCGGGCTTGCTGGTGGGCAAGGTGGACCCCAGGCGTGCTGCCAGCGCCTTCCATGGCTATGCGGACAAGGGTGCCTCTGAGAAGAAAGTCTTGCGAAATGTGTTCTCCAAGGACGATGTGTTCTTCAACTCTGGCGATATGGTTGTCTGTGATATACTGGGCTATTTCTACTTCAAGGATCGCACTGGCGACACCTTTCGCTGGCGTGGCGAAAATGTGGCCACCCAGGAGGTGGAGGCCATTATCACCAATTGCATTGGACTCAGTGATTGCGTGGTCTTTGGAGTGCCGGTGAGTTTGCCAGGAATTATGTGCATTATGAGCGTTAACCGAATTTATTGCTAATCCTAATTTAGATTCCCCATGTGGAGGGCAAGGCGGGCATGGCTGCCATTGTGGATCCCGAACGTAAAGTGGACATGGACTACCTTTCCGTGGTGATACGTGGCAGTTTGCCTCCCTATGCCCGCCCGCTGTTCATACGCCTCCTGGATGAGATACCCCGAACGGCCACCTTTAAGCTGAAGAAACGTGAATTGGCTTTGGAGGGCTATGATATTGCAAAGCTAACGGATCCCATTTACTATCTGAATCGCGATGGCATTTACCGCCAGCTCAACAGAGAGCAATATGAGGCCTTGCAGGCGGGCAAGGCGGGTCTGTGAACCTGGGCATGGTCCAAGCTGATATTTGTAGTCATAGCCATAGTGTTAGCCAAAGCCATAGCCATAGCCTGATGTACTTTTTATGTTTTAACCAAGAAAGTTCTAAAAAAATGTTTATTGTAAAAGACGAGGAGAAGAAGAAGAAGAAGCTATGGAAAGAACAAAAATAAAACGACTGATACTGATGATAACGTTGTTGCTGTTGCTGTTGCTCTTGTTGTTGTTGTTGTTGTTGTTTCGCGTTTGCCTTAGCCAAAGCCGGACGCGTTTCTGGGCCATAAAATGGCAGCTTAACCGATAATGGCCGCCAATACGTTTTACTGCCAAGTAGAAGGAAACAGCTTTCGCTCGCTGCTCGCCGTTCGCCAAGATATATCGAAAGTGTTAAATCCCCAAGATTAAGTTCTCGCTCATTGGCAGCTGCTGTGGCCGCCGCTACTGCTGCCGTTTGCTGCTCCTGCAACATTAACGCCATTTCCGCTCGCTAGCGGCAGCTGCGACTGCGACGATGCCGTGCTCCAACTCGCACTCTAAGATAAACGATGTGCAAAATCCCGTACAAACAACAACAAGGCACAAGGCTGAGCAGAGCCAGGGGGAAATGAGCTGTGAGGCACAGGGACATAGAGCTGCAATTGGGCAAGTGGCAACCGCAAGCTGCGCTCAGCATCGTACCAATATCGATGTCGATGGCGAATGGCGAAAAAGTTGTGGCAAGCAATCATAAAAAACGAAAAAATGGTAACAATGGGGGTGGGGAAGAGAATAGGGGAAAGACGGCAGCTGCAACTAGAAGAAGTGCTTACTTAGTAATGGGAAGCTGGAAGCGTTGAAAAACGCAGGCAATTTTAAGTGAGATTTAATATAATAATTTTTGTTTCTCTTGCAAATTGGAGGAGAAATTTGTATGTTAGCTGAAAATTTGTTGTAGATCGGGAGTATATAATCGGGAGTATATAACCATAGCTATCTTACTTTCAATGACAAGGTCATAGATCGATCATACTTTACAGTGGCAACTACATATCAGAAGTTACACTTTAAAAATCTTACAATTTTCTGGGTTTATTTTACCATTGCCCTTTTATGGTAAATTCAACTACAACCATTGGTTAATTTTACCCAGAATTCTTGTTTGTATGTATTGCATAAATCGATCTACTCAGCCGACAAAATAATCGTGTAATCGCCTTTCTAAAAAGTTGATTAATTTCTATAAGAACTTCTACAAATTCTGGAACATACGAAATTCTGAAGTTTAATGAGATTTTGAACTGATTTTAATTTGAACAAAAAATACAATTTGAATTAGTTTGACTTAACAATTTTCAGTATTTTCTTAAATTCTTCCTTTAAAATACTTATAGCTTATGGTTAGTTTATTAGTACCTCGATGAAATTGAGAAACCAAGATATTTTATCTCTATATCTATCTAAGAATATGCGTTTCGGATTCAATAAGCTTCGCTGAAAACGAAAACCAGTAAAACTGCGGAGCACATATAAAGTTGCATTGGCTTGAATAGCACCAGAACAGTTGTTTCACAGCTGCCAATCTTCCGCTCCAACGACGCACCGTTGCCCCTCGTTGCCGTTGCCAGCGTCATCAACATCGCCATAAACAACATGGCAGTTGTTGTGGGCTCAGGCAAGAGTGCAAGCTTCAGAGCAAGTGCAAATGCAAGTGCAACTTGTTCATGCATACGCTATCGTCTAGCTAATATCAATAAAAAATACAACACAAACAACAGCAACAACAACAACAGCAGCTGGCAAGTTTGCGTTCGCGTAAGGAGAAAAATTAAAAATTTTTCAATAATTTTTCGAAATGTTTGACAACGTCGCCAGCATCGAGTCATCGACATCACCCATACGCCACCGCCACCCATTCACATTGTGGCGTTCCTTTTGGGTAGCTTTTTTCGCTGTTTGCTTTTGCTCATTTTGGTGGTGCTGGCAGAGTGAAGGAGGTAGATGTGGAGTTGGCGGGCAGGCGGGCGGGTGTAGGAGTTAGCGCCACAGCTGCCATTGGAATTTCAAAGCTATTAAAACGCTGCCAGTGGAGCTACAACCAAACGGGCTCCATGCTGCTCAGCAGCTCCTTCAACATTGATGCTGTTGTCGTTGTTGTCGGTGTTGTTGTTGTTGTTGTTATTGTTGCTTTTGCTGTTGCTATGTAACTGTTGCTGTTGCTGTTCTCACACAGAGAGAGTATGTGAGCTTTATTGAGAAGTTTCAGGCAGTTTAAAGAATAGTTTGCATTGAAAAATATGAAACCAAATATCAGGATGCCATTTATGGATCCTAGTTTGTAATTATGTAAATTATCCAATAAGAAAACTCTTTGATTTGACTATGAAAATATGTATATAAACTGAATGAGAGCCAAACTATGGTAGCTGCGATTGAAGTTGAGACCAATATCTTGTAAAATTCAAGCCCCGTAAATTTCACTAAGAATGATAATGATGAAGTGTTTCATGTCTGTCAAACGAAGCTTCTATGATTTCATTTATAATTTGAGCTACAATCAAAGAGTATCCAAACTTTGCTCTTCACAATTTCATCCTTTCCACCAATAGTTTTCCCTTCTAGTTGTAGCTGCTGTTGCCGCTTCTCTTGCTTGGCATGGCGTTTGGGTTTGGGTTGCTATTGCTAGCTTGTATGCATTTGGGCTTAAAGGTTTTGCTTGCTTTTGTTTTTATGTGTCTCACTATCCACGTCACACAACCGCCCAGCCTCAGCCCCCCCGCCCCTAACATCCTCTAGCTGGTGCTGGTTAAAGCTCTGTCAGTTTGTGCTAATTACATTGCACCTGTGCGTGACGTTTGATGTTGGCCTGTCGAGTTTTCCGAACTGTCGTTTGTGTTTGTTGTGTGTTTTGTGTTTGTATGTGTTTGCTTAGGTTGTTTGGTTTTTGGGAGGCCAACAACTGCAGCAACAGCAGCTCCAACAAAAATTAATTAAAAGCCAACGTGCGGCAATGCAATTAAATTCGATTTGGCTCAGCCTGAGCATTTGTAGTTGAGGCTCGGTCTCAGGACTCAGGACTCAGCTGGGCGGCTGTTGTTGACATCATTTAATACAACAATACAGCAAAATTATATTTCAAACACACACACACACATCACAAAGTTCACACAATGCAACTGCCAGGCGGGTTCCCCCCTTTCCCTTTCCCCCATACGTTAGTGGGCTGGCTTTTGTTTTGTTTTTGCTCTTCTTGTTTTTGTTTTTGTTTTTTTTACAAAGGTTGGCAGCTGTTGGCTGATCTGCCTATTTGGTTTTGCGCTCTTTCTCTGCATGTGTGAATGTGTTTGTGCAAAATGGCTGCTGAAGCTGCTGTTGGCATGCCACTGTGCCAGTGTGCATGTATGTGTTTGTATGTTTGCTTGCCGGCTTCGTTAACCTAGCCCCTAGCCTTCGCTCTCGCCTCTTTTGCCATTCCTTTCGTTTCGTTTCGTTGTTGATTCGTGGCACCTTTTGGATTTGACAGTTTTGTAATTAACTGCAGTCAGCATGTGCGGCATTGGCAGCAGTAACAGCAACAGCGACGCCAACAGCAGCGGCAGCAGCGGCAACCAGCCAGCAAAATGTGTTGCATACTTTCAGGCTGTACAATCGAAATTGCCAATAAGCGAGCAAAGTAAGACGTAGGACAACGACAACGGCGTCATTTGGCGTTTTAGAGAGCAATTAGTTTTCGTTGAAAAAAAAAAACTTCAGCTAACTTTAAGCAAAAGCCTCAATTCAAATTTATATATAGAAATATATACAAAATGCCAAATTAATCATTTTTACAGGCTTTGAATGAGTCTGACTTAACTGAAAACTAGTAAAAGACAGAGAAAATTTAAAAAATATCGCAACAGAAGATTTAAATGCATAATATAAGAATTAGTAGCTATGCATCCCAATTCCAATTGCTTTCACAAACTTGTGCTAGAAGCCATAATAATATATATTTATAAGCCATTCCAAGTTGGCCGCAGCTGCTTGGATCGTACATTGTCCACCAGTTGGTCAAGCAGCATCAGCTAACGACAGTGCTGAACCAAAACTGTCCACACAAGCCGCATATGTTTAAGGCAGCAGCATCACTTGGCTTGGCTTAGGTCCCATCTTCTTTTGGTCCAGGCTTTGCTTGTTGCTGATACTTCAATTGCCAACTGTTATTGTTGTTGTTGTTGCTGCCGCTGCTGCTGTTGTTTTTTATGGCTTTCAGCCCACACGCCTGACGGCCTTTATGCGCCCGCATATTAAACAATTATTGCCAAATGGCAAACGACAGCTGCGTTGTGTCGCCCATCGATGTCGTCAGTGTGGGCTTGCCAGCATGGCTAAGCGGCGATGGTGGGGGCGGGAGCATGAGTTGGAGCCACAGTAAACGGCCTATGTTGGCCACGTTGCCTACGTTTTTTACCACAGTAAAGCAGGACATGGACAGGATGGAGCAACAGCAAAAATTGTGCTCCACCTACATCCCCCTCCACATCCACATTCAGCTTCTGCTTCCTCAGCTTGATGGTCTTGCATTGGGCTTTGCTTACTATAACGGTATACTGTTGCTTTTTTCGCGTTTCAGCGTCTGCTGCAATTTATGTGTATAAATGACAAAAGTACCGTTATTTATGGCCAGCAACCGCAACGCAATTTGGCAACACTTGTTGGCCAATTGGCAAAAATGTGAAACGAGCTGAGCTAACCGAAAGGAAAAACCTATACAAATATATACAATGTATATGTATGGCTGTGGATGTATGTGTGTGTGTGTGTGTGTATATGTATATTACAGCCATGTGTATTTGGCATATTGTCTAATATATATGGAGATGCACATCCAAATGTATCAAAGTAAGACAACCGAATCACATGCTGAAGTAGAGCATGCCCTTTGAAATTAATATTTTACTTTAAAATTATAAAAAGTTTATATTAAATAGTATAAAATTTACTATTAAGCTGTCCAGTTTGTTGGTAATTTTTCTTAAACTTAAATAGGACACTTTTTGGATACTTTTTGTAGCTGCCCAAAACTATGCTACTGGTTAGAGATATGAGCTTCCTCAATATGGGGCGGTCATGCGTCTCCGAGCTGTTGTTTGGGTTGGTCACATTGCCGACTATGAGTCAATTGCGACAAATGCTTAAATATCAAATGTCTTCTATATAACCGAATTCCACATTTCATTTATTAATAAGAAATTCTCAATATGAATTCAAAATTTCTGCTTAAAGTAGATTTTACTTTTGTGATCGTATCTTTACGAACTATTTAAGATAATAATGCCAACCGGCTAAAAGGATTGCCCAAGTAAAGTTCAGTTTCTTACCAACCCATATCTTTCCAACTGTAGCATCGAAAATTGTCTTTTATTTTGTATATTTATTAGTTTTTTGTGTGCAGAAATATTTTTCAATATTATTTTATTTAGGTGTTTACAAAATTCAAGCAGCTAATGAACAGTCAATCCTTTTCTTATTATGTGCTTGGTATAGGGATGTGTCAAAGCAGAGGCACACACTAAAATTAATGAAAACACACATGTCCGGGCTTCGAGTCATACCTTGCTTGCCAATCGCAAATCATAAATTGTCATCTAATGTGTGCATTCAAGTTTATGTTTGCAACTTCATAGTTAGTTCCATCAAATAGTTTATATAGGTATTGTAATACTGCAGCCATTGGTAAGATCCACTGAAGTAGTACATATGCTCAGTTAAAAAGTAACTTCGGCACTATGAGCATTCTCTCCCAGAGACTCATTATCATATGTGACATTCATTTGTTCACATTCATTACTCAATAGCTTTGTACTATATTTTAAGCATTGAGATCGAATTGCATCTATAGTATATGCCTACATTGATAAGGTAGTTGAGCTACCCTTTCAATTAAAGAGTAACACCCAAAGGCCATAGATGCCTGTCTTATGTCACTTGTAAGCCAAAGCCAAGCCAAATTTTGTGCCTCTCTCGGCACAATTTGAATTTTTATTGCTGATCGATGCGAGAGCCATTGACACGGCCGCTCACAGTCACCCACACTCACACATACACAACGCCCGTTTGCGTACTTACAGCATTTCCACAGCTGGCCAAATTATGCGTATTATGGTTGTAGCTGTGTTGCTTATCTCTGTGTGTGTGTGTGTCTCTATATCTATATCTTCTTGGTGTTATAAATTCTTGCATCTGTGTAAATGTGGCAATGCGTTTTGGCATTTTTTTTAGGGGAAGTATTCGCTATATTGACCCTTCTGGTGTCGGCTGTCGCGCCTTTTATTATGCTAATATTTTTGGGTCATTGCCAAAGATTTATTGAAATTACTGCGGAGCTCACACATACAACGGGCACGCGCACACACCCGCGCTTACATAAAGAGAGTTTGGAGCAGATTGTGTGTAAAAGTATATATAAACTGTTAGGTTGAAATCAATTTAAGATCAGCTAATACTCTGTGCAGCGCAATTAAAATGTAATTGTGCGTGTCTTGTTGCATGTTTTATGTTGTTTTGTTAGTTGCCGCGTGTTGCATAATTGGCGGCGTTTTTGCAACAATTATAACAAGTAATTGGCAGCCAAACAAAAACAAACAAAAAAAATGCTAGTTGTAGCAGCTGCTGTTGTTTTTAGCGCTGGCTGCCAACACACAAAAAAATTTGATGCAAAAAATTTGTTAGCGTACAATTTGGCTTGGCATATTTTTTAATGGGAGAGGGAGGTGGTGGGTGGTGGGTGGCAAATGTGTGCATTAGACCAGGCCAAGGCCCACTAAACCTGTAACTAGGATTTCTGCCATTTTTAAAGAGCAGAAGCAAGCCGCCTTAAAGCATGCTACACTTATTTTGCCAGACAGAAAAATAAGCTCTTGGCCAGGTGTTTGGTTTCTGTTATGTTTGCTTTGGAGCGTCGCGTCGTGTCACATCGATGAAGCGCTCACTCGCCCAAACTCGGATTGCCTGCGAGCAAGCAATTGTTATGATTTTACAACAATATTATTTTTCCATCAACAAAATCGGCAAAAATCAATCAAATTCAATTAAATTTTTGCAGCCAAAGGACATAAGGAATTAAACAAGCAGACACACATACATATGTACATTCTTATGTTATAAAAACCAATTTGCAATTATGCAAAAATTAATTTTAAATAACAAATAAAAACAAATACATATATAAAAAACAGATAGGCATACAGGAATTAATTTGCAAATTATAATTGAAATTAAAATTGTGATCGGGGCAAAAATTAATTAAAATACAAACCGCTAGGCCCAAATCAATCAATTAGGTTGCCAAGGGGATTACAGACAAGCAGGGCGGGCTTATGTCATTAGTGCTGCATGTTAACAAGCTAATAACAAGAACACATATATGCAACCAGATACTGATGCACACACACACATATATATATATAACTTGCACTATGCGTAAAAATATTATACGAGTTTTTATGTGTTCTATGCGTTTCTATAATTTCTAAAAATGTCCTGCAAACATTTTAAAAATAATTATCAAAGAGATACATATATCTATATCTGATGATATTAGGAAGTAAAAGTGTTAATATTGTCAGAAATTATGATTGTGGCGATTTTAAGAATCAAATTATCAAATTATTTAATTTAAGAAAAATTGTAGAAAATATTTGTTATTTTTTGGCTAAGAACTGGCCTAGTTAATATGAATTAGATATTTCAGAAATCGCTTAAAAATATTAAAATTTTATATATAATAATTATATTTCCCAGGTGCCATAATAGGGAAGCGTATGATCAAGTGATATACAAATTCTTAAATTTATATCGTTCTCTGATGCTGGTACAGGTCCACCAGATAGGTCCTACTTAGCCGTCTTTGTGTTTTCCGGCCTTTCCTCCTTCTCCTTCTAAGAAGCCTTCTCAATCATATGCACGCCAAGGTTATTGATTGCGATTGTGATTTGGAAATAGTTTTCAATATTTATTCAAAAATATATTTATTAAAACTTTCCAGAATTCTAATTGGACAACTTAAAATTTTAAATTTTAAAAAATTTACGTTCTCATCCTACACAATAAAAAATGTTTGATGGGTAAATTATATTCATATATATATAATATATATATTTTTCAAGCGCTTGAGTGTGTGTTTGTGTGTTGATTGTGCGTGTGTTTGTGCTGAGTTTACATTTACACAAGTGCAAAAATTCCCAAAACACAAATCCTAAAAAAACATTTGTTACTTTTTGTGCAAAACGCTTTTTGTATTTTTGCTGAACTTGTGGTCTTTGGCCGGGGCGGAGGCGGGGGCGGCTGTCGACTGCGCTTCGACCACACACAACAGTTGATGCAGGCCAAGCAGACCAGTGATGCGTATATGTATGTGTGTTGTCATAAGCGTAGCCAGAGCTTAAATGAAACGCTCGAGGATAAGTTTAAAGCTCAGAACAAAAAAGCATGTTATTCTTGTTGAAGAAGCTTAGGCAAAAATTGTAAGTTTAGAAATAGGCATAATATTAACTTTATATAGAACTGGGAAAGGCAGGAATAGGGATAGAGGCGAAATCAGAAAAAGGAAAGGGTTTGGGACAAATTAGCACTGCTTTGAGGCTGAAAGAGTAAATTCATTGCTCCAGATAACATATTTTCCTCTTCATGGAGAAAACAAATTTGTAGCAGTTTTAAATGCAATATTTCACACTTCTCTTAAAGAACATTCCCCCTTTTCATATTGCTCAATTTGACTACGCCTCTGTCAATTGCTGGCACTATGTGTATTTGCTGTTTGCTAGGACCCTTTGCTCCTCCGCTCTCTCTCTCGCTCTGTATGCCTGTCTGTCTGCGCTGGTCAAGCGTTCAGTCTTTCTGCTCATATTGTATAACATTTTTATAACTATTCATGCTCGTAAATTTGAGATTATTTTGCGGTACATACTCCTATATTTAAATTTAGCAACGCACTCACACACAATCACACACAAACACACACAAACACACACGGCCCAGCCTGAATGTTGCTTTGTGTATTTTCGGTTTAAAGTGAATTTTGCGGTTTGATTGCCATTGCTAGTGAGAAAACACAAATGATGAAAATAGGCCTGGCAAAGGCACTTGAAAGCCAACACCTATCCCCTCCCCTGCTGCCAACGCATGTCCACTTGCCGTTTCCTACTGCTCTGACTGGCTGCCTTTCAACTTGAAAGTAATTAGAAAGTAAAACGACTGCAAATTGTCTCTTGACTCTGATCTGGCTCGCGACTGGTTTCGGGCTGCTGCCAGGGCAGGGCATTGATTGATTTCCACGAAAGAAGACTCCGCGGCGCGGGACTTAGCTCGAATTTTAAGAATCTCTCCGAACGAAAGCGAAGTGCGCCTATAAATAAGTTCTAAAAGTTGAATGCATTAGAGTCGACACATGTACAAATGCACATTTCTAATGACTGCGGTGACACTTTTGTGGAAGTGCAACACACACGCACGCAAATAGACAGAGATAGATATATGGAAAATCGGGAGAGTTGCTTACCTGTACACTTTCGTCGGGCTGTTAAAATTAGAACGTGAAAGTCTTCGCTGCAGTTGACAGCATAAAAATGTGTAAACTTACAGGAGGAACAGGAAAAGACGGCGGGGTGCCAAACGAGCAGACAGATAGACAGACTTACAGACGTAGATACAAGATATATAGAATAGATATACGTATATGCTTACATAGGATGCAGATGCATATGCACATGCACACGCATACATTTAATGAGCATTCAGGCTAAGGTGAGCAACTCGACTAGCTGATACTGAATTTCATGTTTTTTAGATTTTATATGAGACACGATCTTAAAAGTATGCTCCATTTTGTATATATTCCAGTGAATTCTTTTGATCCTTTGACTAATCAGCAATATGAATAAGTCAATCAAATCGACTTAGAATATCATATGTAAATAATTTCCATAGAATGAATGGATTCAGCTTATAGTTCTAGAGTGACTATGAGGCTTAGTTTTTGTAACAAAATGCACTGTTTAGGCGAGACATCATCATGCTGCTGACATCTTAATTAACTTTCCTCAAGATTCACACACCTGAAGTTAGCTTTTCCTCCCAATAGGATTATTAAGTTGAAATTGAGAGAAGTATAGCGCGGTTCTTATATATGGGCAAATCTGCCACCAGAAGAATAGAAAATGTTGTTCAGGAAATAGTACTTTAGTTATCAAATCTGAGAGACCTTGCACGCTTATTGGATTAACATGTTCAATATAGATAAGACACGATCTGCTTACATTCTCTGTCCTTATGGTTACTCATAGTGCATGGACTATTGTATTAAATTTCTGTGTAAATGTTATATATTACAGTGTATATTTTGCTTGTACTCACTGTAAGTTGTCTTATCTTCACATCAGATTAAGAAGAATTAACAAGATCAATATTGAAAGGATAACTTCACTTCTGACACACAATTCTGAGTCATATTTGAGTCAACTCGAATCAACCTTTCAAGTGGCTAACAGAAATTAGTTATATATATAACTCTTTCATACGTCATCAGTTGGAAGACTATACATATAGCCTAAATGACGAATAAAATTCACAGTTCCTCACTCACTAAGTGACCTGTAGCCTGAAGAATTACAAATATTTACAAATAAAGAGGTCGCTAAGCACTTCCTTTAGTGAATTTCTTGCCATCAAAATCATCCAATTTTCAATACCACAATTTCTCTCAATAACTTTGCACAAAGCTAACATGCCCCACAAACTCTCAACATCTGTTTTTTGGCTGCAAGCATATATATATATATATATAGCTGTCTCATTATGTTTGCTGTTTTGGCTTTTGGCCTGTCTTGTTCGAGTGATTGAAGCTGCCATAATAAAAGAAAAGCTACAACTACGAACACAAAGAAAATATCTTACAGAACTTTACCATCAGCCCTGTTGCATGAGTTGCCTGTCCTGCCTCTCTGCTCAGCCAGTGAGTATGTGTTTGTGTGATCATCTGTCTCTTTCTAGTGGCTGCATGAGCACACGCACTCTTGCCCAGTAGCATAAATGTCCATTATATGTTTGATCATAAGAGTAATCATCTAAGGTTATATACTTTTTAGACCAAGAGATCGTTCTGTGAAGTGACGACATTCAAGCGCTGTTTATAAAAGGGGTGGTGATTCAACCCAATGCTACTCTCATATATATAAAGCTAAAAAAACCGCACCTGGAGGGAAGCGGAAATAGAAAGCTGAACCAGAATAAAACCTATATTATAAAATACGATTAATGTTAAGGAAGATTCGATTATATACGATTCGATACAGAATATGTTCATCTACCATTCCTTGCAGAAAGCTACTAAATTTCTTAAATGAGCTCATGTGAACAAATATGTAACATTTTCAGCTCGATTTTCTTTAAAATAACGAAGTTTGTAATAGTTCCAATAGAAACAGACGATCAGAGGGAAAAAATCATGAGACATATATTCTTATGAATCTACAAAAGTAACTATAACTCTTTGTTTGAAAGGTAGCATGAATATCGGGCCCTGACCATGATGCATATCGTATGCAGAGGGATTTGACTGTGCGCCGCTGGGGCTGGGGCTGGGTCTGGGTTGTTCTCTTGCCTGCTGACTTAAGTCTGCCTCCGTCTCTGCTTGTGGCTCTGCCACTGACTCTGACGTCGCTGTCGTCGTCGTTGTAGCCGCTGCTGCTACCGATCAGTTCAGTTGAGTTTTGTGCGTTGTGCGGTTCAGTTGCGCGTTCTGCTCCAACAAAGAAAGAATCCAGAGCTCAGACACCTCAGACCCATACAGAGTCTCCAAGCAAGCAGTCTCCAACGAACGCTCCTTGCCATCCATCAACAATAAATCACAAATCGAGTTTTACAAAGAAAAAATTTTGAAACATGAGAGAAATTGTGCATCTGCAGGCTGGACAATGCGGCAATCAAATTGGCGCTAAGGTAAGTTTTTATAGCCGTAGTATCATTTTGTTGTTGCATTTGCTTTTTAGTGGCTAATTTATGCGCATTGCCCGTAAACGATTTTCAATGAGTTTCCAAAAAAGAAAAAAATTCAAAAGAATGATTTTCGAGTGTCTCCGTAGCGTTGTCACAGACTGAGTTGACGTTGCCGCCGCCTTTTTTAGCGCATTCAGCAATTAAAGCAAAAGAAAATTAACAAAACAGAATAAAATAAAAATAAAAAAAAAAATGAACAAACATAAAAAGTCAATATAAGCAAATAAAATGCCAAGTGCAAAAAAAACAGATGAAAATTGGGCAAGCTAAGAAATTTGCTTGGGGTTTGTCTGGCATGCGATATGCCCTTACAAAACGCGTGAGTCAGCCAGCGCAGCCTCAATGTCAGCTGATTCGAAACCCCCATTCACTGGATAAAGTTGCTGCGGCATTATGGTATTTGTTAATATGCCCGCAAAAGTCAGAAAAGTTAGGCCACTGATTGCACTTTTCACGACACTAAAAACCACACTCCGAATTTATCATTGTGGTTTGAATCTCTGCGCCTTGATGCATTTCGGCCGGCAGTTTGGCCGAAAAGCCGCAAGAAAAGGCAACTGAGAATATGAAATTGGAGCAGGCCGAAGTAGGCATTTACAATGAAAGCAGTTAGCAGAAATTATGTTGGCCATAATTTTAGACAGCAAAAGGCTAATTCCTGATTTGGTAAGGAAATTTTTAATATTTTATAAAATCAAGAGAAATAAAAAGATACTTTAAAAATATTTATATGGAGCATGAAAGAAAATGAGTGAAAATAAATGAAAGCAAATAAAATTCGTTAAAGTTTTGCAAAACAGTGAAAATATTGAAAAGAAATGTTCAGTTTTATACACAGAAACCTATATAGATTGCAGATATGAATATGGAAATAATTGAGATGATAGTTTTTATGATGAAAGACCCAAAAATCCATTGTTACAAAATTACTTTATTTTATAGTGTTTCTCATTCAAAAGTATGAAGTTTTGCCTTTGTACGAAGCCAAATTGTGCACCTCCAGAAGAAGATAAAATTTAGAAAATTTGGAAATGTATTTCGATGTATTTACCATATCTAAGAAGTTCATTTTCGACACGATGTCTTCTTTGAGGCTTTTGTGAAGCCTTAAAGTCTAGTTATCTATGCTAGAATATGCCAAATTGAGCAACTACTGGTAGCTATAGCGACAATAACATAAGAGTTCCAACTTGAATATAAAAACAAATTTTCCAAGAACTTTCTAAGCCAAATGTTATATAAAAAGCCATACCTTGAATTGCTGCTTTAATTAACTACTTTTTACTGAATTCCTAGCAATATTTATGTAGATTTAGAAATTTGCTTGGACATTTCAGCTGGAAAGATTAAAAATATATAGACTACATATATCCAATTGCTATTTATTTTCGAACCTAAGTCAGTACATTTTGCATTTGGCATCAGTTCAAGGAGAAGCTTGATAAATATTTATAAATAAGTATAACCCCAGACTGCCCATTAAATGTCCCACAATTATCAGAGCACTTATAATTACTGAAATGATCTGGTCAGTGCCAAGCCAATCAGTTAGTCCATATAACCCGCAAGTGTCCCACTCTCTGTCTCTTACTGTGGCGCTTTCATACAGCGCCAACTGGCGAATTAATGAGAATGTTCATTGTGCAAAGTGCAATCAGAGTGCATGTCGCCGGCCACCCGTCTTTCCCCGCCCCCGCCAACAAGTCGGTTGGCCAGTGCTGCAACTTTAGTTATTTTAAATTTTTGGCCATACCAGTTTTTTTTTTGGTGGCAATGCGGCTCCCCAATGGTGAATATCAATGTCAATAAGCTTTGTTGACGCTGGCTGTTGCCCGTGGCTGTTGCGTCTGGCCAGGGCAATGTGTGCCACGTAAAACTAATGCTGATAAAAGGCAAAACAAGCTGTGATTAAATTATAAGCAAAAAAAAAAAGAATAAAAAATGAAAACAGAAAATTAACAAAAGCAAAGCTAAGCAAAAGAAGATAAGCGAGCGCAGGTTTTCTCTTCATCATCATTCATGACTCAATTGAATGAGAGAGCTGTGTGGGTAAAATGAGACCAGTGTGTATAATATTTCTATATCTAGATTCATAAACAGCCAATTTAGCACTAACGCTTTGTATTTCCCGGAATTGGGCACAATAATACGCGTAATGGTTCTTATGAAGCTCCACTCAGAGCTCACTGCTCATGCGAATGTTATACTGCTACCTCACACTTTTTTTGCTGAATATTATTATGGCGAGTCTTTACTCACCGAAAGGCGGCATATGAGTAGCTTGTTGGTAATTTGAGCAAAGAGTCTCACATTACAACCGAGGGGTAGAAGTTAGCAGACGCAGGGTTCTCGGGGGCAGTAAGTTAAGACAATAAACAGCTGAGTGGACATTTAAAATGTGAAAATGTGACAAACATATGCCAAAAAAATATAAAAGAAGAAAATAAACGCACAAACAAATAACCGATACAACTACCCACATAACCACCAGATGGATGTGCTTACGAATATTCAATCGAAAAGAGATTTGAAGCGACAGAAGAAAACCGAAAACCGCACAAGTGCACAAAGAGGAAATGACTCAACTCCAACCTAGCAGAATATGAGGGTCTACTCTTTCAATTCCGATGCCGATTACACAGTTCGATCATTCCAAAACGTATACGGTTACAGGATAGAGGGACTGGGTGTGGGTCTGGGTCTCGGTCTGGGTCTGGGACTGGCATTGACATACGAATTTCTCGACTTGATACTTATTTCCGTTTTGCGGAATCAGGCATACAATGAAGACGACAATAACTGCATGTTAAATACGTACTCGTATTCAGCTTGAAAATGATAGCTAAAGTCAATAAACTGAAGAAATATACATACATTTTTTCATGAGATTTATTATCAATGTCGTCTTTTTGACACCCAACAGCAGCAGCAGAAGCAACAGCAGCAGCAGAAGCAGAACTGCATGAACGAACAGCTTTTCAGACTGGGGCAGGCCTGGGCAGGCCAGAGCAGAGGAATGCGATCTAGTCAAGAGCGTAGTTGAAATTTTGCTTAAGAATTTTGTTTAACTTAAATTAGCAATAAGGTTTATCTAACTTGGCTGGAGTAAATAATATTACTCAGTGGATTTCAGCTCATAGTTTAACCTGAGATAAAAATTGGTTTTTAAGTTTTCTTATGTACTAAATCGCATTGAAAAAGTTATATATAACACTGTTTTCGGTTTCATATCAAATATCTATTGTGGGTGCTCCTAACCCCTTAATCAATCCCTTGAACCATACCCCACTTTCTTCACCGCCCATTTAATTTCCCCTTAACCCGCTTCAATTAAGACATTTCTTTGATGCGCCAAATGTTTTGTATCATGTGAAAATATTTCGTTTCTTTTTGCTTGAATTTTACGATTTATAAAGCCTGCTGCCTGGTGACTGCCGGAAAGAGCGATCTCTATAGACAAAGACCGAAGAAGAGTTTCGAGTTTTGTGCTGTGCTGTGCTGTGCTTCAGACTGGCTGGCTGGCTGCAAGTTCATGCCCGACTGATTTCAAGAGGGCAGACGCAGACAACTCAAGACCAAGATAGACATACTAGATAGACTTGGAGCATTTGCAACTGCAACTGCAACTGAAAACTTCAAGGCTTTGGCTACTCTGCACTGACGAGAAACATGCAACACACTTAATGAGGGCGTCTCAGTGGCAGTTGCAGTCGCCAGATGATCGCATGCAACCCAGCCAGAGGCGTGGCACCGAAAAAGTTAGGGGGACGCAGTGGGTGGAGAATAGACGATCTTTTTAAATTAATTACTAGTATCACAGTTTATATGAGGGGGGGCGAAGGGGAAGTTAGTACAAAATTTTCCAGAATAGCTTTCAGCTGGAAAACATGAAATGTGAAGACAATGGCAAAGGCTGGAAAAACAATTAATAGAAATTTATGAGTAGCTTTAAAATAAATAAAATGAGCCGCCTTAGCTGTGGTTCATGAATAAAATATTGAATTTATTAGAAAATACGATTGCTAAAAATTGTAAAGAGAAAACCATTATAAACACTAAGGTGCAAGGATGTGACTGGATTTCGGGATTGGAACATATTTATATGGTTTAATAGGATTGTTAACAAGGACCACTTTGCACTGACTTCTAAGGCCTATATAAAACGATTAAAGTCTTGAAATATATATTTAAAAATCTATAAAATTTCAAAAATCCTATGAATCATTCTTAGCACAAACATGGATGAAAAGTTTTCTAGAATTTTCCCAGTAATTTATGCGAGTCATTTGATGTGATTGAAAAACATTATGTAAATTCAGACAAATTTTAACGTTAGGAAAAAATTTGTAAACCAGCTGGAATCTATGCAGTCCCAGATCACATTTCGTTGCATTTTCTTTGAAGTTCACATGTTGCACGATGACTCAACAGTTAAGTGTAATCTGTAGAACAGATGTAATGACTTTTCGTTAACCATTTCCCAATGCCGTTTCGATCGTTACAACTTTAATTATAATCTCCGAGTAATTCAGCTAAAATTTCATCTGGCATTGTGACTTTGATTTGACTCGACTAGAAAATGTTCACAGCTGGACTTTGGAGTAAACCCTCCCCCTCCACTTCCCCACTTATTTCTAATAGAAAAACCAAGAAAAAAGAAGGAATTTCTCGCCACTATCATCATCAGCAGCAGCCGTCAGCCAGCATTATCATCAAAAAGAAAAATCGGAGAAACATGAAAAATTAGTTGAATGTAAAAAGTAAAGTGATCGCTAAGGAAGTAGCCTAAGTTGCAGCTGTAGAGAGGCACGATGCTCTGCCACAGCAGGAGGAGTAGACATGAAAAACGACTTTTCACTTCAACAGTTTTGTGTGCTAATTTAGTTTTCATATTGGTGTTGTTGTTGCTGGTGTTGTTGCTATGGGGCTTTTGTCTGTTTCGTCCGGCTTAATAAACTGCGCTTTATTGTTGCAGTTGTTGATGTTTGAGCTTCATAATTGCAGCTACAACAGCGGCAGCGGCAGCAGGGGCAGCAGAAACAGCCACACTCCAATTAAATTTGATGATCTTGCCGAGATTGGAGCTGTGTTTGTCTTCTTTTAAATAAACAAAGAAGAAATGCAGACGCCAATGCCGCAGTCTATACGTCTGCCCCTTGCCATAGCTTTAGCTTGTGTCTTCAGTCGCACACGTCAAGTTCAAGTGCCAAAGGGGCACCATGTGTGAGGGCCAATAGCGGCAGCAACTCTCCCTCTTCCCCCATCCTGGCATGCTGAAGGGCCCGCTAACATTTTTATTATTTCCTTCACTTTACTGTCGCTATCGAGCTGTCTCTGCTGCTGCTCCCGTTTCCCTTTTCTCCGCTTACCCTTACACGTTACCGTTTCCAATTGGTTTCTTGTTTATTTCTGTCTTTTGGCCTCTTTGGAATCCCAAAGATTTTGTATCGAAAAACTGTTGCCATGCTCGCTGCTGCTGCTGCTGCTACAAGTATAAAATTTATGCGTTGCGCTTCAATGAAGCAAGAGTACAAAAACTAAAGCCCCAAAATACACATTCTACATTCTGCCATTCAAGTCCACCAAAAATAAAAATAGAGGCAATCTTCGCTTAATGTTCATGAAAATCTAACAGTGTAGTCCATCTAGGGGCAAAGGCATGCCAAAAATTGCTTGTTAAACGCAGCAAAACATTTGCAGCTCACTTCCGCTATAAACGATTTGGAATCAATTCTATCTGAGAGATGACTTTTAATACACAAATCAATTGCCCGAGCGATGTGATGTGACTGCAATTATATAAATTTGTATGCTTGTAAATGTCGCAAACTTCCAGAATATTTTTAAATTTTTATTGGGAAATTAGCAATGTATATGAAATTTGAACTTAATTAGAAATTTCTATATAATTTAGATCTATATGAGCCTAGGATCGAGATCGATGGCTGTGAAACTTTTACATTGAAGTAAAGTCGATCAGGTCATAGGTGTTATGAACCATGATTCTCCATATCTTTGCATCACTTTAATGAGATCTGAAAGGTATTGTCAAGAGTGATCGGTGAGAACACTCCTCTTTTAGGTAAAATATAATTTATTCGGATTTTTCAACGCTAAGAAAGGAACTTAGTACTTAGCTACTCTAACTTAAAAAATTCTAAAAATTTGTAGAATAAACACGAAAATATTTTTGAAATTTGAAGTTATTAATGTAATTCTAAGCTCGGAAGAATCTTCTGGTTATTCTATATTAAGAAGAGAACGGTAACAGTTTGCTAGAAATATATTAAGATTTTCAAGAGTGGAAACATCGTATTCTATATTTCTATAATAACGATCTGTTAATTCAAATAGAATCTTCGCTTGAAAGTAGGAAACGCTTGTAAAGTTTATGTTGGCAGTTTCGCATATCCTCAACGTTATAGTTAATCCTATGCCAAAGGAGAACAAATTTAGATGTAGATATCAGTATCATGACCAACTTTTCATTTCATAACATTTTAATTATATTTATTCGATTTAATTTAAACATTTCCATACCACAAACATCCCAAATCAGCAAAAAATGAAATCTTTCTAAATATTTTTATTCAAATTAGTTGAAATAATTAGTTGAATTGCAGTTGAAATTTTCAATTTAGCAAACTAATGTTGATCGACATGCACATGTCTAGGGCCTTAATTAAATTGTCTGAACTGGCCATTGGGTCATTGGCCTGCAGTTCAACAGAAAAAAGAAAGAAAGAGAAATGTTCTCTATACACATGACTCATCCCACAGGCGTTGCAGCATCCATCGTGGCCGGCTGCTGCTGCTGCTGTTGCTGTTGCTTTGGTGTCTATTTTTAACACTTGGCCCGCCTAAGGTTGTGGCAGTTGCAGCACCCCAGGAGCGAAATTGAAGACTCAACTTGGAAATGTCCCATGCCATGCAGAGCAACAGCAACAGCGACAGCAGCATCGTTTCCAACTCGACAAAATATTTTCGTATGAAATACCATTTTCTGTGCCCGTTTCTGTGCTGGGCTGCATCGCTCGCATCTTTTTAAATTTAGCACTAAATCAGGGCATGTTGGAGTGCCCAAACTGATGGCTAAACTAAACATAAATTTATGAAGCATTGGCCAAGTGTACAATGTGTCTCACTTTGCCTATATATGTACATACACATACACATACACATACACATACACATACACATACACATACACATACACATACACATACACATACATATATATTTGCCTTTTTTACCAAAAACTTTATGGGCTGCGGCTGCGCCTTGTCGTGGTTGTCACATTTCGAGAGGCCAAGCGCGTCGAGGCAGTATTTCTATTTCCATCTATATCCAAGTGTTTGCTCCTCCCATTTTTTAGCTTATGTTGTTTTTCTTTTCTTTTTGCGGTCGACCATATGTCAAGCGGGCGGACGTCTCGACATGAACTCTGACATGTCTGTTTGGGCCGGACCCGGACCCGGACCCGGAATTAGGAATTATTCAATTTGATAAACGACTCCAACAGCCCGAGATAGATGAAGCCTCACTGCAGTTATGATGGATTTAAATGTATATATATATATGCCAGCAGCATTTGCAGATAGACAGCTGTCCTACTATAAATAGAAATCTGCTCATAATGGTCCCAAAATATTGCTCATCAGCTCGGTTTTCACTTGCCCTTTCATTTCCAGCTAATTTTCTTATCTGATATTAATTTTATCTTTGCAACTAACATTTTCTTATATTACAGTTTTGGGAGATCATTTCGGAAGAACATGGCATTGACAGCAATGGCATCTATGTGGGTGACAGTGATCTGCAGTTGGAACGTGTCAGCGTTTATTACAATGAGGCATCAGGTAAGGCTCTCTCGTCACTGAGAAGATCCACAATCCAAACTTATATCATTTTGTATTCTTACAGCCGTGACGCGTTCGTCGGGTGGCAAATATGTGCCTAGGGCCATACTCTTGGATCTGGAGCCGGGCACCATGGAGTCAGTGCGTTCGGGACCTTATGGACAGCTGTTCCGTCCGGATAACTTTGTGTTTGGCCAATCGGGTGCAGGCAATAACTGGGCCAAGGGTCATTACACGGAGGGAGCCGAGCTGGTTGACAATGTTTTGGATGTGGTGCGCAAGGAGTGCGAGAACTGCGACTGTCTGCAGGTGAGCTAATTCTGAGGTTTTCCTTATTTTATTCCTTTAAGTCATTAGTCTTCCACTCTATATAACATCTCACATTTCTCCATAGGGATTTCAACTGACGCACTCGCTGGGCGGCGGCACTGGCTCTGGCATGGGCACTTTGCTGATTTCGAAGATACGCGAGGAGTATCCGGATCGCATTATGAACACTTACTCGGTGGTGCCCTCGCCCAAGGTCTCCGACACTGTGGTGGAGCCCTACAATGCCACTCTGTCGATACACCAGTTGGTGGAGAACACAGACGAGACGTACTGCATCGACAATGAGGCCTTGTACGACATCTGCTTCAGAACCCTGAAGGTGTCCAATCCCAGCTATGGGGATCTCAACCATCTTGTGTCGTTGACCATGTCTGGTGTCACGACCTGCCTCCGTTTCCCTGGCCAATTGAATGCTGACCTCCGCAAACTGGCCGTCAACATGGTTCCATTCCCGCGTCTGCATTTCTTCATGCCAGGCTTTGCTCCACTCACATCGCGCGGCTCACAGCAGTATCGCGCCTTGACTGTGCCAGAACTCACCCAGCAGATGTTTGATGCCAAGAACATGATGGCCGCCTGCGATCCGCGTCATGGTCGCTATCTGACCGTGGCCGCTGTGTTCCGTGGTCGCATGTCTATGAAGGAGGTCGACGAGCAAATGCTGGCGGTGCAGAACAAGAACAGCTCGTACTTTGTTGAATGGATACCCAACAATGTGAAGACAGCCGTCTGCGATATACCGCCCAAGGGCCTGAAGATGTCGTCCACCTTTATTGGCAACACGACAGCCATACAGGAGCTGTTTAAGCGCATCTCCGAGCAATTCTCGGCCATGTTCCGTCGCAAAGCCTTCCTGCATTGGTACACTGGTGAGGGTATGGACGAAATGGAGTTCACCGAGGCTGAGAGCAACATGAACGATCTGGTGTCGGAGTATCAGCAATACCAGGAGGCCACTGCCGATGACGATTTCGAAACTGATGTTAACCAGGAGGAGGTCGAGGGTGATTGTATTTAATGGTGTGGCCAGAGGAATGAGGTGCGTGCATGAGTGGCGTCACCGACCCAGAGGCCGAGGACGTAGCCACTGGGTTAAGCATTTGGATATGGTGGGTGAACGTATGTTCCTACGCGGCATGAGGCAACAGCTGTCTGCCAAACACTGCACCATCATCTGAAGGACGCTACAGAAACAACACACAACATGGATAAACTCACACACACCACTACATGTACACACACATACATACACACACACAGGAAATATCAAGCGTAGTTTTACAGTATCAAAAACATCAAACGGAAATGTTCCAAAGCTCTCGCTTCCGCTTAACGTAATTGAAATCATTAGCTTTTCACCAGCTCACCAGTTCACCATTTTAACCTTTCACTATTTTCATCTTTCATCATCGTTTTGTTCACCTTATCATCGTCATCATCAACACTCTCTCCTGCCAACTTCCATTCTACGCTACACTTTTACACACGGAGGGCACGTAAATCGCATTTCTCGCAGCCATTTTTCTCTCATTCATTTCATTCTTTATTATCTATTCATCTCAACTGCCCCCACCCACACTCCTCTCACCATTTTTTCTCTCTAATGTAAGCAAGCATTTTCTATTACAACGCAAACGGCTTTGTATTAATTACATTTATTTATAACGTATTTTATTTCAAACAAAAAGAAAAACAAATTCATTAAATTAGTTCTGAAAACGTACGTCGAATTGCACTCAAGACTGATAAAACAGCTTGGACTCTATATGGCAATATATATATATGTTATGCATATATCGCAATAATATGAGCGCATCCAAAGAATTTATCTTCGTCCACAATATCGCATGATATCCTGATTTAAAAAGAATTGTTCTTTTTATCTAAAAAAAAAGAGAAATAAAAATAAATTACAATTATTTTAGCCACACTTACAAAATAAAAAGCCACCTTTTTTGGTATTTCATGTGCATAATTTTCTTGTAGACGTAAACAATTACCTATACATACATATATATATGTGTAATAACCAATTCTGATCTTGAATAATAATATATATGTAAAGGGATGGTATACTTTTTCTGAATTCAATAAAAATGCAATTTGTTTTAAACTTACAATTCAAATTAGAGAAGTTCTTATGGATTTTCGATCTGACAGTTTTCAGGAGGTTGCTTGCTACAGCACCAACATCAACTAAGTTGGACTTGCGGGTAATGGTAAGTTATTATTGTACTTGGTGAGAAAATTTCTGATTAAATCCTGTTGTGAATCAAAGTTTGGTTTTACATGCATGTGTATCCCACCTCACTTCGGGGCCCACAGAAGCTCTCAGCCTGCTAAAATCATCAATATGAGCTCAGCAACAGGTTCAAAAATAGTTTTAGAACATTGGATCTGAATCGTATAACTCTAGTTTGAGTATCCCTTTTAATAGAAGTCGCAGTTAATAAACGAAAACAAGTCCGTCCTAAAATGATACGCCGATATAACTATATGAACCATTAACAAAGGGATCCCTGTAACGAGCTTGAGTAAAAGCATAAACATGGTAATGGCGTTTCCTCACTTGACCTTGAGCTAAAACAAACCAAAATAACTTATCATTTCTGATTTGTAAGTCATTTCACGGATTTATGTGTATCAAAGACAAACACAAGTTCCATTGTGACAAAAGAAGACAAGAAAAGTAATGGTACCATTACTTCTCAATGAGTAACAGGCGCACAGATGCAAATATATGCCAGATATATCTCAATTCACAACTAAATTCACAACTAAATATTCTATGTATCTGTTTAATAGAGGCTATTCAGTTGCAGCTTTCAGTTGTCATATACGAACAGTTGTCAATATATGCTAAAAAGGTTACTGATGAAGGAAGTTGGAGATTTAATTAATTTAATTCTGCTACTTGTCGATTGCTGTTACAAAGTCAGAAGCTTCTCAGGCTCGGTTGTCCGTCGGACTTCAACATCAAAATTGAGCTCGGTTTATTTAACTATATCAGCGTTGTTTCCTCATTCACTTGACCTCGAGCTTGCTAAATAAAAGCATCTAAAAATGTTTAATATGAATTGAATTTCATATGATAATGAAGGATTGGCAATTTCGAAGCATATAATTTGTGGGAACTACAATGGCCCACAGGTAGAGTAGTATAAATTCAATAATATTTATCAGGCTATCAAAAACAGGAGAACAAAGCGCGCTACAGATTATAAATTAATTAAAATATTGTTTATTTAATTGCTAAAGTTTTCTAAACGAAGACTAACTTGCCTTGTACTTATGCAAGTAAGGCTGCTGTTCGTATTTTCCCCGCTTGATGGCGCTAACAACACTGCAAGCAATGGTTTGTGCCTTCGCTTCTGTGCAGTCAAAGTTTAGTAAGGTTGAAAACCACTGACAGCCGTAAAGTGACCAGATAATTTTTTTTGGAATTCAACGAACTTCAATTTTGAATTTTGTGTTTTACCAAAAGTTGCAAGTTTTATTGTTTGCTTATATATATATATATATAATATAGATTTGAAAAATTCTGCGCTTGCAAAAATATAAATATTAAAATGGAGTTCACCTCAACATAACTTCGAAAGTTAAGAAATTAAATTACAATTTTCTGGATCAGGATCACGATTGTCTGGTTCACCTAAGGAGAGCAAGAGAAAACCATATACCCACCCAAGAAACCGATTAAAAGTTTCTTGCCTTTATTATACCAAATCAGTACGAATATGTTGGGTGGGTTTTGTGAACGAATAAGGCCAACTGCCTGAACACAAGCAAAACGAAGCTTACATACCCTTGAAAGTTTGCCATTTTGATTAATGTTCTTTAGCAAACTTAAAGTTTTCAATACAAAGAGTGGCAAAATTTTGAATATCTTAAAAGAAATATCCCAAGCAAGTTAGAACTTTTGACCCCAGTTGAAGATGTAGGTTCGGTTCTGGTTCAGCTATATCTAGCTCAATTTCTGGTTCACAGAGGAAAAAGTCGGACATTAGGTTCGGAATGGGTGCGCTCTGATATTTATAGAAAGCCCATCACTTATTTCGACTTCGTTATATTCAAAATACACATATAAATAACGTTTATATATTTGGATAACCAAATTGGATCATTGTTAATAAATTGAAAATTTCAGTTTTTTCTAAGAGCTTAAAAACAATAACATGGCAATTAAATTATAAACTAAATCATGTAACAGTAATTGATGAAAAGGTCTTCGCTATGTTTTCTACCACGCACAATATCAACCGTTGATCTCATAGTCGTACAAACCTGTCCATTAATAAGCTCTCAGGCCAGCTCATACAGTACAAAATTCTGCAGAAATAAAAGACATTAAAAACGTAAACCTTCTGGCGGCCGCATTTTAGTATTGCGGTCTCGTGATACAAACAAGAAATAAAATGTTTTTTTTTTTAAATACACACACACAAAAAAGAAACAACAATAACAAAATAAACAATGTGCCAAAGAACAAAACACAACAAGAGAAACAGAAAAGAAAACCAGTTTGTGAAAAGAGCCGGCCGGCATATTCTGACTAAACCTGAGAGAACTTTTCAAAGCCGGCAATGCCAGCCAGGGCCAGCACACGTTCTCGTTCTTCCGTCTGGTCAAGTCAAGTTTTTTTTGGCCGGGTCTCTTGGATAAAGTGCGTTTAACAGTTATGTCATTTGGCAATTAAATGAAACTGTATGGTTTTTATATGCACGTATATGTGTGGGGGGTTAAAAGGGTTGCCAATGAACGGAAGTCAGACGAAACTGAACCCAAGGCTAAGCTTAGGCCTAGAGCTTGTGAATGTGAAAAAGTTGGGAGACTAAGGGGCATGGATTAGAGCTGGACAAGTGTTGCCAGTAGAACTTCAAGAAAAAGAACATATACCTATATTATCCACGACCATGACACATTACTAGAGATTTCTCGAAATTGTTTCGCTTGTGAATGCTAAACGGATTGATATGGAACTGCATTGGGACTCCTGACAACATCGATTTCTGTATCTGCTGCCAACGCTAGTAGACTTTTAATACTGTTGTTTCCAGATCTCAAGTAACCAAAACGTGCATGACTATCCCAAGTGCAAACTACTCTCAATTATGATTTGCTGAAATTTTGCTCGTACCCTCGCCCAATTATATCATATATCATAGAATTGATCAATCCATACATCAAGCTGTGGCTCATGGGAATGTTAGAAGTTTCCTGACCATGACTGTGAACATTGGGCCTCTTTGGAGATACCCCAATCATATTTGCGGTTCTGAAATGCCAAAAATAGCTGATGTTATATTTGTATTTTTCTCATAAAGTCACACTTAGATATGGATAAATTAAATGGATCAAAAAATATAGATATATAGTACTGCTTTCTTAAGCATAAAAAATTATTATGCTCTTATGCAGAAATATACTAAAGTCGTTTGCTATTTGCCGTCTTAGAGACACATCAAACGAAAGCCAGATTAAAACCAATTCCCTGTAAGCCGTCCTTCCCGCCTCCCTCTACGAAAACTACAACAATAAAGTTAAATAAATACAGCAGTAAAAACAACAACAACAACAGCAACAACAACAGCAACATTAAAAAGCAAACGAAGCAGCGATTGACCCAGTTTTCAAGACGACAACGAACGACCGCCGAGTCGGAGTCGGAATCGGAGCTGAGTCGGAGTCGGGTTAGAGCCAACAACCTACGTGCCTTGCAGACTTGGTGGCGAAGATGGAAATGGAGACAGCGGAGCAGCAATAGCAATAGCAACAGCAAACCTGCCAACGATCCTCCGACTGGCTGAAGCTGTAGCCATCGCTGGGGGAAGTGCAATGTACTCTCGGGCAAAACAGAAATCGAAAAAATCTTGTTTTCAGCAATTCGCCGATTCTTCAGAAACTTGACTGGTCTAGAGTGTTGGTTGACGAGGGGCGGCACGGGGCAGTGCACAAAGTCTGTAGCTGGTGCCACATGCAAACAACACGTCAATGCACTCTGCTGGCTGACTGTGGCTCTGTGTCTATCTGTGCTTTTGTGGTAGCCACCGCAACGCCTCGACTAGTTTAGATCCGTAGTAGACAACGCTGACTAGACCTGATCTACACGCCGTCTTGGCCTGACTTGGCTTAGGCGCAACATCAATTGCGGTTTGGTTGTGAGTAGCGTAGAAGCACATCAAAATTCGCTAGCAGGAAAAGACCCAAGCACTCATAAGAGAGACCCCCCCACACAGACACGCTACAATTGGTCATTGATGCGACCGCATGACGTGCCCAAAAACTCAACCGAACTCAGTTTCAGCTCGACTCATATGTGTTTTTCAGACGTTCACTTGCATTGTTGCCAAGTTTCTCTGGCAAGATGACAACGACAACAACAAGTGCTTCATAAAGTGCAACGGAAGTGCCTCTAGATAGACTGTCGTGGCTTCGGTCTTCTTGGGCTGGGTCTAAAGCGAGGCAATGTTGCCGCCATGCAGCTCTTAGGGGCTGTCATGGTATAAACACAAAAAATATGATATATGGTTCTTTTTTTTCTTTTTGGTGGCTTGGCAAATTATGGTAGTAGTAATTGTTAGCTGAACTTAAGAACAAATCCGTGAACTGAGAGTAAGGAAAGGCCGAGAATACTGCAAACAAAAAATAAGCAAGAAGTGAAACTGATTCGATTTGTGAAAACCTATCTATAAGTATATATAGGAACAAATGGTTAAATCTATTATTTACCAAATTATTACGACAATTTCTGGCATATTTATAACAAGAACTTCAATGCAATGCCGCTCGCTAAGAAATACAGAAAGAAGCACATTCATCATTCTTGCCACTTAAAATATGCCAGATTTGTTCTCATAAATATGATAGCTAGATATATGTATGTGTATATACATATATATATATATATATACAGCTGAAGATCAATTGTTTATCAGCGGAAAAGTTCAATGTATGCCGCTGTAGATAAGAGTCGCAAAAACACGCCTACTTGCCACCTTTGCACGCGGCATTCGGCTTCATCTAAATGCGCATTTATTGTGAGCTCCATTTGACATATCTACAGATATCTACATATATATAGATACATATATCTATAGCTATAGCTAAGCAGCTTTGGTGTGCTGCTAAACCAATCAATCAGGCAATAGTGCACTGCAGCAGCAGCAACAGACGTAGCAATAACAAAATTAGCATTTTTTGCATCAAGCCTCCTCATTGCAAATGCAAAGAGAAACTGAATCTGCTGCTGCTGGACATTTCACATCCAGGGAATTGGCAAGAGATTTGAAATGTTTATTAACACCTCGTTGCCTACTTATTTACTTACTTAGCCACACACATACATAGCTGTGGGGCAACACAACTCATTAGACAAATTGCTACGATTTGATTTGAGTTGATTGATTTTTTCTTTAATTTTTCTTTTTTGCAATTGCGAATTAGCCAGAAAAATGTCTTTAAGCAGCAGCCTGAGTTTGAGTTTGGGATTTTGTAATGGGCAGCCACTGGACAGTGGTCAAAATTGGAGCACGCCAAGTCGGGTCTTTCCTGGGAGTACTATAATAAAACACGAAAATGTGCCATAACGGCACACGCAGTGGCTGCTACAAATTAAAAAGCGCCGCTAACTGTAAATGGGCATAAGTGTGTGCGTTGAACAAATGTCAACGGTTAATAAAGCCCTCGACAGGGTAAGAAACATTATGGCCTCAGGTTGCGGTTGATTCTACGAATTCTTTTAACAGAGATAAAAAATCAAATACACTGAGAAAAATACTGACTTCTAAAGGTACCTAATTATTTAAAACATCAGTTTTTTGACAATATATTTGGATTCTGATGTATCCTGAATGCGTTTTTCATTTCAAGAAATTTTTTGGATTATTTGGAAAAGGCTTTCAGATCATTTTAAGAGCAGTTTTTGAATAGATTTCAAGAACAGTTTGCAGTCGTTTTGAGAACATTGAAGGCATTTTTATAGGGTTCTAAGAAAATATTGAGGTTCAGAACTTGATAAGCAGGATAAAGGCTAATTTCGAGAGCCATTGGAAACTACCAAGGTAATAGATAATCCCCATAATTATGGCAGATAGACACAACACAACAACTTGCCATATAAGAAAGAGCTGTAACGTCTGTGTACAGATCCTTGATTGTAAATTATCGCACTTATTTTATGTAATCTATTTTAAAACGAAATCTAAGAACACAGCCCTACAAATTAAGATTCATTTGTGTTGTTTTCAGTACCTTGTTTTATTTTTCTAAGTGTACTAACTAGCAGACAGCGCTTCATTCTCAGACTAGAAAACAAACTCGAAAACCAAACTCAAACCACAGCCCAAAAAAGTGCATTGTCTCTCTTTGACTGAGTTTGCCTGCCAAAGTTAATTAACACACAATCAACAACAACACACACACACACACATATATATATCAATCTATACATAGGTGTGATGGCGAACAAGAGAAAAAAAAATGGCAATCTAAGCATGCAATAATAACAAAACATACGATATTAGCCACAGCCACTATGGTGGCAAGTGGCAAGTAGCAAGCGGCACCTCAAATGCGAGAATGCGCCGAAATTAGCCAAAAGAAAAACTCAAGAAAACAGAAATTAAAGTTTGTAAGATTACACCATGTTGCAGTTAAGAGCAGCTACTACTGCCACCCCATACACTCAATAGACTTCGGAGTCTCGGCGGAGTCATGCCATGTGAACCAATTTGTGGCATCAATCTCAGTCTCAGGTCTCAACTCTCAGTCCCAGGCATCATGTGAAATTGGCCAAGCGCAGGCGGCAGCAATGCATTAAATACAAATACAATAAGTTAAGTTTTATTTAGGGAACCACAATTGGTGGCAATCTAACGATTGGCTAAGAGAAAGAGGCGACACCATGAAATCAAGCGAACCAAGACAGTGGCGCAGGCAAGATGGGAAAGTGGCTGTAAATAATATTGAGAAATATTTGTAATATATAAGAAAAAGGATTATTAAGTTCTAGTCAAATTGCCACTACAAAAGTAGGAGCCCCAAAATATCCTAATAGATGGATCATGCCTACGCCACTGCCTTGAGGAAAGTACATGTGGATGAATGATAAGTGCTTTGTTGTTTGCTAAACTCATATTAGTACGCTGACCGATTTGAAGACCTATCTGAACTTCTTTATAACTGAGAAAGAATTTATTTAAAAAAAGTAAATACAAAATATCCAAAAACTTCCTACGAACCTGAGGCCTGCCTCGGACCTTACAGAAGTAAATTTCTTTGTATAACATTCCGAGGGTATTTTAAGGACACTTTTTCATTATTTTGTTTAACAAATATTGCTGGCCTCGCGCTCAGACAATAAAGCAAATTATTTAACGGCCGAGTGTTAGAGGACACATGCATTTTGAACTAAACTAACATAAGAAGATTTCTTAGGAGCTCAATTCAAGATAAGAAAACTTATAAGACATAATAACATGTTAAGTTAAGCCCGATAACGAAAACTGCATAGCAAAGGAATGCGCTTATCGCCGTTGGCGGCTGCAGCTGTAATAGTGATAAGACGTTGTCGCTTTCGGGAGTGTCGGAGTGATAATTTATTCGGAACTGATTTCTTAATACAAAACATATTTCGCTTAAGCTAAGCCAAAGCTCGCATGACGACGTAATGTTAAGATCGGCAAGCCGACTCAGCAAAATCTTCGGCAATAACGGAAACTCTTGTAGCAAAACAAAGTGTCCGGTTACCGCCGCTGACCATTGCAACTATAGCGCGCTGATACAAAGTATGCAGCGCCGCAATTGCGAGGGCTGTTCTTTAACTTATAATATAAACTTATGAAATATCCTATATGGAGGTTATCTGTTAACTTAT